>OY728162.1:96785470-99384068 GCA_963277665.1 Viscum album
GAAAGAACTCTTATTCCTTGACTACTGAGAAACTGAGGGTGATACTCCTGAACGTGGAGTCATAGAATAACCCATGTCACTAGATGATGGTGAGAAGATCGGCTAGAAGCATTTCATATGACCCATCTTACAGCATGATTGTAACTCCACTAGGTCTCTCGGGTAATGTGACCTTGTATGACCGCTCTTCCCGCACTGGTAGCACACAACCTTGCTACCATAAGATGTATCCTGACTACTCTAATCTCCTCATGAAAAATCCATGCAATTCTTCCTACTATTAGTTGGAGGAATAATTGCTCTAGATACCAATCCTCCCTGGATCACAACATCAGAATCCCTCATATTACGCTCTATGATCAGCACTTGGTTGACGATAGAGGATATTGGAGTTGACCTAAAGATGTTCACCTGAGATCAGATGTCGTGCCTCAGAACATCCTCAAACTTCCATGCAAGAAATAACTCATCATCTCCATGAATATGCATGAAACGTTGCAAATCTGTGAATCGAGAGGAATACTCCAAAACAGAAAGAGTACCCTACTCTAGACTCATGAATTATCGGGCTCGATTGGCCCTTAAGGTCTCCGGGTAGAGGTAATAGTAGAAGACGAGATGAAACTCATCCCAACCAATATTCTTCTTGGCGCCCCACCAGTGAGATGACATCCCACAACCACTTGGTGGAGTCGCAAATCATGTAGGTAGTGAGATCCACCCTCCACTCTGGAGGTATCTCCAGATGCTCGAAGATCATCAGCGTGGCTTCTAGCCATGACTCTATAGCCCGGGTTCCTCCATCCACTGAGAAAGTGGGAAGATGTGTTTACTAAAAGACCCACGTAAATTCTACCATCGACGAGGTAGGAGGCGACGCTCCCAAAAAGTTATGCATCATCCTCAAAAAAAACCCCTAAACTGTGCATCAGCACCTATGTCAGGTATAACGGATGGTGCCAAGACTGAAACAATGGGAGGATCTGTAGGTAGTCTCTGATCAGCCATATACAGTGACTGATCACCGTCTAGAAACTGGCGTACAACTAGAGGATGTCTGGATGGCATGACTCTGTAAGGTCAAGAACAGACCTTAAAATAAGATTTTTAAGGACTGAAAACTAGAAGTGTAATAAGGGAACACGAAAAGTAAGGAACTCATGTTTTACAAATCATGACTACATGACGTGTACAATTACTACACGGTGTCTTCCCTTAATTCATTTACATGGGTGTGTACTCCAGCATAAACTGGTCATGTAACACCCCAAACACACGGCGTGTTGTCTTAACACACGTAGTGTACTTGAATCCTCTTTCCCTACACGAGTCCTTCTACACGGTTTGGCCACAAGTTTATCTTAAGACAAGACTACACAGCGCGTTCAAGATAGACACAACATGTACGAGACAAGCTTCACCTAGCCCGTGTTGTTAGCAACACAACCAAACACACAGCTCACACTACATGGCCTATTCCAGACAGACATGGCATGTACGAGGAAGGATAACACCGACCTGTGTTGTTCGTGACAGGGCCGGGTACCTAGGTTAGACTATACGGCGTGTTTAGTCCAGACACGGTGTGTATAGCTTAAGTTTTCATCCATCTGTGTCATTTGTCACTTGGGTGGACATAGAGTCTCTACACATGGTGTGCATATTCGGTAAATGGTGTCTCAGATAGATATTTATCAATCTCGTGTCTCTTCCCACATGGCCTATGAAATAGTTAGAGACTACATGGCGTGTACATAGAGTACACGACATGTACTTAAGAAAAATTGTTTCTTCCTGAATAGAAGAACACATGGCGTGTAGTCAAAACTACATAGTGTGTATTCTAGGTTTTTTTGGATATTAAGCCTTAGAAACTACTTTAGAACCCATAAAAACACTAAAAAACATTAAATGTGCCGAATTCTAATCTGTGAGGGCCCATACTCCCCGTGAATCAAATATCAGCATCTTTTACATGTTATAACAAGGAAAACAAGGCAATGATCCACCAAATTCTGGTCCATGACGGCCCATAACACCTCAAGAACCAAATTTTGGTATTCTTTCAAACAATACCTTGCACAAAAAATACCCTATCAAACAACTGGTTTTTTTATCAAGGAATCTATCACAACAACATGCATATTCTACACAACATCTATCACAACAACATGCAATCGCTAATGCAGCCTAAATGGAATGGCAAGAATGCATGAAATGTGATTTATAATAAGTGCCTATATGATGCATGAGATGGAATACCCTCATCTCATCAGGTTGTGATTGAAATAGAACCTCAATAACATCAACAATAACATCAAAAATCATGTGAATCACTCAAGGTGAAATCAAATCAACTGTAATAATTGAAAATCCAAAAAAATTACAATTAAACTAGGTAGATTGGATTTTCCCTATACACAGGTTAGATACACCTGGGCACAACATATTACCAAGTACCAATTTAGTCATATCATTGGATATTGGCTCCAAAAAATATGTCATGAAGAAAATAGTTTCTCCGATACAATTTTGTAACATCTCGGTTCCGTTACCCACTCAGAGGAACCCTGTACCCGGTTGGTCACATGGCCTCAAGCGCATTTCCCCAAATGCTAGAGGTTTCCGACTAGCATCGAGGGCCTTAGGTGTGATAGTGGGGAAACTATGCCCTTAGTAGAAGAGTAATAGAGAAAAATGGAAACAAATACACAATAGTGGAAGCAGTAAATATCCAACAATAGCAAACAACAGAAGACTGAATTATTAAACAATTGGAGCACATATATATAAAAGATGAATGATACATTTTTCTAGGAAATATTCCAAACAAACCACAATGCAAAAATAAAAACATTACTAAACCCAATTACAAAGAAACAAATAAAAAACTCCTCATCATCGCAAGCCTAAGCCTGGTCCCATGCCCTCCAGATTCATATCAAGTCAAGTACCTGAAGTAGAAGGGCGTTTTACCTTATCTATACTTGCAACAATATAATATCTTTGGTCCCAAAATCATGGAATAAACAGGGTGTTAGACTAAATCCCATTAGGAATACACCCAAAGATATATTCCTAATAGTCAGTGAAGTGTTAGGAATGTAATAAGAAAAGATACAGTAAACAAGAGAGTACTCAATAATAAACAGTTCCAAAAATCAAATAAGAAGCTAATCAAGCAAGGTAACCCTCTGGGAAGTACACACATCTTATCCCCACTGGTTTATTCATTAGAATATATAAATACTCTCTAAGGAAGCACTCTCAGTCAATTACCCTTATAGTCAAAACGTACTCAAGACTCTTTGAGGTAAATCACTCGATCAATTCCCATTATAGTCTATGGTACTCAAGGACTCTCTGAGGAAGCTCACTCGGTAAATTCCCCTTATAGCCCCAAGGTCAAGGACTCTCTAAGGAAGCTCACTCAGTCAATTTTCCTCATGGACCAAAGTCATTCATGAAATTTAAATACTCTCTGAGGAAGCTCGCATAGCCATTTCCCCTTATAGTCTAAAGCAGTCAATGACTCTCTGAGGAAGTTCACTCAGTCAATTCCCCTTATAGTCTACTACACCAGGTTTTACGGCCCTGTGTAGTTCAACGAGCATAGAAATGAAATATTACATATGTAAACCTATAGAACTACTTGGCTAACAAGTCTACAACACATCAAGTATGTCAGAATACAAACACTCCACCCTAATGCACTAGGCATGGAAAATAAGCAAGGCGGCCAAACAGGCTAAGTAGACCAACGGTCATAAACAGAACTTGATGAGAAACACATCCAAAGCAAATAAATCAACCCTATTCATATCCAATTTACCTCTACACAAGCATACAATTATGGAACACAATCGAAAAGGGTAAAATAGTAAACATGCAACACCCCGTTCAAAGGTATTGGTCAAACTTCCACATATTACACAATGAAAATAAATGGAAAGGTAAAAACCACCTAACTCGGCGTTAGGAGATTGCTATATGTGAATCTCGAGGAATGAATCACCTTATAATGTTGAATATCTATAAAAACGCCTAAAAGGTTCAACAGAGGATAACCTGAGAAAGAGGAGGAATCATGAAACGATGCTCGAGCAAAAGAGAGAGCATATCGAGTCGATCCCAACATAAATGATTGTGTTAAAATCAGTGTTCTGATGCTCTCTTGGGGTCTCGGAGAAAGATCACGACCGTACGGGAACTCTCGGCCAAACAAGACCTAGAAGAAGATCATTCTGGTGATTAGACGCGACCCCAGTGCATTTAATGAAAAAAATACATGGTGTGTACTTTTGAAGTAAATAGTGTGTACTTTCCTTTTCCATACTCCGCTTTAGATGGCCTCCATATCACCCCCACAAGGTCGTGTGCATGGCCGCTACATGGCATGTACTCATAAAGTACACCGTTTGTACTTCGAAAATTTCCAAAATTTCCTCTTTTTCTCAAAAATGACCAGAAAAGGAAAACATACATAAAAATAATATTAGGGTTCTTACAGTAAATTATGAAGATATATTAATGGAGACTATTATGAAAAAATGATAAAATAATCCAAAAAGGAGTTAAATGTGTCTACCATAGAAATGTTTTCCAGATTCAAAGAAAAGATTTTTTTCGATGTTTTAGAGGAGGAGTTCCCAATGGTCTCTCATGAGGATGACTATGTTCAAACTATTTTATATTATAGGGAGAATCTTGACCTAAAATCAACTCATTTTAATTTTATTAAATTCAAATTACATTCTGACTCTTCGTTGTTTGAACATGTCCAAGAATCATCATTGGAGTATCCACTAGAAGAGGAATCCATAAAATTTTTATTTGAGGAGACACTCTACATTATCCTTCCACCTCCAATTTACCAGTTTCACCATATTGATGAAAATTTAACCTAAATAATTCTATAAATGGGGTATTCTAAATTGAGGTGAAGCTGGGAATCTTTGAAAGAAAGGGGATGTGGCCGTTTGAATCACACATGCCACATCCTTCAGTGTATTAGGTTTAAATATAGGAAATTATAGATATTGAATTCCTAAATATAGCCACTCATGTGAGGGAATAACAACATAACCCCCTCTCTATCTTTCTTTTTATTATTTTTCAATAAAATTAATGATATTTTAGTTTCTTTTTCTTATTGGTTTCCCAAATATTTAGGAAGAGACTAACTCATCCTACTAAATAAATAAAATCCAGGTTCTTTCTATCCTTTCACAGCTATTTTACCACTATAATTTATGAAATATGTTGAGATTTAATTTATTATGATAAATAATTGTGGGGTAGGATCTTAAAACTATTTATATTAGTTAAGAACCTTGTAAGAATTTTTTAGGGATATATAAATAAAATTATGTATGTTGTCCTAATTTTTTGTTTCTATCTTTCTAGTGTGTCATTAGGTTAGGAAAATTAGACTTTAGTTCCCATCCTATCTATTGAATAATTGTATGTTATATTTGATAATTTTATTGGTTTTGAAATTAGTGAATTGGATTATTGGTAAGGGAACTTGATTAATGATTTCATGGACAATTTATTTTAGAACTAGGTAATGTAGTGTAATTGAAAATATTTTTGTGGAATTGGAATTAGAAAATGAGGAAACTAAATATTTAAACTTTAAACTAGGTATCATAGCCATTTTAAAATATAACACATGTGGTAGAAAACTCAAAACATAGTTATATATATCATTTAAAAATTGATTTAAATGGGAAATTGAGATCCCACAATGACTCTCTGAGATATCAGGTACTCGGTGTTTGAGTAAATAAATTCCATATGTATATTTAATAAGATATTTGAAAAAAAGGTTGGGAAATATTCAGCAAAGTTCCTATAAAGATCCAAAATTTAATAAATGAAATTCCCTTTTCAAATGATCAAAATACACATTAAAGAAATACAAATATTGGAAAATTTATTCCCTACATTTTTTATCTTGATCCAATTATAAAATATAGCATGTCTGATTTAAAATAACATTAAGAATCATATCCATTAATAATATAGTCAATTTATAGTGACTATTAAGATTAGTATATATTAAAGGTTATGATAAAGTCTAATTGGCACAAATAGAACCAGAAATGTCCTCAACCAGTATGATTGTTCCCATTAAAGCCCAACTATCAGAGCTCCTGATGTAGATGGAATCACTTATTTTTTCACTTGACCAAGAAAAAGATAATATTCAATAACTAAATCTTTAGAAAAACCATTTACAAGAGAATTTAATTCTTTTTGATATCATTAACTAAACTGTATTCCCTAAATCAACCCAATAAATCACCACCATCGCAAAACTAACCCTTAGGGTGTACGGTGGTGTAAAATGGGTTTTTGTATCTAAAACATAATACTAATATTTTTTATGTTTTTCAATTTTAGAAATATAATTATTATATTTATCCTAATTTATTATTACTTTATCAATGATTATATAACATGTTTGATAAAAATTAAATTCTGACACGAAGAAATCAATATGGTATTTTTGGGAAATATACAGTTTCAATTAATACACTATTTAGATAAATTCAATAATTTTTTGAAATAAATAATATTTTAATAAATTATTATTGTTAGATAATAATTATTTAAATATAACTTATAATATAATTAAATTTATTTCAATGTAATTTTTATAAATGTCTCGAAGTGGTTAATATCATAAAAAATAGTATATTCTAGTAAATATAAATTTTTATTTTAAATTGAAATTTTTTATTTTTAGAAAATTATTTTCATAAAATAAATATTATTTCTAAATTAATTACATAGAAATTATCTAAAGGATAATTTTTCATAATTTTCCAAGAGATTTAAAATTTTGGGTAAAATTTAATACAATAGAAATATACAGTACATATTATGACATCATAATATCCCAAACATGATATAATAAACCATATAAAGGGAATCCAATACAGTATTTATTTTTCCCCGTTTAAATAATATTTTTCTATAGTTATTTCATTAATTTTATAAACCATTAATAAGTCTTCCAAAACCTATATTATATTTTATGTTATTAAAATCAATTATTTATGACCCTGACTCACTTACACATACCTAGTGATATTATTTTAAGGATTTATATTCTTATCTTAATAAAATATTTTAAAACTCTCTTCTTTGGAAGAAACTATGGGAAATACCATGTGAATTTTTATTTATTTGATTATTTTTTCATATAGATCCCAAAACCTATGTTTAGAAATTAATAAAGAGTTACCCCCTTATTTCGTTAATTAATCACCCATCCTCCCAATCCTCTCCACTAAAAACAACTTTATCATGAATTTAATCTTCATTATCCTATCTATATCTCTCTAAATGTGTTTCCAAGCTCTTAAAAATATTCTCTGAATCTTTTAAAGGTGTCCTCTCAAGGTATAAGGACTCCCTCTTCCTCCTTTTTAGATAAGTACTTTCTTTGTACTACGAATTTTAATTTCAATAGATCATGTTTTAATGTGATTTTACACATCCCTTTACCATACATGTGATTATAATTTAATGATATACTACCCTTATTTCTCAATAAACACTTTAGTGAACTATTATGTGCACTCGTTATGCGACCAAAATTTTCCTGTGATTTTCCATGCCAAACATTTTTGTTGTGAATACCCATCCCATTTCAACACATGATTATTTACCTAGATGTAAATATCCTTCATTAATTTAGTACTTACATGTATGTAACCCACATTTCTTAATCATGGGACTAAAAGTTATGAAATAAAGTTTTATATTGTATGATCTATATGGGACACAAATTCATGAACATGATATGAATATGGCAGGTGGGTCTTGAATTATATATCCCTCTAATGAATTGGAAAATGTTTTCATCTCAAGATATTCCATGTATGGAGAAATAGAGGTTATCCTAAGAACACAATTTTATGAATTATTATTGTTTATCCTTGACTTATGCTTATGATTCCATGTTTTAGGTTGTTCCCACATTCCTATGTTGCCATGATGTTATCATCTTATATCATACATTGATAATCATGTTTATGATTCACGCCCCTTATATTTCACCTTGACATCCCTATTTACTAACATGTATTAATATCATTGTATTTTGCTTTTATTATTCCCTTACCTAACTTTATATTTATATCGTTTCTTATGTATTTCTCAAGGTTATCTCGTACAGTTTTAGAAGATCAAAGGAAGATAAGGGCATGTTATGGGATTTTTTCAATAATTTTTTTATACCCATGTTACATATTAATGTGATATGTACCGAATTTTCCAAAGAAACTATAGTCATAAGGATCTTATAGGATTTTATTATGTGTATCATTATCTAATAAATCATGAATTAATGTGTATTAAATGTATGGGTTTTCATAGTTGGTATTAGAATAAATTCTACTTATTTTTTGGGATTAATATTAGAAAATATTATTCAAGCCTTAAGGATAAGATTAAACATATTAAAACATCCATAAGTTATGTTAAATTGTTGATTAAGTGGTTTTAAAAAAATAACTATATGGAAACTACAAGTGGATATTCTCTATCACAATCATACTTATGGTCAATGAACTTAAAAAAGGCGCATTGGGATTTGAATCAATCATCACTTAGAGAATGAAAATGAAATCTTATTGTAAACCTTTTTTAAAAATCCCTATGGATATGATTTATTAAATTAACAATCTCTTTATAAACTAATAAGAAGTGAATAAAAAATTCCAATAGAATCGTATTTTAGAAAATTGATCATGTATAACTTAGATTGAAACCTATAAATTCATAGGTGATCAAATATGTTAAATTTATGATTTATCCCTTCAATGTTAATAGTTTCTATTTATGCGTTTAATAGTTTGAAAACACTCATCACTAATTTTCCGTTTATTTTAGTCAATGGCTGGGAATAAGATAAATCTAGTCAACGACCAATGTGATGAGAAATGTACTAGTTTCCCAAATGAGATGTCTAACATAATAGGAGTAGGATTCAAGAATATCATGAAAAAACTTTTTCAATTAACTCATGTTTAAAACAAATATTTTAATAAAGGGGAAACTTACATCCTCCTAATAAATACAATGTTTCAATAGATACCTTTATACAAAAAAGGCCTATGAATTTTAGTGGACCATCAAATCCCTTAATGGAAGAACAATGGATCAAATCCATTGAAAAGATCTCAATCAGCCTTCAATTATCTTAGTATGAGAAGTTTGTGATGTCAATAAATTACAACACATATTATTTAGACATAAATATTACATCTTAATAGATGAATATTCATTATTTATCATAATGATCCACTCCATAATTGTTTAGGTCTAGTGAATTTGTAAACTTGAATAAATAAACTATTGGTTCACAAGTGAGCTATATCATCTGTCATTATGTTCTTTATAACTATCACCCTTATCAATTTTATACATAATACCTCCGTACATAACCTTGGGAAATGGAACATTAAAAATAGATAGATCAGATACCTAATAAGTGTAAATAAAGAAGATATCAACATAGCATGATCATAGGGGTATGATAATATGAGAATAACATCTTAATACCATACCATGCATATCTTAAATCATAAATGTGAGTCATGGAATAAATATTTATAGTTCATAATACATGAATCAGAAAGGAATAAATGAAATGATCCATGAGAAAAAAACATTGTCAGAAGACATAGATTTGTGGTATACACATAAGAATAGAAAATCATTTTCTTAATATTCAAGACTCATTTTGAAGACTATAATTTTAGATTAGGTTCACTCCCCAAACTATATTAATAGTAAATATTCACTCCCAAGAGTATTATAGTTTATTGGGTTCACTCCCCAAACCATTGTAGAGTCATGGTTCACTCCCATGACTTTCATTATGGAAAATTCCCATTCCAAACCATGTTCACTCGCCCTTATAGTCATGTTTATCTCATGAGATATCAATATTTACCCAATGAATTGGAAGGATATATAGGTCCCACCCATATTTTGTTATAATGTAACCACAATACTTGGTTATAACATAACCACCATCCTACATTATAATGTAACCAATATAACATAATAAAAACCATAAAATTTTATACCACAAGATCATAAACATTCATCATATCATAACCCATGAAAATAAATTGGTCTCACAAAGCATTAATCATATTAGAACCCATGAAAAGAAATGGGTTTCATAAACATTTTATCACTTCTTCATAGAAAAACCTATCAAAATAGAATGGGTTACGCAGACATATTATAATTATAATCATAAAACATATATAGAAATGAGAAGGATGGTATTAATGGATCATATCCCCATTAAAGTTTATGTAACATAAAATGATATCATCTTAGATGGAAATTGATTTTAAAATACCACTTTGAACTTTTCTTGAAGAAAATAACCTTTTCTGTAACACCCCAACCCTAGTTACCCAGAGTCAGTGCATTATTTTAATACATTGGCATGATTACAAAGAATCAAGCCCTGAAGGACTGCTCAGTTTAGCAGTCTTGGAAAATAGATTACATACATGAACGTTACCTTACATTATAAAATAAAAAAACAATAGTAACATTGTCTCCATTGACCATATTCATATCCCTTAGACTATACTTTCAAGTCAGTCATAATATTCTTCTTTACATCCTAGGAAAACCAAAACATAGAAAGGGGTTAGCTCAGATTCTAAATAAGGATAACAATATAGCCCAACTTTCTTAAATAAGAATAAAAATTTAAGGTAATGTATAAAACTAAAAAAAGCCTTTTAGATTTAAACTTTAGCATATTATAGAAAATATAAATCAATTAATTACATTTACTTATTCACATGGATATTCTACTAGTCGAATAATAACATGTAATATCAATGGCTAATTTTATAAGGATGGAATGCATAATGCTAGACTTCATAACCACATAGTCACGGCCCTGTGGAAAGAATATAAATAATATTTTTTCAAGGCCTTGTGGCAAGACACTAGTTTGTCTCATGAGACCTACCAATGCATTGAGGAGCTATAGAAGGATCTACCTATCACTTACTATGTCAAATGCATTCCTCATATGAAAAGGTTTAAACATAACATAAACATTCATATTAAAACTAGCATATTAAATTTCAATACATTATCCATAAACCATTAATGGTATAAGCATAACATATCCATATTCAAAAATATCACAAAACCTTCAATACAATATGGCATATTTTTATCATAATAAATCAACCTCGATCAAGAATAATATCCCGTAAAGGATGTTGATATAGTTGAAAATGATATGTAAAAATCTTTGAGAGAAGTATCCCTTTTTCATGAAATCATTTGAAAGTAATATAAAGGAATTAATTTAAAAGATATTTTTGAATAGAATTGTCCCATAACAGTTTGATACTTTTTTATGTAATTAACATTTTAAAACATCCATGTCCATATATATAAATCCTTAAAACCATTTTGAAAACAAGGACATTAATGAGAAAGGTTTAGAAGAATAAATCTACGAAACATTTAAAATGATGTTTTTAGTAAAATGTAACATAAAAAGAATCAATTTGAAACTCTTTTATGAAACATGGACATGGATAATAAATATTTCCCAGTAGATACTTACGTATAAACAACCATGTATAATAAAGAGATTAGGAAATTTACCCTTACCTTCCAATTTCATTTGGTCAAGGGTAAGTTTAAAATCATTTATAATGATCATAATAGGTTATTAATTTATACCAGAACCATATTAATATTTATTATATCATACATGATTCATTTTGACTTTATACTACTCATTTAATAATGATTTCAATGTTAAATTTACATTTTGGGTAATAATCGCTTTATTTATCGTATGTGTTTTAATTTGTTATTCTTGATCGTATCATTTAGATCATAATTTAAATACTTCTAGAATATAATCCTTGATTTATATTTCATATATATTTATAATATAAATATTTATAATAGATAGATATATGAAATGGATGACACCGTTTATGGAGACAGTAGGTCGTACGTACGCATAAACGTTGTTTCTGTTTTCATATCATATTAAACGGAAATAAGTGAATAAGATATATGTAAGTACACATATATATATATAATAAAATTATTATGTCATATATTTCATACTTATTAATAAAATATATTTTTATTATCATCATTGAATGGTGAACGTGGGAATGAATCTCATCGCATCGTGGAGATAGTAATCCATACGTATACACAAGCAACAATATCATTATATTGATGGTGAAATAGTATTAAATTGGATGATATATCATATATGAATAATAATTGACATTTTATATTTATTATTTACATCAGTTATACTCATTATTATAACCATCCAAATAATGAAGTGTTTGAAAAACAAACTACACCATGACATGGAGATGATAAGCCGTACGTACACACGTGTGGAGACTTTGTCATTTATAAGATGGATAGAATAATGAATATGGTTGTACCATAATATCACAGTATTTAGGAGGTACTAGAGTTGTTATTTTGGTATGGAAACAACAAATAAAGAGGAACTAGAAGAAGAAAAGAACATTAAATAGGGTGGTGAAATTATTACCTCTTCTTCGGGTGTTTCCTTTTAAGTTGATCAAAAGGGATTATTAGGTTGGATTTCTGATAAAGTTAAGGAATCTAGGATGATTTGAGAGAAATTGGGAGGATATTTGGGTAGGGTTTGGCCGAGATAAATGTCTTTGGAGGTGTAATTTTGCGAGAAGGGGATGTTCCCTTTTATAATAAGGGTGAGGGTCGCTTTAGGAAAGGATTAAAATATTAATTTATTGTACAATCATATTTGGTTGATAATGGCTGAAAATTAATTTATTTCTAGAATTAGTTGGTTATGGGTCGAAATCCTCTCAACCAATAGGTTTTAGGCATGTTTAGAGTTCCATTTTAACCTTATCTTTTAGATTTAACTCGTAGTTAAATAGTTTAACTTTTACCATGTATTCTTGTATTCTTACACTATATGGTTAACAAACTTACTCTAAACTTCCAAGAGAACATCAAGTGATTAATTAATGACATATATATTATTATTTATGCCCTTTTTATGAACCTTATATTTTTAGGAATATTATATCAACCAATAATATAGTATTTGTTTTAAAAATTAATTTATGTCAATTTTGACACTATTTGGTATTGTAATTTTGTGGAAGTCATAACAACCTTATAATATTGAAAAAATTATCTAATCAACACTAACATGTATTATTATCCAATAAAATTTGTTTAATTCATCATAAGTCTCAAGTTACATTTACTTAGATATTTATAATATCAATTATTATAATATTTCATTAATATGGTAATTACAACATCATCATTGTGTCAAAAATAAATTAAATTATTTAATGTCTAAAAATTGTAAATAAAATACCATTATATCGGAAATCTTTTTATATTTATAATTAATATTTATAGTCCAATTTATCTTATGTATAACCCTATATTAAAAATATTTTAGTGAATAAACATTGAATTTTACACTTTTAACTGTTGTTTAAACAAAATAATAATAAGTGTCCTAATATAATCCATGTTGACCTAAAGGATCATATTCTATTCCTAAGGTTGTTTTTAGTGGAATTACACTTATCCAATAGAATTAGGACAAGTGTTAGGGTAATTATAATATCATTTTTACATTTAATTGACTTATTTACTTTTAACCATTGTAAATAAAAGTCAAAAATTACTATTCACCCAAAATTATTTTCAACTTATTTAATCACATTTCACTTACTTATGTTAACCGTGTCTCTCAGAGTTTTGAAATTTAACTCACAGAAGCGGTAAAATTAAGTTGTATGCAAATTTTCTAACGTGCCTAGAAGGTCTATAAAAGAGGTTAAAAAGTTCAATAAAATTTTATACAACTAATTTTATTATAAAATGGATCCAATGAATTACATTGAACTTATATAGGTATTGCATATCTATTTTCACTTATTATAAATTTAAATAAAATAAAAAATTATTTAAATAAAAAATTCAGTTTTAAATAATAACAGTGTTTTCACTATTCATCAAAAATTGATATTTTTCAGAAAAAAATAAAAAATTATCTCTAAGATCATTTTGATATTTTGAATTCAAAAATAAAGTCTATTTTTTCAAATTCAAAACATATAAGGTTCATTTATTAGTTTAAAAATAATTCTCAATGTCAAAAACAAAAAGTGTGTTTTTAAAAAGTAAAAACTATAAAATGATTGACATGTGTTTATGTCAAATTTAAAAGTGAAATTACTTATAGTGACCTATATTGTATTAAATGATAAAAATATAATCTAATTATACTTCAAAACCATTCAAATTCATAATTTAACACTATAAATTATTTTGATTAAAAAAGTTGTTTTCAATTAAAATAAAGTAATTTTCACTCTTCATCAAAATATGAAAGTTATCAGAAAAGTACAAAAATTTATCCAAACAAAATTTTTATATCCTTATTTTAAAGAATAATTTCATTTCATTAAATTTAATATATAAAAGTGTCAAAAATTGATTTTAAAACGGGTTTGCTATTAAAAGACGGTAAAATTGCATTTTTTGAAAAATAATTCTTTATATGAAAAAAAGAATTTGTTCTTATATTATGTCTAATAAACACATAATATGGATTTTAAAATTATTTAGAGTATATAAGATTCATAATTTAGTTAATAATATTCATAACTGCCTTTTGAACGACTTGTTTGGTATGTTGCGGTGCACTCGAACTCGGTGTTGCGTATAACGCAAGCTATTGAATTACTTTAATGAGATAACGTACAATTAAATCATGGGGTGTTACATTATCCCCTCCTTCAATAAATTGTGTCCTCGAAATTTGAAATTGTTCTTCAAAAATAAAAGGTTAAAAATAGAAAAATACCTTTTTGGAAAACCCACATCAGAAATTAGGTTAATAAAATTTGTCTTAATAAGAGGGAAAGGGAATGAAAAAGTCGCCCCCAAATTATGATCTCAATTAGGGGAACATTTTTGGAAATTAGAGACACATAATTAGAGTAAAAAACTTAAATATTTATAGAGAGTGATTGAGGTAATCAATCATAGACAAGTATAAAATTGAGGGCCTCAAATCCATCAATCTATGATGATTTAAAATATCGTTACGTCAAAAAACATAAGGTATTTAGATAACACATTTTTGGTTTTAGGACCCCTTTCTTAATGTTTAAGAATTAATTTATTCATAAAATAAGAGGAAAAAATATACTTGACAATTATAGTTTCATCCTTCAAATAATTCCTACCACAAACTCATCATTCACTCCAAAATATAATAGAATTAAAAAATATTCTATTTATACCAATCGTATAGGGTTCCAAAAAGAATTAATTTATAATTCATTTGTAAGACAATATAAAGAAACTACATTATACAAACTAGGACATCACAAATACCAGTGGTAGGTGATCAAACCTTGTTTCCCTTCAGTTGTGAGTTCAAGTCTCGTGGCCTTGCCAGATGCGACGGGTTGTCGCCCGACCTCCAGGTTTTCCTTTTTTAAGAAAATCCAAAAATAATCTCAAGAAATGATTTAACCTTAACAATAGTATCCAATGTCAAAATTAATCAATTCCAAACTTTTGACTTATCCAAAATACTTCTATACAACTCAAAGTCCAAAATTTATAAGGAATGTAAATATAATGAAGATCTTTTTGGACATGTAATAACATGTGTATACCTTCATCATGTATTCTTATAAAACACTATAACAATCTGAATTACCATAACACCTTATTGATTACATTCATGCTCCCTTATTCCTTATAGAATATTTGATATACTTCTTCTATCCAAAAATGTTTTAAACTACAACAATGATGGAATATACAAATTATTAATCAACTTCAAGTTAGTTAGGAATATCCAATATAATTTATCCAAATCTATCATATATTATTCCAAAATCACTACCTCAGTATCAGAACCATATTATGGTTTATCTCTCTCTCAACCATATATTTTCCAAAAAATTAACCTGAAATTGAGTCACTTTTCTTGGTTCCACACAATCTCAAGTCCTTAATAAAATAGTACTACAGTACAATCCTTATATACTCTATAATTCTTATAACATGTAAATCATTAATACAATACTCAAAAGACACAATACTTTAATAACAACATAATAAATCTAATCATTCCCCTTCATCTTCGATAGTATCACAACATGATTATTATCCAATGGCAGCATTTGGGGTATACTATGATGATTTGGATATTGATTACCATAGTGTCCCAACTCCTTGCAGATGAAGCATTGTACATTTGAAACCATTTTCTTACCCCTGCAATCACATACTTTGTGTCATTTTTCTCCACACTTATAACAAACTCTCATTCCCTTCAAGAATTTACCAAGGTGATTCTTTCCATAGTTATCACATATGGGAAAATCTTTCGTTCCCCTCTTCCCTTTATCCATCTTCCCCTCTTCCAGCCTTTTCTTCTCATGCTTCCCTTCAAGGCCATATGAATCAAAGAATTATTTACTTATCTTATTAACACATTATAGTATTTCTTCATGTAATGAGTATACGTGGGAGACTATTTCCCTTTTAAATGTTGGCTTAATACCATAAAATATATTATCCTTCTTAATATTTCGATCATGCGTATTGATGGAATTCACATTCTGTGTACTAGGCCCCATTTCTAAACAATGGAATACACTAGGTTAGTTTATGAATCACAATGCATAATTCTAAACATGTATAATACCTAACATAAATTGAAAATATAATGCATATAATATATAATCATAAAAAGTTTTCTTTTAGGAAGTATTTACTCCTAAATCCATCATAATGTCTTGTAATGAAAATTTGAATTATCCTAAGCATATACCATAGGAGTGTCGTAACCAATAGTGCCACAAGGCCTATTTCATTACACAAGGATAACCTGGGTGAAGCCCGAAACTCCTTCTTGGAGTTTTCACACCTAGGTACATATGTGTCAGAGTTTCCTCTACCTGCTCGTATCCAGACAGGGATGTATTTCTTGGAAAATACACGAAATCTCTACATTACCAAAATTATATGGAAGTTCTTATATACTAATCCTCAAAATATATTTTAGGGAAATATTCTCTAATCAGATTTTATCTAATCTATTTACAAGTTTACTACTAAACATCCTCTGATACCAACTATAACACCCCAACCATAATTACACAGATTTAGTGCATTATTTTAATATATTAGCATGATTAGATGGAATCAAGTCTCGGAGGACCGATCAGTATAGTAGTCTTGGAAAAATAGATTATATAAATGAAAATTATGTTACATTATAAAATGAAAAACAACAAGAAAATTGTCCCTATTTACAACATTTATATCCCTTAGACTATCCCTATAGGTCAGTCATAATATACTTCTTCACATCCTGGGAAAAATAAAAAATCGAAAGGGGTGATCTCAGATGCTCAGTAAGGATAACAATAATGCAGAAACTTTCATAAATAAGTATAAACAATTAAAGAAATGTATAAAACTAAAAAAAATGCCTTTTAGACATAACCTTTAGCATAATATGGCAACAATAAATCAAATAATTCCATTTAATTATTCACATGGATATTCTACTAGTCGAATAATCACATCTAATATCAATAACTAATTTCATAATGATGAAATGCATAATGCCAGACTTCATAACCACATAGTCAATGCCTTATGCCAAGACTACAAATAAGATTTTGTCAAGCCCCTATGCCAAGACACTAGTTTTTCTCATGAGTCCTACCAATTCATTGAGGTGCTATAACAGGCTCCACCCGTCAGTTACAAAGTCCAATGTATTCGTCCGATGAAAAGGTTTAAACATAAAATAAACATTTGTATTAAAACTAGCATACAAAATGTCAATACCTTATCCATAAACCATGAATGGTATAAAAATAACACATCCACAGTCAAACATATCACAAAACATTCAATAAAATATAAAATAATTGAATCATAATAAATCAACCTCGATCATGAATAATATCTCGTAAAGGATGTTGACATAGTTGAAAATGATCAGTAAAATTTTTTGAGATAAATATCCCTTTTTCATGGAATCATTTAAAAGTCATATGAAGGAAGTAATTTATAATATAGTTTTGAATCAAATTATCCCATAACACTTTGAACCCTTTTAAAGTAATTAACATTTTAAAACATTCATGTCCATATAAGTAAATCCTTAAAACCATTTTGAAAACGTGGACATTAATGAAAAACGTTTAAAAGAATAAATCTTTAAAACATTTAAAATTATGTTTTAGTAAATAGTTGCTTAAAAATAATCCCTTTTAAAACTCTTTTATGAATCATGGACATGGATAATAAATATTTCCTAGTAGATACTTACGTAAAAATAAACTTGGATAATAAAGAGATTGTCAAATTAACCCACACCTTGGACTTTCCTTTGGTCGAGGGTACGGTTAACCTCAAGTATAAAGACCATAGTATGTTAATAAATTATACCAAAACCATATTCATATTTATTATATCATACATGATTAATTTTTGACTTTATACCACTCATTTAATAATTATTTCCATGTTAAATTAACATTTTAGGTAATAATGACTTTTTTATTATACGTCTTTTAACTTGTTATTCTTGATCATTTTATTTAGATCATGATTTAAATACTTATAGAATATAAACCCTGATTTATATATCATATATATTGACAATATAACTATTTATAATATTTATTTATTTATTTATGAAATGGAAGGAACAGTTTATGGAGATGGTACGCCATACGTACGCATAAACGTTGTTTCGGTTTTCATATTATATTGAAAAGAAGTAAGTGAATAATATATATGTAAGTAAATAAATATATATATCTATATTAGATTTATTAGTTCATATATTACATACTTATTAATAAGATATATTTTTATAATCATCGTTGAATGGTGAATGTGGGAATAAATCTAATCGTGTTGTGGGGACGGTAATCCGTACGTACGCACGAGCGAAAATATCATTACATAATGGTGAAATCATATGTAATTGGATGATCTATCTTATATAAATAATAATTAAAATTTTTTATTTATTATTTAAATCAATTATACTCATTATTATACCCATCCAAATAATGATGTATTTGAATGACAAACTACACCACGACGTGGAGACAGTAAGTCATACGCATGCAAGTATGGTGACTTTGTCATTCATAGGATGGATAGAATAACGAATAATGTTGTGTCATATTAATAAAAACATCATAGTATGTAGGAGGTACTGGATTTATTATTTTGTTAAGAAAAAAAAGAGGAAGTGGAAGAAGAAAAGAACTTAAAAAATAGTGGTGAAGTTATTACATATTCTTTGGGTGTTTCCATTTGAGTTGATCAAAAGGGATACTTAGTTTAGCTTTATGATCAAGGTAAGTACTCTAGATTGATGTGAGGAAAATTAGGAGGATATTTCGGCTGGGTTAGGCCGATCCAAATGGATCTGGAGGTGTTATTTTGAGAGAAGGGAATGTCCTATTTTATAAGAGGGGTGAGAGTCACTTTAGGAAAATATTAAAATATGAATATATTATACAATCATATTCAGTTTATAATGGCTCTAAATGAATTTATTTCTAACTTTAGGTAGTTATGGGTCGAAAACAATTCAAACAATAGGTTTTAGGCAAATTTAGGTTACCATTTAACCTTATCTTTTAGATTTAACTCTTAGTTAAATAGTTTAACTTTTACTATGACTTCTTGTATTCTTGCACTATATGGTAAATAAAGTTATTCTAAACATCCAAGAGAACCTCAAGTGGTTAATTAATTACATATATAATATTATTTAAGCCCTTTTTCTGAACCTTATATTTTTAGGATTATTATATCAACCAATAATATAGTATTTGTTTAAAACTTAATTTATATCCATATTGACACTATTTGGTATTTTATTTTTGTGAAAGTCCTAAAAAGTTATCACTTCAAAAAAAATTATCTAATCAACCCTAACATGTCATATTAACATATAAAATTATTTTAATTCATCATAAGTCTCAATTTACATTTATTTGGATATTTATAACATCAATTATTTTAATATTTCATTTATAAGTTAATTACTGTATCATCATTGTGTCATAAATAAATTATAATATTTAATGTCTAGGAATTATAAATAAAATAACATAATAAAGGAAAAATTGTTATATTTCTAATAAATACTTATAGTCTAATTTATCTTATTTATAACCATTTATTAAAAATAGTTTCGTTAATAAACATTGAATTTAACAATTTTAACTCTTCTTTAAATAAAAATAATATTAAATGTTCGAATCTAATAGAAGTGGATATAAAGGATCATATTTTATTACTAAGGTTTTTTATGGTATAATTACACTTATACAATATAATTAGGACATGTTTTAGGGAAATTATAATATCATTTTTACCTTTAATTACCCTATTTACTTTTAACCATGGTAAATAAAAGTCAAAAGATACTATCCAAAAAATATTATTTTCATCTTATTGAATCAAATTTCACATACTGATGTCAACTGTGTTTCTTGAAGTTTTGTAATTCAACTAACACAGGTGGTAAAATTAATTTTTATGCAAATTTGCTAACGTGCCTAGAAGGTGGGTAAAAGAGGTTAAAAAGTTCAATTAAATTTTATACATATAATTTTATTATAAAATTACTCCAATGAATTTAATTGAACTTATATAGATAATACATATCTATTTTGACATAAAATAAATTTAAATAAAATAAATAATTATTTAAATAAAAAGTCGGTTTTACATAATAACACAGTGTTTTCACTATTCATCAAAAATTGAATGTTTTCAGAAAAATACCAAAAATTCACCCTAAGATAATTATGATATTCCGAAGTCAAAAATTAGTTCTATTTTACAAAATTTAAAACATAGATTTTGAATTTATTAATTTGAATATAATTCCCATTGTCAAAACCAAAAAGCGGGTATTTAAAAAGTAAAAACTATCAAAAGATTGACATGTGTTTACATAAAATTTAATGTAAAATTACTTATAATGACCAACATTGTATAAAATGATAAAAATATAATCTAATTATACTTAAAAACTATTCAAATTCATAATTTAACACAATACATTATTTCTATTAAAAAAATTGTTTTAAATTAAAACATAGTAATTTTCACTATTCGTTTAAATATGCAAGTTATCATAAAAGTACCAAAAATTTATCCAAACTAAATTTTTATGTCCCGCTTCTAAATAAAATTTTAATTTCATTAAATTTAATATATAAAATTTTCAAATATTTTTTTTAAAATGGGTTCTCCATTAAAAGATGGTAAAATTGCATTTGTTGAAAAAAACTTCTTTTATCTGAAAAAATGAATTTGTTCTTTTATTATATATAAGAAACACATAATATGGATGTTAAAATTATATAGAGTATATAAGATTAAAAATGAATTTAATACTATTCTTAACCACTTTTGGAATGGTTAGTTTGGTAATTTGTGGGATGCTTTAACTCGGTGTTGCGTGTAACACAAGCTATTGAATTACTTTAATGAGATAACGTACTGTGAAATCATGGGGTGTTACATTTTCACTTTAAAAATCAAATTCTTAAAACTAAATGTTCACAAAAATTTGTGAAAATCTTTTTATTTTAAAATAACTTTTCAAAAATATAAATTTATCTTTAAAAAATTGATTTCTCATCATGGAAGGAAATTCTATTCATGCCATACATGTTAAAAAGAGATTTTGTTCACATTTTTGGTAAAATACAAACATGACTTTTTTGAAAAAAAAACATGAAGATTAATTTTAAAATATTTTTCAAAAAATTAAAATAATGGTAAAAAACTCTAAAAAGTAATAGAGGAACATTAAAAAAATTATTGAAATCATTTTTAGAAAACATGGATATGGAAGGAAAAGGATTTTTGACCGAAGGGAGAAATAATGTTGGTTTTATTTAAAAATAGTCTTTTAGAATATTTCGTACATAAAGAGAGAAAAATTAAGGGAAATACGTATTATCAACAAATTACTATAATAGAATAAAATTCATTAAATTCAAGGTAAATGGATCATAATATTTCATCATCAAAATCATAATCATAAAAAATCTCGATAAACAATAAGATTGTAACATCAAACCCATGTCACATTGGTAAATTTTGAATCATAATCCCCATGAAATAGATAACCTTATATGGATATGTATAAAACATAATTTTCATGATAATAATAATAAAATAAATTCATGGTCATTATATAAACCACACAAAATAAACAAGTGGTTAATATGGCATATGTATCCGAGAAATAAAAGAGTATATTAATCCATTACATTATTTGGTAACAATTGAATTGTATACCCCATGGAAGAATAAATTTAAATGAAACATTAAATATAATTAGAATGTATAAATCCATGATATAACATGTAAAAGTTACTTTATATACATCATATAAAATAATATAGGTTCATAAGATAACATATATCCCAAAGAAGAAAATTTGAGACAAAATCCCTTACCTTAAGTTTCTACTTCTTTAATACATATTAGAATCTCATTTATAATAAAAAGTATTTTATTATAAATTTATTAAATAAATATAATAATATTCATCATTTAATATATAATTTAATTATGAACTTTTATTACCCATTTATTAACAATTCTTTATTATAATCAAGTTTTGGGTAATAACTACTTTGTTTTTCATGTTTGTTTTGGTTTGGTAATTTTGGTCCTTTTACTTTGATCATAGTTTAATCATATCAAAAATGTTAATGATTATATAGATGTTATATATATTCATCATTCATTAATATATAGTAATACATTAATGTTATAGATAGAAAATGATCTATACTGTTCATAGAGACGGTAGACCATACGTATGCATGAATTTTGTTTCCATTTTTTTGATGGAAGAAAAAAAATAAATAAAAATAATATATTACCTATAAATAATCATTTTTATTTCATATATATCACATATTTTCATTAAAACTATCCTTGTTACCTTTCATGTAAACCGTAAGTAAAGAACGAATCACATCATTTCGTGAGGTGGTAGTCCTCCAAACACATGAGCGATGTAATCACATTCTCATAGAATGTAAATTAATAATTTTTATATGATATTATAATTACACAATTAAAATTATTTCATGAATATAATATAAATATGTAAAATCCATCATTATATATAGTCGTGAGATGTGGTGATGGAAAAGGAATTACATCGGTTCGTAGGGCAGTAGTCCATCGTACACATGATTGATGGTTTTGTTTCCCATTTTATGGAAAAGGAGATGGATATAGGATATGCCATAAACATAAATAAAATATCAAGATATTTTTGAAAAAATTTATATTATATTTTAATTATTAATACATGAATTAAGTTGATAATAGAAGATGTAAAAAAGAAAGAGTTTAGTGAAGACAATTCCCATCTCTTAGAACAACCCCCTCTGGATCTCTTATTAAGGACCCCAAGGTTCATATTTAGGGAAGAAAATAATCTTCAGAACATGGATAAGTATTTTGGTGAGGTATTTGGGTAGGTTTTAGTTGAAAAAAATTTATTAATAGGTGTTAAAAGTGATGGGAGGAAGAGCCCTTTTATAATTAAAGAGGAGGGTCATTTTTAAAAAGACCCAAAATTTCTCAATAATGGGAGGTCACTCTAACACCAAGAACCTAAAAAATTGATAAATAATGGACGTTAGAGATGATATGGTAGATAAAAATCTCCAAAACACACAAATATACATGTTTTAAACATTTTATTAATTATCTTTTAAGTTTACTTAATTTTATAATTTTAGTTTTCAACAAGATAACTTGTATCTTTTTATTTACCTAGGTAATTTATCCTTTAAGTATAAAATTGTAATGAGCCTTGCTGGAAAAATTTTACCCACTTAGGTTAAATATGAAATAAAATTTATTAAAAAAAATCTTATGTGTGTAAAAAATTAATTTTTATACAAGTGCATGTAACATGAAAACCCCATTTTTACATTAATTGTGATAATTGATTTTTATTATATTTATTAATATTTATTAAATATTATTATTTTATTATTATATAAGATAAATTTTTATGATTCAAAATATATTATCCATTTTATCACATTAAATTCATATAAGTTTCAGAATGTAATTTACTATTAATCCCGAAAAGGTGATGAAAAAATGGGTTTCCAAAGAGAAACTTTTCAAAAGTATAACAGGTTTAGAATAAAAATTAAATATGAAATAAATTAAGATGAAATAAATTGTATTAATAAATAAAAAATTGAACTAATTTTACATTTAAATACCTATTAAACTAATTTCTACCTTGTAAATTCATAAAATGAAATGATAGTTTTTAATGAAAATAAATTTTTTTACTATTCGTCAAAAAATTAAGATTTTCATAAAATTCTCCAAAAATTCACATAAAGATAATTTTGAAATGTTTATTTAAAAAAATATTTTTCTTCAAATAAATTTTCTAAAATTGGAAAATATTACATTTTTATTTGTTCACAAAAAGCAATAAAACGAATTTTTTTGAGAAAATGTTACTTCAAAACATATAAATATTTTAATAAAAATTAAGTTATTTTTGTCATTATTTTTTCATTACATAAAACCATTAAACTTAATATTAAGAAGTTTTTTTATTTCTATTCACACTTCCGAGTTTATTTTCTTGGTTATAATGTTCTAGTTTACATAGTATATTGCAGTTTTTTAAAACTCAATGTGGCGTGTGACAAAGCTATCAAATAAATTTTATTTATTTGAAAAAAATATTTCATAAAATATCTTTGTGTTAAATTATATCCCCTTAAAAAAATTTATCCCCTCAATTTAAACATGATCTTAGTAATAAAGGGTTTCAAAGTTTTAAATTCCATTATGAAAAACCCACATCATAAAAGGGTTGATAATACATCCTCTTAAAAATAAAGGGAAACAAAAATAAAAATTTCATCTAGAATGACACATAACTAAGGTTTAAAAATAATGAAACATTAGTGGGATTTAAATATATGGGCATGGAAAAAATTAATTTCCATAGATCATTGATTACAATAAAGTGAGTTATTATAATAAATTTTACGACCACAAAATCATAAAACAAATAGGTGATTAAAAGACCTTCAATTCAATAGAAATAAAAGTGATATGAAATTTTCTATCTCTATATACTATATCCTAAAGTTGATTGATTTTTTCTATTAATATAAAGAACACAATAAAATATACTTACATAAATTATTTCCATTTCATAACCACAATCTCCTAATTTGGTTATTCTTCAATCAATTTCCACATTATCTCTTACTCTAAGAAATAAATATGAATTTTTTATTTTTAAAGCACTAATGGATCATATGATTCATAAAATAATTATAATTCATTTCATATATATGTAGTTATTTTCTAAACTAAATTTGATAGAATAGGTTATCCAATATGAATAAATATTCATATGATGAAATAACACATTAGTATCTAAAACTTTATCAAAAGTTCAACTTAAAACAATCTTTAAATGGTTAACCTTATAACCCATAAAATTTAGAAAAAATTAAAAATAAGGTAGCAAAATTACACATAATCAGTATAACATTAATCCAAAAAATATCAGTATCTATTAATGGGAAAATTCCCAATATGTGAATACCTTGGTCATATATTCTCTTGAAGCATGATAATTACAATAATTACCATAAAACATCAATAAAAACATACATGCTACCCTATTCCTTAAGTAAAACCAAAGATTATATAATATATTTAATAAATCCAAATATAATGTAAACTCCATCAATGATAACATAAAACACTTTGTTAACAAATCATTAGTTATTTCTGAGGTCATTAATACCATACAATTTACATTACCTATATCAATCATCTCTTTATCAAAACTAAATGTTATTTTATTAACATATGGAACATATTAAGGGATATCTTCCCTTAATTTTGTGTTTCCTATAAAATATCTCCTTGCTATTAAATCTCTTTTCTATGCCATATGTATTATTCAACATGTTCTTGTAAATCCTTAAAATAAAACCTACACAGAACAATCCTTAAATATATCATGATTCAAGTAACATAATTCTTGAATTCCAATACATAAACACTTAAATATTTCTACTTATTTCATTCACCATTGACTATGATTTTTTATATTATTTTGTAACACTTATATCCTTTCATATGTCATTCATATTCTCTTCATCATCAATAAAGAATCATTTACTTATATAACCTTGTTAATCCTCTTCTTGAGTTTTCCACTTAGGAAATTGATTTTTATAATTACCATACATTCAAAATTTAAATCATTAATCCATTGATAATATCATAAAAAGATGAATATTCTCATCCATTATGTTAATTGTACTTTTCAATTTCCATTAGAATTTGCTTATTATATTCCCTTCTTCTCCACACATAAAATATATTATCATTATTTTGAGACATTCACTTGTATTCTTCTTACCACATTATTAGCATATAAGAAACTAAATCTTATTTTATTTACAGTCTCCACCACCCAACCTTTCATCTAAAATTATCCTTATCTTTATTGGTGAGTATGAGAGTTGGTTTAGGTTCAAGTCATTAATCATTTATCGTGAAAACTGATTAAGAATAATCATAATATCCTTAACTCTAGTTACACTACGAAAACCAAAAATAATAGTGCGAATAACAAAAAACATATTGGAAAATCACATAATAATGAAAAATTAGTTATAAAATTTTTAAATCATGACACATTATTTACAATATATGATACTTTAGTCTTCACATAGGATATAAATTATCATCATCTTTAAAAATCTATCATTACGGTTCATAATAAAAATGGGAATTAACTAAAATTACCCTTGTGTTTGTAAAAATTTGTGTATAGTGTTGTCACAACCCGTCCCCTGGGGCCCGTATAGTGACTACACCATGACCACCTTCCATAGGCCTGGGGTTGGCCACTAGCACCAAAGGCGTAAATCCCTAAAACTGGGAAGACATTGCCTTTATAAAACATAAACTCACACAACAAGAGTATAAGAGGAAGAAAAAACTAAGTAAAAGCTGTATAACAAGTGTACTAAAAGTAAAGGGGGGACAGAATACAATCCCAACTGTTAAGTAAAAATACAACTGAAATCAAGTACAACTAAAAAGTGAAAAATAGTTAAAAGGTGAAAGCAGCTCCTGGATCATCCTCTGGGATTCATACCTAAAGGGTAGGTATAGATAGCCTCCACAGCACTCCACATCCATCAAAATCCACTGTGTACCAATACGTCGTAAGGTCCTCTTTAGGGTCTCATCCAGTCTTGGCGCTCTCGGCCTTCGTCTGCGCTGTCTGTCGTCTTCATCCAACACAACGAGGTGCGGGCATAGCCCGTGTAGGTGTGAGTATAATGATACTCAGTAGGGAACCCAAGACCCTCAAGGTCTCACATATTCTAACAAGGATAAAACACAAATTATGAAATCAACAGATAACCATTACTTAGGTATATGCCCATACATATACCTAAGTTATCTAGTAACCCATCTCAATCATGAGGAAAACACAAAGGTCATTGACTCATCTCAAACCAAGATTTTCATTATCGGAACCACATCTGTTGGTGAAATCCTCCTCTATCCAGTACAGTGGGCATGTCGCAATACCAAGGCGTTTCTCACTAACCTTGGACTGCTAAGGTACTTTTCCTTTCGAGTACTGCAGGTCTGCTGCCAACTACTAGGCACTCCGCCTACAGTGGGTCTGCCACCAAATAAAAGGTGCTCCCCCAAATAGCCTTCATAGGTACTCCTCCTGTCGAGTACTGCAGGTTTACTAACAACTACCAGGTGCTCCATCTGGAATGGGTTTTCTTCTAAATACCGGGCGCTCCCCACTGGCTTGTCGAATCACTCTGAGTCGAATCGGTCAAGTAGTCATTAGGTCTGTCTGCTACTAGGTCTCCACACTATGCCTGCTCGTCTCCAAGAGGATCTGCTCCATGAGCTGTTGGTTGAAACTCTATGTTTCATGAAGTCTCACGTGTAAGTACCTCAAAGGTCCGCCACGTCATTGGGGTCTCAATGCAACAGACGATGCGTCAATCGGATGCCTGATTGTGAGTTATTAGCCTTTTAGTCCCGAGGGACCGGTTGGTTTGGTGCATGAACCAACCTGACCGTATCTCAATTATACATCGAACTCTCATGGGGTATTCTCGAAGGGACAGCTATGTTTCCAGAATATTAGCACCGCTGATGGTTCGTCAAACGGACGCTCGTAGCACAAGATATGGGCGAAAAGGTGGAAACGGGTCTGACGGGTTCTGGTCTGGCCCGACACAGTTGGACTGACCCGACCCGGTCCGTGAATCTGTCCTGGCCCGAAGGGGCAACCCATACTAAAGGGGCAGCCCAGCCTGATGGTATGGACTGGCCCGTGGGGGCGGCCTGACCCGAAAGTGGCAAGGCCCGAAGGGTGGCCCGGCCTGAAGGGGCGGCCCGGACCGGCGTCCCACGTGGCCTGGTGGCGGCCCGCATGGCCAGGTGGTGGTCGACATGGCCTGGAAAGCTGGAGGCCCCCATGGCCCAGCTGGCCGGCTCGTATGTCCGAGTTGTCCATCCATGGAAGAGGGGTTCCGCTCCCCCCTCTGTCCGAAATGGCCGACCCGAGGCGTCGGCCCCTGGTAGCCGCATGACCCGAAGGGTCCAGCCTGTAGCGCGCAGTGGTGGTCGGCTCGTCCGGGAACCCTCTCTTGTCTTCCACAGCCTATGGCCGTGGTCCCACACCACCAGCGTCGCGTGATGGAGCTGTGCCCCTCCATCGTGGCCCGCATTGGCCACGAATTCCATCTGCTCCGCACGGTGCAACGACACCCTGCCACAGTTCATCTGTCGCGGCCCTCCTGGCTGCTTCCCTTTCATCCAGTGTTGTATGACTGCACCGCCGTGGCCCGCCTGGCCGCAGCTCGGTTCAACACACGGCACTGCAGTGTCGCGCCCTTGTGGCGACCTAGCGGCCTTGCACTGCCAGCTTTCTTTGCGGTCGGCTCATTGTCGGTCGCCGCGTGTACCGCCTCTATCTTCATCAAAAAAAGAACTATCAAAAGGGGATGGTTGGTCCATGTTCATGCAGTCTGAACCCTCCTTGTTACGATGATATCATTCGGTCCTCATTCCAGAAATTTGTACAACAAAGAACGAGTAAAAAACAATTCAAACCCCCTACCTTTCTTGATGATTGTTTGTTGATGAAGTCACGGGAAAAGGAGGCATCGTTTCATTGACGTCGGGAAAGAAGAGTCCGAGGATGGCATCAGCGTTCTTCATGGGCGGCGGTGTTTCCTCAACTTGCTCTGGTTGAAGAGGGAGAAGATGGTGCTCGTCGTTCTTCGGTGGAAGGAGCGTTCTTCGCGTTCTTCATTGAGAGGATGAAGTTCCCTCAATTCTCCAAAGCCTCTCTCAAGCTCCACCCAAAGTTTATGCCAACACCAAAAATAATAGACTTGTTATTATTTTTAATGGTTGGAAAGAATTCAAAAGAATTCAAAAATGGGCTAATTACGTAATTGCAAGGGTTTAATTTATTAATTGTGAGAGAGTTGGCACATTAATGTATTGGGGGAAGGTGGAGAGTTTAACCCACATAAATTGGGGTTTAGAGGTGTTCCAAAATTAATGGGGAGTTAGGAGATTTATGAAACTCGTGTGGGCCCCACTAAATAAAATCTTTCTAGGGGAGGTTATGTGTGGGTGGCCCCCACCACTAACATCCACTTGGAGGTTTTAACCACCAAAAAATAAAAATAAGTTATGTCTTTTTTTTATTTAAATTTTATTTAAAAAACACAAATACTATCATCTACTCTCGTTAAATTACAACTATGGTGAAAGTATTACTAAGAAATTGTCGACGCTGCGAGGTCAAAAGTTCCCTCAGAATTTGATTTTGAGCACCGTTTCAGAAGTTATAAAATCTCACTCGCACGTTTACCCAACGTACCCGGGAAAAACTTCAGAGATTGATTATGGGCACACCGAGCCTCAGAATCAACCGCCATTAGAAACTGCGAAGTCATAGAAATACCATGAATTTAAGAAAAAAAATTCCATGGAATTTCCGGGTCTTTACATTCTCCTCACCTCAGGGATTTACATCCCCGTAAGCTACAACTCACACTAAGGGAACAAATGGGGGTACTGAGCATGCATCTGAGTCTCCCGCTCCCATGTGCTCTCCTGGAGGTTCCCGTACTGCCAACAAACACGCACCAGAGGTATTGACTGTCGACGTAGGACCCAATATTGTCTATCCTCAATCTCCACTAGAACCTCCATGTATGTCACTCCATCATTGATGTCCAGATCCCCATGGTTGATGATGTGGGGTGGGTCGTGCACATATCTCCTCAGCTGAGACACGTGGAAGATGTCACGCACCTAGTGAAAATGAGGTGGAAGAGCTAAGAAGTAAGCCACCTTGCCTACTCTGCTGAGGACCTAGAATGGTCTAATTAATCGCATAGATAACTTTACACCTAGAACAAATCTCTTCAGAACACATCAAGGTGAGACCCGTAGGAAGACGTGGTCATCATCCTCAAACTCCAGAGGTCTTCATCTCCTATCAGCATAAGCATTATTCCTACTCTGTGCAGTCTTCATCCTCTCCTAGATGATCTGCACCTTCTCTGTGGTAGCCCGTACCATCTTTGGTCCCACTAGTACTGACTCCCCTGGGTCTGTGCAGAACAGTGGCGATCTGCAAGGTCGACCATACAAGGCCTCAGAAGGTTCCATACCGATGGTGGAGTGATAGCTGTTGTTGTAGTCAAAATCCATCAAAGGAAAGTGATCCTCCCTAGTTCGACTAAAGTCTAGGATGCATGCACGAAGCATGTCCTTGGGGGTCTAGATGGTCATCTTGATCTGACCATCTGTCTGAGGATGGAAGGCAGTTCTCAAGCGAATCTATGTCCTGAAAGCCTCCTTCAACCCCTTCCAAAGCCAGGAAGTGAATCATGGGCCATGGTCAATGAAAATAGAAGTATGTACTCCATGTAACCGCATAATCTCCTATATATAGAGGCGTCCTAGGTTCTCTACTGAGCCCTGCTCTCTGATCGATAGGAAGTGGGCCGACTTGGTGAGTCGGTCGATGATCACCCAAATAGAGTCGTGACTCTTGGATGTTCGTGGATGACCCGTCACGATGTCCATGGATATCCCATCCCACTTCCACTCTAAGACCTCTAAGGGCTGAACCAAGCATGCGGGTACCTATTTCTCCGCCTTCACTTACTGACAAATGAGGCACTGTGAGACAAACTCTACCACTGACTTCTTCATACCCGACCACCAGTGTTGTCGTCAAAGGTCCTGGTACATCTTTTCCACTCCTGGATGTACTGCTAGAGGGGAAGTTTGAAACTCTCTCAACACTTCTTCTTGAAGTGAAACGAGTACCACAATACGGCCTCTAAAGAGGATGATGTGCTCTCCATGTTAAGAAAATCCATTAGGAGCCTACCCTATGGGTATCTGAGCACATCACGTCTCGCAGTCATAATCACCATGCAGCACCTCCCTGACTCGCTGAAGAAGTGGAGGAGTGATTGTAAGAGACTGTTGATAGGTTGCTCCATCTTTATCCACAAAGTATATCTATAAGGCAGCCAGCTGCTCTATCGCATCTCCTAGAAGCTGTATACCAGTCCTCCTTCTGAGTGAATCCACAACAACGTTCCCCTTCCCATGATTATAGAATATCTCAAAGTCATAGTCTTGGTGGAACTCAAGTCATCGTCATTGTATCTGGTTTAGGTCATTCTGAGAAAAGATATACCTAATACTCTTGTGATTAGAGTACACATAAAATGTTCACCCATTAGGTAGTGACACCACATCTTCACGGTGATGTCCAATGCTGCTAACTCCAGGTCATGGGTAGTGTAGTTCTTCTCATGTTGTCTCAACTGTCGAGAACCATACGCGATCACTGCTCACTCCTACATCAGGACACAACTGATTCTAGTCCCGGATGCGTCGCAGTAAACTACATACCCTACACCCTCCTTTGGAAGCCTCAAAATGGGGGCACTAGTGAGCCTCTGCCTCAGCTCCTGAAAGCTTTGCTGGAATCTCTCCGACCACATGAGGGGTTTCCTTTTCTTCGTCAAGGATAAAAGTGGAATTGTAACTCTACAGAAGTCTGGAACGAATCTCCGGTAGTATCCAGCCAATCCAATGAAACTCCGAACCTCCGTCACACTCCTGGGTGGATCCCAAGCAAGCACTGCCTCAATCTTCATTGGACCCACTACAAATCCAGCCTCTGAGATGATTTGTCTCAAGAAGTGAACATATCGAATCCAGAACTGGCACTTCGAGAGCTTACCATAAAGCTGGTTCTCTTCAAGTGTGTCCAGTACTACATGAAAATAGTAGGCATGCTCCTCCTCAGTAGTCTAGTAGATAAAACTTTCATCGATGAAGACCACAACAAAGCGATCGAGGTAAGGCTGGAAGATCCTATTCATGAGACTCGTGAATACTGCTAGAGCATTGGTTATGCCTAAGGGCATAAACAAGAATTCGTAGTAGCCGTAACGACACCTGAAGGTCGTCTTCTACACATCCTTGTCTCAAACTCTGAGCTGGTGATAGCGTGATATGAGGTCAATTTTTGAGAACCAACGTTCTCCCTTGAGCTGATCAAAGATGTCGTCAATCCTCGGGAGTGGGTACTTGTTCCTTACAGTCACCTAGTCAATGAAACGGTAGTCGACACAGAGCCTCGAGCTCCCATCCACCTTCTTGGTGAACAGAATCGGGGCTTCCCAGGGAGAAACACTAGGCCAAATGAATCCCTTCCCCTACAAGTCCTTTAGCTATACCCGCAGCTCGTGAAGCTCAGAAGGAGCCATCTGATATGCTGGAGTAGATATCGGTGTTTTCCAAGGGTACAAGTCAATGTCAAAGTCCACCTCTCAGTGAGGAGGTACTTCTAGGACATCGTCAGGGAAAACATCCATGTACTACTCCACCAAAACATGATAATTCAGACTCTCCACATCAACTGCTCTAAGGGTAAGGCAAGCCAACTGGTGAGTGATCGACTACAACCTCCTCTGAGTAAGTTCGTCCTGTGCTGCAAAGGTTCCCTTCTTGCCAGTGAAGGTGAACCTGGTCCCATCTGTGTGGACACACTGCACTTTTCACCTAATATAGTCGATCTGAGCATGGACTGTAGATAACCAGTCCATAGCCAAGATGATTTCGTAAGGCCTTGATACCACTACAAGTAGATCCAAGACGAAGTTCTCGCCTCCTAGAGTAAGCTCACACTTATGGAACCAGTGCGTAATCACCGATTCTGATCACATATGAGTCTCTAGCCTTAAGTATCGAGCCTACGACTCCGTCAGAATCTCCGAGCTCTGAACGAGGGCAGTGGAAATGAATGAGTGACTAGCACCCGTGTCTATAAAAACTGCAGCTAAGGTGGAATAGCCACAGATCGTACCTTGAATCATCTTAAGAGCACCGTGATTGTAGGACTCAACTGCCTGAATCTATGCTCTGACCTGTCCACCCACTCCCTGTGGTCGGGGTGGACCTCCTGGTGGTGGTGGCGGTAGCACATTGTAACGTCGTCCATTTTCTGCTGCACGGCACGCTCCTCTATTGCATCCACCTATGCCCTACGGACTGGCTCAATAGAACCTCTGCCTCTTCCTGAGAGGTCCCTCATCTATCTTTTGATCATCAGAGTGGCGGGTCATACAGTCACGAGCCATTTTTCCATGCCCGTTGTAGGAGTAACATTGCCCGCTCCTAGCATGACTGGCTCTGTCTCCACTTTTGGTTCCCCACAAAACCGATCCTAAGTCGTGCAGTTGACCACCTGTGGGTTTGGTCCTCTTAGACCCTACGTCATATGTCTACTTACAGCTATATAAGACTCCATTTCAAGTTGACTACTAGTGAGTTTTGCTGCTGGAGACTGCTCAGCCAGAAAAATCTCCTCTAGGAGGTCTCGCTCCAACACCCCCACCTACGTCGGGATGCTGTGGGAGATAATTGAATCCCTGATCTCTCACTTAAGTCCCTGCTCAAAGGTCAGGTCCCTGAAGAATGGGTCCAATTCCATATCGATGGAGTAGCACGTGAGGTCTGTGAACCTCGCTGAGTACTGAGCTACACTCATGCTGCCCTGCTACAGATGTAGTAGCTCCTGTATCCGCACCACTTGAAGGGTGGCTGGTACAAACTCCACCCGGAACAGGCTCTTGAAGTCTGTCCATAATAGAATCATCTCATCATGCATCTGGGGCATCAGGCTCTACCATCTGCTTACTGCTGCCTGAAGGATGCTGGCAGCAAGGATTACCATGAATTCAGCTGGTTTCCCTACCAGTCTGAAGACACTCACCATAGCCTCCATCCAATCCTCAGTCACCGGTGGGTTTGTCTCTCCTCTGAACCTATGTGTCCTCTGGTGCTGGAACTCAGGAAGCGCGCTCAAGCGGTGTGCACTCTCTGCTATTGGGACTGGTGGAATCGGTGGCCCAATAGGGATTAGTACAGTTGGTGCCTCCGTTGGTGCCTCAACTAGAGGAGGGCCATGTAATGAGGTTTCGTCGATTGGTGGGATGTCAGTACGTAAAGCTCTCAGGGATCTAACTGGTCATCCACGGGGAGGCATCCTGAAAGAACAGATGCGACATGGTCGAAAGACTATACCAGTAGAGCTGACCTGGTTTGAGCTGAAAAACTTTTGAAACACACACGTAATCAGTGTTTTCATGTACTAAGTTGGAAATCAGTAGTCAGGTTCCTGGTGTATGGATACGTCAGCAACCGCACCAACACCGGACTCCCTGAACTAAAAACCACATTTAGTACCCTTGACACTATTTCTTCATATAAAATAAAGATTTGAGTCTTGATTTCTATGGTAGAACTAACTCCTCTGATACAAATTTGTCATGACCCGTCCCCCGGGGCCCATATAGTGACTACCCCAAGCCCGCCTTCCATAGGCCAGGGGCTGGAGACTAGCATTAAAGGTGAATATCCCTATAACTGGGAAGAAATTTTCTTTATAAAACGTAAACTCACAAAACTAGAGAACAAACAGAAGAAAAAACTAAGTAAAATCTATATAACAAGTGTACTAAAAGTAAAGGGGGGCCATAATACAAGCCCAACTATAAATTAAAAATACAACTGAAAGCAAGTACAACTAAAAAGGGTCAAACATATGAAAGGTGAAAGCAGCTCCTGGATTGTCCTCCGGGGTTCCAACCTGAAGGGTAGGTACAGATGGCCTCCACAAAACTCCACATTCTTCAGACTCCACCATGTACTGATATGTCGTAAGGTCCTCCTCCGGGTACCATCCAGTCCTGGCACACTCGGCCTCCGTTAGCGCTATCTGTCATCTGTATCCAACACAAACGAGGTGCGGGCATAGCCCGTGCAGGGGTGAGTATAAAGATACTCAGTAGAGATCCCAAGACCCTCAAGCTCTCACAAATTCCAACAAGGATAAACCAAAAAGTATGAAATCAACGGATAACCACTACTTATGTATATTCCCATAAATATACCTAAGTTATCTAGTAACCCATCTCAATCATGAGGAAAACACAAAGGTCATTGACTCATCTCAAACCAGGATTTTCATTATTGAAACCACGGCTGCTGGAGAACTCCTCCTCTATTGAGTACAGTGGGCCTGGAATGACAGTAAGGCATTTCTCACTAACCATGGACTGTTGAGTTACTCCTCCTGTCGAGTACCACAAGTCTGCTGCAAACTATCAGGCGCTCCGTCCGCTTGGGTATGCCGCCAAATGCAGGGCGGTCAACCTAATAGCCTACAGAGATACTCCTCCTATCGAGTACCACGGGTCTACTTCCAACTACCAGACGCTCCATCCAACATGGGTCTGCTGCCAAATACTGGGCGCTCCCCACTGGGCTAGTTGAATCACTCCAAGTCGAATCAGTCAAGCAATCGTCAGGTTTGTCAGCTACTAGGTCTCTGCACTCTGCCTGATCGTCTCCTGGAGGATCCAATCCACGAGCTAATGGTTGATACCCCAAGCATCACGAAGGCTCAGGTGTAAGTATATCAAGGTCTGCTACATCATAGGGGTCTAAACGCAATAGATGGTGTGTCAATCAGATGCCTGATCTGTGAGTTATTAGACTTTTAGTCCTTGGGTCCCTGTTGGTTTCGTGCACGAACCAACCTAACCATATCTAAAATATAACGCAAACTCTTGTGGGGTATTCTCGAAGGTGCGGAATCATTCCAAGAATATCAGCGCCACTAACGGTTCGTCAAACGGATGCCCGTAGCCCATGATATGGGAAAAAAGGTGTAAATGGGTCAGACGGGTTTGGGTCCGGTCTGACCCAGTTGGACCGACGCGACCCGTTCCGTGAATCAGACTCGGCCCCAAAAGGTGGCCCTACCCGAAGGGGTGGCCCTGCCTGAATGTACGGCCCGACCCACAGAGGCGGCCCAGCCCGAAAGCTGCCCGTCCCGAAGGGTGGCCCGAAGGCCCGCGTGGCCTGGTGGTGGCCCGCGTGGCATAGCAGGCCAGCCCGCGTGGCCTAGCGGGCCAGCCCGCAGGGCCTTGCAGGCCACGCGTGGGAGGGGGTGCCGCACCCCCCCTTTGTCCGAAATGGCCGGCATGAGGCGCTAGTACCTGGAATCCATGTTACCTGAAGGGTCCCTCCTGTAGCTCGCACCGGCGGCCGGCTCAGCCGGCCCCCATCTCCTGTCCTCCGCAGCCTATTGTCGTGGTCCTGCACCACTGGCGTGGCACGATGGCTCCACGTCTGTCTTCTGTGGCCCTCTTGGCCGCAGCCCTTTCTTTCGGTGTGGCGCAATGGAACTGTGACCTCTGGCACCACCATGGCCCACCTAGCCGTGGCTTGGTACACTACGCGGCACTGCGGTGCCTCGCCCTTGTGGCGACCCAGCGGCATTGCATCGCCGGCTTTCATTGCGGCTGGCTCATTGTTGGTCACCGCGTGTACCGCCTCCGTCGTCATTAAACAAGAACTAAAAAATTGGGAGGGTCGGTCCATGTTCATGAAGCTTGAACCCTCCTTATTAGGGTAATATCATTCGGTCCTCATTCTAGAAATTTGTACGACGAAGAATGGGTACAAAACAATTCAAAACCCCTACCTTGCATGATGATTGTTCGTTGATGAAGTCATGGGAAAAGTCAGATTCATTTCATTGATGTTGGGAAAGAAGAATATGAGTATGGCGTTGGTATTCATTGTGGGCAGTGGTGTTTCATCAACTTGCTCCGGTTGAAGAGGGAGAAGACGGTGCTCATCATTCTTCGGTGGAAGGAGTGTTCTTAACTTTCTTCATTGAGAGGATGAAGTTCTCTCAATTCTCCAAACCCTCTCACAAGCTCCACCCAAAGATTAGGCCAACACCAAAAATAATAGACATGATATTATTTTTAATGGTTGGAAAGAATTCAAATGAATTCAAAAGGAGGTATTTAATTAATTGTAAGGGTTCAATTAATTAATTGTGAAAGAGTTGGAACATTAATGCATTGGGGGAAGGTGGAGAGTTTAACCCACATAAATGGGGGTTTAGAGGTGTTCCTAAATTAATGGAGAGTTAGAAGAGTTATGAAACTCATGTGGGCCCCACTAAATAAAATCCTCCCAAGGGAGGTTTTGTGTCGGTGGCCCTCAGCACTAACCTCCACTTGGATGTTTTAACCACCTTAAAATAAAATTAAGTTAAGTCTTATTTTTATTTAAATATTATTCAAAACCCTAAAAACTATCTTCCACTCTCGTTAAAATGAAACTGCAGTGAAAGTCTTACTAAGTAATCACCGACGTTTCGAGTTCAACGGTGCCCTCAAAATTCTATTCTGAGCACCGGTTCAGAAGTTACAAAATCCAGCTCACACGTTTACTGAACGTACATGAGAAAAACTTCAGAAATTGATTCCGGGAACTCCGGCCCTCGGAATCAAGCGATGTTGGAAACTACGGACTCGTAAAAATCTCATGAATTTAAGAAAAAAAAATCTACGGAATTTCCAGGTGTTTACAAGTATGGACACACTCCCCATGTATAAGAATAATAACTGATATATACTTGACCAAATATTTTAGGGGATGTATCCCATAGATGAATCTATGCTAAAACTATGTCCAATTGTAGTATCCAGATAGAGATGTATTTCTAAGAAAACCATATAATCTCTTCTCTACCAAAATTTCTGATTTTATCTTATACATAGACACATCTTATGAATTCGTCACTAATGTTTTATCATCATATTTTCCAAAGGTTAACTAAACCCTTCTCTAATACTAAATATAACAACCCACACTTTTTATACATAAATATTATATCATAATATATGGGTATTCATTACATAACATAACAATACATACTATTATCATTTAGGTCTAGTGCCTTTGGAAACATGGATGCAAAAAAATTGGTTCTAAAGTGAACTATATCATCTCCTAGGAAGTTCTTAATAATGATATCCCTTCTTAGACATGTCATACATAACACCTTTCTTCATAACCTGGGGAAAGGAAACATAAAAAAATGTGAACTCAGATTCTTGGTAAGGGAAAAAATAGAGATATCAACATAACATGAGAATAGGGGTATGGAAACAAGATAATAACATTTGAAGACCATAACCTACATATCATAGATCATAAATTTGAGTAATGGAATAAATCATGTGAGTTTATTATACAAGAATAATACAACACTCAAAGAATATGATCTATAATAATATAACATTTTCATAAGTCATAGGTTTTTGGAACACACATAAGCAAAACCATTACCTTTATAGTCAAGACTCATTTCTAAAAACATCATAGTGTATTGAGTTATCTCCCTAAACCATAATTGTAGTCAAGAGTCACTCCCAATACTGTCATTGTGTATTGGGTTTAGTTCTGAAACCATAATAGTAGTCATTGTTCACTCTCAGGACTATAATTGTTGAAAAAGTATCTTACTGAATTGGGTCTACTCCCCATTCTAGTCTTGTTTTTCTCATGAGATATTAATCTTTACCTAATTCATTAGAGGTAAATATATGTCCCACCTATCTTTAGTTATAATGTGACCATCATCCTTTGTTATAATGTAACCAATATCCTTGGTTATAATGTAACCACCATCGCATAAATAAAACCATACATATGTGTTACACAAGATTATAAAAAATTAACCATATCATAACCAAGTAAAATAAATTGGTTTCACAAAGAATTTATCTTATCAAAACCAAGGAAAATAAATAGGTTTCATAGAAATTTCATAATTTCATCTTTGGAAAACCCATCAAAATAGAATGGGTTTCATGCAGATATTATCACAATAATAATTAACCACCTAGAGAAATAATAAGGATAGTATTAATGGATGTTATACCAATTAATTAATATGTAATATAAAAGGATGTCATCTTAGATGGAATACTACTTTGAAATATCACCATGAACATTTCTTGAGTAAAATAATCCTTTCACTATGAAACTGATTTTTTTAAAAACTAATAGTTCAAAAAACATTTGTAAAATAATTTTATTTGAAAATAAACTTTGATAAATATAAATTAATATTTAATATATTTAGTGGTTAGGATAGAAAGAAATTCTTTTCATGTCATACATGTAAAATTAGAAAATTCTTTCCCTTTTTGGTAAAATAAAAATGGGACTTATTTGAAAAATGATAAGAATATATCTTTTAAATAATTTTTAAAAAATTCAAACAAGTGTAAAAATGAATTAGAAAATCATATAGAAACACTAAACACTCTTGAAATCATTTTTTGAAAACATGGATATGCATGAAAAAGGGTTTTTTTACCAAAGAGAGATATATAAAGTCAATTTTCTTTTAAAAAAATCTCTTGCAATATAGAGTAGATAAATATAGGGAAATGAAAGGAAAACTTGTTTTATTAAAAAATAACTAGATACGAATAAAATTAATTAATTTATTAATAATTAGATCATAATATTTCGTAATAGATAGCATAATCATAAATAATCTTGATAAACAATGAGATTGTAACATCTAAACCTTTCCACTTTGGTAACTTTTGAAACGTAAGCCCCATGAAAAAGAGAACCTAAGATAGATAACTATATCCAATAATTTCCCAAAGAAGAATTTTAAAATACATTAATAGGAAGTATATACCACAAAAAAGAAACAAGTAGTGAATATGAAATATGTATTCCAGAAATAAAAGAGATAAGAAATACCTTACATGATCTGGTATCTTTTGAATCATAATCCCTATGAAAGAATAAATTTAAATGAAATGTCAACTATTTTGAGAATAAATAAATTCATGACTTCCTTTGTAAACATTTGAAGCTAATGTACAATAAACATACTTTTATTATAAATATACTTCAAAATAATACTCATATTTATCATTCTATTATGATTTACTTATTTTAGAGACCTCGACCCTAGAAGCCCAGAGCCGATGTCTACTTTGTTGCATCAAAATAATATACAAGGAATCACATCCTGAAGGAACAAATTGTTTAGTAGTTTTGGAAAACTAGATATTTCCTTAATCAAATTTAAATTTGAAAACATAGAATACAAAAATGTATTTTCTTGAGAACGTCATTATTCCCCTTAACATATCCCTATATATAAATCATAAAATACTTACTAGTATCCTGGTAAAAATAATACATAAGAAAGGGGGGAGCTCAGATGCCTAATAAGGGTAATAGTACACAAAATATATTAGTAAATAAGGAATAAAAAATATTTCAAGTTAAATAACTAAAACACATACCATTTAATCAATAAATTTACCGTAATATGGTGGGAATAAATGATGATCAAATAATTCCATATAAATAATCACATGGACATGAAACTTAACCCTATATATTCTAACTAATCAAATAATCACATAGAATATAAATAACTAAATTCATAATGATTAAATTCATAATGAAATACATCTAAAAAATACCTTCAAGGAATCATGAGAAGACATATAATACCATCAAGGATTTGTGCGAATATATATAACAATTTTGAGGCCTTGTGCCAATACATTTATATAAATGGGTAAGGCCTTAGCCAAAAACCATATCTGGTTTGTCTCATGAGACCTATCATTGGATCAAGTGGCTATAGAAGGCCCCTCCCATCACTTACTAAGTCCAATACATTTATAATATGTAAGTTTTGAAACCAAATTCATATAAACATTTGTATTTAAACTAGCATATGAAATTAAAATACATTCCACAATTAATAAACATAATCATAAACCATCCATAGTAATTTGGATGGTGTCAATATATTATATCCCATGTCAAAATGATAATAAGACATCCAGGAAAATAATAACGATTGAATCATTCCATCATATACCCATTGGATCTATATTAAAGTTTTTTTCCATTAATGTATATAAATACCATAAAATGATTTTAAAAAAACATTCTTGAGGAAAATATCCTTTTCAAAAAATATCTGAAAAACCCTTAATATAAAAATTACTTTTAAAATCTAAGAATTTAAATAATATTATGAAAAAACATTTTCTTTAAAATTAACCTTATAAAATTAAAAATGAATCATTAAATAAATGATAGACATATTGGTGGGTAATTCTGTATATGCATTAATAGTTAGAAGAACATTCCTTTTACGCTCTAAAAAGGTTAGAAAGGAGCCTCATTATGAAAATGATAAGAATATACATTTCAAACCATTTTAAAAATAATAATACATGGGTATAAATTTTTTTAATAAATCATTTGGATAATTATAAAAAAAATTGAATTTTTTTATCAAACATGGTTTTGGAAGAAAATGGATTTTCGATTAAAGAGAGAAATAATGTCATATTTTTTACAAAACATTTCACAATTATTTTAAGTACCAATGAGTTGAAAAAATAGAATTATTAATTTAAAATATTATAATCTACTAAATTATAATAAAATATATGAGTTTCAAGAGGGATGAATCAAAATATTTCAATATTTGAAGCATAATCATAAAAAATCCTGATAAGCGATGAGATTGTAACATAAAACTGTTAAAAATTATGTATCATTGAATCATAAGTGACATTAAATAGAGTTCATGAAATGGATATGTAAATCCCCATAATTTTAATTATAATATTAATAAAATAATTTCATTGTAATTATATATACCATATAAAATAAATAGGTGGTGAATATGGAATGTGTCTCACAAAAGTAAGAAGTTTGACAAAAATCCCTTACCTCGCATTTCATTTTGATTGACGTTCATTAACCTCTTATATAGTGGTTTTAAACATGTTATTAACTTAAAAAATAATTATATTACAATTTATAATATCATATTTTATCCTTTTTATTACATCTTATTACTCATTAATTAATAATCTTTCATTATTTTACTTATTTTGGGTGTTAATTGTCTTGTTTTCTTATTGTTTTTTTATCATTAAAGATATGATTATTTCACATAGTAAATAGTTTCATAATCGACATATTAAAAATAAGGACATAATTATAATATTTTTACGTCAATTCAAATTTTAATACCACTCATAAAATATAGTTACGAAAAATGAAGTATGCTGCAATCATTGAGACGGTAGGTTGTACGTACACATGCCTAAGGATTACATTTTCTAATGATCTTTACAGATAGAAGGTAAGTAATATACAATCTTTAAATAATGATCATAATATCATATGTACTATATTATATAGTTATATATATATCATTCATGTAGTGTGGTGATTAAAAGAGAGTTATATCATTTTGTGAAGGCGGTAGTCCACACATACACGAACAATGTTATCATCTTTAAGTGAGTGAAAAGGTAAGAAAGAAAATGATATATTATCTTTACCAAATAATAAATATTTCATTAATATCATAATTATTAAATTTATAAAACATATAATCATGAATTGTATACTTATCAATTTTCATGTGAAGTGTTAGTGAAAGATGAATCACATCTCTTAATGAGGTGACGATCCATCGTACACATGAGCAACGTTATTGTATCACCTAAGAAATGGAAGGTAATATATATATATATATATATATGATATAATAACTCAATGGGTATAAATATTTTATAAAAATAATATATATAATTGATATCCATCATCACATCCTACCTTGAAATGTGGTAATGGAAGAACGAATGTCATCGGTTCACGTGGCGGTAGTCCGTCAAACACAAAAATGGTGATTCTGAAACCAATTTGATGGAATTGGAGGTGATTGTAATACATTCTATTATTATATATATTTTCCAGTATATGGAATATATATTTTTTATTATATCATCCTGGTTTAAAAATAATTTAATGAGGTGGAGAAATAAATAAAATAATGATGCATGTTGAAGAACATTATATGTTCTTCATGTATCCTCCTTAGGTTTGCACTAAGCATTCAAAGGTAGGATTTATGAGAAAACTAAGGATTATTGGATTAGAGGAGGGAATTTGAAAAGTTATTTGGGCTGGTATTTTCTAAACCAAAGATGTTTGAAGGTGTGGAGAAGAGAGGAGAGTGGGTGGCCTTTTATTAGTGAGGTGATTGACACACTTGTAATGTTTTGGAAAGATTCAATCATAGCCATGTTTTTATCTTTCCAAAATCTTCCAAAATGGGGAATTATAGAACATATAAGATATAAAGTGGAAATATTTCCATAAAATGGATGTATGAAATTTTTTTAGGCCATTTTCAACCCTTATCTTCTTAGTTTAACCCCCAATAAATCTATTTTTACCGTAATCATATTAATTATTTTTTATTATTTTCACTATTAATTTAGTTAAAAAATTAAGTTGACATTATTTGAAATTATAATTTATTATAAATCAAATTATGGACTCCATTTTTCTAAATTCAATTCACAGGAGTGTAAAATTTTAGTTTAAAAATAATCTCATAGATGTTACAAGAAAGAGGGGTTTTAAAGTGAATATGTCCAAACATTTACAAAGTTTTTATATAAAAATTAAGTATAAAATTTATTAAAATGATACAAATTGAATTAATTTGATATAAAATTCAAAAAATATTACTTTAAAACAAATTTAAAATAAGATTTATCTTTATAAATAACTTAAATAAATTGAAGTTTTCAACAAAAATTGAATTTTCACTATTCATAAAAAATGAAACTTTTCAAAAAATATCAGAAATTAGATATATGATTATATTGGTATTATGATCAAAAAAATAAATTTATCTTTTTAAATAAAATTTCTAAAATTGGTAAACATTAATTTTTAGTTATGTATGCAAATGACGATTAAACTATCTTTTAGAAAAAATACAGTTTTTAAAAAAATATTTATTTTTATTTTAAATGATTCATTTTTTATTTATAATCAGTAAATAAAAAATAAATTTTTTTAAAAAATTTATTTTCAAAATTTATTTAATCCTATTCTTACCAATCATTCTAATGGGTAAGTGATATATTAAAGAATAATGTTAATATTATATTATTATTTTTTGTAAAACTCGGTCTTGCGTGTAACACAAGCTATTGAGGAAACTCATTATTGTGTGTATCAGAAGATAAATCAGTGTTTTGTATAATACAATCTAACTAATAGTTTTAATTTATTATAAAATAAATATTTCATAAAGTATCAGGGTATTATATTTTGTTTTAATCTTAGAGTTTCATTTCATATACGCTATTGAATACAATGTTCCCATTTTAGAATTTCAAAGTGTTACATTATACCCACCTTAAATAAATTTCATCCACACAATCTGAAATTGATCTTGGTAGTCAAGGGTTTGATATTTGAAGATTCTTTTTTTGAAAACCCACATCTTAAAAAAGATTTAATAAAATATCCTCTTAATAAGAGTGGAAAGGGAGTGTGAATATCATATAGAATAACACAAAATTAGGTTTTTACATAGGTGAACATTCATGGAATATGAAGATATGAACATGAAAGTATGAAATAAATAATTTTAGTGATCCACTAGGGTCATTGTTCATGAGAAAGTGAATTATAAATGGAAATTTAAGGGCCTAAAAACTATAAATCCGTGATGATTTAAAATACCATCTAATTCATCAGATATGAATGTAATATGATAACATTTTTTAATATCATTTTACTAATTTTGAGGTATTTTTTACTATCTATAAATATAAGAAAATATACATACTTTATGTGTTTATATTTAAAATGAATAATTTCATCCTTTGGTTGTACTATGATCAATTTCCAATCCACCCCTTACTCCAAGAAATGAATCCCCAAAAATGAATTTTTCATCCCTAGAGCACAAAAATTCACTTTTAGTAGATTGTGTTATCCATAAAGGAGTGACAAGTCTTTCCATATATCTCTAACTATTTTCAAAAACCATTATGGTAAACACAAGTGATCCAATATACACGAATCTTCATATGGGTAAGTAGTACATTAAAAACATCAACCAATGTTCAACATAAACCATTTTATAAATGGATAACCTTATGGCCCTCCTAAAAGATTAAGATCAATAGCTTTAGAAAAAAGGTAACTGAATTTCCAAAATGATATTGTCATTAATCATTCCCAATGTAGTTAGTCCTATAAAATTTAATTTATCTATAAAAATCATCTATTTATCCAAATATAATTATCTCACGATCAAGAACATATTATGGGTTATCTTTCCCTTAATCATGTATTTTCCAAGAATTTCATATTGAAACTGAATCATTTTTATTTTTCATAAGTATTATTCAACATATGATTTAAAATCCTTAATGAAAAAATTTAGTACAATCCTTATACATTTCGTAATTCTTATAACCAGGATATCATTGATAAAATACTCATATGACATAATTAGTGTATCCAAACAAAAGTATATTAATCATTTCACTTCATCTATCGTAATAACATATTCATAGACATGTTTTTTTATCTTATTCTAACATATATTCCCCTTATTATTGGGGCATTAATTTTCATTTTTCTCCATATTCTTATAGTTGAATTATTAAACATCAGAGAATCCTTTCTTTACCTTTCATTCATAATCATGGTGGCCTTTTTCTCAACACTTGAAGGAAAATAATTTTCTTTTTAAGAACATATCAATGTTTTTCCTTCTAAAAGTATCATATATTGAAAAACAATTATTTTATTTCTTACCATTATCTATGTTTTTATATTCCACTATCTTCTTCTATTACTTCTCTTAGAAGTCATGAGACTTAGATAATTAATTCTATATCTCGATATCACGTGATACTATATCATCGTTTGATGAGAATTTTGGGGAGACTACTACCCTTAGAAGTATTACACTAATCCTATCAATGAAATGGTAAATATATATCTTTATATTACATATGTATTCTACTTCACACCTTGATAACCCTATAATGTTGGCTTCATACATAGAAACATTTTTATCTTCTTTGTATCTTGGACTCAAGAACTGTCTTTTTGTATCTTTTCATTCCTCATGAGGAAATTATTTTTCCAAGAATATTACCTTGAAATGATTACACTCCATTATTTTTATTTCCTCCTCATCCTTAGCGTTTTGAGTTAATGACCACCATTGATTTTCATCTCCCTAGAGATAATAAGCATCAATGATAACTTTATCTCATTCACTACTTCATAGAGTAAGAAATATATTCTCTAAGAAACATGTCCATTAATTAGATAAAAATTGATTTTAGTCCCATTGAATGATAGAGGATTCTAAAGCATGAAGTAGTCTGACATTATTACAACTCATGATGGATCAGTAGGTTACTCCATATAGTAATGGTAATTACTCATAACTTGAGTCAACTTCCCAAATATGGTTATAATTTGATCAGTTATAGCTACATCTCCATCTATATTTTCATTATATTTTCCAAGAGGGAAATACCTACATGGAGTACATGCATTCATACAGTACCCATTTCTTTCATTATGCATAATTTATAACCAATGTAATACACTTGATTAGATCCTAACATTATGAAATATAATGTAAAATCCCAAAACTAATGAAAAAATTAACTTAAATTTCAAAAAAGTATGCATAGATAATCTTATAATAATAAAAATTGTTTATTTGGGGATATATTTATTTTTAAATCCTTCGTAATGGTCTTTAAAAAAATAATTTTCGAAATCACATCCATTGGGAGTTTTGAACCATGTATGTTGTAAGGCCCATCATCATGTACTAGGTGACGATGTAGTCATGACCAATATTTCCTTTTTAGAGATGTTACCCCAAGGTACCTCTATAATAGAACTACGTCTAAATTTAATATCCTTATAGGGATGTATATTTAGGTAAAAACATGATATATACCTTACCAAAACATTAGGATATTATTATTCACTTATCATCAAATTATATCATAGGGTTATGTTCTATAATCTATTTTTTCCTAAATCTAGTTCCCATGGATTCTAATAAACTTTCATTGATTCCAACTATAGTGACCCCTAACCTGAAAATCTCATAATCGATGTCTACTTTATTTAATGGGTATAAGACACAAGGAATCAAATCCTAATGGATAGAAAAATTTTGTATGTCTGGTAAAATAGATACATCATTGAGTCACATTTACATTTGAAAACATTTAATACACTAATGTATTTTGTTGGGAATTTCATTATTCCCCTCAGAATATCCCAATGTATAAATCATAAAATACCTCATGGTATCCTAGGGAAAATAAAACATAATAAAGGGGTGATCTTAGATGCACAGTAAGGGTAAGCATACAATGAAAGCTATGAAGAAATAAGTCGTAATCAATATGTTAAGGAAATTACTGCAACACATGCCATTTTATCTATAACATGATTATAACCTGATAGAAATAAATAATGATCAAAAAATTCCATATAAATAATCATGTGAACATGAAACATACCCTTGGATATTATAACTATTCGAATAATCACATGGAATATAAACAATTGAATTCATAATGATAGAATACATAATGATGAACATTTAAAACATACTATTGAGGCCTTGTGATAAGATATTTAATACTGTTGATGCCTATTACTAAGACATCTTATACCGTCAAGGCTCTTTGTTAAGACATCTAAAATTTTCTAGGCCTCATTCCATGACATCTATATAAATTGGTATGTCCTTGGACAAAAACATATCTATTTTGTCTCATGATACCTACTGATGTATTATGGGGATATATAAAGATCTTATCATCACTTACTAAGTCCAATAAATTAATCATATGAAATCAATGAGACATAATTCACATAAACATTCGTACTTAAACTAGCATATGAAATTTAAACACTTTCTACAATCAATTAACATAATAATAAACCAAACAAAGCAATATGCATTATGTCAATATAGTATATCTCTAGTAAAAATGATAATAAACCATTGAGAGGAATAATATGGATGGTATCATTACATCATATACCCATTTTAGTAAGCGTAAAGGGTAGTTTTAACTGATGAACATAAATACCATAATATGATCTTTAAAAAAATATTAAGGAAAATATCCTTTTCAACGCAAAACATTTTTAAAATAAATTTCTTTGAAAATTTCTATTAAAATCAAAGAATTTCCAGAATACTAGGGAAAAAAATTTATTTAAAAATATCCTTTAAAACATGAAAATGAATCTTAAAAAAATTAGGATATGTCGGTGGGTAATTACGTACATATGATATAAGTTAATAGAACATTACTTTAACACTATAAAAAGGTTAGAAAAGTGCCTCATTTATAAAATTACAAGAAAATTCATTTTAAATTGTTTTTTAATTCAAAAATGAGTATAAATATCTTTAATAAATCATTTGGAGAATGAAAAATCATTTTTGAAAACATTTTTAGTAAACATGGTTTTGGAAAAAATGGGTTTCTAACCAAAGAGAGAAATAAATTTATATTTTCTTCAAAACATTTTCTTAATAATTTTAAGTATCAAAAAGTGGAAAAATGGAAAATTTGGTTTAAAAATAATAAATAACCAAATTAGAATAAAATTTTTTAGTTTCATGATCCATTTATCATATAATTTCATTATTGGAAGCATCATCATGAGGAATCCCAATAAACGATGAGATTGTAACAAAAAACCTTACCACCTAAACAAAATTGAATCATAAGACCCATCTATATAAATTCATGGCATGTATATACACCACATAATGAAATATTTGGTGAACATTATATGTGTCTCATAGAAGTAAATAGTTAGACATAAATCCATTACCTCACGCTTCCTTTTGATTGAATATTATTTAACTTACATTATAGTGATTGTAAACATATGATTAACTCACATAAAAACCATATTACTATTTTATATATCATATTTTATCATTTTTATAACATCTTATAACCTTTTCATTAATTATCTTTCATTATTTTCATTGTTTCAGGTGTCAATTTCTTTGTTTCCTTTTGCATGTTTTGTTATTAAATATCTGGTTCTTGTACATATTACATTGTTTTATCATATATAGAATAATAATAATTACATAATTATAATATTATTACATAAATTTTACTTTTAAAACCAATCCTAAAATGTGTTTATGAAAAATGAAGTATGTTATGATCATGAAGATGGTAGGTCGTACATACGCATTAGTAATATTTCCATTTTCCAATAGTAATTATGGAAAGAAGGTAAGTAATATATAGTATTTACATAATTATCATAATATAATATATACCCTGTTATTAACTTATATATATCATTATTGTGTTGTGGTGATGAAAAGAGAGTCACATTGCTTCGTGAAGGCGGTAGTCCACACATACACGAACGATGTTTTCATATTTATCTGAGTGGAAAGGTGAGAAATAAAATGATATATTAATTTTAAATAATGATAAATATTTCATTAATATCATAATTATTTTATGTATATCACATATAATCATTAACAATATCCTCATCACCATTATTGTGAAGCATTAGTGAATGATGAATCACATTGCTTCAGGAGGCGGTATTCCGCTGTACAGTCTAGTGATGTTATCGTATCTCCTACAGAATGAAAGATAATATATATATATTTTTATATATATATATGATATAATGAGTAAATAAGTATAAATATTTTATAAATATACTATATAAAATTTAGATACATCATCATACCCAACTTTGGAAGGTGGTAATGGAAAAATGAATAACATCGGTTAGCGAGGTGATAGTCTACCACACACAAGGACGACAATTTTGTAACCCATTTGATGGAAGTGGAAATGCTTATAGGTTATGAAATTATGATAACAACATCCATGTATACATGATACACTTATTTTATTATACATACATGTGTTAATAAAAATTAAAATCGGTGGAGAAAGAAATAAAATAAAAACGCTTATTGAAGAACATTATGTTTTCTTTGGGTGTCCTCTATTGGTTTTCACTAAAGCCTTCATAGGTTGGATTTATTCCAAAAATAAGGCTTCTAAGAATATAGAAGGTAATTTAGGAAGCCTTTTGGTATTTATTGGCCTAACCAAATAGTTTTTATGCTGTAAATAAGAGAGGATAAAGAATGTCCTTTTACAAGTGAGGTGAGTGACACACTTGTACTTTTTTGAAAATATTCAACCATAAACATATTTTTTATCATACCAGAGGCTTTAAAATAGACCATTATTTAACCCATAAGATATAAGGTTTAAATATAGATAGAAAATTCGTTTTTGAAAAGTTTTTTTTTTGTAATTTTTAACCCATATCATCTTAGATTAATTCCCCAATAAATCCATATTTACCTTAATCATATTAATTATTTTTAACTATTTCACTTGTTAATTTTTGTCATAAATAAATTTGACTATATTAGAAAATATAAATTATGATAATTATAAATACTAAAACCATTTTACCAAAATAAATTCAAAGAATTGGAAAAACTTTTTGAAAATTAATTTTCACAAACTCGATGAGAAAGCTGGTTTTTGAAGAGAAAATGTCCAAAAGTTTTTAAAAAAATTATATCAAAATTAAAAATTAAAATGATTAAAATGTCCTAAATTATATTAATTGATATATAATAGAACTAATTTTACATTAAATATAATTTGAAACATAATTTAAATATATAAATTATTTAAATGAAATGGTAGTTTTCACTTAAAATTTTGCATTTTTCATTATTTATCAAAAAATGAAATATTTTAGAAATATCAAAAAAATAGAATCTAAGATAATTTTGGTATTCATATTTCAAAATTGAAGTTCACTTTTTCAAATAAAATTTCATAATATGGTAAAATTTAATTTTAAATTATATGCGCAAAGTGTGACAAACCATCTTTTAGAAAAATATTGTTCTATAAAAAACATTTGTTTTTATTTTAAAAGATTTTTTATTTTATTTATAATTAATAAATAACAAATGAAAACGTATAAACTATATATTTTTATAATTTAGTTAATCTTATTAATACCCACCATTATAACAGTTAGATGATATATTAAATAATAAAGTTAATAATATATTTTTGTTCAGTAACACTTAGTCTTATGTGTAAAGAAAGATATTGAGAAAACTCATTGTTATGTGTATCATAAACTAACTTAGTATTGTGTGTAATAAATTTATTAAATAGATTAATTTTTTTAAAATAAATATACTGTAAAGTCCTAGGGTGTTATATTTTCTTCTAATATTGGTGTTGAATGTCATATATTAAATGGAATACATTGTTCTTATTTTAGAATTTCAGGGTGTTACACTTATGAGATTTTATTACATGTTTATTAATAATTCGTTGTTAAATTCACTTTTCAAATAATAACTACTTTGTTTTTTCATGTATTATTATGTTTGATATTTTTCATCCTTATACATTGATCATAGTTCCAACATATAAATAATTTTAATCATGATATAAATACCATATATATTCATTATATATATATTTATAGTAATTCATTAAAGTAAAAGATATAAAATTATTTACACCATTCATGGAGATGGTAGGTTGTACGTACACATCAAAGTTGTTTCCATTTTATCTATGGATGAAATGAAATAAATGTAAATAATATATTACCTTTTAGAATAAATTTTATGTAATATCTATCACATATTTTCATTAAAAAAATCTTGTTTACCTTTCATGTCAAGTGTGAATGAAGAACAAATCACATCACTTAGTTAGGTAATAGTCTTCTATACACATGTGTGATGTTATTTTATTCCCAAGAAATGGAAAATAAGAAGTTATATGTGATATTATAGTTGAAAAAGTGTACTTATTTATTAAATATAATATATAGATATGTTGAATCTATCATTATATCTAGTGAGAGGTAGTGATGGAAAACGAATTGCATCGGTTTGTGAGGTGGTAGTCTGTCATACACATGATCAAAAATTTCGTTTCTAATTTGTTGTAAGAGGAGATAGATATTGGTTATTATATTAAAATAATAACATATTAGTATATGGTATTTTTTATCATATTGGAATTATTAATACATGAATGAAGGTGGTGAGAGAAGAAGTATAAAGAAAGATTTTAGTAATGACAATTACTTTCTCTTAGAACAACCCCCAATTGATATCTCATTGGGAAACCTAGGGTTGGTATTTTGGGATGAATAGTATAGTGACCAAGTATTATCATACATGGATAATAAATATTTTTAGATGAATATTCAATAAATTACACAAACACATGCCTAAGTACCATAATAGTTCAGTTCCTTTGGAAACAAGGAAACATAATCTTCTAACTTGGTAAAAGATATTAAAGATTCCCCATAAAGATCTTCCCCTTTATTACACTTCACAAAAATACCCCACTTAAAACCCTTCTTCATAACTTAGGGAAAGGAAGCATAAGAAAGAATGATATCAAATGATCAGTAAGGGAAAACAGGGAAGATACGTAAGCATGACATAAGCATAAGTTTATGATAACATGAGTATAACATTGGAAAACCATACCCTTCATATCAAAGATCATTCACATGAATCATGGAATAAATATTGGTTGTTCATAATAAACAAATAACAATAAAAAAAGTGTCTTAAGAGCATAAAACTTGCATAAGGCATGGAATTGTAGCATACACATCATCTTAAAACACTGTGAATCTGTGTAAATAGAAATAGGTTCTCTCATTAAGTTAAGTACATGAAATCAAGTCCTCTCATAAACTTATGGACATGAAACCAGGTCCATGAAAAACATTACAAACATGTAATCAGGTTCACAAAAAACATTATGAACATGTAATTTTCCTCAAAATAGGGTCGAGAACATTGAGAGGGGGTGTGAATCAGTGTTTCCTTTTACTTTTATAGGAATTCTTATTAAATTCTTTAGTAAAATTAATTAACCTTTGAAACTTATTGAAAGTTACTATCCACTCAAGTATAACTTCTCAACTAAACCTTTCAGATGAAAAAATATAAATATAAGCCGGTACACAAAATTTACAAGGTTCAGTAGAAAGACCTACTCATCTCCATGTTGGATACTCCTACCAACATAGATTCATTCAATATATTGTATCTTTAATACATAGGCACAAGTATTGAAAAATTATATAATCCCAACAGAAAATTTCCTACAATAGTTTGTTATACCCCCAACTATACTTTTTGTATCCACTTCGTATAACTAGTTATACACCCTAGAAAAAAAATAAATCCTTTTTAGCAACTGGTAAGTATCCATAGTTATAAGTTTTCCTTTCCTTCTTCTTTGATCCAATTCATAAATTCTTCACTTTATCTATAAGTAAGATGAATCAAAATTTACCTACAAAAAATATTCAAGAACATCAAAAATTATATAAGGAAATTTTTGGTCTTGATACATTCCCTAGAAAATATATTTGAAAAACCTCCTTAACAAAATTTATCATGATCTACCTTAGTACATTAACCTTTTTCTGGTGGTCTCTATCTGATTGGCCTCAATCTAATTCTCCTTTTACTATTTGTTAATCAATTGAGTCTATTCTCAATTAGAAGATCACCCTTACTTAATTTTATGGGGTTTTCTCCTATGTATATAAATTCAATGGATCTAAATCTAGTGGAACATACTACATTGGACTCGTTTTGATAGACTCATGGTAATGGAATAAGTTTCGATGGAACTTCCTCAACATAAACCTGAAAAACAAAATCCGGTTGGAAACTCAATACCTATTCCATAATTTTTAGATCTCTAGAATACATTAATAGTTAAACACACTTAGAATATGAATGCACTATGCTATCCTTTAATAGGAACCATCAAATGGAAAATGTGTTAAAATTAATTCCTTTTCCCAATCAATGAGATTCATAATTCAGGGATTTTTCATTCATGTAAGTCTTCATAATTTACTTCTTCAACTTTTATCTATACTTATGGGTCCTTCTAAAATCTTCTAGAATATACTAAAATCTTCATACTTATTCAAGTTTACAAACATTTATTCAGTATGAATATTCATTACTATTCTTTATTATTATTCTTCATTATAATGGAAACATATGAAAAACTAAATATTTCCCATTATGATGACCTTTTGTAACCACTAAAAGTCTTCTTATACAGATTCTCATTATCAACTAAAAAACACTTCTTAAAAAATTGAGAACAATTTTTACTTTTCAAATCCTCCTTTGAAAATAATTTTTTAGAAAAAACATATCTGAAGTATCTTTAATTTATTTCTCCTTTAATTTAATTCCTCGATCCGATGATCCCATGTCCAATGAATTTCAGCATACAATTACTTTATCGGTGTCAGCATGCGTCTGATGAATCCTTATCTGATTCACTTTGATGGTTAATTGTTTCCAAAAATTAAAACATTATTAATCATTCTTCCTTTGATAAAACTCAGAATTAGATACAAAAGAAACACCAATAATATAAAATGAATCGGTGTAATCCATGGTGATTGATCATTTTCAAAAGAAAATTCTTTACTTCAGTAAGATCAATCTTCCAGCCCTTTTATATTGTAACCTTGATGATTATCATACTTGTTATGTATATACTTTTATGTCTGGTGTTCCTCACACCAATGAGAACCATCCAAAATACATTAAATCATATTATCCTCTCTTTCAAAAACTCCATCTTGTATCATAACATCTTCACAATTTTTGAGAAATCCAAGATTAAAAATTCATCGTTCGATTCACATTGGAATTTCCTATAACATTCCATGTCTTAGAACACATTGGTTCTTTCCAATAAACCATTATTTCAAAAGCCTAGATCTGTTGGCTCATTCTTATGGGATTTGTCTGATTATCTTACCGATGGAATAATTCTGAAGTTCTGTATTTGCTTCTGTGTTGTACAGTTAATCTATTGTGTCCAGTGCATCTTCTTGGTCAGTCTGATGATCCCTCTGATGAAGTGTGTCTAGAAACCAAAATTACACGTTTTATAAATGTCAATCACATATAATAAATTGACAAAAATACAACTAATACTAAATTTGGTCCTAACAATCATTCATTTTATGTCTGTTTTCAATACCCACATAAAAAAATTCCACGTGTAGTTTTATTTTCTCACATTTTCTTCTCCCCCTACATATAAGTATTCTATATATATTCTCTTTATCACCATATTCCTTTTATTTCAACCTTTTTTATGTATCCCCCTTATTTATAATAAAATTCAAAGGGGACATCATGAGATTTCTTCCCCTTTATTGTCAAATTATTTCATTTCAAAAGGTTAGAACTCTTCATATCAAAATCATGAAATTATATTTTAGGAGAACATAAGTATCACACGAGTTTCTTAATAAAGATCCTTTAACTAAAAAACTCTAATTCAATATGGGTGATCCCATTGTAGAAAATATAAGTGTATAATAAAGTTTATAAATGTTGTACATACCACAACATCCATGTAATTCATTAAGATAATTCTTTTAGAATTCTCATTTATGGGAAATTATTGAGATGATTTGTTAATATAAGAATAATCTTCACCCATCTCAACAAAAATATCATAAAGTTTAAGTGTATAAACAAAAATTTCCCAAAAAGTATATTATGTAACATTATTACATTATTTTAAAATAATTGTAAGAGACTCATCAACATCAAATTCTTTATTTCAAATTCTTTAATTCCCTAAAAGTTAGTGAAAATAAAAAAATGTTTTGGGAATAAGGATAACCTTACTAGTTTCGTAGAAACATATTTTGTATTGATATTCCTCTCTTAGTATTGAGTTTTTTTTCTTCTTATTAGATTTTCCATTGTATAAATTTCGTTCCTTCCATTAATCCTTCTCAGATTTGGAAACAAGTTTTTTTCATCTACTGATTATTCTGATTTGGATGTTAAATTCTTTTCTTCTTTAGTATCCTTTTTTATAGAGTTTTTAAAAAATAATTCATTCATTCCCCTTATTTTGTAAATATAGTCATATATATTTTAGTAACATTCCCTTCTTGATCACACATTTTTTACTTTTTTAGAATTTTAAAATCCCCATCTATTGACAACCTTTTATAAAAAATTTTCTAATCATGAGAAACATTTTTCTTACCCTTTCCTTCAATTGATATTTATTATTTTTATAACTTAATCACAATGGAAACATGTTATGTCCAGATAACTAAGAATTATTTATTTTCTTTCTTCGCTTGTTTTCATTTCTCAACATTCTTAACATACTTATCTTTATTCATCTTTTGAGTTTTATTTTAGAGTATAATGTAAATTTTAAGAAAATTTGATCGTATTTTCTTTTCACATACCCCTCTTTAATCATACTTATTTCATGGTAGATACATGTTATACCAACAAGAATAATCTCAGTGTATTAAAACTCCATAACACCAATAGTGACCTATGAATCATGATTTTTTGGACAGATAGTGAACTTGTTAAGAACATTGCTATTGTTGTTTCTTAAAAAAAAGTAGACCATTTTTATTAGGATTATACATTCCTGAATCATTCCTTTCTTTCTTGGTGAAATATGTTCTCTCACAAACCTACTTTTTTAAACTTTTATTTTCACTTTCATTAGAAGATTCACCTTTGACATCAATTTACATGGTGATGTTTTCTCAAATATTTATTATCTCACTTTGTGTTATAAAAAACATTGATTGTGTTTCAAAAAACTCATCTTATTTATCATCTGTATTAAATTTTAGGATATATATCATATTTTTGAATTTATCTATCTTTAACTTGTTCTACTTATTTTCATCAACAAGTGTATATTCTTTCATATTGAGGTTCTCATTGATAGATTATATTTATTTATAGACGTTTAGTTTTATTTAAATCTAAAAAATATTCAAATTCTATGATCTAATAAAATTTAGATTTTTACCCTTTTTCTTAATCCGGTCATCATTCTCAAAATACACATCTTTAACATTTTTCTCTAACTTCCTTCTTTCTTTCTTGAGTTGAGTATTCTGCTTAATTTCTTTTTCCAAATTTGTGGTATGAATCCAATCCATTTCTATAATCTCTTTATCATCATAATCACTATTTGAATAATTAATTCTATTTATAACTTGAGTAATAAAGTTTAGTTGATGATCATAATCATCATCAGATGAGGAATTATTCTTCTTTCTTCTACTCAATAACTTTTTTTTTCTTTTTATATGGAAATATTTCCTTATGTTTATTCCACTTTTTTCCTAATATATCATATCATCCTCTTTGTAATCATACTCTTAAACTTCCTTCCTTGGAAAATTATATTCAAGATTTCCATTAGCTTAAATATTACATCATTTGAGAGTATAAATTTCCTATTTTACCATATTGTATTTCTTAAAGAGGAGGGAAAATATTGAATTGAAATATTTAGCTTCTTCCTCTACCGCTGAATCACTTGATTCTTTTTCATGTTATTTATATTTTTGTTTCTTTTAAAAAAGAATTGAAATCCATTTCCTTATAAGTCTTTTTCAAAATAGTAGGTAATTTTCTCATCTCATATGCCACCAAAAAATTATGAATTGCTTCCAAAGATAAATATTCATAATCTTGTGAATCTAAAACATTATCATCAAATATGTACAGAAATTTCCTCATAATTTTCATAAAAATTATGGAATCCTCTAGTTTCTCACCAAAACATTTGATGTTACTCACAATCATATTTAACCTTATAAATTAACTATCAATACTTTCATCATCAACCATTTCCAAATCCTCAAATATACTTATCCATATTTTTAACTTGGATTATTTAACATTCTCATTACCTTAATAGAAACTTTTCAACTTAACCCACATTTTATTATATATTGTAAAAACCACAATATTTTTATAAAAATCATTTGTATGATTCATCAATAAATTATTATATGATTTTCCATCATCTTCCATGCTTCTCTTATCAACAACTATTATAACAGCTTCATTGATGGTAGGAAAACCCACTATTTTTCATCTCTAACTTCAAGTTGAAGTGACAGAAGATATGATAACATCCTAATATTAAAAATCTGATAGTTTATCCAATTAAAAATTGGAAAACGCCTATTTTTTACTAAATTTCATTTATCCATTCCCAGTGATGGATCTTTTAGAGGGAACCAACTCTGATACCAATTGTTGTTCCAAATAGAATCAAGACCACTCAGGGGGTGAATTAGTGCTTCCTTTTTCTTTTATAATAATGCTTATAAAATTATTCAGTAAAATTTGTTATTCTATGAAACTTATTAAATTTATGATCCGCTTAAGTATAAATTCTTAACCACGCCTTTTATATTGACAAATATAAAGAGAAGACAACACCTGATATTTGGAAGGTTTTGTACAATGACATTCTACTTGACATGTTGGATAGTCCCACCAACATGGATTATTTCACTATATTATTTCTAGAATTAAAAGGCACAAGTAGTGAAAAACTCTATAAAACCAGTAGAAACAATTATACAATAGTTAGTTATACCTGTCACAAACAGACCCAATGAGGTCGAACCAGTAACTAACATAATCCCTCCTTCAATAGGCCAGGGTATAAGAACCAACATCAAGTATCCATATCCCACAAATGGGACACATTATCCTAAAGTAATTATACACACTCACACACACATATCCAATCCCACACAATGTTAAAATATAAAAAAACTTAAACAATGCATGCATACATCTAAGATCCCATAAAAGAGTATGATTGTAAAAGTACTGAAAGAAAAAAAGGGGTGAAATACAAACCCAAACAAAAACATAAAAATTAAAACCTACTCCAAGGGAGAATACTAAACCAAATGAAATATCCTAGTAAAACACCTCAGTCTAACAAGATCTATCTATGCACAACCCACTCCTTGTCCTCCTAGGACACTATTAAAGGGGCCTTCTTCTGCATAAGACACAACACGTGTGGGAAAGGCCTATGTAGGGGTGAGTATAACAATATTCTGTACGACACCCAAAAAAACTAAACATGAAGCACCAAGTACTATCTATAGAGACCCAGGATCAACATACATGGATATTACATCATTTTAGATGAATATTTAGTACATTACAAAAATACTCACCTGAGCACTGTAATAGTCTTGTGTCTTTGAAAACATGGAAACAAAATCCTCTATATTGGTGAAATATCATTAAAATCTCCTATAAATTTCTCCACATTTAGTACTTCATCCTAAAACCTTTTCTTTATAACCCAGGGAAAGGAATCATAAGATATGGGTGAGCTGAGATGCCCAGTAAGGGTAAATAAAAGAAATGTGTAAGCATAACAAGGGCCAAGGGTATGAAATTTGAGCATAACATTTGAAGATCATACCCTAAATATTATAATACCATCATTATCATTATATTTATATTAGAAGAAATCTATATATTTATAACGAGGAGCTATCCAAGGCCTATGGACACCGAAAGTAATGAAGTCTGAGTGCATCCTCTCTGATCAGAATAACCCCCCTTATGTTTTAAATAATTAATATTTGGGAAGCATGTGACATTGGAGTAATGATCCACCATCTCCATGGATGCATGATGATCCTATAGCCTATATATTATAGATCATAATAAAGATTGGAAGTTCATATGACATGGATCAAAAGATAATTAATAGCAAAATTCATGAAAGCATAAAATAGAAATAAGACATGAAATTTGTAGCATGCACATTGGTTTATAATGTTGTGAACATGTATAAGTAGAAATAGGTTCACTCATTAAGTAAAAAACATGAAATCATCACCCCCCCCCCACATCAACCTATGGATATCCAACTAGGTCCATGCATAACATTGTGAATGTGTAATTAGGTTCCTGTATAACTTTATGAACATGAAACCAGGTCCACGCATAACATTGTGAACATGTAATCAAGTTCATGCATAACATTGAAGACATATAATTAGGTTCACAAATAAACTTATATACATGCATATAGGTCCATTAATAACATTTTGAACATGTAATAAGGTTCACTCATAACATTTTGAACATGTAATCAGGTTCACTCATAAACTTATGGACATGCAAACAGGTCCATGCATAACATTGTGAACATGTAATCAGGCTCACGCATAAACTTATAGACATGCAACCAGGTCTATTCATAACATTTTGAACATGTAATCATGTTCATTAAAAACATTGTGAACATGTAATCAGGTTCACAAATAAACTTATGGAGATGCAACCAGTAACATTATGGACATGTAATATGTTTCACTCATAATATTGTGAACATGTAATTAGGTTACGTATAAACTTATGGACATGCAACCCGGTCCATGAATAACATTGTGAACATGTAATCAGGTTAATGAATAACATTTTTAATATAAAATTAGGTTCACACATAACATATATACTCATGAGTCATCCATCATTATCCAATGCACTAGAGGGAGATATAGATCCAACCTAATACATAACAAAATCATACATAAAAGTGCTACAAGATTATGAAAATAATCATCTCATAACCCATGAAATGATATAATAATCATGAAAATTTAATCATATCATTGCCTATGGAAAAGTGGTAGGTCTCAAAACAACCCCCCATGAAAAGAATCAGGTTTTAAAATTTTATAACCTTAAAATTGGATAACTCTTTTTGGTTTATACAAAAAGGCTTAATTGGAAGGATTTATGCCCAATTTGAGGCTTCAAGGTCGATGGTATCGATGTTGGAAGGATATTTGAGAAGATATTGGCCGATCCTAAGTGGATTGAGAGATTTTAAGAAGTGGGAGAATCGGGGGCCTTTTATAGTGGATGAAGAGTGGAACTCTTGTAATATGTTGATAATGGAATTCCATACACAGTTTTCACATTGAAAGTGGCTCAAATAATGGACCCAATTCATTCTAATGGAGGATAGGGTCGAAATATTCCTATAAAATAGCTCTTGGAAAATTTTATAGGTCATTTTTGGCCTTAAGGTTAAGGTTTAATCCCTTATTATGATTAATTTAACCTTAAAAGTTCTAATTAATTTTAATCACTTTCACTAATATTTTTGGTAAAAAACAAAGTTGGTATTTTTAGAAATTATATATTATTATTATTACAAATATATAATCAATTTTCCAAAATTCCTATCACATAAGTGGCATAAATTAATTTAAAATTCATCCCATTGGCGGGATGACAATGCGAGTTTTTAAAGTAAAAACATTTGAAAGATCACTATGTTTTTATAGTCAATTTCAAATTGAAATTGATGTAAATGAACTAAATTTGATTAATTGATAAAAATATGATCTAATTAAACTTTTAAACCACTCTAAAACCTAATTTAACCATGTAAATAAATTATATGAAAAAGTAGTTTAGATCTAAAATTCGGTATTTTTCATTATTTATTAAATAATGAATCTTCCCAGAAAATTACCAAACAATTACCCTAAGATAAATTTTATGTTTTTAATCCAATTATGAAGCTTATTTTGGCATAATAAATTTATAAAATATTCAAAATTTGGACTTAAAATGGGTTCTTTATTAAATGTTGGTATATTTGCCTTTATAAAAATATTGGTTTTTATGTGTGAAATTGGGTTTTTTCTAATATTATGACTATAAAAACTAATGGATCAGTATAAAAAATATTTTATTGAATATGTAACATTTATATTTCATTAAGAAAACTCACTAATTTTGATTAATTTTATTTATCAGGAAAAAACTCATTTGGAAACATGAAAATAATCATAATATTTCTTTTTATATTTATTTGGTTCTTAGTTACATTTATAATTAATTGGGAACCAATGAATTAATTTTATATTTATATAAACCATAAAGTTTCATAAGGTAGTTAATACTATTCATAAATAATGATTTAAGGGATATGTTATATCTTTATATATTAAATAATAATGTTTTAATAATATATCATTTTCTTGTAATATTTAGTCTTATGTGTAGTGTAAGCTATCGAAGAAAGTCACTCTTGCATGTAACATAAGATAAATAGGTGAGGTTTTCATTACAATCCATAGAATATATTTTATTTATTTATGATAGTAAATATATTTTACAGTATTGGGTTATTATATTCCTTTTTACACTTGGTGTTGCGTGTAATAGATACCAAGTCAATGTTGCATGTAAAGCAAGCTAAGTTAGTGTCGTGTAGTGCATGTCATGATGGTGTCACATAAAAGTAATGTTTGAATTAATAAAATATAATTTCTCAATGAAAATTAATTTATTCAAAAAAAATTATTCACAAAAACTAGGGATGTTACATAGTCAGCTTTAGAAAAGATATAACATTCAATAGATAATAGAAACACCCAGATATAATCTGGAAAAAAACCATGCCATGAAACGATCATAACCAATTACCAGTCACATGATTTTTATTGAAGCAACACTCATTCTGAGAGAATCCAATCCATGATTCATGTTATCTTTAGATACACCCGATGAATAGGTCTAGCTCATTGGGGCTCGCCTAGGAATTGTTCTAATAAGGCTTTAACTCACATATAGGGGACCACACCTAGGGATATTGAAGGAAAACATGATCCTAATAACTACTAAAAAACATGTTTTTTAATAGTGATGGAATTTATCAATGCAAGAAAAATTCACCGATAAAGTCCATCTTTATCAACGCTTTATTTTAGCACTGATAAAGGAAACCTTTATCGGTGCTTTATTTTTAGCACTAATAAAAGGTGCCCTTTATTAGCACGTTTTATTAATGATAAAACTTTCCCTTTATCAGTGCTTTTTTAGCACTGATAAAGGTCCATAATAAAATGAAAAATTAAACAAATAAAAATAAAATGAGTAAATTTATAAAAATATGAAACATTTTATTAATTACATAATTCTTGATAAAAATGAATAAATTTAATATACATATATATAGATTATAAATATTAATAAATATTATATATTAAATATAGATATAAAAAATGAATAAGTATAGTATATATAAAGTGTTAATTAAAAACATATTATTGTCTTATTCAATGTCAATGATGTTTGATTTTTCAATTTAACCTATATCAAACATCGTGTGTTGCATTTATTTCATATAAATATATATATGCTAATGAAGTTTTATATAAAAATACACACACAAATATATTTACACAATATATTGAAACACATACACCTAATATTTATGTAATTTATTCAAATTTTAGTATATTTTATAATTACATTATAACATGATACACATAATATATATTTTGTTTCTAATCAATAAATTTTATTTATTTTCATTTAATACTAAATTTAGGGTATTGATTTTTAAATTTTTTATTTTATTTTTGAATTTGATCATTTTTTATTAATTATTTATATATATTTATTTACTATGTTTGAGTATTTTCAATAAGTATTCATCAAATTCAATATATATATATATATATCCATATTTTTTTAATAACCTATATTTAATTAATAAAACTTATCAATTTTTCAATATTTTTAATGGCTACTCATTTTGAATTATTCAATTTCCCTAAATTTTAACATGCATGTATTTAATATTATATATCCATTAATAATGTTAAATATATATTTGTAAATAAATATTTATAAATAAATATATCTACAAATATATTTTTACTATATTTATAATTATTATAAATAAATAGATTCTATTTTTTAAATAAGTATTTATATAAATAAAACTAAAAAATTATATATATTAATATAATTATAAAATTATAATAAATTTATTTAAATAATTATAAAATTATAATAATTTTATTTATATAATTATAAGGATAAAACTTTTAATAGAACATGTTTGCACTAGTAGATATGTCTTTTGTAAGTTCTTATTTAGCACTGATAAAGATCAAGATTTATCCGCACTAAAAAAGCACTGATAAGTATTCATTTTATCAGAACTTAAAAATTCAGTGTTGATAAATTGGATCTTTATAAGCACTTTTCTGAAAGAACTGCTAAAAGTTTCCCCAATCTATTTAAAAAATCCTAACTATGACTCAGTTACTCAAAATTATCAAGATCTCACAGAACTCTTCTACTACCAGCACGACTCCCCTACATTCCCTTAGATTAATCAAGGCTAGAATCCAATGTATATTATTTTATACTCTTCCTCTAACATTGTTTTATTTTATGGGTTTTGTGTTTTATGTTTTTTGTGCCCTTCTTAAACAAGAATAACCCTGTATCTCTTCTCATCGCTACTAAAAACAAGGATTTTGGTTCTATTTCATCGGTTTCCTATATAGACAATGGTTTTGAGGAAAGAATACGATTTTTTTCATATATTAAGGTTAGTCAACAAATTTGTATAGGCCGGTATGGAAAAAATGAAATAGATCTTGGATCTACCCTCTCTACACATCCTCCCCTCCCACACCCTCTCCTCTCTATCATTTATTATTCTTCCTCTCCTTTCATATGTATTTTAGTGTCCACCCCATTTATCCCTAGAGACACACATATATGGTTTACTCTCTAATCGACATTAACATGTAGTCCTCTCATCCCCCTTAGTTTTCTATTCATCTGAATAATATAGGGCTCCAAAATCTAGGTAGTTTCTCCAATTTAATTCATCTTATATACTATATTATATATTCAAATGGATTAACTATGAGGGTTTTTAAGTATTATGGGAAACCATGTTTTGGCCCTAATTTATGGGTGATGAAAATATAGAGACCAAGGTAAGTGTAAAATTCTTTAAAACATGTTTTTCGGATTTTGGTTATTCATGTAAATTGTTAAACCATGAAATCGGTTATTTAGATTTATGATTTTGATGACTAATTTTTTATTGAATTTAAAAAAACATGGAATTAATTTTTAATGTTCCAAAAATTATTCTAGTGATCCATATTGTGAGAGTGTTGTTTTATTAATTAATTCAAGATTATTATTAAACATTAACCATGGGTTACAAAGAGTGATATGGAATTTCATTGGTGAGAAAAGTATGCTCAACAATTTTTTTAAAAAATTCCTAGATTGGATGGAGTTGAGAAATAAATGAGTAAATGGAATTAGAAATAAACAACAATAAATAAAGAGTGTATTTACCAAAAGTAAGTGAGTTATCTACTATTGGATAGTTGATCAAGAAAACTATGATATGTGATTTATTAATTAATTTACTAATCAAAATAGAGACATAATCAATTCATAGGATAGAAAAATAATTTGAAAAGTCATCTAACAAGAGAATAACTGTAGAGATAACAAAAATTGATTAAAATATACTTTTGATGGTTTGGATATTTATGTCTTATATGTCATGTAATATGTTATCCATGACTAAAATGAACAAAATAGAGATATTGTATTTGCTGATATACATGAATCATAAATGGAAATTTAATCTTATATATACTTGTATCAGAGGATATGACATATGACCTACATAGATTTTGATGGGGTATTAAATATATGATATTATATGAATGAATTTGGATAATTCTCCCAAATGGATTCTCATAAATTATAAATCATAAGGAGCATCATAGAGGGCTTGAAACATTAATTAAAACACTCAATTAAAGAAGTACTCAAATGTGATGAAATTCTCAATTTCCCTAATATAGAAGTCAATGCACAAGGCACACTTTATTAAATATAGATTCTCTCTAAAAAGATATGATCCCCCTATTGTAATTAACACTTTGTTCCATTACATATCCAGACCTTTATTCTTCTTTGATCACTATTTATCACTAGGTTACGGTGCTAGCACTACTTCAGGGATACATGGTCCTCAAGAATATGTATATGATTGAAGGATAGTGTAATCTCCTCAAAGGATAGAATACTTTGTCTTCTTCTTCAGTGTTATAAATCAAACATATTCCATTAAAGCTTAAGGATGGATTCAAATGATACTATATTACAAGTATGACACAAGTGTTTTTTCATTGTTTCCATTCACATTTATCCTTGAGATAAATCGGCCCTTGTTTAGGTTTTTTATCCCTCTTGTGATCATAATATGTTACCCTAAAACTCATAAGTGGTATCAGAGACTTGTTCTTAAATAATAAAATTTATTAATCTATTAGGTTTTCGAAGAAATAAATATCATATTGTATTATGTTAATAACATATATTCTGATACGAAGGATTTCATTCTTTAGCCATAGAATATTGTTACTATATATTATTTTGTATAAAATATATAAAATCTATGTATTTATACTATTTTATAATACAATATATAATATCATAAAATATGACTCTATCCATGGATTGTGTGAAAATAGGGGGAAAATCACAAATTCAATATCACCTCAATTGTTACATATGATAAAATAAATATGATATCTCCTATCATATTTGGTGAGACCAGTCACTGTGTATGATTAAAGCTTCATCATAGAATATGATTGAGTTACAGGGAAACGTCTCTCCAATATTATATTTTACAACTGATAATATCATTATCAGTCATAAAGTTGGACATTATCAGAGGTAATTGTAGATCTACTTCAATCTATGTGGTATAATTTTCAATGATAGAAAGTATATATGGTTACTATAGGATTTTTTGGTAATATAACATAATAATAAATCTAGGATTCCATTGAATAGATTCATTTCAATTATAAGAGTAAAATAAATCTAGATCAATACTGAGCATAAGTTAAAAAATTCACCCTTTAAGGGAAGTTTGTTATTGGAGGGATCTTATGGTGATTAAAAAAATATCCAAAATTGGAAGGTGAGGATTCCTTGAGTATATAGAAGGGATTTCCAATGAAGGTGGGGTGAGATTTATTTCTTAAATACCATTAGAGTGGAGGTATTCTAATTCCTCTTCAATTGGGTAGAATTTTTGAGTGATTCTATTAGTATAGGTTCCAATGAAACTTTAATACTTAGACACTTGATTGTATTCCATCTCATGATGATGGATTGGACTCCCTCTTTCAAACTAGAATCCCTCCCACCACTATGTTACAAGTTTCATTGATGACATACCTCCCAAAGAGTGATGGGAGGAAGGCTATTTTGAAAGAGGGAATGAGTAGCCTCAAATCCATCATCAAGAGATGGAAGGAAATCAAGCGTCTGAGGATGGATAAAATAAAGGTAGTTAAGGTTAGTTGTATAGTATTATTGATGTATTATATCTATGTTCAAGACAGTAACAATTTTTATGCACTATGCATGCAATTGTGTTCTTTTATGAGAGGAGTGTATTGTATTATTCTTATTCAAGAAAAATTAAATTTTTGACTATTCAAGCATAAAATGCCTTCTGAACATGATTTTGTTACTAATACCAAGGAATAATAGACCATTGATGATGAAACTATAGAATTATTATCTGATCAAAACATGTTGATGAAAAAAACAACAATGATGCAACATCATAGTTTTGAATAAAATTATCAAGGAATGAAGTAAGGGTATACAATTTAAGGTTGGTTAGAATCAATGTGACCAACCTATTGAACCCAACAAGTCAACATTAATTAGTTATCTTGGGGTCACAATGAGGATAAATGTGCCAAATGATATTGACTCATGGAACTGCTTACAACCTGTAATGAATAAAATCCTTTAGAATGATATAATCTTAATGTTATAATATACTTTATCTATTTTTTAAAAAAATTATATAACGAAACATTAACTTAGTTTTCATTATTCTTTATAGACATTGTTTATTTTAGAATATTTTCATAAGAAATCCATCTTAATGGCCACTAGAAAATCCCATAGGGTCTTCTAGACTCTTCTGAAAAATTTATACCTTATGGATGCTGAGGGGATAATAAAGACCCACCACCACTTAGTTATGAACACATTATAAAGCATGAAACATGGATTGACTTTACAAATCGTTGTAATGATAAATCATTTCAGTTTCGTGATGGGTGATAATATATTATTTTACATTATTTATTTTATACAACTTGAATCAAAATTGTTAATTTATGAAACAAAAAAAGAGTGCTGAAAATAAATAATGTTCATCAAAACCAATATACCCTTATCACAAAGGAAAGATGGGGTACACTTCATTAGAGAATAAATTGTTATGTATTTTAAATAAATAATAAAATTTTAATTATGTGATATGAATAAAATATTTTACCTTGTTTATATGCATATTGATGAATTAAAATATGAATCCACTTCCATCCCACATCATGAGTTATGGAAGGAGACTCATGTAAATAAGAAGGGCATATTAGTTTATGAAAACACAAAATTAGTATGTGAATCATGTTTTAGTAAGAAATAATTTTAATTCTTTAGTATTTATAAAAATATTATATAAAAATAAATATTTTCATATTTTTTACATGGTTTAGACCCAAGAATCGGCAACAATCCTACCAGAAGAAAAGGCAAATTTCAGTAGCATTAAAGCAGCCTGAAAAATATGGTTGCATTATAGGATTAGGTTTTTAAGTCTATCCTCGAACATGTTTCAAGAAGATAAAACCATAAGAAGATGCATATAATATGATGAGATGAATGCTGACAGAAATAAACTCACTAAAAGATATAATTTTATAGTCTTGTTTGGTAGAACGATGTATAATAAAGGATCAATGTGAACCAGTGGTGGAGGAAAGATCTTCACATGAAACAAATTACCCAACTAGTTTTGAGGATGGTATTTTCACCCAATCACATACCTTGCCTAGTTCAATCAATTTTTTCATTACTCTTTCTCCTAAATGTGAATCAAACAACATCCAATAACTTTATATTACTAAAATTCTGCAGGGTATAGTTGTATGTGATATTTATCTATAAACACCCATGTACCACCGTGTTGTGATGGGTACAATGTATAATATCACCGAAGAGAAACTACACATTCAACCCATCCTAAAAAATAACATGAGAGTGGGGATTGAGTTAGCTTATGATCTGACTACTAATTTTCCTCTTCCACTTGATGGTCCAAATATTACAATAGTCAAATATGTTATTGGAGATTTCATATCATGGCCATATAATCTTATAAATATACATGGGATATGTCTTTAAAAAAAAATTTCATATAGAAAATAGGTAAAAGTTGATGATAAATGATATGAAGTGAGGTATGATATTATAGATGGATAATGTGCTGTAGAAAAAAAGGTTGAATTAATAAAATAAATTGAATCCACCAAGAAAACAAAATGACCTTCCGAGAGTACCTTATCCCCTCCAGTTCTAGAGAAACATTTATTATCAATATAACTTCATGTAGAGACCAAATTAAAGATAAAACTATGTCTTACATTGAATATTAAGAATAAATATATGTAGGTTCCTTGAAAAATTGAATTTTTCTTGAGACTCTAAATGAGATTCTCAATCATGAATGGTTAGGCATATTAGTTGTGAATACATGCATAATGTATATCTTCAGAATACGTCTGTCCAAATAGTGAGATAAGTATGTTTATTAAAGTTAATAACTATTCATATTTTTTACAGGCATTTATATTAAAATTATATAGATAAAAGATCGTGAAAGGAATGATTTGATTCATTAATCCCTGTATCATTTCTATGCTAGAAATTACTTTTAATAAGGAAGAATTAGAGTGAAAAAGGTGAGTTACTCAAAGATTTTAATAAAAAATAATCGAACTATAGACTCTTTTTTATGCCTATATTTCAAGGGTAAAACTATATGATCTAACTCCATAAAATATATTTTTAATTATTTCATTACATAATTGTTTTTTAGAAAGCACTAGATGTTGATAGGAGTCAAAATAGACACTGATACTATATATTTTTGGGATTCAATGCATGGATTTCCAACAAAATTACCACACATGATTTTAATTGTGAATATTTAATACATTATAATCAAAATTTTATAGAATAACATCAAATTATATGTTCGGTCTGTGTTTTAATGAGAATATTTATTATGATAGGGCAGTCACTCAATATAGGCTAGATCATGGCATGGAGTTTTTCTCTGAAAATATAAATACTATGGATTAATAAAAATGTAAACAAATTAAGGTATATATAGAAAGATGTAAGTATAAAGAAAATCTCAAAACAATTTACTTATTTTGGTTAATGTTTCCACAGTATCTGATACAATATAATGCAATTAATTGTGGATATTTTGTTTGTAAATTTTTGAGATAAATCAATAAGCATGAAAAGACCAGCATCCCCCACAAGGTAATTTCTAAAGGTAATTACAATTTCATTAAATATATTTCATAATAATTTGTTTTTTTATATTTTCTTAGTACTATCAAGATTTCATACAATGGAGTTACTCAATAGAAGATATCAATTTGTTTAGAGATGAGAGGGAAACATAATTTTGGTCAGAATTTATGCTGACAAGAAATTTAGGTGATTAAATGCAATGTTTATGATCTATTATAAGTTTTGAAATTAAAAATATATTTAGGGTGTGGAGAATTAGTGTATGAATGATTATATATTATTTTTGATCTCTTTCTAAAGTATATGAATAATAGAGGAAATCAATTTATTTTGAAGTGTTGACCTAAAAACAATAAAATTATTAAGAAATCAAAAAGTTAGAGGTGGAGGAAAAGTAAAAGGAAGTGGTAGTGGTGAAGGCAAATGCGAAGACAAAGTTGGAGTTGGAGACTGACATGGAGGAGGAGGCAGAGGCAAAGATTGAGGCAGAGGCGGATAAGAAGCACTGGATTGAAAATAACAAAATTATTGAGAAATTAAATAGAATAAGGTTCATACCATGATTTGTTCTAGATTTTTTTTAAAAGTTCACACAACACTTTTCACTTAAGATAAGATCTATTGTGTATATTTCTAGTTTAAAATGTCATTTTAGTAAAAAATAGACGTAGCGTACTCAAAACTGAGCAAAAACATTCAGATTGTTTTGAAACATTTGGAAAATGATCCATACATCATTTGTGACATGTAGGGATCAACATCACCTCAATATGAAAAATAGTGTGTTTGGTATGACTATAAGTATCACTTATCAGTTTAAAATTGACATTTTTTTACAAAAAGTGTCACTCACTAAAAACCATGAAAATTCCATTGGATTGTATTGATATTTCGGGAAAATGATTTATAATTAATTTGTGACTTTTATGAATCAGTCTCATGTCAAAACCACAAATGATTCCACCTTCATGGTTCAAAGTGTGTGTTTCTAGTTTAAAATGACATTTTAGTAAAAAATACACATGGATTACTAAAAAAAGAGGAAACACATTCATATTGTTTTGGAAATTTAAAAAAATTATACATGAGTTATTTGGGATGTGTATCATTCAAATACACCTCAATATGACACAAAGTGTGATCATTATGACTCCAAGTATGTATTTTTATTCAAAATTGACATTAATTTTATTGAAGAAACAACTGACATAAACACATTAAAATTATTTTGGTAATTTAAAATAACGATTTATACATAATTTGTGACATGTAGGGATCAACTACATCTCAATCTGATGCATGGTGTGACCGGTATGACTCAAAGTGTCTGTTATTAGTTTAAAATTATCATTTTAAAACAAAAAAGTATCACTTAGTAAAAATATAGTAAACACTCTCTAATTGTATTGATAATTTGGGATGAAAATTCATAATTAATTTTTGATGTATACGAATCAGTCTCATGTCAAACCCACCCACGATACAACTTGTATGACTCAAAGTGTGTGTTTCCAATTTAAAATTAGATTCTAATAAAAATCACACATGCCGTACTCAAAAGTGAGGAAACACATTTTAATTGTTTTGATAATTTAGTAAAATGATCCATGAATCAATTGGGACATGTATCATTCATTCGTGCCTCAACCTGATACATAGTGTGACCAGTATGACTCAATGTATGTCTTTTTATTTAAAATTGACATTAATTTTAGTGAAAAAAATACCTAACATACTCAAAATTGATAAAAAAAATAATGATTATTTTAGTAAGTTATAAAAATTATCTATACATCATTTTTTATGTTTATATATTAACTAAACCTAAATTTGATGCACGGTGTGACCGGTATGACTCGAAGTGTCCGTTATCAGTTTAAAATTGATATTTTATTAAAAGAAATTTCACTCACTGAATACCATGAAAACACGGATAGATTGTATTGATAATTTAGTAAAATGATTCATAATTCATTTGAGACATGTATAAATTAGAATCATGTCAAACCCATACATGATTCAACCTGTATGGCTCAAAGTTTTTGTTTACAGTTTAAAATGAAATTTTTGTAAAAAACACATGTGGCATACTCAAAACTGAGGAAACACATTCTGATTATTTTTATACTTTAGGAAAATGTCCCATGAGTCATCTGGTGCATGCATCATTCAGTCATTCCTTAATCTAATGCATGATGTGACCAATAGAACTCCAAGTGTGTCTTTTAATTTAAAATTGACATTAATTTAGTGAAAAAAACAACTGACATAATCAAAACTGAGAAAACACATTCGAATTATTTTAGTACTTTAGTAAAATGATCCATAAAGCACTTGTGACATTTAGGGATTAGACATACCTCAATCCAATTCATGGTGTGATTGTTATGACTCCAAGTGAGTCTTTTTATTCAAAACTTCCAGTAATTTTAATCAAATGAACAACTAACATACTCCAAACTAATAAAATGATTTTAGATTGTTTTGGTGGTTTATGAAAAGGATACATAAGTCATTTTTAACTTGTATGATTCAATCACGCCTCAATTTGACTCATGGTGTGACTGATATGACTCAAATTATACCTTTAAATTCAAGATTTATATAAATTTTAGTAAAAAAATAAATAAAATACTCTATAATAGTGATCTCTTTTTTCTTGTATTTGTGTTATAAATTTTATTTCATTTAAATTAAGTATTTAGATTTTATTTTGGTAATATTTTTTGATGTTTCTGCTGATGCAGTGTATTGTTTTAGCACACTGCACCTATTTCTAGTGATTGAGTGTGCTGTAACATCACACATAAGTTTTAAATATTATCAGTGCTATTAAATACACTAATAACAATACGATTTATCAACACCTTTTAAGGTGATTATAAAGCTACCCTTATTAGAACTTATAAAGGCACTGAAAAAGTCTATCTTCATCAATGCTTTTGAATGCACTGATAAATCATACATTTATGAGAATAAATGAAAGCACTGACAAATCATACTTTTATTATCACTAATAAAATAACTGATAAAACTATCCATTTATCAGTACATTTTTAGTTCTGATAAAAGCCATGTACTTTTAACAGTTTTAAGGTAGTCAGCGCTTTTCTAGTGATGATAAATGCCGATTCTAGCCCGCTTGAAGGCGTGTTTTGTTGTAGTGAATCTAGATCAACTCACTACATAGGGGATCATATGTAAATAATACCAAAAACCCTATAGATACGGCCTACTAGATAAAGCATCAACATCCATATTAGAGAGGTCATGTCGATTCCATAAACATCACCTAGTGAATAAAGGATGATAGAGGATCGCACTCTAGTCTTAAAGATGGAAACCATAACTCTATCTGAGGCTCGAACACTTGAGGGGATCAAAATCTAGTGATAAAGATGTAATTAAACTATGTAACCTTAAGAAATGAACCAATGTAATTTACTTAACCTATAATGGTCCAAACTAGGAAAACAAAGAGCCATAATCACTCTTGAAGGGGGTAAAGGGCATGTACTAGGGGGTACACGATGTTTCCATGTGTCCCCATGTGTACCCATGTGGAAGAGCCTCAAATGACATGTAGTCTCAAAATACATGGCAAGTAGAAGGAGTACACAGTGTGGGAAGACACATGGTATCCTGGATGTGTTTCATGGCCATGTCTGTGTACCAAGGTTGTATTCGTTTACCGGCCTGTGTACACCAATTCGTGTTCATGTACTAGAACACGGTGTTCCATCTGCCTGTGTACCTTTACTCATGTCTGTGTAATATCTAGAGTACATTTCATGTGACAGGGTTCAAATGTCATGAAATCCATTTTTTTATATCCCAATCACATAAGTGGTATAAATTAATTAAAAATTCATCCCACATGTGGGACGACAATGCTTGTTTTTAAAGTAAAAACATTCGAAAGTTTGCTATGTTTTTATAGTAAATTTCAAATTGAAATTACTTCCAATGACCTAAATAAGATTAATTGATAAAAATATGATCTAATTATACTTTGAAACTATTCTAAAACATAATTTCACCTTATAAATATATTATATGAAAAGGCAGTTTAGAACTAAAATTCAATATTTTTCAATATTTATTAAAAAATGATTCTTTACAGAAAAATACCAAAAATTCACCCTAAGATAATTTTCATGTTTTTATTCCAAATATTAAGTTTATTATTACATAATAAATTTATAAAAAGTTCAAAATTTGTATTTAAAATGGGTTCTCCATTAAAAGGTAGTAAATTTGTCTTTATAAAAAAATTAGTTTTTATGTGTGAAATTGGGTTTGTTCTATTCTTATTCCTATGAGAAATAATGGATGAATATAAAAAATATTTGATTGAATATGTAACATATATTTTTTATTAAAATCACTCACTAATTATGATTAATTTATTTTATCTATACAAAACACTTTTAGAAGCATGAAAATAATAATAATAATTCTTTTTTATATTCATTTGGTTCTTGGATTCATTTATAATTAATTTCTAACCAATTAAATAATTTTATATTTATATAAACCATAAATTTTCATTATTTAGTTAATATTTTTCATAATTAATGATTTAATTTCTAGGTTATATCTTAATATATTAAATAATAATGTTTTAATAATATATCATTATCTTGTAATATTCAATCTTATGTGCAGTGTAAGCTATCGAAGAAAGTCGCTCTTTCATGTAACAAAAGATAACTAGATATGGTTCTCATTAAAATACATATAATATATTATATTTATTGAAGATAGTAAATATATTTTAAAGTATCAGGTTATTATATTTCCTTTTAACGTTGGTGATGTGTGTAATGAACGCAAAGTCGGTGTTTCGTGTAATGCAAGACAAGTTGATTTGATGTAGAACATGCCATGTCGGTGTCACATGAAAGGAATGTTTAACTTAGTGTAATAAAATCCCTCAATGAAAATTCATTTATTCAAAAAATATAAGGTTGTTACACAGATAGCTCAAGACAATATATAACATTCAATTTATAATAGAAACACCTAGATATACTCATGAAAGACACGATGACACCAACAGATCAAAAACAACTTCCTACCACAAGATTCTAATTGAAGTAATGCTGATTCTGAAAGAATCCATTCCATGAGCCATGCTATCATTAGAGACACTTGACGAATAGGTCTAGCTCATTAGGCCCCTCCAAGGAACTAGTCCAAGAAAACCTTAACACATAGATAGGGCTCACACGTCAGACCATTGGGGGACACCATGATCCCAATCACTACTACAAAACACGCCTTTAACAGTGCTAAAAAAATCAATGATATAGTCCATCTTTATCATCGCTAAAATAAGCACTGATAAGCAGTGCCCTTTATCAGGGCTTTTTTTAGCACTAATAAAAGGAAACCTTTATCAGCTCTTTATTTTAATAATGATAATGGAATACTTTATCAGCACTTTTTTTTGTTCTAATAAAAGTTTCCCTTTATGAGCACGTTTCAAGTGCTGATAAGGGTCTAGAATAAAATGAAAAATTAAAAAAATAAATATAAAATGAGTAAATTAAGAAAAATGTGAACCATTTTATTAACTAAATAATTATTGATAAAAATGAATACATTTAATATAAATATATATATATATTATAAATATTAATAAATATTATATATTAAATATGGATATATGTAATAAATTTGTTTAAATAATTATAAAATTATAATAATGTTATTTAAATATTTATAAATATAAAACTTTTAAGTGCGGTTTTTAGTGCTGATAAAGTTCTAACTTTATCAGTGATAAAAAATAATCATTAAAGGATATATTTATCATTGGTAAAAGGTTAACATTGATAAATATGTCTTTTATCAGTTCTTTTTTAGCATTGATAAAACTTGAGATTTATCAACACTAAAAAATCACTGAAAAATATTCATTTCACAAAAACATATAAATTTAGCACTGATAAAAGGGATCTTTATCATCACTTTTTTTAAAGAGCTGATAAAAGTGTCCCTGATATATTTAAAAAAACCCTAACCACAACTCAGTCACTCACAATTCTCAAGCTCCCCCAAAACTCCTCTGCTGCCAGCCTAACACCTCTATTTTCTCTCAAATTAATGAAGTCTAGAATCCAATGAATGTTATTTTATACTCTTACTCTATCATTATTTGATGTTTTGGGTTTTGTGTTTTATGTTTTTTCATTGTTCTTAAACATGAAGAACACTACATATATTCTCGTCACCACTACAATACAATGATTTTGGTTCTATTTCATCATTTTCCTCCATAGATAATGGTTTCTAAGAATGATAAGGATGTTTTCATATGCTATGGTTAGTCAACATATGTGTATGGGCCTGTATAGATAAATAAATTAGATTTTGGATCTACCCTCTCTACACATCATCCCCTCCCACACCCTCTCCTATCCCTCATTTATTATTATTCTTCTTCTTTCATATGTATTTGAGTGTCCATCCAATTTTTCACTAGAGATGCACATATATGGTTTACTCTCCTCCCAACATTAAAAAGGATTCCTCTCATCTCCCATCGATTTTATCTTCATTTGAATAATATAGGGTTCCAAAATATAGGTAGTTTCTCAAATTTAATTCATCTTTTATACTAGGTTGTAGATATTAAAGGCTTAATTATGAGGGTTTCTAAGTATTAGGGGATACCAATTTTTGGCCCTCATTTATGGGTGATGAACATATAGGGACCAAGGAAATTGTAAAAATAATTAAAAAAATGTTTTTTAGATTTTGGTTAGTCATGTAAATTTTTAAACCATGAAATGGGTTATTTAGATTTATGATTTTGATGAATAATTGTTTATTGAAATAAAAAAAATATTGAATTAATTAGTCATGTTCCAAATATTTTTTTAGTGATGCATGTTGTGAGAGTTTGGTTTTTTTAATTAATTCAAGATTATTGCATATCTTTAACCATGGGTTAAAAAGAGTGATGGGGAATTTATTTTGTGAGAAAATTATGTACAATATTTTTTTAAAAAAAATTACTATATGGGATAATATTGAGAAATCATTGGGTAAATGGTCATAGAAATACACAAAAACATTTAAAGAGTGTATTTCCCAAAAGTAAGTGAGTTATCCATGGTTTGATATTTGATCAAGAAAATATGAGATGTGATTTATTAATATATTTTCTATTAAAAATTGAGAGATAATTAATTCATTGGTTAAAAAAGTAATTTTAAAATTTATCTAACACGGTGAATAACCATAGAGAGAACAAAAATTTATTAAAATATAATTTTTATTGTTTGGATATTTATGTCCTATAATTCATGAAATATTTTATCTATGTTAAAATTGCAGAAAACAAAGATATCATATTTGCTGGTATCATTGAGTTATAAATGGGAATTTATGCTTATATATACTTTTATCTAAGGATAAAATATATTACCAATGTATATTTTGGTGGGGTATTAAATATATGATATTGTATTAATGAATTTGGATACTTATCCCAAATGGTTTCTCACCAATTATAAATCATAAAGAGCATCATAGATGGCTTGAAACATTTATTTAAGCACTCAATGAATGGATAACTTCAACGGGATGAAATTATCAGTATCCATGAGTTGGAGGTCAATGCTTAAGGCACTCTTCATTGAATTTATAGTGCCTATAAAGGGATACCATTCCCTATTGTAATTAACCCTTTTCTCTGTTTCATATCCAAACCTCTTGTCTTCTTTGATCACTTTTTATCACTAGGTTAAGGCATCATCACTCCTTCAGTGATCAAGGGTCCTCAAGAATATTTCTATGATTGAAGGCTAGTATAATCTTCTCAAAGGATATAATACTTTGTTTGCTACTTTAGTGTTATAAATCAATCAAATTCCATTGAAGCTTAATGATGGATTCCACTGATACTATAATAAAAGTATTCCATAGGTGTTTTTTTCACGGTTTCCATTCACATTTATCCTTGAGATAAATCAACCCTTATTTCGGGTTTTTATCTCTCTAATGATCATGAGATGACACCATAAAACTCATCAGTGGTATCAGAGACTTGGTCTTCAAGGACACAATGCATTAATCTATTAATTTTTTAAATAAATAAATGTCATATTGTATTATGTCAATAACATATATTATGATATGAATAATTTCTTTGTTTACCCATAGCATATGGATATTATATATCATATGGTATGTCATATAGAAAATATAAGGATTTGAACTATTTTATCATACAATTTATGATATCATAAATTACGACTCTATCCATTGTTTGTGTAAAAATAGAGGATCAAATCACAAATACAATATCACCTCAATTTGTAAATATGATAAAAGAAATATGATATATCCATTAATATTTGGTAAGACCATTAATGGTGTATGATTAAAGTTTAATCATATAATATGATTGAGTTACGGGGAAACCTCTCTCCAATATTATATTTTACAATAGATAATATCATTATCAGTCATAAAGTAGGACATTCCTAGAGGTAATTGTTGATATACTTCAAGCTATTTAGTATAATTTTCAATGATGGTAGGTATCAATGGTTACTCAAATATTTTATGGAAATATGTCATAATAATAAATTTCAGATAGCATTGAATAGATTCATTTCATTTATAAGAGTAGAAAAAGTCTAGTTCAATACTGAGCATAAGTTAAAAAAATCACCCTTTAAAGGTATGTATGTTATTGGAGGGATCGTATGATGTATTCAAAAAAACCATAATTTTATGGTGAGGATTCCTTGAGTAGATATAAGTGCTATAAAATATTGGTGGGGTTACATTAATTTCTTCAAGACCATTAGAGTGGATGTATTCCAATTCATCTTCAACTGAGGAGACTTTTTGAGTGATTCCATTAGTGTAGGTTTCTGGGAAACATTAATCCTTATACTATTTATTGCATTCCATATCTTGATGATAGAATTGACTCACTCTTTAAAAGTATACTTTCTCCCATCATTGTGGTTACAAAGTTCATTGATGACATACCTCCCAAACAGTGATGGGAGAAAGTCTAGTTTGAAAGAGGGAATGAGTATCCTCAAATACTTCATCAAGAGATGGAAGGAAATGAAGTGTCTGGGGACGGATTAAATAAAGGTAGTGAAGGTTAGTTGTACTGCAGTATTAAATTATTATATCTATGTTCAATAAAATAACAATTTTCATGACAGATTCCTATAATTGAGGACTTTTATGCATGGAGTGTATTGAATTATTGTTATTCAAGACAAATTAAATGTTTGAATACTCATATAAAAAATGTCTTCTGAACATAATGATGTTTCCAATCCTGTGGAAGAACATACTGCTGATGATTAAACTATATAATTATTTAGATATCAATAACATGTTGATAAAAAACAAAAATAACACAGCATCACAATTTTTAATTAAATTACAAAAGGAAAGAATTCAGGGTATAAAATTTGAGGTTGTTTAGAATCTATGTGACCAACCTATTGACCCCACCAATTCAGCATTCATTAGTTATCTTGGGGTTAAAACAAGGATTAATGTGCCGAATTATTTTTACTCATGGCACCACATCCACCCTATGATGAATGAAATTATTTGGAAAGATATAATGGTAATGTTACAATGTACTTTCTCTATTTTACTGAAAAATTATATAATGAAACGTTTATTTAGTTTCCATTTTTCCTTACATAATTTTTTTATTTTATAATATTTCCATAAAAAAAATCTTAATGGCTATAGGAAAATCCCATAGAGGATTCCAGACTCTTCTGGAGAAGTAACATCTTAGGGATGTTGGGGGGAAAATTCCCCACCCACCACTTAGTTATACACACAATATAAACCAAGAAACGTGCACCTCTTTCAATAATCATCGCAATGATAAATAATTTCACATTCATTATGATAAATAATATATTATTTGAAATTATTTATTTTTTCCAGATTGATTCGTAATTGTTAATTTATGAAGCAAAAAAATATTGATGAAAATAATTAACGTGTATAAAAACCAATGTACCCCTATTAAAAAGGAAGGATGGTGTATGCTTCATTAGATAAAAAATTGGTATGTATTTTAAATTAGAAATAATAGTTTAATTATGTGATATGAAACAACATATGTTATTTTTTATATGAAGATTTATGAATCAAAATATGAATCCACTTACATCCCACGTGATGTGCTATGGAATGGTGCTTGTGTAAATAAAGAGGGTATATTAGTTTATGAAAAAAAGTAGTATGGGAATAATGTGTAACTATGAAATATTTATATTTCATTATAATTTATAACAATATTACAAAAAATTAAATAGGTTCATATTTTTTTATATGGTTTAGATACAAGAATCGACAATGAATGTAACGGAAGAAAAGATGATTTCAGTAGCTTTGAAGCAGCCTAAAAAATATTGTCACATTACAGGATTAGGTTTTGAAGTGTCTCCTGAAACATGGTTTGGAAAGATAAATCCATAGGAAGATACATATAAAATGATGAAATGAATTCAGACACAAATAGACTCACTAAAAGATATTATTTTGCGGTCTGTTTTGGCAGACCTATGTATAGGAAAGGATCAAAGTGAACCGGTGGTGGTGAAAAGATCTGCACATGAACAAAATGAACCCTATAGATTTTAGGCTAATCATTCCCCCAACCACATACCTTACCTAGGGTAATTAATTTTTTCATTACTCTTTTTCCAAACTATGAATCAAACAACTTCCCATAACTTTATATTAATAATAATTTTAAGGGTATTGTTATAGGTGATTTTTATCTATCAACACCCACGTACCACTGTGTTGTGATGGGTATAATATATAATATCGTAAGAGACTAGCTACTTAATCAACCCCTCCCAAAAAATAAAATGAGAGTGTGGATTGAGTTAGATTATGAGTTGACTACTGAGTTACCTATTCCACATGATAGTCAGGATATTACAACAGTCAAAGATACTATTGTACATTTCAAAGCATGACCATATAATCTTATAAAGATTCATGGGGAACGCCATTAACAATATTTTTCATATAAAAAACATGTAAAAGTTTATGATTAATGGTCTAAAGGGAGTTATGATATTATAGATCGATAAAGAAGTGGATAAATGAATGGTCGAATCAAGAAAATCTAATGAATCTACCAAGAGAAAAAAAACAACCTTCATAAGTACCTTCTTCCCTCCAGTTTGAGAGAAACATTTATTATAATTACAACTTCATGAACAGACCCAATTTAAAGATAAAACTATGTCTTACATTAAATATTAAGTATAAATATATAGAGATTCCTTGAAAGATGTAATTGGTCTCAAGACTCTAAATGAGATTCAAAATCATGAATTTCTTGGAAACTCAGTTGTGAATACATACAGATTGTAAATTTTCATAATACGTATATCCAAATAGTGAGTGAAATTTATTTATTAAAGTTAAAAACTATTCATATTCTTTAAATGTGTTTATATTACAACTATATAAAGGGAAGATAGTGCAAATCATGATTTGGATTCATTAATCCCTATATCATTTTTACTCTAGAAATTACTTTTAATAAAGAAGAAATAGAGAAAAAAAGATGAGTTTCTCAAATTTTTAATAAAAAATCATCAGGCAACCGACTCTTTTTCATACATACATTTCAATGGTAAAACTCTAAAATCTAATCACATAAAATATATTTTTACTTTCTGTAATAATTAATTGTTTTTGTCTTTTTAGGAAGCACCAGATGCTGATAGTAGTCAACATAGACACCCCAAATATTTATTTTTTGGATTCAATGCATGTATTCCCAACTGAACGACCACACATGATGTGTATTATCAAAATATAATACACTAAAAATCTACATTTTATAGATAAACTTAGAATTATATTTTCAGTTTTTGTTTTAATGAGAATTGTTTTATGATAGGGCGGTAGCTCAATGCATGATAGATCATGGAATGAAGTCAGTCCTTGAAAATATAAAGCCTGTGGATTATTGAAAATGGAAAAACATTAAGGTATATATAGAAATTTTTTACTATAAAAACATTTCAAAACAATTTACTTATTTTGGTCAATATTTATGTAGTCACTACCACAAAACATGCCAAGGAAAGCACTGCACTTTATCAGCGCTTGCTAAAAATACTGATAAATGTACACTTTATCAGTGATTTTTTTAGCGCTGATAAAGTGTACATTTATCATCACTTTTATTAGCACTGATGAATTTTTTTTATTTATATAAAATTATTATATTCAAATTAAAAAATAATGTTTATTTTAATACATTAAATAAAAACCAAATGTTTATAATTAATATGTATTTTTTAATAATTAAAATATATATATATAATGTTTTAATTGGATAAATTATTTATAAGATTATAATTACATATATAATTATATAATTATATAATTATAATATTATAATAAATTACATTAAATAATAAATATATTTATTAGTTTTTGATATTTATTAGAGATTTATTAGATTGATTAGATCAATTCATTATATTTATTATATTTGTTATATTTAATATATTTAATATATTTATTTTGTTTATAAATATATAATACTTTTTAATATATATATATATATATATATATATATAATGATAATTAAAAAAGAACTGCTGAAATAAGTATTTATCAGCGCTAAAATGTTTGCGCTGATAAATATTTGTTTTATTAGTGCTTTTTGAGCGCTAATAAAGATGTTCCTTTATCAGTGCTACAAAAGACCTGATAAAATATATATTTATCGGGAATGTTTTAGCGATGATAAAGAATTATCTTTATCATCACTCAAAAAGCATGGATAAAGGTATGTTTTATTAGTGAATTTATTTTAGTACTGATAAAACATGACTTTATCTACGCTTTTAACTAGCGTTGATAATAGTTCCAGCAGTTTTTATAAAATAACCCTAATAGGGCTCTCCTCCGTCGCACCCGTTCAAGCCTTCATGGAAGCTTAACCATGGACTGTGAATCCTCCTCCTCCTCCACCACCGCCACCACTGCCTTGTCCTCCTCCTCTATCGTGACCATCCTCCTCCTCCTCCACCGTCAATTCCTTCTCCTCCTCCGCCGCCGGAATCTCTCATCCACTGCAACCCTGTTTCTCCTCATCCTCTACCACCACTGCCTCCTCCACATCCTCATCCTGCGGCCGCTAAAGCATCCTCTTCCACTGTGACCGCCTCCTCATGTGTTTCAAAAATGTATATGGTGGTTGAGAATTATTAATGGGTCAACTCCACTTTGAGGTTGGTGGTTTCAAACCATTACCAATGTTTTATGTATTGTTTCATGCATTGTGATATTTAGTTTTATGGTAAGAGGATTATACTTGTGGTTGAGTTGGGTGGGGTGATTCTGGATGCTTCAATTGACTATACAAGGGTGATCCCAAAGTAAGATACCTTTAAGAGGAATTCATTTTGTGAGTTTCAACATTAGTTCTTGTTTAATTATGAAGAAAATATCTCTAATTAGAATATAGAGATATGGTTAGAGGATTTTTAGATTTGTTTTATTTTGATTCTTTATATAAAGGAACATTTGATTCCATTGTTTATTATCTTGTTTCTGGTATCTATTCATTAGGGATGAATCTTGTTTCTTGGTGATTATGAGGATCCAGAGATATCATGGGTGATGTTTTTTAGTCAATCATTGGATAATTTCATTTATTTGGAATTGAAGGAGAAAAAATGACATGTGTTGTTTTCTATCTAATAGGAGAGATCCAATATATGATAGTTTTAAATTTATTTTAAGAATATTATTTTCTATAAATATGACATTATTCTTTAAAATTATTTTAGGGTGTGGTGTTTTTATTAGGCGACACAACTAGAGATCAAACATCGACTCACCCCATTTACTTTTCCAATATATTTTTTATTCTTTAAATGTATAATGAAATATATGTTGTTCTAGTCTAAACCAATTCATCACAAGAGTGAATCCATAAAAAATTATCGATGGTAAAGTATATGGATGGATTTTTTGAGTTTTCAAAGTAGTTCATGTGTTGGATAGTATGGAGTTGGTATCAACTCCCTTTTTCTAATTTCCCTAGAGATAAAAGTTCCCAGGCCTCAACCTATACCTCTAAAATTGTTTTTCCCTTGTGAACATCATTTTCATTATCTCATCCAATGAAAACCTTCCAATGTGGCCATCATTGATTTTCCCACCCAATTCATGTTAAATAATTGAAATAGTTTAATTTAATTCATTATGATTTTTTAACAAGGTGATCAAAATTTTTGGGGGGTATAAGGAATATTGAGTTGGTGGAGGATATTCACCCTTAGGTAAATTAGGATACGTGTATCCATGTAGGTAGTTTTCATTAGTATTAGTGATGTAAAGGACCTAGGCGTGTTCAGATGCATGCTATGGAGTTGACAACATTAGGGGGAACAAATGATCTTCCAGTTACCATATAGAGACCCATACATTTTATGCATAAATACTAATAAATGTTAGATGAATATTAAATTCATAGAATTATGATCCCCACCATAATAATAATGGTTTAATCTCTATGAATAATTGATATATAATCCATTTATTTTGTGAAAGATATTTAATATTTCCCAGAGACAACACTTCTTAGGTATACCCTACATAAAACCATTCTTCTTAACCAGGGGAAGGAAAACATAATATATAAAGAAATAAAATGAGAAATAAGGGTAATTCTAGGTGATAAAAATCAGTGATCAATCATGATAATAATATATGAATAAGGGTATGAGATCGAAAACATAAATTACCAGGGTTATAAGAAATCTTTCATTGAACTTAAAAAAGAGTCATGGAATTAAACTTTATGAAAATAATGGAAAATATTCACAGTAGTGAGAAATCATCAATAATCAGTTCTGATCTATGGGGGAAAAGCATAGCCTATGTAATGAAGAAAAAAATAAGTTTATAATCCCTATGTGCTATGCCAACCTCCCCCTCCTCTCCTCTTGGGTGGTTCTTCCTCACCCGGTATATGTTTCATCTTTCATCACTTGTATTGGAGATCCTAGGATAATTTTTTCCTCTCTCATTACTTTTATAAATTAGGGTCTAGCCCCCAAATCCTATATTTAAATAGACATGGGTCAATTACAATTGGAAATGTAATGATACGGCCCATACAGGAATCATAACCAACAACTGACCTGACTTTATAATAACCTAAGAGGCATTCATGATCCCTACAGGATATAAATGATACCTTGGAAAAAAATACAATTAATGTAGAATATGTTACCCCTAAATTATAGTGAATTAAAAATATTATTTCTCTTGAAAAGAAGACATGTCCCATTCATAAGCTGAACATCTTGGAAAATAGTATATACACAAAAAATAAACAGGAAGTAGAAATCATAGATGGAAAATAAAATCCCACTATTGACCAATAAAATTGTTTAACATGTGAGTTCTCATTTTATGTTTTCTTTTCAGTTGGAAATCTCCTCTGTCGCGCGCCTCTCCTCTACCACAAACGCACCTCTACTACATGCTGAATGACAGCTTCACGGTGAGTTTTCTCCTCTTACTAATTTGTTTTCTCTTTTTTTCATGTTATTAATGTTTGATATTGATGGTTATGTTGTAAAATGTATAGGATAAACACCTTGTTGAAAATCATGGTCATTGGCGGTCCTTGTTTGCGCACTAAATAAATTTCTTGTTGGTTGGTTCTTTTTGAACATTTGAAATTTAGTAATTTATGTATACTGACAAATGAATGAATGCCCCTGGAGGATAAAACTTATTTGATAACTCCTGAATTAACAAATGGAATTTAATAAGTGATGCTTTGTAAAATATAAAATTGTGATTTTTTGGTTTGTATGGTGTTGGATTGCGATCACAATTGTGTGTTTCTATGGTGTTGTGGTTGTTGACATGATTGGTATTCCATTTGTTTTCTATGTTGTTGTTCTTCCACCATTGAATATTGTTGGAGTCTGTATCCCACATCGGACTTGAGGTCTGGTGTGGTCTTAATTATTTCTTTTAAAATAACCCCAAGGGATCCTTTAGAGAGTACACCCTAGGGGTCCGGGTTCCTCTAATTTTATTCTCCAACATGGTATCACAGGGAGATTAATCTGGAACCCTCATCCTTCCCATTTTATTTTCCCCGTCTAGGGTTTCTCATAACTCTCCCCAGTGGGGGCGATGACCAACCTTATGTAGGGATGGGTTTATTCTTCCACCACTCCTCCGGGCTCTTTTTTCCTGGGTGACGGTTCCCTTAGTCTTCCCCTCCTGGATCATATTTCTTGGGGGGCGGTACCCTCTGTCTGACCCTTCGGGCTATTTATTCTACCCCACCTTCTCCCATTGTCCATTCTCAGTGCACCTCCTCCTGGTGGACTGCCTCTTCCCTGCCATCTCCCAGCACGCAGCTCTCGGGCACCCTCTTGAGATCCTGATTCCGGCCCCTCTCTATGCGTGGTGTATCCCTCCTGGTGGCTCCATCCTGGCGGAATCCTCCTGCCCGTAGGACCTCTCCCAGAGGAAAATGGCGTCTTCACTCCATTCGCGGCTCCCTGCACGCAACCTATGCTTGGCTTCCAGATGACTGCGGCCCTCCCAGATCTCGATGGCGTCCCTCTAGATCCAAAGCTGCTGGAACGCCCTCTGGCGCCACCTCCTCCTATGGCAGGACCCGCTCCTGTGACAGTGGCTCCCTGCACGCAACCCCTGTGGTGCTCTCCTCTAGTCATCCCAGTGACGACGGACCACCCTTGGCCTCCACTTCCTGGCGTGATCAACCCTACCGTGTCTCCCGTATCATCTCCAGCAGCTCCCGCCGTCGTCTCCGGCTCCCAGCAACTGCCAGCACCCACTCCCCCAACTCCTGGGGAGCCGAACGGCCGGTTCCAACATCTCCCGCTACGCACGCACTGCACTCCTATACAACTGGATCTCGACGCGCCTCTCCTTCTTCCTACGGATCATCTTTTTTTTCAAATGAACCCTACGCACTGGCCCTCCTCCCCGGCAGCTTATCCCAGGTGGCCGATCTCTCCCAGCTGGCTTCTGTCCGGAGGATCCCTCCCTCACAGTGCCTCCTTCTCCAGCGTCCCTCTGGTGTCGCGCTGCTCCCAAGTGATCCCATCGGCCCCGCCTCCTAGATTTTGTTTTTCTCCCGCGGCTCCCTCCCGGCTCCCCAAAGGTGAAGCATCATCCCTGCATCCTACAATTTTTCTCCTGTGGCTTCCTCCTGGCTCGCCAACGGCGAAGCAACTTCCCCTCCTCTGGGTGCTTCCTCTCGACGACTCCTGGAATGACCTTGTGTTGGTGAAGCTCTTCACCCACTTCAAACCGGGCCCTATGGCGCCGCCAGATCTAGTAAAACTTCTGAAGAATCCCCACCTCCCATAACCGGCCCCGTAAGAGCAGGTTTCCCAGTGCTTGTGTGGATTTCCCGATATTTCATTGACCGTCCCAACTAGTGTAGCATTTCTGGCACTCCGTCAGCCGGCCGGTCTGAGTGATTCTTCGGCTGCACCCGCAAAATCATCCATACATCATTCTAAGGGGGAGTTGCGATCATCAGGGGGAGCATCAGTCATGCATCTTTTTCTTTTATTTTATTTTGTCTTGTTTTTCATCAAGCTTGGGATGTCCAGCTTGAGGGGGAGTGTTTTTAGCCTGTTTCTTACTTTGTATCTTCTATGTGTGTCCAAGATAGGTACACCTAGCTTGAGGGGGAGTGTTGGAGTCTTTATCCCACATCGGACTTGAGGTCTGGTGTGGTCTTAATTATTTCTTATAAAAGAACCACAAGGGATCTTTTAGAGAGTACACCTTGGGGATCCTGTTTCCTCTCATTTTATTCTCCTACAAATATCAATCCCAAATATACCCATTTCAATGGAACCACCACTTTATTAATAGTTCAATTCCATTGAATCATAGAAAAGCACTTCACTAGAGGACTCTATGAGACACTTTTTGGACACCCTAGTCAAATTACCATAACAACACATGTAATGAATCCTTCCACCCACAAAAAATCTATTTAAAATTATACCATTTATTAGTTTAGTACCATAGTTATTGACTTGAGGAATTTTGTTTCTAGAGAAACACTAAAAAACGGTTTACAACAATGCATGTATATCACACGTGGGATACTAAATCATTCTAGTGTTAGGGATTCCCATAGCTAGTTCTATTGATCAGGTGGTTGGGAATATGGGTGTGATCTAATTTGTTCATGAGTAATGCATGGAGAGGTAAGGGTATTGTTTACCATATCTAGTTCCATTGATTATAGATGGATGATGACCCTAGTTGAACATATTCCGTGTCATTATTTTGTTATATATTAATATTACTTTATTAAATAGGATGAATATGAATAACAAATGGATGAATGCCAATCAGTTGAAAAAATAGTATGAAGGTGGTGTGAAATAGTTTATCAAGTTTGAAAAATATCATGCATATGACCCTTATCACATTCGTTGTCCTTATTTATGTTGTTGTTATTAAAGGCATATTAGTCCAGAGGTATTGGAAGAACACCCAATCTATTGCGGAATAGATCAAAGTTATATATGTTAGAATAGACATAGGGAAATAATGAATATAATTAGTGTCTGGGATAACACTACGTTTTACGGATCATCTGATATGATTCCAAGCGTGAACAATGAATACAATCATATGGAGGATGTGATTACAGACGTGAATGATGATGAAGATCGTATTGAGGAAATGACAAGGACAGTTGAAGAAGAACTTCATGATTGCCCAAATTTTTTTGAGAAGTTAAATAGTTGTGCAAAGACGCCATTGTATGTTGGTTGCACTGAATATACAGCATTGTCAGTCATACTAAAGCTATATAATTTGAAATCTGGCAATGGGGGAAGTGATGCCAGTTTTACAAAACTACTTTCTCTCCTTAATGACATTCTCATAGAAGATAATGAGCTCTCGAGCCGAGTATATGATGCCAAACGAATGCTATGCTCGCCTACCTGAATGACTGTAAATGGTTTTTCAAGGACCACCAATCACATAAAGAATTCCCAAAATGTGGTTCTTGTTGATATAAGAAAGATGAATCCATTCCTATAAAATTTTTATTGTACTTTCCAGTCATTCCAATGTTTAGGCGCCTATATGTAAGTGAGGAGACTTCAAGACAATTGACATGGCATGAAGATAAAATAATTAAATATGGGAAACTATGTCACATGACCGACTCTCCTCGGTGAAAGATAATTGATCATGAGTATCCAGAATTTAGAAACGAGCTGAGAAACCTTCATCTTGTATTATCTATAGATGAAGTGAATCCTTTTGGTTTTCTAAGCAGCAATCATAGTACATGACCGATTATGTTGGTAAATTATAACTTACCATCGTGGTTATGCATGAAATAAAAATACAACATGTTATCTATGCTTATATCTGGAAAACAACAACCAGGTGATGATATTGATGTTTATTTGGCTCCACTGATCAAGGATTTGAAATTATTTTGGAATTCATGTATTAAGTTGTATGATGCTTAAAAAAATAAATATTTCACTTTGAGAGCCATGTTGTATGGAAGGATAAATGACTTTCCTTCTTATGGAAATTTTTCATGATATAAAATTAAAGGAACTCATGGGTGTCCCATTTGCGAACAAGGTATACAGTAAATTAGTCTAAAACATTCATTGAAAACTGTATTTCTAGGACTTCATAGATTTCTACCGTGACGACATAAGTACCGATCATGGATAACATAATTCTATGGAAGTTCAGAAGAATGTACAACACCATATCCACTAAAAGTTGATCAATTTTTTGCGAAATTTAAATATGTGGACACTAATTTTTGTAAACCATTTTCGAAAAACCTTACGAAAACTCGTGGGAAAAAGAAATCAGTTTTTTTGAGTTACGATATAATAATTGCATGTATGTCAGACATTTTATTGATGTTATGAATGTTGTAAAAAATTCATGTGATAGTGTCATAGACACATTGTTAAATTCACCCGTCAAAATAGTGGATTGAATTAAGGTTATATTGGACATGGTTGATATGAGAATACAAGAAGAGTTGACACCAGTGAAGGGTTAAAAATGAATATTTCTTCCTCCTACTGCTTACACTCTTTTCAGGAAGGGGAGATATCATTTTTTCAACTTCTTGAATGATGTAAAGGTTCTAGAGGGGTATTTATCAAATATAAATAACATCATGTCAATGAGATATTTAAATTTAAAGGGTCTGAAATCACTTGACAACTATGTTTTCATGAAAGATATAATTCTTATATATTTACATTGAATTTTTTCCAAGAATTTACACCATGCATTAATGAAGCACTGTTTATTCTTCAAATCTATATGCAACAATGTTTTAGATCTATAGAAATTTCCAACTATGGAAAGATAAATTTATTTCATCTTATGTGAATTAGAAATGTTCTTCCCATTGAAATTCTTTGACATGATGGTTCATTTGATGGTTCATTTGGAGAGAGATATTTAACTATGTGGTACAATAAATTATAGATGGATTTACCCCATTGAATGTTATATGAAGATTTTGAAAGGGTATGTCAAAAATCAAATTCGGCAAGAGGGTTTTATTACGGAGCAATATATTGTTAAGGAGGCCTTTGAATTCTATACTGAATACCTTTCTGGTGTGGAAATTATTGTCAAAATTAAATCTCATCACATTGGAAAGATTGAGGGTGAAGGAATTTCTAGAAGAGAGGTTGTCACAATCAATATTACAGATCGGGAGTAGGCCCACATTTATATTTTGTATAATAGTTTTGACATTGACCCATATGTTCAAACCGATAAAGAAATTATTTGGCATTTGAATCCATCTAGGGATGAAAAATGGATATCAGATACACATAATAAATAGTTTATAGGATGGTTTCAGGACCATATTTTTAAGAAGTTAGATAAAAATATGGACTCAATTTCAAAATGACTTCGATGGCTAGCCGAAGGAGAAATTGTGTATGTATTATCTTACAATGATTATGTAGTTAATGGTTATACATTATATACTAAAGAACATGATGAAGATAGTACCATGCAGAATAGTGGGGTTACACTTGTCACGGAAGCGATGCATGTTTCTGTTGCTAATAGCATAAATCCAATTTATGCGAATATGTCATAGTTTGGCATCATCAAACAAATATGGGGGTTGGATTATATGAAATTCCAAGTGTCAATTTTTCAATTCAAGTGGATTGATAATATAATTGTTGTTAAAATAGATGAATTGGGATTCATGAATGTTCATTTAACTAAGGATGATGAGAAAGATGAACCATTTATGATGGCATCACATGAAATACAAGTATTTTATATTCTGGATCCTGCAAACCAAAACTGGTCAATTTTTCTGTTATCGACCAAAACAAATGAGGGGTCATATGAAAGTTCAATGGAGGATGACCCTTTCATTGGGACTTCACAATCATTTTGTAGTAGTACCAATGTAGAATATGTTTTTTATGTCATTGGAGACCACAATAAAGGTATTTACATAGTCGATAGAGGGGTAAAATATCTTCATCCCTAAAAAAAGAGTTCAATAATCAGGTTATTTGTTTATTGTAATATACATTGTAGTAAATTATGTTGTTAATTGTTCGCTACTAATTTTATGTAATATAAATTAAATGTTAAACCACATCTGTATATAATGACTTCTGCACCTACTGAAGCGCCTAATCCTGAGGCACGACAGGTCTCTCATCCTGTTACTTCTGGTCCCAGTGTAGAGAAACAACAGGTTTCTCAGCCTGTAGTTGCTGGTCCTAGTTCTGAGGTAGAACATGTTTCTCAACCTTTTGTTGTTGGTCCCAATGTCGATGCTAGCACTGTAGAGGAACAAAATGATGATTATTATGAGGAAATGGTAGGAAATGAAACCCTAACGGTGAAGGAAAAACAAGAGTGTCATAGTTTGACAGTGTTAGCCAAAATCATTAAATAAATAGGAAAAGGCATCAAATATATGGTGGGATAGATTAAGAAATGCCAACATGTTAACCACAACAACAACATCTTTAGTAGCTACATTGGAATTGTCACTCGTCAACACGTGTCTATTGATGTACAATCGTGGAACCATGTTGTCACCGGGCATAAGACACTAATATGGGAAGAGATTACAGAAAAATTATGATTTCATTTCTCTAATTTATTAAAATGAAATAAAATAGTAAAATATTTAATTACTCTTCATCACCCATTGCAGATTGCATTTATAGTAGATGTCTCGCACAAGGAATATGTATTAAGAGTTATAGGAAGGATTCATAGAGGATTCCACGCAATTTCAATGAAATATCATCTTAAAGATGCTGAAAGGAAAATCAAGCCACACACCTCCTCTTTATTCACACTTGATATCCCAAGGAGTGTAGAATGCATTTATTAACCGTCATGGGGAGAAGACTTTTTAGGTACATTGTGTTTGGTAATATATTTTTTGACGTTTCTTGTATTCATCACTTTGATTCACAATTTTTTATTTATGAAATAGCAACTGAGTGCTGAAAATAATGAATGGGCAAAAAAACCAACATACCCTTTACCGTAAAGAAAGGACGGTGTCTGCTTCACTTGAGAAAAAATTGGTACATATTTTAAATCTACAATAATACATTTATGTGACACACAAAAAACACCATAACCATGTTGCTCTATTTATATATAGATTGATGAATCGAAATCCAATGTCACTTCCATCCCATGCCATGTGTTATGGAAGGAGGCTCATGTAAATAAAGAGTGGATACTGATAGATGAAAACACACAAAAATTGTGGGAAACATGTGTAAGAATGACATAATATAAATTTGATTTTCTTTAAATTTATATTACAAAACAATGACTAATTATTTTTCTATATTTTCTATCTGACATAGTCACAAGAATCAACAATAACCATGCTAGATGCAGACATAATTTCAATGGCCTTAAAGTAGCCAGAATAGTATGGCCGATTCAGAGGTGTGGGTTTTGGGGTGAAACCACGATCATATTTTTATAAAGAAAAACAAGAGGAGGATCAAAATAAGTAAATGAAAAAGATGAGAGAAACAATATCTATGTTTCAAAAAGAATTACAATACCAAAGAGATATGATAACAAGTTTTATGGGGGGAGGAAAATATCAGAAACATCTCAACAAAAACCCATGTGTGAAGATCCCCCCAAACATTTAGGTGATCCATTCCCCTCAAAACCCTGACTTAGCTGAGGAAATAAATGTTTTAATAATTGTTTCTGTGAAATGTGAATCACATAGACACTGATACCTTTCCTATAATAATATTCTACAGGGTGAAAATGATTGTGATTTATATCCATCAACTACCATCTATCACCTTGTAGAAAGGGATATGATGTTCAATATGAAAAAGAACATGCTACACAACAAAAAACATTCAACAGATCATGTTAGAGTGTCGATTAACCTAGCTAATGAGCCGAGTTCCAAGATACCTATTCCAAATGACGATTATGTCATTCATACAGTTGATCAATATGTCGGAAAACTTATCTCATGGCCATCCATTCTTGTAAAAAACTTCTTGACAAAGAGTTATCCATTTCAAATTTATTTTTCAAGATGAACCTTTATCATTTAATGAAAAAGGTTTGAACCAATGAATGTGATTACAGAACGACAAAGAGAACGGGGTGAAACAAAATATATGCTCAAAAATATCTCAAGGATCAACTAACCAATTGAAAAAATCTACTAAGAGAACCTACACCCTTCCCGTTCTATATCCATAGTTAATATTATTGCAGGCTCATGTGGATACAATGCTGATAGATGGAAATTCTCATACAGTTGATTTTGAAAAAATATATGTATGAAGAGGAAAATTCAGATTTCATTAGTGCTAAAAATGTAAATGAAATCCTCAAGTATGAATGGCTAGGAACCTCAGTTGTAAATGTATACATGAGGTATTTTTTCTTGATTTGTTTTTACAAAAGCCGATATACTAAGATAATTATTACTAAATACATTTCATATTTTTTTCAGGCATATATATGAACAAAAAATTGAAGGGATTTCCATGACCAAGATTTTGGACTCGTTATTCCTCATGTCACCCATTCAAAAGAAGAAATAAACTATGATAAAGAGGCTGAAATAATGTCATCCCTGCTCAAATCATTTGAAAACAAAATTACGAATGATAGAAACTTTTTAATACAAACGATGCAGTGGTAAAACTCTACAATTTAATCATATAAACTATATTTTCATTTTTTTCATTACTTATTTTTGTGTGTGTTTTTATGTAGCATTGGATGCTGATTGTAGTCAATTTGGATACTCCAAAGATTTATTTTCTGGATTTAATGCATGGAAATATAACAAACTAACCATGCATGATGGCGTTTGTCAATTTGTAATATACTAGATCCAACATTTTAGAAATAAACATCTAGTTATATAATTTATATTATATTTTAATTAAGATTCTGTTATGATAGGGTGGTTTATCAATATTGTATACTTCATTGAATGAATCTAGGGACCAATGACAGGAATGCCTATTTAACACCCTGACCCCAGTTACCTAGAGTCGGTGCATTATTATATAAAATTTTCATGATAAAAGGAATCATTTCACGAAATATCAATCAATTTAATATCCTTGGAAGTAACAGATACGTACATAAGTTTTACATTACATCCTGAAATAAAAAAACAACATTGTGTCCCATTTGAACACTCGTATATCCCTTATCCTATCCTTGTAGGTTAATCATAATATACTTGTTTGCAACCAGAGAAAAATAAAACATAATAAAGGGGTGAGCTCTGATGCTTAGTAAGGATAATAATATAGTGGAAACTGTTATAAATAAGTATAAACAATTAAGGTAACGTATAAGACTAAAACACAAGCCTTTTAAACTTAAACTTCATCATAATATGGAAAATATAATTCAAATAATTCCATTTACTTATTCACATGGATATTCTACTATTCGAATAATCACTTGTAATATCAATAACCAATTTCATAATGATGGAATGCATAATGTCTAACATCATAACCACATAGTTATGGCCTCATTCCAAGACAACAAATAAGATTTTTTCAAGGCCTTGTGCCAATACACAAGATTGTCTCATGAGACATACTGATGCATCGAAGAGCTATAGCGGTCTCCAACCATCACTTACTAAGTCCAATGCATTCCTCATTTGAAATGGTTGAAACATAACATAAAAATTCGTATTAGAAGTAGCATAGGAAATGTTAATACTTTAACCATAAACCATGACTGATATAAAAATAGAACATACATAGTAAAACATATCCCAAAACCTTCAATACAATAAATCAACTTCAAACAAACATAAAATCCAATAAAGGATGTTGAAATAGATGAAATCAAAACTATTTAAGAAAAATATCCCTTTCTATTTTGAAATCATTTAAAAGTCACGTAATTATAAAAGAAAAAAGTTATTTTCAAAATATTCTTATAAGTTTGTAAGGGAAACTTATAATGTGTTATAATTGCAGAATATAGCCACACCCACCGTATAAGTTAAAAAAACATTCTTACCTTAATTTGCCGAAATGGTTATAAAGTAATTGTTTTGGAAAACAACGAAAAGATTTCATTCAAAAAAATTTATAAAAAATAAAACAAGGGTATAAATGACATTAAACCATATTCTAGGAAATAGTAAAATTGTTTTGAAATACATTTTTAAGAAACACAGATGTGGATGATAAAGAATTCCCAATAGATACTTACATATAAGCAACCTCAGATAAATAAATAGATTGTAAAATTAACCCTTAATTTGTAATTTTCCTTGATCAAGGGTACATTAACCTCCAATATAATCATTCAATATTTTTTATTAAATTATAAAAGAACCAAATACATAAATACAATATCATATATGATCTTATAATATTTATTTGTTAATAATATTTCAGTAGTATCATTGTTTCGGGTGTTAACTGATTCATTTTCCTCTATACATTTTGATACATAAGTCATGTTTTTTATGGATAGGATATATTTGATTCATAACCAGAATTATATTAATCTCTTAAACAATATTTTTAATTATAAAATGAAAATTATTTTTGAATGGTTACAGTGGGAAACGAATCTCATCGCATTCATGGAGATGGTAATCTGTACATACGCACGAGCGATAATATCATTATATTAGTGGTGAAATAATATGTAATTGGATAGTATATCATATATACAGAATCATTAACATGTTATATTTATTATTTTCATAAATTATACTCATTATTATACTCATACAAATAATGAAGTGTTGAATAACAAACTAAACCACAACGTGGAGACGGTAAGTTGTACGTACAAATGTATGGTGACTTTGTCATTCATAGGATGAATAGAGTAAGGAATATGATTTTACCATATTTCTAATAACATAATAGTATATAGAAGGTACTGGAGTTTTTATTTTGGTATGGTAAGAACAAAGAAAGAGGAAGTGGAAGAATAAAAGAACTTTGAAAGAGGTGATGAAATTATTACCTCTTCTTCAGGTGCTTCCTTTTAATTTGATAAAAAGGGCTTCTTAGGTTGGATTATAATCAAATTATGGCCTCTAGGTTGAATTTAGGGTAGTTGGGAGGATATTTGAGTAGGTTTTGGATGAGACAAATGTCTTTGGAGGTGTGTTTTTGAGAGAAGTGGAAGTACCCTTTTATAAGAGATGTGAGGGTCACTTTAGGAAAAGTTTGAAATATTATTTTATTATACAATCATATTCGGTTAATAATGGTTCAAAAAGGATTTATTTCAAGTCTAAGGTGGGTATGGGTTGAAAACCACTCACCTAATAGGTTTTATATAGTTTTATGTCACCAAATTAACCTTATATTTTAGATTTAACTCTTAGTTAAATAGTTTAACATTTACCATGTATTCTTGTATTATTATAATAAATGGTTAATAAAATTATTATAAAAATCCTAGAAAACCCCAAGTGGTTCATTATTGATATATATAATCTTATCTAAGTCCTTTTTATGAACCTTATATTTTTAGGAATATTATATCAATTAATAATATAGTTTTTTTAAACTCATTTATGTCAATTTTGACACTATTTAGTATTTGGTTTTTTGTGAAAGTCATAACAAATTTATCACTTAGAAAAAAATTATTTAATCAACCCTACCTTTTCATATTAACCTAGAAAATTAGTGGAATACATATGAACTCTCAATTTACAATTATATTAATATTTATAGTATCAATTATTTTAATCTTTCAATAATAAGGGGATTACTGCATCATCATTGTGTCATAAATAAACTTAATTATTTAATGTCTAAAAATTATAAAAAAATACCATTATGTAGGAAATATTATTATATTTCTAATGAATATTTATATAAGAATTTATCTTATCTATAAACCTATATTAAAAAATGGTTTAGTTACTAAACTTTGAATTTAACACTTTCAACTCTTCTTTAAATAATATAATATTAAATGTCTTAATCTAATCCAAGTGGACCAAAAGGGTCATATTTTATTCATAATGTTGATTTTGGTATAAATAAACATATCCGATAGAATTATGTCATGTGTTAAGGTAATTATAATATCATTTTTACCTTTAATTATCATATTTACTTTTAACTATGGAAAATAAAATTCAAAAGTTACTATTCACCAAAAATTATTTTTATCCTATTGAACCAAATTTTACTTACTAATGTAAACCGTTTCTCTCAAATTTTTGAAATTCAATACACATAAGCAGTAAAATTACATTTTATGCAAATTTTCAAATGTGCCTAGAAGGTGGGTAAAAGACGTTAAAAGTTGAATAAAATTTTATATATCTAGTCTTATTATAAAATGATACAATGAATTAAATTTAACATATATAGGTATTATGTATCTATTTTGACCTAAAATAAATTGAATTAAAATAACTAATTATTTAAAATAAAATGGTTTTAAACAATAACACTATGTTTTTCACTATTCATCAAAAATTGAATGTTTTTAGAAAGATATGAAAAATTCACCCTAAGCTAATTTTGATATTTTAAATCCAAAAATTAAGTCCATTTTGAAAAATAAAATGTATAAAATTTTAAAAAGTAGGTTTTAATATTAATAACGACTAGTTTAATTGGTCGTGGTGTGTTAGAACTCGAAGTTGCGTACAACACAAGCTATTGCATTATTCAAAGAGAATCGTACCGTAGAAGATTGGGGTGTCACATTATTCCCTCCTTCAAATAATTTCATCCTTGAAATTTCTATAATATTATTGCATAAATAGATTCAGGTGGTTCTTTATCATAAGTTCCTCAGGTTCCCACGTTGCCTCTTCCATCTTATGATTTCTCCATAGAACTTTTACCAGATGAGTCGTCTGATTTCTCAACACTTATTCTCTGGTATCAAGAATCTTAACAGGATCTTCACAATAAGATAGAGCAGGTTTGAGTTCTATTTCTTCATAGGTGAGTACATGTGTTGGGTCATGAATGTATCTTCTCAATAGTGATACGTGGAACACATCATGAACTTTGGAGAGAGTTAGAGGCATTACCAAATGGTAAGCAAAAACTCCAATTCGTTCTAGAATTTTGAAATGTACGATGTACCTGGGACATAATTTACCCTTCTTACTAAATCGTACAACACCCTTCCATGGATATACCTTTAAGAAAACATGATCTCCAACTAGAAAATTTCAAATCCTTCCTTTGGTTATCGGCATAGCTCTTTTGCTTACTTTGAGCTCCATTGAGGTGGGTTTGGATAATCTTCACCTTTTCCATTGTTTCCTAACCATGTTTTGGGCCTATGAGTTTTCTTTCACCAACATCATCCCAACATATTGGTGTGAGACATCTCATTCCATATAATGCTTCATATGGTGCCATATGAATACTTGAATGGAAGTTATAGTTATAGGAAAATTCTACCAGAGGTAAATATTAATCCCACATACATTGAAAGTCATGTGAGAAAGATCTCAACATGTCTTCTAAGGTTTGAATAGTCCATTCTGATTGTCCATCAGTTTGAGGGAGGTAGGCAATGCTCAAATGAAGTTCAATATCTAGGGCTTTCAGAAGACTTTTCCAGAATCTTGTTGTAAAATGGGGATCACGATCAGAAACAATCGATAGGGGTACTCCATGAAGTCTTACAACTTCATTAATATATAGTCTTGCTAAAAGTTCAAGTGTTAAATCATTTCTTATAGTAATAAAATGTGATGACTAGGTAAGACGATAAAAAACGACCCATATTGCATCATTCCTTCTAGGAGTCTTTGGCAGTCCAATGATAATGTCCATTTTAATATCATCCCATTTTCACTCATGTATGGGAAGAGGTTGCATGACTCCTCTAGGATGTTGTCTTCCAACCTCAACATGTTGACAAACCATACATATTGACACATAATCAGCTATCTCCCTCTTCATGTTTTCCCACCAAAAATATTATTTCAAATTTATATATATCATAGTGCTACCAAGGTGTATATAGAAATTCAATCTATGAGCATCATCCAAAAAATCCATTTTTAGATCAGGTAGGTCAAGAACACAAAGTCTCTTCCCAAATTTCAAAATCCCATCTTCATATATGAATTAGATCAATATCCCATCATTCACAGCTTTTATTTTCTTTTGAAACTCCTCATCATTAGTCTGAGAACTTTTATCTTTTTTAGTCAATATGGTTTGGAAACCATTTGAAAAAGTATTGCTGTTTCACCTTCCATGATTATTCTGATATCCATCTTTTCTAGATCCATGAACATAGGATCCCTTTCAACTCTCATCTTGTTCAAAACTCCATGATCCTTTCTGCTCGAAGAATCTACCAATTTATTTTCCTTCCCTAGGTGGTAGTGTATAGTGGAATCATAATCCTTGAGTAGTTCAAGCCATCATATTTGCCTCATGTTGAGTTCTTTCTGTGAGAAAATATACTTCAGACTCTTGCGATCAGTATATATCTCACATTTTTCACCATAGATATATGGTCTCCATATCTTCAAAGAAAATATTACAGCTGCTAACTCAAGATCATGAGTGGGATAGTTTTTTTCATGAATTTTTAGTTTTCATGATTCATAGGCAATAACTCTATCATTCTGCATAAGGACACAACCAAGTCCTTTATATGAAGCATCACTATAAATAAAAAACCCATCATTCCCCAATGGTAGAGTCAAGATAGTATCACTGAATAATCTTCTTTTCAGTTCTTCAAAACATTTTTCAGACTCTTTTATCCAAACAAATTTTACCCTTTTACGTGTGAACTTGGTTAATGGGTTATCCAATCGGGAAAAATCTTGGACGAAACCCAGATAATAACATGATAAACCAATAAAACTGATTACCTAAGTTAAATTTGTCGGTTCTAGCCATTCTTGTGTTGCTCTTTTCTAAGAAGCATTGGCATAGATTACATCCTTACAGACGGTATGGAAAAGAAAAGAAATCTCCTGAAGCCATAATTCACACTTGCTAAACTTCCCATATAACTCATTTATTCTAAGAGTCTTTAGAATAGTGTGCAAGTAATTTTCATGATCTTCATTGATTTTGTAGTATATCAAGATATCATAAATAAATACCACTACAAAGTCATCAGATTATTCCTTGAAATCTCTATTCCTTAGACCCATGAAGACATAGGGTGAATTAGTCAGTCCAAAATCCATTACTCTAAACTCGTAATGCTTATACCTTGTATGAAATGCTATCTTTGGAATTTCATCCTTATTCACACACAATTGATTATATCCATATTGAAGGAAAATCTTTGAAAAATATTGAGCTCCATGATGTTGATTGAATAAATCATCAATGCTAGGTAGGAGATACTTGTTCTTTATTGTTATAACATTGATATCCCTATAGTCAATGGACAACCTCATAGATCCATCTTTCTTATTAACAAAAAGAATAGGGTCTCCCCATGGAGAAACACTAGGTTGAATAAATCTATTATTACTCAATTCCTATAGTTTTTTCTTTAGTTCCAATAATTCCATAGTGGCCATTCTATAAGGGGTATTTGATATGGCCCTTGAACCAGGAATTAAGTCAATAGAAAACTCAAATTTTCATTCTGGATGTTTTCTAGGTAAATCCTATGCAAACACATCAACATATTCTTTCATAATAGGTACATCCTATATTTGAACATTATTTTCCTCACACATAGTTATTTCACTCTCTTCCTCCCAAATAATTAAATTTAGTTAAGCTACTGGGGGTGGATCTAGATAAGAATCATATGGTGATGTTTATGCTTTAAAGATAAGATAGTATTTACCATCATCGAAAATTGTAACCTATTTCTTCTCACAATAAATTTTGGCATCATGGTCCGAAATCCAATCCATACCAAGAATTATATCAAATTCAATCTTGGGTATGACGATGAGATCAACAAATAAAGAACGTTTATAAGCCCTAATGGGAACTGATTCCCAAATCATTATTGGAATGATACTTCCCTTATGAGTTTTGAATAAAAACACCCTTGTTAGATCAAATGGGAAATATCTAATTTTCATAGAAAACTGAGAAGATATGAAATAATGAGATGATCCAGAATCAAATAAAGAATTGGCTAAATTTGAGGAAACAATTAAATTACCTACCACCAGATCATTCTGACCTTCAACCTCCATAGTAGTGATTTCAATAGCTTGGACTTAATCCCTTTTCCTTTTCTGTGGAAAGTTTTATTGGAGCTTAAGAAATTCATTTTCATAATTCCCCATTTACCTATAATTTTATCATTCAACATTTACATCCTCTTTCTTTCCCTTGAAGTCACGTGTTTGGTGGCCTTTCTTACCACACTTGTAATAAACTATTATCCCTATCAAGAAAGTACCGTGGTTTTTCTTCCCACATTTAATATAATATGGAAATTCATATTTTACCTTCTTCCATTTATATCCATTTCCATAGTGTTCAGCATATCTCTTCTTCTCTTTCTTTTCATTAAAGTCGTAAGACATAGAGAATTACTTTTCTGTCTTTATAGCGCATGAGTCAATATATTGGTATGATGATAATGATTGTGAGACTAATGCTGGATGGAGAAATGGTTTTAACCCATCGAATAATCAATCAATATTACTCCTTGAGTTACTTATATAATCTTTTGCATGACTTTCTAACCTTGTAAAGTTAGCCTCATACTTTGCAACACTCTCTTCCCCCTTTTTCCTCAGACTCAAGAATTATCTTTCCATATCCACTCTATGTTCATGAGGAAAGTATTTTTCTAATAAAATATCTTTAAACTCCATCTATTCCATATTTTATACTTTTTAATCCTCCTTTGTGTTTTGAATTAATGACCACCATTGATTTGCATCTCCCGTGAGGTGATAAACTACCATTAAAACTTTTTCCCATTTGCTACTCCCCAAAGCATGAAATATTTTCTCTAAGGAACTTATCTATTTCTCATCTACAAATAGATTTTTATACCCATTTAATATTGGTGGTTGTTTCCTCATTAAGTGGTATAACATTGATCCTCCCTGTTGTGGATTAGGGTTCTCCATAAGGATAATGTTATTATTCATAACCTGAGTGATTTGTCCCAGTATAGTTATAAGTTTTTCCATTCCAGTTGCATCACTAGCTCCACTATAATTATCTTGATTAAGAAGGAAATCCCTACATTTATTAGGTTCATTAATAAATTTTCCATTCCTTCCACTAGGCTCTATTTCTAAACAATGTCATACACTAGATTATTTTATGAGTCGCAATACATAATTCCAAACTAGTAAAATACCTAACATAAATTGAAAAATTTATGCATGTAATCCATAATCATAAAAAAAAAATTCTTTGAGGAGGTACATACTAATAAATCCTTCATAATTGTTTGTAAAAAAATAATAATTATCCTATGAATATCCCCCAGGAGTGTCGTAACCAAGAGTGCAGCAAGGCCCATTGTCATTTACCCGGATACCCCGGGTCAAGACTACAACTCCTTGTTGTAGTTTTCACTCCTAGATACATCTATGCCAGAGCCGCCTATACCTACACATATCCATACAAGGATTTATTTCTTGTAAAATTCAAAAAATCTCTACATTACCAAAATTTTAGGAAGTTCTTCTATACTAATCCTCAAAGTATATCTTAGGTTAATATTCCCTAATCAGGGTTTTTCTAAATCTAGTTTCCAAGATTTGTAATAAACTTCCTATGATACCAACTGTAACGCCCTGATCCCAGTCACCCAAAGTAGGTTCATTATTATATAACATTGGCATGATACAAGAATCCTGTCTCGAAAGACCGATCAGTTTTGTGGCCTTCTAAGTACTAGATACATACATAAGTTTTACATCACATCATGAAATAAAAAAATAACATTGTGTCCCATTTGAAAACTATTATATCCATTAGCCTATTCTTATAGGTTATTCATAATATACTTCTTCGCATCATGTAAAAAATAAAACATAAGAAAGGGGTGATATCAGATGCTATGTAAGGATAAAAATATAGAAAACACTATCATAAATAAGCATAAACATTTAAGGTAATGTATAAGAATACAACACAAGCCTTTTAAACGTAAAATTCATCATAATATGGCAAATATAAATAAAATAATATCAGTTACTTATTCAAATGGATATTCTACTAGACAAATAATCACATGTAATATCAATATCCAATTTCATAATGATGGAATGGATAATTCTAGACTTCATAACCACATTGTCAAGGCCTCATACCAAGACTTCAAATAAATTTTTTTTAAATCCTTGTGCCAAGACACTAGTTTGTCTCATTAGACCTACCGATGCATCAAGGAGTTTTAGCGGGCTCCTCCCGTCACATACTAAGTCAAATGCATTCCTCATATGAGGAGGTTGAAACATAACATAAAAAATTCATATTAAAACTAGAATATGAAATGTTAATACTTTAACCATAAACAATGAATAGTATAAGAATAGAACATCCACAGTCAAACATATCACTAAACCTTCAATACAATAAATCAACTTCAAACAAACATAAAATCCAACAAAAGATGTTGACATAGATGAAATCAAAAATATTTGAGAGAAATAACTCTTTATATTTTGAAATCATTTAAAGGTAACACAATTATAAAAGAAAACATTTATTTTGAAAATATTCTTATAAACTTTTTAGGGAATATTTGAAGGTGTTATAATGGTGGAAAATAGCTGCACCCGCCACATAAGTTAAAAATCATTCTTACCTTAATTTGTCGAAAAAGGACATAAGTACCTTGTTTGCAAAATGATGGAAATATTCCTTTCAATTTTTTTTAAAAAAATTAAAATAAAGGTATAAATTACTTTAACCCATATTCTAGGAAATAGTAAAAATGTTTTGAAATATTTTTTTTAAGAAACAGTAATGTGGATGATAATGAAGTCCCAGTAGATACTTACGTATAAACAACCTTAGATAAATAATGAGACTGTAAAATTAACCATTAACTTGTTCTTTTACTTGATAGAGGGTACGTTAAACTCATGTATAATATTTCAATCATTTGTACTAAATTATACAATAACCACATACTAAAAAATGATATCATATATGATATTATAATATTTCATTGTCAATAATATTTCAGTAATATCGTTGTTTCAAGTGTTAAATGATTCGTTTTCCATTATATGTTTTGTTACATAAGTATTGTTTTTTATGGATAGGATGTATTTGATTCATGTCCATAATGATATTAATTTATTAGAAAATATTTTTAATAATAAAATGAAAATTATTCTTGAATGGTTATGATGGGGAATGAATCTTATTGTGGTCGTGGAGAAGGTAATTCGTATGTATGCACGAGTGAAAATATCATTTTATTAGTGGTCAAATTGTATGTAATTAGATGGTAAATAATATATATAAAATAATTAACATGTTATATTTATTATTTACATCAATTATTCTCATTATTATACCTATCCAAATAATGAAGTGTTGAATAACAAACTACACCACAATGTGGAGACGCTAAGCCATACATACACAAGTATGGTGACTTTATCATTAATAGGATGGATAAAATAATGAATATGGTTGTACCATATTTATAATAACATTATAGTATGTATAAGTTACTATATTTATTATTATTTTATATAAACAATAATGAAAATGAAGTGGAAGAAGAAAATAACTTTGAAAGAGGTGATGAAATTATTACCTCTTCTTCGGGTGCTTCCATTCGATTTAATCAAAAGGGATCCTTAGGATGGCTTATGATCAAAGTAAGGCCTATAGGTTGAAGTGAGGGTAGTTGGGAAGATATTTGAGTAGGTTTTGTATGAGACAAATGTATTTGGAGGTGTGATTTTGAGATAAGGGGAAGTACCCTTTTATAAGAGACGTGAGGGTTACATTAGGAAAAGCATGAAATATTATTTTATTATACAATCATATTCAGTTTATAATGGCTCCAAAAGGATATATTTCGAGGCTAATGTGGTCTTAGATCGAAAAAATTTCAACCAATATGTTTTAGACAGGTTTAGTTCACCATATTAACATTATCTTTTAGACTAAACTCTTAGTTAAATAGTTTAACTTTTACCATGTATTCTTGTATTATTATAATAATGGTTTATAAAATTAATATAGAAAGAAAATAGAACCCCAAGTGGTTAATTATTCATATATATAACCTTATCTAAGTTCTTTGGCAAATAATTATATTTTTAAGAATATTATATCAATTAATAAAATAGTATTTGTTTTAAAAACTCATTTATGTCAATTTTGACACTATTTAGTATTTTGTTTTTTTTGAAAGTCATAACAACTTTATCACTTTGAGAAAAATTTATTCAATCAACCCTAACTTTTTATATTGACCTGAAAAATTCTTGGAATTCATCAAAAGTATAAATTTAAAATTATATTAATATTTATAATATCAATTATTTTAAACTTTTAATAATAAAGTAATTTCTGCATCATCATTGTGTCATAAATAAAATTAATTATTTCATGTATAAAAATGTTAAATAAAATTCCATTATTTATGAAATATTTTTATCTTTCTAACAAATATTTATAGTTGAATATATCTTATGTATAACCCTATATTAAAAATGGTTTAGTTATTAAACTTGGAATTTAACACTTTTAACTCTTCTTTAAATAAAATAATAATAAATGTCCTAATCTAATTAAAGTGGACCAAAAGAATCATATTTTATTTATAAGGCTGATCTTGGTTGAAATAAACTTATCCAATAGAATTATGTCATGTGTTAGGGTAATTATAATATCATTTTTACCTTTAATTACCCTATTTAATTTTAACCGTGGTAAATAAAATTCAAAAGTTACTATTCACCAAAACATATTTTTATCCTATTGAACCAAATTTTACTTAATTATTCCAACCATACCTCTAATAGTTTTTAAATTCCACTCACTGAAGTGGTAAAATTACGTTTTATGCAAACTGCAAGTGTGCCTAAAAGGTGGGTAAAATACGTTAAAAGTTCAATAAAATTTTATATACCTAATATTATTATAATATGAATCCAATTAATTAAATTGAAAGTATATAGGTATTATGTATCTATTTTTACCTAAAATAAATTAAAATAAAATAAATAATTATTTAACTAAACAGTCGGTTTTAAAAAATAACGCAGTGTTTTTCACTATTCATCAAAAATTGAAAGTTTTTAGAAAAAAGCAAATATTCACGCTATGCTAATTTTAATATTCCAAATCAAAAAATGAAGTCCATTTTGAAAAACAAAATTTATAAAATATCAAAAAATTGGTATTACTATTCATAATGGATAGTATAATTGGTCGTGGTGTGCTAGAAATCGAAGTTGCATACAAAGCATGCTATTGCATTATACAAAGAGAAGCGTGCTGTAGAAGATTGCGGGTGTTACAACCTACAAGATATAAAAATGGAAAAATATCCTGGTATATATATTAAGATTGCACTATCCAAACACAAATCAAATCAAATTACTTATTTCTCTTTATGTTTATACAGTGTCCAAAATAAACAAACAGAAAATATTGTGGTTGATATGTTTGTAAATTTATGAAAGAGATCTTCATTCATCAACAAATTAGCATGCCTGAAGAGGTATTTCCTAAAATAATTACGAGTTCATTTAAAATATTTTTTAATCCTTTGTGTATTTATATTTTTTCAGTACTAACATGACTGTCGCAAAAACTCATATTCACAAGATGATATATATGTGTTTAGAAACGAATGGGCAGAATACCTAAGGGAAGATTCTACACAAATAGGATGAAGGTGAATTACTACAACTTATGGTGTCCTTATATGATCATTGATATCTCCCATGTTTACACTTATTGAGTATATATGATCACCCTTTATTATGTTTTATATCCTTAGGTAATGAAGAATGGTTTTAGAAATGATTTTTCTTTCTAGTAAAGCATAACATAATGAGAGACTCAGATCAGATGCTATTCTAAGCGTTAGTTAACCAACAGTAGTAAAGTGCACAAAGAATCATTAGTTTTGTAATTAACTTATATTTAGACCAAAGAAACTGTTTGGAAAGATGTAAAGGTAGTGTTATGATATAATATTTCTATTTTAACAAAAAAATACATAATGAAACATTGGTTTTAATTTCATTATTCCTTGCAGAGTTAGTTTATTTAAGAAGATTTTTATCCATGTGACATGCCTTTACAGGAATAGTCTGCTCAATCACAGAGGTAATCTTGATGTTTTCACAGTAAAATCATTGTCCATAGATCATGCATCTCAACAATTGCTCAAATAAACCCAAATCATATATACATATACATGACCATCAAAATATGGATGCATATTCACCTCAAATAGAACCTTCATCCCATCAATGCCCAGATGCATAACCACCTCACATACAAATTCCAGAAGAATAAAAAATGACTTTGTTATAAGTAAGTGAATACCTAACTGATTCCCTTGGTATTTTATTTTTATTTTAGTATTCTAACATACTCTTGGTATTCCATGAAATTTCATGTAGCCTAAGCCTATCTTTTAGCCACATGTGAGGGTGTTTTATCCACTTGGATTAACTAAAATATATTCTATGAGTGGTATCCATCATACCAATTTGGAATATAGTTCAGTGCATTCAGATGAAATTCCCCACTCCTCCCCACATCCATTCAGAAATTCATCCCATGATGGATCACAAATTTTGGATAATGTTCACTTGATAAGAAACTTAGGTTTTCTAGAACTTCCCTCTAGATAGTGTAGGTTTTGGCCTCTCTGTGGTTTATGTCAATACCTAGGTCTGATCATACCAGAATGGTTAGTTGGATCAATTTCTGATAAATCACATATATCAAATAATAGTGGATGAGGAGAAGGATATAGGGGCTCTGACATCATTAAAATTTAGATTTCAGACAAAAAAACAGCTTCTAGGAGACCCACGACTCTCTAAATGTCTTAGAAGCAAATGAGGAAGTTAGATCCAACATCATCAACAAGGAGGGTGCCAACGAATTTGGTAATAATGTATAGGCTTCCCCTGAAAGAAGTTCTAGTCGGTGGGGGGTCCGCTCTAATTATGGTGTTGTTTCCCATCACATTCCAATACTAAGACAACTAGAGGAGGAATACATTAACCATATAGGTTTGTAGAGTGTCATGTCAAGTGGAAATAGAGCTAGAGGTATTTGGGAGTGTTTTCCCTCCAAAATTAATCTTCTATGAACAACATCCCACTGAAACCAAATCACTTCTCCAAGAAATTAGTGTGGGGATTCATTCTGTCAAAGTCCAAGACCATTACACACCCCTAGCTTAGAGAATGATAATTCCTTACACAATGGTAACTAGTAAAGATAAGGGAGACTAGAATGGCTCTATTGACGATGTAAGATAAGTTTTATCATCACTTTCAAATATTCTTTGATATGTTTAAGACTGTGCTGAACTTTATTTTCTCTTTCCACCAAATATAAATTTTTTTTTAATCCACTTTAAGGACAAGTGGGAAACCATTGTTCACAAAACAAAAGACACTACGTGATGAAAGATCTCACAAAGTTATTAAACACCAGACTAGTATTATTTTTATTAGGCACTCTATATAATTCCCAATTCAAAGTACTAACTTGTGTGTCTGGATCCTCCCTATGAAGTTCTTTGAGGTGGGTAACCATCCTATCCATTGTCTGAATGAATTCCTCCTTGGTTATTTTTCCTAGATTGAAACCCCGAGCTATTATTCAGTCTTGCTTTTGGATCCATGCTTCCTAATCCTTGGTGGAATCATCTTGCAACCTTCTTTCATAAATTCTTACAATCTCCTCATTCAAGGAATTTGGACAAAGGGATTTTTCAATAATTTCTTCTTTGGAGTGTAATATGGGCTTCAGGAACTCCCCTACCTCTTCTTCCATCACTTTTGGATCTCTGATTGGATGACCACTTTCCCCATCTTGCAGGTCTTTGCATTCCTTTTTCCAACCTTTCTTTGCTGACCTAGTTTCCATAGGTTTGGGAAAGTAAGAATAGTCTTTACGTCTCTTGGGTTTTTTCCCCTGGACCACAATGCATTTCCCAGTGTCACGCTTCCCTTTTATTCCCTTCTTCCTTCTAGGGTTGTTAGGACCCTTCCCTTAGAAATAGTCCCAGTTGTTCACCGAGAATTGGATATAACATTCATCATCTGAATCATCCTCTTCATGAGACACATCATGATCTTGAACAACCAGATAATCAAAATGGTTCCTCAACTCAACCTCTGAGCCTTTGGTGGGAGGCCTCGGCCCAAAACAGTTGCCCAGGTCACTAGGGCTCTACCTGTTCTTCCCCATACTCACAACCGTTAGATAGGATGGGGGTTTTGAACAAACAAATGTTTGGGTCCAAGGGGCCAAATACACTCCCCTAATCCAAAATCCCTTTTCCAAGTTGAGACTCTACTACAGATAACTGGTGCACCTCCTACATTCTAGGATTCTCAACCACACTCCCCTCCTCAAGTCTTTATTTTTTATGTGGATACATCATAGTAGTCAGCAAGGACACCTCCGGCAATATGTTCCCTGGATGTTCAGCCTCCACACTGTGCAACATCATTGTAGCATCCCTGTGGAACTCTTTATATGAGAAACCAAAGCTGGATTTGGAACCATGACTTCTTCACATGGAGGCTCAGAAGTAGGAGAGACAATGCATTCTACAACTGAATTAAGATTAATATCTGGTTGGACATCCCCACCTTGAGAGGGAGACTGAGAGTCCGATCTCTCCACACCTTCATTAAGGTCATAATCATAAGAAGATCCATCCCCTGAAACCCACGCAGTACACTGAAATTACTCAATGCCGATAGGGCTCCCCACTCCTTGCTTAGACACCACCTTTTTGCCTCCTGCAAACTTATACTCCTAGTACCCTGGTAGTGATATTGATCAAAAGTATCCAATTACCCCCTTTCATTTTGGTTACTACAATAGACCCCCGAGGGGCTGTCACAAACAATAACCTTACCTGGGACCATATTCTTCTTATCAATAATCCGGTGTCCAGACCCATATTACATGTCTCTCATGAGTGTCCCAAATGCTTGCAACCAGAACCGAATTCATCCAATGACTCATAAACTACCTTCTGTCTATACTGGTATTATTCTTCTATGGTAATCCAAATTAAATCAGGAGGCTTCCTCGAGGAATCCACTTCCACGCACACACGGGGATTAACAGAATGGAACACAACAGTGGTTCAGTGATCAGAGGATAAAAAAACCCCTATGATATTCCCAAGAATCCTAATTATTGAAGAATTTTGAAAAGGAAGGGGGGATTAAGGAAACCCACCTGGATCTCCACAGAAGGGGAGTCCCACATCATATGGAAGTTGTAAGACCATATTTGGAGGAAAAATATGTACATGTTGAAGCTTTGAGTTGCACTAGACCTTGCTTTGGTTAGGTCATCCTCTTATGCAAAACGGATCACAAAATGCATCTGTTTTCGAGCTGACCCACCATCACCGTCTCTTTTAGATCCCAAGAACTGGCAACGAACCTATCAATAGAGTCTACCGATGGTCTTCTCAGTGGGAAACACGCTACCAGGGTCTGATTGAAGAGAGTTGAGGCATCGTTGAACTCTGCGATCGATAAAATAATATTAGGGATCCCTACATATATCTCGGGAACCTTAGGACACAAGATGATCTGCGGGAAAGGTGGAAGGATATCAGGTTTGGGGAACGGGGAGAAAGAGGCCATCACTCTCTTAGATGACGATGGAGGTCCCTCCCCCTCCAATGGGGGAGGGACTGGTTCGACAGTCTCCACCTTCATGGTGGGAGAATCCATTATCCAATTTCTCTTAGATATTTCAAGAGTCTGGTAAAATTTGGTCAACTCCCACCTCTCTAGTTTACTTTCCTAGGGACACGGTGGCCAAAGTTGGTTCAAAAAGTGACTAAGAGACTGATGATCAGGGTTATCCAAGTCAAATGGAGGTCATGGATGTGGTTGTTTGTGATCCAAAGGAAACACCATTTGTGCCTCCATCATAACCACATTTGGCACCTAAAGTTATATTTTTAATTTCATTCCTCTATGAGTACTAAGAAGAGAAAGTGGGAAAGCCCATACACTAAAAAACCTCTCAAAATCATTAATTATTGTACTTTGTGGGATTTGTTCTTTTTCATTACTCTAGTAGCTTATCATGGCTTCTTACATACCCATATTAAGGTCAGGTATCAAGTATCATCTTGTTTTATGGCCCCCTACCTACCCAAATGTGTCTTTTTTTATTAAAAATTGACTTTTTATTAATGTATTATTTCATATTAATCTATAATTTATTTCATTATTCTATTACTAACATATTTTTTTTATCATATAGGTGTATTTCTTTCCTGAGTTCGGATTCTTTTTTCGGAAACTTATACTATGGATGACAATTTTTGAGAGGGGATCACAGATGCAATAAGGATGAAACATTAATGTTTTTAACTGTCTGTTGGATAATTATAATTTTAACCATATAAAACATTGTTTGAAATATATATAGAAGTGTGTTTTTTTGTATTCATGATATCATGAAAATTTATATAGCATTCTTTGAAAAGCTCTTGTACATGCTGTTTTATTATTCTATGCTTTGTTTGTGTGTAGTTGTTGTTTTGTGTAGATATTTTGTGTGCAGGTGATGTTTTTTGTTGTGTGTGTAGGTGTTGTCTTAGGTGTGCAAGTTTTGTACAGGTGCTGGGTTTTCTCAGGAAACTTGGCCTCTATCAGCGCTAATTGAGCGCTGATAAGGGGGGCTTTTATCAACACTCAAAATAGCATTGAAAAAAGGAAACCTTTATCAGCACTAAAAATAGCACAGATTAAGGAAACCATTATCAGTTCTCAAAATATCATTGATAATGGTGTCCTTTATCAATGCTCAAAATAGCATTGACAAAGGGTTCCATTATCAGTGCTCCAAAAAACACTGATAAAGGGGGACCTTTATCAGAATTTCTTTATATTGGATAAAGGGAACCCTTTATCAGTGATTTTTTATCCCTGATTAAGGGGACCCCCTTTATCATCGCTGCAATTAACATCCCTTTTATAGCGATATTAAAGGCGGTTATTAGTGATTTTAAAATCCCTATTTGTAGTAGTGAGTGTCTGAAAAAATATAATTCAATCAATTTTTCATATTATGTTTGAATATTTATGAGAGAAATCATAAATCATTAAATGAAAAGCATCCCCAAAAAGGTAATTTTTGAAAGTAATTATAATTCCATTAAATATATTTTATAATCATTTTTTGTCTATATTTTCTCAGTACTATTAATATTGCCAAAAAAAGTTACTGAAAAAAAGAAATCAGTTTTTTTAGATATGACTGGGTAGAATAATTTTTTTCAAAAATTTTACTAATAATAAATTTAGGTATTTACCTACTGTGTTTTTGATCTAGTAAGAGTTATGAAATTTGAAAGATATTTGGGGTGTGAATAATTAGTGTCACAATGATTACATATTATTTCTAATCTCTTTCTAAATGATAAGAATAATAGAGGAAATCAATTTGTTCAAAAGCACTGGCCTACAAGCAATAAAATTTTGGGAAAATCAGGGAGGTAGAGGTGGAGGTGGGGGAAAAAGCAGAGGTAGAGGAAAAGTCAAAGGCGATGGAAGTGTTGGAGTTGGAGACCGATGTGGAAGACGAGGCAGATGTGAAGACCGTGGTTGAGGAGGATAAGAAGAATTGGATTGAAAATAATAAAATTTTTGGGCAATGAAGTAGAATAAGGATCATACCATGATTTTTTTTTGATATTTTTCCTAAAAATTGCACACAACACTTGTCACTTAAGATAAGATCCATTATGTTTCTTTCCTATTTAAAATGACATTTTAGAAAAAAACTAACATGGAATACTCAAAACTAATAAAATACATTTATATTGTTTTTGAACTTTGGGAAAATAATCCATACATCATTTGTGACATGTAGGGATCATCTGCACCTCAATCAGATGCATGGTGTGATCAGTATGAATTCAAGTGTCTGTTATTAGTTTAAAATTGTAATTTTAATACAAAAAGGTATCACTCACTAAAAACCAAGAAAACATGCTTTGATTTTCTTTCTATTTTAGGAAAATGACTCATAATTCATTTTTGATGTGTATAAATTATTCTCATATAAATCCCACACATGATTCCACCTATATGGCTCAAAGAGCATGTTTCCAATTTTAAATGACATTTTAGTAAAAAACACACATAACATACTCAAAACTATGAAAACACTTTTATATTGTTTTAATAATTTATAAAATGATCCATAAGTAATTTGGGATGTGTATAATTCATCATATTCTCAATATGACACAAGATTTGATTTGTATGACTCAAAGTGGGTCTTTTTATACACATTTGACATTAATTTTAGTGATAAAACAATTAACATACTCAAAACTGAGAAAACACATTCATAATGTTTTGGTAATTTAGGGAAATGATCCATATTTCATTTTTTATGTATAGGGATCAACCACAACTCAATCTGAAACACAGTGTGACTGGAATGACTCCAAGTATCTGTTATCAGTTTAAAATTGACATTTTAATACAAAAAAAAGTATCACTCACTAAAAATCAAGTAAATGCACTCAGATTGTATTGATAATTGGAAAAATAATTCATAATCAATTTTAATGTGTAATAATTAGTCTCATCTCAACCCCACAAACGATACCACCTTTATGACTCAAAGTGTGTACTTCCAGTTTAAAATGACATTTTAGTAAAAAACACACATGGCGTACACAAAACTGAGGAAAAAAATTCTGATTGTTGTTATAATTTAATAAAATTGTGCATGAGTCATTTGGGAAATGAATCATTCAGTCACACCTCAATATGATGCATGATGTGACTGGTATGACTCTGAGTGGGACTTTTTTATTCAAAATTGACATTAATTTTAGTGAAAAAACAACTAACATACTAAAAACCAAGAAAACACATTCTGATTATTATAATACATTAGTAAAATGATCCATACATCATTTTTGATGTTTAGGGATCAGCGAAAATCTGACGCGCTGTGTGACTTATATGACTCCAAGTGTCTGTTATCAGTTTTAAATTGACATTTTAATACAAAAAACTGTCACTCACTAAAAACTAAGAAAAAATACTCATATTTTCTTGATAATTTGGAAAAATGATTCATAGTTTATTTTTTATGTGTATGAATTAGTCTCACGTAAAACCCACACATGATTTCACTAATATGGCTCAACATTCATATTTCCAGTTTAAAATGACATTTTAGTGAAAAACACGTGTGGCATACTCAAAAATGAGGAAACAAATTCCGATTATATTGATACATTATCAAAAAAGTCCATGAGTCATTTGGGACATCTATCATTCATCCAAAACTCAATATGATTCCTGGTGTGACTCGTATGACTCCAAGTGTGTCTTTTTATTCAAAATTGTCATCAATTTTACAAAAAAAAACAACTGACATACTGAAAACCATGTAAGCACATTTGGATTCTTTTTTTACTTTAGAAAAATGATCCATAAATCACTTGAGATGTGTAGGGGTCATCTGAACCTCAATTTGATGCACGATGTGACCAGTATGACTCATAGTTCATCTTTTTTTCAAAACATTCATTAATCTTAATAAAAAACAACTGACATACTCAAAACTAAGAAAACACATTCTGATTGTTTTGGTACTTTAGGAAAATGATCCATATGTCATTTTTTATGTTTATAAATTAGTTGCACCTCAATTCAACTCATGGTGTGACCGATATGACACCAAGTGTGCCTTTTTATTCAAAATATACAATAATTTTAGTAAAAAAAATAGCTATCATACTCTATAATAGTGGTTTTTTCTTGTATTTGTATAAGAATTTTTATTTCATTTAAATTCAATGTTTTTATCTTATTTTCTTAATTTTTGCTACTGTTTTGACAAATGCATGGTGTTTTTGTAGCACACTGCACCTGTTTTTGGTGATGATGTATGATGCAGCATCACATTGTATTTTTCACCTTTTTTAGTGATACTAAATGCAATGATAACAAAATGATTTTCCATCAATTTTAAGGGATCTTATAAATATACTCTTTATCAGTTCTTATAAAAGTGATGCTAAAGTATATATTTATCAGTACTTTTAAATGTGCTGATAAATAATACTTTTATCAGCACAAATAAAAGTGTTGATAAATCATAATTTTATGAGCACAAATAAAAGCACTGATAAAAGGCACTATTTATCAGTTCTTATTTAGTTCTGATAAAATCCTAGGACTTTTAACTATGCTAAGGAAGTCTGAAAATTTTTAGCGCTGAAAAAGGCCAATTATAGTGCTGTTAAATATGTGCTTTGTAGTAGTGAATCTAAATCAACTTTCTACATAGGGGACCATATGTCAATGATACCACAAACCATACAGATACGACCTTCTATATGGAGGATCAATTTCTATCATAGGGAGGTCATGTTGATTCCACAAACTTCACATAGGGAACAAAGGATGATAGAGGATCGCACTCCAGTCTAACAAGGAGAAACCACAAATCTATCTGAGACTCAAACTCTAGAGGGGATCACAATCCAATGATATAGATGTAATGCTACTCTATACCCTTGATGTAAAGGACCAAGGGAACATAATCAACCTATAATAGTCCAAACTAGGAAAATAAAGAGCCACATACACTCTTAAAGGAGGTAAAAGGCATGTAATAGGGTGTACAAGATCTGTCCAGGTATCCCCATGTCCACCCGTGTGGAAAATCCGCACATGACATGTAATATCCAAGTACATGGTGTGTATAAGAAGTACATGGAATGGGGAGAAACATGGAATCCTAGCTATGTTTCCTAGTTGTGTTCGTGTGTCGAGGCCGTGTTTGTGTACTGGCCCATGTACACCAATTTGTGTTCATGTACTAGATACGTGGTGTTCCATCTAGTAGTTTACTTTTAATCATGTCTGTATACTCCCTAAAGTACATGCCTTATGACAGGGGTCAAATTTCATGTGATCCTTGGCTCTAGACAGAACTCTAGAGCCATGTTTTGGGGGCCCCACACAACGTGTAATCCCAAAGTACACGTCGTGTTGCTCAGGATTTTCCAGATCCATCCGGATCTATTCTGTGTTTTCCTATGCTTCACTGAAGCTTCCACCCTCATTGAAATGTGTAGATCATGGTTCTTCTGGTCCTTTCTAGCATCAATATGTGGAAATCTAGACTCGAATCCCCTCAAAAAAGGATCTACATGTTTTTCTTTATTGTACACCAATGAATGAAAAATTGGGTATCCAAAACTATATGATTCGCCATTAAATACATTTTCACACCACCATCATGTCATGTCGATTCCAGATCTACAATTTCATATCATTTTTCCAAGAAATGGGTTCTCGAATATCGATTGATCGAGATATTTTTAATCCCGGACCAAATGAAGAATGCCCGTAGTGAATAAAGAACTGAGGGAGAAAAGTACAAGAACAAATAGGGGGAAATAACTCAATTGATGTCTGTTCCGATCCTGACTCATTTCTATGAGAATAATGATGAATAAGTCAATAATTTCAAAATAAATCTCCCAAAACCTGATTAATCTAGCCTATCCCATAAGAATACCAAACCGCATATCAATTTTTTCGTTGATTGGTTGATGTTCATCGTAGAAATCAAGAAATAGGAATAAATCCAAATATAAAAATACCTACCTAGATTTTGGATCAACCATTAATGAAGAACAATTACTTTTATATCATTTACAAGACCCTCCAACTTCATTGGAACAACGATCCGTGATATGATCCTAATCTGTCACTATTCTCTAGGAAATCTCTCCTCCAATAGCTCCAAGGTCTAAAGAGTTTAGTGTCCAACTGTAAGAAAATTTCCATATATTCACTATTAATGGAGAAAACATTATTTGTGTTTATATAAAAAAATAAAAAAATTATTTTAATTTATTTCATTAACTCACCCGCAATAAATATTTATCAAATGACCCATGCTCAAAAGGGTTATGTCATGCCTAGGGTAAAACCTAATTTTGAACTCAACGGTGCCCTTGGATTTCTAATCTAGGCCCCTATTTTGGGGTTATTCCACTTTTTCATGAAAACCACACATGAGTTTTATTTAATATAATAAAATATATTTCAAACATTTATTCTAGGAACATTGGTCCTTAGAATCACACTCTGTCTTAGTGCTTGGCCAAGAAAATAAATCATATAACATCAAAAAAAGTCCATAGAAAAAATATGAAACATTACATTCTCCCAAAATTAAGGATTTACATATAAAAAAGCAAAAACAATGTCCACTCAAAGAGATGTTGGTACTAAACATGAATATGAGCCTCCCGATCCCATGTTCTCCCCTGATGACTCTCGTAATGCCATTGGGCACACACAAGGGGAATCGATCATCCATAAAGGATCATCTCTTGTGGATTCTCAATATTTATTGGGTACTCTATAAAGGTATATCAATCCTCAATATCCATATCATAGCAATCTATAACATGCTTTGGGTCATGCACATACCTCCTCAGATAAGACACATAGAAGATGTCATGTAGTCTATCCAACTACGATGATAGAGCTAAGTGGTACACCACCTCACCAAATCTATGAAGTATCTAGAAGGGGCCAATGAATCTCAAAGATGACTTCCCACCACAACCAAATATCTTAAATCCATGATGAGGTGACACCCTTAATAACACATGGTATCCTTTCATAAACACTACAGGTCTTATATTTCTAACTACATAAGACTTGTGACGGATCTGTGCACTTTTCATCCACTCCTAGATGATCTAAACCTTCATGGTATTATCTCGCACAAACACTGGGCCCACGAGTACTAACTCACATAGATTAGTCCAACAAAGCTGTGACCTATAGGGTTTCTTGTAAAAAGACTCAAATGTTTCCATACCAATGGTGAAATGGTAGTTGTTGTTGTACACAAACTCCACCAAGGGTACGTGATCCTTCAAAATACGGACAAAGTCTAACATGAAAGCCCACAACATATCCCACAAAACATAAATAGTAAGCTCTGTATGGTCATCAGTACAGAGGTAAAATATCATTCTCAAGTGTAATTGTGTCCCAAAGTATTGTTTTAATCCACACCATAACTAATATGTGAAGCAATTATCATGGCCAGAGATGATCGTTGAGGGAACTCAATGGAGTCTAACTATCTTCTACATGTAGAAGTGTCGAAATCTCTCTATTGAACACTTCTTCCAATAGTGAGGGAGTAATATAACTTGGTGATTCAGTCTACGATTGCCTAGATGGCATCGTTTCTCCAAGACGTACATGGTAATCCCATCTTGAAGTTAGTGGATATCCCATCCCACTTATACTCTAGAAACATAAGGGGTTGAGCTAAACCTATTATAATATGGTACTCAACCTTTACTTTATAATATATAATCCATCAATTGACAAACATTTCAACTCCCTCCATCGTACCTAGCCACCAAAACTGACATTAGAGGTCATGATACATCTTTACCATGCATGAATGTACTGCTAAAGGGGATGTATGAAAATACCACAACACCTCCTCCTGCAACATCAAAGGTACCATCATCCCACATCTTAAATGGATAACATAATCCCAGCATTCATAATCTCCATTAGGAGTTTGTCTAGTGTATATCTGATTATGAAAGTTCTCATAGTTGTTATCTCTAGGCTTATAATTCTTTTCATGTTATAAAAGTGATGAGTTATAGTCCTCGACTAAAGATATAAATCACTATCCTTGTCGATGAATGACAAATTCAATAAGGATAACTGTTCTGAAGCCTTTACCAACAACTGAGAATGAGATCTCCTTTTGAGATCGTCTACCACCACATTCACCTTCCCAATATTATAGAAAATATCTAATTCATAGTCCTGGACGAACTCTATCCATCACCTCTATCTCAAGTTAATTTCTTTCTTTGAGAATATATACTTGAGAATCTTGTGGTCAGAGTAAACAATAAACCACTCAACCATCAGGTAGTTTTGCAACATTTTCAAGGAGAATACTACAATTATTAACTCAAGATCATGGTTTTTTTAGTTCTTCTCATGTGGTCTCAACTGGAATGAACCATAGGCAATCACTAATTTCTTCTATATGAGAAAACAAAACCTACTATAGTACCTGATTTATCACAAAAAACTACATAATCTACACCCTCCTCTAGTAATAGAAAGATGGGAGTGCTCTTCAACATGTATCTCAACTCTTGAAAGCACAACTAGAATAATTTAATCCATATGAAAGGATTCCATTTCTAAGTAAAATTCATCAACAGTGATGAAACTTTAGAGTAGTTGGGTACAAAACTCCAATAATAACCTTCCAACCCAAGGATATTGTGCAAGCCAGTAACAATCATAGGTGTCTCCTCAACCATCACTGAATCCAGTGCTACTCCAGCCTCTGAGATGACTTCTCCTAGAAATTGGATTTCTCAAATCTAATACTAACACTGTGAGAGCTTCCCATAAAGTTGGTGCTCTTAGACTGTGTCTAGGACCATCCTCAAGTGTCTCACATACTCTACCTTGGATGAAAAATACACTAGGTTGTCATCATTGAAAACTACCATGAATCGGTCAAATAAAGGATAAAAGATATGATTCGTGAATCCCATGAACACTACTGTGGTGTTATTCACACTGAATGACATCACCATGTATTCATAGTGACCGTAATGACATTTGAATGTCATCTTCATTATATCATCATCTTGTACTCATAGCTGGTTATAAACTGATCTGATATCAATCTTCGAGAACTATCACGCCTCTATCAACTAAACAAATAGATCATCAATCCTCGTAAGTGAATACTTATTCTTCATGGTCACTTGATTAAAGCATATGTAATCAACACATAACCTCAAAATATTGTCCCCATTCATGTAAAAACACTAGGGTTAGGGGGAAATGTTTCATCTCACAAAGTACGTCTCCTAAAATTTCACCAAATTCACCCTCAGCTCTCAAAGATCTATGGGAACCATATGATATACTAGTGTAGATATCGATGCCTTCCTAGGATGAAAGCCGATACAAAAGTATATCTCTTGGTGGATAGGTAAACCTAACACATCCTTAAGGAATACATCCTCATACTCTTCCACCACTGTAATAAACTGATAGACCAAGGCTTATACTACATTGAGAGTCATGATAGCCAACTGGTGAGTGATTGGTTTCACTATCCTATGCCTGATCTCATCCTTCTCCACCAAGGTCTTCTTTTCACCCATAAAAGAAAACCTTGTTCTTTTGATGAGGGAACACCACATCCTCCACCTAAATAATTCAATCTGGGTATGAACTGTTGATATCCATTCCATAACTAAGATTATTCCATAATACTTCATTTCTACAATGAATAGAACCCATACAAAACTCCTTCCTCAAAGAATCAGATCGCACTATCAGAACTAGTGTACAATGGTTGAGTCACCACAGTTTGGAGTCTCAAACCGTAATAGTCAAGCTAATGGCTCAACCAGAATCTATATGTCTCGAACCGAAGAAGTTGAAATAAAGGAATAACTTAAAATTGTATCTCTCAATACTAAAACTAAATTATAAAAGAAATATATTATACCTCGTATCATCCCTAGAGTCTTTGGGTCATAGGAATCCATGGCTTTCAGCTGGCCTCATCCCTACCCACAAGCTCCCTGAACCTGTGGTGGACTACATGGGGGTGGTGGTAATAGGTTGAACCTCCAAACACCTCATGTCACTCTTCTAGGCCCTCTTCCCTGTCTTCCACCCTACGAACCACCCTGCTCTTTCCTATACCTCTTTCATGGTGGTCCCTTGACCGTCTCATTATTAGTTATGTGATGCGTTAGAAAATCTTGAGCCAGATGTCCCCAACCATCATAGGAGAAACATCATCTATACCTTAGCTAATTTGAGCCACCCTTAGAGCACTTCAATAATGGATCTGGGCCATGGGATCAGCTATTAATGTGTCTAAAATTCTAGGATCCCTATGAATGTCATTGTCTACCTACTATTGAGGTCTCAACTGCTGGCTGGCCACTACTAGCTCCAACTATTAGCGTTTTCTCTGCTAGAAATATCTCCACCAATAAGTCCTGCTCGAGCACCCCAGTATAGGAGGTAATGTAAAGGGATACTACTAAAACCCTTATGTCCTAGTACAATCCATGATCAATGCTCTGATCTCTTAATAACCTGACCCACACCATATCTAATGTGTAATGTGAGAGATCAGCAACCCTTTCTACATAATTTGACACCATAATATAGCTATGATGTATATGAAGAAGAACCAGTATGCATACAAATCACAACGTGGATGGATAAAAATCCTCTCTAAGATATGATCAAAGTCTGTACAGGAGAGAGTTATCTCTTCATGTGAATTATCCCCAAGCTCCACTATCACCCAGTAGAGCCCTGTAGAAGACTAACTGTGAGGACTACTATCAAGTCTATCGGTGTTTTGATAAGGTGGAAAATGTGAGTGACTACCATTAACCAGTCCTCAGCCACCTGGGGGTCCAGATCACCCAAAACCTAGGAGTTCAGTACCTCTAAAACTCATGAAACACACTCAACCTATGTGCATCCTCATCTGCTACTGATATCTCTAGATGTTTCTCAATGGGTGGTGATATAGTTGGTAAACCACCCAGAGGTTCTATCTCAGGTAAAAAAATTTTTATTGATGCCTCACCACTAGGTAGATCATCTTTATGATCACACTATGGAATCCAGGATGGCTATCTATGTAGAGGTTTCATGAAATAAAACAAATTATCCTATGGTCAAAAAGAGTATATCTGGGTAGCTGACTCAATAAGGACATGAAACACAAATATTACTATATGTTACATGTACCAAAAAATTTCATTGCAACCAGTATTTACATATACTGAGTCAAATGGTAGGTAATAAATGTCATGGTGTATGGATACATCGATCACTGCACCAAAACTAGAGTCTGTAGCCTAAAATACAAATTCAAAACACTAAAAAATGTTTCACCAAACTAATATCACTAACACTGATCCTAAGGTAGAACTGAGTCCTCTGATACCACTCTATCATGACCTATCCCACTGATATCTGACCTATGACTACCCCTATCCCACCTCCAATAAGCTAGAGGCTTGTGACCATTGTCAAGTAGGCATATACCACAAATGGGATGCATTAGCCTAATGTACACACACACACACACACTCACACATCCATGCCCTCAAAATTCTGAAGTGTAAAATAACTTAAATAATGCATGCATACAACTAAGATCCCACAACAGAGTATGAGAGTACAAGTAATTAAAGAAAAAAAGGGGCCAAATACAAGACCAACAAAAATTTTCAAAAGTAAAACCTCATAAAAGGTTTAGGGATAATCCAAATTCAATATCCAGACAAAACACCTCGGTCTAAAAATCTCTAGTTACATTCCACCCGCTCCCTATCCTCCTAGGACACCATCAAAGGGGATGTTGTCTGTATAATACATAATACAGGTGGGAAAGTCCCATGTAGGGGTGAGTATAAAAATAATTAGTAGGAAACCCCCAAAAAAAATATAAAATAAAGTATCAAGTATATTCATATTAAGACAAGATATAACAATAAATTTATAAAAAACACCCAGATATACTTGAGAAAGACACCATGCCACCAAGAAGTCATAACCAACTACCACCCATAGGATTATACTCGAAGAAACCCTCATTTTGGTTGAACCCACTCCATGATTCATGTTATCATTTGATACACTCAACTAAGAGGTCTAGATCATTAGATCCCACTAATTAAATGGTGTAATAAGAATTTAATACATATATAGGGGGTCACACATAAGACCGATGGGGGAAACTAGAAACCCAATATGGATAAACCCTTCACATATGGGATCGATGTCAATGATAACACAAACACTAATGATACATATTGATAAATAGATGATTAATTCACTACTTAGGTAGGTAAGACTGATTCCATAGACTCCACCTAGGGAACAAAGGATGATAGAGGATCACAATCCAGTCTCACGGAGGGACACCATAACTCTATCAAAGACTTGACCTGTAAAGGGGAACACAATCCATTAATATGGATAAATTTTGCATTGTACCCTCAAGGAGAAGTGCCAATGTAATTTAATCAACCTATGCAAGTAAAAAAGAGGAAAAAGTGAGACACAAACACTCTTGAAGGGGGGACACAGTGTGGAACAGGGGTACACAACATTTCCAACTATCCCCATCACTACCTATGTAAAATACCCTCACATGGTAGATAGTATCCAAGTACACAATGTGTAGAAGGCTTACACGGCATGTAGAGACACATAGTATCCTAGCCATATCTTCTGGCCAAGTTCGTGTATCAAGGTTGTATGCATGAACTGGCTCGGGTACACAAAGCTCTATCTGTGTACTAGTACACAATGTTCCATCTGGTCGTGTACTTATACATGTATCTATGTACTCTATGAAGTACATGCTGAGTCACAAATAATGGGTGACATTCCATTTATAGGGTTGAAACATCATATGATCCTTAACACTAGCTAAAACCCTATCATCATAGCCACGCCCCCCCATACGGCTTGTAACACTGAAGTACACACCTTGTTTCTTTGAAATTCGAATTTGAATTTTGTGGTATATCGAGTAGATTTGTGATCTTTCCTTCTGAAATGTAAGGATCCCGCTAACCCTTGCTGCGGTTTTTTTTAAATGAAAAAAAAAATGATTTGGAGGTATCCAAAACTCTATAATTCTCTACCTCTTACATCGTCGAACCACCATCAAGCTATTCTGATCCAATATCTACAATTTCATATTTTTGTGCTAAGAAATGGGTGTGCAATGATTGATTGATCAGGATATATAGAACCTCCGGCCAAACAAAAATGCCTATGGTGAATGATGAACTAAGGGAGAAAATCATAATAAAAAATAGGGGAATATACCTCGATCAATTTTTGTGTTGATATAAATTAATTTTTGTGTGAATAACACTGAATAAATCAATAATTAAAAGATAATTCTCCAAAAACCCAATTAATCTAGCCCATCCCACAAGATGACCGAATTGCAGATCAATATATTTTTTGATTGGTTAACATTCATAATAGAAATCAAGAATAGTAAAAAAAATACAAATAAAAAATATCCTACCTAGATTTTGGATCAATCATTAATGAATAATGTTTTTATTTACATCGTTGATGAGATCCTCCAAATCCGTCGGTGCAATGATTCGTGATCCGATCCCGATCCGCTGTCGTTCGCCAAGAATTCTCTCCTCCAACAAATCTTAGGTATTTAGGGTTTAGTAGCCAAACCTGAGACAATTTTCCTATATCCACTAATAAAGGATAAAAATATTCATTTTTTTGTTATAATAAAATAAATAAATTATTTTAATTTATTTCATTAATTCACACCCGTGATAATTTTTTCACAAATGACGTGCACCGAAAAGGGTTATGTCACACCTAGGGTAAAACCCACATTATAAAATCAATGGTTCCCTTGGATTTATAATCTAGGCCTCCATTAAGAATTTATTAAACTTTTTCAGGAAAAATGTGCATGTTTTCTATTTAAAATATTTAATGTATTTCAAACATTTATTCTAGGAACACCAAGCCTCAGAATCGCACACATTCTATGTACATGGTAATGAAAAATAATCCATATTATATCTAATAATAATACATATAAAAAATATAGGATTTTACAAATAATATGAACTATTATTTTGATATCCAATTCTTATAGCTAGTTATACACACCAAAAAATAACCAAGCCTTTTCAATAACTAGTAAGTATCCAGAGTTGCATGATTTACTTTCCTTATTATCTAATAAACTTCATAAAGTCTTCATATTCTATAAAAGTAGCCTGAATCAAATGTTAACTATGAAAAATATTTAAGTAATTCAAAAATTATCCAAATAACTTTTTGGTCTTGATACATTTTCTAGAAAAAATGTTAGGAAAGCCTTTTTAGAAAAAGTTAGTACGATCTGTGTCATCCCAGTAACCACTGTCTGATGGTAACAATCTATTTGGCCTTATTATGATTATCCTTATACTCTTCCTTCTTCAATTGAGTAAAAAATAAATTGGAAGCTCACAATTACTCCATCCGATGGGGATCACTCCAACGGATATGACTTCAATGGATCTGACTCGGATGGAACCTACTCTATTGGATTCGTTTTGATGGACTCGTTCTAATAGAACTCATTCTGATGGAGCTTCCTTAGCATCAACATGAAAAACAAACTCTAGTTGGAAACTCAATACTTGTTCCAAAATTGTTAGAGCTCTAGAACATGTGAATAGTTCAACACACTTAACGTATGAATGTACTATGCCCCCCTTTTATAGTAAGCACAGAATGGAAAATGTGGGAAAATTAATTCCTTTCCCTTATCAACGAAATTCATAATTCTTTGATTTATTATTCATTTATGTATTTATATTTTACTTCTTAAACTCTTCTAAATACTTCTGTGAGCATCTAGAACCTTCTCAAGTCTAATAAAATCTATAGACTTCTTCATGTTTAAAAACATTTCTTCATTCCTATTATTCATTATGATTGTTCATCCTGATTGTTCATTATGATGAAAACATATTAAAAAATGAAGAAGTACCATTATGATGAAATTTTGTATATACTGAATTTTTTCTCATACAAATGATCCATATCAACAAAAATAACACTTATTAAAACATCGATAACATTCTATATCAATCAATGACTCATTCGAAAATACTTTGGAAGAAATCACATAAATGAAATATGTTCAATGTATTTATCCGTTTCTTAAATTCCATAGACCAATGATCCTACATCCAATATAGTTTGGCATCTGATGACTTTATTAGTATCAACATGCATATGATGTATTAGTCTCTACTTCACTCTTATGGATTATTGTTTCTAACAACTCAAACTTTAATAATCATTATTACTCTGATAAAACTCTGCATCTGATATAAGAATTTCACCAATAATATAAAATTAATCAGTATGGATCAGTGTCATCAATTAATTATTTACTTCAGCAAGATAAATCTTCTAGCCTTATGATATTTTCACAAAAATGATTCTCATATCAATGATCTAAATTATTTTGTTTCTAGTGTTCCTCGTATTGATGAGCCTCATCCAGAATACATCACATTTTATTCTTCCTTAATCTACAAACTCTAGCTCGTATTATGACTTCTTCATGATTGATGAGAAATCCATGATCAACAAAGTATCATCAGATTCACGTCGGAATGTTCTATAACTTACAATTTCTTAAAACACCTTTGGTATTTCCAATCAAGACTTATTATAATGGCCTGGATCTATTGAGTCATACTAATGGTATGAGTCTGATTCTTATACCAATGGATTTGGTATGATGTTCCATGTCTCATTCTTTGTTATACAGTTGATCTACTATGTCTGGTGGTTCTTCCTGGTTAGTATAATGGTTAGTCCAATGAATTTTGTTTGAAAACCAACATTCTACTTGTTTCTACTTCATCTGGATATCATCTATTGATAACAAATAAAACCAACACTGAACTTGGGACTAACATTAATCAGGTTCTAACAAAACATTATCGACATGTAATCAGGTCCATGCATAACATTGTGAACATGTAATCTAGTTCATGCATAACATTTTGAACATGTAATTAGGGCCACTCATAATAGTGTGATCATGTAGTCAAGTTCATGAATAAGTAGAAACACCTCATGGGAGGGACACACCACTCTCCCTAGTGGCATCCCTATCTTACTGTATATGGTTCACTCCCCATTCCATCTATGTTTATCACATGATATATACATATAAATATTTATCCAATTCATTAGATAGAGATATAGGTACCACCCATAACATAATGAAAATCATATTTATGTGTGTCATAATATAATAAAAAATTCAACATATCCTAACCCATGAAATGAAATTAGTATTATAAAAATTTCATAATATCATAACCTTTGTAAAATAGACTTGTTTCATAATCTTTTTAGCATAGTATAACCCATGAAAATAAGTAGGTTTCATCATGGTATAACATGTGGAATAGAAATGGGTTTCATTAAAACATTTTATCTTAAACATAAACCATTTAAATAAAAAATAATAATGGTTTCCTTGGATAAAATCCCTAGTAAAGAATAAACTACATCAAAGTTTTTCATCTTAGATGGAGGACCATTTTGAAAGATCAGTAGGAGCATTTCTTTAGGGAAATAACCTTTCATTCAAAATTAATTTTTAAAACATAATAAAATTTCAAAATACATTTTTTAAAAAACATATTAACTGATATTTAAAAATAATTTGAAACTTTTCTTAATGAAAATATCCTTTCTGGTTTTTGTAAACATAAAACCTTTTTAAAAACCTTTTTATTTCCAAATAACCTTGAAACGTTATAAAGTAATATATGAAAACCACTTTAAACACTTTTTGAAACAAAAAACTTTTTTAAAATAATTTTTATTTAAAATCATCTAAAATATTTTTTAAAAATATTTTTTAAAATATTTTTATAAAACATGGTTTTTGAGTAAAACATATTTCCGTTTAAAGAGGGAAATAAGGCCATATTTTCTTAAAAACATTTTGTTAACTATATTAAGTAAAAAATATTGTAAAAATGATACCATTACATGAAATTATCATGAATAAACATAGGATAAGATAATTTGGGATTATTATTGGGAAAGGATCATAATATTTCGTCAATGTAATCATATTCATTAAGAATCCCTGTAAATGATGATATTATAACGATAAACTCTTACCAAATTGGTAACATTGAATCACAATACCTATGAAACAATAACATTACATGAAGCATAAAATATCATGAAGAGAAGTATATTTATGATATAACATATAAAATGATTATTAAATAAACCTCATAAAATAATGTAAGTGTATAACATAACAATTGTCTCAAAGAAGGAAAATTGTGGAAAAAATCCATTACCGCTTTGGTAACTTGGAATCTAAAAACCCCAAGAAATATAGATACTAAAATGGTTATTTAAATCCATATAAATTTAATTATAATAATAAAAAATAAATTCATGGGAAGTATATACACCACACAACAAAAATAATGGGCGAATATGGCATGTATCTCAAAAAATAAAAGAGAGTCAAAAAAACCTTACTATAAGTCTTGAATTCTATCATACTCATTAAAAAATCATGTATAATAAATATAATTTTATTGTACATATATAAAATAACCATATTAATATATATATATATATATATTAACATATACTATTTAATTATTAATTTATTTTATTAGTTTATTAACAATTTAATGTTTATGTTACGTTTCGGGTAATAACCGCTTTGTTTTTGGTACATGTTTTCACTTTTTATTCTTGGTCAACATACTTGGATAATTATTTAATCATCTCCATAATTATCAAAATGATATAAATATAATATATATTAAGTATGTATGTATTTATAAAAATCTATAAAATATAGGAATTAGAAATGAAATACTCTATTTGTAGAGAGGGTAGGTCGTATATACGCATGAAAATTGTTTCCATTTTCTTGTTATGTATAAATAAATAAAATTATATGATATATTATTATTAAATAATAAATTTTATGTAATTATATTGCATGTGTTTATTAAAATAACACTTAATACGTTCTATTTAAAGCGTAAATGAATCACATCACATTGTGAGGTGGTAGTCCTCTATACACATGAATGACATTATCATTTTCTGAAAAAATGGAAATCAGGAAGGTATATGTGATATAAAAATTAAATAATCATAATAAAATCATAATCATAATAGATATCATATATAAACTATAAATTCACAATTATTTCCAACTTTGAAATGTAGTAATGGAATTACAAATTACATCGGTTCGTGAAGTGGTAGTTTGTCATAAACATGAATGTGGATTGTATATCCCATATGATAGACATGTATGAACTTATAGGTCATTCCATTAAAATAAAAAAAATCTTAGTATATTTAAAATAATAATGCTATTATACAATTATGAAATAAAAATAATTGAAGGGTCTTAAGGATTAAATAAAAAAACATTCATTGATGAATGTTACCTCTTATTTGGGTATCTCCTTTTGGTTTGCACCAAAGGACTTACTTGGTAGGATTTATCCCTAGAGGAAGGATTATAGGAATAAGGGAGGGAAGTTGGGAAGATATTTTTTTAGGGTTTGGATGATCAAAATGTCTTGAGAGATATAATGATAGGGGGAGAGTAGGAGGCCTTTTATAAATAGAGGAGAGGACACACTTTGCCTTTTTTAAAATAAGATAAGTGAAACCATGTTCTTACCTAACAATAGGATTTAATGTAACACCCAGAATTTTTTGAATTATTTTTTTTCAAATTAATTTAACCTTTTTGTTATTTCTCATTTCACGCAACACTGAAGATAGTTTAATTCATATTAAATCACTATGTTTGGTTTGTATTATACACAACACCAAGTTAATTGTGCACAAAATTCAACATGAACTTTAGATTTATCTACATAGAACACTGAGTTTAGCTTGTGTTACACACAAAAATGACTTTCCTCAATTTCTTGTGTAACATGCAAGACCGAGTTTTACCGAATAATAGTATATCATTAAAATGTTATTACATAATATAATAAGATATAATCTACCTGTTAAACTAGGAGTTATGAATTGTATTAACTAATTTATGATAATATATGGTTTAAAAAAATATAATATGAATTCATAGGTTACTAAATAATTATAATTGAATATGAAAACTGATTGAATATAAAGGGAAATACTATTATTTTTAAAGTCATAAAGATGTTTTCTCTTAATAAATTAAATTAATTACAATTAGTTACTAATATTAATATAATATATATGTAATATATTCAATAATTTTTTTATATCTATCCAATATATTTTATAGACATAAGATAAGAATAAACACAATTTTATTCTTAAAAATTAATATTTTTATTAAGGCATTTTTAACGCCTTTTAATGGAGAACCCATTTTAAATGAATTTTTGGAACTTTTATAGATATAATATGTAAAAATAAACTTAATATTTTAAATATGAACACAATAATAAGGTTAGGGAAAAATTTTGGTCTTTTTCTGTGAAGTTTTATTCTTTAGTGAATAGTGAAAAATACAGAATTTTAGTTCAAAATAGCCTTTTCATCTAATTTATTTATAGGGTTAAATTATATTATAAATTGGTTTTAAATATTAATTAGATAATATTTTTATTAATTAATATAATTTAGGTTATTTATATCAATTTAAATTTGAAATTTGGTATAAAAACTAGGCTATCTTTTTAATGTTTTTACTTTAAAAACCTGCATTATCGACCCAACTGCGGGATTAATTTTAAATTAATTTCTTCCAATTATATGATTGGAATTTAGAAAAATTGATTTAAAATTTTGAAGAATAATAATTTCTAATTTCTAATAATTTCAAATTAATTTTTTACCAAAACATTAGTGAATTTAATTAAAATTAATTACATCGATTAAGGTAAAATTAATCTTAACTAGGGACTAAACCATAAATTTAAGACCCAAAAAACCTATGAAATTGTACAAAATGAATTTATTGGACATATTTAGACCCCATAATACCTTTTATTTACTTTTTATCATTATTGTACCCACTTTTAATAAATAAACGTGGGTTGGGTTCCCCTTTTCCAAAATATTACATGTGTGCCTCTCCTCCACCATTATAAAAGGCCTCCTCTCCTCCAACTTCCTCATGCATCTCAAGAAAATTTAGATCAAACAAAATCAACATAAATAAATCCACAACATTTATACCTTACTTTTTTATTCATCACTTTGGGAATAAATCCTTACAAGGAATCCCTTGGGTTTAAACCAAAAGGAGTTACCTGATTAAGAGGTAGCACCATCCCTCAAACTCGTTTATTTTAATTTCTTTCTCCCATACCTATACTTTTATTATCCATGATTCTATAAAAAAAATTAACCTCAATATACTATGATATTTTCATGCTATGTTCTAAACCTACACTTATACATACTTCTATCTAATGGGTAACGAACATACTGTTTATGTGCACGGAGAACTACTACCTCACAAAATGATGATTGTAAATTTTTACATTAGTTCCCCTAATGGTGGAAAATATGATGGAAAATATTTTTATATATTTTATATATTATATTTATTATATTTATCATTTCTTTAATATTATTTATTTAATTTAAAAAACTCATCTTTATACTTTTATTGTTTGTTAATACGATAATTTCGTTTGAGGAAGTGTGAACTACCACCCCCTCAAAGCGATGTGATTTGTTTGTACAGTTTGTGGAATATATTAAGGATGAGTTTAGTGAATATATATGATATATATTATATAATAAATCTACTTTAAATATGATATATATAAATATATATACATATAAACCTTCTAATTACTTTATTTTAACCTGACAATTAAAAGAAAATTGTGTTCATGCATACGTATGGCTTACCATATCCATGAACGGTGCATTCCATTTTATAATTATATATTATATAAATTATTATAATTCACATATAATTAATATAAATTATATTTTAATAATTTTTTACAATCTGTAAATCAGGATATAATTATAAGGACTAAATACATAAAAAACTAAGACACATGTGAAAAATAAAGCAAATATTACCAAAAGTGAAAACTTAACATATAATTGTTTAAAATCGGGTAATAAAAATCCATAATTAAACCATATATGGTATTATAAGTAATAATATGGTTTTTTTTTATATTTATAATAAATTTATTTATATTATACAATAGTTTTGAATGAGTAAGATGAGAGTCAAGATACATGGTAAGAAAATTTTATCTCACTTTTATTTTTATGAGATACATGCCTTAATCATTACTCAATTTTTTGGTGTGGTTTATGTACTGACTAGAGATGTATTATATTTTTATTATACTTAAATTTATGGGTATTAAAATATCCATTTAATTATCTTTATTTCACAGGATTTATGTTTTAAAGGTTTCGAGATCGGTAAAATACTTTAGTCTCAATTTTCCTTCTTTGAGACTCATATTTTATTATAAACCTAAATTATTTTTTGAGGTGTATATAATTTCATTTTGCATGTTATATAATGAAAATACTATTTTCATGATATTTTAATCTAAATTTAATTTCATTTTCTTACATGGAGAGTATGATCGTAAGTTACCAAGTGATAAGAGTTTACTGAAATAGTCTCATTGTTTTTTGAGATTGTTTATGATTATGCCTAAATTAATAAAATATCATGATTAATATCTCAAAAACACTAAATAATTTTTATATCCTTTGGTTATTAAATATATAATCATGTATTGGTATCATTTCCTACACTTTGGTACTTAATATAATGTTTTTATGTAAAATCCTTAAGTCTCTCTCTTCGGTCAGAAATCTATTGTATTCAAAAACCATTTCTGAAAAAATATTTTCAAAAATGATTTCAGAAGATATTTTAAGCCCATTTTCAAGGAAAAAGTATTTTAAAAACATTTTATGGTTTTAAATTTTTTATATTTTTTCAAATCTATTTTAAAAGTGAAAGGTTTTCAAAAGTTATTATGTTTTAAAAAGTGTTTTTCAAAAAAAAATTGATATTTTCCTCAAGAAATGTTTTTAAAAGATATTTCAAAATTATTTACCATCTATGATAACATATGTTGGTATTAAAAATTCCTTTCTTGGTAAATTATTCTATGTTTCCATTCATATTCTTTCTGTTGATGGATTATGTTTTGATAGAATTATGTTTATAAAAATCATTTATATTTCTTTGGTTGTGTTATTTTGAAACCCACACCTTTTCACAGGTTATGTTTATGATAAAATTATTATGAAACCTCTCTTTTTTAGATAGGTTATGATATGATTACAAGTTTATGATACCAATTTCATTTCATTGGTTAAGATATGATTTTTAATTATTTTGTGGAACATGTATGTATTATTTCATTATGAGATAGGTGGGACCAATATCTACCTCTAATGCATTAGTTAAAGATTTATATCTCATGAGATAGAATAAGATGGTATTGGGAGTGAACCTTAACTACAAAGATGGCCATGGAAGTGAACCATGACTACCAATATATTATGAGGATTGAACTCATGCTACTAAGATATCCATGGGAGTGAACCATGACTATCAATATGGTATGAGGAGCGAACCCATATTATTAAGGTGGCATTGGAAGTGATTCATTGGATACTGCAGAAATAATATTAAATGATTTTGTGTCTTTCACAATTCCATATTTTATTCCTATGTTGTGCTTTTAAGTATTATGTTATTTATTTTCATAGGATTTATGTCTTATAAACTGCTAATATTTATGTCATGATTCATGTTTATGATCTTTGATATACATGGTATGATCATCTATTTTCTTGATCATGTTATCATACCCTTATTCTCATGATTACTCCGACATGACTCTCTTATTTACCTATACTGAGAATTTGAGCTAACCACTTTTTTATGTTTCCTTTACCAGGTTATGAAGATATGTATTATGTTTGATGTTTTTAAGAAGGGTTCTAGTAAAGAAGAACCTAGTGGGAGATAATGTGGCTAATTTATATAAAACAATTTATGGTTACATGTTTCTAATGGCACTATAATAATAAAGTATTTAGGAGTATGTTGTATAATGTTTTATGTATCCCAAAAAAGTGATGTAATGTATATGTTTGTTAGGACAGAGTTGTTATAGTTAGTATCAGAGAAAAGGTTTAGTTAACATTTGGAAACAAGGATGAGAAAAATTTAGTGAGATCCCTAGGTATATTTCTAAGGATTTTACTAGGGATTTATCTAAGGGTAATTATAAGTATGAGTTAATGTATAGGAAAATGTCTTGTAATATTTTTAAAGGATAGAGTGAGTGGTTTTCTAGAAATACATCCCTATTTGGATACTAAAAGTGTATATGGCTCTAGCATAGATGTACATAGGGGTAAAAACTCTAACAAGTTGATTTGAGCCTTACATAAGGAAATTTGGTACAAAAATAACAGGCCTTAATGTACACCTAGTTTACCATCCTGTGGGATACGCTTTGGGAATTCACAAAAATCTTCATGAACCATCATGAAGGATTTAAATATATTTTGGCTACGAATAACCTAGGATGAACCTTGAGTGAAATATATTAAGGATGTTTTCATGATTTAGACATCCTATAAGTAATTATTTTTATGACTATTTGATTTTCTAATATATTAAGTAATGCTCACACTATGATTATAGTTTTAGTCAATATAGGGAACATGAAGGAACTGAATTAACATTAAATTTGATGGGCGATTTGTTGATTAGAAGTCAATTGGGATGATCACTATAGTGAAAGATTTTGTGATCATGACATATCAGTTTTCACAGAACTTGATTAACAACATGTACCTTAACCTACTCTCATACTCCCTAATGAAGAGAAATAAGGAGTTTGATGAGAGTTCAGGTAATGAAGATAATGGGGGAAAGATATTCAATTTCATTTATGTCAATAATGTAGAATGAATCACTTAAGTGAATATATTACAGGATCAAGAAGACGTTTTGACAATTGAAAATAAGGACCCAAAGAAAGTGACAACATGGGAAAAATAAAGAGTTCAGTTAACAAAATGGATGAAAATATTGGCCTCCCTAAGTCATCATAAAAGGTTATGTGTTTTAAGTTGAGAATAAATTTTCATTATGAAACGCAATGTCCCAATAGGAATTCTCATGAATAGAATCATTAAGGTTGTATGAGTAAGGTTTAAATTGTGGATGGTGATGAGACTGTAGATGAAATGTGAAAGGAAAGAGGATTTTTTAAAAGGATGAGGTATCATTGTTAATGTCATAAGTATTAAGTGGAATAATAAATGTTTTTATTTATTTTGACTAAAGAATTATGTTATATGAAAAGATAAATATATAAGTATTTTCATGTTTATGTTTTTTTCAATTGATTTATATGATTAATTTGAATGGATCTGATGTGATAGAAAAGTGACTTGATGGAAAGGTTATGTCCATGGAAAACACATGATTATGGATAATATAATCATTAATATGTTTCTTATGTTAGGATAATGTTGTTTGGATAAAGATATGTTGAATATAAATAAATTAGATGGTATTAATAACCTTGGAACTAGTTAAGGACTTGTTTACAAGTAGTTTATACTATCATGGATAAAGTTTACAACTTCTTGGATTTATGGAATATATCTAGTAATCATTGGAATAAGGAATCATGATTGTTTTGGATATGTATTTATGGTAATTCAAGTTATTATAGTGTTTCAAGAGAATATATTATGAGAGTATTAATATGTTTGGAATGTGAAAACTAAGAGATACTTTGTGATATATGGGGGAATCAATTCTAAGTTGATTTCATGACATTATTTCTAATGTTTTGTATTTTAAACTTTCAAACGGGATATAAGGTTAACCATTCATGAAAATTTTATGTTAATCTTTTGAGGAAATATTTATGCACTGAGTTTGTATTGAAAACCTTTGTTAAAAGGATATTTAGTGATTAAAATTATTTTAAGGATTTCCATATTATTTATTTTGGAAATTATTTTAAAATTGTTTTAGGAAAATACATCATGTATGTATGGTGACAACCAATCATGTCTGGTAAGGCCACAGGTCATGAACCCATGACCGAAGGATGATAAGGGTTTCCCACCTACCACTAGCCTACATGATGTACAGGTTAATGTGTAATTGTTTTTAATGAATAATTATTAATGATGAACTAGAATAGTTAATTTTTATGTTTACTGATTACTGTATTAAACATATTAATTTTGAAGAATAGTTAGAGATAAATATTTATACTTTTCATTCTTCTATGGGCATTAATATCTGCTAAAAGTGTATTTTATCACTTTAGGCATCAAAGTTAATTTTTTTACATCCATTTCTTGAAGTAATTGATGAATTAGAAATAGATAAAAGCATAACTAAATAATTTATTTTAATTTATAGAAATATATTAAATATGTATATTTCCATATATCATTGGTTAAATAAATAATTAATAAATGTTAGGATAATGATCAAAATAAAATGTATTGTCCAAATACCTTAATTTTTTTGGAATAGATTTCCTTTTAAATCATCACAGATTTATGACTTTGAGGCCCTCGAAATTTCTTTGATCATTTACTTTTTTGTGCTTGATGACCTCAATCACTTCCTATAAATATTTACACTTTTCCTCTACGTCCAATATTTACTCCCAACCTATGTTATTCTATTTGGAAACCTAGTTATATGTTATTTTTGGTAACCATTATTGTTTCAACTTTCCCTTCTTAAGGAATGTTTTTGTATCCATTTTTATGATGAAGGTTTCTATGAATTAAACCCTCAAGTATTAAACTTTTGACAACCCAGACAAATTTTGAGAGAGAAATTAATTTTAAGGGGAGTATAATGTAACATTTCAAGATTTTGTGAGATATTATTTTTTGAATTAATGTAACCTTTATGAAATTTTTAATTTCACGCAACACTAAAGATATTTTATTTTAGAGTAAATCACTATGTTTGGCATGAATTATATAAAACACCAAGTCAATCTTGCACAACACACAACATGAACATTAGATTGATCTACATGGAACAGTAAGGTTATCTAGAGTTACATGTAACAATTTCTTTCTTCTATGGCTTTCATAACATGCATGACCATGTTTTATAGAGTAATATTATATCATTAAAATGTTATTACTTAATATAATAATATATAACATAAATATTAAATTCGAATTTATTAATAGTATTAACTAATTCATGAAAATATATGGTTTATAAGAATAAAATATGAATTCATAAGTTACCAATTAATTTGAAATGAATATGTAAACCGATTGAACATAAAGGGAAATATTATTATCTTTATTCTCACAAAGCTATTTTACCCAAATAAATTATATTAATTATATTCAATAAAATAATTTTTATATTTATCCAATATATTTTAGACACATAATATAAGTACAAACCCAATTTTGTGCTTAAAACCCAATATTTTTATTAAGACATATTTACCACCTTTCAATAGAGAACCCATTTTATATAAAAATTATGTAATTTTTATAAATTTAATATATCAAAATAAACATAATATTTTAAATAATAACATAATAATTATGTTATGGTAATTTTTTTTATTTTTCTATGAATTTTTATATTTTATTGAATATTGAAAAATATTGAATTTTAGTTCAAAACTTCCTTTTTATTTAATTTATTTATAAGGTTAAATTATATTTTAAATTGGTTTCAAAGTTTAATTAAATAATTTTTTATCAATTAATATTATTTAGGTCATTTATATCAATTTAACTTTGAAATTTGGTATAAAAACACAGCAAAATTTTGAATGTTTTTACTTTAAAGACTCGTATTGTCGACAAGACGGTAGGACTAATTTTAAATTATTTTCTCTCACTAATTTCATTTGAATTTAGAAAAATGGATTCAATATATGTAATAAGAATAATTTATAAATTATAATAAGGTCAAATTATATTTTCACCAAAAATATTAGTGAAAATAAATAAAATCAATTACATCGATTACGGTAAAATTAAACTTAACTAAGGACTAAACCTTAAATTTATAACCAAAAAACCTGTAAAAATTTAGAAAATATATTTTGTGACTATATATAGACCCTATCCCCCCTTTTCTAGAATTTCTATCATTCTTGGAACCACACGCAATAAAAAAATGTTGGTTGGGTTCCCCTTTTACAAAATATTAAAAGAGAGCGAGTCCCCCTCCATTTTAAAATACCTCCTCTCCTCCCACTTTCTCAACCCTATAAATAAAATTTGTATTAGAAAAAATCTACACAAATTTATAACCACCATAGCTCTATTAACAATTTAATCCTCCCATTTGGAAGAAATCCTTCCAAGGAGTCCCTTTGGTGAAAAAAATGAGTTACCCGATTAAGAGGCAACACCCTCCCTCAAATTCCATTCTTTTATTTTCTTTCTCCACTCCCTAAAATACTCTTACTGCGTGATTGTATAAAAATAACATTTTCCTAAATATACTTTCTCGTTTTTATTTTATGTTATATAACTACACTTATACACACTTCTATTAAATTGGAAATGAACATACTGTTTACATGTACCACGAACTACCACCTCACTAAATGATTATTGTTCATTTTTCATTTATTGCCTCTCATGGTGGAAATTAAGATGGAAAATATATTTATATATGTTATATATTATATTTATTATGTATTTAATCTTTCTTAATTCTTTTATATCACATGTACTTAAACTTTCCATTTTGTGTTAATACGATAATTTCTTTTGAGGAATTGTGGACTACCACCCCCGCAAAGCTATGTGACTTTTCATACACTACATGGAATGTATTAAATATGGATTTATTGAATAAATTTATTATATATGATATAATAAATCTACTTTAATAATTTTATATATAAAAATATTTACATGTATGTTTTTTAATTTCTTTCTATCAAAAAATATTTTAAATGGAAAAAACGTTCATGCGTACGTATGACTTATTGTCTCCATAAACAGTATATTCTGTTTCATAATTATTTATTCAATGGATTATTACAATAAAAATATACATAATATAAATTATATTTAAATAATTTTTTACTTTCTATAAATCATGATATAAGTATAAAAACCAAATATATGACAAATTTAGACACATGTGAAAAACAAAACGAATATTACCCGAAGTTAATCCTTAACATTGAATTTTTAACAAGTGGGTAATAAAAAGCCATAATAAAAACATATATGATATTATAAGTAATAATATTTATCTTTTATAGATTTATAAAAAAATTATTTTTTATTATACAGGATGTTTGAATGAGTACAATGAGATTCAACACACAAGGGAAGGGAATTTCATCTCACTTTTATTTCCATGAGATACATGCCTTAATCATCACTCACTTATTTTGTGTGTTGTATATACTAACCATGAATTTATTATTTGTATATTATAATTAACTTTATGGGTATTAAAATATCCATGTTATGATCTTTCTTTCATTGGGTTTAATTTTCAAAGGTTACCAAATCAGTAAAATAGTTTTATCTAAATATTTCTTCTTTGAGAATCATGTTTTATTATGAAACTAAATTATTTTTTCAGGTGTATATACTTACAGATTAAATTTTATATCATGAATATATTATTTTAATTATATTTTAATCTTCATGTCATTTCCTTTTATTATATAGGCAGTATTATCCTAAGTTTCCAAGTGATATGAGTTTATTGAAATAATCTCATTGTTTTTCGAGATTGTTTTTTATTATGATTAAATAAATGAAATATCATGCTCCACATCTCAAGAAAACTCACTAATTTTATTATCCTTTAATTATTCATGATATCATCATATATTATTACCATTTACAAATCTTTTTTACTTAAGATAATGTTTTTTTGTAAAATATATTTGTCTCTCTCTTCAATTAGAAAACTATTTTATTCAAAAACCATATTTAAAAATTGTTTTCAACTGATATTTGATGCACATTTTTAAGGGAAAAGGATTTAAACAACTTTTTATGTTTATTAATGCCTCGTTAATAAATTTTAAAATCTATTTTAAAAGAAAAGTGTTTTTAAAATGTTTTATGTTTCAAAAATCATTTTTCAATGAAGAAAGGATATTTTCCATGAGAAATGTTTTTAAAAGATATTTAAAAATTATTTATCATCTAAGAAAACATATGTTTTTTTCATTCACACAATTCTAGGGAAATTATTTAATGTTTATATTCATATTCATTCTTTGAATGGATTATCCTTTTCTGGCATGATTTTTATGAAAACCATTTCCCTATTATGAGTTATATGATTTTGAAACCTGCTATATTTCACGGGATATGTTTATGATGAAATGATTATGAAACTTATATTTTTTCACAGGTTATGATATGATTACATGTTTATGATCCATTTAATTTTATTTATTAAGATATGATTATTTATGATTTTTTGGCATATGTATGTATGATTTCATTATGATATGGGTGAGACCTATATCTCTCTACAATTCATTGGTTAAATATTTATATCTCATGAGATAGACTAAGAGGTATTGGGAGTGACACTTGAATACTAATATGGCCATGAGAGTGAACCATGACTACCAAGATGGTGTGAGGAGTGAACTCATGCAATTAATATAGCCATGGGAGTGAAATATAACTACCAAGATTTCATGGGGAGTGAACCCATACTATTAAGATGGTCTTGGAAGTAATGCCATGGATACTATGGAAATCATATTATATGTTTATGTGTCTCCCATAATTCCATGTTTTATACCTATGTTATGCTTTTATAGCATAAGTTATTTATTTCTTTATAATTCATGTCTTATGAACTACCAATATTTATAACATGATTCATGTTTATGATATTTGATATGCAGGTTATGATCATTTATTTTCTTGGTCATGTTATCATACCCTTATACTCATGATTATGCTTATATGTCTCCCTTATTTACCTTTACTGAGCATCTAAGCTCACCCCTTTTTATGTTTCCTTTCCGAGATTATAAATATATGTATTATGTTTGTGGTGTCAAAGAAGGGTTCTAGTAAGAAAAAACAAGTGAAAGATAATGTATCTCATTTATGTACCAATGTTTATTTTTTCATGTTTCTAAAGGCGCTAGACTAATACTGTCTTTGGGTGTCGGTTGTATAATGTTTAAATATTATGCAAAAGTGATTTAATTTCTATGAATTTTAAGACTATTTTTTATTTAATAACACAAAAATACAATAATAGAGGTGTAACTATTAAAATATGGCATTCAAATGGGTTTGTACAAGTGTTGGGTCATTCTTACACTTCACATTCTATGTTTAACAACTAAGTAAATTTTTTTTCTCTTAATTGATTTAACTAATTTTAATTGTTTTCACTAATAAATATGTTCAAAAATTATGTGAACCTAATTATAAAATATAATATATTCTGATTTAAAAAATGGAATTCATTTTTCTAAATTCAAATCACATAATTCTTATAATGAATCTAAAATTAATCCCACGAACGGGATGAGAAAGTGTGTTTTTGAAATAAGAATGTTCAACATTTTACTAAGTTTTTATATCTAAATTAAATTTAAAAATGATTTAAATGAAAATAATTGTATTATTATATGTATAATTTAACTAATTATACTTTTAAACTAATTAAAAATATAATTAAACATTATAAATTATTTAGATGAAAAGTTAGTTTTCAATTAAAATTCAGTATTTTTTATTATTCATCAAGAAATGAAACTTCTCAAAAAAATTACAAAAAATGAACCTAAGATAATTTTGATATTAAATTTTTCAAAAATTATGTTTATTTTTCAAATAAAATTCATAAAATTATCAAAAATTAGTTTTAAAATAAGGGCTTCAATAAAAGTTACTAAAACTACTCTTTAGAAGAATATGCCTTATTATGCCTAAACTTGGATTTATTCTTACGTATTTTTTATAAAACACATAAGAAAAAATTATATTGTTTATTTAATATATAATAAATACTTTTCATGATAATCATTCATCAAAAGTGGTTTGTTTAATTTATTGAGATAAAATGTGTATATGCATAGAAAAATAGTTATTTAGAAAAGAAATTTCTTTATTTTCAAATAGTTTGTACTCTAATTTATAATTAATTTGTAACCAAATAAATAATTATTTATTCATGTTTAATTAAATTATTCATAATTTATTTAATCCTATTCATATATATAATTCAAATACCTATGAGAAAATTATCATATTAAATAATAATATTAATAGTATATTGTAGTTCGGTGAAAGTCGGTATTGCATGAAACACAAGATAATGAAATAATTCAATATAGTATATAATATACAACAAAGAAAGTGTTTTGAGTACCAAAATAAAATCTCATTTTTTTCATGTAGTGCACAATTAGCTTGGTTTTTCATATAAATCATGCTTAAATTAGTGTTGGGTGCAATCCAATACATAAAATAATTTTAATTTATTTGAAAAATAATTCATAAAAACTTGGGGTGTTATATTTTATCTCCCTTAAAATCAATTTCCCCCTTGAAATTAATCTTTTTTATCAAATTATTATAACTTCAAAGATCCTTTCATTGAAACCCACATAGTAAAAATTAATGCTAAATATTACTTTAAAAGGGGAAAGTTGGAAACATAGCAGTTACCTAATATTTCTTAAAATAAGGTTTCCACATAGGAGAACATAGGTGATTAGTGAAGATTTGGACAAGGAAGAAAAGTGTTAATTGTTATACAGAGTGTTTTAGATAAGTGATCACTATAAATTTGGTGATATAGAGAAGGTTAGTGATCATAACACCATAGACCAAAGAGGTGTGATGAAGGTCATTGATATCATAAAAAATGATGATAATAGAACAGAATTTAATTTTATAACCCTTTTCATAAATCTGTGGAATTTTCTCAAGAATATATACTTACTTGATTTCATTTAATTCAGTATACACAATCTCACTCTTTAGTTATTCCTCTATCAATTTCCAATTTATATCTTTATCTTATAAATGAAGGTGAATTTTTCATTCCTGAAGCACTAACAGATCATGAGGTATATAGTATAAGGATAATTAATTCATTCAAAATTTACATATAATCATAAACAAAATGTTTGGAATAGGTTATCATTATGAATAAATATTCATATGGTTAAATAATGTGTTAATCTCAAAAACTACATTCACATTTCAACATAAACCATTTCATAAGCTTCCAAAAGATTAAAAATCCAAAATGTGAGAAAAAAGGTGACACAATTTCACAAAATCAGCTTAACATTGATCCCCCATATATCATAATGTATATCTTGGTTGTGATTTACCAAACATGTGAATTACTTTATCATGTTTTCTCTTGAAACATTGTAATATCCTGAATTACCATAATTATTTATAATAAAAATTCATGCTTTATTATTTAAAATGTTATTGGATATATGCCTTAAATAAAAAAAACACTATAAACTATATCTATAATAGCATTTTTTTTCAAAAAACCTTAATATATTTCAAAGGAAATTTGTATTATCAAATTTACTTTATTCTTATCCAATATCTATTTATCCAACTAAACACCATTTTATCTACATAAGGAACATATTAAAGGTTACATTAAATTACTCATGTGTTTTCCATAAAATATAATCTTTTTATAAAATCACTTTTCTAGGTCACCAAAACTATTGAACATATCCTTTCAAATCCTTAATAAAAATATATACTGAAAAATACTAATATATTTTACAATTCATATAACTTAATTCTTAAATACAAATACATGAACACTTACATTAATCCAATTCACCCTTAATACATTAACTAGTATTTCTCTTCTTCAACCTTAATACCTATTTCATTTCAAATGTCATTTGTAATCTCTTTATTGTTAGAAATATAACCATTTCTTGTACCACCTTCCCGATTCTCTTCATGATTTTTCCCCTTAGGACATCAATTTGTATAATTCACATACTATACACAATTAAAACATTCAAATGTTAATAAAACCTTAGGGACATCAATATTCCCATCCATTGCAGTAATTAGACTATTCATTTTTCCCCAAAATGTTACCTACTTTATAGACTTCTTCACCACACATAAGATATTTTCTCATTCCTTTAAGACATTCCTTTGAGTGATTATTCCCACATTCTTGAAATATACGAAAATGAATATTATTTTCTCCATGTTTTAGACTACCTAAAATCTTATCAAACTCTTTCATTCTCTTCATTGGTAAGCCTAAGAGTTTGTTAATGTACACATTGTTAATCATGTTCTATGGAAACTAATTAGGCATAATCACAACATCCTTTATTTCAATAATCAGCCCAATTGGATGATCATTAGTAAATAATCTATCACCTTTAATGTTTTCCCAATTACTTCTAGTTCCATTAATTATCTAAAACCATAATGTATAGTGTGAGTAATTATAATCATATTGGAAAACCACATAATCATGATTATCACATATAGGATGTCTAAATCACAACACTTCCTTTTTAATTTATGATACATCATGTTCATCCTAGGTTATTCATAATTATAATATATTTAAATCCTTCATGATGGTTTATAAAAAGTTTATTAATTTCAAAATCATATACCTCGATATTTCAAACCACGTGTGCAGTAAGGTCCATTGTCTAGCACCAGTTCCTCGTCAATTCTCACTCAATATAGTGTTTTTTGGGGTTGTTAAAACTATGTAAATTTGTTCCATATCCACATAAAATTTTAGTATTTAGAAATATATGTATTTCAATAAAACCACTCGCTCTATCCTTTACCAAAATTTCAGGTCATTTTTTTAAACATTGAATCACACTCAGACTTATTCTTAGAGAAATCCCTAGATATATCCTTAGAAATATCCATAGAGATCTCACTAATGTTTTATCAAACTAATTTCCAAGAGTTGACTAAACCTTTCCTTTGATACTAACTATAATGACCTTGGATAAACATATATAGATATTAACTTGTTTTAGATTTATATTAAATAAATTACACAAACACATTCCCAAGGACCATAATATTTTAGTACATTTGGAAACATAGAAACATAATCTTCTAACTTGGTGAAAGATCATAAAAATATTCCATAAATATTTTACCATTTTGTAATATTCTCAAGTATACACTACTTAAATTATTATTCATAACCTAGGGAAAGGAAACATAAAAAAGGGTGAGATAAAATGATTAGTTAGGGAAAATAAGAAAGATAAGAAATCATTCAATAAGCATAAGGGTGTGAGAACATGAGTTTAATATCAAAAAACCATACCCCACATATCAAAGATAATAAACATGAATCATGGAATAAATATTATTAGTTCATAATAAATGAATCATATGAAATAATAATGAGTCATGAGAGTATATCATTTTCATAAGACGTAGACTTTTTCAACACACATAATCTTATAACATTGTGAACATGTGTGAATAGAAAAAAATTCACTAATTACGTTAAGGACATGAAATCAAACTGTCACATAAACTTATGGACATGTAATCAGGTCACACATAATAATTTTAACTTGTAATCAAGTTCACGCATAACATTGTGAATATGTAATCATGATAATTCATAACACTATGAACATGTAATCAGGTTCACACATAACATTGTGAACATGTAATCAGGTTCACACATAACATTGAAAACATGTAATCTGGTTCACACATAACATTGGAAAATTTTAATTTGGTTCATTCATAAGCATTTACATAACTTGGGTGGGATACGCAACTATCCGTAGTGGAAACCCTATCTTATTATACCAGGTTCACTCCCAATTTTTGATATGTCTAGTTAGGTTGACACAAACATAGTACTCTTCAAAGGCATACACTACTTAAAAACATTCTTCGTGAACTAGTGAAATTAAACATAATAAAGAATGGGATAAAATAATAAATAATAGAAAACAATGAAGATAGTTAAGTATTTCATAAGTATAAGGGTATGAGAACATGAGTACAATATCATAAAACTATACCCTTCACATCAAATTTCATAAACCTGAATCATGGAATAAAGATTAGTAACTCATAATACATGAATCATAAGAAAAAATAATAACTCTTAAGAGTATAAAATTTTCATAAGACATTGAATTTTATAACACACATCATCTTATAACATTGTGAACATGTGTAAATAGAAACAGGTTCACTCATTAAGTTAATGACATGAAATAAAACCCTCACATAAAATTATGTGCATGAATCCATGTCCACACATAAAAATTTGAAAATGTAATCAGTTTCACACATAAAATTTTGAACATGTAATCAGTTTCATTCATAACATTGTGAACATGTAATCAAGTTCATGCATAACATTGTTAACATGTAATCAGGTTTACACATAACATTATGAACATGTAATCAGGTTCTTGTATAACATTGTGAACATGTAATGAGGTTCACGCATATGTAACTAGACCACTTGTTCAGGACACACCATTATCCCTAGTTTAAGTCATTTCTTTTTATTCTAGGTTTACTTCCCATTCTGTCCATTTTTATCTCATGACATATATATATATATATATATATTTACCCAATTCAGTACAACGAGATATAGGTCCCACCCATCACATAATGAAAACCATATTTATATTTCCAATAAGAACATAAAACATTCATCATTTCATAAACCATCAGATGAAATTGATATTATAAAAATCTCATAATATCATATCTTATAGAAAAGAGATAGGTTTCATAATTATTTCATCATAGAATAACCCATGAAAATAAGTGGGTTTCATCATGGTATAATCTATGGAAGAGAACCCTATTTCATAAGAAAATTTCCATATTAAACATAAATCGTTGATAGAAAGAATAAAAATGTTATCCATGGATCCTATCCCAAACAAATTATAAACTATATCAACATATTTCATCTAATATATAGGAGGATTTTTAAAGATCACTTGGATCATTTACTAAGGGAAATAACCTTTCATTGAAAATATATTTTTAAAACCTAAAACATTTTCAAAATTCTTTTAATTAAAAATCACTTTGAAAATTTATAAATAAATATTTAAAAATAATTTAAAACATTTCTTGGTGAAAATATCATATCGTCGTTAAAAATTATTTTTAAAATAGAAGACCTTTTTTAAAACATTTTTCTTTAAAAATAACCTTGAGATCTTATAAATAAAACATTGAAAACCATTTAAACAAAATTTAAAAATATAAAAATATTTTAAAAATATTTTACTTTAATAGTAGCTTAAAATTTAATTTAATATTTTTTGAAAACAATTCTAAATATCAAATTTTTTAGATAAAACATATTTTTGACCAAAGAGAGAAATAAAGAAGGATTTTCCTACAAAACATTTATTAACTATATTAAATAAAAAAACTTAAAATGGTACATTTACATGAATATATAATGAATTAATATAGTATAATAAAATTTATTATTATTCTTGAGATATGGATCATGATATTATATCAATGGAATCATAATCATAAATTATCCCTATAAATGATGAAATTGTAGAAAAATACTCTTACCACTTTTTCAACTTTGATACCTAATCCAAATGAAATAATAATAATACATGAACCATAAAATATCATTAAAAGAATTATATTTATAATATAATATGTCAAATGATTATTATATACACCACATAAAAGAAGATAGGTGTATAACATAATAATCTTCTCAAAGAAGGAAAATTGTAACAAAAATCCATTACCGCCTTGGTAACTTTAAAACTCTGAACCAAAGAAATATATATCCTAAAATTATTATGTAAATAAACATATATTTACATATAATAATATTAAAATACATTCATTTTCAGTATATACACAAAAAAACAATTTGGTGAATATGTCATATATCTCACAGAAATAAAAGTGAGATGAGAAATACCCTTACCATAAGTCTTGACTCCCATGATAATATTTAAAACCCCCTTTATAATAAATATAATTTTATTATAAATCTATAACTGAATAATATTAACATATTTAATACCATGTATTATTTACTTATGACTTTATTTTACCCGATTATTAATAATTCCATTTTTAAGTTATGTTTCTAGTAATAACCACTTTGTTTTTCATAAATGTTTTTACTTATTATTATTTTTCATAATTATTATATAAATATTTAATAATATAAATAATTATAACCATGATATAAATATAATATATTTTTATTTACAATAATCTATAAAATATAGAAATATGAAATGAAATACACCATTCATGGAGATCGTAGGTTATACGTACGTCTGAATATTATTTCCATTTTTTTATTGGATTAAAAGAAATAAAATTATATGATATATTATCATTATATAATAATTTTTACGTCATATATTTCTCATTTTTTTATTAATACCTTAATATCTTTCATGTAAAGTGTGAATGAAACATATCGCTTCGCGATGCGGTAATACGCCATACACACCAACGACATTATTGTATTCCCATAAAATAAAAAGCATGAGAATATACGTGATATAATAATTAAAGATTCATAATAACATCATAAGAATAATATATATCACATATAAACAATAAATCTTTCATTATTCCCAACTTTTAAAGGTGGTAATGGGAGAACGAACGACATCTGTTTGTGAGGTGGTCGTCCACCGTACACACGATCGATGATTATATACCCTATTTTATGGTAGTGTGATAAGTTTTATGTTACAAACTTATCATAACAACATATAAATAAGTTGAAGATATTGAGGTTATTATATAATCATTATATAAAAATAATTTAATGGGTTTGAGTAAGAAATAAAACAAAAACATTTGTTGATGAGTGTTACCTCTTCTTTGGGAATCTCCTTTTGGTGTGCACCAAATGTCTTACTTGGTTGGATTTATGCCTAAATTAAGGATTATAATATGATTTTATGGAATTTGGGATGATATATTTATAGGTTTTGGACTATCCAAATGGCTTTAGAGGTGTAACAATATGGGAATAAGGGGAGGCATTTTATAAGAGGGGAGACGATACACTTGGAATTTTAAAAATAAGTTAGATTAATCCATGTTTTTACCTAAAAATAGGCTTCCATAACACAAAAAATTAGATACTAGAGGTTTAATGGTATAAATATTTCCATAAAATTGGTGTTAGACAAGTGTTTTGTCATTAGTACACCTTATATTCTATGTTTAACCACTAAGTAAACTCATTTTTCTCTAAATCGCTACTATTAATTTTAAATCTTTTCACCAATAAGTTTGTTAAGAAAAATATTCTTAACCAATTAGATATTATAAATTATTATTATTTCAAATATTTAATCTAGTTTTTTAAATTATAATCATATAATTGGCAAAAATTAATCTCATATATGGGATGAGAAAGCAAGTTTTTAAAGAGAGAATGTTCAAAAGATTAATAGATTTTTATATCTAAATTCAATATAAAAGAGATTAAAATAACCTTAATTGAATTAATATATTTTCAATTGAACTAATTAAACTTTAAAACTAATGGAAATATAATTAACATTATTAATTTTTTAGATGAAAGTCATTTTTCAATTAAAATCTAGTATTTTTCACTATTAATAAAAAATGAAACATCTCATAAAAATACCAAAAATAAACCCTAAGATAATTTCAAAGGTATGAATTAAAAAATCATATTTATTTTTTCAAATAAACTTTATAAAAGTTTTAATATTTAGTTTTAGAATAAGTGTTCAATCAAAAGGCAGTAAAACTGCCTTTAAAAAAATACATCTTGTTTTTCCAAAAGTTGGATTTATTTTTATCTCTTGTATAGAAGATAGAAAAGATGAATGTTAAATAGTTTATTGAATATATATTATATAATTTTCATTAAAATAAATCATCAAAAGTAGTTTTTAAATTTATTGAGATAAAACATTTGTGTTCATTGAAAAGTAGTTGTTTTAGAAAATCAATTTCTTTATTTTCACATATTCTTTACTCACATGTATAATTAAAAAAATAACTCATTATATAAAAAAGTTTAAATAATTTATTCAAAATGTATTTAATACTATTCATACCTTACATTCCAATAGCTTTGTGACAACTGTCATAATAAATAATTATATTAATAGTATATTGTAATTTGGTAAACTCGGTCTTTTATGTACTAAAAGTTATTGAATAAACTCAGTATTATTTTAAATACAAGATAAAATTAGTGTTCTGTGTAATGATATATAATATATATACTTAATTTAGTGAAATATTTACTTGGTTTTCCATATAAATAAATCATAACTTGGTGTTTCATTAAATGCAAGCAATCAAACAATTTTAATTTATTTGAAAAATAATTCAAAAAAACTCAAGGTGTTATAAAATCTATCTCAAGAACATGGATATGGATTTTTTTTGTATGTATTTTGACATGTTTTTGTGGATCCAATGAGATTAATAGGTGTTAATAATTTACGGTAGGAAGTTATCTTTTATAATTGAGGAGGAGTGACATCTTTGTAAATACCAAAAAATACTCAATAATGGGAAGTCCCTCTCAACTAAAGTGCCTCATAACTTGATAAATATTGTATTATATAGATTATATGGTCTATAAACACCCCCCAAAAAATATTTTTTAGACATGTTATTATATATCCTTTAAGTTTACTTAATTTCACATTTTTTGTTTTCACCGCGATAATTTGTATCTTTTTATTTACCTAGATAATTTAACATTTAAGAATAAAATGAAAATAAGACTTATAAAATAATTTGGAACCAATAATTATAAATATTAAATCTAATTTATTTTATAAAATACCTATTTTCGGGAAAATTAATTTCAACACAAGTGTATTTAACACACAAACCCATTTTTAACCATAATCGCAGTAATTAATTTTTATTGTCTTTATTAATCATTATGGAAAACAATTAATTTTAACTTATTATATAATATAAATTATAATTATTTAAAATATTCAATCCATTTTATCATTTTAAAATCATATAATTATCTGAATTTAATTTAAGATCTATCCCGCAGACAAGATGAAAAAGCGGTTTTCCAAAGAGAAAATTTTCAAAATAATAGAATCATTTAATATAAAAAGTAACCTTTAAATTGATTAAAATACATAAATTGGATTAATAAATATATAATTTTAATGATTTTACTTTTAAAACCATATTAAATTAAAAATGAGCTTTTAAATTATTTAAATGAAAAAACAATATTTAAAAAAAATATATATTTTTTACTATTTATTGAAAAATGTATCCTTTCAAAAAAATTGAAAACTGCACTCAAGGATAATTTTAACATCTATATTTTGAAATGGAATTTTATTTTTTCAATTGAATTTTTTAAAATAATAAAATATTATTTTTATTATTTTTTCACGAAAAGAAAAAAACATTTTTTGAGAAAATATTATTTTCAAAACATATAAAGACATTGTTAGAAATTAATTACTTTTTTATAAATATGTTTTATTTATATAAAACAATTATAATTAATATTTAAATTTTTTTATTTCTTATTAAAATATCCATGTTTAATAACTAGGTTATATGGGTAATGTTTGAATAATAATATAAATAGTATGTTGTGGTTTGTTAAAACACTATGTTGCATGTAAAGAAAGCTATCAAAAAAATTAAATTTTTTTGAAAAAAATTATTTTATAAAATATCAGGTTGTTACAATATTTATCATATTGAAGGAGAATATAATAAATGGTTGAAATTGATCAAAAATGTGAAGCCTCAGGTATATATCTAAGAAATAGAGTGGAAAAAATTCTAGAAAAAAAATTGATAAATATTTTCCTCACAATCATTGACTAAAAATAGAGAGGGTTTTTTAGCCTTAAGAAAAGGGTGATTAATCCATCAGGGTGTATAAGGAGAACTTCCAAATACTTTCATGATAAACTATTGTCTTTTTAATTGACTCCAAATGTAATTTTGACCACTTTATTAGCGTGAAAATCCAATTCTATGAAAATCCATACCATTTCAAGACTTTGAAAACTATTGTGGAATTTTATAATGATCCCTCAAAGTCAAGATGGTGATTAGTGGAACTAATTGGTATTATAAGTTATTATAAAGTTATTAGATAATGTATTTTAATTTTATCAGTGTGATGGGGAAATCTCATTGGGGAAATAAATTCTTATATCTAACTTGTCAAAAGTGTGGGAAGCGGCATCTCAAAAAAATTCTGAAGGGGAAAAGGAGTTGATTTAGGTGATGGAGGGAATGACACCAAGCTATAGTATTTTTACAAGAGAAACCCACCAATGTTATATAATAATGGAATGCTCAATTCAACCCTCATCCTACCATCCAATATTTTTATTTAGGTTATTATAGTGTTTAAAGAGAATATATGATGAGAGTATTTATATTTTTGGAAGGTGAAAACCAAGATATACTTTGTGATATATGGGGAAATAAATTTTAATATGATTTTATGACTTTCTAAATTTTTTTATTTTTAGCTTTTAAAAGGGAAATAAGGTTAACTATTCATGAAAATTTTAATTTAATCTTCAGAGAAAGTATTTATGCACTATGTTTGTACTGAAAATTTTGGTTAAAAGGCTATTTTGTGATTAAAATTATTTTAAGGATGTTCATATTTTTTATTTTGGAAATTATTTTAGAATTGTTTTAGAAAAGGACATCATGTTTGTAGGGTAACAACCAATCAAGTCTAGTAAGGCCACGGGTCTTGAACCGGGGACCGAAGCACGATAAGGGTTTCCCACCTACCACTGGCCTACATGATGTACAAGTTAATGTGTAATTATTTTCATTGAATAATTATTAATGATGAACTAGAATAGTTAATTTTTTGGTTTACAGATTAGTGTATTAACCATATTAATTTTGAAGAATAGTTAGAGAAAAATAGTTATACTTTTCATTCTTCTATAGACTTTAATATCTACTAAAAGTGTATTTTATCACTTTAGGTATCAAAGTTAATATTTGTTCATCTATTTCTTGAAGTAAGGGATGGATTAGAAATAGATAAAAGCACAACTAAAGAGTTAAATTTAATTTATAGAAATATATTAAATAATTTTATTTAATTATATTATTGGTCAGGAAAATAATTAATAAATTTCAGGATAATGATCAAAATAAATTTTTTTGTCCTAATACCTTAATTTTGTTGAATCGATTGACTTTTAAATCATCACAGATTTATGACTTTGAGGCCCTAAAATTTTCTATGATCATTAACTTTTCTTTGATTGATGACCTCAATCAATGCCTATAAATATTTACACTTTTCCTCCATGTCTAATATTTACTCTCGGCCTATATTATTCTGTGTGGAAACCTAGTTATATCTTAATTTGGCTAACCATTATCGTTCCTACTTTCCCATCTTAAGGCATGTTTTAGTATCTAATTTTACGATGTAGGTTTTTATGAATTAAACTTTCATGTATTAAATCTTTGATAACCCAGAAAAATTTTTAGTGAGATGTTAATTTTAATGGGGGTATAATGTAACACCATAAGATTTTGTGAATTATTATTTTTTTAATTAATTTAACCTTTTTGATATTTTTAATTTCACAGAAAAGTGAATATAGTTTATTTTAGATTAAATAACTATGTTTGGATTGAATTATATGAAACACCAATTCAATCATGTACAAAACACAACATAAACATTAGCTTTCTCTACACAGAACACTGAGGTTGTCTTTCATTACACTTCACAATAGCTTTCCTCTATTTCTTTAATAACAAGCAAGTCAAAGTTGTATAGAGTAATATTATATCATTAAAATGTTATTACTTAATATAATAATATATAACCAAACTATTAAATTATAAATTATGAATAGTATTAACTAATTCATGAAAATATATGGTTTATAGGAATAAAATATGAATTCTTAAGTTACTAATTAATTAAAATGAATATGAAAACTGATTGAATAAAAAGGAGAATATTTTTATTTTTATTGTCACAAAGTTGTTTTGCCAAAATAAATTAAATTAATTACGATTATTTAGTGATATTAAGTTAATATATATAATATATATTTAATAAAATAATTTTTATATTTTTCAAATAAATTTGATAGACATAATATAAGAACAAAACAAATTTTGTGCTTAAAAAACAATATTTTTATTAAGATATTTTTACCACCTTTTAGTGGAGAACCCATTTTACATAAAATTTTTGGGATTTTTATAAATTTAATATATCAAACTAAACTTAATATTTTAAATAATAACATAATAATTCGGTTAGGGTAAATATTTGGTATTTTTCTAAGAATTTTTATTTTTAATGAATAGTGAAAAATATTGAATTTTAGTTCAAAACTTCTTTTTAATCTAATTTATTTATAAGGTTAAAATATATATTAAATTGGTTTTAAAGTTTTATTAGATAATTTTTTTATCAATTAATATAATCTGAGTCATTTATATCAATTTAAATTTGAAATTTGGTATAAAAACATAGGAAATTTTTGAATGTTTTTACTTTAAAGACCTGTATTGTCGACCCGACTACAAGATTAATGTTTAATTATTTTCTATAAATTATGTTATTATAATATAGAAAAATGGATTCCATATATGTAATATGAATAATTCATAAATTATAATAAGGTCAAATTTTTTTTGACAAAAAAATAATAGTGAAAATAATTAAAATTAATTACATCGATTTGGGTAAAATTAAACTTAACTAAGGACTAAGCCTTACATTTTTTACCAAAAAAACATATTAACTTTTCAAAAATATATTTTTATCTATATTTAGACCATATCCCCCATTTTATATAATTTTTATCATTATTGGAACCACATTCAATAAAAAAAATGTGGGTGGGGTTCCCCTTTTCCAAAATATTAAAAGAGAGCCACTCCTCCTCCATTATAAAATGCATCCCCTCTTAACACTTCCTCAAACCTATAAACACATCTTGTATCAACCAAAATCTACCCAAATATATAACCATCATACATCCATTAATAATTTAATCCTACCTTTGTGAAGAAATCCTTCTTAGGAGTCCCTTTGGTGAAAACCAAAAGGAGTTACCTAGTTAAGAGGCAACACCCTCCCCCAAATTCCTTTCTTTTATTTTCTTTCTTCACTCCCTCAAATACTCTTAATACAGAATTTTATAACAATAGAATTATCCTAAATATACTTTAATTTTTTTATTTTAAGGTTTTTAACTATACTTAAACACACTTCCATTAAATTGGAAATGAACATACTGTTTACATGTACGATAAACTACCACCCCACTAAACGATTATTGTTCATTTTTCATTTATTGCCTCTCATAGTGGAAATTGTGATGGAAAATAATTTCATATATATAATATATTATATTTATTATGTATTTAATATTTCTTAATTCTTTTATATAACATTTATTTATACTTTCCATTCTATGTTAATACAATACTTTCTTTTGAGGAAGTGTGGACTACCACCCCTGAAAAGCTATATGACTTTCATACACTACATGGAATGTATTAAAGATGGGTTTAGTGAATATATATGATATATATGATATAATAAATCTAATTTAATAATTATATATATACATATATTTACATATATGTCTTTTACTTTCTTTATATCAACACGATAATTAAATGGAAATAACTTTCATGCATACTTACGACTTATCATCTCCATAAACAGTATATTTTGTTTCATACATATATATTCTATAGATTATTACAATACTAATATACTCAATATAAATTATATTTAAATCATTTTTTACATTCTATAAATCATGATATAAGTCTAATGAACAAAGATATAGCAAATTAAGATACATGTGAAAAACAAAACAGATATTACCTGATGTTAATCCTTAACATTGAATTGTTAACTAGCAGGTAATACAAAGCCATAATAAAACCATTTATGGTATTATAAGTGATAATTTTTATCATTTATATATTTATAATAAATTTATATTTATTATACAGGATGTTTGAACGAGTACGATGAGATTCAATACATAAGGGAAGGGAATTTCATCTCACTTTTATTTCCATGAGATACATGCCTTAATGAACACTCAATTATTTTGTGTGTTGTATATAATAACTATAAATTTATTATATTTATATTATAATTAACTTTATGGGTATTAAAATATACATGTTGTGATCTTTCTTTCATTGGGTTTAATTTTCAAAGGTTACCAAATTGGGAAAATAGTTTTGTCTCAATTTTTCTTCTTTGAGACTCGTGTTTTGTTATGAAACTTAATTATTTTTTGAGGTGTATATACTTCTATGTTAAATTTTATATCATGAATATATTATTTTAATTTTATTTTTATCTTCATATAATTTCATTTTGTTATATGGAGAGTATGATCCCAAGTTACAAACAAATAAGAGTTTATTGAAATAATCTCATCTTTTTTCGAGATTGTTTTTTATTATGATTCAATGAATGAAATATAATGATCCATATATAAAGAAAACTCACAAATATTATTATCCTATAATTATTCATGATATTATCATGTATTATTACCATTTCCCACTGTTTTTTACTTAAGATAATTTTTTTATGTAAAATATGTTTGTCTCTCTCTTTAGTCGGAAATCTATTGCATTAAAAAACCATACTTAAAAATGTTTTCAAAAGATATTTGAGGCCCATTTTTAATGAAAATGATTTAAACATATTTTTATGGTTATCAATTCTTCCTTAATAATTATTAAATGCTATTTTAAAATAAAAAGATTTTCCAACGGTTTTATGCTTTAAAAATCATTTTTCAATGAAGAAACGATATTTTTCTTTGAGAAATGTTTTTAAAAGATATCTAAAAATTATTTATCTTCTAAGAAAACATCTGTTGTTATTATTCATAAATTTATTGGTAATTTATTTAATGTTTCTATTCATATTCTTTCTCTTAATGGATTATCCTTTGATTGCATGATGTTTATGAAACCCATTTCCCTTTTATGAGTTATATTCTTTTGAAACTCGCTCTATTTCACGGGTTATGTTTATGATGAAATGATTATTAAAATTATATTTTTACACATGTTATGATATGATTACCTGTTTATGATCCATTTCATTTCATTTTTAAGATATAATTATTTATGATTTTGTGGCACATGTATGAATAATTTCATTATGATATGGGTGAGACCTATATCTCCCTACAATGTATTGGTTAACAATTTATATCTCATGAGATAGACTAAGAGTTATTGGGAGTGAAACTTGAATATTAATATGGCCATGAGAGTGAACCATGACTACCAAGATGGTATGAGGAGTGAACTAATGCTATTAATATGGCCATGGGATTGAACCATTGCTACTAAGATTATATGGGGAGTGAACCCATACTATTAAGATGGTCTTCGAAGTAATGTCTTGGATACTATGGAAATAATATTATATGTTTATGTGTCTTCCATAATTCCATGTTTTATTCCTATGTTATGATTTTATAGCTTATGTTATTTATTTCCTTATAATTCATTTCTTATGAACTACCACGATTTATAACATGATTAATTTTTATGATATTTGATTTACAGGGTATGATATTTTATTTTGTTGATCATGTTCTCATAACCTTATGCTCATGATTATGCTAATATGTCTCCCTCATTTACCCTTAATGAGCATATGAGCTCAGCCCTTTTATGTTTCATTTCCTATGTTATAAAGATAAGTATTATGTTTGATGTTTCTAAGAAGATTTATATTAAAAAAGAACCTAGTGGGAGATAATGTAGCACATTTATGTACCATGGTTTATATTTTCATGTTCCCAAATGCACTAAACTAATATGGTCTTTGTGTCTCGATTGTAAATTTTTTTAAATATTCTACAAAAGTGATTTAATTTCTATGAATTTTAAGACTAGTTTTTTATGTTTAATAACAAAAAAAATTTAATAAAAGAGGTGAAATTATCGAAATATTCCCCTAAAATGGTGTTTGGATGAGTGTTGGGTAATTATTACTCCTTATATTTTAAGTTCAACCACTAAGTAAACTTGCTTTTCTCTTAATTTATTTAATTAATTTTAATTGTTTTCACTAATAAAATTGTTCAAAAATTATGTGGACCTAATTATAAAATATAAATTATTCTGATTTAAAACATAGAATCCATTTTTCTAAATTTAAATCACATAATTCATATAATTAATCTAAAATTTATCCCACGGATGAGATGAGAAATTGTGTCTTTAAAATAAGAATGTTAAAAAGTTTACTATGTGTTTATATATAAATTAAATTTAAAAATTATTTCATTGAAAATAATTGTATTAATATATGTATAATTTAACTAATTAAACTTTTAAACTAATTAAAAATATAATTAATCATTATAAATTATTTAGATGAAAAGTCAATTTTCAATTAAAATTCTGTATTTTTCATTATTCATCAAGAAATGAAACTTCTCAAAAAACTTAGAAAAATTTAACCTAAGCTAATTTTGATGTTATATTTTTTGAAAATTATGTTAATTTTCTAATAAACTTTATAAAAGTGTAAAAAATTAGTTTTAAAATAAGTGCTTCATTAAAAGATAGTAAAACTACCCTTTAGAAGAATATATCTTATTATGCCTAAACATGGATTTATTCTTATGTATTTTTTAGAAAACACATAAGAAAAGTTTTAAATAGTATATTTAATATATAATAATTATTTTTCATGAAAATAATCCATCAAAAGTGGTTTGTTTAATTTATTGAGATAAAACGTGTTTATGAATAGAAAAATAGTGTTTTAAAAAAAGAAATTTCTTTATTTTAAAATAGTTCATACTCTAATTTATAATTAATTGGTAACAAAATAATTATTTATAAAAGCATGTTTAATAAAGTTATTCATAATTTAATTAATCCTACTCATACATGTAAATCAAAAAGATAGGGGAAAAATGTCATATTAAATAATAATATTAATAGTATATTGTAGTTCTGTAAAACTTGGTATTGCGTGCAACACATGATATCGAAGTAACTCGGTATAGTATATAATATACGATAAAGAAAATGTTTTGTGTACCACAAAATAATCTCATTTTTTCATTTAGCGTAATATTATCTTGGTTTTTCATATAATTCAAGCTTAACTTGGTGTTGGGTGCAATGTAATCTATAAAATAGTTTAAATTTACCTGAAAAATAATTCATAAAAACTTGGGGTGTTACATTCTATCTAACTTAAAATCAATTTCTCCCTTGATATTCATCTTGTTCATAAAATTATTAACACTTCAAAAATCCATTCATAGAAACCCACTTTGTAAAAATGATTGCTAAATATTCCATTAAAAAGGGAAAGTTAGAAACACAAAAGTTGCCTAATGTTACTAAAAAGAAGGTTTCCACATAAGAGAACAGAGGTGATTAGTAATGATTTGGACATGGAAAAAAAGTGTTAATAGTTACAGAGTGTTTTTTAGTTCACTGATCATAAAAAAGTTGGCATTCTAGAGAAGGTTAGTGATCATAACACCATAGACCAAAGAGGTGTGAATAAGGTCATTGATATCATAAAACATTATGATAATAGAACATAATTTAATTTTATGAACCTTTTCATAAAGTTGATAAATTTTTACAAGAATATATACTTACCTGATTTTATTTCATTCTTTATACACAATCCCACTCATTAGTTATTCCTCTATCAATTTCCACTTTATATCATTCTCTCAGAAATGAAGGTGAATTTTTCATTCCTAAAGCACTAACAGGTCATAAGGTATATAGTATAAGGATAATTTATTCTTTCCAACATTACATATAATCATAAAAAAATGGTTGTAATAGGTTATATTTATGAATAAATCTCCATATTGTTAAATAATACATTAATCTCTAAAACCACATTCACAATTCAACATAAACCATTTCATAAATGGTTTTCCTTATAAAGTGTTCAAAATATTAAAAATAAAAAATGTGATAAAAAATGTGAATATGTTTCTCAAAATCAGCTTAAAATTGGTCCCCCGTATACCATAAAGTATCTCTTGGTTGTAATATACCAAACATGTGAATAACATTATCAAGTTTTCTCTTGATACATTATAATATCCTGAATTACCATAATTATATATAGTAAAAATTCATTCTTTCTTATTCAAAATATTATAGGATATATTCCTTAAATAAAAATATTCTATAAACTCTATCCATAAGAGCATAATTTTTTTTTCAAAAAATCCTTAATATATTTCAAAGGTAATCCATTTTATCCAATTTACATTATTCTTATCCAACATCTATTTATCCAATTAAACACCATTTTATCTACATAAAGAACATAATAAGTGTTACCTTACCTTAATCATGTTTTTTCCATAAAATATAACCTTTTTTATAAAATCAATTTTCTAGGTCATCAATACTATTCGAAATATCCTTTCAAATCCTTCACAAAAAACATATACAGAAAAATACTTATATATTTCACAATTCATATAACTTAATTCTTAAATACAAATACATGAACACTTAGATTATTCCAACTCACCCTTAAACCATTAACTAGGATTTCGCATCTTCTTCTTTAACACATATTTCATTTCTATAGTTATTCATGCTCTCTTTATTATTAGAAATATAACCTTTACTTGTACCACCTTGCCGATTATCTTCCTGATCTTTCCCCTCAGGACATTTATTTATATAATTTCCATACTATAAACACTTAAAACGTTCAAATGCTAATAATACCTTAGGGACACCAATATTACCACCCATTGTAGTAATTAAACTATTCATTTTTCCTAAAAAAGTTACTTACTTTATGTACTTCTTCACCATGCATAAGATATTTTCTCATTCCTTTGAGTGCTTCTTCCCACATTCTTGAAATATAAGAAAATTAATCTTATTTCTTCCATGGTCTCCAGTTCCTGAAATCATATCAAACTATTTCCTTCTCTTCAATGTTAAGTCTAATCACAACATCCTTTAGTTCAATAATCATCCCAATTGGATGCTCATTAGTAAATAATCTATCACCTTCAATGATTACCAAATTTCTTATGGTTCTATAAATTATCTAAAACAATAATTTATAGTGTGAGAAATTATAATCACATTGGAAAAAACATAATCATGAAAATCACCCATAGGATGTCTAAATCACGACACTTCCTTTTTAATTTATGATACCTCAGGTTTATCCTTGGTTATTAATAGTTATAATATATTTAAATCCTTCATGATGGTTTATAAAAAGTTTATTAATTTCCAAATCTTATCCCACGATATTTTTAAACAATGTGTGCAGCAAGGTCCACTCTCTAGTACCAGTTCCTGATCAATTCTATCTCAATAAAGTGTTTTTTTGGGGTTGTTACACCTATGTTAATTTATTCCATATCCACATACACTTGTAGTATTTAGAAATATATGTATTTCTAAGAAACCACTTTCTCTATCCTTTACCAAAATTCCTAGTCATTTTCCTAAACTTTGAATCACACTCCGACTTATTCATAGAGACATCCCTAGACATATCCTAAGAAATATCCCTAGGTATCTCACTAAAGTTTTCACATACTAGTTTGAAAAAGCTGAATAAAGGTTTCTTTTGATACTAACTCTAATTACCTATGATAAAAATATATAAATATTAAATCGTTTTAGATTAATATTAAATAAATTACACTAACACATTCCCAAGGACTATAATATTTTAGTACATTCGGAAACATAGAAACATAATCTTCTAATTTGGTAAAAGATCATCAAAATTTCCCATAAAGATCTTACTATTTAGTAATATTCTCAAGTATACACTACATAAAGTATTATTAATATCCTATGGAAGGGAAACATAATAAGGGTGAGTTAAAATGATCCATAAGGGGAAAAAAGGAAGATAGGAAATCATTTCATAAGAATAAGGGTATGAGAACATGGGTATAATATAGAAAACCCATTCCCAAAATATTAAAGATAATAAACATGAATCATGGAATAAATATTATTAGTTCATAATACATGAATCATATGAAAAAATAAGGATTCATAAGAGAATATCATTTTCATAAAACATATACTTTTGAAATACACATCATCTTATAAAATTGTGAACATGTGTAAATATAAATAGATTCACTCATTAAGTTAAGGACATTAAATAAAACCCTCAAATAAACTTATGGACATGTAATCAGGTCACACATAACTATTTGAACATGTAATTAGGTTCACACATATCATTGTGAATATGTAATCATGTTTAGGCATAACACTATGAACTTGTAATCAGGTTCATGCATTACATTGCGAACATGTAATCAGTTTCACGCATAACATTGCAAATATGTAATCTGGTTCACACATAACGTTGTGAACATTTAATTAGGTTCATTCATAAGTATTTACACCACTTGGGTGGGGCACAGCACTATCCCTAGTGGAACCCCTATCTTAGTATACTAGGTTCACTCCCAATTTTGGCTATGTTAAATTAGGTTCACACATAACATAGTAATCTTCACAAGAATACACTACTTAAAATAGTTCTTCATAAACTAGAGGAAAGAAACATAATATAGGATGGGATAAAATGATCAATAATGGAAAACAAGGAAGATAGTAAAGCATTCCACAAGTATAAGGGTATGAGAACATGAGTACAATATCATAAAACTATACCCTGCACATCAAAGATCATAAACCTAAATCATGGATTAAACATTAGTAGCTCATAATAAATGAATGATATGAGAGAATAATGACTCTTGAGAGCATGAAGTTTTCATAAGACATAGAATTTTAGAATACACATCATCTTATAACATTGTGAACATGTGTAAATAGAAACAGGTTCACACATTATGTTAAGGACATGAAATAAAACCCTCACATAAACCTGTGGGCATGAAACCAGGTCCACATACAAAAATTTGAACATTTAATAAATTTCACACATAACATTATGAACATGTAATCAGTTTCATGCATAACATTTTGAACATGTAATCATGTTCATGCATAACATTTTGAACATGTAATTAGGTTTACACATAACATTGTGAACAAGTAATCTGGTTCATGAATAACATTGTGATCATGTAATGAGGTTCACGCATAACCAACTACACCACTTGATCCGGACACACTACTATCCCTAGTGTAAAACTTGTATTTTTTTACTAGGTTTACTCCCTATTCTGGCCATGTCTATCTCATGACATATATATATATAAATATTTACCCAATTTATCACAATGAGATATAGGTCCCACACATCACATAATGAAAACCATATTTATATGTCCCATAAAAACATAAAACATTCATCATTTCATAAACCATGAGATTAAATTGATATTATAAACATATCATAATATCATATTCTATAGAAAATAGATAGGTTTCATAATCATTTCATCATAGAATAACCCATGAAAATATGTGGGTTTCACCATGGTATAACCTATGGAAGAGAAATCTATTTCATAAAAAAATTCCATATTAAAAATAAATAATTGATAGAAAGAATAATAATGGTTTCCAGGGAACCTATACCTAACAAATTATAAACAATATCAAAGGATTTAATCTTATATGTAGAAGGATTTTGAAATATCACATGCTTTATTTACTAAGGGGAATAACATTTCTTTGAAAATATATTTTTAAAACCTAAAACATTTTCAAATTTCATTTCATTACAAATCACATTGAGAAAATATAAATTAATATTTAAAAATCATTTAAAAAAATATCTTGGGTAAAATATCAAATCCTCTTTAAAAATAATTTTTAAAATAGAAAACCTTTTTGAAAAACTTTTTCATTAAAAATAAACAATGTAAACTTATAAAGGAAGATTTGAAAACCATTTAAACAATGTTTTAAAACATAAAAATATTTTAAAAATATTTTTCTTTAGCATTATATTTAAATTTCATTTAATTTTTTTTGAAACCATTTATAGAAATCATAGTTTTTGAATAAAATATATTTTCGACTGAAGAGTGAAATAAGGTAGGATTTTCTTTAAAAAAATTATTAACTATATTAAAAAAAATTGGAAAATTATACCTTTACATGAATATATAATGAATTAATATATTATAATAAAATTCATGAGTATTCGTGAGATATGGATCATAAGATTTCATCAATGGAAGTATAATCATAAATAATCCTGATAAATGACGAGATTGTAGAAAAATACTCTTACCACTTTTTCAATATTGAATCCTAATCCACATGAAATAATAATATTACATGAAGAATAAAATATCATTAAAATTATTATATGTATGATATAATATGTCAAATGAGTATTATATACACCACATAAAAGAAGATAGGTGTATAACATAATAATCATCTCAAAGAAGGGAAATTGTAACAAAAATCCATTATTGCTTTGGTAACTTTGAAACCATGATCCCAAAGAAATATAGATCCTAAAATGATTATTTAACTAAAAATATATTTAAATATAATAATCTTAAAATAAATTCATGTTTAGTATATACACTAATAAAATAATTGGTGAATATGTCATGTATCTCACAGAAATAAAAGTGAGACGAGAAAAACCCTTACCATAAGTATTGACTCCCATATTACTCATTAAAACCCCATTTATAATAAATATAATTTTATTATAAATCTATAAATTAACTATATTAACATATATAATACCATGTATTATTTACTTATTACTTTATTTTACGCATTTATTAACAATTCCATCTTTAAGCTATGTTTCTAGTAATAACCACTTTGTTTTTCATACATGTTTTGACTTATTATTCTTGGTCATAATTATTATATAATGATTTTATAATATAAATAATAATAACCATGATATAAATATCATATATATTTATTATATATTTATTTATAATAATCTATAAAATATAGAAATAGGAAATGAAATACACCGTTCATGGAGACTGTAGGTTGCACGTATGCCTGAATGTTGTTTCCATTTTCTTGTTGGATTAAAATAAATAAATTTATATGATATATTATCATTATATAATAATTTTTATTTCATATATATCACATATTTTTATTAAAACCATCCTTAATATCTTTTATGTAAAGTGTGAATGAACCATATCACTTCGCGAGGCAGTTGTCCGTCACACACTCCAACGACATCATTGTATTCCCATAAAATGGAAAGCATGAAAATATGTGTGATATAATAATTAATGAATCATAATAACATCATAAAAATAATATATATTACATATAAACAATAAATCCACCATTATTTTTAACTTTTAAAGGTGGTAATGGAAGAACGAACAACATCGGTTTGTGAGGTGGAAGTCCACGGTACACACGATCGATGATTATATACCTCATTTGATGGTAGTGTGCGATGTTTTATTTTATAAAATTATCATAATAACATATAAATATTTTGATGATATTGAGGTTATTATATAATCATTATATAAAAATTATTTAATGGATTTGAGTAAGAAATAAAACAAAAACATTCGTTGATGAGCGTTACCTCTTCTTTGGGCATCTCCATTTGGTGTGCACGAAATGTCATAATTGGTTGTATTTACACATAAATTAATGATTATAAGATTATTTTAGGGAATTTTGGATGAGAATTTGATAGGTTTTGGACTATCCAAATGGCTTTAGAGGTGTAAAGATAGGGGAATAATGGGAGGCCTTTTATAAGAGGGGAGAGGATACAGTTGGAATTTTTAAAAATAAGTTAGATGAATTCATGTTTTTACATAAATATAGTCTTCCATAACACAAAACATTAGATAATAGAGGTTTAATGTCCTAAATATGTCCATAAAATGGGTTTTGGACAAGTGTTTGGTCATTACTACACCTTCTATTCTAAGTTTAACCACTAAGTAAACTCATTTTTCTCTTAATCGCTATAATTAATTTTAAATGTTTTCACTAATAAGTTTGTTAAAGAATTATGTATAACAAATTATATATTATAAATTATTATTATTTCAAATATTTAATCCAGTTTTATAATTTTAAATCACAGAATTGGAAAAAATTAATCTCATAGATGGGACGAGAAAGCATGTTTTTAAAGCGAGAATGTTCAAAAGATTAATAGATTTTTATATCTAAATTCAATATAAAAGTTATTAAAATAACCTTAATTGAATTATTATATTTTTAATTTAAGTAATTCAAATTTAAAACCAATGCAAATATAATTTAACATTATTAATTTATTTAGATGAAAAGTCAGTTTTGAATTAAAATCTAGTATTTTTCACTATTCGTAAAAAATGAAACATCTCATAAAAATACCAAAAATTTACCCAAAGATAATATTAAATTTATAAGTGAAAAAAAATATATTTATTTTGTCAAATAAACTGTATAAAATTGTTAATATTTATTTTTAAAATAAGTGTTCCATCAAAAGGCGGTGAAACCGCCTTTTAAAAAAATACATCTTGTTATTCCAAAAGATTGATTTATTTTTATCTCTTTTATAAGAAATATATAATATTAATGTTAAATAGGTTATTGAATATATATTATATACTTTTCCTTAAAATAAATCATCAAAATTAGTTTTTAAAATTATTGAGATAAAACATGTTTGCTCATAGAAAAATAGTTTTTTTAGAAAATCAATTTCATTATTTTCACATAATTCATTACTCTCATTTCTAATTAATTGGTAAAAAAATAAATCATTATATAAAAATGTTTAAATAACTTATTAATATTTTATTTAATCTTATTCATACCTTACATTCTAATAGTTGGGTGACAACTATCATATTAAATAATAATATTAATAGTATATTGTAGTTTGGTGAACTCGGTTTTGCGTGTAACACAAGTTATCAAAGAAGCTAGGTATTATGTTAAATAAAAGAAAAATTTACTGTTTTTTGTACTGATATATAATCTCTATACTTAATTTAGTGAAATATTAACTTTGTTTTGCGTATAAAGAAAACATAACTTGGTGTTGTATTAAATGCAAGCCATCAACAAATTTTAATGTATTTGAAATATTATTCATAAAAACTCAAGGTGTTACTAATAGTATATCAAGAAAATGGATATGGATTTTTTTTAATGTATTTTGACTTGTTTTGGTGGATCCAATGGGATTAATAGGTGTAAATAATTTAGGGTACGAAGTTCCCTATTATAATTGTGGTGGAGTGATATCTTTGTAAATACCCAAAAATACTCAATAATGGGAAGTCCCTCTCAACTAAAGTTACTCATAAATTGATAAATATTGTATTAGATAGATGATATGGTCTATAAACACCCGACAAAAAACATATTTTTTAGACATGTTATTCTTTATCCTTTAAGTTTACTTAATTTTACATTTTTCGTTTTCACCATGATAATTTGTATCTTTTTATTTAACTAGCTAATTTACCATTTAAGAATAAAAATAAAATAAGACCTATCAAATAATTTGGAACCACTAATTATGAATATTAAATCCAATTTATTTAATAAAAAAATTAGTTTTTGGGAAATTAATTTTAACACAAGTGTATGTAACACACAATTCCTGTTTTAACCAAAATCATAGTAATTAATTATTATTCTCTTTATTAATCATTATGTAACATAATTATTTTAAACCTATTATATAATATAAATTATAATTATTTAAAATATTAAATCCATTTTATCATGTTAAAATTATATAACTATTATAATTTAATTTAAGATCAATCCCATAGATGCAATGAAAAGGTGGGTTTCCAATGAGAAAAGTTTAAAAATAATAGAAAGATTTAATATAAAAAATAACCATTAAATTGACTAAAAATACTGAAATTAGATTAATAAATATATAATTTTAATAATTCTACTTTTAAACCCATATTAAATAAAGAATTATTATTTAAATTCTTTAAATGGAAAGACAATATTTAATAAAAATATGTATTTTTTACTATTTATCAAAAAATGAATGTTTTCAAAAAAGAATTAAAAATACACTCAGAGATAATTTTTACATTTTTATTTTAAAATTTTATTTTATTTTTTAATTAAATTTCTTAAAATAAGAAAATATTACTTTTATTATTTCTTCACAAAAAGAAATATAAACATTTTTTAGAAAATATTATTTTCTAAACATATAAAGACATTGCTAAAAATTAATTACTTTTTTATAATTATGTTTTATTTACATAAAACCTTTATAATTAATATTTAAGATTTATTCTTTCTTATTCAAATATCTATGTTTGAAATCTATGTTATGTGGGTCAAGTTTTAATAATAATATAAATAGTATGTTGTGGTTTGTTAAAACTCAGTGTTGTGTGTAATGAAATCTGTCAAATAAATTTTATTTATTTGAAAAAATTATTTTATAAAATATCAGGTTGTTTCAATGAAGGAGAATATAATAAATGGTGGAAATTGATCAAAAATGTGAAGCCTGAGGTATATATCTAAGAAATAGAGTGGAAATTATTCTAGAAAAAAAATTGATAAATATTTTCATCATAGTCTTTGACTAAAAATGGTGAGGGATTTTTTTAGCCTCAAGTAAAGGATGATTAATAGATCAAGGAGTATGAGGATAACTTCAAAATACATTCATGATACACCTTTGTCTTTTTCATTGACCCTAAATGTATATTTGACCACTTCTTTAGTGTGAAAATCCAATTCTATGAAAAGCCTTACCATTTCATGAATTTGAAAACTATGGTGAAATTTTCTAATGTTCCCTAAAAGTCAAGATGGATATTATTTTATATCAATGGGATCATAGGTTAAGAAATATTAAGTGGATAATGGATTTTAATTCTATTAGTGCGATGGAGAATCCTCATTAGGGAAATAATGTCCAATATCCTACTTGTCCAAAGTGCGGGAAGGGGCATCTCAAAAAATTCCTGAAGGGTACAAGGAGTAGACTTAGGTGATGGAAGGAATTACACCAAGCTATAGTATTTTTATAGGAGAAACCCACCATTATTATAGAATAAGGAAATTATCAAGTCAAATATCATCCTGCTATTCAATATTTTAATTGTAAAGAACAAGGACAATATGAGAATCAATGCATTAATCCAAGGGTTGTTAATGATAACTGGAGACACCAACCACTATGTCCTAGAGAGTAAGGGACAACTTATTCCATCAAAACTAATGATTTGGATCCCTATAATGATGTTTTTATAGGTACAGTAGATATATATTCAATAATAGTTATCATACTACTTGATTCAAGTTATATGAATTATTTCATATCAGGATAGTTTAGTTGAAAAATAATAACACCACCTCAAAACATTGAATTTGAGTTATCATTAATGGCCAAAAATTGTTCAACTATTTCATCCCAAGTATACAACTCATCCCCTATTAAAATTTGTGGACTAGATTTCCAAGAAAAACTTTTGAAGCTCTCTTTAGATGTATTTGATGCTATTTTGTGTATGGATTGGATTTACTTGAATAAAAACCAAAAAAAATTATGTGATAAGGATATCATCCTCTATATCAAAAATTACCATCCTATTCTATACATGAAAAAGGATGACGATGAATCTAATTTGGTCTCATCATCATAATAATGGATATTATTACCTCTTGAACAAGAATATCAAGCTGAAATTATTGAGACTGAGGAAATGATCATCCTAGAAAACATTCCCATGGTGGGGGGAAATATTGATGTGTTTCTAAAATAATTTCCTAGTATTCCTCCAATATGATAGGTTGAGATCTCAATCGAACTCATACTCGAAGATTTTACAGTATCCAAAAATCAATATATTATGGACACTGTTTAATTAGAGGATTTAAAAAGGAAACTATAGGAGAATCCAGATAAAGGGTTTATATTACCAAGTGGTTCACCATGGGGTGTACCATTCCTCTACATAAAGTTGAGGTATGGTTCAATGTTCTTAGGAATTTATTATCAAGAGATCAATAAGATCATGATAAATAATATGTATCATCTTCCAGTGATTAATAACTTATTTGATCTCATACATGGATATTACTATATATCTAATGTGAATATTTGGTCAATATATTATCACCATCAACATCATCATCATCATGCAAATTTTTATTCAAAGAGAATAAATGGAACACACAAGGGACCGCAAAAGCTGGCTAAGGGGAAAAGGACTACGAGGGTCTAAAATGGTGAAGGTTGAGGGTAACCCCTCTAAGAATGTTGATCCCCATTGGTTTCAAACTTTGAGGGGTCTGAAAGATAAGATCCTCCAGTATAGAACTATCAATTGAGGCTAGGTAATCCATAGCTTTATTTCCCTCTCTCTAGGGTCTAGATATTATAATGTAATGGTAAATAAACAGAATATCCCCAAGAATTATTTTAAAATATGGTATGGGAACTATGAGTTTATAGTGATGCTATTTGGACTCAGTAATTCAATATCTATATTCACGAACTTATTGAAAAGATTCATTAGGGATTTACTAAATAAATTATTGGTATTCTTTTAAATGATATTCTTATCTACTAAAAAATAATGGATGAACATGACGAGCATTTAAATGTTGTACTAATGACATTGTGAAAGGAAATTTTATATGAAAATTAAAATAAATGAGATTTTTTTATAGATAAATTAATTTTCTTGATGCATGTTATCACTTTGAAAGGGATATTTGGGTATCCTAAAAAAGGCAATTAAAGGATGAAATAGACCAACATCAGTTATGTAAATCCATAGTTTCCTTGAATTAGATGGGTAATATTGTTAATTGTTGATAATATTATCATGATATTTTGGCCCACTAATCAAGCTAACGTTAAGGGTTTCAAACTTGTTTATAATTATGAATGTGAGGAGAGATTTAAAGAGTTAAAGAAGAATTTAATCACTACACCAAAACTCAGATTACCCACTATAAGGGAAGGATTTCTTATATCTATTGAAGTATCTAAAAATGGATTAGGTTGTGTACTCATTCAAGATGAAAAAGTGATATAATATACCTCTTTCCATTTAAATAATCATATTTAGAACTACCTGATGAATTATTTGGAATTTATTTCATTAATCTTTAGGTTGAAGATTTCATGACATTTTATCTAGGGAGAGAAATGCGACATATATATGAATCATAAAATCCTCAAGTATATATTCACACAAAAGTAGCTGAATATAAACCTTTAACGGTGGATATATCTGATCAAGGATTATATTTTTTCAATCCATTACTATCTAGTAAAGGTAAAAAAAAGTGGAATATGATCTTTGTAAAAAGGATCTTACAAATCTATACATGACGAGGGTTGAATGGGATCCAATATTCTTGAACATGAAAAGTATCTTCATCCCATGTTTCTCATATTAATTCTCCACCAAACTTTCATGAGAGGATCAAGGAGGCCCACAAATAATTAATATTATTACAAAAAAAGGAATAAAATATTTTGGAGTCTATCTTTTCTAAATATAGAGTTATAAGATTTGGAACCTAGATATGTATCCCATAAAAACCAAATCTGAAGAGGGAACTTATGGATAATACAAATAATTCATCCTTATTTATTCATCTTGGAAGCACTATGATGTATAAATATTTGAGGAAAAACCTATGGTGGGATGACATAAATATGGAGATTATAGAATTTCTATCTTGATGCTTGGTATGAATACAACTCAATAATGAATTATATAATTCTTAATATATGATGAAACCATTTTTCATCACATTATGTAAATAGGAAAAAAACCATGTATTTCATTATTAGACTCCCTAGTAAATCTAAAGGTAATAATGCTATCTGGATAGTAGTTGATGGCCATATAAAATTAGCACATTTCATTGCTATCAAGGTAAATTTCCCTCTTGAATGACTCACTAAGATATACATAAGGGAAGTGGTAAGACTTCATGGATTTCCCCTCTCCATTTTGTCTAATTGAGATCTGAGGTTTACCTCAAGGTTTTGAAGAAGCCTTATACCAGCACTGGATACAAAGCAAAGTTTCAGTATTACTTATCACTCTCATAAGAATAGTCATCTTGAAAGAAATATTCAGAATCAAGAGAATATTCTTAGATCATGTTGTTTCTATTTCCATGGATGTTGGTATTATCAAATTCCCTTAGTGGAGTTCTCATATAATAAAAAACATTATTACAGAATTCATATGGAACCCTCTAAGCCCCTGTATGGGAAGTGGTGTTAGACTCAGACATGATGGGATGAATTTAAATAGTTAAAGGAAATGGGACTCGATATTATCCAAGAGATGACATAGAAGGCTCAAACTATTCAACATTATTTTAAATCTAGAAAATTTCATATAAAATCTATGTATTTAATCATTAATGAGACCTATGTTTTAAGTGGAATATAAGGTGTTATTTTATATATCACTACGGAATTGATTCATGAGTTTTGGGAAAAAGGGATTACATATTCCTAGATACATTTTCCCCTTTTAGATCCTTAACCACATTAAATATGTTTCATATAGTCAAGAACTCCCACCTAGCCTTTTATAAGTACATGATGTGTTACATGTATCCTTCTTGAGGAAGTACACATCATACCCCTCATATGTACTAGATACATATTTGGTTCCCTTGGATAAAAATATTTCATATGAGGGGTAGCTAGAGAAGATATTAGTTCATAGTGGTAAACTTCTACAAAGCAAGAGAACTCTCCTGGTTAAAATATTATGGAATAAACACCAGTTCAAGGAGGAAACATTGGAATTATAAGAGGCCATGAAACAAATTACCCCTATACTTGTATAAAAAATGAAAATTTTAGGGTGAGATTTATGATGGGGGAATAATTTAATGACCAAAACTTTTATAAATGAAATACCCTTTTTTAAATAATATTTTCCTTATGAAGTAATATAGTTATAGAAAAAACATTCCTTACTTTAGTTCTTTTAGAACAGTTATAAAATACATCCTGTCAAATATTAGAAACTGTTAATAATCTTACAAATTGATAATATATTCATTGTATGGAGACCATTAATATTATTATATATTTAGGGTTTTGATAAATTCTAATTAACATAGATAGAAGAAGTGATGATCTCGTCTAGTAGGATCATACACTAAAAATCCCTTCTATCGAAGATTATAAGGGATATGGTATCACTAGGATATTCCCTAGACTATACCCAAGATGAGATTTAAAATATAATGTTCAATGAAACACATTTATGGGATATTTTCAAGATTATTGAGATCAAAACCCAAATAATGTTCATCGAACCACCCTAATAAAGACCCATTATCACACACCTTACCCTTAGGGAATATAGTGATGTAACAAGGTGTTATGTATCTAGGCCTTAATAATATTATTTTTCATATATTTTATTTTAAATAAAAAAAGGATTATATTTATCAGCTATTATTATTAATTTATCAATGATTATATATTGTGTTTGATAAAACATAAATTTTGACATGAAAAAATGAAAATTGTATTTTTGGTAAATATATAGTCTCAATTAGTACAATCTTTAAATGAATTCAATAATTTTCTAAATGAATAATATTTTAATATAATTTTATTATTATATAATAATTATTTGAATATAAATTATAATATAATTTATTGATGTCTAGAGTAGTTTCTATTATGGTTAGGAAGCGGTTAATATTGAAAAACTAGTATTTTATAGTAAATAAGTTTTTTATTTAATAGTGAAAATTATCATAATTAAAAAATATTTTGATAAAATAAATATTATTTTTTAAATCATCATATCGAAATTATCAAATAATAAATTTTTCATTTTTTTATGGGACAATCAAATTTTTGGGTAAAAATTAAATACAGTATAAATATATGGTATATAATATGACATCATAATAGCTCAAATTGTATGTAATAAAGAGTATAAATTGAATCAAACACCATAATTATATTTCTGCGTTAAATTTATATGTTTTTAAGTTTGTTTTTTTATTTTAATTTCCCATAATGAATCCTCAAATACCTATATTATGTTTTAGGGTTTCAAATTTAATTCATTATGAACATGAATCACTTACACATAACCAATTATATAATTTTATGTATTTTAGTTCTTGTCCTAATAAAATTTTTGAAACCACTCCTCTTTGGTAGAAACCATTATAAACAACTAGGTTAATACTTGTGTTATTGATTATTTTATGATATAGAGTCCAAAACCAAAGTTTAGAAATTAATAGAGAATTCCTCCTCTCCTTTAAATACACACCCATACATACTCTCATATTCACTAAAAACCCATTTATCATGAATTTTGTCTTTATTTACCTCCTTATATCCCTCCCAAGGTGTTACCAAACTCTTTATAATCTCCTTCTAAGCTTTTAGAAGCACCCTCTCAAGGTAAAGAGATTCTCTCTTCCTTTTTTTATTAAAGTAATTTATTTTAACTAACCATTTTGACTTACACTATCTCATTTTGTAATGTTTTTTACACATCTATTTACATTAATTATTATTCCAAAGTAATGATATTCTATCATTCTCTCCCATTAAACACTTATGTGATCCTTTGTGTGTACTCATTATGCTTCCAAAATTATCTCTTGATTTTCCATGGAAAACTTTTGTGTTATGAATACCTAACCCCATTTCTACTCAAGGGTTTTCACCTAGATGTACATATTTTTTATTGATTTGGGACTTGAATGTATATAATCCACACTCCTTAATCATGGTATTAAAAGTTAATAAACAAATTATTATATTGAATGATCTATGTGGGATACTAATGCATGTACATGGTGTGAATGTGATAGGTGGGACTAAAACCATATCTCTCTCTATTGCATTGGGTAATTTTTTTATCTAATGAGATTATATGTCTAGTGCATGAGAGGTTATCCTAGAATCTCTATGTTATGATGTATTGGATATTATCCTCGACTTATGATTATGATGGTGTGTTCTATATTGTACCCACATTACTATGTTCCCTTTATGTTATAATCTTATATGACTCTTAAATGATCATGTTTTTTATTCTCATTATTTTTAAGCCACATTTATATTCTTCATGGGTCACAAGTTTTTATTTCATCATATTACTCTTTATTTTACCCTTACTGGTATTTATAGCTGACCATATTCTTATGTATATCCCCAGGTTATCCCGTGTAGTTTTAAACGATCAAAGGAACCTAAATGCATGTCAAGAAATATTTTAAATAATTTTTTTACCCATGTTTCATGTTAAAGTTATATGTAACTAATTTCCTAAAGACATCAGGACTCACAATATAATGGGATTTTATAATGTATATCTTTATATAATAAATCTTGAATTCATTTGTATTAAATATATGGTTTGTCATAGTTCCTGATTTTCAAAAACCAATCCACTAAGGTGAGGTGAATATTGAACTCAAATGAATAGGTAGAGTTTGTCTTATAAATATATCAATTGAGTTGTATCAATAATGTGTGAAATGAATCTTTGGTTTAATAAAATTAAGGGATATTTATTTTGGAAGGTTACCTCAGTAAAATTATTAATTCCAATTAAATATAATTTACCTACACTCCAAAGATAGCAACTTTTACTAAATTTAACTGAGGATAGTAGTATAAAATAATATAGGGTTTATGAAAAGTCAAATAATGGATGTATATTTTAAATTTATCTTTTACTTTATGTGTTTTTGAACCTAAAAAATACCATAATTTTCTTAACATAAATTATTTTTAATTCATGGGAGTAAAATATTTTAAGTTTGGGGGAGTGATGGGAGATTACTTTTTCATATTTTTGAACTACTTTACATTGATAATTAACCCCCTAATATAAAAAAACTAGAGAAAAATCATTGGTTTTTGTTACTTTGGTGAAATCTATGACTTAATTTTTTTTAATCTATCTACTCTTGGGTTTTAATGATTCATTCAATTTTTGGGCTGAATGTACAAGCCAAAAATTGATTTAGAGAATTATATTTCATTATTCAAAGTCATTTTAATCTGATTTAATCTATTTTATTTTATTTTATTCATAAATATAAATGGATTAAATTTAATTTGTTTTCATTATTATAGGTTATAAAAATAGAAAAGGTCCACCTATATATGAGGCTGAATTGACTGTACCTCTGGATTAATCTTGTATTCCAAGAAGAAAATTGACTAAAAATTTAACTCAATTGGCCAAAAGTTTATTCCATTAATTTTTCTTAGATTGAACATCCAAGAAAATTCCATAAATTCTTTAGTTGAATGCATGCTGATCTTAGATCGACTACACGTGAAAATCCAAACTAGCATAGGTCCAAGATACCACAATATTTAAATATTTCATTGAGTATTAAATCACCTCTAAGTGAAGATACAAGATAATGCAAGATTGATCACACCCATATATCAAACACATGTCTAAATCGATCAACCATTAATTTCCTTCATGTGGTCTATCCAAGACTTAATCAAAAAAGGAATGTGGGGATTAAAATCCAAATTTCCTAGAATTGAAAAATCTTGAAATTAAATTTAACTAAAAACAATTTTCATTTTTTGAAAAAATCAAGAATGATACCTTAAGGGCTCATGCGAAAATCATTGGGATTATTAATAGGAGTTAAATATTAATGGGAGAATTCCAAAGAAATGGGAATATTTGAGATTCCTAATCATAATACTCAATCTATCCATGTAAAGTTCTTCCGAGGAAAGGAATAAGAAGTCACAACTCAAGATCACAGTAATAGAATTAATAAAGTATGAATAATAGGATTGAGATACTATTATAAATATAATTTCCCTCCCCAATGTATAAGGATATATCCCTTCCAACTAGAGGATTCAATCCTTGGACCTTAGCATGATCTCGATTATTAAAGGGTTTACTGTAATTTCTGTATTTTTAATTATAATTCATTTTATCTTCATAATTTTTTCCCAAAAACACATTGTTCCACATTGATTTATTAATATTTATTATCATGGACTACTAACTTGAGGGATTGGGACCTAAGGGATATCTCATGGGCTTTCCGAATAATTATTCCCCAGTTCTTCATTTTTCCCACCATTGATATGACAATGAGTGAGAGGAAGTAGATAAATGATCACCATCTACACTTACCATTTGTTGATATATCCTACAATCTATAAGAATGTATATCCCTCCCTTATCTTGTTTTGTACAATATACAATTGAATATGTGGGGATATGGGGATAAATAAAAAATGTTTGGAGTAGGGTTTGGGGACATTGGATGCCTCAATTGCGTGTTTTAATTACCTCTATACAGTGTAGAAAGTAAGCTATATATAAAGAGGATAATCATCCTATGTGTTCAGTCTCACAATTTATATAGAGGTATAAATTGATTATTGTTCATGACTTTATTTTTGGATGAGAACATTTTTGGGTAATTAAGTTACCTCTAAATTTTTACCTTGGGACCAACACCATTATCTGCTAACACATGATTAATTTTTTACTACTTCATTTTATTTTTCACGCACAAAAAATCATAAAATAAAACAAAAAACCCATTATTTTCATCATTTAAAATATATAAAAACAAAAAAACAATTTTAAGTATAAGGATAGTGAAACCAATAGTTCCAAATTATTGATAGATAACCCTATATATTCAATAGGATTCATTCCATGTTTTTATAAATTCTTTATGTAAGGCCCACAATAACATTTATATAACTGTAACTATTGTCAATAATATGGTATGAGTTTTTTTCATCTCAAGAAATTATGTAAGTACTATGATTTATTTATTTATGTTTTTATCACATTTTATTTTTTTCTTTATTCCTTTCTTTCCCCTTCAAACATGGATAATTTTAAAAGGGATACCATTCTATAATAATGGATAAACAAGGAGGAGAAAATCCAAGGACCATAACTGGAGAAACCTTTGGTACACACCAATGGGTGAGAGTATGTACACTACTACTATTACGAAGAAAAAAACAATAAATTAATATTCCCCCACAAAAACCACGTAAGGAAGTGCTTATATTAGAATATATTGAAACATATATGAATAATACATTATTGATAGACTAATAATTGATGGAACATTATAAATAACATAGATTTAATGTAAATTTTGACCAAGATAGCCACTAACATCTAAGAACTTGTAGAGAAACAAAAAAACAAAATGGATAATATGATCAAGAGGTTATTAAAGAAGATAAACCGAAAATGAATCCCCTATTAATTTAAACAGTAAAGGTGTTGGGACAAATTGAAGAATAAGAGGAAGATATACCACTTTTTAAAACGGAAACCATTTTCCCAGGTCCCTAAATTGTGTAGTAGAGTTAAAAGTTCCTATCCTTCATGGGTTTATTTATTTATGAACTTGTTTTATTCAAAACTTGTTTAAACAGACATGAAATTAGATTCCCCTTATGTTTTTACTTTTAATTCATTACCTTTTTTGTAGTCCCTAGATGATGTTAACAAAGTAGGGATATCTGGGCTCAAATTTTAGGAAAATCTAGAATTCCCATAAATTCCCCATGAATACAAGAAGGATTAAAAAATTAATTGAACATGGATAATGAATTAAAATGTGAGATAAAATAAGGAGATTATCATAAACTAGGATCATTTTAATTAAACTTTATATCTACTACTTTAAAATATTACCCCATTTTGTTATCATAGAATACTCAACTATATTGATTCCCATCTTGTATGATGATGAAACAGGATGAGAGTGAGTTTTATTATAGGATAATTCTGAAGATGCATAGGCCATAAGAATTATAGATGAAATTTTAAGGGTGTTTCATGAGTAATAAGAGTTTCAATAAAGATTATATTAGGGAGTGAATCAACCCTTAAGGTTATTTGATTATAAAAATTCTATTCTATCACATGATCTCTCTAGTTTTCTAATTCTAAAACCATTACTAATTTTGTTACCCTTGTATAAGATGATGATTCCATAGAATAGGATAAGTGATAACTCCTGGCTGCCACCATATAAGGGAATATGGATATGGAAATTAAACCAATGGGCTATAAAAATGCGTCAATAATTGAAGAAGATATTAATGAAGACTATTTTTATAATCAATATAAATTAGTATTGAAATATTTATATGAGTATGGCCAATAAAACATACCAAGATTATAAGAAATGATTATGTTATAAGAAATAGAATAGGAGTTACCAGTGGTCCCTCATGAGGAAAAAAATACTAAAGCTTATTTATATGAGGGTAGAATCATTGGCTGAACTATTTTTTTTAATTTTATTATATTTGTATTACTTAATGACCATACCTTATTTAAAAATACCCTATATGAATAATTATAGTAGTCACTGGTAGTTAAATCCATAAAGGTTGTGCCTAAGGAGACCCCATACAATATCCTTCCAGCCCCACTTTACTAGCTATATTGTACTGATTAAGAGATGGACCTAAAGAACTCTATCAAAGGGGAATTACAAGTTATGGATAATCTAGGAAAAAATTAAATAAAGTTTTTAGTGGGTCTAATCACACAAATAACATCATATGGAACATTAGGGTTAACCATGGGACTTTTTATTTGTGGCAATCTTAAACACATCCCCTCTTAAGAGGTAAAAACCATGAATCATTTAAATATATCTTTATTTGTTCATTTTCTTAGTTTTAAATAAACATAATTATGTTTTTAATTTCATTTTCACATAGTCTTTCCAAATTAGAAAAAACCTAGGATGAAAAATCAAGTTGTCTACCTAATATCTAGGTAAGTGTCCAACTCAAAATGTTGGATAAATAAGAACTAGGTGGTTTCAACACTTTCACACCTATTTTTACAACTATCATTTATGAAATATAATAATATTTAATGGGGTAGTGATGAATAAGTGTGGTTTGGGGTCACGAACCAATTTTAGAGTGTTTTAGGAACTCTTAATCATATATTTTTAGGAATCTATAAATAAATTATTATATATTTTTCTGATTTTATTTCTTTTACCTTAAAAAAATTGAAGATAGTAAAATTTAAATTTAATTGTTTTCTTTTCATGTTGATAATTTCATGTCACGTTTGAGTTTACACTAGTTTTAAAATTAATTACTTCGATTATTTTTAGTGAATTTGATTTCTATTTTCATGGAAATTTTATTTTATATTTAGGAAAGGGTGTGTGACTGCAAATATTTTTGTGGAATTATAATTATAATAATTTGAAACTAAATATTTGAACTTAACCATATGTAACTTATCCGTTGTGAAATAGATACCTAAAGGATTCAAATCATAAGATAGTAATATATTCCTTCAAAACTAGGTTAAAAGGTGTAATTGGAATCCCATAATGGATCTCTGAGATATTAGGCACCGGGTGTGTGAGTAAATAGAATCCCTATGTATATTTAATAAGTTTTTACCAAAACATAGTAGATAAAACTTCAATAAAGTTATTAATTTTCAAAAATTAATTTTATTTAGGTGAGTATAAAATTTAAACCAAATCAATATAGGTTAATTGAGTTTTAATATTTTTATTTGATTTGTATCAAGAAACTGGGAAATAAATATTCAGTTTAAGGAACTTCAAAGATAGTGATTTTATGAATATCATTAAATATATAATTCCATTTAAATCTAATCCATATGTACTGTTAGAACTATAAATTTTACTACATTTATGTGAGTATAGTGAAATAGATTCACCTGGGAGGCATGGAATTTAAAATAATAGGCATACCTTTTATTTCTCCCATTTTTGGTATGTTTTTTTAAACCAAGGAAGGACCATCATTTTCTCAGGGTTAATTATTTATATTTATTAGGAGTGAAATAGTGTAAGTGTGGGGAACTATTAAGAGACAAAATTTACCTATTTTTAACTAATTTTAATTGATAATTGACTCTCAATTCTTGATAAAACCTTGGAAAATACTTGGTTTTTATTACTTTGGTGAAATATTGAACTTAATTATTTAATGGAACAACTCTTGGGTTTTAATGGTTAATTCAATTTTAATATTTTATAGAAAATATATATTTTAGATCCTATATTTTTCCATGTGTGAATATTTTAAAATATTTTTGAACCTCTTTTAGTTAATCATTTCTTGTTAGAATTTCATTATTGAGACATGTTTGGGGTGAATTGACCAAATATAATAATCAGGGGGAGTGGAGTTAAAAATTCTTTCAATATGGATCATTAGGTTGTGTTGTAATGTGAGTAACTCTAGAGTGTAGCAGAAGGCTACAACATAGGGTCCTGGTAGATTATTTTTATAGCTACCATCAATTATAGAATAACTACCCCTGATGTTTTTTTGCAATGTAGTTCCTACATTATAAATTGAGTTTTGTGGCATGGTGATAGTGGATTCAGTATAAGGGTATCAGGGTTATATTTGGTCAGTTTCACCAAATCTAGCACCCCTTTGGTGTGAAGGTAGGTTGTGGTGTGACTCCTACCTTGTCAAGGGAAAGGATGTAGTGTGGTGTCCTTGACTAGTGTAGTCTATCCCTAGGTAAAGATAATATGTTCCACAGACCTCGACATGGATATCATACACTATTTGACCAAGTGATATTGTGATGTGGTACCTTGGGTTGAGTCATATCATACCATATGTCAGAAGTTTCTACAGTGTGGCCCAGTAGTTTGGGTCATGGTCAAATTTTTAACTACTTGTCAATAAATACCCCTTATACCCTCCAATGTTTTTTGGATCATTTTTTTCTCATCTCAACCCCTATGTTCCCCAGAGAGGCTTTCACTATTTTTTGAACCTCATATTCATCATATTAAACCCATCCTTCCAACCCTTGTGTTCTAGGCCTAGATTTTTAATGGAAGGTAGAAGGAATTGAACACTATTTTGGGCATGAGGAGTTTTTTCTATGTCTTCTTCACTTTTGAGGTGGGTGTTCTAGATCTTATCCATAATTGTTTCTTTTATTTATCCTAGTATATGAAAAATATGATTTTATTTTGTCACACCATGTGAAATACCTAAAGAATTGAATTATCCTATGTTCAATGAGTTGCACATGTATAGGCCTCTCATTGGATCCTGTCAGGTCTTTTGTTTCTGAGACTAAGACATGAGGCCACCTGATAAATGTTTTAGCCTTTAATTTGCTTTATTTTATGTTATATTGAGAATTGGTCCCTAGGATGTTTTATATTTGGTTGATTTTTGTCCTAATATTATGATTTGGTATAAATTTTGGAATTGGTTTGATTTCTTGATATAGAATCAAATTGATAAAATTTATTAATTTTCATGTTAACAACCTTGGGGGTTTAATCTATAAATGGTAATTTGATGAAATTGACAATAATGTCTTGTGATGACATGTGTTGTGATTTTTTCCTATTATTTCTTAATGATTATAGGTCTTTTCTTGACTATACTATAATTCTTATAGGGATTTTCCCAATTATGTTGTAATGTTTATAGGGATTGGTCAGGTTATACTGTAATTCTTGTAGGTAATGTCCTAGTTATATTGTAATGATTATAGGGATTGGCACAATTATATTGTAATGTTTATAAGGGTATTACCAATAATAATATTCTTTATACCATGTGATACAACTATAGAGGGTTATAGTTATGGTCGGAATGGTTCTGAAAGATTTTACATTCCCAATTTTATCCCTCTATGTGTCTACATGGAATTCATCTAAGGAAGAGTAGAAGAACTAGAAACTTAAGATCACAACACTAAAAATCATTAAGGAGGAAGAATATGATGGAGAAACTACTATAAATATGATTATTCTCACCACTTTAGAATTATTTATCCTTACTAACTAGAGGAATTAATCCTTGGTCCATACCTTTTACCTCAAATTAGCATAGGGTTTATAGTAATTTTTTTCATTTTTAATTTTAATTAATTTTCCTTTCATCATGTTTTCACAATCCCATCTCTTTCTCTATGATATATAAAGTCCTTTATCATAGAACACTATATTTAATTATTGGTCCCCTGGTGATATCACATGGGTATTTTTAATTCTTATTCCTCTATTATATATTCTTGTATCTTATCCTTGATACAATAGTGAGTAAGATGAATTAGATATAAGATAATCATATACTCCTTCCATTTTATTATGTTTCCTCTAATATATCAAACATTCTAACTCCATTATCTTATTATGTTCAACATTCAATCAGAGCTGTTTGTATTGAGGGATAAATAAAATATAATTAGGTTTTGTTGTGAGGATAGTGGATAGATTAATCGAGTGTGTTCATTTAATATACATTGTGGAGGATGTGATATGGATATGTAGAGGTTAATCCCCATATGTGTTCAACCTAATAATTTAGGTATAAGGAGAAATAAATGATTGGTCATGAATTTATTTTTGTATGAGAACGCTATCGGGTAATGCATGTACCTCTTAAATATAACCTTGGGAACAACACATTTCTCTACTAAAAATTATTATGATTTTTACTACATCTATTTATTTTTCATGTACATAAAAAAAATTAAAATAGTAAACCAATTCATATGTTTCTTTAAAACATAGGAGAAACAAATAAACAATTATAAGTTCTAGGATAGTGAATCTTATAGTCCCAACTCCTTTAGATATGAACCTGTTCATCCATTAGGATGCATTATGAGTTTTTATAAAAATTTTATGAAAGTACCAAAATAGTTTTTGTATGAATAATATTATTCTTCAAGCTTACAAGATAACCATGAGCAATATATGATCACCTTTTTAATATCACCTTCCTTTGATATTCACATTTGAAACCAGAGTAGTGGGTCTTTTTTTCTTCTTTTAGATCTTTAATAATATACTTCTCAAACTCAAATCACTAATATTTTCGAATTTAAAAAATATTTTTTATCTCTTATAAAATATCAGCCTCAGTCTCAATTATTCTATTTTGCTTAAAGTCTCAATGGATCTTTCAACACAAACATATAGATCTTTCCCATTATTTTCAGCTAAAAATTATTTTATAATAATTCATAATTAATGAAATTGATGAAAATCTACACCAAATCATAAATTATAATATTAACTCAACTGGTTTTAGTATATCAATCATATTTAAATTTTTTAAATTAACATCTCAGATGGATCTATTCCTTGTGATCCTTAGATTATTTTCCATAAATCCCCTTTTCATATTTTAACTGCTGAAATAAAATGATCGAGAATTTTGAATCTTTGACCACCATTGGTATTTTTTCAAAAAAAATATTTTATAAATCTAGATAAATTAAATAGTGATCACCTCCTTTTAATATTTCACAAAACCAATATTTAATCTAAACATCGTCAATATCTTGTGATTTTATAATTTCAAAACACAGCATTTTCCCATTTATTTTATATAAATATTATCAATAACATCATCTTCTCATATTTTTCAAACTAAATAAACCTTATAAAGTCCCCTATATCACCTAGTTCAACCTTATGAACAATATGGAGTATTCATGAATTTATAAAAATTATGATTAGTGTCCATTTTGTAAGGTCGAGTTAACCTTACATTCTGTAGGGTTTACCTCAACCTATATCAAATTTCAGACAACATAAATTTCATATGATAAGATGAACCTTAGAATTTCATAGGAAACACTACAATGTTGGTAAATGAAGCTTAAAAACTTACAGTTAACATTAATAAGTCTATAAATAAACCTTATGAAGTCAAATATTAAACTTTAAAAACTAATATTTGGCCATTCGAAGTCCAGTAATAATCCTTAAAAACTCATTTTAACCTTATTTATTCCAATAATGAACCTTACTAACTCTGATTCAACCTTATGAAGTTAAATAATGAACCTTAATAACTCATTCATTTTTCATTGTTAACAGAATCCTGATCATAGTCAACCTTACAAAGTCTATTCCTTTGTCATTTTTCATATCTCAACTTCATTATTACAAAAAATTGGAAATTACTATCAATCCATCATTAAACACCTAAAAAAGGTAATATCTACTCAAAAAATATCTAAAAACATAAAAAATATGCTAACTTCCTCTAGTGATTCCCATATACGTGTTTGAATAAAATACAATCCATAAAAAAATAATGGGGTTTTAAATATCCTATTAAAGTTGGTTCCCTAGAACTAACTACGTTATACTCAAATTACCTATAAATATTCAAAAACCTAAAAATTAATAATTAAATATCTTATCACATGATGATATATTCTTCTATATCACATTAATGTGATAATTATCTTGGGGTATTTTTCTCATAAAATGGTCATAAAAAATCATTATTATGATGATATCCTTAATTTTCTCTGAAGTATTTCATATTATAACTAAAGGATCACTTGTTGTGATCAACATGAATGGTATAAGGTGATTGATTCCTTCACACTAGAACTCGAAGATTCATTAGTTTTGTTTTGAGACTCTGGATCATGTGTCCGTCAACACTAGAGGTATTGTACTTTGGTTCCTCTAAAAAATGATAGAATAACCCAAACGGGGTTCAAATGATCAACATATTCTTCAAGGAATCAATTTATGACTGAGGTAATTCTTGTTTTTAAATAAATAATAATTTTAATGTTAAAAGATCCTCTCTAATGTTTTGAGATTCCATTCATTTGGATTTTTTGTGTATATTCATTACATATTAGGATTCATCATTATGTTCTCATGAATTATTCCTTGGATTTGATGAAAATTCATCATTGTGAATGGGCCTGACCACCTCTGCTACACCCAAGACAATTAATTGGTATCAAGACAATCACATTAAAATTTATAATTATTTAAATATTATTGATTTTTATCATAATTATTTGTTATATTTTCATTCATGTTTTTTATTTTTAATCCATCATGTTGAGATAAAAAGTCCATTCATAGAGGATCTATAGATTTTGATAATTTGATGTGATGGCACAGTGTGTAATCAGAATTTTATTCCATGTAATCTCAGTCAACCCCGAAGGATGCACTCTTGTAAACCATGGAAGGCCATGTGGTTCCATTATATAATGTGTATGGGCTGATAATTGGCATGTGACCTTCATTAATTTCATGAAAAAAATGATATTTTATTTAATATTTTATTTTTATTTCATTTTTTCACCCCCTTATATCATATCTAATAAATAGGTTTTATTACATTTTTTTTATTTTTTTGTGATTTTTTTATATAAATTATTTTTGGTTTAAATTATGGATTTTTTGTATTAATTTTATTCTAAAAATTAATGTGTTAGAAAGGAATTAGATTAGTATAAATTTATGTAATTAATCCTTTTTAGAATTCCATTGAATTTATTTGAAAAGTATTTTGTTGCAGTTAATTTTAAATTCATTTATAGAAAATAAAAATTGGTTTTTAACCTTTTTCTTTAGGTTTTTTTCATGTGTGATATTACACCTAGAGTATGTTCCATGAATCAATGTATGATTTTAGACACCCCACCAGCATAGGTTTGAAAACAGCATACATCTATATGGTCCTATATATGTGTATTAGAGAATAGAGCCATCATATGTTTCACCCAATCAATGTATGAGTCATCTAATTTATGGAAAAAAACATATGAACATCCTATCCCACTCCTCACAAAAAATTGAATCCCCCAAACCTCCTTACCAAGAAACTCACCACACATATCTACAATTAAGCCTCCCACCTCACTGCCTCAATCCTAGCACCAAGAAAACCCACACCCATGCATCCATAGCTCGCCTAACTGACCCAAAATGAGGATCAAAATCCAAATTTCAATAATAGACCACTTGATTATAATTCAATATATGATCAAATAACTGAACTAATTATAAATTCTATGATTTTACAAAAACAAGAACCAAGATTTTTCCATCGATTTGAAGTTAGAAAATAATTTCAGTTTCAACCTAGTGTAAAACATCAATAACATTGGATTATCAAATGAATTGAATCTGAATTAATAATCACATGATATTAATAAAAATACCTTTTTTTGTTCCCTACCAACGAACCTGTACCCAAGTGGTATGGGCTTCTACTTGGAATCCAAAAGACCCCGGATCAAATTCGGGTAGGGATGAATTTTCAGGGTACTATAATAGTACTATAGCAGTGGTGACACTATAGAGATGGAGGTACTGTAGTAGGAATTGTAGCGGTGGCAGTAATATAGTAGGTACTATAAAATCCCGGGTACTATAGTTGTACTATTCTCAAAAGGGCCCTTTGGGCCAAAAAAAATGGGCTTTCAATCCTTGTATTCAGGCCACTTGGCCTTGGGCCTTCGGGCTATGTAATCGGTCTCCCTCAACCCAGACAAAAAGAGGTCTTTTCTTTGATAATAAAATGAGTATTAAGTCCCAACCTTTAAAAAACCTTTGTTTTCCCTATACAAGACTAAATTGGAACATACCTCAATTCTTTCCTAAAGCTTTGATTTTAACAATATAGATTAGTGCACACCATCTACTCAATGAAATGTCTAGATGACTGAATCCATGTCTATATTAAAGTGATATCCCTAAAAATCACTAATGAAATACTTCTATAAGTACATACTTACACCATATCTATGTATGATCAAACCAAACTAGTCTCTGAGCAGGCACTAATCTATTAACCAAATCCCCACCAGTATGTATTCATCAAGATTAATCACTTGGAAGTGTTTAGCATCACCCAACTGATAGTAAGTACTCCATGATCCAACATTCAAGAAATCCACTAATATAAGTGGTACATCTGAAGTATCTCAATCCTAGAAGACCCTAAATAATAGAATATCCTATATTTCATAATTTTAGTCTAGAGTGAAAGTGAATATGTAGGAATATAGGAATAATCCATTGAATTCCACAATCATGGCCTAGCCTTGATCTAGGCCTTCTCCTCTGAATCCCAATATTTAATCACATTTTATTATCAATAAAAAACTACTATCATGTGCATAACATCTTCAAAACTCCACCTCATGTGAGGCATGAAATAGTGATTTCTGCATGTGGAATTGGATTTCCTCTGCAACCATGATGTAGTGAAGCACATCATAGTAGATTCTTCTCGAATGCATATAGATCATGATCGTGGGATGAGTAACTCAGCTGATTACAATTATTTTTTATATGGTAGGGTATCAAATGATGTATATAAAGAGTATGAGGTTTTTTAGGGATATATAATTCTCTTTTAAGGAATGAGTCTTTGACATTTTTCTTGCACCTTTTTATATTCACACTATCAGTGTTATGTAAAGTAAAATTCTACTTGTTTCTTCTTCATATGTGTTTTTATATTAACCTATTCTCTTCTAAATTTTTTTTTCTTCATCACTATGATGTATTTATGAAATAATACTTCATAATGGTTAATTTTTAACCCCTTTTGGAAGTCCAAAGGCTAGCTACAATGATATTATTGAATTTATATTTATTTTATTTCAGTTATGTTTTCCTAATTCTATTGAGGTAATGAGGGTAAATAGCAGGGAAGTGACTCCATTTTTTATATCTAAACTTATTCACTCTTTCACTGTTTTAAACATCAATGTATCCCAACTATTGATTCACTCACAATACCCAAGTACATGATTGAATTTTGTTGTTTAATTGTATATGGTCACCACTGGGAAGTTTGAGAAAGTTCACTCTATTAGTTGAGGAGTTCTTTTCACTCACCAAGGATAATAAATGAGTTAGTTTTGTTCTCAAGGATCATTGATTATTATTTTATTATCATACATTATTAACAAAGAGTGTTAAGTAGATTAATGATATTGATTCTTCTTATTGAGTTAGGGTGATTAAGAACAATAGATAATTATAATGGAATATGTTTGAATTATCCTAAGGATCATTAAAAATTATTAATAATTTATTATTTGTTTTATCTACTATTTTAATTTCTAGTATATTGAAAAAAACAAACAACCCAAATCACTTTTTAATGCTTCCCTTTTGAATCTTAAATACACTAAAAATATTTATAAGTGATTGAGAAAAATGATGAATCAACTCACACACTCCTTGGAAAATAAGCATGTTAATCCCTATTATCAATTATAAAGTAATAAATTTCGTTTGACCATAGCCCATGATAGGTGAATGATCAACTTGGATCTTTTTTTTGGAGTTAGGATGGTAATTCATAATTTTCTCTTTCGCTTTGTAAATATTTTATTTATTTCAAATAATTTTTCAGAAAAATGTATTTTTAATCACCCTCCTAGGAATAAATTATTCTATATCTTTCTAGTAAACTTATAGGTTTTTAAATAATATTAACCAGGGATATTTTATTGATATTATTTAATAAAATAAATAAACAATGCGAAAAAACATATTTTAGTATCCTTAAAGAAAATAAAGAGTTTTTACTATTTTTCCTTAATTTATATGCAAGATAGATTGAGGAGAAATGTGAGATTAAAAGAGAAGAAACAAACCTCAGGAAATTTCATGAATATTTCATAAAGGTTGAGGTTTTACATGAAAACTACTCACTACCTCTCAAACTGAATTCACTCCAAGTGGATTTCTACTTGAAAATGAATTATGATTTAAGAATTTTGAGGGAGATACCCCTATATTAATCATTTTTCATTTTGATATAATTAAAATTGATTTTAAAACTGATTCTACTTGTTTTATTCAAAAATGTTTCATACTAGTTAAATATTCCCTTGAATAGGAAATAAAAAAATCCAAAAATAAAGTGTCTAAAATAGAAGATAACAAGGTGATTTCCACACAGTAAAAGAAAAGAATAATTGGATAACATCATCCCATTGGTTAAAGTTTAATATGAATAATATGATCCCTCTATTTTGATCCAACCCACACTACATTTCCAATTCATTAGAAAAAGGATGGAAAACATGAACTATTAATAAGGGAACCTTGAGAAAGACTATTTTAATAACATTGGAGAACGAATTATTTGGTGTTTCCTACCATACATTCCCCACAAAACCGTGATTGCGGATGATCCAAATGTTGTATGTATGATGAACGTATAAAATACAATGCCTCTTTGGGGGTTTTACCCAATATTCTTCTTCTTTTTCATCCAATTTTATTTTATTTTTTGTTCTATAATTTAATTTTAAATAATCTAGTAATTTATAATTGTTTTTATTATAGTATAAAAGATTAAAAATATCTACTTAACATTCTTAAAGAAAATTTATAGATAATAAATCAGGCATCATGACCCCAAGACTATCTACATGTAAGGAATATCTACAACTTGGTGAACTCCATCCATGATAATTTTTTCTTTATGTTTCCCTATTAAAAATCATCTTGAAAATTGAATTATTCGTATTGAATTTATTTAAGGGTTATTCTGAAACTAATTGTGGGGTGGGGGTAAATATTGGATTCCTTTTTTGAATTCTAATTTTATTTTACTTTTTTTAATTTTTGAGTCTTTTTTTTAACATAAAAATAAAAATAAAAATAAAAAATTATATACTATTTTGAAAACTATACAAAGTTATTTTTTTAATTTTTGTGTTTTATTTTCAAAATTTCTTTGAGATAAATTAAAAACATAGAGAATTTTTGAACTCAATGTTTATTATGGTGAAATTTATATTATTATTGAACCTAAAAATATCAAATTATTAGTGAATTATATTGGGTTTATTGGGAAATGATTTTCCATAATTTTCAAGGATTTTAGCTGGAACCCAGATCCACTAAAGATTTTTCATATTTTAAATATCTTTCCTAAGAGACATTCTAGGACCTTTATAGAAAAACTACATATTTACTTGATTCTGTTTGAATCCATAATATTCAAGTGTGCTATATTAATAATGGATGCAATTATTTATTGAAAATACATTAGTACAATTAACATATATTTTGGTCCACCTTAAATTTTGACCCTTATTATGCTTTAGAGACTATGAAATTCTGTTTAGGATGTAACATTATAATCTATAATTATACCTACTTATAAATCTCTTATGTACATTATTTTTGTATTTATAAGAAATTTGGGGGAGACAGTACTTTCATGCGAGTTCTAGGGAATATTTCATTTTTATGGGTTAAGGGATAGAGTTCCTACATATTAATTGGGTTTTAGTTTCACAAGATATAATTAATCACCATTTTACATGTGTTTCAATTTTTATCACCAAAAAAATGTAAATTAAAAAACAAATTTATATAAACTTGAAAACATTATTAAGTAGAACAAGAAGAGAAAAATTGTATAATAGGGGGATGGAGAAAATAGGAAATTTATTTTTTATTATTCATATGTTGGTTTTGAACTGCACAAAAGGAACAAAAGGGAGAGTAAGCTATAAGTGATAAATTCATGTAAGGGGTTGAGTGAGTATATTCATTGGGAACACTTTCTGAATTTTGAAAATCTTTATACTCAAGAGATTAAATGAACATCTTCTGCCTAATATTATTAGACATACAATCCTAAAGAACCTTGAACCATAGAAACAATTGTCTAAATTTCCACTGACTAACACACTAGTTTCTAAAAATAAAAAACATAAAGCCTTATAAACCATATGGCAGATCACATGACTTTTTTCAAAATGAGCATAACTCCACTTTCAAATATTCCTTGAATGAAGAGGGAAAATTCCTTTCTGAGGTGGGTCATGAAATAGTTTTTAATATAAATTTAAGGATTAATTTCATGTGGATAATTTCATTCCCTTGAAATTGCATTCATGTATAAAGTTGGTTAAACATTTTAGTGAAAATAAATGAAAAAGTTTCCTCACTCTTTTCAAGAAAGTCAAATTTTCTATGAGCATTTATTTACTTGTTCATTGATTGAATTTAATAATGAAACATAAAATTGAAATATATATTATTGGTATAATTGAATTGAATCTTTGAATTTTTATTTTAAAATTAAGTAGAGCTATGTTTCAATATACTTTTGAATATACTATGAACTGATATAGTTATTCTTTACTAAATTTTTTCTCTAAAATCTATGTTGTATATTGATTTATTTTAAATAATTTTTACTATATTTATATTGATATTTTTAAACTCTAGTAGGAATAAATTAATTATTTGTTAATAATTCCTTGTTTTTTCATTTTTAACCTTGCAATTATGAATTTTTAACTAGGTGATTATGCCTATATTTGGTTTTGTATTCGAATTTTAATAAAATAATTGCATACACTACCCATTGCTTATCATGAAATTTTTTTGAATAAAGTAATCTTTAGATGAAATTTCAATAAGAACTAAGATTTAAATTTCAGTTGTTTTCTAAAAATTAACATAGGGAATGTTTGGATAAACATTATGTTTTAATATAAAAACTATTTCTTGATTTTTTTTGTGAGTCTTGAACTAATGATCTTTAGAAAATTATATTTTCTAAATACTGAAGCTACCTAACAAATGAAATAAACTAATATTTGACTATTTTAATTTTATTTTATCTCTATTGAGCATTTTATATAGTGAAATCTATAATGATAATTGAGATAATGACCATTAATTGGACTTATCTCTAAACATGACCTATAATTGTTTCTTTTTTATTTGGTAAATGAATTTTTTATTTGAAAAATATTATATAAAAAAACTATTTTTAGTAGAGTGTTGAAAATGTTTTAAAACTAAATGATGATGAATTATCCATAATTTCAATATTCTAAGTGTAGAAGAATGATAAAGGGTAGATTTAATAAAACAATATTTTAATTTCATTATTTCACTCACTCATATCATATAAAAAACATGGATTTTATTATATACTTGAATTTTCAGGTGAATTCTCTAAATAAATTATTTTTTGTTTAAATTATGGATTTTTGTGTGCTAACTAGATTTCTAAAATTAATGTTTATGAAATGAATTATTTTGAAATTTTTAAAAGAATTAATTTTTTTTCAAAGTTCTATTTATTTTATTTCAAATATATTTTGTTTGAACTAATTTTTAATTCATTTATCAAATATTAAATTTTGGGTTCAATATGTTTTTATAGGTTATGTATGTTTTCTTATGCAACCAATACCTGTGTAATAAAGCCATATCCAATTTCACTCATCCCAAGATCATAAGTGTGAAAATAACTTGTGTATATGTGGTCCTACATCTAAGTATGAGTTTATGGATTCAAATAGGCGTGACCCCAACAATGTATGAGTCATCTGATGTACTTTAACTACACCTAATAACTCTATCCAACTCCTCATACCAAGACAGGTGCCTGAACCTCTTTGTCAACCATCTTCCTGCACTTTTCCATACTCAAGCCCCTTGAGACACTAAATCATGTCTTCTTCCATGAAAACCCACACCTACACATCCATATCTCACTTGACTAACCAAAAAATAGGTACACAAGCCTCATTATAACACTGAACCACATGATCCAAAGTTCATCTATGATCAAAGAGATGAAATGAAGCCAAATTATGACCTAGTATGAAAAAAACCACATTTTCCACTAATTCAAATATGGAAACCAATTTTAGTTCCAACCGGGTGTAAAATGCTCAAGAACCATGGATGATCATATGAAGTGAAGTCAAATGAATGCTCACCTGAGATTAATAAGAATAGCATTGTTCATTACCTATGTAGGACTGAATTGGAAGGGACCTCGATGCATTCCTAATACTTTTATTGAAAGAAAAAATAGGAGAACACACCTTCTACTTGATTAATTATCTAGAAAACCATATTTGTATTGGGCATGGAGTCATAAACCTAAAAAATGCCTTATTTAGCGCTTGACCGAGTATAGAATAGTGCCATATCCATATGTATATTTCACCAAACCAGTCTATGAGAAAGTACTATGCTATCATCCAAGTTCACACCTTCATATATTCTTCCAAATTCATCACTTTGAACGGTACAGCATCACCCAAAAGATACATGTCAACCCTCTATGGACCTATATGAAAAACTTTAACTAATATAAGTATCCATTCTAGAGGATCACAATAGTAGTACACTCTAATTCCTAACACATCCGAGAATCCATGAGTTCTATACGAAGTCCAACTGAGCAAGAATAAAGACTATATCAGTGAATTAAATGCCACAAACAAGGCTAATCCACAATCCAGGCCTACTCCACTAAATCCCAAAATTAAATCCCACTATTATATTAACCCAAAATAGCCAGAATGTGCACCCCATCTCTTTAAGTACTCTTAATGTGAGTCTGGAAGTAGAAAATTATCCAAGTAGAATTTTATTTCAACTACATTCACTACGTAATAAAGTAAATAATATAAAATTCTTCTAGAATGCATACGGGGATCAATAATGGTATGATTATCTCAAATGAGTATGATTATATTTTATATTAGATAATATGGGTTCATATGATGTATATAAATGGGATGCGGTATGTGGGGGACATAGATTTCCCTCTAGGAGAAAAAATCTTAACATTTTTCTTCTAATTTTGTATATTCACTATGTTAGTGTTTTGTAAACTGGAATTCTGCTCATTTCTTCTTTATATGTGATTTTGATTCACATATTCTTTATTTCATTTGTGTTTCTTCATCATTGTGATATGATAGTGATATTATACTTCATGATAGTGTTGTGATAACCTATTGTGGGTTGTCTAAATGGGATTCATAATGATACTATTGAATTTATGAATTTTATTTCAACTCTAGTTTCCCTATTTTAGTAAGGTATTATTCATAGATATTGGGGTGATGATTGTATTTTTTATTTCTAAATTTCTTTACCATTTTATTTTTTTGAACATCAATTTTTAATAACTATTTATTTTCTCACCATACTAGTATAGGTGAGTAAATTTAGAGGTCTAATGGTATGTGTTCTATACTAGGTGGGTTGATTAGGTTTACTCTCTTAGTCAATGAGTTTTATTTCCATCTCACCAAGGAGGATAAATGGGTTACTTGTGTGCTTAAGGATCCTTAAGTATGCTTGTATTCTCATACTTTTGAAATAATGTGGAGTAAGTTGATAAATGGTATTAATTCTAATTATTGAGTTAAGTAATTAATATTAATAGATAATGGTGATATAACAGATTTGAAATCACCTATGTACCATTCAAACTTCTTCTTATTTCATTGTTTGTTGCTTTATTTGGTTTTTATTTCCTAAATATTAAAATAATCAAACAATCCCCATCACTTATTCATGGTTCTATTTTAAATGTTAAAAACTATAAAAATAGTATTAAGTGGTTGGGAATAGTGAATAAAAAACCCTCTTTATCTTTAGAAAATTACCTTGGACAACCTTGTGCAGCATTCAATAGTAATAAATTCTATTTGACCATGGCCTATAATAGTCACGTAATCACATGCTTTGTATTTAGTCTACACGCCATGTAATTCTACATAGTTTGTATTGAAGTTGTGTGATCAAAGGTATGTGGTGTTTAATTTTTTTCACACTATAAATATTAGTAACATGTTGAAAAACAACTGAGTGACATGGGAAGGATGGATTACATGGTATGTAGTTATCATACACACCATGTAACTAATTTAATTCTGAAAATAGATTGTACATTGAGTCCCAAGGCAAGTAACATGGATGGAATGTAGGTAATTAAATACCTTGTAGTTTATTACATTCCATGTAACCCAATATTTCTCATATAATATATGCGTAAAGAAAATATTTCATGTAAGATAACATGTTTAATTAAGCACTAAATATAAGCTACATGGTGTATAACTAGTTGTACAAGTCATGTGATGGGTATTAATTTATCCTTGGTATACACTGAGTTTTTATCACTGTGTTAGGTGAAAATTAATTGATTAATTAATTAATGTGTTATTATACAAAATACACATCATGTATAGTGGTTATACGCATCATGTACCTTATAGTTTTAGGTATCATTACACATCACACAAATTAATGTCGTAATGTGTGGTCAATATCATCACATGACTATAAAAATTTACACATTGTGTAACATCATGACATACCATGTAATTTTTAATAACATGTAAGTACATAATACATGATAGGGGGAAAATATTTTCATGTCATTTTGACTCCAGTACACTTTGTATAAGTTTTTAAATTTAATACTAAATTTATTCTGAACAATAAACAACATGCCATATACTTGATTAGTATACAACATGTATATATACAATTTTAATAAAATTTATTTATTTATTTATTTAAATTATAAAAGGTTTGATAATCTTATGTATCATAAATAATTATTATAGTAACAATTTATATAAATAATTGATTAAAAATAAAGGAATTACTTATAAATTTAAGAGAAATATATCTTAATTAAGATCGATTTGAAATGAATGCTAGCATGTATGAATGTGATGTTATTTCATCTATGAGACTAGTCATGAAATTGAACAACCAATTTGTTTGTTGGGTTTTTATTTAATTTCATATCATTACATGGGCTTTATCATGTGATAAATTTTTATTGAATTAAATATAGTGACTTGTGAGTCCACCCGCCTTTTCTATGTAGGACCAACGTGTCCATGGTTTATTTTATATAACCCCTTATCTTGGTTCCCCTCACCTGTGTGTAAGTAAAATGTATGTAAATATGGATCTCTAAGAAGTGTAAGGAGTTTAGAACCAGAGACAAGTTGGAACTAACCAAGAAGAGATAAAGGATGATGGTGAAATTTTGAAACATGATCTAGTATCGACTCACAGAGTTTTTCCCTAGGTTTATTGCTTGATTTATCATTCATAAGATAAATCAATCACTAAAAAGATCATGATCAAGTCACTTTATTTATTTTAATTTTTCAACTCCATGTTTATTAGTTTTTTTATTTTCTTATGCCTAAACTCAATCACATTTAATAAATGAGATAACTAATATACAATATGAAATAAAATAAATGGATTGTGAATGAATATTTTATCAATATATAGTTAATAAATTATGAAAAATCCACATAATATTATCCACACATGAAAAGAATATAATAAATAAATATATGGATATGTAATGAAAAATTACTTAATAAATATTAGCTCAAAAAATTATTCTATCATATGAGTCATGATGCACTCGTAGTTAATGTTTTGATCATGATAAAGTTAGGGGTACTTTTAATTATCAGGATGTCCTAAAGAAGATAATGGTACAAATTAACCAATATTTTATTGAATTTAACAACCATATACTATTGAATTCAAGTATGGAGATAAGTTTTGAGGAAATCCAAGTTAGGATTTCAATATTATGGAGTCCACTCAATGGATCAAGGACCAGCAAGTTAACAGTTATCATGACTACCTACCAAAAAATATTCTTCAAATTTTTATTTTTGTAGTCTAGGTTATGAGAAGGGAAATATGAATCATTTCCACTAGAGTATCCATATGAGATGAAATTCTAAGTCCAATAGTCAGGGCTATTATGAGTTAATAAAATAGTGGGATACTAATAAGGTAATAAAATTTATTACATCACAATTTTGATAATCAAAATAATGTACTTAAAATATGACTTTATTTAGTATAGAAAATGTTTAATTGTTTTACCTCAACATTATCACTATGATCATTCTAAACTCATGGTTTTTTCATACAAGAACAAATTTATGAGATTGGTACAACAATTTTTGTGTTTCACAACTATTTGAAATTTTTATTATGCATTGGAATATCTTATACCTATTTAGACACCTCACAAAGAGATCAAATGTGTATAGGATTCCTTTCAAAGATATATAGATGATACTTAATATATCTTTTGTATCATTTTATCATCTATATTTGGAGAGATGATGATGAAACATATAGATGTGGATTCCTACACCATGACATCTCATCTCCTATCACATGAGAATGAGAATAAGAGGGTATAGATAAATAATATTTTCACCACATTGTATCAGTGTAACCTGGAAGAGGAAACCAAGCCAGTGATCATGACATAAAAAAATAGAGTTCATTAACTAATTACCAGTGTTAGTTTTTCATTGGGATAATAAAATATCTATTAATGTCATATTTTCATCCTCAATACCAAGGTTTTCTATGTTCATTATGAACTATTGAATGAAAAATATAGATAAATCACTTGATAATATTTTGACCATGATTCACCTAGTAGATAAGTATTATTGGGAAAATGGTATCTAACTACATACAGTGAAAAAATAAAATTACAAGGTTGAAAATAACATGACTAATTTAAAGTTAATGGTTCCCTTAAAACATAATTCAAAGAGACATAGGATTCTAAATGAGAGAAATGAACAAGAGGTTATTTTCTTATCAGGTGACAAGAAAGGTTATTAAAAGAATAATTTAAATATATTAAATAAAAATGACAACACTAGCATATACATAAATTATATTCATAAAAATAATCAATATTTATATATTACTTATTTGCTATTGAATATAAATCATGTTTTTCAGATATGTATTCAAATATAGGGACAAAGATAATATAGAAATATTATAAGATGTAATATTTATTTTCAAAGGATTTGAAGAAGGGTGAGTGATAGATCAATATAGAGAAGTGCATGACTTTAATATTTCTAAATTTATTCAAGTTAAACTATTATTTTCTATTAATTATCAGTAAAAAAATAATCTTTATGTATAGTTAGACACAATGAGACATCGTTTTTTTAGTTAATGTTGTAATGTAACTTCATACTCAAACAATAGTTATATAATTCTTGAATCAATTTTATTGAAACTATAAATGAAGGATGAAAATAAGTATAAGACTTATACTTCTTGTGTAAAGATAATTCCTTAGAAATTAAAACTGAAAATAGTTTAAAAGTTTATGATCAGAATAGTGTTTAGTTTCTTATGTGATAAAACACAAAATTTTTATAAAAATAAAACTTTAGAAATAAAGGTATGTCATAGAGTTTCTAGAGATAGTTTAGTAATACCACATGAACTATTTTAAAATGTGAAGGTTTTTCTAAGATCATGTTTTATTATATACATCTATATAGTGATGGTAGTAAAACAAACATCAATAAGGAGTCTTATTTGTATTGAAAATATTCTATAATTTCTTCTGAGACATTTTTTTCAAATTTTAGTTCAATATCTAGCCATATGAAAACTAATTGACTAGTGGATATAATGAAAATCTTAATATGATGACACTTTATTATATTACACTGTAGTTTTTTAATGGGAGTTGTTTGTTAATGTTGATTCTATCTAATGATTTACATCAAAAGAAACACAGTTTTCATATTAAGTATTTTTCAAATGACTATATTTCTATCATATGGAAGCACATATATTTTTGATCATGTGTGAGAAAGATATAATTCATTAAATCTTATGCTCCAGATTCACAAGATTTGGAATAGGAACACTAAACTCCACTATACTTTGTGATATGAATTATTATAAAGATATATACTTTGTAGGATGTTTAAAACCAAAAAGAGGTTTTATATTCATAGAATGGGTGATATATTATTCAATAAAGAATTTTGCATATAACCAAAAGGATTTAAATGGAAATAAGCAATTATTTGCAAGTTTAAATTAATTTAAAAATGGATTCCATATATTAAAATCCAATTCCATATTTTGGATGTTTCTATAATTAATACTTCTGAAGGGTATTAAAGAGAAATTAGACGAAGATGGTATAAGACGATATCAATAATGAAGGATTTGTTATTAAAGATATTATAAATCACTTATATACATGATCCACTACATAATATGTTTCATAAAGTTTCATGATATATCCATTTGAATTGTAATTTTCATAAAAATATTCTATGATTATTAAATTTTTCTATTGGTTATCAATGACACTTTCATTTGAGGAACCTTATGAAAGATTTATAGATGATAAAACCAAAAGGAGCTAGTGGAACAAAAGAAATCCCATAAGATATGAACATTGTACAAATCCATTTCAGTATATAAGAAATTATAGTGATTGTAGAATATTAATTTGGAATGAAGGTGTTATTTGTGTCTACTTGAGGTTCGTGGGAGAACTATAGATTTACAAGATAGATATGTTGATAGCATATAGAAAATAGATATTTTGTCTTAAAAGATTGTTAATATGAAGAAATGAATCTCCCTATAATGAATTAAAGTAGTAATCAAAATTATTGGGATGAAGATCTATCAAGATATATTTTATAAGCATCTTGGACTAAGTCGGGGTAAATACATTGATATGGTACTAAAGAGATTCAGAATGGATCAATCCAAAAGTGTATCATTGCCAATGACAGATTTTATATATCTTTATATGAAAATGTATCCTCAAACACATGAGATGATATAGAGGATGAGTATAATCCCTAAAGATTCTACGATAGGATATATCTTGTATATAATTTTATGTATCATGATTGATATTACTTATGACTTCTGGATGATAGACAGATATCAATTGAAATTGAGAAATTTCCATTGGATGGATGTCAAAACTATCCTGAAAGTATATAAGGCATGATATAGATATGCTCATAATATGTGGAGGAAATGAAGAACTATTTTTCAATGAATATACTAATTATAGTCTCCAAATATATCTCAAATCATAATAAAGATATGTATTCTAATTTAATGGAGGATCTGTGAGATGGAAGAGCTTAATGTAGAAAGTGGTGATCAATTCTATAGCATATTATGAGTATACAATGGCTTTTAATGAAGTTAAAGGAGAAGTTTTGACAACAAACTTCATCTATGAGATTGATGTGGTAACTAGTGGTAATGATAATAAAAAATCTATTTGTGATAATTATATAGAAATTGTTATCACAAAATAACCAAGGCCACACCTATGAATTAAGTATATACTTTAGACGTATCATCTCTTGATGGATTTTCTGAAAGAGGCGAGGTCGTGGTAAGATGATTTTATATAGAGTAATGTGACAAGAAAAAATCCAAAGGAATATATGATGGGATCAGAATCTATAACAATACTTATTAGAAGTATAAAAATCATGCGAGATATAATACACTAAATGTGATAGATCCATCCTAGATACCCTCTCAAACTTGTATCCGGCCCAAAAAATCACGTACTGGAATGGCATTTCTGATACCCATAGGCTGGTGACTAGAAGCAGGGTATAAAAAAAACTAGAGGGTAGACCAAATGTAATATATATATATATATATATATATAACACAGATAAACAGAGAAAGATACCAAAATATTCCATAACTAAAAGAAGATAGTAGAAACAATACAACTGAAAAGTAGTTAGAACATCCCAAAGATCAAGTCCAGGATAAAAGGAAAACTAAAATAGATACTTAATACTCCATATAATGGTGTGGGAAAACTCCCACCATCTCACCACCATCCACCCAAACCCAACTGACAGAAACCTCACCACCTCACTTTGATTCCTTTCCATTCTCTGCATTGAAAAGAACACAAAGGTCTATAGACCACTGAAGGGGTTCATAGGGTGTGATATCACAGGATTAGTAGTATCGCAATCAGTTTTTCCATAACGAGGCTTTGTACAAAAATCTAAACATGATCAATTTTAAGGAAAATAAGGAATGATAAATTGTTAAAAAGTATTTTATGTCAAAACCATTAAAAAACATATAATTTTACATTTTCCAGATTTCCTAAACAATCTAAGTAAAACATTTTCAAATAATTATATATATATATATATATCAAAATATTCATATCAAATCCAATAATTCATCACATATCATAACAAATCCAATAAAAACTAAAATAATAGGTAACATCACAACAAGGATCACTACAGGTCAGGGTAGAAGACTACTCATACCACAATCAATGACTTATGCACAATCAAGTCCTTATAACACAACCATAAAGAGGAGAGTAACACCCCATGAGTGAATCCCCCAAATATTTCAATATCAATTCCCAATAAAAATGGGCCCATGGAATATAGGAACGCCCGATGAGTGAACCCCCTCGATAATACATGGATTATAGACCTAATCTAAATTGTTCACCTAAGTAACCAAGCCTTCCCACATGATCTATTTTCAAAACTATTTCATCAAAACCATGCATTGAAAACCATTTTAGATATCAATTTTTACAATTATTTGAAAATATCATTTTTATTTACCAAAACAAGGGGAAAACATATTTTACCGAGATCCCATTTTCACACACTGGAATCAATCAATAAGTCATGCCGTATCATTTAAAAAATAATTTATAAAACTATGGCAATGTAGTTAATATGAAATAGGCTAGATATGGAACCACCTACCTCAAACTAATGTTTCACATGACCGCAACAGAATCCACCAACAAGAAAGAACACAATGACGATAAAAAAGGCCCTATAATCAATCCAAAATCTTAAAATCGATTCAATTTATAAAAAGGTTAGTGAATATAATATATCATGATATACCTCAAAGAAACTTGCATATCGTACCACAACCATCCTAATAATTAGACTCTAGATAAATATCTCACGATGGATCTAGAGGGAAATAAGAATAATCAATACCATAGAAAATTGGATCTATAACTTAATTGTAGTGATACTACCATGGTCAAATTCAACGAACAAACATAAAAATTACTCACTCAAAGAAACGATTCACAACAATAAAATTGATCAATCCATGAATGAAAAAATTCAAAAGGATTACATGACTACAAAATTTCCTAGGAGAGATCCTAGGTCGAGAGGGGAGAGGCTACAGTTGAATAAAATAATAAATAATCCATGTATAATTCTAAAATACCAAATCATAATATTTCTGTAGAAGGAAAACCCTTTTCACATCATGTAATCAATGAAACTCAAGTAAAATGAAAAACCCATTGCCTTTTTTTAACACAATTTTACCATTACATAGCATGAAATATCCATGGATTATTCTATTTCATGGAATCTTCTCAACACCTAGTACACATGATGTGTAAACACTTTATATAGACCGTAAAATTATCATGCCTTGTACTGGTACATATTATCTTCTCGATGATCAATACATGACAAGTAATCACTTAACTCCGTGTTTATTTATCATTAAAACTGAAAAAATCCTAGTTTTATCTTAAAATCCCCAAAATATCTCTAGTGTTAAATAAACACAGAGAGAACCCCACAAATCCTTCTACACGTTTATACCATGACTCCATTAATTCAAACAATATACATCCCTAAACATTATGTCATTTTTACCAACAAATTCTCTCTATCCTTAGGACTCTCAACATGCACCCAACTAAAGAGTTAATATGAAAAGAGAGATAAGAAATACCTAAAAGAAGTAACAAGATATTACAAACTCTCCACCGTAAAGCTCTCCATCCCCAGAGAGTCATGTCGAAGAATGATGTTCAAAAAAAAGGTGAGGACACTGCTCCCTTATCAATGATTGAAACTCTAAAGTCTTATAAGAATATGATCTATTCCATTATAAAACTCTGACTAATGGAATCAACTTCCTATGCAAGACTCTCATGTGAGTATAAACGATCTCTACCGGTTGCTCCACAACAAAAACATCTCACTCCAACTCAATCTCTTTCTAACTAAGAATGCGAGAGGGACCAGGATGGTATTTCTTGAGTTTTGATATATATAAAACATCATGAATTCATATTAACTGAATTGGAAATTCCAATTGATAAGAAACCTGACCAAGTCGTTCAATGACCTCAAATGGTCCATCATATCTCAGACACAATTTCCAAATTTTTCTAGATGATGGTGACCCAAATGGATAGAAACTTTCAAGAAATAGTGATCACCAATGAAAAACTCTAAAGGATGATGCCACTAATCCACATATCATTTTTTTAAATGATGAGCTATAGTAATTCGATGAAATATATATAGAATAATTTCTAATATCTCTTGAATGAGTGTTTATCACACCAAAGAGGCCTCATCCACCTCTACCCAAAAAAATATGTGAATTTCACGAGATTCTATACAAATCCACAAAATGATCCATTATAATCAATGACTGATAAATGTTGTTATAAGAAAACTCAACTAGTCCCAGATAGATATCACACGATCCAAAAAAATCCAAGACATTGGAATAGATCAAATCCTTAAGGATCTAAATATCATGATCCATATAACTATCTATCTATGGATGGTAATCTATACACATCCAAACCTAAGTCCCCATTTCCTCTTTTAGACTCCTCCAAATCCTCAAAGTAAAACTCGGATCCCATTTTGAAACTAAATTAGAAGGAACCTCATGTAACCTCATGATCTCTTTTACATAAATCTTACCCAAATCTTCAGCTTTAGTGGGGTCCTTGATCAAAATGAAGTGAGATAACATTTTCAACTGATCAATCACCACCCATATAACACTCCTACCTTGGGGAGTCTATAGTAATACAAAAAAGAATATATAGATACCTCATCCCTTTTCCAAATATAAAATGAAATATTATATAGAAAACTAAAAAGTTTTAGATACGTTGCCTTTATTTGTTGGAAGGTGTAACAATGGGACACATAATCTTCAATTTCATGTTTTATTCCAGGCCATCAGAATCATCTTCTCATGTCATAATACATCTTATTTGTGTCTGGATGAATGTACCATGAAGAACAATAATAGTCAAACATAATTGATCTCCTAAAAGATTCCAGGAAAATAAAATGACCCCCAAAATAGATTATACAATCTAAATAGAGAGACCAACTAGAAATGGTCTCCCTACAATAAAGGGTTTCTCAAATTATTATGAACTCATCATATTGTTGTTGACCCTTTATAATAGACTCAATGAGATATGATAATAACTGAAAAATGGTTGGAACCATACCAGAAAATCCTCTTGATAATCCAGGTGCAACTAAGTCAAGAGTCTCATAAGCTTCAACTCTTTATTTGATTCCAAAAAATCATGCGTTAATACTTTCCTACGGAGATCATCTGATAAAACATTACCTTCCCTAGGGTGTTGGTGATGTATAATTAAAACATATGAAGGTATTACACCCACCTTATTTATATAAGATTAAATCCTTGTTGATAAAAGACATATCTCATAATTTTGTGGTTATAAAATACTATAAACCACTCCACAAAAAGATAGTTCCATCGATACATAAGCACAAGAATAATAACAAAAATCTCTAAATCATTAGTGTGGTAATTATTATCATACGGTTAGAGATAATGAGATTCATAAACCACAACATGTGTAAAGACCCGGAAATTTCAAGGAATTTTTTTTTTAATATTCTTTTGAATTTTACAAGAACGCAGTTTCTGACGGCGCCTGATTCCGAGTCCCGGTGTGCCCGGAATCATTTTCCGAAATTTAGCTCAGGTACATTCAATGAACCAATGAGCGGGTTTTTCTAACTTTTGAACCGGTGCTCGGAATTGAAATCTGAGGGCACCGATGAACTCGCAACACCGGTAATTTCTTAAGGAGACCCTTACCGCAGTTGTGTTTGCTCGGGAGGAGAAGTTAAAATTTTTCAGTTATATATGAAGTGAATAAAATTGTGGAACAATTTTATATTTTTGTATCTAAGTGGTTATATCCTACATGGGGGAGTTGGGGTGGGGCACCTAACTACCCATGTGAGGATAATAGTGAGGTGGGGCCCACACGATCCCCAACCTTACAACTTCCCATAACTCTCATAACCTTTTCCCCCCTCATTAATTTGTAACTTTCAAAGAAACCCCTCTTTACCTCTCCCAACATTTAAGAGGACCTTCTATCTCCCTCTATTAACTCTTGCCAACATACACAAATTAATTAATTGAACCTACTCAATTAATTAATTAAGTGTTTTGAGTTTTGAAATTTGAAATGGCTTGTGCTAATAAAATAACGAGGGTAGCTTACTATTTTATTTTGGGAGGGCTTTCGTTGAGCTAAGGAAGATTGGGAGAGAATTATTGTGAAGAAGAAGAGGACTTCCTTATCGACGAAGAACGACATCTTCTTCGACGAAGAACGCCGGTTCTGCGAAGAACGATCAACGTGCCATCTTTTATCTTCTCCACGACAAGTGAGGAGACGCCGCATTAGATGCACTCCAACGTCGCCTATGAATTCTTTCCTCGCGACGCCGTTTTCCGCGACGCCCGACGTGCGATATCAATTATCAAAGTAGGGGAATTTTATTTTGGTGTACTCTTATCTTTTGAGAAAAGAACGATGAGCGTGGACCAACCAATTCCAGGTTTATCCGCGGATCGTTCATTCATGCGGATTGATGTTGAGGATTATTATTTAATTTGATCGTGATTATTACCTTGACGATCTTCGTGAAATATGACCATTTTCTCTCAATTAACAAGAGGGGGTCGGACCGCACAAACACGGCTGACCCTCCTCTTTATCCATGTGGGTTTCTTTTGTGGATTGAAACGGGAATGGTGCAGTGTCGTCGCACCACGCGGATACGTGCGGCAAGGAATGCGCGGCGCCATCGCGCCGCATCGTGAAAACGAACAAGGACGTGACGCCGTCGCGCCGCGTCGGAGAAACCCGAAGACATCCGCATACGGAGTCAGGCAACGGTGAAGGGCCGCAGCGCCGTCGCGTCGCGCCGGAGAACCACGAAGACGGCGTGTTTTGTTAATTGACGTGCGGATTGACGGGCAACAAAAAACGAATCCGCACGGGCATTATGGGATCTTTTCAGCGAAGCTCGGATCTCGGGGTGACCACTGGAGAAGACCGTAGGCGAATCAGACCACCGGAGCGCGTTCGGTGGTCCGCAGAAGCCCCTGCCGGTGCGATGGTGCCGGCGGTCGGGGGCGGCGGTGCCCGGAGCACCGCCGGAAGAATCCGCCGCGGTGGCCGAGCGCGGTCCCACGACCGCGCGGTTCTGGAGGGGAGCGGTGGGACGCGGTCGGCTGCCACGTCCTCTGGCACGGGCGGCCCCAACCGCGGGGCCGCGGCTCTTCACACGGGGGCAGCGCCCCCCCGCACGGTTCGGCCGTTCGGCCGAACCCCCGGCCGAGCCGGGCTGACTTGGGAAAACCGGACAGGGCTGCGCCCAGCGAGTCCGGACCGTGCCGGCCAGGCCGGACCCGCACCCGGGTCGGGTCGACCCGGTTCGGGCCAACCCAGGGGGTCTCGGTCCGGGTGGGTCCGGGCCCGAAACCCCCATTTTCGGACCCCTCACAGTCTTTCTCCCATATCTTGAGCTGTAGACCTCCGATCGATGCACCGTCAGCGGTGATGCGATCCTTGGATCGAGGTGGTCGTTTCGGTATATTGCACTCAAAGTTTCGGAACACTTTGGGTTCGGCCGGGTTGGTTCGGATACAAAACCAATCGGGCCCTCGGAGCGGAAACGCTTATATCTTTAACTCCGGACGTCCGATTGACGTACCGTCGACTTTGATGGATTCCTCTGAGTGAGACGGATCTTTTGGATTACTCCGCTCGAGGTTTGGATGCCGTCAGAGTACGGTCGGGTTGGTTAGCTCACGAAACCAACCGGGCCCCTGGAATAAAAAAAGGCAATAACTCACAGACTGGGCATTCGATTGACGCACCGTTTGTCTCGTTGAATTCCTCTTGATGAGACGGAACTTTGGGCATACTTCGCCCGAGTTTTGGTTGTTGTTGGATAGTGGCCGGGTTGGATTGTACCCGAAATCCAACCGGGCCCTTGGAACGGAAAAGCTTTTATCTTTCAGACAAGACGTCCGTTTGACGAACCGTCAGTGGAGTTGGTGATCAAGTTGAGAAACGGTCCCTATGAGTATACCCTATGAGAGTTCGGGGTAAAGTTGATATATGGCTGGGTTGGTTCACACACAAAACCAACCAGGCCCCGGGGACAAAAAGGCTAGTAACTCACAGACCGAGCGTCCGATTGATGTGTCGTCTGTTGCGTTGACACCCCTATGACGAGGCGGTCCTTTGAGATACTTCTTCGTGGGACTTTGAGATACTTGGAGTATCGACCTGTAGCTCGTGGAGCGGACCCTCCCAGAGACGAGGGTGCGGTGTACGGAGACCGTGTAGCCGGCTGAGACTTGACGACTACTTGACCGACTCGACTTGGAATGAGTCGACTAGCCTAGTGGACGGAGCACTACTTTGTGAGGTGCAGACCCATGGCGGACGGAGCACTACCTGTGTGATAGTGCAGACCCGCGGTACTCGTCCGGAAAGTACCTTTGTAGGCTACTAAGGGGGTGTGCACTACTGTGTTTGGGTGACATACCCCGGCGGGAAGCACTACTGTGTTTGGGTGGCTGACCCACGGTACTCGACAGGAGGAGTACCTCAGTAGTCTTAGGTTAGTGAGCAGTACCTCTGAGTCGTGACAGGACCACTGTACACTCCAGAGACGGAGCTCTTCAGCAGTTACGGTTTCGATAATAAAAATCCTGGTTTGAGCTGAGTCTATGGCCTTTGTGTTTACCTCTTGATTGATATGGGTCACTTGATAACATAGGTATCTGTATGGTCATATACATGGGTGGTGTTTTCCGTTTATTTCATGATCTTGGTGTTTCCCTCATGATTGAGATGGGTTACTTGATAACTTAGGTATATGCATGGGCATATACCTAAGTAGAGGTTATCTGTTGAGATCTTCTTTATGGTTATCCATGTTGGTTTTAGTGAGACCATGAGGGTCTCAGGGTCCCTACAGAGTATCGTTATACTCACCCCTACACGGGCTATGCCCGCACCTTGTTGTGTTGGTTGAAGACGACAGACAGTGCTGACGGAGGCCGATTGTTCGAGGACTGGACGGTACCCGGAGGTGGACCACACGACGAGTCAGTATCTGGAGGTGGAATTCGCGACGAGATGACACACGGAGGAGGTTGACGGGTGAGAGCGTTGTGGAGGCTATTTATACCTACCCTTCAGGTAGGATCTGTGGTGGACAATCCAGGAGTTGTGCCATCTGTACCTACCCTTCAGGTAGGATCCGAGGAGGACTACCCAGGAGTCGCTTCCGTTCTTCCAGCTGTTTTCTTTTTCTATTGTACTTTGTTCGGTTGTAGTTGTAATTTCATTTGGGTTTGTATTCTGGCCCATTTACCTTTCAGCACTTCTCTTTATACTTAGTGTTTTACTTCCTCTTGTACTTTGTGGTGTTTTGTTTACTTTTATAAAGGTAATGCCTTCCCAATAATCGGGATTTATGCCTTTGGTGCTAGTCGCCAGCCCCTGGCCTATGGAAGGCTGGCTTGGGGTAGTCACGGCATGGGCCCCGAGGACGGGTCGTGAAAAATTGGTATCAGAGGAGTCGGTTCTACCGCAGAACTTATAACTCTGATATTTTCTTTCTGTGAATCAATAGTGTTAAGGGTACCGAGTGTCATCTTCAGTTCAGGGAGTCCAGTTTTGGTGCGGGCGGCCGAGGTATCCATACACCAGGACCCTGACAACTGAATTCTGACTTTGTGCACGAAAACACTGATTGCATGTGTGTTTCCAGAAGTTTTTTTTAAATATCAACTCAAACCAAGTCAGCTCACCAGGTATAATCGTTTGACCGTGTCACATTGTTTCTTTCAGGATGCCTTTTCTCGGACGACCAGCTAGAGCCCAGAGGGATGTGCGTATTGACAGCCTGTCGAGCGACGAGGCTTCAGTACAGGGCCCTCTTGCAGTTGAGGCACCAGCGGTACTACTATACGTTGGGCCACCGATGCCACCAGCCCCAGCAGTAGGCGATGCACGCCACTTGAGTGCACTGCACGAGTTCCAGCGCCAGAGGCCACCCAGGTTCCGAGGAGATACAGACCCGCAGGTAGCTGGGGTTTGGCTGGAGGTTGTGGTGAGAGTCTTCAGGCTAGTGGGGATGCCTGCAGACTTCATGGTGATCTTTGTTGCCAACCTTCTTCAGGCAGCAGCAGGTAGGTGGTGGAGCCACTTGTTCTAGTTTTTTCGATGGGATGACCTTCGCATGGGAGGACTTTGAGACCTTCTTCAGGGTAGAGTTTGTGCCAGTAGCTCTACACCCTGAGTGTGTTCAGAAGCTGTTGCCTTTGCCGCGTGTTATTCGATCAGTAGTCGAGTCATCTGTGGGAAGTAGACAGATGATGCAGAGGTCCAGGAGGACTAGACCAATAGTTGGGCGATCTCGGGTTTTAGGATCGGTGGTGTGGGGCCCCCGGGGTGGGGACAGAGCTAGGCATGCCAGAAACAGACAGTGTTACTCATGCGGTGGAAAGGGTCACCTGGCACGTGACTTTCCGACTCCTCGTACAGTTGATCTGAAGGCTTTGGAGGAGCCACCGAGGCAGAAGCAGCGGCGGGTGCTTGAGCAACATCCGAGCAGTGGACAAGGCAGTAGAGCTCCGGGAGCAGGTAGACAAGAGCGGAACTAGTGGATACGTCCCTTTTACTTCTAGTTCCATGTTTCTGTTGTATTCGTGTCTTTGTACTATGAGCTGCAATAATAAAAAGACACTTATCTTTGTTTTCTTTCATGTCCTTTTGTTTGGTTGATACTGAGTGGTCCTGGTTAAAACTGTTCACTTGACCCTCACTTTCTAGATTCCTACTGGAGGAGACCCAGTGACCTCACACTGATGCCGACAGTGTGACTCGACCCTTGGAGGCGAGAGTGACAGTTGGATCTCTTAGTAGTTACGTCGAGGACTTACGACGTCATCCATGGTGTGAATGCGTCAGTCATGTTAGGATTGACTGTATTAGGCAATGGGCGTGGTTCATCCAGGGGATGAGACCGAGTTTCTCTTTTCGGCAAAGGAGAAATTTTAGCAGCTCCTTCAGATCTTATGAAAAGAAGGTACAGATCATCCAGGAGCGGATGAAGAATACACAGTGCAGTAAGAAACAGGAAACTGGCTCCAGTCTTAGAGACTCGAGCGTGTTAAATGTTTAAAGAAGAGGAAGCTTTAAGGAGATATGAGTCTGCGGAGCAGCAGATGTGGAGGCAGAGCTAGGAGAGCAGCATGAGGGGGTGTACATCTTAACATGCTATAACCACCTGCCTTAGTTATCCCCGCCAGGCTCAGGGAGCTGGGGGCGAGGGAAGAGTGCGGCTGCATGCGATCAAGGAGTGTGACCCAATGGCTCTAAAAAATGATTCAAGGGACAGTCTTTGTCCACTACTATCTTATATAGTAACAGATGTCGATATGAACCATTCCTTTCTTTCAAAAATCTTGTTCCAGACCTAGAGTTTCCGGAAGCCGTGGATTTGACCCTCATGTCTAGAGATACCCTGGGAGGATACTCGATAATCACACTTACGCCGACGGTGTGGTCATACCCTAGAGCTGAGAGTTTCGGTTGGAATCTCTTGGTGGTAGCGTCGAGGCCTTACGACGTTAGTTTGAGTATGGAATGGGCAATAACTGTTCATACTCAAATTGACGGTTTTAGGCAAACGTCGGGATGGGTTTTCCTTGTTCGGCGAAAAGGAAACCCCAGGCAGCACAGGATAAACTCTTTCACAGGAGGGTGCGACCGATCACTATTGAGTCGGTCAACCATACCCTTGTGGAAGCAGTCATTTGAGTTTTAGTTCTAACTGGAATTGGAGACCTCTAGAGTTCGAGGATGACAATCACGTCCTTATACGGGTCTCACCTCAACGAGGTTTCTGGAGATGTGGCCAGGGTGGCAAGTTATCTCCGAGGTTCAATGGACCTTTCTAGGTCCTCAGCTGGGTAGGCGAGGTGCTTTACCGTTTGACCCATACACCTCAGTTGCACCAGGTGCATGAAATTTTCCATGTATCTCAACTGAGGAGATACGTGCTCGACCCTTTGCATATCATCGACCATGAGGAGCAGCATGATGGCGATGGGGTTACTTCCATGGAGGTTCCAGTAGGGATCGAGGATTGACATGAGTGGATCCTACGAGGATGGTCGATTCCACGAGTGTGCTTTCTTTGGCAGTACGGAATCTCCAGGTAAGCACATGAGAGCGGAAGACTCAGGTGCGTGCTCAATACCACTTTTGTGACCATAGTTTGTGTTGAAGCTTTACGGGGATGTAAAGCCCTGAGGTGAGAGTAATGTAAAGACCCTGAAATTTCAAAGAAATTTTTTTTCTTAATTTTCATTGGAATTTTACAAGAACATAGTTTCTGACGGCGCCTGATTTCGAGGCCTGGTGTGCTCAGAATCATTTTCCGAAATTTAGCTCGGGTACGTTCAGTGAACCAACTAGCGGGTTTTTCTAACTTTTGAACCAGTGCTCGGAATTGAAATCTGATGACACCGATGAACTCGCAACGCCAGTAATTTCTTAAGGGGACCCTTACCGCAGTTGCGTTTGCTCATGAGGAGAAGTTAAAATTTGTGGGTTATATATGAAGTGAATAAAATTGTGGAAGAATTTTATTTTTTTGTATTTAAGTGGCTATATCCTATATGGGGGAGTTGGGGTGGGGCACCTAACTACCCATGTGAGGATAATAGTGAGGTGGGGCCCATGCGAGCCCCAACCTTACAACTTCCCATAACTCTCATAACCATTTCCCCCCTCATTAATTTGTAACTCTCAAAGAAACCCCTCTTTAACTCTCCCAAAATTTAAGAGGACTTTCTCTCTCCCTCTCTTAACTCTTTCCAACATACACAAATTAATTAATTGAACTTACTCAATTAATTAATTTAGTGTTTTGAGTTTTGAAATTTGAAATGGCTTGTGTTAATAAAATAACGAGGGTAGCTTATTATTTTATTTTGGGAGGGCTTTCGTTGTGCTAAGGAAGATTGGTAGAGAATTATTGTGAAGAAGAAGAGGAATTACTCCTCGACGAAGAACGACATCTTCTTCGACGAAGAACGCCGGTTCCGTGAAGAATGATCAACGTGCCATCTTTTCTCTTCTTTGCGACAAGTGAGGAGAGGCCGCATCAGACGCACTCCGACGTCGCCTACGAATTCTTTCCTCACGACACCGTTTTCCGCGACGCCCGACGTGCGACATCAATTATCAAAGTAGGGGAATTTTATTTTTGTGTTCTCTTATCTTTTGAGAAAAGAACGACGAGCGCGGACCAACCAATTCCAGGTTGATCCGTGGATCATTCGTTCATGCGGATTGATGTTGAGGATTATTATTTAATTTTTCGTGATTATTACCTTAATGATCTTCGTGAAATATGACCATTTTCTATCAATTAACGAGAGGGGTTCGGACTGCACAAACAAGGTCGACCCTCCTCCTTATCCATGTGGGTTTCTTTGGTGGATTGAAACGGGAATGGCGCGGTGCCGTCGCACCATGAGGAAACGTGCGGCAAGGAATACGTGGCCCCGTCGCGCCACGTCGTAAAAACGAAAAAGGACGCGACGTCGTCACGCCATGTCGGAGAAACCCGAAGACATCCGCGGATGGAGTCGGGCCACGGCAAAGGGGCACGGCGCCATCGCGTCGCGCCGGAGAACCACGAAGACGGCACGTTTTGTTAATTGACGTGCGGATTGACGGGCGACGACAAACGAAGCCACACGGGCGTTGTGGGATCTTTGCAGCGAAAGTCGGATCCCAGGGTGACCACTGGCGAAGACCGCAGGCGAATCGGACCACCGGAGCGCATCCGGTGGTCCGTGGAAGCCCCTGCCGGTGTGCCACGCCGGTGCAGTAGCGCCCGGAATGCTGCCGAAAGAATCCGACGTGGCTTCAGCCGCGGTAGCGGAGCGCGGTCCCACGACCGCGTGGGACTGGAGGGGAGCAGCAGGATGCGGCCGGCTTTCGCGTCCGCTGGCACAGGCGGCCCCAACCGCGGGGTCGCGGCTCTTCACGCGGGGGCAGCGCCCCCCGCACGGTTCGGTCGTTCGGTCGAACCCCCGGCCGAGCCGGGCCAGCATGGGAAAACCAGGCCGGGACGCACCTAGCCGGGCAGGACCGCGCCGGCCGGGCCGACCCAGGGGGTCTCGGGCCGGGTCGGTCCGGGCCTGAAACCCCCGTTTTCGGACTCCTCACGTTCTTTCTCCCATATCTTGAGCTGTAGACCTCCGATCGACGCACCGTCAGCAGAGATGTGATCCTTGGATCGAGATGGTCGTTTTGGTATATCACACTCAAAGTTTCGTAACACTTTGGGTTCGGCCGGGTTGGTTCGGATACGAAACCAACCGGGCCCTCGGAGCAGAAACGCTTATATCTTGAGATCCGGATGTCTGATTGACATGCCGTCGACTTTATGGATTCCTCTAAGTGAGGCAGATCATTTGGCTTACTCTTCTCGAGGTTTGGATGCCGTCGGAGTGCGGTAGGGTTGGTTCGCTCACGAAACCAACCGGGCCCCTGGAACGAAAAAAGCCAATAACTCACAGACCGGGCGTCCGATTGACGCGCCGTCTGTCTCGTTGAATTACTCTTGATGAGACGGAACTTTTTGCATACTTCTCCCGAGTATTGGTTGTTGTTGGATAGTGGATAGGTTGGATTGTACCCAAAATCCAACCGGGCCCTTGGAACGGAAAAGCTGCTATCTTTCAGACCAGATGTCCGTTTGACGAACCGTCAGCGGCGTTGGTGATCACGTTGAGAAACGGTCCCTATGAGTATACCCTATGAGAGTTCGGGGTACAGTTGAGATATGGCCAGGTTGGTTTTCACACGAAACCAACCGGGCCCCGGGGATAAAAAGGCTAGTAACTCACAGACCGGGCGTCCGATCGACGCGTCGTCTGTTGCATTGAGACCCCTATGACGAGGCGTTCCTTTGAGATACTTATTCGTGGGACTTTGAGATACTTGGAGTATCGACCTGTAGCTCATGGAGAAGACCCTCCCAGAGATGAGCGTGCGGTGTATGGAGACCGTGTAGCCGGATGAGACCTGACGACTGCTTGACCGACTCGACTTGGAGTGATTCAACAAGCCCAGTGGACGGAGCACTACTTTGTGAGGTGCAGACCCATGGCGGACGGAGCACTACCTGTGTGACAGAGCAGACCCGCGGTACTCATCTGGAGAGTACCTCTGCATGCTACTAGGGGGTGTGCACTACTGTGTTTGGGTGACAAACCCCAGCGGGAAGCACTACTGTGTTTGGGTGGCTGACCCGCGGTACTCGACAGGAGGAGTACCTCAGCATTCTTAGGTTAGTGAGCAGTACCTCGAAGTCGTGACAGGACCAATGTACACTCCAGAGACGGAGCTCTTCAGCAGTTACGGTTTCAATAATAAAAATCCTGGTTTGAGGTGAGTCTATGGCCTTTGTGTTTACCTCTTGATTGATATGGGTCACTTGATAACTTAGGTAAATGTATGGGCATATACCTGGGTGGTGGTTTTCCATTGATTTCATGATCTTGGTGTTTCCCTCATGATTGAGATGGGTTACTTGATAACTTAGGTATATGCATGGGCCTATACCTAAGTAGAGGTTATCTATTGAGATCTTCTTTGTGGTTATCCATGTTGGTTTTAGTGAGAACTTGAGGGTCTCGGGGTCCCTACTAAGTATCGTTATACTCACCCCTGCACGGGCTATGCCCGAACCTTGTTGTGTTGGTTGCAGACGACGGACAGTGCTGACGGAGGCCGAGTGTTTGAGGACTGGACGGTACCCGGAGGTGGACCACATGACGAGTCAGTATCCGGAGGTGGACTTCGCGACGAGACGACACACAGAGGAGGTTGACGGGCGAGAGCATTGTGGAGGCTATATGTACCTACCCTTCAGGTAGGATCCATGGTGGACGATCCAGGAGCTGCACCATCTGTACCTACCCTTCAGGTAGGATCCGAGGAGGATGACCCAGGAGTCGCTTCTGTTCTTCTAGGTGTTGTCTTTTTTGTTGTACTTTGTTCAGTTGTAGTTGTACTTTTATTTGGGTTTGTATTCTGGCCCATTTACCTTTCAGAACTTCTCTTTATACTTAGTGTTTTACTTCCGCTTGTACTCTGTGGTGTTTTGTTTACTTTTATAAAGGCAATGCCTTCCCAGTTATCAGGATTTATGCCTTTGGTGCTAGTCGTCAGCCCCTGGCCTATGGAAGGTGGGCTTGGGGTAGTCACAGCACGGGCCCCGAGGACGGGTCGTGACAACATGATTCTCCTACATAAGCACATAAACCAAACCAAAACATAATCATCAGATAAAACCACATATCTCTTACCGAACTTAGCTATGATCAAAATAGTAGCTCATGGTAGAAGTTATTTTAGATTTTCAAAAAATATTGATACTTTCATACTATAGTAATTTCACCCCTTTATTGGTAAGAAAATTTTAATGTGATTCAAAATTTTAGAAAAAATTAAAGAACCATAGTTAGTATCCAATAAGACCAAAGAATCTTTGAATCTCAAAGACACTTCAAGGTTCTTCCAATGATAAGGCAACCATTACCTTCTCAAGATCAATTGATAATACATGATTATAAATAATGTTCCCCAAGAACATTTCTTGGATCCAAAAATTTCATTTTGAAAGCTTTCAATAAAAATGATGACTCCTTCGGATCTTTAAACCAAACTCAAATGGTTATCATACTCGTGCTTAGATCTTGAATAATCCAAGATATCATCCATGAAAACTATAAGAAAAGTGTTGAGATACTCATGGAATATATGATTCTACAAAGACATAAAACCAAAAGAGAGTTATTTATACCAAATGGAATCACATGATATTCATAATGGTTATACCTTCTCTATAAAGTTGTTTTCATTATATCAAACTCATGAACACTAAGCTGATGATATCCTGGAAAAATATTAAACCTTAAAAACCACTTTTCCCATTAAAATGATTAAAAAATCATCTACAAAATCAAAAGGATACTTTTTCTTAACCACCACCCATTTCAACTTCCAATATAACATACATAATAAGAGTGAACCATCGTCCTTCATATAAAATAGAATAGGGACTTTCCAAGGAGAAACACTTGGGAAAACAAAACACTTTTATAATAGGTATTCCAACTGTATCTTGATCTCGTCCATCTCTTATGGTCTCATATGATAAGAATGTATAAATATTGGTTGTGTACCTAGTACCAAGTCAAATGTAAACATTTCATCCCTCTTTTGAGGAAGAGCAGAGAAATAATTTTGGAAAATGTTTGGAAAATCCAAAAAAAGAAATAGTATGATCAACAATTGAAGAAATTCATTAGTCTCACAAACTATAGAAAATAAAAAAAATCCTCATCTTTGGGAGGAAGGTCTTGCATGACCAGACCTTAGATTCCCCTCTCCCTAAAACAAACAAGAGATCCCATCACACACAAGAAACGAGACACACTGATGATAACAGTCAATATCAAAATGATGTGCAATTAGACAATACGTCCTAATGATGATGTCAAAAAAATACATATCACGAATGAGTAAATCCCAGACAGACTTCACATCACTTATCGATATAAAATAATAAGGAAAATGAAACCCCTACACTTTTCATTTCCCAAGAGGTGTTTATAATTCTATAATAAAGGACATTATCCGCATTAAAGGTTTAATAATATAAAAAAAGTCTTGATATAAATGATTTGAAAAAACCCGTATAAAATAAATAAATAGCTACTTAAGATTCAATAAATATGGTACCTCTCACTATCACTGGACCCACATTTTCTTCCATTGAAAAATCATATATTACATGAAGTTTCATCACTCATGAGGCCTATGGATAGAGTCTTATTATCTAATAAGCATCTAAATTCATTGTAGTAGCCTTTGGAGATGACAATCCATGGCCATAACAAGGTCTAGATGTAGCCTGATAGAAATTTTGTAGGTGACCATAAAATATGTAGTTGTTACACGTCTCTGTAGGTTTTGGAAAAAAATGTCGGGTGCGTCCAACCTTTCCACACTGATAACAAGTCAGAGGAAAAATACTAGTTTTAACTGATGGTGAAGAGGAGTCATGCTACTGATAACTAGATCCAACACTCCTAAGATGATATTTCTACCTTTTAATTTTCCCTTACACACCACTAAAGCAACAAATGGGTGGTAGAGAAGGGGAAGAATAATTAACCTTGCCTTCTATATTTATATCTACAATCATCACCCTATCTACCATCTTTGTATAGGCCGAAAGATTCAGTATAAATATATGAAATATTATTTATATTTGGAAACCCTTTAGGTACTTTCAAGACATTATTTTTTCATTCCTTACTACCTTTGGAGGAAAATGATCCAGTTCAGCAAACTAATTATTGAACACTGACACTGAATGCTCTCCCTATTGCAAAGAGTGGAAATTTAGAGACTTCTCCATCATTAGTGACTCTAGATAATACTACAAGAAGAAGAGAGTCTTGAAACCCTTCCAGTCCAAGACTATATTCATATATAATTGTACCATTTAAACCCATCATCACTTGTTAGGACCCTCAAGTCTAAACATCATTCACTTCACCTTGATAATTTCATGTGTATCGAGGAAGTCCAAGATATGATCGATCTTATTCGGCCATTCTACCACCTATTGAGGTTCATTAGTACCCTTAAAATATAGTTTCTTCTCATTAAATAACTCATATTATCGATCCATATCTCCTCTAGCTCCTTCATGTGCCTCAAAAAATATCTTTTGGACTTCTGGTAAATTTTGGTCGATAGCATGAACTACCCAGATGATAACCTCGACAAGATTATAATATATAGGAGGATTCCTCTATGGACCGTCTACTGAACCCTCCCAAAGAACCCATGTAACACATAGAAAAGGCATACAGTTTCACCCCAAAAGGGAAAAAATGATTTAAAAAAAGGTAATATCAATTCAAACTCAAAAAACAAGCAAAAACTGAGACTAAGATCAATAACTCAAAATAAGAGACCCGCATCCCAACATCAAGGACTCTTGAGGACATACCACCTCTGATAATAAACAATGAAGATGTCGGCTAGGATACCCACTCAAAATGGTACCCAACCAAAGATATCCCATACCCTAAAGGAATTACTGATCACCATAGGCTAGTAACTAGAACCTAGGAATGGAACAAAATACAGAGGGAAAATTTTCACTTAACCTATAGAAGACAACATGTCACACACGCACACATGCACACATATATATATAAACAAAAAAGAGAAATAGTAGAGGTGGTCAACATATGCCATAACTAAGAAAAGATAACTGGAATAACATAACTTAAAAGTATTCATAACACCCCAAAATACAAGTTCAATATCAAAGTAATTTTAAAAAAAAATATAGACAACTCCATGTGATAGCTTAGGAAAGCTCCCACCATCTCACAACTAGCTACCCAGACCCAACTACCATAAAACTCACCACATCATTATAGTTACTTGACTTACCTTGTATTGATAGACACACAAAATTATATGAACCACAAAAGGGGTGAAAATGATGTGATAAAATAGGGTACGTAGGATCCCACCCAGGTGTTCCATAATAAGTATTTTTACATAATCTGAACATTCTCAACTTTAAGGAATATAAGGAATGATAAATAGTTAAAAAAATTATATCAAAAGCATGTAAACATAATTAATTTTTTCTTTTTCCTCACATCCATAAAAATCAATGTAAAACATTTTGAAATATTTATATATATATATATCAAAGAAGCCATATCAAATCAAATCATGCATCAAATATCATATCAAATACAATAAAAATTGGAACCAAATGTAAGATCACACCAAGGATCACTGTAGTTCAGGATAGTGGACTACTTGTACCATAATCAATAACTAGTGCACAATCAAGTACTTAGAACATAGTCCTAATGAGCAGAGAAACACTGCATGAGTGAATCCCCCAACAATGTAAATATTAAATACCTAGAACAATGGGGCAAGAGAAAAAAGGAATACCCTATAAGTGAACCCTTGGATAATGCATGGGTGATTTCACTAAGATAAACCTTCAAAATAAGTACCCAGGGCTTCCCATGTAATATATTTTCAAAACCATTTCATCAAAACCATTCTTTGAAAATCCTTTCAAAAATCCATCACATAATTCTATGAGAATACCGTTTTCTTTTACAAAAATAATGATACCCCAAAGTTATAAAAATATTTTTTACACAGACAAAAATAAATTAATCAATCATAAAATTTCATTTATAATAAAATTTATAAAACTAGAGCAATTTAGTTCATCCAACATTTCCTAGAGAAAGAACTACCTACCCTTAACTTAAGCCACACATACCCACAATAGAATCTGAAAATAAGTAAGAATGCAATGACAACATCATACGCCCTAGAATCAATCCAAATTTCTCAAAATCATTTCATTTTAGAGAAATTATCAAGAAAAAATGATATATCACAACCTACCTAAATGAAAATCGCACACCACACCATAACCAACACAAGTGTTAGCCTTTAGAAAAATATCTCATGATGGATCTAGAAGGAAAAAAGAATAATAAAAACCATATATGAATAGATATATAATCTTCATGAACCGATCACACCCCAATCAAAGGCAATGAACAAATATAAGGATTACTCCCCTAGATAAATTCACTGTAATTGCAAAAATGCTCAATCGATGAAAAAATGATTCAGAAGGATTGAAGGTCTCCAAAATTTCTTAAGAGATCTCATAGGTTAAGAGGTGAGAGGTTTTGTATGAATACAAAAAAATTATCCGTACAATATCCTAAAACCCCCACTCATGATATTTACATTTTGTAAAAACCCCTTTTCACATTTTTTAATCCATGAAACTCATGTATGTTGAAAATTACTTTTCCATTTTATTAAAAACCAGATTTTTCCATTGCATGGCTTGTAAAGTAGATTCATTGTATGAAATATTCATTCCATTTACTAGTTCAAGGAATCAACCTAAAACTAAGTACATGACATATCAAAACTTTACACAACATGTAAACTTCTCACACCTTGTACCATTTCATGGAATCTTCCTGACGATCAATATACATAGTGTATTTCTCTTATATTCCACAAAAATTACAATTTCGAATAAAAAATACCTAAAAGAACTCGGGTGTTATCTAAACTCAGAAAAAAAAAATCCAAAAATATTTTAACATGTTTATAATCATACTCCTTTAATTTAAAAAAACATAGATCCTATAACATTATCTCATTTTCACCAGCAAATGATCTCCATCCTTAGGAGTCCCAACACGCACCTTAATAAAGAGTTAATACAAAAAGTGTGATGAGAAATGTCTAAAAGTGGTAATAGTTTCTTATACTAAAGTTTAGTAGTAATTGGTTATAGTTGTAATGACTTTGACCCCAATATCCCAATGTTTGTGGTTAATTTACTAATTTAGAATAAGATACATGGAATGACATTACAAAGGAACTAATAGTTTATTATTCCTAGTAAACTAGATACATACTTTAATCTCCCATTACAATTGAAAACATAGAATACAAAATAGTATTTTATTTGAGTAAAACATTCTTCCCTTTAGCATATCCATAAATATCAATTATTAAAAACCTCCTTGAATCTTGAGGTTAGAAAATATAATAAATGGGTGAGATTAGATGCTCAGTAAGGTTATATATACATTAGAAGATATCATGAATAAATAAGGAATAATCAATATGGAAAGGTAAATATCACTATTTAATCAATAACTTGATCTTAGAGAATAATATGTTAGGAATAAATGATGATCAAATAACATTATATAAATAATCACTTGATCTTGAAGTTTATACATGGATATATTAACTATTTAAAAAATCACATGTATATCAATAACTAATATCATAATGATGGAATTCATAATTTATTTCATCATAAATATACCATAAAGGTCTCATGCTAATAAATCTTACATAAATGAAAAAGGCCTTAGCCAAATACCCAAATTAGTTTATCCCATGAGACCTACTAATGCATCAAGGTGATATAGAAGGATTATCCCATTACTTACTATGTCCAATGCATTCATCATATAAAAGGGGTAAAACATAATCAATGTAAACAATAATATTGAAAAAATAGAAAATTAAATGTAAATAATTTCCCCAATAAATAAACATAATCATAAACCATCTAGAGTAATCTAGAAAATGGTATCAAAATAGTACATCAACAATCAAATTGATCATAAACCATCCGATAAAATAACAATTATGGTATCATTACAACATATCCCTGATGAGGGATAATAAAAATAATAGTTATTGTCACTGATGAATATAAATACCATAAAAATGTCATTAAAAACGTTCTTAATGAAAATAACCTCTTCAATTTTAGAATCATTTTTAATAACAAAACATATCTATAATATTAGGGAAACAATTCTTTTAAAATAATCATGTAAACATGTAAATTAAGAATCAAATCAATTATTAGTCATAATGTTGGGAAATTTTGTTCATGTTGAGTAAATTAGAACAAATATTCCTTTAACATTTTTGGTAAAAAGTAAAAAGTTACCAAATTTGAAAAATGATAGGAAGACTTATTTTAAACCATTTGATAAAAAGTAAATCATTGGTAAAAATAACTTTTAAAAATCATAGTATAATATTAAAAACATTTTTAGGAAGCACGGATGTGAAAGAGAAAGGATTTTTGAATGAAGGGACTAATGAAGCTGATTTTCATTAAAAACATTCTTTTAGTTTCTTGAGTTATTAAAGAGACGAAATTGAAAGAAAAAACTGTAATTTATATACTTAAATATAGGATAATAAAATATAATATTTTTAAGATATAAATATATAATAATTTCCCCTATATAGACATAAACATAAATAGTTTTGAATAATGATGAGATTGTGAAGTAAACCCTTTCTAATTTGGTAAGTTTTGAATCATAACCCTAATGAAATAAATAACATAAAATGAAACATTAAATAAAATGAATATAAATAGATTCATGATAAGACATATCAATGTTTTATTGGATACACCTCATAAAATAAGTTAGTTGTATAACATAACACATGTCCCAAAGAGGACAATTTTAGATAAAAACACTTACAATGATCATATCATTGAAGTAAGGATTAATAAATGATTTGAATACATGTTTCAAAATAAAATAAAAATAAAAAATTTCAAATAAAACATTAAATAATAAAAATTTATTACACACATAGTATTTTAATATCAAAGAAAATGAAGAAGTAATATAACCCAATAAAAATAAATTGAGTTATGAAATACTTACCACATGTTAACATTCAAGTCAAATACCCATGGATGGAATGAATTATAAAATATTGATTATATAAATTGTAAAATACATAGTATATAAGACATAGAAAATAAATTAGCTGCATAAAAATAAAATATGCTTCAATAAAGGATAATTGAGATGAAATCCCTTATTTCAAGTTTTATTTCCTTTGTATGTGTCTAAGTATCATATATATTAAATATAGCTTTATGAAACGTATATAAAAGAACCATAATAACACACACACACACACAATATATATATATATATATATATATATATATATATATAACTTTATATCATTTATATATAATCTTTTATCACCTTTTTTAACAATTCTTTGTTAAAACACTATTCTAGGTAATAACTACTTTGTTTTTATGTATGTTTTGGTTCAGTAGTTTCGGTCCTTAAACATTGATCATGGTTATATAATCAATAAAATATTAAACATGATATAAATATCATATACATTCATTATATATATATATTATACTCCATAAAAGTAATAGATATAAAAATGAATTACACCGTTCATGGAGACGGTTGGCCGTATATACTCATGAATATTGTATTCATTTTTAGACGGATGGAACCAAAGAAAAGGTAAAAATTAATTCACCTTTATAATATAATTATTATACCATATATAATATATATTCATTAAATCCATACTTTTTACCATCCATGTCAAAATTAAATGAAAAATTAATCCCATCACTTTGTGGATGTTGTAGTCCACACGTACCCATAAGGAACATTAATATTTTCCAACAAATTGGAAGGTAAGATGGTATAAGTGATAGTGTAATTATAGAAGTATAATTATGTCATAAATATCATATAAATACATTAAATCCACCATTATATCAAGCTATGAAAGGCGATTATGGAAATTAATTACATTGGTTCATGAGGTGGTACTTCGTCGTTCACACGATCAACGATTTTGTTTCCCATTTAATGGAAGTGGAGATAGATATAGTTTATTAAATTAACATAATAATATATAAATATTTGGTAGATAATATTTTAATTATTTACCATAGTTTTTGAAAAAATTGAGGAGTTTTAAGAAAAAGTAAAATGAAAATCCATGCACTAATACAAAATAGGCCTTTAACGGTGCTAAAAATGGCCTTTATCAAAACTAGAGAAGTGATGACTATTAGAGAGAGGTTAAAAGTCCTAGTATTTTATCATAGATTATATAATCACTGATAAAGGTATCCTTTATTAGTGGTACTATAAGTGCTGATAAAAGACTATTTATCAATGCATCTGTTAGCACTGATAAAGGGGCATACTGTAGTGTGCTGTTACAACACACTGCCCCACTGGTGCAGTGTGTTTTGAGAGCACACCATAGCACCAAAACACCACAAAATCCAAAAATAAATAATAAATACATAATTTAAATGAATAGAAAACAATCTAGGATCGTTTTCTTTGTTTTGGTGATTTGAAGTGTGTTTTAAACGAAAATGATACCTATATATTGAAAAAATGAACAATGAGTCATACTGGTGACACCATGTGCATGATTGAGGCTTAGATGATTCTTAAACATCTCAAATGACATATGGATCATTTTCTAAACATATCAAGATAATTCAAATGTTTTTTCCCATTTTTGAGTACATCACTTGTCATTTTTACTAAAATGTCATTTTAAACTAGAAACAAACACTTTAAATCATATCAGTCATATCATGTGTTAGTTTTATGTGATACTGGTTTATACACATCAGAAATTACTTATAAATTGTTTTCATAAATTATAAAGACAATCCAAGTGTGTTTTCTCAGTTTTGAGTGAGTGACACTTTTTGAACTAAAATGTTGATTTTAAACTAATAAACCACACATTGAGTTATACCAAACACATCATGTACCAACTTGAGGTGAGGATGATTCCTACACATAAAAATGATGTATGGATCTTTTTTCTAAAGTATCAAAACAATAAAAATGTGTTTTCTTGGTTTTGAGTAACTGAGTTTTCCTTTTTACTCAAATTATTGTCAATTTTAAGTAAAAAGATGCACTTTGAGTCATATTGATCACACCATGTGCCATATTGAGGTGATGATAATTCTTACACATCCCAAATGGGTTATGGATCATTTTAATAAAGTATCAAAATAATCTGAATGTGTTTACTTAGTTTTGAGTAAACAACATTTCTTTTTTAATAAAATGTCATTTTAAACTGGAAACACGTACTTTGACTCATACTGATCACATCGTGTATCAGTTTGATGTGAGACCAATTCATACACATAAAAAATGTATTATAAATCAATTTCCTAATTTAACAAGAAAATATGAGAATATTTGCTCAGTTTTTAGTAAGTGGCATTTTTTGACCTAAACTGTAGATTTTAAACTGATAGTGGACACATTGAGTCATATCGGGCACACTGTGCGTCAAATTGAGTGAAATAGATTTGTACACATAAAAAATTAATTTTGGATAGTCTAACCAAAGTATTAAAACAATATGAATGCCTTTTTCAGTTTTTGAAAAGGTTAATTGTCTTTTTTATTAAAATTGATGTCATTTTTAAATAAAAAAGATGCACTTTGAGTCATACTAGTCACATCGTGCATCAGATTGAGGTATGGATAATTCCCACACATCTCAAATGACTTATAGATCATTTTACTAGAGTATAAAAACAATCCAAATGTGTTTAATCAGTTTTGAGCATGTCACTTTTTTTTACAAAAATGTCATTTTAAACTGGAAATGCGTAGTTTTACCCTATACCGAGCACATCATGTATCGGTTTGACATGAGACCAATTCCTACACACACAAAAATGAATTATGAATTGATTTAAAAAATTATCAAGGAAATATGAGTGCATTTTTTTTAGTGAGTGACATTTTTAGATCCAAACTATCAATTTTAAACTGATAACAGACACATTGAGTCATACTAGGAACACCGTGTGTTCGATTGAGGTGAGACTGATTCATACACATAAAAAATGACTTATGGATCCTTTAAATAAATTATAAAAACAATATGAATGCATTTTATTGATTTTGAGTAGGGAATTTTTAATTTTTATTAAAATTGATGTCATTTTCCCTAAGTGTGAATGAAGTAAATGCCTCAATCAACCTCTTTTTCCAACTACCCGATCATTTTTAATAAAATAAAACCTATTAAAAAACCATGTTTTTTAAAAAAAATAAAAAAACCCCAACTAATTATTTTATTTAACTTTTATTTCGATCCTTATGTATAATTTTGAGGATGAAAATGAAACTAATTCATCAATAATTCTGCTCCCACATCAAATTAATAAATTATTTTTAGTAACATACACTATTCATATAAAATTAAACTGAGAAACCCAAGACCCCCAGTTTACGCAACACTACAGTTGCGTACTCTGATTCTTCTGTCTCCGCCCTCTCCATTTCTTTCCCGCCCTTCACTATGTCATTTCTTTGTTGTGTGGAGCTTTTATCTAAAAGGAGTTGGTGGAAATGGAGGTATAGAGTTAATAACTAGTTTCAATGATATAATTATCACAAATGGTATACATTTACCATTTTAGAGAACACAATGAAGTATAATTTTCATCCTTGTCAGCTCATCTCTCGAACAGTTTTCTTTTCATTTTTTTGTTGAACACACATTCTCCATCTCTCATGGAAATTCACCTATGTTTTTTAAAATACTCTAAGAAGTAGTCATCTATGGGATGTATAATGATCAGATTAGTACATGAAATACAAAAGAGATGGGGAATGAGTCTCAAGGAAACAAAATGAAATAATAACTGTTTGGGAGATGAAATGGATGAGGACGAAAATCATACTTCATTGTGTTCTCTAAAATGGTAAATGCCTCCCATTTGTGAGAATTACACCATTGACACTAGTTATTAACTCAAATCCTCCATTACTACCAACTCCTTCCAGAGAAAATATCTTCACAACTATAAAAATGACAGAGTGAAGGGTGGGAAAGAAATGGAGAGAGTGGAGATGACAAAATCAAAATATGTAACTGTAGTATTGCAAAGGCTTGGGGTCTTGGGTTGATATAGTGTGATTTCAGATATTGAGTGTATATTACTAAAATTAATTTATTTGATTTTATGTGGAGGAAGAGTTAATGATGAATTAATTTCATTTTTATCCTTGAAATTATCTACAAGGATCCTAATAAAGCTTTAAAAAAATAATTGGATGAGGATTTTTTATACTATTTTTTTATAAAACTTGATTTTTTAATAGGTTTTATTTTATTAAAAAAATTATAGCTTTTTATCTGATTGTAAATAGAGATCAATGGAAGTGTGTACTTCATTAACACTTACCTAGAAAGGAAATAAACCTAAACGGGGTTCAAGCCTTCCATTGTCGAAAACTATAAAATGGTGGTCACTCCTCATTCAATGAATATATAAATAATGTGAATCTACATTAATATTATATATGTGTTATATATATATGTATTATATTAGTAGATTTATTTGATTATAATTATATATATGTATATTATTTATCATATTAAAATTTATTTAAATATATAATATATTACTCTATATATATATAATACTATTTTTTCTAATGAAGCTAAAAAATACTATTAATAATAATATTTAAATTATATGAATTATAAGTAATTATTATTCTAGGTAATTGTGTATAAAATATAATTATTTAAATTTTGGAAAGTTTATTTATTTCGAAAAATGTATATATAGTTATCTAGTTTAATTATTTTGAAAGTAAAATGATTTTACAATATTTTATTATTTATTTAAGTATAAATAATATTATTGTTAGTTAAATTTATATATAGACCTAATAATTATATATTGACCTAAAATTATGAATACCAAAAAATAATTTCTAATATATAGAATTTGATAACTTCTATTCTATTTTTTGGAAAAAATTATGTTGAAACCACAGGATTCAAGGGAGATCATCTAAAATGCATTGACCCATCCTTGAGATTTTGGGGAGGTCCATAAAGAAGTTGGAATAAAGCAATAATACACATCAACAAGATATATCACGGACAAAGGATAAAAACACACCAACCCTTGCAATATCTATCCCATTCAAATCTAAATCAAGTTACTCATTCATTTAAGGTTTTTATATCCAAAACCTCCACTATTTATACAGTGTCATAAATATTTATTCAATTCTTTTATCTATGGAACATAGGTAATTCAGTAAGATTTCAAAACAATGAAAAAATTAATCTTGTAGAGGAAGCTGGGGTATAGATGTATACAACAAATAAATTTGATTCAAAATAATAATTTAAAAAGAAAAAATAGGATATCCAAAATAGTAGTCAAGAAAACAATGGATTACAAAAAAAATCAAATTGGTATACAACAATAGGAGCAAAAATATAGAAATAAAATCAGAACCTTGAATGGAAAATCTGAAACCCTCAAATCCAAATCTCGAAATGAAAAATAAAGAAAGAAAATAGGAACCTGAAAAGGAAAACATAATCCTACCTCACTAGGTTGAACAAAATCTGAGATCCTCAGACCAATATCTCAATGTTTTCTTCAAAAACCCTAATTGTAACTAGATTCTAGATGATGGATGATGTTCAAGCAACTGGAGGTAGTGGGTTTGTGTGATTCAAGTTGGTTTATGTGATTCAAGATTTGATTCATCAAGGAGATGCACCCCCTAAGACTAGAATTGAATAACCTTTGCATTGAATTGGTCAAAAGAAATGTCCAATTCAATCTACACCATTACCCATTTTCCAACACAATGATTGAACCCATTATCATTATCTCTATAAAATTCTAACTTCTATTCTTCATGGTTATTGGTACCTCACCTACAGGTAGGTGTATAATGACCCAATTTCTTATAGGAACTGCAGAAATCGATCCATTATTCAAACCATAAAACCTACTCGCATCAAAATTCGTCCCCCACTATAATCCAAATATAATCTATAAGAACTCTTGAGACATTAACTTTCACACAAATTCCAGGAGAAACATGGTGAGAAACTGTCCGGGTTCTACTATCATAACATAAATATCTACCAATGAGATTCCCTAACACGCATATAATCACTAGATTTTGAAAAGGTAAAGGCAGATTGGGGAAAATAACCCAAATTGCTACTTTTGGAATTCTTTGCTTCATATGGAAGTCATAAGACCACTTTAAGAGATAGAACCAGAATCCATTGTAGCTACGGGGGGGGCGCACTGGACAAAGCTTGAACCATATCATCCTCTAAACAAAACTGAACCATGGTGTACCTTTTATTGAGTAGACCTACCATTGAACAATCTTGCAACCCCTATGAATCAGAGATTATCCTATCAATGGTTTCCACCGAAGGGGGATGTTTCTTAAAACACACAATCAAAGTGAGATTAAGAAGAGACGATGTTTTGTTATACTCCAAGGTTGAAATCAAAAGATTCAGAACACTATTAAACAGATCTGGGACCTTAGGGTGAAGTGATTGAGGGAAAGGTGAGAGAAATTAGGTTTGGAAAAAGGGGAGAATGAATGAGAAGTGCCCTTGAAGGGTTCACAACATGTTTTTTTATATCATGATGAGTTTTCAATATGTTAGGTTTTTTAATTAGATGGTGACACTTTTATCAACTCTTATTATTTAAGCACTGATAAAATGCATGTTTATCAGTGTTTTCTAGGGCAGATAAAGGTATGTATTTATCAACACTAATGTTTTAGCACCGATAAAGACTCATCTTTATCAATACTAAAGAATCCCTAATAAAGATTTCTTTTATCATTGCTTATTACAGAAGCGCTAATAAAGGATTTATAATTATAATTAGAAATAAAAAATTTGTAAATATATATACACACTTAATAAATATATATAAATATAAATATAGTAAATGTCTTCCTTATTTAAATATATTTATTATAATTTTATAATTATTTAAATATATAATTATTTATGTATAATTATATAAATATTTTGAAACAATTATATCATTACATGTATTTATATAATTATATAAATATAATTAATAAATATATATAAATATAAATATAGTAAATATAATCATTATTTATGTATATTTATTATAAATTTAATAATTATTTAAATATGTATATTTATATATTTATAATTATTTGAATATATATAATTTTTAATTTATAATTATATAAATACTTTTTAAAAAATATCTATTTATTTATAATTATAAATATATAATTTTATAAATATAGTATATACATTTTTAAATATATATATTAATAACTATTTTTTTATAAATATTTTTTTACAGATATTTTTTAACATTATTAATGAATATTTAATTTTAAGTACATTTATGTTAAAAATGAGTGAAATTGAATAAATTAAAAATAAGTACACTTTAATAATATTTAAAAAATGGATAAGTTTTGTGTGTGTACATTGTATATAAAAATGTATTAATTACATATATGTGAAATCAATATAACTCATGTTTAATCTATATTAAATTGAAAAATCAAACGACATTAAATTGTATGTCCATTACTCTATGCAATTAGTCAGTATTTTAATTCATATTAATTTTTAATTATAAACCATTATTCACTAAATATAGCACATAAATATTTTTTAATATATAAATCATATATATATACAATAATATATATCTATATATTTAACATATACTATTTTTTAACATTATCAATAATCATCTAATTAATAAAATGTTTAATATTTTTCTCAATTTACTTATTTTTAATTTTAATTTGGTTAATATTCATTTTATCATATTAATATATTTAATACACACTATTTATTAGTATTTAAAATTTATATATAATATAATAAATATATCCATTATTATAAATAATTATTTAATTAATTAAATTTGTCATATTCTTTTAAGAAACTCATTTTTTATTTTTATTTATTTAATTGTTTAATTTTATTCATTCAGGCCTTCATCAACGTTAAAAAACACTAATAAAGGAATCTTTTATGAGCATTAAAAATTTATCATTGATAAAGGGTAACCTTTATCAATGCTAAAAATAAATCATAGATAAAGGGTAGCCATTATTAGTGCTAAAAATAATGTGATGATAAATACCAGTGTTGCTAAATTCTAGTTTTGTAGTAGTGATGGTTAAGAACTATACCTCCTCTTAGGAAAACCTCTTTTGGTTTATTTATAAATACTTACTATAATGGGTTTCTAATAAACCTAGAGACTCTATGTCATGGGAAGGGATGTAATTAAGGGATTTTGTTAAGTATTAGATGAACCAAAAGTCTCTTTAAGTGTGTAGTGGAGAAAATATGGGGTGTCCCTTTATATGTTGGGGTGTAACAAACCGAGATTTTATGAGAATTATTCATTTTAATTTCCTTGATTTCTTGTGTTGTACGCTACACAAATATTATCTTGCGCTATACGGAACACCATTCTAGCTTGCAGTAAACGCAACACTATTCTTGGATTGTGTTACACACAATTTCAAGTTCGTTTCATAATAGTCATTCTACACAACATTGAGTGTATATATATATATATATATATATATATTCAATGTATAAATTAAATATGGTTGGATTATATTATACAAAACAACGAAGGAGTCTTTCACAACACACAACCCTAACTTGGCTTGCATTACAATCGTGACCTTCCTCGATAGCGTGTGTAGTACGCAATATCGGGTTTCACTAAACAAACATATATTGTTATAATGTTATTATGGACTAGCCATTATGAATATTATTAACTACATTTTGAATTTTATAACATTATTATTCATCTTACATATTTTCTATAATATGGTATGAGAACTAAATAAAATTTTCGGGTAAAATAAGTTTTTTTTTCAAAAAATGCAGTTTTGCCTCCTTTTGATGGCGCACCCACTTTAAATATAGTTTTTGACATGTTTATAAGTTAAATTTGAAAAAATAAAATTATTATTTAGAATCAGGATATAAAAATTTACTTTGGATAAATTTTCATATTATTCTGATAACTTTCATATTTTGATGAATAGTAAAAAACAGGCTATATTTTAATTAAAAACAACTTTTTTCATCTCAATAATTTATATGGATAGATTATCTTTTTAATTGGTTTTAAATTGTAATTAGAATATATTTTTACCATTTAATCTAATGTTGGTCATTGGAATTAATTTCACTTTGAAATTGGATATAAACAAGTATCAATCTTTTGATAGTTATTGTTTCTTAAAAACATGTTATTTGTTTTGATAATGGGAATTAATTTTAAAATTAATTAATTCCACTTATATGTTTTTAATTTTTAAAATTATACATCAATTTTGAATTTGGAATATCAAATAATTCTTAGGCTTAATTTTTAGTATTTTTCTAAAAAACTTCAATTTTTGATGAATAGTGAAAACACTGAGTTTTTGGTTAAAACTGACTTTTTATTTAAATAATAATTTATTTGATTTAAATTTTTTTAGGTAAAAAAATATACATAATACTTATATATGTTCAATGAAATTCATTGGAATCATTTTATAATAATTTTAGATTTATAAAAATTTTATTGAACTTTTCAACATCTTTTACCCACCTCCTAGGAGCTTTTGCAATTGTTCATAAAACTTAATTTTACCGCTTCTGTGAGTTGAATTTCAAATATCCGAGAGATATGGTTAATATCAAGGAGTAAAATTTGGTTCAATTAGATAAAAATAATTTTTGGTGAATAGTAACTTTTTACTTTTATTTACCATGGTTAAAAGTAAATAGGGTAATTCAAGGTTAAAAGAATATTATAATAATTCAAAATTACCTTAACACTTATCCAAACATTATTGGATGAGTAATGGCCGACCATGGGCATCCTTGGGTCGATTTTGGGACCCCATTGAGCCACTTATGAAATACAATGACACATTAGATTAATTAATTTAATGTAAAGACAAAATTGGCATTAACAAAAATACTTTAGTAATTAATTTTTATAAGGGGCTATATAAATTATATTTTCAACTATATAAATTAATAGGAAATCTAAAAATATTTCCTACATGTTGGTATTTTTTTTATAATTTTTAGACATCAAATAAATTAAATTATTTTTGACACAATAATGATGCAATATTTACCTCATTAATAAATGATTTAAATAAATAATATTATAATGATTAAAATATCATTGAAACCTGTCCAATTCCTATTGGATGATTTTATTTCTAATATTAGTCATCTTATCTTTTACATTAATGTGTTTTGTACCTCTTGAAACCGAAGATAATTTTATAATAAAATAATATTTTCACACTTTCCTAAAGAGCCCCTCCTCTCCCTTATAAAAGGAGACCACTTCTATGCAATTCCTCACACCTCTCAAGCCTTTTAGATCGTCCAAACTCTGCCCAAATAAGCTCCCATCATCCCTCTCCTCCCCCTAGAAGCCTTATATTAGGCATAAGGCACTTCAAGAAGTCCTTTTCATTCAAACCAAAGGAAGTTACCAGAATTGAAGGTAATAGTTTCTCTTAAGTTGTTTTCTTTTATTCTACTTCTCCAACCCCTAAACTACTTTTAATCATTTATTTTGTGAAAAAAACAGTATACTAAAAATACTAGGATGTTTTTATGAAACGTATTAGAACTAAACTTACACACACCTCCATCTAATGGATGAAGAACATAATGTTTCTGTGGATGACAAACTAACGCCTAACCAAATGATGATTGTTCGATTTTCTACTACCGCCTCTCATGGTGGCCATTATGATGGTACTGTATTCATATATGATATATATTATTTTTAGTATTTCATTAATATTCTTTACTTCCCAATTATATCAAGCCTTTATGGTTTCCATAGTTGGTAAATACGATAATCTCATTTGAGGAAGTGCGGACTACCGCCCCCTCAAAGTGATGTGATTCGTTAATGCCTTATGTGGGATGTATAAAGGATGAATTTAATAATATTATATATGATATTATACTGGAATTATAATATACCTATTCCATTAAAATAATAAAAATAAATGAAATTAGCGTTCATGCGTACGTACGGCTTATCGTCTCCATGAACAGTGCATTTCATTTCTTACCTCCATATGTTATGTACTATTATAAATACATGTATATGCTGGATATATTATGAATATATATGATATATAAAACATGATTTACATTCTGGATGTTATTAAATCAGGATACAAGTAATAATAACATCAAGAACAATAAGTCTAAACACGTATGATAAATAAGATGATTTTACCCAAAATGTTGCTTTAACATGGGATTTACAAAATAACACGTAACATAAAGTCATAATTGAACCATATATGATATCATAACAATGAATATTATTCTTTAATAAGTCAATCTCATTATTCAAATCATTATACAAAAGGTTAGGATACATACAAAGCATATCGAACCTAAGGTAAGGGATAATTTTGGAATCTCATTTGTTTTCTAACCGAGATTGCTTATACGTAAGTATTTACTGGGGTTATATTTATCATCCATGTAAATGTTTAATAAAAAAAATCATGTGTGTCTAAAGTCCTTTTTACCCATTTTTGACTTTTACTACATGGTATGTATGGAATCTTTCTTTTACGAGGTACTTTTTGACTTTTCTGGAAAAAGTACAAGAAGAATGTTTTTTTAACTTATACGGCATGAAAGGATTTTTACAGTTTTATAACTCATTATTTTCATGAAGATTACTCTATAATATTGCAATATTATTTTCAAAAAAACCCTTTTCTTTCAAAATTGCATGGTATTTTGTGAAAAGAAAATGATTTTGAAAAAGAAAGGATATTTTCCTCAAGAATTCATTTCAAGTGTTTTATCAAAACCATTTTCCATCTAAGATGGCATTATTTCATATGTGTATGTTTCATGTATAATGTCTCTATGATTTACATGGTTTCACTTTTATTATTACGAAATGATACCCATTTGTTTTATATGGATTATGTTATGATGGGATGATGTTTATGAAGCACATTTTATTCTTTGGGTTATTATGAATGATTTATGTTGTGGCACACGTAAGAATGATTTCATTATGAGATGGGTGGGACCTATATATCCCTCCAATGCATTGGGTAAAGATTTATATCTCATGATATAGACATGGCTGAAATGACAAGTAAATCTGGTTCAATAAGACAGGGCTGGAACGGCAAGTAAACCCGGTTTAGTAAGGGACTTTGTCCACTAAGATGGTCTTGGAAGCAATGCCATGGCTACTATGGAAATCATTACATGTGCTTAATGGATTCCACAATTACATGTTTTATTCCCATTCTAGTTTATCATGATTAATGTTCCTTTATGATCTATGCCTTACGTACTTCCATGTTTTATGTCATTGCTCATGATTTTGATGTTTAAACATTATGTTCATGTTTTTAAGTTCAAATGTATATGATTTGATTTATTTTATCCATGCATACCCTTACTGAGTATTTGAGCTCACCCTTTATATGTTTTCTTTTCCCCAGGATATAAAGAAAGGCTTTAGGTAAGAAAAGAAAAGGGGAAGGTCTCTATGGGAGATGGTGAAGATCTTTCACCACGATTAGAAGATTATTTTTCTAAGTTTCCAAAGACACTAAACTATTACGGTCCTTGTGTGTCAGTTTTTGTTATGTATTAATTATTCCACAAAAGTAATCTAATTTCCATGTATGTCAATATTTGGGCCTCTACATGGGGAGCAGACACACTTTTAATTTTTGAGAAGAATAGAATATACCCATGTTTTACACAAACTGAATGGCTCCAAAATAGACCATTCCAGAACCTTAGATGATATAAGGTCAAAATATTTCTAGAAAATATAAATTGTATGAGTTTTTATGTCATTTTAAACTTTATAGTTTTAGGTTAACCCCTAGTAAACTTGCTTTAACCTTAACTGCAGAAACTGTTTTTTACTATTTTAACTATTCATTATGACCAAAAATTAAGTTGAACTTTTTAACTGATATTAATTATAATGATTCCAAATATGGAATAAATTTTATAAAAATCAAATTATATAAGTTTCGTAATTTAATTTAAAATTGAACATGTAAGAACGATAAAAATTTTATTTTCTAAAGAAAAGGTTTCTTAATTATAAATAGTTTTTATATTAAAATTTAAGATATAATTTATTAAAATGAAATAAATTGAATTAATAACAATATAATTTAACTAATTTCATATTTAAATCAATTTAAAAAAATTAAATTTTAAATTCTTTAGAAGATAATAAATTTTAAATAAAAAACATTATTTTTCAATATTCATCGAAAAATTAATATTTTTATAAAATTCTCAAAACATTATTTTAAGATAAAATTAAAATGATGATTTAAAAAATGAATTCCATTTTTGAAAATAATTTTTTAAGTGTCAAAACTTTATTTTAAAATAAGTATAGAAAACACAATGAAACTGATGTTTTCATTTATAATCAATTGAAACGCAGTGAATTTAATTTAAACATGTGAAAACCATATAATTTTCATAATTTAGTTAGTCTTATTTATACCTGATTACTTAACAGCTAGGTCATATTTTCATATTTAAATAAAATATTTCATAGGTCATTTAATATCAAAGTTTCATGTCAAATATGTCATTGAACGTAATATTATTGTTTAAAAATCTCATTGTGTTACATTCTACCATCCTATAACAAATTTCATCCTAAAATTTTGAACTTTCACTTAGAAAATAATAGTTTGATATTTAAAAATAATTTTTTTTGAAAACCCACATCCTAAAAATGGTTAATAAAACTTCATCCTAAAAAAATGTAAAGTTATGTATGATGGCCATCTTGAATAACACATAACTAGATTTCTAAGTAAGAAAATAATAGTGGGAAGTGAAAATATAGACATGGAGGAAAATTGTAATACCAAGATAATGATGGATAGTGATATATATCATTTATCATAATAAATATAGTGATCATGGAAAATGTAATGACTACAAAACCATAAAACTATGATGTGTGAAAAAGACCATCGATTCGTCATAAATAAAGGTAAGAGGATAATGTATTTGTTTCGATATCCTTTACCTAGGGTTGATGAATTCATTTACAATATATATTAAGGTAAAAAGGAAATATAATTACTTAATAAGTATAATTTTATCCTTTAATAAATTTATACCACATTCTCATTTTTTCTCCAAATAATGAGTATTCAAGATAATTTTTATGCATGAAGTAATGAAATAAACATCTAATAGATCACAAAATCCACTAAAGGATAATAATATATTCTACCAATCTTTACTAAAATTAAAATTATTATTATAGGTAGTCCAATATGGATAAATATAATACACTAATATCTAAAATTCAATAATAAAACCAATGGTTTAACATAGATCATTCCTTAAATAAATAACCCTATATCCCAAATAATGCAAATCACATCAACATTAAATAGTGTTTTAACCTCAAAGGTTATATCATACCTTTCATATTACACCTCCAAAAACAAAATTTTATTCTTCCCAAATAATCATTTTGACCTAATGGTTATATATATCTAAACTCAATAAACTATCACCTGAAATATCATTAATCACCATGAAATCATAAAAAATCTATAAATATCTGCTCCTATAATATGTTTCTAAAAATGAACATAATATTTATCCATAAAATATTTTATCTATAAATAATTTCATACTATATAGGACATCATATAGGCCAGTGGTAGGTATTTTACCCTTGTAAAACGTCATATGTTGGTTCAAATCCCACAACCTTGTCGAATGCGATAAGTTGTCACTCAGCATGTGGGTTATCCTTTTTTAAAAAATATATTAATATAATTCCGTTATCGTTACCAAATGTTATTAAACCATAATTAACTCATCATCAAAGTAAATATAAACCATAAATGTTACCAATAACATAAAACTTATGTCCACAGCATGTAAAGTAATTCTTCCATAAATAAATTTTTCATTAAAACATATACTAAAACAATGGGTTTTATTTCCATAAATATATCCCAAAATATCCAAAATATCAATAAAATATAATCATATAAAACCTTAAAAGGGGTGTTTTATAATTAAAACTTATGATTGGACTTTAACTCATAAACTGATGATGGTATCCATAACTCTTAATTTAAACTTACATGAAAATATATATGCTTCAAAATTAACACAATCCTCAGATTTTTCATAATTTTTCTGACAAAAATAAAATTGGAAAAAATAATTCTATAACATAGTTATTGAATCCCAACACATAAATAATTCAACCCTTTTACTCTAATTATTTTTATAATATAGATCATTTCATGATCTAGGAGTTAACCTGTTAAAAAGGCATTGACTTAGATATAGGCTAGGACCCCACATTTAAGACAATAAACTTTAAATATATATCTTGGATGAAATTTTGTTCTCTCCATTGAACTCCCCACACTTTATTAAAAATAAAATTCTTTATTCCCTTATTTTACACACACAAAACATTTCCATCGTCCTTTGACACATTATCATGGTATCATCTTTTCACATTTCTGGTATGAAGGAAATTGAGACCTCTTTCATCCATTGTCTCTACCATCTGAGTTCTTAGCATATTACATCCTCTTTTTCATTAGTGAGTATTAAATTGGGTTAATTTATAGTTTATTAATCATATATCTTGATAAATTATTAAGAATAATCATAATATCTTTCCTTTCAATCATTATCCCATTTTATTTATTAGAATCCTTGTATTGTCTATCACATTCAGTGTTAACCCCATTCCTCCAAGTTCAATCCATTTACAAAAACCAAATATCATGGTGTGAGAAACAATAATCATAATTATGAAAAATCATTTATTAGATTTCTATGTCATGAAATATTCTTTTCATTATTTGAGACATTGTGTTTAAACTATTCTATCTATGATCATCATCTATTCAAATCCTTATTGACAGTTCATGAAGAAAATGTGAATTACCCTTATCATATCCGTTGAGAGTGTCAAAATAAGGGTGTGGTAAGGAAAAAATCATCATTCACTATAATGGTGGCTAATATATATAGAACCCAAATATTTTTTGTTTTTATTACCCCAAGATTAACTTTTTCTAGATCCACATCCACTTATAGTATCCAGACTGGGATATATTTCTAAAAAACCACATAATCTTCACCTTAACAAAACTTTATGATGTTATCCTATACTTAGAAATATCTTAAAAATAAAACATATTGGTATGTTAACTAATTTATTTTTTACTTAATATATTCCCCATGGTTTCTAATAAAATTTCTATGATACCAAAAGTAAAGATCCCGACCCACATAGCTTGGAGCTGGTGGTTACTTTCCAATATTAACATAAGATACAAGGAATCACATATCAATGGAACAAGTAGTTTAATATTATTGGTAAACTAGATACATACTTGAATCTTACATTACAATTGAAAACATAATTTATAACATTGTATTTTCTCTGATTACACCATTATTTCTTTTACCATATCCATACATATCAATCATAATACACTTCCTCGCGTCCTGGGGAAAGGAAACATAAGAAAGGGTTGAGCTCAGATAATCAATAAGGATATGAATACATAATAATATATCATGAATAAGTAAGGAATAATCAATATGAAAATATAAATATCTAAAAATTCATTCCATTCAATCAATAACTAGAGCATGAATAATAATATAGAAGGAATAATTGATGATCAAATAATTCCCTATTAATAATCACCTGATATAGAAGCTTATTAATTGATATGGTAACTAATCAAATACTCACATGGAAATAAATAATAATATCAAAGTGATGAAATGTATAATTTCAAGTATCATAAACATACCATGAAGTCCTCTTGAGAATACATATAACATAAATGGGTAAGCCTTCAACCAAATACCCAAACTAGTTTGTCTCATGTGACCTAACGATGCATATATGGGCTATATGGATCCCCAATAATTACTTACTAAGTCTAATTCATTATATATATCAAATTGTTGAATCAAAATCAATATAAACAATCATATTGAAAAATTATCATACAAAATTTTAATACATTCCCCAATCAATAAACATAATCATATACCATTTGGAGAAATATGGAGAATGGTATCAAAATAGTACATCCCCGATCAAATTATTCATAAAAAATATGGATAAATAATAATTATTTTATCATTAATACATATCCCTAGTTAGGAAAAAGTAATATAAGGGTTATTTTCATTTATAAAGAAAAATACATTAAAAATGTCATTAAAACTTTTATTGAGGAAAATACTATTTTCACTTTAAAAATCACTTTTAAAAACTAAAAAAACAAGAATATTAGGGAAAAAAATTTCTTTGTAAAGAATCACGGAAAATTATATATTATGCTTCAGATAAATGATTGGTCATTGTGGTGGGAAATTCTATTCACACCGAGAATGTTAAATTTAATATTACTTTTACATTTTTAATACAAAGTCAAAAAGTACCTCATTCAGAAAATAATAGGAAGATTAACTTTAGAAATTTTTAAAAAAATTAAAACATTGGTAATATAACTTCTAACAATCATTGGAGAATATTAGAACCATTTTTCAAAATACTTTTAGAAAAAATGTCATGGAAGGGAAAGGATTTTCAAACGAAATGAGAAATAAAACGTTTTTCCTTTAAAAAATTATTTCAATATCTTGAGTTCTTAAAGAGAGAAAATTGAAATAAAAACTTGTAATTTATAGAAATAATTGTAGTAAAGTAATATTTATTAGTTTTAAGATATAAAGGTAGAAAAATTTCCCAAGTAGATATATAAATATAAAGAATCTACAATAATAATGAGATTGTAAAATAAACCCTTAACACTTTGGTAACTTTTGAATCATAACCCCCATACAAAAATAGATTCAAATGAAAAATTAAATAACATTTATATAAATAGAATCATTAAATACAATATCAAAGGGATAGTATTTACTCATCATAAAATGAGTTAGGTGTATAATATAACATATGTCCCAAAGAATAGAATTTAAGATAAAGAACCCTTACAAAGGTTATAACTTTGAAGTGATAATTCATCAATGAAGTTATTCGTTATAAAAAATTTAAATACAAATAAATAAAGTTTAAATACAAAATAAAATAATAAATATTCATTATACTCATAATCTTGTAACATCAAATATAATGAATAAATAATATAACCCAATGAAAATAAATTGAGTTATGAAACACATACCACTTGTTAACATTCAAGTAAAATACACATTTATAAAATAATATCAATTGAAACATAAAATACCATGAATTATTAATTATTATTTATATAACATGTAAAATTGTATGTATAAAAACCATATAAAATAAATTAGGTTCATAATATTAAAATATTCCTCAATGAAAGAAAATTGAGATGAAATCTATTACCTATGGTCTAACTTCCACTGTATGTTTCTGAACCTATTGTATAATATATTTTGATTTATTATAAATATATTATATAAAAATAATCATATATATCATACCTTATATTATTTACTAATAATATTCTATCACCCATTTATTAACAATTCTTTGTTAAAATCACTACTATGGGTAATAAATACTTCATTTTTCATGAATGTTTTGGTTAAGTAGTTTCAGTACTTATATATAGATCATGGTTCCATGGAATCCATAATTTTAACCTTTATATAAATATCATAAACATTCAATATGTATATATTTATATTATACCATAATGTTTAGAGATAGAAAAATAAATTGCACCATTTCACTATTTTCACTTTTAGACGAATGGAACAAAAGAAAGGTAAATGTTAATTCAAATTTTAAGAATCATTATTATACCATATATAACATATATATTCATTAAATGTATCCTTATTATCATAAATGTAAAATAAAATGAAAAATTAATCACATTACTTTATGGAGGTGATAGTCCACATGTACGCACAAGAAGGAAGATAGAACCCCACAACTAAATTATCACAAATAGGATTGTAGCAAGACAATATAAACATCCAATAAAAATAATGACCCAAAATAATTAAACTACCATTATTTAATCTATATTTATCTTATTATTTTTGTTAACACAAAATCCAAAATTCCACTTTCCATTTATATTTATGTTTAAATCATTAATATGGTCTTCAATATTAAGGGAAAGAATAACAATCATTGAATCAAAACACCCCCTCCAAAAAATAGTCATAATAAGGCCATCTTAACCATAACAATAATGAATGAAAAAATAAGCAACATCAATCTAAAAAAGTTAACAACATCGATCAATTTTCAAATTCTAATTTTCATCACACCCCTTTCATTACCATCTTTACGTGAATATATGATTATAAAGTTGAAAATGTTTATAAAAAATACAATCCAATTGGAAATAAAATAATTGAGTATTGATCAATTAATATTGGTATATAATAATTAACATGAAAAATCAGAGAGCAAAGATAACCATTTATCACATTCTAACTCCTTGTACTTAGTTTATTTTCATTATTTAATCCATTGTTCTTAAAGAGAATTCCCGACAAGTTTTCCCTTCCTAAAAATGATGAATATTTAAGAATACATAACAAAATAAAATGGTGTATACAATATATATAATTAGAGGAAATCCTTATAAGTCATTCAATAATATCATTCTAGCTGATAAAATAAGATTTTAGAAAACCCCGACATTAAAAAATCTCAAGTAAAACATCTCCAAGAGAAGAAGACTAAAGTGTAATTCTTGTGATCTTAAAAAACACATCCATCCAGCCTGTAAGAAAAAATTTATCATCAAATAAATCATCTACATCCCATCAAAACCTTGAAAAAATACTATCATAATCCCACAAAAGTAAGGACTAAGAAAGAAAGAAGAAAGGGAATATAGTACAACTTTAGACTAAATATGATTTGACTACATGAAGTATATACCAAAGGATTTACCTTAGGTACCTATACCATCCATGAAATCACTTAGGGTTAGAGGGTGGTTGATGAAATTGAGGAAAATACAATAGGGTACATGAATTTATAATAAAACTAGAAACATATGAATAATGATACAATGATAAGGATCTTGTTGTAATGGTACTGAAACAAATGAATAATTAGAAATCACATAAAGGCCTCCACCTTATCTCTATATAAAATCACATGGTCATATTTCTTTATAATTGATGTATTTATGGAAGTTCATGGTACAACCAATGTGGCCATGCCGTAATTTTTTATCACCCAAGGATCATGGTGTGAATCTCCTTTCTCTCCCTAACCCCGATGCACCTTGAATAAAACCATGGTTCAATGAAATTCACCGCAATATTTTATTTCTAAAATAGAAAGAAATAATAAAATTGATCACCTAATAATACATGGTGCAATGATTAGATCAATGTTTCTATTGGGATATGAATCATGGTTTCTTTTCACGGAAGTTTTTTTTTCACTAAAAGTTCATTAATTGAAATTTCAGGCACTAGATAATGGTTGGATGATTTTAAAGAACACATCAAAAAAAACTTTCTAGGTGGAACTAGAACCATTGAAAGTTTTTATTTGATAATAGTATCAAGGAGGTCTAGAATATTTATAAAATATGATAAGTATCTAGATTTAAGTATATGGAATTGTTTTCTGATAAAAGAGGTTAAATTCAATGGGTTACAATTGGTCAAGAATCACCATTCTATATAGAGGTGTTTATATTAAATTTAGAAGGTAGTGAAACTTGTACGACTGAATGGTAATTCTTATAAAAGGAAGTGGGGACCTTTTATACAGTGTATCTTGAATAAGAATAGTGTTCCTGAGAAGTTCATAATAGATTAGTGGATTACATAAAATATTATCTGTAATTATTTCTTACATATTTTATTGTCATTTGTTTACAATTTCTTGTAATTACTATGTATACAAAGTAAGCAGCAGTGTTTCTCCAATATATGTAGCACAAATTTATGAATCATGTTGATTTCTTATATTTGTTCTTCAATTCTATGTACGTATATTAATTTTATTTCTTCTACCTTGTATGTTTATGATATTTTGTTAGATTTTTGTGTGAGTATGAATTTTAGTGGTGGGTAGGTGAATTAACAAGCTACTTCTTATACACTTAGACAAGGGATGAAAAATCTAGAGGTCTCATTTATACTATATAGAGCTTCAGAATTATGAATTTTAGGTAAACTAAAGGTCCTTGTACTGGTAAATGTATGAAAACCATCCACTATATAAGTAGTTTCAAAGCTTTTGGTTCAGTGATCCCTCAACACATTAGGGTAATCTCAAGTTTTGTTCTATGATTCCTTGATGGTATTAAATTTTTTAATGTATGTTTACTTTCAATCAGTGATTTATCATTGGATGAAGGTAAAATCTAGGTAGATAAGTGTGATGGAACTAATTTTATCTTATGGATAATAAATATGGAGGATTATATGATTTAATAGAACATGGATATTCCAATCACTAGTGTGAATCTAGAGAAAATAGAGAATACTGAATGGGAAAAGTTGGAAAGGAAGGAACTTAGGTTGGTTAGAATGTCATTATCATGTAATGTTTCCATTTCCATTCATGAAGTTGGTACAATGGTATAACTATTAATATACCAGGTGGATATATATGAGAAACCAATGACACTTAATAAATTATTCATGATGTGGCAATTTTATAGCTTAAGGTTTTCAAAAGGAAGACTAGTGACCAATTATATGAATTAATTCAGTATGATATGGGGGTAGATCAAATATGTGGAGGTGAAATTCTTAGAATATGTATGATAATTCCTAATAATGTTATCAATTTTAGAGAGTTTTAATACATTGGTGACTATTATTTATGACTATTAAGGAAATATGGATCTTTAATTTGAAGACTTCCAAGATTTTATTCTAAATGAGAAACCTTATCAGAAGGAATTACAAACACCATATAGTAGTTTTATTAATGTTGAACGATGAGGACAGACACCCGAGAGGATATGCTCAAAGAAACCATCATATGATATGTCTTGTGAAAGGATATGGAGTATGTCACTTAGCTTGGATCCTGTATTCTTGAGTTTTGGGAAGAAATGGAATATTAAGAATAATTTCATAAATATGTAAGGAGAACTATGAAAGGGAATTAACTTCCAGAATTTCAATTTTATTAAGATAATAAAAGGTGAACATGACATATTTTTTAGTGTTAATACCCCGATAGAATCTTGGGTTATCGAATATGGTGAAACCATTCATTTAAGTGGTGAAAAAATATGTATAGACAATTATATATCCAGGAATATTAGAAATGTTAAACTAGTGGGTGATGAAGCTTTATAAGTTCTTTGAAAATGATATGTCAACATTATAATGAAAAATATGGATTCTTGAAGCTCATATAAGTAATTTTCATTATTAGTCTTAGTAAGAATCCCACATCAATAGTAAAACATGATGAGGGAGGTTATGGAACCACCTTTAATAATATAGTATGGTGGTTTACTCAAGTATATATGGTAGTTTCATGAGGAATAAATCAGGGAAGTATTTACTTGTCTAGAATTTCTATTGTAAGTGTGGTTTCTGGATGTATAAATTTCAATGAACTAGAATTCTAGAATTATTGATTTATTCATATCCCTGAGAACATAAAATTTCTAATGTCTAAAGGGAAACTGAATATTTGTCATTAATAAATTATAAGGTGTTAATGTTTTTTTCTATGAAAATAGAGAATAATTTCCTTAAATTTAGATGGAAGAAATCCTAGAGATCAAATTTTAGAACTTGTTCAGATAGATGTTAGGGGATTGTCCCCTATCTAGTCTCATGATGTTTTTCTTTACATTGTAACTTTTATTTATGATGCTACTAGAATGTTTTTGATTTAATTTTTTTAAGCATAAGTTTGGCTTCTTTTAGGGTTTCCTTCAATAGAAATCCATGGTGGAAGGGGAATGTGACAATAATTTGAAGTATATCCATTCAAAAAGTATAGGTGAGTACACCATACACAAATTACAAAACTTCTATCGAAAGAATCAGATAAGGAATGAGAAGATAGTGATCAGGAAAATGGAATAAAATGGTACAACTAAAGGAATGAATTATACTTTGATGGAGAAATATCAAAGCATGTAGCTACACTCTATAATACCTTAAAAAATTGGTAAGATACACTCAACATGATGACATACCTTGTCAATACGAGTCCATCATCGATAGTTAGATAGAAACTTATAGAGGAGCTATGATTCGGTAAATGGATGGATGTTTTCCATCTAATGTATCCAAATTTTATGAATATGTTCATGTTGATTCTAAGGATCAAAAAAATCTTGAAAATAAAATAAAAATCTTGTTTTCACATTTTGTATGGATATGAAAAGTTTTTATTTCTACATGGGATGATGATATAGGATAATTCATTTAGAGTTGATATTTTCACTTCAATGAAGGGATTCTATGGAAGGATTAGAATTTAGAAAAGAAAGAAATTGTGGGAATAAAATCATCTATTAAATTATATGTTTATCTAAGTAAAAATATCAAGAGATCATGAATTTTAGAGAACTCAAATGAGAATGTTAGATTCATTAGAAGTCTTATGGTGTGGTCATCAGAAGATATGCCAACAATTTTACAGGGGGTTACTGCTTGAGTTGGAGTAATGTAAGTTAGGACTCTATAATATAGAGTATATAAACTTGTACATGTAATACCATTTATTTGAGGAGATAAATTGGAATTAAAAGGTCGATTCATAGGTTTTGTTTTGATAAAAACATAATTATTTTAACAAATACTGGGGACCCTGAGATCCTAAAAGAAGTGGTGACTTTCATGATCCCTCCCTCCAATGGTACCCCTCCTATGTAGAAATTTATGTAAGAGATATAATGAACCCAGAGTCCCACCTCTAGTAGGCCCCAAGTTGTTGACTAGTGTTTTTCCCATATAGGATCATGACGACTGGTGGGGGGGTGAATTAGTGGCCCATTTTTCATTTATAATATAGTTTCTTAACTTATTTTATAAAACATTCTTAACCATTGAAACCTGTTAATGTTAAGATTCAATAAAATAAAACTTCTCAACCTAACATTTCATAAGCAAAAAAATATAAAGAGAAATAATCACACGACATTTAAAAGGGGCAGTAAAAAAATCTACTCATTTCCATGTTAGATAGTCCCACCAACACAGATTCTTTTACTATCTTCTCTCCCAAATAAAAACAAAAAATAAGTAAAAAATTATATAATCCTAGTATAATCTTTAATTTTATATTTGGTTATACCACTAACTATCTTTTTCAGTATCCAAATTCTTATAGCTATTTATACACCCCATCAAGACAATCCTTTTTCAATAACTAGTAATTATCTAAACTTAAAGATTCACTTTCCTTCTTATTTTTTGGATTCACTTAAAAAAGTTTTGACTTCCTCAAAAAGTAATATGAATAAAAAATTACATGTATACAACCTTCAAGTACTTCAAAAATTCTATATAGAACTTGTCAGTCATAAAACTTTTACCATAACCTGAGTCTGAAAAACTTCCTCAACAAGAGTCAGTCCAATCTGCCTGGATCTGGTAACCTCAATATGATGGTCTCTATCTGATTTGACTCAGTCAAATTATCCTTATGCTCTCCCTTCTTTAATTAAGTAGGAACTTAATTAGTAGCTTGCAATTCCTCCTTCTAATAGAACTCGATCTGATGAAACTTATTCTGATGGATGTCATCCTGATACCCTTACTCTAATGGACTATCTCTGATGAAGCATCTCCTATTGGAACTTGCTCCGATGATCGGATTGAACCTCACTCAGATGGACTCATTCCAATTAAACTTCATCAGCATAAAACCAAAAAAAAAGTTTGGTTGGAATATAAATACCTAAAAAAACAAATTTCAACGATTTTGGAACACGTTAACAATTCAAGTTTCACACAATGTATAAATGGAATGTTCTCTCCTTTTATAGGAACCCCAGATAGTTAATGGTTTGAAAACTAATTTCACTTCCCACTCAATAAAAGTCATAAATCCTAAATTTCTCATTCACTTATATCTTCATATTTTACTTCTTCAAATCTTCATAATACATCTAAGAGCTTATCAAATCTTTTCAAAAATTCATACTTCTTCAAGTTATAAATAATTTATTATGTCCAATTCTTTAACATAATTCTTCATTGCAATGAAAACATACACAAAACTGAAGATGACCCATTACGATGACATCTTGCAAACACTAAATTTATTCTCATGCATATACTCCATACCAAATTTTTAAATGTTAGACAATCAAAACCATTCTAAAATATCTTAAAATAATTTCTTCTTTCCTTCAATTCATCAGACCAATGATATCTCATCCAATGATTTTATCGGTGTCAGTATGCATATGATGGATTGGTCTTGACTTCACTACAGTGAATGTTATAAGTTATATTCTAATGATTCTTCACCTGTTTTTTTAGAAAAAATCAATACTTTTGTTCTTTTTCTCATGACCTAATTATAAGAGTACAAAGTATGTCTTATTGTTTTCTTTACCCATTTAAAATAAAATTCATCCTTCCTCATCTATTCTGCCTTGAATAAAACTATGAATCCAATATATAATGGATAATAATAGTACAAATCGATTTCAGAATCCATTATAATGTATCAGTGGCATACTACATCTGATGGAATAGTTTCAGCATCTTTGACTTCAACAATTTCTTTCCTTTTTCAATTATTACACACTAGCTTCATTCTCTTAATATTTATTTATTTTATATTATTGGTCTGATTGAAAACCAGGATCTTCATCTTCTCATATTCTAATCAACCTTCTGAGCCTTCAAACAATTCTATTTTTTATAATCTCATACTGATGTACTGAGAAAAAAATATTCAACTATATAAACATTATTCTTCTCCAAAATTTATTTTTTAATCATAACTTCCTCATGACTTTGAGTACATTTAATATTGGCTTCAACATCTACTAAAATATAATGGAATGTATTTTAACTTCTCATTCTTCCAAAAAATTATTTTATTCCAGCCAACCCTCAATACGATTGGAAGCACCATCACTCCTCCTTTTCTTTCATAAGGATTACATCACAATATTTCCCAAAAACTTATGATTTAGGAAACACGAGAAAAAAAGCACCATCATATTCACATTATATCTATCTAGAATCTAAAACCCTTTCTCATTATGATCACCACTTTCATTCGAGACTCAATACGTTTTCCTGTAGCTTCTAACGTTTTTTCAACATCCCAATATGATGGATCATATTGACTCATGCCAATGTGCTGGATCTGATTCCCATAGCAATAGTATAGATCAGATTTACATCTTTACACACACATTTATTCAGTCTGGATTTCCATTACCTTCACAATATACTTTCTTTATTCAATATAATCAATATATCTATCTATTGAGAACAAATACATCCAAAACACAACATGGATCTAACAATCACCCCTTTTTGTTTGTTTTCAATACCCACTTCAATCACTTCAAAAAATACAACATTTGTTTCTTTTTCTTCTCCACATTCTTTTCATTCTCCCCCTATTTATTATATCCCCCCATTTTCCTTATATCTTCCCCTTACTGTCAATCAAATTCAAAGGGGATATCATGACATGTTTCCCCTTTATTAAAAAATGATCTTGTTTCCAAGAGTTAGAACTTTTCATCCAAAACATGAAAATCTTATTCAGGAGATCATAAGTATCACATGAGTTTCCTAAAAATATCCTTTAACTAAAAAAATATAATTCTATGTTGGTGAACCCAATGAAAAAAACAAGTGTGTATAGTCAAGGTTGTCAATGTTTCCTATAACACAACATTCATGTAATACCCTTTTCATGTTTCATTCAACATTGTCATTTCTTGGGAAATATTAAAAGGATTATTTTTAAGATAAAAGTAACCTATACCCAAATCAAATAATATATTATAAAGTTCAAGTATATAAATAAATTATTAAAAAAGTCATATTTTATAACATTATTACATTCCAGTATGAATACTAAGAGGCTCAATAACATAAGCTTCCTTATTTCAACTCCTTCAATTTCATGAAAGCTAGCACAAATAAAAAAACTTTTTAGAATAAGGATGAATCTCATTTGTTTTTTATGAGAATCTTTTATATTGAGATTCCTCTCTCATCCTTGACTTTTTATTATTCTTCTTGTATTTTTCATTGGATGCATTTTATTCCTTCTGTTCAACCTTCTCAAAATTTTTAACAATTTTTTTTTCATTTATAGATTATTATGATAAGTATGTAAACATATTTTCTTCTTTTGGAACCATTTTGTTATAGTTATTTTCAACAATTATTTCATGGATTCCTCTTATTATTGAAGTACAGTCAAACTACTTTTAGTAACATTCCCTTCATGATCACTCTTTTTTCCTTTTTTCAAAATGTTCAAATCACCATCTACTGAAAACTTTTTATCAACATTATTCTCTACTTTAGAAAAAAAATTCTTACTCTTTGTTTCAACTAGTTTTTGTGCTTCTTCTAGCTTCCTATCCATGTCAACTTTTTCTTTCTAGATAACTAAGAACTCTTTATTTTTGGACTCAACATGTTTTTTATGCACTTTATTAACATACTATACTTTTTTCACATTCTATGTTTTCTTTTTTGGTTCTACATTATTTTTAAGACCATTTGATCTTCTTTGCACATCATAGATCCCCCTTCATTCATACCTTTTTTGGTGGAGATATTTTATACAAGAATGAATAAGATATGTGTTTTAAAACTCTATAACACCAATAGTGACCTCTGAATCTTGATTTTTTAGACTGATAGTGAGTTTGTTCATAAATTTTTGGTTTTTGATTCTTCAAAAATTGTGGACCACTTTTCTTAGGAAGATACTTTCCTAAATAATTCCTATCTTTCTGGATATGATAGTTCTAATCATTGAAAATTTGAATCCCCTTATAGTTCATTGAATTCAAATTCTCTATTCTTGAATATGGATATTTCATAGGGAACCTAGGCTATGATAGCAATTGTTGTTCCCAAATAGGATCAATACCACTGAGAGTGGGTTGAATCGGTGGTCCCTTTTTCTTTTATAAGAAATTTTATTAACTTATTTAATAAAAATTTATTAACCTATTAAACCTATTAATTTTATAATCCAATGAAATAAAACTTCACAACATCAGCTTTTGTATGAAATAAATATAAATAGAATGCATAAAACAAAATTTACAAGGTTTGGTACAATGACCTACTCCTTTCCATGTTGGATATTCCAACCAACATGGATTATTTTAGTATCTTATTTTAGGAATACAAAGACATAAGTAGTGAATAATTGTAAAATCCTATTAGAAACTTTCCTTCTATAGTTGGTTATACCCCCCAACTATCCTTTTTAGTATCCAATTTCCCACACCTGGTTATACACCTCATCTAGATAAGATATTTTAAAAACTAGTAATTATCCACATTTACAAGCTTCTCCTTCCAACTTCTTTTTTCAGATTCACTTCATAAATTATTCACTTCCTCCACAAGTAAGCTGAATCAAACTTTACCTACGTACAACCTTCAAGAACATAAAAAATTCTCTAAGGAACTTTTTGGTCTTGAAACTTATTCTATAACCTCAGAATGTAAATATTCATCAACAAGAGCAAGTCTGATATGCCTAGATCTGATAACATCAATGTGATGGTCTCCATCCAATTGGACTTTGACTGGATCTCCTACTACTCTTCCTTCATCAATTGATTAATAACTAAATCGATATCTCAAAATTCATCTATCTAATAGAACTCAGTCTGATGAACCTTTCTCTGATGGATGTCACTACAATGGGCTTACTCTGATGAACTTACTCAATGAAGTGTCACCCATTGGAACTTGATCTGATGACTGGATTGAACAAAACTTTGATGGACTCATTCTGATGAAACTTCCTCTACACTAACCTAAAATACAAATTCTGGTTGGAAACTCAATACCTGGCGAAAATTTTTTTAGAGATCTCGGTGAAAGTTAACAATTCAAGATTCGCACAACATACAAATGGTTGTGTTCTTCATTTATAGGCACCCTAGAATGATAAAGGTGGGAAACCCAATTTCACATCCCTCTTAATGAAATTTATAAATCCTAAATTTATAATTCTTTTATGTATTCATATTTTACTTCTTCAACTCCTAATAATACTTCTTGGAGCATATCAAATCTTATAAAAAAATCAGTCTTATTCAAGTTAGAAAACATTTCTTCAGTCCTATTCTTCAAAATAATTCTTCATTATATGAAAATAAACATAGAATTGAAGATGAACCATTATGTTGAAAACATGTAAGCACTGAAAGTATTCTCATACAGATAATTCATACAAACTTATTAAATATAAGAAATTGCAAACCATTATGAAATATCTTCGTATTATTTCTACTTTCCTTTAATTCCTCAAATCGATGATCTCACATCCAATGATTTTATCAGTGTTTGTACACATTAGATGGACTGGTATTTTATTCACTCTGAGGAATGTTATCTATTCCATTCTGATGATTATTCACCTATTTTTGAGAAATAATGAATACTTTTGTTCTTTTTATCTTGACCCAATTATAAGAGAACAAAGTATGACTTCTTGTTTTTTGACCCAATTGAAGTAGAATTAAATATTACTCAATTATTATGACTCTAATAAAACTATGTATCTGATACATAAATGATACCGAAAATATGAACTGGTTCCAGAATCCAATACGATGGATCGGTAGCATACTACGTCCTACGGGCCAGTTTTAACTAATTCGACTTCAGCAACTTCTTTTCGTTTCAGATTAAAACACACCGGCTTCATTATTCAGAGATTTAATACTTGTGCCTTATTGGTATTATTAAAAACCAATATATTTATCTTCTCACATTCTGATCAACCTTCTCATCCTTTTAAAAAATATTTCTCCGATAATCTCATACTAATGGACTAAGACTAGAAATATTATCTTCATAAACATTATCCTTCTCCAAAATTCATCTTGTAATCATGAGTTTGAGTACATTTATTATTATCTGACTTATAATGGAAATTATTGTAACTTATTAGTCTTCCAGTAACTTCTTTAATTACAAGAAACCTCAATACAATTAGCAGCACCAACACTCCCCCTTTCTTTCATCAGTCTTACATCACATGTTTTCTAGATAACTTATGATATATGAAATACAAAACATAAAATCACCATCAGATTCACATCAGATCCAATCAAACTCTAAAACCCTTCTTCATTATGATCACCACTTTCACTTTAGAATCAATTCAATTTTTAGTATCTTCTAACTTTTTATCAACATCTCAATCTGATGTATCATATTGAGTCATGTTTGTGTGTTGTATCTGATTATCATGCCGATAGTCTGGATTTGATTGAAAATGTTACACATATAATTATTAAATATGGATTTATATTAACTTCACAACATACTTTCTTTCTTCAACATAATCAACATATTGATCTATTGACAACATATACAACCAAAACACAACTTGGCCCTAACAACTAGCACTGAGGATTTAAAAATCTCCCAAAATGGGAGGCATTAACCTATATAATAATATTATAGGGAGATGGGATATCAATGATCAATCAAATCCATGACATAAAATAAGATAAATAAAAAAACCATTCCAAAATGCATGTATAAGTAAAATTGATACTAATAAAAGATTTTGAATAAATACCAAAAAGAAAAGATAAGGTGGTGACATAGCAACAACTCTAGAGCCTAAGCAAGAAATGTCTGGCATAGCCCACATAATCCTCCTAGAAACTTGAAAAATAGTTTGTATATGTGTAGGGTGAGAATATAAGTATACTCATAGGATCATACCCAAATTCTATCAGACACATGTAAAAATAACATACTAATGTAACAATGATAAAATACCAAAACCCATAGCACCTAAATGGGCTAGCTATCTAAAATCATCTTCACCAATGCATGCTCACCAAATAATTCAACCATGTATAATAACACCATAATAATCATATTGATAAAAATTTACCCCACATCACTTCCCATCTGATTTTCTACTTCACACCCAAACACCATACATCCTAGAACTCCCATATCTTTATAATAACATCACATCACATCTCACCCACAAACATTTAAGTCATCACATAACATCACATCACATCTCACCCAAAGACACCAAGGTCATCACATCACATGTTTCCTACAGATTCCTAGGCTATCACATCACATCACATCCTTCATCACATAACCAAAGTAGTATGGTATCATGGACATAAATGACATCAATATCGTGTCCTCCTTTTACCATGAATGACCTGCACTATTTTTCACCTCATAGAACATCACCAAAGTTCACTTTTGGATTATTCACATCATATTTTGTACCTATAAATGTCACCTGGAAGATATATTGGGGAAGGGAACATGCCCAAAACATTCAGTTGTCTGAAAATGTTCTTGAAAAGGATGGGGTGTGTATATAAATCACAAGGAATATAAAATGTGTATACATATATCCACACATAAGCCCAACAAATGGATTCACAATAATAATTCCAACTAACTCACCACGTCCCCACTAATCCTCACAAGAAACATCACTTTTGCTGCCACTTATAAATGTACAACATCACATAGCAAGACACATGACATAATCCATAATTCCACCATTATTTTAAAATTTATCCAATTTCCAAATTTCCAATTAATATCCCATTTAATTCATCTAACCCATTTATTTTACAATTTATTTATTTCACATTAAACAAAAATCACATTTAGCTACACATACCATTTCAAAAAAAAGTATATAAATCATTTCAACCTATTAGCCAAACCATCCTATGCCATTTCAATTTCATCATTAATATTTAATTGATTTTATTACTACCCAGAAAACTAATATAACACACAATGAAAAAAAACAATCTCCATTTCCTATGCCAACAATCCCCACATTGACACCATTTCACATTACCAACACTTCTCATCATAACTTCTATGTACCAACCACATCTCATCATATCTTCCACATGCCAACCACATCTCATCACAAATAGCACATACCGACCACATCACATCACCTCCCACATACCAACCACATATCATCACATCTAAAACATACTGACCACATATCATCACCTATGCCCCACACACCATACCCACCACACAGCCACACATCACATTTTCAAATATAATTTATTCACAATCCATTTTTAGATTTAATAAGGGAATTTAATCACATTATAATTATTTCTTCAATGGAATTCCCACAAAATCCAAAAATATACTAGGGTAACCATTTTATTAACTGGATATAATTGGTTACCCAAATCCCATCTAAGGTGATGAAATACACAATAAAGTTTCAATAAACACAACAATCACAGTGGAAACAAAGCACCCAACGACTACAAATTTCAGTAAGGAATCAAACTCATACAATCAAAATAGAAAAATATATAAAATCATGTGATTTAACACCTTACCCTATTTATTAAAATTATAAATTTACTTTATATTTATTATGTTGATGCATACTATCTTTCTAAAACATAAAAAGAGCATAACCCATCCCACGTAATAAAAATAAATTAGAAAGGAAGGATACAATTCCTTAAACAAATCTTTCTGAATCATTGCACAAGGATGAAACAATGACTCCACCATCGAGTTCCAAAATGAAAGAGGATAACCTTACATTCTAATAACACAACAACCACATCAATAATTTATTAAAACACAATTAAAACCAAACATTCCATGATAGAAAACCTCCCTAGATAAGAAAAATGGCGAATATAGGGTGGGACAAGAATAAAACTCACCTAAAAAGCATGTTGATCTCCCAAGATTGGTGTTGAAAGTCATAGATTAGGGGATAAAAGGTATCCAACTGACACAATGTGGTAACTCAATAAATTATAGAATGTTTGGAAAAGTGATCATGTTCTAAGGTATTTTATAATTTATATCAAGTCTAGAAAACACCACACCATGGCGCAACACTCTTCACCATGCAACATGACTACTAAAAATAGAGGTCACTACAGCATAATGGGAAGTACAGTGTCTTATCATAGATAATCAAAGTGGCCACTAAAAATTATTGTTATTTTTCATGAAGTTGAATGGATAAAAAGTACGAAATACCACATTGTATCCAAGGACACAATGTTGAAGACCTCCAACATCAAGAAGTGAGCTATAATGATGCCAAAGACACTATGACATAGGACTTAAAAACCATGTAAATGTTATTCCATAAACCTACCTCCATGGAACAACTATACCTAAATTGGTAGTAGCACTAAAAAAATCCACTTGAGACTCTACATCATATCCTCTATTTCTATGTAGTAGCTACCCCCAAAATAGTAGTTTCACTAAACTCCACCCTCGTACCACTACACCATAGTCATCACCTCTACGACCATAGAACACAACAACCTATGTTATTGCTGACATATCTTTTCTGAAACGATCACCCTTATAGTGAAGCACCATGTTCTATGCCAATGAACCCCTTTTGACTATTTTTTCCAGCCAACTCCTTATTTTTTGTACCAACTCCTTCAGAACATCCTCTATACACATCTACCATAATAATTCCCACAAAGTAACTGGATTGAAGGTCCATACCATAACATCATATAACCCTCTAACTATTTGTGTCCTTGATAATCAAAACCAATACAAAAAGGAAAAGGGAAAAGTGGTCTAAATAATCATCCCATGAGATACCTCTCAATGATTTCATTAAAATTGAACACCACCACCAACCAAATACTCTAAGACAAGGTGAAAACATACAAGATGCATTTCACATAACCAAAACACCACACCAATTTACCATATGACTCACCAAGAACAAAACCACACCATTTCATACCATCCAAAAACAACCTCCCTTACACATAATCACTTACACCACCATATCATCTCCCATAAATTCCAATTCGATAATCACTAAAACCATCACAACTCATGTCCAAAAGAACAAAAATCATCTAGTTCCATCTCTTGTGTTAGGATATTATCTATTTAGGGAGGCAGTGACTTATTTGAATTGTTTTATTCATGAAAAAGTATAACATTTATTGATTGGGGATCAGGGTTTACCCTCTTTGTATGCTTTAGTATTTAATCACACCTCACATTATTAAATAATGGTACATATCATTAACCAAACAAGATTTACAAGTATCACAAAGTTAAGAAAAAAACAATACAAAAATCAAAATATCTCAGGGTACTAGGAACACATCTACATATATCACTCTCAAGTACTCTCCTCTAGTCCACAATGCCTCAATAGCACATGAACCAAAGGAATAGTCCATCAATGTAGCACCTTCTCCTGATGATCCTGGATCTCTACTGGTTTTTTGTGAATGTCACATATTCCTTGATATCTATCTCTCCCTAGCTAATGACTTTGGAGTCATTGTGATGATACCGATAGAGTTGAGATATGTGGAAGACGCCATGGATCTTATCAAGTCATAGTGAGAGCACCAATTGATAAGACACCTCACCAACATATCCCCACACCTTGAAAGTTCCCACAAACTATGGAGAAACCTTATTCCCCTCCCAAACCAATGCCATCCATGTCGAGGGGAAACATTTAAGAACACATGCTCCCCAATATAAAACTCCAAGGGCCACCTCCTCTGATCAATATAAGATCTATTTTGGTCTTGCACTACATTTATCCTCTTAAGAACAAATTGAACCTTTTCTGTCATGCTCTGCATCACATCGGGACTGAGTACCAATGAATCCATAACCTCAGACCAGTGATGTGGCAGTGTTTTCACACTCTTTCCCACATCCTTTTTGTATTTTTATTGACTATTTTTATTTTAAAATGTTTTTTCAATAAGTAATTGATAACTGTTGTGATTTTGTACTTTGCTATGTAAAATATTCATTTTTAGTTTAAATAATGGGTTTTTAGTATTCATTATTGTCTTTTTAAATAATTATTAAATTAAATGTGTCCTGTGAATTTGAATTATATTTATTTACTCTTTTATTTTTACAAAATTTTCATTCCATTTAGTTTATTAATTCATTAAGTAAATTAACTAATTATTTATTATTTAAATTGTAAATAAATAAATCATTTTAGTTTTTAGTCTTTTAATAATTTTATTAGTTTTAACAATTCAGTTTTATTCAATTAATATTTTTATTATTTAATTTACTTTATTAATTGGTTAATTAATCAGTTAAATAATTTAAACTAGTAAAAATATTATTTTAATTTTTTTTAAATTATTTTATTAAACCCAAATAAATTCATAATTTTAAATAAATCATAATTAATTTTGTTATCTATATTTGTTTTATTTAGTTTTTAATTTTCTTTTTTTTTAATTTAATTAATTAAATTATGAATCTATTTCTTCGTTTTTTATAATTTATTTTATTTGTTTTGATTTGATTGGTTTGTTTGACTTGCAGGTGTGGATGTGTCATGGTTTCTTCAAGCTTACAGTGCCACTGCTTCACTCACAGTCTCACCATGAGCTTCACTCATGGAACCATCGTATTCCCCACACACCGTTTCACAGTTGGTGTCCCACCATCACCCTCCTCCTACCATTTTTTCAGTGCCTTTTCCACCGTTTCAACCTCACGTTTTCACTTCTCACTGTCTCACCGCTCCTCCCGCGGCATCACGGTGCCTGTCTCACCTTTCCAGCAGCCTCCTAAACTCCCATCTCATCCACACTAACAATCACAAAAAAACAACCAGTTTCATAACAATTCACAAAACATGAACAATAAATTCAGCAATTGCTCAAATCAGACTTCTGAAGAAAATTTAACCACAAAACAAATCACCAACAATTAATCTAAAACTGAACTATCAGCAAAACATGAAGTTCCACCACACTCCCTCTGAACCAACACCAGGAACCAGTCGTTACGCCTTGGACCTTGCATCCCGACTCCCTACTGTCCTGCTCTGAGAACCACCTCTCCTCTGCGCGCTGAACAATTGAGAGCACTGTCGTCCCCAGACTGTTCCTTGCTTGCCGCAAACCCTAATTCACCTCTGCCCGCGTCGCTCGAACCAGACCGGCCTCACCTTCCCATCCAGACCCTGACCCGCCTTCCTGCTTTGCCGCCTATATCCCTTACACCTCCTCTCCAAGCGCCGCACTCCTCCATCTGCGCCGCTCACCACATCGGTCTTCCGCCAAGCCCGGACGGACACCGCAAACCCGCACCACAGTCATTGTCCTCCTTTGTCCATGCTGAGTCGCCGCAAGCCCTTGCTGCCTCCTCACCTTTCCGTCCAGGCTTCCCCACTAGCCACCCAAGTCGGCCTTCCCTTACACCCACACACCTCAAACCCGAAGGCACTGCCTTGCTCCTGCTACCTCCTCACCTCGCCGCCCTGCCTTCTCCCGCAAGTCAAGCAGCTCCCTTTTTGCACGTTGCACGAACTAGATCCCCCCCCCCCCAATTCAGAATTTTATTTTATTTTCCTTACTATAATTATAATATTATACTAATTATAATAATAACATCATAATATATATAATACATTATATAATATACATATCATATAATACTTATATATATAATATCAATTACTTTTGTTTTATAAGAAAAATATTAATAAATATAAAAATTATATTTATATATAATAGTAATAATAATATTAGGAATTATATATATATATATATATATATATTAATATGTATTTTTATTAACTAATCTAAGTAATAATATTAGTATATAGTTATTTTAGTTTCATTTTATTTTCTTAACATGTTTTGTTTTGTTTTTTGTTCCGAGCAGGGGGAGCTACTCGTAGAGGCGGTTCGCGGGAAAGACGCGAGAATATTCACGAGTTCGTTGCAGGGGTTGTATGCACTTACATAGAGTTCACTAAGAAGATGGTGGAGTGCACATTAAAGCACGCCACAGGGATCTGCTGATTTTTAGAGGGAAGATTGTAACTCACCGGGAGCACACCATTTTCTTTCAGTCAGGAGCAACTGCTCCGGTGACAAGTGCAGAGGAAGCAGCAAAGTGAAAGTTCTAGGTGTAGGCTAGGGATGGTCTTGGGCGAGATTCCAGAGACTTCTATTGTTCATTAGCATTCATGAAGGGAATGAGATCATTCATACACTAGAGGGCAAGACACGGCAGGAGGGGAATCTTTTGGATCCTGAGCGAGGTATTGATCCAGACGAAGGGAGGAGATAAAGAGGAACACATACATCATCTTCCATCGAGAGACGATTGGAGTACCGAGATTAGCAGATCAGAGCATTTCATAACTCAATTTCCAGGGCAGGACATTGAGTGAACTCCAGTGTTGCATCCACCATTGAGCAGCATGAACTAGAACTTTCTAAAGATCAAGCAGGGAGACAAACGATTTTTTTTCCTTGTGATATGTTTTTATGGTACTTATTTCAAGATTAATTTCATTGGTTCTAATTCTATTTTTGCACTAAATCCAACCGCTATGTCCATCTAAATTCCCTCGGGGGTGGATAAGCTGACTGATTAACTTTTTTTTCTTATTCATGCACTATCTTATTTTCTTGAGTGTCTCTATCACTGTTTGCAGAACGGTTTTATTTTCAAAACAACAAGGTCGAGTGAAAACCGATTTTGATTTAATCTTAATGAAATTTTTTTAAATCTGAGGGACTCGTTGACAAATGATTCATGTTCAATTGAGAGAGACACACTGAACTCAACTGAAAAGTTGAGCCTAGTGACATCTGACTTTTAATCACCATTGGATGGAATTGCTTTTACAGTCGAAGGACTGTAAGAGCTATATCATCACAAAATGACCAGACGACAAATATGGCCCGCAACTTTTAGTCAGATCCATATTTATTAAATTTCAATGCATGAATGAGAGTAGGAAATATTGAAATCATCCAGCGGACCCCTTCCCCCTTCTCATCTATTGGTTGTTTTCACCACAATTTCTCTTGCTTCCTTGTCTGCTTCTTTGCACTCACTAGCTCACTTTCACTTCATCACACACTTATCCTCCCTCACTCTACTTCACCACCACCAACTTTTTTTTTCTTGTTCATGGGTAAGTTTTTGTTTAGTTTTTTTAGATCTACAAACACTACCTAAGTCCTCCTTATGGTTCGACCCAGTCTTGCCACTGTTCTAAGTAGTAAGTAGGTTATAAATTATAGTTTGTCACTGTTCCCAATGACGTGTGAGCATGAAAATTTTAGCGTCGTTTCCGGGGAGGATTGGTGTGATATTAAAAAAAGCCAAACAAAAATTCTCATATAAAAAAAAATAAAAAAATTACTAAAAACACTAAAAAAATCTTCAAAAGGAAAATTGAAATTCAAAAAACAAATTGTGAACCTACTGCATGGAAACCAGGTCTAAGTCTGAATACTTAGTACCTGGTAATCCTGAAATTTATAAACACCTCAAGGATGTGAAAAATAACAAGGACAAGATAAAAATGGAAGATAACAGAAATGAAAACTTGGACAATCCACTTCCTGAAAATTTGATCCAACCTAGAATGATGAACCAACCTGATAATGAGATAGTTGAGAGGCACAGTTTGAGAGAGTTATTGCTACCTTAAGTGTATAGTAACCCTTCATGCATTAGAATCTCTCTTAGGTATAGGAATTATGATATCAAGTAATCTATTCATATTCAGTTTCCTACCTTCAACGGACTGCCTAGTGAAGACTCTCTTGACTTCATTAGAGCCTTCTACTATAGTGTCCAGCAGCTAACACCTAGGGGTCTTACTGAAGAAGAGGTTAAACTGAGAGTGTTTCCCTTCTGCCTCAAGGTAAATTCTAGGTCTTGGTTTCAATACTTAGAAGAAGAAATTTTTGTCACCTAGGATCAGGTTTACAATGCTTTCACAATGAAGTTCTATCCTAGTAGGTTAAAATCTAAAATTAGGCACAAAATAACTGGATTCCTTCAAGATGAATGAGAACTATTTCATAAAGCCTGGGATAGGTTTAGAGTTTTTCATAGGCAGTGTATAAACCATCAATGTACACCGCAATTCCTTATGGAAACCTTCTACAATAGTCTCACCCCTTACCACCAAACCTTGGTGGATTAGTCTTCTGGAGGAGACTTTAGCGATAGGACTTCTGAGGAGCTCAAAAAAATCATTAACACCTTTGCTCAAAACTCCCAGAACAAATACTCTAGGTGGAGAACCATTTTGAGAAAGGAAACCACCCTTGCTCTTTAAGATGAAGCCCAATTTGCTTGGTTCTTTAATGAGAACCCACATCAAACCCTTAAGCAGCAGTTCCACCACTGTGGCATGTATGGTCATTCTCAAACCTGTTGTCCAAACATTGATATTCCTGTCCAGCCTCATGAGAGTGCCAGCTTTGCTAGCTATGGACCTCGGATGTAGCCTAGGGATGATCCCTTTTCCAACACCAACAGTCATGGGTATAGGAACCATCTGAACCTTCCATGGAGGTAGTAGGGAGTCCCCTAACCTACTACCCCTCCTGGATTCCAACGGCCACCTAGACAACAATTCCTTCCCCAACCCCAACCTAAGGTTGAGTCATCCTACTCAAACGATGAGGTGAGAGACATGTTCCATCAATTGATAGGGAGGATTGATGAACAAAAGACCAAAAATGATTATGATAAAGTTCAAATGGATGCTAGAATGAAGAAGTTGGAAATTCAAATGGGGAAGTTGGCTAGGGATGCTAGTAATAGATAAAAGGGTAGGCTTCCCAGCACCACTAAAGCCAATACTAGGGAGAATTTCATGGTTGTAACCACCAGAAGTGGTCTCTAAACTCACCAAGAGCCTAGAAAAGAACCCCAAAATTCTGAAAATGAGAATCTGGATGAAGCTGAAACCTCAAATCTGAAATAACCTGAATTTGGAAAACTGGACAACACCACTAGAATCCCTCCGGTTCCTGCTGTCCCAACTCAAAAACCCAAATAAAATGTCTTGAAAAACAAAGACAACAAAGTGAATATAATTCTTGAAGAGGAAGTTGTAAAGGTTCCCTCGATTGTGAATAATTTCCCCCCTACAATCATGTTCCCATACAGAATTAATAAGCCAATTCATGATTTTGAAGTGTTGAATTTTTTGAATGTGGTTAAAAGGATAAACATTGATATCCCATTTTTGGAAGCCTTGATTCAAATTACGTCATATTGGAAATCACTAAAGAAAATCTGTTCAAACAAAAAGACATTGGATGAATTTGCCACATATAGTTTAACAGATGGGTGTAGTGCAGTCTTGTAGAATAGGATACCTCCTAAGCTTCAGGACCTAGGAAGCTTTGTCATCTATTTAACTTTTGGGGATAGAGGTGGTAAGTTCAATTGTTTGTGTGATCTAGGTGCTAGTATTAATATGATTCCACTATAACTTTTTCAGCACCTAAGATTAGGAGTTCCCCAACCCACCACTATTGTGTTACAGCTTGCTGATAGGTCCATTACTCATCCAGTTGGTAGGGTTGATGATCTGTTAGGGGGAGTAGGAAAACTCTTTTTTCCTGCTAAATTTCTTATCCTTAATATGGAGTGTGAACAAGAAGTTCCTATCATTCTCGTTAGGCCCTTCCTATCCACATGGGGAGCTGTGATAAATGTGTCTAAGGGGAAACTAATATTTAATATGGGAGAATAGAAAGAAGAATTCAATTTGTTTAAGAAAAATCCAAGAACCCACCCACCCAATTTTTCGAAAAGATGATATGTCAGTTGCTGAGAGTAGTGTTGATAAGGAGGAAGAAGAGTTTTTAAGAATGCTAGCTGAAATCAATAGTGAACCTGAAATCCATGATGTCGCTTGCATGGGGATTAGCTCAAGTACGAAGAGAGAATTTGTTAATGAATACTGGGGAGAATTATTGGAGAACCTAGATGAGTTTTTTTTTCGAGCACATTCTTACCCCGAGTGAGGAGTCTGTGTTTGAGGAGATATTTTTTGGAAGCTCTAGCACTGAGGAAAATGCCTTTTATACTACCCTTTTTAAGAGGCAACATGAAGACCTTGGGCCACCCAGGCCCAAGTTTCTTCCCTAAATCTAGTCACCACCCACACTTGAACTCAAACCCCTACCATCTCATCTAAAATATTTTTTTAGGAGACAGTTCCACCCTTCCTGTTATTATTTCATCCAACCTGGAGGTGAATCAAGAGAAAAATATTCTTAGTGTTTTGAAGAAATACAAGTCAGTCATAGGCCGGTCGATTGTTGATATCAAGGGGATAATTCCAGACTTCTGCATGCATAAAATTCCCATGGAACCTGTGTGTAATCCTAGAGTAGAATCCCAAAGAAGAATCAACCCAAACATGAAGGAAGTTGTGAGAGAATAATTGATTAGGTTGCTTGATGCTGGAATAATATTTCCAATTTCTGATATCCCCTGGGTCATTTCTGTCCAGGTGGTACACAAAAAAATTGGAGTGACAGTGGTCACTAATGAAAGGAATTAGCAAATACAGACAAGAGCAGAGAATAAATAGATAATATGTACAGACTACAAAAAATTGAATGCGGCCACAAGAAAGGATCACTTTCCCATTCCATTTTTGGATCAAATGTTAGAGATATTGTCATGAAATGAATTACTCTACTTTATTGATGGTTATTCTGGTTACAACCATATTTCCATTGCACTTGATGACCAAGAAAAAACCACCTTCACCTATCCGTTTAGGAAATTTTCCTACCAGCATATGCCATTTGTCTTGTGTGGTGCTCCTACCACTTCTCATAGGTTCATGATGGAATTTTTTTAGACATGATTGAAAGGTTAATTTAAGTGTTCATGGATGATTTTTCTATTGTGGGAAATAACATTGAGAACTATCTGAAAAATCTGGAACTAGTGTTAGAAAGGATCCAAGAGACCAACTTAGTCTTAAACTGGGAAAAGTGCCAATTTATGGCCATTGAAGGCATTTTTTTGGGAGACAATGTTTCTAAGAAGGGGATGGAGGTCGACAATGATAAAATTGAGGTCATACAAAAGTTTCCCCCACCTTAAAATGTTAAAGGATTCATAAGTTTCATGGGACATGCTGGGTTGTAGAGGAGGTTCATCAAGGACTTTTCTAAGATTAATATACCCCTGTGCTCCCTACTGGTTAAGGACACACCCTTTTTCTTTGATGATACATGTCTAGGGGACTTTAATCTTCTTAAGAAGAAGTTGAATACTTCACCTATAATCACTAATCCTGGATGGAATCTTCCTTTTGAGGTTATGTGTGATGCTAGTTACTTTTCAGTAGGAGCAGTGTTAGGATATAGGAAGGATAGGAAACTACATGTTATTTACAATGCAAGAAAGTTTCTAGATGATGCCTACAAGAATTATTATACAACTAAAAAGGAGTTGTCTACTTTGATGTTTGCTATGGAAAAGTTCAGGCAGTATTTGATAGGATCAAAGATCTTAGTTTTCATAGATCATTCAGCCCTAAAGTATTTGCTGGCTAACAAGGACTCAAATCCCAGACTCATGAGGTGGACCTTGCAGCTACAGAAGTTTGATTTAGTGATTAAGGACAAGAAATGGGCTGAGAATGTAGTTTATGATATCTTGTCCCCATTGCCCAATTCCCCATGTAAGAAACCAAAAGGGATCAACACTTCCTAACCTGATGAACAATTGTTTGCTGCATTTGTACAGCAGTATGCTTGGTTCGTAGACTATGCCAACTTTCTGGCAGCTGGAGTCATGCCCAAGGATCTCTCCCACTACCAGAGGAAGAGGTTTATATCTAAACTGAAATATTATTTTTGGGATGAACCTCTTCTCTTTAGGAGATGTGCTAATGGGTTTTGAGGAGATGTGTGGTTGAGGATGAGATTTTTCCCATACATGAGAGTTTTCATTCATCACCTTGGGGTGGCCACCATGGAGAAGAAAGGACTGCTCAAAAGGCCCTACATGTTGGTTTCTACTGGACTAAACTGTTTAAAGATTCTAGGAGTCTGGTTATTGGTTGTGAGAAATGTCAAATATTGGGAAATGTTGGAAGAAGGAAAAAACTACCCCAAAGAGGTATTCTAGATGTTGAAATCATTGATGTGTGGGGATTGGACTTCATGGGACCATTCTCATCCTCTTATAGGATTGAGTACATTTTGGTTGATGTGGATTATGTGTCCAAGTGGGTTGAGGTAGTAGCTCTGCCTGACAATTCAGCTGTTAGTGTGGTGAAATTCATCAAGGAAAACATCTTTTCCAGAGTTGGTGTTCCTCAAGCGTTCATCAATGATAATTTCACTCATTTCAAGAATTATAAGTTCAAATGTTTAATGGATAAGTATAGGTGATCACATAAGACATGCACCATTTATCACCCATAGTCTAGTGGGAAAGCAGAAGTTTCAAACAGAGGGCTTAAACAGATTTTAGAGAAAATAGTTTCTAGCCCTAGGGAGGACTGGTCAAGGAAGTTGGATGAGGCCCTTTGGGCCTAAAGAACTACTTATAAGACTCCTATAGGGATGTCACAATATAGGATACTCTTTGGGAAAACATTTCAACTTCCTATGGAGTTACAACAGATATCTTATTTGGAAGTGAAGGCGCTTAACTTTGATTTTAAGTCTGCTAGTGAGAGGAGACTGTTAGAGATGAGTGAGTGGGATGAGATTCTAAGAGAGTCCTTTGATAATGCTGAAATCTAAAAAGAAAGAACACAGGCTTTTCATGACTCAATCATTCAAAATTGTAATTTCAAGGTTGGTGAGAGGGTCCTATATTTCAATTCTAGATTGAAGCTGTTTCCCGAAATATTGAATTCTATGTGGTCAGGACCATTTACCATTGTTAGATTTTTGGTTTATGGAGCTGTTGAGCTAGTTAGAGAAGATAATCGACCTTTATTAATCAATGGTCAAAGAATAAAGCACTTCTTTTAAGGGTTTCCAAAGGGCTTTGCTACCATATCTCTGTTGGAAGAATGAGTTGTTTCAAGTCTAACTGAGGACTATAAAATAATGGTTGCACGGGAACTAACCCATGGATGCTTAGTTGTTTTCCTTTTTTTTCTTCAATAAAGTAATCCCTGTTGCTTGTTCTCCTATCCAATTTCTTAACTGCTTGATAGTGCCTCATGATCTGTTGTTGTTTTAGAGAGGGAGTTGTTGCTGCCAGAAACATAGCCAATAAACCCCAAGGGAGAAATCCACTGCATTATATGTATAACATTTCTCTATACTCACTCCCTTGGGGTACATATCTTTAACTTAAAACATTGAAATCTTATTTTACTTATTGGAACTTGCAGGTTAATTACGATGGGTAATAATCTAGCACTTCTAAAGAATATCTGTTGATGAAAGACACTATTAAAGGTCCCATAATTTAGGGAAGTGTTGTTCTGCCCCTTTTCACTTTGAATTACTTTCTTAATCCTCACTGTAAACTAAGTGTGGGGGTATTCCCACTTATTTTTGAAACTAATAGACTATGTAATCTTCATGGGTTTTTAGATTCTAGTATCTAATTGGTTGAAAATTTATTTTGAGCTGATTTTGAAACTTACTTTCACCCACTGCATTCAATTTCATTATGTTGTAGCTGCACATCGCTGTTAATCATGCTACTATTCTAAGTAAATTGATAAAATCTTTTGTCTACTCACAATGATTCAAAGCATGAAAAGTTTAGGAATAGAACTGTACTTGTTTTCTGGTGATGATTGGTGGGTTTGGGTTCTTTTTTTTGATTGTTGGTGTTTTTATTTTCTTTCTTTTTTTTGGTGTGGAAAATCAAATTTTTGAACCTCATTACTACCCTTCCATATCCTTTTTAAGCTGAACTGTCCATCAATAATGAACTATGATGTCTCCCACCTTGAGAGTGAACATTGGGGAAAATGTTGGGTTTTATGTGTGAGGGAGAGGGGTCATTTTTGTTTCATTTCAAATTCACCCTTCTTTAACCTGAGTTTAAACTTGAGTTTGTGGTTGTTTAAAAAATGGTCATGTTTTTTCAAAAAAAAAGGTTCAAAATTCCTTCAAAAAATTTCAAATTCTTTCATTACATGATGGTCATTGGAGGTTCACTGGTACTTCAATCATGTCATGTTAGTGGATTACTATTTGCTAGATGATAAGAGTGATATTTAGTCAGAAACTGTTAAGCATGAGTGATTGCGGAGTGGAATTGTTCACTATTTTTATGAACCTTTCTGTTTAGGAACTGAGGACGTGAGTGTGAAAGGTTAGGTTTTGAGGGATGATGATCATGATTTAGTGTAACTAGAATTTCTCACTAGAATCTAGGGGATTCACAATCTTATTAAATAATATTCAATCACTTTAGGAAGTCAACTTGATTGATTATTAGTTAATTCATTTGTAACTAGAGTAAAATGGGAAAATGGGATCCCACGGTGAGTGTCTGAGACAAGGTTCACTGGGTGCATTTCTGTAAATAAATAAATCTACTTTCAATCTTAATAAGTGCTATCCATAGTGCTTTTCACATGGAATATGGGTGGGAAAAATTAAAATAAAGTGCCCTTTGTCAAAAATGAACTCATTAAGGTGAGGGGAATTTTGAACCCAGATGAAGAAGAGAGCAATTGATTTGATTAATATTCATTTGAGTTGAATAAATAAAGTGATGGATTTAATGAACTTTAATTTTTGGAACCTAGGGGAAGGTGAGAATGGAATGTGTTCTTGGTTAAGTTTTGAGGTCCATTTCATCTAACCTTTCATAACCCTTTTAATTAGAACTTGAATTGGAAGGTGAAGTAAGAAAGTTAATGAATACACATAAGAGGCATGACATACATGACAATTTATGAATTTGTGATGCTCTTGACATCTAGTGGGTTTTTGAAGCTAGACAGGACATCATTTTTGAATACCTTTGAAAATCCTAACTCATTGTTTGTTCATGCTCCTCTGGGTATTAAAGTTTAATCATTCACTTTTTGAACTATAATTCACAAATCATCTTTCTGTTTTAAATTTAAAGGCTTGTATTTTTTGAGGACAAACAAAGTTTTATGTGTGGGGGAGTTTGATGTGGAATTGTTTTCACACTCTTTTCCACATCCTTTTTGTATTTTTTATTGCCTTTTTTGTATTTTAATTTTTTTTAGTAAATAATTGATAATTGTTGTGATTTTGTACTTTGTTGTGTAAAATATTCATTTTTATTTTAAATCATGTGTTTTTAGTATTCATTACTGTCTTTTTAAATAATTATTAAATTAAATGAGTCTAGTGAATTTGACTTTTATTTATTTATTCTTATATTTTTACAAAATTTCCATTCCAGTTAGTTTATTAATTCATTAATTAAATTAATTAATTCTTTATACTTTAAATTGTAAATACATAACTCATTTTAATTTTTAGTCTTTTAATAATTTAATTAGTTTTAAAAATTTATTTTTATTCAATTAATATTTCTTATTCTTTAATTTACTTTATTAATTGGTTAATTAATTGGTTAAATAATTTAAGCAAGTAACAATATTATTTTAATTTGTTTTACATTATTTTATTAAACCCAAATAAATTCATGCTTTTAAATAAATCATAATTATTTTTGTTATCTAGATTTGTTTTATATAGCTTTTAATTTTATTATTTTTAATTTAATTAATTAAATTATGAATCTATTTCTTTGTTTTTTTAATTTAATTTATTTATTTTTTTGATTTTTTTGGTTTGTTTGACTTGCATGTGTGGCTATGCTGTGGTTTCTTCAAGCATACAGTGCCACTGTTTCACAAATGGTCTCACCGTGAGCTTCACTGATGGTGCCACCGCTTCACTCATGATCTCACCATGAACTTTGCTCACAGTTCCACTGTATTCCCCACACACCGTTTCGCAATTGGTGTCCCACCATCACCCTCCTGCTACCGTTTTTCAACGGTGCATTTGCCACCGTTTCAACCTCACATTTTCACTTCTCACTGTCTCAATGCTCCCTCCCGCAGTATCACGGTGCCTGTCTCACTGTTCCAGCAGCCTCCTCATCTCTCATTTCATCCACATAGTATAAATCACGAAAAAACAATCAGTTTCATAGAAATTCATGAATCATGAACAACAAATTCAGCAGCATCTCAAATCAGACTTCTGAAGAAAATCTATCCCCAAAACAAATCACCAACAATGAATTTAATACTAAACTATCAATGATTCAGCCTGAAGTTCCACCACACTCCCACTGAACTGACACCATGAACCAGTCACTGCGCCCCGACCCTTGCATCCCTACTCCCTACTATCCAGCTCCGAGCACCACCTCGCCTCTGCGTGCTGAACAATTGAGTGTACCGCTGTCCCTGGACTGTTCCTTGCTCTCCGTAAACCCTAATTCACCTCTGTCAGCATTGCCCGAACCAGACCGGCCTCACCTTCCCATCCAGACCCTGACTATCCTTCCTGCTTTGCTGCCTCTAACCCTTCCACCTCCTCTCCCAATGTCACACTCCTCTGTCTGTGCTGCTCACCACATCAGTCTTCCGCCAAGCCCAGCCATGTGCCGCAAGCCCGCACCATAGCCGATGTCCTCTTTTCTCTAGGCTGAGCCACTGTATGCCCTTGATGCCTCCTCACCTTGCCATTCGCACTTCCCCACGAGCCACCCGAGCCAGCCTTTCCTTACACCCACACAGCTCGAACCCGAAGCCACTGCCTTGCTCCTACTACCTCCTCACCTTGCCGCCCTTCCTTCTCCCTCAAGCCGAGCAGCTCCCTTCATCCACGCCGTACGAACCAGATCCCCCCCAATTCGGCATTTTGTATTATCTTATTTAATATAATTATAATATTATACTAATTATAATAATAAAATATTTATATATATAATACATTATATAATATACATAACATATAATACTTATATATATATAATATCAATTGCTCTTTTATAAGTAAAATATAAATAAATATAATAATTATATTTACATATAATAATAATAATATTAGGAATTATATATATATTAATATGCATTTTTATTAACTAATCTAAGTAATAATATTAATATATAGTTATTTTAGTTTTATTTTATTTGTTTAACATGTTTTGTTTTGTTTTTGTTGTTCTGAGAAGGGGGAGCTACACATAGAGGCGGTTCGCAGGAAAGACGAAAGAATATTCATGATTTTGTTGCAGGGGTTGTATGCACATACATAGAGTTCACTAAAAATCAGGTTTCATTCACATTAAAGTGTGCCACATTGATCTACTGATTTGTAGATGGAAGATTCTAGCTCGCCAGGCGCACATAATTTTCATTCAGTTAAGAGCAACTGATCCGGTGACAAGTGCGGAGAATGTAGCACAGTGAAGGCTCTATGTGAAGGCCAGGGAACATCTCAGGCGAGCTTCCAGAGACTTCTACTGGTCATTATAATTCGTGACGGGCATGATATCATTCAGACACAAGAGGGCAGGACGTGGTGGGAGTGAAATATTTTGGATCCAGAGCGAGGCGTCGATCTAGACGAAGGGAGGAGATCAAGAGGAACACATACAACATATTCCATAAAGAGAAGACTGGAGTACCAAGAGTAGTAGATCAGAGCATCTCATACCTCGTTTCCCAGGGCAGGACATCTAGTGAACTCCAACATTGCATCCACCATTGAGCGGCGTGAACTAGAACATTCGGGAGATCAAGTAGGGAGGTGAACGATTTTATTTTCCTTGTGCTCTGTTTTTATGGAACTTATTTCAATATGAATTTCATTGGTTCTAATTATTTTTCACACTAAAGCCAACCGCTATGTCCAGATAAATTCCCTCGGGGGTGGATAAGCTGGCTGATTAGATTTTTTTATCATATTCATGCACTATCTTACTTTATGTACTGTCTCACTCACTGTTTGTGGAACAATTTTATTATCAAAACAAAAAGTTTTAGTGAAAAACGATCTTGATTGAATCTTAATGAAAAATGTTTAAATATAATGGAATCGTTGAAAAATTAGTCATTATCAATTGAGAGAGACACACTAAACTCAACTTACTAGTTGAGCCCAGTGACATTTGACTTGTTATCGCTATTGGATGGAATTACTTTTATAGTCGAAGGACTGTAAGAGCTATTTCATCACAAACTGACCAGACAAAAAATCTGGCCAGTTACTTTTAGTCAGATCCATATTTCTTAAACTTTAGTGCATGAACGAGAGTGTTCAATATTGAAATTCACCAGTGGACCCCTTCCCCCTTCTCATCTATTGGTTTTTTTCACCACAATTTCTCTTGTTGTCTTGTCTTCTTCCTTGCACTCACCAATTCTCTTTCACTTCTTCACACACTTATCCTCACTCACTCTACTTCACCACCACCAACTATTTTTTCTTGTTCTTGAGTGTGTTTTTGTTTAGTTTTTTTTATATCTCCAAACACAATATGAGGCCTCCCTGTGGTTTGACCCTATCTTTCCATTGTCCTAAGTAGTAAGTAGGTTATAAATATTAGTTTTTTTTCATGCTCAACGACGTGCGAGCGTACACACAACATAATAGAGAATGACATATGCACCCATAAAAAGCTTAAAATGGGGAAATTATAATGGATGTGTGATATCTATTATTATAATAAAACTCAACCAAAGGCTTGTGATATGCCTAATATCCTTTGAAGTCCAAGATGCATTCCTAAATCATATCATTCAATGTATATATAATCTCCTCTGTCTACCCATTCTTCTAAGGGTGTAAGGAATTACAAAGGAATAAATTTGTGCTAAATGTACGATACAATCCCTTCAAGACTCATGAGGTGAAACATGTATCTCGATCTATGAAAATGGACCTTGGAAATCCATGAAACCACATAACCTCATCCACATACCTACTCTCCAAAACAACTATAGAGTCTAACTCCTTGATCATTATGAAGTGAAATGATTCAATCAATTTATCCATGATTATCTTGCTTGAATCACAAACACCCTAGACTCAATGAATCCTTTTGATTAATTTCATTGATTTTTCATCACAATTTCAATCAAAAATATCTAAGGGATACAAAAAACCACCTTGAACATAGTTATCACCCTTTAATTGCTAGAAAATCATACATCGAGTCACACACTACTCCACTGATCATTTCACCCCAATCCACCAAAATTACATCCTCAGCCCATGGTATATATTGGATAATACTGAATGTACCACTAATGAATATATACTAAACTCGCAATAGACTCCCTTGTAAATTTCCATTGGAATAACCTACCCTTAAGCATTATCTTGTTATAACCATCCTTAGACCATCCCTCTTGAGCCTCACTATTTCCAAAAGGATCATGCATCACCTCTACCTCTGTGTCTCACCACTGAGACTCTTAAACCTTATGTGTTAGAGAATACTGAAAATTCATCTAAAAAATAAACCTCTACCATCTTCTTCCATAACGTCTAATTGCAAGGCTGGAAACTCCTCCATCACCCTCCAAGCCTCTCCAAGCTCCTAAACAACATCCTTTTATGACTTCCAACTAAACATTTTATCCATAAAACTATACTTTACAAAGGTATAAGTGATCTAAAAATAATTTTATAGGAGAAACATAATCCACATATATTATTTTATATTCATTTCATGCTAAGAAATGATACACATAATTGTATTTTGATCTGTGAAAACTGTGAATATTTCTCCAATTTGGTAATTCCGCCACAACATTAGTACAAAAAAATCACTTCTAGCTCCGTATCATCGGTTGGATAATTGAACTGGTGGGGGAATAAAGGAATAGAACCATAAGAGATTACTATCTTTCAATGCATCAAGAAACATCCCAATCCCAAAAAAGAAGCATCACAAAACTCCTCAAACATCACCCCATCCTATGGAAACAAGAGCAGATGAGTATTGGTCAATACCCCCTTTAGGAAGTTGGATGATTCTTGAAAGTAATCAGTACATATAGATTATTTTACTTCATATTAAAATCTATAAATGGGACCATAATCCATGATAAATCTGATAAAAATATTCTATAATATCTCTTAAGACTAAGGAAGCATGGACTTCTTCCACATTCTTTAGTGTTGTCATGAAAAAACTTCCATGATTTTAGAAGGGTTCACTACCACACCCTAATACTACACTATATACCCAAGTAAATTCAACTCTCACATAAAAAACATACACATGAAATTTTTTCCATAGAGATGGTGGCATTGAAAACCCTCTAAAAAAGATTTGATATGATAGGCATGTTCCTCCTCTTACTTTAAGTAGATATATATTTCATCGATGAACATGACTACGAAATGGTCCACGAATTCACTGAACATGGAGTTCATGATCCCCATGAACATAGTAAATGTTTCCATGAAACCGAGAATCATGATAAAAAACTCAATGTTCTCATACCTGCATTTGAAGGCAATCATAGTGATATCTTCCTCCTTCACCCTTAATTGGTAATATCCTGACCATCGATCGATCTGAGAAAACAAAATTTCTCATTTAATTTGGTTGAAAAGATCATAAATACTTGGAAGTGGGTATAAATTCTTGAAATTCACCTAATTAAATATCTCATAGTCTATGCATAAACCCATAATATCATCCACATTCTTTGAAAATAACATTAGATCAACCCTTGGTGATGCACTGGGTTAGATGAAACCCTTTTTCATCTGATCCTCAAACTAAATCCTCAACTCTCTTAACATTGAGGATTTCAACTGATAAGGATCCATAAAAATATATGAACCACTTGGATTTAAATCTATACCAAACCCAGTATCTCATTGAGGGGGTGTTGTCACAACCTCCTTGGAAAAAACATCAAGAATCTCCCTGATTATCCTAGGAACCACCACTGTCCAAGTGTCCATTGGTTATATAGAATATTCATCCATTAGGGATAGAAGGGTATCCACATTTATACTATCCAAATAAAAATACCATTCACTAATGAAAACTACATGCTATATAAAAGGATTGGGTGCATCATCAAGGCATCACAACCAAGACTCCTCGTCAAGAAAAAGATCCAAGATGAAATAAAAAGGACCTCAAACGTGATTCCCATCTCCTGCATATACATACACCCCTATTGAGGAGAGATATGCTCTTACCTCTTCATTGCCTTTATAGTAAATGATAGGAACTCTGCTCAAAAATTATCTTAAATTCATCCCATGAAACATTTGACTCCTTCAGCTCAATAAGATTCTATATCCACCACTAACACACAGTTACCCACATATAACTAACTGCCAATGGGAACTGGTACTCTTATAGGGTAAGGATCAAACTGAAAATGATTTCAAGCCCTTCCAACCATCTTTCTATATCTAGATCATAGATTCTACCCTCAGGATTCCCAAAATCTTGTAACTAAAAATATGAAATTTTTTCCACCACTAATCATCCTTCTCAGCTGGATAAACCATCTAGAAATCAATTGGATCATCTTGATGAACCTCCACTACTTGAACCACATGCTGTCAATGACCAAGAGTCATAGCTGAAAGGGAAAAAATATTTCCAAATCCTATTAGTATGGAATTTTATTAAGAATTATTTAATTAATTTTAACCTTCCCAAAAGTACCATTTTCAAACAAGAACACAATTCAATCATGATTTATGCACATATCCTAGGAATTTACCCTACAAGTGGTTCTAATTCACTTGTTCATTTGGTAGTCTTAGAGTCCTCATATCGGATCCCGAGGGCCCTAAAATATCATGTCCATGTTGTTTTTTCCTACCATATGCCAGACACCAAGATTAACTAATTTAAATGCCTTTATAACCCTTCAAATCCTCACTATTCTTAACTCTAAACTCAATACTATCTCTAAAACAAAACAATATTATTCTGTCCTGACCCCTTCCTCTTAAGGTACCCCTCTTGGGCTGGAAATAAAGGAAGATAGATAATTATCCCCAAGTCTTTCCTCATGAAGACCTCATGTTAGCAACTAGAATTGATGGTATAAAAATATTACAAATGGGATGAATTACTCTCTATAATTATAAGAATGGGAGATGTTATATTAATAATCAAACAAATCCATAACATAACATAAGATAAAGAAAACCAAAACCATCCCACAATGCATGTATAAGTAAAACATGTATAGATAAATGTTTGTAAATAAAAATCCAAAAGAAAAGATTAGGAAGTAACACAACAATAACAAAAAATCCTGAGCAATAAATGTATATCACAATCCATGAAGTCCTCTTAGAGACTTGAAAAATAGTGTATATATATGTAGGATAAGTATAAAAGAAAACTCAGTAGGATCATACCCTAAATCTCTCTTGTAAATGTGAAAATATAATACTAATGCACCAGTGAGAAGACAGTAGATCAAACAATACCTAAACATGTCTATTATCCAAACCCATCCTCACCAAGGCACACTCACCAAATAACACAACCAAGTTTAACAGTATAATAATAAGAATATCAATAATAATGTACCCCACACCACTTTTTCATTAATTTTCCACTCTCACACCCCAATGTTGTACATCCTAGTTCTCCCATCGCTTCTATATAACATCACATCACATCACACCAGCTGACACATGGGTCATAACATTACATCTCACCGACAAACACCTGGTACATCACATCACATCTCACCCACACAAACCTACACTATCACATAACGTCACACCACATCTCACATAGAGACATATAGGCCATCACATCACATCTCACCAATAGAAACCTACACTATCACATAACATCACACCAAATCTCACTCAGAGACACATTGGCCACCACATCACATACACAAAGACATAACCAGTATTATTAAGGTATCATGAACATGAAAGAAATCAACCATGTTCCCCCTTTTACCATGAACGAACCCCACTATAAGCTATCTCATCATCTCATAAAAAACACATTTTTTTACAATATAATTATCTCTATCACATCATGTGCCTATAGAAACCACCTAAAATAGATATTGGGGAATATTAGGTAGCCATCCATCGATAATCACCACCAAGATGTTGGAGAAAATGCCCCCAAAACATTAGGTTGTTGGGAAAAAGTTCTCTACATGGGCAGGGAACATATATAAATCCTAATGAATATAAAATGTATATGAATATAAAAATAAAAAAGACTAATATATGGGTATAGAAAAAGAATACCAACAAACTCACCACATCACCAATAAGCCTAAAAATAGACATCACTTTCATTTCCACATATAAAAGCACAAAACCACACAAAAATACACAATCCATAATTCCACCTTTCATTTCAAATTAATCCAACTTCTAGATTTCCTATTACCATACCATTTCAGTCATTTAACCCATTCATTTTCCATCTCATTTAATTCACATTAAACCAAAACAATATTTCTCTACACATTAAATTTCAAAAGAAAGAGTTTATTAATTATTTCAATCTATTATCGAAACATTCCCATCTCATTTCAATTCCATCATTAAAATTGAATTGATTCCATTACTTCTGGGGAAACTAGAACACCACAACACAACACAACAAATAATATCCCTTACTCATGAGAACAAGCACCACATTTCTTTTAATATTACCACAACTTGTCATAAAAGGTTACATGTACTAACCACATATAATCATATCCACTATATACTAACCAAATCTTGTTACATTTGGAACATAGAAACCACATATCAACACCTCCACTATAAACGAACCACATCTCATCACATCGAGCACATACCAACTACATACCATACCCTCTTCCCCACACACCATTCCTGCCACACAACCACACAACACTACCACACATCACAACCACACATCACATATTCACACATCATTTATTTAAAATCCATTTTCATATTAATCAAGGAACTTTAATCGCATTACACTTTTTTAGTCAAGGTAATTCCCACATTTTCCATAAATATTCTAGGGAAACACTTTTATTAACAAGATATAAGTGATTATCCATTTCCCATTTAATGTGATAAAAAACACAACAAGGATTACATAATCAAAAAAATCATAGCACAAAAAAAATACCACAATGGTCATAATTTTCAGTGAGGAATCAATTCTGTACAATCACAATATCAAAATAACATCGAAATCTATAAAAGAATGTGATTAAACCACTTAACCTTAAATTTAAATGAATACAATTCTTTCTATTTATTTTTAATATGCATACTATGTTTCCATAAGATAAAAAGAACATAAACCCTTCTCTATGATACAAATAAATGAGAAATAAAGAATCCACTACCTCAAATGAAGCTCTCTAAACTGCTTTCCAAGGTTGAAACAAGAAGGATACCACCATCAATCACCAAAATGAATAATTATACCCTTACCAATCTAGAACATATCAACTACATAACTCACTTATCAAAACACCATCAAAACCAACCATTCCCTGATAGCAACCCCCCTTAGAAAAGAAATTGGTAGAAAATAGGGGAGGGACAAGGAAAAATTTTACTTAAACCACCACAACCAATCTACCAAGGTTGGGGTTGAATTACGCTGATTATGGGATGAAATGAATCCAAAATACACACTTCGATCGGCTAATAAATAAGAAAATTATTTGAAAATTGACCAGGTTTTTTGTGATTTTAGAATTTATACCTAGTCAACAAAACACCACACCACTATGAAACCCTCACAACCACACTGTAGGATTGCTAAAAATAGAGGGGACTATGATTTAGTGGGAAGTGCCACGCTATATCCTGGATGGTCAAAGAAGCCTAAAAAAACTATAGTTATCTTCATTCCATATATTTGATAAAAATGGAAGAATAATACAACCCAACCAAGGATACTACACCATGGACCACTAATAACTAGATAGGGGATACAAAACATACTAATATGTCACACCTTAGGACCTAAAAATCCTGAAGAAACTATATTGCATCCCCAAATCCATGACAAAACTATTTATAAATTACAAGTAGCACAAAAAAACTCCACCCAAAACTCCATGCCATAGCCTCCATCCCTATGCCATAGCTACCCCCAAGATGAAAGTATCACCAAACTCTTCCCTAGATCCACTATGCCACAACCATCACCTCCACATCCACAGAAAAAACATCATAATACATGACCATTCTTTATATATTTTAATGAACACCATTACTATGTAGGATCTAGCTACATTCTACAGAATGAATTTTGGTTTAATTTTCCAACCTGATCATTCTTTTTCCCTCATACTCCCTCAGAACCTCCTTGAAACACCTCCACCACAAGAATTACCACAATTTAATAGGACAAAAGGTTTGGATCGTTATAGAAATTCCCAGTGACTTGAAATAATGGAATTCATTAATGGATGGAGTGATATATTTATAAAATCCAAAGAAACATGGGATATTTCTAAATTACCATAAGGAAAATGGGAACCAGAGTGTAAGAGGGTTTACCATTTAGCTGAACAAGTTGATGGGATGAATCATTTTAGAGCACAACTAGTGGTAATGGGATTTCAAAAAATGAAGGGATTTATTTATTAGAGATTTTCTCATCAGTATTTAACTATGTAACTATCTCAAAAGTGTTGAGAATAGTTCAATAAAAAGGTTTTCAACTAGAATATATGTATTTAAAGATGGATTTTTTTTATGTAAAGTTAGAGTAAAAAATTTACAAGATGTAGATAGTAGGTTTCCTAGAATATGAGAACCATAATTTGATATATATATATATATATATATATATATATATATAATTTTAAGAAAAGTCTTTACGGGATGAAGTAAGAACTAAGATAGTGGAATCTTATGTTTAATGGATTTATATTGCAAAAATAATATTAGTGGTGAAATATAGATAATTACTATTACCAAAAGCAATGGGATGATGAGATCTTCATTATTCTACTCTTATATGATGAATAAAGTTTACTAGAGGGTTCAAAGGTTTCATCGATTTAGGAGCTAAAGAGTATATTATTTGGAATATTTTAAATGAATTATATTAGACCATGAAAGAAAATATTGAGGATAAGGTTTGAGAGGGATAAGAAATTCAGAACTTTAGTGTTATCCTAAAGGACTCCATATGAAATCTCATGGAAAAGTTTGAAATAGAAATGTGTCATCCAGTCTCTAGTCCTATTTCTGGACACTTTAAATTGTCAAGGTGTAGGAACCAATAATAGAAGGTGGGAGATAACACATGGAGAATGTTATATTCACATAAGTGATTGGAATTATGATGAATTTAATTCTATAATCTCAGTGATATGTTTCTTCTTAAATAATATTTGTATGTCAATTTGTATAAAATACTATAAGGGAATAAAAAGAATCAATTACATTTGTTAACTGGTACTTTAAATGAATGAAAGATGTTACACTATTTTTTGGATAGAAAGATCTATTACAAGGTTTATTTTGAAGTAAAAATAATAATTTGGATGTATCAATCTTATAGGACATTTTTTTTATGTAAAAATGAAGTATAGTATGTTGATGCAACATAAGTATGGTGGGAGTTAGTTTTTTTTGGAGCTTTTACTGAAGAAAATTGAAAGAAGTTAGGAAGGATAAATCTTATTCTATGATTATTAGAGTGTGATTCACTTTACTCATAATATTATGTTCCATGAATGGAAAAAATAATATCAACCTAGAGTACCACTCCATTTAAAATATGTTATTGGAAAAGATGTTGTATCTACAAAATATAATTGGAAGCCAAAATTCAGTAGAAATGTTCACTGAAACTTTAGTTAAAGAAATTAGGAGGTATAATAATTCCATAGTAGTAATTGGGTGAATGTAAAGAAGAATGATAACAGAGTATAGTGTGGGATAGGAAGGAAACAAGTTTTCCCACATGTTGGAGAGTTGTCGAGGATTCCCTAAAACATGTTTTCTAGTAGAAGATTGTTGGGATGTGATGTCTGGTTTTAGTTTTTTGAAAGTTTTTTGACCGGAGGTTCATTAATCAAAATTTCATATATCGAGAAAAAGTTGGCTCAGTGTGTAGATATTGTAAATTACAACTATCCTAGTAAAAGTGGAACCATCAAAAGATCATATCTTTCAATGGTATCAAGGATGTCTAGAATGTTTAATGAATAAGAGAGGTATTTAGAATGGTGTTTCTGGAAATGTTTACTAATGTAAGAGGTTAAATTGAATGGGTTACTAGAGGTAAATAGTTACCATTATAGATGAAGTTATTTCAATGAAATTTGGGTGTTTTTAAAACATAGATAGATTGATGATCATTCCAATAAAAGGGAGATGTGACCTTTTTCACTTTGCATCACAAATCAAAATAGTGTACCAGAGAAGTGGAATATATATCAGTGAATTAAAAAATAATATTATCTATAATGAGTTCATACTGACTATTTTTTTTGTAATTTATTCTAATTATGTTTATTACCAAGTAATAATCAGTGTTTCTCGCAAACATATTGGAAAACTCTTCTAAAGTATGTAAATTACTTATGTTACTTATCTAGTTTATGAAATTTCATTTTTTATTTATGTTTCCTTTTTTGTAATAATTTATTACATTTTTTTTGTGAGTTCAACATTATATAGTTGGTAGGGTGAAATTAATTCGTACATTTTGTACACTTAGTCAATGGAGTAAAGTACTAGAGGTCTTATTTTTGTTTTATATATCCTCTAGAATTTAATGTTCATATGTACTTAACCTCTGGGTTCTGATGAAAATGTTAAATCCAGCTTCCCAACAACAAAAATATCATAAAATACTATTAAATATATATCCTTAATGTAATATTATCCCATGGAATCCTCCATATAATAATAACTCAGAAACCCTCACTTCATAACTAAACCTCGTCACACTGCAACCAAATTTCCACTCTCAAATAGAGTGACATTAAAATTTTATAGCTAGTGCCCCTCACCATAATACAAAATCCACTTTATAATATAGCTACTCATGGTATAACACAATCGACTGTAGTGAATCCCATTCTCCAACCAAATCATTAGGGTGTTACTCACTAGGAAATGCTAAAACCCATACCTCTAGTAGAAATTTCAACTCAACCTCCATTCTTTTACCCTATAGACATCTCTCAACTCTCCAACACAAAAAATATGGATTGTATGGATAATATAATGTTCATTATAATACAATAGACACCATTAAATTGATTCTCATCCTTTAGAATCAATCTAAATCATGATATATAAAACCCTAAGATTAACTACTAACGGGATATACCTCTAAAATAGGATGAATTCACCATATATTCCCTCAAAGAAAATTTGAAACACTATATTAACTCTCATCCAACAAGAATAACCCCTAAAAAATCTCCCAGACATGGGAGTCACCTCTCAAACAATAACATCATTGATGAGATAAATAAAAAACATCACAAACCACTTGATGCACCACTAGATCCGCACTAACTAATTATTTCACTTCACCTAACCTTGATTCAAAAATTAATAACCACTGAAAAAATTATAGCTCATTTAACAACCACATTAACTTTAAAACCCAAACATTTAACATGAAAAATTTGGAATATAACTTCAAGTATTTACTAGGAAAACACATTTTACATTAATATTTAAAACTAAAATCAATTCATAGTTTTAAAACCTAAGTTAGATTTATTTTAAAAAACACTTAATAAGTAGTAATGAAATGAGTTGGGTTTCTATCATAGGACATACCTCAATCCCATGGACACAACTAGAAACCTACCAATGATAGAGAGATAGAACTAACCCTAGATCAGTTATACTAATGATTTCTCATAACATTAAAATATGTAACATTCCGGTTCTGGAATCCACACAACAGGTGCCCCGAACCTAGTTGGTCACATGACCTCAAGTGCCTTTCCCCAAATGCCGGAGGATTCCGACTAGTAGCGAGGGCCTAGGTCTGATAGTGGGGAAACTATTCCCTCATTTGTCAAGTGTAATGCAGTGGAACAAAATACAAGCAAACCAAAAACAAAAATAGTAAATAGTACTAATGGTGAAATGGACACAATACTAAAGTAAATAAAAGACCAAAAATCATATATAATGACACAAGACGTCCCTAAGTCTAAGAAAGCATCCAAAACAGGATACACTATATTCTGAAATACTACAATACAAGGGAAAAATACATCAAAGCAAAACAAAATAGCACAGAAGGAACTCAGCAACATCGCAAGCCTAAGCTCGGTCTCATGCTCTCCTACTCTTCTGCAATAATCAAATACCTGTATAGGGACTCTTTCCCTTATCTACACCTGTATCAATATAATCTGTTTGGTCCCAAGACATGACCTAAATAGCGTGTGAGAAATAAATCCCAGTGGGCAACCACCAATGGCTCGTGCCCAACTGTCAGTGAATTTGTGCAACAGAAGTGTGCAGTAATGAGAAAACAGTAAACTAGGAAGTAATCAAAAGTATCTACTCCTACCAATTCCATTTACATTTATTTATTCTTTAACAATTCAATATAATTGAATTATATGTGTTTGAGACTCAGTGTCAGCCGATAATCTCCTAAATAGTGCCGCAGAAAAATTATAACAAGCTATCTAACAAGTACAAGGTAAAACAATACCAAGCCTGTGCATTATCTTGGCAGATATAACAAGAGAAATCACCAAAGTGAATATGCAATGTAAACCGAGTCCTCAAATATGCAAAACCTTTCCCTTAGGTAAATCATAATCAAAACCCTCAGGTGATTTCCCATAGGCATAACGAATATTTCCCCAAGGCGTACGAGATAATTCCCTCATGCACAGAAGCAACTGCCCATAGGCATAAGAAAAGTTTCCCTCTGGGTAAACAAAACACTTGCCCTCAGGCATGAGAAACACTGACCTCAGGCTAAACATGAAACCGGGCTGAGACCAACACATAAAAAAGCAGTTTATATATATTCTCTCTCAATAAAACTCAAAGCATGCTAAAATCACGGTATACGCTTGGGCATCCTGGCCAAACGGCTAAACAAGGGAGAAGCCCCCACGAGATGGCCTTAGATCCATGAAATGATCCCAGACAGCAGATATTACATATTTATTAAATTACCTATGAAAATCTATGTATTTATTTAGTCAAGGCCACAGCCTTACAGCACCCCAATCATGGGCACGTAGCACAACGATACACAAAAACAACATGGAAGTTGGAATTAAACATCAGACCACCTATCTTGATCTTATATCATCAATATATGTGAACGAAACCTTCCGAAATGTTCAAGAATTATTTAGATCTAGGATAAACGAAAATGTGTTCAAACCCAAATAAATTCCCCACCAGAATGAATTGGAAAGAAGGGTTCTAAGAGACTGAAGAACTCACCCACGCAGTTTAATCGAGACCGTCATCGAAGGAATCCAAGTTCCGGTGAGTGGTCGGGAGATCTTCTAAGGTTTGGCCCTCTCTCTTGTGCTCTTCCAACGTTCTAAGCTTCCTCTATTGAAATAGGAGGCTACTACCCATTTTAAGCAAAAAACAAACAAACAAAATACACGTCATGTAATCTCAAGTACACGGTGTGTACTTTTTATTTTTTATTACTTTTCCTCTAGCGACTACTTTTCACCGCCACATTGTTCATCTATCGAAATGATTACACGATGTGTATTTCTGAATACACAGCGTGTATCTTCACTCTGTTGGTGGCTACTCTCACTTCCATACTGTTCACCTGCTAACTGATTACAAAGTGTGTATACACTAAGTACACGTTGTGTAGTCAGTTTTTACACCCTTCATCACCGATAGGCATACAAACCCTGTGTACTCATCCCACATGACTAAAGTACACGACATGTGGAAATGTACACTGCATGTACCCACAAAATTTGGGAATTTTCCCCATTTTCCTTATTTTCTCAAAAACACTTAAGAAAAGAGGAAAAGAAGAAACTCGTACCTCTAGAATAAGAACCTAGTTCTCAGAAACTTCCCCCCTTAAAGAAATTCATCCCCAAAATGACCTTCCAAGTTTGGTGAAGATAAATCTCTAAACAACTCTGGCCACTGAGTGTGTGCGTCGGTCTCCCGCTCCTAGGTTTCGTCCTCCACTCGGCCATGCTGCCATATCACCCATATGAGAGGAACTGACCAGCCTCGAAGAACCATTGTGATCCTATAAACAATACGAATTGGATGCTCCTCAAAGGAATCATCGGCCAAAAGTTCAACCTCCTCAGGCTGAAAAACATGACATGGGTATGAGTGATAATGGAACAGTTGAGATACATGGAAGACGCCATGCATAGTCCGGTACCTCTATGGTAACTGCAACCGACAAACAACCAGCCCTTCTCTCTCCAGAATCTAAAATGGCCCCAAATACCTTAGGGAAAGTTTACCCTATCTTCTGATCCACCTGTGTCCCAACCTCAGTGAAACATGAAAGAAAACCTGATCCCCGACGCCGAACTCCAAGGGTCACCTACGGCGATCAGCATAAGATTTATAACGAGACTGTACAGTTGACATCTGCTTCTGAATCAACTAGACCTGCTCTGAAGTCTCTTGCATGAGACGTGGTCCTAGCAAAGCTGCCTCACCTGCCTCTAACCAGTATAAAGATGATCAGCATGGTCTATCATATAAATCCTCATAAGGTTCCATCTCAATAGTCACCTGAAAACCATTATTGTAGTAAAACTCGATTAGGGTTATTTACATCTCCCATGATCCCCCAAAGTCTAGGACGCATGCACATAGCATATCCTCTAGCACTAGTATCATACGCTCGGACTGGCCATCGATCTGAGGGTGGTAAGCTATACTCAGAAGCACCTGTGCACCTAGTTCCGTTTGAAAACCCTGCCAGAAACAAGACGTAAATTAGGAGTCCCAATCTGAAATGATATATCAAGGGACCCCATTAAGATATACCACCTCTCGGATATACAACTTCCCAAGCTCGTCAACACCGAAGGTCTCCTTGACTGGAAAAAAGTGAGATACCTTCGTAATTTTTTCCACAACAACCCATATGGCATCACTATCTCGAGGTGACCTTGGCAACCCAGTCACGATGTCCATCACGACATCATACCATTTCCACTCTGGAAAGGGTGATGCCCCGCCTTCACCTGCTGATAGGTGGAACATCTCGCAACAAAACCAGCTACCTCCCTTTTCATACCCGGCAACCAGTACTGACTTCTCAAGTCATGGTACATCTTTGTAACTCTGGGATGCACTTCCCAAGATGAATCATGAAACACCCAAATCATCTCCTTGGGTATATCCACAGGAACCCACACTCGTCCATGGACACAAAGTACCTCATCATCACCTATCATCCAACTAGGAGGAGAGTACTCACTTGCCACCAACTCCCGTAGGACTAGGCCTTCCGAATCTAATAGTTGTATCATTCTTACTCTATCCAGGAGGGTAGAAGTCACAGGTACAGAAAAAGATAGGCTCGCCCCTAACTATCGTGCACCTACAAGTGCATCTCAGAGAACAAATCCATGATCTTCCACTCACCACAGGAATCTTGCACTGCCTGTATCTGAGTCCTCCTACTCTGTGCATCAGCTACTGCATTACCCTTACCAGGTCTATAGGCAAGCTCAAAGTCGAAGGACTGAAGGTACTAAAACCACCTTCGTTATCTCATATTCAAGTCACATTGGGTAAAAATGTACTTGATACTTTTGTGGTCTGTAAACACCACAAAATGTTCTCCAGAGAGATAATTTCTCCAAAAGTGTAACATGTGAACAACTGCAGCCAACTCGAGATCATGTGTCGGGTAATTCCTCTCATGTGGCCTTAACTTTCGAGAACCATACGCAACTACTCGGTCGCCTTACATAAAAACTGCTCCTAGCCCAATACCTGATTCATCACAAATAAACTGTATAGATCTTCCCTTGCTCTAGAAGTATCATGACTGATGCTGATGTCAACCTTCCCTTCAGCTCCTGAAAGTCTGTCTCACAAGCATCTGACCAAACAAACTTCACACCCTTCTTAGTCAAACCTTTCAACGATGCTACTAAGCAGGAGAAGTCCTGTATAAAGTGCCTTCAGTAAACATCCAGTCCTAAGAAACTGCGTATCTCAAACACATTCTTAGGATTCTCCCAGGAAACTACTGCTCCCTCTTTCTCTGGGTCTACTGCAACTTCTGCCTCTGAGATAATATAACCCAGGAAGTGTATATGGTCCATACAAAACTGGAACTTTGAGAGCTTCACAAATAGTTGATTCTCTCTTAGTGTACTTAGTATGATCTCAAGATGGGTAGCATGGTTATGTCGAGTGTGAGATTACACCAAGATATCATCCACGAATACTACAAAAAAAGAATCCAGATAAGGGTAGAACACACAATTCATCAGATCCATGAAAACTTCTGGCATTTTCATGAGTCTAAACTGCATGACCAAGTACACATATAGAATATATCTACTTAGAAAATCTGTAAATGGTATGTTTGATGGTCTAACATGCAAATGATGATATCCAGATCTCAAGTCAATTTTTGAGAACAATCGTGCTCCCTGAAGTTGATCAAAAAGATCATCAATCCTCAGTAAGGGATATCATTTACTGACCATCAACTGGTTCAGCTTCTAATAATCCACACAAAGTCTGTGGGTATTAGCCGCCATCTTCGTAAACAGGATAGGAGAACCCCAAGGAGAATTACTGGGTCAGATGAAACCTTTTTCCTGGAACTCCTCCAACTGCCTCTTGAGCTCCTAAAACTCTGGTGTAGCCATCCTATAAGGAGGAATGGACACCAGTGCTACTCCTAAAACAAGCTCAATAGAGAAATCCACCTCTCGCTCCAGATATAGACATGAAAAGTCATTTGGGAAGACATCCTAGAAGTGATCAACTACTGGAGGGAAATCCTTTTTACAAGTTCCCTGGTCATCAAGATATAAACTCGCAATCTGGGCTATTACACCACCTCACCCACGATGCTTGGGTACAGTTCAGCTTGCCTGGACATCCCATTCACCCTTGTATAGAATCTCTCCTCCCTCTGGGGACATGAAACTCACCCTGTGATGATAGCAATCTACAAAGGCTCGAAAGGGTACCAACCAATCCATCCTGAGAATGACATCATAGCTCATCATCCCTAATACATAGAGGTCCCATAGAAAGTGACACCCACAACCTCTTGGGGGAACTCCCTACACTGATGCAGACCAGCCGTTCTAATCCCCAATAGAGTTTCTAGCGTCATGACATCAGAAGAAGAAGAAATGCAGAGCCCAAGGCTCTCCATAAAGGGCATAGATACAAAGCTATGTGTTGCACCAGTATCAAAAATTATTGGAGACAAAATAGAGGCTACTATAATAGTACCTATGATAGTGTAAGGTCCGGGATCATGCTTCTATTGGGTATGTTGCACTACATATGTATGCCCAGTGCTACGGCCCTGCGACACAGCCTGGTTACCCTGAGCTGACCCGCCCAGCTGTTTCTAAGATCCTGGTGTCTGGATACCACGACCACGACCACCCCCTCGGCCTGAGCGTTCTGATGTATTCCAATTACCAAACTTATAAGAAGCTGATGGCCCTGCTCCCGCATGCATAGTCTTCACAGAAACCCTCTCACTAGACACTGGTGAAAATGCCCTATAAAAGCACTGCAGATGACCCATCTTGCTACAAGCTCGGCACTCCACTGGGTCATGTGGACACTGAGGTATCTTGTACCTCTCTTTATCACACTGGTATCACCTCACCTGGCCAACAAATGAGTTCTTCTATCTAGTAATTCCATAGTGAGAGAAATCCATCTACCTCTTCCTCTTACTAGTAGAAATAATACCAGAAAAATGGTTCTGAACCACCCTGGACTGCACCACTAGCCTCCCGCTGGTTCTGCTCAGTAATCAGTTCCTAGTTCACAATAGCATGCACTATAGGAAACCTAAAAATGTTCACCAGTGCTCGGATGTCATATCAAAGACCATCCTCAAAGCATCTAGCCCTCAACGTCTCATCACCCACTAGAACAGGTGAAAAGCGTTGTAGCATGGTGAAGCGGATAGAATAGTCCATCAATGACATAACACCCTAAGATAGATTCATGAACTATCAAGCTCAATCTACCCTTAGCGTCTATGGGAAGAAAAATTCATAGAAGACTGCCTGAAAATATTCCCATGCCATGTCTCTTTGATGATCCGTCTTCATGGTAACATCCCACCATCTCTTGGGAGAATCACACAACATGTATGTAGAGAGCTTGACCCTCCACCCAAGAGGTGTCTCTAGATGCTCAAAAATAGTCTGCATAAAACCCAGCCAAGACTCCACAGCCTGTGGTCCGCCATCCCCTGAAAACTTAGGTGGATGCTGCTGATAGAAAATACATGTCATCTATGCCATAGATGTGGCAGTCGGCGGTGCTTCCTAGAAGGTCTGCATGAATCTCATGAATCCTTCATGGAACTATGCATCCACGCCTGTGTCTGGTATAATAGCTGGCACCGAATCTAGCTCTGCTGAAGGATCCATCGGTAGCCCAGGGCCTACCATAACTGGAGTATAATCGTTTCCACTCTCCTGGTGAACAACTCGAGGTCATCTCGGTAGCATGACTCTACAAGGTCAAAACACGCCTTAGGTCAAGATCATTAAGGACGAAGAACTGGAAGCGTAAGAAGGGAAATTGAGAAAGAAAACATTCATGTTTTACAAAACAAGACTACATAGTGTGTATAATAACTACACGGTGTGTTCCCTTAAGTATTTCACATGGGTGTGTACTTTTGCCAAAACTGGTCGTGTAACACCCCAAATACATGGCGTGTTGTCCTTACACATGGCCTGTACATGAATTTTATTCCCCGGTCCGAGTCCTTCTACATATCTTAGGCACACGACTCCCCTTAGAACAAGACTACACAGTGTGTATAAGGTCAACACGACATGTAATAGACAAGCTTCACCAACCCATGTTGTTCGTGACACGTCCTGGTACATAGCTCACACTACATGGCATGTTCTAGATAGACACGATGTGTACGAATTAGATTCCAACTGCCCGTGTCGTTAGTGACACGACCGATTACTTGCTGACACTACACGGCGTGTTACACCCACACACGGTGTGTACACCACCCTTTTCCCCCATCCATACGGCCAAATCTATATGGTCTCTCACCAGTCAAGACTACTCGGTGTGTACTAGAAAGGGTAACACTGACCCGTGTTGTTAGTTACACAGCCAGATTCCCAGACTACACTACACCACGTGTTCAAAAGTGACACGACGTATTTAAGTGAAGATTTCTAAGTCCGTGTTTCTGCCTACATGGCCTATTACATGGTTAGAAACTACATGGCATGTACTTAGGGTACACAGTGTGTACTTAATTTTTTTTTCATTTCTTCCCAAACAGAAGAGTACATGGCGTGTGTTCAAATAACCATACGTCGGGTTGTCTGGGTTTCCGAATAGTAAACCTCAAAAACTACTCCGGGGCCCATTTTTCATTAATTTCATGTGTTGGTATTCCAAATTCCAATCCATGGTGGACCATACTCCCCAAGAATCAATGATTAGCACCTGACCATTCACATTATAGTACAAAACGCAACAAAAGGGTGGGTCACGATCTGCAAAATTCCAGTCCAACAGAGCCCATACTTCAGGCACCAATGTTTAGTGTTCATAAACCCAACCGTAACATTTATCAATACCCTATCAACAGTATCTGTATCTAATAAGGTACCTATCACAACAACATGCATTTTCTAGCACATCATCTATCACAACAACATGCAATTTCTAATTCACCTATATGGCATGGAAATTATGCATGGCATGTGACTCTAACATGTGCCTAATGATGCATGAGATGACAAACCCCCATCTCATCGGGTTGTGACTAAATAGAATCCAAGTATATAAAAATATAACAGCACACCACAAGTGAGTCACCCAACGGTTAAAATAAAATCAATTGTAATAATCATAAACCGAAAATCAATTTTTAATTCGGAGCAATCTGGCCATTACCTGTACACGGGGTAGATACTCCCGGGCACATTTATTACCGAATCCCTTAGTAATATATCCCTTTCCTTTGTCACCAAATAATTAAATAACTTAGAGAAAATAAAATCCCCTTTGATTCCACTTTGTAATATCCCAGTTCTGGAAGCCACACAATGGGTGCCCCGAACCCCATTGGTCACATAACCTCAAGTGCATTTCCCCAAATGCCAGAGGTTGCTGACTAGAAGAGAGGGCCTAGGTCTGATAGTGGGGAAACTATGCCCTCATTTTTCAATTGTAACGCAGTGGAACAAAATACAATCATACCAAAAATAAAAACATAAAAGAATACCAATGCTGAAATGGACACAGTACTGAAGTAAAGAAAAGACCAAAAGTCATATATAATGACACAAGATGTACCTAATTCTAAAAAATTAGCCAAAATAGGATACACTACAGTCTAAAACAATACAATACAAGGGACAAATACATAAAATAAAAACAAAATAGCACAACAGGAACCCAGCAGCATCGCAAACCTATGATCTGTCCCAAGCTCTCCTACTCTTATACAATAATCAAGTACCTATATAGGGACTCTTGCCCTAATCTGCACCTGCAGCAATATAATCTGTTTGGGCCCAAGACATAACCCAAACAGGTTGTTAGAAATAAATCATAGTTGGCAACTACCAAAAGCCCATGCCCAACTGTCAGTGAAGTTGTGCAACAGCAGTGTGCAGTAATGGGAGAACAGTAAACTAGGAAGTACTCAAAATCTACTACTCCTACCAATTCCATTTCCATTTAATTATTCTTTAACAATTAAATATAATTGAATTATAAGTTCCTGAGACTTAGAATCAGCCGAAAATCTCCTAAACAGTGCCGCAACAAAACTATAACAATATATCTAACATGTAAAAGGTAAAACAATACCGAGCATGTGCTTTATCTTGGAAGATATAACATGAGAAATCACCACAGTGAATATGAAAATAAATAGAGTCCTCAGATATGAAAAACCTTACCCTCAGGTAAATCAGAATCAAAACCCTCAGGTGATTACCCACAGGAATAATGAATACTGCCCTCAGGCGTACGAGATAATGCCCTCATGCATGGAAGTAACTACCCACAGGCATAAGAAAATTTTCCCTCATGCTAAACAAAACACTTACCCTCAGGCATGAGAAACACTGCCCTCAGGTAAACATGCAACCAAGATGATCCAAACACATAAGAAAGCAGTTTATATACATTTTCCCACAAGAAAACTCAAAGAATTCTAAAATCATGGTATACCCTCGAGTATCCTGGCCAAATGGATAAACACGGAGACGCACCCACGGGGTGGTCCTGGATCCAAGAAATGATCCCAGACAGCAGATATTGCAAATTTATTAAATTACCAATGCAATTATAGGTATTTAATTAGTCAATGCCTTAGCCTTACGGCACCCCAACCATGGGCGTGTAGCACAACGGTACACCAAAAAAACATGGAAGTTGGAATTAAACATCATACCATCTACCATGATCTCCTCTGATCAATATATATGAAGGACACCTTCTAAAAGGTCCGAGAATGACGTAGATCTGGGATAAACGAAATTGTTTTCAAACCCAAATAACATCCCCTTGGGAAATAATTGGAAGTAAGGGTTCTAGAATAATGAAGAACTCACCTGCACGGTTCAATCAACACCGCCAACGAAGGGATCTGAGTTTTTGTGTGCGGTCAAGAGCTCCTCCAAGGTTTGGCCTCCTCTCCTACACTCTTCCGATGTTCTAAGCTTCCTCTGTCAAAATAGGAGGCTACTACCCTTTTTATGCAAAAAAAACAAACTACACGGCATGTACTCTCAAGCACACGGTGTGTAATTTTCATTTTTTTACTGTTCCTCTTGCAGCTACTTTTCACCAACACACTGTTCATCTGTCAACATGAGTACATGGCGTGTATTTTTGAATACACAGCATGTACTATCACTTTTCTGCCAGCTACTCCCACCACCTTAATATTCACCTACCGACTGATTACACGGTGTGTATATACTATGTACACGGCATGTAGTTAGTTTTTACACCCTTCATCGCTGACAGGCCTACATGTCCTGTGTACTCATCCCACACAGCCAAAGTAGATGGCGTGTGGAAAAGTACATGGTGTGTACCCACAAAATTTGGTATTTTCCCCCATTTTACTTATTTTCTCAAAAACACTTAAGAAAATAGGAAATGAAGAAACTCGTACCACCAGAATTATAACCATGTTCTTAAAAAATAGAAATAAATCATCTATACCAACACAATTCACATCAAACTACTCAAAATTAGATCCCAAATTCATCACCTAACTCCAAAAGATCACCTCACTCTTCACTTCAATGAACCTCAACACCCAAAAATAAGAATAGTCAGCCCAACCATTTTGATAACCCAAGGGGGGCCATTACTAGAATCTCACATCATGATCTAACCCTTCTCCATGATCTCTTTTTTATACCTTACATTCATCTAAGACGTAAAATGATAATACAAGATAGATCATTGAATCTTAGGCCTCAAAGAAGGCTCAAATTTCCATGCTCACACTTCTTCCCTGGCTAAAAAACATGGAAACCAACTAATCAAATCTATAAAGGAATTCCCAAATATATCCATTTTATCGTCCCCTTATTTTATTTCCTTAGTATCCTTTATATGAATGTCAATCTAAAAATTATAAATAAAATCATTCTTGAATAATTCAAGAAACTCTTCCCTTAACATACCCTCAATGTTTCCATGCTTTAACTTACAACATCATAAAGAAACATTTGAAACTAGAGAACCTCCAAAGAAAATTAGGATTAATCCAGATTCCTCACTAAATTAAAGGAAACCTTAATCTCTTCTAACCATTCCTTGTCCTCTTAGATAAATGTTTTATTAAAGAACATCATTAATTATTTAGATTGAAACTTCAACTATTCTCTATCATAATATTCTTAGTTTTTCTTTCCATATTCAATGTCTCAATGATTTTTTATTGACATGTACTTAATTTAACATAAAATAACAATAAAAGTTATCAAAATTCATGAAAGGAACATTAAAAACATAAAAGGAAAAATTTTCTCCCAATAAATACACTGAATCACACACTACCCTTATCAACCATCTGAAGTACATAATATTTTTATCCACCTAACTATAACATCATCACTTCCTTCATCATTTAAACACATTCCAGTTATCTTGAGAAATAAATAGAGTGAATTTAGGATGGAAAGAATCATGATAATGCTGGTGTGAGGTTAGGACAACAAGTGGTGTAAATTTTAGGTTGACGAAATGTGTCGTGTGGGTGGAAGCCCTAGTGGCATGGAGGAAATGTGAGGGGGTTAATAGGTCACCACCCCCAACCATTTAATCCTTTGTGATGATATAGACACTCCCCATCCATGTGGTAGGTGGGATGTGGGTGGGCCTAGCTTCCCTATAGCACCGGTGACATCTGGTCCAATGTATGGCCTGGCTATGTGGTTGGGTGTTTGGCCAAACTAAGTCTAGTCTGCCAAACCAAGCTTGGAGTGATAAACATGAGAAATGTGTGGGAACCTCATGCCCAATTGGGCATGACCTCCCCCTTCCCAACATTCCACATAATGTGCCCAAAGGTCACCACATGGCCTGATTATTGTCCATATTATATATTTTTAAATATTTTATCACCATGTGTCAGTTTTAGGAAAATAAATAGCCTATCCTTTGTATTTTTTATAGATCACAATGATTTTTTTAGTTGGTCTATATGAGTTCATTTATGTAATGATATAGAAAATTCTAAGAACTTTCTCCATAGGGAATATGACGAGGATCAAGAAAGGTGATTAGAGAATTCAGTTGTCAAGTACCTCTCTCTCATATGATACGTTCCAACATTATATGTTGTTTGATACTCTCATATATTGTGTGTTACACCTACCCACTTTTTCATACTATTATATGTTGTATGATACTTGATTAGAAACAAGACCACCTTTGTCAGTTTATTTATGTGCACGTGTTTTTACGCATAGGAGTTTATGTTAGTGGTGGTTAGTAATCCCTTGATCGGAATCAGTATTTATTCAACGTATATGTTCGCAAATAGGTTTATAAAGAGTTAAGGTGATATTGGTGAACTGTAAATGTTCGTAATTCCTCAAATTTTTCATATACTTTAGTGAGTATTGGGTTTCCCATTAATGAATTCTTGTAGCAGTGTGAAAGGAAGGTTGAGTAGAGTAGATAATTCAAGATTTCTAACTCCATAGGTACCCCTTAGTTTCCTTTGAGATGTGATATATAACTAGTCTATATACTTTATGATTTATAGAATTTTTATTACTCCAAGAATCACTAATTGCTTGTGAGTTTTATACTTTAATGGATTGGATCTAAAAAGACTAGGACTTCAATATGCCCCCAAGAATTATAGTTATAGATCATATGTAGATACCTTATTATATTCCTGCCAATTAATCTGTCATGTTATAATATCTAAGTTGAAATGTTGTTTTTAATTTCTTTAGTTGTTTTCAGGACATCATACTCATTATGTTTTTACTCACCCTTGGTTGGGATTTGTGTCCACACGTGTTGTGTCTTTACGGATGATGCACAATTCTGAGATGGTTTTGGTGTATTTAAATCTAGTGTGGATTTTTGGAGCTCATTATTGGTGATTCTTAGTGTGATGGAGCATGCTAGTTTGTGATGGTGGTGGTGACTATTGAAGCTAGATATTTATCTAGGATTAAATTCCCTAAGTAGGATATTTCTAGTGTTTGATATCTAATGGATTCAAAGGTTTTTTGGATGTACAATTCCCTTGGTACATTCCTTTGTAGTAATGTGATTATATTATATAAATCATCCTTCCAATTTATATAGTACATTTTTTATATACATACTCCTTGTATGGATATATATTTTATTTATTTGGAGATATCTATTTGTTTCATGTTGATATTGACTATGGACTTATACATTGTGTGATTTTCCAACCTGGTGTTAGTAATCTTTACCTAGCCTATTGGTGGTGTGATTAGGGTGATAAACTAAGTTTACTACCATCCCAAGAGGGTCCATGGTGGGTCAAGTCATGTCTTACTTCAAATAAATTTAACATAGGAACTCTCCCATGTAAGAATAACTCACAGACCCTCCCCCTACAACCATACCTCATCATGTCACAACCAAACCTCCACTCTGAAATAGCACCACACATAAATATCAACAATAACTCTCTTCCACAACATACAAACCATTTTTTGACCCAAATACTGATGGTGTTACACACTAATAAACTATATAAAAACTCTTAATTCATCTAGATATATATGACATAACTTTCTAGGCTATGCCACAATGCACACCTTCGATTGAAATTTTTATTACAACTTTATCATATTACTCTTTATCCTTCCCTAAAATCACCTAAAACTCAAAAAACTCAATGTAATGGTTTGATAAAGATTAGGTTCTTACATTAGTAAATTATTTGGAAAAAATTATGACTACAATGGATTTATCATTGAAATAATAAACTATATATTATGGATAAATTTTTTATGGAGTAGATAATGATATGTGTGTTGGTAGTTTAAATAAGAAATTATATGATGTGTTGAGAGTCTGGTGTATTTTACTAATATTTTAATAGTTACGACATACTTGAAGATTACATTAGATTAAAACCTACATATTTGTTTTTTTAATATATCAAATGAAGTAAAAGCTATTGTAGTGTGAAAGTTGTTTGGTTAATATGCTACCCAAATAATTCAAGAACTTATTCTAGTTTATTTTTATTTTTATTATAATGTGGTGATGTTTTGGGGATAAAACTAAAATCAAGTTGTACTTTATTCTATAATATTTCTAACTTATAAATGGTAATTGTTTATATATTTATCAGTATTATATTTTTCATAAAAAATTAGTTTTGTCTTGCATCATTGGGTGTAGTTTTTTTTACTATTTTTTTTTATGTATGGTTGATATTTAATCTTTAGTTTATGTAATATGATTCATTATATTTTTAATGGGATATCAACTAGACTCCATACTATATTTTGATACCCTACCCCTAATTTGTAATTTCCATCATCCATTTTGATACCATATAGATTCTTTTCACTTTATTTGTTGGGAATTTTCCTTATTTTATTATATTAGATGTTTTTTATGCAATGTCATATCATAACATGTTTATAATTTTTTCATTATATTAATGGTATAAATGATACATTTTCTATTTTTGGAGATACAAATTTGATTAGGAGATATGAGAATGATAAAATCCTAATAGAAGGCATTACATGTTCAAAAATTACATTCATCAAACATTCAACCTCTATTAGTTCCATTAACTCCAATTAAATTTTCTTCACTAATAACACACACTATATAAAAATTAAAAACATAATAAAAATAAAAATTGAATAGAAATTAATTTTTAATCCATCCACTTCAAACTTTATTCACTAAAATTTTATAAAATATTAGTTATGTTATTATTCTATTGCTCCAGGGATCATTGCATTACAACTACCTTTCACACCAAATAAATTCCTAATTACATAGTTTATTCACAATAATTAACCAAAAATTCATGAATAGTTTATAACCACTTAAATAAATTCTAATTTCTTTTCTCACAAGTCAAAAATAAACATTTTTCATTTTTTTCCACCCATGAAATATTAATACATGTTACTCTACCATAGTAACACTTGTGTCTAACTAATTTAGTACCATATAATTTTGAAATATCACTAACACTATAGTTGGTTATTTCCTGAAATAAAATTTTAACTATAAAATAATATATTCAATTTGATCACATTTTGATTCACTTTTTTATTTCACCCACATACCACCACTATTATCTATTTATGTTTTGTAAATTAAAAAAATATGAATTTTTTTCACTCCACTTGAAATTCATTTAATTAATTATAAATACTTATTAAAAGGTTAATTTTACTTATTTTAATATTTTATTGGCATGTGGAGGTTATTTGGTGAGGCCACGATGATATCTTAGAAAAGCAGGAAAAAACTATGCAATAGTCCAAGCACACAAGTGGAATAAATTCCACATTGAATCTATTTTGTCCATTAAATTAGGATAAAACATTATAGATTAATGTGAAAACTTATTTACAACAATTAGATAATCATTAATCCCAATTCAGCCTTTGTGAGGCCCAAAATGTGTCTTCATTGAGAAGAATATTCATCATTCATAATCATGAGGTCACTTATGTAATTTGGAAATAACTACTATTATATTCCTCTAATTTGTACCATATTCAATGTGTATATATTAAATATGTGTATCAACAAATATCTAGTTCATTATAAAGTGATATATAACTTTAAATTATCCTAAATCTAGGTTGTGTGTTGTATTATTAAAAGAGGGAGTAAAAACCCACCACTCAATTTGCCTATAAAGTGGCACCTTGAGTGTCTCATTTGTATGTTCAAAAAATGGAGTGAAATTATTCCATTTTATAGATTCAAAATACTATTATAATAATATTATATGTTTTTGAGCTCACTATACTCATAGGGATATCACAGATAAAGATATAGTTCCATATGAGATTCCTCCTCCTCTAAATGGCGATCCAAACGGTGTGTGACCATTGAAAAAGAGATACCTTATTGTAAATTTAGCTATGAAATTCCATTAAGCTACTAGTTTTTTGTAATATTTTTTAAATATTTTCCTTATTTTTATATTAATATTGTTTTAGTGGGAGTTCTACGTTTTGGTAATTAATTTTAAATGCACTCTAATTTAAAATAGTTTGGCTTATTATTTAAAATTGGGTAACTTTTATTTCTACAATTATATAAGATAATAATCTTATTATGTATCATACAACTAATATATTATTGAACCATTAAATCCATTTCATCATGAATAGGTTCTTTAAATTGGCTAAATGATAGTTACACAAAGATCTAGGTGTATGTATATCAAATTAAGAGTCTTGAGGATAACTGGGAGTCTGATGAAACCATAACCAATGAATTTGACTAGACCAAATATATTTTTAGGAATAATGAACTTGTAAATATTTTTATTGAGCTCTAAATTAATTTATTCTCACATAATTCTTAAATATGTGTAGTAACCTTTCAAAGTACCATGGGATCAACATCTTTCTCAAGTTGAGTTCTCATGCAATAATAGTTTCCACTCAAGAATCCAGATTTCTCCATATAAAGCCCTTTATGGGAAGAGATGTAGATTAATTGGGTTCTGAGATGAAGTTGGTGAATTCAGGATATTGGGACCTAAAATGGTTTAGGGAATGGTAGAAATGATCGAGACTATTCAGCAATAGATCAGGGCTACTCAAACTCAATAGAAGATATTTTTCTATAATTATTAATGAGACCTGGAGTTTGATGTAGGAGATAAGGTGTTACTCTATATATCCCCATTGAAAATAGACATGGGATTTGTAAATAAGGGAAATCTAAGCTTTAGGTACATCATCTCCTTTGAGATTATCGATCTCATATGAGTTGTGGCCTATCGACTAGCACTCCCACCAACCATGTCCCAAGTACATGACATGTTCAAAATATCCATATTGAGTAAATACATTATATATCCCTCACATGTACTAAAGTTAAAGGTGGAAAAACTATAAAATGATCTCTCTTATGAGGAGTAGTCATTGAAGATCTCAAACCATAGAGATAAATTTCTACGTAATAATACAATTCACCTGGTTAAAGTACTATGAAAAACAATAAGTATGCGGAGGTGAAGTGGGAATAGGATGGAACCATGGAGATGAAATAATTTCCCCTTTTTCATATTATTATGTAAAATTAAATTTAAATTGAGAAATTTATTAAAGGGGGAGAATTTAAGGACCCAGAATTTTATCAAGGGAATTTCCCTTATGATTATATAATTATGCCATATTTAGTAAAGAACATACACTACATGATAAAACCTACAAAAATTTAATATAATAATTTAAAATTTTCATTTATAGAATAAAAATGGACATAAGTATTAAAATTATTACAATGGTACAAAAATAGAACAAAAATATAACAATAATAGGGAAATTTGGATCTGCTTGATCCCCTAGATTAATCGCACTCGCAAACAACACTGTAGAAATGAAGTAGAATGCTAGTAATGAAATATGAATTTTGAAAATGAATATATATATATATATATATATTACATTGAGATGAAATAGAAGTGAATTAATAATGAATTAAATATGATTTATTTATAGAAAGTAGTGATCTCATATGATTGTTACAAATGTGACCGTTGTAATAGTAATTTGATCATTGGAATTGTAATATAACTGTTAGGAAAAGTAAACTGACCATTAAAATATTTATCCACACCTATTTATGTGTTAAATAATATTTAGATATCTTATAAAATTAAAATATGATACATTTATACCATGGTATAAGTAAATAAATGTTTTAAATCTGATAAAATAATTTTTCATATTTTGTAAAGCATATATGTTTTATTTTTATTTTTATTAAAAAATATAACAATTTAATATAATGTTTATTTTCATAAAATGGGTTTATAAATTTATATTATATTTTATTATAATGATAACATAATTTTATTATACCTTATTATTTTTTAGAGGGTTGGAAAATTGATCATGATAATAACATAGATATTTTTTTTAAATAAATGATGATTTTTTTAAAACTAAATTTCACATATATAGAGTTTTTTTTATAAAATGGATTTAATTTTTTTAATCTAAATTTCAAAAAAATTAGGCTCAATTTTTTGATATTTTTCTAAAATAGTTGAATTTTTGGCGAATAGTGAAATATAGAATAGTATGATATTTTAAATTATAAGCTAAATACATTAATTTTTGAGTCATGAATGATGTAAGAACACATTATCTAAAACTAAAATTCATCAATTAATTTATATATTCACAAAAATAAATACTTTTTGTAGTCCTGAGATAAGATAATAAACTAATGAACATAATATTCAAAAACACTCATATCCTCCTCTTATAAATAACACCCCTCACAACCCCTTCTCCTTGAAACTTATAAGAATTGGATATTTTCAAATTTACAACCACTTTACTTACCAATACTCTCCCAAACATTCATGTGCTTATGGTCTCACCAAAATATTATTCCAATCTACCTTAAGTAGCATCCCAAAAGAATATATCAAAAGGAGAAGGTAATTCCCTCAACCAATTCCTTTAATATTTCTTCTTCCTTTTCCTCCTAAAAAAATTACATCCAATAAGAAATAATAACTCTAGTTACTTATTAATTATATAATTTTATTGTGTTAATGGAATATCTACCATCCATTCTCCTCTCTTTCCAGCAACTGATTCTAAAATGAAAACATTGTTTACAATATGGTTAGTTAACCACTTCCATGAACAACGTACTTCATTTTTTAATCCATCTTTAAGGGTGGTCATAAAAATATTATTATGGTTAAATAATATTATAATAATTATTTTATAACTTATTTAATGTTTGGTAATGTTTTAATAATTATTTAATTAAATAAATGGAATTTAGTTCATGACGGTCGATAAAACGAGATAAATTAACTAACCACATAACGTTAACATTTTTACTAAGTTAATCATCCCTATATTAGAAAAAATATGGGAATTTGGGATGATATAAATTTCAAGATTTTCATGAATACCATTTAATTTAAATTTTTATTTGTAGTCCCATCTTGCATAAACTTCAATAATTATCCGCAAGTGATCTGACCTTGGAACCATGAAATGAACGCCCTCGAAAAAATGAAATTTAACATTATATCTCATTGAAATGGTTATAAATGAACATAATAAAATTATAATAAATTAAATATAGATATAAAAGTATCTGAATCATTTAATTAGTTATTTTAATTTTCTTATCCATAATAATAACTGCAAGTGTGAATGATTTTAGAACATAGGGAAAGGGGTCCCTTTGAACCAACTTGTTTTATTTGGGGTTATTTTTTCTCTATCATACCTTAATTTCTCACTATAATATTATTATTTGAAGACTATATATTCTGTATATATGTCCCATACATATATAAATATCTGAATTCATCTTTCCTTAATACAAATATGCATGTTTTAAAAGGTTTTATTCTCAATTTATCTTTATAAGAAAACCCGATTAAAGAGAACTTCTCTTATTCTATCCCCTTTCAAGTAACACTCCTTAAAATGTTTTAAAAAATTAATATTTTATAAAATAAATCATTTTATCATGGAAATAAATTTTATATCAGTCTTGGTTTTATGAAAATAATATTCTCTTTCCCTCTTAAAAGACTCTTTACCCTTTTTCTAAAAGCTCGGTTTAAGTGGTACTTTTCTATTAGGATTTCTCTACACATTTTCATGTTTTCACTTCACTTAGAAATCATTGTTTATAGAATATGTTGTTAACACCATCCAAATGAAAATCGGAAAACCTATAAATGAATAAATACCTGAATATGGGTTTTATTTTCCCCCACAAAACAAATGAAAAAAGAAGCTGTCCATGATCACGTGGATCGCGTGAACCTTAAGGAGACACATGATCTCAGGACCAAAAGAAGGTCATACGGATGGTCATGAATAGTTAATATCCTACAAAAGATCCCCCATATCCACATTTAAAAGTCCTTCTACTCTTGAAAAGATATCCCACACACTCTTTAATCACACAAAGGTAGCCATAAAATCACCCGCATGTCACATGAATTGTTTAGTGGCAGGTGCCTGACAAGCCATACAAAAATATTTCTAAACTATGAGTCAAATATAAAAAAATCGGGAGCCTCTTGTGGTCATAAATATCACACAACACATCAATTATAGGTAGATTTGTTGTCTTTGACAACACGCATACAACCTCGCAAGATAACCAGCCATTGTAAAATATAAAAATAAAATAAAAAGTAGAATGACGAGAACGTATTTCGACTGAAAAAATCATGAGATGCACCCTAGGAAGTTCGCAAGACACAAAAATATCTTGGAGTCATGTCCACATCACCGTGTGATATCCCACTATTATGTCACCCTCTCCATGAGAAGGGGTTTTCACATGTCAAGGTAGTATTATGCTCCCAATTTGGATCAAAAAATAAGCATAAGGGTTCACCCATTGAAATAATTATGTATCACTATAAGAGATTTTATTGGACACACAAAACATCACTGGTGGGGAAATTTATTTATTTTTGAAAAAAACCATGAAATATCATAAAATCCCCAAGTCTTTGACAAATAAAACAACGAAATAAAATAGACCATGTGGGAGCCTATTGTGGTTGTAAACTTTTTGCGACACACTCATGTTCTCCTCAAGACCTCGCAAAGGCCCATTATCATGACCATCTTGGTCTCATGAAAGAACCATAGAAAGTCATCCTTGTCTCATGAAAGGTCCTAGAAAAGGTGTTTCTAATCATGATAAATCCTTTCAATAGGTTCCATTATCTCATGAAGGCCCTCAGAAATATCATACTGACAATATTGAAGTCCCATAAAATGTCTTAAAGATTTTTAAATATCCAATTAATTGTTTATAATCTATAATCAAATAGATGGAGTATTGATGGGATGGTCTTGCGGCCACTGAAAAACATGAAATTCCCCCAGAATGACCTACAATAGGAGCTCACGAAACGTATGATAGAAAATCCCTCCTATGAATACATCCAATATTTAGGCGATACATGTCATGAAAAGAGGAAAATAATCTGGGTGAAAATCCTATAAATCCCCCACCCTAGCATGAAAAAATGGATGGAATTTTCCTTTGAACCATGTAATGGTGAACCCACGCATCAGAAAATATTTCTCTATGTGAATGATCTCATGATTGGGAAATTTTTCCATCAGGTATGATTTATAGAACAACATGAGTAATCATGAAAAATGTATAGGAACTTCACATAATCACTCATAGATCACCCAAAAGACATTGGCAGTTTATACGAAGAACATCCTGCATACCTGTTAGATCACTCAATACATGAAACAAGCTAACATTGAAAAAATATAATGTATAGACAATAATATGTTGTAATAAAGTCAAAAAATATGGGAGACTTATGTGAGGAAAATACATGTTGAACCTCATGTACTTAGCATGAACCACCTAGGTAACACAACATCAACAATAAATGAGACCATATTTCCTAAAACTCCTTTATCATACTATTTGGATCATGAAAAATCCCCAAGACATGTCAGATAAAATCACATGCCCCCCCTTGAGCATGCCTTTTAATTCTTGTGAATCCCTCTAATCTCACCATTTAGAACTTTTGATACCACTCAAAAATGCCACTTTAATAATATGGTAGCATCAGTACATGTTAGTTGAGTCTCACAATATCACTAGGGAATGTCAACTGGCTCTCACAATGTACTTTGGTCATGACATATAGATCATGTAATATTCTCTGGACATGTCAATGGACTTTCATGGTGCCCTCGGAACATGTCATCCTGGATCATGCATCAACCTCCAGACATGTTGCATTGACTCTCACGATTCTCTCCAAGTTTGTCAGCTAGATTTTTCAATGACATCAGGGAAAGCTAGTTGAATCATGAGATGTAATCCAAGAAATCCAGACTTTGTCAATAGATGGATTATAGGATCAACCAACTAGGTATTCTGATGTCCTCTAGACAATTCATCCTTGGCCATCTGATGACCTTCATACATGCCATCCAGATTATGTGATGTCCCTTAGACAAGTCAACTGGATCTTGCAATTGTCCTTAAACATTTTAGGTATACATCCTACAAAATTTTATGTAAACAATCATGGAATATAGAGGATACAATCTATGTATGTTTGGAATATAATTAGGTCGGTTCAAGAGGGTATACTAGGACTTGATAACCTTGTCCAGTCTATATATAAGGGAAGCCTCAGTGTGGATGCCTGAACTTAACAAACTATGAGAACTATTATTGCAACCATAACTAGGATATATGGGACACCTTTTTAAGTCTCGATCTCCATATAAACCCACAAAAGGGTTCTCCCAGTGTGTGATTCCCACAACTATAAGTAGTGAGACTAATTATTTGTTATTCCTTATTTATCATACCGAGCGTATCTCATGTAGGGTTTAGGGAGTTGAAATTATTACATAATTCGCACCATAAGCCTCGATAAGGAAAAGGAAAACCTCAAATTGTAAGCCCAAATTAGTGGAATGAAATTATATATCCGGCACATAATGGAAAGATCAAATTTTAATCCCTGAACCCATAAACTATGATGAGTCTGATTCCTACCATAACTAGGATACATAAGAAGCCTTTCTAAGAACTGAGCACAAATGGGAATCCAATTATGTGTTAGTATCAAAATTTTTCAAAAATTCTATCCATAAGGAACCAATATCTCCCATGGGATGATTATCCTTCATCATACTCTAGTGGATGGAGAAGTCACTGAACTTTGATGACTCTGATTCCTCCTATAAGTCAGATACTTAGTATTCCTTACTACAACCCGATCTCAATATTAAGTATCTAATGGGATGTCCCAGCACGTAATCCCTGCATCCATATTTGATGAGGATGATTAATTTATATCCCTTGTTTATTACACCAAGAATAGTTCACATGGGATTAAAGAGTCGTAATGATCACCTCATTGGAATCATGAATCTCCACCGTCTAGCGTACCCTCGATGTGTAATCCCCGATCAGAGGCATGATATTACTAACCAACATGCAAGTGTATCTACCTTGGGGAAATTAAAATGGGTGTGAAAGGAGTATGATAAATCTTATTTCTTCCACAACTTTGATACATTGGATGCATCCTCGAGTTACAAGATCAAATATCTAGAGCTCCCGTTCCCCCCATATATGTTCTTTCCATATGATGTTAAACTGCATAGGTTAAATGAAATAAGTGGGATTTGATTCCTATTATACAATAGGATATGTAAGATGACTCATAATGCATCAATATCATGATTGAAATATTTACTTCCTCCCTATATAAAAACAAACTCTAGAGTTCTTGGTTATGTGGCTTCAATATATAAGTAGCTACCCCTCAGAGGGAATTGGATGAAGAACCTCATATAGATATAGATGGATTAACCAACAAGAACCCCTTCTCTCTACATAAAATAGACTTAACCTATAATCCTTTTTAGGGTAACCAATCCCATATAAGGATTTTTAATATATTCTTGAAAATATCGAAAATCTATAATAGATTCCTAATGCAGGGAAAAAAACCCCCCAAAAGGTTGTGATGATCCATACCTCTTGTACTCTTGACCAATGTGAGTTATTAAGCATCATTGGGTCTGAAACCCTAACTGACTATGTGCCTTTAGAAAGAAGGTCCATACCCAGATATAGATGTAGGAACCATTGTGAGTTTATATGAAAGGTTAAAAAACATTAATCTTAATGCGAATGATTTTTAAAGACATTGAAACCCCCAAAATTAGACCATCAAACAAAATCCACCCACATCTTTTTGAGGAAACAAAAATATTGAACCCAAAATGAATATCTCAAATAAAAAAATGAATAGTTTATTATCCATCAAGGTTTTTTTTCATTTTTTACGCAAATAAAAATGGTGAACCCAACATGAAACTCTCAAATAGAAATATGATTGGCTGACCATGACATGGATCTTACGGCAGAATCACTATAGTTAGAGTTTTCATGAAATAAGTCCATACTCACTTTGAATATTACATATTATTATAATGTATGGATCAATAATAAAAGTAAAATTTTGTTGCACATGAATATATGATTGAGTACATATCATGTCTACAATGAGGCACTAATCAGTGACCACTTTACTTGTTTTATTCATGATTGTAGATACTTCACTCATCAAAAACACCCTAGTCTAGGATAATATATTCAACCAGTGGATGTTCAAGATAATCAGCAACACTTGTAAACCCTGCGGGCCTCATAATTACCACACCTACTATAAATCTTCATCATAGGTTGGTGAGTGAAATGGTCTAAGAATACCATCGACATGGTATGATCCCGACCATCGAGTCTTTCAGAAAGGGTCTTCAAGTATTTAAACAGAAGAGACTTTATCTCCCAAAGAAAGATGCAGTAAAGCCCATGGCCTTTGTTTCCATAGCCAAAAACTTCAGAATTTTATCCCTAGAGTCTGAAAATCACCACCTTCAGTTTATGACGATGGTAGATTATGAGGCCAACTATGTATCCTTTCCAATTCAGGGGAAAAAGAGGAGGGATCATGTCAACCATATTCTCCATAACCATCCCACCAGTACCCATCATTCACCTGATGAATCTACCATCAAACACACATCCACCTCTAAAACTCATGCACGGGAAATAAGGAAGAAATTTTTTTCACAAAATACTATGGATAATCATGAGTGAGATTATATCTCTATTTATATCAATGATTTCTACTGACATATTCTCCAAGTAACCAGCAAGAAGGATCATATCTGTACCAACTCAGAAGAAGTCTGTGGAAATATTCTTGCAGTAGGAATGGTGTAGGAACATATTCATATCCCAATGAATGAAGTCCATCAACATATTATGGTGCCACATGGAGGATAAAATTGGGATCATATCCCCACTTGAAAAAATATATCTATCAGTATATAGTGGAGATAGAAAATGTGAAATATTATATACCTATGTAAAATTTTAGAAAATTCCATTACATCTTATCAGTAGCTGAAGAACTCTACCCGCATGTTTTATCACTTGTAAAAATAAAATGAAAGGCACATATTCTTATCCCTACAACTAGAGAATCACAATACTATGATCATTATGAAAAATTTGATGCTCCATAGAAAGCATACATTCTTTCTTCTATCCAGTAGAATTATTGACATACTCTGGTAAAGGATAATGTATTGGATTGGGATTATAATCTCATTCCAATAAGGGGTCACTAGGTGAGAGTGGAACATTCCTCAGGAAAAGGGCACATGAATGTCAAAAAAGTATGGAAGTATATTCTAAAGGCCCAAGATTAGGCTCATATCCCCTTTCTAGATAGATTTGACCAAGTGATAGGGGTACATTACTTGATATTGGATCATATTCCTATCAAAAAAGACTAGAAACATACTCCAAAGGCCCATGATCTTCCTCATATCCCCATTCTAGCTAGGATCACTAAGTAAGAATGGAACATTCCTCAGAATAGGCTCATATTCATTTCTGTGAATCTGCCTAACATATTCATCAAATTGAAAAATCAAGCGCATATTCCTACTTCTGATAATGAACAACTACACCAGCATCCTTTTGATGGAATACAAGAGGAAGATCATATTCCTTCTCCCATTCTGGAGTTCCATCAGCATATTCCGATGGGGAATTCATATTCAGGTTCCCACTGGGGCTCACTAAGTGAGATAGATAGATGCCTTAGGTAAAGATCTTATTCCTACCCCAAAAGACTAACAACAAATCCCTATGTCTCTGGATCAGGCTCATACTCTTGTTTTGACTGAGGCTCACCATGTGAGAATGGAACATGACTCGGGAAAGGATCATATTCATATTAATAATGAAAAATATTTTTAACCTATTCCATAAGCTTCTCAGAAGTGGTATCATACTCCTGCTACACTAGATGGTTATAAATAAGGTCTCATAGTCTTCATTCAACCATCTTATATCCCTTCACAATTCTAGATGGTAGGTCATCATATTCCGGACACGAAACAAAATGAGTTTTATATCCCAAATATTATCAATGCTGGTGTCCTTGATGTTGTTCGATACACATTTTCAACACCTTAAGGGTATATAAACTCTTATACGGAAGAAAAAGATGATCATTACTGTGATGGACCTTCTCATGGTAATGTGGAGTTGGATTGTAGGGACTCTACTCCTAACATCCACCGTGGTCAACCTGCCCATAGTGATATCTCCCACGGATAAGGAAATCCGTCTCTTTCCTAGAAATATATATTTTTGGAGGTGTTAAAAACTCAAACACCTTCATATAGAGAGGTTATTGAAACATCAGGTTCAACTGTATATGGTTCCCCATAAAATTACAATAGCACTCTACTTCAGTCAGTAAGAGACCCCAAGAAACATCTTATTTGGTTTAATCGGATTGATTCATGTATGTATGATGAAGAGGAAGTATACATTGATATATAGAGATATTTAGAAGGAAACACCTCCAAATTATGTTTTGACCTCTTTCCATTTTTTACTATGATATCTCAAATGAGATAGAGAAGGACTGCATGCCTTATCTACCAAAAATTTGTGGGAAACTCATCAAAGTATGAAAAATAAACACCTCCATTATCCAATATATGTGGCTCAACTGCAGAACATCAAGATACTCTATTGTTATCTAGACCTGGATACTATCTCCATGGCATGGGATCCAAAACCAAAAAAAAGCGCAGTAAACATATACAACTTGATTTCCACCATTTCATCATAGATCTTCATAAATTGGTAGTAGATGTAATTTCATGTATTTGTATTCGAGGATCAGGAAAGTATATAGCATTACAATTCACTAAACACTTGAATAGAATAACCCCACAAATACTAAATATTGTAATGTAATAGCCTCCATAGAAATTAGGGGACCAGATAACACTCATGCTATCTAATCACTACAACAGAATTCCCCCACTTCAACAATTCTGAGACATCATGAATGGAGGAAGAGGATAGCCAATAAATCTTTGAATTGGGCCCTATGAATCAGTGGGATTAAATTTCAGACATGGAAGACAAGGTTTCAATCAACCCAATGACATCATTTAGAAACTGACTCTGTTCATGGGCTGTCATTGAACCCAACTCCTACAGGAGCACAACTAAAGCACATAAAACATTCCATAGTAGCAACTGCCATAGCAGCCATCTAAGATCAAACCTATCCCACTAGTCTAAGAGAATATCAATCAATGCCTCTACCTTTTGGATCATGAATTCTAGAGAGGTTTCAAGATATATAATTAGTAGCTAAAAAAACCCATCCCCCAAGGCTAGGGGTATTTATATCTAAATATCTATCACCAGGCTCATCATCCTCCGACAAGGTATTATGGAAATCAATGATGATTCCATATCAACCCCATCTAACTAGGATGGTGGAATTTATATCTCAAATATAATCCTAGGAATCATCAAATCCTCAAATGGAAGCATTATATCCCCAATAATAGGATCAATCAATTCCAATTGAGGCCGCAGAAAACCCATATGCCACTAGGGTGGGGGGATTTTCATCATAATATTCACCAAATAGAGAATCAGTCTTCTAAAAGTTGGGAGGTAAATATAAAATTTCAACATCCCATATTTTCTTTCCACTGGAAAGAAAACCTCTTCTGTTTTAGTCCCATTCAACAACAACAACTGGAAACACCCTATCGGTCATTACTCACATGCCAAGACTAGAGGAGTATGCGACGAAGGAAATTAGACCCACCGGGGTCGCAACCCAAAATGGTCAAATATGGACAAGGGTTTACTAGAATACCCTAATAAAGGTAGAATGGATTGATCCTATTGAATTGAAATTAATGTAACAACCAAACATGATTGATATTACCCTATTAATGTTGTCATTGTCAACATAATAGATATGGTGGATCAAGATGAAAATGAAGAGGGTCACAACACAGAAAACATACCTTGAGAGGAGGGTGATTAGGATGCTCCCACTGAATCTGAATATACCCATAACCAAAGAAGTATCTGAAATATGGAACCTCCAAATATCAAGTTATCACCTCTCTAATGGAACAATATGAAAGATAAAGGGAATGGTGTGGCTACATCCCAATCACTATCCTGAATAATAGAGTTTCCTTCCATGGAGGAATAGTTTTCATACTATGATAATGAGATAAAAACTCTTAGACAAAAAAAATGAGGAGCTACTCAGGGGAAATATTCCCATTAGGTATCATCTTCAGGAATAGATTAATATTCTTCCTACCATAACCAATCCTCTTAAAAAAGTTTAATTTGATCATCACACTGACTATGGATCTAGAAATACGGTCTACATAAATAAGGAAGTTGAAAATGATTATTAATTCCCTCTATTTTGGTGATAGCCTGTCCCTCACTAGGGTAACACTCAACCTATACATGGGTTTAGAATCATTGAGAGATAAAGACAAGACCACCACACTAATCCTCACCCACTCTCTATGGATGAGAGGTGGATCAAACAATAATACTGTTAGAATTTCTCAATGCCATCGAGTCCTTGTCTACTAAAATTTAAGACATGGAAGAGTGATGTGAACCTGTGCAACCTGAGTGTAATCCATATATTGAATGGGTGGATGACACTTTTCCTGCACCAAATTTCAAAAATCCTACCTTCTCCACTTTTTTATGGAATCATAGAACCTGAAAAACATCTCACACACTTTGTATCCTGATTTTAGCCATTGATAGGCCCTCAAGATCAATAGAAGGAAACAAATATGTGATTTCTAGTACCAAATGTAATAGGGCCAACCTTTTTTGGTATAATAGAATTCTAATAGTATTAGTTGCAGGATGGGATGACCTTTGTCATCATCTCATTTATCAATTCAACTCTACTCTTAAGAAAACAAAAATTGTTAACATAATGGAAAACAATAAATGAAATAATTTGAGGGTGTATGAATTAATAGCAAGATGTAAGGGTTTGACTTATTCAACAATCATCCCTCTCTCATAGGATCAATTTATAGAAATCTATACCAAAAATATTTGGGATGATTTTTTGACACCTTTGATCCCAATAAAGTGTCCAAGTGGGTTATATGATTTTTCAAAGGCGGTAAAATTCATGGAGGAATCCATTCAGGGAACCCAAGATAAATATTAACTCATTCTTTCATTATAGGGGAACATGTTTGGAAAGTTATAAGTTGTCACTATTACCCTCAAACTAGCAATAGTTCCCATTCAAGAACCTAAGTAGGTCCCGAATCACCAAAAGGATTTTGTCGACTTGCAAAGAACACAAAATCTCTATCAGATATAAGTAAAAAAAGGAAATCAAGGTCACTTGGGAATTGAGGAATCGATGAATAAATCATACTCCTTCCTAAATGAACAAGTCTCAGATAATTTATTGGCATCCATAGAAAATAACATTCATAAGATACCATAGACCAAGAATCCTAATGAGGTCAATCTCATCAACTATCCCAACTAATACTATTTCTATAGAAGGTTGATTCATAATATCCAAGAATTATTCCTATATAAATACATCCTTCAAGGCATGGTCAACTCTGGACAGGTGGTTTTAGATAACTTATCAGAGAAGGTGGCCTACATAATCATCACCCATTCAAAAGAAGAGGGTGATTGGAAGAAATTTTAGGGTTTTTGTAGATAGAATTTAAACAACTGGATGACTCATAAAAAGGTTTACCAAGATCAAGACACCCTAAGTGAACTGTTGTGTAGATCCACAATAGCTCCTCCACCCAATAAGGTGACATTAGATATGTACCCTAAAGTTGGACATGACCATTATATATAAGAAGAGACAATAGAGAAATAGTCATTTTTTACTCCTATACAAGCTCTGACTCTTGCATATTTTTCCCTGCAACATCTAAAACAGAGGCACCAACCAATAAAAAATAACCCTCATTGGACGAAGAGCTCATATTTGGTTTTGTTAATGTGATACACTTGGAAGACCCCTTCTCTAATGAGGAATATGACTCTGGGTATGAGTTTTACAAACCAAATCATGGAGTAGAAGGCCTCATGAAAAATAATTAAGGATATAGTGGAAAACATGAGCATTTTCAGACCCAATATTTTGATCACATCCCCACTAATGTGAGGTTTCTCAAGAAATACTTTGCATAACTATCATCAAGTTGCATGTCCTAGTAAAAAGTATTTAAATTGTGCAACATCTTATGTCCTAACCACATGATGCTAAACTATACAGTTCATGTCCTCACTGCATAACATTAAAATACATGGATCCCCTAATGCTTCATATTCATTCATATCAAGCAACCCAATTCCTAATAGTAATACATTAAGATGAAAAACATATCACATCCTAACCACATGATGATAAACTATATAGAATATTTCCTTACAACACTATGTTCAATCATATGGAAGATGTCCTCACCGCATGAACTTAAACTACATGTGAAGTACCATCTCACTAACGACTCACCACACACAATATTTATCTATGAAAAAGAAGGATGAAATTCTCATGTCACCATGTGAGAATCATCTCCACTAGGAATTCCAACCTTATAAGAACAATGTGTGTCTTTATTCCTACCTTCAAATGATACATTGTGATATTAAACCACTATTTTTGGTCCTAGACACAATGTTACTTGCCTTTTACAATGGTTGGTCCTCATCCTCACCACAAGATGTTAAACTATATAACTAATTCCCTCACCAAACGAAATTAAACTACATAGGTTTATAGAACAATGAAGGGATTGATTATTATTTTAATGAGAAACGTAGGGATTCTTTAATCCTATATCTTGGTCTATCAACCACATGATACAAAATTCTCCCATTCCATCCTTCACTTATGCATGGTGAGGGGAATCCTTTAAATTACTTGTTTCTCAAATCAATCATATCTCACAAGATCTTAGGAATTTTAGTAAGGGTTTCCCCATAAAAAAAGGCATATCAACTCATGATAAAGTAATAATGGTCCTAAATTTAATACTTTTAAAGGCATACCATGAGTTCTCTCTGCATGATGTTAAACTACATAGCTGATGTCCTTTTCATGACATGAAACTACACATTCCTATGGAACTTTCTTGAGAGTCCCACTATTATTGGAATTAGTATCCGACCACACCTCCATTAAAGAACGACATGTGACTTTATTCTTGACATAATAGGATGTGTAGTGATGCCTGAGTCTCCAACCCTAGGTCCAGTCACAACAAATAAACATAAAAATGACCCCTCCGTTCATAAAGAGCAGACTTGTGTAGGAGGATTCTGTTTCATGAAATACATGTGGATTGATTCATATTACCATTGGATACATAGTGAGACCTACATTTCCATACTTGGGTCTATCCACAATACCCCTATTACATCAAGAATCTTATTTCCTTGCCACATTATGTTAAACTACATGGTTCCTTCAAAACTATGTGTGGCTTGATTCCTATCATCATAGGATATGTAGTGACACATGGATCTTCAATCCTAGGACTCAATATTATAATCAATGAAAAAAGGCTTACCAAAGCATATGGGTTAGACCTACGTAGAGATTTTCCCATTGAATAACTACGTGTGGCTTGATTCCATCCATCAAAGGGAACATAGTGATGCTCAGATCTCCAATCCTGGTCCCAGCTACAATAATTGATAAAAATGCATGCTTACTATATAGGGGGTGATCTATACAAGACCATTTTACCTACATACAAGTCATATCTATCTGTGACCTTCTTGTGACTGTGATATATCTTTCACAATTTTTCACATTGGTTCCCACATCATTACGCATGATGATTAAACTATAAGGAAAATGTCCTAGTCACATGACATTAAAACAACACAAAAAATAATGTTTACCATGTAACAATAAACTGTAAGGAAAATTTCTTTAATGTTGGATGTTAAATTTCAAAAAATACTTTATGTCCCTTCTACAAGATATTAAACTGTACATACCATTATCTATTATCATTACTCATAAAAGGACCATAAGATCCCTACCTCGATCATCTAGTGTATGATTCTTTCACAAAATATTTTAAGCACATATATTCATAAATCACACTTAATATCTTGATAAACACTTGTTGTCACAAACCTTTCATGGAACCTTCAAAAGAAAAGGTATATCTCTATTTGACAATGCTATCGATTCATAAGGTATCAGACCTACCAACTAGAGGAATATTTTATCTTTAAGGAGGGATTTATAATCCTTGTGAGCTTGACATCATCGTGGAAAAACTCAACACTAGAGGGTGTTTTGGGCCATCCCTAATATGATTATCCCATACCATATATCATGACCTGATAACCTAGATCCATGATTTACAACATCTTCATCTCCCACTTAGAAGGTTTTTTGCATGATCATGACCTTGGGTATTCAAATTGGGCTTTTTTATATCTTCTCCCATATTAGGTCCATGTGTGTCATGATCATAAACTACCTAAATTTTGTTCAAATTTTTACAAACTGATACTGTATCCTATAATGGTCCAATAAAAAGGCCTTAAACTAGTAGTGTAAGAGACGCAAAACTTGTCAGGTTGAAAACCCACAAAGGGAAGCCTAAGAAAAAGTCAAGTCTTTACTCACTAAACTCTTCAACTTCAGAGTTTAGGAAAAAATAAGGGTGAAAATAAATAAGGAATAAATATCATAGGGTCTACATTCTAGCCCTATTGGAAGACAAGGTATGCTCACTGGACCTCCTGGTTCTATCAAAAGATAAAGTAATGATATGTCACATATCTCCACTATGAGAATATATTTACTAGGCGGTGACACAAATTTAAGGGTGCTCAAAACCTTATTGGATATTACAAATTCCACAAACCACACTTCATGATTGGAGATTCTCAAATCACCGTAAACCTTCCATGACCCTTGGGAAAGGATACCTTAATTCAAGGAACCCTTTGTTTTACTATGAATTTATTCATAAGGATCCAGCATATGCGCCTTTGGTCATCAACCAAATGAATCACTATGCAAAAAAAAGTCTTTCTGAATCTCGTGAGCCCTAATATTATTATGGAAGAACTCAACACCTTAGTGTGTTCTAGCCTATTCTTGGTGTGAATTTCCCATATCATTCTCCTAACCTGAGCACTTTGTACCATGATTTATGATCCCTATACCAAACAATACATGTGGATTCAACATACTCTATTTTACATCACCATATTTAGTATATTTTCTCATTGTGGGAATTCTACACTCTATTCCCAAACCATTGATGACCCACACCTCATTATTTTAAACCATAGGGTATAGGGATCGAGCTTCACAACTAAGATTTGAACTTCCATAGGGTGTCATAATCCTTCATCAATAGGTTTCCCTCATACCCAACCTCATCATCTAGATGTTTGAGTCTTCACAAATATTTCATGTCCCTCAGAAAGTAGGGGGATTGTCTTTTATTTACCATGATATCAACACATAAGGTCTTTGACCTATAAACTAAAATAATATCCTACTTATAGGAAATAAATTCAAAACCTTGTATGACCTGGAAACAATGTGGTTGAACCTAGAACCTCATGGTGTTATTGGTCATCCCTTGAATGTCTTCCCCATACCATATTTACTGACTCAAACTTTTGGGTTATACTTATATCACCCATATTCAAACTATCTGTGTGCGTCTGGCTTCCCTAGCATTTCACCCTCAACTAATATTACCCCTATAAATCTTTCATTACCCTTAGAAAATAAAGGATACACCTCTATTTGAAAATGATAAAGATTCATAAGGGCTTTGACCAACCAACTAGAGGCATCTCCTCCTTACAATAAAGGATCTCTAATCCTCACGAGAAATGGAAAGGCCATGAAATAACATAGAATCCTAGTGTGTTTTGAGTCATTCCTGTCATGTCTTCACCATATTCAATGATCATAGATCAAGTCTTGTTAGTAAGACTTTAAATTACATGGAATCCTAAGGTCTGATCTAAAAGACCCTAAAATACAGTGATATAAGGTTCGAGTTAAAGAGCCTAAACTACATAAATAGGTTGTCTGAGCTAAATGAACTTAAACTTAATTGATAAATGGTCCGAGATAAAAGACTATAAACTAGAGAGATAAAAGTTCCAAGCTAAAATACTATAAAATATATCACAATAATGATTTAGTCCTAAAGAATGGAAAAGATTGTAAGGCCCACCATATGAACTTGATATCCAATACTATCAGCTTCATAAAAAGATAGATCACTCTCCCTTTGGGACATATATTCTACCAAAATAATCTTTTTTTGAATAAGTTGATCTCAAGATAGCTAGAGAAGATATTTCAATAAATAATCTCACGTTAGTGGGAATTCATGGTCACTTATCAAGAAGAATATATTATGATTTTAATATTTAGATCCATGCATTCTTGTTTACTATTATTATGAAAAGTATTGGTATCATTGGTGCTTCATATAACATTAGATCAGTGAGGTGTCATGTACATCATGAATGAAAGAAAACTGGACATCAACATAAAAGGTTCAAAAAATCCATTCATCGATATTTAAAATAGGAGGAATCTCCACAATTCGAAGTCTCTCTAAGAATATCATAGAAACATAATTAATTTCAATGATCAAGCTATAATAATATTTGATTGGATTAGTTGTCCAAGTTTTCAAGAGTCTGGCGAGAAGCATTAATTGGATGTTGAAGTTCTTCTCTCCCTACACATTTCGCTTCTTACCTAGGATGTAGAGTCTCAACTAAAGTATTCAGCTCCTCAAATATTTTCTGATTAGTTTCCAATTATGATGATAATGAAAAAAGGTAAGACCTCAGGAAAGATGAAATTACATCATATCTCCATATCTTCATAGTTCATACATCTATATTGGATTAAAAATTAGATTTAAACTAGAAACTCTTCTTAAATTCCTCCAAGGCTTCCATTATCTATTCGGAAAGTTGAGAATCATCTTCAAGATCATGAAAACCCCTATCATTGGTTTCCAAATATTTCCAATATCAAAAAATTTGTCTCATGATTTAATATAGTGGCTAGAAATCAAATACACCCCCACCCCCAAGTCATTAAATAGCTGATGAATATGTTCACCTTATTCATGAAATATTTCCATAGGAGTATCAGTAATCAAGACATGAATCTACTGCCAGATCAAACTATGTCATGTCTGAGCTTTGGTAACTAATGGGATGGGAACTCTAAAAGGAGAAACATCTGACTGAGATGGAAAGAAAAAAAGATATGAAGTTCCATATATACTTTCCTCAATAGAGTCATCAAATGTTTCTTGTGATAGAGGGATAATTTCTTTTATAGATTGTGTCCCACTATTGGTATAGTGGTTACCAGAATGAGGGAGCTTCCTCAAAGTCTCACACAACTCCTTAATGAACTTAACCATTTATAAAGATAGAGGGATTGGTTAGGCAAATAGATTGTCCACATGATGAACTAGTATGCTTACCACACCACCCAGATAGGTTTATACCCAATCATGGGTATAATCATGATCAAGAAAGGTAAGAACATCAGTATATGGAAGAATGACTTAGTATCAGTGTCTTCACATGCCAACATCATCCAAAAATAGTGGATAATCACAGGGTGTTTCTCTCCTCGCAAACTGACCAAAGGAAGGGGGAGACCCTTTGGGTGTAGATGAACTAACAATAAAACTGATAAGGTTTATATTTCTCACAGATGATTATCTATTCCATCCTAGCTACAAGAACCCCATCCCAAAGGGATATCTTTCACAACCTTTCATCAAGAGAGACACTGCCATTGCCAATGATTGGCCAAGTCGGTGTAGGATAAATGGTGAAATAAAATATATCAAATCGACTCAACACATCAGTAACCTGATCATATCATAGTGACATGGCCCCAACCCTAGATATGTTCATAAACCTAGTACAAGTTAAGGCACCATGGATCGTGGTGGCATTGTAGTATTCGTAATAATAAAAATTCTCCCCTATCCATCCAAATAAAAACTGTAAAGGATTACTAATCCTATAGGGGATGTTTCCTTGCTGAGTGTGACCCATGAGTTGGTAAAGGAAAAATATAATTTTCACCTTTATATTATGGTTTCATCCCTCTGATAGCCACACTTCCATCACCAATGTACTGTCCCGAATTCCTAAACATGCATCCACAACTAAGAAACTCCCCCCATTCAGGAAGATGGCTATAAATCCTACCAATAAAAGGGTTGGATAGATCACTAAATTCATCTTATATCTCCATGAACTATGATCCCTAGCTTCCAAAATGGCCTAATATGAACTAATACTATCAAGAACCTACTTGGAAGGGCACCGATAAGGGAATAGAGCCTTCAACCAAACTCCATTGAAACAAAGGAAGTATTGATCAAATATTTGAAAGAGGTAAGTGATTTTAAAGTTATATCATTTATTAACTTCTATTTTATAATGATTAAAATGCCCCTCTCCAAGACTGGAGTCTGTAAAGGGTCATCTAATACATTTTTAGCAGGAAGGAACTCATCGTACATTCTTCAAGAGGGGCATCCCACCCAATTAGAAGATATCCCATATGTTGATTCCTATCCCGCAATGGGATAGATGAAATGAGTTGGTTATAATAAACCAATGGATAACCCGTTGTCGAATAATATTGGGCTAGAGAAAAATAATAAATTTGGAAGTCCATAATTGTTCATAAAGATTGTTGGAATATAACTGGTCAAAAAAATCTATGAAGATCTTATTGGACGATAATAGCCATTCCCATTCATTAGAAAATTTACCACTAGTTTGGAGATCCAATTTTGAGCTCCATCTTCCACCCAAGTTGTTTATAGAAGAGAAAAATATACTCTAATAGCTCTGAGCGATGGTCTAGTGGGAAAAATCACATCCTTCCAGACCCAAAGGAGATTTTTCCAACATATAAGATAACCCATGATATTGTGCTACAACCCATTGTATATCCTCATAAATTTTCATCTGAATACAGTAAATATAAGTTGACTCTTAGAAAGGAAGTGGATTGTAGTCTAATGAAGTAATGACAACATCATCCAGCATGCCAAACCTGTATAGAGGAAGATGGTGTGATAAAAAAGTATAATTCTATAGATTGATTGGAAGTAGCCATTTTAGAAACTTATTATCAGATTTCACATGGTATCAAGGGTTAGAATTTCAGTTTCAAGCAATCATGGCTCTTTTATTAGCTACAAAAGAATAACTATCATGAAAGTTAGAATCCATCTAAACAAATGTAAATGACATATGTCAGGTAGATAAAAATACAATCTTGTCAAAAAATAAATAAATAAAAAATCCAGAAGCTTCATGTGCATCACATGAATTATTAGGTAATTCATAAATCACATAAAGGAATCATAAAAGCACATGAACCCTCCAAATACTCATGATCGCATGACCTTAACATGGCTACACAAGCTGTATAATTTTTAAAGGATCATGCGATCAAGCCAGAAGATCCCATGAAATCCTAAAGACAATCAGCCTTCCCCACAACCAAGTTTAAAACAATTACCAAAGATAATACTTTGGATTGTTTTATTAGGGTCCTTATGAAAAGGAAGACTTGTGAAGTAGTTATCGAAAAATAGAATCGTGGTGAGGTCTTGTGATGGGTTATTGTGGAAAGGTCTTGGGACAAGGTTATATGACATGAGTAGGGTGTAAGTGCTCTACGAATCAAGTAATTAGTGAATGAACTTATAATGTCTTTGGTTTTTAGTGTAGGTTGAAACCCTCACCCATTTTGAATTTTTGGAGTTTGGTGGGTATGTAAAATCTTTTATTGTTTGAAATATCTCACTTATGAGTTTTCTATTAACCCAAATCCTTATTTTTTTACGGGTTTACGGGTTTTTCAAATGCCTCAGGAGTTCATATGGGTTTTGGGTGTGTTAGAGGATGGAGGTCCTAGATTTGGATATGTAGAGGTTGGGGAACATGGTTATATATAACTATGCAAACTCTTAGTGAAAATACCGGGCCCAAATTTTTCATTGAGCATAGTTCTGGGAAACCATGTGAGAGGAGTGCATGACCATGTGTGAACCTTTGTAATTCTTTTAAAGTGATTTCTCATGGATTTCATATGCAAGGGAAAATCTTGTGCAATCCGCATGGGTAGTGACATTTGGGAAGTATACTCACACTGTAGCATGCATGATTTGTGCATATTTATGGAAAAATATGCAGGATAATCGTGTAGGGATTGGATCCTATGCACCAAGAGAAACATGATTTCCATAGGGTTTAGAAAATCAAATGATCTAACTGTGTGGTATATTAAAAGGTTGAAATGTATAAAATTCTCCTACCTCCTTAATTAGGGTTTTCTATTTCTTTCTTCTCCTCTGTGCAAACACAATAGTGGTTCCTCCCATTTCTCTTCCTCTAGATTTCGAGCTATAATATCCATACAACCTATATTCTTTAATCTTACTTAGGAATTATATACATATCAGTTAGGATCTCCTATCCTTGATTCAATTTTTATTTTCCATCTCCCCATTGACTGATAAATCCATTCCAGTAATTTTCCCTATTTTCATGGAATTCATTTAAAACGTCGATTTCTCCCAAATCAGTTGGAGTTAGTGGCTAAGATCAGACATGCCTAAGTCTACATCTCTGAGGTAGGTAGTTCATGATTTTTCTTGTGATTTCATGAGAGTTTTATGGGAGCCACTTTTAGAATGTCGTTGTTTTGACCAAGAGACGCCCCTTTAAATTAATTGTTTTTTTAATTAATTTATTACACCTTATGAGATGCATATGGGAATTCTCGATTGAGACTATAAGTGGTTGAGTCATGTGAAAGGATTGGACCCTGGGCTGTTTAGCTAGATTTGTCCTTTTATTAAATTGATCTATTTATATCGAATTGAATTTTTTAGTTGATTTGAATAGATATATATATATATTGATTGAGATAAAATACTTAGGTCAATGGGATTATAACCGGCATGAACTAAGGTTGAGATAATGATGGATATCTGTTTGAGGTTATGTGATAATCAGGATGGGCTTGGCCTAAGGAATTTGGGGAGGGGGTTTGACTATTGGATGGGAGACTCTATTGTCAAATGAGGTGGATAAGCTGTTAGGTTATGGGAAATGATCATGTGACATTGGATGGCATGACCATCAGATTTAGCGATGTGGTTGTAGGAGCATGAGCTATTGGGATTGGTGTGGCCTAGGTGTAGATTGGTGATTTCCACTCAACCGTGTTGGCCAAAGCAGCATTTGGAGTCATGTGATCACAAGTTGACTCAATGATAAGGTGGATTAGACCACTCATGTGGGTAAATTCCCTATTATTTGTAGATTAGGTAAATGTATTTGGTTTATTTCTTTATAAAGCCACCAGGATGGTGAAGAACCACCAGATGAAAATTTTGAGGTGGTTGGTTAAGGGATGAGGCCCTCCATTCTGAAGCTATTGGGCCAAGATAATTTTGGAGGATGGGAATCACCATTCCTTGGGATAGAGGATATTGATCTGATGGTGATTAATATTTGTTGAAAGGCATCATTTTACCTCCAAACATTGATCATTGGGCCAACAAGTACTTTTGACGGGGGGTTTGGGGAACCAGATTTTATTTGATTAGGCATACCTTCAGGATATCAATTACTTAGTTAATGGTATGTGGTGTTGGTTTTATTTTGGAGGTGGAACCTATGGGTTCACCTAGGACTATATGATATCAAGGGGTTCCTTTTTCCATGGGTTAAGGATCCTTTTCTCCTTAGTTATTATGATATTGGATAAAGTTGTTAGGACCAATTTGTGTATATGGTTGTATTTGTTGTCAATAGTTGTTAATGAATATAAAGATGGAGAAGGAGATGAAGATGAACTAAAAAGTTGTTGAGAGTTATAATTCCGATGATTTTTGTCAAAAGAGATACATTTTCTACAATAATGAAACCATATCATAGAGAGTTATAGGACTTCAAGTTATAAAGTGATCAAGAAACATCTCACAATTCAAAGAGACCATGTAAGAGCTTACTTGAAGAGACATGATTTATTGCATGAGGGAACACGTAGAGATTTGATGATTTAAGAATGATCATAAAAATCTAAGAAGAAGATGCTAGTCATTTTCAGTGTTGACTAGAAATACTGAGATTGCTGTAAGATGGATTATTGTTGAAGGGCTTTACGATATATTATGTTTGTGAAGAAAGAAGATGATTGTTGAAGAAGAAAGATGATAGTGAATTAGCATGGGTGTTCTTGAAGAATGTCGTTTTCTAGATTTTTCAAATTTTTTAGACCTCTAAATAATGATTTTATTTTTGGAGATGGAAGGATTTCTTCATATTAGGGAACGAGATGTGTAATGGTGAAGGAAATCGACAAAGGAAGAAAACAACATACCTCAGAACATGGATCACATTCCATGTTATGGGAATCATTTGTGACGGCGTACATTGCAGCAGAAAGGGTATTTGGAGTGGTGTGTAGAACCAAAAAGAGTTTGCAGCACTAGTACACGGTAAAGGAGTGTGGTACGCGGAATGTTTCTGAAAATGGTTCATAGGATGGTATGCGGTGAAGGTAGAGCGGTTTGCAGAATGAATCTCGGTACCAAAAATGGTTCACCATAGAAGGATTTGTGATACACGAAATGGCTCATCATTGGTGGAAGACATGCAGTATGCGGACCGACAGACACACAATATGCAGTGAAGGTTCGCAGTTCACCCAAGGGTTGCAGTACGTGATTGAAGCCTTCAGTATGCGGATGGAGTTCAGTATGCGATGAAGTTTGTCCCACATTGAAAATTTGGGTAAAAAGGATTAGTGAAGTTTGTGGAGTTATGTTCCTATATAAGGAGTGTCATTCCCTTCATTAAGGTAGATCAAATTCGACAAGAAAATATCATCGATGTGGAAGAACTCAGTTAAGTCCGAAAGTGTACGCATGAGAGATTCTCTATAGAATGAAGTGGTATGTGATAGATGAAACGGTTCATGATATTTAAAGGAGCTGTCCGTGGAAGAGATTTTGCATAGAAAAAAATGCTATGCAAGAGATGATATAATTAAATTTTTTTTAATAAGCTCGCCAAAGGAAGAAATTTTATGTGAAGGCGGAACGCAGAGGTGGTACGCGAAGATGGGATGCATAGGCGATGTGCGAAGGTGGTATTGAGAAGAGGTACATGGAGGTGGTACGCAGATCAGGCATGAAAAACCGATCAGGCATGGTGCGCGGATCAGGCACGATACGTAGAGGAGGCACAATACGCTGAGTAGTTGTGATACACAGAGCAGGCATAGTATGCAGAACATGTATAGAACGTGGAATAGGTGTGCTGCGCATAGCAGACGTGGTACACCGAACATGCATGGTCTGCAGAGTAGGTGTAGTAGGCGCAGTAGGCGCGGTAGGCGCAACAAGTGCGGTAGGCGGAGCAGGCATGGTAGGCGGAGCATGCACGGTAGGCGGAGCAGGTGCGGTATGTCGAACATGTGTAGTCTGCAGAGTAGGAACAGTAGGCGCAGCAGGCGCGGTAGGCAGAGCAGGCCTGGTAGGCGGAGCATGTGCGGTAGGCGAAGCAGGCGCGGTACGCAGAGTAGGCGTAGTATGCAGAACAAGCCCGGTATGTAGAGCTGGCGCAGTACACAGAGCCGGTGCGGTACACGGAGCAGGTGTTGTACACAGAGAAGGCGCGGTACATGGAGCATACGCAGTACGCAGAGCAGCCCCGGTATGCAGAGGATCTGCAGGTACAGGGAGCAGGCACTGTACGCGGAGCAGGCGCGATACGCGGAGGAGGCGCGGTATGCGGAGCAGGTGCGGTACGCCAAGCACGCGCGGTATGTGGAGCAGGTGCGATACGCGGAGCAGGAGTGGTACGCAGAGCATGCGCACTACACAGAGTAGGTGCGGTATGCCGAGAAGGACCGATACACGGAGCAGGTGCGGTACAGAGATTAGGCACGGTACGCGGAGCATGGGCGGTACACGGAGCAGGCGGGGTACGTGGAGCAGGGGTAGTACACGGAGCAGGCGAGGTACGGGGAGAAGGAGGGGTACGTAGAGGAGAGGCGGTAAGCGGAGGAGGCACGATACGCGGAGGAGGCGCAGTACGCGGAGGAGGCGCGGTACGTGGAGGAGGGGCGGTACGCGGAGCAGGCGCGGTATACGGAGGAGGAGCGGTACGCGGAGGAGGTGTGGTACGCGGAACATGCATGGTATGGGGAGCAGGCACGCTACTCGTAGGAGGCGCGGTACGCGGAGCAGGCGCGGTATACGGAGCATGCGCGGTATGTAGAGCAGGGGCGGTATCTGGAGCAGGCGTCGTACGTGGAGTAGGCATGGTATGCGGAGGAGGTGCGGTATGCAGAGCAGGCGCGGTACAGGGAGCAGGCTCGGTACGTGGAGGAGGGGCGGTACACGGAGGGGGGGTACGCAGAGGAGGGGCGGTACACGGAGGAGGGGCGGTACGCGGAGCAGGCGCGGTATAGGGAGCAGGCGCGGTACGCGGAGGAGGCGCGGTACATGGAGGAGACGCGGTACGAGGAGGAGGCGCGGTACGCGGAGCAGGCGCGGTACGAGGAGAAGGCGCACTATGCAGAGGAGGCGCGGTACGCGGAGCAGGCGCGGTATGCGGAGCAGGCGGGGTACGCGGAGCAGGCGCGATACGCGGAGTAGGCACGGTACGCGGAGCAGGCGCGGTACGCGGAGCAGGCGCGGTACGCGGATCAGGCGCGGTACGCGGAGCAGGCGCGGTACGCGGAGCAGGTGCGGTATGCTGAGCAGGCATGGTACATGGAGAAGGCTCGGTACGTGGAGTAGGCATCATGTGCAAAGGAGGTGCGGTACGTGGAGCAGGCTTCATACACAGAGTAGGTGCAGTACACAGATTAGAGACAATTCACAGAATCATGAACAGTTTGCGGAAACAAAAACAAAATAAATAATGGTTGTGATTCTAGTAAAGAAAGGGGATGAAGCTCTAGTGCATTCCTTAATTTCACTAAAGGAGAAAACTAAATATAAAAGGGCATCAATTTGGGACTTTGATGCAGGTAGTGTCTTGTGCTGAATAGAGACAAAGTCTTACATTCCAATCTGTTGAAGCAACCTTCAAGTCAATAAACTGATTGAGACTTCACCCAAGGCATTAAGCCAGGGGGAGATAGCAGAAGTGATCCGAGGGAAACGATGAGCTATCCCTGAACTTTTAGGTAGTGTGCCTGGGACATAGTGACTGTGCCCGAACCTTTGTAATCCACAAATAGTGAAAATTAGTGGAATTAGGTACAACCAGCAACCTATCAGTGTATGCTGCTTGGACATAGCCCTTAGTGGTGAACTGAGTAAAAAAGTGTTGTGTTGTCTATCGGTATGTGATTGTTTTAATTACTGCACATATCCATTATATAGATTTTAAAAAGGGTTCCTTCCAATGTGGGAACAAGCTTTAGTAAAGATGAGAAAAATTTGACACCCTAATTCACCCCCCTCTCAGGGTGGTCTAGGGTCCTTCAATTGGTAATAGAGAGCAATGGTTTACGTATGTTGGAAACTCTTCAGTAATTTTATTCAGAAGAGGATTTGAGTTTCCTTTCTTAGGACAAAAACGATGATCAGTCTTGATGAAAGTTCAGTTATCTCCAAGCAAAATTCTATACCGAGCAAGACCATGATGAACAGTAAAAATAATGAGAATAGACAGTTGAAGAATTCCATCTTATCTAAAGAAGAGGTAGTATGTGGTTATCTATTCCATTGGGAAAATGATGATGTTTCATTCTTGTAAAGAAAATATAAGGGAGATTGAGAGGTATGTGTTTTCTCCCTAGATCAATCTTCAGCCTCAGATGAAATTGATAGACTACAAAAATGCCTTTATGATATCTCCAAAGATAGATTCGTTGGTATTTTTAGAATATTTTAAAGTATGCAGAAATAAATAACCCAGTTAAGAAAAGACACAGATTCTATAGAGGAAGGCTTGGTAAAGAAAATATCATAATGATATAAGATCACTAGAGAGATTGAATCCTTTGAACAAACAAGGAGGAAAAATGAAATAAATACATCAAAATGGATCAAAGAAGTTGAAGAGGAAGAGAGAGTCAGAAAGGCTCATGAAAAAAATATCTATGTGCTTGAAGAGAAACTTCAAAATTATACTAACGTCAAGGGTCTAAAATTGGAAGGGATATCCCAAAACATCAAGGGACATGACTCTTTGATTCAGAATAAAATGATACTACATGAGGAATAATTTGTTAGAATGAAGAAGGCTTGTGAAGAGAGGATGAAAATTATTGAATATCGAAAGGTCATTCTCAATAAGAAATGTCTATAATTGGATTCTTAGTTGACCAAACTTGTGGAAACACATATTAAGACTTCAAAAAGTATGAAAAAATTTCTGTTGGTACTCAATGCTCACTGAATGATTCTAAATCTAAAATATCTCCAACATGTGACAAGAAGATTATGAAAACTCTTAATAATCTATCTCAAGAAACAGTGTCTGTTGCTACTCAATGAACACTAGAGGATTGTCAAAAGACCTCCAACATGTGATAATAAGATCGTAGCTTCACTCATTGATCTATAAAAAGTAGATGAGACGAATAAGGTTCCATCCAAAACATCTTATACTCATGTTTCCAAATATGCTTCCATAAGCACTATAGGTTGGTAGAGAAATTCAAAACAAGTATGGATGAGGAAAGGTGAGGAGTCACATATCACCATGTATAGGGTGAATATGAAAAAGAATGTGGGGGGTGATTCTCCATGAAGAGAACAATAAGTCAAGAAGATGGTCCAACCACCAAATATAAAGAATACATGATTTTTGGGTCAATAATGGTGCTGCAAAAGATTTGAGCATTATGCACTGGATTTTTTGTACAATCCCTTCAATGAAAAAGCATAGAGAAAGACTATATCAAATGAATGAAATCCATAGAATGAGAGGAAACATCTGTAGTTCCATAAGCATCTGTTTACTGAAAAATTATTTGGAATGCTTGATAACATCTGTGATGTATGCAATGGAAGTGGTCACAAGGTAGGTACATGCCCATATCAACATGAATTCATTGTTGATAAGAAAAGAATAACTCCGATGTCAGCTAAGTATGAAGAAGCTACCTTGGGAAGAAATTAGAAGAATATTGTGAACACATATTTTCCCATGAAGATTTCATGTAGGGAAGATGAGAAGACCCTGGACTTTGGACCTATTAAATTGAAGAGCAATTCATCCAAAATGGAATCTAAGAGGGATGCCACTCAAATGAACCTATGTCGAGGATCCAAACCAACTGAAATAGTTCCAAATGACATGTTGGCCATCTAGCCATAAGATTTGGAAAGAATGAGGAAAAATGAAGATGAAAAGGCCAAGGTTGGTGCTAAAAGAAAAGTAAAACTTTCACGTGATAAAGATAAAGTTTATGAGATAGTGAGAACCAAAGGAGACAGACATGTTAAAGAAGTTCTGGGTGAGAGATGTATGAAATCTGGTCATATTGAAAAAGTTTGTCTAACCATAATACCAGATCAAGAATAAGTCCTTTAGAGGAGTAATAATGTATCACTCATGATGGATGTTAAGAAGAACAATTCTCTATGAAAAGCAGAAGAAAATGTGAAGATATTGATGCCACATCATCATAGATAAAAAAATATGCTCAGATGCGCAAACATGAAGAAAAGAGAAAATGGATCATCACGGTTGAGAAAACCATCTCAACATTCATGCTCACATTGAAGAAGAAAGAATGGAACACCTTATTCTCTAAATCATTTGTGTATTTTATTTTTGCTGATAATACATGTAATTGAAGGTGAAGTATGCTCTCAGAGGGAGAACCTGAGAAGTAGTGAATGCTATCAAATCTTGATAGCTAAGCTGAATAAGTTTATATCCTTGGAGGATTTTTCAATTGATATTCAATGATTAAAATGATGAAGGATCACCCTTGATGAAGATGATAAGGATTGTTTTTACTGGGGGAGAGACAAATGAAGAATATTTCAGAATTATTATTTCAATCAGTATCAACTTTAGTTGGTATTATATTCAATAACTCTGGAAATTTTTTGAATAAAATTTCATTGGAAAAGGTATGTAATTTCTCAAACTCTCATCCTTGGTTACACAGAATAAATATCATTTCACAAAGGGGGAGTAACTGAATTAATCAGTGACATAAGAATAATGGAAGTTTCCCAAGGCCACTTATCCTATCAATTGCACTTGAATGATTTTGATAAATTTGTTAAAGTAAGTGCATTAGTTTCTAATTGATTATTTCCTATCACTTTAAATATCTTCAAACTGGAATGAAAGTGGAAAACCCTTGAAAAAAAAGTACATGAGTTCTCATCTCATCTGGTATCATGATTAGTGAATAATGGAAAACCTTGTTGTCTAAATAAAATACTCCTATTTTCTACACAGATCATTTCTCAAGTGGAATTAGAATGATATGAATGATGTCACATTGATCAAGAAAGGACTGATACCCTTTTTCTATGACCTTTATATTTCTTATTAATAAGGGGAGAGAGAAAGTGAAATGAAAGTTTTAAAGGTAGAGATAATGAAAAAGAAATATGGGAGATAAAAGATTATCATTTTGATATTAACACATTAATTTGAGGAGGACTTTACAGTATTGACAAAAAAATACAAAGGGGGAGATTGTTGGGACTACTTTGTGTATATGGTTGTATATTTTGTCATGATTTGTCAATGAAGATCAAAATGAAAATAGAGATGACCAAGAACTCCAAAGTTGTTGAGAGTGGTAATTTAGAGGATTTTTGTCTAAATTGATACATTGTCTACAATAATGAAATCATCTCATAGAGTGTTGTAGGTTTGAAGTTCTAAAGTGATCATGCAACATCTCACTATTCAAAGAGACCATAAAAGTGCATACTTGAAGAGACATGCATTATTGCATGAGAGATCATGTGAAGATTTTAAGATTTAATAATGATCATACAAAGTTGAGAAGTTGATGCCAATCATTTTCAGTGTTGACTGGAATGACTAATGTTTCTAGAAGATAGATGATTGTTGAAGGGATTCATGATAGATAAGGTTCGTGAAGAATGTAGATAATTGTTGAAGAAGAAAGATGATAGTGAATTAGCATGGGTTTTCTTTACGAATTTCTTTTTCTAACATTTTTCAAATTTTTGGACCTCCAAATTGAGATTTCATTTTTGGAAATGGAAGGTTTTATTAATAGGAGTGAATGAGATGTGGAATGGAGAAGGAAATCGGCAAAGGAAGAAAACTGCGTACCTCAGAACATGGACCACGTACCATGTTTTGGGAATGGTTTGTGACCGCGTACCTTGCATCAGAAATGGTATGGAGAGGAGTGCGTAGAACCGAAAATAGTTCACAGTGACAATACATAGAGAAGGTGTGCGGTACATGGAATGTTGCTGAAAACAGTTCACTGGGCAGTATGCGTTGAAGGTGTAATGGTTCTCAGAATGGGTCTCAGTACTGAGAATGGTTAGCTACAGAAGGAGTTACGGTATGCGGAATGGCTTGTCGTTGGTGGAAGAGATGCAGTATGTGGACTGACAGACACATGGTATGCAGTTAAGGTTTACAGTTCTCCCAAGGTTCGCAGTACATGGTTGAGGCTTATAGTACATGTATGGATTTTAATATGCGATGAAGTTTGTCGCACATTGAAAATTTGGGTAAAATAGATTAGTTAAATTTACTAAGTTATTTTCATATATAAAGAGCGATAATCCCATCATTAAGGTAGAGAGGATTTGTTAAGAAAATATCATCAATATGGAAGAACGTGGCTATGTTCAAAAGTGGTATGCATGAGAGATTCTACATAGGACGAAGTGGTACGTAAAAGACAAAATGGTTTTCAAAATTTGAAGGAGAAGTCCGAAAAAGAGATTTTACGTAGAAAAAAATGGTATGAGAGAGGTGATATAATTCATATAATTTGAAGAAGAAGTCAGTGGAAGGAAGAAACAGTATGTGAAGGCTGAACACAAAGGTGGTATGTGAAGATGGAATGTAGAGATGGTACATGAAGGTGATACGCAGAAGTAGTATGCAGAAGCGGTGCACAGATCAGGCGCGAAATTCGGATCAGGTGTGGTAAGATGATCAGGCATGGTACATAGAGTAGACATAATACACTGGGTAGGAATGGTACGTGAAGCAGGTGAAGTACGTAGAACAGGCATAGTATGCAGAATAGGCGTGGTACACAGAATAGGTGCGGTACGCATAACATGTTTTGTATGCAGACCAGGCGCGGTATGCTGAACATGCATGGTACAAAGAAAAGGGGAGGTATGCAGAACATGCATGGTACGAAGAAAAGGCATGGTACATAAAATAGGCATGGTATTCATAACATGCACAATACACAGAACATGCAATGTACGCAGAATAGGTGCGGTACGCAGACCAGGTGTGGTACGTAGAGTGGGCGTGGTTTGTAGAGTAGGTGCGGTACATGGAGTAGGCGTGGTACGCAGAGCAGGCGGTATGCGGAGCATGCCCGACATGCAGAGAAGGCATGGTACGTGAATCAGGCTCGGTACATGGAGCAGGCGTGGTATGCCGAGCAGTTTCGGTATGCCGATCAGGTGTAGTATGTAGAGCAGGAGCGATTCGAATATCAGATACAATTTGTAGAATCAAAAATAGTTCGCGGAAATGAAAATATCATAAAGGAAATTTGTGATTCTAGCGAAGAAAGGGGAAGAATTTCTAGTGCATTAAGTAATTTGACTAAAGGAAAAAACTAAATATAAAAGTGCATCAATTTGGGACTTCGATGCAAGTAGTGTATCATGCTGAATAGAGACAAAGACTTCCATGCCAATCTTTTGAAGCGACATTCAAGTCGATAAACCGAGTGAGACTTCACCCAAGGTAGTGAACTAGGGGGAATCAGTGGAATTGATATGAGGTAGGTAGTAATCTATCCCTGAATCATTAGGTAGTGTTCCTAAGATAGAGTGACTATTCCTGAACCTTTGTAATCCAAAACTAGTGAAAATTAGTGGAATTAGGTATGACCAACAACTTGTATGTGTACGTGTAATGACCCAAACTTTTTAATAATATTTATTTCCTAAATTTTTGTGTTATTTTATTTTATACTAAACAAAATTTTATCCTTTAATTAATGAAGTGAGTATAATTAAATGAGACCGTTGGGTTTTTACTGCTATATGGTCATTGGTCAATATGACCATTGGAAACTAAATTCTTAACGTTAAAATTATTGTTTATAAATTAAAATGATCTTTGTTAATTAATAAATAAAGAAGAGTCGTTAACATAATCCAATAGAATTGGGCCATATGAAGCCTATCTGTCGGAGCTTGGGAAAGAGGTAGCATCACTGGGCTTTGCTCTGAACCAAGCCCAAGCCGAACTTTAACATGTGAAGCTTTAATGGAATCACCTAAGGGAGAAGTTCAAGCTGATAGAAATCACCAATCAGGAAATATTGTCCAATCCACCCCAAGATTCTATCACCATAGCACACCTTACACTTGGGTACTATGTAGGTGTTATAAGGGGCTATATAAAAAATCCTTACATTCTGTAATGCTTTTATATAAATAAATTTTTTACTTCTTATTATGGTAAATTTTTTGAATTTCAAATGTCAGGATAAATATAGCATGAATTTATAGAAGTTCTATATTATTGATGAGTTTTGGAAAAAGGGGGTATTTTATAATATTTTTTTATTCTTTAAATAGTTAATAATGTGAATTGATTTTCAAAAAATGGTCTTCTACAGTTGTGTTCAGTAATAAATTTAAATTCTAGTAATATCAAATTATTTTTTTAGTGAATATTAATGTATGAATAGTAACATACCCATATGAATAGTAATGAATAGTAATAAATAGTAAATAGACCAAAAAATAGAAACTTCACCCATGAATGAATAAATACGATTTTGACATCTTAAAAGTAAAAAAAAACAATCATAGTATATGGTTTGGTATTTTTGTTTGTCATTAATATTTTATTTAAAATTTTATAATTAATTTAATAATTTAAAATGGAAAAGTATTATCATGAAATTTAATCATAAATTGTTACTTTATTGTGTTATGGTTATACAATAATTTTAAGGGAACCTTTCACCCTACACTTTTAAGTCATGACTTCCTTTATGTTATGTCTTATAGTTCCATTTTATTATGCTGGGGCATGTTATTATATATCGTTACTACCATCCATTTGATGTCCAAATGATGAGATACCCTTTCCGCTCTCATCAATTGATTTTCTGAATTTTTTAAGTGACGCCGTTAGGCTGCCAAATGTTTTGTAAAAGAAATCAATCTTCTCTTTCCTTTCATGATTCATTTTCATGTGGTATGTCATTCAAATATCCATACCATGTTCTTATCTCCATTTTATAATGGATTTATACTATATTATGAGTTATTTATGAGTGTTTTACCCTTGACCCTATCATTTTAATGTTTTTTAAAAGGGTGTTATGTAGCTGTTGTGCTGCGGAATTTTCATCTCAAAATTCCTCTCTCTTTCTCTAAAGAAATTCTCTTGTTTTATTTATGTGAATACCCATACCTATTTATTTTCTATGGGTGTTCATAAATAAAAAAAATGATATATTTGATTCTATAATTGACATAAATATAACCCTCGATACCTTTCCATGGGTTATAAATGACATAATCGTTTTTTAAAACTTTTAAAATGTCACAATTTTGAAATAAAACCCATTTTTTTGTATTTATTAAATGTTTGATTATGAGCTATGTGGATCACATGAAAGTAAATACATATTAAGGGTGCACCCAGATAGCACTCCAATTCATTGGGTAAAGAATTTAATCTATAGAGATTACATGTTTCACGATACCTTGGTGAATAACCTTGGTTATTTTTATGAAACCTTGGGGACAAACCTTGGTGATTTTTTCCTGAATGTCTAAATTAAAAGTTGTAGCCACATATTCATGTTATGGTTCATGTTATTTTCATTATGAAATGCCTCTACTTCCATTGCTCATGTCTTTATGTTTTTATCAAGTTCTTATTGATTTCACAAGTAAACTGATTCCCTTATTTTTCTTTATTGGGCCTTCTGCTCACCCTTTCCTTTGATGTATCTCTCCAGGTTATGAGATGCAGTAAATGTACTTAGGATGAAACTATTATGAAGACTGAAAAGTGTATTAGATTGATGTTTTATATTTTTTTATGTATTATGTCCCTCATTTCCAAGACACTATACTTTAAAGATCCTCTATATGTAAAATGTAATGAAAAGTTATGTAATAAAAATGCGGGATTCCATAGTTGGTATCAAAAAAAAGTTTAGTTATTTATGGAAATTAGGATAAAAAAACATTACAAATAATCCTATAGAAAAGTTTAAATATAAGAAAACTTCCTGGTATTTTAGTGAGTATTGAGTAAGTGGTTTATCAAGAAAATACATCCCTGTCGGGATACGAGAAGGTAAAGGTGGCTCTGGCACAGAGGTACCTGGGAGTGAAAACTCTGACAAGGAGTTTTGGGCTTGACCTGGGGTATCTTGGTATATGACAATGGGCTTTGCTTCACTCATGGTTATGACACTCCTGGGGGATATGTTTGGTTAATCAAAGCTTTTTATGAATCATTATGAAAGGTTTATAGAAAAATGTAATTGTTTAAAGAAGTTTTAAGACAAAAATACTTTATAGTTAAAATATTTGTAAATTAAATAAGTTTCTCACTATGGTTTTATTCTTTTATAAAATGGCAGAAAATAGGAGGAACCGTGAAAATGGTGACCACAACGGGCCATGCACTGACAACCGTCCAATGGAAGCTAAAATGGAAACATTCATGAAAATGTTGAACCAAATGACTCAAGTTATGAGAAATTACTTGAATCAAGCTGAGACACTGACATCACCATGTAGGGAACAACATTCTATTGAATAATTTATACATCAACAAACACCAATCTTCAGTAGATCAACTGACCCATTGGTTGCTGGACAGTTTATCAGCTCTATAGAGAAGATATTTTTTGTGATCTACTGTTTAGAGTAAGAGAGGGTCACCCTGGTTGTCTATCTCTTAAAAGGAGAAGTTTTTTAGTAGTTGGAACTAATTAAAAAAAGGAATCAAAGAGTAGAGGTTGTATCTATGGGGTGGGAAGAGTTCAGAGGGATCTTCATCAGTAAGTACTCCCCTCGTTCCATGAGAACAGGAATGGAGAAGGAGTTTCTCAAGCTGAAGCAGAAGGATAATGAATCTGTGGGAAGCTACGAGATGAACTACACAAGGCTTTCATGTTACACCTCAAGCATTTTCATTGATCCTAATGGTAAGGTTGATAGATTCTTCAGTGGACTGAGACCTCATCTGCAGAAGAATCTAGCCTACTGAGACTATGAAATCTATGAGGAGATCGTACAGAGTGCAATGAAAGTCAAACTGGAGTTTGGTGAGACACAGTGGTATCATAAATATAATGATAAGAAGATATTTATGGAGAACAACTTACTATATACCATTGATTAGGGATGAAGAGGAAAGAAAGTGCAATGTCCCACGTGTAATAAATGTGGGAAGAAGCATTTGGGGAACTGCCTGCTCAGGAGCAGGAAATGCTACAAGTGAGGAAGAGATGGCCATATTGCGAGGAATTGTCGTAGTCAGGTGAAACCTCAACTTCCTAACACTAACGATAAGGGAAATATGGTTCATGCCCTACCTAATGTCCAGTCATTTAAGTGTGGACAAATTGGGCACTTTTCCAATCACTGTCCAAATCTGAGGGTAGTGGTGGGGAATTACCATCAGCCTCAGCAACAGCCAGGGGAATAAGGTCGTACCTTTGAAATCACTATGACTGAAGTTGAAGCTCAAAATGATGTGGTGTAAGGTACTATTTTTGTTCTATCAATGCTATAAAATACTTTGTTTGATTTTTTTTCAATGCATTTCATTATTTCCTCTAGGTCTGCAAAGAATTTAGAATCATCCCACGATTAGCTAAAAGTAGAGTTATCTGTCAAGAATCCTGGTGGGATTATCCAAGAATTTGAAATGTTTAGAAACTCTTGTATTTAATTTAGTGAGAAAAATCTTATTGCAAATCTAGTAGTCATTCCCATGCTATAATTCGACATTATACTAGGGATGGACTAGCTCTCAAATTATAGTGCTAAGATCAAATGTTGGAACAAGGAAATATCAGTAGTACTGAATGAAAAAACTATAGTTATATTCTAAGGAGAGATATATCAAACTTATCTTTTTCTTGAATAACCTCCTATATCCTTCTTTATGGACCTGATCGGTGAAGAGAAAGAAGGAAATGAGAGTTTGACAATAGAAAATGTCCCCATAATCCAAGAATATGTTGACATATTTCCAGAGGAGTTACCCGGACCTCCCCCAGAAAGAGAGGTAGAGTTATCCATTGAACTCATACCTAGATCCCATATGATATCAAAGAACCTCTATAGGATGGAAAATGTGGAGCTGGAGGAGTTACAGAAACAACTCCAAGATATTTTGGAGAGGGGGTTTATCTGACCAAGTGTGTCTCCTTGGGATGCACCTGTTCTCTTTGTGAAGAAGAAGGATGGATCAATGTGGCTATGCATTGATTATAGAGAACAAAATGGGATCACAGTAAAGAAAAAATACCCTCTTCCAAGAATTGATGACTTATCTGACTAACTTCATGGGGCTCAATTCTTCTCTAAGATTGATCTTCGATCTGGTTATCATCAATTGATTATTAAAAAATAAGATATTCCAAAAACTGCCTTCCGATCAAGATATGAGAATTATGAGTTTGTTGTCATGACTTTTGGAATTAAAAATGCACCTACTATTTTTATGGATTTGATGAATAGAGTCTTTAAGTACTACCTTGATAACTTTGTGGTAATTTTTATTTATGATATTATGATATATTCCAAAATTCACATGGAGCATGAGGATTATCTAAGGGTTATTTTGAAAACTCTACGGAAGGAGAGGATTTCTAGTAAGTTCAGAAAATTTGAATTATGGTTACAACAAGTTTCTTTATTGGGGAACATTGTTACCAATGAAGGAATCACAGTTGACCCTACAAAGAAAAAATTTGTAGAGGAGTGTCCTCTTCCTACAATAATAACTGAGATTTGTTGTTTCCTTGGACTAGAGAGATATTATAGGAGTTTTGCAAAAAAAAATTCACAAAATTCTAATACATTGACCAAGTTAACTCGAAAAGGGGTCAAGTTCATCTAGACAAAAGAAGTGTGAGGAAAGTATATAGGAGCTGAAGAAGAGATTGGTTACTGCACCCGTGTTAACTTTTCCTCCAAGCGGAGAAGGATTTGTTATTTTTAACGATGCATCTCTAAAAGGGCTTGGGTGCGTCCTCATGTAAAATGAAAAAGTCATTGCTTATGCATCTCGACAGTTGAAGAATCATGAGCAGAACTATCCTACGCATGATCTAGAGCTGGCTGGGGTTGTTTTTTCTCTGAAGATATGGAGGCACTATCTTTATGATGATAAATGTGATATATACAAAGACCATTAAAGTTTGAAGTATATTTTCACACAAAAGGAATTGAAAATGAGACAAAGGAGATGGTTGGAACTTCTCAAAGACTATGACTGTTCAATTCATTATCATCCCGTAACAACAAACAAAGTCGTTGATGCATTTAGAATGAAAGACCCTGTTGTTCAATCCATTAGGATGATTCAAAGAGATCCCTTGATCAATGAACTAGTAAATTTGGACATGGGAATTATAAAGGAATATCATTAACCCTAACCCAAATGATTTCTCAACTGTCATTACTAGAGAAGATTAAGAATTCTCAAAAAAATGATCCTTTGTTAGAGAAAAAAATTTGAAGTTGTGAAGGATGGGAAGTTTACTGAGTTCAATATTGATTAAGAAGGTGTACTGAAATTTCATACAAGACTATGTGTTTCATCTATTCTAGAGATAAAGAAGGATCTGATGGATGAAGCTCATAGTTATAATTTATCTACACATTCAGGAAGCATTAAAATGTATAGGGACATTTGTGATCATTATTGGTGGGATAATATTAAAAGAGAGATTGCAGACTACACTTCAAGGAGCCCAGTATGTCAGAAAGTGAAGGCAGAGCGACAACTTCCTAAAGGGGTACTGCAACCACTACCCATACCAGCATATAAGTGGGACGATATAACTATGGACATCGTCACTAGTCTCCCAAGAACATATAAAGGAAATAATGTGATATGGGTTATTATGGACCATCTCACCAAAACTGTCCATTTTATCTCAATTCGGGAAGATTTATCTCTTGATTAACTTGCCAGAATTTATGTGAAGGAAGTGGTAAAGATGCATGGAGTTCGACTTTCTATCATATCTGATCATGACCCAAGGTTCACATCAAAATTCTGGAGAAGTATTAAATATTATCTAAGCACTAAATTGAATTTCAGTATGGCATATCACCCCAAACTGATGTAAAATCTAAAAGGAATATTCAAACACTCAAGGTCATGCTGAGAACATTCTCAATGGAGTTTAAAGGAGGATGGGATCAACATATCACTTTAGTTGAGTTCTCTTTCAATAATATCTTTCACACGAGCATTCAAATGTAACCCTATGAAGCTCTATATGGGATGTGATGTATAACTTCTACTTATTGGGATGAAGCTGGTGAGAGAAAACTTTTTGGGCCTGATCTTGTGTAAGAGATGATAAAAAAATTTCCAGTCCATCCAACAACACTTTAAGGATGCTCAGAGTTGGAAAAAGAGCTATGCAGACAACCGTCAAAGGGACTTGGAGTTTCATGTTGGTGACAAAGTATTTCTTCAAATTTCACCGTAGAAGTGACTCATGAGGTTTGGGAAGAAAGGGAAGCTCATCCCTAGGTACATTGGCCCCTATGAAATCCTTGATCATGTAGGAGTAGTGGCCTATCAATTTTCACTTCCTCCAAATATAGCATAAGTGAATGATGTCTTCCATGTATCCCTCTTGAAGAATTACATTACCTGACCCTTCACATGTACTAAATCCATATTTGGTATAATTGGAACCTGACCTCTCTTATGAGGAGCAGCCGATGGAGATCTTGGATCATAGAGACAAGGTTCTACGCAACAAGACTACCCACCTTGTTAAGGTGTTGTGGAGGAACCAAAAATGTGAAGAAGCCACATGGGAACCTAAGGAGTCTATGAGACAGTAGTACCCACACCTTTTCTCATTAGAGGGTATGAGATAAAATTTCCGGGATGAAATTTCTTAAGGGGGAAAGAATGTAACGACATGAACTTTTTAATAATATTTATTCCCTAAATTTGTGTATTATTTTATTTTATACACAACAAAACTATATAATTTAATTAAATAAGTGAGTATAATTAAATGAGACTGTTGGGTTTCGACTGTTATATGGACATTGGTCAATATGACAATTGGAAATGAAATTCTTAACGTTACAATTATTGTTTATAAATTTAAATGATCTTGGTTAATTAATATAGAAAGAATAGTCTATGGCATCATCCAGTAGACTAGGGTCATATGAAGCCCATCTGTCAGAGCCTGGGAATGAGGTAGCATCATTGGGCTTTTCTCTATACCAAGCCCAAGCCGAACTTCAACATGTGAAGCTTGAACGGAATCTCCTAAGGGAGATGTTCAAGCTGATAGAAATCACCACTTGGGCAATGTTGTTCGAGCCACCCCAAGATTCTATCACCATAGCACACCTTACACTTAGGTCCTATATAGGTGTTATAAGGGGATATGTAATAAAGCCTTAGTTACTTTCTGTAATCCTTCTGTATAAATAAATTTTTTACTTCTTATTATGTTAGAATGTGTGAATTTAAAATGTCTGGATAAATATAGTATGAATTTATAGAAGTTCCATATTATTGATAAATTTTGGAAAAAGGGGGTATTTTAAAATATTTTTGTATTCTTTAAATAGTTAATAATGTAAATTGATTTTCAAAAAATGGTCTTCTACTGTTGTGTTCAGTATTAAATTTAGAGTCTAATAAGATCAACTTATTTTTCCTAGTGAATAGTAAGGTATGAATAGTAACATACTCGTATGAATAGTAATGAATAGTAATAAATAGTAAATCGACCACAAAAATAGAAACATCACCCATGAATGTATAAATACAATTTAGACATCTTAAAAGTGAAAAAAACAATCATAGTATATGTTTTGGTATTTTTTATGCCATAAATATTTTATTTACAATTTTATAAATAATTTTGTATTTTAAAATGGAAATTTATTTTCATAATATTTAATCATAAATTTTTACTTTATTGTATTATAGTTATATGATAATTTTAAGGTAACCTTTCACCCTCCTCTTTTAAGTCATGACTTCCTTTATGTTATGTCTTATAGTTACATTTTATTTTGTGAGGGATTGTTATTCTATATATTTACTACTATCCATTTAATTTCCAAATAATGAGATAACATTTCCTCTCTCATCAATTGATTTTTTGAATATTTATGTGACGCCGTTAGGCTGCCAAATTTTTTGTAAAAGAAATCACATCTTCTCTTTCCTTTCAAGTTTCCTTTTCATGTGGTATGTCATTAAAATATCTATAACATGTTATTATCTCCATCTTATTATGGTTTTATACTATATTATGAGTTATTTATGAGTAGATTAACCTTGTACCCTCTCTTTTTAATGTTTTCTATAAGGATGTTATGTAGCTGTTATGCTGCGGAATTTTCATCTCGAATTTCCTCACTCTTTGTCTTAAGAAATTCTTTTATTTAATTTATGTGAGTATCCAGACCTATTTATTTTCTATGGGTTTTCATAAATAAAAAAATGATATATTTGAATCTATAATTGACATATATATAACCCTCACTCCCTTTCCATGGGTTATAAATGACATAATGATCTTTTTTTAGAACTTTTAATACATCACAATTTTGAAATGAAACCAATTTTTTTGTTCTCTATGGGTTATCTATGAAATGTTTGATTATGATATATGTGTCTCACATTAAATTAAATAAATATTAAGGTTTCACCCTGATAGTGCTCCAATGCAATGGGTAAATAATTTAATCTCTAGAGATGACAAGTTTCACGATACCTTGGTGAATAACCTTGGTAATTTTTATGACACCTTGGGGATGGACCTTTGTGATATGTTCATGAATTTCTAAATTAAATGATGTAGACACATATTCATGTTATGGTTCAAGTTATTTTCATTATGAAATGCCTCTACATCCATTTCTCATGTATTTATGTTTTTATCAAGTTCTTATTGATATCACAAGTAAACTGATTCCCTTGTTTTCCTTATTGGGCCTTCTGCTTGCCCTTTCTTTTGATGTATGTCTCTAGGTTATGATATATAGTAAATTGACTTAGTATGAACCTATGATGAAGTCTTACAAGTTTATTAGAAGGATTTTTTATGTTTTTTTCATGTATTATGTTCCTGATTTCCAAGACACTTGACTTTAAAGATCCTCTGTATTGAGGAAAAGTGAATATTTTTTTATTTAAAAAAATCATGATAATCGTGTTTATTTATTTTTGGCATACACTTTTTTAGTCACAAATGTGATGTATGTACACATGGGTGGTACCCTACCGAGACTCATTATCACACCCTAAACAAGCCATTTGGGATTCTTGTAGAATTTATGAATTTGTTTTTAGGTAGAGGTCTAGGCTCAGGGGATATATCATCATGGATGTTAGCATTAGATAAAAGTAAAGGGACCATTGGTTCTTGCCTCAGATGGAGTTACCTTTTGAGTTTTCCTTTCTGTTTCATCGTGATTTTGTGTGTGTGTGTATGTGTGTATATATATATATATTATGGTTATCCATTGGTTAAACCCATTAGGTTTATTATACCATATGACATGTATTGGATTCATGTTCTATTTTATAATCTATATATATAATGTTTAGCTTTTTATAGATTTCTAATGCTATTGTTTATTTATGCTTCCATTATTTCTGATATTGATTTCACTTCCGCCTTTGGTGGGTTACTAGTTTGAATATTTTGGTCCCTTTCTTACACATATATATCTATTAGACCATAATTATATCATCACTATATGGTATAGTCTCCCCACTATAACCTCCTCACACTTTCACTACTAGTCAGAAGCCTTTTTCATTTGGGGAGTCACACTTAAGGCCTAGTGACACTCGACTCGTTTACACTGTTCGGGTGGAAATTCAGATCGGGGTGCTAAAAATGGTATCACAGAAGCTATTTATTGAGAATTAGTAGTGTAAATTGGATGGATAAAAATGATACCAAATGATTATAATTTTTCTATTTGTTCTTATTGTTTTGTTTATGGTATACTGGTGATTAGGATGTTGTCGAAACTGGGTTTAGAACTCGTGTTTGGGTGCTTGTAGACCCATACATGAGGGAAAAACCATGTTTCTAGGGGTGAGAATTTCTTCTCTATTTTTCTCTTTTTACAATTGATATGATTTCCAACTCAAGTTGTATTATCAGAATATTCTTGTTATCTAATATGACTTCTGATCCTTGAATTGGTATGACAAGGAAAGAGATTTGGACCCTTGGACTGGTATGTTAAGTTGTGTTTTTTATGATTATTATTCTTCTGATTAGGTAAATAGGATGTTTAATTATGAATATTTATATTCCTATGATATAAATTGATTTCGATAGTTGATATTAATATTTATGGGTTTGGATCTTATAGGAGCAGGAAGGTATGATGGTATGTGTTGGTGTTGATCACGAGGTTGGGAGTTGAGGTCATCAGTTTGAGGCAATGTGGTTTGTTGGGATGAGCATGGGCCAAGGAATATTTTATTCTAAGCTCTATTAGGGGAAGTTAAGGAAGACATGAGGTCAGGATGTATTGTGACAGGGTTGTGGTGGTAATGGGTAAGGGTAGTGAGATCGTGCTACATGTTTCTGCTTTCTCTATCTGTGTTATATTTATATATATGTTATCTAGGTTGTCTAACCATGTCATGGTATTTAGTGGGGTTTCTACCTTGACGGATTCATATGGACAATCAGGTAGTTAGTAATGTGGTTCCATAGGAAAATGCATAGGTTGAGACCCTTGAGGGTAAGGAATATCATCAGCCACAAATACATGCTTTTGATCAGATTCCATTACGGGCAAGGAAGTTTCTAGATATGACTTCTTTTGTTCCATGGAATGATGAGAAGCTTACAGAGATCTTGGTATGTGTTATCCATGGTATTGAAAGGGGGTCTCAGAGAGAGTATCCTTCCATGGAATATCTGATGTGGGAGTTCCAGTCACAGCACCCACAAATGTTCCATAGTGAGGGTATACCACTGGAAGCTGAGAATTGGATTGATTCTATGTAGATGATATTTGAGAAGCTAGAGATGCCTCTAGGGAAGAGGGTTAAGCTGGTGACCTACATGCTCAAGGGACTATCTAAGCACTAGTGGCATGTGTAGGTTTATGTAGGAAGACAAGAGGGACAATCCTGGAATGATTTTGAGGCTAGGTTCTTCAAACACTTCTTCTTGAAGATGCTAAGGGAGGATAGAGTTTAGGAGATGTTGATCCTTCAGTAGCGTGACATGTATTTCATGGACTATGCAACGAAATTCACTAATTTATCTCACTTATCACTCGACATGGTGGGCGATGACACCATGAGGGTCATGTGTTTCAAGGATGATTTATATAATTCCATTCGGGTGTAGGTAAACATATTTGGGTTGGCCTCACTCTTAGAGGTGGTGAAATAGGAACTCATAGCCAAGGGTAAATTGATGGATATATCATACTAAAGTCATGTGAAAACTTCTGGTGATTATAATGGAAATTCTTAAGAGAGTAGGAATCAAGGCCAAGATGAGTTCTAGTAGAGCAGTCCGGACAAGGACTCAAGCAGACCACCTAAGAGTGGATCTTTGATGGTGTTCTTATAGGTTGGACATCTAGGGAATGTTTGGAATTAGTGAGAGCATCCTCCAAAGGAGTGATGGGCATGTAGAAAATTTGGGCATATTGCGAGTTTCTTGGAAGCCTTCCTGGATGACCAAACATCAGGGATCAGAGTAGACTCATGGTTTTGTGGTCAGACCGGGAGTGGTACCAGGTGATGGTTGCCAAGTTTCAGCTACATGCAGAGGTTGTGGTAGAGACAATGAGACCCAATAGTGGGGTTAGTGCCATGTTGATGGACCCGCAACATAAGGAGTTCAGGCTTTAGGAATATGGGCTTCTGGCCAGGTGCATCCCATTCAGGTACTATGGTCAAAATAGGCTCGTGAACCAATGATGGTTAGAGGTAAATCATGTGTATAACCGTGATTTTTTGTTTTAATTTGGAATATACATTTGAGTAATGACATTTTTTGGTGAATGAGGCACACGAGATTTTTTTATGGACTAACTAGATACTAGTTAGTAGGTTGAAAATGGCTCAGGTGTAGTATATATATATGAGGATCATGGAACTAGGATCTAAATGTGAGTATCATTTGATGTGTGACTTCTGAGGTGTATTTCCATTGGGACATCAAGGAGATGTGGGTTATGTGAGTTGTGTTGGCATATGATCATCTTTGCGATGTGGTACTTGATTGAGGTGCGAGGCACTAGGGCTTATTTGAGCATATGATCAGATGCATGACCTCATATGTGTCGTGTGCGACATGGAAATGAGGTGGAAACTAATGTAGTGTGAGATTATGATGGGGTTGAGTATGACATAAGAGAAACTGATGAGTTTTGGGAGTGAATATGTCTCACGTGATGCATTTTGAGTCCACGAATGGTCGGCATACCATTTTTTATTTGAGTTTTGGGTCTGGATATGACCGGGGTAGGTAACTCCTAAGGTGGGGAGCCCCCTTGAGGTAGTTGACATGAAGCTGTTATGTCTGGGGTAGTCCAGGATAATTTTAAATAGATCACAATGTTTAGTACCATCTCCAGGTTTTGTTTTACAGCTCTGGAATGAGATATGTTAAGGTGGGAAGATTTTAACATACCAGGTTATTAGATCATGTCAAAATCCTTGAAAATTTTTAATTTTTGGAGTTTTGGGGGTATTCCAAATCCTTTATTGTTTAACATGTCTCAATTATATGTTTTCAATAAACCCAAAACCTTGTTTTTAGATGGTTTTATAGGGTTGGAAAATATAGGAGTTAGGATGGATTTTTGGTGTGTTGGGGGATCAAAGGACCTATTTTGGAGAATTGTAGGTTGGGGATCCTAATTAGATATAACTCTGTAGCCTCTTAGGGAAAACTTCCCACCCTCATTTTTCACTGATCATGGTTTGGGTAACCATGTATGGGGGGCACAAAACTGTGTGTGAAACTCTGCAGTATTTATAGAGGGATTTTGAACGACTTGTGAATGGCTATGTCAAACCATACACAGGCCGCATGAGTAGTTCCATTTGGGCAGTACCCTCACACTATAACACGAATGGTTTTTCATGGTTAGGGAAAACCATGCGGGCTAGCCATGAGGGTCATGGATCTTAAGTAGAAGGATCTGTATGGTTACCGTATGGTTTTAGAAAATTGTGTGAGTTAACTGTACAACCTATTAAAAGGGTGCAATGTCCAAAATTCCCCTAACTCCTTAATTAGGGTTTTGCTATTTCTTCATTCTCCTCGGTGCATCCACAATTGCAGTTCCTCCCATTTCTTCTCCTCCTAAAGCTTTTGAGCTAAAATCTCCATCTGACCTTTGTTATTCAATCTGTCCGAGGCATTGGATCCATATTGGTAATTATATCCTCTACCTTGCTTCTATTTTTCTTTTCCTTATCCTTATGGACTGCAAAATATGTTAAATTCATTTCCCCCCATTTTCATGGAATTCATCTAAAATTTGGATTTCTACCAAATCATTCAGAGTTAGAGGATAATATCGGACATTTCTATGTCTACGATTGTGTGATAGGTGGTGTATGATTTTATTTGTGATTTCATGATTGTTTTTGGGGTGCCACATTTTGTACGCCATTATGTTGACCAAGAGAGACCCTTGTAAATTAATGTTTTCATTTAATTAATTAATTACACCTTTCGATATGCCTATGGGCATACTCAATTTAGAATAAAAGTGGTTAATATTTGAGAGAGGCTTGGACATTAGGAAGTTGGATTGAGGGCGTCATTTTATTAAATTAATAATTTTATATTAAATTTTTTGTTGATTTTAATTGATATATATATATATATATAATTTGAATTTACTGATATGAAATACCGAGATCCATGTGATCATGAAAGGAATGTACTAAGGATTGAGATAATAATGGTAGTTTGTTTGAGGTGATGCAATTTTCGGGATGGGCTTTTCCAGAGGCCTTTGGGTTGTGTTGACTATTGGTTGGGAGACTCGGTCACTGGATGAGGTGGCTAGACCACTAGGTTACAAGTCATGGTCATGTGATATGGGATATAATGACCATCATATTGAGCAATGCGGTCATATGGGTACGAGGTGTTGGGATTAGTATGGATTAGGTTCTTATTGGCGATTTCTACTCACCTGTGTTGGCAAGAGAACCATTTTGAGTCATGTGCACATAGGATTAATTAGTGATGATGGGGTTTTTGACCACTCATGTTGGTAGATGCCCTGATAATTTTAGATTAGGTAACTGGATGGGGTGATTGTTGTAGAAACCCATAGGTATGGTGAGGAAACATTAGATGAAAGCATTAAGGTAGTCAATTGGAGGATGAGGCCTATTATGCTTTAGGTCTTTGGTCCATGGTCATTTTTTATTACAAGAATCACCATTATTCAGGACATTTTATATTGATTTGATGGTGGTTACTATTTGAGGACATACATAACGGTACCTACAAAATGCAAGATTTCAGTCAATAGGTGCAAATGAGTAAGGGTCCAATGAACCAGATTTTATTTGATTGGACATTCCTTCAAGAATTCAGATACTCAGTTGATGATATGCGGTGAAAGTTTGATTTTGGAGGTAGAACATGAGGGTTAACCTGGGACTATATGACATAAAGGGATTCATTGGGGCATGGGATGAGGATACACTCCTCCTAAGTTCTTTCATCATTTGTCGATGTAGAGACCCGAAGCTTAACATACATGGACATTACATTACTTTTGCGGAATACTTAGTACATAAAAAAAACACACACAAGGACCGTAATATTTTAGTGTCTTTGGAAACTCGGAATATAATCTTCTAATCGTGGTGAAAGATCTTCAACATCTCCCATAAAGATCTTCCCTTTTTTTTACCTAAAACCTTTATTTATATCCTGGGGAAAAGAAAACATAAAAGGGTGAGCTCAAATGATCAGTAAGGGTAAACAAAATAAATATCAATCACATCATATTCATAAGAACATAACATTATGGAAATCTTAACCTGCAAAAGAGATCATAATATCATAACATAGGATAAATCATAGTAGTGAAATGTAATCCCAATAATCATAACTTAAAACATGAAACTTTGTGGAATACACACATAATCATAGATAATCATTTCTTATTACTCAAGACTAATTTCCAAGACTATCTTAGTGGACAAAGTCCATTTCTGAACCGAGTTCATTCCTCATTTCAGTCCTGTTTCACTGAACTGGTTTAACCTTCCGTTCCATCCATGTCTATCTCATGAGATATAAAATCATTACCCGATGCATTGGAGGGAGATATAGGTCCCACCCATCTCATAATGATACCATTCTTATGTGTTCCACAAAATCATAAACCATACATCATAGCATAACCCATGTAATAAAAATGGGAATCTTAAACTTCATGACATCATAAAACAATTCATATAAGATAAAGGAATTCATAAAAATATTTCCATCACAACATAATCAAAGCAATGTAATAATAGGGATAGAAACAGAACCATTTATTATCTTAGATGGAAAATAATTTTGATAAAACACTTGAACTCCATTCTTGAGGAAAATATCCTTTATACTTCAAAAACACTTTTCCTTTCTTAACATGTCATACAATTCTAAACTAAAAGAAGTTGATTAAAATTAAACTTGAAATTTTGTAAAGGAAGATTCTTGGAAAAAAATGTTTTAAAAATCCATTCATACCGTATAATTAAAAAAACATTCTTCTCGTAATTTTTTTGGAAAAGTCAAAAAGTACCTCGTACGAAAAATGACAAAAGATTCCTTTCATATATTTTACTAAAAACTCACCGAAGGGTAAAATAGGATTTAAACAATTGTAGGTGGATGGAAATAATATTAAATATTAAGGAAACATGGATGTGGATGATAAAATACACCCCATTAAATACCAAAGTATAAACAATCTCAGATAAAAATGAGATTGTGATATTTCCCTTACCTTAGGTCCGATTTGCTTTGTAAGTGTCCGAACCTCCTCTTCTTTGAAGCACCTCTTTGATTCCTCCTCTTAGGGCACTAAAATTAGTCTTTGAAGAAAACCAGGACCTATATTATGTTTCTAGGGAAGTGGATATGAGAATTTGGCAGGGGTTGGCCGAGCTTGAAGGCTCAAAGTGGTGTGAGGAAGAGAGGGAGGAGGTGCCCTTTTATAAGGGAAGAGAGGGGCACCTTTGGAATAACTAAAAATATTATTTTACTACAAAGCCAAATTCGGTTTTAAATAGCTCCAAATTGATTTATTTAGAAGTTAAGGTGGGGATGGGTCGAAATAATCTCATACAATAGAATTTAGACAAGTTTAGGTTCCTATTTTAACCTTATCATTTAGATTTAACATTAAGTTAGATAATTTTACTTTTACTGTGTCTTTTTGTGTTCTTACAATATAAGGTTAATAAACATACTATAACAAGGAAAACGATCCCCAAGTTGTTTATTATTAATCTATATAACCTTATCTATGTCATTTGGCCGAACCATAGTTTTTTAGAAATAAAATAACAATTAATAATATAATATTTGTTTTAAAAACTATTTTATGTCAATTTTGACACTATTTAGTAATTGATTTTTCTGAAACTCATAACAGTATTATTAGTTCTAAAAAAGTCACTTCAATAAATACTAACATGTCATATTAACCTAGAAAATTAGTGTAATTCATAAAAAGTCTCAAATTACATTTATTTTGGTATTTATAACATCAATTATGTCAATATTTCATTAATAAGATAATTACTGCATCATCGGTGTGTCATAAATAAATTAACTTATTTAATGTCGAAAAATTACAAATAAAATACCATTATGTAGGAAATATTTTTAGATTTCTAATGAATATTTATAGTCTAATTTATCTAATGTATAACCCTATATTAAAAATTATCTACTTATTAAACATTGATTTTAACTATTTTAACCCTTCTTTAAATAAATTAATAATAAATGTCCTAATCTAATCCAAGTGGGCCTAAATGGTCATATTTTATTCTAAGGTTGTTTTTGGTCGAATTACACTTATCCAATAGAATTATGACATGTGTTAGGGTAATAATAATAACACTTTTACCCTTAATTACCCTATTTACTTTTAACCGTGGAAGAAAAAGTAAAAAGTTACTATTCACCAAAAATTATTTTCATCTCATTGAACCACATTTTAGTCCTTGATATTAATCGTGTCTCTCATATTTTCGAAATTCTACTCAGATAAGTGGTAAAATTAAGTTTTATGAAAAATTCAGTTTTTTTTAACTACCACTTAGTGGTTTCACTATTCATCAAAAAATGAAAGTTTCTAGAAAAATACAAAAAATTAGGCCTAAGCTATATTTGATATTATGAATTCAAAAATGATGTTTATTTTACCAAATTCAAAACATATCAGTTACATTAACTAATTTAAAAATTAATTCCCGTCGTCAAAACAAATAGCGTGTTTTTAAAAGATAATAACTATCAAAAGATTGACACTTGTTTATGTCCGGTTTAAATGTGAAATTAAATCCAATGAACAACATTTTATTAAATTGTAAAAATATATTCGAAATATAATTTAAAACGACTCAAATTAATAATTTATCACTATTAATTATTTCTATTTAAAAAGTTTGTTTTTAATTAAAATTTAGTAATTTTCACAATTCATCAGAATATGAAAGTTATCCGAAAAGTACCAAAATTTCACCCTAAGATAATTTCGATATTCCGAATCCAAAAATGAAGTCATTTTGAAAAATAAAAAATTTACAAAATTTCAAAAAGTGGTTATTACTATTCATAATGGCTAGTTTTAATAATATTCTAATAGCATATCGTTGTTTAGTTAAACTCGGTATTGCATACTACACACGCTATCGAGGAAGGTCGTGATTGCATGTAATGAAAGGAAATTAAAGGATTAATTTTGTGCAAGATCTTTTTGGTGTAGCTTACAACACAAGAAATTAATGAAATCAAAAATAATATATTTTTTTCATAAAATCTCGAGGTGTTACATTCTACCCCCCTTAAAATGAATTTCGCCCTCGAAATTCATCGGGGTTATAAATGGTTTACTACTCGAAAGTTTCTTCAATCCTAAAAAGGAATACCAAAACATGGCTTTAAAAATTAATGTATGAAACGTAATGGTAACCCAAATTAACTCATCACTGGGTTTCCACGTAGGAGAACATAGGTGAAAATATGGATATGGAAGAAAAATCTAACCATCAAGTTTTGATGGAGAGTGGTAGAGAACATGGCTATGAAAAATCCATCAACCACAAAGCCATAAATTTGTGATGATCTAAGGTACCATCTGATTAATCAGATATAAGAGCACTAGGACAACATTTTTGGTTTTCAAGATCATTTCCCTAAAGTTGATGAAATTTGAATTAGAAGAAATACTTTCATGATTTTGGTACAATGTCACTGTTGGTCATTCTTTGGAAAATTTACACTTCATCTCTTAAAGAAATTAAGTTGAATTTGTCATCCGTGATGTGTTAGCAGATCATGTGATAGAATGATGGGTCATTCCATCTATCTCAAACAAAATGTTAGAAAAGTTATCAAAAAATACATAAGTCCATCTGTAGTGAGATAAATCATATATGGTTCTTAAAATGGACTTATACTTCTTATATCATACTTCTTAATATAATAAAACTAGTTTCTACTAAATAGGGACTTCATGTAGGCCAGTGGTAAGCGATAAAGGCCAGTCGCACTTCGGTTGTGGGTTCGATTCCCACAGCCTTGTCCGACGCGATGGGCTGCCGCCCGTCCTGCATGTTGTACTTTTTCTAAAACTACATTACTATAAAATCCCATCAATAATATCAAAAAAAGTCCTATCCTTAAACAATACTAACTTATGTCCAACGTAATCCATTCCAATCTTTAGGATTATCTAAAATACTTCGGTCCAAGCTCATAGTATAAAGAAAATGATTACTTGAAATGTCATCAACCAAGCATGCGAATACCATCATTTATCCCCCATATATCTTGTTGGTCACATTCCAATCATGTGAATACCTTAATCATGTATTCTCTTGAAAAATGAATACCCATTAAACCTTAGTGAAAACATGAATGCTGTCAAAAGTTAACTCTTTCCACATACCAAAAACCCAAAATTCTATATACTCAAACCATGATATAACTATTTCCTTATATCAGTCATGAGCTCATTAATACTATCAAACATTTAATTTTCTCTTTATCCCTTCATTATGCTCATATCATCTACTTTCAAAAAATATCTGAATAACCTTTCATGGTTACTGGTTCCATTCATCATACACTTTCAAAAATTAAGGAAAGACAACAGTGTAACAATCCTTAGATGTATCTTTATTCCATAGTATCATGAGATTAATTATACAACATTACACTTGATAAACATGTAATCATTCCACTACCTTCTTAAACCATTGATCGAGCTTCAACAATTATTTCAACTCACATATCATTTGTAGTCTCTTCATCATCATCAACATAAATACTACCCATATGACCATACTGATTCTCTTCATGAGACTTTACCTTATGGAATTGGTTTGCATAATGCCCGTACATTCCACATTTAAAACATTTAACCATTGTTTATGTCGTAGCAGTACCATTATCCTCATCCCTGGTGTTAACTGAACCTTTTCCTTTGAACTTACTGGCTTTGTGTCCTTCTTTTCCACACCCAAACCATCTTCCAGTTCCTTTGAAACATTCTCCTTGAGTCATCTTCCCACATGATTTACATAGGGGAAATTTAACTTTCTTTCCTCTATGATCATCATGAAACTCCATCTTTCTCTTATTAGCCGAGTCATGAAACTTACCAAATTTGAGTTTATTGATCATATTATGAGATTGATGATTCGAAATAATAATGATGTTTGGACTTCCAAATACCATTTCATTTGGTTGCTCATGAAGAATATCATTCCATTGTCCATCATATCCTCCATTATCGTGAATCATCTTGTTTCCAGCCATTTTCTAAAACCCAAAAACAATAGTGTGAGAGGAAAAAATCATGCTAGGGAAAACAATATAATAAAGGGGGAGTACCTTCAATATATAACATCTTGGGTTACCATAATTCTATTACTATAACCTATACTTATACTTAACCTCAGGGACATCCCTATACATACCTTAGAAATATCTCTAGGGATCTCACTAAAGTTCTCAAATCCTAGTTTCCAAAGGTTGACTAAAACTTTCCTCTGATACCAACTGTAGAGACCCGAAACTTAACGTACATGTACATTACATTACTTTTGTGGAATACTTAGTACATAACAAAAACACACACACAAGGACCGTAATAGTTTAGTGTCTTTGGAAACTCGGAATATAATCTTCTAATCGCGGTGAAAGATCTTCAACATCTCCCATAAAGATCTTCCCTTTTTTTACCTAAAACCTTTATTTACATCCTGGTGAAAAGAAAACATAAAAGGGTGAGATCAAATGCTCAGTAAGGGTAAACAAAAGAAATATCAATCACATCATATTCATAAGAACATAACATTTTGGAAATCTTAACCTGCAAAAGAGAAAATAATATCATAACATGGGACAAATCATAGTAGTGAAATGTAATCCCAATAATCATAACTTAAAACTTGAAACTTTGTAGAATACACACATATTCATAGATAATCATTTCTTATTAGTCAGGACTCATTTCCAAGACTATCTTAGTGGACAAAGTCCATTTCTGAACCGAGTTCATTCCCCGTTTCAGTCCTGTTTCACTAAACCGGTTTAACTTGCTGTTCCAGCCATGTATATCTCATGAGATATAAAATCTTTACCCAATGAATTGGAGGGAGATATAGGTCCCACCCATCTCATAATGATACCATTATTATTTTTGACAAAAAATCATAAACCATACATCATAGCATAACCCATGTAATAAAAATGGGAATCTTAAACTTCATGACACCATAAAACAATTCATATAAGATAAAGGAATTCATAAAAATATTTCCATCACAACATAATCAAAGCAATGTAATAATAGGGATAGAAAAAAAACCCTTTATTATATTATATGGAAAATAATTTTGATAAAACACTTAGACTCCATTCTTGAGGAAAATATCCTTTATACTTCAAAAACACTTTTCCTTTCTTAACATGTCATACAATTCTAAACTAAAAAAAGTTGATTAAAATTAAACTTGAAAATTTGTAAAGGAAGATTCTTGGAAAAAATGTTTTAAAAATCCATTCATGCCGTATAAGTTAAAAAAACATTCTTCTCGTAATTTTTTCAGAAAAGTCAAAAAGTACCTCGTATGAAAAACGACAAAAGATTCATTTCATATCTTTTACTAAAAACTCACCGAAGGGTAAAATTGGATTTAAACAATTGTAGGTGGATGGAAATAATATTACATATTGAGGAAACATGGATGTGGATGATAAAATACACCCCAGTAAATACCAATGTATAAACAATCTAGGATAAAAATTAGATTGTGATATTTCCCTTACCTTAGGTCTGATTTGCTTCGTAAGTGTTCGAACCTCCTCTTCTTTGAAGTGCCTCTTTGAGTCCTCCTCTTAGGGCACTAAACGTGGTCTTTGAAGAAGACCAGGACCTCTAGGATGTTTCTAGGGAAGTGGAGAATATAATTTAGTAGGGTTTGGTTGAGCTTGAAGGCTCAAAGTGGTGTGAGGAAGAGAGGGAGGAGGTGCCCTTTTATAAGGGAGGAGAGGGGCACCTTTGGAATAACTAAAAATATTTTTTTACTATAAAGCAAAATTCGGTTTTATATAGCTCCAAATTGATTTATTTAGAAGCTAAGGTTTGGATGGGTCTAAATCCTCTCATCCAATAGAATTTATAAAAGTTTAGGTTCCTATTTTAACCTTATCATTTAGATTTAACATTATGTTAGATAATTTTACTTTTACCGTGTCTTTTTGTGTTCTTAAAATATAAGGTTAATAAAATTACTATTACAAGCCAAAAAAACCCCAAGTAGTTTATTATTAATATATATAACCTTATCTAAGTCATTTGGCCGAACCATAGATTTTTAGAAATAAAATAAAAATTAATAATATAATATTTGTTTTAAAAACTATTTTTTTCAATTTTGACACTATTTAGTAATTGATTTTTGTGAAACTCATAACAGAATGATTAGTTCTAAAAAAGTCACATAAAGCAATACTAACATGTCATATTAACCTAGAAAATTATTGGAATTCATAAAAAGTCTCAAATTACATTTATTTTGGTATTTATAACATCAATTATGTCAATATTTCATTAATAAGATAATTACTGCATCATCGTTGTGTCCTAAATAAATTAAATTATTTAATGTCTAAAAATTAAAAATAAAATACCATTATGTAGGAAATATTTTTATATTTCTAATGAATATTTATAGTTGAATTTATCTTATGTATAACCCTATATTAAAAATTATCTACTTATTAAACTTTAATTTTAACTATTTTAACCCTTCTTTAAATAAATTAATAATAAATGTCCTAATCTAATCCAAGTGGGCCTAAATGGTCATATGTTATTCCTAATGTTGTTTTTGGTCGAATTACACTTATCTAATAGAATTAGGACATGTGTTAGGGTAATAATAATAACACTTTTACCCTTAAGTACCCTATTTACTTTTAACCGTGGTAAAAAAAAGTAAAAAGTTACTATTCACCAAAAATTATTTTCATCTCATTGAACCACATTTTAGTCCCTGATATTAAACGTGTCTCTCAGATTTTTGAAATTATACTCACAGAAGAGGTAAAATTAAGTTTTATGAAAAATTCATTTTTTTTAACTACCACTTAGTGGTTTCACTATTCCTCAAAAAATGAAAGTTTCCACAAAAATACCAAAAATTAGACCTAAGCTATATTTGATATTATGAATTCGAAAATGATGTTTATTTTTCCAAATTCAAAACATATCAGTTACATTAACTAATTTAAAAATTAATTCCTGTCGTCAAAACAAGTAGCGTGTTTTTAAAAGATAATAATTATCAAAAGATTGACACTTGTATATGTTTGGTTTAACTGTAAAATTACATCCAATTAACAAAATTGTATTAAATTGTAAAAATATACTATAAATATACTTTAAAACCACTCAAATTAATAATTTACCACTATTTATTCTTTCAATTAAAAAAGTTGTTTTTAATTAAAATTTAGTAATTTTCACTATTCATCAGAATATGAAAGTTATCCGAAAAGTACCAAAATTTCACCCTAAGCTAATTTTGATATTACGAATCCAAAAATGAAGTCATTTTGAAAAATAAAAAATTTACAAAATTTTAAAAAGTGGTTATTACTATTCATAATGGCTAGTTTTAATAATATTCTAATAGCATATCGTTGTTTAGTGAAACTCGGTATTGCGTACTACACACGCTATCGAGGAAGGTCGTGATTGCATGTAATGCAAGGCAATTCAAGGATGCGTTTTGTGCAAGATCCTTTTGGTGTAGCGTACAACACAAGACATTAATGAAATTAAAAAGAATATTTTTTTTCATAAAATCTCGGGGTGTTACAGTCAAAGTTGGTGATAGCTTCCTGGTGTATTTTTGAGCACCAAGGAATATTGTTTTTATTTAAATGCTTGGCACTTATCTTTTCTATTAATTTTTAGAATACAGTTTCTTAGACACACATGTATGTTATGAACATGTGGGCGGTACCCTACTGAGACTCGTTCTCACACCCTACATAGACCCTTCAGGATACATATACACTTTATTATTGTGCATTCAGGCAAATGTATTATCTTAGGGGTTCGATATTAGTGGTTATTATCTTGGGATGAAAGGAAATAGACAATTGGTTCTTGCCTTATCTAGAATTACCTTTTGATTTTTCTTTTCTATTTCATCATTCTTTTTGACATTTATACACCATGGTCATCCATTAGTGACCACCCTTTAGTTTGTTATACTGTATGAACTGTATTGATTTCATGTTCTATTTAAGAGTCTACAAATATCATGTTTGACTTGTTATAGTTTTCCACTTCTATTGTTTAGTTATGTTTCCTCTATTATCTAATGTTGATTTCACTTTCACCTTTGGCAGGTTACTGGTTTTGAGTTTTTTTTTGTATTTTTCTCTCACTGATATATCTATTAGACAATTATTATATCATCACCATAGGGTATAGTCTCCCCAATATCACCTCCTTACACTCTCAATACTAGATGGAAAGATTTATCATTTGGAGAGGCATGCTTAAGGTCGAGTGTCACTTGGCCTCTTGCATCGTTCAAGTGGATATTCAGGTAGAGTCTCCACATAACCACTCTATGTTCCAATATTTGTAGGGAATTCCATGGAATGCGAAACATCACCTAGAAAACCAAATGTTTCTCAAAAAACTAATCGATGAAAAAAATCCACAGCTGAGCATTTACATCCCGAAAACTGAACACTTGTTTCTAATGAAATCACTCCTGAGGGGAGGAATTTGTTGACTCCTTCCAAATGAGCAACATCCAATCTGAAAAGGAAGAAATACATGAATATGATTTTTATTTTCCCCCATAAAACAAAGGAAGAACAGGTTTTCCATGATCAAATAGATCATGTGAACCTCCAGGAGACACAAGATCACATGAACAATGGAAGGTCATGTGGATGGTCACATATAGTGAATATCCTATGGATGATCCCATGGAGCCCCTTTCAAAGTCCTTATTCTATTTTAAATTCATCCAAGACACTTGAAAATCATGGGGAAAGCACACCCAGTTTATATGATTTTTCATGTGGTAGGCACCTGATAAGCCATCCAAAAATATTTGGAAAATATGACGGAAATATCCAAAATGTGGGAGCCTCTTTTGGTCATAAATATCAGGTGAATAATAATTGATGAGTATATTTAATGTCTTTTAAAAAAAGCATAAAACCACATGAGATCCTCTACCTTTTTAAAATTAAAAAAGGAAATAAAAATGTGAAATATAGGAGACTCTTGAGACTATAAAATTCATGTCACGCACCCTAGGTATTTCGCAAGACGCTAAAATAACCTATCGACATTTCAACCTAACTGTGGAAGATCCCATTGGCATGTCACCATCACCACACAAATGGATTCATACATGTCTAGGAATTCTCATTCTCCCCCTTTGGATCCAAAAATAAGCATAAGGGTTCACCCGTGATAATGCTCACACATCACCATAAGTCATTTTATAGGTTGCATGGAACATCACCACTAGGGAAAGTTAAGGTATTGGAAAACAATTGTGTAAGCTTAAAAATACCCCAAGAATTTAACAAATAAAACAAGGAAATAAAATAGAAAATGTGGTTTCCTATTGGAGTCATAAACATCGTGTGACATGATCATGTTCTCCACAAGAACTCACAAAATCTCTTCGACATGACCATATTAGTATCATGAATGACCCCTTTCATGGCATCCTAGTCTAGAAAAAGGTCCTATAAAAGTTGTATCATATCACGCAAAAGACTTTATATAGGTTCCTTGATCTTGCAAAGGCCCTTAGACATATCATCCGAACAATATGGAAGACCCATGTCATGTCTTCATGATTCAGAAAAAACCCATTAATTGGATATAATCTAATAAATGGTGAGATGATGGGATGGTGTTGATGTCACTGAAAATCATATGACACCCCTGAAATTACCTACAATAGGATATCATGAAACACATGACATAATATCCCTCCATCAACTCCAGACTAGATTTCCATGATATGCATCATGCAAACTGGAAAAATAACTAAGGTGGGAAGACCTGTAAATCACCCACCCCAACATAAAAATTGCATGAACTTTTCCATGGAGCCTCATACCAGTGCACCCTGGAATCAAATAGAATTTTTCTGAGTGGATGATATCATTACTAGGAAATTTTTATGTTAGGTAAGATCCAAAGAAAAACTAGTGAGATCATGTAGCATGCATAGGCACTTTGTAGATCACTCATAGATCACTCGAAGGACATATTGAGGGTCACATGAAGAAAATCCAGCATACCTACTAGATCATGCATGAATTGAGACAAGCTACCATTGAACAAATCTAAGTCATGTTCAATAAAATGCTGTAAAAAATATTAAAAAGTTGAGATACATATGTAAAGAACATACACACTGATCCTCATCTTCTTTACATGAACCAAACATGTCACAAGACAACAATAGGACATGTTATCCAAATCTCATGATACTCTTTTAGCATAATATTTGGATCATGTAAAGTCCCCCAAACATGTTAGATAAAGTCACATTGTAAGAACCTGGATCGTCGTTTTCAGGAATGTCTTTCCTTTTCCATGAGTTTTTGAGAAAAGAGGAGTTTTTGTAAAATTTTGAAGTACACACCGTGTACTTTATGAGTACACACCGTGTACTTTATGAGTACACACCGTGTAATTTATGAGTACACACCGTGTACTTTATGAGTACACACCGTGTACTCCTTTTCCGCTCGAGGCTGTGTCTTTGCCGTGTTTGGTCCACACACACAGTGTGTAGGGGTGATGTGGAGGCCGCTTAAAGCGGAGTATAAAAAAGCTGAGTACACACCGTGTACCCAAGAAGTACACGCAGTGTACTTTATTTTTTTTCATTAAACCGACTGGGGTCGCGCCTGACGGATAGAAATCGCTTCTTCTTCAGGTTCTTCGACTGAGAGTGACCCGTACGTCCGTAGATCTTCTCCAAGCCCCCGAGCCTCCATCCATTCCCTGAATCAACTGCCATCAATTGCATTGGAACCGCAGCATTGAGTTATTCCTTCTCCTAGATTATTGTTTTCCAATTCTTCCTCTTTCTTAAGATATTATGGGTTGAGTGTTTTGGATGTTTTCTTAGATCTTCAACTTTCTATAGAGAATCAATCATCGTTGTTCACGTATATCGATTTCCTTGCATCGAGGTAGGTGGTTTGTGATTTTTTGTAGGAAGTCTTTGAATATTTCATGAAATCCCACCAATTCCCTTGAATGGGGAATTGTGTGTTTCCTATGTTTTCGCTATTGTTTTCCTGTTTTGATTTATTTCATGAGTAGAGGTCAATGCTTGTGAATTGGGTAATTTTTAATGTTCTCTGGAAGGTTTCCATTCATGTTTTTCCTATTAAGCATTTTGATAGTTGCCATGCCTAGTTGTAGGATAGTAGAAATATTGTACTATTATTCTATTGTTCCTTAGAATGATATCCAAGTAGTTCTTGAGGTTTACTTGGGGCGATATGCATGCTATCCATGTTTGTTTTACATAGGGCTGTGAGAACCTAGTGTAGTGGACCATAGGGAGAATGGACGTAAGAGATTATACAAAGTGTCTTATTAATTTTATGTGAGACCAAAGGGGGAATTGAGGATGAGTTCTTCCTCAGAGAGTCTGTAGTTCCTCGATGTGGGCCATAGAGGGAATGAGACATTGCGTGCTTCCCCAGAGAGCCTTTAATACGATACGAGACTATAGGGGGAATTGACGGTGAGTACTTCCTCAGAGAGTCTATTCTTTAGCTGAACCAGAGGGGTGAGACTATGTGTGCCTCAAGAGGGTTTCTAGTACTTGTAGGTTGAACCATAAGTGTTAGGCTGTGAGAACTACCAAGGGGGTTACCTATTGTTCATCTTGTGGATTGGCTGTTACTTGTGTACTTTATATGCTAGACACTGTGGATTGTAGCTACTGTGTGCTTTTCTATTTACTGCTTCCTGTACTTTTACTTTCCATGTATCCACTGACTGTTAGTCACAGATCATTGGCTGGTTACCTACTGGGACCTTGCCTCACACCCTTTTTGGGACATTATTTTGGGCCCAAACAGACTATATTGTTGCAGGTATAGATAATGGAATTCACCCTTCTAATTCAGGTACATGACTTTCTATGGACCTGGAGAGCATGGGACCAAGCTATGGCTTGCGATGCTAAGGAGTTTACCTGTTTTTTTTTCACTTCGGATTAGTATTGTATTCAACATTATGACTTGTTTGGCTACTTTCCTAGACATATGTATCATGCATCATTTTATATACATGTGTGTGTGCTCCAGTTGTTTACTATTAGTCTTACACTGTTTATTGTTTACTCTTGTGTGGATGGTTGCGATTTCTGCTATTGTCTATTTTTTTTCTTCTGCTATGTACTCTTCTAATGAGGGCATAGTTTCCCCAATATCACACCCAAGGCCCTCACTACTAGTCGGCAACCTCTGGCGTTTGGGGAAATGCGCTTGAGGCCATGTTACCAACCGGGTACGGGGCACCTCTGGGTGGCTTCCGGAACTGGGACGTTACAAAGTGGTATAAGAGGGTTTCTTTTCTCTTGATTTACTATTTAGAGCCTTTATCCAGGGATAGGGTGGATTCGGTACTTGGTATTAAGTTGTGCTCAGGAGTAACTAACCAGTGTATATGGAAAATCCAATCTACCTCGCTTATTACAGTTTTACGATTTTTCAATGTTATAGTTGATCTGATTTTACCTAGAGTGATTCACATGCTTTGTGTTGTAATTGTTATTGATATTGTTGTTCTATTTCTATCGCAACCCGATGATATGAGGGTATTCCATCTCATGCGTCATATATTCACTTTTTATAAATCACATGCCATGCATTCTTTCCATGCCATCTAGGATGCATTAGAAATTTCATGTTGTTGTGATAGACGTTGGGTAGATTATGCATGTTTTTGTGATATATGCTTTGATAGAATCCCTGTAGTTTGATAGAGAGGTTGTTTGTGTTGTACCTTGCTTAAATGAACACCAAATTTTGGTTCTTGAGGAGTTATGGGCCCTCATGAATCGGAATTTGGTGGATTATTGACTTGTTTCCCTTATATATTATATGTACGAGATGCCAAGATTTGATTCACGGGGAGTATGGGCCCTCATGGATCTGAGTTTTCCACCTTCATGCTTGTTTTTCAGTGTTTTCTGGGATTCGGTGATTATTTAGAGCTACCGCCCGGAAAAACCCAGAATACATGGTGTGTACTTTATATATACACGCCGTGTAGTTTTTAAACCGTGTCACTGATTGTGTGAGAAAAAACATGGGTTGTGAAAAATATTCAGCAACACGCCGTGAACGGTAGGTACATGTCATGTAGTAGTGAGCCGTGTACCTGGTCGTGTCACTTACAACATGGGTCGGGAAATCTTGTGTCATACACGCCATGTTTTGTATGAACACACCGTGTAGCCTTGTTCTTGGTACCCGACCGTGTCACAAACAACACGGGGCGGTGTTATCTCCTCTTATACACACCGTGTTTGTTCGGAACACACCGTGTAAGGGTCAGTTGTGTACCCGATCGTGTCTCCAACAACACGGGTTGGGAAAAATATTCAAGTACATGCCGTGTTTGTTCGGAACACGCCGTGTAGTCTCAATCATGTAATAGGCCATGTAACTAACAACACGGGTCTTTGAAACCTTGTCTATTACACACCGTTTCCACAGGGAACATGCCGTGTAGTCTCAGTTTAAGAAGACCGTGTGGGTTAGCCATGCAAGGAGACTCTGGTAGGGGAATAGAGTTAATTACAAACCGTGTAGAGTTTGTACACGACGTGTAGTCATGTTTTGTAAAACATGAGTGTTTCCTTCCCTTGTTTTCATTTTGTAATCCCTTATTCTCTGTCATTGATATTCCTGATCTAAGGTATTCTTTTGATCTTTCAGAGTTATGCCTCCGAGACGTCCTCCAGTTGTACGTCAGTTGCAGGATAGTGATCAGACGCCAGACATGGCTGATCAAGGACTTCCTGCCGATCCTCCAGTTGTGCCAACCTTGGCACCGGCTGTCGTACCAGTTGCGGGCATTGATGCGTAGTTTAGGGAAGGATTTATGAATATGATGCAGACCTTTCAGGGAGCACCGCCTCCTGCCACGAATATGCAAGACTTGATGCGTATTTTCCAGAAGCAACATCGTCTTACTTTTTCGGGGGAAGGAGGACCACAGGCTGCAGAGTCATGGCTGGAAGCCATGCTGAATATCTTTGAGCATCTAGAAATGCTTCCAGAGAGGTGGGTCAATATCGCTACCTATATTCTATGAGACTCCTCCAAGTGGTGGTGGGACGTGATCTCACAGGTGGGTCATCAATAGGTTATGGCTTTGTAGGATTTCCAGCGTGTGTTTTATGACAACTTCTACCTGGAGACCCTGAGAGCCGATCGATCCCAGGAGTTCATGATTCTATAGCAGGGTACTATTTCTCTTATGGATTATTCCTCTTGTTTCACTGAACTTCAGTGTTTCACACCCCTCGTGGTGGAGATGGGATGTTCTTAGCAAGGATGTTTGAGGATGGTCTCAGGCCAGAGATCCGCTCGTAGGTGAATATCCTCCATTTTACTTCCATCACTTCCATCTTCAACCAGGAACTAATTGCAGAGCACAATCTGACAGATTATAGAGCTAAAATCTAGGGTAGTTCTACTTTTGAAGCTAGTGTTCCTCCTGTTGATAGTAGGAAGCGCCATAGGGAGTCTACGCGCGGTGATCCGAGGAGGTGAGATACATCTTCAGGTAGCCAGATAGTATTCTACCAGTGTGGAAGGGAAGGACACACGAGGATGCAGTGCCAAAGAGACCTAGTGGAGTGCCGATATTGTGGAAAGATGGGTCAACTTCAGTATTTCTTCCAGGTTTTCTCACTAGTATCTGGTGATGGGGGTTCTTCTATGACTCCTCGTTTAGGGGCAGCACCACCAGTTTCTCACCAGTCGAGGAACTGGAGTTCTTCCGGCCATTCGGGCCAAGGTGGAGGTCGAGGCCATGGCGGTCAGTCACCAGTCTTTCAGCATCAGTAGGGAGGATCAGATTAGAGTGGTTAGGCAGGGTCACAGGGTCGCGGAGAAGGCCAGACTTTTGCAGTTGAGCAGACCTATCAAGAGCATGATCTCAGACCTTCTACAGTTTGAGGTACGATCTTAGTAGCCTTAGTTTTATCTTCAGCTCTTTTCGACACTGGTTCTACACAGAGATTTATCTCTGTTGCTGTCGTGGAGAGCCTTGGGCTCTATATCTTTTCTTCTACTAACTTTATAACACTAGACATACCTTTGGCGATGAGGAAATCTAGTGTACGTCAGTGCAAAGAGTGCCCTCTTGAGGTTGCATGGTATCATTTATTATGGGATCTCTATTTCCTAGAGATGACAGGCTATGATGCCATTTTCAGGATGGACTGGTTAGTTCTATTCCAAGCAGTCGTTGACTGTTATCACTGCAGGGTGAGATTCATTTCACCAGAGGGTGAATCTTTTCTTCGTAGAGGCGAATGGGATGTTCAGGAAAGTCGAGCAGGACTCGAGCATCATGGGCTAGGAAAGGTTATAGCCTAGATTGCTAGTCTTTATCTGGATGATCAATGGACTTCACAGTTGTACTTCCCTCCAGTAGTGGATCATTTCAGGGATGTCTTCCTAGAAGACTTTTCAGGTTTGCCTCCGAAGCGTGAGGTAGACTTCTCGATTGAGATCGTGCCAGGGGCGGCACCGGTGTCCATTCCTCCATATAGGATGGCTACACTAGAGTTGCCGGATCTCAAGAAGCAGTTGGAGGAGTTACAGGGAAAGGGTTTCATCCGACCCAGTACTTATCCTTGGGCTTTGAATGTCCTGTTTGTGAAGAAGGAAGACGGTAGCCTTAGGCTCTGTGTGGATCATCAAAATCTGAACCAGTTGATGATCAAGAACCGATATCCCTTATAGAGGATTGATGATATTTTGGATCATCTTTGAGGAGCTCGGGTGTTCTCGAAGATCGATTTGAGGGATAATTATCATCATTTGTGCGTTAGACCATCAGATATACCTCTGAAAGCCTTCATGAGCAGGTATGGTCTCTACGAGTATACAGTTATGTCGTTTGGTCTCACGAATGTGCCAACAGTTTTCAGGGAACTGATGAACCAAGTGTTCCATCCTTACTTGGACTCCTTTGCCGTGGTCTTCATGGACAATATCTTGGTGTACTCTCACACTCGACACGACCATGCTACCCACCTTGAGGTCATTCTGAGTACACTGAGAGAGCATTGACTTTATGCTAAACTCTCTAAGTGAAACTTTTGAATAGATCAGATTAACTTCTTGGGTCATGTCATCTTAGAGGTAAGAGTATCTGTGGACCCATAGAAAGTGAGAGCTGTAGTTTCCTGGGATCATATGAAGAACGTTTTTGAGGTATGAATTCTCCTAGGGATGGCTGGATACTATAGAAGCTTCATTCAGGACTTTTCACACCTAAAAACACCATTGATAGGTCTGACCAGGAAGGGGGAGAAGTTCTTATGGTCAGATTCTTGTGAGTCAGCCTTTCAGAAGATAAAGGTAAGGTTGACGTCAGCACTGATACTAGTCTTTCCAGAGCCAGGAAAGAGATATACTATTTATTGTGATGCTTTAGGTATCGGTCTGGGTGCTGTGCTTATGTAGGGAGATGGACTCATTGCGTACGAGTCTCTGCAGTTGAGGCCACATGAGAGGAACTACCCGACACACGATCTGGAGTTGGTAGCTGTTGTTCATGCCTTGCACTGTTGGAGAAATTAAATTCTGGGAGAGCACTTTGTGGTTTTCACCAACCAAAAGTGTCTCATGTACATCTTCACTCAGCGTGATCTGAATCTGAGACAGCGCAGGTGGGTTGAGTATCTTCAGTCTTTTGATTTCGAGCTTTATTATACATCGGGAAAGGGCAACACAGTGGAAGATGCATTGAGCAGGAGAAGTTATATTCATGCAGTTCAGGAGTCCAGTAGTGACTGAAAACTTATGGCTATATTCTCTAAGATTCATCCAGAGGTGCATGACAGACAGGGACAAACTTACATATCTTCTGTAGCTGTTACCTCTACACTTCATGATCGGGTACGGATGTGGTAGCTATCAGACTCAGAAGGTTTAGTCCTATGGGAGAGTGTGTCAGGAGAGGTCCCTCTTCCAAGATGGACAATGGGTGAGGATGAGATTTTTCATTTCTAGGGACGCATATGGGTGCTAGAAGACATACGCGAGGAGTTCATGCGGGATATTCATTCCTCAGTTTGGGCAGTTTATCTTGGAATCACCAAGATGTATTGAGATCTTTATCGCTAGTACTGGTGGCCCGGTATGAAGATAGATGTTTCTGGTTTCGTATTGAAGTGTTCTACATGACAGTAGGTGAAGGTGGAGCATCAGTGACCGACAGGCCTTTTACAGCAGTTACCCATTCTGGAGTGGAAGTGGAACGATGTTGCGATGGACTTCGTGACCAGATTGCTGAGGTCACCTTGAGGGAACGATGGTGATTTGGGTTGTTGTCGACAGGCTTACGAAGGTTGATCACTTCTTACCGATCAAGGAGACCTTCAGTGTTGATGATATGAGATGACTATACATCTGGTAGATTGTACATCTACATGGAGTTCCACACTCCATTGTTTCAGACAGGGATGTACGCTTTACTTCTCAGTTCTGGTAGGGGCTTAATAGGGATTTGGGTACACATGTACTTTTGAGTACAGCATACCATCCCCAGACAGATGGCCAGTCTGAGCGTACGATCCAGGTTCTTGAGGATATGCTCCGAGCTTGAATTCTAGACTTTGGCGGCTCTTGGTAAAATAATATCCCTCTTGTGGAGTTAGCCTACAACAAAAGTTTTTAGGTGACTATTCAGATGGAACCTTATGAGGCTTTGTATGGTAGGCCATGCCGATCACCTTTATGCTGGATGGAGGTAGGAGAGGAATATTTACTAGGACCTCATCTTGTTCAGGAGATATCAGAGCAAACAGAGTTGATTCGGAAGAGAATGGCTACAACACAGTCTCGACAGAAGTCTTATGCTGATCAGTGGAGACGACCTCTGGATTTCAAGGTCGGGGATCAGGTATTCCTAAGTGTCACACCGAGTTTGGGACACAAGAGGATTCAGAGATAGGGTAAGATTTCAACATGGTACATTAGGCCATTTGAGGTATTGGAGAGATTTGGGCAGGTTGCCTATCGGTTGCGGTTACCTCAGAGGTATCGGGCAATGCACGACGTCATCCACATCTTGCAGCTCCAACGTTACTTTTTAGACCCATCTATCTTCTTTCAGCCCGAGGATGTTGAGCTCAAAGCGGATGCGTCTTTTGAGGAGCACCCTATCCGGATTGTTGATCACAGTACGGAGGTTCTCCGTGGGTGGTCTGTTCCTCTAGTACGGGTTCTATGGAAGCACAGGCGAGTAGAGGACAAGACATGGTAGAGGGAGGTCGATGTATGATCGCAGTGGTCGGAGCTGTTCGAGGTTTCTTCTTCTACGCCTCGCTAGGGAAATTCAGGGAACAATTTTTTTATGGGGGGAAGTTTGTAAGAAACCGGATCTTCATTTTTAGGTATGTCTTTACTTTTCCAGGAGTTTTTTAGAAAAGAGGAGTTTCTGGAAATTTTTGAAGTACACATCGTGTACTTTATGAGTACACACCGTGTACTCCTTCGCTGCTCGACGTCGTGTGCTGGCCATGTCTGGGCCACACACACGGTGTGTAGGGGTGATGTGGAGGCCTCTTAAAGAAGACTATGGAAAATCCGAGTACACACTGTGTACCCCAGAAGTTCACACTATGTACTTTATCTTTTTTCATTAAACGGACGGGGGTCGTGCCTGACGGAAAGAACTCACTTCTTATTCAGGATCTTCGACCGAGAGCAACCCGTACGGTCGTAGATCTTCTCTGAGCCCCTGAGCCTTTTTCCATTCTCCGAATCTACTGATATTAATAGCATTGGAACTGCGGTGGTGAGTTATTCCTTCTCCTAGAGCCTTGTTTTCTAATTCCTCCTATTTCTCAAAATATTGTGGGTTGATCTTTTTGGATGTTTTCTCATATATTCGACGTTCTATGGAGATTCAATCATCGCGGTTCATGTATTTCAATCTCCAAGCATCGAGGTAGGTGGTTTGTGCCTTTATGTAGGAAGTATTTGAATATTTCGTGTAATCCCACCAATTCCCTTGAACAGGGAATTGTGTGTTTCCTATGTTTGCCCTGTGGTTTGCCTGTTTTTCATGACTGTATGAGTAGTGGTCAATTCTTGTGAATAGGGTAATTTTTACTGTTCTCTGGATGGTTTCAATGCATGTTTTTCATGTTAGGCATTTTTCCAGTTGCAAGGCCAAGTTGTAGGATAGTGAAACTATTGTACTGTTATACTATTGTGCCTTAGAATGATAGCCAAGTAGTTCTTAAGGTTTACTTGGGGAGATACGCATGCTATGCATGTTTGTTTTACACAGGTCTATGGGATCCTAGTGTAGTGGACCATAGGGAGAATGGACGTAAGGGCTTATCTAGAGTGTCTTATTAATTCGATGCGAGACCAAAGGGGGAATTGACGATGAGTGCTTCCTCAGAGAGTCTTTAGTTCCTCGACGCGGGCCACATGGGGAATGAGATGTTGAGTGCTTCCCTGGATATCCTTTAGTAAAATACGAGACTATAGGGGGAATTGACGGTGAGTGCATCCTCAGAGTGTCTATTCTTTAGCTAAACCAGAGGGGTGAGACTGTGTGTGCCTCTAGAGGGTTGCTAGTACTTGTAGGTTGAACCATAAGGGATAGGATGTGAGAACTACCCAGGGGGTTACCTATTGTTCTTCTTGTTGATTGGCTATTACTTGTGTACATTATATTCTAGACACTATGGATTGTAGCTGTTGTGTGCTTTCCAGTTTACTGCTTCCTATACTTTTAATTGCCATGTATTCACTGAATGTTAGGCACAAATCTTTGCGTGGATGCCTACTAGGACCTTGTCTCACACCCTGTTTGGGCCATACTTTTGGGCCCAAATAGACAATATTGTTGCAGGTATAGACAAGGGCAAGCGCCCTTCTACTTCAGGTACTTTTCTTGCTATAGAGCTTGAGAGCATGGGACCAAGATATGGCTTGCGATGCTGAGGAGTTTACCTATTTTCTTTTGCACTTTGGTTTTGTATTGTATTCAGCAATGTGACTTATTTGGATGCTTTCTTAGACATATGTATCATGCATCATTTTATATACATGTGTGGGAGCTCTAGTTGTTTACTGTTAGTCTTCCACTGTTTATCGTTTACTCTTGTATGGATGGTTGCGGTTTCTACTGTTGTCTATTTGTTTTTCTTCCACTGTGTACTCTGCCAATGAGGGAATAGTTTCCCAACTATCACACCCAACGCCCTCGCTGCTAGTCGGCAGCATCTGGCATTTGGGGAAATGCGCTTGAGGCCATGTGACCAACCGGGTACGGGGCACCTCTGGGTGGCTTCCGGAACTAGGACGTTACACACATACCCCCCATGAGCATGCCTACTAGTATCAAAAATCCCTCTAGTATCACCATCTAGACCTCAAGATTCCCCTCAAACATGTCATTTTAATCATATAGTGGCATCGGTACAAGTCAATTGAGTCTCATGATAACATTGGGGAATGTCAACTGACTCTCATAACATCCTACAATTACGCCAGCTAGATCTCACAATGTCCTCCAGACATGTCCGCTAGCATTCTTGGCACCCTCCAGACATGTCATCTGAGATCGTGCATTACCTTCCAGACATGTCATATTGACTCTTTTGATGCCCTCCAAGCATGTAAATCATATTTTTCGATGACATTAGGGAAAGTCATCTAGACCATTTGCTTCCCTCTATGAAATCCATCCTTGGTCATGAGATGGATTCCAGGATCAACCAGCCAGGTCTTATGATGTCCTCCAGACAAGTCACCCTTGTTCATGAGAAAACCTTCATACATTCCATTTATATTATGTGATGTCCCTTGGATAAGTCAACTATGTAATGACCTAATTATTTTAGTAATTTTTTTCTGAATAAATGTGTCTTGTATTATATAATATAGTATTATACACATAAAAAATATAGATAAACCAAAAAAATACTTTTTTCATTACTCAATATTGTTACATTAATCAAAAATGAAACCAATTAAAATTACAAGAATTACAACAGGACAAAAAATATAAAATTGAAAATCCCAAATGAAAAAATATAGATTTCACCAATCTATTAGAATCACCATCCCCACTAAAAACACTATGGAGAAGAAGAAAAATATTATTAAACCAAAAAAATGTAATGTAAATATATAACCTTTAGAATAATTAAGTTTAATATCAAGTAAAAGAATAGATTAGTATATATAGGACATAACATGTTGGGAATAGTAATGTGACCAATGATAATAGTAACATGACCATTGGGAATAGTAACCTGACCATTGGAATAGTAATTTCTCCTCAAAATAAGAAATCATGATATAAATAATATTTATCATTATTACATTAGGTAAACATAAATTTTTTAATTCCAAAAAATAAATATCAAGATTAAGAGACTTAAAGAAAATATAAGCACATTTTTCATAAACTCTATTTTAAGGTATTTCATAAAAGTCATATGCCTTATATTATAAATTAAAATTAACTATTTTATAATATTTTTTATAAAATTAATGCTATTTTTGAAATCATTACATCAAAATTATCCAAGGGTGATTTTTTTTGGTAATTTTCGGAAATACTTCGATTTTCAGGTGAATAGTAAAAATAATTTTTTTCACATAACCAATGTAACTCAAATTACATCATTCGTGATGTAATAATGAAATTATACTTTATAGAAATTTATGTTCATAATTTTTTCATTAAATACAATAAACTTAATTTCCAATCCTAAAATGAATTTTTTCAAAACCTAAAGTAAAAAGTGATTCCTTAAAATAACAATTTTTCTTTATTTCCACATTCCTTTTTAATAGACTAAGGAATTTGACTTATAACACGGATTTAAAGTCTTAAAATCATTATATTGTATTAAAATATTATTTATATTTTCAAAAAATTACTATTACCAGTTTTACCATTGATATATTATTTTATTAAATATTTTATTCTAAAAATACCCCTCTCTTCAAGTATAAATAACCCCTCTCTTTATCCTTGAAAAAAAAATCCTCCCACCAATTGAGAAGCCAAATATCTACCCAAATATTTCATATTAATTATATTAGAATCCATAGGGAAATTATGGACCAATCCAACTCCAACCACTACAGAGTTATAGTGTCGTACAAGAGAGGTTACACTGAGGATTAAGTAAGTTCTAATATTCTTATCTATATTTCTATTTATTCTTCCTATTTTATTTATTTTCCCACAAAACCTTTCAAAAAAACCTTAAAATAGTTAATTAGTCAGTAATTTAACATTATATTAATGATTTTAACATACAGTAAGGATCATACTACTATATATGTAAACATCAAACATCTCCTTCCTGATCTCCTGATAATGTCTCGTCATAGGTCGGTTAACCACCTACGAAGACATTTACATGCCAAAACATATAACCATAATCATAGATGAATATTATAAACTATATATAATATAAAAAATTATATTATATTTATTATAATATTGTACAATTAATTATACTAATGTATAAATTACATTTAAGAAAATAGAGAAATCAAAGAGAAATGGAAATTTTTTAATATAAAAATTATATCAAAATGCAAAAATTTCATATAAAAATATAAAAAAATAATACAATGATTATAACTGGTAGTTTTTTTATAAATGACTATAACTTGATTCTAGATAAATGTTTTAATAAATCTATGTTTATTATTTAGAAGGTGAAAATACAATGAAATAAGGTGGGATTTAAGGTTAGGGGATTATCTAACCTAATTACTTACCTTTTCTCATTCTCTATTCCATGGTATGAATGTTCATATTATGTTATTATTATTTTCTATCCATTTTTTATTTTTTATATACAAGTTCCTACCATGTCAAAATATTTTCTACAAAAAATATATTTTTTTAAGGTGAATCTAATTTCCAAAACATCATATTTTGGTCATCTTGAAATACTTCCTCTCAAGAATAATGTTGTATTATGTTCATATATGATTTTACTTATTCATTTGGAAACCAAAAAGTGTATTCATGAATATATTCTTTATGAAATGTTTATGAAACATATTCTCTTCCTTGGGTTTACTTCATGACTTCAAATGATATATGTTCCATGTGGCATTCATTATTATGTAAATGTTATGATGTGATGGGTGAGAGCATAATTATATATCCCTCTAATGCATTGGGTATTGTGATGTATCTCATGATATAATATGAAATATGATTGAACATGATACTATATATCTTTACAATGATAATGTTATGATTATTCACATATGTTATGTGTGAACATGATGCTATCTTTGTTCAGAACTATGTGTGATATTTGACCATTAAGACATGATGTTTTATTTTTATGCATTGCCACATTCCATGACATTATCCATTTTTACCTCATTATGTTCATGATAATCCTATACATATGTTATGATGATGATGATGTCTATGCTCACCCGTGTTATAATGATTCATACCCCTTATTCATCCAATTACTGGTATTTTAGCTCACCCTTTCATTGATGTATATCCTTAAGTGATTACTTGTACTAAAGGGAATGTGAAGCACAATAAGAAGTTATAGAAGAATGAATTAAATAATTTTTATTTTTTATTATGTAAAATTAATTTATAAGCCTAATTTTCCCAAGTCACTAAACCTTTTGATCCTGGATTGTAATGTTGTTATGTTTTTTATCTTTCAAATTATATAATAATCATTTAAGAAAAAATAGGTTCCCTATAGTTGGTATCAAATAATGGTTTAGTGAATTTTGAAAATAGTATTACAGAACATTATTAAAAACACTTATGATAAGACTAATTATATGTAAACATCCAAGAAACTTTCTTTTAGAGAAAGTTTAAAAATATGGTTCCCATAAGATATGATTTTAGAGTTAATTATGCAAAATAATAAATTCTTTATTTGTTATTTATTGAATTATGTTTTCTTAAAACCATTTCTCTTTTATAAAATGGTGGGAACCAGGATAAACCAGGTCAATAACCCATGTTAGAGAAAATGCAGTGATAAGATGAATAACATCTCCAATTACATGGGAGGTAGAGTTGAAAATATCATGGAAATTCTTACCCATTTGTCTCAAAATATGAATAATAACTCGAATCATGTGTAATTTCTACCTTCACCCCATAAGGAAAAACTATCCATTGAGTACATTATGTAGTAATGACCATGGACATTTAGTGGAACTCCTGATTCACTTGTTGCAGAATAGTGGGTTAACTTAATGGAGAAGATATTTATTTTTATTCATTGTTCTATGAATGAGAAGGTGACTATGGATGTGTATCATTTAGATGGAGAAGCTGATAAATGGTGGGTGTTAATTAATAATAACAAGTAAAATAATGTAATGGAAGAGATGGAGTGGGAAGACTTTAATAAAATATTTCTTACCAAATATTTCTCTCAAAATCTTCAAAAAAATATGGATAGAGAATTCATAGAGATAAAGAAAAAGGAAGGTGAATTTGTCACAGATTATGAGGAAAAATTCAAAAAGTTTTCAATTTATAACTCATGTTTTTTATCAATAATGACAGAAAAATAGATATATTCTTTAGTGGTTTAAAACCACTCCTTTTAAAGTATCTTTCAATCTGAGACTTTGAGAGTTATGAAGAAGTGGTTCAATGTGATATTAAAAGTAGAGATGAAGTTCATAGAATAGTCCCTTGGTTATAGAGATAAGAATATAATAATGGAGTTTCAAGATGGTGGGTCAAATGAAAAAGGAATAAAGATGATTCAACTTCACACATTTCAAAAATGCGGTAAAAAGCATCATGGGAATTGTCTCAAAGGGATGGTGAATTTATTTAAGTGTGGGAGAGATGGACACTAATCTCATGAATGTCAAAGAAGCATGAACAAGCTGGATAACATGATAGAAAAAATGTGGGAACTTCCTAATGAAAAAATTATGGTTCAATGCTTTAATTTTATGGAGCAAGGTAACTATTAAAGCTGGTGCACTAAACCATGAGTCTTTGAGGGTAATCAGTGTCAACATTCACCAAAGCCAAATGTGTAAGGGAGATAATGTTCCATCAGTACTACTGAAGTGGATCAAGAAAATTTATTACAATAAGGTACACTTCCTATTCATTAAATAAAGGAAAAATATTTTTTTGATTCTGGTTCTATGTATTCCTTTATATCCCACAAGTTTTCTAGAACTGTTGAATTGAAACCCCAATACCATTAATTAAAGATATTCATAAAAACACATTGTGGTGAAATCATTTCCACCCAAGTGTTAGACTCTTATCCCATTGGTGTATGTGGGGATATTTTTCTAGTGAATCTTGCAATTATTCCATTAGTGGAATTTGAAACTATATTGGGCATGTATTGGATCTCATTATAAAGAGAACACATCAATTTTCTGGAAAATGAAATCTCATTTCAAATCCCGAACCATCCCATGATCTAATAAAAATTAAAGGAAGATCAAGAACCTTGTTTGAAAAATCCATCAATAGTGTGGGTATTGATACCCTGTAAAGAATAATACCATTTTAAAATGGTTGAGTCAAATAAAGGTATCAACCAAGGGGAAATTATAATTTTTAGGGAATACCCATATGTATTTCCCGAAGAGTTACCCGAACATTCCCCAGATTTTGAGTTATATTTATCAATAGATCTTATACCCGGATCTACTCCTATCTCAAAATTACCCTGTAGGATGGCCCCAATCAAACTAGAATAGTTAAAGAAGTAGCTACAAGAGAATTTGAACAAAGGGTTCATACAACCTAGTGTATCACATTGGGGTTCACCAGTTCTCTTTATCAAGAAGAAGGATGGATCAATGTGGATGAATATTGATTATCAGGAGCTCAAAAAATATCACTATAAAGAACAATTATCCTCTACCATGGATTTAAGACTTGTTCAATCAACTATGAGTAACTTAAAACTTCGCAAAGGTGGATCTAAATTCTGAATATCATCATCTGAAGGTGAATATTGAAGATATTTAGAATAATAAATTCCATACAAGGTATGGGTGCTATTGGATGATAGTGAAACCCTTTGGACTTACTAACGCCTCTGTAATATTTATGGATTTGATTAATAGAGTCTTTAGAGACTACCTCAACATATTTTTGGTAGTTTTTCTTAGAAATATTATCATTTTCTTCCAAAAAAAGAAGGAATATGAAAAGTATCATGGAATTGTGTGGGAAGCATTATGGAAGGTGAGAATGTGTACTAAGTCAAGAAAGTATGAATTTTAGATGTAGAAAGTCAGATTTTTTATGAATTTGATCACAAGTGATGGAATTTATATGGACCCATAAAAAACAAAGGCAATTGAGGAATGGCCTAGACCCACTAGTGTCAACGAAATCCATAATTTTCTTAGCTTATTAGGGAACTTTCGACATTTTTTGATAAAGTTATCATGATTTTCTTTCCCCCTAACTAAGGTAACATGAAAAGGGGTAAAGTATGTCTAGATGTAAGAATGTGAGGAAAGTTCCAAGGATCTCATGAAGAGATTAATCACTAAACATGTACCCACACTTCCAAAAAGTGGAGATGATTTTGTAACATGCAATGATGTATCAAATAAAAGATTGTGTTGTGTACTCATGAAGAATGACAAAGTGATAGCCTACACATCATGATAACTGAAGATCCATGAGAAGAAGTACCCAACGTATGATCTGAATATAGAATCTATGATTTTTTCCTTGAAAATCTTATGGCACTACCTATATTTTGAGAAGAGTTACATATATTCTAATCACAAGAGCCTAAAGAATATATTCACACAAAAGGAGTTCAACATGGATCAAAGGATATTGGTAAAGCTAATAAAAGACTATGATTTCTCTATTCACTACTATTTGAGAAAGGTGAATACGGTAGTTGATTCTCTTAGTAGAAAACAACCTACCACTCTATCTATGATACAGATTGAGAAATACCATATCTCCATGGAAATTCAAAAGATGGATTTGAAAATCACAATGACAGGGAATACATTCCACCTTGCCTAAATGATTTCCTAACCATCCATTCTAGTGATGATCAAGGAGGAACAAAGGGATGATCTTGATCTAAAAAAGGAGGTGAAAGAATAAAATGAAGGGAAGATACATGAGTTCCATACCAATGATGATGATGTGACTCAATTTTTAGTGAGGATTTGTGTGCCTTCCTCACCAAGGATAAAGAAGGACCTATTGGATAACGCACATAGATCATCATTCTCCGTACACCATGGAAGAATCAATATGTACCGTGATCTGTGATAATACTTCTTGTGGGAAAAAATGAAGAATAAAATTTTTGAGTATGTCTCAATGTGTTTTTATGTCAAAAAGTTAATACAGAGCAACATAAGTCCAAAGGGATGATGCAGCCATTGCCTATACCAATGTGGGAATGAGAGAATATCACAATTGAATTTGTAATTGGTATCACCAAAACAAACAAAGGAAATAATGTGATATTGGTTGTTATGGATAGAATCACCAAGACTTCCCACATTATCAATATTCAGGAAGATTTATCACTTCAAAAAATTTCCAGGATATATGTGAAAGAAGTGGTGTAGTTGTATGGGGTTCCAATTTCAATCATATGTAATCATGATCCAAGGTTAAACTCAAAATTCTAGAGAATTATTCAACATGATATGTGTATTGAATTGAATTTCAGCATGTCCTATCACCCCCAAACTTATGGTCAACCTAAAAGGACTATTTAGATGCTCGAGGACATGTGAAGAGCATGCTCAATGGAATTAAAAGAAGGATGCGATCAACATATCCAATTGGTTGAGTTATCATATAAAAATTTCTTCCAATTGAGTATTAAAATGGATCCATATGAATATCTACATGGGAATAGGTGTAGAACTTCATCTTGTTGGGATGAAGATGATTAAGAAAAGCTACATGGACCTTACCTTGTGCAAGATATGGAAGAGAAGGTTCAAGCCATCCAAAAATATATAAAATATGCTCAAACGTGGAAAAATAGTTATATTGAAAACCATAGAAGGGACTTGGAGTTTGATGTTGGAGAAAAAGTTTTCCTTTGAATATCACCATGGATGAGAGTCATGTGATTCATAAATTAAGGGAATCTTAGCCCAAGGTACATTTTCCCCTTTAGGATCCTTGGTCATATAGGAGCAACAACCCATCTAATTTCAATTACAACAAATATGAATCAAATTTATGATTTTTCCACATATCTATCCTAAGGAAGTACATAAATAACACCTCACATGTACTGAATTAATTAGTAATACAACTAGAGAATTATCTATCATATGAAGAACAACTTGTGAAGATCTTGGACTATAGAGACAAAGTTCAATGTAATAAGACAACTCACCTTTCCAAATTTTTGTGTGGGAACCGTAATTATGAAGAGGAGAATTGTGAACCAGAGGAAATAATGAAATATAAGTACCCTCACCTATTCTCAAATAAAAATATGAGTTGAAATTTCAGGGATGAAAATTCTAAAGTGGGGAAGGATGTAATGATCATGTGTTTTCAGAAAAAAAAATCCTCAATAAATGGGTGTTGTATTATGTTATATAATATTATACACATAAAAAATATAGAGAAACGAATAAATACATTGTTTTATTACTAAATACCATTATATTAATCAGTATTGAAACCAATTAAAATTCCAAACATTAAAACTAGACAAAAATATAAAAATACAATAACCAAAATGGGAAAATATGGATCACCCCAATCTACTAGAATCATCACCCCCACTTCAAACACAAGAGAAAAGAAGATAAATATTAGTAAAAAAAGAAAAATTATATAAATATAGAACATTGAGATAAATTGAGTTGAATATTGAGTGAAATAATAGAGTACTATATATAAGAGGTAACTTGACTGTTGGAATAGTAATGTGACTATTGGGAATAATAACCGGATTATTAGGAATAGTAACTAGACCATTGGAATAGTAATTTTACTTCAAAATAATATATTATTATAAAAATAATATTTATCAATATCACTTTAAGTAAATATAAATTTTATAATTCTAAACATTAAACAAGAAACTCAAAGAAAATATAAGCGCATTTTTAATATACTGTATTTTAAAGTATTTTGTAAAAGTCATAATTTTTATATTTAAAATTAAACTTACCAATTTTAGAAATTTATTTTGGTAAAATGAATATTATTTTGAAATAGTCACATCTAAATTATCTTAGGGTTTTTTTTTGGTAATTTTTTGAAATACTTCTTTTTTTATGTGAATATCAAAAATACATTTTTCTTCATAATTGGTGTAACTCAAATTACATCATTCATGATGTAATAATGAAATAATAATTTATATAACTTTATGTTCAGCCATGGTATATTTAATTTCAATAATGGTTCAGTAAAATACAATAAACTCAATTTCCTGACATAAAAAGAAATCTCCAAAACCTAAAGTCAAAAGTGATTCCTTAAAATAACAATTTTTATTCTTTCCACATTCCTTTTTAATAAACTAATTAATTAGAATTATAAAGAGGATATAAAGTATTAACTCATTATATTATATTAATATATGATTTATATTGTCAAAAATTCTCTATTATGATTTTTACCTTTGATATATTATTTTATTCATTATTTTATTCAAAAAATACCCCTCTTCGAGTATTAATAACCCCTCTCCCTCTCCTTATAAAAACAATCCTTCCACCCATTCCAAAGAAACATATCTATGAAAATCTTCCCTATTAATCATATTATTATCCATTGGGAATTTATAGAGAAATCCAACTCTAATATTCATAGAGTTATAGTGTCTTCCAAGAGAAGTTATACCAAGGATTAAGTAAGTTCTAATCCACTTATCTCTCTTTTAATTTCTTCTTCCTATTTTTGTTATTTTTCAACAAAAAATTCACAAAAAAACCTTAAAATAATTAATTATGATGTATTTTGACATTATATTAATTATTTTAACCTAATATAAGTATCATAGTATGAGATATATAAATTATTATCTTTTTCTTCTCACTCTACTGACAATGTACCATCAATGGTTGGTTAACTACCTACGATGACATTATCACGTTAACAAATGAAAAAATCATGATGGATGAATATTTTAAACTATATATAATATATATAAAATGTAATTATATGCATTATATTCTTCTTTAATTAATTATACAAATATATAAATTACATTCAAAAATAGAGAAATCAAAGAAAAACATGAAATTTTTAAGAAAAACATTGTATTAAAACACTTCAATTTCATCGATAAAAATTTTGAAATATAAAAAAATGATTATAAATGATTAATAGTTTTATAAATGGATATAATTTACATCTAGATAATTTTTTTAAAAATATATGTTTATTATTTATGAGGCATAAAAATAATGAAATAAAATAGGAATTAAGGTAAGGGGATTCTTGAACCCAATTCCTTTTTTGGGCTATTATCTCTTATGAGGTAAGAATGTTATTATTATGTTCTTATAATTTACTTTAAATTTTTATTTATGAATACACATGTTCCTACCCTATAAAAAAATCTAGGAAAAATATCATTTTTTCAAAGTGACTTCAATTTCCAAAACATTTTATTTTACTCCTATTGAAATACTTCTTGTCCACTCAAGAATAATGATGAATTATGTTCAATTATTATTCAAATTATTCATTTGGAAACCAAAAATATTATTCATGAATGTATGACTTTTAAAATTCTTATAAAACTCACTCATTTCCTTGTCTTTACTTCATGGATTGATATATGTTCTATGTGGCATGTATGATTATGTAAATGTTATAAGGTGATGGGTGGGACTAGAATTATATATCCCTTGAATTAATTGGGTAATTTGATTTATCTCATGAGATAATTTGTAATATGTGTGAACATGATGCTATATTTGTTCACAATGATGATGTTATGATGATTCAAAGATGTTATGCATAAAAATGATGCTATCTTTTTTCACAACTATGTGTGGTATTTTTCCATTAATACATGATGTTTCATTTTTATGAATTGAAGAATTCCATGCCTATATCCATTATTTACATAATTATGTTGATGTTAATATTTTTCTTATGTAATGAGGATGATTATATTTATGCTCACCCATGTTATATTGATTAATTTACCTTATTCATCCTCTTACTGGGATTTTAGATCACCCTTACCATTGATGTATATCCTCAGGTGGTTAATTGTACTAAAGAGAATGCGAGGTCCAATAAGAAGATAGATAATAATTAATTATATAATGTTTATGTTTTATTATATAATTTTTATGTATAAACATAATTTTCCCAAAACATTAAACCTTTGGATCTTGAATTATAATAATTTTATATGGCTTATATTTAAAATGATATAAAAGTAATGTAAGAAAAAATAGGGTCACTATAAATTGGAAAATTTGATTATCATTGGACATGTTACGTAGACATCATATGACATGTTTAGCAGAAAATCAAAGCATGTCGAGTAGACAATCAACGTATGTCAGGAAGAAAATCTGGCCAGGTTAGGTGGTCATCCCAAGACTTGATAACCTTGTCTATCCTAGATATAAGGGAAGCCTCACTGTGTAATCCACAACATGAAAAAACTATGAGAAATCTGATTCCTACATAACTACGATACGTACGATTCCATGCTAAGGATCAATCTTCATATCAACCCATCCAAAGCCCATCCCAATGCATGAGTCCCACATCCATATGTAAAAATACCGATTATTTACTATCCCTTATTTTTCACACCAACCATAGATCATGTGGGTTTAGGGAGTTTCAATTATTAAATCATTCACATTATAAAGAAAAGGTAAACCTCAACATGTAAGCCCGATCAGTGTTCTGATATGATATCTCTCACATATAAAGGAAACCATAAAGTGTAAACCCCAACCTAATGAACAACAAGGACTCGGATTCATGTCATAATCAAGATATGGAGGAAGCCTTCATAAATCATGAGCTAAAATGGTCATCCACTTCAGTTTATGTCCCACCATGTCTCTAAAATTGCAACCATTGATACCCAATCTCTCCAATTGTATGATCACCCTTCCTAATCCACTAGAGGATTGAGAAGTCACTGAACTATGATGAATCTAATTACTTATATAAACTAGATACATATGAAACCTTCCAAAAGCCTGAGATCTATATTAAGTATCCAATGGGATGTACCAGAAGGTAATCCCTGAATCCATATGTAATAAGGTTGATTAATTTCAATCCCTTTTATCACACTAATCATAGTTCTCATGGGATTAGGGAGTCATAATGATCACCTCCCTGGCATCATGAATCTCCAATGGCCAGGGCAACCTCAGTGTGTAAGCCCTGATCAATGGCATGATACAACTACCCAATATCCATGGGTATGTAACATAGTGAAGGTCCCAAGGTCATGAAAAACTATGATAACTCCGATTCCATCCACTAATAGAATATTTAGGGTGCCTGATTCATGCTTAAATTTACCCAAAAGAAGAAGGTATGACGGTCCTTGTAGTTTAGCTTGGTTTATCGAATCCTTAGAGACCTAAAAAGTAATCTACAGACACGTACATTATATGGATTGTTTTTGGCTATGAAGTGCCAACTTGGGTTGATTTTATATGGGTTTAAGTGAACATTAAAATTCTTAAGATAATTCAAATTATGAGAAGGGTTGATCCTAGGTTATTACAAGGGGTGGATTAGATGCATTCATATTCATCTATTTCAATTTTTTATATTTGATATGAGTTCATTTAAGAAGATCAAACAACTTCATCATTTACCGGTTTAATACCTACACCCTTTAATTGTAATCACCTATACACTTTAATGATCAAAGTTTTGGGCACCTTAAGGTAAAGGTTCGTATTAGCACTTGAAGTGTGTGGCCTTAAATTCAATAAGGATGAAGGATTTTAAAGATATTCAAAAAAAATTCTCAATTAAAAGTAGTGATTAGAAATTAATAGTGTGAGAAATAACATCAAATCCATCCCCTTGATACTCCCTTGGATCATCCAATAAAATATCTAGCCCTCCATTTATGACATGCCTTCAACGGAAATGGGAAGTAGACTTACGAAGGTGGAATTAAAGAAGTAAAAATAACAACAAAAATCGATCACTCCACCATTGTGTGATAAAGATCACAAAGTATGGTGTGAATAAATTAACACCGTGAACCAACTGTATCAAAATGATATGTAGAAGAATATAATAAGAGTAAAGGAAGAACTTTTTTTAAGAAACTAAGGTGAATTAAACAACTTACATGAGAAAGAAATGCGTTTACACACACAAAGCGGCAGCATAACACTACAATGAAACCATGCACCAATGATCAAAAACTCCTCAATAACCACTATCTTAAATAGGAATTTTGGGAGCCTTGGGTAGAGATTCTAATAGAACAAAGAATCCCACTTTATTATGGTAGGCCTAAGGTGTTGGAAAGCTTGTGGAAATTGGAATTTTCTACTCTTGACCCGAGGTGGCAGCCATCTTGCATCCACCGAAAAAACATTCTTGTAAGACCTTATAGATGGTAGAATTAGAGTAGTACATAGAAGTAGAAAATGGATCCCCGGATGTCTCCTAAACTCCTGTTACATTTGGGCCCATTTGGAGTTGTGTATTTCGAGATATGACTATATTGGTAGGAGGTTTTCTGGGCCTCAGAATCTAGCCCGTAATTTTATCTCCAAATTGGTCCGCCTTAATAACCACCATGGAGGCCGAATTAGCACTGGATCATGAAGCATGATTTGTTCCTATACATGTCTTATAACATCCCATGAAATTTGGGCTTCATTGGGTTTGTATGTTGGGCGCACATTCTCATCAGTGGGCTGATGTCCAATCTAACTTCTCCATAAATGTTTCCATGAAATCCCATTTTGTTGGTTTTCCAATATAGATCTTCCAACACTCCACAAATAAAAAATGTTCCCAATATAATAAGAAACCTGAAAATGAAATATGAAAATAAAATCAAGATCATTGTGTACTTTAAATGATGTTAAAAAATGTACCACATAATAGTGCATTTTAAGAAGGAGTTACAATCATAATGTGAAATGATGTTCAAAGTGTAAAATGTAGTAAAATGGTGTTTATGAATAATAAATCACATGAATATTTTAAAAATTAAAAATTAATATTACCCTCATTTAGTGGCTAATCAGACCCCCCAACTTGAGTTTTTCTCATCCCAAGTAAAATATATCTCAACAATATGAAATTCAAATTCCCTTTTCCAAAAAGATTTTAATACACAATGATCACCAAAAAACCTTATAGCAAACAATCCTAAAAGCCATAAAAATATTTTAATACATGATATTTTCATTTTCATATACCAATCAAAAGCTCATTCCTTTGTTCAAATTCATCACAATATTTCATCCAATATCAATTAAGAGTGATGATGTGTTGTGAATCACATTAGACATGGGGGTTCATCTTTATTCAAGAGGGAAATGATGGAAGCGATAGGTGGAATAACATATCAATATTAAGATGATTATTCAGAAAAAAATTATTATTGTATTTTTTTTGTTTTGTTTTTTCAATTTTTCCATGGTAATTGAAATTGCACTCAAAAGAGTCAACCCCTATAATGAGACTTTGTCGATGACTCCCGTGCAGCGCTTTGGTTTAATGTCGCTAGCTCGACTTGAACCCCTATAACTTATCCGAAACCAACTGTTAAAATTTTAAGGACCCCATATTTATCCACTTCTACTTTATTGAGAATGATTCTTTGTTTAGAATTTTTTTGTGTAAAAACCTATATTCTAAAATGAGTGGTTAAATCCAAGGAATATCAAAAATAGGGGATCTAGTTGCTTCTCCAGTCTTTCTTAAGACATCAATAATCATTCCAAATTTTTTTTTCAATAGAAGCATGAATTCCAACCGAAAGGTCATGGTTATACCCTATGAATTCATAATTTAGTGGGTAATTACGGATAATAATTTTGAGCACCGTTTGGATAGGAAATTCAGACATAGGATTTCACTTTTAATCAAACTCAGTTTCATTTTCTAAATTTCTCAATAGAATTAATTCCTTTTGAATAGAATATTTAACAACCAAATTGGAATGATCAATGTTAGGAATTGGTATGGACTCAAATTTTTTGGTTTCTCTTAATGGTTTAGTGATTGGTGTTTTTAAAAAATCCTCAATGGAGTTATATTCATGAGACTCAATCCATGATGTCAAATTCTCCTCTTTTGAATACAAAAAATAAATTTCCTCTTGATTTAAAGAATCTTAAAAATTTCATTTATCCTCTTTATCTATACAAAATCTAAAAGATGGTTCTTCAATAAATTCATGATAGGTTTCTGGGAGAAAATAGTCTTTAATCAAGGACGAGGAAGATATAACATGAGTGGGAATGGGTTCCATAACCGTCTCAAAGTTTTGTAGTTCTAATCTCATTGATTAAACCTCAAAATTAATTATCTCCATTTTTTGACACAGTTTTTCAATTAATGGATGTGGATTAGGATGGATAAGGGGTTGAACCAAATGGTCTGTTCTAGGTGGATAATAATGTTGTTGTAATTTCACAGGAGGGTGTTCAGATTGGATTTTTAGGGATTGAAACTCATTATATGTTGGAATGTTTTGTGTATCATAGGAGTTAAAACTTTGTGGTTCATTAGGTTATTGATTATCCAAAAAATATAAACTAGGATGGTCATTTTACAACACACTCGGTGCGGGGTATTCAAAGTAGGGGAGGTTCCCCATTTTTGGATTTTTTCAAAAGGGGTTTCTGTAGGAGAAAATTAGGGATTAGAAAAGATATGTGGGGTGAGAAAAGGTAGGTAGTGTCTAAGATAACGTACTTAGGTCCCCAGAAATAGCACCATAATTTGATTCATGCTCAAATTTACCCAAAATAAGAAGGTAGGATGGTCCTTGTAGTTTAGCTTGGGGTATCGAATCCTCAGAGACCTAAGAAGTAACCTATAGACACGTATAATCTATAGATTGTTTTTGGATATGAAGTTTCCAACTTGGGTTTATTTTAGATGGGTTTATGTAAACACTAAAAGTATTAAGTGAATTAATATTATTATAAGGGTTGATCCTAGGTTATTACAAGGGGTGGATTAGATGCATTCATTTTCATCTATTTCAATTTCTTATATTTGAGATGTGTTCATTTAAGAAGATCAAACAACCTCATCAATTACTGGTTTAATACCTACAAACTTTAATAATAATCACCTATAAACTTTAAGGATCAATGTTTTGAGCACTTCAAGGTAATGGTTCGTATTAGCACTTGATGTTTTTGGCCTTAAATTCAACAAGGATGAATGAGTTTAAAGACCATCAAACAAAATTCTCAATAAAAACAAGTGATTATAAATTAATGGAGTAAGAAATAACATCAAATACATACCCTTTCTACTCACTTGGATAAACCCATAAAAGATTTATCCATCCATTGATTACATGTCTTTAACGGAAGCAAGAAGTAGACTTACGAAGGTGGAATTGAAGAAGTAAAAACAACAAAAAGAATTGATCACTCCACTGTTGTGTGATAAATATCAAAATGTATGGTGTGAATGAATTCACACCTTGAACCAAAGGTATCAACGTGATATGTAGAAGAAAATAATAAGAGTAAATGAAGAACTTTTATTAAGAAACTAAGGTGAATTAAAAAACTTATATGAGAATGAAATGCGATTACAAACAGAAAGTGGCAGCATAACACTACAATGAAACCAAGCACCAATGATAAAAAACTCCTCTATCAGCACTACCTTAAATAGGAATTTTGGGAGCCTTGGGTATATCCTACAATATTAAAAATAATCCCACTTGATTATGGTTGTCCTAGGGTGGTGGAAAGATTGTGGAACATGGACTTTTCCACTCTTGACCCGAGGTGGCAGCAAGCTTGCAACCACCGAACAAACGCGCTTGTAAGACCTTCTATATGGCCGAATAAGAGTGGTACATAGAAATTGGAAATGGAGCCCCGGATGTCTTATAACATGTTGTACAATATGGGAACATTTGGAGTTGTTGATTCCGAGATATGATTAGATTGGTATGATGTTTTATGTACTGCAAAATCTGGCCCAGACTTTTATCTCCAAATTGGGCCACCTTAATAGCCACCATAGAGGCGGAGTTAGCACTAGCTCCTGAATAATTATATGTTCCTATAAATTTCTTCTATAATCCCACGAAATTTGGGCTTTATTGGGCCTTTATGTGGTGCCCCACGTTCTTATCAGTGGGATGGTGTCCAATCTAACTTCTCCATTAATGGTTGCATGAAATCCCATTTTGGTGGTCTTCCAATATGGATCTTCCAACACTAAACAAATATGAAATGTTCCCAATATAATTAGAAACCTTAAAATTAAATATGAAAAAAATCAATATTATTGGGTACTTTAAATGATGTTCAAAAATGTACCACATAATAGTTCATTTTAAGAAGGAATTACAATCATAATGTGAAATGATGTTCAAAGTGTAAAATGCACTAAAATGGTGTTTATGAATAATAAACCACATGAATATTATATAAATTAACAATTACTATTAGCCTAATTTTGTGGACAATCACACCCCCCAACTTGAGTTTTTCTAGTCCCGAGAAAAATATATCTCAACAATATGAAATTTGAATTCCCTTTTCCAAAAACATTTTAATACACAATGATCACAAAAAAACCCTTATACCAAACAATCATGAAACCCATAAAAATATTTTAATACATGATATTTTCATATGAATATCCCAATCCCAAGCTCATTCCTTTGTTCAAATTCATCTCCATATTTCATCCAATATCAATTAAGAGTGATGATGTGTTGTGCATCGCATAGACATGGGGGTTCATCTTTATTCAAGAGGGAAATGATAGAATCACTATGTGGAATCACATTACAATATTAAGATGAGTATTCAATTTTTTTTTATTATTTTATTTTTTCAATTTTGCTATGGTAATTGAAATTGCACTCAAAAGAGTCAACCCCTGTAGCAAGACTTTACCGATGACTCCCAGGCTCAAAGACCTTAGGGTACCAAGTGAAACCCACATACTCTGGCATCATCTTGAGTTAACTTAGTCAAAACAAATTCAAATTACTAAAAATAGAGATAAAATTACTAACTCTGTGTCAGAAAACTATTGAGTCATGATCCCCAAGTGCTAAAATCCACACATTAGGTCATTTCATTGCTCCATGTGCAAATTTATTGTTTTTTTTATTTTGATTTTTTTTGATATTTTTTGAATACTCATATTAAAACAAAAATGATTACCAAACTGGTGATATTTATTTGGGAGACCCCATGAACTCAAACTAATACCCCAATATCCAAAGGACGTGCATTGTGATCTTTTTTTTATTTGGATGAAAATATAAACAATGAAATATCACATTGGACAACCACACTTTCCAAAATCTATGCTCATGAAATTATACATGGATTAAAACCAGAATCAGGGAATTCTAAATTATTTTATATTCAGATTCAAAGTTTTCAATTTGTATTATCCTGTTAAAAGTTAAAGGAATTTGTTTCCTTCCATTTACACACATTTTTTTTCAAATCATTTTTTTTCACAAAAAAGAAAAAAAAATTATTTTATCCCCGCCAACTGAAAATAACACTGTCCACAGTGTTTGAAGAAAAGAAAATTTCAAAGGAGTAAAGGAAAATAAGGGAAGTTCAAAAAGGAAATTGAAATATGAAGATCTTGGAATGAACTCACTTGGTGGTTTAAGTTGAAGTTCATGTTGCTCCAATTTAGTTCATTGATATCCATGTCACTTGCCGAGTTCCCTAGTGGAAAAAAGAAAAAAAAACAAACAGAGAAACAAACAAACAAAACAAAACAAAACAATATATATATTTATATATATTTATTTATATAATATAATAAAATATAATTTTATATATATAAATTATAGAATATGAAAGCACAATAAGCTGTAGGTCATAGGTAAGTGCACGCCCCTGTCTCCCTTCGGTCCCAGGTTCGATTCCCCGTGGCTTCACCAGTTGTGATGGGGTTTCACCCACGACCTACGACGTGTCCCTTATTATTATTATTATTATATTTTTATTTATTTATTTGTATTTTTATTTCTACCTACAAACACATAAAAATAAAATAAAATAAACTGATGATACATTGTCTTCTTTTTAAATTTCTTGGTAAGGTATTACTCAAGGATCACACCACGTGACAAGGATAAATATGGAGCTCCCCTTTCGTACCCATACATACTCATAATAAAAGAACAGGTCAGCAGTATATTTTTTTTTCATTTTTTTAAATATCAAAATTATTCAATATCCTTATTTAAAAAAATGATTCACAAAGATGAAAACCACGGGTTTCCTCCCGTGCAACGCTTTGGTTTAATGTTACTAGCTCGACTTGAACACCTCTAAATTATCCTACACCAACTTTTAAAATTTTAAAGACCCCATATTTATCCACTTCTACTTTATTGAGATTGATTATTTGTTTAGAATTTGTGTCATGTAAAAACATATGTTCTAAAATGAGTGGGTAAATCCAAGGAATATCAGAAATGGTGGATCTAGTTTCTTCTCCAGTCTTGCCTAAGACATGAATAATCATTCCTACATTTTATTTTTCAATAGAAGAATGAATTCCAACTGAAATGTCATGGTTATACCCTATTAATTCATACTTGAGTGGGTAAGGATGTATAATAATTTCGAGCACGTTTTGGATAGGAAATTCAAACATATGTTTGCACTTTGAATCAAACTCAGTTTCATTTTCAAAATTTCTCAACAGAATTGGTTCCTTTAGAATAGAATATTCAATTACCAAATTGGAATTATCAGTGTTAGGAATGGGTATGGACTCAATTTTTGTGATTTCTCTTAATGGATCAATGATTGGTGTTTTTGAAAAAATCATAAATAGAGTTATATTCATGAGACTCAATCCATGATGTCAAATTATCCTCTTTTGAATCTAAAAAATCAATTTCCTATTAATTTAGAGACTCTTAAAAAATTTCTTTATCCTTTTTTTCTATACCAAATATAAATGATGGTTCTTCAATAAATTCATGATAGGTTTGTGGGAGAAAATAGTCTTCTATCAATGACAAGGAAGGGATAACATGAGTGGGAATGGGTTCCAAAACAGTCTCAAAGTTTTGTAGTTATAATATTAATGATGAAACCTCAAAATTCATTATCTCCATTTATTGAAATAGTTTTTCAAGTAATGTATGTGGATTAGGATGGATAAGGGGTTGATCCAAATAGTCAATTCCAGGTGGATAATAATGTTGTTGGAATTTCACAGGAGGGTGTTCAGATTGGATTTGTAGGAATTGAAACTCATTATATGTTGGAATGTCTTGTGTATCATAGGAGTTAAAACATTTTGGTTCATTAAGCTGTTGGTTATTCCACAAATATAAACTAGGATGGTCATTGTACAACACACTTGGTGCGAGGTATTCAATGTAGGAGGAGGTTCCCCATTTTTGGATTTTTTCAAAAGAGATTTCCATAGGAGTGAAATTAGGGATGAGAAAAGATATGTGGGGTGAGTAAAAAAGTTAGTTTCTAAGATAAATTACTTATGTCCCCAGAAATCGTGCCAAAATTTGATTCACGCTCAAATTAACCCAAAAGAACAAGGTAGGATGGTCCTTGTAGTTTAGCTTGGGTTATCGAATCCTCAGAGACCTAAGAAGTAACCTATAGACACGTACATTATATGTATTTTTTTGGATATGATGTTGCCAACTTGGGTTGATTTTATATGGGATTAAGTAAAAACTAAAATTATTAAGTGAATTCAAATTATTGGAAGTGTTGATCCTAGGTTACTACAAGGGGTGTATTAGATGAATTCCTTTTCCTCTATTTCAATTTCTAATATTTGAGATGAGTTCATTTAAGAAGATCAATCAACATCATCACTTACTAGTTTAATACCTACACCATTTAATACTAATCACAAATACACTTGAAGGATCAATGTTTTGGGAACTTCAAGGTAAAGGTTCGTATTAGCACTTGAAGTGTGTGGCCTTAAATTCAATAAGGATGAAAGAGTTTAAAGATCCCCAAACAAAATTCTCAATTAAAATAAGTGAATAGAAATTAATGGAGTGAGAAATAACATCAAATCCCACACCACTCTACTCTATTGGATCAACCCATAAAAGTGTTATCCCTCTATTGATGACATGTCCTCAACGGAAGTGAGAAGTAGACTTACGAAGGTGGAATTGAAGAAGTAAAAACAACAACAAAAATTGTTCAATCCGCCATTGTGTGATAAATATCACAAAGTATGGTGTGAATAAATTCACAACTTGAAAAAATAGTATCAAATTGATATATATAAGAACATAATAAGTGTAATGGGAAAACTTATATTAAGAAACTAAGGTGAATTAAAAAACTTACATGATAAAGAATTGTGATTACAAACACAAAGTGGCACCATAACACTACAATGAAACCAAGCACCAAAGATAAAAAACTCCTCCATAACCACTGCATTAAATAGGTATTTTGGGAGCCTTGGGTCGAGTCTACAACAGTACAAAGCATCCCACTTGATTATGGTAGGCCTAGCATGGGGGAAAGCTTGTGGAACTTGGACTTTTCCACTCTTGACCCGAGGTGGCAGCCAACTTGCAACCACCGAACATATGCACTTGTAAGGACTTCTAGATGGCCAAATTAGAGTGGGCCATAGCAGAGGAAAATGGATCCCCGAATGTCTCATATCTTTCTGTACAATTTGGGACCATTTAGAGCTGTGGATTATGAGATATGTTTAGATTGGTAGGATGTTTTCTGGGCCATAGAATGTGGCCCTAAATTTTATCTCCAAATTGGGCCGCCTTAATTACCACCATGGAGGCTACATTAGCACTATCTCCTGGAGAATTATTTGTACCTATACATGTCTTATAGCATCCCACAATTTTTTTGATTCATTAGGCCTGTATGTTGGGCCCGACATTCTAACCAGTGGGCTTGTGTCCAATCTGAATTCTCCATAAATGTTTGCATGAAATCCCATTTTGGTGGTCTTCCAATATTGATCTTCCAACACTCCACAAATAAGAAATATTACCAATATAATTAGAAACCTTAAAATGAAATATGAAAATAAAATCAAGATCATTGGGTACTTTAAATGATGTTAAAAAATGTACCACATAATAATTCATTTTAAGAAGGTATTACTATCATAATGTGAAATGATGTTCAAAGTGTAAAATGTACTAAAATGGTGTTTATGAATAATAAAGTACATGAATATTATATAAATTAAAAATTAATATTATCCTCATTTAGTGGATAATTACACCCCCTACTTGAGTTTTTCAAGTCCTGAGAAAAATATATCTCAACAATATGAAATTCAAATTCCCTTTTCCAAAAACATTTTAATATACAGTGATCACCAAAAAAAACTTATACCAAACAATCATGAAACCCATAAAATTATTTTAATACATGATATTTTCATATGAATATCCAAATCCCAAGCTCATTCCTTTGTTAAAATTCATCATAATATTTCATCCAATATCAATTAAGAGTGATGATGTGTTGCGAATCACATTAGACATGGGGGGTTCATCTTTATTAATGAGGTTAATGATGGAAGCGCTAGGTGTAATCACATTTGAATATTAAGATGAGTATTTTTTTTTATTATTGTATTTTTTTTTTCAATTTTTCCATGGTAATTGAAATTTCACTCAAAAGAGTCAACTCCTGTAGTGAGACTTTGCCGATGACTCCCAGGCTCAAAGACCTTAGGGCACCAAGTGAAGCCCACATACTCAGGAATCATCTCGAGTTAACTCAGTCAAAAAAATTCAAATTACCAAAAATAGAGATAAAATTACCAACTTTGGGCCAGACATCTATGGAGTCATGATCCCCAAGTGTCGAATGCCACACATTAGGTCATTTCATTTCTCTATGTGCAAATTTATTGTTTTTTTTTATTTTTTTGATTTTTTTGAATAATCATATTAAAAATAAAATGATAACCAAACCTATGATATTTATTTGGGAGAACCCATGAGCTCAAACTAATACCCCACTATCCAAAGGACGTGCATTGTGATGTTTTTTTATTTGGATGAATATATAAACAATGAAATATCATAGTGGATAACCACACTTTCCTACATCTATGCTCATGAAATTATACATGGATTAAAATCAGAATCGGGGAATGCTAAATTATTTGATATTCAGTTTCAAAGTTTTCATTGTGTATTATAATGTTCAAAGTTAAAGGAATTTTTTCCTTCCATTTACACATATTTATTTTCAAATCATTTTTTTTTCACACAAAAGCAAAAAAAATTATTTTATCCCCCCCAACTTAAAATAATACTATCCCTAGTGTTTAAAGAAAAGAAAATTTAGAAGGAGTAGAGGAAGATAAGGTAAGTTCAAAAAGGAAATTGAAATTTGAGGATAATGGGATGAGGTCACCTGGTTGTTTAAGTTGAAGTATTTGCTACTCCAATTTAGTCCTTTGATATCCATGTCACTTGCAGAGTTCCCTAGTGGAAAAAGGAAAAAAAAAACAAACAAACCAAACCAAACAAAACAATATATATATATATATATATATATTTATTTATAAAATATAATAAAATATAATAAAATATAAGTATATATATATAAAATATATAATAAGGAAGCACAATAAGTTGTAGGTTAGTGGTAAGTGCACGCCCCTGTCTCCCTTCAGTCCTGGGTTCGATTCCCCGCGACTTTGCTAGTTGTGGCGGGGTATGACCCAATACCTATGACGGGACACTTTATTATCATTATTATTATATTATTATTTATTTTTTGTATTTTTATTTTAAACTAAAAACACATAAATATAATATAAAATAAACTGATGATACATTGTCTTCCTTTAAAATTTTTGGGTAAGGTATTACTCAAGGATCACACCACATGACACAGATGAATATGGAGCTCCCCTTTCATACCCATCCATACTCATAATAAAATAATAGGTAAAACATATTTTTTTTATTTTTTTAAATATAAAAATTATTCATTGACCTTATTTGAAAAAAAATATTCACAAAGATGAAAACCACGGGTTGCCTCCCGTGCAACGCTTTGGTTTAATGTCACTAGCTCGACTTGAACCTCTATAACTTATTCGACACCAACTTTTAAAATTTTAAATACCCCATATTTGTCCACTTATACTTTATTGAGATTGATTCTTTTTTTAGAATTTGTGTCATGTAAAAACCTAGGTTCTAAAATGAGTGGGTAAATCCAAGGAATATCATAAATGATGGATCTAGTTTCTTCTTGAGTCTTGCCTAAGACATCAATAATCATTCCTACATTTTGTTTTTAAATAGAAGCATGAATTACAATTGAAAGGTCATGGTTATACCCTATGAATTCATACTTGAGTGGGTAATGAAGGATAATAATTTTGATCGTGGTTTGGATAGGAAATTCAGACATAGGTTTGCACTTTGAATCAAACTCAGTTTCGTTTTCAAAATTTCTCAATAGAATTGGTTCCTTTTGAATAGAATATTCAACTACCAAATTCGAATGATTAGTGTTAGTAATGGGTATGTACTAAAAGTTTATGATTTCTCTTAATGGGTCAGTGATTTGTGTTTTTGAAAAATCATCATTGGAGTTATATTCATTAGACTCAATCCATGATGTCAAATTTTCCTCTTTTGAATCCAAAAAATCAATTTCCTATTGATTAAAACACTCTTAATAAATTGATTTATCCTCTTTATCTATAAAAAATCCAAAGGATGATTCTTAATTAAGTTCATGATAGGTTTATGGGAGAAAAGAGTCTTCTTTCAATGACAAGGAAGGGATAACATGAGTGGGAATGGTTTCCATAACCATCTCAATGTTTTGTAGTTATATTATCAGTGATAAAACCTCAAAATTAATTATCTCTAATTGTTGACATATTTCTTCAAGTAATGGATATGTATTAGTATGGATAAGGGGTTGAGCCAAATGGTCAATTCTAGGTGGATAATAATGTTGTTGGAATTGTACAGGAGGGTGTTCGGATTGGATTTGTAGGGATTGAAACTCATTATATGTGTGAATGTTTTCTGTATCATAGGAGTTAAAACATTGTGGTTCATTAGGTTGTTGATTATCCCACAAATATAAACTAGGATGGTCATTTTAAAACACACTTGATGTGGGGTATTCAAAGTAGGGGGAGGTTCCCCATTTTTGGATTTTTTCAAAAGGGATTTCCATAGGAGTGAAATGAGGGATGAGAAAAGATATTTGGGGTGAGAAAAGGATGGTAGTGTCCAAGATAACTTACTTACGTCCTTGGAAACAGCACCAAAATTTGATTCTTGCTCAAATTTTAACAAAAGAATAAGGCAGGATGGTCTTTGTAGTTTAGATTGGGTTATCAAATCCTTAGAGACCTAAGAAGTAACATACAGACACATACCTTCTATGGATTTTTTTTGTCTATGAAGTTTCTAACATGGGTATATTTGAGATGGGTTTATGTAAACACTAAAATTATTAAGTTAATTTAAATTATTAGAAGGGTTTATCCTAGGTTATTACAAGGGGTGGATTAGATGCATTCTTTTTCATCTATTTCAATTTCTTATATTTGAGATGAGTTCATTTAAGAAGATCAAACAACATCATCACTTATTGATTTAATACCTAAACCATTTAATACTAATCACATATAGACTTGAAGGATCAATGTTTTGAGCACTTCAAGGTAAAGGATCGTATTAGCACTTGAAGTGTGTGACCTTAAATTCAACAAGGATGAAAGAGTTTAAAGATCATTAAACAAAATTCTCAATTAAAAGAAGTGATTAAATATTAATGGAGTGAGAAATAACATCCAATACAGCCCCTTGATACTCCCTTTGATCAACCCATAAAATATTTATCCCTCTATTTATGACATGTATTCAACGGAAGCGGGAAGTATACTTATGAAGGTGGAATTGATGAAGTAAAAACAACAACAAAAATCGATCACTCCATTGTTGGGTGATAAATATCACAACGTATGGTGTGAATAATTTCACACCATGAATCAACGGTATCCACGTGATATGTAGAAGAACATAATAAGATTAAAGCAAGAACTTTTATTAAGAAACTAAGGTGAATTAAACAACTTACTTGAGAAAAAAAAATGTGATTACAAACACAAAGCGGCAGTATACCACTACAATGAAACCAAGCACCAAAGATAAAAAACTCCTCCACCACCACTACCTTAAATAGGAATTTTGGGAGCCTTGAGTCGAGCCTCCAATAGTACAAAGCATACCACTTGATTATGGTATGCCTAGGGTGGTGGAAAGCTTGTGGAACTTGGACTTTCCCACTATTGACCTGAGGTGACAACCGACTTGAATCCTCCGAACAGATGTGTGTGTTAGACCTTTTATATGGAAGAATTAGTGTTTTCCATAGAAGAGGAAAATGGATCCCCAGACGTCTCCTAAACATCTTTAAAAGTTGGGGCCATTTTGAGTTGTGTATTCCGAGATATGAGTAGATTGGTAGGATGTTTTTTGGGCTGCAGAATCTGGCCTAGAATTTTATCTCCAAATCGGGCCGCCTTAATAACCACCACGGAGGCCGAATTAGCACTATCTACTAAAAAATGATTTGTTACTATACTTTTACTATATAATCCAACGAAATTTGGGCTTCCTTGGGCCTGTATGTTGGCCCCCACATTCTCATCAGTGGGCTAGTGTCCAATCTGAATTCCCCATAAATGTTTGCCTGAAATCCCATTTTGGTGGTCTTCCAATATGGATCTTCCAATACTCCACAAATATGAAATGATCCCAATATAATTAGAAACCTTAAAATTAAATATGAAAATAAAATAATGATCATTGGGTACTTTAAATGATGTTAAAAAATGTACCACATAATAGTGCATTTTAAGAAGGAATTACAATCATAATGTGAAATGATGTTCAGAGTGTAAAATACACTAAAATGGTGTTTTTGAATAATAAATAAAATGAATATAATAGAAATTAAAAATGAATATTAGCCTCATTTTGTAACTAATCAGTGCCTCCTTGAGGTTTGAGCTAAAAAATCTTGTTCTTTAGTGCCCCCCATATAAGTCCTTTTCAAATAACATTAAACAACATGGGTTTAACAAACTATGTAGTTTTCGATTCCGATTATAAAACAGGATACATAGGATGCCTCATAATTTCTCAATCTCATCTTTAAAATATTAACCACCTCCCTGGATAAAACAACTCTAGAGTTCTTGGTATTAAGGATTCCAAATATAAGCATCATCCCATCAAAGGTAAATGGATGAATAACCTCAGTTACATATAGATGGATTCACATAAAATATCCCCCCCTTCTCTCTTCCTATAAATAGACTTAACCTATGATCATTTTTAGGTTAATCGGTATCATATTGGGATTAATAATAGATTATTGAAAAAATATTAAATCTATAAGATAGTCCTAGAGTAAGGAAAAATTTCCCCCAAAATGGTGTGATGAGACCAACCTCCCATCCTCTCAACCAATGTGAGTTCCTAAGCGTCATTGGGTCTAAAACCCCAAATAATTGACTACCTTTAGAATGAAGTTCGTTACACAATTATGGATGTAGGAACCATTGGTAATTTCTATTAATGGTTAACAAATGGTGATCCTAATGTAAATTATTGTGCAAAACATTGAATCCCCCACAATTAGACCACCAGATATTAGCCACCCACATTTTCCCAGGGAGACATATGATTGTAAAAGTACAATAATGATTGAATACCTTCATTAATGAAACCCATTATGATATTCCTTCTTGTTATTCTATATGAAATGGTTATGCATCAAATTTCTTTCCATGAGTAATTCTTATGTTTATTCGTTTTTATTAATTTCCTTTTTTGGACCACATAAACTTGTAAATGTTATTATGGGTGTTCCCAGAAAGTGATCTAATTCATTTGGTGTTTTTTATCCCATGATACATTATGTATGGGATTAGGGAGTAAACCTAATACATTATGGGACTTTTTTCCACCATGTGATGTTGTCTTGAATATTATCCTTGACTTATTCTTAAGTTATATTTTAATTGTATTCAACTTTTCTATTTTTCCATGATCATATAGTTCCATGTTATTTATGGTATGATCCCATATTATTATCCATGAACCTTATCATTTGTGACATCATGTTATTACTTTTTAATAAAATTATATACTCAAGTATCATGTTTTTTCCTTACAGGACATTTTCGGTCACCCATTTTGTTTATGTATTCCTCAGGTTATCCTATGAAATTTTAAGATATCAAATAGAATTATGTTCTCATTATGGAGATTAAAATAAATTTATTTTAGTTTAGTTTCTTTTTGATTTATTATGAACCTTGTCTTCTAAATTCACTAGGCTGAATGATTGTTGGGTTGCATTTATTGAATGTTTATATTAAAAATCATGTAATAATATGGGAAAAAGGATTGGGTCACTATATTTGGTATCAGAGTAATTTTTAGTTACTTTTGGGTATTGGGACTGGAATAATTTAGTGAGAAAACTATGGATAATTATAAGTATAGAAATATATCCTTTTTTTAAGTATAGAGTGAGTGGTTTTTAATCAATTAAATACCCATATAGATACTACCAATGTATGTGGATCTGGAACAATTGTACCTATTGGTAATAACCACTAAAACAGAACATTGAGTATTAACTCGATTATCACCTGGTATATGAAAATGAGGACTCATTACAGACCTATATTGAAACTCCTAGGAGATATGATTTGTCAAATTAAAAAAAATTCAGTATGAACCATGATGAAGGAATTGAATATATTCTTAAGTTAGAAAACATAATAGGGGAATTACCATGGATAACCTATATTGAAACTTAGAGACTGATAAGTTTGTATTGATGTTTCATTTATAATTTATTCCTTCTATGTTCTTATATTATCTTTTTATATACTTTTTAGTTTTATTATTTTCATCCCATTTTATAAATTAGTAAATGGATGGAAATAGGAGGAACCATGCCAAAAACCAACATGATAGGAATGTGATGATTTACCTAATTATATTCCTACTCTTATGGGAGCGGGAGATATGAACCTCATGGATATACTAGATTAGTTGACTCATTCTTGGAATAATAACTTGAATCATGTGGAATTGTCTCCTTATCTTAAGGAAGAGAAGGCTGTTTTCGAGTCTTTTATGTGATAATGGCCTTCTAACAATATAATATCTTATGACCCCATTATAATAGAATATTTTATTAACTCCATTGAGAAGATATTATCTATCCTACAATTCTTGGAACAAGAGAAATTCATACTAGTTGTCTACCCTCATGAAGGGTATGTTGATTAGTGATGGAAATTGTCCAAGAACATCATGTCTAAAGAGGAAATTGATTCCATATAATGGGATGGTTTCAATAAAATATTTTTTAATAAATATTTTTCCTAAACTCTTGATCTTAAAATGGAATGGAATTACCACATACCAATGAAAAATGAAGATGAATCTGTTGGGGTGTATGAGGTAAACTTGACAAGGCTTGCATGGTACGCCTCAAGCTTTATCATCAACATCAAAAGAAAGTTGGACCGTTTATTTATATGTTTAAGGAAAATTCTATCAGAATATTTTATGATTTGAGAATTTGATAGCTATGTATTGATTATCCATTGTTCTATTAAGGTTGAGATAGAGATCTATGACTCTCAGTGGTCTCACGGGGCTATAGGTAAAAGTTTAAAATGGAGTTTTCTTCTAGATGATCAATAGATAAATCTCATGGAGGAAAGAAAACCCAATTGAAAATGTATCAATAGTGTGGGAAAAAGTATCCTAGAACTATCTGAAGGGAATCAAGTGATGATCAAAGTGTGGAAAATAGGGGCATCAGGATAATCAATTAAAAAAGGATATAAATAAGCCACTAATGTGATAGAAGAAACTAATATTAAAAAAACACTCATCATATGGTACAATTATTCAATAATAAGAAAATTTGGCATTATGTGATCCAATTCCCTAATCCAAGGGTTGTCAGATACTATCAACAATATTAAACTCCAAGGCATGGAGATTAATTAAAGGAATTTTCTATCACTAATGCTTTGGTCAATCCCAATAACAATGTGGTTGTAGGTATGTTGGTTGTTCAATCATTAATAAAGAACAAACCTTTTGATTATGGTTCTATACATTCTTTTATATATTGAATTTCTTGTAGAACTATTCAAACCCACCTTAAAATATGGTGAAACTTTAGTCGGGATATTACTAATTGAATGTGATGAAGGAAGATATTCCAAAAACTACCTTCTGAATAAGGTCTGGACACTATGAGTTCTTGGTGATTCCCTTCGGAGTCACTAATGATTTAAAAACCTTTATGGACTCCATGAATTGATTATTTAGAGATTACCTTGAAAATGTTGTTGTAGTATTTATATATTATATTCTGATATACTCTAAAAGTAAGGAGGATCATGAGGTTAAATTTAATATTATGCTAAATAATTTGTGAAAGGATAAGTTATATGAAATGTAAAGTACATGTTATTTCTGGATGGATGAAGTATCATTATTGGAGAATATTATCGCTAAAAAGGGATATCTATAGACCCTTATAAGATAAAGTCAATTGATTAGTGTACCAACCCTGAATATATGATAAAGATTTGTTGTTTCGTTAGAATAGTTGGGTATTACCAATGATTTCTGAGAAAATTTTCACAACTATCAAACTTGATAACCAAGATGACTTAGAAGGGAGTAAATTTTTTCTGGACCAATGAATATGAAGAGACATTTAAGTAATTGATAAATAATATTATCGATACACCAATCCTCAAGCTTCCCTCAAGTAGAGAACATTTTTTGGTATACAATGATGCTTCTAAGAAGGGATTGGGTTGTGTACTAATGAAAAATGATAAATTGATACCCTACAACTCATGGTAGTTGAAATTCCATGAGAAAAACTACCCATCACATAATCAGGTGGTAGCTATAGTGATCTTCGTATTGAAAACTTGGAAACATTACCTTTATGGGGAGAAGTGTTAGATATATACAAATCATAAGAGCCTGAAATATATATTCACATAGAAGGATTTTTGTATGATCTAGATAGGATGGTTATAATTAATCAATGATTATGACTATGAAGGAAAATATAGTGGTAGATTCTATATATACAAAAGATCTAAAAACCTTATCAATGATAAGAATTGAGAAGGATCCAATATTATTAGAGTTGCAAAGGATGGACATGCATTACTTCAAAACAGGACTTTAACATTGGTATCCTTTATTAGCACTTTATTTGCAGCGTTGATAAAGGGTACTCTTTATCAACACTTTTTTTTAGTTCCCATAAAGGGATCATTTATCACTGATTTTTTAGCATTGACAAAAGTCCAAATAAAATTAAATAATTACGTAAATAAAAAATAAAAATGAGTTTATTAAAAAAATATTACAAATTTTATTAAATAAATAATTATTGATAAAAATGAATAAATTGATTACACTATATAAAAATTTTAAATACTAATAAATAGTATCTATTAAATATATAGAAATATGTAAAATGAAAATTAAACAAATGAAAATTAAAAATAAGTAAATTGAGAAAAATATTAAACATTTTTTAATTAAATAATTATTGATAATGTTAATAATTAGTATATATTGAATATATATATATATATATATATGAATTTATATAAATATTATTTATATAATTCAAAATATTTATGATTTACATTAAATAGTAACCTATTTAGTAAATAATGGTGTATAATTAAAAATTAATATGAATTAAAATTTTTGACTAATTGCATCGAGTAATGGACAAAAATGAATGTCATTTGATTTTTCTACATAACATAGATCAAACATATTATTTTGATTTAACATATACATAATTAATGCATTTTTATATAAAACTTACACACACACATATTTTTTGTGGAAATTTAATCTGTTTATATTATTTATTTCATATATATATATATATTTATTATGTTTTAACATTTTCAATATGTTTTCATTTTATTTCAATGTATATCAATTTTTTAATAATTTATATTTAATTAATCAATGTTATCCAATTTCTTAATTTTGTTAAAGTGTACTCATTTTTAATTATTCAATTTCATTCATTTTTAACATGCATGCACTTAAGATTAAATATTTATTAATAATTTTTAAAATATATTTGTAAAAAAATATTTATAAATAACTATATTTATAAGTTTACATATTTACTATTTTATATATTTGTACATTTATAATTATAAATTTATAAATATTATTTTATTAAAAATATTTCTATAATTATAAATAAATAATTATATATATTTAAATAATTATAAAATTATAATAAATTTATTTAAATAATGAATATAATGAATATAATTACTATATTTATATTTTATAATTATATATATATATAATGCTATAAATATTATTTTTTAGAAATGTATTTATATAATTATAACTAAATAATTATATATTTATATAATTATAAAATAAATATAAATATTTTTAAATATAGAATATATTTACTATATATATATATATTAAATATATTAACAAAAATTTTATTTATAATTATAATTATGAAACCTTTATCAGTGGTAGACTAATCAGCGTTTTTTTAACGCTGATAAAATTCATATATATTAGCACTTTTTTAGAGATGATAAAGCTCTATCTTTATCAACCATAAAAAGTACAAATAAATATTTATTTTATCAGTTCTAATTAATCTAATATCGATAAAAGTTGTCTTTATCAGTGATTTTTTTTGAAGAACTAATAAAAGTGTCCTGATCTATTAAAATTTACCCTAACCAATCAAGATATCGTCATGATATTCCTAGATTTTCATGGAATCCATGCTCTACTGGTGCTCCTCCTTTATGAATCGAAGCTCGAATCCATTCTTGAATCAAGGCTCAAATACAATACTCAAAAAATTCAATTGTTGAATGAATCCAAGGTTTGCACATTTTCCAGGTTTTTGATATCTCTACGTTCTCTTGGGCGATTCAAAAACTTCAATCCAAGGTAAGTTATTTTTGCCTCATCCTCCCCACTCATTGATTGATTTTTTTGAGAGATTTATTTTCATTTTTTATTATAATTCTTTCTTTACTGTTGGTATATCCTTTTGGTCAACATTGGTTATTTGGGATGTTTCGTTGAAAAGAGATGGAGATATTGTTCCTTGCACTCCCCCACCCTCTCGCCTCGACGATTCTGTGCAACCCACCCACCCCAACTCCAATGAAGGAAGTAACTATTTATTGTTGAGTCTAAAAAATCTATTGGAATTATGAATCATTAATTATATGACTTCATTCCACTCTATAACCAAGAAGGGATGCATGAATTATTATGTATCTCATTTTTTATGCAATGTACATTTAGTTAATGATAAAAATCTATAAATTATAGGGAAGGGTATTGTTAAAGATGGAATTTCATGTAAATGTTATTTGAACTTAGAAATAGCTAAGAAACATACCATGTTTGTGGATGAACATAATTTTTGTTGCACAACTGGATAAAGTAGGATTTGGCTCACAGTTCACAAATGAAAAGTGAAAAATAACTCAAGGTTCTATGGTTTTGGATAGAGGTGTCAAATATATGATTTTTTATATATAGACACACACACATGTATATTTTAAAATTTCAAATACAAATATATATATATATATATAATATAAATATATATTATAAAAATATATTATGTAAATATATATATTATATATAAACAAATATATATTAAACTATACAAATATATATTATATAAATATTTCATTCAAATATATTATACCATTATATTATGAAAATATATTATATAAATATATCTATAAATTATATTATAAAAATATATATTTTATAATTTTTTATACAAATATATAACACAAGTTTAAATGTATACAATTAAAAAAACATATTTGTTATATATTTGTATATATTATATTTATATGTAAATAAATATATATTAAATATTAAATATTTATATATTATAAACATATTTTATACAAATATATATATTATAAAAACAAAAAAATATATTATATTACAAAAATATATAAAATAATAATATATATTATAAAAATAACGATATATATTACACAAATAAAGATATATATTACAAATATATATATATATTATACAATAAAAAATATATATTATACAAATATATATTTATATTAAGTTCAACTACTAATGGCGGCTCATACCTGCTATAATAAACTGCAAAGAAACCTGCTGCGTGGGGACTTTACCCTGCAACCACCCCCCAAACCCCATCCCAGTCAACCCCAAGGGGATTATACAAATATATATTACAAAATTATATTATAAAAATATATTCTACAAATATATTATATAAATATATTATATAAGTATATTTCAATAGAATTAATTCAATGGTTGAAATTCATCCTTCAATTTTACTTACGAATATTCGTCTCACTTTGAAACTATTTTTGTAAGAGTGGGTCATCTACCATTTTACTTAAAGACTATATATCTACTGTAATTACTATTATTTATTTCATTATGACTAAAATTTTATCTTGTGTCCCCAAAATCTCTATAGATGCCATAATGGAAATAAAAATGAATTTTTATTATAAATCCTAGTCTTCATCTACTTGAAAATAATTCATATTTTCAATATGTCTAGAAATAATTCTTGAATCAAATTATCGATTAAGAGTTTTGAAATGATTAAAACCCTTATCATTATTAGGTATATTCTATTCCCAAAATTATTTTTTTCCATTACATATCAATTTCTAATTGAAATTATAATTTTGAGATGTTTTAAAATATTTCATATACCATTAATATTAAATGTAAAAATTCCTTAGGTTATTACATCCCTTGTTAAAAAAATATAATAGAGGTTATAAAATTCTATATATGATGGAATAATTATAAGAAATTATTATTAGGTATTCATCATTTTAGGTCTATATGTATTGGTTCCACCCCTATAAATCATTGATTACTATCTATGTATATGAAGTAACTCTTTATACTCCCCAAATATTACCTTCAAAATGCCACGAGTTAATAACTAGTTCCAATGGTGTAATTTTCACAAATGGGAAGCATTACCTCTTTTAGAGAACACAATTCAGTATAATTTTTATCTTAATAAACTTCATTTCCTAAACAATTATTATTGCATTTAGTTTCCTTGATACTCATCCTCCATCTCTTTTATGTTTCTATTACTACTCTAAGCAATAGTCATCCGATGGATGACTAATACTTAGAGTATTTCAAGAATCATAGGTGCATGACCAAAATATATGGAGGATGTGTGTTAAATAATAAAATAAAATGATAAATGTTCATTAAAAGAAATGATGAGGTTGATAATTTTATATAACTCTTATTGGGATATCATAATCAGTTTATGTTAGTACCAATGTAAATAATGTATTGTATGTTATAAGAGACCACAAATAAAAAATTTATATTCTCTATAGAGGAACCAAATCCCTAAACCATTAAAAAAGTGTTCAATGATAGGGTAAAAGTGTTTTTTAACATAATTCATATTATTATATGTTCACTATTACATTAACATAATCAAAATTAAATGATAGAGTACTTATGTGGACAATTTATTTTTTCAAATGATGATGTTAATAATCCCTTTTAAGAGCAAACTATAATGATGGAAACCATTTGGAATATGTAATGGTAATATTATGATATACTTTATTTATTTTACTAAAAATTTATATTATGAAATTTTGATTTAATTTTCATTATTCCTTACAGATTTCATTTTTTTATAATATTTTTTTTTCATATTTAATCTTTCTACACCAAAACATCCAAAGAATTCTTATCCCTAAAAACCTTTTCACCCCAATAATGTTTATTTTATCACTTTCCTTCATGTTATATCTAATACCTTTGAAGGAAGAGAAACGACGCTACCGCTTCTCAATCAGAAAGGTAATATTGATTTTTTCACCTTTATTTTTTTAGTATTATTGAAATAAGAATTTTTTTCTTATATATGTGGACTATTTTGTTCGATTTGAAGTGGTATGTATATCTTTCATTCATTTCTGCACCAAATCTTCCAAAAATTACTTCTCCCTAAAAAAATCACATTTAAAATATTTTAATTTATAACTTTTATTTAATTTCCCTACAATGCTCAATCAAAGATTTAATCATGATATCTTTCATAGTAAAATAATTATCCATTGAATTAATTTAAAATTTCATATTTATGTTTGGTTTAAATAATTTTAGTATTACTCATATAATAATTGTTTTCCTATAAATATGGATTCTTTTGTTCATGTTGGAGTGGTTTATTTGAAGATGCTTATGATCATGAGGGATTGGATTTTGATCCTGCAACTGAGATAATTAGATTAAGGAAATGTTCCATGAATTCATACAACCATCATGAAAATGATAATTCATACTACTTATTTAATAAATTTGTCATCATTTTATCCACTATTTATAAGTTAATTTACTTATCTGTTTTATATAATACTTATTTAGATTATTTCATAGATCTTTTGGAAAGTCATATTTTTTATTCATATATCTACAACAAGCCAGAAAAGTGATAAAATGTTTCTTTCTACAAATTTTATCACAATTTATATTTCTATTCTCTTTATTTATTGAGTTTCCAACACTATATATTGATTTGATGTTCTCAAATCAAAAAACATTATTGTTATTGAAATACAAAAGGGTAGAGTAATATCATGTTCCTATTTTGTTGACTTCTCATGATACAATGGGCACATGATCTTTCTCTTCACTTCTGGATTTCAACAATGAGAATGGTTTTTCAGCCAAGAACATCGATTAAATACGCATTATTGGAAGTTTGACAAATAAAGGAAATAGAAATCATGGTAAAATTGATTATTAGGATTTTTTGGTACTTTTGGATGTTTATGAATTATCTACACATCAATCTGACACACATTGCGACTGATATGACTCTAAGTGCTTATTTTTATTTAAAATTGATGTTGATTTTAGTAAAAAGGAAAAATAACATTATCAAAGAAAATAAAAAATATTTTATTTATTTTTATACTATATTAAAATTATTTATAAGTCATTTGAGACATGTAGGAATCAGTTTCACCTCAATCTGACGTACAATGTGACAAGAATGACTCCATGTGCATCTTTTATTTAAAATTGACATCAATTTTAGTAAAAAATGTACGTTACATACTCAAAAATTATAAAATGAATTCGTATTGTTTTTATAAATTTGGAAAAAATTACATAAGTCATTTTTGGAATGTAGGTATTGGCCTCACCTCAATCTAACACATGATGTTCCTGGTATTACTCAATGTGTTTGTTATCAATTTAAAATTGGTAGATTAGTTCAAAAATATTTACTCAATGACAATAACGAAAAAAATCAAAAAATATCTTTATAATTTATGAAATTGATTAATAAGATATTTTTGACATGTAGTAATTGGTCTTACATCAAACCAATACATGATATGATCGGTATGAGTTAAAGTATGTGTTTCTAGTTTAAAATAATAGTTTTTTAAGGAGATAAGTGATATACTAAAAACCATGAAAACACATTCGTATTATTTTTATACTTTAGGGAAACTATTTATAAGTCATTGTTAAGTTTAGTAAGCATCCTCACCTCAATCTGACAAACAATGTTCCTAGTATGCCTCAATGTCTCTTTTATCAGTTTAAAATTGACAGTTTAGTTCAAAAAGTGTCACTCACTGAAAAAGGGGAAAATGATGTACTATTTTATTGATAATTTATTAAATTTATTCCTATGTAATTTTAGATGATTTTGAATTAATCTTATATAAAAATGATACAAAATTTGATCGGCACGAGTCAAAGTGTGTGTTTCATGTTTAAAATGACAATTTAGTAAAAAAGACAAGAGTTGTTAAAAAAGCTAATAAACTTTATTCAGACTGTTTTGATACTTGATTTAAAGGATCCATAAGTTATTTTTTATGTTTATTAATTTTAATCACCTCATTTTGATACACGATGTTCCATGTATGACTCAATGTGTCCATTATTAGTTTAAAATCGGCAGTTTAGTTGAAAAAGTGTCATTCACTGAAAATCAAGAAAATGATCTTAGATTTTCTTGATAATTTATGAAATAGATTCATAATTAATTTTTGACATGTAGTAATTGGTATAACTTCAAACCAATACATAATGTGATTGGTATGAGCCAAATTACATCTTTCATGTTTAAAATGATATTTTAGTAAAAAATGTGGCATACTCAAAACCAAGAAAACACATTAGGATTGTTTTGATACATTAATTAGATGATCCATAATTAATTTTTTATGTGTATGAATTATTCTCACCTTAATTTGATACATGATGTGTCTGGTACGACTCAATGTGTCTTTTATCAGTTTAAAATCAACAATTTATTTCAAAACGATTCACTCACTGAAAACCAAGAAAATGATCTTGTATTTTCTTGATAATTTATGAAATTGATTCATAAATAATTTTTGATGTGTAAGAATTTTTTTATGTCAAACCAATCCTTTATGTGATTTGTATGAGTCAAAGTTCATTTTTTCTATTTAAAACAACATTTTAGTAAAAAAAGAAAAGTGAAGTGCTCAAAATAGAGTAAACACGTTAGGATTGTTTTGATACCTTAGTGAAATGTTCCATAATTCATTTTTTATGTATATAAATCAACTTCACCTCAATTAGATACATGATGTTTCTGGTATGTCTCAATATGTATGTTATCCGTTTGAAATCAATAGTTTAGTACAAAAAGTGTCACTCACTAAAAACTGAGAAAACACTCTCATATTTTATTGATAATTTTGTAAATTGATTCATAAGTAATTTGTGATGTGTAGGAATTATTCTTCCATAAAACATAAACATTATGTGATTGGTATGATTCAAAGTGCATGTATCCAGATTATAATGGAATTTTAGTAAAATAGACAAGTGACAAACTCAAAACCGAGAAAACGTATTCTAATTGTTTTGATACTTTATTAAAATGATCCATTAGTCATTTTGGAAGTGTAGGAAGTAACATACCCACATTCTGATGCATTTAGTGACTGGTATGAATCCAATTTTGTCTTTTTATTTAAAATTGACATCAATTTTAGTAAAAAGGACACCTTACCTACTCAAAAGTAAGAAAAAACGTTCAGATTGTTTTTATAATTTATTAAAACAATCCATAAGTAATTTGGGACATGTAGGAATTAAAATCACCTAATTATAGTTCATGGTGTGACTGATATTACTCTAAGTGCATCTTTTTATTTATAATTGACATCAATTTTAGTAAAAAGTACAACTAACCTAATCATTATAAAGAAAAACATTATGATTGTTTTTATACTTTAGGAAAATGATCTATAAGTCACTTGTGATGTTTATGAATCATCTTCACCCCAATACGACACATGGTGTGTCCATTATGACTCTAAGTGAATCTTTTTAATTAAAATTCACTTCAATTTTACTAAAAAATAAAATTGGCATAATCAAAACCAAGAAAATGCATTCATATTGTTTTGATAATTTAAGAAAATGGTCCTTAAGTAATTTTTAACATGTATTAATTATTTTCACTTCAATCCGACACATAGTGTGATCGGTAGGAATCCTTTTGTGTATTTTTTATTTAAAATTTACATCAATTTTAGTAAAAAGGGATAATTGGCCTACCCAAAATTGAGTAAATGCATTCATATTGTTTTGATAATTTATGAAAACGATCCATAAATCATTTGGGATGTGTATGAATCAGACTCACCTCAATACTATGCACGTTGTGACTAGTATGACTCAAAGTGTATCTTTTATTTAAAATTGAAATCAATTTTATTGAAAAAGGACAATTTACCTACTAAAAATTGAGAAAACACGTTCAAATTGTTTTGATACTTTATAAAAATGATCCATATGTCATTTAAGACATGTTTGAATCATCCTTACCTCAATCTGATACACAGTGTGACCGGTATGACTCTAAGTGTGTATTTTAAATATATTAGTGTCATTTTAGTTTAAATCATGCATCACATCACCAAAACTAAGAAAACGATCCTAGATTGTTTTCTAATAAAGCTAGATTCTATTACTTAATTAATTTACTCATCATTTTTATCTTATAATTTTTTTTTTAAATTTTCATATTGATAATGCTTGAAGATGAACAAGAAATGGTGAGACGTGAAAGAATCAACCACAACTCAATCTGATACACAATTTTCCTAGTATAACTAAGAGTTTATTTTAAAATAAACACTTTCTGTTAATTTATTTCCTTATTTTCTTACTAACATAATAATTTTTTTCTTGTATAGGTGCATTTTTTTCTCGAGTAAGGGTTATGATCAAAAGATAATGGAAAACTATTGTTATTTAATGTATGTAATAATTTGAACTAATTTAATGGTATAAACCAATGTTTGAAATTTCTATAATATAGTTTTTTTTAGGAATTTTATTTTATTTAAATTATTTATTGGTACTTGATTTTGATGATTATTTGGTGTTTTTGGTGTTGTGTTGTGTTGTTTTATTACAAAACACAACACTGGTGCTATAGTTTGTTATTTCATCACACTGTAGCATGCCCATTTATCAACTCTTTTAGAAGTACTTCTAAAATAATAGATATTTTAATCTCTCTCCCGTAGTCAGCGCTTCTATGGCGTTGATAAAATCCACTTTTAGTGCTATTAAAAAACTATTTTATATTAGTTATGGGGATCAAAAAGGGAGGATCATCATCATTCCTTTATAAAATGACTACTTTTATGGTAGAATAAGATCTTTCCAAAAAGGGAAAGTCTGTTTTATTGAATAAAATAAAAATCACAAAAGTCTGAATGAATATTTTTTACAAAATTTATGATGCCAAAAAGAGAAAATCTCATCAAGAAGATCATTGCACAATATAAACTTAGAAGTAGTACCCACTTTATTAGACATCCCATTATACAAGTGATTTTCTTCATGGTATTTATGCATAATTATGTAGTTCATAGATGAAATATCATCCCTGTAGTTCCTCCATATGGTATTCAGCTTCTATGAAATTTCAATAGTATCACTTTTGATAGCTTAAACCAAAGTGGTTGAGTCATATTCAATCCATAAATTTAGTTAGGCACATTGTTTTGTAATATCCACCACATTAATAATACCAATCATTTTAATATTAATAGATTTGGTGAATCCACAAGGTCCAAAGAGACATCCCATACTTTCCCCATAATGATTTCTAAAAATCACATGATAACAAGAAGGACCCGGATTCCACCTTCATGCACCATATGTATTTCATTTTATCCAACCCAAAAATAGAGACAACCACATGACATTCATAGTCCCATAAAGAGGTTGATACATAATATAAATAACAAGACACTTTATCATGTTATAATCATGAATTGAGTTATCATAATATCTTTTTGGGAGATCATTCACATGTTTAACAACTACCAAAACATTATCCAATAATGAATGTATATTAAATTTAGTGCCTTCATGAACCCATTTATTCTAGTGGATCCATATATTATGAATAACCTATAAACTATCCACAATTAATATGTTGAGAATCTATTGTGAAAGTGTAAAATTCATGTATGTAATAAGGTGATCCCATATACAACATGACCTTAGAATTTCAATTTCAAAACATTCCACAATATAATTCCATAGGGCTAAAGTAGTAACATAGTCCAAGAAAAGAAGATAAATTTTCTCCCTATAATGGAAACATAGAGCACATCTATAACATCTGCTAATTCTAACACCCTACAAAAAAACATTAGTGGGATGTTTTTAATACATAACTCTTTTTTTCAAAGAGAACCCAGATGAAAAAATAAAGTTTCTTCTCAAATCCTTATCCTAGATGATGGTATGCACTTGCACATCCTCTCAATAGAAGGACATTGAATATATCCTCCCATTAGAAATAGGTTCTCATACCAGAGTATCATCTTCGTTGATGAAATTATAATTCAAAACCACTTTCATAATACTAGCTGGTAGTACATCTAATGGATTCTCCAATTGCTCTTTGATCTATATATTTGTGTCAAAAAGAAGTATCTGGAGATCTAAGAGTGTTGAGAAGAGGTTCACCTATCCTGTTAACAAGACAAAAATTTAAATAAGTGTTGATATTTTCCATCCAGTGTGAATTCATAGAAATAGTGGATAAAGAATTTTCTAGGGCCGGCCAAATAGAAGAATCCAAATAATTTAAATTCCCAATTTTAAGCCTGTTTAAAAATATTGATATTAGAAAAGAAAGAGATTCTTAATTCCCATTGATAATTCTCTACATGAAGTTATCCTAAAAATATTCAATGAATTTAAATAGAGTTTTAATGCCCAAACTGCATTGATTAATTTTCTTACAACACTTCTTCCAAGGAACAGTTGAAATTTTCATTTGCAGAATACTTCCACTCTAGAAAAAAAATTAATAGAGGTGTTTATACTCTTAACGAGAGCATCCATACATCTATAAACCATAAATGAGTAATTTTATTGAGACAATCACATCTTTGACAAGAGTAACCCTTCCATCCATCAAGAGAGTCTTGCCTTTCTAGGAATCCAAATGATTTATGACTTTCCTAAAAATTTGAGAATAAATACCAACATATGATTTTCACAAAAAGATAGGAAAAAAAGATAGCATAAAAGAAAATACCTTATCTAATTCCCACCTCATCAATAATAATCACTTTTCTAGGTGCAGTAATATTTTTTCCAAAATAGACAAATGACTTATTCAAACTGATCTCCTGCCCCAAGAATTTATCTTAATGAAGGAGAGAATCTTTGATGTTATTGATATTTATATTTTACCATTGAGTTAAAAGTATAACATCATCAATATATAATAAATTTATGGGGGTGGTAAATCCTTTATAATCTCTTCTGGTCTTGAGTTTATTGTTATTCATCATACTGAGAAGGATCCTAATTAATTAACCTTCAATAATGGAAATAATAATGGCTGAAAGAGGGTCACCATACCTAAAAAATCTAGTACAAGTGAAATATACCTTAGGGGATCTATTGATAAGCACTCGAATATGTGATGAACTCATAATAATTTTGTATCAATTGATAAATATGTCATCAAATCTAAAATTTCTTAACACCTTACAAATGAATCCATAGTCCAAATTATCAAATATTTTTTAACATCAAGATTGAGATCTATATTACCCCCTCTCGTATATTTCTTGAGAAGATTAATGCATTTAAATGTAGTAATAAGGAAATCTAGAATACCTCTACCATTGATAAAACTAAAATTCTTATAGGAGACAATAGTATTGGAAATTATAGTGAGTCTATTGAAAATAATATTACCAATGATTTTATAAATAGTGTTGATAAGATCCACTAGTAAAAATAAATTTATCTTATTTTCACTATCCCCTTTGCTAATGAGAGAAATGTACTGAGCATTTATGCCCTGTGTCAACCGAACACGCTTGAAAAATTACTAAAAAGTCTACAAAAATCCCCATTAATGATCTCAAAATATGTTTGAAAAAATGAATATTTATACCCATATTAGTGATATTCTAGAATTTAATTAAAAAAACTACCATAATCTCAAAATCAAGGAGAAGAGAAGTAAATTTTGAATTTTATATATCATTAATTAGTCTAAGAATGATACCTTCCATGAGATCAATAGTAATATTGGGTCCATTAAAAGGGTTTTTGTAAAATGAAACAATGTGGGAAGACAAATACTCTATCTTATCAAGAAACTCTTAATTAGTACTGATAATGGAAAGAGTTATATTGATCTTCTGAAATATATGCATAGAGTTGAACAAATTAGTATTTTGACCACCTTTCTTGAGCCATTTGACCCAGACGACTCCCTATGCATGCAATCTTTTAGTTTTAAAAAAATATTGGGAGCATGGATAATTTTATTTTCCCACTCAAGACCTACAAAAAATAACCACTAAAATAACTTTCTTAAATAATGTGAAGAATAGATTTGAGCTTAATAATATTTTCCTTCATGTGGATAAAGTTCTCATGACTCAAAATTTTTAATCACTTCTTAATCACTTTGAGCATAAAAACAACATCAAAAGAACCCTCCTTTTATATTAATTAGTTTCAAGTGCTTTGATCCAATTTTTTACATTCTTAGTGTAGTGTAGAGGAATTATTAAATCTAAACAGAAAATGTGGTTTAGTCTTTTTGGTGATGGGATTAAACACAATGGTATGATGATCTGAATTTAAACTAGAAAGGAAAGAACATGAAAGGGAAGTAAAAACATCTAGGGTCATATCATTAATGAAATACCTATCCAATGTAATGTGAACCCCTTTATTAAGATTCTTTCTCTACCAAGTATATTTAGAACCAACCAAGTTGACTCCATGCAGATTGTTATTATCTATAAAATATCTAAAGTATCTAGTTTAAGTAGAATAATTTTCCATGCCTAACCTCTCATCTAGGTTGAGAATGGAATGTAAATCTCATAGAAGAGTCCAAGAAACCCTCATTGGGGTTCTAAGAGTCTGAATATTCTTCCAAAAAACTTTTCGTTCTTGATAACCATTTTAAGAATAAAAAATAGATCAAATTTGATTCATTCCCCGAAAATTATAACTTAGAGTGACTATCTGCTCTATATAACTTTTTAGGGAGACTCCATCAAGTATAAAATAAGAAAAAACATAAATCCTTTTGATATTTCTGATGGATTTATTAGAACATACCATTTTATATCCTAATTTTTATAAGAATAGTAATATTAATAGAATAAATCATCTTGGGATCAGAAAAACCTATATTAGTAGGCTTGTGTTGATAGACAAAGATCCTAAGAGAATTAACTATTTCATAGTTTTCCAAACCCTGTCATTCAAAAACATAATCTCCATTTAAACTTCTGTTTGGAGCCATAAATCCCTTTTTTATTTCCATGAGAGTGATTGTTCCTAGACGATATCATAATTGAAACAACTTGTTTATTATCCTTACATTGACTGACTATTTGTTCCTTACATGGGATATCATCATTGAGGGATCCCACTACCTTAAATAAATCCATGTTATTAATAACATCAAGATAATGTCCTTGAGGACTTCCTTCCAAGGTGGAAACTGAAATATTAATAGAATTATCAATGCAACTTTCACAATGTTCATCTAGAACTGATAGAATAGTAGGTGTATCAATAGTTACAGAAGAAGAAAAAATATTTATTATTTTTATATAAGCTTTTGATTCTTTAAAATATTGATAATAATTTTTCTTTGTCCCGTATTTTAAATATCCCACATGAATGTGATAGTTTCCTTTGATATTCTTTCTAATAGAATTCACTGGATGAACTTCTGAGGTAACATTTAGTATGCCTATAACGATTAAAGAAAAATTAAAAGGGCGATTTCCAGTAATAACATAAGTTTCTCTAGTATTTCAACTAATATGAATTCTTTTATTAATAGTGGAATTACCATTAGTAGATTCCAAAAAAATAAAACCATTGTGAGGAATTTCTTGAGAAAAAAATAGCATGATAAAACTTGATCTTATTATCAGAAATGTTTTAGAGGTGATAATAATTTATATTATCAATCAACACCTTTTTATCTTGAAAAATATCATGAAAAATTCATTTATCTACATTACTTGTAATTCTATAAATTTCTAGATTTACCACAATATGATCATCAAGATCCCCAATATCCCAATAGATGCTCCCTGAAATAATACTCCCCACGTGGGGGATACTTTTCAAATTTTTCCGTCTGTTGGTTCTTTGGGAGGTGGTTCTCTAGAGGAAACCTCACCTCCGACGACATTCGACCTTGGTGTTCATGCCGCAATCGAGCCTCGATGGTCGCAGCGTCCTCCCAGATCTTCTCCATGGTCCAGTTTTCCGGTGAGATGTTTCTCTGATACTCTGTGTGGACTGTCCCCTATCTCTAATCTTTTCCCAGATGTGAAGTTGGTAGCTCTAGGGGATTCATGGGTTGGAGCCTGTGTTTCACTGGATTTTTCCTCGTCAGCTTTCGCGGAGGCAGTTGATCATCTTAAGTGGTCCCTTGTGGCTCGCTTTGGAGCGTAGAAGCCTTCATTTCATTACATAAACTTCTTTGTGGCCTCTTGGGGCCTTATTGGTCAGGTGTGGGCTTCAGTCATCCATGTTAGTTCCTTCTACTTGATGATGGAGTCAGAGGAAGATTTTATTTTCGCTTTGTGAAAATCCCCAAGATATTTTGGGCGGTGGTGCTTCAGTTTGGCTTTGTGGTCGATGGATACCCACAAGAAAAAGGAATGCTCACATGTGGTAGTTTGGATTGGTCTCCTCGGACTCCCTCTACCCTTCCAAAATGAAGGGTCTCTTAGGGCCATCAGAGACTCTATCAGAGGTTTTTTATGTGCATGTGATCGAACCTTATCTTGCGCAATTATTTGGTTTCCAAAGTTGTGTGTTTCCCTACATTTATCACAACTGATTTTGAAGAAGATAGCTCTTAAGGCTACAGATATACTACACTAGGACTAGGATTTATCTTTTCTGGTGTTCCCCAAGCTCGTATAGATCCTCCTCATGGTCTCACTTCCTCTCCCAGGATGGGATGCTCAAAGTTTGGTCCTTCCTATGTGGTTGATATATCAACAGAGGGGGATCATCCTTCTGAGATGGTTTCAGCAGTTGATCCCCTACTCCCCTCTCTCTAGTAGGTATTGTCTCCCTTGTAGTGGAATGGTGTCTCTCCCTCCAGGGTTCTGGGATCCGATTCTTGATCGTGTGGCCCGTCCATCCTATCATTCTCAGATGATCTTTGAGGCGAGGTTTGGGGTCTACCTATTAGATTTTTTCCCTCTTCCTTAGATATTTGGAGGCTGGTGCCATCTCTATTTGAGAATCATCATGTTTCTCCTGGAGCGAAGTAGGTTTTTTCTTTCTTTCCCTACCCTCTCTCTTCTAGTGAGGTGGGTTCAAAGGTAGCTTCCTATCTAGCCCGGGATGGTGCTTTATGGGTTCAAGAGGCCAAGGTTCTGGTACATGAGGATCCCTTATCTATTTATCCTCACCAGGTACCTAAGAGGAAGTCAACATATCTTCCTTCCACTAAGTCTCCAAGATCGTCATTATCCCATGTCCAGAGCCCTGGAGTCTGCACTCATGATCAAATGAGTATCCTAAGGTAATGATCCTCTTCCCCCTCTCATATGACCATCATGCCTGGGGCCAAATCTGGGATCCCCCTTGTTTAATGTTACCTCTTATAATATGGAATGCCTGTGGACTTGGGGCTCAGGTGAAGAATGATCTTATTGTCTCTAAAGATAAGAAAAACATAGTGTGCATAGTTGATGTCTTGGAGCATAAGTAAAAACCAGTAAAGATCAATAATTTCTTCTGCAAAATTCACTTGCACAGATACATGCATGCTGACCTGTTAAATAGGAACATATGGATTCTCTTAAATAAGGAGGTCCCTGTCGATTTGATTGAGGCTGATGATAAATATATCACCACAAAAATCTCAGGGGATGTGGAGAGCCTCTATTATTATTTTATGTATGGCAGTTGTGATGATCATGACAGAAAACGTCTTTGGTAGGCACTCAGGCTGTTTGATCCAAAGGATCACCTATGGATTTTCATGGGGTATTTCAACATTATCCTTGACCCTAAAGATAATATGGGTATATAATATTTTCCAAAATAGGAAAGATTGGAGTTCACCTAGTTTATGGATAGAAAGGTCCTTCTTGACTTAGGGTACTCAGGAGGCCGGTATATGTGGTGAAACAACCAGAGTGGAAGAAGGTGTACCTGGAGCAAGATGGATCGGTGTCTAGCCAATAACAGTGAAATCATCTTGTTTCTGGATGAAGAGGTAAATCATTTATCTTGAGGAATATCTTACCATTCTCCATTACTGGTTTCTCTACTTCCAAAAAAAGACTCTTAGGAGGTGTTCAAGTCCATCCAACAGTGGTCTCACTCGCATGATTATATCTAGATTGTGAGGGAGCTATGGGATGCACCAATTCAGGGTCACACATGGGTATCTCTACACAACAAGCTGCAGTGGGTGAAACAGGGGCTCAAGAAATGGATCAAGAAGATAACTCCTTTCTACCAGAACCTGGATGTCCTTAAACAGAGTGTAGTTAACTTGAAACTTAGCCTATAGGAGGAGTGGAGTGATCTGGTGTTTGAAGAACTTGTGGATAAAATGTAAAATTGGAAAAGATGTTACTCAAACATGAGCGTCTGGCTCAGAATTATTCTAGGGTGAGGTGGATAAATTAGGGAGATAGAAATATATCCTTCTTCCATGCTTTTATTAGAGAAAGGAAATGACTAATCAAGACCAATATCTTACTTGATGATGTATTATTTAATAATTATATATACACAATTGGAAGAATGGATAATATGTTCTTTATGGATTTCCTTGTGGTCACGAACTTGAGGATGGCATGCGGGTATCCTAATGGCAACACAAAGCTGTGGGATGTGATACCTACCTTAGTGTCTACCCAGGACAATGAGATCTTGGAGGTGATCCCCAATGAGGATGAAATATTCTAGACCATGCAAAATCTTAATCAATACCGTGCTCCCAACCCTGATAGCTTCCCAACTTTATTCTACAGGGGAGCGTGGGACATCGTTAAGACAGATATAATTGAAGCAGTTCATGAATTTTTTTGAGGACTTCTCCCCCGGGTGGAGAGTGCAACAACTTTGGTACTCATACCTAAGATGAAGGACCCTTATACCCTCTCTCATTATAGGATATTTAGCCTATGCAATTTCCCCTACAAAATCCATGAAAGTGTCATTAACCAGATGTTATCCGAACAACTTATTGGGTGGGTTTCTATTGAGCAACATAGATTCATGAAGGGTCGATCCATTTAGGGAGCAATTTCTCTTGCCCAAGAGATGGTAAGAGACATTAACATCAAGTCCCATGTCTCCAATATGGTGATAAAAGTTTACATGAATAAATATTTTAATATAATTGAGTGGAGTTTCTTAAACAGGGTCTTCTTGGAGATGGGGTTCTTGGCTGGGGCTGTGGATATTTTCTTTCGAAGCTATAGCTCCCGGTGGATAGTGGTATATTTCCTTGGGAAGACCCATGGATTATTCAAAGAAATTAGAGGTCTTCATTAGGGCGACCCACTCTCTCAAAGATTATTTAATATGGCGTAGGACATGCTCAGCAGACTGATTAATTGTCGATTATCTCAAGGTGAAATCCTTCATTATAGGTAGAAGTAGAATATCCATACGATTTCCCACTTGATGTTTGTTGATGATTCCATCATCCCCATGAATGGTGGTAGAATCTATTTTTGTTGAATCAAGAAAATTCTGGAGGAATACAACTACTTGAGTGGGCAAGTCATTAGTGAAACCAGGAGAAGCTTCTTCATCTCCCTCAAGAGCACCCCCAGGTGGGTATCCTCCCTATGTAGCCCATTGAACATGCGATGAGGATATTTACTATTAGAGTACACAGGAATGAAAATATCTTCTGGTAGGCTTCGTTTGTGTGACTTTGATTATATTGTTTGAAGAATAAATTCCCATGTTCTTAATTGAAAAAATCAACTTGTCTCGTTTGGGGGTCGTTTTGTCTTCGTCAATAGTGTTTTTTATTCCATTCTAATTCATGTGTTGGTGTCCACCGATGTTCTGTAAGGAGTGATTTATACAATTGATATGATTCTTTGTAATTTTGTTTGGGATGAAAAGACTAAAGAGAATAGACATTGGTCATCGTGGGGAAGGCTGGCGAGACCCATCCTAGATGGCGGGATTAATGTTCAAAGTCTCAAGAGCACCCTTCACTGCATTCTTGGTAAACTTGCATGGGAAATAATTGAGGAACATACTCTGTAGGGACAGTCCATGTCTCATAATTGAGGAAGAATATCGAAGGACATCTATAGATACTCCTCCCCCTTATGGTCAAAGATTTATCCCATGTACTATTCTCTTAAAAGTCACTCTCGGTGGATTGTTGGCTCAAGGGATATTCTATTCTGGCATCAGAACTAAGTCAGCTCTGTTTTTGCTTTCCCAAGTTGCCCTACTCCTCTAATTTCGGTTAAGAATGCATTCCAACACCCTAGTTTCACGAAATATATTTTGGTTAGGGTTCAACATACTCTATTGGAGTCCAGTGAGTTTACCTCAGAACCTGATAGGTGTGCGTTCACACCTTTCTCCTCTATTGTTTTCTATACGAGGGAGTTTCATAGGCTGTTCTCTATACAGGAACACCTAGAGAGTATGAATGAAATATTTTGGTGTACCAGGATCCCAACAAAGTTCAACTTCATATCATGGCGCATCAGGAATCATGCTCTTCCTACGGAATAAATCATTAATAAATTGGGGATTTTCATGGCTTTAGGATGTCACTCTTGTAGCAATAGATGTGAGGAAACCTCAGAACACTTATTCTTAGAGGGGGAGTGGGATCATGCTGTGTGGTCATTTTTTTGGTGATTTCACGGCCTTTTCTTCTCGTGATCAAAGTGGAGATCCTTTCTTTAAGAGATAGTTCCAGGGTTCTATGGGAGTTGATAAGGAACGGATGGCTCGTGCAATGATTTTTAGTTCTGGTTTTTTGTGCTTATGGAAATCCAAAAACCAAGCGAGTTTTGAAGGTGTTGTCCCAATGATGAGGTCCATAATTGCAAGGGTTCATTGCACACTGATTGATATTGTTTTTCTCTTCAGTAAATGGAGAAAGGCTCATTGTTTCTGAATTATTCAGGCCAGTACTTCCCTACCTCATCCATTCATGCATAATATGTAGGGGAATTGGATATGTTGGCACCCCTGGCTCATGGTACAAACTGAATTTGAATGGGTCCTACTTAATGGGAGTGATGATGGGAGGGGGGGGTTGTGATAATGGAGGGAATGTGGTTCTGGACTTCACTTCATTTTTTCAAAATGATACCTGTATCATGGTCGAGGCCGAAGTCTTTCTCATTGGGCTCTTACTTTGCACTCATTATAATCTGGCTCTTTCTCAAGTGGAGACCGACTCCTTGGTCCTCTATAACTCTCTTCATGGTAAATGTTCCACTCCTTGGTCCATATACTATATAGTCATGAAATTTCTATCCCTTATTCATAATAACATTCAAGTGAACCACAAATTGCGGGAGGGGAATCAAGTCACAGAATACTTGGCATCTCTAGCGGTCCTAAGCTCAAACAATACTTACCTCTTCTCTACTAATTTCCTTAAACCATAGGGTGTCCACTTGATTAGAGGGGACGCCCTTGGTTTGCACTAATTTAGATCCCCTAATTCTTAGGTACCCTTGTTTTCCTTTTTATAATTTAATAAAAAAATGATTTGGATGTATCTTCAATATCCCCATATATAGATAAATGCCTTAGTTGCGAATCAACAACAACAATGTCAATACTATACTGCTTACCATAGGTACTACAAGGTTGTTCATCATGTAGAGAGTTAACAATGTTTTTAATATCAAGAGAAATTTCAAGATAGATACCTTCATTTTCACTATCTCTGATACCATTCCCTCTAGATATTTCAACTAGAGTTCTCAAGATATTTTTTTAAAAGTGGTAGCCTTATCTGAATTATTTTCTTCTTCCCCAACAAGTGTATCCTAGAAAATTCCATTGTTATTATTTAAATAATATAAATTTGGTTGTTTTTTCACCCATTTTCCATGCCTCACATTCCTTCCAGGCTCTCAATTATCTAAAAAAATATCTTTTCCATTATTATATCTATTGAAATATTTCCAAACATTGAAATTATGTGGGGGATTTTCCTACTTGTGAATAACCCTACAGTTGGAAATGTAATGAAAAAAACCCTACAAACATCCCAGAAGTTTGGTACATATTCATATTTAATATTTATCTCTGTTTTATGATCCCTATAAGTAAATTTTATCACATCGGGGTTCTTCATTTCAAAGTTTACATGAACTATATTTTTTTTATATAATCCCATAACACCATAAAGAGTACGATGATCAATTATCAAAGGAACATCATTACAAGATGAAATATCATTAATAATACTTGGATTCTAAAACACCCAATTTAGACCATATATCCTTACCCATATTTGTTATATTGAATACCATTGAGTAAAGGGATTGAGATATCTCATTCATAAATCTGAATAATTACAGGCTTTAGATAATACTCCCAATATTCTAGACCAAAATCAATATCATTTTGATTCACCACAATTATATAGAAGAAGATACTCGTAATCAATATCATATTTCAATGATTTCCTCTCTAGTAGTGTGATATCCTTGATTTTATCTTAGAGAAATTCTATAGTTTATCTCCCTTAGAATATGCGACATTCCCAAGAAAGTATAATTTACTTAACTCAATCCTTTTCCACAATGCATCCAGATCTACAACAACTTTCCTCTATTTTTTGAAATTCATAGGATTGGGTAACTCATCCTTAAAATATTTTACATAATGAAGAGCCTCCAAAAATTTTATTCCTTTTTTTTGAAAACTGCAAAGAACAAGAAATATTTAGGTTTTCAATATATGGATTCTTGACCATAGAAGATTAAAAAAATAATTCCTTGAAAGAGAATTACCAATCCAGATGAAAATAATCCATGAACAAAAGAAAACCTATATCAAGATAGAATCATTATTGAAATATAGTATAAATCTTGGAAAATCAATAGAGGATAGCCAACACTATGAGTGTTAGGCCTTCTAATAGAGTGATCATTTTTTTCATTCATTTTTTGAATGAAATGATTTATTAACCATACCTTATGGATAATATAATGAATACTCAAAGAGATTATGTCAAAATAAAGAATAATTATAAATCTATAAGAAAATGTAAATACTTGGAGTTCAAAATTTACTAAGGAGTTGTAATATTTGGTTCATTACTATGTGTACCATAAAATATTGTGACAAATAAGGAATTATTGAATGATTCACATAACTTGTCATTCAAAACCCACCCAGGTAACATGAAGATGCATAGATATATTTGAGAGAACTATTGATTGGAAAATATGGATAAGGATATAATGGAATGTACATCTAAGTCCCTAGTATGTTATCAAGTGAATTTTGAAAGGAAAACCCCAAAGGGGGTGACACAAACATTACCCAAACCTATCTGGAAATGAGAAAAAAACACCATGGACTTTTACATTGGTCTTTCGAATATGTCCAGTGGAAATAATGTTTTATGGGTTATGGTGGTCCTTTATACAAACAATATTCACTTCATGGCTATTTGAGAGGACTTTTCACTTGATAAACATTCAAGTACGTGTATCAAAAAAGTGGCGCGATTGTATTGAACACCATTATCGATTATATCTGATTGAGATCCATGATTTACCTCTAAGTTATAGAAAAAATAAAGCATAATCTTTTTACTAAATTACTCTTTAGTATGTCTTATTACACCAAAAATAGTGTCTAATCTGAGTGGAATATCTAGAAACCAGATGACATGTTGAGAGCAAGCTCAATGGACTTCAAAGGAGGATGGGGTTAGTATCTTTTTAATATTCAGTTCTCATACAATAATTGTTTCCACTCAATCATATATGTTGCTCCATATAAAGACCTTTATGGGAAGATATATAGAACACTATCATTCTAGGATGAAGTTGGTGAACACAAGATGGTGGTACTTAAAATGGTTAAGTAAATGGTTGAAATGATCAAGACCATTCAGCAGGAAATCTTGGACGATCAAAGTCCATAGAATTTCTATGATGACAATCATCAATGAGATCTAGAGTTTCAATTTGGATACAAGTTTTTTCCTTTGAATATCCCCATGGAAGTGATCCATGAGATTTGGAGAGAAGGGAAAACTAACTCCCAAGTATATCACCCCTTGAAATTCATGATCGCATCAGAGCCGTGGATTATAAACTAGCAATCCCAAAAACCCTATCTCAAGTACATGGTGTGTTTCATGAATCCTAATTGAAGAAGTACATATCATATCCCCCGAATTTACTAAATTAAAAGGTTTTGTAGATGGAAGTGGTATCTATTAGGAGGATGAATTAGTAATGATCTTGGACTATAGAGATAAAGTCATATGTAAGAATACAACTCACCTAATCAAAGTACTATAGAAAAACTATAAGTACGAGGAGGTGATATGGGACCGAGAGAATTCTATAAAGTAAAAGTATCTTCATTTTTTACCTAATTATGTAAAATGAAGTTTCGTAGGAAAATTTACTTAATGGGGGGAGGGATTTAACAACACAAATTTTTTTCAATTGAATTTCTATTATGATTATATTGTTGTTTCATATTTAGTAAAGAATATACACCACATGATAAAACAAAAAATATTTTATTATCATAATTTAAACACTAAAATTGTAAAAAAAATGGTTTTTATACTTGAATGTATTAAAATGAGACAAAAAATAGAAAAATATGTATAACAATAATAGGAAAATTTGGATCTAATCGATCCCACAAAAGAATTATTCTCACGAAAAACACTGTAAAAGTGAAGCAGAATGTTAGTAATGAAATATGAATTTTGAAAATAAATAAATAAATATATATAATATTGAGGTAAAAATGATTTTAATAAATAATTAATTAAATATGGGGTCTTTATTGAATGTATGGGATCTCATATGACTATTACAAAACTAACCATTGGAATAGGAATCTGACTATTAGAATAGTAATCTTACTATTGGAATAGTAATATGACTATTAGAAATAGAAAACTGACCAATAGAATAATACCATCACATAAGGATGTTTCAAATAACATTTATTAATCCTATAAAATAAAAATATGATATATTTATACTGTGGTACATGTAAATAAATGTTTTAAAAATGATAAAACATGTTTTTATAATTTTGTAAAACATATATGTTTCATTTCATTTTTATAAAAATATAATGATTTAAAAAAAGTTTATTTTCATAAAAAGGTTTCATAAATTAATATTATATTTAATTATAATTATAACACATTTTTATGATACCTTAAATAATCCTTCAATGTATCAAAAATTGATCATGATATTAAATTTGGTATTTTTCAAATAAATGAATATTTTTAATAATAAATTTAGGATATTTATAAAATTATTTTCATATAAGGGATTTAATTTTGAAAATTTATACATCAAAAAAGGTTGGGTTAATTTTTTTTTCTATTTTTCTAAAATAATTTCATTTATGTGAATAGTCAAATATGGCACAATACAAAATTTAACATTATAAGATAAATACAAGAATTTTTGAGTCATGGATAATGTGATAACCCATTATTTCAAACTCACACAAACCATTTACTATATATAGTAAAAATAATCAATACAATTTTTATTCTTGATCCAAAATAATAGAATAATGAATATAATATTCAAGAACACCCCTCACCTTCCATTATAAATGCCACCAATTACAACATCTTCTCCCCACAACTTATAATCCTTGTAAAATGATTTTTTTACATTATTTCATTACCCATCCTATCCCACACATCCTTGTTCTTTTGGTATCACCAAAATTCAATTCCATGGTTCCTTAAGTAGAATACCAGGAGGATACATCTAAAGGATAAGGTAATTCCCTCAACTAATTCCTTTAATTTTTCATCCTCCTCATCCTCCAAAACAAATAACATTTGAAATGGAATAATTAATATAGTATATTATATAAACTATAATTTTATTTTGTTATTTTATTATCTACCATCAATCCTCTTCTCATTCCCTCAATGGATTCTAAAATGAAAACATTGTTTATAATATGGTTGGTTAACTACCTCCATGAACAACATACATTGTTTTTCACCACCTCTTTAAAGGATGATTATAAAATTATATTTATAGTTAAATATGATTATAATAATTATTTTATAACTTATTTGAAGTTATTTAATGTTTTATTAATAAATAAATTAAATAAAATAACTCTAGTAAATGGTGGCTAGAAAAACAGCCTAAATGAACTAACCACATAATGCTAATGTTTTCACTAAGTTTATCATCACTATGTCGAAAAACGTATGGGTATTTGGGACCATTTTATTTTTTTAGTACATTAATACCATTTAATTTCACTTCTATATTTTAATTCCCATTTTACATGAACTTCAATAATTATACACAGGTGATCTGACCTTGTAACCATGAATCAAACACCCTCAGAACCACAAAATTAAACATTATATCTCATTGAAATTGTTATAAATGAACATAATAAAATTAAATAAATAAAATAAATTTTTAAAAGGATATTAATTATTTAATTAATTAATTTAATTTAATTATTTATGATTTTAATTACAAGTGCGGACTGATTATAAAAAAAAGGTAAGGGATCTCTTCGAAAAACCCTACTTTATTTGAGGTTATTCTTTCTCTATCTTACCTCACTTTATAAGTTTAATAATTTTATTTTCTTATTATATATTCTATATATATGTTCCAAACATATATAACTACCTTAATTCATCTTTCCTTTAGAGGATTTATGTGTTTTAAAAGGTTCCCTTATCAATTTATCTTGATAAAAAAAACATGATTAAAGGAAACTTTTCTGCTTCTTAAACCTTTTGAATACCACTCCATAAAATGTATTAAACCAATAATGTTTTCTAAATTAACTCATTTTTTCATGTAAAATAATTTTATATCATTCCTAGTTTTTTGTAAATTATTATTCTCATACCCTCTTTAAATACTTATTAACTTTTTTTTTGTGAAATCCCCACTTAAATGGTACTTTAATAAAGGTATTTTTACTCTTCTTTTAGTAGTAACTTCTTTTTTCTTAGAGTACTCTTATGAAAGTACGATAATTAATAAATACATTATTTCATGAAATTAATTATATATTTCATCTAGTTATTCTATATGACATGGTTATTCAACCCATTTCTTTCAATGAGTAATTATAATTTTTATGCCTTATGATTGATTTAATCTTATAGCACACATAAGAATTTACATGATATGATGGGTAAACCAAAATAGAAATCTAATGCATTAAGTAATTATTTTAAAAAGAGATTTTATGTATGGGATTTGGGAGTAAACCAAATCCATGATGAAATATTTTCACCATATGATGTTGTCTTGACAGTTGTCCTTAACTTATGATTATGTCATGATTTGTGTTTCTTCCACTTTCATATGTTTCAATGATATTATGATTCATTAAGCTTTATATTATGATCACATATCATTATCCACGAGCCTTTTCATTTATGATATCATATTATGCATTTTGAATTATATGATATGCTCCATTTTCATTTTTATTCCCTTTCAAGTATTTTTCTTTCACCCCTTTTTTTATGTATTCCCCAGGTTATCCTAAGCTGTTGTAGGAGAAAAAAGGGAGTTATGAGATTTTTATGGAGATTAAAATAAATTATTTGATTTAATTTCCTTTTTTATTTATAGTGAACCTAGTATTATAAAGACACAAAGCCTCAAAATATTTGGGATGTGTTAATTTGATGTTTATGATAAAGATCATGTAAAAATATATGTAAAAGGATTGGGTCGCTATAGAATATTACTCACACACATTAGACACTGATCTATGAAACTACACCACAAATAATAAATAACTTATTTTAATTATGATTTCATTAGATAAATTTAAGTCATATATTTTAGTACTTAATGTGATTGTGTATTTTGACCATCAAAGCCTCTAGAATCTGTTTAAAAAACTGAAATCCAAACCACATATAATTTATTAGATGCTACTCTTTTGGAAGTTTAATTTATAAATTAAGGTTAAAAATGAGTTATAAATGTGGTGGATAACCACACCATTAGGATCCTTATATCCTCATACATTTACCCGTACCCCTAAATTTCTATAAATGATATTTTTCAAATTTGTAATTATATGGAGTGAAAGATGTAATTATATGTAATTATGAAACATTAAATTATGTGCTAGAAACTTGTATTTCTATTTGTTTTAATAAAAAACAATTTTATGATCTTAAACATGAGTCTCATTATTATATCTTGAATGATCCTTACCTTTGGTATACATGTAGTGATCAAGTACTAAGGTGTTTTATTCAAGATAGTGAGTTTCAATCCATCTCTAGGTTATATTAAACTCTTTCATGTTGGGGTAATTTTAGTCCCCAATATACTGCTCATAAGGTACTTGATTCTGGCCTATTTTTTGCAATATTATTTTAGTATACCTGTGATTTTTTAAAATATTTTCCTCATTTAAAATGATAGGGAATGTCTCCAAAAGAATTTAAATGACAAAAAAACTTGATTTCATGATATTTTTAGTGTTCGGTGTACTGAATTTAAGTGGTCATTTTCTAATTCATTTGAAACCATATAAATTCTTCTATAATTGAATTATATTTCTAAATGAGTATAATCACATGATGCAAGAACTGATGACTCAAAGGTTGTTATAAAATTTTTGAGAACCCAAATATTTTTTTGGTTTGGATTTCCTAGGTTTATCATCAGTGAAAAGAGTTCTCATTTTTGAAACCACACAATATAATAATCATTGAATCAATATGAGATCAAGAATCAAGTTTCTACAACTTATCACACAAAAACCAATGGGAATGGTGAGGAATCTAATTGAAATGTTTTGGTCCCAAAAGGTTTGAAAATAATCTTAGAAAACTATTAAGAGAATTTTAGAAGCCAACGACTAGACCTAGTAAATGAGAATGGCAGTAAATTTTGAAAAGGATATGAACAAACATAACAAACATAATTTTCCACATATCATATCAATAATGATATACTGTTTCTTCTCCTTTTCATAGAACCCCACAAGATAAAATCATTTTCAGCATGAGGTAGTTTCTCAACACCCCCAACAAGTGAAATTCGTTTGTAGGCCAAGATAGTAGTTTCATGCACCCTATAAATAATAATATTGTATCAAAATGAGGTGTTCATTCAATCCCCCATAGAAAAAATATTTTGTTTCATCGAAATATGATAGATCCAGACCCCTATAAAAAATCATTTTCAAGGTGAGGTGATTTTGCTACATCCCCTATAAATAAAATTCATTTGTGGAATAGGCATTTATTATCAACAACTACAGTGTTACATAGTATATATGGATGCCTATTTCAGAAAATAGGTTTTCCTTTATCTTACTATAAATACCCAATGTTTTCCATAAAGCAATAAAATAGAGGGACATATAAGGGAACCCACATGGGCTTAGATCGAGAGTGAAATTTCCATTTCAGAAGCCCACAAAAAACTAAAGGTAACTCTATCACAAAAAATGTCCCCAAAAGGTGGGAACACATTAAAGGGCCTTTTCTAAAAAGAGAATCCTCTGAAAAAATGGAGACTCAATTTTTCATCTACAAGGGGATACTATATTTCCTGAATCAATCCACTTTACAAAAGAACATTCTTTACAGAAGAGCCCCTTTATAATATATCCCATCCCACATAGTGTGACTAGTATATGAATGGGTTTCTTTAGGAGATTTTCCTATCCAATATAAATAGATTTATTCTAGGTGATGTTTGGATTTATATTATCCCCTCCATGAATTATCTAAATGGTTCTCTCAGACCATCATGATGACCAAATGACGGCTAAATTAAAATCTCCTTGGAGGCCTTCAAACCCATGTGATCTGGTTATAAAACACACTAGTGTGTCCCCATTTGGATCATATATTACCTTGGAAAGTTAAATAACCCCATTTAACCTCCATTTTAGTTATATTCCTCATGATGTTCATGATCATGAATTCCCTTGGTAACGAGGATCCCAATCTTTGAGGTAGTGGTTGGATTCTTCTAGTTTTAGGTAGATGTATTTATCTCCAGTATGTTTCCCAAAATTTGAAGCAAACTGGTCAGTATATATTCCTTCAATTTTCTGATTAGTAGATCCATAAGACCTAATCTAGGGTTTAGAAAAAGGAATGAAGACAATCCATACATGTTCATCCCTCTTCAGGAAATCCCATAGCCTTATTGTACGATTTTATACCTCTCATTCCTTCCATATCCCATACTTCATTAATCAGTAGATGAGGAAGGAAATTCAATCATGGAATTCTAATTTAGGTGTATGTACAATCATAAATACCTATCTAAAAGTCACATTAGAATGTGATTGTGTGATATGACATATCTTCTATTATCTCTTGTTTCTCAAAACTAATCTTTACTCATGTGGGTTTAAAGATCAGTGATGATCATGTCACTAGCATGATCAAATTAATCTCTTTAATTGAGGTCAGTCTGGGGAATTTTGTATTGATAAGTCTATTCTTCATCTCTTTAAATCTTTCTTCATATTCACTAGTTTGGAAAAACTACTCCCTTCTAAGTTAGATTGGTTGGTGGGTTTTACAATCATGACTGGTTTTTCAAAAATCATATGTAATATCCAACTAGTATAAGGAAACTACACATATATATTATAGAGGTTGGTTTGGGACACTCTAAAATTACCTTTATCGTAGAATTGTAAATAGATATCCCTTTTCTAGTGATAATATACCCCAATAATTATACTTACTTCATCCAAAACTCACATTTACTATATTTTTCATATATATTCCCTTTTTAAAAATTCTTTGGTATAACATTCAAATACTCCTCATGCCCTTACTTGATTTTGGAGTATATCAGAATATCATATATAAAGACTACAAATTTTTTAAGGTAATCATTAAAGTATATATTCAATAAGGCAATAAATACTTTTAGAGAATTAGTGAGTTCAAAAAGAGTCAATACGAACTCATAGTGTCTATACTTTCTTTTAAAGGAAGTTTTGGGAATATGCTATTTCATTACCATGAATTGGGGATATCTCGACTAAAGGTCCACCTTTGAGGAATATTAGGCCAACATAGTTGATCAAAAAAAATTCTATCTGTTGTAGGGGATACTTGTTCTATATTATGATTTTTTGAGTTCACAATAATTAATTCCAAGGTGCATTGAACCATTATTCTTCTTGATAAATAGGATTATTTCACCCTATGGTGAAGCACTTGAATGTATAAAACACTTATCAAGATTCTCTTATAACTAATTTTTATACTCTTATAACTCAATGGTGGTCATTCTATAAGGATTATTCAATATATCATAGATCTAATTATAAATTTAATTTAGAACTCAACCTCTATATCAGGATAAAGACTAGGAAACTCTTCAGGAAATTCATTAGTGTATTCTCTAACAATGGGTATGTCTTCAAATATGATTATCTCTTTTTTCTAAATAATTTGGGATATATATTTTTTCCCACAAGGAAATAATATCCATGCTTGAATAGAATATTCCATGGGAGATTCAACCACATCCTTATACTTGTATATAATCAAAGGATGACTTGGGACATATAGATTGATATCCCTCTATAAACAATTCATATTGGATTTATATAAATATAACCCATCCATTCCCAAAATAGAATCAACCTCCACTAAAGTAAGTAAGAAGAGATTTTATGAATATTCATTCCTCAAACATTGAATTAGGAGAATTTATATACTTTGGATACAACCATTTATCCATTTTTTGTTCTTAGAGGTAACTCAACCCCCATATTTTGAGGTGGTGTGTGAATAGTAATACTAAACTTTCCATATTTGAAAGAATTTATGGAACCAAGGATGATAATCCTTCCTTTCACTCTTTAATTCTGGTTTTATTAATTTACTTCTCCAAAATAGACTTAGGGATGATAATTTTCAAACCATTAAACACATAAAAGGGAAACCAAGAACATTAAAGGGATAACTCATAAATGACACACATTCCTTAGCCCATAAATTTCTATGTTTACTTCTATGTTATCATTTTACTATTTACTAATATGAAGTTTTATGGGCATCTTTTTTCTCTTAATAATGGTCTATAAGGAGCTTGTGAATTTACCCAAGAATATCCCTTAGAAGTGTCAAAATAGGTGTGAAGAAAAGCCTATTTTTCATGACCCAAGTGAGGATCAGGTCTAGATCAACACACAATTTTCAAGGTTATTACCCCTAGGTATAATTATTAAAATCCACATACTCATATAGTGTCAAAAAGGTATGTATTGTTTTTGGAAAGTACTCACTCTATCCTTCCCCAAAATTCCAGGATATTTTCCAATACTTTTACTTGTCCCTAGGGTTATCATTAAAGTATTATATTCATAATCATAAGAAAGAACTAATCCTTTACTCTAATAACAACTATAGTAACTCAATAATTTAAAAAATATTATTTCATTATTTTTAACATAAATACCCATTAATACAAAATGAGGATCATGAGGCCTAGTATATTTAGAATACTTCATTCATAATATATCGAATGGAAAATAAAACATGAAATATTTATTTTAGTATCCATAATTATATCCTAAATCCATTTGAGATCCTAAAAGCTAATAGGATAGCCTGGGGAATACATAAAATAAGTGGGTTAGAAAAAAAATCTGGACAATGTAATAAACATGATAAGGAAATATAACCTGTGAGTCAAAGGTATAACATGATATCAAAAAACAAAATGATCATAAGTAATCACATGGAAGCATAAAATAAAGAATATGGTATCATAATATATATAAACATAGGTAATGTGTAAAAAACATATAACATTACATAAATAGGTTTCAAGGCTAGATTCCTAGATAATACCACATGGTTGATAAATTACCATAATGGATTAGGTTTACTCTCTAATCTCATACATGATGTCTCTTGAGATAAAAGATTTACCATGTTCATTGGAGTGATATATATATTCTCCCATCCTAACATTCTCATGATTATGTGTTCTAAAATAATAAATCCATAATAAGTAATAAACATAATAATTACCCTTGGAAAGAAAATGGTTTACATAATCTTACCTATTATCATAATCCAAGGAAATTTCATAATAAATTAATTTGAGAAATGAACATAAGGAATGTATTACCCCCATTAAAGGAAGGTATAATAACCAATATATATATTTTAGAGACATATAAATATTATTTAGAATAATTCCATAAATTTAAATAGAGATATAATGCAAGTTAGTGAGATAATGGTCAAAACATGAAGAAAAGTGTTGTTTAGAGAGATCCCTTACCACAAGCCTGACTTGTCACATGTGTTCATTATAATTAGGGATAAAAACATATATTATTTATTTAAATTATTAATAAAATTTTTAATGTTTATTATTACTTTTATTTTATTTTATTTATTATCATGTTATATTTAATTACTTAATCAATAAGGTTCATGTCGGGTGTTTTGATGATATTCAGATCATAAGTCCCAAATGGATTCTGTTGGTTGAATATACCCAATGAAGTCATTATTTAATAAAATATCGAATAATAAGCATGAAATATTTATCAAATTTATTCATCAATTATACTACTAAAACCAACAATGAAATATATCTAGGAAAAATAAACTACATTACATTCAGGGAGATGGTAGGTCACACGTACACAAGAGTAACATTTCTATTTTTCAACGATCATGATGGATAGAAGAAAAGTATTATTTTATATTTCAAAAATTATTATTATATAATAAATAAAAAATATTTCTTTAAATATACTTATATATACCATCTATGTGATGTAGTGGTGAATAATGAATGACATCACTTCTTGGAGGTGGTAGTCCACACGTACACATGAAAGATGTTATCATCTTTCAATGAATGGAAAGGTGGGAAAATATAGGATATATTTATTTTAAAAATTTAAAAATATTTTATGAATATTATATATATGTACATTACGTCTATCATCATAAATATCCATGATAGGTAATGATGAAAAATGAATTAAATTTGTTCCTAAGGTTGTAGTCTGTTGTGCACACGAATAATGGTTTCGTTTCCCATTTGATGGAAGATCATATGGATATTGGTTATGAAATTAACATAAAAAACCTCAGTATATGGGATATAATTATGTAGATATATCATCATGGTTGAATTATATTTTGGGTAGGTGGATGAAAAATTTATATAAAAATGCTCGATTAAGAACGATACCTCTTCTTCAGACAACCTATTGAAGTTTCCACAAAAAACTTCCATGTCAGGTTTTATAAAAAAAATGACTATAGAATGTAGTATGTAAATTAAGAAGGTTATTTTAGTAGGAATTGTATGAAACAAAAGTCTCTTAAACTATGAATAGGATGGGAGAGGGGTTGTCCTTTAAAAATGGGTGAGGGAACCGACTTTGAAATTCCCTAAAACAATGAAAAATGATAAATTCATTCCCAAGAAAAAAGATTCCAAATGGATATAGATTACAATGTGGGATACTATAAGGTTTAAATATTTATCAATAATAGGACATATACATATTTAATTGGAAACCATACACTTAACTTTTTTTTAAACCCCCAGGTAAACTTGTTTTAACCTTAATTGTGGTAATTATTTTTTTATTCTTTTCATTATTCATTATAAAAAAATTAAGTTAAACTTATTAAATAATATTAATAATTTTTAATCTAAATATTAAATCAATTTTATCAAATTCAATTTATATAATCATTAAAATTTAATTTAAAAAAGAACCTGTAGACCGTGTCAAAAAATATTTTTTCTAGAAATGTGTTTTTCCAGGCATAAGATGGTTCTATATTAAATTTATGAATATTGATCATCAATATATGAATTTAAATTAAAATATATAGATATTTAATATATATTTAATTTAAATAATTTCAAATTAGTGTTTATTTTAATTAATTAAAATGGAGAAACAGTATTAACTTAAAAATTGATTTCATAGAAATGAGTTTTTAAGAATAAAAATAAAAGTATACTAAAATATTGTATAATGACGATTAAAATGTAATTAATTGGATTAATATAAATAAAATATAATTATTTTACTTTGAAATCAAATTCATATCATAATTGATATTTTGAAATACATAATTTTCTCAAAAGAAATGATAGTTTTACAAAAATCGGTATTTTTTACTATTCACTAAAAAGTCAATCATTTTAAAAAAATCCAAAAAAATTCACCCAAAATTTATTTTTATATTATAGTGTTAAAATTGATGTTAATTTTTATGAAATATAATATATTAAATTTAAATAAAAAAATTATAATATTTATTCACAAATAACAACAATAAGAAACATTTTTGATGAAAATGTATTTTTTTAAGAATAAAATGTCTTCATTAAAAATCGAGTTTTTATTTCCTAGGAATTTATAAATAAATTTATATTTATTAGTACCTTTTTATATATTTTGTAAATTAATTAATACAATTCATACCCACCAATTTAACTTTTAGGTTATTATGATTATATTTAAATAATCATGGCTTATTTAGGATTAGTGTGGCATGTCACATACACTATAAAACATAGTTTTTTTGTTAAAAAAATTTGTTTGTTACATAAAAGTAATACCCAAACATATCTCCCTCTATAAGAAGATCCTATTATTTAAAAAAAGTGGGTCAAGGGAATCTTATCATTCTGGCATCGAGACGACAGATTTATTTGGATACAATGACGACAGGATGTCCAGAGATCCCTCCAATATGGATAAAGTCAATGCTATGTTAGAAGAATTTCTATATGTCAACACATGCTAGTTATAATCCACAGATGTAGTTAGACTTGGATTATTATGCTCCACCCATTTTTCCTTTATTTAAATACCTACTCATCTATCCATCCCATCATAGCTCTTTGATGTTATTGAGTATTTAAGAGTTTGATTGGAAGATATAGAAGGATGGTTTATAGTAGTGCAACCATAGAGAAACAGTTACCCTAAATGGGTAGATGAAAATATTCGACTGAAAAACATTGTGAATCCTATGTTTCTAATTCTCAATATATTAAGGGATCCAGAAAAACACAAAACACATTTCATATCTCAATGCAGTCCAATGATGAGAACCCTTGAGAATCATAAAGCATCTAAACTTTGGTGATTCATATATACTTTGTAAGGACCAACCTTTATCTAGTATATGAGTTTACCATCTAGGGTTATAAAAGTATGGAAAGAATTATTATGGTATTTTATTTACCAATTCATCTATACACAATAGAATAAAAAAATCATTTAACTCTCAAATTTAATATAGTGAGAGAATGAGAAAGTCTTAGATTTATTTTCTAAGTGAAAGGGTTTGGCATAATCCCTAAACCTACCGCATCCTCAAAAAAAATTTGTTGGATATATATATATATATATCAAACCTCCAAGATGATTTAAAAATTCCTCTCATTCTACTAAAGTATCTAGGTGTTTTAAGGAATTTTCCATAGTTATATACAGGTTTGAAGATTCCATTTGGAAAACCAAATCCAATTCTTGACAAATTTATGTAGCTTAGGTAAAGATAATAGGTAAGGTGGAAAACATGACATTAATAGTTAAGATAGATGAAACATAAGATACAAATCTGAATATTACACCATGTCATGTGAAACCTCCTACTAAATGGAAAAATTAGAAGTAATATTCTATTAGGATGAGATAAAGAAGTAAAAAAATATTCAATTTGAGGTCTAAAAGAATAATGTTTAATCATTAAGAGATGAACAAGTTATTTTCTACTTTATAATTGCTATAGAAGACAACTTACTAATGATACCGTAGCCTAAAATACCACAATATTTTGGTCTCAATGACAACATAATTTTTTTTAATGAATCATATTTTCTAAGGTTTTATTTTTAAAAATTAATTACAAAAATTCGGAGACCAAGCACCGAGATGACATGTGATTCCGAGGGTTGGTGTACCAAAACAGTTTGTTAAAAAATGTTCAGTTTTTAATAAAGCATTAGGGAGGTTTTTCATTAAAACTATAATAACTCCTAAATGGGTTTCTAGATCATAAACACAAGGGAACCTTTTCATTTAGAAAAAAAAAACATTAACTTAGGTGGGGCCTAACATAGATCAGAATAGATCAATTGTAAAATTATTTTTTGGACGCATCAGTAATAAAATATTAATAAAAATAATTTATTTTGATGCAAAAACTCACATAATTTATTTTTTTAGTTTTTTTTGGAATCTAGGGTTGTCAATATAGACATGGAATTCCCCTGATACAATAAAAAGGAATTTCTCTCGACGAGGAAGATAGATCAGAGATCAGAACTTGGATCGATGATCAACAGATTGACGAACGACGAAGATACAACTTCTCCCTTAATCAAAGTCTGATCCAAACTCCTGTTATGGTTTTTTTTCTATGTGATTTGTTCTCCATTATTAAATTTGACGATGAACGTGGACCAACCCATGAAGAGGTTTATCTAAGGTTCAATCATTCTTGTGGTATTGATAATTATTGTGGGGTTCAATGGGAGATAGATATGTGTTTTTGTTATGTTATTCACTAATCCTACTAACAAAGATGAATCAAGGCTGACATGAACAAAGTCCAAGATCATTTCATCATGTGTTTTTCTGCTTCTACCTTTCCCTATTCTTCACGTGTTCTTAATATTCTCCCTGTAGTTCGAAACCCCAATGGGAACGATCAATCGTTGCACCCTTGATTTATGGCGCAATGATTTGAGATCAAAGATGTGAACCTCTGATGAATCATCAGTGGTACAAAAACAATCAATGTCTAATTTGGCCAGGAAAGCAGTGCATGGAGGCGTCTTTGGCTGGTCCAGGCGGATGACAAGCCGACAGGGCGAGGTCAGTGGTGGGGCGTCTGAAGGAGGTGGAACACGGTCTGGGGAGGTTGTGTTGGAGCTGGCATGGCTGGTGGGCTTGGGCCTCAGAAGGATGCCATGATTTCGACTGGTGGATGTGGTGAGGAGGACACAGGGGTAGGTGGGCCATCCTCATTGAACATGGTGGCACCACATTAACCGGGAGGAATGCGGTCGGGGCAGAATGTGTGTGGCAAAAATAGTCAGTCAGCAACGCAGGATTGACTAGGGGAGTTGGGCTGCTCTAGTGGGACAGGTCCAGCAGGCCCAGTGGGATGATCCTAGTGGTCCAGGCTAATTCGGGTCATACCGGACCAGACTTGGGTAAACCCTTTTTATAAAAATGTTCATCACTTTCAAACGAAAGGAATATTTGAAGAGCCATTTGTGCCATTAGGACCCTTGCAAAGAGGTGATCATGTTAGGATGGATTTCTGAGATTTTATCTTGGACTAGTATAGGTGGAGAGTTTCCCTTGGTTTCTTCTGTGAGGGTTTAGTACGATATTACATTCACATCACTGGGATAGCAGTCCCCTCTAGAGGTCGAGTGTCTGATAGAGTTATGGTATCCCTCCTTGGGACTGTATTGATCCTCTATCACCCCTTATGGAGTTTTGTGGGAATTGAAATGACATCTAACCATAGGGTGTTAGTACTCCATCTAGTGGGCCATATTGATAGTGTTTTTGGTATTCTCTGATAATGATTACCTATATTACAACCCGCATCAGTAGGGATTTTGGTATCCTCTAAGAATGATCCCCTACGTTGTAGGATAATACAAACTGGGTTGTTGGTATTCTTTGGGAAGGATCCCCTCTCTATATAATATGTGATTTTACCAGTGTATTTTAATTTGGGTAGTACATAAATTAGTAGGGCCTCTTCATGAGATTATCCAATGATATCATAGATCGGGGAGTGATAGAGCGCAGAACAAGCATACCTCTAGCAGAATCATATGGAGGATATTAGTTGTGACTTACCTATTTACTTTGTGAATGGTTATGAGTACTACTAGATATCCTTGGTATATGTGTTGTAGATATATACCTATGTAGATCTGACTTTACATAGTGTATTTATTTTTTGGTATAATTCATGTATTTACTTGTGTTGTACTTTGTGTATGTATTAGTGTTATTAAATTTTGGTTTCAGGGTGTCCTACTGAGTATTTTTTACCCAACCATACACAGGCATCATCTGCATGAGTCATGTCTTGTGCAGATGATCAATGATTAGATGAAGTTCTAGGTGGACCAGGACCAGGTGGTGCTTATAGAGCTCAGACAGATGATGTGTGATCCTATGGCTTTAGACAACTATCTTACACCTACCCTTTAGGTAGGTTTTTCTTTGGATGAGTTTTAAAAACTTATGCTTTCACTTTTATAGACTCTTTCTTTTGGTGGTCATATATTCTATCCCTGTTTATTTTATAGTTTCCTACTTTCATACTCTGTGGTTGGGATCTTAGTGTCTGTATGCATTTTTTACTTTGTGTTTTTACATTTCAGCATTTTTGGACTTGGAGATGTGTGTGTTTACAAGTACATAGAAAAATACCTCCCATTTATGGAATATGTATACTTAGTTCTAGTCGACATCCCATGGACTATCGGAGGTGGGATTGGGGTAGTCATGGCCCGAGCCCCTCTAGGACAGGTTGTGATAGAGTGATATTAGAGATGGCCAGTTCTACTTAAGGACTGAGAGTATTGGAGGTTTGTTTGGGGAAACATTGTCGAGTGTTTCGAGTTCAGATTTTAGGCTAGGGAATCCATTGTTGGTGTGGCGGTCGATGTATCCATACACGAGGACTATGGACACATTCTTCTCAAATTGGTACATGAAAACACTAATTTTAGGGAAAAAATGGTACATGCATCATGTAGGTTTTTGGTGTGTTCTCATGTCCTTCTTGAGTCATCTCACCAGGTATACTCTATTAGTTGTGGTATAACTTTTTCTATTTCAATATGCATCCATGTAGACAGCCAGCCAAGATTCTGTTACCTAATCACGAGGACAATCTGCCTAGTCATTAGGCATTAGTACAAGGACATGTGCTAGATATAGCATCTCTGGGTGGTTTACAAGCGATACCACCACCCGTTGAGTAGAAGTTACTACCAGTGCTACTGGTTGATGATGCACATAGGCTGGGTGAGTTTCATGAGTCCTAGAGGCAGTGTCCTCCCAGGTTTCATGGTGGGATAGACCCCGAGGTAGTTGAGGACTGGATGCTAGTATTTACATGTGTCTTCCGCCTTATGAAGATGCCTTCTGACCATATGGTTGTATTACCTACAAGTATTATTTAGGTATCAATGGGGAAATGGTGAAGATTAGTGACCCAAAAACATGATGAGGTGACTCTCTCTTGGGAAGACATTGAGTGTCTCTTTAGAGAGGACTTCTTTCCAGCTACATTTTGATCAGCGTGCATACAGAAGCTCCTAAATCTATAATAGGGAAGTCAGATTATGGTAGAGTACTTGATGAGGTTTATTGATCTTTCTTGCTACTCCATGGATATGGTGTAGGACCTATTATTCGGGGCTCGGACCTTCAAGCAGGGATTACATCGGGAGATTAAGGCATCCATGATATCTCTTTTTTTCCTTCATATGATGGGGTATTGGAGTGAGCTCTACTAGTGGAGAGATTTCTAGTAGACCAGACACCAGCAGTTGGAGCTACCAACAAGCACTCGGTGGCTGAGACATTAGTAGTAGGTAGCTAACGATAGTTTCAGGTACCCTAGTGGGTCAGGCACTTCAGGAAACAACCCCAGGATACCGGGTCAGTGGTGCAGGGCTCCAAGGGTGGCCTGAGTCAGCCCAGAAACAGAGTGTGGTGTGTTCGTGGTGATGGGACCTAGTTTTCCATTATTGGAGAAAAGGAAACACATGCAGTGCATGATGGAATTACTCATAGAAATGTGTATTCTATTAATCATCAGTTGACTATCCTCACCCTCGGTGTTGTGGATTATAGGAGTCCTCAATTTCCTATTGTGGTGGAAGAGTATGAGGACATATTTCCTAAGGATGTTTTTGGGTTACCTCCCCGTAGAGAGGTATACTTATACATTGATCTATACCTTAGGAAAACATCAATATATACACCTACATACCATATGGAACCCATTGAGCTTCTTGGATTGAGGTTGCAGTTAGAGGACTTGTAGAGGAAGGGCATTGTGAGAACCAGTGTTTCACGAGGGGCAACCCTAGTTCTTTTTTCCAAGAAGGAAGATGATAGTTTGAGGTTATGTGTGGACTTACGATGCCTGAAATATGTGACTATGAAGAATAAGTATCCACTATTGAGGACTGAAAACCACTTCAATCATATGAAAGGAGTGAGTTGGTTCTTTAAGATCAACCTTAGGTCGGTCGATCATTGGTTACAGGTACAATATGAGGAAGTTCTGAAGACGGGCTTCAGATGTTGGTATATACACTATGAGTACTTGGTGATTCCATTTGGCATGAGAAACACCCTAGTAGTGTTCATGGGAATCATGAATAGGATCTTCCAGCCTTAATTCGACCAGTTTTTGGTGGTCTTCATTGATGATATCCTAGTGTACTCGGTGTTCGAAGAGGAGTACACGAGAAACATGATAATGGTATTGGACACACAATGAGGGCACCAGATTTATGGGATCTCTTGGAGTGAAAATTCTATATTTGAGAGTTCCATTTCCTAAGACATGTCATTTAAGATGATGGAGTTGTAGTCGATCCAGATAAGATTGAGGTGATGATGGCTTGGGAGCCACCTCAGAGTGTTACTGAGGTGCAGAGTTTCCTAGGTTTGGATGGGTTTTATCATAGTTTTGAACTTGAAGATTCTAGAGTAGCATCACCCTTGATGGCTTTGACATGGAAAATGAATAATTTCATATATATAGAGAAGTTCCAGTAGTGATTTCAGAAGTTGAGGCAGAGGCTGACGAGCACTTCCATTTTGAAATTACCAAAGGAGGGCTTCGAGTGTGTGGTCTTTTGCGATGCATTAGGGACTAGTCTTAGTTGTGTTATGATGAATGGGAAAGCAGTGATTGCATATGGTTCATGATAGTTCAGACAACATGAATAGAACTACGTGACCCATGATCTTGAGCTAGCGGCAGTATTCGTCATATAAAAGATATGGAAACACTACCTGGTTGATGAGCGGTTTGTTGTTTACTCTGTCCACAAGAGTCTCAAGTATAAATTCTCTCAGAAGTATCTGAACATGAGAAAAAGGCGATGGATAGAGTTCTTATAGTACAATGACTTTGATATTGACTATACTCCTAGAAAGAGGAACATGGTGGTAGATGCTCTCAATAGGAGATCCAGCTTGCCGTTTCTGAGTGAGGCATTGGAGTAGTTGACTACATTGAATATATCCTTTATGGATGGATATGGAGAAACTTACCATCAGTAGATGGTTTTCACCCACCCACACTTTCAGTGAGTCAGGAAGGCACATCTTGGGGATAATAACTGTGAGGCCTTACATGCTCAAAATTCCACAGGACATGCCCCTGATGGATATTCAAAAGGTGGGGATAACATCGTTCTTTTAAAAGGATGCACAGTAGAAGTGGTGGAGTTATAGGAGGAGGTATTTAGGGAGTTCCATACACCCCCTTTGGTGGTACATCTGAGTGTGGTGAAGATGTACCAGGACCTATAATGGTGGTTATGGTGGTTAGGGATAAAGAGGGTAATGGTGGAGTTCATTTCTAGATTCCTCACTTGTCCGCAAGTGAAGGATGAGCACCAAGTTCTAGCAGGCTTGACCCAACCCCTTAAGGTAACATAATGGAAGTGAGATGGGATATCGATGAACATCGTGATGGGTTTACCATGTATGTCCAGGGGAAAAAATTTTATTTGGATGATTGTTGACCAAATCACCAAGTCAGACCATATTCTACCTATCTAGGAGCAGGGTTCAATAGAGAGATTGGGATGCCTCTACATGCAGGAGATAGTTAGACTCCATGGGTTTCCTTCGACCAAAGTCTCAGATCATGATGCTAATTTTACTTCCCAGTTATGGAAAGTATTGCTGGAGGTTTTTGAGACTCAGCTACACTTGAGCATAAATTTTCACCCATAAAGAGATGACCAGATTGAGCAGACCATTCAGGTTCTAGAGGACATGTTATGTGATTAATCCTATATTTTTTTCTGTATTTAAGAGGATCACCTACCTTTGGTGTATTTTGTGTACAACAACAACTACCACTCCACCATTAGTATAGAAACATTTGAGGCCTTGTACGGGTAACCATTTAGGTCACCACTTTTCTAGACTGGCCTTGGAGAGTCAGCATGCATGGGCCTAGAGTTGGTACAGACTAATACAGAGAAGGAAAAAATCATCCAGGAGTGGATGAAGACTGTAGAGATCCATCATATGTCCAGTGATGATAAGCAGTGGAGGCCTTTGGAGTTTGAAGAAGGAGAACACACATTATTTTGAGTCTCACATTAGCCAGGATTACAGAGATTTAGCCAGGGCCACAAGTTATCTCTGAGGTTCATTATCTCCTTCTTGATACTATGTAGAGTCAGCGTCGTGGAATACCACTTGGATATACCTCTGTATTTAGAGCGGGTTCATGGAATCTTCTACATGTCCCAATTGAGGATATACATACATGACCCATCACACATCATTGACTGGGGAGAGTTGAACATTGAAGATGGGGTGACTTTTGTAGAGTACCTGGTGGAGATTGAGGATAAATATTAAAGGACTTATCTTGGGGGGCTGATTCCTCTGGTGGGATTCAGTGGCAACATGAGAATCTCTAGGAGAGCACAAGGGAGAGGGGGGCTCAGATTCATGCCTAGTACCCTCATTTCTTTGTGTAGTCCTTATTTTGGATTATGAGGATATACATCCCTTAGGCCTAGAGAATGTAATGAATAGGATTTTCTATGGTTTTATTTTTATAAATTAATTAGCAAAATTTTGGGACCAGTCACTAAGATGGAATGTGATTCCAAGGCCTGGTGTGACTGGAACAGTTTGTTGAAAAATGTTTAGTTTTTAATAAAGTGAGAAAGTGGTTTTTCATTAAAACTGGAATAACTCTTAACGAGTGTCAAGATAAAAAATACAAGGGCACCATTTTGTTCATAATATATAATTTACCTTAGATGGGTCCTAACATATAATGACCAAAATCGGTAGTGAAAGTTAGTTTTTGGACGTATCAGTAATAAAATATTTAATAAAAAATATTTTATTTCAACACAACAACTCGTTTCCTTTAGTTTTTGAGTAATTTAAAGTATCCACAGTTATCAACATAACCCTATAATTCCACTAAGACAAGGAGAAAGAAGTTCTCTCAATGGAGACAACAGATCAGATATCAAAACATGGATCAAAGATCGACAAATTGAAGAACGACGACACAACTTCACTCTTCGTCAATGACCGATCAAAACTCAAGGTAGGGTGTTGTATCTTTGTCCCATTATTAAATTAGATGATGAATACAAACCAACCCATGAACATGTTGATCCGTTGTTCAATCATTCTTCCATGATGAATAATTTTTGTGGGGTTTAATGGGAGATAGATCTTTGTGGTTGTTATGTTCTTCGATAATCCTTCTAACATGGATGAATCGAGGTCAACACGAAAAAAGGACAAGATCCATCCTTCATGATTTTTTGTTCTTATTCCCTTTCCCCATTCTTCGAGTTTTCTTCATATTCTCCCAAAACTTTTAAACTCTTATGTGAACGATCGATCGTTGCGCCCCCGATTCATGGTGCACCAATCCAAGATCGAAGATCCCACCCTGTGACGACACAAAAAGAGTTATGAGGGCGCAAGGCAGCATCACACGGTGGACTTGCACCAGTGTGGCCTGATTTTCTAGGAATGTGGTACATGGTGGCTCAAGGTAGCATCACACACTGGTAGTCAGAGGTGGTAGCTTTGGACGGTCCTTGTGTACAGTGTGTCGACAGGGAGACACCGCCGGCGGGGCAGCCGACGGAGGTAGACCATGGTTAGGGGAGTTCGTGTTGGATTTGGCATGGACAACAAGCATAGTCCATGGTAGGTGAAAGTAATTTTGACTAGGGGATGAAGTGAGGGGGTCGTAGAGTAGGCGGGCCATCCGTGTTGAACTCAGCGGCACTACGTTGACTGGGAGGCATGCGATTAAGGCAGACCATGTGCAACACAACAATCTATCCAATGTTACAAGATAGACTAGGGGGAGATGGGCCAATCCAATTGGCTAGGTCCAATAGGATCGGTGGGCCGATCCGAGTGGGCTGGGCCAGTTCAGGCTAGACTGAACTCAGTTCATCCCTTTTTATAAAAATGGTCATAAATTTCAAACAGATGGTTTGTTTGAAAAGATATCTAAAGAATTAATACATTTTCAATGAGGAGGTCCTTTTGAGATGGTTTGGTGAGATTTTATCTTCAAATTGTATATGGGGAGAGTTTCCGTTGGTTATTTCCTCAAGAATTCTATACATTATTGTGTCCACATAACTAGATTGTAGTCCCCTCTAGAGGCTGAGTCCCAGATAGAGTTATGGTATCCCTCATTGGGACTGGAGTGATCCTCTATCAACCGTGATGATGATTTTTGGGAATTGATGTGACCTTTGATCACAGGGAGTTATTCCTCCATATAGTGGGAAATATCGATAGGGTTTTTGGTATTTTCTGAGAAGGATACGCTATGTTATGATCCATATCAGTTGGGTTGTTCGTATTCTCTCAGAAGGATCCTCTATGTTGCGAGTTAATATATATTGGGTTGTTGTTATTCTCTGAGAATGATCAAATCTCTGTATATTATGAGATTTGACAAGTGTAATTCAATTTGGATAGTTCCCAAATTAGCAGGACCTCTACACAAGAGTCTCTAATGATATCATGGCTCGAGGAGTGAGTTCTCCTAGAATGAGGGCGCCTCAAGCAGATTCCTATGAAGGATATTGGTTATGACATAACTCTTTAATTTGTGGATGGTTATGAGTATACCTAGATATCATTAGAATATGTGTTACATACATATAACTTGTAGAGAAGATTTTACTTCATGTATTTCATTTTTTGTGTACTTCATGTATTTTTTTTGTGGGGTACTTCATGTATTATTTAGTGGTATTCCCTTGTGGTTTCAGGGTGTCCTACTGAGTATTGTTTTACTCACTCCTACATGGGATTCTCCCGCACATGTTGTGTATTGTGTGGATGATCGAAAATTTGATGGAGTTATAGGTGGACCAGGACCAAGTGGTTCTTTTAGAGATCAGATAGAGGAGGTTTCCTCCTATGTCTTTGGACAACAATCTTGCACCAACACTTCTGGTAGGGTTTTCTATGGATGAGTTTCAAGAACTTTTTCTTTCACTTTTTTAGTCTCTTTCTTTTTTTGGGCTTGTATTCTGGCTCTATTTACTTTCCAGTCTCCTACAGTCATACTATTTGATTGGTATCTTAGTGTATGCATAGATTTTTTACTCGGTGTTTTTATATTTTAGATTTTTCTTCTTAAGAGATGTGTGTGTTTGTGAGCAAGTACTTAGGAAAATGACTCCCATTTGTGGGATATGCCTACTCAATTATAGTCTCCATCCCATGGACTATCAGAGGTGGGCTTGTGGAAGTCATGAAACTGGCCCTTCTGGTATGGGTTGTGCCAATATTTATCCTTTCACTAAACTTTGTGAAACACCATCCATGATTTCCTTGTTTTTAATGACATTCTATCGAAGATGGTTGATTAATGATATGTAAAATTAGGCAAGGCATTATAATAAGTCTCATATGTTTCTATTATTATTCTGAGGGAATAAGGTGAATGGAATGAAGTTACAAGAAAAGGTGCATAGAATGTCAATGATTGGATGAATATAAATATGACCAATTGAACTCATTTCATCATTAGGGTAATGTTAAATGAGATGGTTATACCCCCAGTCTCTTCTTCCATCGTGCGGCCACCATCATCAACACCACAATACTATAAGATATTATCTTCTAAGAGACAATTTAAATGGAAATAAAAATGTCAAATACAAGAATATTAACTCAAAATAATGCCAAATCTAGTACTAAGCCTCTCAGAAATCATGCCTTCAGTGATAAGATTATGGGAACCGTCCCACCAAACATTACCATGGGAACTTCCAGTAACACCCTGAGTTTTTATAATATTTTTTAAATAAATTAAATTTATTTGATGTCTTGGTTTTTATTATAAACCAACTTGATATTTCAACATAATATACACCAAGTTAAACTTTCCCAATACACAACACCTACTTATCTTGTGTTACATGTGACAATGAGTTTTAACAAAATAATGATATATTATAGTAATTTAAATGTGACCGTTATAACCTAGCCATTAAAATTTTTAGTATGAATAGAAATAGATAATTTTTAAATAAAATGGTTTAATATAAATAAAAAATATTTATAATAAAATACATAATTTTTTGAAAAGTATTTATATGTTTTGAAACCACTATTTTCTCAAAAAACACTACTTTTTTTCTTTTTGTGAAAAATAATAAAATTATTTTTTAAAAATTTTAGAAATTTAATTTTATAAAATATAATTAACTTTTTATTTCATAATTTCAAAATTATATTATAGTGATTTTTTTCTGAAATATTTCATTTTTGGATGAATAGTGAAAAATACTGAATTTTAAATGAAATTTTCTTTTTCATTTGATTTATCACTTTATATACATTATATTTTCATTTAGTTTTAGAGTAAAATAATACCTATAATAAATATATTAATTAAACATAAGTAATTTGAATAAATTTCACATTGAAATTGGATATAAAAACATTTCAAACTCATGAACATTTTCACTTTTAAAAATCCACTTTCTTGACAAGTTTGCGAGATTGATTTTAAATCAATTTATTCCACTTAGGAGTTTAGAATTTAGATTAATGGATTAAATATTTTTAATAAGAATAATTTATATTTTCTAAGATGTAAAACTTAATTTTTTTCAAAACTAATTGTGAAATCAGTTGAAATTAATCATGGTGATTAAGAGAAAAACAGGTTTTCCAAGGGACTATACTTTGAACTTAAGGGATAAAATGACCTATAACTTTTCCAAAACCCATTTTATGACCATATTTCAAACATATAACCTATTTAATATAATATTATTTATTATTTCAGGCACATTAGTTAAGGGAGGACACCCAATAAGGTTTACTTTTTGGTATTTACAATAATGTCACTCTTACACTATAAAAGGGCACTCAACTCATCACTTATTCACACCTCTAAAACCATTTAGATCATACAAATACTACCCAAATAACTTATAAAATTCCATAATCTCAACCAATAATAATTAATTTTTACATAAATACATCCCAAGGTGGTATTTTGTGCAAAATAAAAGGAAGTACATGAAGATGAGGTAATGTTCATCAACAAACATTTTTATTTTATATCTTCCTCAAACCCATTAAATTGTTTTTATATAATTATTATATAATAAATTAATTATATTAAATATAATGAGATGTTATTATGTTATGTTTATTTCCTATAAAAACAAACACTTACATCAAATGGGATATGCAATCATCATTCGTGTGTACAACATACTACCCCCTCGCGAACCAATGTCTTTCATTATTCTATTAAAACCATTAAAGGTTGGTAACAATTATGGATTTATAATTTATATACTATATATATTATTTTAGAGTTTTTATATAACACATACCTTCATTATTTCCATTTTTATGGGAATACAATAATGTTGTTCATGTGTACGACACACTACCACCTCGTGAAGTTATGTGATTTGTTCACACCTAACATGGAATGTATTAAATAAGGGTTAAATAAAAATGTGTGATATATATGAAATAAAAATTATACTTTAATTATAATATATCATATAATGTTCTTTATTTCAATTCAATAAGAAAATAGAAACAACATTCATGTGTACGTACGATGTACCATCTCCATGAATGGTGTATTTCATTTACTATTTCTATATTTTATAGATTATTATAAATAAAAATAATATATATATATATATATGTGATATTTATATCATTGTTATCATTATGGATTTTATGAAATAATTATTTAAGTAAGAGTACCAAGGATAAAAAGTTAAGCATGTACGAAAAACAAAGCGTTTATTACCCAAAACATAACTTTAACTTGGAATTGTTAATAAATGAGTAATATAAATTAATAAGTAAATAATATATGGTATTATATATATGGATAATTTTATTTTATATATTTATAATAAACTTATATTTATTATAAAGTTTTTTTTAATGAGTATAATTATATTCAAGACTTAAGGTAAGGGATCACCGTCTTAAATTCATTTTATGTAAGACACTAGCCATGTTCACCACCCATTTCTGGTATGTGATGTGTATAATTCCCATGGATGAATTTTTTGATTCTTATAATGAAATTTATTTGGGTTTACATATCCATTCGATTATATCTCTTTTGTGGGGTTTATGATTAAAATGTTACCAAAGTGGTAAGGGGAATTTTGTCTCAATTATCTTTCTTTAATACATATGTTATATTATAAACCTATATTATTTTATGAGGTGTATATACATACCATTTTAAATTTAATATCAATATTTTTTCATCCTAATGATATTTTAATTTTAATTTAATTTTATTCCTTGATGGGTTTTATGATTCAATGTTACCAAAGTGGTAAGAGTTTATTGCTACAATCTCATCATTTATTAATATTATTGATGATTATGATTTCATTTATGAAATATTATAATCCATATATCAATAATTATCATTAATTTTATTCTCCTCTTCCTATTCATGATAACTTAAAGTAATGGTAAAAAATTTACACTATTTTTTAATTAATATAATTATGAAAATGTTTTTAATAAAATATGACTTTATTTCTCTCTTCGGTCGAATATCTATTTTCTTTCAAAACATTGTTTTTAAAAAATATTTTCGAAAGTGTATTTTACATTTTTAAAATTATTTATTTATTTTATTTCTCCAATTTTTCTTTAAAAAAAATAAAGCAAATCTTCTTGTTGTTTTCAAATCAAGTAAATTGTAAAAAATTTACTCTAAATTTATTTTTTTTAACATGTAAGGCATGTATGTATTTACCTACCATCATAAAATTAATTTACTTGAATCTAAATTTTCATGTTTACATGAATATTTTCAAATAAATTGTTTTACCTAATTTTTTGGGAATTTTTCTTTCTAAGTGGTTTTTAAAGGAAAAAGTTTTAAGAAATGTTTTATGATTAAAAGAATGTTTTCAAAGAATAAAGGATATTATCCTCCATAAATGTTTTAATGATATTCCAAAATTATTTTCCATATCATTTGACATATTTTGGTGTTACTCATGCCTTACTAGGGATATGATCCAAGGGTACTATTCATATTTTTTTCTCTGAATGGTTTATGCTTTAAAGGAATAATGTTTATGAAACTCATGTCTTGTCTACTAGTTATATTCTTGTGAAACCTGCTTGTTTACAATGGTTATGCAATGATTACAAAACCTGTATATTTTATATAGGTAAATATATGATGAAATGTTTATGATACACACGTCATTTCCTAGGTTTTAATATGATGAATATTTATGATATTGTGGAACACATATGTATGATTTCATTATGTGATGAGTGGGACCTGTATATCCCTAAAATTAATTGGTTAAAGATTTATATCTAATTAGTTAGACATGAATAGAATGGGAAGTGAAATCCTTTCAGTAATATATGGCTAGAATTGGAAGTGAACACGGTTCAGTTATATAGGGATATAATGGGAATTGAACTCAGTTCAATAATACAGGGCTAGATCAGGGTATGTATTCAGTTAAAAAAGGCCTTTGTCCATTATGATGGTCTTGTTATATAGCCTTGGCTAATATGGAAATGATTTTCTATGCTTATTTGTATGCCACAAATTCCATGTCTTATTCTCTCATGGATCATTTTCTATGATTATCTTATGATTCCTGTCTTATGAACTAGAAATATTTATTATATGACTTTTGATTATGATATTTATATATAGGGTATGATCATATAATGTTATATAATATTCTCATACCCTTATTGTCATGTTTATGCTTATATATCTCCTTTTTTACCCATAGTAATCATATGAGATCACCATTTCTCATGTTTTTTCACTAAGTTATGAAGATATGTATTGTAAATAATGTGTCTAGGAAAAGTTCTAGACATGTAGAACCTAGTGGGAGATAATGTAGCTCACTTATATACGAGTTTTTATGTTTCTATGTTTCCAAAGACACTAAAATAATATGTTATTTTTGTGTGTGTTGTGTAATATAATAAATATTCGGAAAAAATGATGTAATGTCTATGTATGATAATACTAGGATTATATAGTTGGTATTAGATTTAATTTTCAGTTAAAATTTGGAAACTAGTATGAAAACAACTTAGTGAGTTAATTCCCTAAAGGCATGTCCAAGGATATGTCTAAGGATGAGTAAAAGTATAAAAAATGTATTGAAATTTTGGAGTATAAAGTGAGTGGTTCCCTAGTAATACATCCATGTATGGATACTATAAGTTGATGTTGCTCTGGAATATATTTACCTAGGGGAAATAGTTTTGAAAACATCATATTGATGTGACTCGATTGGTAACTGGTGCACAACAATGAGCCTTGCTGCACACATAGTTTGACACTCCTAGGGGATTCACATTGAAAACTCACAAAATCTTCACAAACCATCATGAAATATTTAAATATACTATGGTAATGAATAACCTTTGATAAGCCCAAGGATTCATATATTATATAAGGTGGAATAACTTAGACATCATATAAGTGTTTTTCTTGATTATGTGGTTTCCTAACATGATTATTATTTATTACTCTATGATTTTTCGTTTTAGTCAATGGAATGAACCTAGAATAAACATGTTAATGTTGAGTGTGATAGAAAATTAAATGATTGTACTCCTGAGAATAGAAATTTTATGAGAGGTATAATGAAAAATATTTTTTCTATTATCACACAAATTTCCCAATCTATGAATCATGTTGGTCTTCTAAATGAATGAAATAGGGAACAATTTTTTTGGGGTCCTTCATAAGGCAACATCCACCTTCATTAAGAGGTTATTCTAATTTACTAGTTCTCGAATAATGGATTAGTACCACCAAAAATATATTTTATATTCTCCAATTTTCATAACATGAAAAATTCATTTAGGTATTTTACCATTTGTAAGGTAAAATAGATAAATGGTGGACACTTATCAGTAATATGAGGAAAAACATGATATTGACTCCAACAATTGGGAAGAGTTTAAAACATGATTTTCATTAAGTAATTTCAAATTATTCTCTATAAGAATATGGAGAATTATTTCATTGAGTAAAATAAAAATTATGATGAATTTTTCGGTACCTATAAGGATAATTTTACAAGACATGTGAGGTACACTTTAGGTTTTATCATCCAACCTAAAAGTAAAGTTCATTGATTATTCAGTGACTTAAAACCAAGTATTTCAGTGTAATTATCCATCAGAGAATTTTTTATAAATTAATATATTGTTCTATGTTCAATAAAGGTTAAAATGGAGGTTTTAATTACGTATCAATATCATGGTTTTGATAAGAAATGGAAGATGGAGTTCAAAGGAAAATTAAGATCCATGGAGAGATGAAGATGAGATTTTATTTATTCTTTATGTGTGTGAATAAGAATAAATTAATTTACCTTAGGTGGACTAGTAAATGTTTTAGGTGTGTAAGGGAAGGTCAATGGGCAATTGATTGTTGAAGTGATGGAAAGATGTTATCTAATGATGTGAATAGAGATAAATCTTCATAGAATGAACCTCACGCACTTTAGTTATTCCCTTGTAAGGAGAATGGTCATTATGCTAACTAGTACTCAAACCTAAGGGTTAATGATGATTATCTACATTAGCAACCTATTAAAGTCAATAGACAAAGTAAAATATCATTCAATCATTTTTTTAGATGAGGGGTGCGATAACAACATGGGGAATGGTACACTTAGCATCCACTATAAAACTAATAAAGTCTTACTTAAATATGGTTCTACCTAATATTTTATAACTAAATAATTCTATAAGGGTATCAAGATGCCACCGAAATGATTATATGTGGAATTTGGAGTAAAACCCCCTAATGGATTGATGATCACATCTCATGTTTTTTATTCCTCTTCAGCTGATGTTGGGGGTAATATAATTCCTGTAAATCATTTAATTCTTTGGACAAATTTTATGTCATCTTAGGAATGCATTAGATTTCTATACATAAGTCATGTATAAATTTTCAAGTAAGGTAAATTACACTTGATATTTTAAACCATCCTATGATCATTTATCAATTTGATGATAAGTATAGACATCCTATTGAGATTACATTCAGTGTATGGGTCTTAATTACTATCGAGAAGGTGTGTTTACCTCAAAGGGTTGTAGAGAAACTCAACATCAATGATATTCCTATTTTTAGAGAATTTTTGGATACCTTTTTAGAATATTTTCTTATACTTAAAAAAGAAATTAATTTGAGTTTACAATAAAACTCATACTTGGTACAACACAAATTTAAAATAATTCTTATAGAATGGACCTAATTGAGTTACAATAATTGAAGAAAAAACTCCAATAAAACCTTAAATAGGACTTAATTTTTCCATGTTTTTCACCTTGGGGTTAAAATGTTCTTTAAAAAAAATAAAGACAGATAAATTTGCATATTAATTTATTATCTAGATCTGAAAAATATCACAATTAAGAACAAATATTCTCTTCTTCGTATTGACGACTTATTTGATCAACTGTACAAAGCTAAATACTTTTACCAGATTGACCTTCATTCTGGATATCATCAATTTAGGGTCAAGAAGGAGACAATACCAAAGATTGAATTTTTTATAAGGTATGGAAACTATGAATATATAGTGATGCCTTTTGGTCTTATTAATTACTCTGATATCTTAATACATTTGATGAATATAGTGTTTAGAGATTACCTTTATCATCTTGTGGGAACCTTTGTAAACAATATTATTGTTTATTTAAAGGTAAATGAAGAGAATTAAGACCACTTTATAATTGTAATAAAGATCCTAAGGAAGGAAAAAATGTACGTAAAATTTAAAAAGTGTGTATTTTTGTACAAAATGTTTTATTTTTGGGTCATATAATCTCAAGAGAGGATATATCAATAGATCCATCAAAAATAGGGGCTATTGAATATTGTCCCAGACCAACCATGATTATTGAGAACCATAGTTTTATTAGTTTAGCTATATATTATCAATGTTTTTTTGGCTAATTTCTCACAACTATATATTTCTCTGACAATGTTAACTCAAAAGAGATCCAAGTTACTTTAGATAGATGAATGTGAGTAAACTTTCAAGGAAGTGAAGAGAAGATTAGTCAGCGCACCTATGCTTACATTACCCTATAGTGGGGGAGGGTTTATAATCTATAGTGGTACATAAAAGAATAGATTGGGATGTGTTCTTATGAAGAATAAAATGCTTATAGCTTATTAATCATCCATACAACAGCCCGAAGGCCTTCATTTTTTATTGATTTTGATAATTCAACTTTAAAGGGGTGAGGAGGAACCCTTAAAAGGCCCGTAGGCATAAGTATTACATGGCCCGTATGCCTTAGAGGAATTCATTTTCCCATAGGCTTCAAACATTGCATACAACACAGACTAACTACTTGGAACTGCTCCTCCCCAGTAACTTCATCATGAAATCAGCACTCCAAATTCACATGGATGTTCGGCTAGGCATTCCCATGCATGAACAGGCTTGTCCCGATGGCAGGTTCCATACCTTCTCATTCTTGAAATCTATTTAGCTTATTCTGTGGTGAAATATCCTTTCTCATCCTTCTTGTAGAGCTTGTTCCTCATAGGTCGTTTGGTTTGCATCTTCACTTAAGGTGGCCCAAGGGCCTTGAGGTGGCGAGAAGGCCTTACTAACCCGAAGACCTGGGTGGCCCGAAGGTGTTAAAGTACTTGCGGACCAAATCAGTGGCTCGAAGTCCTTAAAGTACCTGATAAAGGATTATGACTTCTCAAGACATTACCACCCTAGAAAAATAAACAATGTGGTCAATGTTTTGACTTAAAAGGATCATGCTAGCTTATCCATAATGAGGATCACAAATGATCTAATAATTTTATATTTTATAAGGTTGGATCTAGAAATACTAAAAAAATGGGAAAAATATTATCTTTCTCAATTGAATGTTAAAAACTCTATCCAAGAGATGATTAAAGTGGAACAAATGTAATATATAGAGCTACAAAATAAGGATAGAAATGTTCCTCAGTTTAGCCTTGATCATGATAGAATGATACGGTTCATAAATAATGTATGTGTTCTTTCCATGAAATATTTTAACAATGATTTGTTAGAGTAAACTCATATATCTTCATTCTCTATTCATCTTGGAAGTATAATGATGTATAGAGATTTGAATGAATGCTTTTTTACGGGATGGAATGAAGAGAAATATCACAATTTTTGTATCTCAATTCTTGATATGTCAACATGTTAAGGATGAAATAAAAAATTCTAATGAGATGTTTCATCCATTAACCATACCATAATGGAAATGGGAGAAAATAACAATTTATTTTGTCATTGGACTCCGCAAAACCACTAAAGGACATAATATCATATGGGTGGTAGTCAACCGCCTTACTAAGTTATAACACTTTATATCTATTAAAGAATATTTATCTTTGGATCATCTTTCCATGATGTACATTAAGGAAGTGGTAGGATTACATGGAATATCACAATCTATTATATCTGATCGGGATATGAGGTTTACCTCAATGTTATGGAGAATCTATCAACAATACCTTAATATAGAACTGAGTTTCAACACTACTTATCATCCTCACCTGGATGGTCAGTCTAAAAGATCAATTCAAACCCTATAGGTTATGTTAAGATAGTGTTATATAGATTTAAATGGTGGTTGAGATCAATACCTTCCTCTAGTTGAGTTTTCTTACAAATATATCTCTCACTATGGCATTCATATGGATACTAATTAAGACTTTTATGAGAATAAATTTAGAGCTATAACGTTCTAAAATGAAGTTGGGGAAATAAATCTATTGGGACTTGAGATCGTTAAAGAAATAGAAAAGAAGGCTAGATCCATTTATAAGTATTTCAAGGCAGATCAGAGTTTGTATAAAAGTTATGATAATAATAAATGATATGGCTTATAATTTTATGTTATTAATATGGTGTTTCTAAGAATTTATCTATGAAAGAAGGTTTGAGATTCATGAAGAAAGGGAAACTAATCCCTAGGTATATCGTCACCTTTGAAATTCATGATCATATCGGGATGGCATCATATATGCTGGTGCTTCCACCAAAAATCTCTCAGATCCATGATATATTCTATTTATCTCTCTTAATTAAGTATATACCTGACCCCTCACAAGTATTAAATTCAAAGGTCATACCATTGGAGCATGATCATTCTTATAAGGAACAATCGATAGAGATTTTAGTTCATATAGAGAATGTTCTACAAAACAAGATCACTCTACAGGTCAATTTGTTTTTGGAAAACCCACTAGTTTGGGGAAATTATGTGAGAACTTAAGGATATAATGAGGCATAAGTATCCTCATTTTTTTTATTATAGTGAAAAATTGTGAGGGCGAAATTTATTTTAAGGGGGTAGAATGTAACACCCTGAGTTTTTATAAAATGTTTCCCTAAATAAAATAAATTTATTTTATGTATTTAATTGAATGATACACAAATATAATAAATCATTACACACTACACCAAGTTAATATTGTGCTACATACAACACCAATGTTGTTTTCCTTACACGCAACACACCGTTTCAACAAAATAAGGATATATTATAGTTATTAAAATGTGACTATCATAACCTACTAGTTAAAATTAGAATTATAAATATTAATAACGAATTTTTAAATATATTTTTTCTATAAATAAAGAATATTTATAATAAAATACATAATTTTAAATAAATTCATTATATGTTTTGAAAATAATATTTTTTCTCAGAAAAACTAATTTTTATGTCTTTTTTGTGAAAAATAATAACATTAATTTTTATAAATATTAAAATTTTAATTTGATAAAATAAAATTCATTTTAGATTTAAAAATTTAAAAATTATTTTAGGTTGGTTTTTTTGGATTTTTCTGAAATATTTCATTTTTGGATGAATAGTGAAAAATAATAAATTTTAATTGAAAAATTGTTTTTCATTTAATTTATTTCTATAGCTAAATTATATTTTTATTTTTTAAATTTATATTTAAATAAATTATACATATATTAATCCAATTTAGGGCCTTGGAATCAATTTTACATTAAAATTTGATATAAAAACATTTATATCTTTTCAACATCTTTGTTTTAAAAACCCACTCTCTCAACACATCTGTGGGATTAGTTCTAGATACATTTATGAAACTTATGTGTTTAGAATTTGGAGAAATTTATTCCTTATTTTTAATAAGAATAATTTATAATTTATAATATTCTCAACATAATTTTTTACTAAAAGGATTAGTGAAACTAGTAAAAGTTAATCACAATAATTATGAGAAAAATGAGTTCACCAAGAGGCTAAAATTTAAACTTAAGTGGGGAAATGAGATATAAAGTTGTAAAAAACCCATTTTATAACCATAATTTGACTATATAAAATATCTTATAAAAAAACCATTGTTGGATTCACAAGATGTAAGGGATACCTCATAATAGTGTTTACTTTTTGGTATTTATACGAATACCCCTACTCTTCCAATATAAAAGGGAACCCCCCTATTATTCACAATTATCAAGTAGTTTTCCTCATAAAAATCCTAAAATAATAACTTCTCCACTTCCGTAAATACAAAAAATGGAGGCCTTTGGTGAAAACAAAAAGAGATACCTGCATAATAGATAACATTCACCAACAAACATTTTTGTTTTATTTCTTCCTCAAACCCCTTAAATTATTTTTATATCATGATTACATAATAAACTAAGTATATTAATATAATTATATTTTATTATGTTATGTTTATAACCTAAAACTACACACACTACCATCAAATGGGATACACAATCCCCATTCAGGTGTATGGAAAATTATCACTTCACGAGTCAATGTTGTCTGTTCTTCCATTACAACCATTTAATGTTGGAAATAATGATGTATTTGTAAGTAATATATGATATATATTATTTTTACTATTTTCTTATGATTATTTTATTTTTATATCACACATTCCTTTCTTCTTTCCATTTTTTGGGTATACGATAACATCATTCATGTGTACGACGGACTATCACCTCACGAAGCGATGTTATTCATTCACGCTTTACATTGAATGTATTAAGGATTGGTTTAATAAACATACGTGATATTTATGAAATAAAAAATATTTTTGAATGATAAATTATTATATACTTCTATTTCATTAAATCCATCAATAAAATGGAAATAATATTCATGTGTACGTACTACCTACCATCTCCATGAATGGTGTATTTCATTTCCTATTGCTCTCTTTTATAGATTATTATAAATAAATACATAATTAATATATATATATATATATGTTATTTATATAATTTTTTTGTTCTAGATATGATTAAATTATGATCTATGTAACGGGACCAAGAATAAAAGGTCAAACATGTACAAAAAACAAAGCTCTTATTACCTGAAACGCAACTTTAACATGGAATTTTTAATAAACAAGTAATATAAAGACATAAGTAAATCATATATGTATTTATATATATTAATATGGTTATTTTATATATTTATAATTATCATATATTCATTGTATAGTATATTTTAATGAGTGTGATGAGTGTCAATACTTAAGGTAAGGAATCTTTGTGTCATATTCATTTTTCATGAGACACAAGCCATTTTCACCACATATTTCTTATATGTGGTGTGTATACTAACCATGGATGTATTTTATGATTCTTATAATTAAAATTATTCTGATTTACATATCCATTTTTGTATCTCTCTTTTATTTGGTTTACGGTTACAATGTTACCAAATCCATAAGGGGGTTTTTGTCTTAATTTTCCTTCTTTGAGACGTACGTTATGTTATGCATCTATATTCTTTCATGAGGTGTATATACAGACCATTTGACATGTAATATAATAATTTTTTTCATCCCAATGATATTTTAAGTTTCATTTTATTCTATTCCTTTATTAGTTTTATGATTCAAAGTTACTGAAGTGGTAATAGTTTATTGCTATAATCTCATCGTTTATGAGGATTGTTTATGATTAAACTTCCATTGATCAAATATTATGATCCAAATCTCATGAATTCCCATGAATTTTATTATACTATATTTATTAATGATATGTTTAATTAATTGTACCATTTTTACACTCCTTGGTTATAACAACCCTGGTACATATAAAATAAGTTCTTTTAATTATGAAATTAAATAGTCAAATTCATTATAAATTTATAATGAAATAAGTGATATTTATAGAAATTAAGGAATTTATGATTATGTAATAGTAACTTAAACTTAGTAATAGTAATATGAATAATAGAATAGTAACCTCACCTATGAGAGTATAAATAAAATTTACGTATCTTATAAGTTTAATCATGACAAATTTATATCATAGAATAAGTAAATAAATGTTTTGGAAATGTCAAATTAACTTTTGGTATTTTCGTAAGTCATAAATATTTAATTGAAATTTTATAATTAATATAATGATTTAAAAGAAAATATATTTTCATAAAATATTTTTATAAATAAATATTTTGATTTCTGAGGATTATATGATAATTTAATGAGACCTTAATTAATTTTTAAAAGTGTCATAAAATTAGTTATAATTTTAAAATTGGCATTTTTTTGAATAAAGGATGATTTTAATTAAAAATTAAATGTATCATATTTAAAAAATTATTATCACAAAATGGAGTTCATTTTTTAATTCCAAACATTAATAAATGGATAGGGTTAATTTTTGGGATTTTTCTGAAATACATGAATGTTTGGTGAATAGTTAAATATGATAATTTACGGTATAAGCTAAATTCATGAATTACAAAGTCGTAGATGATGTAAGGATGATTTAAGCCCAAAATATAGAACTATACTTAATTATTTTAATATATTTATTGATAATTCTCAAATTATTCATAGTTTTGAGAAAAAAATAAACTAATGAATATAATTATGAGAAAACACCTTTCTCCTCCATTATAATAAGAACCCATAACCACATCATATCATTAAACCTAAAATCCTTGTAAATTGTTTGATTTATTTCCAAATTTAATTCCCAAGACCCTTCTCCATGTCCAATAGTTTCTGGTCTCACGAAAAGGCCAAAACCAAAGACCTTAAGAATGTTCTCAAGGAGGAGAATTCAAGAGGTAAAATCCTCCTTCAGTTTCTTTTATTTTATTTTTAAATTATTTATATTTTATTATAATATCTTCAACTCTCCTTATCCATGTGGAATGAAAACACAAGTATCTTATATATATTGTAATTTTATCATGGTTATGGTAAAAATCATCATCAAACTTCTTCTCCTCTCTCGTTTATTCTAAAAATGAGCACGTCATCTGTGATGTGTCGATTTACCTTCATTATCCATGATGTGTTTATTAGAACATTCAAGGATAGTCATAAAACCATTATTGTGGTTAAATAATATTTTATTATACATATTATAATTTATTAAATTTTCTGAAACCAATATATAAACATGATATTGAATAAAATGATATAAGTTCACGATGATCATAAAAACAATGAAAAAAAATTAATTCATTATCATTAATTTTTTATCTAATGATTCATAATAATATTATAAAAAATTATATATGGTATCACTTAAAATTATGGAAACATAATAACAAAATTTCATTCCACTTATGGAATTTTTCTTCCATTCGACAAGAAAATCCATAATGAACCAACAATGGAAACTATGAAATAAATTCACATGAAACAATGAAAATAAAAAATATTATTAATAAATGGGTGGAAATATGTTATAAGAATATCATATAATTAATTATAAATATTAATATGGTTCTTTAATATATTAATAACACTATTTAATACATTATACATAAGGTTTGAACACATTTTAAGTAAGACGGTCTCGAGGTAAGGGAATTCTTAACCCAATTTCCTTTTTTTTGGTTAACCTTATACTTCATCATTTATGTGGTAATAAGATTATTTGTCAAATAAATTTTGTGTATAATATATTGTATTATGTTTATTTAAAATTTATACACATATTCCATTAATTTTATTAATTCTCACCTCAATTATATGATATTTTTAATGGGATTTTCTTTAAAAAATATCTTTTAAATTTATATTTTTACAAAATTCAAAATTAATGTTTTTATGAAAGTATTATTATTATATGATTATGGTTATTGAGAAATTTTTATGATGAAGGGTGGGACCTATATATCCCTCTAATTCATCAGGTATGTTTATATTGGAGTTTTACTGTAGAGTTATTCTAAGTGTAACTATGATAGTTACACGATATGGTGGTCTTGGGGATTATATCATAAGGTAGCCACGAGGGTTACATTCTAAGGTAGCTGAGAGGGTTACAAATCATATGATAGGCACAAGGGTTGCAATATTAAGTAATTTCCCAAGTTACCTTTATGGTATTATTTATGCTTTCTTTGTTTTATGGAAATCTCATGTTTTCAAAAAGTACCTTTATGATAATTCTTGGGTGAGAAGTATGTCTTTGTGAATTTTTTTTCATATATTTATAAGTATTCATGTACTAACAGTTTCTACCCTTATTTTCATATCCCTTACTAAGATTTTTGTGCTCATACGATGTTTTAAAATGTTTTTCACTGGGTTTAAGGATGTGTAAGAGAAAAGTAGAATCCAATATGATTTTTGTGAAGACATTTCATATAAATATTTCATGTTTTTTATTAAAAACATTTGTGTTATGAAAAAAATGGATATTGTTTAAATAGTAATCACATTGTATGACTATGGGTTGATATGTATGAATTATTTCCTAATTTTCTAAAACTCTAAACCAAAAATATATTTGGGAATGTGAAGAAGTTAATTCAAAAGGAATTTAAATGATTATGTAATTTTTAAGGTCAGGTCCTTATATTTGTACTTAATATAATTAAGATTTTTTTAAGAAAATCAGACCTTATTTCTATCTTCAATTGAATGTATATTTTCATTCAAAACCATTTTTTCAAAAAATATTTTTAGAAGTGTTTTTATCCTTTTAAAAATTATTTATTAAAAAAAATTACCCACTAGGTCCTTTTAAAAAAATAAAAGGAATCTTCTTATCGTTTTCCAACAAAGGGAATTTTCTAAACTTTTTACTATACAACATGAATGTTCCTCTAAAATGTACAACATGTATACATTTACCTACCATCATAACTATAATTTATTTGAAATGTACTTTTCAAGTTTACATGGTTATTTTTAAAGAAAACTTTTTCCCTAATATTCTATAAATTCATTATTTTTATAGGGGTTTTCAATTTTTTTATGTTTTTTAAATAATATTTTCAAATAAGAATGGATATTTTTCTCAAGAACTGTTTTAAATGATCTTTCAAGATAAATTTCCATCTAAGATAAAGTCTATTGGTGTTAATCATTCCTTACTATGGATATTATCCAAGTGTACCATTCATATTCTTTCTCTTAATGGCTTATGTTTTGATTATGTGATGTTTATAAAACTTGTTTCTCTCCCACTAGTTATATTCTTATGAAACCCACAATTTTTCAAGTGTTATGATATGATTATGAAACCTATATATTTTATATAGGTCAAGATATTATGAATTTTTAATGATACCCATTTCATTTCATGGATTATAATACGATGAATGTTTATGATCTTTTGGAACACATAAGAATGGTTTAATTATGTGATGGGTGGGACCTATATCTCCCTCTGATTCATTTGGAAAATAATTATATCTCATGAGATAAACATAAGTGGAATGGTAAGTAAACTCGTTTTAGTAATAATAAGATATAAGAGGAAGTGAAATCAATTCCATAATACAGGGTAGGAACAGGAAGTGAAATCAGTTCAGTAATATAGGGTCGAAACAGGGTGTGAACCCATCTCAATAAAGGAAATTGTTTTCTATTATGGTCTTCAAAGCATTCCTTGACTAAAATGGAAATTATTTTATATTCTTTTGTATATTCCACCAATTCTATGTCTTATGTTCTCATGGATCATGTTCTTTGATTACCTTATGATTCATGTCTTATGAACTACCAATCATTATTCCCTGACCCTTGATTATGATCTTTTATTTTTTGGTTATGGTATTTTAAAGTTATGATAAAGTTTTTATATCCTTATGATCATGATTATGCTTACATGTCTCCCTTTTTTTTACCATTGTTGATCATTTGATCTTACCCTTTATTATGTTTGATTTCCCCATGTTATAAAGATATGTATTATGTGTGATGTGTCTAAGAAGGGTTCTAGTAATGGAAAAACTAGTGGGAGATAATGTTTCTCACTTATGTACCAGTGTTTGTGTTTCCATGTTTCTAAAGGAACTAAAATAATACGGTATTTGGTAGTAATATTTGTAAAGTAATAAATATTCCACAAAAATTATGTGATATCCATATATGAGAAGCCTAGTCGCTACACTACCCAATCAAGAGCAGTCCTCATCAAATGAATAATTAATATTAGCTTATGTTATTTTTATTTATTTAATGAATACCTTATTCAATAATGAGTATTATTATGAATTTATGTTTTGTATGTTGGGTCTAGGACCTGGAGGAAGACGCTACAGGAGTTAAGAGAACAGGGGAAGATGTACAGGACTGAACATAGTATCCTGGTCATATCCCTATTAGATTTATTTATTCTATTGAAACCAATTGAAAATCCCTTTAGTAGGCCTAAAAAGTGAATGGAAATGATCCCAAATTTTTCAACAATCATCCAGAAATGATTTTATTGGAGTACTTACTGGAGGGGTGAAGTAGTTCAAGTATCTTTGATGAGTACCCAAACCAAGTCAGCTTAACCCACCAGTGACATGAGTTCCTTCAAATTAGATTCAAATTACATATCATCCTACCTCATGTACTTAATACCCTAAAAAATGTTCAATGTATAAACCTCACACCAGGAAGCACATACCATTATTTAATGGAATGACCTCTCAGAGAGGTATGGATCCTTGACATTTCAGTTTCTATCTCTTATTTTATTCTTTTAATATCATTTAAGTGATAATGGAAGGGTTCAAGGGAGTTTGGGGATTGTTCAGAGCCAAAATATTTGGTTTTTTGAGAAACAACATGAGGTGCATGGTTTCCACATATCTAGTTCTACACATGCAGATCAATTATGTTACCCATGTATAAAGGTTCATGATTAGGGAAACAATGTTAGGGAGGTTGTACAATAGTGAAAAATGATACATACATGTTTTAGAGATGAAACACATGGATATCATATGGGTTTTATAACTATGTGTCTGTGTGAGGGGGTGGAGTCCTAGGATAGTGATCACTCATGGGATGTGCACGACCTATCCATCATGCACCTATATTTGTAATGGCTGAGTTCTATAGAAAATTACTAGTACACGGTTGCTGCACGTTTGGCCAATCGTGCTTCCAAACCATGTGACCCTTAAAAATGAGTGAAATTTCCATTTTACCCCTACCTTATTTAAATCTTAACCCCTATTTTATTTTCCTCCCCACACATATCATCCTACTACTCCACTTGAGAGATCCAATCTCCCTTGAGCAAAAATTTGAGACATCTCCCTCATACGATGTCTGATTCAGGTGTTGTTTTTCATGTTGGATTCATCTCAGAAAGACGTTCAATCCTATTTCATACTTTATTCATTTATATTTCCATATGGAAAATTAAATCAATGTGAGATAATATTCTATATTCTCAGGGTGTTTTTCTATTTCCCCAATTTCTCTCATTCTAACATGGATTAAAGTCCCATAAAAATGAGGAGTCTACTACCCATATAAACTAAGTGGTTTATCACTTTTCCCCAAAAAATTAATTATGTTTATATTATTACATCATCATTCTAAGTGAAAATATTTCTGTGTGATAGTTTCCAAATGTTAAATTGATTTATTAAAGTTTTTAGTGCTTTGAATGGGTTTTCTTAGCACCCTAACTTACATCATGAAAGGTTTTTTACCTGAGTGTGAGCAACCCATTAAATTGAGTCACATTAAAGTCCATTGAACACTATGCCTTGAATTTAATTAAACAACATTTCAAGGTGTGTTATATTTACATTATAAATGAAATTGTTTAAGGAAATTAAATATAAATTAATCATGTCGGGTTAGTACTCCTAAAACTAGGCTATGTAATTGAACCACCTTCTAAGGTGAGTTGACTTAACTTGGTAAATAAAATTTATAATTTATATAAATAAGAGGTCAATTGAATTGATATGTCACCTAGCCCTCTTTAATTATGATATGTGATCATGGATACTGCTATCATTTTGGAAACTTGATAAGTAATTATATAATTCTTGATTAGGGTCACAAACCTAGAATTATCTTATAGGTGAGGCATTCCCTAAGTGATACATAGACTCCGATTGTGATTTTCCTTGGATGGTACCATGGTATTTCATTAATTCATTGATGTATATTTAAAGTGGTAGACCACAATTGGATTTTATATTTGTCTTAGATTTTGGATTACCTTGATTTCCACTGAGGATTCACCTATATTTTCAGAAATTAAATAAATAATATTCTATGAAAGATTCTCCTTAGATTCAGATTGGTATTATTGAATACCTTACTTACTAACTCGTTCTTGTTTCAAGTCTAGAAATATGTATACTTAGGATAGTGCTTCTAGGTCTCAAGTATTATTTTCCCCTTAGAGTGAACTTCCAAGGGTACACCCCTATAGACTTTACCTAGTTTATAAAACATGTATGCCATGAAAACTTATAGAACTTTAGATAATTATCATTATTCATGTACACCTTGTTCATATAACTTATGTCCTAACCTTATAACCATTAAACTAAAATTTTAGTTCTCAGATACATTCCGACTTAAGCTAAAATAGGTTGGGCCAGAAGGGTGTCCCACAAGGATCCCGAACTGACATGGGTTATTTATTTACTACTTCATGTTTATTATTAACTACACCCAGATCATTTTATATTATTAGATTGGATAGTGCTAGAAATATTTGGTGGTGGACTACTTATATTTACCAACACCCTATTTGGGATGCTGATTGGTACCGGGATAGAATTTATGGATATAGGTAGGGACAAAGGGAAGCACCCATCTACAGATGCTTGATTTTATATATTATGATAGAGTACAATAGAGTATGATTGATCTTGTTCTCATGATTCTATTGGATGTATATTTTGTCATTTTTTTATTTTGTATATAATTTATTGTGTATCCATGTTACCCTTATATCCTACATTTTTTATAGCATTATTACACCATAATTTTTTATGTGATACTAGAAATTGTAGACTATTGGTGTTCATCTAGATGATTTACTTCCACTGCTTTTTACACTACTATGATCATGTTATTATATTATATTTCTTATATTGGTTTATCTATTATCACATATGCATGTTAATTTGATCATAATGGGATATTCTCCCCATCATACCATCATATACCCTTTCTACTAGTCAAAATACTCTAGCATGCAAGGAGGCATGCTTGAGGACATGTGGCCAACTGGGTTCAGTTACAAATGAGTGAACTAAGTCCAGGATGTTACAAGTGGTATCAGAGATGTTTCTTTTATATTATCTTACTATATTGGGTTGGTATATAGGAGACTTGGAATGTGTTTGAATTTGTTAATGACTCTAAGACTGGGAGTAGCTGACCCATGTATAGAGAAAAATCCAAGCCACATGGGGTGAGACTTGCTATTCTGGTTTCTGGTTATTACAATTGTAATATTTCACCATCAGGTGACACACATGATTTGTGGAATTATTACAAGGATTATGGATTTTTTTACCATTGGATAGGTATAGAAAGGAGGTATTAATCATGCATCATTATAGAAACCAAATGAAATGTATCATGTATATAACATGGTAAATTTACTTTCTTTTGAGCATTGTCTATTATATATTATTGATTTCATTACTGAGATATTTTAAATTAGACTAATTTTTCTTGCAGGGTAAAAGGAAACGATTTGTTATTAAAGTGTCTACCCCAACCTAAATGATTTTTCCAACATAGCTTGAGGTTGGAACCTTAATTATCCAATTATTACATGATTTATCTATGTAACCATGGTTACACAAGATGATACATTAGTTTATTTTGATTACATGATTTCTAATTTTATTTTATAAATAATGGAATTCAATAAATTGGGAGTGGTGATTCATCTAATAAAATAATATTATTTGGGGTTTTAAATCTTGATATCCGATGTAATAAGTCTTGTTACAGTTACATGGTGTTCCGATTGTAACATATAAAGTCCTAAATTTATAATTGGGGAATGGTAATGACCTGAAAATTCATTGGAGTTGGTCAAAGTTTAAAATTTATATTCCTGCTAACTACTTTATATGTGGAAAGCAGGGTCGAACCCACATGGAAGATGAATTTGGCCACTAATCTTCTAAAAAAACATGGTAAAATCCACTGTTGTCAGCAGTGGAGTGATTTTTCTATTTTTTTACTTTTAATATATTTTTATAAGAAATTAAGTGAAATAATATTGAAAAAATGTTTAAAAAATATATTTAATCTAGAGACTATTCTAAAATAAGGAATAATATATGTTTAGAACACTGATAAAATTAACAATATATCTAAATTCTCGGGGAGTAATATCTATTCTACTAGTTTTAAAGGTATTTAGATTCACTTAAAAGTTATCACAAAGTACCACTTAAAACTGTATGACTTACCACCCTCACCAAGAGTTAAGTCACACTAGTCAATCTATTCTAGAGTTTTCCACTCCAGAACAAATCAAATGAGAACAGTTTGAAAAATTAACAGCAAGACAAACTCACCGTAAGTCTTGGAGTAATTTGAATCTATTATCTTTTGAAAAAATTTCTACAGTCAATCTCGCCAACTGAAAGTGAAATTTTGTGATTATGTTCTAGTGGTAAAAGCAATCGGATGAACTAAGTATCAATCTCCCCGATCAAAACTGAATGCATTCAAATTATTAAGTGAAATGAGAATTAAAAGGTAACCAGTAAAACATTAATTCATCCCAAGCTAATGACTTATCTAGAAATTATCTCTATTAACACATATACTAAGTTCATTCTATTACGAAAGAGAAGAATTAATAAAACAGAGGATGTAAACTCCCTCTGCTATCATGAATTGTTGCTTCTCCTGGCCTCCATCTCCAGGTAGAGGTTCTAGAGTCACCCTCTGGACTCTCTATGCTTCTGATGAGAGAGTAGCTCTCGAATCTTCAATCAATCACTTGATATGTCAATAACCCCTCTCTAATGAATTTCCTCCCTATAATATGCTGATTTCTCTACTTTAAGTATCATGCTGTCTTCTGCTGCTTGTCACCGAACATCTTCCACTGACTTTGAAAACCCTTCACAAAAGCACCACAAAACGTGTGTTTTTTCGTGACTGGAACTTCGCACAAGTTTTTCCCTTGCAACTAATTCCACTGAGTTAGTTGAGAGAACATAGACGTGTTTCCATCTTTGGTATGAACATGTACATGTTATAAAAAAATAAAGCAATTAAATCTCAAAGACAATAATTATTATTAAAAAGTTAACTAAATTTAATTAATAAATATCTTAGTTGATAATTATTATTTACATTATTATTATTTATAAAATTATTCATTTAATACTACTATGGTAAAACATATGTTTATTAAAAAATTATTAATTAAATTAAGTTAATAAATATAATTACTAAGTTATTAACTTTAACTTTTTTAACTAAGTTATTGAAATTTAACGTTATAAGTAAAGAAGTAATTAAAATTTTTATAATTTAGATTGTACTGTTTTTTTATTTACTAATATTAATTATTATTATTGTAATTAATATTTAATAAATTAAATTTTTAGATTAATTTAAGTAAAAATAAATTTATTAATTAGTTTATTTTAATTTAATAGTTATAATTAATACTTTTTTTTAAATATTTTTAAATTAATAAATATATTTTATAGTTTATTTATAATGATTATTAATTATATATTTATACTATAAATAGTATAATAATTTATTATTAACACTTATTATGAATGTAGTTTTGTATTTTAATTTATAATTTATCTATTTATTAATATTATAGTTGTTTTAATTTATAACTATTATAAATTCTATTATACTCATTTGATTTATTAAAGTTAAATTTAACTTTAACTCTTCTTTTTTGTTTTAAATTAATTTTATTATTATATTTATTATTTTATTTTATTGCTATCTTCTTCCTTCCCCCTCCCCCAACTATCGGAATATAGGGGGGAGGGTTTCCTTCTTCCTCCTGAAACCGATCGCGGATTCAGCTCCTCAGCAACACTTCACACAACAGCGTAGCAGCTAGGGTGGGTTCATCCAACTAGACTTCTCGATGGTGCGGCAGCGAACTGATTCACAGTGGCACGAAGCAGCAGCGCAAAAGAGAAACTTCGGGAAGATTCTTCGTCCTGTCGTCCAGCGGCGGACCATCGTGGAGCAGCTCTGTTTCTTCAGCAACAGGATTTGATTCTCCACCACAACATTAGCACGACATCGCACTTTTATTCCATCCTCAAAAAACAGCCTAAAGCAACTAACAACTAGCACCTACTCTTATGTCTCAGCTCCGGTGTAGCTCTACTCATGGGATGACTAAATGTAGGTCCAATTTCAAAGGCTCTGCCTTCTCAATACAACAGTGCAACGGGTCTTCAAATATAAAGGAGGTCGATGATGAAAGCTGTTTTGATGTTGTGAGTTGAGGTTAGGAGGAAGAGAGGCAGACGGTAGCAGAAAAGGGTGTGCGGTGGGTTGATTATGAAACTGCATCGGTGAGAAATAGAGGATAAGGGCTATCAGTAAGAGTGGATAAATATCGGTGATGTTGAGGGTAACGGTAGCTATGGGGGTCTCAAGGTCACTGGTAAAATAAAATAAAAGGTCGCTGGTATAATAAAAGAAAAGGAGGAACATCAGTAGGGAAGTCACTATTAGAAGAGAATTAACAGTGAGGAAGTTACCATTAGAATTAAAATGAAGGTCAATGGTAGCTAAAAGCAAAGTCTACAGTTAGTATTAAAATTAAAGCCTCATCGTTAGAGAAAATAAATAATAAAAGAAACATTTCAGAGCAAGGTCACTGATAGACCAAAATTAAACGCTCACTGGTATATTTAAAAGTTTAAGGTTACCCTTAGGAATAAAAATTAATGTTATCAGTGTAGTGAAAATAAAAAGAGGTCACTTATAGCTTAATTAAAATAACAGGTCACTGCTATTTATAAAATAAGAGTCACCGGTAGAATTAAATAGAATAGGTTACTGTTAGAAAATAAAATAAGAGCAGCGGAAAAGGTCATTGGTAGAAAAAAATAAAGAAAGGAAAGAACCGATGCGAGGTTCACTGGTACACAGTAGTAATAGTAAGGTGCGGGGGTCACCGTTACAACTAAAGGTCACTGTTAGGATATAAACTAAGACTATAGGCACACAAAATGAAATCTCACCATTATTCCAAAAGAAAAGGGTCATTGTTAGGACTAAAATAAATAAGTAATGGTGACCTTGAAAAATTAAAAACACATAAATTAAACATAAAATTAAAACATAAGTAAACTAAATAAAAAGACTAAAAATAATTAATTAAAATAATGCTAAACACCATTAATTAAGAAAGAATTTTTATTAACCTTTATAACATTAAATTTATTAATTGACAACACTTTAATTATAAACTAAATAATTTTTAAACTAAATTAATAAAAGAATAAAATTAAAATAACTAAATAAATTTATTACTGGGTGTCATCAAATAGAAATTAAGAGCATCGGTGACCCAATGGGTCACCGCTTGTTCTTGTCTACCTCACCGGTAGATTAAAATTAATATTTAGTGACTTAATAATTCATCTGCATATATAAGATTATATAACTAATGTTTTAAAACTCTTAATTAATTAATAAAGCAACTATATCAACAAATAAAATTAAAAGAGAACTATTTTATTTAATTAAAACTAAAATTATTTACTTAAATGATTAGCAGGATGACTAAACATATTAATTTAAAAAGTTAAAATATTTTAATGAAACTAAGTTAAAAGATAAATTATTAAAATAAAGACTAACTTAATTAAATAGAATTATGTTTATTTAATAATTGTTTATAATAGATATTTACTTATTAAAAAGTCAAGAAGAATCCACTTAACAAGACTAATTAAGAAATAACTAATTTCGAAAAGTTATGTAAGATTAAAACTATTATTTTGATGACTAAAAATACATAATTAATTATAAAAAATTGATTAATTAACAAAATTAACAATAAATATACAAAATTACAATTATTTAGTATAAAGTGATTAAATAATTAATTAAATCATTAATAATTAAGTAAAAAGATGTGAAAAAACTATGCAAAAATAGAGCCACATCAAATTCCCCCACACTTAAGCATTGTTTGTCCTCAAACAATCTCATGTTTTATTATCTTTGAAAAATAATAAAATGTATTTATGATTAAGATCACACTGTAACATGTCCAGCATTGAAAACAAAGGACAATACATAACAACATGCTATAAGAAAATGAATTACTCATATGAATCTTGCCTATAACAAATACTCAAGGGTAATTAAGAAAGCTATGAGTCATCAAGAAATGAAAATGTCATTACTCATACGTGATACTACTTAGTGACTTATTTCAATTCAATCTCAAGTTCTAATTTCAAGTGTGACATGAGGTAAAATATCAACGCAATTAAGACCTCAACCAAGGAACTTTGTACTTTAACTGAATCCTAGGTTCTGAAATAATTATTATTTTTTAAAATCACCTTATTGATTCAACCTAAATGATTTCCATATAAACTGATTGGTCCCTTCCTTATCTGGTGTTCATCATTCCCCTCACCTTAATGAGCTCATTTTTGACCCTAGACACTTTATTTTATTTTTCTGAAGCCATGTTTCATTGTGCTAAGCACTGTGCGATGAACGTATTCAATGTGAACAGAGGGCTTATAATAAACAGAAATGCACCCAGTATCTAGGGTCTCAGAGACTCACCGTAAGATCCCAAATGCCCAAATTACTCTAGTTTCAAAATATTTATATAAAAAATCATTTATATTGGCTCATTAAAGAAATTAATATTAATAGTTAAAATAAAATTAATGAGTCCCCTAGAATCAGAATCAAACTTCCAATTCCAAAGGTATGATCATAATTCCACAAACATGTAACCCATATCACCTTCAGAAGTAGGTCCTAAACTGAATTTCCATCAAATCACTAAGTAAGAACACTCAGAAATCATCCAACCTCATCAATTTGAGTCACTATGTTGTTCTTAAATACCAGCAAGAAACTTTTCCTATAGAAATACCTGATTGTGAACAATATAAAGCCTAAAAATTGTGCAAAATAATTTGAAAAATTTTAACCTTTTTTTGACCAAAAGAATGAAATTGTAGTGGGAATTAATTGGATTTCAATAAAGCACAGTTTAGCACAGTCAAGAATTGGCCCCCTCCCCCACACATAAAACCCAACATTGTCCCAAAATTTGACTTCTAAATATGGAGAACAACAATTAATCAATTAAGGTCCAAAATAGATTTTCAATTAGGTAGATTTATGACATGTATAAAGGTCACATTAAAGTTCAAAGATATTGTTTTCCAAAGGGAATAAATAATCAACTGGTTCATTAGCATGTATATACATTAACATTGATGTCCAGTGACAAAAATTTTCAATTAATGTTCCAATAAAGCAAGCAACCTATGGGAGCAGAGTGGATAGGGTGTTGAAAATTGAAATTTTTTGTTCCAAAGAATGTTCAATATAACAGAAAAATGAATTCTAACACCCCTTATCAAAACCATTTTAATGAAAAACACAGTAACTAGAAAGCATGTACCACCCCCACACTTAATTTTATACAGTGAATGGGTTTTAAATAATGAATTTCAGTTCACAACAATAGGAACATGCATATTTTTAATTCATTTTAGTGACATGCACATAAGATTTTTTTAATATATGTAAGATATGCAGTAGATTTTCAGAAATTATGTAACAGCATTTTCAATAGTCATGCAGAATTTCTTAGAAAAGAAGAATTTTTTAGTAAGAAAAATTTTATTAACAAAAACAGGAGTAGAAATAAATGCAGAAAGTTAAATTAATTCCCTGACAAAGCTCTTGTCTAAAAATGATCATGGGAATTCCACTCCATTATTGACACAAGCAGTAGCAACCTAAAAACACACAGCATATAACCCAAGAACAAGCAGTAATAAGTATTTCACAAAAATAGAGCAGAGATGCAGCACTTTATTGAAGGTTAAAAAGAAACAACAGAAAGACAAAAAGAACCATGGTTTGCTTCCCATGCAACGCTAAGTTTAAATTCCCTAGCTAGAATTTATTCAAGAAAATTTTTTAAGTATAGTGAAGGAAGCCAAGCCCTTCGGTTGTCCCTCAAAATAAAGCATCACTCGTTGTCCATTAACCAACATGGTTTTATTCTCTTCACCTACAATTTCAACAAATCCATTCTTCAGAACTCTCACAATTGTAAAAGGTCCAGAACACTTGGAATTTATATTTCTAGAAAAGATTTTAAGTCTAGAATTTAAAAGGAGGTCCTTCTATCCAGGTTTGAATTCTTTTTCTTGAATGATATAATCGTGACAGATTTTAGTCATCTCATTATAAATCCTTGAATTATCATTACTCTCTCTCCTAATATCATCAAGTTCAACCAACTCAATTAACATCCACTCACCAGCACTCTTAAAATCAATGTTTAGAGCATTTACTTGCCAATACGACTTATGTTGCAACTCCACAGATAAATGACATCATTTCCCAAACAAAATCTTGTAAGGAGACATACCTATTGGGGTCTTGAAAGTAGTTCTATATGCCCATAAAACTTTATCCCATTTAATAGACCAGTATTTCCTATAGTTTGAGACAGTTTTCTCATGTATTTATTTTAGTTACCTATTTGAAATTTCCACCTGAACACTGGACTGTGGATGATAAGGAGTACCAGTTTTATGAACACAACCATATTTCTCCATCAATGCTTTAAATTTTTAGTTCATAAAGTGTGTTCCATTATCAGTTATAAAAGCTCTTGGGACTCCAAATCATGTAAAGATGTTCTTTTTAATGAATTTTATTATAGAATTGGCTTGATTGTCGGGCAGTGCCACTGCCTCAACCCATTTTGAAACATAGTCTATAGAAACAAGAATATACTCATTCCCATGAGATGATGGAAATGGACCCATGAAATCTAAACCCCAGACATCAAAAAATTCTACTTCTAGAATACCTTTTGTGGGTAACTCCTGCCTCCTACCAACATTACTTATCCTCTGACATCTATCACAGCCAACCAAAAAACTCCTAGTATCTTTAAAAAGAGTAGGCCAATAGAAACCAGACTGTATGACTTTTTGAGCGATTCTTTCAACACCATGGTGACCTCCCTAGGTTTAAGAATGACAACTTTCTAATACAGGCATCATATATTCTTTAGGAACACACCTCATAATAATACCATCATCACACCTATTAAACAACGAGGGATCATCCCAAAGGTATTAAATAAGCTCAAAAATGAATTTCTTTCTTTGATTATTTGATAGATTTTTGGAAAAAATACCTGCTACCAGAAAGATGGAAAAATCTGCAAACCAAGAAGATTTCCTGATTGACACAGTAAGCAGATTCTCATTAAGAAAGGAAGAGTTTATCTCCCTAGGATCTTCAGATTCATATTGAGTGAGATGAATCCTAGATAAATGGTAAGAAACTAAATTTTCATCTCCTTGCTTATCCCTAATTTCTAAATCAAACTCTTGTAACAATAGAATCCATCTAATCATCCTGGGTTTAGTTTCTTTATTAGACAACAAATACTTTAAAGTAGAATTATCAGTGAAAATGATGACTTTTGAACCTAACAGATTCTGTATAAACTTCTCACGAGCAAACACAACAGCTAACAATTCTTTTTAAGTGGTGGTAAAATTCTTTTGGGCATCATCTAGCAGTTTACTATCATAATACACCACATGAAGCATTCTATCTCTCTTCTATCCAAGGACAACACCTACAGCCATATCACTATCATCACACGTAAGCTCAAAAGGTAGTTTCCAGTCAGGTGCAGTGATGATAGGTGATGTAGTGAGTTTCTCTTTAAACAGATTCAATGATTTCAAACAGTTTTCATCAAAATTGAAAGATGAATCCTTGACCAGAAAAGAACACAAGGACATATTTATTTTTAAAAAATCTTTTATGAATCTTCGGTAGAAACCGGCATGCCCTAGGAAACTTATAACACCTTTAACATTAACAGGAGGTGGTAGTTTTTAAATAACATCAATCTTAGCAGTATCAACTTCTAGACCTTTTTTGGACACCTTATGACCAAGCACAATACCTTCTGTAACCATAAATTGACACTTCTCCCAATTAAGAATAAGGTCGGTTTCAATGAATCTCTCTAGAACTAACTGATGATTTCTAAGATAAGGATCAAATGTACTCCCTATAATGGAAAAGTCATCCATGAAAAACTCAACAATTTTCTCAGTCATATCTGAAAATATAGACATCATACACCTTTGAATGGTGGCAGGATATCCACACAACCCAAAGGGAATCCTCCTGTAGTAAAATGTACTAAATGGGCATGAAAAGGTGGTCTTTTCTTGAACATCTGGATCAATAAAAATCTGGTTGTAACCAGAATACCCATCCAAAAAATAGAAAAATTCATTTCCAGCAAGCCTCTCAAGCATTTGGTCCATGAAGGGAATTGGAAAATGGTCCTTCCTAGTAGCTACATTTAGCTTCCTATAATCTATAAAGACTCTCCATTTTGTGAATTTCTTAACTTGGACTTCTTCATTTTTTTCATTTTTAACTACAGTGAAACCTCCCTTCATAGGGACAACCTAGATAGGGCTGACCCAAGAACTATCAAAAATGGGATATATCATTCCAGTTTCCAGCAGTTTAATCACTTCTTCTCTCCTGACTTCTTTCAGGTTTGGATTTAATCTTCTTTGACACTCTACCATATGATTATGATCAGGTTCCATAGGAATTTTGTGTATGTAGAATGAGGGGCTATTAACCTTGATATAAGTTATTGTCCTACCTATGGTAGATTTAAACTTCTTTAACATACTCAACAATCTTTTTTCTTTATATTCATTGAGTTCAGTAGAAATTATTACAGGCAAAGTGGTGTTCTCACCCATAAATGAATATTTAAGATGAGTGGGGATGAGTTTCAGTTCAAGAGTGGGTGGTTATACACTAGAAGGAATAATCTTATGCCTAGGAGGTCCAAGATCTTCAACATATTTTTTGTTCGGAGTATTAAATGATGAAATATTTTCAATTTCATGCTCAGAATCAGAAGTAACAGTGTTACTGTCCAGTGTGGGCAGTACACTGTCCAGATTTTCCGGATCAGATTTCAGCAATTTAATCAAAGATGAATCATCAAGTTGTCTTATATGTTCTCCCTCAATATCATCAAAGTGCTCAGAAAGGTTGGTGTTGATAGAAATATACTCAAATTCACTCAAAAATCTCCTATGTTCTGAAATAGAAGACCCTTCAATAGTAGAAACTGGACAGTTGTCCAATTTTGGAAAATTTTCCAAATTTTGTGTTTGAGTATAATTTTGAATTTCTAAAACAGATTCAATAGGATATTCATCTTCACAAATGTTTTCTTTAATAGAGGATTGATTTTCAGATATTTCATTATTTTCTGTTGAGTTCTCATTTTCTATGGATTCTACCATTGAATAGTTTTCAGAAAACATTGGACCTTTATCATTTTTAAACACATTGAACTCTTCTTGTTGTTATCCAATTTTAAAATTTAATTGACCCGTAGAGACATCAATAATAGCACCACTTGTGGCCAAGAAAGGCCTACCCAAGATGATGGGAACCTCTTGATCACACTCCATATCTAATACTAAAATGTCAGAAGGAAGAAATAGTTTCCCTACCACAACTAGAAAGTCATTTACCCTACCCACAAGATGAGTGAATGATCTATCAGCTAACTGTTGTATGACTATGGTGGGTTGAAGGACACCCAACCTAAACAGTTTAAACAGTGAGTATGGGATCAGATTAATACTAGAACCTAAATCACACAAAAAGTTCAACTGATTAGAGTTTCCTAGTGTAAAAGGTACGACAAAACTACTAGGGTATTTCAATTTAGGTGGGATTTTATTTTGGAGTACAACACTACAGTCTTCAGTAAGGCTGTAAGTAGCAAACTCTTCCAAGGTTTTTTTGTTTAAAACAATTTTCTTAAGAGATTTTAAGTTGGATAGGATTTTAATTAAAGCATGTATGAAAGGAATGTTCACTTGATTTTATAGAGGATACCAAGGAACTGAGGATGTTCATCCCTAGTGTTACTTTGAGGTTTCAACTTTTCAGGGAAAGGGATGGGTGGGGAATTTTTTTTTAGAATAGTAGGTATATCCCTCATCTCTTCCTAAACTTTTTCTTTTCTATTATTCTTTTTAATTTTAGATGAAATTTCATCTTGAGTTTTTGGTGGAAAATTCAAATTCTGATTATATTCAATACTTTTCTGTGAATTTACAGCATGTGAACAATGTAGATTTTCATTTTGGGTGTTTTAATGGTCTTTTTCAGCAACAGTTTGAGTATTAAACCAACTTCTAGTTACAAAAACCATGACATTCTCCCTAAGATTCTGTTCAGTGGTACTTGGAAGTCTATCTTTTTTCCTAGATGAAAAATACCTAGAAAGTTGACTGAGTTGTGTTTCCATGTTTTTTATTCTAACATAAACTTTCATTTTATCATAGTCATATTGATTTTGATGTTTGGATATCTTATTCAAGATTATATTATGCTTAGAAGACATGTGACTATCATTATTTCCTTGTGTATTTGAAGATTCACCCGTCTATTCATTCTGAAAAATCTGTCTTGGTTGATTAGAGAAATTAGGGGCAGTCGATTGTTTAATTAAGCCTTGATCATTCCAGGACAGATTTGGATGGTTTTTATAGACTTGGTTTTAATTATTTGAAAGTGGATCTTCTTTAAGAGGCATCCTAGGACCATAGTTAACACAATTTGAATTTTCTTATTGTTGAGCTAGCATATCAAAGTTAGGACAAAAATTTTCAATATGCCCAAACATACCACACAGGACACACTATTCCCCTAAATATTGGTTAGTATTTTGACATCCTAGTTGGTTAACAGTTTTTTTGAGTTCTAGTTCATTAAGGATTGAAGTTGTTTGGTGATTTTAGCAAGTTGAGCTTGAGTTTCATTTATTAAACCAGTGTTTGAATGAACATTTCAATTTGCTCTTTTTTTCTTGAATTTTTATGTTGTGAATTCATTGCAAGATTATTAAAGACTTTTCTAAGTTATTCATCAGTTTTATCATTATAATTACCCCCAGTAGATTGGTCAACTAGGTTCTGTCTGGAGAAGGATAGCCATTCATAGAATGTATCCATAAGAAGGTGTGATGGAAGTTAATGATGGGGACACTGCCTAAGCAGATCTCTGAATCTATCCCAAGATTTATAAAAAGCTTCTCCATCATCTTTATAAAAACTATTTATCTTTGTTCTATGTTCACCTTTTAGTCTTTGAGGATAAAATTTGATAATAAATGAGTTATACACATGATCCCAATTTTAAAAAAAGTTCTCATCTAGACTGAGAAACCAATTTCTAGCATTCCCTTTAAGGCAAAAGGGAAATACTCCAATTTTAAGTTCATTTTATGTGAGTCCTAGAAGAGGTAATTATTGCATAGTATTGTAGAAGTCTCTAATAAAGGCTAGAGATTCCTCATTAGAGAGCCCATTAAAAGCATGCAGTAGTGAGATGTGTGATTGTTTCAATTCATAGTTTCTGGCTATAGGGGATAACCTAATAGAATAAGGGTTTCTTGAGGCTTCATAAAGTTGAAACTCTCTCATCCTAGGCCTTTAATTTTCTTCTAAGAGTTATGGGTGTTTATTTTGAATGTTTTTAGTTGTAGGAACTCAATTATCAATGTTTTCCATTTCAATTTTGTTCTTCTTTCTTAGAGGAATGAGATTTTTATCTAATTCAAGGTTTAGAGGCTCTAATCTAACACCATAAGTTCTTGTGCTCATGAAAACACCAATAACAGACACTACTCAATAGTAAAAATTTATCAAAAAGAGAGACGTTTTTTTTTGATTTTTTCAATTTTTCAAATTTTTTTAAAGAATTTTATATTTTTGTTTTTTTAGTTTTTATTTTATTTGAATAATGGCTCATGACATCCCAGAAATGACGCCAAAAACATGACCTAAAATATCATTGTAGTTGTTCAGAGTTTAAAATTTATATTCCCACTAACTACTGTATATGTGGAAAGCAGGGTCGAACCCACAGGGAAGGTAAATTTGGCCACTAATCTTCTAAAAAAACTTGGTAAACTCCAATGTTGTCAGTAGTGGAGTGATTTTTCTATTTTTTTTTTACTTTTTATATATTTTTATAAGAAACGAAGTGATATAATATTGAATCCATGTTTAAAAACTATATTGAATCTAGAGACTATTATTAAACAAGGAATAACAGAGGTTTAGAACACTGATAAAATGAACAATCTATCTAAACACTCAGGGAGTAATCACCATTCTACTAGTTTTAAATGTATTTAGATTCACTTTAAATTTATCACAGAGTACCACTTAAAAGTAAATGACTTAACTCCCACGCCAGGAGTTAAGTCAAACTAGTCAATCTATTAAAGAGTTCTCCACTCTAGAACAAATCAACCAAGGACAGTTTGAAAAATTAATAGCAAGACAAACTCACCGTAAGTCTTGGAGTATTTTGAATATATAATCTTTTGAAAAATTTTCAATAATCAATCTCGCCAAATGATAGTGAAATTTTGTGATTATTTTCTAGTGGTACAAGCAATTGGATGAACTCAGTATCAATCTCGCCGATCAAAACTGAATACATTCAAATGATTAAGTGAAATGAGAATTCCAAGGTAACCAAAAAAACATTAATTGATCCCCGAAACTAACGAATTAGATAGAAATTATCTATATTAACACATATACTAAGTTCATTCTATTATGAAAGTGAAGAATTAAGAAAACAGAGGAAGTAAACTCCCTTTGCTATCATGAACTGTTGCTGCTCCTGGCCTCCAGCTCCAGGTAGAGGTTCCAGAGTTACCCTCTAGACTCTCTATGCTTCTGATGAGAGAGAAGCTCTCAGATCTTCAATAAATCACTTTATGTGTCAATCATACCTCTCTAATGAATGTCCTCCCTATAATATGCTTCTTTATCAGCTTTAAGTATCCTGCTGTCTTCTGCTTCTTATCACCGAACGTCTTCCACCAACTTTGAAAACACTTCACAAAAGCACTACAAAACGTGTGTTTTTTTGCAACTGGCACATCACACAAGTTTTTCCCTCGTAACTAACTTCTGCTGAGTTAGTTACATGAACATAGACATGTTTTTGACTTTCGTATGAACATGCACATATTATAAAAACAATAAAGCAGTTAAAACTCAAAGACCATAATAATTATTAAAAAGTTAACTAAAGTTAATTAATAAATATCTTAGTTGATAATTATTATTTGCTTTGTTATTATTTATAAAATTATTCACTTAATATTACCATGGTAAAACATATGTTTATTAAAAATTTATTAATTAAATTAAGTTAATAAATATAATTACTAAGTTATTAATTTTAACATTTTTAACTATGTTATTAAAATTTATCGTCATAAGTATAGAATAAATTAAAATTTTTATAATTTAGGTCGTAATAATTTTTTTATTTACTAATTTAATTATTATTATTGTAATTACTATATATGAAATTAATTTTTTAGATTAATTTAAGTAAAAATAATTTTATTAATTAGTTTATTTTAATTTAATAGTTATAATTAATATTTTTGTTTTAAATATTTTTAAATTAATAAATATATTTTATAGTTTATTTATAATTATTATTAATTATATATTTACACTATAAAAAGTATATTAATTTATTATTAACACTTATTATTGATTTAGTTTTGTATTTTAATTTATAATTTATCTATTTATTAATATTGTAGTTGTTTTAATTTATAACTATTATAAAATCTATTATATTCATTTTATTTAGTAAATTTAACTTTAACTTTATTTTTTCTTTTTTGTTTTAAATTACTTTTATTATTATATATATTATTTAATTTTTTTTTATCTTCTTCCTTCCCCCTCCCACAATTACCAGCGCACAGGAGGGAGGGTTTTCTTCTTCCTCCTAAAACCGGTGACGACTTCAGCTCATCGGCGACACTTCACAAAATAGTGTAGTGGTTGGGGCGGGTTCATCCAGCTTGACTTCTCCACGATGTGGCAGCGACCTGATTCATAGCGGCACGAAGCAGTAGTGTAAAAGAGAATATTTGGGAAGCTTATTCTTCATTTCATCCAGTGGCGGACCATAGTGGAGCATCTCGGTTCCATCAGCATCAGGATTTGATTCTCCTCCTCAACACTAGCATGGCGTCACACTCCTATTCCATCCTCAACACATAGACTAAAGAAAATAACAACCAGCGCCAACTCTTATGTCTCAGCTCTAGTGTAGCTCTACTCACTGGATGACTAAAGGTAGGTCTGAATTCAAAGGATCTGCCTTCTCAATATAGTAGTGCAACGGGTTTTCAAATAAGAAGGAGGTCGATGATGACAGTTGGTTTGATGTTGTGAGTTGAGGTTAGGAGGAAGAGAGGCAGTCGGTAACATGAAAGGGGGCGGGGTGGGTTGATGATGAAACTAAATCAGTGAGAAATAGTGGAGAAGGGATATCTGAAAGAGTAGTTAAATATCAGTGAGGGTGAGGGTAATGATAGCTGTGAGGGTATGGATGTCACCGGTGAAATAAAATAAAAGGTAACTGGTATAATAAAATAAAAGGAGGAACATCAGTTTTTTTTGAAGAAGTCGTGTTCTGGTCAAAGACCAAAACACTAAATTTTATTGAAAATAAGGATTACACAAGTTTGAAATAAGGCATTTTTATAACCTCCCTAACATAGAGCGGGATTAAAACAAAAGGAATGACATCACTCCAATGCATCTCGTGAGTAACTCCCATGTTGGAAAGACCATCAGCAATCTTGTTAGCTTTACGATAGGTATGAGTGGCGATGACGTTGATCTCTGAAAGAAAGTTTGGTCAGGCAATCCAATGAGAAGTGAGCATCCAATCCAAGTGAATGGAACCATTCCAAATTGCCTAAATAATAGTAGTAGAGTCACTCTCTATCTATATATTTCTCTAATTATGAATCCTGGAAAAAGAAGTCGCATGAATAATGCTCATCATCTCAGCTTCCAGGGATGAAGTAGCACCACAAGAGCCATAGAAGCATCCAAGCATATGGTCGAGGTTATTTCTAAAAATGGCCCCACAACCCTCTAGGTCAGGGTTTCCTTTAGAGGCTCCATCCACATTGACTTTAATACAGCCTAAAGGTGGGGGTCACCAAAACACTTCAAGGGTATGCTTCGGACGGGGGTATTTCCCATCCACCCCAATGCGTCTGAGAATCCCAAGGCCACGAACGAAGTTGTTACAATGATATTTTTGAATTGAATCCGCCTCACGAATGGCCATGAGGATTCTAGTTTTCCCTACATTAATCATGAATGAGATGTTATGAAAAATACAAGCATTTCTACTATAACATATTACATGCAGGAGTTCTACAATAGATGTGAAAAAGAGATTTTTGATTTGCTGAGAATCCACAACATCCAAACATCATTATATCTACAAGATAATGGAACTAAAAAGCAACCATCTGCACTCAAAGATGTCAAATATATAATTCCAAAGATAATTTTTAGTGTCACAAAAAAGAAATAGGTGATTTAAATCCTCTATATGCTGATTACACATGTGGAATTTGGAACATAGATTAATCCCAAACGATTGACGGCAGATATCCGTGGGGATTCTATCATGAGAAATACGCCAAACTACAATGAATATCGAGGGTTTTAACCAGACATTGTTGAATCTTTTTAACCAGGAAAATTTTTTCTCTAAATTGTTGAACAAGTTATTATAATAACTTATAGAATTTAGGATTTCATTATGCACCAGTTCCCAAATAATAAAATCACTCATGTTAGTGAAGGGATAATTGTCAAAAATCTGGCTGATATTCTCATGAAGATAGGGGTTCTGCATTTGCAAGAAATTTTTAATAGTATAATTAATGTGGGAATGTAACACCCCAATCTTCCATGGTACATTTCCCTTTAGGTAATGAAATGGCGTGTGTTGTACGCAACATCGAGTTCTAACACACACCGCAACCGATCACACTAGCCGTTATGAATAGTAATACCAACTTTTTGAAATTTTATACATTATATCATTAAAAATGGACTTTATTTTTGTATTCGTAATATCGAAATTAGCTTAGGGTGAAATTTTGGAACTTTTCGGATAATATTCATATTTTGATGAATAGTGAAAATTACTAAATTTTAATTAAAAACAACTTTTTTAATCAAAATAATTAATAATGATAAATAATGAATTTGAGTGGTTTTAAAGTGTATTTAGAATATATTTTTACCATTAAATACAATGTTTTTCATTGGACATAATTTCACAATTGAACCGAACATAAACATGTATCAATCTTTTGATAGTTATTATATCTTAAAAATAAATTTTTTGTTTTGACAGCGTGAATTAATTTTAAATTAATTTCTGCCACTTCTGTGTTTTGAATTTGGAAAAACTGATTCCATATTTGGAATCAGGATTTCCAAATTTTGTAAATATGTAACTTTTATTTTTAGACATTTTGAATAATTACTTCGGTAAATTTTTTATTTACCATGGTTAATTGGTAAATATGGTAAATAAGGGTTAAAAAATAATATTATAATAATAATAAATTACCCTCAAACGTGTCCTAAACTTATTGTTGGATATATTTCTGACCATGGGAAACTATGGGTCGATTTTGTGACCCCATGGAGCCACTTGTAGGTGATACAGACACTTTATTTTAATTAAATTAAAACAAATACAAAAATAACCTAATCCTATATCTTTTAGAAAACCAATTTTTACAAAGGGTTATATATGTTGTCTTTTCTACTACAAATATTAATTAAAAAGCTAAAACTGTTTCATAAATAATGGTATTTTATTTATAATTTTTAGAAATTAAATAATTTAATTAATTTATGACCCAATGATGATGTAGTAATTACCATAATAGTGAAAAATTAAAATAATTAATTTTATAAATACCAAAATAAATATAATTTGACACTTGTTATTAATTAAACTAATTTTCTAGGTTAATATGAAATTTTAGGAATGATTTATGTAACTTTGTTCGAAGTAATAATTCTTTTATGATTTTCACAAAAATCAATTTTCGAAATAGTGTCAAAATTTACATAAAAGAGTTTTAAAAAAAATATTATATTATTAATTGATTTTAAATTCCTAAAAATATATGGTTAGTCCAAGAGACTTATATCAGGATACGTGTATCATTAATGGACCACTTCGGGGTCGCTTGGATGTATATAGTATGATTATTAACCATATAATATAAAAATAAAAAGAGACATTGTAAAAGTGAAACTAATTAACTAAGAGTTAATACTTAATGATAAAGTTAATATAGTAACTCAAACCTATCTAAATCCTATTGTTTGAGTGGTTTTCGACCTATCCTTACCTTAACCTTTAAATAATCCATTTTTGAGGCATTATAAACCGAATATGAATTTATTATAAAATAATATTTCTAGCTTTTCCAAAGGTGCCCCTCACCACTCTTATAAAAGGGCACTCCCCCTTCTCATTAATTCACACCTAAAAAGCCTTTTTGTTCGGTCAAACCCTGCCCAAATACTCTCTCAACTTCCCTCACTTCATCCTGGAGTCCTTCCATTAGTCATAAAGCCAACCTGAGGAGCCCTTTTGATCAAATAAAAAGGAAGAACCTGAAGAAGAGGTAATGATTTCCCCACCCTTTTTCATGTTCCTTTCTTCTTCCACTTCTTCATTCATTGTTATTACTATTATAAAATAATAAATCCAGTATATTATATATACTATGATGTTATTATAAATATGGTACAACCATATTTCAGTATTCTGTCCATCCTTTGAATGACATGTCACCATACGTGCGTACGTACGGCTTACCATCTCAACGTCGTGGTGTAAGTGTTATTCAAAACATTATTATTTGGATGGGTATAATAATGATGTGTAATTCATGTAAATAATAAATATAACATGATAATGATTCTGTATATATGATATACCATCCAATTAAATATTATTTTAATATCAAAATAATGATATTGTCGCTCGTGTGTACGTATGGACTACCCTCTCCACGAACGCGATGAGATTTATTCTCCATCGTATCCATTCAAGACTAATTCTCATTTAGTGATTAAAAATAATGTTTAAATATTTGAAATAATTCTTCATATGAATAATATACATCCCATTAGTTACAAATATGGCTCAAATAACAAAGTATATAAAGGAAAATGAACTCGTTAACAACCGAAACAACGATAATTCTATGATATTATTAACAATTCGAAGTTAAAAGATCATATATGATATCATATTAATTCATATGATTCTTGTATAATTCAATAAAAATTATTTCACCACTATAGAAGAGGTTAACCTACCCTCAACCAAGGAAAAAGTACAAAGTAAGGGGTTTCTTATCTCACTCTTAATTTCGTGGGAATTCCATTGTTCACCACTTATTAATTGCATGTGGTGTATGTGCACTGCCCATGTTTGTATTCATTTTGTAATATAATTTAATTCATTTATATTTACATCATCATTGTTTGATACTTCTTTCATGGGTGTAGGTTTTTTATGTTACTAAATCAATAAGGGAATTTGAAATTTCAATTTCCACTCATTCGACTTTACGCATACTTCATTGATTATTTTACTCCAAGATTATGTGTGGAATCACTATTCATTTGATTATGTCATAATTTCCACTCCCCTTTTTGTGGATATAATTTTTATACACATAATCACTCCATTGATAAATTCTCAAGTCATCAGTATGAACATGATAAGAGTAATTTTAACTCAATCTCCATTTGTTGAGTTAAATATCCAATTCATTGGTGTTGTTTTTACAAGAATATGTGTGATTGTCATCTGATTGATTTACACTTAATATCCAATCATACTGAGTGTATTTATATTTGTCACACATAATTATGTCATTGATTTATCCTTAACCTAAGGATAGGGTCTTTATAAGAGAATTCATCTCAATTTACATTCCATTGAGACTTCTTCATTGTTATACACCAAATCACTTTTATATGGTGTATATAATGTACTTTGACATAGTATATCATGAATCCCTTTATTCTCATGATATTATAATGTTTTGATTACCTCAATTATTTTTATTCAAGTGTCTCTATTTTGGTTAGAAACTCTAACTAAAATACATTAATAAGTGTTTTAAAGATTGATTATTCTAAATATTTCTCATTAATGTCCATGTTTTAAAAATGGTTTTAAGGATTTATTTATATAGAAATTAATGTTTTAAAATAAAAATTCCTTTTAAAAGTTTCAAATTGGTATGGGACACTTTGATTATAAAATCTATTTTAAATGGATTCTTGACAAATAGTGTGACTTTTAAATGATTTCATGAAAAAGGGGGGGTATTTCACTCTAATTGTTTTGATGATTATTTTCATCTATGTCAATATCCTTCAACATTCTAAATTGAGGTTAATATGATACAATACAATCTTCCATATTGTATCGAATGAGGTATGTTTGACTGTGGATGTGCTATTTTTATACCATTCATGGTTTGTGGATAAAGTATTTACATTTTTTATGCTAGTTTTAATACGAATGTTTATGTTATGTTTAAAACTTTTCATATGAGGAATGTATTGGACTTACTAAGTGACGGGTGGAGCCTGATATAGCAACTCGATGCATCGGTAGGTCTCATGAGACAAACTAGTGTCTCGGCACAAGGCCTTGGAAAAATCTTATTTGTAGTCTTGGGACGAGGCCTTGGCTATGTGGTTATGATAGTTTGGCATTATGCATTCCATCATTATGAAAGTGGTTATTGATATTTCATGTGATTGTTCAACTAGTAGAATATCCATGTGAATAAGTAAATAGAATTATTTCATTTTATCTTTGCCATATTATGCTGAAGTTCAAGTTTAAATGGCTTTTGTTTTAGTTATAAATTGCTTTAAGTGTTTATGATTATCTATAAAAGCTTCTTCTATATTTTTATCCTTACTGAGCATCTGAGATCACCCCTTTCAATGTTTTATTTTTCCCAGGATGTGAAGAAGTAATTTATGAATGACCTGTAGGGATAGTATGAGGGGATTTTAAGACAAGATGTTGTTGTAGTTTTTTATCTTATGATGTAATGTAAGACTTATGAATATATCTAGTGTTTCCAAGACTACACAACTCATCGGTCTTTCGAGACTTGATCCGTTGTGATCATGCCAATGTTATGTAATAATGCACCAACTCTGGGTAACTGGGGTCGGGGCGTTACAGTTGCTATCAGAGAAAGTTTAGTACAAACCTTGGAAGCTAGATTTAGATAAACTCCGATTAGAGCACGTAGAACTAAGATGAACTTTGAGGATTAGTATAGAATAACTTACTAGAATTTTGTTATTGTAGAGATTTTGTGAGTTTTCTGAGCAATACATCTCTGTCTAGATACGAGCAGGTAGAGGCGGCTCTAACACATATGTACCTAGGGGTAAAACCCAAAAACACCGCTTTGAGCTAGACTCGAATGAGAACTGGTGCACGAAAACGGGCCTTGCTTCACTCTTGGTTACGACACTCCGAGGGGATATGATTTGGATAATTTACATTTTCTTTACAAACCGATTTGATGTATTATATATATAAGATGAGAGTAAATGACCTTGGTTAATCCTAATGTGTTTCAAATTGATAATATGGTGACATGTTAATCTCTAAATGATTTTTTTGACTACTGTTACTCACACAATGCTTTCTGGTTTTAGTCAATGGCTTGATTCCATGGAAGTCATAGTGACTTTGAGAATGATGTAAAAGGTGGGAACGGTGGTGGAAATGAGAGACAAAATGGAATGTTGATAGGTGTAAAAGATATCGTCTTTATGCCAAATCAATTTTCCAAAAATATGATCAACAATATATATATTAACCAATTCTCGGACTCAACAAAGAAGAGAAAGGTGATTAATGATAAGAGCTCTAGCAGTGGAGACCATGGAGAAAGGAATCCTAAATTTACATCTTGCAAGAAATGTGGAAGGAGACACCCAAGAAAGTGTCTCAATGGGACAATGAAATGCTTTACGTGTGGGAAGGAAGGATATAAAGTGAATAATTGCCAAAGAAAAATGAAGAGTACTATGGAAGAAGATAAAAATGGTCCCAAGAGTCCATTTACATTCATTTGTCGTAAATGTAGGGGACCTGGCCATTACCCATGTGAATGACCTATTCTATAGGATATTTTATTGGTCAAAGAAGAAGCTATATGGAAATAAATGGTTGGAGAAATGTTTAAAAAGTATTAGTGCTCCTTGTTGATGGGTTTACTTTGGAATAATTTTCTCTTGTATTTTTAACCCTACAGTTTTCCATGTGATAATGATATTTGAGGAAGAATTATCTTTTCTTTTGTGGATATAGTTCTAAATAACCATTTGGTTTTATATGATCGTTGGGATTGAGGCAATTACAAGTTATTATAATTTGGTATGAAAATGCAAGGTATGAGATAAGATTTGTGGTTAAATTATGTTATGGTTATTTTGAGGAATTTATTTCATTTTTGTAATGTTATAAAATATAGTTTTTGAAAAGGACAACACACAGACCGTGTGATAACCCATCACGTCGGACAAAGCTGTGGGAATCAAACCCATAACCAAAGTGCGATTGGGATTTATCACCTACCACTGGACTACGTGAAGTCCCTGGTTAGCGTGACTATTATTTTTAGTTAAATGATTTTATTGATCAATAATAATTTTATTTGGGGTCTTATGTCTTATCAAATGAATACCCTTAGTATAGGAAAATGATTTGGTGATTAAGTGATAAATGTTATTATCGAAGTTGTTCGCTTTGTTGTGAACAATATATGCCCAAGAAAAATAGAATAGTATGGGATTTCATTTGAGGAGTAATGGTGGATTTTTTTCTATGTTTTTATTGTGGATTTATAGTGATTTGGGTAATTAGATTTATTATATTTAAGTATGTGACTTTAAGAGTAATTAATGTCATTTGGAGATAAAATTTAACGTGGAAGACTACATTCTTATAAGTTTTGGGATTCAATATTATTTTGGATTATATTGAAGGATTTAAAGGACAATTTATTATTGAATGGTATTTATTTAACTTTGGGGTATTGATGGTTTAATTTTAGAAATTAAGATTAGTGATTTTTTTCTCTAATGGAATATCCATTTGGGGGATCATCAGATATTATACTAAACATTTTGGTTATTATTAATCTCTAAATACAAGGTAAATATATATTTTATCCTATGTGGATCATGTATTTCTATAAAAGTTTATTCTAGCTCTTCAATTATGACGAAGTCTTCTTGAATACACATTGTTCAAAAAAAATGAGTTAGTGGTAAAAATTTATTAAAGAATGAAACTATACTTAAAAAGTAAGTATATCTCTTTATGTTCCTATTCAATATCATAAATGAATTCCTCGTCCTTATGTAATGTAACTTAAAACAAAAAAATGTTTTTCGTTTACTTTTCCTACTGGGAGACTAATGACCGTTTGTCTCAACACAAGTTTGTGATTTTCTTATTGTTAACTTTCTCCTGATCATGTTTTCTATCCCTCTCCATCAGAACTTAACATTTAGTTTATCATCCATATCCAGTTTTTCATACATGGAATCCTAATATGGGTTATCTTGGGTGACCTTTATACCTCTCTTCCTTTCTATTAAAGTGATAGTTTTATTGACTCTTTTTCCGATGTGGGACATTCCATTATATTCTAAAGCCCAATTTTAAAAAAATTGAGAAGACGCAATTTATTGAAAAAGGGGAGAATGTAACACCCCAAGCTTCCACGGTACGTTTCCCTTTGAATAATGCAATGGCGTGTGTTGTACACAACATCGAGTTCTAACACACACCGCAACCGATCAAACTAGACGTTATGAATAGTAATACATACTTTTTGAAATTTTATACATTTTATCTTTAAAAATGGAATTCATTTTTGGATTTGTAATATCGAAATTATCTTAGGGTGAAATTTTGGTACTTTTCGGATAACTTTCATATTTTGATGAATAGTAAAAATTACTAAATTTTAATTAAAAACATCTTTTTTAATCAAAATAATTAATAATGATAAATTATGAATTTGAGTGGTTTTAAAGTATATTTATAATATATTTTTTACATTTAATAAAATGTTGTTCATTGGACAGAATTTCACAATTAAACCAAACACAAACAAGTATCAATCTTTTGATAGTTATTATATCTTAAAAACGCGCTTTTTGTTTTGACAGTGGGAATTAATTTTAAATTAATTTCTGCCACTTATGTGTTTTGAATTTGGAAAAATGGATTCCATATTTAGAATCCGGATGTCCAAATTGTGTAAATAGGTAACTTTTTTAGACATTTTGAATAATTACTTTGGTAAATATTTTATTTACCATGGTTAATGGGTAAATCCTGTAAATAAGGAATAAAAAATAATATTATAATAATACTAAATTACCCTAAAACGTGTCCTAACCTTATTGGTGGACACATGTCCGACCATGGGCATATTTGGGTCTATTTTGAGACCCCATGGAGCCACTTGTAGGTGATAGAGACACTTTATTTTAATTAAATTAAAACAAATACAAAAATGACATAAGCATATATACTTTAGAAAAACAATTTTTAAAAAGGCATATATATGTTGAATTTTCAACTATAAATATTAATTAGAAAGATAAAACTATTTTCTACATAATGGTATTTTATTTATAATTTTTATAAATTAAATAATTTAATTTATTTATGACCCAATGATGATGAAGTAATTACCATAATAGTGAAAAATTAAAATAATTGATATTATAAATACCCAAATAAATATAATTTGAGACTTTTTATGAATAAAACTAATTTTATAGGTTAATATGACATGTTAGGAATGATTTAATTAACTTTTTTCGAGGTAATAATTCTGTTATGATTTTCAAAAAATTCAATTTTGCAAATAGTGTCAAAATTGACATAAAAGTGTTTTTAGAAAAAATATTATATTATTAATTGATATTAAATTTCTAAAAATATATGGTTCATCCAAGAGACTTATATCATGATAGGTGTATCATTAATGGACCACTTGGGGGTGTCTTGGATGTATATAGTATGTTTATTAACCATATAATATAAAAATACAAAGAGGCATTGTAAAAGTGAAACTAATTAACTAAGAGTTAATACTTAATGATAAGGTTAATATAGTGACCCAAACCTATCTAAATCCTATTGTTTGAGTGTCATGTGACCTATCCCCACCATAAACTTTAAATAATACACTTTGGATCCATTATAAACCGAATGTAAATTTATTATAAAATAATATTTCTAGATTTTCCAAAGGTGCCCCTCACCCCTCTTGTAAAAGGGCACTCCCCCTTCTCATTAATTAACACCTTAAAAGATTTTTGGTTCGGCCAAACCCTGTCCAAATAAACTCTAAACCTCAATCAATTAATCCTAGAGGCATTCCTTTAGTCAGAAAGCCAACCCATGGAGCCCTTTTGATCAAATCAAAAGGAAGAACCTGAAGAAGAGGTAATGATTTCACCACCCCTTTTCAAGTTCCTTTCTTCTTCCACTTCTTATTTATTTATTATTACCATTATAAAATAATTACTCCAGTATATTATATATACTATGATGTTATTATAAACATGGTAAAACCATATTTCAGCATTCTATCCATCTTTTGAATGACATGTCACCATACGTGCGTACGTACGGCTTACCATCTCCACGTCGTGGTCTAATTGTTATTCAAAACATTATTATATGGATGGGTATAATAATGGTGTTTAATTAATGTAAATAATAAATATAACATGATAATGATTATGTATATATGATATAACATCCAATTAAATATTATTTTAATATCAAAATAATGATATTGTCGCTCATGCGTATGTACGGACTACCGTCTCCACGAACTCGATGAGATTCATTCTCCATCGTATCTAATCAAGACTAATTATCATTTAATGATTAAAAATAAAGTTTAAATATTTGACATCATTCTGGATATGGATAATATACATCCCATTAGTAACAAATATGGATCAAATAACAAAGAATATAAAAGAAAAATGAACCCATTAACACCTGAAACGACGATAATTCTAAGATATTATTAACAAATAAATGTTAAAAGATCATATATGATATAATATTAATGCATATGATTATTGTATAATTCAATAAAAATTATTTCACCATTATACAGGAGGTTAACCTACCCTCAACCAAGGAAAAAGTACAAAGTAATGGGTTTCTTATCTCACTCTTAATTTCATGAGAATTCCATTGTTCACCACTTATTAATTGCATGTGGTGTATGTGTACTGCCCATGTTTGTATTCATTGTGTAATATACTTTAATTCATGTATATTTACATCATCATTGTATGGTACTTCTTTCATGGTTGTATGTTTTTTATGTTACCAAATCAATAAGGGAATTTGAAATTTCAATTTCCACTCATTCGACTTTACGCATACTTCATTGATTATTTTACTCCAAGATTATGTGTGGAATCACTATTAATTTGATTATGTCATAATTTCCACTCCCCATTCTGTGGATATACTTTTTATACACATAATCACTCCATTGATAAATTCTCAAGTCATCGGTATGAACTTGATAAGAGTAATTTTAACTCAATCTCCATTTGTTGAGTTAAATATCCATTTCATTGGTGTTGTTTTTACATGAATATGTGTGAATTTAATCTGATTGATTTACAATAAATATCCAATCATATTGAGTGTATTTATATTTTTCACACATAATTATGTCGTTGATTGATCCTTAACCTAAGTATATGGTCTTTATAAGAGAATTCATCTCAATTTAAATTCCATTGAGACTTCTTTGTTGTTATACACCAAATCACTTTTATATGGTGTATATAATGTACTTTGACATAGTATATCATGAATCCCTTTATTCTCATGATATTATAAAGTTTTTATTACCTCAATTATTTGTATTCAATTGTCTATCTTTTGGTTAGAAACTCTAACTAAAATACATTTATAAGTGGTTTAAAGATTGATTATTCTAAACCCTTCTCATTGATGTCCATGTTTAAAAATGGTTTTAAGGATTTATTTATATGGACATTAATGTTTTAAAATCAAAATTCCTTTTAAAAGTTTCAAAGTGGTATGAGAAACTTTGCTTCTAAAATATATTTTAAATGGATTCTTGACAAATAGTGTGACTTTTAAATTATTTCATGAAGGGGGGGGGGGGTATTTCACTCTAATTGTTTTGATGATTATTTTTATCTATGTCAATATCCTTCATCATTCTCGATTGAGGTTAATATGATACAATAAAATCTTCGATATTGTATCGAATGAGTTATGTTTGACTGTGGATGTGTTATTTTTATACCATTCATGGTTTGTGGATAAAGTATTGACATTTCGTATGCTAGTTTTAATACAAATTTTTATGTTATGTTTAAACCTTTTCATTAGAGGAATGCATTGGACTTAGTAAGTGATGGGTGGAGCCCGCTATAGTTCCTCGATGCATCAGTAGGTCTCTTGAGACAAAATAGTGTCTTGGCACAAGGCCTTGGCAAAATATTATTTGTAGTCTTGGCACGAGGCCTTGGCTATGTGGTTATGATAGTCTGGAATTATGCATTACATCATTATGAAAGTGGTTATTGATATTTCATGTGATTGTTCGACTAGTATAATATCCTTGTGAATAAGTAAATGGAATTATTTCATTTTATCTTTTCCATATTATGCTGAAGTTCAAGTTTAAAGAGATTTTGTTTTAGTTATAAATTGCTTTAAGTGTTTATGATAATCTATGGAAGCATCTGATATATTGTTATCCTTACTGAGCATCTGAGCTAACCCCTTTCAATGTTTTATTTTTCCCAGGATGTGATGAAGTAATTTATGAATGACCTGCAGGGATAGTATGAGGGGATGTGAAGACAAGATTTTGTTGTAGTTTTTTTACCTTATGATTTAATGTAAGACTTATAAATATATCTAGTGTTTCCAAGACTACTAAAATAATAGGTCTTTCGAGACTTGATCCTTTGTGATCATGCCAATGTTATGTAATAATGCACCGAGTCTAGGTAACTGGGGTCGGGGCGTTACAGGGATGAAGGCTTGTTATTGACAATCAAGGAGATCAGGGGTGAACCATTCTAGTTATCAAACCAAAATTTAAGATCCTAATTCTTATTGACCATCCATCTAGAGTTTGTCATAATGGATGTAAAAGAGTTTTTAATGGAAGGCCATATAGAGGATGTAAGAAAGTGCACATGATTATTTTCAAGCTTATGGAGAAGTCAGTCCCTGAGAAACTCCGTAGAGGGAGAGTTATTATGAATGAGGTTTCATGTGAGTTTATCTTGAAGAGCTTCATTAAAATAGGAAATATTTTTAATACCAATGCCACCATTATCAATAGGTTTGCAACAATTATTCCAAGGGATAGTAAATAATTTTTACTCCAAAGTACTCCCCGTCCAAAAAAATTTCTTAATAGAAACATTAATACGCTTGATAAGACTCTTCGGCCATTTATAAATCATCATTGAGTAAACGATTTTAGAGACAATGGTGGATTTTACAAGGTAAATTCTCCCATCCATCGAAAGGTTCTTACCCTTCCAAGAGGAAAGAAGATGAAGTATTTGGTCCGTGATGGACGAGAAGTAATTAACTTTTGGTCTACCCCAGAAAATGGGAACACCAAGGTAAAGAAAAGGTAAGGTTCCCTCCTTTACCCCTAATGTATTGGTGATGTTAGTTTTCCTCCCTAGAGGAATGTTTTTACCAATGTAAATGTATGATTTACTCTAGTTAATGTGTTGACCAGACAATTCTTGATAATTGAGAAGAATAGATTTTTGTTTTTGAATGTTTTTTCTCCCCCTAGGTAAATAGAATTATATCATCTGCATAAATGAGATGTGAGGGGGCATTCAAATTTCTAGAATTAGATATCGGTTTGATGGTACCTTGTTCAATAGCCTGAGTAATCAGCCTACTAAGATAATCTTCAGCAATTGAGAAGAGAATCACCAAGAGAGGGTCACCTTGTCATACTCCCTTGGAGCAACTGAAGTAACCTCTAGGTGAACCATTAATGAGGATAGAAATATGAGATGAATTGAATAATTGTTTTATCCATTTTATAAAAGTGTCATTGAAGCCAAACTGAATTAGTACTTTATACATAAATATCTACTCAATAGTATCAAAGGCCTTAGAAATGTCATGTTTTATGGCCACATTCCCACCTCTATTTTTTTGTTTAAGAGATTAATGATTTCATATGCAAGACAAATACATTCCTGAATAGATCTACCTTTTATGAATACAAACTGGTTCCAAGAGACAATTCTATTGGTAATAGAAGCCTTTCGATTGGCAATTAATTTTTTAATTATCTTAAAGAGGGAATTTATAAGAGAAATGGGTCTGAAGAGTTGAATTTCGTTATCATTCTCAATTTTAGGGATGAGGACTAAGAAATGAGAATTAAGCCCATGAGGGATGATGCCTCTAGTAAAGAAAGATTTAACCAGATGACAAATGTCATCTTGGAGAAAATCCTAGTGTTTTTGATAGAATCCATTATTAAAACCATCTGGACCAGGAGAACCATCCGGGTTAAGGCTGAAGACAATATCTTTAATTTATTGATCTAAAGGTATTCTATTATGAAAAGTATTATCCTCAACAGTAACTATATTTGGAATGATGTCGGGAAAAATATCTTTATCAGTACTAGTTCCATTGAGGATACTGTGAAAGAAAGTGACACTGTGATTAGTAATACTTTCTTCTGAATCAAGAATTTGGTCTCCCACTCGAAGATAGGCCAAAGGCCTATAAGACAATCTAACTCTATGAAGATCATTATATAACTTAGTATTCCTATCCCCATCGTTAAGCCATTTGGCATTAAAAATTTTCTTTCTAAGATCATCCTTAATGTTGAGAAAATAGATAAGCTTATAGGAAATGTTAATTTCTTGTTTAGAGTCATGAAAAAAGTAATTAGAAGAATTATCATTTTGAAATTTAGTAATATCCTTTTCCAAAAACGTGTTGTTATTGTCAATTTCATTAGATTTGGATTTACACAAACATTTGAGAATATGCTTAAGCATTTTCAGTTTCACTAGACAGGCAAACAGATCCTTTTGACTATGCATATTATCCCAAGAGTTTTTAATGATGTTCATGAAGTCAGGATCAGATGACCAATCGTTGTTAAATATGAATGGATCTATGTGTGTAGAAGGTTTATGGTAAAGGGAATCCAAAATGGGATGATGATTTGAGGAAATCCTTGCTAGAGTAAAACTAGCAATGTTATCCCATTAATATAGGGCATGGATTTCTATGAACGCTCTATCAAGCTTACTGGCCACAATTCTATTATAATGTTATCTAAACCAGGTGAATTTTTCGACCATTATATTTATCTCTGTCAAGTTTTTCATTTCAATGCAACATTTAAACTCTCTAGAAGAAATAGAGTCATGTACAGGACCTATTTTTTAACTATTGTCTAAGATAGCATTAAAGTCTCCAACAATAAACCAAGGTTGCTGGATAGAGTTACCTAGTTGTGTGAGGTCATTCCAAAGATCTATCTTGTCTTGATATTTATTAAAATCATAAAAAAAGTGGTAAAGACTGTTACATTGTCAAAAATGTAGTCACATGTGATGGATTGTTTTGAGAAATTATATAGTCTAACATAATGCAAAGAAGGATGAGAAAATAGCCAGAAAGAATCAGTAGATGTCCCCTTAGTGCAAGACCCTCGGAATGTGTATCCAAGAGGTGACTGAAGGAATATGAAAGAAAAGTTAACTTTGGGCTCAACAATCGCAAAGAGTTTAGGGTAGTGAGAAAAGATAAATCTTTTTAAAATGTTAAAGGTGTCAAGTTTAGAAATGCCTTGACAATTCCAGAACTACATATTCATTTATTCCTCTTTCTGGTGGGGTTGTCCCCTTTTTTCTTCGATCCCGATGTCATTGACCTGGTTTCCATTCCATGGGTAGACTCCTTATAAGCAATACCATGTTTGGTCTATAATGACAAGTGATGAACCACAAGGTTAGCAGTACCTACCCAACTCGGGTTAATTGGGAGAGACTCACCTTGGTGACATGCTTCAAAGGCAAAATGCTTGGTTAAAGAATCTCGAGAAGTGCCATCATTGTTCTGAATGTTGGAAACATGCAGGTCAGCCTCTTGGGGGACCAAAGCATTAGGGTAGTGAGTATGCAGAGCAAGGGTGTCTTTACTTCCAGACTATTCTCGGGAGGGCACAATGGAGCCTTTACTCCTGTCCTGAATGCTCGGCGAGGACAGGAGTGCAGCCATATAATTTGGTTCCACATGTTTCATGTGGTCCACAATTCCAGATTACGTTTTTCAAATAGAGGACTTGTTTTGTGTATATAAGATAGGGAATTCAGAAGAGGAACTGGTTATATCAGTTTTTTCATTAGCCTCCTTATTTTCAATAATAGATTACTCTTGCAATGCCTCACCTTTATAAATTATAGCATAGTTAACGTCCTGTAGAGTTGAAACCGAAGGGATATAAACTGCTAAAATAGGTATTGTTGGCTCTGAATAAGTACAAGGATGTGAGATAATACCAAGGACATCATTTTCAATATATTTTTTAAAATTTTGTTGTATTGTTTCCCAATCATGCTCTTCAGAAATTTCTGCCCATGTTTTTACCTTTTCAGAGTCCAATAACCAAAAGGAGTTGGACATGACAACCCATATTTCCTTTTTTTTGAAAACTCAGGTTTTTATACCACCTTTTATTTCTCCCTCCTATTACTTTTAACTTCAGTCCATCCATTATAGCCTGTTTGTGGAGGCTGTTTGTGCACCTTCCAACAATTGTGAATGGAGTGACCAACTAGTTTACAAAATTCACAATAAGGTGGAAGTCTTTCATATTCTATTTTCACCACAACTTTATAATACTTAGCAGTAAAAGTGATGGAATGTGGTGGTTTAGTTTCCAGATTCACTTCAATTATCACCCTAGCATATAATCCTAGTTCCCCATTCAAGGTTCATTGATCCACTTCAAATGGTGTACCAATGCAGCTAGAAATATCATTAAGAATTGAGGGATGCCAGAATAACCAGTTGAGATTAAACATTCTTACCCACACCTAAGCAGTGTTATTCTTATGTAAATTCAGATTGAATGAAAAATCTCACTCAGTGAGTCTAAGCAGTCCTGGTTTCATATTTAAATTACCAATAGTCCAGACACATTCTAGGTCTATTTGTGTAGTGAAGAGAATATAGAAATAACCTTTCCCAAGTGGAACAAGTTTCCAGTTAGAAAAACCCCAGCAAGAAGAAATTATCACTTTTAAATCAGTGTAAGACCAATGGAATCACCTTTTAGGTATGCATCGTGACCCATGATCGAGTACTTACAAATCGATGAGCGTTTTTGAATCGCTGATGGTTCAGCTTCAACGCAGAACCCGCTATCATCCATTCTATTTATCCTTGTTGACTTCGATGAAGGCTGCTTGGTTTGCTCAGAACCCGTTAAATCTTCGAGGAAGGATATCCCCTTTACCCTCAGAATTGTAGTTTGAGTCAGATCCTCTGTTTTTGGATTCCCTTTTTCCTTCAAATTAAGTTCCCAGATTAGATCTGCTAATGCCCTGAGGAGCAAAGTTCAAAGACGTTGCGCTGAACCTCTTCGATTATCAGAAACCTAGGGTTTGCGACACACTCTGCCGAACCGAGAGGAGCGAGTCAAGAGACATCTTTAAAGGAGGAACATCGTTAGGGAAGTCACTTTTTTAATAGAATTAAGAGTGAGGAGGTTACCATTAGAATTCAAATGAAGGTCACTGGTAGCTAAAAGAAAAGTCTACTGTTAGTATTAAAATTAAAGGGTCATCGTTATTGAAAATAAATAATAAAAGAAACATTATAGCGCAAGGTCACTAATAGACCAAAATTAAACACTCACCGGTAGCTTAAATAGTTTATGGTTACTGTTAAATATAAAAATTAAAGTTACCGGTGTAGTGAAAATAAAAAGGGGTCACTGATAGCTTAATTAAAATAACAAGTCACCGCTATTTATAAAATAAGAGTCACCGGTACAATTAAATAAAACAGGTTACTGTTAGAAAATAAAATAAGAGTAGTAGCAAAGGTCACTGGTAGAAAAAAAATAAAGAAAGGAAAAAACCGATGCGAGGTTCACCAGTACATAGTAGTAACAGTGAGGTGCAGGGGTCACCGTTACAACTAAATGTCACTGTTAGGATATAAACTTTGGCTACAGGTAGACAAAATGAAATCTCACCATTACTCCAAAAGAAAATGGTCGTCGTTAGGACTAAAATAAATAACTACGGTGACCTTCAAAAATTAAAAACACATAAATTAAACATAAAATTAAAACATAGGTAAAATAAATAAAAAGACTAAAATTAGTTATTTAAAATAATGTTAAACCCCATTAATTAAGACAGAATTTTTATTAACCTTTAAAACATTAAAATTATTAATTTACAACACTTAAATTATGAAATGATTAATTTTTAACCTAAATTAATAAAAGACTAAAATTAAAGTAAATAAATAAATTTATTACAGGGTAGCAGCAAATAGAAATGAAGAGCATCGGTGACCCAATAGGCCACCGCTAGTTCTTGTCTACCCCACCAGTACACTAAAATAAATATTTAGTGACTTAATAATTTATCTTCATATATAAGATTCTATGATTAATGTTTTAAAACTCTTAATTAAATAATAAAACAACTACTTGAACACATAAAATTAAAAGTGAACTATTTTATTTAATTAAAACTAAAATTATTTACTTAAATGATTAGTAGGATGACTAAACATTTTAATTAATAAATTTAAAATATTTTAATGAAACTATGTTAAAAGATAAATTATTAAAATAAAGACTAACTTAATTAAATAGAATTATGTTGATTGAATAATTGTTTATAATAGATATTAACTTATTAAAAAGTCAAGCAGAATCCACTTAACAAGACTAATTAAGAAATAACTAAATTATAAAAGTTAAGTAAGATTAAAACTATTATTTTGTTGACTAAAAATACATAATTAATTAGAAAAAATTGATTAATTAACAAAATTAACTATAAATATACAAAAGTAAAATTACTTAGTATAAATTGATTAAATAATTAATTAAATCATTAAAAATTAAGTAAAAAGATGTGGCAAAACTATGCAAAAATATATCCACATAAGGTAACTCATCTAGTTGAACCATGACACACACACACACAAATATATATATAACTATTGAGTTTTAATTATTGAATAAAATGGTTTTTATTAATTGGGGATTCCAATTTCAACTTAAAGGGTCCTTCCCTCTATAATGATCAATTAAAAATCCATATACTGAAACCTCTAACACAAAAAGGAGAACATGCCTTTGACCTAACCATAGTAGTGGGAAGATGGGAGTATCTCTTGTGATCCTTCATGATTTTATACATCACCTAGACCTGGACTTAGGAGTAGGTAGTCAGGTGTGACTTTTGTGTTGGTAGGCCTGTACCTATTATATTCTTATAATCGTGATATATAATCCTAAGATATCTTTTTGGTATTGTATAGATATTCCCCCATGATGGCCTTGATTTTTGCACTATGTGAGTGGTGATGACCATGCTTTTGGATGGGTGGGCCTTATGCCGCAAATATTACATCCCATTGTACCATATGAAACACCTCCTACTCTTACTAATCTAGGTGTCAATTATTCGTTTTGAGAGGGTTTATTATGATTACTGCAATCTATATAGGGGGCACATGACCTACCTCCTCTATGGAAGAGTTGACTAGTGAGTTCTAGCAGTAGTACCCTCCTGCCTTTTCGGGGGAATGCGGTCCTCGGGCTGTTGAGTCATGGGTATAGGCCATGTTATCTATATTAGAACATCAAGATAAATAAACCTCAATATTGTTAAATCTTGAAACATATATGATTAGATGATCATACAAGATATGGCAGGATGTTTTGACCCAAGATGACCTGCAATTAGTTATGATCTGGAAGATTTTCTAAATAGACTTCTATGATTGATACTTTCCCAATACACTAAAAACTAACTAGGACAGATAATTTATGAACTAAGAATAGGGAACCCTATCATTTATGTAATAATAAACTCATTTCATATAGATTTATCTTTACGTTCCATCTCTCCTTGGTGACAAGCTATCCAGGGCTATGAGATTTGAGGATGGGATTATGTATGTAATATGATCTCATATGAATGTGTTTTGGTTGACTAAAATCACTGAGATAGTGAACCAATCCCTCATCAATAAGCATAAACTTAGAGAATATGATGATATGTGGAAAATTAGTTTATTACCATGATAGTTAAAAGATTTATATAGAAGCATGAAGTTATGTTTTGAGCCTTCTCATGGAGGCAGAATTAGGTTGAGAGTGGGCTAGAGTAGCCCCGTGATCTTTCACCAAAATGGTTGTTTGGTAAACACAAAGCCTCATTATAGTAAATACTCTAATGAATTCTGGATTGTGTAAAAATGGTGAATATTTCGTGGTTTTATAGTAAATATCCTCCAATTGCTAGTGATAGAGGATCTACAATGACCCCAAGTCCTAGAGTGATATTGAAGGCTCTACATTAGGATGAAAAATGGGAAAATACCATCCATTTAGTCAAAGGAGGTGGATTAGGGTGAGTAATTTAGGTGTCTAATATGCATTTATAATAGGGAGGACCTAATCAGGGTAGTCAGGCTGTGACTCAAGGATATAGACAATGCCAGATTTATTCAGTGTAGTCTACTCATAATGAGTAAAGTGTCATTCCTTCTAAGTACAAGGTATAATTTTAGTAGCCTCTACTTGATTGTCTTTATTTTTTGACATAGGTTCATCCCACTACATTATATTTGTGGTAATTATGAAATTTATTGGCCTCAAGATAAAGTATTTCTAGGGATTAGTGACTCTAGATACTCTATTGGGAGTTCGATCATAAATTTTACACCAATGTTGGGAGTTTCCCTTTGAAGCGGGAAATTATCATTTCTTATGGAATTTCTTCATCCTCAATATTTTAGGTTGTAAAATTATTCTTAGAATGGACTTATTATCTCCTTACCTTTCTCAAGTTTATTAATATTGTAAAATGGTGTCCTTCATATCACACAAAGGTTGTAATTATACTCATAAGGGTGAATAGGATATTTAGGAAAGCTAATATGGACCTGAGCATCATGGGATGGGTGGAGTGACCACCTATATTTATAGTCTTTTCTAGATGACTAGTAAGTAAAACATATATATTTCCCTCTTGTGGTGGATCAATTAAGGGACATCTCTACAAATGAAATTTTAGGGAAACCTCTTGAGAGAGTGTTAGAATTTACAACTATGATACTGATTGGATAAACCTTATATTAATTTAAACTTATAGTATAGCTTCTACTAAGTTATAGTATCTCAAGAGGTAGTTAAAGGATTTCAAATAATATGGGTTGTACGACTTGGTACTTCACCATGGGGTTCACTCATACTTTTCTATGAGATAGTGAATGGGACCCTCAGTATTTGTATTGATAATAAAAAATTGAATAAAATTTTGTTTAATAATTTATATACACTTCCATGTATAGAATACCTCATATATTATCTCTAAGAATTATTATTTTTCTCAAAAATTGATTTTAGTTTAGAATATCATCATGTTAGGTTAAGGCCCTAAAATATACCGTGTAAATAATTTCATAGTATATATGGATTGTATGATTATTTGGTCATTCTTTTTAGTCTCATGAATATTCTATCAGTTTTTATAGGCCCGGTGAATTGGGTTTTCCATCTGCACCTAGATTCCTTCATTGTGGTTTTTGTAAATGAAATATTGGTGTATTCTCACAACATATGTAATCATGAAAAAAAACATAGACACCATATTTAGTACAATGATATATAATATATTTTATTGCAATCTCGCAAAGTTCCACTTTTGGATCAACAAAGATCAATTCCTAAGCCACATCATATCCAAATCAGGGGTATTTTTTGGATCCAAAGAAGGTGAGGTCTATGGTTTCCTGGGAGCAACCCTAGAATGTCTTTGATATCAAGAGTTTATTAGGGATATCTAGGTATTATAGGAATTTTATATGGGATTTATCACACCTTTTAGAACCTCTTATTAGATTGAAAAATAAGGGTGTAAAATTCATATGGTTTGAAGAATGTGAGAAATCCTTTTAGGATTTGAAAGTAATATTACTTCAGCATCAACCCTGATTCTTCTAGAGTCAAGTAGAGTATATAAAGTTTATTGTGATGCATTGGGAATTATTTTTGGAGTAGTTATGATGTAGATAGATTTAGTTATAGTTTATAGTTCTCACTAGTTGATACCTCCTTAATAGAATTACCTAGAACACAATTTAAAACTAGCAGTTGTGTTTCATGACTTCAATTGTTGGAGGCACTACATACTGGGACAGTACTTTGTAGTGTATACAGAAAAAATACCCAAATATATATATTTATCAAGTGTGATTTTAACCTCATACAAAAATTTTGGGTTTAATACCTATAATATTTTGATTTTGAACTTGATTATATTCATGGGAAAGGTAATGAAGTGGATGATTATCTAAGTAGGAAGACTCAAACACATGCAGTTCATGAGGCCAGTAGTGAGAGTTAGTTGATGGATCTATTTTCAAAGATACATATTCAAATTAAGGAAAGTCATAGGTAGTGTGTTATTAAATATTTATTAGTGACCTCATCACTTCTATATCAATTGAATATGTTGTGGTTTAATAATATTGAAGGCATAGTCCTAAGGGAGAGTATTTTAGACAAGGACTCACCACTAGGTTGGTTCATTGATGAGGATGAGATTTTGAACAATCGTGGGTGCATTTGGGTTCCTAAAAATGTTTGAGAGGAGTTTATATGAAATTCTCATGTCTCTAAGTGGGTAGTAAATCGTGGTATTACAAATATTTTCATGGATTATTCCACTAGTTTTGGTTTCCTAGTATCAAGAAAGAGATTATGGGTTTTGTTACTTGGTGTTCCACCTGTTAGTAGGTGAATGTGGAACGCCAGTGACCTACTATGATTTTGAATACAATATCTATTACATTATGGAAATTGTAGTAAATCACCTTTGATATTTTATGGACTTACTGAGATCCCTATAAGGTAATGATGTAGTATGGGCGATCATTGATAGGCTGACAAAGTTCATCCACATCTTGCATATTCAGGATACATTTTCAATGGATGAGATATTAAGGATATATGTTAAAATGATCATATGACTTCATGGATTTACATGTAATATCATATCAAACAAGGTAACATGATTCAATTTTTTTTGTTGGGGTTTCAGAAGGCTTTGGGTTCACATGAACTTTTGAGTACAACCTTTCACCCTCAGACCAACGGTTACTCTGATCTTACTATATAGGTGTTGGAAGACATGATTAGGGAATGTGTCCTTGATTTTAGATGTTCTTGAGAGAAAAAATCACCAATTTATTATTTTTTTATAATAAAATCTTACATGAAACCATACATGTGGTTCCTTATAAGGACCTATATGGTAGGTTGTGTCATAAACCCTTGTGCAGGTTAGAAGCAAGAGAGGCAGTGCTAATGGGAACTCATGTTGTTCAAGATATATCAGAGTATGTATATATTATCCAGAATCACATGGATATAGAACATTATATGTATAATTATTATGTCTATCATCATTTCCAACCACTAGAGTTTGAGGTGGGATATTGGGTCATTTTGCATGTTTTCATAGATTGGGGCATTATCAGATTTAAAGATAATGGAAGTTGGAAACCAGGTTCACTAGATCCTTTGAGATTTTAGAGAGAAGTAGGATAGTATATTATCAATTTTAGTTACCTCATAGGTATTATTCCATGCATAATGTATTCCATGTTTCACAGATTCACTATTACTATTCAGACCCATCTTATATTTTCCTACTTAATTAGGAGGATTTTGATGTTGATTCTTCTTTTTAGGAGTGTGTGGTGAGTTTCAAGGATCGAAGAATAAATGATCTATGAGGTGGTCCAGTTACTATAGTTTGGGTCCTATGGAAGCATGGTTATTTCCATGAAGAAACCTAGGAGATAGAGTCTGACCTACATACTCTTTGGTAATAACTATTCTCAGAGGATGCTCATACACCCTCAGAAGGGAAACTGAGGGATGATTCATATTAAGGAGGGAAGGTTTTATTGACCTATATTCTTAGAGAGGTATTTATCCTAGAAATTTGAGTTTCTACATCTTATTTAATTCCTATAATATTATTTAAGGTACCATGTAATGGTTTAGGAGTGTGAAGAGATTATTCAGAGCCCCGATCTCTGGTTATTTGAGAAACAATATAGGTGTAAGGTTGGAAGCATTTAGTAGAAACTGTGAGGATCAAACATATGACTCATATATAGATGATCATGGTTAGTAAAACCATGTGTGGGATTCCACACAACAATGAAAATTGGTGAAGATGTGTTGTAGAGCTAAAATTCACAGTTAGCACATGGTCTATCTAACTGTTCACCTAACCATGCGAGTAGGTGGAATCCTTGGATAGTGAGAACACGTGAGTTGTACATGGGTTTTAAATTATGTTCTTATCCATGTGAGGGTTGAGTTATATTTTATAGTATTAGTGCATGGTTGGTGCATAGTTTGGCCAATCGTGCATATGGGGTCTAGTCGAATTGGTTGAACATAAAGAGCAGTGGAGAAGAGGAACATCGTGCGCCACCACCATCGCTGACCCTAACCGCCTGAAGAACCTACACATAGACCCGAAGTGGAGGTCTGATGTGAAGGGTAAGGTAGAAAGAGGGGTGGGTAGAAGAAAACATCATTCCACCGGCGACCGTCGCCAGGAGAGCAGGGAATAGAAAGGAAAAGAAAACCATAGCGTCGAGGCGAAGCAGGGGAAGATTGGAGGATGAAGGAAAAGGAAGAACAAAGAAGCGTAGAGGCTCCACTGAACCCATTGATAAGGGTTTCAGGAGGAAACCCTACGTGAAGCAGAGTATGAACGAGGAGAACTGGGGGAGAAGGTTGACATTGCATCTTTCCTTTTAGTATATGTGAATCTTCCATGGATGCACACACAACATCATAATCTGTAGTGGTATATTCGACTAAATTGATAAACTATAGGAGTTCACTTACTAACATCATGATTAAAATAATGGAAAAAATGAACTTGGATAAACATCAATGCCTAACTCTCCCTAGATATGGGTCGTTGCTTCCTCTATAGTTGTTATCTTTGGGAGAACAATATTATTTCCCATTGAGTGGGTAGGTGTTAACATATTTGGATCCTTTGGGGGTTCATCTACCAATATTAGTTCAATGGAGGTAGGATATAGTATAGTTAAATTCAAGAACTTATTCTCTTCACATATATCACTACTTTCAGAATCATATTCTATAAATGTAAAGGTCATTTGATCTTAGGGTTCCAACATCCTAGGATTCATAGTTCCCATGAGGCTGTCTTCTAGCCTCAGATCCTCATTCAATCCTAGCCTCCCCTGTATTTCCCCTATTACCACATTAGTTTATGAAAATAGAGGATCTATACAGTCATGTAAAATTGGTAATTTTGGGATTTTTAACTCATTTTAACCTTTTAACAAGTTAAACGATCAACAAGAAACCATCAATATAGTTTTATATTTAGGTGAGAAAACACAATACTCACCTATTATTCCCAAAATAATTTATTTTTATCTTATTTTGATATCATAACCTCAGGGACTCCTATGAGTATAATCTTATTAGAATAATAATTTATGATGGGGTAAGTGAAAACGCTCCCTCAGAATCATTAACCACTTCCCATGTGTTCTCAACTATTTCAGGAGAGCCTTCTTCCTCAACCCTTTTATCCAAAGGAACATTCACCCCAAAAGTTTTTCCCCCTTTGGTGTATTATTGGGAATGAATAGGTAATTTCTTGCATTAAACCTCTTATAAAATGGGTTTTGAGAATCATAATAATAACGAAAAAGATAATTTGAATGAGAATTCACTTTACCTGTTCCTTAGAGTCAGTTTATTTTTCCATTATTATCAGTATATCTAACACTTTATTAGAATAATAAATTCTACCCTTGAAAGAATATATTGAAGTAACCTTCTCTTCAAGATAAGAATTTAAATACTTAGGATTTCTTCGAAGTAAATATATTGAGGAGTAGTGATAAGACCAAATATAGGCCAATCAATCTCCTCTGCCAGAAGTATTCCCTAGACTTCCTTAGCAGATACATTCTTTCTCTAGGTGTCCCACTCTCTCCAATGATTTAGAAACACCTCCATGTCTGGGATATATAATTTTAATGAGGGTACTATTTTATAGGATTGGGATCTAAACACCTCACATATTTTTTTACCATATATGATACTATATTTTTCCTTATAGTGGTACATTTAGAAGGAACCAATTATAAAGAGGAAGGCACATCCCTAGGTTCATTTGTAATGGGAGAATCCTCATCATTGGTTTCATGTTTATGAAGGGAAAGAATCGATTAATTCAATTCTAAAAAAATAGGGGTTGGTATATATCATAATAATGTTTCACAAATGAAGAGGTAAAATATCTTACTTCTTTCTATGAATCATTTCCATGTTTCTTCATATTCATTGCTCTCAATCACATAAGGCTTCAATATTTCAAGTAATCAGCTTGAATATATATATCCACCATGAAGTAAGTAGATATAATACTAAAGTACCAATGGAACGGATTCTACCATATTAGTTTGACCTCTACAAGAAATATTTTTAGTTGTAGATATAAACCCATATCTTTTTAGGATGAGGATCTTCCTTTAAATAAAATACCATATATGCTTAGAATGTATAGATTTCCTCTTCTATGAATCCCACTCCCTCTACGAAATTGGTAATATAGACTCAATAGGTATAGACCATTAAGAGTGTGTTTTGGTATTCAAAATATCATAATCAATGTTTGGGGGAGAAAAATCCCGAACCGGTAATCTCATTCTTGGAATATCAAAAATTAGAGGTTTACATGGCAGTACAGCCTTTCTAGGCCTGATCACCTCAATTGTTCACTTCTCATCTCCATCTATTTTTTACATCATCCAAACATTAATAATGGGTACAAATTTTTCCTATTGACAATTGGGATATTAATTAATCAATTCTTCATCATATGTATTCACATGTTTAGGCAAGGAGTTAAAGGGTAGAAGCTCATATCAGAGGATCATTTCCTTAGGTGTAAACATCAACCAAAAATGATTGGAAATCATCAATTTTTTTCTTTCATTAAATTTTAAGTGATGTAGGGATCCATTTAGGGAAATAAAAGGAATTTATACCCAAATATATAAGGAATATATCCTTTTTAGATTAGTCCCCCATAGATTCTTATAGATAAAATGTATTCCATTAAATAAATTGGGTATCCCCAAATTCCATGTCCACCAAACACATCATTTACCAAGGTATTGGTTGGAAGTGTGTAAGGAGAATAAACGAAAAAATCATAATAGTTTATCATATATGTTATTTCATTTAGTTCCAACATCAGCTGATTAACCCTACCTATGCATTAAATTTTTTTTCCAAAATCAAGCCTGTAGAATGGATAGTAATTAATGATTTATAACCACTATGTGAGCCTTTATCTAACCCTAAAAATCTCAAATGGTCCAATGAGTTTATAATGGGAATTTCCCTAGATGATTCATCCCAATAGATGATACATTTTTTCCAATGATAGGATTTTTAGATTAGTGAATCTCTTAGTTATTAAGTGGGATTCCATAAAAAGGTTATAAAGATGAACCTGATACCTGACTCACATACTTGTAACAACCAAACAGTGAGTAACATGTCTAGAAATGTTGTCAATAATACCATCCGGTCAACCTCAGGTGCAATTGGCCAACCCCACTGACTGAAGTGTGTATTTTTTGGCATTGGACAATAGGCACCAGAAATCCTCTGATTCATATAGGTCGGACAAGTTTTGATATCCTCAAACAGGTATCATGACTTTTTGGTATAAAAAATACCTAGATCAAGTTAGAGAAAGGAATTTATAACCTAGTATAAGGCTCTAATCTAAGAGGATTTTATGATATGGTAAGTAATTATTTCATAAGCGATAGAGTCTTATCTGTATCATCGCATATAAGAAGGTATGGATGAACTCATCATGCATGTCCCCCATGATTGGTTCCTCAGTAATATTCAAACCTTCCAAAGTCTTCTCCCAACATCCCTATATACCAAATGGAACATATTGGTAGCTGGTCTCCATCTACTAAGAAAATTCAAAAGAATAAACATATTCTAATAAGAAGAATTTTCTAAAACCCAAATGATATTATAATGAACTACAACCTTCAAATCATTCTTAAATTTATTTTAACTTTAGTAAAATCAAAAAGGTCATCCCAAATCCAGGATGAATGTTCCTCCAAGACAAAGATATCATTTTGAAAACCAAACTAGCTTATAGTCAATTGTCTCTTTTCTCAAAATGGGTTAGTAGTGGTGAATTTATAATTTTTTCTATATAATTATTCATTTAATAATAAAGGGTTATAACCCAAGAGAAATAATTCAGATTCATTTTCTATGATATATATCCTCTTTTCTGAGATATTTTCTCAAGTAGCATGACTGTAACTATTTATATAAGGAACGGTTTTATATTTACAATGGTATGTAGGAGGGGGAACATTAGACAATTGTCCAAATCCATAAATGGGTGGCTTATTGTAGGTATGATAAAAATAGATACCAGAACCCATGATATTTGATTATAAATGAGGTTTCGAGTGAATGGTCCATTTTTTACCATCGTTTACACTCTCGATCATGTAATTAATCCTCTCATTAACAATAAAAAAAATCATACAAGATCCATTTTATCTCCTTATAAGAGGGCAGAGAGTTGGATTGGGGAATATATTTAGTGAAGTCAAATATTCTACATGGTAGCTTAGGTGTTGTGCGAACTATATTGCATGCCACACAAACCACATATAATTAAAACTCATATGCGAGTTATAAAATTGTTGTAATGGGATAATTTGATCATAAATAATGAAATTTACCTTTTATAAATACCTATTTTTGGATTCCTATAGTTATTATGTGAATTGTTTTGACCAAGAAGGTATTTTTTTGTGTGAACAGAACCACATGATAAAATATTAGAGTCAACAAAAGGATCATATTCTTACTACATGATAAATTAGTCTATGTAACACCCTTTATATAGGGTGTTTCCCCTCTTAGTCTACTAATACACTAAAAATTACATAAGTGGGATGACTTTATTCCTTTAAATTAGTTCCCCTTTATTTCAATCGGACCCCATTCAAGTGAGGGAATTTGTTCGGCCAAAAAATATTGCCAAGAATTTGAGAAAACTATTAAGAGAATTTTAGAATACAATAAACAAACCATGGAATTGAGAATGGGAATAATTTTTGAAAACTATATAAAATTATATAATGACCAGAATATTCCACATATTGCATCAAGTATATTATGTGGAACATGATCCTTATCATAGCACCTCAGAAAAAAAATCACTTGTGGCCAAATATGTTGTTCAATACCTCCCGCAAATGAAATTTTTTTGCATCCCGATGTGGATTCTCTAGGCCCCCCACAAACAAAAATAATTTTTGATGCTAAACAGTTGCTTAATGCTCCACCCCTATAAATGAAAATTTTTATAGCCTGAGGTGGTAGCTCCATGACCCAATCCCCACAAATGAAATCCATTTGTGGTGGACGGTGATTCCCTTACATCCCCTATAAATGAGATTTGTTTTCAGACAAGGCATCAGTTATCACTCACAAAATATCATTAAATATTCTATGTGCATGAACTTTTTGGAAAATAGTTTTTCCTTGTAACGCCTATAAATACCTAATGTTTCCCCTAAAAATGATAATAGAAGGACACACAGAAAAACCAACAAATACTTTGACTTAGATTGAAATATTCATTTCAAGAAACTCACTCCAAACTAAAAGTAACGTGGTAACTATAATGGTCCCCACAAAGGGGTCCCTCGTAAAAGGGACTTGACCACAAAGGTATTGCTTTTTGAAAATTAATACTCAACTGGTCGTCCTCAAGGGGATACAATATTTTGAGAACTAATACCCTTTGCAAAGGAATATATTTTTCAATGGAGTCCCTTTATGATATATCACATCCATTATAGTGAGACTGTTATAAAAAATTGGGTATATTTAGGGTATTTACCTCTCTACACTCACCACTCTCCTTCTGCTCAACATTTGACTTCATCTTATCCACTCTTTGATGTAACGAAATGGTTCTCTCTGAAAAACACCAAGGCCTAAGGAATTTGAAATTAAAACCTCTTTTTAATCCTATGAAACCATATGATCAGGGTATCATAAAAACCAGTGTGTCCCCCTTTCGATCATGAATTCTCTTAGTAAATGGAATCCCCCAATTTAACCTTTCTAGTAGTTAGGGTACTCAGGATGCTCATGATCATGAATTACCTTAGTAATGAGGATCCCAACCTTAGAGGAAGTGGTGGTAAACATCTCAGTTCATGAAAAAATATTTATCTTCCACATGATACAAGAAATGTGATGAAAAATACGGGGTTTCCATGCCTTCTATTTTCTGACCTATAGATGTGAAATTCCCACTCTAGTGTTTATAAAAAGGAAGCATAAAAATACATACATGGGAATACCTCTTGGATTTATCCTTTATACATTATTTTAGGATATCATACTTCTCCTTCCTTCTATACCCCCACCCCATTTCATCACTGGATGAGGAAGGAAGTTCAATCATGGGATTCCAATTTAGGCGTAAGTCACATATGAGAGTCCCATATAAAATCATTATCTAAATGTCCCATATGAATGTGATTTTATTATATGAAAGATCTTCTATTGTCTCTTATTTATCACACTGATCATGAATCATGTGGGATTATAGATCAATGATGGCCTTATCAATAGAATAATCAAAATATCGTCTTTGGGTTTCCCATGTAGGTGTAAAACCTAAAAGATCTAAACTATATGGTCTTTGATTACCATCATAAATGGATATCTAGGACACATACTTATGGTTCAAACCCTGTATCTTTAACCCATTACCATATTTTTTGGTCTATATTATCGGTAAGAATATACCCCCATCTAGAGGGCTACGTTCATTCTATTCCCTCTTATCTCATCCTTATAGAACCATATTCCTAGTAAGATTTAACTTCATAGGTCCATAGTCTTTAAAATATCAACCAAATATATTCAAAACATACAGTTTATTAAATAAACTATAATGGGACCCTCACGCGTAATCCCTACACTAACATTTTCTAGGAACCTTTTTCCCACACATTTGTGTGATTTGATGTGAAACTGTGTCATTTATTACTTTTAGCATGACCTTAAATGGTGTGATGTGTCACATTAAGTGGCACCGAACTATGTTAGTTCTGAATCCTTTCATGATGATACATAGGAAGAACAATCAGGGGCCTAATCCAAACATTGAAAAAACAATAGTACCCCTGGATAATGATAAATTACAAAGCACCCAGCTATGTATATTAAAACCAGCATCCCAAAATAATAAATGAAATATAATGGAGAACATTTGATAAAAATAGATAGTACCATTGTTTTAGAACCCTTGATTCAAGGAGATGGATCTATTGATGAAGAACCTATGATACATACAGATGGATTCATTGATGGAGAACCTCTAATATATACATATTTTCACATATTCATGTTTAAATTATTGACTATAAATTTAAATCATAACTAGACTTATATTGGGATTTGGGAAGGATTGACCAACATTAATTAATTCTATAAAAAAGTCATGGAGTATGAAATAATCCCTCCAAAAGGTGTGATGATCCAAACTTCCCTTTATCTTAGCCAATGTGAGTTCTTAAGCATCATTAAAATAATGTACAGTGACCACATGACATTATAAAGTAGGTTTGTATCCCATCATAGATGCGGGAAAAATTGGTTGTTCATAATTCCATGAATAAAACCCATTAAAACCATCTAAATAATACATCTTATCTATGAATAATCATACAAACACCTTCATGTGAGAAATAAAAAGTAAAAAAATTATTTAAAAAATTATCTATCTCAATAAAAAATATTAGAGCCCTTTGACTCAATGATTCATTGTGTGATTCTAATAATACTTTAAATACCATCATTATTATGTCAAATTATCAACTTTTTTTCTAAATTTCATTAAGAACCCCATTGAGATAGAAAATTGGACCTATTGGTCCACTAAAAAAATAAAATTCAAATATTTTTTGTGAAGGTTCTTAAAGGAATTTTCAGTTTTATGAGTTAGAGGAAATATAAAGAGATTCTCAAGGGAAATCTAAAATATATAAGAAATGAACCAATGTTATATATAAACCCTCATCCTTTATTTTTAATTACACATTGGGAATAAATTTATCCATTAAAATACAAGGATATAGTTACACCCAAGTAAGCTTCATTCTCACTGGTTTAGTCCATACACTATCACTAATGTATATCTTTTTTGGGGTGGTGAAGGTTAAAAATAAAGAAACTCAATATACATTAACCTTTAGTGGGTAGAGGCTAAATCATAGAGTCCCAAGTGGTGGAACTCCACCTTCAAGAATCCATCTATCAGTAACACCCACCAAGTTAAATCCTATGTTCACATATTCTTTTTAATCAAAGTGATGACATAATAAATTATGTGTGTGTGGGGGGGGGGTGAATAATTTGTTGATTTAAGACTTTTTCATATTTTCCCATTTCATTTGTTTTTTTCCTGTTGAAAGGTATTTTTATTTTTCTTTTTTTTATACTTTTTTCATCACAATACTCATAATAGACCGTAATATAAAAATGGAATTTATTGAAAATTCATGCAAAATTTATTTATTTAGTGTTGTTTAAATATTTAAAAAAATATTTGACTAATGGAATGTGAGAATGAGCATAAATGTAATATTGATGGGTGAATTTAGTTAAATTCCATATTTTTAAATGATATAAATTATTCTGACTTTACAAAACCTTGGAGATGTAGGTATTATCAATGTGATGTTTTTTATGAAAAATTATGCCATTTAATATCTCTACACATCATTGCAACCAATTTAGAAATGTGAAAGTTTTTCACTAAATGAAGGTATATATAAGTCAAGTTAATATTTTTCTTATTTCAAAAAATGGTTTTCACATTCATTTGTTTCTTATTATATAAATTTCATTAATATTTTCTATTTAAATACAATATATACATAAAGTTATTATTGAAAAAAATAAAAAAAATAAAACAAAAAAATAAAAAAAAAATCCTAAGACAATAATAAAACACAACATGTAGAACGAAACCAACAAGGTTTTACTTATCAAAAATCATAAGTGAGTGGGTTTTAAAATTTGATTATAATTATAATAGGGGACGTTAGGTGAAAAAGAGTCATAAAAGCCATGAAACATTAATATAACCTATATTTTCTAAAATAGAAAGTGGAAAGATAACCATGAAATTGTTTTCACACACGTATGTAGTCATTTATTGGCGTGATTGAATCATGAATTTATTTTATAATATCATTATGATGTATATCCTTTAACTTTATTCTAATATTATTTATGAATAACTTCATTCCATTCTTATAATGATTGATTACTTGGTGTGGTTCATTATTTTCTCACAATACTATTGTGAATTGAATTTATTTTGAATGTTCAATATTCATGAGCTTAGGAATATCATCATGAATTATTTTTTAAAATTTTAATATTCCCATGAGTTAAAATATTTTGGTTTATGGTGTGATAGTACTATGATTTTTTATTTTATTCCACTATCATGGAACTACATTAAACTGCTTTTTATGATAAATTGTAAACATAAGAATAATTTTTCCTCCATATTTTATTCATTTAATTCAAGTTAAAAATTTATAAAAAGTTAAATTTTAGTAGTTTTAATATTTTCGTGGAATTTAGAGGTGATTTATACACCCCATAATGAAATTATTGAAAAACGGGCTAAAATGCATGAAATCCTAAGAACACATGTATAATTAAAATACGGATTTCTTCTATTATATCTATCCATCTAGGTTAAAACTCTATGGATGAATTAAAAAACATGAGTACTAATATTATCTATAATATTGTTATAATAATTCATCCATTGTGAGATCCAAAATGTTTTATCATCTAAAATAATATTAAATGGTCACAATCACAAGGACACTTCTATAATTTAGATTTAAGTCAAGTTATATACTTCCAATAGTCAAAACTTTGGTTTTGGATATATTAAATAAGTGTAGAAACAACCTTTTGTCTTTCTAATAATTGGGATAACAATTTTTACTTACCCAAATTTGTGTTTCATGTGTATTATAAATAAAATATGACAAAACTACCTTATACATTTCCTTTTAAATTGGTACATTGAGTAAAGTTTTTATAATTTTGTTCAAGGGAGTGAAAACATATAATTTTAGAGATCCAAAATATTTCTATCATTATCCTATATGTTCTTGAGATCTCTATATTCATAGGGAGAGTAAATATGGAGGTGGTTTTCCATACAAGCTTTATCTTCCTCTCTATGGAGAGTTAAACATTGGGAAATTGTTATGGTGTAGATACACTATTGGAAAGGGAATTATAACACAAAAAGTAACTACTAGTTTTGTGTATTTGAGTTTGAAAAAAAATTTCTTTTATTTTTATCAAAATATAGTCTCAACGGTAGTGATATGTTTTGGTACTTTATTTGTAATTCATTATAATTCAAAATATATTGGTTTCAAATTTTTTAGTGGGTAAATTTTGTCATTTTTATTTGACTACATAAGAAACCATTTATTTATCATAGAAATAAAATATTAGTGTACCTTGGAATCCACTTATCTATGTGAAGTTTCTAGATATTGACAAAATAATAGTTACAAAAAGGATCATTTCCAATTGTATTGATTTAAAAGTACATGGGATAATTGGGATTACAATGAAACCACAACCAAGGAAGTATACTAAACCTAGTTAATTTTTAATAAAAAATACAATTTGATATATTTAGTGAAATTTCAATGACTTCTCACATAATTCTCAAACCCTCATCCATTTTTTTAGTTAACAAACTCTTTAATTATGTTTTTTTTGTTTTGAAGCATTATTCAACCACCTTATATATGGTTTATTTTTATATATTATAGAAAATTCACACTCTAATATCATCAAAACTCCTTGGAATATGACCTAAGGTCATCCCTATACTATTAATTAACTTTAAAAAAGATAACTAATTTAGTGTGTCATGAAAACGGGTTTTCATTTCAAACTCAAATATAATTTATAATGAATAACAAGAATATAGTTTTTTCTAAAATAACTAACTAACATAAATAAGATAAATAATGAACATCAAACCTACAATAATAAATAATAAAAAAACATAATATTTTAATAAGCGATCCATTAACTAACATAATAAAAATTTAATAAGTAATAAACCCAACACATCAACATAATATCTAATAAAAATCAAAATAAAAAATAAAAAATAAAAAATCACCAATATGTTATGTTTATACAATTTCTACAATAATATTGAAATTCAATTACAAATTTTTATTATTATCAATCACAATATAATAGTTTCATTACTAGACTCCTAAATCGAATATTGATAATGGCTGATGTGTGTAGCATTATATAAATAATGATGTTTTTGTCTACATGGTACAAACTTTAATGCATTTTTTTAAATAAAATAAAATTAAAGCACCCAAATATTTTATAAATTATTTTATTTAAGTAATATATTTGATATCATGTGGCATACATAATATTGAGTTTAAATGAACCACGATATACTATTATTTTAATATGATCATTATGACAGAGTCACGAGTCTGGCATGTATGAATATGAATAACCTTATTATGAAATATATGTGTACTTTTTTTAATTACTAAAATAAATATTAAATAATTAATATTATTATTAATTGGTTGGAAATGATGATAAAATCATTTAAGGGTTAAAGAATGTTTTTCCTAAAATTATATTTATGTGTGCAGTGTATTTTGATTGCAATAGATTAAATTAATCACCATTGATAAATGATAATAATGAAATAAATATACTATATATTTAATTTAATTAATTATATTTAATTTAATTATTTTTATTTGGAAAATAATTAGAATAATGTCATTTTATGCTTTAAAAATATTATTTCTTCAAAATTGGTATTTATTGCATGTAGTGCACAGATATCATAATTAATTTATAAAAATTTTATAAATTTTATTTTAAAAAATGGATATCATTTTTAAATTTTCATATCATAATATCATTAGGATTAATTTTGAGGATTTTTCTGAAATGGTTAATTTTGGGGTGAATAGTGAAAATACCAATTTTTCAATTATTGTCTCGTTTATGACATTATATGATGTAAGCATGAATTAATAAATTTTTAAATATTTTTATTGGACAAATATATGTTAAAGGAGTTAAATAATTTATTTTAAAACATTGTTTTAAAGAGGGTTTTACTAAGAGATAAAGATTAAAATACCAGTAAAACTTTTATAAATGTGATTTTTTAGTTTATTTATACCTTATTACATATTATATATGTATTTTATATTCCTTGGTTACAATTTACCATGAATAACACCTTATATTAATTTAAAACATTGAATAATTACAGGAGTGTCACTCCCCTCACTTACAAAAGGCCACCACTTCTCCTCTTTTCTTTATAACTCTTGAGCACATTATATCATCCAATAACTAACAAAATAATACCCCAAAAATATTCCACATAACCTAGAGGTAATGGTACTATCAAAAGTCTAACCTATATGTATTAAGGTGTATGCCAAAGGTGGTTTTCAAAATAAGAGTCATAACTCTTAACTAATAGTTTCTAAATTTATTATTCTTCTAAATACGTAAAATATTCTTAAAATGTGATTATATAATGACATGAGTATCTTCAATATACATAAATTTTATTGTTTTTATGTTATAACCCTTATTTTATTCCATTTCTATCTAATATGGAACGAAAACATCATTCATGTGTACATGTAGACTATCACCTCAACGGAGTGATGTGTTTTTTCTATCACCACACCTCATAGATGTATATAATGATGGGTTTAAAGTATTTATATGATATTCATTAAATTATTATAATTATAGAATAAAAATATATCATATATTTTCTTACATTTCTATCCATTGAAAAATGATGACGTCGTACCCGCGTACGTGTGGATTACCACCTCCCTGAAGCGGTGTGCCTTGTTTTACCTTACCAACTTAAATGGATGGTTTTAAAAGTTAATTTAATATATAAATATAAATATTATTTCATTATTAATATTCTATAGATTCTAGAAATAAAAATCCTTTTATTGTGGAAACCTATAGAAGTTGTTTTTGGAAATTATGAAATAAACGTCTTCAAAACGTCTAATGTAAAATTAACTGATTAAGTAACCAAAAAAGCATGGCCATAAATGACATAAAAAGGAAAATTATAAATTAATTAAAATTAATTTTTTTTTTAATAAAGTAAAAAATTAATATAATTTTATTATATGAAGAATAAATCATGTACGAAGCTAGATGGGAATTGACGTAAGGGATTTCTCATCTTAATTTCATTTCATTGAGAATCATATCATTTTGACCAATTTATTTTAGTGTAGTGTATAAAATGAAAAATTTATATATTTCATAATTAATTTAATAAAATTAAATTATTTTTCAAATCCTCTTCATCTTCTCTCCTTCAATATTCTTTTGATTCAAAAGTTACTAATGTCAGAAGGGATTTTCAATTACAATTTTTTTCAATTATTTTAAAATATTTGTTCTTTATATAAATGTTTATTAAAATTTTTCTTTAAAGTTATTATTTATACATTATATACCATTAAATTTCAATTCAAATATTTTTTAATTTCTTTACCCTGTTTTAAAAAGAGTTGTCTTTTAAGTTTTTTGTATGGATTGCTTTGCAATCCTTTTTCCAAAGTTAAAAAATATTTTTTTTAACATATACAACATGAGAAAAATATCTCCTCATAATAAAAATTATTATTAAATAATATTACTATAAATATTTTCATGGTTTTTCAAAATAACATCTTATTTTCAATTCTTCTAGGATTTTTTAAAATTCCCAAGAAAAGGATTTTTATGCTTATTTTTACATGAATCTCAGAAGTACTTTTTCTTATGTGTTAAATGTAATAATTTATGTGATTTTATAATTTAAATGCAATATTTTATGTGTTTTATTTATTTTATAGTCATTTATATTGTTTAGCATAATGGGTTATCCTAATATATCTCTCCAATGCATTGAGTAATTATTTTATTCTCCAGGGAATATATATTGGATTAATCATGTGGGTAATTCCATTTGTAAGTGTGCATGTAAGAGTGATTATAATAGTGATATAAAGATGATTTAAAAAGGTACCTATATGATTTTCTATACTTGTAAATGATTTTTTATGGAAATATTTTGATTCTATATGGTTATATAATGAGATATTTTATAAAGGAAATTTTATTCCCTTTATGAGGGTAAAGAAAACATTTTTTAGGAAAAAATTTTCCTAAGTGACCACATTTGACAAGAAACCTTCATGATTATTATTTTAAATTTATGATTTCTTATGAGACGTCTTATTAATTTTGTAGGAAATGAAGTTTATTTCATGGGTAAGTAAATTATTATTTTAGCGCACTGTTTATTATGAAAATGGGAATCTTTTTTATGACATTTCGTGTATTTTCAAATAGACTAATGAGTTTTATTTTTATATCCCATTATAAGATTTATTTTACTCATCCTATTTTTTTAAATGTTTTTAATCGTGATTATGGATGAGTATTAACTAAATCATGGTTTATTTTTCCTTTATGGGGATTCTTATTAAAATAAAAAAATATGTTTAGACAAAAAATGAAATTAAAGATTCCAGTTTATTTGAAAAATGAAAATCGAGTGGAAGTGTTCTCTTTATATTTATAGGATTTGATATGTAAGATTTTTTTCAATTTATATGAAACTCTAAATCTAAAAGATAACATAAATTTAAGAAACTACAACCCTTTTTGGTGAACTCATAATTATGCATTGATTATGGTATAGGTCATTATAGTTACTATCAAATAAAAGGTTTATATAACTTTAGTGGTTAGGACGATTCATATAAGGATTGTTTAAGATTTTTATATTCCATAATGGGTAAATAAGTCTAATATTGATCATAAAATTAAAGGAATAAATTCCCATTTTTAGATTTTATGTGATGGGATTACTTTAGGAGAGGTTTTTTAGGTTTTAATAAATATTTAAGGTATATATAACACTTTTTTCTAACCTAAAGGTAATTTGAGGAAGAATGATTCTATATTTTTTTACATAAGTTGGTAACATTTAGGGTTAATATGAGCTTTTGTGATGAGGTAAATATGTTTCATTGGTAAAAAGGGTTATTTCATTTTGGGAACATATGTTTTACCATATAGATAAACATGGGATTAATAAGTGATTTGGTGAGTAAGTGATTAATGTTTTTTTAAAGTTCACAATATTGGTAACACTATATGATTAAGGAAAACAAAGTAATTTTGGAAAAGATGATATTTCTATTAAGGAATAAATGTTGAATTATCTTCTGGAAGCATATATGATTTTATTATATCTTTATGGTGATTCAGGTTATTTTGATAAAATATTAGCATATCTTAGATATTATATGATTATGGCATATACATTTTTGGAATGTGACATTATAATTGATTATTTTTTTGTTTGGGGATAAATTTCCTGTTATCTTGGAAGAATATGTTATCAAATCATTCTAATATTTGGGTTTCAATTTTCTTCTGGTATATTTTGAATAGTTTTAAGTTTGATTATTTATGAAATTATTTAAGAGAATATTTGGGTGTTTTTTAGATTGATTAAATTTTAATATTATCTTATCATGTTAAAACATTTTTGGTTTTACTTAATGTATAAATATAATATTAATAACATTTTATCCTTTTGTGGTTTATGTGATCCATTAATAGTTAATTTTAGTGATTTTGGAAGTAATAATTCACCTTTAAAATTCATTTCATTGAGTAATATATGAGATACAAGTGGAAAATGATTGTATAACAACCAAATAATGAAATTGAACTTATGAAATAGAAATAAAACAATTACATTTTCTTGTTTTCTCAATATTGAGAGTAAAAAAATCCCTAAACTCAGGGGAAATGTTATTGAAATAAAAATGATATTCATTTACCATAAACTTTGATGAATTTATTCTTATATTTATATCTTATTATTTTATTGTTTTGAGTTGATTAACATTCTCATGATCATGTTTTATATCACTCCCTAATATTCCTTGGATGTTAATTTCTCCTCCATGATCGTATTTTCACTTTCCACCAATGTTCTACATATCTAATAACCTGATTATGTGTTATTACAGGAAATTAATATCTCCATTTTCATTTTTTCAAAATGATTTATTATAATTTTTACGATGTCGATTTTCAACAAAAAAATGTTAATTATTAAAAACAAATTTCTTTTCTTGGTCATATGTTTTATCTTTCAACCCCTGGAAATGATTTTAAAAATTGTTTTAAACCCATTTTATTAGGAACGTGAAAAAATTGTGGGGATTAAATTTATTTAATTAGGGTAAAATCAAAAATTCCGAAATTTTAGAATCTATTTTATTTAAGTAATATATTCATTAGTGTGTAGTATATAAAACACCAAACTTAAACGAATTGTGATGTAATATTATTTAAATATAACTATCATGACCTAGTTTTTAGTTTAATGGGAAATGAAAAAGAATAAAAATATTATGAAATATATGTATACATTTTTTCCTTAATAAAAGGAATAATCAATCATATACTGGTTATTAAATGGGTTTAAATAGGGATAATATCATTTAAAAGATAAATTTTTCACATTACTATTTTTATGTGTGCAGAGTGTTTTGGTCATAATAGATTAAATTAATTCTTATCGATAAATTATTATAGTTAATTAAGTATATGATTTATTTAATTTAATTAATTAAATTTCATTTAATTATATTTTTTAGGAAAGGAATGAGAATATAGTGATTTTATTCTTCAAAAATACTTTTTCATAAAAAATGGTTTTTATTTCATGTTTTGCATTGAAATTATAATAAATTTATGTCACTTTTAGATAATTTATTTGAAAAAATGGATATAAGTTTTTAAATAATAAATTAATAAAAGAATTAGGATCAATTTTGTTTATCTTTATGAAATGGTTGATTTTTGGGTTAGTAGTGAAAATATCGATGTTTCGAATACTAAACATTTTATGAAATTATTATTATATAGTCATGAATTAATAAATTTTAAACCTTTTAATTGAAAAAATATATGTCAAATTATTTAAATAATGTATTCTAAAACATTATTTTGAATTTGGGAACTCATTATTGAATTTTATATACATAAATTATATTTTAATAAAATTAAAAACATGTTTTGGGTCTTTACATTTAATGATATGGTTGGAAGGTTCCAATCATCTTTTGATTGATTAAAGATTCTAAAAAATTAATTTTTTATCATTTAACCCAAAAAAATAATTTAAATAAAATTACAACATTATTTCCAGGTGAAATAATTTTTACACTAAAATTAGTTATTTTCCAAAAAATTGTTTTCATGCATTTTTTATACATATATTAAATATAATTTCTAAATCCTGTCGATTTTGAATATGATAAATTAGTATAAAAATTTTTAATAATAATTTAAATGTTTTTTTATAATTCCCCCTTTATTTTTTTTGCATATAATTAAGTTATCATGGTAAAAAATTAAGTTATTTCAGTTAGTGTTAAATTGTGTTTAAAGGGGGTTTAACTAGAAGATAAGGATTAAAATATATCCAACACTTATCTAAATGTTATTTTTTTATTTAGACCATATAATATATTATATATGAATATTAGTTTCATTGGTGCTACTTGACCATGATTTGGACCTTATATTAATCTAAACGTTGAATAATTATAAGAGTGTCACTCTCCTCACTTAAAAGAGGGCACCACTTATCTACTCTTATTGAAACATCTTGAGACACTTTTATTGAACTATACCTACAAGAATACCTTAAAAATTAATATATATGAATATTAGGCTCTGGTATCATAAAAATACTAACCTATAAGGATTAATATGTAAAATAAATGTGGTTTTACAGAGAATAGGTATAACTCTTAAATGGTAGATTTCATTTTATTTATTCTTATACCTCCTTAAAATAATCATAAAACATGACGATAGAATAACATAATTATCTCCAATATACAGAAGTTTTATTATTTTTATGTTATAAATATATCACCCCAAGCTTCTACGGTACGTTTCCCTTTGAATAATGTAGTAGCTTGCATTGTACACAACTTGCAGTTTTAACACACCACGACCAATGAAACCGGCTGTTATGAATAGTAATACCCACTTTTTGAAATTTTATGAATTCTAATTTTCAAAATAGACTTCATTTTTTGATTCAGAATATCAAAATTAGCTTAGGGTGAATTTTTGATATATTTCTGAGAACTTTCAATTTTTGATGAATACTAAAAAACATTGCGTTATTGTTTAAAAAAAAAATTATTTAAATAATTATTTATTTTATTTTAATTTATTTTAGGTCAAAATGGATACATAATACCTATATATGTTCAATGTAATTCATTGGAGTCATTTTATAATAAGTTTAGATATATAAAATTTTATTGAACTTTTACCATCTTTTATCCACATTCTAGGAGCATTTACAAATTTACATTAAAACATAATTTTACTACTTCTGTGAGTTTAATTTCAAAAATATGAGGGACACGGTTGACATCAGTAAGTAAAATGTGGTTCACTAAGATGAAATTAATTATTTTTGAATAGTAACTTTTTACTTTTATTTACCACGATTAAAAGTAAATAGGGTAATTAAGGGTAAAAATTATACAATAATTACCCTAAAACATATACTAATTCTATTAGATAAGTGTAATTAGATCGAAATCAACCTTAGGAATAAAATATGATCCTTATGATCAACTTTTATTTGATTAGGACATTTGTTATTATTTTATTTAAAGAATAGTTAAAAGTATTAAATTCAATGTTTAATAACTAAACTATTTTTAATATAGGGTTACACACAATATAAATTCGACAATAAATATTCATTTGAAATATAAAAAAAATTCATACATAATGGTATTTTATTTATAATTTTTAGACATTAAATTTGTTAATTTGTTTATGACACAATGATGATGTAGTAATTACCTTATTAATGAAATATTAAAATAATTGATATTATAAATATCCAAATAAATGTAAATTGAGACTTATGATGAATTACACTAATTTTATATGTTACTATGACATGTTAGGGTTGATTAAATTTATTTTATTCTAAGTGATAAAGTTTTTATGGCTTTCAAAAAAAATCATATACTAAATAGTGTCAAAATTGACATAATTATGTTTTTTAAAACAAATACTATATTATTAATTGATATAATATTCTTAAAAATCTATGGTTCTGAAAAAGGACTTAGATAAGGTTATATATATTAATAATTAACAAATTTTGGTTATCTTGAAAGTTTATAGTATGTTTATTAACCATATAATATAAAAATACAAAGAGACGTGGTAAATGACAAACTATTTAAATAAGAGTTAAATATAAAAGATAAGGTTAATATTGTAACCTAAACCTGTCTAAAACCTATTGGTTGATAGGTTTTAGACCCATACCAACTTTAGCCTCAAAATAAATTATTTTTGACCCATTATAAACCGAATATTATTTTATTATAAAATAATATTTCAAGCATTTGCTAAAGTGTCCCTCACCTCTCTTATAAAAGGATACTTACCCTTATCTTAATTTCACACCTACAAAGAAATTTGGCTTGGCCAACCCCTGCCCAAATATCTTCCCAACTTCCCTCACATCAACCTAGAGTTCTTAGTTTATTTTTTTGAAATATTAAAATTTTAATTTTATAAAATAAAATTAATTTATGATTTAATAATTTAAATATTATCTTGGGTTTATTTTTTTGGGATTTTTCTGAAATATTTCATTTTTGGATGAATAGTGAACAATAAAAAATTTTAATTGTAAAATTCAATTTCAATTTATTTATTTATGTAGCTAAATTATATTTTTATCTTTTAAAATTTATATTTAAATAAATTATATATATATTAATCCAAATTAGGGCATTATAATCAATTTTACATTAAAATTAGATATCAAAACATTTACATATTTTTAACAACTTTTTTTTAAAACCCCGCTCTCTCAACACGTCTGTGGGATTATTTTTATATAAATTTATGAAACTTATGTGTTTAGAATTTGGATAAATAAATTCTATATATTTAATAAGAATAATTTATAATTTATAATAATCCCAATATAATTTTTTACTAGAAGGATCAGTGAAGGCAATTAAAATTAATCACAACAATTATGAGAAAAATGAGTTCACCAAGAGACTAAAATTTAAAATTAAGGGGGAAATTAGATAGTAACTTGTCCAAACCCCATTTTATGACCAAATTTTGACTATATAACATATTTTATAAAAAAATCATTATTGGATTCACATGATGTAAGGGATACCTCTTAATAGTCTTTAATTTTTGGTATTTACAAGAATACCACTAATAGTCCACTATAAAGGGAACCCCCCTCTTATTCACACCTATTAAGTTATTTGTCTCATAAAAATCATGAAATAATAACTTCTCCACTTCCATGAATCCAAAAAATTGAGGCCTTTGCTGCAAACCAAAAGAGATACTTGAAGAAGAGATAACATTTACCAAAAAACATTTGTGTTTTATTTCTTCTTCAAACCCCTTAAATTATTTTTATATCATGATTATATAATAACCTAAGTATATTAATATAATTATATTTTATTATTTTAAGTTTATAACCTAAAACTACACACACTTCCATCAAATGGGATACACAATCATCATTCAGGTGTATGGAAAATTATCACCTCACGAGTCGATGTTGTCAGTTCTTCCATTACAACCATTAAAGGTTGGAAATAATTATGAATTTATAATTTATATATGATATATATTATTTTTATTATTTTATTATTATTATTTTATTTTTATATGACACATACCTTTATACTTTCCATTTTTTGGAATATAATAATATTATTCATGTGTACGACGGACTATCGCCTCACGAAGTGATGTTATTCATTCACTGTTTACATGGAATGTATTAAGGATGGGATAATTAAAATATGTGATTTGTATGAAATAAAAAATATTATGGAATGATTAATTATTATATATTTATATTTCTTTAAATCCATCAATAAAATGAAAATAATATTCATGTGTATGTACGATCTACCATCTCCATGAATGGTGTATTCCATTTCCTATTTATATCTTTTATAGATTATTATAAATAAATATATAATAAATATATATATATTATTTATATGATTTTTTAGTCTAGATATGATTAAATTTTGATTAAAGTAACAGGACCAAAATAAAAAAGTCAAACATATACGAAAAACAAAGCAGTTATTACCCAAAACGTAACTTAAACAGGGAATTTTTAATAAACGAGTAATATAAAAACATAATTAAATCATATATGTAATTATATATATTAATATTGTTATTTTAAATATTTTTAATGATCTTATATTCATTATATATTCCATTTTAATGAGTGTGATGAGAGTCAATACTTAAGGTAAGGGATCTCTGTGTCACATTCATTTTTCATGAGACACAAGCCATTTTCACCACATATTTCTTATATGTGGTGTGTATACTAACCAAGGATGTATTTTATGATTTGTATAATTAAAATTATTCTGATTTAAATATCCATTTTAGTATCTCTCTTTCATTTTGTTTACTGTTAAAACGTTACCAAAGCCGTAAGGGGATTTTGGTCTTAATTTTCCTTCTTTCAGACGTACGTTATGTTATGAATCTATATTCATTCATGAGGTGTATATACATCCCCTTTGACATGTAATATCATGAATTTTTTCATCCCAATGATATTTTAAGTTTCATTTTATTCTATTCGTTCTTGATTTTTATGATTCAAAGTTACTGAAGTGGTAAAAGTTTATTGCTATAATCTCATCATTTGTCATGATTTTTTATGATTATACTTCCACTGATCAAATAATATGATCCACATCTCCTGCATTCCTACCATATTTATTAAAGATATATTCAATTAATTGTTCTGTTTTTACACTCTTTGGTTGTAACAACCTAGGTACTTATAAAATAAGTTCTTTTAATTATGAAATTAAATAATCAAATTCATTATAAATTTATAATGAAATAAGTGATATGTATAGAAGTTAAGGAATTTATACTAATGTAATAGTAACTTGATATTAGGAATAGTAATATGGATAATAGAATAGTAACCACACCTATGAGAGTATAAATAAAATTTATGTATCTTATAAGTGTAATCATGACACATTTATGTCATAAAATAAGAAAATAAATGTTTTGGAAATGTTAAATTAACTCTGGGTATTTTTGTAAGTCATAAATATTTAATTATAATTTTATAATTAATATAATGATTTAAAAGAAAATAAATTTTCATAAAAAAAATTATAAATAAATATATTTTTTTTCTGAGGATTATATGATAATTTAACGAGACCTTAATTAATTTTTCAAAGTGTCATAAAATGAGTTATAATTTTCAAACTCGTATTTTTTTTTAATAAATGATGATTTTAATTAAAAATTAAATTTATCATATATAGAAGTTTTTATCACAAAATGGATTTCATTTTTTATTTCTAAACATTAATAAATGGTTAGGGTTAATTTTTGGGATTTTTCTAAAACACTCGAATGTTTGGAGAATGGTTAAATATGATAATTTACGGTATAAGCTAAATGCATGAATTACAAAGGCATAGATGATGTAAGGATGATTTAGGACCAAAATATAGAACTATAATTAATTATTTTAATATAATTATTGATAATTATTAAGCTATTCATAGTTTTGAGGAAAAAAATAAACTAATGAATATAATTATGAGAAAACACCTCTCTCCTCCACTATAAACACCACCCTCACCACATCATCTCCTTAAACCTAAAATCCTTGTATATTGTTTGATTTCTTCCAAACTTTAATTTCCAATACTCTTCCCCATGTCCAATAGTTGTTGGTATCACCAAAAGGCCAAAACCAAGGGCCTCAAGAATGTTCTCAAGGAGGAGAAATCAAGAGGTAAAATCCTCCTTCATTTTTTTTTATTTTTTTTCAATTTTTATATTTTATTATAATATATCTAACTCCCCTCATACAAGTGGAATGAAAACTAAATTATCTTAAATATATTGTAATTTTATCATGTTTATGGTAAAAATTATCATCAAACTTCTTCTTGTCTCTCCTTTATTCTAAAAACGAGCACATCATCTGTGATGTGTCAATTTACCATCATCATCCGTGATGTATTGATTAGCACCTTCAAGGCTGGTCATAAAACAATTATTATTGTTAAATAATATTCTATTATACATATTATAATTTATTTAATGTTCTGTAACCAATATATAAACATGATACTTAATAAAATGATATAAGTTCATGATGATCATAAAAACAATGAAAATAAATTAATTCATTCTCATTAATTTTTTATTTAATGATTCATCATCACATCATAAAAAATGATATATGGTATCATTTAAAATTATGGAAACATATTAAAAAAATTACATTCCACTTATGGAGTTTTGCTTCCATTCGACAAGAAAATCCACAATAAACCAACCATTGAAACCATGAAATAAATGCACCTGAAACAATGAAAATAACAGAATATTATTAATAAATTGGTGGAAAGATGTTATAAGAATATCATATAATTAATTATAAATATGAATATGGTTCTTAAATATATTAATAAAACTATTTAATCCATTATAAATAATGTTTTAACACATTTTAAGCAATACGACCTCGAGGTAAGGGAAATCTTAACCCAATTTACATTCTTTCAGTTAACATTCTACTTCATTAATTATGTGGTACTAAGATTATTTGTGAAATGATTTTTGTGTATACCATGTTTTATTATGTTTATTTAATATTTATACACATATTCCATTAATTTTATTAATTATCACCTCAATTATATGATATTTTTAAGGGAATTTTATTTAAAAATCATATTTTAAATTTATATTTTTACAAAATTGAAAATGAATGCTTTTATGAAAGTATTACTATTTTTTATTATGGTTATTGGGAATTTTTTATGATGAATGGTGGGACCTATATATCCCTCTAATTCAATTGGGTATGTTTATATTGGAATTTGGATGTATAGTTATTCCATGTGTAACTATGATAGTTACACCATAAGGTAGTCGCGAGGGCTATATCATAAGGTATCCATGAGGGTTACATTGTAAGGTAGTTTAGATGGTTACAAATTATATGATAGACACAAGGGTTATAATCTTATGTAATGTCCCAAGTTACCTTTATGGTATTATTTATGCTTTCTATGTTTTATGTAAATATCATGTTTTCAAAAATTAACTATATGATACATCTTGGGTGATAAGTATGTCTTTATGAAAAAGTTTTCATATATTTATAAGTATTTATGTACTAATGGTTTCTACCATTATTATTATATCCCTTACTGAGATTTTTTTTCTTATCCCAAGTTTTAAAATGTTTTTCACGGGGTTTAAGGATGTGTAAGAGAAAAGGAAAATCCAATATAATTTTTATGAAGACTTTTCATAAAAAAAATTTGTATTTTTTTATTAAAAAATTTTGTGTTATGAAAAAATGGATATTGTTTTAATAGTAATCACATTGTATGATTGTGGGTTGATATATATGAATTATATCCTAAGATTCTAAAACTCTAAACCGAAAATATATTTGGGAATGTAAAGAAGTTAATTCTAAAGGAATTTAATAGATTATGTAATTGTTAGGGAAAATTCCATATATTTGTACTTAATATAATTAAGATTTTTTAAGAAAATCAGGCTTCATTTCTATCCTCAGTTGAATATATATTTTCATTCAAAACCAGGTCTTCAAAAAATATTTTCAGAAATCTTTTTAGCCTTTTAAAAATGATTTATTAAAAAAAAATTAACCACTTGGTCCTTTTAAAACAATCAAAGGAATATTCTTATCGTTTTCCAATAAAGGCACTTTATAAACTTTTTACTGTGAAAAAGGAATGTTCTTCTAAAATTTACAACATGTATGATTTTACCTGCCATCATAAATTTAATTTCTTTCAAACATAATTTTCATGGTTACAAGGTTATTTATAAAGAAAAAATTTTCCCTAATATTCTAGAAATTCATTGTTTTAAAAGTGGTTTTCAATTTGTTTATGTTTTCAAATAATATTTTCAAATATGAAAGATTATTTTCCTCAAGAAATGTTTTAAATGATTTTTCAAAATGATTTTTCCATCTAAGATAAAGTATGTTGGTGTTAATCATTCCTTACTGTGGATATTATCCAAGTGTACCATTCATATTATTTCTCCTAATGGATTACGTTTTGATGATGTGATGTTTATGAAACTTGTTTCTCTCCCACTAGTTATATTCTTATGAAACCCACTATTTTTCAAGGGTTATGATATGATTATGAAACCTATATATTTTATATATACGAAGATATTATAAATTTTTTATGATACCCATTTCATCTCATGGATTATAATATGATTAATGTTTATGATCTTGTGGAACACATAATAATGGTTTAATTATATGATGGGTGAGACCTATATCACCCTCCAATGCATTGGGAAAAGATTTATATCTTATGAGATAAACATAAGTGTAATGGGAAGTGAACTCATTTTAGTAATACTAAGATATAATAGGAAGTGAAATAAATTCAGTAATACAGGTCTGGAACGAGAAGTGAAATAAATTAAATAATATAGGGTTGGAATAGGGTGTAAACCCAGTTCAATGAAGGAAATTGTTTGCTATTATGGTATTCATAGAGTGACTTGAATAATATGGATATTATTTTCTATGCTTATGTATATGCCACCAATTCCATGTATTATGTTCTCGTGGATCATGTTCTTTGATTACCTTATAATTCATGTCTTATTAACTCCCAATCATTATGCCATGACACTTGATTATAATCTTTTAATTTTTGGTTATGGTCTTCTAAAATTATGATAAATTTTTTATATCCTTATTCTCGTGATTATTCTTACATGTATCCCTTTTTTTACCATTATAGATCATTTGATCTCACCCTTTATTATGTTTCATTTCCCCATGTTATAAAGATATGAATTATGTATGATGTGTCTAATAAGTGTGATAGTAATGGAGAACCTAGTGGGAGATAATTTAGCTCACTTATGCACCAGTGTTTTTGTTTCCATGTTTCTAAAGGAACTAAAATAATACAGTCTTTTGGACTGTGCTATGTAAAGTAATAAATATTCCACGAAAATTATGTGATGTCCATATATGAGAAGCCTAGGATTATACACTTCCCCATCAAGAGTCATCCTCATCAAATGAATAATTAATATTAGGTTCTGTTATTTGTATTCATTTAATGAATTCCATCTTTAATGATGAGTATTATTATGAATTTATTTTTTGTATGTTGGGTGTAGGACCTAGAAGAAGAGGCTACATGAGTTTAGAGAACAGGGGAAGATTTAGTCAAGACCAAACTTAGTATCCTGGTCATATCCCTGTTGGAGTTATTTATTATATCGAAACCCATGGGAAATCCCTTTATTAGGCCTAGAAAGTTAATGGTAATGAACCCAAAATTTTCAACAATCATCCAGAACTAATTGTATTAGAGTACTTACTTGAGGGGGTGAAATAGTTAAAGTATCCTTGATGAGTACCAAAACCACGTTAGCTTAATCCACCATTGACATGAGCTCCTTCAACTTCTATTCAAATTACACACCATCCTAAATCAATTAATTCATACCCTAAAGAATATTCAAAGTAGAAACCTCACGCCAGGAAGAGCATACAATTATTTAATGACATGACCTCTTAGAGAGGTATAGAGCCTTTACATTTCAGTTTTTACCACTTATTTTATTCTATTAATATCATTAATGGGATAATGGAAGGGTTCAAGGGAGTTTAAGGATTTTTCATAGCCAAAATATTTGGTTTTTTCAGAAACAACATGATTTGAATGGTTTTCACATGGCTAGTTCTAGCCATGAATCTCAAATATGTTACCCATATATAAATGTTCATGATTAGGGAAACAATGTTATGGAGGCTATACAAAAGTGAAAAATGATACACACATGTTTTAGAGCTGAAACACATGGCTATCATATGGCTTGTCTAACTGTGTGTCTGTGTGAGGGGGTGGAGTCCTTGGATAGTGATCACTCATGGGATGTGCATGAACTTTTCATCATGCACCTATATTTGTAAGGGATGATTTCTATAGAAAATTACTAGTTCACGGTTGTTGCATGTTTGGTCAACCGTGTTTCCAAACCATGTAACCCTTAAAAATGAGTGAAATTTCTATTTTACCCCTAACTTTTTTAAATATTAACCCCCTATTTTATTTTCCTCCCAACACACATCATCCTACTACTCCACGTGAGAGCTCCAATCTCCCTCAATCTAAGCTTTGAGACATCTCCCTCATACGATGTCTGATTCAAGTGTCGTTTTTCATGTTGTATTCATCTTGGAAAGACATTAAATCCTCTTTATTCCTTTATTCATTTATATTTCCATATAGAATATTAAATCTACATGAGATAATATTCTATATTTTCAGGGTGTTATTCTATTTCCCCAATTTCTCTCATTCTAACATGGATTAATGTATCATAAAAATGAGGAGTCTACTACCCATATAATGTAAGTGATTTATCCCTTTTCTTCAAAAAATTATTTATGTTTATATTATTACATCATCATTCTATGTGAATTTTTTTTTGTAACACTTTACAAATGTTAAATTTATTTAATAAAATTTTTAGTGCTTTGAATGGGTTTTCCTAGCACCCTATCTTACATCATCAAAGGTTTTTTTACCTCAGTGTGAGAAACCCATTAGGTTGTGTCGTATTAAATTCCATTTAACATTATGCCTTGAATGGAATTAAACAACATTTTGAGGTGTGTTAGATTTACTTTATAAACTAAATGGTTTAATGAAATTAAATAAAAACTAATGATGTCAGGTTAGTACTCCTAAGACTAGGATATGTAATTGAGACACCTTCTAAGGTGAGCTGACTTACGTAGGTAAATAAAATTTATAATTGATATAAACAAGAAGTTAATTGAATTGATATGTCACCTAGAACTATTTAATTATGATATGTGATAATGGATACTGCTATCATTATGGATACTTGTTAAGTAATTATATAATTCTTGATTAGGGTCACAAAACTGGAATTATCTTATAGGTGAGGCATTCCCTAAGTGACAAATAGACTTCGATTGTGATTTTACACGGATGGTATCATGGGATTTAACTAATTCATTGATGTGTCTTTAAAGTGGTAGGACACAATTGGATTTTATCTTTATCTTAGATTTTGGATTCCCAGGATTGGCATTGAGGATTCACTTATATTTTCAAATATTAAAAAAAATTAATTCCATGAATGATTCTCCTTAGATTCAGATTGATATTATGGAATACCTTAGTTACTAACTCGTGCTCCTTTCAAGTCTAGAAATAGGTATACTTAGGATAGTGCTTCTTGGTCTCAAGTATTATTTCCCCCTTAGAGTGAACTTACAAGGGTACACCCCTATAGACATTACCTAGTTTAGAAAACATGTATGCCATTAAAACTTATGGAACATTAGATAATTGTTATTATTCATGTACACCTTGGTCATATAACTTTTACCCTATCCTTATAACCATTAAACTAAAATTTTAGTTCTCATATACATTCTGACTTAAGCTAAAATAGGTTGTGCCAGAAGGTTGTCCCACAAGTATCCCAAACTGACATGGGTTATTTATTTACTACTTCATGTTTATTATTTAATACACCCTAAACATTTTATATTCTTAGATTGGATAGTGCTAGAAAACTTTGGTGGTGGACTAATTATATTTACCAACACCCTATTTGTGATGCCAATTGGTACCTGGATAGAATTTATGGATGTAGGTAGGGACAAAGGGAAGCACCCAACTTCGAATGATTGATTTTAGATACTATGATAGAGTACAAAAGAGTATGATTGATCTTGTTCTAATGATTCTATTGGATGTATATTTTATCCTTTTTGTTTATTTTGTATATATTGTACTGTGTATCCATGTTACCCTCATATCCTACATTTTTGTATAGCATTACTACACCATAATTTTTATGTGATACTAGAAATTGTAGACTATTGTTTTTCATATGGATGATTTACTTCCACTAATATTTACACTATTATGATCATGTTATTATATTATATTTCTTCTATTGATTTATCTATTATAACATATGCATGTTATTTTGATCATAATGGTATAGTCTCCCCATCATACCATCATATACCCTTTCTACTAGTCAAAAGCCTCTAGCATGCAAGGAGGAACACTTGAGGACATGTGGCCAACTGGGTTCAGTTACAAATGAGTGAACTGAGTCCAGGATGTTACAAGTGGTATCAGAGTTGTTTCTTTTCTATTATCTTACTATATTGGGTTGGTAAATAGGTGACTAGGAATTTTTTTGAATTTTTTAATGAGCCTAAGACTGGGAGTAGCTGACCCATGGATAGAGAAAAATCCAAGTTACATGGGGTGAGTCTTGTTATTCTAGTTTCTGGTTATTACAATTATAATATTTCACCATCAGGTGACAAACACGATTTGTCAAATTATTACAAGGATAATGGATTTGTTACCATTTAATAGGTATATAAATGTGGTATTAATCACGCATCATTATGGAAACCAAATGATATGTATCATGTATGTACCAATCCACATTTAATTTCTTGTGATCTTTTTCTATTATATATTGTTGATGCCTTTACTGTGATATTTGAAATTGGAATAATGTATCTTGTAGGGTAAAAGGAAACGATTTTTTTTAAAGTGTCTACCCCAACCTAAATGATTTTTCCAACATAGCTTGAGGTTGGAACCTTAATTATCCAATTATCACATGATTGAGCTGTGTAACCATGGATACACAAGCCGATACATTAGTTGATTTTTATTTCATGAATTCTAATTTTAATTTATAAATAATGTAGTTCTATAAATTGGGAGTGGAAATTCATATAATAAAATCATATTATTTGGATTTTTAAATCTTGATATCCAATGTAATATGTCTCGTTACAGTTACATGGTGTTCCAATTGTATATTATAAAGTCATAACATTATAATTGGGGAATGGTAACTCATCTAGTTGAACCATGACACACACACAAACATATATATATATATATATATATTGAATTTTAATTATTGAATGAAATGGTTTTCATTAATTGGGGATTCCAATTTCAACTTAAAGGCTCTTTTCCTCAATAATGTTCAATTAAAAATCCATATACTGAAACCTCTGATATAAAAAGGAGAACTTTCCTTTGACCCAACCATAGTAGTGGTAAGATGGGAGTATCTCTTGTGGTCCTTCATGATCTTAAAGCTCACCTAGACCTGGACTTAGAATTAGGTAGTCAGGTGTTATGTTTGTGTAGGTAGGCCTGTCCCTATCCTATTCTTATAACCATTATATATATTCCGAAGGAATCCTTTTGGTATTGTAGAGATATTCCCCCATGATGGCCTTGATATGTGCACTATGTGGGAGGTTATGACCATGCTTTAGATGGGTGGGCCTTGAGTTGCAAATATTATCTCCCTCTATACCATATGAAACACCGCCTACTATTACTAATCTAGGTGTCAATGATTAGTTTTCATAGGGTTTATCATGATTACTACAATATATATATGGGGCTCCATGACTTTCCTCCTATATGGAAGAGTTGACTAGTCAGTTCTAATAGCAGTACCCTCCATCCTTTTCTGGGGAATGCGGTATTTATGTTGTTGAGTCATGGGTATAAACCATGTTATCTATCTTATAACATCAAGATAAACCTACCTAAATATTGTTAAATCTTGAAACATATATGATTAGAGAATCTTCAAAGATATGGAAGGATGTTTTAACCCAACATGACCTGCAATAAGTTATGATATGGAAGAATTTCCAAACAGTCTTCTATGATTGATACCTTCCTGATACACTAAAAAGTAACTAGGAGAGATAATTTATGCACTAAGAGTAGGTAACCCTATAATTTATGAATTAAAATACTCGTTTCGTAGATATTTATCATTTTGTTCCATCTCTCCTTGGTGACAAGCTATTTTGGGCTTGGAGATTTGAGGATGGGATCATGTATGTCATATGATCTCATGTGAATGTGTTTTGGTTGAATAACATCACTAATATAGTGAACCAATCCCTCATCAATGAGCATAAACTTAGAAAATATGAAGATATGTGGAAAATTAGTTTATTACCATGATAGGTAAAAGATTTATATAGAAGCATGAAGTGATTTTTTGAGCCTTCTCATGGAGGCATAATTAGATTGAGAGTGGGCTAGAGTATCCCTGTGATCTTTCACCAATATGGTGTTTTCATAAACACAAAGCCTCACTCTAGTAAATACCCTAATGAATTATAGATTGTGTAAAAGTGGGTAATATTTAGCGGTTTTATAGTAATTATCCTCTAATTGATAGTGTGAGAGGATCTATAATGACTCCAAGTCCCAGAGTGAGATTGAAGGCTCCACATCAGGATGAAAGATGGGGTAATATCATTCATTCAGTCAAAGGTGGTGGATGAGGGTTAGTAATTTAGGCTTCTAATATGCATTTATAATAGGTAGGACCTAATCAGGGTAGTCAGGTTGTGACTCAGGGCTATAGATAAGGCTATATTTCTTCAGTGTAGCCTACTCCTGATGAGTAGAGTGTCATTCCTTCTAAGTACAAGGTATAATTTTAGTATCCTCTACTTTAGTGTCTTCATTTTTTGACATATGTTCATCCCACTACTTCATATTTTTGGTAATTATGAAATTTATTGGTCTCAATATCATGTATCTCTAGGGATTGGTGACTCCAGAGACTCTATTGGGAGTTAGATCATAAATTTTACACCAAAGTAGGGAGTTTCCCCTTCAAGTGGGAAATTATCATTTCATATGGAATTATTTCATCCTCAAGATTATAGGTTTTAAAATTATTCTTAGGATTGACTTATTATCTCCTTACCATTCTCATTTTTATTAATATTTTCAAATGGTGTCCTTCATATCACTCAAAGGATGTAATTATACTCATAAGAGTGAATAGGATATTTAGGAAAGCTAATATGGACCTGAGCATCATGGGATGGGTAGAGTGACCACCTATATTTATAGTCTTTTCTAGATGACTAGTAAGTAAAACATATATATTTCCCACCACTGGTGGGTCATTTTAGGGAAATCTCCCCAAATTAAATTTTAGGGAAACCTCCTAAGAGAGTGGTAGAATTTACCACTAAGATAGTGATAGGATAAACCATAGTATCAATTCCAACATAGAGTATAGATACTACAATGTTATAGGATCTACAGAGGTAGTTAGAGGATTTCAAATAATATGGGTTGTACAACTTAGTACTTCACCATGGGGTTCACTAAAATTTTTCTATGAGATAGTGAATGGGACCCTCAGGATTTTTATTAATAATCAAAAATTGAATCAACTTATGTTTAATAATTCATATACACTTCCATGTATAGAATACCTCTTATATTAGCTCTAAGAATTATTATTTTTCTCAAAAATTGATTTTAGTTCAGGCTATCATCATGTGAGGATAAGAACCTAAAATATACCATGTACATAATTTCATAGTATATATGGACTTTATGAGTATTTAGTCATTCGTTTTAGTCTCATGAATATTCTATCAGTTTTTATAGGCCTGGTGAATTGGGTTTTCCATCTGCACCTGGATTCATTCATTGTGGTTTTTTGTAAATGATATATTGGTGTATTCTCACACTTTATGTGATCATGAAAAACACATTAACGCCATATTTAGTACAATTATATAGAATAGGTTTTATTCCATGCTCACAAAGTTCCACTTTTTGATCAAAAAAGTTCAATTCTTTAGCCACATCATAAGGAGGCCACCTCGCTCTCGCTCTTGCCTTTCTTCTACGGCGTAGGGTATGTCTGTGCCGCTTCCTCCCCTCCTCTAACTGCTTTGTCCGGGGAGGGTGGTCCCTACTTCTCCATCCCATTCGATTCCCCCTCACTTACCCTCTTTCTCCCCTTTCACAGATCCATCCTCCCTTCCTCCTTTCTCTCTGATCGATATAATCCCTAAGGTTCAATCCTTAGTTAATGGTGTTCCTTCGGTTCATATTTCCCCTCTGGAGTTCACAGAAGAATCTGCATGACTGGATATCACATTGGTAGCCCGATTTGGAAGGGATCTTCCATCGGTCGATGCGTTTGATCGATTTCTCTTCTCCTCCTGGAATTTTTAGGATCGTGTTACGATAGGCCTTTTAGATGCGAGACATTTATAGCTTCGATTATATAATGAAGATGACCTTGTGTATGCTTGGGCCTTTGATTATCATTCTATGAAGGGTTTCAGGTTCTCTTTATTCTGATGGACCTTCAACTTTCACCTGAGATGCGATCCTTCGACCTGACCAATCTGGATATCCTTTCCTGGTCTCCAATTGTCATTTCAGAACCTAGCGATCCTCCGGTTGATAATAAATCTGGTTGGATGCCACCTTTTCTCTGATTCCCACACCAAGGTCGTCTTCCACCTAGTTGAGCCAAGGATTTGTGTCTAAGTTGATTTATCGAAAGACCCTATGGAGTCCATTGTCATCGAAATTGAGGGAGAGCTTCGCTGGCTTCAGAAGGTACGTTACGACTGCTGGATTTCATTTTGCTCGGGTTGTTACCATATAGGACATGATGTTTCCAGGTTCTGATGAAGCCTCTCCGGTCGACTCGGGTCTGGTCCTTCCAATATTATAGATGATGGAACCATTTATGTATGTAATTTACCTGTTGGAGCCCTCACAGAGAAGGAGGACGTTCTTGTGGACCAGTGTTGTATTAGGGATTCTAAGGGGACCACTGATCCTCCGTTTTCCATACAGAATAAGGGAAGGAGTTTGAATGAAAATCCAAAGGTGGTTGATGTGTTTGATCGGATAAAACAAAACTTGGGTTTACCATTGAAGGAGCCGTGTTCTAATGAAGAACAACAGGCCCACACTGGTTCTGAGTAGACATCTACTATAAGGTCTACAATGGAGATAAAGAAACTCCCTCAAAGTGAGCATGAATGTTCTGCAATAGAGGCTGGCAAGCAGGCCGAACCACATGGTAATTCAAAGGAGGTGCCTCTGTTGTATACTGAGGTGCCCCCTCCTGATAAAAGGAGGACTGAGGAGGGCAGTGTGGCTGAGCCTACTAGGATACAAAAGGTGCCAAGGGTTGCTGATGCGGTGCCTATTATAGGGAGTCGGGAGGAGGGGAGTGTGTTGGGTCCCTTCGACCCAAACATTCTCTAATCCCCATCCTATCTGAAGGATGCATCTGCAGGGGAAAACAAGCGGTTCCCCAGTGAGCTGAGCAAGAAGTTTGGGATGAAGCCTACCAATGAAGGCCCGAGGGTTGAGCTAAGGAACCACTTTGATTTTCTGGTGGATCAAGATCAAGTAGTGTTGCATGAGTAGGATGATTCAGGTGCTGATAGCTTTAGCCAAATATCAGCAGACAGCTGAGATCGTTTCCAAGGGAAAGGTCCTCACATCCCTAAAAGGAAAAAGGGGATCAAAGGAAAGCGTGACTCTGGAAAATGCATTGTGGTTTAGGGGAAAAACAAAGGGACATAAATACTATTCTTACCTGCCAAAACCAATGGAAACCAGGTCGGCCAAGAAAGGAGGAATAAATGAAAGAAAGGCCCCACAAGATAGAGATAACGATGATCTAATCAGAGAACCAAAGGTAATAGAATAAGAGGTAGGGGAATTCCTGAAGCTCATATTTCACTCCAAGGAATAAATGATTGAGAAACACGTGAGTCCCAATGCCTCAATTGAGGAAATTACTAGAATTTATGAAATAATGTTGCAAGTTGAGGCCACTGAGGAGCGGGAAGCGTTGATTGACAAGATAGATCGAATAATTGCTCGGGGATTCAATCAAGGAAAAATGTCTCTGGAAGAATTCATTCAGACAATGGAAAGGATGATCTCTCATCTCAAAGAACATCTCAGGGTGGATCCAAACACACAGGTTAGCACCTTGCACAGGTAATTATATAGAGTGGCTGATTTAAATAACCTTAGTCTGGTGTTTAACAATTTTGTGAGATCCTTTATCACGTAGTGGTTTTGGATTTCTGAACGATGGTTTCCCACTTGTCCTTAAAGTGTATTTTTAATAAAAATTTATATTTGGTGGTGGTAAGCCACATCATTTCTAAATCAGGGGTATTTTTGGATCCAAAGAAGGTGAGAGTTATGGTTTCCTGTGAACAACCCTAGAATGTCTTTGATATCAATAGTTTCTTAGTGATTTATAGGTATTATAGGAATTTTATATGGGATTTATCACACCTTTTAGAACCTCTTATTAGATTCAAAAATAAGGGTGTAAACTTCCTATGGTTTAAAGAATGTGAGAAATCCTTTTAGGAGTTGAAAGGAATATTACTTCAGTATCAAACCCGATTCTTCTAGAGTCAAGTAGAGGCTATAATGATTAATGTGATGCATTGGGAATTATTTTGGGATTAATTATAATGTAGACATAATGAGTTATAGTATATAGTTCTTGCTAGGTGATACCTCATTAATAGCATTACCTAACACAAAATCTCAAGCTAGTAGTTGTGTTTCATGACTTGAATTTTTGGAGGCACTACTTACTCAGAATGTACTTTGTAGTGTATACAGAAAAAAGACCCTAAAATATATATTTATCTAGTGTAATTTTAACCTCAGACAACAAATTTGGGTTTAATACCTATAATATTTTGATTTTTAACATTATTTTATTCATGGGAAAGGTAATGAAGTGGATGATTATCTAAGTAGAAAGACTCAGGCACAACCAATTCATGAGGCCGGTAGTGAGTGTCAGTTGATGGATTTATTTTTAAAGATACATATTTAAATTAAGGATAGTTGCGGGTAGTGTGTTCTTAATGAATTAGTAGTGACCTCATCACTTCTGTATGAATTGAATATGTTTCGGTTTTATAATATTGAAGGCATAGTCCTAAGGGATAGTATTTCAGACAAGGACCCTCCACTAGGTTGGTTCATTGATGAGGATGAGATTTTGCAAAATCATGGGTTCATTTGGGTTCCTACAAATGATTGAGAGGATTTTATATGAGATTGGAATTCCTTTAATTGGGTAGTAAATCATGTTCTTACAAATATTTTCATGGATTATTTCACCAGTATTGGTGGCCTAGTATGAAGAAAGAGATTATGGGTTTTGTTACTTGGTGTTCCACCAGTCAGTAGGTGAATATGGAACAATAGTGACCTACTAGGATTTTGAGGACATTATCTATTACATTATGGAAATGTTAGTAAATCCCCAATGATTTTTTAATGGCGTTATAGAGATCCCCAAAAGGTTATTATGTAGTATGGGTGATCTTTGATAGGATGAAAAAGTTCATCCACTTCTTTCCTATTTAGGATACATTTTCAATGGATGAGATACGAATGATATATGTTAATAAGATCATATGACATCATGGAGTCACATGTAATATCATATCAGACAAGGCAAATTGATTCTATTTTTTTTGGGGTTTCAAAAGGATTTGGGATCACATGAACTTTTGACTACAAACTTTCACCCTCAGACCAACATCCAGTATGAGCTTACTATATAGGTGTTGGAGGACATGATTAGAGAATGCGTACTTGATTTTAGAGGTTCTTGGGTGAAAAAATTACCAATTTATAATTTTTTTTATAATAACATCTTACATGCAACCATACATGTGGTTATTTATAAGGACCTATATGGTAGGTTGTGTCATTAAACCATGTGCTAGTTTGAATCAAGAGAGGCAGTACTAATGTGACCTCATGTTGTTCAAGAGACATTATATTATGTATATATTGTCAAGAATTACATGGATATAGATCAATATAGGTATAGTTATTATGTCTATCATCATTTCCAACCTCTATAGTTTAAGGTGGGATGTTGGGTCATTTTTCATGTTTTCCCAGATTGGGGCATTAGCATATTTAAAGATAAAGGAAGCTGGAAACTAGGTTCACTAGATCCTTGGAGATTTTAGAGAGAGTCGAGATAATATCCTATCAGTTTTAGTTACTTCATAGGTATCATTCCTTGCATAATATGTTCCATGTTTCACAGATTCACCATTACTATTTAGACCCATCTTCTATTTTCCTACTTAATTAGGGGGAGTTTGATGCTGATTCCTCTTTTTAGGAGTGTGTGGTGAGTTTCCAGGAATGAAGAATGAAGGGTCTATGAGGTGGGTTAGTTACTATAGTTTGGGTTCTATAGAAGCATGGTTATTTCCAAGAATAAACCTAGGAGATAGATTCTGACCTACGTGCTCAGTGGCCATAACTATTCTCAGATGATGCTCATACACCCTCAGAAGGGAAACTTAGGGATGATCCATTTTAAGGAGGGATGGTTTTATTGTCCTATATTACAAAATAGGTTTGGATCCAATAAAGTTTAGTTTAAACATCTTATTTAATTCTTATTATATCATTTAAGGTACCAAGTAATGGTTTAGGAGCTTCAAGGGATTATTCAAGGCCTAGATCTCTAGTTATTTGAGAAACAATATCGGTGAAAGGTTGGAATGCAGTTAGTGGTAACTGTGAGGATCAACCATATGACTCATATATATATGATCATGGTTATTAAAACCGTGCGAGGGATTTCACACAACAATGAAAAATGGTGAAGATGTGTTGCATAGCTAAAATTCACAGTTATCACATGGTTTGTCTAACCGTTCACCTAACCCTATGAGTAAGTGGAATCCTTGGATAGTGATCACACATGAGTTGTGAATGGGTTTTCAATTATGTTCCTATCCATCTAAGGTTTGAGTTCCATTTTATTGTATTGGTGCACGGTTGGTGCATAGTTTGTCCAATCGTGTAGCAAAACTATGTGACCCCATAAAATGGTTGAAATTCTCATTTTACCCCTTCATTATATAAATCTTAACCCCTCGTTTATTTTCCACTCAATATACAACATCCTCATCCTCTATTTGTGAGCTCCCATCTCCCTAAATATAGTATTTGATCCATCTACCTCATATGACGTTTGATTCAAGTGTCATTCATCATGTTGGATCGATCTAAGTAAGACCTTCAATCCTCATTCTTCCTTTCATTTTTTTTGTAACCATATAGAATGATAAATATATGTAAGATAATATTCCCTATTTGTTTGGGTATTTTTATTTTTCTATTATTTCTCACATTTATCCTATATTAAAGGCACATAATGGATGAATATTATACTATTAATATAGGGTAGTAATTTTAGCGCTTTTCCGCTAAAAGTATAGATGTTTATATTATGGCCTCATTATTCTATGCATCAGACATTCCTTGAAAATATTTCCGAATATTAAATTTATTTAATAAAATTTTCAGTTTAATTGGATTTCCATTCACCCTAAATTACATCATCACATTTTTTACCATACCATGAGAGACACCATAAGGTATATCACTTTAAAGGCCATTGAATATTATTCATTGAATGTAATTAAACCACCTATTGAGGTGTATTAGCTATAATTTATAAATGAAATGATTTGATGAAATTAAATCAAATTGAATGATACCATACTAGGAGTCCTAATCCTAGGATATGTAATTGAACCAACTTATAAGGTGAGTTGACTTGACTATGTAAATAAAATAGATAATTGATATAAATTAGAGGTCAATAGAATGGATATTTCACCTAGAAGTTTTTAATTATGAAATGTAATAATCATTATTATTGTCATTATGGATACTTCATGTGTAATTATATCATTATTGATTAAGTTCATGGTCCTTGACTTTTTTTAAAGGTGAGGCATGCCCTGAGTGATACTTAAATTCATGTTGTGGTTTTCCTTGGATGGGCTCATGGAATTCCCTTAATGTGTCCGAAAATTGGTAGACCACACTTGGATTTGATTATTTTCTTAGATTATGGATTCCCTAATTTGGAACTAAGGACACCTATACTTATGGAAATTAAATAAATTGAATTCCTTGGATGATTATCCTTGTATTTATCTTGATATTATAGAACACCTTGGTTACTACCTTGGTATCCTTTAAATTCTATAATTAAGGCTAATTAGAACATTATCCTAGGGCTCAGGTAGTATTTTCCTCTTAAGGTGAACTACCAGGGGTACACCCCTATGGAATTAACCCAATATATAAAACATACATTCCATGGAATCTTATAGAACTTTATATGACTATCATTATTCATGGACACCTTGTTATGTACCTTGGGTCCCAACCATATAAACATAAACCTAAAATGTAATTTCTTAGAGACATTCTTCCTTATGACAATGAAATTAGTGTTGGATGGGTTTCCCATAAGGAACCTATACTAGAATGGGGTTTTTATTGACTACTTTACATTGATTATTACATACAACCATATTATTGTATATTAGATGACTGGATAGTGACAAATTCCATTGTTGGTGGCCTCCTAATATTTACTCACACACTGTTCAAGCCACCAATTAGTTCCTGGATACACTTCATAGATTAAACTAGTGACAAATGGAAGCACTCATCTATGGATGCTTGATTTTATATTCTTTGGTTGAGTATGGGATTAGATGTCCTAGATTGTGATTGTGATGCTTTGGACCTAGATTATTCTATTTTTGTTTATTTTGTATATCATGTACTATATATTCCTATTCTCATTATATCTCCCATTTTTGTATAGCTTCATTACACCATATTTTTTTAGGATACTGTAAATTTTTTACGATTAGTTTTTGTCTAGATGATTTAATTCCGCTTTTATTTACACTGCTATGCTCTCACTATTTTATTATCTTACTTCCATTGATTTATTTATAATAACTGCTCTTTGTCACTTTGATCATGAGTTTATAGTCACCCCAACCTACAATCATAAACCCACACGTCTAGTTGGTATCCTCTTGAGTATGGGGAATCGGCCTTTGCGCCACATGGATAGCCAGGTTTAGTTACTTATGAGTGAATTGGGTCCAAAAAGTTATAATTTGATGAAAAAATATGAATTCTTAAAACAATTGGCTATGTTCCTATCAAATATTTCAATCCCAAGCACTCTAAATTTATAAAAAGATCACTGAGAAGTGATTGCAGAGGCCCTGTTAATCCCTCAAGATTTCAAAGATGAGGTTACCACTGCTGAAGTATATCATGTTGATATCGATCTCATGGAGTGTCATGAAGTTATCTCATTCACCGATAAAGACATGGATACTATTATATAGGGACATATTAGACCCTTATGTATATCTAGAAAGCTATATTACATTAGAATCTTCTGATTTTTCATTTATAATGGCTTACGAATAAACCTAATTCTAGTCTGAATGCTTCATAAATTGGGTTATAATGAATTTTTCTTATCCCCTTCTAGTCTAACACTTCATATTTGTGAAAAGAGTGATAAATGTACTCTTATCCAAATAAATATTAGAAATAAATTTTGGAGCCTTGTATATAACTCGGAATTCCTAGTTTTTTGATAGGATGTAACTTTAAACATCCAACTAGGTAGGCCTTGGTTACATAAACATGTGGTAGTACTTTAATCATACTATCAATTTCTCAAATAATATTTTAATGGAAAAATTGGGACATTGTACTGTGATACATCTCTATACAAATCTTGTGAATATCGTTATATCGATGCAGGGTTTAAATGGAGGGAGGGAAACAACCCATGATAATGATGTCACTAAGGTTTCTACCCAAAATGGTCTATAAATGACCCTGAATAACCCATTTAAAGAGCTGGGTAATGAATACATATTTCCAATCAACCAATTAAAAAAATCCAGTTAGTATTTGGGAATATATTCATCAAATTTTATGATATGAGTTACATCAAATGAACTTGAAAATATAGAACATGTCTTTAATATTTGTAACAGCAACAACACCCAAGGTAAAATTTCCCTAGTTTTGTCCCCAATGCTTGATAAGGCCCATACATCATCATTTGAGTCAGAATACATGCTCATGTCATTGATAGATGGTGGAAATACCCCCCACTTAATATACTAAATGTTAGGATATTGATGCCTCTTCTAGCTCTTAATATCCCCCTTTTTCACCCATTCCTCAGAAGATTTGTGTAGATAAATAATAATAGGTTCTCAAAGACGCCCCTTTATAATTTTAGGAATGTATCTTCACTACTATTAATTAGCTTCAATAGATAAATCTGGGTATAGAGAAAGGTAAGTGATGTATGATGATCAGAACGACCATGTATTGTGAATATCAAGAGTTATATGCCTATTTATTAAAGTATAAATGATATTTGTTCACTTGTAATTACATGTAAATTTCATGACTTGATCCTGATGTATCCACCCACCACTTGGGTTGGCTAAAAGATCAATGCAACTACAAGGAGGAAGCCATAGGAATGCATCCAACTCATATTTACAAGGTTGGAGTTGAATTTAATAAGCTCATAAAATATTACTTCAATTGATAGGTTCAATACCGTGAGTGGTTCACCACTATTTTGTTGTTGAAGAATAAAAATGGGCATGTCATATTTTGCATCATTTTTAGGGATTTCAAATAGAATTTTCAAAAATATTATTTCCTACTTTTGATTATAGAACATTGAATTGATGTAATTTCTAAAAATTGATCCCTGTCCATTACGGATGGCTATTCATGATATAATCAAGTCTTTATATCCCTTAAATATTAAGTTTCCACTACTTTTAGGTGACCCCAAGTAATATATTACAATCGGGTGATTCCTTTTGATTTGAAGAACATTGGTGCAACATACCAATGTTCCATGCATCGTATTTTCAAATCCTTCATAAAAAATTATATTGAGTATTATATTGATGATTTGGTGGTAAAATCACATTAATATTCTGATCATATTTCTAATCTTTATATTATTTTCAATAATCTATGACAACATATCTTAAAAATTAATCCCTTAAAATTAACATTCAGTATTACTTCATGAAATTTTATTGCCTTTTTTGTATTCCATCATGGAAATGAATTTGACCCTGATAATACTAGGGAAATCTTTGTAATTTCACCTCCTAGAAATATCAAATATTTGAGGAGACTTAAAGGATGACTCTCCAATGTTTAATTCTTCATATAAAATCTCATAGGAAATTTTTATCCCCTCAATAGGCTAATGAAAAATGGAATCATCTATCTATGAACTAATTATTGTCAAGAATCCTTTTACAGTCTCAGGACATATATTTTGAGTCTAATGATGATAGTTTCTTCTATCAAAGTAAATACACTGATAATATATGTGACAACCTTATAGTAATTACTGGGTGATTTTCTTGCACAAACGAATGTTGCTAGAAATGTGAATAGTCTTTATTATCTAAGTAGAATCCTACTCAATACTTAGACTTGATATTCGAATACTGAGAAGAGTTTCCATGTGTAAATTATTCTTGTTAAAAATATGAATAACTAATTATAGAACCATGAGTTCCACATGGTCTCTCATAATGACTCGCACAAATATATCCTCATCTGTCCTGTACTAACTGGATTCTTTGCATGGTGGGTGTTCATTTTGTAGCAGTTTAACATATGTTTCATAACATAAATTAAATAAAAGGGTGCGTGTTAGTGTATTTCCTTTCATGACATCATCTTGTATAAAAAATTCCATTTAATACTGAATTTACTGATAAATACATATTCTCCATTCAAGACTTCCCCCATACATGGGAGATTTACTATTACGGAACTTCTAAAAGCCAAATGAGGGAAATATTGGAAAACCCCAAACTCAATAGAGTCAGTTTGGGAGTCATTATTATATCTTTGTAAAATGAAATTATACCTTACTTCTTCTTATTGTTAGAAGGTTTCACAAAAAATGAGGTAGAATACCAATCCCTCATTGGAAGATTATAACTGGAAATGAAGATACATGTGGCCCACCTAAAATTCAAAGGTGATTCAGAGTTGGTAATACAGAAGATCAACAATGATTATATTATTTGAATGGAATATTTTATTCCCCTTATTAACTATGTGTGAGGTTTTATTGTGTAGTTTTCCTTAAAGAAAACATTAAATCATGTCTCATGCTCAGATATTGTTTAGGAATATTCATTAGCCAATACATATACAACCTTAGAAAATCTAGCCTAGGATAAAATGATCATCAACATATTTCACCATAGAATAGTCTATATGTTCATTACTAAAAATATTGAAGAAATAAATGAGTTCAATTATATCACTGAACAAGATAATTATGGAAATTGATAGATGACACCCATATTAGACTACCTCCAATGTGAGATTATTCTCTTGGATAGAGTAATAAAAGAGAAAATCTAATGGTAGGTAGTCAACTTTACTATTTATGACATCCTAAATCATTATAAGGCCCTATATAAATGAGGCTTTAATATATTTATCCTTCAATGCATTAAAGGAGGGCAAATTATTTAACTTATAAAAGAAGTCCATGTTGGTGCATGTGGAACTCATCAATCAGGGATGAAGCTTTCTAATCAATTCATGATTCTTGGGTATTTTTTTCATCAATGAAATGATATTTTAAAAAATTCATGAAAATGTTTTGTTTCTATCAAATACACGATAACATTATCCATCAACCCCTCGATATGTTGAAAACTTTAAATTATTATGGTTATTTTCAATATTAGAAAGGGATTTTATAGGGAAATATCCCCTAGATACATCCAAGTAGTTTAAGTGAATATTTACAACTGTTGAATTCTTCTCCAACTGCGTTGAGGTTATACACCTCATGGAATTTGAGATAGAGAGCATTATCAACTTTGTAAAGTCTAATATCATCACCAGATTTGTTTTCCATAACACAAAACTGCTAGACAATGACACTAATTTATGTTCTTCTAAATTGAAAAGGATGTTTCATGATTATAATATTATGTGTAACCATTCATCTTGCTATCATGCAGTAGAAAATGGGAAGATAGAAGGTTTTAAAAAAACATTATCACACATAATCCTAATGATGTTAGACAACAAAATAAATCATATCCTAAAAAATATATGTATTAAATATTGGAATATCATACCACAACTTATACTACCATACAAGAAACATTATATTCACATTCATGTCAGACAGAGGTAGTTCTACCTATTAATATCTAATTACCTTCACTCTGCATTTCAATTTAAGATTATATATCTATAGATAAGTAATATCAAAATTGATTAGATGAATTAGAATGAATCGGTGAAAAAATATTGTATACTATACACTATTTAGAGGTTCCCTCAAACCAAAGAGCTTGAGATTTTAGCAATAACTTTTTACTGGCTTCATTCCTATAAAGGGAACTAGTTTTTGATCATAGAACCTCGATGATACATGGGAATAAACCTTTGAAACTTGAACCAAAATTGGTGGTACATTTTTTCATTCATAAGGTCTAATCCAATTGTGAATTTTTAGTAATAACCATGTATGGGAAGAATATCACACCCCTACCAATGTGAAGTTCCTCAAGAAATATTTTATATAATCCAAAACCATGTTCCTAGATGATAGAACTTAAAAGGAACAATTATTGGGAAAAAAATTGATTCTAAAATAAAAAAATGATTCATCTTGGTCGCCTGATGTAAAACTATAAATCACATTGGTCCTAGATTAAAGACCTTAAATGGAACAATTATTGGTCAAAGATATATGACCATAAACTAAAACAATAATTCATCTTGGTCACATTATTTTAAACTATGGGAAAAAATATTGGACACATGACACTAAATAATATGGAACCATGGTCCTAAATTCAATACCTTAAAAGGCATATTATTAGTCAAAGATATGAGACCGTAAAATGTAGCAACTATTCTCCCTCACAATATGATATTATACCACATGTCAAAAATCCTTATTATAGGACATTAAAAAACATTTTAAACTATTCCTCATCATCATATGACATAAAACAACATTTTGATGTTTCCCTAGCTTGATAAGACCTCTACTCCTGGTTTTGGTCTCCTACCACACCTTCTTTTTGGGAACTATATTTGACTTCATTTATATTTACATGATACATAGAGATACTCAAACCTCCTGTCTCTATCCCAATCATTTACTCAAATCCCAATGATGAGATTTCATAGGATTTAATTGGGTACACATGAGTGCCTCAATTCACATTGGGATTGTGTTTCCTTGGCTAGTATTCTCACCTATCATTGATCAAAGCTACATGACCTTAAACTATAGAAACCATTTGTCCTAGTATTATGAAGATAAACTATGGGACCTTGTCAATATCATATTATGTTAAACTATAAAAGAACATATTTTTGGTTTTGGGACTCTAAAACTAACAAGAAATCATTCTTATTAACCACTTGACATTAATCTATAAGACAACACCTCCACTAAAAGATAAAAATTCACATGTTGCACATTAGAAACAATAATTGGCTGGAGTTTTAATATAATTTGGATAATCCTTTAGTTTCTTATAATTTATCATAATGATAATGACTCATGTGAGATTAGAGATTTCAAAAAACTATTCTAATTTTTATAATTAAACCACACCCTGACAAGAGTTAGGGAATATTTGTTCCATCATACATGACCTTAAACTACTTAGAGTAAAATACCTTGTATGGATTTTTCTTCATTTATATATAAACTAAATCTATGCAAGTATTATCTAGCTTAGATATATGTGTTTGTTTATTCTCATTCGGATGAGATATGTAGTGTTTCGTGGATCTCTTACCTCAGGTTTAACAGTGATGTCTATAAAAATATCCTCTCTTGTATATGAGCAAGTTCTATGTAGGAATGTCTAACTTGGTTTCTTTAATTTATAGGCCCATATTTAAAAATTACCCCTTCTTCCATATGTGGGTCAGATCTATGAAAAAATAAACATATTCCATAGAAATACATGTGGCTCAACTCTTATTCTGATGATATGTATAGAGATTTTTGGATCCCTATCTTAATCCAAACCACAAAGTCTGAAGAATTTATTCTCCTTATGTATGATTCATACCTATGTTGGGGACTTTTTTCTAATAACTATATGAATATTGATTCTTCTATTGATGGGATATGCAGTGATTCCTGGATTCCCTATCCTAGGACTAGACAAAAAAAATAAAATATCATACAAATTCCACTTTTCATTGTATATGACATAGATCTATAAAGGGAAACCATAAAAAGACCCATGTGAAGTTTGGTATTGAAATATAAATGGGATTAAAATAAAAAATTCATGGATATATCAATTATAAATACTTACATAATTGTTTTGGAACATCTTATTTTCCTAAACTACACTTTAGAACCTGAGAAACTTGGATATTCACGATCCTTCCTTGGTTATCAGTAACAAGAGCATCTGAATCTGAAGAAAACCTCTATTTTGAACATTTATACTATACCCTTGATATGGATCTATATATACACCTTTGATATGGAATTTTATCTAGAGGAATCTATGTATTTAGGAGAAAATTATTTGGTCTCTATATACCTTGATAAGACTGTAACGAAAACCACCTTTAGAATATTTTATTCTGTTAATCTTTTCCTATATGTACTATACCATCACATCAGATACAATAGCCCCAAGATTATGACTTAAAAATTATCTTATCATATTTATTATATATTATAATCCTCTTTTTCTAGTAATCTTTATATGGGAATTATCCCCAAAACTATTGGTCAAAGCAGATTGACCTTGAACAATAGTAATCATCAGTCAAAGCAATATGACCTTAAACTGTAGCCACCATTGGTTTGAATTTCATGACCTTAAATTCAAAAATAGAGAGATATAAAAGTAATTATAATTAGAATCCATATAGGGGATTATATAAAAATATTCTAGTCTATTCTCACTAGACACACACTTTATATGACCTCGGAAAAAAGTTTCCTAAAAAATTCAAAAGATACAAAACTTGTTAGGTCAAAAACCCACAAAAAAAGCTCAAAAAATACCAGTCTCACTAACTAAGTCCTACTTATATCTAGATTAAGAAATATTTATGGTAGAAATAGAAAAGATACAAATCTTGTGGATTCCTCCAAAAATATTTATAAATATTAATGTTATTCTCCCTAGGTCCCTTGGACTAAGAAAAAGGAAGAGAATAATTATGTTCTTGGAACATCAGTTTAGAAACTACCCAAAAAAATTGTAAAATCATGAAAAGAGATCATTAATTAAAATATTCCAACTCTAGTGTTTTAGTGACGGTAATTATTCACATACCTATATTTGATACATGCCTAAAAAAATATCATTTCGACTTAAGTATTTCGAATTATGACAGATATTATTATTTGGTGGTTAGATGAATTAATATATCTTGGTATTACTTTTAAAATCATTGAAAGTTGTTATGAGATGCTATTCAAGATAATATATAATATGTATAACTGGGAGAAACTATTTTTTCAATTATTAATTAAAAATGTTATAAAGTGGAACATCCACAACCTAGAGTCTCCCAAAATAAAAAAACACTTCTATTAGAGATCATGCTCATTAGATTCTGAAAGTTAAATCATTGCATGGTAAAAATATTTTATGGATTAGAATAAAATAGTAATTTTTTATTTTTTTATGTATCGACACATAGTGATTATTCCCACTCAATAATCCCCAAGCCTTCTTTCTCTACCTCATTTACTAGCCATTTTTTATCATCCATTACTTCAACATTGACCAGTTCTTAGTTGATCCAATCCAATTCCTAATGAACTCGTTCTAACTATTAAATAGGTTATTCATATATGTATCATTGTTCTATAACATGACCCTATCAACTTTCCACCACTATGACCTTTTCAGAAGCATCACTAGGTAGGGTATTTATGGTCATTACAAAACATCTCATAGACTATACTTTTGCAAGTTTTAATTGAAGCACACTCACTCACACTCAAGTAAAAATCCTCTATTTCATTTTTGAATGTATGGAATGGTATTCAAACCCTCCATACCCTAGAAAAGAGAATATATGGTATAATATGCGCAATTTTTCATACATGTTTGGCAGAGGGGTTTGATAGACCAATATTATTATATCTCAACGTATAGTTTTCTAAGAAATGGGAACGATTTAAAGGGATTATTTATAAAATTTAGAATCTCTCTTGAAAGGGAGGATATATTTAGGGACAATGTTGACTGGAGAACACCTGGCTTCAACACCTTCAAAATGATCTAGTTATATAGCAGTAGATATCATTACCACCTCAATAATCTAATATATATAGATGATATCTTGCACTTTAAAGGTATGTACCAATATTCTTGAAAATAAATGTTTAAATCAATTAGTTCCAAATAAATATATATCTAAGGAGGTATATTACTCACCTTCACCCACTGAAGCAATAGCCTTTATAATTTTTGTTGCCACATTAGATGCTATAATAGATTCTATATTTACACCTAGAAAAATAATTCTTGAATACACCCATGATTCATGCATACCAAATGTATCACTCTCAAGATCTGAACAATGTAATTGAAAACTATCTACATAATAAATTGAAAAAAATATCTTGAAAAATCCAAAAGTTGTTAACCTTTTTTCATGGATGCACATACAAAATTATAATTTGCAGTTCCATATTCAACTAAATTGATAAACTCTATGAGTTCACTTACTGGAATTATGATTAAAATAATGAAAACCAAGGAACTTATAGAATAATCAAAGAAAAAATCTTCCAATAAACTGGTCATTGCATCCTCAATAGTTGTTCTCTTTGGAAGAATGATCTTATTTCACAATAAGTATGTTTTATTTCCAAATATGTAACCCTTGAGGGGTCATCTACCAATATCAGTTCAATGGGGGAAAGATACAATATAGTTAAATATGGGAACTTATTCCCTTCACATATATCACTCTGAGAATCATCATCTATAAATGTAGAGGTCATTTTATTATAGATTTCCAAAATCTCAGTATTCATAGTTCCCAAAATTTCATCTGCTAGCCTCATGTACTCATTCAATCCTAACCTCCCCTATGTTTCCTTTATCACCACATCTATTTTTGAAAATAAAGGATCTATACACTCTTGTATAATTGTTCCTATCAATATTTTTAACTTATTTTAACCTTTTCACAAGTTAAACCATCAATAAGAAACCATTGAAATAGTTTTAAAGTTATGTGATAAAACATAATACTCACATGTAGTTCTCAAACAGAAATGTGATGTTATCTTCTTTCGATATCATCACCTCAAAGACTCCCATGAGGATAATATCATAGAAATAAAAATTAGTGATGGTGTGGGTGAAAATGCTCCCTCGTGATCGGCAACCACTTCCCACATGTGCTCGACTGTTCCAGGAGAGCCTTATTCCTCAAATCTTCCATCAAAAGGAACATCAACCCCAATAATAGTTCCCCCTTTAGTGTATTTCTAGGAACAAATTTGTAATTACTTGTGTACGTACTCTTAAAAAAATGGTTATTGAGAATCATAATAATTTTGGAGGCAATAATTGTAATGAGAACACACTCTACCTATTCCTTAGAGTCAATTGTTTTTTATCTTGTTATTAGCATCTCTCATACTTGATCGAAGTAATAAAGTTTACCCTTGAAAGAATATATTGAAGTAACCACCTCTTAAATATAATAACTGAAATCCTTAGGTTTTTCTTCGAGGGAAATATTCTCAATAGTAGTGATAATCCCAAATCCATTCCAATTGATCTCTTCTACCTGAAGTATTCCCTAAACTTCTTTAGAAGATACATTCTTTCTCTAGGTGTCCCATTATTTCCAAGAATTTCGAAACACCACCATTATCAAAATAGATAATTTCAATGAGACCACTATTTTAGAGGATTGGGATATAAACACCTCACATATTTCCTTACCATCTCTGGCACTATAGTTTTCATTAGAGTGGTACATTTAAATGGTACCAATTTTGAAGAGGAAGGTACATTCCCAGGTTCATTTGTAATGAGAGAATATTCTACATTGGTTTCATGTGTGTGAAGGGAATGGATCATTTAATCCCATTTTAAAAAAGAGGGGTAGGTATATATCAAAATAATGATTCAAAAATGAAGAGTGAAATTATCTTACCTATTTATATTAAGAATTTCCAACTATATTACTATTATTATCGCTCACTCACATAAGGCTTCAACATTTCAAGTAATTAGCTTGAATATATATATTGAACATGAAGTAAGTAGATAGAATTTTCATGGACAAAGAGAAAGGATTATACTATATTAGTTTTATCTACAAAAGAAATTTTTTCTCGTGTGGGTATACACCCATATCTTGTCAGGATGGGGTATTTACTTTAAAAGGAATACAATATATCCCTAGAAAGTATATATATCCTCTATAAAGAACCCCACTCCCTCGAATAAATTGGATATACAACCTCATTAGGGATAGACCATTAGGAAGGTGTTTTGGTATTCTAGATATCATAATAAAAGGTTTGGGGAGAAAAGCCATGAACCATTAATCTTATTCGTGAATTATCGTAAATTATAGGTTTTATTGGTGCAACACCATTTTAGGCCTAATCACTTCATTTATTAACTTCTAATCCCCTTCTATTTTAGCCATCAACCGATCATTAACAACGAGTACCGATTTTTCCAATTGACCATTAGGATATGGATGAATCCATTCTTCAGCATAATACTTCAAATGTTTAGGCTAAGAGTAAAATAGTAAATGCTCAATTCAGAGGCTCATTTCCTCAGGTGTAAACATCAGTTTGAATTGGTGGAAAATAATCAATTGTTTTTCTTTCATTCCCTTTTTAGTGATGCAGGGAACCTTTTCTGAACAAAAAGGAATTTCTAACCAAATCAATAAGGAATAAGCCCTTTTTTGATTAGTTTTCCATAGATTATTATAGATAAAATGTATTCCCTTAAATAAATTAGGTACCCCCACCTTCCATAACCACTAGACACATCAATCACCAAGAGTGATTTTGAAGTAGATCAAGAATCCCATTAAATTCCATGAAGAAAATTCAAAAGATTAATCCTATTCCAAGGAGAAAAGTTTTCTGAAACCCAGGAGATGTTATAAATACCTATATCCTTCAACTCTTTATTAAATTTATTTTAACTCTAGTAAAATTAGAAATTCTATACCCAATCTAAGATGAATGATCCTTTGACACAAAGTTCCCATTTTGAAAACCACCCCAACTTCTATTCAGTCATTGCTTTTTTCAAAATGGGTTAGTAGTAGTGAATTTATAATTTTATCCCATTAATTATTCATTTAATGAAAAAGGGGTATAACTCAATACAAATAATTTATATTGGTTTTCTATTATATATATATCCCTTTTTCTGATATATTTTACCAAGGTGAATGATTGTAGCTATTTATAAAAGGAATGGCATTATTTTTACAATGGGATACAATAATGGAAACATTAAATAGTAGTCTAAATCTATAAATGGGTATCCTATTTTAGATAGGATAATCCTCAAATCTAGTACCCATGAGCTTTGATAGTAAATTTTTGTTTGATCGAACACTCCATTTTTAACCAACATCAACACTCTTGATCATGGAATTTCTTCTCTCCATAACAATAGGGAAAACTCATGAAAGATCCATTTTATCTCCCTATAAGAGGACGAGGAGTTTGACTGGGGTATAAATTTGGTAAAGTCAAATAATCTACATAGTAGTTTAGGTGCGATGTGGACAATAAATTTTTCCACAAAAATCACATAGCATCAAAATTAACATATGAGTTATAAAAATCTTGTAGAGGGATAATTTGATCATAAAGAATGGATTTCTCCTCCTAGAAATACTAGTTTTTTTATTCTTCTAGTTAGTATGTGAATTGTTTTTACCATAATGGGATTTTGTTATGTTAATAGAACCATATGAAAAAATATTAGAGTCAAAAAATGGTTTTTATTCTTACTAAGTGATAAATGAGTTGGTCTAACACCCTTTATAAAAGAGTGGGTCCTCCCCTTGGTCCACTGATATAAAAAAAATTACTCAAGTGGGATGATTTTACACCTTTAAATAGGATCCACTTTATGATGATCGGACCCCATTCTAGGGAGGGAATTTTTTCAAAAAAAAATTTGTAATGAATGTGAGAAAACTACTTAGAGTTCTAGTAATGCCCCGACCCCAGTTACCCAGAGTCGGTACAGTATTTTAATACATTGGCATGATTACAAGGAATTAAGTCCCAAAGGACCGACCTGTTTAGCAGTCTTAGAAAATAGATTACAGACATGAATGTTACATTACACTTTATAACATACAACACAACATAAATAATCCTTTATGAACGCATTTATTCCCTTAGCTTAACCCTGCATATCAATCACAATACACTTCTTGGAATCCTGGGAAAGATAGAACATAGAAAGCGGTGAGCTCAAACCATCAGTAAGGGTATGCAATATAGCAAAAGATAACATAAATATTAAGTATGGTGAATAATTGAAACCACATTCCTTTACCAATAATAAACATGAATACTTTAATGGCAGGAATATGAGCAGAGTAAATAATTCCATAATAAAACATAATCATGGGTATTCTACAAGTCAAATGACCACATGAACCATCAATATTATTTTTATAATGAGGGAATGTGTAGTACCAAACTTTAATTTCTAGGTCAAGGCCTCGTTTTAGGACCTAGGTATTAACTGTAACTGGACCCCAACCCGAAGATCCTCTTTAACCAGACTTTATCCCGGAGAGCCTCTTTAACTGGACTCCAACCTGGAGAGCCACTGTAACAAAACTCCAACCTAGAGAGCCTATGTAACCAGACTCCAACCCGGACGGTCTGCTATAACCGAACCCCACATCAGAGGGCTTACTTTTACCAGTCCCAAACCCGTAACATACTTGTCCAATACATTCATCTTAAGAAAAGGTTAAAATATAACATAAACATTCATATTAAAACTCACATACGAAATGTCAATAATTTAACCATAACCCTGAATGGCATAAAAATAACTCATCCACAGTCAAACATGTCACAAAACCTTAAATACAATATGGAATATTTGTATCACAATAAATCAACTTCAAACAGGTGTAAAATTTATCAAAGGATGTTGACATAGATGAAAATGATTTGTAAAACTCTTCGATAGAAATATCCTTTTTTTTAAAACCTTTAAAATTCACAGTATTTTGAAAAGAAGACTTTTAAATACATTTTTTAATCAAATTTTACCATACCACATTGAAAAAATTTAGAATAATTAATATTTTTAAAACATTCATGTCCATATAAATAACTCCTTAAAATCATTTTGAAAACATTGATATTAATGAGAAAGGTTTAGATGAATAAATATTTAAAACATTTAAAATGATGTTTTAGTAAAAATTTCCTTAGAAGTATTCCCTTTGAAAACTATTTTATGAAACATGTACATGGATAATAAATATGTCCCAGTAGATACTTACGTGAAAACAACCTTGGATAATAAAGAGATTGGGAAATTAAGACTTACCTCGTTGTAATCAATCGAGTCGTATGAAAAATAGTCAATAACAACCAAATGAATAACCAAATATCATGAATATAAAAAGAATCATGATAATATATATCAAATGTCTGTACAAAATACACCACATGCAATAAATAAGTGGTGAACAATGGAAATCTCACAGAAATAAAAGTGAGATAAGAAACCCCTTACTTCAAGTCTGATTTGACCCGTTCGTTCTTTAATATCCTAAATAATAAACTAAAGTTAATTTATAATTTCTTTTGAACTTTTTTCAAGTTTATTATTCATTTTATATCCCTTATTACCATGTTATAAACATTATGTAATCATTTAAGTTAATAACATTTGTTTTGTCGATATTTGGCACTTCAGTAAAAAATGAACACCTTATAGTTACAAGTTATTCACATGGTCAAAAGTTCATTATATCCATAATGATATTAATGATTTAGATATCATATATATCATATATATTCAGTATATACATGTATTTATAATAGTACATATCATTTTGGGGTAAGAAATGAAATGCACCGTTCATGGAGACGGTATGTCGTACGTACCGATGAACGCTACTTTAATTTCTATTTCTTATTTTAATGGAATTAAAACATAATTATACATAGGTATATTATAATTATAGTATAATATAATATATAATATCATTAACTCGATCCTTTATATGTCTCACATATGGTATTAACGAGTCATATCACTTTGAGGGGGTGGTAGTCCGCACTTCCTCAAATGAAATTATTGTGTTTACCCATAATGGAAACCATTAAGCTATGCTATAAATGAAAAATAAAGAAGCATGAAGAAAACATAAACATAATATATATCATATATAAATTAATATCCATCATAATTTCCACCATGAGAGGTGGTAGGAGGTAATTGAACAATCATCGTTTCGTGAGGCGTTAGTTTTCCATCCACAGAATCATTATGTTCTTCCCCCATTAGATGGAGGTGTGTGTAAGTGTAGTTTAAATCCTTCTTATAAAAACACACTAGTATATTCAGGATACTGGTGTTGTTATTAAATAAATAAATAAAAAGATTTTATGGGATGGATAAGTAAAGTAAATGAAATGAAGTTAAGATAAACTGTTACCTTTAATTTGGGTTACTTCCTTTGGTTTGAACCAAAAGGACTTCTTGAAGTGCATTCTGCCTAAGTTAAGGATTATAGGAAGAGGATATGTATGTAGGGATCTTAATTTGGCAGATTTTTTATGAGAATAAAGGCTTGAGAGGTGTGAGAAATTAGTTATAAGTGGTCTCCTTTTATAAGGGGGATGAGGGGCTCTTTAGGAAAGTGTAAAAATATTATTTTATTATACAATGATATTTGGTTTCAAAAGGTCCAAAAATAATTAGGGTCTAAGATAAGATGACTCATGGTAGAAATAAAGTCATCCAATAAGAATTGGACACGTTTTGGATATTATTTTAATATTTATAATCTAATTTATTTAAATCATTTATTAATGAGGTAAATACTGCATCATTATTGTATCATAAATAAAATATTTTATTCGATGTCTAAAAATTATAAAAAAAATATAATGATGTAGTAAATATATTTATCTTTACAATGAATATTTACAGTCAAAAATATTACTTATATATCACCATATAACAATTAATTACTAAAACATTTTTGTTTATGTCAATTTTGTCGTTAATTTAAATTAATTAATTTAAAGTGTTATTATCATTCATAAGTGGCTCCATGGGGTCCCAAGAAAAACCCAAGGATTTCCATGGTCGTAAATTACTCATAAAATAAGGTTAGAATGTGTGTTAAAGTAATTTATAATTATTACAATATTCTTTTTACCTTGAATTACCCTATTTACCTTTAACCGCTGTAAATAAAAGTCAAAAGTTACTATTCACACAAAATTATTTTCATCTTATTGAATCACATTTTACATACTGAGGTTAACCATGTCTATTGGAGTTTTTAAATTCAACTCACAGAAGCAGAAAAATAATGTTTTATGCAAATTTCAAAATACTCCTAGGATGTGGGTAAAAGACGGTAAAAAGTTCAATAAAATTTTTATATATCTAAAATTATTATAAAATGACTCAAATGAATTATTTTGAAAAATATATAGGTATTATTTATCTATTTTGCCCTAAAATAAATTTAAATAAAATAAATATTTATTTAAATAAAAATTTGTTTTTTAACCAATAACTCAGTGTTTTTTTACTATTCATCAAAAATTGATGTCTCTCAAAAAAATATCAAAAATTAAGCCTAAGATATATTTGATATTCTGAATTAAAAATTGAAGTATGTTTTACCAAATTCAAAACATATAAGTTGCATTAATTAATTTAAAATTAATTCCCGTTGTCAAAGCAAATAGCGTGTTTTTAAGCAACAATATCTATCAAAACATTGACACTTTTTTACGTCCAATTTCAAAGTGAAATTAATTATAATGACCTAAATTGTATTAAATGATAAAAATATAATCTAATTATACATAAAAACCAATCAAATTCATAATTTAACTCTATAAATTATTTCTATTAAAAAAATTGTTTTTAATTAAAATTTAGTATTTTTCACTATTTACCAAAATATGAAAGTTATCAGAAAAATACAAAAAATTTATCAAAACTAAATTTTTATCTCTTGATTCTAAAGAAGAAGTTTATTTTGTCAAATTGAATATATAAAAGTGTAAAATATTGGATTTAAAAAGGGATCACCCTTAAAAGGTGGTAAAATTGCATTTTCTGAAAAATACTTCCTTTATCTAAAAAACTGAATTTGTTCTTATATTATGTCTAAGAAACAAAAAATATGGATGTTAAAATTATATCGAATATATAAAATTCAAAATTTAGTTAATATTATTCATAACCTCTTTTGAACGGCTAGATTGGTATGTCATGGTGCGCTTGAACTCGGTGTTGCGTGTAGTGCAAGTTATTGAATTACTTTGAAAAAATAATGTACTATGAAATATTGGGGTGTTACATTCTTCCCTGCTTCAATAAATTGCGTCCTCGCAATTTGATATTTTTTTCGAAAATAGAAGGTTGAAAATATAAAATACCTTTGTGGGAAAACCCACATCAGAAATTGGGTTAATAAAATTTAGTCTTAATAAGAGGAAAAGGGTAATGAAAAAGTCACCACCAAATTATGATATTGATTTGGAGAATATTGGTGGAAATTAGTGACACATAATTGGAGGAAAAACGTAAATATTTATATGGAGTGGTTTAGGTCATCAGTCACAAACAATTATAGAATTGAGGGCCTCAATGCCATAAATCTATGATGATTTAAAATATAATCGGTTCAACAAAACATAAGGTATTAAGATAACACATTTTTAGTTTTAAGATCCCTTAACTAATTTTTAAGAATTAATTTTTTCATAGAAGAAGAGAGGAAAGAATATATATATATATATAATTGAAAAGTAGAGTTCCATCCTTTAACAAACTTCTACCACAAACTCATCTTTGACTCTAAAAGATAATAGAACTTAAAAAATATTCTATTTATCTTATTTGTATAGGGTTGAAAAAATATGAATTTATAATTCCCCTATCAGACCCATTAAAAAAAATAAACTACATTATAAAATCTATGGACTTCACGTAGTCCAATGGTAGGTGATAAATCTCAATCGCACTATGGTTGTGGGTTCAATTCCCGCAGCTTTGTCTGACACAACGGGTTTCCACACGGTCTGCGTGTTGTCCTTTTTATAAAAATATCAAAATAACCTTAACAATAATATCTTAATCCATTCCAACCTTTAGAATTATCCAAACTCAAATTCCAAAATTTATATAGAAGTGAAACACAATGAAGATCCTTTTTTCCACATAATAACATGTGAACACATTCTTCATGTATTATTTTAAAACTTGGTAACACCCTGAATTTCCATAAAACCTTATTGATTACATTCAGGCTCCCTTATCCTTTATATAATACTAGATATATTTCTTATATCCAAAAATATTGAATATTCCATCAATGATTAAATAAACAAACTATTAATCAGTTCCAAGGAAGTCAAGAATATCCAATATAATTTATCCAAATCAACCATCTCTTTTTCCAAAATCACTACCATGGTATCAGAACCATATTATGGTTTATCTTCTCTCAACCATATATTTTCCAAAAATTTATCCTACAATTGAGTAACTTTTCTTGGTTCCACACAATCACAAGTCCTTAATGAAATAGTACTACCGTACAATCCTTATATACTCTATAATTCTTATAACATGTACATCATTAATAAAATACTCAAATGACACAATACTTTAATAACAACGTAAGAAATCTAATCATTCCTCTTCATCTTTGGTAGTATCATAACTTTATTATTATCCAATAGCATCGTTTGGGGTATACTTTGATGATTTGGACATTGATTCGCATAGTGTCCCAACTCCTTGCAGATGAAACAATGTACATTGAAAACATTTTTCATACCCTTGAAATCACGTACTTGGTGTCCATTTTCTCCACACATATAAAAAACTCCCATTATCTTCATGAAATTACCAAGGTGATTCTTTCCATAGTTATCACATATGGGAAAATCGTTTTTTCCCTCTTCTCTTTATCCATATTTCTATCTTTCATCCTTTTCTTCTCTTGCTTACCTTCAAAGCCATAGGACTCAGTGAATTATTTACTTATCTTATTAACTGATGATACTATTTCTTTATATATTGAGAATATATGGGAGACTATTTCCCTTCTAAATTTTGGATTAATATCATGAAAGACATGATCCTTCTTACTCATTGGATCATACGTATTTCTTGAGTTCACATTCCTTCTACTAGGAACCATTTCTATACAATGGCATACATTAGGTCATTTTATGAATTGCAATGAATAATTCGAAACATGTAAAATACCTAACGTAAATTGAACAGTTTATGGATATAATCCATAATCATAAAAAATGTTTTCTTTGAGGAAATATATATTCATAAACCCATCATAATGGTTTGTAAATAAAATGAGAAATATCCTAAGCATATCCCCCCGGAGTGTCGTAACCAAGAGTACAACAAGGCCTATTGTCGTGCACCAGTTCTCGTTCGAGTCTATCTCAAAACGGTGTTTTTGGGTTTTATCCCTTGGTACATCTATGCCAGAGCTTCCTCTACCTGCTCGTATCCAGACAGAGATATATTTCTTGGAAAAATCACAACATCTCTACAATACCAAATTTCCAGGATGTTCTTCTATACTAATCCTCAAATTCTATCTTAAGGATGTGTGCTCTAATCAGATTTTATCTAAATATAGTTTCCAAGGTTTGTACAAAACTTCCTCTAATACCAAATGTAATGCCCCGACCCTAATTACCCAGAATAGGTGCATTATTTTAATACATTGGCATGATTACAAGGAATAAAGTTTTGAAGGACCGATCGGTTTAGCAGTCTTGGAAAATAGATTAAATACATAAATATAACATTAAACATTATAATAAACAACAAAAAATAAATAATCCTTTATGAACGACATTATTCCCTTAGATTAACCTTGCATATCAATAACAATACACTTCTAGGAATCCTGGGAAAAATAAAACATAGAAAGGGGTGAGCTTAAACGCTCTATAAGGGTAAGAAATACAATGGAAGATAAAAAATATATTAAGCATGGTGAATAATTGAAACCACATTACTTTACCAATAATAAACATGAATAATTTTATGGTGGGAATATGAGATGAGTAAATAACTCCATAATAAAACATAATCATGGGTATTCTACAAGCCGAATTACCACATGACCCATCAATATTATTTTCATAATGAGGGAATGTATAGTACCAGACTTTAATTTCTGTGTCAAGGCCTTGTGCCAGGACCTAGGGGCTAACTGTAACTAGACCCCAACCCGAAGAGCCTCTATAACCGGACTCTATCCCGGAGAGCCTCTGTAACCGGACTCCAATTGGGAGAACCTCTATAACTGGACTCCAACCCGGAGAGCCACTATAACCGGACTCCAACCCGGAGGGTCTGTTGTAACTGGACCCCAACCTGGATGGATTACTTTTACCATTCCCCAACCCGAAACATACTAGTCAAATACGTTCATCTTAAGAAAATGCAGAAATATAACATAAACATTCGTATTAAAACTCGCATATGAAATGTCAATACATTAACCATAAACCATGAATGACATAAACATAACTCATACACAGTCAAACATATCACAAAACCTTAAATACAATATGGAAGATTTGTGTCATAATAAATCAACTTTAAACAGGTTTAAAATTTATCAAAGGATATTGACATAGATGAAAATGATTTGTAAAACTCTTTGAGAGAAATATCCCTTTTTCTTGAAAACCTTTAAAAGTCACACTATTTTGAAAAGAATACATTTAAATAAATTTTTGAATCAAAGTTTCCCATACCACTCTGAAACATTTTAGAGGAATTAACATTTTAAAAACATTCATGTCCATAAAAATAAATCCTTAATATCCTTTTGAAAACATTCACATTAATGATAATGGTTTAGAAGAACAAGTCTTTAAAACATTTAAAATAATGTTTTAGTAAAAATTCCCTTAAAAATATTCCCTTTGAAAACTATTTTATGAAACATGGACATGGATAATAAATATGTATCTGTAGATACTTACATAGAAACAACATCGGATAATAAAATAAAGTTAATCTATACATTCTTAAGAATCTTTTTAAAGTTTTTATTCCTTTTATATCACTTATTACCATTATATAAACATTATGTAATCATTTATGTTAATAACGTTCATTTTGTCAATATTTGGCACTTGAGTAAAAAATGAACACCATATAGTTAAAAGTTGTTCACATGGTCAAAATTTCATTATATCCAAAATGATATTCATGATTTAGATATCATATATATCATATATATCCAGTATATACATGTATTTATAATAGTACATATCATTTTGGGGTAAGAAATTAAATGCACCGTTCTTGGAGACGGTAAGTCGTACGTACGCTTGAACGCTAATTTCATTTATATTTCTTATTTTAATGGAATTAAAACATAATGATACATAGGTATATTATAATTACAGTATAATATCATATATAATATCATTAAATCCTTCTATTATACATCCCATATATGGTGTTAATGAGTCATATCACTTTGAGGGGGTGGTAGTCCGCACTTCCTCAAATGAAATTATCGTGTTTACCCATAATGGAAACCATTAGGTTATGCTATAAAAGTAAAATACAGAAGAGTGAAGAAAATATAAACATAATAAATATTGTATATAAATTCATTTCCATCATAATGGCCACCATGAGAGGTGTTACGACGTAATTGAACAATCATCATTTTGTGAGGCGTTAGTTTTCAATCAACAGAAACATTATGTTCATCACCCATTAGATAGAGGTGTGTGTCAGTGTAGTTAGAATCATTATTAGAACAGCATCCTAGTAAATTGAAGATATTTATTTTTTATTAAAGAAAGTAATAAAAAGATTTAATGGGTTTGATATGTAAAATAAAAGAAATGAAGTTAAGAGAAACTGTTACCTTTAATTTGGGTAACTTCCTTTGGTTTGAACCAAAAGGACTTCTTGAAGTGCCTTCTGCCTAATGTAAGGCTTATAGTTGGAGGAGAGGGATGTAGGGAGATTAATATTTCTGATTTTTGATGAGCTTAAAGGCTTGAGAGGTGTGAGTAATTGGTTATAAGTGGTCTCCTTTTATAAGGTGTAGGAGGGGCTCTTTAGGAAAGTGTGAAAATATTATTTTATTATACAATGATATTTGGTTTCTAAAGGTCCAAAAATCATTAGGGTAGAATATAATATGAATCATGGTCGAAATAAAATCATCCAATAATAATTAATGATTTTTTGGATATTATTTTAATATTTATAATCTAATTTATTAAAATCATTTATTAATGAGGTAAATACTACATCATTATTGTTTCATAAATAATTTAATTTATTCGATGTCTAAAAATTATAAAAAAAATCAATGATGTAGGTAATCTTTTTAGCTTTACAATAAATATTTATAGTAAAAATGATTACTTATATAACACCATATAACAATTAATTACTAAAAGATTTTTGTTTATGGAAATTTTGCCTTTACTTTAAATTAATTAATCTAAAGTGTCATTATCATTCATAAGTGGCTTCATGGGGTCCCAAAATAGAACTAAGGATGTCCATGGTCATAAATTAATCATAAAATAAGGTTAGAACATGTGTTAAGTTATTTTTTAATTATTACAATATTCGTTTTTCCTTGAATTACCCTATTTACCTTTAACCACAGTAAATAAAAGTCAAAAGTTACTATTCATGAAAAATTATTTTCATCACATTGAACCACATTTTACTTAATGAGGTTAACTTTTTCTCTCGGATTTTTGAAATTCAACTCACAGAAGCAGAAAAATTAAGGTTTATACAAGTTTGTAAATACTCCTAGGAGGTGGGTAAAAGACAGTAAAAAGTTCAATAAAAATTTTATATATCTAAACTTATTATAAAATTACTCCAATGAATTATTCTGAAAATATATAGGTATTATGTATATATTTTTACCTAAAACAAATTTAAATAAAATAAATAATTATTTAAATAAAAAGTTGGTTTTTAACCAATAACTCCGTGCTTTTTTACTATTCATCAAAAATTGATGTTTCTCATAAAAATACCAAAAAGTTAGCCTAAGATATATTTGGTATTCTTAATTCAAAAATGATGTCTATTTTATCAAATTCAAAACTTATATGTTTCATTAATTAATTTAAAATTAATTCCCGTTGTCAAAACAAATAGCGTGTTTTTAAGCAACAATATCTATCAAAAGATTGACACTTGTTTACGTCCAATTTCAAAGTGAAATTAATTATAATGACCTAAGTTATATTAAATGATAAAAATATAATCTAATTTTACATCAAAACCAATAAAATTTATAATTTAAGACTATAAATTATTTGGATTAAAAAATTTGTTTTAAATTAAAATTTAGTATTTTTCACTATTTACCAAAATATGAAAGTTATCAGAAAAATACCAAAAATCTATCAAAACTAAATTTTTATCTCCTGATTCTAAGGAGGAAGTTTATTTTGTCAAATTGAACATATAAAAGTGTGAAATATGGGATTTAAAAATGGTTTTCCCTTAAAAGGCGGTAAAATTGTGTTTTTTGAAAAATATTTCTTTTATCTAAAAAAATGAATTTGTTCTTATATTATGTCTAAGAAACAAATAATATGGATGTGAAAAATATATGGAGTATATAAAATTCAAAATGCAGTTAAAACTATTCATAACCTCTTTTGAATGCCTAGATTGGTAAGTCATGGTTCGCTTGAACTCAGTGTTGCGTGTAGTGCAAGTTATTGAATTAATTTGAAGAAATAACGTACTATGAACTCTTGGGATGTTACACAACCAGAATATGAAAATGATAATGGGAATAATTTTGTAAGAATACATGAAACTACATAATAACCATAATTTTCCACATATTTCATCCAGTATACTTTGTGGAACCTACTCATTATCATAGCACCCCACAAATGAAAATTATATGTGGACGTAGGTTTTCATTCGACACCCCCCAAGAACTAAATTTGTTCACATTTCAACTTGGAATCTTTATGCCACCCCCAAACGAAAATCATTTTCAATGCTAAGAATTCACTTGACAACCCCCCCCCCATTAATGCAATTTTTTACGGCCATAGGTTGTAGCTCCATGCCCCATTCCCATAAATTAAATTCATTTGTGGTGAAAGGTGATTCCTCTACATCACCTACAATTGAGATTTATGTTTATATGAGGAATCAGTTATCACTTGCTATATAGCATTAAATATTCTGTGTGCACAGACTTTTTTGGAAATATTTTTTCCTTGAAACACCTATGAATACCTGATGTTTTGCTTAAATAAATACAATATAAGGAAACACAGGTGAACCCATAAATACATGGACCGATAGTGAAATTATCATTTCGGGAAACTCACTACAAACTACAAGTAACTTAGTTAGAGAAAAGGTCCCCAAAAAGGGGTCCCTCATAAAAGGTCCTCGACCACAGATGTATTAATTATTTAAAACATACACTCATCTAGTCATCCTCAAGGGGATACATTCCATCAAAAAACAATAATCTTTTCAAAGAAAAATATTTTTTCGAAGAGGCTCTTTATGATTTATAACATTCTATATAGTGAGAATGGTATATAAAATGGGGAATTCTTAGGGTATTTACCTCTCTACACTCAACACTCTCCTTCTGTGTAGCATTTGAATTCATCTTATGAACTCTATAAAGTATAAAAATGGTTCTATATAACCAACACCATGACCTAAGTAACTCTAAACTGAGACCTCGTTTGAGTCCTATGAACATAGGATCAGGGTATCAGACACACCAGTGTGTCCCAATTTCAATCATGCATTCCTTTTGTAAACAATATCCCTCCACTTAATCACCCTATTAATTAGGTTCCTCAGGATGTCCATGATCATAAATTCCATTGGTAATGAAGATCCCAACCTTGGATTATATGGTGGGAAAATTCTTAGTTCATGAAACAATATTTATCTCCAACATGCTTCCAAAAATGTGAAGGAAAATAGGTGGTATTCATGCCTTCTATTTTCCAATCATCAGATGTGTAAGCCCCACTCTAGGGTTTATGAAAATTATGGATAACATTCCATACATGGTCATCCCTCTTGGAGCAATCCTTGATAAATAATTTCAGGATATCATACTTATCCTAACTTCCATATCGCCACCCTAGTTCATCAATGGTTGATGAAGGAAGTTCAATAATGGGATTCCTATTTAGGTATAAATCACATCCGAAATTCCCATCTGAAATATTTATCTGAATGTACCATATAAATGTGATTTTTTATATGAAATATCTTTTATTGTATATTGTTTCTCAAAATGAGAATGGATCATGTGGTATTAGAGATTAGTGATGGTCATGTCACTAGCATAATCAAAATTTATCTTTGGTTCTCCCATGTAGGTGTAAACCCCAAAAGATATGAACTACATATCCATTGATTATTATCCTAAATGGATATGTAGGACACCTCCTTGGGATTTAAACCCAACATCTTTAACCCATTACCATATTTATTGGTCTATGTTCTCAGTAATAACTTACCACCATCCAGGGGGATAGATCCATTCTAGGTCTGTTTATCACATCCTCATGGAACCATATTCCCAGTAATAACTACCTTTAAAGGTCCATATTCCTTATAATACCAACAAAATATATTCAAACCATTCACTTTATATGATCAACCATAAAGGGACCCTCATGTGTAATTTCCACACTAACCTTTTCTTGGAACCTTTTTCCAACATGTTTGTGTCTTTTGATGTTAACTACATGGTTTAGTCTATTTCACATGACCTTAAAAGTTGTGATGTGTCACATTAAGTGCCACCAAACTATGTGAGTTCTGATTCCTTTCATGGGGATACATAAGAAGCCCCACAATGGCCTTAATACATCCATTGAAACAATAATATTACCCATGAATGAGGATATATTCCAAATCACCCAGCTATGTACATAAAAACAACATCACAAAATAAAAAATTAAAAAAAATAGAGAATATTTGAAACATATAGATGGTACCATTGATTTCGAACCCTTGATACATGAATATATATCTATTTATGAAGAACCTATGATACATATAGATGGATCCTTTGATGGAGGACCTATGATATATAAATATTTTCATATCTGCATGTGTAAAAGACAAATTATAAATATAAAACATAACTATACTTATATTTGTATTTGATAAGGACTCATGAACTTGAATTAAATTTATAAAATAGTCACTATGTAGGAAAACGTCTCTCCAAAAGGTGTTATAATCCTGACCTCCCATTCTCTCATCCAAGGTGAGTTCGATAGAATCATTAAAATAATGTATAGTGACGACCTTCCATTGGAATGTGGGTTTGTGTCCCATAATAGTTGTGATAAACATTTTTTGTTCCTAATTCCATGAGTAAACCCCATTGGAAACCATTTTAGGAGTACATATTATCTATGAATAATTATATGACCACCTTCAGGTGATAAATAATAAGTAAAAAAATTCTTGAAAACAAAGTCCAACCCAACAGAAAATAATAATGTTATTTGACTCAATGATTCATTGTGGGCTTTCCATAATACTTTAAATACACCCATTATTATGCCATATTATCAAATTTTATTTTTAAATAGATTTAACCCTCTTATTGAGATATATAATTGGGCCTATTGGTCCACTAATCAATGAAATTCTAATATTTTTTGAGAAGTTTCTGAAAGGAAATTTTAGTAATATGAGTTTTAGGAAATATGAAGAGATTCATTTGGACACTCTCAAATCCATAAGAAATGAACCAAGGTTATCCATAACACCTCATCCTTCATTTTTAATAACACATTGGGAATAAATTCCTCTTTTACAATACAAGGATAAAGTTACACATAGGTAATATTCATTGTTATTGGTTTTTCCCATACACTATCACTAATGTCTATCTTTTTGGGGTTTTACAGGTTAAAAATAAATAAACTCAATATAAATTCACCGTCAATTGGTAGTGGATCAAGCATTGATTCCCCAATGATATATTTTGGTATTTCTTTTCAAATTGTTTAATGTTATTATGAGATGCTATTCAGGATAATATAAAGATAGATAACTAATAGGAACTATGTTTTTAATTATTCATTAAAAAATTTGATAAAGGGGAGCAACCACAACCTAGAGTCTCCACAAATAAAAAAATACTTATATTAGAGACCATGCTCATCATATTCTCAAATTTGAATCATTTACTGATCATAATATTATATGGCTAAGCATAACGTAGTAAATGCTGATTTTTTTATACATAAACCCATAGTGATTCTTTCCTCTAAAAAATTCCAAAACCAACCTTCTCTACCTCTTCAATTAGATATTTTAGTCATCATCCATTTCTTCAACATTGACTTGTTCTATGTTGAGTTAATCCAATTACTAATGAACATGGTCTAACTATTTATGGGTCTATTTCTATAGGTCTTGTTGTTCTATAACTCGACCCAACAACATTTCAGCCACTCTAACCTATTCAAAAACATCACTAAGTAAGGTATTTTTTGTTGTGAAAAAAATATCACATGGATTCTACAATTAGATATTTCAATTGAAGCACACTCACTCTATCTCAAGTAAAAATCTTCTCTTTAACCTAATAATGTATGGAATGGTATTCAAACCCCCTATACCCATGAATTGAGAACATATAGTGCAATTTGGTAAATTTTTATTGCATGTTTGGTAGAGGGGTCTGATAGATCAATTTATAAATATCACTACATATAGTTTTCTGAGAAGTTTGAAGGTTTTCAAGGGTTTCTTGATCTACTTTTGAATCACTCTTTTAAGGGAGGATATATTCAGGGACCACACCAACTATAGAACACCTAGACTCAAACCCTTCAAAATGAGCCAGTTATATGGATTTTTGACATCCTAACCACTTTAATAATGTAATATGTTCGGATGATATCTTGAAATTTAAAGGTTTGTATCGAAATTCCTGAAAATTAATTTTTAAATCAATTATTTCCAAAATATATATATTTGAGGAGGTAGAGAACTCCCCTTCACCCTCTGAAGTGGTAGCCTTTATAATTTTCATCACCTCATTGGTTGCTTCAATTGATTCTATATTTCCCACTAGAAAAATAATTCTTGAATACACCCATGATTCAATCATACAAAATTTATCACTATAAAGAGATGAATAATGTAATTAATAGTGACTAATACCAAAAAAAATGGAAAAACGTATCTTAAGAAATTCCAAAGTCATTAACCTTCTTCCATGGATGTACACACAACATTATAATCAATAGTTTTCTATTCGACTAAATTGATACACTCTAGGAGGTCACTTACTGACATCATGCTTAATGTAATGAAAACAAATGAACTTGGAGAAACATTAAATCCTAACTATCCCACGATTTGGGTCATTGATTCCTTCATAGTTTTTCTCTCTAGGAGAATGAGACTATTTCACACTTACTGGGTTAGTATTTCCAAATATGGAACCCTTGAGGGGTTATCTACTAATGTAAGTTTAATGGGGGTAGGATATAGTACACTTAAATATGAGAACTGCTACCCATAACATGTATCACTCCTTTGATAATCCTCTTCTATAAATGTTGAGGGCATTTGATTTTAGGGTTTTGACTTCTCAGGATTCACAGTTCCCATTATATCATCTTCCAGCCTCAAATCCTCATTCAATCCTAACCTCCCCTAAGTTTCCTCTATTATCACATATTTTTTTGAAAAGAGAGGATCTATACACTCTTAGATAATTGATACTCTCGGAGTTTTTTAACTCATTTTAACCTTTTCACAAGTTAAAGCATAAATAAGAAACCATTAATTTTTTTAAAAAGTTATGTGAGATAACAAAATACTCACTTTTTGTTACCAATAAAATTTTTGTTATTATATTAGTTGGTTATAATCACTTTAGGGAACCCCATGAGGAAAATCTCACAGGAAGAACAATTAGTGTTGTTGTGGGTGCAAATTCTCCCTCGGGATCAGTAACCACTACCAAAATGTGCTCAATTGTTCCAGGAGAGACTTCTTCCTGAACCCTTCCATCTAAAGAAACATCCACCCAAACAATTATTCCCCCTTTTGTGTATTGTGGGGAATAAATAAATAATTAAATTTGTCCGAAATCTTAAAAAAATGGGGGTTGAGAATCAGAATAACAATGGAATAGATAATTGGAATGAGAACTCACTCTAACTATTCCTCAGAGTTAGTTTATTTTTCCCTTATTATCAAAATATCTCATAATTTATCAAATTAATAAATTCTACCCTTGAAATAATAGATTTAAGTAACCATGTCTCCATGATAGGAATTGAAATTCTTAGGTTTTTCTTCAAAGGAAATATTCTCAAGAGCAGTGATTACCCCAAATCTTGGAAAATTAGTATTCTCTGCCTGAAGTATTCCCCATACATCATTAGTAGATAAATTCTTCTGCTAGTTTTCCCATAATTTCTAATAATTTGGAAACACCACAATGATTAAGATATATTATTTTAATGAGGCCACTATTTTAGAGTATTTGGATCTAAACACATAACATATTTCCTTACAATCTATGATACTATGGTTTTATTTGGGGATATACATTTATGAGGTGACGATTATGAAGAGGAAGGTACATCCCCACGTTCATTTGTAATGGGAGAATCTTCCTCATTGTTTTCTTGTGTATGCAGGGAAAGGCTCAAGTAATCCCATTTTAAAAAATAGTGGTAGGTATATGTAATAAGAATGTTTCGAAAATGAAGATGAAAATTACCTTACCTTTTCCTATAAGGAATTTCCAACTATCTTCCTATTTTTTTCTCTCACTCAAATAAGACTTCAATTTTTATGTAAACATCTTGAATATATATGTTGAGCATGAAGTAGTAGATACAAGACTCAAGGGCTAAGAGAAAGGATGCTGCCATTTCATTTTGATCAAAATAAGATATATTTTCTGGTATATATATACACCCATATATTGTCAGGATGAGGTCTTTCATTTAAATAAAATACCATATATCCTTAGAAATTATAGATTTCCTCTTCCACGAATCCCACTCTCTCTAATCAATTTGATATACAGCCTCAGTAGGGATAGACCATTAAAAATGTTTATTGGTATTCAAGATATTTAAGTCAACTATTGGGGGAGAAAAATACCAAACCATTAATATCATTCTTTGAATATCGGAAATTAGAGGTTTATTTGTACAACACCCTTTCCAAACTTGATCACCTCAGTTGATCACTTCTCATCCCCCTCTATTTTATTCATAGACAAACCAATAATAATGGGTACCATTTTTTTTATTTTCCAATGGGTTATTAATGAATCTATTCTTCAAAATTACAATTCGCATGTTCAGGCAAGGAGTCAAAGGGTAGAAGCTCAATTCAGGGGATTGTTTCCTCATGTTTAAACATCAACTAGAATTGATGTGAAATAATTAATTTTTTTTCTTTCATTATATTTTTAGTGATGTAGGGATCCTTTTCTAGACATAAAGGAATATATACCCAAATCTATAAGGAATATATATTTTTTAGATTATTTCACCATTGATTCTTGTAAATAAAATGTATTCCATTAAATAAATTAGGTATCCCCACCTTCAATGACCACCAGATGAATCTTTCATCAGGGTATTATTTGGATGTTTGTAAGGAGCATAAAATAAATAATCATAATAGTTTATCATATCAATTATGTCATTTATTTCAAATTTCAATATATTAACCCTACTTATGCATTAAAAATATTTCATCAATAAATCCTCTGTGATGGGTTGATAATTGATGATTTATAAACCCTGTGTCAGCTTCTATCTAACACTAAAGAACCTAAAATGGGCCAATGATACTGTAAGGGGACTTTCCCCTAATAATTTATCCTAATAGATGATATAGTTTTTCTAATACTGTTATTTCCATATTAAAGAATCTCTTATTTTCCAACTAGGATTCTATAAAAAAATTTAAGAACCTGAACCTAGTACTCGACTCACATACTATTAATAACCAAACAGTTAGGAACATGTCCAAGAATTTTCTTAATCATACCATCCGGTCAACCTTAGGTGAAATCTTCCAACCCCACTGATTGAAGTATCCATTTTCTAGAATTGGAAAATAGGAACCACCAAGCCTCTGATTCTTGTGGGTTGGACAATTTATAGTCTCACCACACATGTCTCATGACCATTTGGAATAGAAAATACCTAGATTTAGTCAGATAATGGAATGTCTAACTTAGGACGAGGCTCAACTCCTAGAAGATTTTGTAGTATGGTAATTAATTCTTTCATAAGATAGGGGATCTTCATTACATCATCCCATGTTGAAGTGGGACGGAGGAACTCATCATACATTTCCACCATTATTGGTTCCCCAGTAATAATTTGGACCTTCCAAAGGCTTATCTTAACTTCACCATGTACCAAATGGAACATGTTAGTATCTAGGCTCTATCTTCTATGAAAATAAAAAATAATAAATATATTCTAATGAGAATTTTTTTTGAAAACCAGACTATATTATAAATACCTATATCCTTTATATCTTTATTAAATTTATTGTAACTCTAGTAAACATAGAAAGTCCATCACAAGTTCAGGACAAATGATCCTCTGAAAAAAAATATCCCATTTTTGAAACCACCCCTCCTTCTAGTCAGTCGTCACTTTTATCAAAATTGGATAGAAGTAGTGAATTTATAATTTTTTTCCTATAATTATTCATTTAATGATAAAGGGGTATGACCCAAGATAAATCATTCATATTTGTTTTCTATGATATATATCCTCTTTTCTGAGATATTTTCCCAAGGTGAATGATTGTAACTATTTATATAAAAAAGGGTTTTATTTTCACAATGGGATGCAGGAATGGGAACATTAGATTGTAGTCCAAATATATAAAGGGAAGACCTATCCTAAATAGTATAATCTTGGAATTTGGTACCCATGAGATTTGAAAATAAATGTTAGTAAACGCTCCATTTTTCCACATCGTTAATAGTCTCAATCATAGAATTTCTCCTCTCATTAACAATATGGAAAACTCATGTGAGATCCATTTTATCACCCTATAAGAGAAAAGATAGTTAGATTGGGGTATAAATTTGGAAAAGTTAAATATTTCACATATTAGATTAGGTGTTTTGTGGACAACATAACATTCCAAACAAACCACATAGCATCCAAATTCATTTACAAGGTATAAAATTATCTTTTAAGGGCTAATTTGATCATAAAAATGGAATTTACCTCACAAAAATACCTTTATTTGATTCCTCTGGTTAGTATGTGAAAAATTTCAACTATAAAGGGATTTTTTATGTGAATAGAACTGTATTCTAAAATCTTAGAGTCAACAAAAGGTGCCTATTCTTGCTACATGATAAATGAGTCTGCCTAACACCATTTATATAGGGTGGTCCTTTCTTTTGGTCCACTAATACCCCAAATATTACTCAAGTGGTATGATTTTATTTCTTAAAATTGGATCCTCCTTTTTCCAATTAGACCCCATTATGGTGAGTTCATTTTATTGGGCAATAAAAGTTTCTAAAGAATCTGAGAAAACTATTGGGAGAATTTTAGAAGCCAAAAACCAGACCATGAAAATGAGAATGGGAATAATTTTGGAAAAACACATGAAACTACATAATGACCAGAACTTTTCACATATTTCATCAAGTATACTATGTGTAACCTACTCCTTCTCATAGCACCCCACAAACGAAAATCATTTGTTCCTAGAGGCTATCGTTCGACACCCCCCCACAAACAAAATTTGTTCGCATCCCGATGCGGAAGCTCCACACCCCCAAAAACCAAAAATCATTTTTGATGCTAAAAAATCACTCAACCCCCAATAAATGAAATTATTTATTTCCTAAGGTGGTAGCTCCATTCCCCCCAACCTACCTCAAATGAAATTCATTAGTGTTTCAAGGTTATTCCTATACATCCCCTATAAATGAAATCTGTTTTTAGATGAGGATCAGTTATCACTCACCACATGGAATTAAATATGCTATGGGTATAAGAGTTTTTGGAAAGAGTTTTTCGTTAGAACACGTATAAATACCCAATGATTCCCCTAAATAAATACAATATAAGGACACAAAGGTGAACAAGAAAATACTTGGACTGAGAGTGAAATTTTAATTTCTGGACACTCACTACGAACTTTGAGTAACTCAGTCACAGAAAAGGTCCCCACAAATGGGTCCCTCATAAGAGGCCCTAGAATATAAATAGATTCCTTTTTGAAAATAGATACTCAAGTTATCATCTTCAAGGGTATACCTTCCGTTTAAATAATACCCTTTTAAAAGTGACATTTTTTGTGGAAGATTCTATTTATGATATCTCACATCCAGTATGGTGAGACCAATATACAAAATGGAGTATCTTTAAGGTATTAACCTCTCTACACTAAACACTCTCCTTCTCTTTATAATTTGAATTCATCTTTGCCACTCTATGAAGTATCGAAATGGTTCTCTTTGACCAATGCCAAGACTTTGAGAAGTTTAAATCAAAATCTCCATTGATTCCTACGAACACATATGATCTGGGTATCAGACACACCAGAGTGTCCACCTTTCTATCATGCATTTCCTTAGTAAAGGGAATCCCCCCATTTATCCTCCATAATAGTTAGGGTAATAAGGATGTTCATGATCATGAATTACATGGGTAATGAGGATCCAAACCCTGGAGGGAGTGGTGGGAAACTTATCTATTCATGAAACAATATTTATCTAATACATACTTCAAAAAATGTGAATAAAAATAGGTGGTATCCATGCCTTTTATTTTCCGATTAACAGATGTGTAAACCCCACTATGGGGTTTATAAAATGGAAGGATAAAAATTCATACAGGGTAATCCCTATTATATTAATCCTTGATACATTATTTTAGGATATCATACTTATCTTACCTTCTGTATCCCCACCCTAGTTCATCAGTGGATGAGGAAGGAAGTTCAATCATGGGATTCCAATTTAGCCGTAAGTCACATTCAAAAGACCCATTTAAAATCCTAATCTGAATGTCCCATATTAATGTTATTTTATTATATGAAATTTATTCTATTGTATCTCACACTGAGAATGACTCATGTGGGATTATAAATCAGTGATGGCCATGTCCCTAGAATAATCAAAATATAATCATTGGGTCTCTCATGTTGGTGTAAGTGCCAAAAGATCTGAACTACATAGTCTTTGATTACCATCCTGAATAAATATGTAGGAATCCACCTTGGGGTTTAAACCCAACATCCTTAACCCATTACCATATTTATTGGTCTATATTCTCATTAATAACATACCCTTAGCTGGAGGTCTACATTCAATCTACGTTTGTTTATCTCATACTCATCGAACCATATTCCCAGTAAGAGCTACCTTCATTGGTCCATATTTCTTATAAGACCCACCAAATTTATTCAAAACATACACTTTACGAAATCAACTATAAAGGGCCCCTCATGCGTAATCCTCACACTAACCATTTCTAGGAACAATTTTCTACCCATATGTGTTGTTTGACATTAAAGTTCATGGTTTAGTCATTTTCACATGGCTTTAAATGGTGTGATGTGTCTAATTAAGTGGAAAATAACTATGAGTGTTTTGATTACTTTCTCAAGGATATATAGGAAGCCCCATCCGGGGCCTAATCCCAGCATCAGAACAACAATAGTACCCATGTATAATGATAAATTCCAAAGCACCCAAATATGTGGCATAAAACCACCATCAAAAAATAATAAATGAAATAGAATAGACAAAATTTGATACATATTGATAGTACCCTTGATATAGAACTTCTAATACATTTAGATAAATCTATTAATGAAAAACCTATGATATATATAGATAGATCCATTGGTAGAGAACCTATGATATATATAGATGTTCACATCTGCAAGTATAAATGACTAATTATAAATGTAAAGCATGACTATACTTGTATTGGTATTTGGGAAGGACTCACTAACATGAATTAAATCTATAAAAGAGTTAGAGGGAAAGAAATAATCCCTCTAAAAATGTGTTATGATCCTGAACTCCCATCCTCTAGGCCAAGGTGTGTTCCTAAGAATTATCAAAATAATTTACAGTGACCACTATACATTGGAAAGTAGGTTTGTAGACTATCATGGATGCTGGAAATATTAGATGTTCCGAATTCCCTGAATAAACCCCATTGGAAACCATATGAAGAATATATCCTATCTATGAATAATTATACGACCACCTTAATGTGATAAATAATATGTAAAACAAATTATTGAAAAATATTTCCAACCAAACAAAAAGTATTATAGTTTATTGACTCAATGATTAATTATGTGATTTCTATAATACTTTCAATACCCTCATTATTATGTCACATTATCAACTTTTATTTGTAAAGAGCTGTCACCTCCCCATTGAGATAGAGAATTGGGCCTATTGTTCCAAAAAAATGAAATTATAATATTTTTGTGAAGTTTATCAAATGGAGTATCAATTTTATGAGTTAGAGGAAATATGAAGAGATTCATATAGGAGCTCTCAAATAAATAAGAAATGAACCAAGGTTATCAAAAACCCCTCATCCTTAATTTTGAAGTACACATTGGGAATAAATTACTCCATTAAAATATAGGGATAAAGTTAAACCCATGTAAGCTTCATTCTCATTTTTTGGCCCATACAATATCACTAATGTCTATCTTTTTGGGGACATGTAGGTTAAAAATAAATAAACTAAATATAAATTCACCATCAATGGGTAGTGGATAAAAGATAGAGTCCCTAGTTAGATATATTGATATTACTTTTCAAATAATTTAAAGTTATTATGGTATTCTATTAAATATTATATAAAAGATAAATAACTAATACAAAATATGTTTTCAATTATTCATAACAAATATGATAAAGGGGAACATCCACAACCTATAGTATCCCCAAATAAAAAAATACTTTTATTACATATCATGCTCATCATATTCTCAAACATGAATCAATAATTCCTCATAATCTTCTATGGATTAGAATAACTAATTAAATGTTGTTTATGCATCAACTTGTAGTGCTCCTTCCATCTCAAGAATTCCCAATCCTTCCTTTTCTAACTATTCTACAAGCCAATTAGTTCGTCATCGATTGCTTCAACATTGACCAATTCTCTGTTGATCCAATCAAATTCTTAATGAACTCGGTCTAACTCTTGATGGGGATATTACTCTTGATATCATTGTTGTATAAATCAGCCTTGTAACCTTTTAGCCACTCTAACCTATTCAGAAACTTAACCGGGTAGGGTATTTTTCATCGTAAAAAAATAGCTCAAGAATTGTATAGTTACAAGTTCCAATTGAAGCACACTCACACACTCTTAAGGAAATATAATCTATTTCATATTAGCATATATGGAGTGGTATTCAAACCCTCCATAACTAACAAAGGATAACATATGGTGTGATCTAGACAATTTTTCTTTCATTTTTGTAAGAGGGGTATGAGAGATCAATTTCCATATATATCTATATATAGTTTTCTGAGAAATGTTCAGATTTTCAAGGGTTTCTTGATCTACTTCAGAATAACCCTTAGAAGGGAGGATATATTAAGGGACCATCTCGATTAGAGAACACCTAATCTCAAAAACTTTAAAATGATACAGTTCTATCACAGTCAACATATTTACCACCTCAATAATCTAATATGTCCAATTGATATCTTGAACTTTAAAGGAATGTACCAAAATTCCAAAAAATAAAATTTTAAATTAATTAGTTAAATATATATATATATATATATATGAGGAGGTATAGGACTCACCTCCACCTAGTAAAGTGGTATCCTTTATAATTTTCATCACCTAATTGGCTGCTATAATATATTCTATATTCACTATAAGAAAATTGATTCTTGAATACACCCATGATTCAAGCATACCAAATTTATCTTTATTAAGATATGAACTATGTCATTTAAAACAATCAATAAAAAAAAGGAAAAAATATCTTGGAAATCCAATTAGCCTTCTTCCACGGATGAACACACCATAATCCATATTTTTTTTATTTTCTAATAACACTTTTAATGGGTATGTGTGAACCATAACAAATTCCATTGAGATAAAAGCATCAAGATTAAAACCACCATAGCCCGCCTACTCGAATCCATGATGCCGCAAAAAAACCATTTCAAATTTTGAAATAAAAAAATAGTCAAATTGTCATCCTATCACCAACTCCTCGAGATGCAGACCCTAACACCAAAGACTCGGTCAGTTGTCTCCACCGCAAACCCCCCTTCATCACCGTGATCGGCACCAGTAACCACTAAATATTTAAAACACGAACACCGAAGACACCAATATCCTTTACATTGATGAATCACCATCAGATAGAACTAAAATCCACACCATAACCATATTCCGAATCAACACTATTAAAAACAAACATTGCACAAAATGGTAACAAAATAGATCTGTCAACTAGTTCTTTGCATCTCGCAAAACATCGTCGCATCGATGCCATCACTAACAGAACATTGGATTCATCACCCAAAGACCAATCCAAATATCATACCGCGGAACTGAATAAAAAATCACACCAAAATACATTTGAAAAACTCATAACAAATAAAGGAAACCAAAATCATGCATCAATACATCACCAGAGAAAACTACTGAAGAATCCAAGGAAGAGAAAAGGAACAAAAAAAATGTTAGAGAAACTAACACTAGCAAGAGGATGCACTGAAAACACTGTCGGCCCCCCCTCCATCCCCCTCCCAAGTTGTTATAAAACCCTCATCGAGCCCGACCATGATGGGGTCTAGCCGGATTGGTTGAACATCATGAACAGTGGAGATAAGGAACATTGTGCACCACTCCATCGCCGACCCAAACCACCTGAAGCAGCTGCACATAGAACCAAAGTAAAAGTCTGATGCGTAGGGTAAGGCAGAAAGAGGGGTGGTGGGAAGCGAACATCATTCCACCAACAATCGTCACCAGGTCATCAGGGAATAGAAAGGGAAACGAAACTGTAGAATCGAGGCGGAGCAGGGGGAAGACAGGAGGATGAGGGGAAAAGGAAGAACAATGAACCGTAGAGGCTCTGTCGAACACGTAGAAAAGGGTTTCAAGAGGAAACCCTACTCAAAGTAGAGGCTGAACAGGGAGAACTGGGGGAGAAGGCGGACATTGCATTTTTCCTTTTAGTGTATGTGAATCTTACATGGATGTACAGACAACATCATAATCGGTAGTTGTATATTCAACTTAATTGATAAACTATAGGAGGTCACTTACTTAAATCATGATTAAAGGAATGAAAACCAATGAACTTGGAGAAACAACAATACCTAACTCTCCCTATATATGGGTCATTTCTTCCTCTATAGTTGTTATCTCTAGGATAACAATATTATTTCACACTTAGTGGGTAGGTATTTACAAATATGAAACCCTTGGGGGTTCATCTACCAATATTAGTTCAATGGTGGTAGGATACAGTATAGTTAAATATGAGAACTTCTTCTCTCCACATATATAACTCCTTTCAAAATCCTATTTTATAAATTTAATGGTCATTTGATCTTAGGGTTCCAATATCCTAGGATTAATAGTTCCCATAATGTTGTCTCCTATCCTCAGATCCTCATTCAATCCTAGCCTCTCCTGTATTTCCCCTATTACCACATTAGTTTTTGAAAAAAAAGAGGATCTATACACACTTGGAAAATTGGCACTTTTGGGATTTTTAACTCATTTTAACCTTTTAACAAGTTAAAACATCAACAAGAAACCATCAATATAGTTTTATAGTTAGGTGAGAAAGCACAATATTTGCCTATTATCCCAAAAAAAATTGTATTGTTATCTTATTTGGATATCATCACCTCAGGGACTCCTCTGAATATAATATCATAAGAATAAAAATTCCTGATGTGGTAGGTTAAAATTATCCCTCGGGATCATTAACCACAACCCATATGTTCTCAACTATTCTAGGAGAGCCTTCTTCCTCAACCCTTCTTTCCAAAGGAACATCCACCTCAACAGTTGTTCCCCCCTTTGGTGTATTTTTGGGAATGAATAGGTAATTACTTGTATCCAATCTCTTAGAAAATGGGTTTTGAGAATCATAATAATAATGGAAAAGATAATTTGAATGAGAACTCACTTTAAATGTTCCTCAGAGTAAGTTTATTTTTCCCTTGTTATCAGCATATCTAACAATTTATTAGAATAATAAATTCTACCCTTGAAAGGATATATTGAAATAACCTTCTCTTCAAGATAGGAATTTATATACTTAGGCTTTTTTTGAAGGAAATATGATGAGGAGCAGTGATAAGATAAAATCTAGGCCAATCAATGACCTCTATCTAAATTATTACCTAGACATTCTTAGCATATACATTCTTTCTCTAGGTGTCCCATTATTTCCAAGGATATAGAAACGCCTCCATGTATGGGATATATAATTTTAATGAGGCCACTATTTTATAGGATTGGGATCTAAACACCTCACAAATTTTTTTACCATCTCTGATACTATAGTTTTCCTTAGATCCATACATTTACAAGGAACCAATTATAAATATGAAGGTACATCCCTAGGTTAATTTGTAATTGAAGAATCCTCCTCATTGGTTTCATGTGTATGAAGGGAAAGACTCAATTAATCCAATTTTTAAAAAATAGGGGTTGGTATATATCATAAGAATGTTTCACAAATGAAGAGGTAAATTATCTTACTTCTTTCTATGAAGCATTTCCAACTATCTTCATATTCTTTGCTCTCAATCACATAAGGCTTCAATATTTCAAGTAATTAGATTGAATATATATATATCGACCACAAAGTAAGTAGATATAATACTCAAGGAACAATAGAAAGGATTCTAATATCTCATTTTGACCTGTATAAGAAATATTTTCAGGTGTAGATATACACCCATATCTTTTTAGGATGGGGTATTTCCTTTAAAGAAAATACCATATATGCTTAATATGGGTCAATGAGTTTATAAGGGTAATTTCCCACGCTGATTCATCCCAATAGGTGATACATTTTTTTCCAATGATTGGATTTTCATATTAGTGAATCTCTTAGTTATCAACTGGGATGCCATAAAAAGGTTTTGAAGATGACCCTGGTACCCGACTCACATTCTATTAACTACCAAACAGTGATGAACATGTCTAGGAATGTTGTCCATCATACTATCCGGTCATCCTCAGGTGCAATTGGTCAACCCCACGGATTTAAGTGTTTATATTTTGTTACTGGACAATAGGCACCATAAAGCCTCTGATTCTTGTAGGTCGGACAAGTTATGGTATCCTTACACATGTATCATGACCGTTTGGTATAAAAAATAACTAGATCAAGTTACAGAAAGGAATGTATAACCTAGGATGAGGCTCTAATCTAAGAGGATTTTATGATATGGTAAGTAAGTATTTCATAAGCAACCTAGTCTTCTCTATATCATCCCATATAAGGAGGGATGGAGGAACTCATAATGTATGTCCCCTATGATTGGTTCCCTAGTAATATGCAGACCTTATAAAGTATTCTCCCAACTTCCATATATACTAAATGGAATGTATTGGTAGATGGTTTCCATCAACTTAAAAAATTCAAATGAATAAACCTATTCCAATGGGAAGAAATTTGTGAAACCCAGACGATATTATAATGACTGACAACCTTCAGCTCTTTCTTAAATTTATTTTAACTTTAGTAAACCGAAAAATGTCATCCCCAATCTAGGATGAATGATCCTCCAAGACAAATATCTCATTTTGAAAACAATCCTAGCTTCTAGTCAGTTGTCTCTTTTCTCAAAATGGGTTATTAGTGGTAAATTTATAATTTTTTCTCTATAATTATTCATTTATTAATAAAGGGTTATAACCCAAGATAAATCATTCAGATTGATTTTGTATGATATATATCCCCTTTTTTGAGATATTTTTCCAAGTAGAATGATTGTAACTATTTATATAAGGAACAGTTTTATTTTTACAATGGTATACAGGAGGGGGGACATTAGACAGCAGTCCATGTCCTTAAATGGGTGGCTTATTGTAGATATGATAAACCTAGATTCCAGAACCCATGATCTTTGATAATAAATGAAGGTTTGATTGAATGCTACATTTTTTACCATCACTGACACTCTCAATCATGTAATTAATCATCTCATTAACAATAGAAAAAATCATGCAAGATCCATTTTATCTCCCTATAAGAGGGCATCGAGTTGGGTTGGGGTATATATTTAGTAAAGTCAAATATTCTACATAGTATCTTAGGTGTTGTGCGAACTACATAGCATTCCACACAAACCAAAAATAATCTAAACTCATATGTGAGTTATAAAATTGTTGTAATGAAATAATTTGACCATAAATAATGAAATTTACTTCATATAAATACTAGTTTTTGGATTCCTATATTTATTATGTTAAAATTCTAGACCAAAAAGGTAGTTTTTTGTGTAAATAGAACCACATACTAAAATCTTAGAGTCAAAAAAGGTTCCTATTATTACTACGTGATAAATGAGTCTATGTAACACCCATTATATAGGGTGTTTCCTCCTCTTATTCAACTAATAAACTAAAAATTACATAAGTGGGTGGATTTTATTCTTTAAAATTAGATCTTCTTTATGTCAATCAGACCCCAGTCAAGTGAGGGAATTTGTTCAGCCAAAAAAGTTTTCCAAGAATCTAAGAAAACTGTTGATAGAATTTCAGAATCCAATAACCAAAACATGGAAATGTGAATGGGAATAATTTTTGAAAAATATATAAAATTACATAATGACTATAATTTTCTACATATTGCATCGAGTATACTATGTGGAACATGATCCTCCTCACAGAACCCCATAAACAAAAATCATTTTTGGCCAAAGGATATTGTTCAATACCCCCCACAAATGAAATTTGTTTGCATCCTACTGCAGAAGCTCTATTCCCCAAAAAAAAATCATTTTTGATGCTAAAAGGTTGCTTAATTCTCCACCCCTATAACAGCCCGAGATTTTATGAAAAATATTCTTTTTAATTTTATTAATGTCTTGTGTTTTATGCTACACCAAAAAGAGCTTGCACAACACACATCCTTGACTTGCCTTGCATTACACGCAATCACGACCTTCCTCGATAGCGTGTGTAGTACGCAATACCAAGTTTCACTAAACAACGATATGCTATTAAAATATTATTATAACTAGCCGTTATGAATAGTAATAACCACCTTTTAAAATTTTAGAAATTTTAGCTCTCAAAATGGACTTCATTTTTGGATTCGGAGTATCGAATTTAGCCTAACGTGAAATTTTTGTACTTTTCGGATAACTTTCATATTCTGATGAATAGTGAAAATTACTAAATTTTAATTAAAAAAAACTTTTTTAATCGAAATAATTAATAGTGATAAATTATTAATTTGAGTGGTTTTAAAGTATATTTAGAATATATTTTTACAATTTAATACAATGTTGGTCATTGTATGTAATTTCACATTTAAACCAGTTATAAACAAGTGTCAATCTTTTGATAGTTATTGTTTCTTAAAAACACGCTATTTGTTTTAACAGTGGGATTTAATTATAAAATTAATTAATGAAACTTCTATGTTATGAATTTGGTAAAATAGACTTTATTTTTGAATTCGGAATATGAAATATAGCTTAGGATGAAATTTTGGCATTGTTCTGAAAAACATCAATTTTGATGAATAGTGAAACTACTAAGTGGTAGTTAAAAAACTGAATTTTTCATAAAACTTAATTTAACCGCTTCTGTGAATGGAATTTCAAAAATACGAGAGACACGGTTGATGTCAGTAAGTAAAATGTGGTTCAATGAGATGAAAATAATTTTTGGTGAATAGTAACTTTTTTACTTTTATTTACCACGGTTAAAAGTAAATAGGGTAATTAAGGGTAAAAATGATATTAATATTACCCTAACACATGTCCTAATCCTATTGGACAAGTCTATCTCGACCAAAAACAACCTTAAGTGTAAAATATTATCATTTAGGCCCACTTGGATTAGATTAGGACATTTATTATTATTTAATTCAAAGAAGAGTTAAAAGAGTTAAAATCAAAGATTATTTACTAAAACATTTTTAATATAAGGTTATACATAAGATAAATTCGATTGTAAATATTCATTAGAAATCTAACAAGCTTTCCTACATAATGGTATTTTATTTGTAATTTTTAGCCATCAAATAAGTTAATTTATTTATGACACAAAGATGCTGCAGTAATTATCTTATTAATGAAATATTGACATAATTGATATTATAAATACCAAAATAAATGTAATTTAAGACTTTTTATGAATTAAACTAATTTTATAGGTTAATATGGTATATTAGTGTTGATTTAATCAACTTGGTTTGAACATATAATTCTGTTATGACTTTAAAAAAAATCATATATCAAATAGTGTCAAAATTGACACAAAATAGTTTTTAATCAAATATTATATTATTAATTGTAATTTTATTCCTAAAAATCTAAGGTTAGGCCAAATGACTTAGATAAGGATATATATATTAATAATAAACAATTTGGGGTTCGTTTGGCATGTTATAGTAAGTGTATTAACCATATAGTGTAAGAAAACAAAAAGACACGGTAAAAGTTAAATTATTTAACTTAAAGTTAAATCTAATTGATAAGGTTAAAATAATAACCTAAACTTGTCTAAATCCTATTGGTTGATAGGATTTCGACCCCTCCCCACTTTAGCTTCGAAATAAGACCCTTTGGAACCATTATAAACCGATTTTGACTTTAATATAAAATAATATTTTGAGATATTCCTAAGGTGCCCCTCTCCTCCCTTATAAAAGGACACCTCCTCCCTCTCTTCCTCACACAACTTTGAGCCTTCCAGCTCGGCCAAACCCTGCCAAAATCCCTTCTCCACTTCCCTAGTATCATCCTAGATGTACTGGTCTTCTTCAAAGACCATGCTTAGTTCTTTAAGTGGAGGCTAAGAAAAGGGGCGTCAAAAAGAGGTAATATCCATTACCGATCTTTTTCAATTTATTTCTTATTAAACTTCTTATTCTTTAGTTGTTTCATGATAAAGTAATAACATCAGTATTTCTTATATACTGATATGTTATTATAAAAATGAAACAACTCTAATTAACCTTCTATCCATCCTACGGAAAAAGGAAATCACCGCGCGTGCATACGTACGGAATACCGTCTCCACGCCGTGGTGTAATCTATTTTCCGCCACCACCTTAATTGGATGGGTATAAAGGTGTAATTAGTAACTATATATGATTATTATAAAGTGATATTGATACTGAAATATTATACATACACTTAAACACAATTCCACGACCATGGGAACGATATCATTGCTCGTGCGTACGTACGGACTACCGTCTCCACGACGCGATGAGATTCATTATCAATGATTAACCATTCATGAATGATTATAAAGTATATATAATAAGTACTAATGAATTATATGAACTAATAATGATACTGGAATTATTTATATTTATATGTATGTCATCTACTTAATTCCATTCAATTCAATAAGGAAACGAAAACATCGTTCATGCGCACATACGGACTACCGTCTCCATGAACGGTGTATTTCTTTCCATTTACTGATTTATTATATATGTGTATTATGAATATATATATATATAAATCATGTTTTATATTCTGTAATTAAGTAATCATGATCTAAGTAATCATATGAATAATTACAAGTTAAAAACACGAACGACAAATGAGACGATTTTACCCAAAACGCTACTTTAACATTAATTTACAAAAGAATGGGTAATATAAAGTCATAAGTCGACCATATATGATATAATAACAATGAATATGATTCTGGAATAAGTCAATAACAAGATTTAAATCATTATACAGGAGGTTCGGACACTTACAAAGCAAGTCGGACCTAAGGTAAGGGAAATATCACAATCTCATTTTTATCCGAGATTGTTTATACTTTGACATTTACCGGGGTGTATTTTATCATCCACATCCATGTTTCATAAATATTTAATATTATTTCCATCCACATAAAATTGTTTAAATCCATTTTTACCCTTCGGTGAGTTTTTAGTAAAAGAAATGAAAGGAATCTTTTGTCGTTTTTCGTACGAGGTACTTTTTGACTTTTCCGACAAAAGTACGAAGAATGTTTTTTTAACTTATACGGAATGAATGGATTTTTAAAACATTATTTCCATGAAGCTTCCTTTAAAAGTTTTCAAGTTTATTTTTAATCAACTTATTTTATTTTAAAGTCGTATGACATGTTATGAAAGGAAAAATGTTTTTGAAGTAGAAAGGATATTTTCCTCAAGAATAGAGTTCAAGTATTTTATCAAAATTATTTTCCATCTAAGATAATAAAAGGATTCTGTTTTTATCCCTATTATTACATTGGTTTGATTATGTTGTGATGGAAATATTTTTATGAATTCCTTTATCTTATATGAATTGTTTTATGATGTCATGTTGTTTAAGAATTCCATTTTTATTACGTGGGTTACGCTATGATGTATGGTTTATGATTATGTGGCACACATAAGAAAGGATTAATTATAAGATGGGTGGGACCTATATCTCCCTCCAATTCATTGGGTAACGATTTTATATCTCATGAGATAGACAGGGCTGGAACGGTAGGTTGTACCGGTTCAGTGAAACAGGACTGGAACGAGGGTGACTCTGTTCAGAAAGGGACTTTGTCCACTATGATAGTCTTGGCAATGAGTCTTGACTAACAAGAAATGATTCTCTATGATTATGTGTGTATGCCACAAAGTTTCATGTTTTAAGTTATGATTATTGTGATTACATTTCACTTCCATGATTTATCCCATGTTATGAAATTATGATCTCTTTTGCAGGTTAAGATTTCCAAAAGTTATGTGGTTGTGTATATGATGAGATTTATATTTATTTTGTTTACCCTTACTGAGCATTTGAGCTCAACCTTTTATGTTTTTTCCCCAGGATATAAAGAAAGGTTTTAGGTAAAAAAAGGGAATATCTTTGTGGGAGATATTGGAGATCTTTCACCACGATTAGAAGATTACGTTCCGAGTTTCCAAAGACACTAAACTATTACGATCCTTGTGTGTGTATTTTTTGTTATGTACTAAGTATTCCGCAAATGTAATGTATTGTCCATGTACGTCAGGATACAGGTCTCTACAGTTGGTATCAGAGGAAAGGTTTAGTCAACCTTTGGAAACTAGGATGTGAGAACGTTAGTGAGATCCCTAGAGATATTTCTAAGGTATGTCTAGGGATGTCCCTAAGGATAAGTATACGTATAGGATAGTCCTAGAACTATGGTAACGATATTAGAATTTAACCTAAGATGTTAGATATTGAAGTTACTCCCCCTTTATTATGATTTTTTCCTCTAACACTATTCTTTTTGGGTTTTAGAAAATGGCTGGAAACAAGGTGATTCACGATAATGGAGGATATGATGGACAATGGAATGATATTTTTAATGAGAAACCAAATGAAATGGGATTTGGAAGTCCAAACATCATTATTATGCCGAATCAGCAATCACATAATATGATCAATAAAGTAAAATTTGGTAAGTTTCTTGACTCGGCTAATAAGAGAAAGATGGAGTTTCATGATGATCATAGAGGAAAGAAAGGTCAATTTCCCCTATGTAAATCATGTGGGAAGAGGCATCATGGAGAATGTTTCAAAGGACCCGGAAGATGCTTTGGGTGTGGAAAAGAAGGACACAAAGCCAGTAAGTGCAAAGGAAAAGGTTCAGTTAACACCAGGGATGGAGATAATGGTATTGCTACAACATCAACAATGGTTAAATGTTTTAAATGTGGAATGTACGGGCATTATGCAAACCAATTCCCTAAGGTAAAGTCTCATGAAGAGAATCAGTATGGTCGTATGGGTAGTATTTATGTTGATGATGATGAAGAGACTACAAATGATATGTGAGATGAAAGAATTGTTGAAGCTCGGTCAATGGTTTAAGAATGTAGTGGAATGATTACATGTTTACCATGTGTAATGTTGTATAAGTAATCTCATGGTACTTGGAATAAAGAGACATCTAAGGATTGTTACACTGTTGTCTTTCCTTGAGTTTTGAAAGTGTATGATTAATGGTACTAGTATCCATTAAAGGATATTCAGATATTTTTGGAATATAGATGATATGAACATAATGAAGGGATAAGTAGAAAATGAAATGTTTGACAATATTCATGAGCGCATGATTGATATAAGGACTAAGTGATATCATGGTTTGAGTATATAGAATTTTGAGGATTTTGGTATGTGGAAAGTGTTAACTTTTAACTGCATTCATGTTTTCACTAAGGTTCAATGGGTATTAAATAGAACACATGATTAAGGCCTTTAAATGTTTGGAATGTGACCAATAAGACATATCTTATGATATATGGGGATCAACGATGGTATTAAATCTCTGGTAATCGTTTTCATTATATTATGAGAGTGGACTGCAGTATTATGGATTAGCCTAAAGATTGGAATGGACTATGTTGGACATAAGTTAGTATTGTTTAAGGATAAAAGTTTTTTCGATATTATTGATGGGATGTTATAGTAATATAGTTTTAGAAAAAGGACAACCTGTAGGACGGGCGACAACCCATCGCGTCGGACAAGGCTGTGGGAATCGAACCCACAACCGAAGTGCGACTAGCCTTTATCGCCTACCACTGGCCTACAGGAAGTCCTTGTTTAGTAGAAACTAGTTTTATTTTATTAAGCGGTATGATATATGAAGTATAAGTCCATTTTAGGATCCATATATGATTAATCTCACTATAGATCGACTTATGTATATAATTTTTGCTAACCTTTTGTTTGAGACAGATGGAATGACCTGTCATTCTATCACATGATCTGCTAACACTTCACGAATAACAAATTCAACTTCATTTATTTAAGAGATGAAGTGGAAATTGTTCAAGGCACGAACAACAATGAGATTGTACCAAAATAAAGTAAGTATTTATTCTAATGCAAATTTTCAACTTTAGGGAAATGATCTTGAAAACCAAAAATGTTGTCCTAGTGATCTTATACCTAATGAATCAGATGGTACCTTATATCATCACAAATCTATGGATTTGTGATTACTGGATTTTCCATAGCCATGTTCTCTACCACTCTCCATCAGAACATGATGGTTAGATTTCTCTTCCGTATCCATATTTTCACCTATGTGGAAACCCAGTGATTAGTTTATTTGGGTAATCGTTACATTTCATACTTTAGTTTTTAAAGCCAAGTTCTGGTAGTATTTTTTACGATGTGGGTTTCTATTAAAGAAACTTTCAAATAGTAAACCATTTATAACCCCGACGAATTTCGAGGGCGAAATTCATTTTAAGGGGGGTAGAATGTAACAGCCCGAGATTTTATGAAAAATATTCTTTTTAATTTTATTAATATCTTGTGTTGTACACTACACCAAAAGGAGCTTGCACAACACACATCCTTGACTTGCCTTGTATTACACGCAATCACGACCTTCCTCGATAGCGTGTGTAGTACGCAATACCGAGTTTCACTAAACAACGATATGCTATTAAAATATTATTATAACTAGCCGTTATGAATTGTAATAACCACCTTTTAAAATTTTAGAAATTTTAGCTCTCAAAATGGACTTCATTTTTGGATTCGGAGTATCGAATTTAGCCTAAGGTGAAATTTTGGTACTTTTCGGATAACTTTCATATTCTGATGAATAGTGAAAATTACTAAATTTTAATTAAAAACAACTTTTTTAATCAAAATAATTAATAGTGATAAATTATTAATTTGAGTGGTTTTAAAGTATATTTAGAATATATTTTTACAATTTAATACAATGTTGGTCATTGTATGTAATTTCACATTTAAACCAGTTATAAACAAGTGTCAATCTTTTGATAGTTATTGTTTCTTAAAAACACGCTATTTGTTTTAACAACGGGATTTAATTATAAAATTAATTAATGAAACTTCTATGTTATGAATTTGGTAAAATAGACTTCATTTTTGAATTCGGAATATGAAATATAGCTTAGGATGAAATTTTGGCATTGTTCTGAAAAACATCAATTTTTGATGAATAGTGAAACTACTAAGTGGTAGTTAAAAAACTGAATTTTTCATAAAACTTAATTTTACCGCTTCTGTGAATGGAATTTCAAAAATCTGAGAGACACGGTTGATTTCAGTAAGTAAAATTTGATTCAATGTGATGAAAATAATTTTTGGTGAATAGTAACTTTTTACTTTTATTTACCACGGTTAAAAGTAAATAGGGTAATTAAGGGTAAAAATGATATTAATATTACCCTAACACATGTCCTAATCCTATTGGACAAGTTTATCTCGACCAAATACAACCTTAAGTGTAAAATATTATCATTTAGGCCCACTTGGATTAGATTAGGACATTTATTATTATTTAATTCAAAGAAGAGTTAAAAGAGTTAAAATCAAAGATTATTTACTAAAACATTTTTAATATAGGGTTATACATAAGATAAATTCGATTGTAAATATTAATTAGAAATCTAAAAAGCTTTCCTACATAATGGTATTTTATTTGTAATTTTTAGACATCAAATAAGTTAATTTATTTATGACACAATGATGCTGCAGTAATTATCTTATTAAAACAATATTGACATAATTGATATTATAAATACCAAAATAAATGTAATTTAAGACTTTTTATGAATTAAACTAATTTTATAAGTTACTATGGTATATTAGTGTTGATTTAATCAACTTGGTTCGAACATATAATTCTGTTATGACTTTAAAAAAATCATATATCAAATAGTGTCAAAATTGACACAAAATAGTTTTTAAATCAAATATTATATTATTAATTGTTATTTTATTCCTAAAAATCTAAGGTTAGGCCACATGACTTAGATAAGGATATATATATTAATAATAAACAATTTGGGGTTCGTTTGGCATGTTATAGTAAGTGTATTAACCATATAGTGTAAGAAAACAAAAAGACACGGTAAAAGTTAAATTATTTAACTTAAAGTTAAATCTAATTGATAAGGTTAAAATAATAACCTAAACTTGTCTAAATCCTATTGGTTGACAGTATTTCTACCCCTCCCCACTTTAGCTTCGAAATAAGACCCTTTGGAACCATTATAAACCGATTTTGACTTTAATATAAAATAATATTTTGAGATATTCCTAAGGTGCCCCTCTCCTCCCTTATAAAAGGACACCTCCTCCCTCTCTTCCTCACACAACTTTGAGCCTTCAAGCTCAGCCAAACCCTGCCAAAATCCCTTCTCCACTTCCCTAGTATCATCCTAAATGTACTGGTTTTCTTCAAAGACCATCCTTAGTTCTTTAAGTGGAGGCTAAGAAAAGGGGCGTCAAAAAGAGGTAATATCCATTACCGATCTTTTTCAATTTATTTCTTCTTCAACTTCTTCTTCTTTAGTTGTTTCATGATAAAGTAATAACATCAGTATTTCTTATATACTGATATGTTATTATAAAAATGAAACAACTCTAATTAACCTTCTATCCATCCTACGGAAAAAGGAAATCACCGCGCGTGCGTACGTACGGAATACCGTCTCCACGCCGTGGTGTAATCTATTTTCCGCCACCACCTTAATTAGATGGGTATAAAGGTGTAATGATTAACTATATATGATTATTATAAAGTGATATTGATACTTAAATATTATAAATACACTTAAACACAATTCCACGACCATGGGAACGATATCATTGCTCGTGCGTACGTACGGACTACCATCTCCACGACGCGATGAGATTCATTCTCAATGATTAACCATACATGAATGATTATAAAGTATATATTATAAGTACTAATGAAATATATGACCTAATAATGATACTGGAATTATTTATATTTATATGTATGTCATCTACTTAATTCCATTCAATTCAATAAGGAAACGAAAACAGCGTTCATCCGTACGTACGGACTACCGTCTCCATGAACGGTGTATTTCTTTTCATTTTCTGATTTATTATATATGTGTATTATGAATATATATATATATAAATCATGTTTTATATTCTGGAATTAAGTAATCATGATCTAAGTAATCATATGAATAATTAAAAGTTAAACACACGAACGACAAATGAGACGATTTTACCCAAAACGCTACTTTAACATTAATTTACAAAAGAACGGGTAATATAAAGTCATAAGTGGACCATATATGATATAATAACAATGAATATTATTCTGGAATAAGTCAATAACATGATTTAAATCATTATACAGGAGGTTCGGACACTTACACAGCAAGTCGGACCTAAGGTAAGGGAAACATCACAATCTCATTTTTATCAGAGATTGTCTATACTTTGACATTTACTGGGGTGTATTTTATCATCCACATCCATGTTTCATAAATATGTAATATTATTTCCATCCACCTACAATTGTTTAAATCCATTTTTACCCTTCGGTGAGTTTTTAGTAAAAGAAATGAAAGGAATCTTTTGTCGTTTTTCGTACGAGGTACTTTTTGACTTTTCCGACAAAAGTACGAAGAATGTTTTTTTTAACTTATACGGAATGAATGGATTTTTAAAACATTATTTCCAAGAAGCTTCCTTTAAAATTTTTCATGTTTATTTTTAATCAACATATATTATTTTAAAGTCGTATGACATGTTATGAAAGGAAAAATGTTTTTGAAGTAGAAAGGATATTTTCCTCAAGAATGGAGTTCAAGTATTTTATCAAAATTAGTTTCCATCTAAGATAATAAAAGGGTTCTGTTTTTATCCCTATTATTACATTGGTTTGATTATGTTGTGATGGAAATATTTTAATGAATTCCTTTATCTTATATGAATTGTTTTATGATGTCATGTTGTTTAAGAATTCCATTTTTATTACGTGGGTTATGCTATGATGTATGGTTTATGATTATGTGGCACACATAATCAAGGATTCATTATAAGATGGGTGGGACCTATATCTCCCTCCAATGCATTGGGTAAAGATTTTATATCTCATGAGATAGACAGGGCTGGAACGGTAGGTTATACCGGTTCAGTGAAACATGACTGGAACGAGGGTGACTCGGTTCAGAAAGGGACTTTGTCCACTATGATAGTCTTGGCAATGAGTCTTGACTAACAAGAAATGATTCTCTATGATTATGTGTGTATGCCACAAAGTTTCATGTTTTAAGTTATGATTATTGTGATTACATTTCACTTCCATGATTTATCCCATGTTATGAAATTATGATCTCTTTTGCAGGTTAAGATTTCCAAAAGTTATGTGCTTGTGTATATGATGAGATTTATATTTATTTTGTTTACCCTTACTGAGCATTTGAGCTCACCCTTTTATGTTTTTTTCCCTAGGATATAAAGAAAGGTTTTAGGTAAAAAAAAAGGGAATATCTTTATGGGAGATATTGGAGATCTTTCACCACGATTAGAAGATTACATTCCGAGTTTCCAAAGACACTAAACTATTACGATCCTTGTGTGTGTATTTTTTGTTATGTACTAAGTATTCTGCAAATGTAATGTAATGTCCATGTACGTCAGGATACAGGTCTCTACAGTTGGTATCAGAGGAAAGGTTTAGTCAACCTTTGGAAACTAGGATGTGAGAACGTTAGTGGGATCCCTAGAGATATTTCTAAGGTATGTCTAGGGATGTCCCTAAGGATAAGTATACGTATAGGATAGTACTAGAACTATGGTAACGATATTAGAATTTAACCTAAGATGTTTGATATTGAAGTTACTCCCCCTTTATTATGATTTTTTCCTCTAACATTATTCTTTTTGGGTTTTAGAAAATGGCTGGAAACAAGGTGATTCACGATAATGGAGGATATGATGGACAATGGAATGATATTTTTAATGAGAAACCAAATGAAATGGGATTTGGAAGTCCAAACATCATTATTATGCCGAATCAGCAATCTCATAATATGATCAATAAAGTAAAATTTGGTAAGTTTCTTGACTCGGCTAATAAGAGAAAGATGGAGTTTCATGATGATCATAGAGGAAAGAAAGTTCAATTTCCCCTATGTAAATCATGTGGGAAGAGGCATCATGGAGAATGTTTCAAAGGAACTGGAAGATGCTTTGGGTGTGGAAAAGAAGGACACAAAGCCAGTAAGTGCAAAGGAAAAGGTTCAGTTAACACCAGGGATGAGGATAATGGTATTTCTACAACATCAACAATGGTTAAATGTTTTAAATGTGGAATGTAGTGGCATTATGCAAACCAATGTCCTAAGGTAAAGTCTCATGAAGAGAATCAGTATGGTCGTATGGGTAGTATTTATGTTGATGATGATGAAGAGACTACAAATGATATGTGAGATGAAAGAATTGTTGAAGCTCGGACAATGGTTTAAGAATGTAGTGGAATGATTACATGTTTACCATGTGTAATGTTGTATATGTAATCTCATGGTACTTGGAATAAAGAGACATCTAAGGATTGTTACACTGTTGTCTTTCCTTGAGTTTTGAAAGTGTATGATTAATGGTACCAGTATCCATTAAAGGATATTTAGATATTTTTGGAATATAGATGATATGCACATAATGAAGGGATAAGTAGAAAATGAAATGTTTGACAGTATTCATGAGCTCATGATTGATATAAGGACTAAGTGATATCATGGTTTGAGTATATAGAATTTTGAGGATTTTGGTATGTGGAAAGTGTTAACTTTTAACTGCATTCATGTTTTCACTAAGGTTCAATTGGTATTAAATAGAACACATTATTAAGGCCTTTAAATGTTTGGAATGTGACCAATAAGACATATCTTATGATATATGGGTATCAACGATGGTATTAAATCTCCGGTAATCATTTTCATTATATTATGAGAGTGGACTGCAGTATTATGGATAAGCCTAAAGATTGGAATGGACTATGTTAGACATAAGTTAGTATTGTTTAAGGATAAATTTTTTTTCAATATTATTGATGGGATGTTATAGTAATATAGTTTTAGAAAAAAGACAACCTGTAGGACGGGCGATAGCCCATCGCGTCGGACAAGGCTGTGGGAATCGAACCCACAACCGAAGTGAGACTAACCTTTATCGCCTACCACTGGCCTACAGGAAGTCTCTGTTTAGTAAAAACTAGTTTTATTTTATTAAGCGGTATGATATATGAAGTATAAGTCCATTTTAGGAACCATATATGATTAATCTCACTATAGATCGACTTATGTATATAATTTTTGCTAACCTTTTGTTTGAGATAGATGGAATGACCTGTCATTCTATCACATGATCTGCTAACACTTCACGAATAACAAATTCAACTTCATTTATTTAAGAGATGAAGTGGAAATTGTTCAAGACACGAACAACAATGAGATTGTACCAAAATAAAGTAAGTATTTATTCTAATGCAAATTTTCAACTTTAGGGAAATGATCTTGAAAACCAAAAATGTTGTCCTAGTGATCTTATACCTAATGAATCAGATGGTACCTTATATCATCACAAATCTATGGATTTGAGATTACTGGATTTTCCATAGCCATGTTCTCTACCACTCTCCATCAGAACATGATGGTTAGATTTCTCTTCCATATCCATATTTTCACCTATGTGGAAACCCAGTGATTAGTTTATTTGGGTAATCGTTACATTTCATACTTTAGTTTTTAAATCCAAGTTCTGGTATTCTTTTTTATGATGTGGGTTTCTATTAAAGAAACTTTCGAATAGTAAACCATTTATAACCCCGACGAATTTCGAGGGCAAAATTCATTTTAAGGGGGGTAGAATGTAACAGCCTGAGATTTTATGAAAAATATTCTTTTTAATTTTATTAATGTCTTGTGTTGTACGCTACACCAAAAGGAGCTTGCACAACACACATCCTTGACTTGCCTTTCATTACACGCAATTGCGACCTTCCTCGATAGCGTGTGTAGTACGCAATACCGAGTTTCACTAAACAACGATATGCTATTAAAATATTATTATAACTAGCCGTTATGAATAGTAATAACCACCTTTTAAAATTTTAGAAATTTTAGCTCTCAAAATGGACTTCATTTTTGGATTCGGAGTATTGAATTTAGCCTAAGGTGAAATTTTGGTACTTTTCGGATAACTTTCATATTCTGATGAATAGTGAAAATTACTAAATTTTAATTAAAAACAACTTTTTTAATCAAAATAATTAATAGTGATAAATTATTAATTTGAGTGGTTTTAAAGTATATATAGAATATATTTTTACAATTTAATACAATGTTGGTCATTGTATGTAATTTCACATTTAAACCAGTTATAATCAAGTGTCAATCTTTTGATAGTTATTGTTTCTTAAAAACACGCTATTTGTTTTAACAGCGGGATTTAATTATAAAATTAATTAATGAAACTTCTATGTTATTAATTTGGTAAAATAGACTTCATTTTTGAATTCGGAATATGAAATATAGATTAGGATAACATTTTGGCATTGTTCTGAAAACATCAATTTTTGATGAATAGTGAAACTACTAAGTGGTAGTTAAAAAACTGAATTTTTCATCAAACTTAATTTTACCTCTTCTGTGAATTGAATTTCAAAAATCCGAGAGACACAGTTGATGTCAGTAAGTAAAATGTGGTTCAATGAGATGAAAATAATTTTTGGTGAATAGTAACTTTTTACTTTTATTTACCACGGTTAAAAGTAAATAGGGTAATTAAGGGTAAAAATGATATTAATATTACCCTAACACATGTCCTAATCCTATTGGACAAGTGTATCTCGACCAAAAACAACCTTAAGTGTAAAATATTATCATTTAGGCCCACTTGGATTAGATTAGAACATTTATTATTATTTAATTCAAAGAAGAGTTAAAAGAGTTAAAATCAAAGATTATTTACTAAAACATTTTTAATATAGGGTTATACATAAGATAAATTCGATTGTAAATATTCATTTGAAATATAACAAGCTTTCCTACATAATCGTATTTTATTTGTAATTTTTAGACATTAAATAAGTTAATTTATTTATGACACAAAGATGCTGCAGTAATTATCTTATTAATGAAATATTGACATAATTGATATTATAAATACCAAAATAAATGTAATTTAAGATTTTTTATGAATTAAACTAATTTTATAGGTTACTATGGTATATTAGTGTTGATTTAATCAACTTGGTTCGAACATATAATTCTGTTATGACTTTAAAAAAATCATATATCAAATAGTGTCAAAATTGACACAAAATAGTTTTTAAATCAAATATTATATTATTAATTGTTATTTTATTCCTAAAAATCTAAGTTTCGGCCAAATGACTTATATAAGTATATATATATTAATAATAAACAATTTGGGGTTCTTTTGGCATGTTATAGTAAGTGTATTAACCATATAGTGTAAGAAAACAAAAAGACACGGTAAAAGTTAAATTATTTAACTTAAAGTTAAATCTAATTGATAAGGTTAAAATAATAACCTAAACTTGTCTAAATCCTATTGGTTGATAGGATTTCGATCCCTCCCCACTTTAGCTTCTAAATAAGACCCTTTGGAACCATTATAAACCGATTTTGACTTTAATATAAAATAATATTTTGAGATATTCCTAAGGTGCCCCTCTCCTCCCTTATAAAAGGACACCTCCTACCTCTCTTCCTCACACAACTTTGAGCCTTCAAGCTCGGCCAAACCCTGCCAAAATCCCTTCTCCACTTCCCTAGTATCATCCTATATGTCCTTGTTTTCTTCAAAGACCATCCTTAGTTCTTTAAGTGGAGGCTAAGAAAAGGGGCGTCAAAAAGAGGTAATATCCATTACCGATCTTTTTCAATTTCTTTCTTCTTAAACTTCTTCTTCTTTAGTTGTTTCATGATAAAGTAATAACATCAGTATTTCTTATATACTGATATGTTATTATAAAAATGAAACAGCTCTAATTAACCTTCTATCCATCCTACGGAAAAAGGAAATCACCGTGCGTGCATACGTACGGAATACCGTCTCCACGCCGTGGTGTAATCTATTTTCCACCACCACCTTAATTGGATGGGTATAAAGGTGTAATGAGTAACTATATATAATTTTTATAAAGTTATATTGATACTGAAATATTATACATACATTTAAACACAATTCCACGACCATGGGAACGATATCATTGCTCGTGCGTACGTACGGACTACCGTCTCCACGACGCGATGGGATTCATTCTCAATGATTAACCATTCATGAATGATTATAAAGTATATATAATAAGTACTAATTAAATATATGACCTAATAATGATACTGGAATTATTTATATTTATATGTATGTCATCTACTTAATTCCATTCAATTCAATAAGGAAACGAAAACAGCGTTCATGCGTACGTACGGTCTACCGTCTCCATGAACGGTGTATTTCATTCCATTTACTGATTTATTATATATGTGTATTATGAATATATATATATATATATATAAATCATGTTTTATATTCTGGAATTAAGTAATCATGATCTAAGTAATCATATGAATAATTACAAGTTAAAAACACGAACGACAAATGAGACGATTTTACCCAAAACGCTACTTTAACATTAATTTACAAAAGAACAGGTAATATAAAGTCATAAGTGGACCATATATGATATAATAACAATTAATATGATTCTCTAATAAGTCAATAACATGATTTAAATCATTATACAGGAGGTTCGGACACTTACAAAACAAGTCGGACCTAAGGTAAGGGAAATATCACAATCTCATTTTTATCCGAGATTGTTTATTCTTTGACATTTACTGGGGTGTATTTTATCATCCACATCCATGTTTCATAAATATGTAATATTATTTCCATCCACCTACAATTGTTTAAATCCATTTTTACCCTTCGGTGAGTTTTTAGTAAAATAAATGAAAGGAATATTTTGTCGTTTTTCGTATGAGGTACTTTTTGACTTTTCCGACAAAAGTACGAAGAATGTTTTTTTTAACTTATACGGCATGAATGGATTTTTAAAACATTATTTCCAAGAAGCTTCCTTTAAAAGTTTTCAAGTTTATTTTTAATCAACTTCTTTTATTTTAAATTCCTATGACATGTTATGAAAGGAAAAATGTTTTTGAAGTAGAAAGGATATTTTCCTCAAGAATGGAGTTCAAGTATTTTATCAAAATTATTTTCCATCTAAGATAATAAAAGGGTTCTGTTTTTATCCCTATTATTACATTGGTTTGATTATGTTGTGATGGAAATATTTTTATGAATTCCTTTATCTTATATGAATTGTTTTATGATGTCATGTTGTTTAAGAATTCCATTTTTATTACGTGGGTTACGCTATGATGTATGGTTTATGATTATGTGGCACACATAAGAAATCATTCATTATAAGATGGGTGGGACCTATATCTCCCTCCAATGCATTGGGTAAAGATTTTATATCTCATGAGATAGACAGGGCTGGGACGGTAGGTTATACCGATTCAGTGAAACAGGACTGGAACGAGGGTGACTCGGTTCAGAAAGGGACTTTGTCCACTATGATAGTCTTGGCAATGAGTCTTGACTAACAAGAAATGATTCTCTATGATTATGTGTGTATGCCACTAAGTTTCATGTTTTAAGTTATGATTATTGTGATTACATTTCACTGCCATGATTTATCCCATGTTATGAAATTAAGATCTCTTTTGCAGGTTAAGATTTCAAAAAGTTATGTGCTTGTGTATACGATGAGATTTATATTTATTTTGTTTACCCTTACTGAGCATTTGAGCTCACCCTTTTATGTTTTTTTCCCCAGGATATAAAGAAAGGTTTTAGGTAAAAAAAAGGGAATATCTTTATGGGAGATATTAGAGATCTTTCACCACAATTAGAAGATTACGTTCCGAGTTTCCAAAGACACTAAACTATTACGATCCTTGTGTGTGTATTTTTTGTTATGTACTAAGTATTCTTCAAATGTAATGTAATGTCCATGTACGTCAGGATACAGGTCTCTACTGTTGTACCTCTCAAACCCCTCGAGGTTTAATTTTCATGATCACAATCACCCTCTTATGTTTCTAACATTGTTTCAAGTGTTTTTCAGGTGGCCAAGGAATTGGGCCAAGATAGAAAGCTGGCAAATGGTCTGAAATCCAGACCACCGGCCAGCCGGTGGCACACCACCGGCCAGCCGGTGGCATCTGCTCTCAAGAAGGAGCCACTGCCTTACCACCGGCCAACCGGTGGCCTCAGCACCGGTCGACCGGTGGCACCCAGCCAGAACAGGATGAGCTACTGCCTCACCACCGGCCAGCCGGTGGCTCCTCCACCGGTCAGCCGGTGGAGCCTGGACCAGAATTCTCTCCACATTCCAAGGCACCGGCCAGCCGGTGGCCCTGCACCGGCCAGCCGGTGGCCCAGTCAAACTAGCCGTTGGAGCTTTGACCAGGCTGCTCCACTTGCCTCCCAACGGCTCCGAAGACCTCTCCAACGGCTCCGAAGCCTCCCCAAGGGTTCCTAGCCTATAAATAAAGGCTGAGGAAGCCCCGGACCACAACCGGAACTATACGGAAGCCCACGGACACCTTGTTGATCATTCGGCATACCTCCGGCGACTTCCTTCAAGGGAACCCCAATAGCTCCAACAACTTCCACATCCAAGGAGCCCCCTCAAGAAGCTTGGGAAAGCACGCTACATCAACTCCATCATCCAATTGGCACCCAAGTCTTCCCAATCACGGTTTTTCGTGTTTCATTTATTTTGAGCTTAACTTTGAGTTTGTGCCTACAAACTCCCAATTTTCTCATCCCCTCTTTTCTTTGGGTTTCACATCACCACTAAGGTGTGACAAGGTTGCCAAGCTTTCCTTTAAATAGCTTGAGAAAAAGGTGAGCTATCCTTCACCTGTAAGAAGGATAGTGGGTTCTTGCTAAACCATCAAAAGCAAGTGGGTTCTTGCTAAACCACAAAAGCAAGCTGTAATAGGTCCTAGTGCTACCTCAAAGCCTAGTGGGTTTCTTGGTAAAACCATTGAAAAGCAAGCGGTAGGAATCTCTCAACGGTTGAGTTGGGAGCGGAGACGTAGGCCGGGTTTTTGGCCGAACTCCGTTATCAATTTGCGTGTCTTGCCTCTTTATTTCCGCTGCATTTATACTTTGATTTTTAAATTGTTAATCAATTTTTTAAAAGGCAATTCACCCCCCTCTTGCCATCTCTTCCTTGCTTCTTCCGACCTAACAATTGGTATCAGAGGGAGTATTTGAATAATTCCTTACCCGGTTTCAAATTAAAGATCCTATTTTTTTGATGGCTTCTACCGCTTCTTCTTCTCAAACTCTCGAAGGTCATTCTTTGGATCGTGCTCCATTCTTTGATGGAGCCGATTATACTTTTTGGAAAACCCGCATGTCAACCTTTTTAAAAAGCATTGGTTATCCAATTTTTAAAATTGTCATGCATGGTTTTACGCTTTCCTCTCCCGATGAATCTCAATGGACCCCCGCCGACATTGCAAATTTCGAGCTTGATGGCAAAGCCATGAATGCTCTTCATTGCGGGTTAGATAGAAATGTTTTTGATCATATTTCTTCTTGCACATCTTCACATGATATTTGGAAATGTTTAGAGCTAAACCATGAAGGTACTAGCATGGCTCAAAAGCAAGAACCGGCTCAAAAGCAAGAACCCACTCGAAAGCTAGAACCCGAGGCAAAATCCATACCCGCTTGCCCACATCACAAGAAAAGGGCCAAGAAAAAGGAGAAGAAGAAGGCTTCAAAGGAAATATGGAGTGATAGCTCCACCTCTTCATTCTCCTCCTTCTCCTCGAGCGACCAAGGTAAAAAATGCCTAATGGCAAATCATGAGGTATCATCATCCTCTTCCTCTTCCTCGTCTTCTAGTTCTTCCAATTCTTTAAATCATTTATCCTATGAAGAACTCTCGCACGCAAGAGATCAATTGGAAAAAGGTTTTCATGCTTTATCTTCAAAATTTGTCGCTTTGAAAAAGAATTTCAAAAAGCTTTCCTCCGAAAAAGACCAACTTCTCAAAGAGAAGGAGGAACTCACCCTTAAAATCCAAAATTTTCCAAATGTTGATTCTATGGAATCAACCATCAAAGACCTTAGAGAGACCCTAGCCAAGTTCACCCAAGGTGAACAAAATTTGAAAAATATACTTGGTTCCCAACGTATATCCCGAACCACCAATGGACTTGGCTATACCAACCGAGCCTCCTCCTCCCATGCTCAAACTGTTTTTGTAAGGGGGAGCTCCGATTACAAATTTTGTAATTATTGCAAGAAAACCGGGCATCTCATTTATGAGTGTAATTGTAAAAACGCCCGGTATGGCCAACCCAAGTCTATTTTCTATAGTGACGAGTTTTATAGGAGAAGACCCGCCATGAGACAAGTTTGGATTGAAAAATCCCTCCTTGCGAGTCTCTCCGGGCCTAAAATTGTTTCTTTTCAAAATCCCACTCCCCGGTGATTCTTTATTTTTATTTAGGGGGAGAACCTTCTCATTTTCAAAATCTCAAAATTCAAAAATTACATTTGGTTTCAAATTTCAAATTTCAATTCTTTTTCATTTCAATTTAAAATTTTCTATTTTCAATTGGTTTCCAACAGTTGGTATCGAATTTGTTTTTGATTCAAAACTTTCAATTCAAACTGTTATTCAATTTTCATTTCAAAATTTTCAAACAATTGGTATTATTTTCAATTGGTTTAAAATCGTGATTTTCAATTTTTCCCTCAATCAAGTATCATGCCCCACTCTATTTTGATAATCACAAAGGGGGAGAATTTCTTGATTGATTGGGGGAGAAACCTTTTGTTCATGCATTGCTTGTTTTCACTTTAATCTTTTAAAGCATGCATCTCATTTCATCTTTTACATTAATTGTTTTGGTGATTGTGATCATCAAAATAGGGGGAGATTGTTGTACCTCTCAAACCCCTCGAGGTTTAATTTTCATGATCACAATCACCCTCTTATGTTTCTAACATTGTTTCAAGTGTTTTTCAGGTGGCCAAGGAATTGGGCCAAGATAGAAAGCTGGCAAATGGTCTGAAATCCAGACCACCGGCCAGCCGGTGGCATCTGCTCTCAAGAAGGAGCCACTGCCTTACCACCGGCCAACCGGTGGCCTCAGCACCGGTCGACCGGTGGCACCCAGCCAGAACAGGATGAGCTACTGCCTCACCACCGGCCAGCCGGTGGCTCCTCCACCGGTCAGCCGGTGGAGCCTGGACCAGAATTCTCTCCACATTCCAAGGCACCGGCCAGCCGGTGGCCCTGCACCGGCCAGCCGGTGGCCCAGTCAAACTAGCCGTTGGAGCTTTGACCAGGCTGCTCCACTTGCCTCCCAACGGCTCCGAAGACCTCTCCAACGGCTCCGAAGCCTCCCCAAGGGTTCCTAGCCTATAAATAAAGGCTGAGGAAGCCCCGGACCACAACCGGAACTATACGGAAGCCCACGGACACCTTGTTGATCATTCGGCATACCTCCGGCGACTTCCTTCAAGGGAACCCCAATAGCTCCAACAACTTCCACATCCAAGGAGCCCCCTCAAGAAGCTTGGGAAAGCACGCTACATCAACTCCATCATCCAATTGGCACCCAAGTCTTCCCAATCACGGTTTTTCGTGTTTTATTTATTTTGAGCTTAACTTTGAGTTTGTGCCTACAAACTCCCAATTTTCTCATCCCCTCTTTTCTTTGGGTTTCACATCACCACTAAGGTGTGACAAGGTTGCCAAGCTTTCCTTTAAATAGCTTGAGAAAAAGGTGAGCTATCCTTCACCTGTAAGAAGGATAGTGGGTTCTTGCTAAACCATCAAAAGCAAGTGGGTTCTTGCTAAACCACAAAAGCAAGCTGTAATAGGTCCTAGTGCTACCTCAAAGCCTAGTGGGTTTCTTGCTAAAACCATTGAAAAGCAAGCGGTAGGAATCTCTCAACGGTTGAGTTGGGAGCGGAGACGTAGGCCGGGTTTTTGGCCGAACTCCGTTATCAATTTGCGTGTCTTGCCTCTTTATTTCCGCTGCATTTATACTTTGATTTTTAAATTGTTAATCAATTTTTTAAAAGGCAATTCACCCCCCTCTTGCCATCTCTTCCTTGCTTCTTCCGACCTAACATCTACAACCCCCATAAATGAAATTTTTTATAGCCTGAGGTGGTAGCTCCATGTCCCCCTCCCCACAAATGAAATCCATTTGTGGTGCAAGTTTATTCCTCTACATCCCCTACAAATGACATTTTTTTTCAGACAAGGAATCAGTTATCACTCACCAAATAACATTAAATATGTTATGTGCATAGAATTTTTTGAAAATAGTTTTTCCTTACAACACCTATATACCTAATGGTTCCCCTCAAAACGATAATAGAAGGACCCACAAGCAAACCAACAAATACTTTGACTGAGGGTGAAATTTTCATTTCAAGAAACTCACTGCAAACTAAAAGTAACTCGGTCATCGTAGAGGTCCCCACAATGGGGTCCCTCATAAAAGGGTCTTGACCAAAAAGGTATTGCTTTTTGAAAATGAAGACTAAACTGGTCATCCTCAGAGGATACAATCCTTATAAAAAATACCCTTTGCAAAGGAATATATTTTTCAAAAGAGTTCATTTACAATATATCACATCCTGTATAGTGAGACTAGTATAAAAAATTGGGTATCTTGAGGGTATTTACCTCTCTACACTCAACACTCTACTTCTGTGAAGCACTATTCTTCATCTTATCCACTCTATGAAGTATCAAAATTTTTCACTCTGAAAAACACCAAGGCCTAAGGAATTTAAAATTAAAACCTCATTTGAATCTTATGAACCAATATGATCAGGGTATCAGACACACTAGTGTGTCCCCTTTTGATCATGCATTCCCTTAGTAAAGTAAATCCCCCCCCATTCAACCTCTCTAGTAGTTAGGGTACTTTGGATGTTCATGATCATGAATTCCCTTAGTAATTATGATCCCAACCATAGAGGCGGTGGTGGTAAACTTCTCAGTTCATGAAAAAATATTTATCTCCTACATGCTGCAAGAAATGTGAAGAAACATTGGGGGTATCCATTCCTTTTATTTTCCGATCTATAGATGTTTAATTCCCACTCTAGGGTTTCTAAATAGGAAGGATAAAAATCCATACATGGGAATACATCTTGGAGTAATCCTTTATAGATTATTTTATGATATCATACTTCAACTTCCTTCTATATCCCCACCCCATTTCATCACTGGATGAGGAAGGAAGTTCAATCATGGGCATCCAATTTAGGTGTAAGTCACATATGAAAGTCCCATATAACATACTTATCTGAATGTCCCATATGAATGTGATTTTATTATATGAAGGATCTTATATTTTCTCTTATTTCTCACACTAATCATGAATCATGTGGGGTTATAGATTAGTGACGGTCATGTCAATAGAATAATCAAAATATCATCTTTGGGTCTCCCATGTAGGTGTAATCCCTAAAAGATCTAAACTACATAGTCATTGATTACAATCCTCAATGGATATCTAGGAAACCCCCTTAGAGTTTAAACACAAAATCATTAACCCCATACCATATTTATTGGTCTATATTATCAGTAATAATATACCCCCATCTAGAGGGCAACATCCATTCTATGACCTTTTATCTCATCCTTATAGAACCATATTCCTAGTAAGATATACCTTCATAGGTCCATATTCCATATAATATCAACCAAATCTATTCAAACCATAAAGTTTATTAAATAAACCATAAAGTGACCCTCATGCGTAATCTCTACACTAACCATTTCTAAAAACGTTTTTCCCACACGTTTGTGTGATTTGATGTTAAACTTTATCATTTATTACTTTTAGCATGAACTTAAAAGGTGTAATGTGTCACATTAAGTGGCACCAAACTATGTGAGTTATGATTCCATTCATGATGATACATAGGAAGAACTATCAGGGGCTAATCCCAACATTGAAACAACAATAGTACCCTTGGATGATGATAAATGCTAAATCACCTATCTATGTAGATTAAAAATAGCATCAAAAAATAATAAATGAAATAGAATATAGAACCTTTTGATACATATAGATAGTACCATTGATGTGGAACCATTGATTCATGGATATGTATCTATTGATGAAGAACTTATGATACATACATATGGATTCATTGATGGAGAACCTCTAATATATAAAGATTTTCATATATGCACGTTTAAATGATTTATTATAAATGTAAAGCATAACTAGACTTATATTGGGATTTGGTAAGGATTGAAAAACATGAATTAATTCTATAAAAGATTCATGGAGTAGGAAATAATCCTTCCAATATGTGTGATGAGCCTAACCTCCCTTCATCTTAGTCAAGGTGAGTTCTTAAAAATCATTAAAATAATGTACATTGACCACCTTCCATTAGAATGTAGGTTTGTATCCTATCACAGATGTTGGAAACATTGGTTGTTCCTAATTACATGAATAAAAACCATTGAAACCATCTGAAGAATACATATTATCTATGAATAATCATATGAACACATTCATGTGAGAAACAATAGGTAAAAAAATATTTAAAAAATTGTCCAACCCAACAAACAAAATTAGATCCCTTAGACTCAATGATTCATTATGGGATTCTAATAATACTTTAAATACCACCATTATTATATCAAATTATCAAATTTTATTTGTAAAGTTCTTTTAAAACCCCATTGAGATAGAAAATTGGGCCTATTGGTCTAATAGAAAATAAAATTCAAATATTTTTTGTGAAGGTTCTCAAAGGAAATTTCAGTTTTATGAGTTGGAGGAAATATGAAGAGATTCTTATGGGAACTCTTAAATATATAAGAAATGAACCAATTTTATATATAATCCCTCGTCCATTTTTTTAATTACACATTGGGAATAAATTTCTCCATTATAATTCAAGGATAATGTTACACCTAGGTAAGCTTCAAACTCACTGGTTTAGTCCATACACTATCACTAATTTTTATCTTTTTGGAGTGGTGTAGATTAAAAATAAAGAAACTCAATATACATTCACCTTCAATGGGTAGAGGCTAAATCATAGAGTTCCAAGTGGTGGAACACCACCTTCAAGAATCCATTTATCAGTGAAACCCACTAACTTATATCCTCTGTTCACATCTTCTCTTTAATCAAAGTTAGGACACTGTAAATTCTGTGTGTGTGTGGGGGGGGATAATTTATTGATTTAAGACTTTTTCATATTTTTACTTTTCATTTATTTTTTTCTTTTCCAAAGGTATTTTTATTTTTCTATTCCTTTATATTTTTTTCATTACAACACTCATAATAGATAATAATATAAAAAATGAATTCACTGAAAATTTAGGAAAAATTTATTTATTTAGTGTTGTTTTAAAATTTAAAAAAATATTTCACTAATGGAATATGAGTATGAGCATAAATTTAATATTTATGGGTGAATTTTGTTAAATTAAATATTTTTAAATGATATAAATTATTGTGAATTTACAAAACCTTGGAGATGTAGGTATTATCGATGTGATTTTTTTAGGAAAAATTATGCCATTTAATATCTCTACACATCATAACAACCAATTGAGAAATGTGAAACTTTTTCACTAATTGAAGTTATATATAACTCATGTTAATATTTTTTATATTTTAAAAATGGTTTTCACATTTATTTTTTCTTATTATATAAATTTCATTAATATTTTGGATTGACATACAATATGGACGAAAAGTTATTATTGAAAAAAATAAAAAAAATAAATAAAAAAATAAAAAATAATAATAAGACAATAATACAACACAACATGTAGGATGAAACCAACATGGTTTTACTTATAAAAAATAATAAGTCAGTGGGTTTTAAAATTTGATTATAAATAGAATAGGGTAATTTAGGTGGAAAGAAATCATGAAATCCAAGAAACATTAATATAACCTATACATTCTAGAATAAAAAGTGGAAAGATAAGCATGAAGTTGTTTTCACACATGCATGGAGGAATTTATTGGCATGGTTGAGTCATGATTTTTTTATAATATCATTATCATATATATCCTTGAACATTATTCTGATATTATTTATGAGGAAATTCATTCCATTGTTATAATGATTGATTACTTGGCGTGGTTCATTTTTTTCTCACAATACTACCGTGAATTGAATTTATTTTTAATGTTCAATATTCATAAGATTAAGAATATCATCACACATTATTTTCTAAAATTTGACTATTCCCTGGAGTTAAAATATTTAGGTTTATGGTGTGATAGTACTATGATTTCCAGTCTTATTCCACTCTCTTGGAACTATTTTAAACATCTTATGTATGTAAAATAATAAACATAAGAATCATTTTTCCTCCATATGTTATTCATTTAATTCATGTTATAAAAATTTCAAAAGGTAAATTTCTATAGTCTTAATATTTTCTAGGAATTTAAAGGTGATTTATACACCCCATAATAAAATTCTAGGAAAACAGGCTAAAACTGCCTGAAATCCTTAGCACACATGTATAATAAAATACACATTTATTATATTATATCTATCCAACTAGATTAAAACTCAATGGATGAATTAAAAAACATGAGTACTGATATTATTTATAATATTGTTATCATAATTCATCCATTGTGTGACCTAAATTTTTTCATCATTGAATAGAATCTTAAATGTTCACAATCAAAATGACACTTATATACTTTAGATTTAACTCAAGTTATAGACTTCCAATAGTCAAAAAAATTGTTGTGGATATATTAAATAAGTGGAGAATCAACTTTTTGTTTTTTTAAAAATTGAGATAAAATTTTTTAGTTACCCAAATTTGTGTTTCATGTGTATTATAAATAAAAGATGACAAAACCACCTTATACTTTTCTAATTAAATTGGTACATTGAGTTCCTTTTTTATAATTTTGTTCAAGGGAGTGAAAATATATTATTTTAGAGATCCAAAATATTTCTATCATTATCCTATATGTTCTTGAGATCTCTATATTCATAGGGAGAGTGAAGTAAAGGGGGTTTTCTATACAAGATTCATCTTCCTCCTGATGGAGAGTTAAACATTGGGAAATTGTTATGGGGTAGATACACTATTGGAAAGGGAATTATAACACACAAATTAGCTACTAGTTTTTTTTATTTGAGTTTGTAAAAAATTTCCTTTATTTTTATCTTAATATAGTCTCAATGGTAGTGATATGTTTTGGTACTCATTTTGTAATTCATTTAATTCAAAATAGATTTGTTTGAGATTTTTTAGTGGGTAAATTTTGTTGTTATTATTTGGCTACATAAGAAACCATTTATTTATCATAGAAATAAAATATTAGTATACCTTGTAATCCCTTTATATATGTGAAATTTCTTTATATTGAAAAAATAATAGTTACAAAAAAGGATCATTTTGAATTGTATTGATTTAAAAGTACATGGGATAATTGGGATTATAATGAAACCAAAACCAAGGAATTACAATAATCCCAGTCAATTTTTAAGGAAAAAATTGATCTGTTTAGTGAAATTTCAATGACTTCTCAAATAATTCTCAAACGCTCATCCTTTTTTTGTTAACAAACTCTTTAATTAAGTTTTTTTTTGTTTTTAATAATTATTAAACCACCTTATATTTGGTTTCTTTTTATATTTTATAGAAAATTCACATTATAATATCATCAAAACTCCTTGGAATATGACCTATGGTCATCCCTATACTATTAATTAACTTTAAAAAAGCAAATTAATTTAGTGTGTCATGAAAACTTGTCTTAATTTCAATCTCAAAGATAATTTATAATGAATAACAAGAATCAATTTTTTTTCTAAAATAACTATGAAAAATAAACAAGATAAATAATGAACATCAAATCTACAATAATAAATAATAATAAAACATAAAATTTTAAACAAAGATCCACTAAATAACATAATGAAAATTTAATAAGTAATAAACCCAACACATCAACATAATATCTAATAAAAATCAGAATAAAAAATAAAAAATAAAAAATAACCAATAGGTTATGATTATAAAATTTCTACAATAATATTGAAATTCAATTACATATTTTTATGATTATCAGTCATAATATAGTAGTTTCATTACTAGAATCCTAAATCGAATATTGATAATGGCTAATGTGTGTAGCATTATATAAAAATGATGTTTTTGTCTACACGGTACATAATATAATGAATTTTTTAAAATAAAATAAAATTCAAGCACCCCAATATTTTATAATTAATTTTTTTAAGTAATCTATTTGATATCATGTGGTATACACAATATTGAGTTTAAAAGAACCATGATATACTATTATTTCAATATGGCCATTAAGACTTAGTCATTGGTTTGGCATGTATGAATAGGAATAACCTTATTATGAATTATATGCATAATTATTTTTAATTAATAAAATAAATAGTAAATAATAAATCTATTTTTAATTTGTTGGAAATGATGATAAAATCATTTAAAGGTAAAAGAATGTTTTTTCTTAAAACTATTTTTATGTGTGTAGTGTATTTTGTTCGTAATAGATTAAATTAATCACCATAGATAAATGATTATAATGAAATATTTATACTATATATTAAATTTAATTAATTATCTTTCATTTAATTATTTTTATTATGAAAATAATGAGAATAATATTATTTTATGCTTCAAAAGTATTATTTCTTAAAAATTGGTATTTATTGCATCTGGTGCACGTATATCATAATTAATATATAATACTTTTATAAATTTTATTTTTAAAAATGTATATAATTTTAAAATTGTCATATCATAATATTATTGGGATTAATTTTGTGGATTTTTTTGAAATGGTTAATTTTGAGGTGAATATTGAAAATACCGATTTTTCAAATATATTCTTATTTATGACATTATATGACGTAAGCATGAATTAATAAATTTTTAAACCTTTTCTTGGACAAATATATTTTAAAGAATTTAAATAATTTATTTTAAAACATTATTTTAAATTTTGGAACCCATGCTTGACTTTTATAAACACAAATTATATTTTATTCAAACTAAAAACTATTTTTGAGTCATTGCATTTAATGGTATGTTTGAAAGGTTCCATTTGGTTTCAGATTGATAAATAATTGAATAAAAAATATTTTATTGTTATTTAACCAACTAAATTTCTTTAAATCATCTTTTTACTTTATTTCAAGGTGATTTTATTTTTATGCTTAGATCGAGTATTTTCCTAAAACCTATTTTTTATTCATTTTTCATACCTATATTAAATTTATGTTATTTTACTAATAGAATATGAATATGAAAAAATGGATTAAAAATTTGGAACCAAAATTTTCCAAAACAAATTGAAGTCCCATTTTATTTTTGTGCATATAATTATGTTATCATGGTAAAAAGCTAAGTTATTGTGCTTAAGGATAAATTGGGTTTAAAGAAGGATTAACTAAGAAATAAGGCTTAAAATACCACTAAAACTTGTATAAATGTGATTTTTTATTTTATTTATACCTTATTACATATTATCTATGTATTTTATATTCCTTGGTTCCACTTTACCATGAATAATACCTTATATTAATTTAAAACATTGAATAATTACAAGAGTGTCACTCCCCTCACTTACAAAAGGTCACCGCTTCTCATCATTTCTTTACAACTCTTGACCACCTTATATTAATGAATAACTAACCAAAAAATATCCCAAGAATATTTCCCATAACCTAGAGGTTTTTGTATTATCATAAGTCTAACCTATAAGTATTAAGTTGTATGCCAAAGGTGGTTTTCCAAATAAAAGTCACAACTCTTAACTGATAGTTTTTAATTTTATTAGTCTTATACATACTTAAAATATTCATAAAATGTGATTATATAATAACATAATTGTCTTAAATATACATAAATTTTGTTTTTTTATGTTATAACCCTTATTTGTGTCCATTTTCATATAATGTGGAATGAAAGCATCCTTCATGTGTACATGTGGACCATCACCTCTATGGAGTGATGTGTTTTTTCCATCCCCAAACCACATAGATGTATATAATGATGGGTCCAGAGTATTTATATGATATTCCTGACATTACTATAATTATAGAATAAAAATATATCATATATTTTTGTACATTTCTATCCATTGAAAAATGATGATGTCGTTCCTGCGTACGTGTGGATTACCACCTCTAAAAAATGATGTCACTTGTTTTAAATTTCCAAATTAAATGTATGGTTTTAAAATTTAATTTAATATATAAATATAATAATTATTTCATGATTAATATTATATAGATGATAGAAATAAAAATCTTTTTATTGTGGTAACCTATAATAGTTGTTTTTGGGAATTATGAAATAAACTTCCTCAAAACGTCTAATGCAAAATTAATAGAACTAAGTAACCAAAGAAACATGGTCATAAATGAAATAAAAAGAAAAATTATAAATTAATTAAAATTAAAAAAAAATCTTAATAAATTATAACATTAATATAATTTTATTATACGAAAAATAAATCATGTACGAAGCTAGATGGGACTTGACGTAAGGGATTTCTCATCTTAATTTCATTTCATTCAGACTCATGACATTTTGACAAAAAAATTTAGTGTAGTGTATAAAATGATTTTTTTGTATTTCCTAATTAATTTAATAAAATTAAATTATTTTTCAAAACCTTTTTGTCTTCACACCTTCAATGTTCTTTTGATTCAAATGTTACTATATTCATAAGGGATTTTACTTTACATATATTTTTTAATTATTTTAAACTATTTCTCCTTTATATAAATGTTCATTAAAATGTTTTTTAATGTTATTATTTATACATAAAAGACCATTAAATTTCAATTCAACAATTTTTTAATTTATTTACAGAGTTTTAAAATGATTTGTTTTTAGTTTTTTTATGGATCACTTTTGAATCCTTTTACCAAAGTGAAAAAATATATTTTTTCTAGCATATATGACATGAGAATAATTTGTCTCCATAATAAAAATTAATATTAAAGCATATTACTATAAATTATTTTCTGGTTTTTCAAAATAACATTTAATTTCCAAATCTTCTAGTATTTCTTTTAAATTATCAAAGAAAAAGGATTTTTATACTTATTTTACATAATGCCCAGATGTGCTTCTTGTTTTTTTGATAAATGTAATAATTTATGTGATTTTATAATTTAAATGAAATATTTTATGTGTTTTATTTATTTTATAGTCCTTTTATATTGTTTAGAATAATGAGTGATCCTGATATATCTCTCTAATGCATTGAGTAATGATTTTATTCTCCATGGAATATATATTGGATTAATCATGTGGGTATTTCCATTTTTAAGTGTGCAGGTAAGAGTTATTGTAAGATGATTTAACAAGGTACCTATATGATTTTCTATACTTGTAAATGATTTTTGTACAAAAGATTTTGATTCATTGTGGTAATATAATTAACTATTTTATAAAGGAAATCGTATGCCCCTTATGAGAGAGAGAATAATTTTTTTAGCAAAACAATTTCCTATGTGATCACATTTTGCAAAAAAACCTCATGATTATTATTTTAAATTTATGCTTTCTTATGAGATGTTTTATTAATGCTTTAGGAAATGAATTTTATTTCTTGGGTAAGTAAATTATTATTTTAGTGAATTGTTTATTATGAAAATAGGAATATTTTTTATGAGTTTTCATGTATTTTCAAATAGACTAATGAGTTTCCTTTATTTTTATATCCCATACTAATATTTATTTTACTCATACCTTGTTTTTAAATGTTTTTCATTAGGATTAAAGATTATTATTGACAAAATCAAGGTTTATCTTTCCTATATGGGTATTATTCTTAAAATAAAAAAAATATGTTTAAACAGGAAATGAAATTTAAGATTCATGTTTTTTTGAAAAATGAAAATTGTGTGGAAGTGTTCAATTTATATTTAAGGTATTTTATATATAATATTTTTTTCAATTTATATGAAACTATAAATCGAAAAGATAACGTAAATTTAATAAACTACAACCCTTTTTATTAAACTCATAATTATGCATTGATAATGGTAAAGGTTATTATAGTTACTATCAAATAAAAGTTTTATATAACTTTAGTGGTTATGGTGATTCATATAAGTATTGTTTAAGATTTTTATATTCCATAATGGGTAAATAAGTCTAATCTTGGTCATTTGTTTAAGGGAATAGATGCCCCTTTTGAGATTTTATGTGATGGGATTACTTTGGAAGACGTTTTTATGTTTTAATAAATCTTTAAGGTATATATAACCCTTTTTTTAACCTAAAGGTTATTTGAGGAAGAATTATTTTATATTTTTTTACATAAGTTGGTAACCTTTAGTGTTAATATGATCTTTTATGTTGAGGTAATTATGTTTCATTGGAAAAAAATGGTTATTACATTTTGGGAACTTATGTTTAATCATATAGATAACCATGGGATTGAAAAGTGATTTGGTGACTAAGTGATTAATGTTTTTTTAAAGTTAACTATATTGGTAACATTATATGATTAAGGAAAACAAAATAATTTTTGGGAAAATATGATATTTTAATTGAGGAATAAATATTGAATTATCTTCTGGAAGTATATATGATTTTTTATATATTTATGGTGATTGAGGTTATTTTTTGTAAAGTATTAACATATCTTGGAAATTATATGATTATGGAATATAAATTTCTGGTATGCGACATTATAATTGATTATTTTTATTTGGGGATAAATGTTAAGTTATCTTGAAAGAATATGTGATCAAATCATTCTAATATTTGGGTTTCAATTTTGTTTTGGTATGTTTTGAATATTTTTAGGGTTAATTATTTATGAAATTACTTAAGAGGATATTTGGGTGTTATTTTTGAGATTGATTAAATTTGAATATTATCTTATCAAGTTAAACCAATTTTTTTATTTAATTTCTAAATATAAGTGGAATTACATTTTATCTTTTTGTGGTTTATGTGATCCATTAAAAGTTAATTTTAGTGATTTTGTAAAGAAGAATTCATCTTGAATATTCATTTCATTGGGTAAGATATGAGATACAAGTGGAAATTGATTAAATCACAACAAAAGAATGAAATTTAACTTATGAAATGGGAATAAAACAAGTATATTTTCTTGTTTTCTCTATATTGAGAGTAAAACAATCCCTAAACTCAGGGTAAATGATCTTGAAATAAAAATTTTATTCTTTTACCATCAATTTTGATCAATTTATGCTCATGTTTATATCTTACTATTTCATGGTTTTGTGTTCATTAACACTATCATGGTCATGTTCTATATCACTCTATAATATTCCTTGGATGTTAATTTTCTCTTCTATGCCAATATTTTCACTTCCCACCAATGTTCTACATATATAAGAACCTGATTATGTGTTATTCAAAATGAAATTAATATCCCCATTTTCATATTTTCAAAATGATTTATTATTTTCATACGATTATGGTTTTCAAAAAATGTATTTTTAATTATTAAAAAGTTTTTTCCTTTCCTGGTCGTATGTTTTATCTTTCAAACCCTGTGAATGATTTTAAAAATTATTTTAAACCCATTTTAATAGGAACGCGAAATTTTTTTGAGGATTAAATTTCATTAAGTAGGGAAAAATCTAACATCTCAAAATTTTATAATCTATTTTATTTAAGTAATATATTCATTAGTGTGTAGTATATGAAACACCAAACTTAAATGAATTATGACGTACTATTATTTAAATATAACTATTATGACCTATTATTTAGTATAATGGGGATTAATAGGAATGAAAATATTATGAAATATATGTATAATTGTTTTCCATAATAAAAATAATAATAAATCATATATTTATTATTAATTGGTTTTAAATGGGGATAATATCATTTAAAGGTAAAAGAGAAATTCTTCGCAGAAGTATTTTTATGTGTGCAGAGTATTTTGGTCATAATAGATTAAATTAATTCTTATTGATATGTATTATAGTTAATTAAGTTGACTATATATTTAATTTAATTAATTAACTTCCATTTAATTATAGTTATTATGAAAGGAATGATAATATAGTTATTTTATTTATTAAAATCTTTTTCATCAAAAATGGGTTTTTTGCATGTTTTTCATTGAAATTATAAAAAATGTATGTCACTTTTAGATAATTTATTTGAAAAAATTGATATTTTTTTTTAAATAATAAATTTATGATAGTCTTAGAATTAATATTTTTTGTTTTTCTAAAATGGTTGATTTTTGGGGAAATAGTGAAAATATCGATGTTTTGAATACTATCAATTTAATGAAATTATTATGATATAGTCATGAATTAATAAATTTGAAACCTTTTAATAGAAAAAATATATGTCAAATAATATAAATAATGTATTCTAAAACATTATTTTGAATTTGGGAACTCATGGTTGAATTTTATATACGTAAATTATATTTAAATCAATTTAAAAACATGTTTTGGGTCTTTACATTTAATGATATATTTGGAAGGTTACATTAAACTTTTGATTGATTAAAAAGTATAAAAACATTAATTTTTTTATCATTTAACCCAAAAAATCATTTAAATAAAATTATAACTTTATTTCAAGGTGAAATAATTTTTACACTAAAATTTGTTATTTTCCAAAAAATTGTTTTCATGCATTTTTTATACATATATTAAATGTAATTTCTAAAATATATCAATTTTGAATATGATAAATTAGTATAAAAATTTTTAATCATCATTTCCTTGTTTTTTTAGAATTCCCTATTTATTGTTTTGCATATAATAAAGTTATCATGGTAAACAATTACGTTATTTCAGTTAGTGTTAAATTGTGTTTAAAGGGGGTTTAACTAGGAGATAAGGCTTAAAATATATCCAAAACTTATCTAAATGTTATTTTTTTTATTTAGACCATTTAACATATTATATATGAATATTAGGTTCATTGGTGCTACTTGACCATGATTAGGACCTTATATTAATCTAAACGTTGAATAATTACAAGACTGTCACTCTCCTCACTTATAAGAGGGCACCACTTCTCTACTCTTATTGAAACATCTTTAGACACTTTTATTGAACTATACCTACCAAAATACCTTCAAAAATTTATATATATGAATAATAGGCTCTAGTATCCTAAAAATACTAACCTATAAGGATTAATATGTAAAACAAATGTGGTTTTACAAAGAATAGGTATAACTCTTAACTGGTTGATTTAAATTTATCTATTCTTATGCCTCCTTAAAATAATATTAAAAAATAATGATAATATAACATAATTATCTCCAATATACATAAATTTTATTATTTTTATGTTTTAAATGTAACACCACAAGCTTCAACGGTACATTTTCCCTTTGAATAATGTAGTAGCTTGCATTGTACACAACTTGAAGTTTTAACACACCACGACTAATGAAACTAGCCGTTATGAATAGTAATACCAACTTTTTGAAATTACATAAATTTTAATTTTCAAACTGAACTTCATTTATGGATTTATAATATCAAAATTATCTTAGGGTGATTTTTTGGTATTTTTCTGAGAACTTTCAATTTTTGATGAATATTGAAAAACACTATGTTATTGATTAAAACCGATTTTTTTAAGTAATTAGTTATTTTATTTTAATTTATTTTAGGTCAAAATAGATACATAATACCTATATATGTTCAATTTAATTCATTGGAGTCATTTTATGATAAGTTTAGATATATAAAATTTTATTAAACTGTTTACCATCATTTATCCACCTTCTAAGACCATTTACAAATTTACATGAAACATAATTTTACTACTTCTATGAGTTTAATTATAAAATCAAAGAGACATGGTTGACATCAATAAGTAAAATGTGGTTCAATAAGATAAAAATATTTTTGGTGAATAGTAACTTTTGAATTTTATTTACCACAGTTAAGAGTAAATAGGGTAATTAAGGGTAAAATGATATTATAATTATCCTAATACATTTCCTAATTCTATTGGATAAGTTTAATTCTACGAAAAAAAACTTTAGGTATAAAATATGATCCTTTTGGTCCAATTGGATTAGATTAGGACATTTGTTATTATTTTATTTAAAAACGAGTTAAAAGTGCTAAATTCAAAGTTTAATAACTAAACCTTTTTTAATACATGGTTACACAAAATATAAATTAGACTATAAATATAAATTATAAAGATAAAAATATTTCCAACATAATTGTATTTTATTTATAATTTTTATACATTAAATAAGTTATTTTTTATGACACAATAATGATGCAGTAATTACCTTATTAATGAAACATTAAAATAATTGATATTATAAAAATCCAAATAAATGTAAATTGAGACTTATGATGAATTAAACTCATTTTATAGGTTAATATGGCATTATAGTATTGATTAAATAAATTTTATTCTAACTGATAATGTTTTTATGGCTTCCAAAAAAAATCAAATACTAAATAGTGTCAAAATTGACATAATTGAGTTTTTTAAAACAAATATTATATTATTAATTGATATAATATTCATAAAAATATAAGGATCATAAAAAGGACTTATAAAAGGTTATATATATTAATAATTAATGACTTGGGGTTCCCTTGGTAGTTTATAGTAAGTTTATCAACCATATATTATAAAAATATAAAGAGACAAAGTAAATGTCAAACTATTTAACTGAGAGTTAAATTTTAAATATAAGGTTAATATGGTGACCTAAACTTGTCTAAAACCTATTTGTTGATAGGTTTTAGACCCACCCCCACCTTATACTCTAAATAATTTATTTTTGAGCCATTAATAATAGAAAAATATTTTATTATAAAATAATATTTCAAGATTTTCCTAAAGTGACCATCACCTCTGTTATAAAAGGGTACTTAACCTTCTCTTAATTTCACACCTAAAAATCTATTTGGGTCGTCCAAAACCTACTCAAATATCCTCCCAACTTCCCTCACATCAACCTAGTGTCTTTACATTGATCATAAAGCCAACCTATGGAGCCCTTTCGATCAACTCAAAAGGAAACATTCGAAGAAGAGGTAATAATTTCACCACCCTATTTCATGTTCTTTTTTTCTTCCACTTCATCTTTATTTGTTGATTCCATACCAAAATAATGAATCCAATATCTTTTATATAATTTTATGTTATTATAAATATGGTACAACCATATTTGTTATTCTAACCATCCTATAAATGAAAAATTCATCATACGTGCGTACGTACGGCTTACCATCTCCACGTCATGGTGTAGTTTGTTATTCAAACACTTCATTATTTGGATGAGTATAATAATGAGTATAACTAATGTAAATAATAAATATACCATGTTAATTACTATTTATATATGATATAACATCCAATTACATACTATTTTACCATCAATATAATGATATTGTCACTCGTGCGTACGTACGGATTACCGTCTCCACGATGTGATGAGATTCATTCCCCATCGTAATAATTCAAGAATAATTTTCATTTTATGATTAAAAATAATGTTTATTAACATAATATCATTCTGTATATAAATCAAATACATCCTATCCATAACAAACATGGCTTACGTAACCAAGAATATAAAAGAAAACGAATTAGTTAACACCTGAAACGATGATACTATTGAAATATTATTAAAAAAGAAATTTTATAGGATCATCCATGATATCATATTTATGTATATAGTTCATGTATAATTTAATAACAATTTTTTAAATATTATACATGAGGTTAACATACCATCTACTAAGGAAAATTACAAGGAAATTTTTAATTCTACAATCTCTTTACTTATCTGAGGTTGATAATATGTAAGTATCTATTGGGACCTCTTTATCATCCACATATGTGTTTTCATGAAAATGTAATTTAATTTTTTTTTACTATTTACTAGAATATGGGTTAAAGTCGTTTATATTCTAATTTGACCACATATGTTTTGAATGGAATCTTTCCTTTATTTTCCAAACAAGGTACTTTATGACCTTCTCGACAAAATTAAAGTAAGAATATATTTTTTAACTTATACTATAGGTGCGGCTATTTTCTACTGTTATAACATCACTGAAGCTTCCCATACAAACTTATAAGAGTATTTTCAAAATAATTGTTTTATTTTATAATTATATGACTTCTAAATGATTTCAAAATAGAAAGAAATATTTCTTTACAAAATGTTTTGATTTCATCTATGCCAAGATCCATTAATGGATTTTAAGATTGTTTGAAGTTTATTTATTAGGATACAAATCTTCCATATTGTATTGAAGGCTTTGTGATATGTTTGAATATGGATGTTTTATTTCTACACCATTCATGGTTTATGGATAAATATTGACATTTCGTATGCTAGTTTTAATATGAATGTTTATGTTATGTTTAAACCTTTTCATATGAGGAATGCATTGGACTTAGTAAGTGACAGATGGACCCCGCAATAGAACCTCGAGGCATCGGAAGGTCTCATGAGACAAACTAGTATCTTGGCACAAGGCCTTGATAAAATCTTATTTGTAGTATTGGCACAAGGCCTTGACTATGTGGTTATGAAGTCTGGCATTATGCATTCCAACAATATAAAATTGGATATTGATATTACTTGTGATTATTCGACTAGTAGAATATCGATGTGAATAAGTAAATTTAATTATTTGATTTATATTTTCCATTTCATGATGATGTTTAAGTTTAAAAGGTCTGTGTTTTAGTCTTATACATTCCCTTAAATGTTTATGCTTATTTATGAAAGTTTCCGCTATATTTTTATCTTTACTGAGAATCTGAGCTCACCCCTTTCTATGTTTCATTTTTCCCAAGATGTGAAGAAGTATAATATGACGGACCTGTAGGTATAGTCTAAGGTATGAATGTGGTCAATGGAGACAATGTTGTTGTTGTTTTTTCATTTTATAATGTAATGTAAAACTTATGAATGTATCTTGTAATTCTAAGGGTACTAAACTGATCAGTCATTCAGGATTTTGATCCCTTGTGATCATGAAAATGTTATGTAATAATTCACCTACTTAGGGTGACTAGGGTTGGGGTGTTACAGTTGGTATCATAGGAAGTTTAGTAAAAACTTTGGATGTTAGATTTAGAAAAACTCTGATTAGAGAACATTATCCTAAGATATACTTTGAGGATTAGTATAGAAGAACTTCCTAGAATATTGGTAATGTAGAGATTTTGTGAGTTTTCCATGAAATACATCCCTGTTTGGATACGAGCAGGTAGAAGCAGATCTAGTATAGATGTACCAAGGGGTAAAACCTAAAAAACCTGCTTTGATCTAGACTCAAACAGGAACTGGTGCACGACAACGGGCCTTGCTGCACTCTTGGTTATGACACTTCAGGGGGATATGCTTAGTATAATTCATATTTTCATTAAAACCCATTATTATGGATTTATGAGTATATAGCTCCTCAAAAACATTTTTTTTATGATTATGGATTATATCCATAAACTATTCAATTTATGTAAAGTGTTTAAAAGTTTGTAATTATGTATTTTGATTTATTAACTAATCTAATGTATGCCATTGTTTAGAAATGGCACCTAGTGAAAGGAATGGAAACCGTATCCACGTATGTAATCTATGTAGGGATTTTACTCCTACTCAAGATAATTATAGTGGAGCTCATGATGCAACTGGTGGTGATCAGCTTATCACCATACTAGTACAACTCACTCAGGTTATGAATAATAACCTTACCTGTATGGAGAACCCTGATCCACAACGTGGGGGATCAATGTTAGACCGCTTCATGAGGAAACTACCACCAACATTAAATGGGAGTACAAATCCATTATTAGTTGAAAAATGGATAAATTCCCTAGAGAAATTTTTTCATGTTTTGGAGACTAGAAAAAGGGAAAAAGTTGTCATGGTATTTTATCATCTCACAGGAGATATTGATCAGTGATGGTCAATAAATCAAAACACAAAGGAAGATGAAGAAGTATCAAACATGGAATAGAGGGAGTTTAAAGAGATTTTCATAGAAAAATACTTTCCTTGTAACCATCGAGCGAATATGGAAAGACAATTTTTGACCCTGAGGAAAAAGCAAGATGAGAGTGTTGCAAAGTATGAGGATAACTTTATAAGGTTAGCAAGGAATGCAGAAGATTATATATGTAATCCAAGGAGTAAGATTGATCGATTATTTGATGGGTTTAAACCATTTCTCCATCAAGAATTAGTCTCACAATCATTCTCATAATACGATGATATTTTCTCATCTGCTTCAAGACAGAAAAGGAATTCTCTAAGTCTTACGACTTTAAAGTAAAGAAAGAGAAAAAAGATATCTACTGAACACTTTGGAAATGGAAGTAAGGTGAAGAAGAGAAAAGTGGAATAACCATCCTATGGTAAATCTGGGAATAAACACCCTGGTACTTTCCTGAAGGAAATGGGAGTCTATTACAAGTGTGGTGAAAAAGGCCACTAAGCTTGTGATTTTAAGGGGAAGAAAGTGGTTGTCAATGTTGAATTATACAATTGTAGAGAAAAGGGTAATTATGAAAATGAATGTCATAAGTGCCATGGGAACTTACCTCATAAAAGGCCAAGGGAGAAAGGCCATGTTTATGTGATCACTACTACTAAGGTTGATGCTCTGAAAGACATCGTGGCAGGTAATTTTATGGTTTCCTCAAGTTTAGTCAATGCTTTCTTTGATTTTGGACCATCACATTGTTTCATATCTTCCGAGTTTGCTAATACAATTAGATATTTTTAATTTGAATTAACAAGGGAGTTTTTAGTCAAAACACATAAGGGAAGTATCATCACAATAAAGTTTTGTAAATCAGTTCCCATTAGTTCATATAAATGTTGTTTATCTGCTGATCTCATCTTCATACCCTTGATTTAATTTGATATAATCCTCCGAATGTATTGGCTTTCAGACCATGATACAAAAATTTATTGTAAGAAGAGGGAGGTTAAATTTTTTGATGATGATAAGGTATACCTTATCTTTAGAGAAAAAACGTCACCACCTGATTATTATATAGATCCACCCTCAGTAGCTCTACGAAATTCAATTATTGGGGAAGAAGAAAATGAAATAACTATAGGTGAGGAAAATAATGTTCTAATAGAGGGAATAACTATTGTGCAATAATATATTGATGTGTTTCCAAAGGATTTACCTGGACATCCTCCAGAATGATAAATTTAGTTTTCCATTGATTTAATTCCTATTTCAAGGCCCATATCGATGACCCCTTATAGAATGGCCACTGTGGAATTAGTGTAACTAAAGAAACAACTAGATGAATTGGGTAATAAAATATTTATTCACCTCAGTGTTTCTTTATGGGGAGCCCCTATCCTTTTTGTTATGAAGAAAGAGGGATCTATGAGGTTGTGTATTGACTACAGGGAGATCAATGTTATAAAAATAAAAGACTAGTATCTCCTACCTCACATAGATGATTTATTCGACCAACTTCATGGAGATAAATATTTTTCAAAGATTGACCTTTGATCTGGATATCATCAGTTTTGTGTGAAAAAGGAAGACATTTTGAAAACAACATTTCAAACCAGGTACGGGCATTACGAATTTACAGTAATGCCTTTTGGATTGACTAATACACCCTCTGTCTTCATGGATCTATTGAATATATTTTTCAAGGAAAATATTGATGACTTTGTAGTGGTATTTATTTATGATATATTGGTATACTCAAAAAGCTATGAAGATCTTGAGAATCACTAGCACACAATTATGAAAACCCTTAGAAAAAAATGAATTATATGGGATGTTTATCAAGTGTGAATTATGGCTTCAAGAGATTTCTTTTCTTGGACATATTGTCTCTAAGGATGGAATCTATGTTGATCCTTCAGAAACCAAGACAATCCGGGAATGGCAAGAACTGTAATGACCCGCCAATTCTCATTGGCTTGAGATTACAATGAGTCATTACTAGGCCTTAAGCGACATCCCCAAGATGCCAAAGCTGGAAATAAATGCTGAGGGGTTTCAAATAAAAGTGGGGGACGATTTAATCATAAGTAAATAAACAAATAAACCTACCAACCATAACCAAACATTCACTATATGATGCATGAACAAATTAAAGACAACTCAACAACTTCATGCACTCAAAACCACATCAAAGTAAGCAACAATGGAAGGATAACCAAGTATCAGAGTACACAGCGGATAAACTACACAAGAATCTCCAAATACCTCAAGAATCCATGCTCTACATGATCCAAGCTCCAAAATATCTGAATAGCCCAACATCATGAGGTTGTGCTATACACATGTGAAACATTACTTTTTCCACTATCCTGGAAGATAGCATCTGCAAAAGCACCAAAGTGCCAAAGCATAGGTGAGTATAAAACTCTGTAGGTTTTCCCCAATGACTTCACTACTCACGCCACTAGGATAGAAGAGTTAGAAACAATTATATAAAATGGTTTATATAAAACAATTTCTCAAAAGAAATTTATAACTAAATACAAACAAGTTTCGAAAATCATTCATTACAAAAACCATACAAGTGCAATTGAAACCAATTTTTCCAGCAAGATATTTTTCCAAAAAAATAACTGAACAATCTTTATAGCCATTTCCCAATATCCCTATATCGGCATACCCAACCATTACTCAAACCCATGAAACCAATAGTGCATGCTATGTTATGATAGTTCCATACTCATGAGCAGTTTCTTGTCAATCTACCAAGTCATCACAAGGCAATTGTTTCCCATGTGCCATTAACCGTTTGGCACTGACCACAAGGTCATATTTCAACCAAGCCCCTTGTATGAAATTACCATGTGACATTAAAACTTTGGCACTGAGCACATGGTCATATTTCAACCAAGCCCCGTATATGAAACATGAACACACACCACACATTCCCAAAGATCATGCCAAAATAACCCTTTCAATAAAAAACCTTTTTCATTGAAAACCATTTCCATCAAAAACATTTCAATTTCAATCCATTTTAATTCCAAAAAATTTCAATAAAACTCCATTTTTTTACAACCATTTCTATTGAAAATATATTTTTCATTAACCATATAGAAATTCCATAAAATCTATAACTTAAAATCATCATTTTAAATTCATGAAACTAAACGCCCTTTTTGCACAGCTATTCACCGAGATCACGAAATTTCACAAAAACAATAAATAATCAAAAATGAATATTTTTCCATGAATTTAAAAATAAATAAACCAATTTGAATCCAAGACAATCAATTCTATCAAGAGGAGTCAAGAGAGAAGCTACCTACCTTGAATGTTTTGATGAAACATTAACAACAGATGAAGAGCGCACAATGAAGCGGGTCAATTCTCCAAGAACGACCTTATATCTATTATCCTAGAAAGATCACTACTCAACATTGAAATATTTAATATTGGTTCATTTCTGAGAATGAATGGATATCAGATAAGTAGATCTAAGAATATATAAGAAAACATGACAAATCCGTAAAGAATGGTGACATACCTCAATAATCGAACTCGAAATCACCAAGGGACGACTCCAGAATGGATTAAACTTATGTGGGGAGGGTTATCCATCCCTATAGGGAGAGTAATATCGAATTAGGGGCATTTTGAATCCAAAAAGAAATAAATAGAGCAAAAATGAGTAAGCCTCTAGAAAATAGGATCTAGATTTGACCTCTGCACAAGATTTGACCACACAGTTTGTGATAACTGTGTATGGATCATGAAACCTTACTTTTCGTCCCAACACTCGATAAAAAACCACAAATGCTTCCATCCTTCACCTTCAACCATTTTTATGGAAACATCCCATTTTTTGTAAACCCCCCACTTTATGGAAACAACCCACTTTATGGAAGCACACCACTTTATGGAAACACCCCAATTTATGAAAAAACCCCACTTTATGGAAACACCTCACTTTATGGAAACACCATAGTTTATAGAAAATATGTATTTTATGAAAACTCTCTATTCTATGGAAACTCTCTATTTTATGGAAACCCAATCAAAGACACACCAATTAAAAAAACGTGAGGAAAGGGGGTTATGTACCCAAAACTAGGGGTACTAAATTCTCCCCACCATTGGTCTTTTAATCCTAGTAAAGTAGAAATCCCTTGCTGGAAAAAAGAGTTTAGGCCACTTCTCTTTCATTTCCCTCTCACATTCCCGAGTCTCTTCTTGAATCTGACCATGCTTCCATAAAACCTGAACTAGGCTGATGCTTTTCCCCCACAAGACGTTCTCTTATCTATCCATGATCCACACTAGAATATGTACCAGTGATGCATCAAGTTCAAGTTCAACGTGATCCCATCTGATCACATTGTCAGGATCAGGGTGATACTTTTTCAACTGGGATACAAGGAACACATTATGCACTGAACTAAACCGTGGTGGAAATTCCAATTGATATGTCACCTCTCCAACCCGATTCAGTATCTCACAAGGGTCAATGTATCTTGGATATAACTTTCCATACTTCCCAAAATGATGATGTCCAATCCTTGGATAGATCCTCAAGAAGACATGATCACCCACAATGAATGAAAATGGCCTTCTACGAGGATCTGCATAAGCTTTTCAATGACTCGGTGTTGTCTCCATCCTCTTTATAACCAACTGAATCTTCTCTGCTGTTTCATGACAAGGCTTGGCCCGACATGTGATTTTCCACCCGTTTCCACCCAGCATAGTGGAGAAAGACAAGAACACCCATACAAGGCTTCAAACAGAGCCATGCGTATCAAGTCTTGATAGATGTTATTGTATGAGAACTCCACTAAGAGTATATGATCCTCCCATGAGCCACCAAAATGAATTACACAATCCCACAACATGTCTTCCAGCATTTTGATTTTCTCCTCATATTTCCCATACATTTTAGGATGATACGCGGTGCTCATAGTCAACTGAGTTCCAAGGGCTTGCTGTAATGATATCCAGAAATGAGATGTGAATGTTGGATCACTATTTGAGACTATTGACACTGGTACACCATGCCACTATACCACTTCTTGGATATATATTTTTGAAAGATCCTCCACTCTATGAGTTTCATAAATAGGGATGTAATGGGCTGACTTTGTTAGATGATCCACTATCACCCAAATGGCATCGTGTTTCCAGCAAATTCTTGGAAGACCTATAACAAAATCCATTACTATTTGATCCCATTTCCACATTGGGATTGGAAAATATTATAACATACCAGCTGGTCTTTGATGCTCTGATTTAACCTTCTGACAAGTTAAGCACCGCGAGACAAACTCGGCCACCTTCATTTTCATGCTGCTCCACCAAAACTGTGCCTTTAACGCCTTATACATCTTTTGTGTACCTGGATGTGCATCCCATCTTGAATGGTGGTAAGCATTAAATAGTTTTTCCTAAAAACCATAGGTACAACCATCCAATCTCTGAAACACAAAACTGACCCCCCATTAAGTTTCCATCCCTCAATGGTCTCCCCACCATTGAGTTTTGAACTTACAACCAGACATTATGAATTAGATGTTTGTGCCTCTTGGATCATTTTTACTAAATCAAGATCAAGCATAGTAGAAAAGAAAACCACAACATCACCTCAGTCTACACATTCCACATGCATGTCGTCTAAGACCGACATCAATTGCCATTCATCTGAAGCTTCTTTCGCCAGCTGAGTATTTTACTTTCTACTCAATGAATCTGCTGCCAAATTTCATTTTCCTGGTGTGTACATCAAGTCAAAGTCAAACATTTGGAGACACTCCATCCATCTCATTTTCCTTAGATTAAAATCTAACTATGAGAAAATGTATTTCAAGCTTTTGTGATTCGTAAACACCGTAACTTTCTCACCAAAGAGATAATGTCTCCATGTTTTCAAAGCAGGTAAAATTGCAGCTAACTCCAAATCATGTGTTGGGTAATTCATCTCATGCACCCTCAACTACCTTGAACCATAAGTAACCACGTGATCTCTTTGCATGAGAACACATCTCAACCCTGATCCTGAAGAATCATAATACACCACATACCCATGTTCTGATTTTGGCAAGATCAAGATAGGTGCCAAAGTAAGCTGAAATTTCAGTTCCTGGAAAGACTTATAACATTCCTCCATCCATTGGAATGGAGATTTCTTATTTTTCAGAGCTTTTATTAGTGAAGCTAGTCATGAGAAATCACGAAAAAAGCATTGTTAGTTACCAGCTAGACCAAGATAACTTTGTATCTCAAACAGATTATTTGGTGGTTGCCAAGAGATAATGGCTTCTATCTTTTCTGGATCAACAAAAAAGCCTTTCTCAGAAATTACATGGTCATGGAAACTTATTTCCTCTATCCAAAAATCACACATTGATAATTTGGAATACAAATGATGATTTCTATAGATTTGTAACATTGTTTCCAGGTGCACCCCATGATCAACCCTTGTCTGTGAATAGACCCAAATGTCATCCACAAACACCACAATAAAAGAATCCATATATTTTTGAAATATCCGATTCATCAATTCCTTGAAGTCTCTTGGTGCATTCGTTAGACCGAAAGGCATGACTACATATTCATAGTGTTCATATCTACTTTTGAATGTTTTCTTTGGAATATCCTTTTTCCGAACTCTCAATTGGTGATATCCTAATCACAGGTCAATCTTGGAGAACTACTGATATCCACTTAACTAATTGAATAGATCATCAATTCATGGGAGTAGATATCTATTATTTATTGTAACTTGGTTAAGATTACGATAATCAACACACAGCCGAAGAGTTCCATCTTCCTCCTTTTACGAACAAAACTAGTGCTACCCATGGAGACATACTTGGTTGAATGAAACCCTTTCTTTAAAGAACCTCTAACAGCACTTTCAATTCATGTAACTCTGTTAGTTCCATCCTATTAGATGGAAGGGAAATAGGACTGGTCCTCGGAAGGAGATCAATCATAAACTCCACTTCCCTTGGAGGTGGTAACCCTGGTAAGTTCTTGGTAAAGACATCAAAAAATTGATCCACAACAGCTGGAAAACTATTTCACTTGATGTCTTCCATTTATTCCAAAGTCAAGGATTTTAATTGGTAAGATATAATTCCCACATTTTTGCCAACAAGATACTTTCACCTTTCATTACAGTCCTCTCCCCTCTAAAGAGATGATCGATTCCATCCTCAGTCATGAAAAATAATTTTTCTCCTATAATAGTAGATTTGAGACGTGAACATTGTTAGCCAATCTATACCTAGGATTAAATCATAGAAATCCATATCCAACATCGAGAAGTACCATTTTAGCTCTGCTCCATCAACAGTTATAGCACATGATATACAGACAAAGGCTTGACATTCTCTTTCACTGAGAGGAGTTTTCAGTTTCAAAACAGAAGGCTTCATTTCCAATTTGAAACATAGCAAGTAAAAAGATGAGAATCAATGAAGTAATGTGATGCACCAATATCAAAAAACACTTGAAAAAAGGTAAGATTCAAAAAAATCATACCTCTCACTATAGATGGTCCAACCTGATCATCAATAATCATCTTCATAGCTCCATACAATTGCTTCTTCACTATACTGTTCTCCTTGTTTCCTTATTGAGGTCTCCCTGGTTGAGGAGTCATTGAATTTCTAGAGTCACCATGGTTAGATCTTCTCTACTAATGAGACTGATTCTGCTGTCCTTGTCCAGTCGAAGCATACGATGCTTGCGATAGCCGAGAAGTGTCTCAAGTACCTGACCTTAGAGTAGTGTGACAATAGCACTGAAGATGTCCCATCTTGTTAAAATTATGACATGCTCTAGGTTGTGTTGTACAATCTCTCTTTATGTGGTCAAGATAACCACATTAAAAACAACCTGCTTTTCTCTGGGGTCATGGAGGAGGGTTTACTGTTCCAGTCGTCGGGTTCTGATTTCCACTTGCACCATGGAAATAGGTGTCCCTTTTCCTCTTGTTCCCAGCAGTTGAGTTCCCACCATTTCCTGTACGTATCATCATGCCTCCTCCCATAGATCTAGAGATATCACGTTCCGCCACAATAACTCTACTCACCATCTCTATATAGTCTATAATACAAAGTACTACAATCTTTTCTTGAATATCCTATCGTAGCCCTAATTTGAAGATGTGTGCCTTTAAAGAGGAACTTGTATCGACTTCTGCAGTAAAGCGTAATAAGTTCATGAACCTAGCTGCATACTCGGTGATAGAGAGACACTCTTTCTTTAGGTGGAATAAGTCCATAATTTTCTCAATCTTGAACATGTGAGGATAGAATTTTTTGTTAAACAATTCCTCAAAATCCTCCCATGTATGTCCTTCATCAAATTTAGCATGAACCACTAAATCCCACCACTGACATGAAAGATCCTCAAGCATATACGTCTCTAATTTGACCTTTAGCTCTATTGGTGAGCCAATGAAGTCTAAGATACGATTCATCCTACATAACCACACCTCCGCCTTCTTAGGTTTGGAATCACCCCAGAAATTAGGTGGATTCTGCTTCATAAATTGGATGGTATGATCCACATGTCGTGGCTCATTCCTCCGGTTCCTTATGTACACCACTTGAAAATATAGGACAATACTCTGAACTAGCTCTTGGATCACACATGTTTTAGGTGCAACCACATTCTCCGCAGTTTCTTCGGGTTGGTATTGACAATGCCTACCAGGTTCCATTTTCTAAACTAACAACAAACTCCATTAATATCACTCTATAGTAACTGTTGGCTTAGCATTACAAATTATATCACATCAACTATCACAACATAGTTTTCCAAATCCTTTTTCCCATGTTCATTTATTTTTGAAACCACTTCACATGCTTTTGAATATTAAACCATTTTTAAAATACGATAATCATTCCCTTTTTCCAAATATTTCATTTGAAAACTAATTCCACACTTTTTAAAAAAGACCATTTCTCAAAATGATGTACACACTCTCATTGGGAAGTCATTCCTCTAAAATGAATGTCATGCTTGTCTCATTGGCTAAACCCATGACAATGAGATTTCAAAATCCTAGAAGTGCCTCCAAACACTTATTTACTCAACTCCTTTGTAACTTGATGTTCATCATAAAAGGGTTAGCTACATCCTTTTATGATATATATTTCAAGTTCCAACAATCCTACTCCTTTCTAAGAAGCCCACCCAAGGAACAGACAAGAAGGGATTTCATCTCCAAAACTAGGAACATCAATGACTACTTGTTAGGCAAGGACCGAACAAGCTGATACCATTTGTAATGACCCACAAATTCTCATTGGCTTGAGAGTACAACGAGTCATTACTAGGCTATAAGCAACATCCCCAAGATGCCAAAGGCTTGCAATAAATGCCTAAGGGTTTAAAATACAAGTGGGGGATGAATTACCCTTTAGTAAATAAAGCAATAAACATACCAACCATAAAAAAAACATTCAATATATTATTCATGAATAAATGAAATAAAACTCAACAACTTCATGCACTCAAAAGCACATAAAAGTATGCAACAACAGAAGGATAACCAAGTATTAGAGTACAGAAAAGATAAACTAAACAAGACTCACCAAAGACCTAAATACTCCATGCTCCACATGCTCCAAGATGTAAAATCTCAGAAAATCCCAACATCATGAGGTAGTGCTAAACACGTGTGAAACATTACCATTCCCCCTGTCCCGGAAGATAGCATCTGCAAAAGCACCAATGTGCCAAAGTAGGGGTTAGTATAAAACTCAGTAGGTTTTCCCCAATGACTTTCCTACTCACACCACTAGGATAGAAGAGCTAGATACAATTATATAAAATGTTTTATATAATAAAATTCCTCAAAAGCAGTTTATAACTAAATATAAACAAGTTTCCAAAAACCATTCATTACCAAAACCAAACAAGTGCAATTGAAACCAGTTTTTCCAACACGATATTTTTTCAGAAAAATAACCAAACAATCTATACAACCTTTTACCAATATACCTATATCATCACACCCAACCATTACTCAAACCCATGAAACCTACCATGCTTGCTACGTTATGACAATCTCGTACTCATGAGCGGTTTCTCGTCGATCTACCAAGTCATCAAAAGGTAATTGTTTTCCATGTTCCATTAACCCTCTGGCACCGAGCACAAGGTCATATTTCAACCATATTGGCACCGAGAACAAGGCCTTATTTCAACCAAGCCCTGTATATGAAACATGAACACACACCACATATTCCCAAAGATCATGCCAAAATAACCCTTTCAATAAAAACACCTTTTTATTGAAAACCATTTCTGTCAAAACCATTTCAATGCTAAACCATTTCAATTCCAAAAAATTTCAATAAAACTAAATTTTTATTGAAAACCATTTCTCTTGAAAATATATTTTTCATCAACCATTTAGCAATTTCAGAAAATCCATAATTTAAAATCATCATTTTAAATTAATGAAACTAAACCTCCTTTTGAAAAATTATTCACCAAGATCATGAAATTTCACAAAAACCATAAATCATCACAAATGAATATTTTTTCATGAATTTCATAATCAATAAAAAAATTTGAATCTAATCCAATCAATTCTATAAAGAGGAGTCAAGAGAGAATCCACCTATCTTGAAGGTTTCGACGAAACGTTTACAACAGATGAAGAACGCACAAGGAAGCGAGTCGATTCTCCAAGACCGGCCTTAGATCTGTTATCCTAGAAATATCACAACTAAACATTGAAATATTTGGCATAAAAAAACGTAGATCTAACTACTATAGGTTCAGATTTGAGAATTAATGGAGATCAGATAAGTGGATCTAAGTATATCTAAGAAAACATGAAAAATTCGTAAAGAATGGTGACATACCTCAAGAATCTGACACGAAATCACCAAGGGAAGGCTTTGAAATGGATTCAACATGTGTGGGGAGGGTTCTCCATACTTCTAGGGAGAGTAATATAGAATTAGGGGAGTTTTGAAGCCAAAAAAAAAATAGAGAAAAAACGAGTATGCTCATAGAAAATAGGATCTAGATTTGACCTTTGCGCCAGATTTGACCACACTGTTTGTGCCAACCGTGTATGGATCATTCAACCTTCCTTTTGGTCACAAAAATACTTAAAACCCCCCCCCCCCCAAATTCTTCCACCCTTATCATTTACCCATTTTTATAGAAACTTCCCAATTTATGGAAACACCCCACATTATGGAAACAACCTAATTTATGGAAACACCTCACTTTATGGAAACACCCCACTTTATGGAAACAACCTAATTTATGGAAACGCCTCACTTTATGGAAACACCCAACTATATAGAAACACCCCACTTTATGGAAACACTCCACTTTATGGAAACACCCCACTTTATGGAAACTGTCTATTTTATGGAATCTCTTTATTTTATGGAAACTCTCTATTTTATGGAAACTCCCTATTTTATGGAAACCCAATCAAAGACACACCAATTAAAAAAATGTGAGGAAAGGGGGTTATGAACCCGAAACCGGGGGTAATACAAATTGTGTTTAAAGGGGGTTTAACTAGGAGACAAGGTTTAAAATATATCCAACACTTATCTAAATGTTATTTTTTTGTTTATACTATTTAACATATTATATATGAATATAAGGTTCATTGGTGCTACTTGACTATGATTAGGACCTTATATTAATCTAAACGTTGAATTATTACAATATTTTCACTCTCCTCACTTATTGTTTAAAACCGTAAATTTATTTACATAATTAGTGATTTTATTTTAATTTATTTTAGGTCAAAATGGATACATAATACCTATATATGTTCAATGTAATTAATTGGTTCCATTTTATAATAAGTTTAGATATATAAAATTTTGTTGAACTTTTTACAATCTTTTATCCACCTTCTAGGAGCAATTACAAATTTACATAAAACACAATTTTACTGCTTCTATGAGTTGAATTTTAAAAATCCAAGAGACATGATTGACATCTGTGAGTAAAATTTAGTTCAATAAGATGAAAATAATTTTTTGTGAATAGTAAATTTTGACTTTTATTTACCACAGTTAAAAGTAAATAGGGTAATTAAGGGTAAAAATGATATTATAATTATCCTAACACATGTCCTAATTCTATTGTATAAGTGTAATTCGACCAAAAACAACCTTAGGAATAAAATATGATCCTTTTGGTCCACTTGGATTAGATTAAGACATTTATTATTATTATTATATTTAAAAAAGAGTTAAAAGTGTTAAATTCAAAGATTAATAAATAAACTATTTTTAATATAGGGTCATACACAATATAAATTCTACTATAAATATTAATTAGAAAGATAAAAATATTTACTACATAATTCTATTTTATTTATATTTTGTAGACATTAAATAAGTTAATTTTTTATAACACAATGATGATGCAGCAATTACCTTATTAATGAAATATTAAAATAATTGATATTATAAACATCCAAATAAATGTAAATTGAGACTTATGATGAAATAAACTAATTTTATAGGTTAATATGACATGTTGGGGTTGATTAAATAAATTTTATTCGAAGTGATAATGTTTTTATGGCTTTCAAAAAAATCAAATACTAAATAGTGTCAAAATTGACATAATTGAGTTTTTTAAAACAAATACAATATTATTAATTGATATAATATTCGTAAAAAAATAAGGTTCAGTAAAAGGACTTAGATAAGGTTATATATATTAATAATGAATCACTTTGGGTTCTCTTGGCAGTTTATAGTATGTTTATTAACCATATAATATAAAATCACAAAGATACATGGTAAATATAAAACTATTTAACTAAGAGTTAAATCTAAAATATAAGGTTAATATAGTGACATAAAGTTGTCTAAGACCTATTGGTTGATAGGTTTTAGACCCATCCCCACCATAGCCTCGAAATAAATCATTTTTTATCCATTAATAATCGAAAATTATTTTATTATAAAATAATATTTCAAGCTTTTCCTAAAGTGACCCTCACTTGCAAATCATTTTTTTCGAAAAGTGACACTTACCTCTCTTTTTAAATGGTACTTCCCCTTCTCTTAATGTCACGCCTACAAAGAAATTTGGCTCGGCCAACCCCTACTCAAATATCCTCCAAAATTCCCTCACATCAAACTAGATACCTTACTTTGATCATAAAGAGAATCTATGGAGCCATTTTGATCAACTCAAAAGGAAACAACCGAAGAAGAGGTAATAATTTCATGACCCAATTTCATGTTCCTTTCTTCTTCCACTTCTAATTTATTTGTTGATTCAATACCAAAATAATAAATCCAATACATTCTAGATACGGTGATGTTATTATAAATATGGTATGACCATATTTGTTATTCTATCCATCCTATAAATGAAAAAGTCACCATACGTGTGTACGTACGGCTTACCGTCTCCACGTCGTGGTGTAGTTTGTTATTCAAACAGTTAATTATTTGGATGAGTATAATAATGAGTATAAATAATTTAAATAATAAATATAACATGTTAATGATTATGTATATATGATATACCATCAAATTACATACAATTTTACCATCAATATAATGATATTGTCGCTCGTGCGTATGTACAGATTATCGTCTCCACGACGCGATGAGATTCATTACTCAAAGTAATCATTCAAGAATAATTTTCATTTTATGATTAAAAATAATTTTTATGAACATAATATCATTCTATATATGAATAAAATACATCTTATCCATAACAAACATGGCTTACATAACCAAGCATATAAAGGAAAACGAATCAGTTAACACCCGAAAGATGATAATACTAAAATATTATTGACAAAAGCAATTTTATAGGATCATATATGATATCACATTTATGTATATAGTTTATTTATATTGTAATAAAAATGTTTTAAAAATTATATAGGATTTTAATATACCATTGACTAAGGAAAAGTATAATTTAATGGTTAATTCTACAATCTCTTTACTTTTCTGAGGTTGTTAATACATAAGTATCTAATGGGACATATTTATCATCCACATTCGTGTTTTCTTAAAAATTTCATTCAAAATATTTATAATATTTACTATACTATGAGTTAAAGTCAGTTATACCCTTATTTGACCACATATGTTTTGAAATGAATCTTTATGTCATTTTCCAAACAAGGTACTTTATGACCTTCTCGACAAAATTAAGGTAAAAATGCCTTTTTTTAACTTATACGGAGGGTGAGGCTATTTTCTGTTGTTATAACATCGTCGAAGCTTCCCATACAATTTTATAAGAATATTTTCAAAATAAATGTTTTCTTTTTTAATTATATGAATTTTAAATGATTTCAAAATAGAAATAAATATTTCTCTACAAAAAGTTTTCATTTCATCTCTGCCAACATCCTTTGATGGATTTTAAGCTTGTTCGAAATTGATTTATTAGGATATAATTCTTCCATTTTGTATTGAAGGTTTTGTGAGGTGTTTGAATATGGAGGATTTATTTTTACACCATTCATAGTTTATGTATAAATTATTGACATTTCTTATGCTAGTTTTAATATGAATGTTTATGTTATGTTTAAACCTTTTCATATTAGGAATGCATTTGACTTAGTAAGTGACCGGTGGACCCTGCTATAGATCCTACAAGCATCAGTAGGTCTCATGAGACAAACTAGTGTCTTGGAAAAAGGCCTTGACAAAATTTTATTTGTAGTATTGGCACAAGGCCTTGACTATGTGGTTATGAAGTCTGACATTATGCATTCCAACATTATGAAATTGGATATTGATATTACATGTGATTATTCGACAAGTAGAATATCCATGTGAATAAGTAAATAGAATTATTTGATTTATATTTTCTATATTATGATTAAGTTTAAGTTTAAATGTCTTGTGTTTTAGTCTTATACTTTTCCTTAAATGTTTATGATTATTTATGAATGTTTCTGTTATATTGTTATCCTTTCTGAGCATCTGAGATCACCCCTTTCTATGTTTTATTTTTCCAAGGATGTGAAGAAGTATATTATTACTGACATGTAGGGATAGTATAAGGGATGATTTTTTTCAATGGAGACAATTTTGTTGTTGTTTTTTTATTTTTTAATGTAATATAAAACTTATGAATGTATCTAGTACTTCTAAGGATACTAAACTGATTGGTCTTTTTGGATTTTGATCCCTTCTGATCATGAAAATGTTTTGTAATAATGCACTGACTTAGGGTAACTAGGTTCGGGGAATTATAGTTGGTATCATAAGAAGTTTTGTACAAATTTTGGAAGTTATATTTAAAAAAACATTGATTATGGAACATTACCCTAATATAGACTTTGAGGATTAGTATAGAAGAACTTCCTAGAATTTTCGTAATGTAGATATTTTGTGAGTTTTCCATGAAATACATCCCTATCTGGATATAAGCAGGTAGAGGCGGCTCTGGCATAAGTGTACCTAGGGGTAAAACCTAAAAACACCAATTTGAGCTGGGCTCGAATGGGAACTAGTGCACGATAACGGGCCTTACTGCACTCTTGGTTACGATACTCCTAGGGGGATATGCTTAGGATAATTCACATTTTTTACAAACCATTATGAAGGCCTTATGAGTATATACCTCAAGAATATTTTATTATTATTATAGATTATATCCATAAACTATTCAATTAATGTTAATTGTTTTACAAGTTTGGAATTATGTATTTTGACTCATAAACTAATCTACTATATTCCATTGTTTAGAAATAGCACCTAGTGGAAGGAATTGAAACTGCATCAATGAAAATAATCTATGTAGATATTTCCCTCATACTCAAGATAATTACAGTGAAACTGGGGATGCAACTAGTTCGAATTAGCTTATCACCATACTGGGAAAACTCACTCAGGTTATGAATAATAACCTTACCTATATGGATAACCCTAATCCACAATGCAGAGGATCAATGTTAGACTGCTTCATGAGGAAACGAACACAAACATTAAATTGGAGAACAAATCCATTAGTAGTTGAGCAATGGAAAAATTCCTTAGAGAAAATATTTCATCCTTTGGGGACTAGAAAAAGGGAAAAAGTTTTCATGGTAGTTTATTTCCACACAGGAGATACAGATCAATGGTGTTCATTAATCCAAAACACATAGGAAGATGAAGAAGTATCGAACATGGAATAGAGGGAGTTTAAAAATATTATCTTAGAAAAATAATTTCCTCGTGACCATCAAGCGGATATGGAAAGACTATTTTTGAGTCTAAGGAAAAAGCAGGATGAGAATGTAGCAAAGTATGAGGATAACTTTACGAGGTTAGCAAGGCATGCAGAAGAATACATATGTAACCCAAGGAGTAAGATTGATCGATTCTTTGATGGGTTAAAACCATTTCTCTGTCGAGAATTAGTCTCAAAATCATTCTCATCGTATGAAGATATTGTCTCATGCGCTATCAGGATATAAAAGGAATTATCTAAGTCTTACGAATTTAAAGAAAAGAAAGAGAAAAAGAGATCTGCTGAACACTTTGGAAATGGAAGTAAGAGGAAGAAGAGAAAAGTTGAATAACCATCCTGTGGTAAATGTGGGAATAAACACCCTGGTACTTTCATGAAGGGAATGTGAGTCTGTTACAAGTGTGGTGAAAAGGGCCACCAAGCTCGTGATTGCAAGGGGAAGAAAGAGGTTTTCAATGTTCAATGCTATAATTTTAGATAAAAGGGGAATTATGAAAATTAATTCTCTAAGTGCTAAGGGAACTTACTTCAGAAAAGGCCAAGGGATCAAAGCCTATCTTATGCAATCACTACTGCTAAGGTTGAAGCCCAAACAGACATTGTGGAAGGTAATTTACGGGTTTCCTCAAGTTTAGCCAATGCTTTATTTGATTATAGATCATCAAATAATTTCATATCTTCCTAGATTGCTAATAAAATTAGATATTTTCAATTTAACTTAACAAGGGAGTTTTCAGTCAAAAACATAAGGGAAGTATCATCGCAACAATGTTTTGTGAATCAGTTCTCATTATGGAATATAAATGTTGTTTATTTGATGATCTCATCTTCATAACCATGATTGAATTTGATATAATCCTTTGAATGGATTTGCTTTTGGGCCATGATACGAATAATTTTTGTAATAGAAGGAGGTTAAAATTTTCGATGATGATAAGGCGTACCTTATCTTTAGAGCAGAATCGTCACAACCTGATTCTTATATAGATCCACCCCTATTTTCTCTACTAAATTCAGTTATTAGGGAAAAAGATAATGAAATAACTATAGGTGATGAAATGAATGTTCGAATAGAGGACGTACCTATTGTGGAGGAATATGTTGATGTGTTTCCAAAGGATTTACCTTCACATCCTCCAGAATAAGAAATTTAGTTTTCCACCGATCAAATTCCTAGTTCAAGGCCCATATTGAAGACCCCATATAGAATGGACACTGTGGAATTAGTGGAACTAAAGAAACAACTAGAGGAAGTGAGTATTAAGGGATTTATTCACCCTAGTGTTTCTCTATGGGGATCCCCTATCCTTTTTGTTAAGAATAAAGATGGATCTATGAGGATGTGCATTGACTATAGAGGGATCAATGCTATAACAATAAAGAACAAGTATCCCCTACCTTGCATTGATGACTTATTCGACCAACTTCATGGAGATCAATATTTTTCAATGATTAACCTTCGATCTGGATATCATCAGTTCTGTGTGAAAAAGGAAGACATTCTGAAAACCACATTTTGAACTAGGTACGGGCATTATGAGTTTACAGTAATGCCTTTTGGATTGACTAATGCACCCTCTATCTTCATGGATCTAATGAATAGAGTTTTCAAGGAATATCTTGATGAATTTGTAGTGGTATTTATTTATGATATCTTGGTATACTCAAAAACCTATGAATATAAGGAAAATCACTTGCGCACTATTCTGAAAAACCATAGAAAAAATGAATCATATGGGAAGTCTATCAAGTGTGAATTATGGATGAAAGAGATTTCTTTTCTTGGTCATATTGTCCCTAGGGATGGAATTTCTGTTGATCCTTTAAAGACCAAGACAATCCAAGAATGGCCAGCACTGTAATGACCCGCCAATTCTCATTGGCTTGAGAGTACAAAGAGTCATTACTAGGCCTTAAGCAGCATCCCCATGATGCCAAAGGGTGGCAATAAATGCTGAAGGGTTTCAAATACAAGTGGGGGAAGATATAACCTTTAGGAAATAAACCAATAAACCTACCAACCATAACCAAACATTCACTATATGATGAATGAACAAATAAAAGACAACTCAACAACTTCATGCACTCAAAACCACATCAAAGTATGCAACAACGGAAGGATGGCCAAGTATCAGAGAACACAGAAGATAAACTACACAAGACTCTCCAAAGACCTCAAGACTCCATGATCCACATGCTCCAAGATCCAAAATCTCCGAATATCCCAACACCATAAGGTAGTGATAAACACATGTGAAAGATTACCTTTTCCCCTATCCCAGAAGATAGCATCTGCAAAAGCACCAAAGTGCTAAAGCAGGGGTGAGTACAAAACTCAGTAGGTTTTACCCAATGATTTCCCTACTCACACCACAAGGATAGAAGAGTTAGAAACAATTATGTAAAATGGTTTATATAAAACAATTTCTCAAAAGTATTTCATAACTAAATATAAACAATTTTCCAAAACCATTCATTACAGAAACCATACAAGTGCAATTGAAACCAATTTTTCCAGCAAGATATTTTTCCAGAAAAATAACGAAAAAATATTTACAACCGTTTCCCAATATCCCTATATTGGCATACACAACTATTACTCAAACCCATGAAACCAACCATGCATGCTATGTTATGACAGTTCCATACTCATGAGTGGTTTCTTTCTGATCTACCAAGTCATCACAATGTAATTGTTTCCCATGTGACATTGACCCTTTGGCACCGAGCAAAAGGTCATATTTCAACCAAGCCCCATATATCAAACATGAACACACACCACACATTCCAAAAGATCATGGCATAATAATCCTTTCAAAAAAACCCTTTTTATTGAAAACCATTTCCGTCAAAACCATTTCAATGCCAAACCATTTCAATTCCAACCCATTTAAATAAGACTCCATTTTTTTGAAACCCATTTATATTGAAAATATATTTTTCATCAACCATTTAGCAATTCTAGAAAATCGATAATTTAAAATCATAATTTTAAATTCATGAAACTAAACCCCCATTTGCACAACTATTCCCCAAGATCACGAAATTTAACAAAAACCATAAAAAAAATAAAGATTTTCCATGAATTTCAAATTAAATATTCCAATATAAATCTAAGCCAATCAATTCTATCAAGAGGAGTCAAGAGAGAAGCCACCTACCTTGATGGTTTTGATGAAACTTTAACAACAGACGGAGAACACACAAGGAAGTAAGTCGATTCTCCAAGAGCGGCCTTAGATCTCTTATCCTAGTAAGATCATGACTCAACATTGAAATATTTGGCATCCAAAAATGTAGATCTACCCACTATTGGTTAATATCAAAGAATAAATGGAGATTAGAGATGTAGATCTAAGCAAATCTAAGAAAACATGACAAATTCGTAAAGAATGGTGACATACCTCAAGAATCGAACTCGAAATCACCAAGGGAAGGCCCCAGAATGGCATCAAATCATGTGGGGAGGTCATCCAGCCTTCTAGGGAGATTAATCTCGAATTAGGGGCGTTTTGAAGCCAAACAGAAATAAATAGAGGAAAAACGAGTAAGCTCCTTGAAAATAGGATCTAGATTTGACCTCTGTGCAAGATTTGACCACATGGTTTGTGCCAACCGTGTATGGATCATACAACCTTAATTTTGGTCCCTACACTCCCTAAAAAATCCCAAATTCTTCCATCCATCACATTTACCCATTTTATGGAAACATCCCTATTTATGGAAACACCGCACTTTATGGAAACAACCCACTTTATAAAAAAACTCTACTTTATGGAAACACCCCACTTTATGGAAACACCCCACTTTAAGGAAATACCACACTTTATAGAAACACCCCACATTATGGAAACTCTCTATTTTATGGAAACTATCTATTTTATGGAAACTCTCTATTTTATAAAAACCCAATCAAAGACACACCAATTAAAAAAACGTTAGGAAAGGGGGTTATGTACCCGAAAATAGGGGTAGTACATTCTCCCCACCATTGGTCTTTCCATCCTCAGAAAGTAGAAATCCCTTGCTGGCCAAAAAGAGTTTCATCCACTGCTCTTTCATTTCCTTCTCACGTTCCCATGTCTCTTCCTGAATCTGACCATGTTTCCATAAAACCTGCACTAGGCCGATGATTTTTCCATGCAAGAAATTCTATTGACTATCCATGATCTGCACTGGAATATGTACCAGTAATGAATCAGGTTGTAGCTCAACATGATCTCATCTGATCACATGGTCAGGATCAGGGTGATACTTTTTCAACTGGGATGCATGGAACACATTATGCACCGAACAAAACTGTGGTGGTAATTCCAATTGATATTCCACCTCTAAAACCCGTTCTAGTATCTCAAAAGGGTAAATTTATCTAGGATATAACATTCTCTGCTTCCCGAAACAATTATGTACAAGACTTGGAGAGATCCTCAAGAACATGATCACCCAAAACAAACAACAATGGTCTTCGACGGTGATCTGCATAAGATTTCTAATGACTCTAAGCTGTCTCCATCCTCTTTCTAACCAACTGGATCTTCTCTGCTTTTTCTTGGACAAGGCCTGGCCCAACTAGTGATGTGTCACCCATTTCTACCCATCGTAGTGGAGAACAATAAGGATGCCCATACAATGCATCAAACAGATCCATGCATATCGAGGTTTGATAGCTGTTATTGTATGAGAACTCCACTATGGGTATATGCTCCTCCCATGAGCCACCAAAATCCACTACACAATCCCACAACATGTCTTCCAACATTTGTATCATATGCTTAGATTTCCCATCCGTTTGGGGATGATACGCGATGCTCATAGTCAACTGAGTTCTAAGGGCTTGCTGTAATGATATCCAGAAATGCGATGTGAATCTTAGATCACTATTTGAGACTATTGACACTGGTACACCATGCCTCTTTACCACTTATCAAATATAGATTTTTGAAAGATCTTCCACTGTATGTGTTTCATGAATAGGGATGAAATGGTCCAACTTGGTTAGAAGATCCACTATCACCCAAATGGCATCGTGTTTCTGGACAATTCTTGGAAGACCTGTAACAAAATACATTTCGATTTGATCCCATTTCCACATTGGGATGGGAAATGATTGTAACATACAAGTTGGTCGCTGATTCTCTGCTTTAACCTGTTGACAAGTTAAGCATCACGAGACAAGCTCGGCCACCTTCCTTTTCAGGTCGCTCCACCAAAACTGCGCCTTCAATGCCTTATACATCTTCTATGTACCTGGATTAAGAACTCATCCTAAATTGTGGTAAGCCTTAAATATTTTTTCCTAACAAACCATAGGTACAACCATCCAATCATTGAAACACAAAACTAAACCCCCATCAAGTTTCCAGCCCTCAATGGTCTCCCCACCATTGAGTTTTGAACTTACAACCAGACATTATGCATCTGATGTTTGTGCATCATTGATCATTTTTACTAAATCATGAACAAGCGTAGAAGAAAAGAAAACTGCAACATCACCTTGGTCTACACATTCCACATGCATGTCGACTAAGACCGACATCAACTCCCTTTCATCTGAAGCTTCTTTCGCCAACTGAGCATATGACTTTCTAATCAATGCATCCGCTACTAAATTTCCTTTTCCTGGTGTGCACATCAAGTAAAAGTCAAACATTTGGATATACTCCATCCATCTCCTTTTCCATAGATTCACATCTCTCTGTGAGAAAATGTGTTTCAAGATTTTTTGATACATAAACAAAGTAAATTTCTCACTAAAGAGGTAATGTATCCATGTTTTCAAAGCATGTAAAACTGTAGCTAACTCCAAATCATGTGTTGGGTAATTCTTCTCTTGCACCCTCAACTACCTTGAACCATAAGCAACCACGTGATCTTTTTTGTATGAGAACACTGCCCAACCCTAATTTTGAAGCATCACAATACACCACATACCCATTTACTGATTCTAGAAAGATCAAGATAGGTGCCAATGTAAGATGAACTTTTAGTTCCTCGAAATACTTCTAACATTCCTCTGTCTATTGGAATGGAGCATTCTTCTTTGTCAGAGCTACCATTGGTGAAGCTATTCATGATAAATCACGCAAAAATCTTCTTTAGTAACTAGATAGACCAAGAAACATTGTATCTCAAACACATTATTCAGTGACTTCCAAGAGATAATGGCTTCTATCTTTTCAAGATCAATAGAAATGCCTTTCTCATAAATGAAAAAGCCAAGGAAACGTACTTCTTGCATCCAAAAATCACACTTTGATAATTTGGCATACAAACGATGATCTCTCTAGATTTGTAACATTGTTTCCAGGTGCACCTCATGATCAGCCCTTGTCTATGAATAGACCAAAATGTCATCCACAGATACCAAAATAAAAGAATCCATATATTTTTGAAATATATGATTCATCAATGCCTTGAAGACTACTGGTGCATTCATTAGACCGAAAGGCATGACTACATATTCAGAGTGTCCATATCTACTTATGAAAGTTGTCTTTGAAATATCCTCTTTCCAACCTCTCAATTGGTGATATCCTGACCAAAAGTCAATATTAGAGAACTACTGAGATCCCCTTAATTGATCAAATAGATCATCAATGCATGGAAGTGGATATCTATTCTTTATCATAACTTGGTTAATCTTATGATAATCTATACACAGCCGAAGAGTTCCATCTTCCTCCTTCACGAACAAAACTGGTGATACACATGGAGACATACTTGGTCGAATGAAACCCTTGCTTTCCAGAACCTCTAACTGCACCTTAAATTCATGTAACCCTATTGGTACCATCCTATAAGATGAAATGGAAATAGTACTGGTCCTCGGATGGAGATCAATCGTAAACTTCACTTCCCTTAGAGGTGGTAACCCAGAGATGTTCTTGGGAAAGACATATAGAAAATGATCCAAAATAGATGAAAAAATATTTTCCTTGATCTCTTCCATTGATGCCAAAGTCAGAGCTACCAATTGGTAAGATATCATTCCCACCATTGGTGCCAACAAGCTCTTTGCACCTTTCTTTACAATCTTCTCCCCTCTAATGAGATGCTCGATGCCATCCTCAGTCATGAAACTAACTGTTCTCCTATAACAGTCGATTTGAGCCTTGAAAATTATTTACTAGTCCATACCTAGGATTACATTATATAAATCCATATCAAACATCAAGAAGTCCCATTTTAGATCAGCTCCATCTACAGTTATTGCACATGATCTACACACAGAGGCATGACATTCATTTTCACCAAGAGGAGTTTGCAGTTAGAAAATAGTAGGCATGTTTTCCAGTTTTAAACATAGCAATTCAAAATCATAAGAATCAATGAAGGAACGTGATGCACCAGTATCTAACAACACTTTCAAAAAGGTTTACTTCAAAAGATTCGTACCTATCACTGTAGATGGTCTTGCCTAATCATCGACAATCATCTACTCAGCTTCATACAATTGATTATTCACTATACTATTCTCCTTGTTTCCTTCATGAGGTTTCCCTGGATGAGGAGTCATGGTATATCTAGAATCACTATGGTTAGCTCTGCCCTGCTAATGAGACTGATTCTACAGTCCTTGTCTAGTCAAAGCATACAATGCTTGCGATAGCTGAGAAGTGTCTCGAGCATCTGACCTTAGAGAACTCTGACAATAGTGCTGAAGATGTCCCATCTTGTTAAAATTATGACATGATCTAGGTTGTGTTGTACAACCTCGCTTTATATGGTCAAGAAAACCACATTGAAAAAAACCCATTTTTCTCTAGGGTTATGGGGGAAGGTTTACTATTCCAGCCGTCAGGTTCTGATTTCCACTTACACTATGGAAATAGGTTTCCCTTTTCCTCTTGTTCCCAATGGTTGAGTTCCCACCATTTCTTGTAGGTATCATCCTACCTCCTCCCATAGATCCTGAGATATCACGTTCAACCATATTTTCTCTGTTCACCATCTATGTATAGTCAATAATACAATGTACATCAATCTTTTATCAAATCATCTTTCGTAGCCCTGATGAGAATATATGTGCCTCTAAAGAGGCACTTGTCTCAACTTCTGGTGGAAAGCATACTAAGATCATGAAAATAGCCGCATACTCAGTGAAATAGAGACTCTTTTGTTTCTGGCTGAAGAAGTCCATCATTTTCTGGATCTTGAACATGTGAGGATATGATTGTTTGTTGAACAATTCCTCAAAATCCTAACATATAAGTCTTTCATCCAATTTAGCATGAACCTCTAAATCCCACCACTGACGTGAATGATCCTTCAGAATATACGCCTCCTGTTGGACCTTTATCTCTACTGGTGTGCCGATGAAGTCTAAGATACGATTTATCCTACATAACCACACCTCCACCTTCTCAGGTTTAGAATCACCTAGGAAATTAGGTGGATTCTGCTTCATGAACTGGATGGTATGATCCACATGTCGTGGCTCATTCCTTCGGTTCCCTATGTCCACAACTTGAAAAGAATGGACAATACTCTGAACCATATCTTGGTTCACACTTGTTTCAGGTGTTACCACATTCTCTACAACTTTTTCACGTTGGTTTTTGACGATGCATACTTGGTTCCATTTTCTAATCTAACAACAAACTCCATTTATCTCACTCTCTAGCAACTGTAGGCTTAACATTTCAACTTATATAACATCAACTATCACAACATAGTTTTCTAAATCATAATTTTTCCCATGTTTAATTATTTTTGAAACTAATTCACATGATTTTGAAAATTAAACCATTTTGAAAATATGATAATCATTCACCGTTTCAAAATCCTTCATTTGAAAACCAATTCCATACTTTTCAAAAATGATCATTTCTCGTAATGATATATGCACTCCTAGTGGGAATTCATTCCTCTATAATGAATGTCATGCTCGTCTCATTGGTTAAACCCATGACAATGAAATTTTAAAATCCTAGAAGTGTATCAAAACACATATTTACCCAACTCCTTGGTAACTTGATGTTCATCATAAAAGGGTTAGCTACGTCCTTTTATGATATATATTTCAAAGACCAACAATCCTACACCTTTATAAGATTCCCACCCAAGGAATATACAAGAAGGGATTTCATCTCCAAAACTAGGAACATCAAGGATTACTTGTTAGACAAGGACTGAACAAGCTGATACCATTTGTAATGAACCGCCAATTCTCATTGGCTTGAGAGTACAATGAGTCATTACTAGGCCATAAGCGACATCCCCAAGATGCCAAAGGCTGGGAATAAATGCCAAAGGGTTTCAAATACAGGTGGGGGATGATTTACCCTTTAGTAAATAAACCAATAAACCTACCAACCATAAAACAACATTCACTATATGATGCCCGGACAAATCAGAGACAACACAACAACTTCATGCACTCAAAACCACATCAAAGTAAGAAACAACGGAAGGATAACCAAGTATCAGAGTACAAAGTGGATAAACTACACAAGACTCTCAAAAGGCCTGAAGACTCCATTGTCCACGTACTCCACGATCCAAAATATCCGAACAACCCAACATCACGAGGTAGTGCTAAACACGTGTGAAACATTACCATTTACCCTGTCCCTAAAGATAGAATCTTCAAAAGTACTAATGTGTCGAAGCAGGGGTGAGTATAAAACTGAGTCGGTTTCCCCAATGACTTCACTACTCACACCACTAGGATAAAAGAGTTAGAAACAATTATATAAAATTGTTTATATAAAACAATTTCTCAAAAGTAGTTTATCACTAAATATAAACAAGTTTCCAAAACCATTCATTACCAAAACCATACATGTGCAATTGAAACCAATTTTTCCAGAAAGATATTTTTCCAGAAAAATAACCAAACAATCTTTAAAACCATTTCCCAATATCCCTATATCAGCATACCCAACCATTACTCAAACCCACTCAACCAACCATGCAAGCTACGTTATGACAGTCCCATACTCATGAGTGATTTCTCGTCGATCTACCAAGTCATCAAAAGGTAATTGTTTCCCATGTGGAATTAACCCTTTGGCACCGAGCATAAGGTCATATTTCAACCAAGTTGGTACTGAGAACAAGGTCATATTTCAACCAAGACTCGTATATGCAACATGAACACACACCACATATTCCCAAACATCATGCCAAAATAACCCTTTCAATAAAAACGACTTTTTATTGAAAACCATTTCCATCAAAACCATTTAAATTCCAAACCATTTCAATTCCAAAACAATTCAATAAATCTAAATTTTTATTGAAACCCATTTCTATTGAAAATTCTTTTTTCATCAACCATTTAGAAATTCTATAAAATCCATAATTTAAAATCATTATTTTAAATTCATGAAACTAAACCCCCTTTTACACAATTAATCACCAAGATCACGAAATTTCACAAAAACCATAAATCATCACAAATAAATATTTTTCCATGAAATTCAAAATCAATAAACTAATTTGAATCTAATAAAATCAATTATATTAAAAGGTATCAAGAGAGAAGCCACATATCTCTAAGGTTTTGATGAAACTTTAACAACTGATGAAGAACGCACAAGGAAGCAGGTCAAATATCCAAGAGCGGACTTAGATCTATTATCTTGGAAATATCAAAAAAAAAAATTGAAATATTTGGCATAAAAAAAACATAGATATACCCACTATAGGTTCAGATATAAGAATAAATGGATATTAGAGAAGTAGATCAAAGCAGATCTTATAAAAATTGACAAATTCGTAAAGAATGGTGACATACCTCAAGAATTTGACTCGAAATCACCAAGGGAAGGCTCCATAATGTCTAAAACTCGTGTGGGGATGGTTCTATAGCCTTCTAGGGAGAATATTATAAAATTAGGTGCGTTTTGAATCCAAAAAAAAATTAATAGAGAAAAAATGAGTATGCTCCTAGAAAATAGAATCTAGATTTGACCTCTATGAAAGATTTGACCACACAGTTTGTGCCAACCATGTATGGATCATTAAACCTTCCTTTTAGTTCCAACACTCCTTAAACAACTACAAATTCTTCCATCCTTCACCTTTACCCCTTTTTATGGAAACATCCCAATTTATGGAAACACCCCACTTTATTGAAACAACCGACTTTATTGAAACACCTCACTTTATGGAACACCCCACTATATGGAAACACCCCACTTTATTTAAACACCCCACTTTATGGAAACACCCCACTTTATGGAAACTCTATATTTTATGGAAACTCTTTATTTTATGGAAACTCTCTATTTTATGGAAACTCTCTATTTTATAGAAACCCAATCAAAGACACAGTAGTTAAAAAAACGTGAGGAAAGGGGGTTATGTACCCAAAACTCGGGGTATTATAAGCACTGAAGAGTATAACTGAGGTACGCAATTTTATTGGTTTAGTAGATTATTATCGACGTTTCTTCCAGAATTTTTCCAGGTTGACTAACCCATTAACCAAGCTCACACGTAAAGGGGTTAAATATGTTTTTACAAAAGAGTGTGAAGAATATTTTGAAGAACTGAAGAGAAGATTATTCACTGATCCTATCTTGACTGTATCATCAAGGAATGATGGGTTTATTATTTATAGTGATGCTTCAAAAAAAGGACATGGTTATATCCTTTGCTGAATGATAGAGTTATTGCCTATGCATCACGAGATCTAAAAATTCATGAGAAAAACTATCCTACTCATGATCTTGAGTTAGCATCTATAATCTTTTCTCTGAAAATATAGAGACACTATCTCTATGGTGAAAAAAGTGAGATTTATACTAATCACAAGAGTTTAAAATATATTTCCTCATAGAAAGAACTCAACATGATGCAAATATGATGGCTTGAACTACTCAAGGATTATGATTTCACTATACACTACCACTCGAAGAAGGAAAATAAGGTGGCAGATGCTTTGAGCGGAAAGGATCAGGGAGTTTTGAACAAGATGAGAGTTTAAAGGGATCTTATTTTCATGGATATAGTAAAGATAGATATGAGAATACGCATGGAAGGTGAAGCATCAATACTTTTTCAAATTTTTTCCAAACCATATTTACTAGAAAGGATAAAGAGTTCTCACACTGATGATGAGGAGTTTCAAAAGAAAATTAAAGCTCTGAATGATGGGAGATTGAGTGACTTCATATATGAAGATGGAATTTTGAAATTTGGGAAGAGAAATTTTATTCCTAACGTACCTGATCTTAAAAAGGTAATTGTTGGATGATGATTATAGCTCCAATTTATCTATACACCCTAGTAGCACCAAGATGTATAGATATTTTAAGGAACATTTTTTGTGGGACAACATGAAGAGGTAGATTTCTGATTTTTTGTCAAGATGTATGGTTTTTCAAAAATTGAAAGCTGGAAGACAACAGCCTGGAGGAGTCATGAAACCTCTTCCCCTACCTGAGTGGAAATGGGATACTATTATGATGGACTTTTTCAAGGGTCTACCAAAGACTCCTAGAAAGAATGATTCAATATGGGTCATTTTTTATCATCTTACCAAGTTAGCACATTTTCTTGCTATAAGAGAAGATTTACCTCTTGAACGTCTGGAAAGACTATATATTAATGAAGTTGTAGGACTCCATGGAGTCCCCCTATCGATTGTTTCTGATTATGATCCCCATTTTACATCATGATTCTAGAAAGGTCTTCAGAAGGCCCTCGATACTGAACTTCATTTGAGCACTACCTACCACCCTCAAACTGATGGAAAATCAAAACGGACTATTCAAACCTTATATGAAATGTTGATATCTTTCTCACTTGACTTTTAGGGTATATGGGATCAATAATTACCTTTGGTATAATTTTCCTATAACAATAGCTTCCATTCATGTATTCAGATGGAACCATATGAAGCGTTATATGGAAAGAGATGTCACACACCAACTTATTGGGATGATGTTGGTGAAAGAAAACTCTTTGGCCTAGAAATTGTAGAGAAAAAATGGAAATGTTGAAGGTTATCCAAACCCACATCAATGCATCCCAAAGTAGGTAAAAGAGATATGAGGATAATTGAAGTAAGGATTTGGAATTTGAAGTAGGAGACCATGATTTCTTCAAGGTATCTTCATTTAAGGGTGTTATACGTTTCACTAAGAAGGGTAAATTGAGTCCCAGGTAAATCGGACCTTTCGAAATTCTAGAACGAATTGGAGTTGTAGCTTATCATTTTGCAATGCCTCCAACTCTATTCAAAGTTCATGAAGTGTTCCATGTATCACTGTTGATAAAATACATACCGGACCCAACACATGTAATCACCTATGAGGAAATTGAACTGGAACTTAATCTATCTTATTGTGAAGAGCCTGTCAAGATTCTTAATACCAGAGAACAAGTGTCGAGAAACTAGAAGACTCGTATGATGAAAGTTCTATAGAGAAACCATAAGATGGAAGAGGCAATGTGGGAACCTGAGGAACTAATGATGAAGAACCACCCGAATCTTTTTATGTAGTAATATTTTAGAAATTTCGAGGATGAAATTATTTTAAGTAGGGGAGAAGGTAACACCCAAAGCATCCATGGTACATTTCACTTTGAATAATGTAGTAGCTTGCATTTTACGCAAATTGGATTTTTAATACACCACGACCAATGAAACTAGCCGTTATGAATAGGGATACCCAATTTTTAAAATTTTATAAATTTTAATTTTCAAAATGGACTTAATTTTTGGATTCAGAATATCAAAATTAGCTTAGGGTGAATTTTTTGTGTTTTTCTGAGAACTTTCAATTTTTTATGAATAGTGAAAAACACTGCGTTATTGTTTAGAACCGAATTTTTATTAAAATTTTTTTTATTTTATTTTAATTTATTTTATGTCAAAATATATACATAATACCTATATATGTTCAATGTAATTCATTGGAGTCATTTTATACTAAGTTTAGATATATAAAATTTTATTGAACTTTTTACCATCGTTTACCCACCTTATAGAAGTATTTACAAATTTGCATAAAACATAATTTTAACACTTCTATGAGTTGAATTAAATAAATAAAAGAGACACAGATGACTTTAGTAAGTAAAATTTGGTTCAATAAGATGAAAATAATTTTTTGTGAATAGTAACTTTTGACTTTTATTTACCACGCTTAAGAGTAAATAAGCTAATTGAGGGTAAAAATGATATTATAATTACCCTAACACGTGTACTAATTCTATTTGATAAGTTTAATTTGACAAAAAAAATCCTTATAAATAAAATATGATCCTTTTGGTCCACTTGTATTAGATTAGAACATTTATTAATATTTTATTGGACGAAGAGTTAAAACTGTTATATTCAAATTTTAATAACTAAACCATTTTTAATATAGGGTTAAGCACAATATAAATTCAACAATAAATATTAATTAGAAATCTAAAAATATTTCATACATAATTATATTTTATTTATAATTTTTATGCATTAAATAATTTAATTTATTTATGACACAATGATGATGCAGTAATTACCTTATTAATGAAATATTAAAATAATTGATATTATAAACATCCAAATAAATGTAAATTTATACATATGATGAATTAAAAAAAAATTTATAGGTAAATATGATTTGTTAGGGTTGATTAAATAAATTTTATTTGAAGTGATAAAGTTTTTATGGCTTTCAAAAAAAAATAAATACTAAATAACATCCAAATTGAAATAATTGAGTTTTTTAAAACAAATACTATATTATTAATTGATATAATATTCATAAAAATTTAAGGATCAGAAAAAAGACTTATATAAGATTATATATATTAATAATTAACCAATTTCGGTTCTCTTTATAGTTTATAGTAATTTTATACACCATGTAATATAAAAATACAATGAGGCATGATAAATGTCAAACTTTTTAACCAAGAGTTAAATCTAACATATAAGGTTAATATGGTGACCTAAACCTATTTAAAACCTATTGGCTGAGATTTTTTATACCCATAACCCCCTTATCCTCAAAATAAATCATTTTGGAGCTATTAGAAATCGAAAATGATTTTATTATAAAATAATATTTCAAGCTTTTCCTAAAGTGACCCTCACCTCTCTTATAAAAGGGTACTTCCCCTTATCTTAATTTCAAACCTAAAAATCCATTTGGATCGGCCAAAACCTGCCCAAATATACTCCCAAATTCCCTCACATAAACCTATATTCCTTAATTTGATCATAAATCCAACCTATGGATACCTTTTGATCAACTCAAAAGGAAACACCTGAAGAAGAGGTAATAATTTCACCACCCTCTTTCATGTTCTTTTCTTCTTCCACTTCCTCTTTTTTTGTTTATTACAAACCAAAATAATAAATCCAGTACCTTCTATATACTGTGTTATTATTATAAATATGTTATAACCATATTCTTTATTCTATCCATCATATAAATGAAAAAGTCACCATACGTGTGTATGTATGGCTTACCGTCTCCACGTCGTGGTGTAGTTTGTTATTCAAAAACATCATTATTTGGATGGGTATAATAATGAGTATAACTAATGTAAATAATAAATATAACTGTTAATAATTCAGTATATTTTATATACCATCCAATTACATAAAATTTCACCATCAATATAATGATATTGTCGCTCGTGTGTACGTACAGATTACTGTCTCTACAAACACGCTGAGATTCATTCCCCATCGAATCATTTAAGAATAATTTTAATTTTATTATTAAAAAGATTTTTTATTAACATAATATCATTCTTTATATGAAAAAAATAAATTCTATTCATAACAAACATGGCGTACGTAACCAATCATATAAAGTAAAACGAATCAGTTAACACCCGAAATGATGATACTACTGAAATATTATTAACAAATAAATTTTATAGGATCCTATATATTATCATATTTATGTATATAGTTATTGTATAATTTTTTTAAAAAATTTAACTATTATACAGGAGATTAACATACCATCTACTAAGGAAAATTACAATGTAATGGTTAATTCTACAATCTCTTTACTTATCTGAGGTTGTTAATACATAAGTATCTACTGGGACCTCTTTATCATCCACATCTGTGTTTTCTTAATAATGTAATTAAAAACATTTTAATATTTACTAGACTATGGGTTAAATTCATTTATACTCTTATTTGAACACATATGTTTTGAAAGGAATCTTTCTTCCATTTTCCAAACAAGGTACTTTATGACCTTCTCGACAAAATTAAGGTAAGAATGTATTTTTTTTAACTTATACGGCTAGTGTGGCTATTTTCTAACATTATAACATCGTTGAAGCTTCCCATACATGCTTATAATAATATTTTCAAAATAAATTTTTTCTTTTATAATTATATGACTTTTAATTGATTTCAAAATAGAAAGAGATATTTCTCTACAAAAAGTTTTCATTTCATCTATGTCAACATCCTTTGATGGATTTTAATCTTGTTTGAAGTTGATTTATTATGACACAAATCACTTATATTGTATTGAAGGTTTTGTGAAATGTTTAACTATGGATGTGTTATTTTTACACCATTCATGGTTTATGGATACAGTATTGATATTTTTTATGCTATTTTTGATATGAATGTTTATGTTATGTTTAAACCTTTTCATATGAGGAATACATTGGACTTAGTATGTGACGGGTGGAGCCCACTATAGCTCCTCGATGCTTCGATAGGTCTCATGAGACAAACTAGTTTCTTGGCAGAAGGCCTTGACTATGTGGTTATGAAGTCTGGCATTATGCATTCCAACATTATGAAATTGGATATTGATATTACATGTAATTATTCAACTAGTAGAATGTACTTATGAATAAGTAAATGAAATTATTTGATTTATCTTTTCCATATTATGATGAATTTTAAGTTTAAAAGGCATGTGTTTTAGTCTTATATATTGCCTTAAATGTTTATGTTTATTTATGAAAGTTTCTGCTATATTGTTATCCTTACTGAGCATCTAAGATCATGCCTTTCTATGTTATATTTTTCCCAGTATGTAAAGAACTATATTATTACGGACCTATAGGGATATTCTAAGGTATTAATGTGGTTAATTGAGACAATTTTGTTGTTGTTTTTTACTATATAATGTAAAGTTAAACATATGAATGTATCTAGTACTTACAAGGCTACTAAACCGATCTGTCTTTCCGTATTTTGATCCCTTGTGATCATTCTAATGTTATGTAATAATGCACCGAATCTGGGTAACTATGGTCAGTTCATTACAATAAACCTTAATCATCTCTTTTTTCATCCGATGGGGTATGAAAACATCATTCATGTTTACGCATGGACTACCACCTCCATAAATTGATGTGTTTGTTTTCCATAACCACCTCTCCTGGATGGTTATAATGATGGATTTAATTTATATATATATATTATTCACTAAATAATTATAATTCTTGAAAAAAATATCATATATTTTCTTATGCTAACGTACATTGAATAATTATAATGTCATTTGTCCAGAAGCATAGATCACCACCTCCACAAAGCAATTCGACTCATTTTTCATTACCACATTACATAGATTGTTTTAAAAGAGTGTCTAATGTATAAATATAATAATTATTTCATGATTGATATTATATATATGATGTAACTAATAATCCTTTGACTAAATTAAACCTTTTAATGTTTCTTTGGGAATTATGTACCAAACGCCTGACATAAACTTAACTGATTAAATAAATAAAACATATCCATAAATGAAATAAGAAGGATAATGATAATTTAATTAACATTAAAAATGTTTTTTAGCAAGTAAAATAATAATAGAACTTCATTATATAGGTAATAAAGTACATGTGAAGTTGGATGAGAATTAAGGTAGGGGATTTCTCATCTCAATTTACTTTCATTGAGACTCATTCAATTTTAGCACATGTTTTATTTAGTGTAGTGTATATACTAAAAAAATGGATGTATTTTATAATTTATTTATTAAAATTAAACTGGTTTAAAAATCCTTTTCATTTTCTCCCCTTTAATGTTCTTTTTATTTAAAAGTTACTAAAGTTTTATGGGATTTTCCCTTAAAATGTTATTTTCATTGTTTTAAAATCTTTCTCCAAAATATTCATGTTCATTAAAATTTATCAGGAATATTATTGTTTATACATAAAAGACAATTAATGATTATTTAAAATAATTTTTTACATTATTTAAAAAGTTCTAAAAAATGATTTTTTACATTTTTTATACATATCACTTTCTACTCTTTTATAGAAAAGTCAAAAAAATAACATATATGACATGAGAGTAATTCCACACCATCATTGGCATTATGATTTAAAAACATTACTCAAAATAATTCATGTTTTTTAAAAATAATAACTTATTTAACATTATTTTGTGAATTTTTATTTAAATAATTTTCAAAGAAAACGAATTTTATTTATTATTTTTATGTGAATCCCGAAAGTGATTTTGCTTATAGTTAAATAAAATAATTTGTGATATTTTGTTATAAAAATGAAAGATTATATGTGTTTTATGTATTTTTTGGTCCTTATATATTGTCCATGATTATATGTGAGACTGATATATCTCTCCAATGCATTAGGTAGTGATTTTGATCTCTTTTGAATATATGTTGGATTAACCATGTGGGTTGTTCCATTTATAAGAGTTATTGTATGAGTGAAAAGAGTGATATGAAGATGAAGTACCAAGGTTAATAAATTATTTTTATATTATTTCAAATGATTTTTTCATGGAAGACATCTTATTTCATATTTTCAGATAATGAGATCTTGTTTAAAAGATAGATTACACCCCTTTTAAGAGCAAAAATATATTTTTTAATAAAATGTTTTCATGAGTTCATCTTTTAAAAGAAACCCTCATGATTATGATTTTACATTTATTATTTTTTATGATAGGTTTTATAAGATCTTTGGGATAATAAGTTTATTTCATGGGTAGGTAAATGATTAATTGAGATTGTAGTTTACTATGAAAATGGAAATTTTTTTATGATTTTTCATGAATTCTAAAATGGAATAATGTGTTTATATTATTTTTATATACCTTACTGAGATTTATTTTACCCATAAAAAATTTTCAAATGTTTTCACTAGCCTTAAATATGACTAAGACCTATAGAAATGTATATATTCCTTCTATAAGGATTTTAATTAAAATAAGAAAATATTTTTTGAATGAAATGGGAAATTTAATTTAATATACGTACTATTTTTGAAAAATTGGAATTAAGTAGAAGTGTACACTTTGTATTATATGTATTTGATTTATAATATTTTTCCTTAATCCTCTAAAATTATAAACCTAAAAGATCAATACAATGTAAGGATGTGTCACCCTTATTACTAAACTCATAATTATGGGTTGTTTATGGTATAAGTTATTATACAAAGAAACCAAATTTTTATATGAATATCAATACATGATACTATAATAAAAAGATAAAACCTAAAAAAATAAATCACATATTCTATAAATATAAATTTTTTATATAATTAATAAAAAATAAATAAAAATTCTAACACATTTAAAAGAAACACACATTGTAATAATTATTTTAATCTCAATCAATCAATTATTATTTTTATAAATATAAATATAATTAATTGTATAAACATTCTCAATATAGTAAAAATGGTTAATTAATTTAAATAAAAATAATCATACCAAAATCCTTAACTATAAGAGATGATTCATACTATATTCATCCAATAAATAATAGCATTTGGTAATTATAAATTTTAAGAACCCAATTTTTCTATAAGGTACATATCCTTTAAATTTAGTTCTAATTTTTTATCTTGTGCCTACTATGGATGCCTAAAGATTTCATGGAAGTTTAAGGGGTGTCATGGTCTTGTTCAGAGCTCAGAACCCCTACCTAAGGAAGAAATCATTAGGCTTTATGGTTAGTAAAAACCATTTCTCCCAACCCGCGTAGCTTCTTCTAACAGTGAAAGGAATTTCAGAGAGAAAATTACGGCACAAAGTTTTCCCTAAGCATTCACCTAGGGAAACATTCCAATGATATATTTTTGAAATTTTTAGCATAGAAAAATAGCATGGTTGGCTCCTAGTTTTTCAAACTATGTGGAAAAACCATGTGATTTCCCTCATAAGGTGTAACTTATCACACAATTATTGTACAATTTTTCCAATTGTGCGACCAAGAATTTTTTTCTAAAATAACCATTCATCCCTTAAATCCTTTAAAACTTAAACCCCTCTTCCTATTTCCCTATTTTTATGGAGGTAGTGGCTTTCCTTCTTCATTTTGGATCTCCCTCCTTTTAATATCCTCAGTTCTTAGATAAAAATATGATCAAGACTTCAAATTTATCTCAATTAATCCCATTGGATTCATCTTGGTAATCTCTTCAATCATTAGGCTTAGTCTGTCATTTTCCCCCTTAGCGATGATTTTTTTAATGCGGTCTCATATACCCTTTTCTCATATCATTCATCCATTCATCCATTTTCTCTTGATCTGGGCCAAAATAAAGGTTGATACTAGAGTAGGAGAGTTCTATTGGCTCATGGTATGTGGTCTATTACTTTTTCTTAAAATTATTATCATTTATAAATTGTTATCATTGTGAACACACTAGTTTCACCAGAAATTGCTTCTAAAATTCAAATACATTAATTATAATGATTATCTTAATGTTCTAGATCCCTTATTATAATTGTTATTTATGCTATTTGAGGTTATTAACTCAACTCAAATCACCCCAAGTAGGGTTCTTCCTTATTTGTGCTATGGTAACCCATGATGGGTTTATCTGCACCATTGTTCAAGTGTGCTAGATTTGACCTTGATAAGGTAAGTGTCTAAAATTTATTAATGAACCTTTAAAATATTAAATGGAAAGTATGTTATATATATCACTTATCCTTTACTTATAAATTTAATTTGGAATTACTTACATATCCCTAAATTAACTTTTCACGCTAAATGAATGGAAATGGTATAAACATAAAAATTTCTATGATAATTTAATGGAAATTTGATTCTTATCCTTAGAACACCTTGTAATGTATAATGAAAGGTAAGAGAATGTACCTAATTAATGAACATGTAATTTAATTTGATAAATGGTTGCATTTCCTCAATACACCTTATCATGATTTTTGAAAGGTAATGGAATGAACCTATTTAAATTGTTAAAAGTAATGAATATTACATGGACTATGTTTACATATAATATAAATTAAATCAATATAAGGTTATTACCTAATTTGGTACTTTTTCATCTTTATTGGGATGGTCAGACTTGATTCAGACTTAGATTCCTGAGGGAATTCTTTAAGCACTCAGAGGAATCAATTCCAATTCATTGATACAGTTTCCATGGGAGATACCCACCTTCTAACTTGGTCTTTTTCTTAGTATATTAATTACTTAACATAATAAGAAAGATTCCCTGATATATTTTCTAGTTTGTTAGGATGCCTCATATACACTCCTTGGATCCGTCTTGATGTCTTTGGACACATAGTGTCATGGATTCACCCCATTGGGCCCAATCATGCTTAGACTAAGATTATTATGGAGGAGCTCTATAGACTCAATTAGAATCATTTCTAGTGGAATTACTTAAGTGTATCCCCTTATATTACACTAAGACAAATTTTTCTACCAGACTGGATGAGTTACTACTATGGGTTGGTCGACCCCTCAGGTTACGGTTTCCTTGGTTACTCCTTGTATCCTCTATCATTATTATTATGATCTATTTCAGTGTTATTTACACATTGAAATGACTTATCTATATAAACTAGACATAAATGAATTGATTTAATGATCTCATTGTCATATACATTACCAGCTAAGGCTAGAAGAGGTATGAGTTATTAATTTAGCATTGTTATATAATTATATATATACCTACACACTATCAATTTATATTCATAAACCGGATTTTATATACACTATTTGGGGTGGCCTACTAATTTTTATCTCACACCCTATCTAGGTGGTTGTTGGTACCTAGTAAGATTATATGATTGAAAGTATGGATAAGGGGAATGATCCCCCTTGTACACCTAACATTCTTGCTTTCTGAGGATGGATCTTGGTAGTAGATGACCAGGCCAGTGCTCGGGATGCTTGGATATTTTTTTAATTTTTGGTTATTTTTTATAACATGTATTGTACTATTTGTTTTATTCCTTGTATACCTTTTTTCCAGTTTTTTAGAGACATTACATTACATCATTGTCTTTTATATATGATACTATTTAGATTTTGAGTTGATTATTATTGATGGGTGTTTGTCCTTACTTCTATTATAAGTCTTATTTATTTATTATTCAGATTCTAATATTGTTTATCTATATAATATTATATATTTCCTATGCCCTACTCTGAAATTAGGGCATAGTCTCCCCATAGACACACCGTAGGACCTTGTGTATAGTTGGAAGCCTCTAGCATACGAGGATGCGTACTTTAATCCATGTGGCCCATTGGCTCATGTCACCTTTTAGTGGCACTTGGGACGGGATGTCACAAAAATTGGTATCAGAGCATTTTTATTTTCTGTTGTCATATTATTTTGTAAATATAGATAATAGATTAGGAACATGTTGGAACTTGTTTATAAGTCATGTATGCGAGTAGCTAATCCATGTTCAGGGTAAATTCCATGTTTCCTAGGAATAGGAAATTTATATTCTATTTTTTTATTACAGTCGATATACATTCAACATTTCATGATTCACATGATTATGGTATTTTAATTTGAATTATAGATATTTAACTTGGACTTATATAGTAAGAAGAATTATTACATGCATCATTATAGCACCTATAATTCAGATTCCATTCATATTCCATTCCATATAGGTTCATTTTTTTCTTGCATTGCATGTGTTTCCTGTGATTGTTGAGTGATCCATGGTTGTTATATATTCTTGTGTTGCTAAAATATTAATAGGGTAAGTGAATTGGTTATTTAAAATGTCATCATTAATCTAAATAGTGTTTTCCTACATAGGTTGATGGGTCTGTCTTAAATATATAGTTTCTACCCATATCAACTATGTATCCCTGGTTACATTAGCTGGGATTTGGATATGATTGAGTGACTACTAGTCTAAATTTATGAGTTTACATTATCCCTTATGAATTAAAATGGGTAATTTACCGAGTCAATCCATCATACTTTTACCAGTAACATTTTGAGACTAAATAAAAGATACCCAATTTGAAATTAAATTGGTGTCTATTTGGATTGTAATGTGTATGGGACTTTTCTATCTAGAAATTAAGATCCATTTAATAAAACCAGGATATATGTAAATAAGAAAATAAAAACATTAAATGAAGAACCTAACTTATAAAATGATTTGGTTTCCATTAAATGAAGAAGATAAGTTCAATTAACCCTTCACCTACATGAACCTATGTAAGTCAAATTTGAACACATACCAACACCTTGGCCTTATAAGAGGGTATTTGGGATAGTATCTAGGATATTGAGTCCATTTATTTTATGATCTTCTTCCTCTAGTGCTTCTATCTACTCTTAAATCTCGTTTGGAGTCATGGTCCTGGTATCTTTAGAGCTATACTTCCATGATGTCCTCCGATTGTGCACTAGGAGGGTAGAAACAACCACACTCCAAAGGTGTTGATCCCTGATCCACTAGTGATACCTCCAGTTGTTCCACATGAGGCAGCACATTCTATCCTTGAATCTGGAACTACAACTCAATTTTTAGAGGGTTTTCTATATTTGATACAGTCTATATAGGGTGCTCCATGACATGCACCTATTATGGATGATCCGAATCTCAAGTTCTAGTAGTGGAATCCGTCTATATTATCAGGGGATAGCGGTCCTCGGGAAAAAAATTCTTGGATAGAATCCACTCTTTGTATCTTCAAGAATCTATAGATTCCCCCAAAAAGTATGGTTAATCTTTCCACCTATATTATTCATGATTCCCACAAGCACTGGTGGGATGTGATTACTAAGGCTGGTCGTCATCAGCGCATGGTTTGGGTGGACTTATATACTGCCTTCTATGATTAATTTTTACCTCAAACACTAATATTTTACCGATCCAAAGGGTTCATACACCTAGAGAAGGTTTCTATGTCCATCATTGACTATTTTGAACATTTTACTGAGTTGTGTCTCTTTTCACCACTTCTATCCAGTGAAGATATATCGCAAGTGATAAGTTTTGAGGATGGTATCAAGTATTACATCTTATTTTAGGTGAATTTGTTTCACCTACCTAACTTTTCTAAGATTATTTACTAGGATCTTATCACTAAGAAAAGCATGTGAGAAGCTTATAGTGTCGATAATAGAGGTTCAATGTCTCGGTAGGGCAGTATTTCCTCTAATAGCAGGAAGTGTAGCCTTGAGGTTTCTCTTCAAAGGAATGGAGGTCTAAGTATCTACACTAGAAACTCTATTATATTCCAATAGTGTGGAAAGTAGTATAAAACAATGTTTCATTTTCATAGAGACCCTCTTGAGTATCTTTATTGATGCCATATGGGTCATCTTTAGAGATTAGGTCAAACCTTTCCACCTTATTATAGTAGAAGAAGATCCACACCAACTCCACCTTCAGGGGTAGGATAGGTTATGCAACATCAGGCAGGGAGTTTTAGTAACACAAGAAGGATATTCTAAGGATGATTTCATATTCATGGTAGCTAGAATTATGATTATTTGTGCCAGTAGAGTGGACTTACTTAGGGTAGTCAAGTTCTAGCTCAGGTCCATGGATCAGTCTAGTTTCATGATTTTATACTAATACCTGAGGATCATAGTGAAGGATGGTTGAATATATGAGGTAATATTCTAATAGAATCTACTATCATATATTACTTATTCAATATAGGTTCCTCTCATAACTTTATCTTTTTATTGATTTTGGAAAGTCTCAGGCTAGAAATTCAGAACTTCTATTTGGTGATGACCCAGGAAACACCTTTGGGAGTGCGGTCTGAGGGAATATTCCAATGCAAGGACATACCCCTTGAGGTATTAAGTTATCCATTATTATGGGACTTCTTCATTCCTGAGATGATAGGATTTTATGACATTCTCGTGATAGACAGGTTGGTTTCCTATCATTCTATGTGGACTGCTATCATCGTAGGGTATCGTTTACATCAACAGAGTATAGGAGTTATCTCCACAAGGATGAGTGGGATTTATAAGGTAGTAGAGCTAGAATAATTCATTGTGGTCTTTGTGAATTTAATTCATAGATTTTATTCTTTTCATAGAGGATTGGGGAATACATCTGACAAACCTTTCTCTCATGGTAGATCATTTTAGGGATGTTTTCCCTAAGGATTTTTCTGGCATACCTCTTGAGAGTGAGGTTGAATTTATGATCAATATCATTCAATTATTATCTCTTTTATCTATTAATTTGTATAATATTTCACGTACTGACCTTTAGGATCTCAGGAGATAGTTGGAGAATTTAGAATCAATTTTTTTATCCAACCCAGAACTTCTTCATGGAGTTCACATATGATTTTTACCAAAAAGGAATATGGGACCCTTAGGCTATGCATGGATTACAGAAAGTTGAACCAGATTATAGTTAATAATAGGTATCCATTTCCTTATATAAATGATCTCTTTGACCAGTTCTGATGGTCTATAGTATTTTATAAAATCTACCTGATATCGGGCTATCATAAGATGTGAGTTAGGCCTTTAGGTATACCGTGTATATATTTTCGTAGTTAGTACAGATTATAAGAGTATCAATTTATGTCATTTTGTCTTACAAATATGCCTTATTTTTTTATATCCTTAATGAATAATGTTTTACAATACTATCTAGATTCTCTTTTCATGGTCATTGTTGATGAAATGATGGTTTATTTTCCTACTAATAGAGACTATGATAAACACCCTAAGATCATTTTGAATACACTAGGAGAGAATAATATATATTATAAGCATGGTAAGTTCAAATTATGGATCCACAAGTTTCAATTATTATGTAATGTTATCTCTATATGAAGAGTATTTTTTAACCCAAAGAAGGTGAGTGGTGTGGTATCCAGGGAGCATCCTAATAATGTGTTTGAAATACAAATATTTTAAGGGATGGATAGATATTACATGCATATAATACAATACTTATCAAACCTTTTTCACCTCTTAATAGTATTATAAATAATTTTGTGATGTTATTGTGGTCGGAAGCATGTTAGAAAGACTTTCAGAAGCTGAAAGGAAGGCCTACATCAACACTAATTCTGATTATTCCTGAGTCTAGAAGAGGCTATAAAATGTTTTGTTATGCATAAATCATTTTATTTGGTGTATTTATCATGTAGGAAGATATAGTTATCACATACGTGTCTCTATAGTTGAGTCCTCAGAAGAATAATTACCTGGTGTATGACCTTGAAATTTTACTAGTCTTTCATGTCTTCTACTACTGAACACACTATCTGATGGGTGAGTTATTTTGGTATATACAAAACACAAGATACTCAAATTTAATTTTTTATATCATGACTTGACTCTTAGATAGTGAATATGGTTTGAACAACTTCATCATTTTGACTTTGAGATTGCCTATATGCATATATAGGGTAATGTGATAGCTGATGCACTAAGCCAAAAAAACTCATGAACAAGTTGTTCAAGAAGCTAGTTATGAATGTAAATTTATGGCCCTATTTTTTATCTTCATATATAGTTTAATTATAGTCATGAAAATCCTTTTCTTTTGGAATTATATATTACCTATTCACTCCTTGATAGGATAAAGAGTAGATAGTTTTCATATTCTGAGGGATTGGTTCTCTAGGAGAGTAATTTTGGTGAGAACCCATCTCTAGATTGTTCTGTTGATGGAGATGGCATACTACATATACATGTATGTGTACAGGTTCATACATATATGATAAATGAATAGATGTGAGTTTCCCATGATTCTCATTGGGTATCTCACCCCCTCTTCTTCAAGATGTATTTTGATATGCATCGCCAATATTAGTGTCTTGGAATGAAATATCAGATACTAGGTTTTTTCATTAGGTGTTCCACTTATCAGCAGTTGAAGGAAGATCACTAGTGGACCACTGGCTTGTTACATACATTTACAGTCCTAAAATAGAAGATGTTGTGATGTATTTTTTCCCTGGCTTACCGAGGTCACCTTTAGGTAGAAAAACAGTTCGGGTAGTTATGGATCAACTGAAAAAAGAATCCCACTTCCTTCCAATTCAAGATACTTTATCAGTTGATGATCTTGGAAGATTTTATTTTTGTGAGATCATATGGCTACATGGGGTCCCTCATACTAAATTTTTAGATAGGGATTATAGTTTCACGTTGAGGTTATGGAATGGGTTATTAATATCTTTAGGTGCATAGGTGATTTTGATCATATCTTTTCACCCTCAGACCAATGGCTAGTCATAACAAATGATGTAGATGTTAGAGGACATGACTCAATCAATCACCCTTGATTTTAGTGGTTCTTGGGAGAATAATATCACTCTCAATGAGTTTTCTTACAAAAATATGTATTAGGTAATGATTTATATGGATCTGTATGAGGCCTTGTTTGGTAGGTCATGTTGGTCACCCTTAAATTGGTTAGAGATGGGATAGGTAGGTATAATAGGTCCGTGTCTCATGTAGGAGACTTCAGAGCAAGTTCAAAAGATTAGAAATCATATGTATACTACTTAGTCTAGATAAAAAACATATACCAATCGCTACTGATGACCTCTAGAGTTTGGGGTCAAGGATCATGTTTTCCTGTGGGTATCAACTAGACTTTGGAAGAGATTAATACAGAGGAAAGGAAAGCTTTCACCTCATTATGTCATGTCATTTGAGATTGTGAAAAGAGCCAGAAATGTATCCTAATAGTTTATATTACCTCATATGTATCATACCATGCGCAACTTCTTCCACATATCATATATTCTCAATTATCATGCTCACCTATCTCATAATTTTGATCTTGAATAGGCTGAGTTAGATATTTATTCTTTGTTTGAGAGATATCCCATACACATCATTGACCAGATCACGAAGTCTCTATGAGGTCGTTCTACCCCTTTAGTGTGAGTATTTTAGTAGAATGTTCATGTTCATGATGAGACTTTGGAGTAAGAAGCTGACATATATGGTCAGTGGATGGAGCTATTCTCAGATACAATTTTTCCACCATTGGATGATAACTTGGGTAATAATTCCTTTAATGTGATAAGATAATAAGAATCCATTTTTTATACAAGGTATTGATCCTTTAAATTTAGTTCTAATTATTTATCTTGAACCTATTACAGATTCCTAATGAGTTCACAAAATTTTCAGGGGTGTATGAGGCTTATTTAAAGCTCAGAAAACTAGCTAGTGGAAGAAATAACTTGGCCACCTAGTTATTCGAAACCATGTGGTGAATTTTAAATTGAAAAATAGTGCTCATGGTTTGATCTAAATAGCACCCATGATATCCTTATAGAATTTTTTGTAGAGAAAAATAACACGATTGGCGTATGTTTTCTAAAACTATGTGGCCGAATTTTATGGGTTTCATCCTAAGGTATATATTGGTGTATGGTTGGTGTATGGTTTGGATAACTATGTGGAAAAACTATACAACCCATAATTTATTGTTAAAATGACCATTTTCACTTAAATCCGTTAAAACTTAAACCCCTCCTCCAAATTACCAATTTTTTCAATGGTAGAGGCTCCCCTTCTTTATATGGGATCTCCCACCTTGGCATAAATGAGGTTCTTGGATAAAAATATAATCCATACTCTAATTTGATCTAGTTTCACCTCATTAGATTCCTACAGTTAACCCCTTCAATCCTTAGGCTCAGTCCATCATTTTTATTCCCCTAATAATGCTTTTTTGATACAGTCTTAGATGCCCTATTTTCAGGGTGTTCATCTATTCTTCTATTTTCTCATAATTTGGGCCAAACTAAAGGTAGATAATATATTAGGATAGTTTTATAGGCTTGTGGTAGGTGTTCTATGACTTTTCCCGAAAATTATTGTCATTTATAAATTGAAGTTGTTGTGTGCACAATAGTTTCACTAAGCATTGCCTCTAAAATTCAAATTCCTTAATTATAATCATTTTTCTCACATTATATATATCTTCTTATAACTATTAATCATTCCATTGGAGGTTATTTCATCAATTAAAATCACCCAAAATTTAGATCTTTATTATTTATTCCTTGGTATCCCATGTTGGGTTTATCTACGACATCGTTCGGGTGTGCTGGAATTGACCTTGATATGGAAAGTGTTTTAAATTTATTAATGAACCTTTAAAATGTTAAATGGTAGTTTTTTATATATATCACCCAACCATGACTTATAAATTTAATTTTACATTGGTTTTATATCCCTAAATTATCTTATCATTATAAATGAAAAAAATGGTATGAACCTAAAAATTGATTTTATAATTGAAGTGAAATTGGTTTCGTATCCTTAGAATACCTTATCATGTGAAATTAAAGGTTAGGGAATGGACCTAATTAATTTATATGTTACTGAATTTGATAAATGGTTACATTTACTCAATACACCTTAACAGGATTATTAAAAGGTAATGGAATGAACCTGTTTAAATGGTTAAAAGGCAGGAGTATTACATGGCCTATGATTACATATAATATAAACTAAAGGAATATAAAGTTCATCACTTATTTGGACCCTTTTCATATTTATATGGATGGTCATACTTGAGCCATCCTTGGATTCCTTAGATAATTCCTTGAGTACTCATATGTTTCCATTTCAACTCACTGAGCTTGTTTCCAAGGGAGATACCCACTTAGAACTTATTATTTATCTTAGTATGTGAATTCCATAGTGTATTACTGATGATTCACTTGATATCTTTTCTAGATTATTAGGATTCCTCTGATACACTCCTTGGATCTATCTTGATGTTATTAGATATGTGGCACCATGGATTCACCCCATTGGGACTAGACATGATTATCCTGATATTACTAAGAAAAATATCCATGGGCTGAGTTAGAATCATTCACAGTGGAATGCCTTGGGCCTAACCGTTTGGATTAAACTTAAACCCCTTTTGCTACCAGATTGCATGAGTTACTATCATGGGTTGTTTTACCCCTATGTTCATTGATGCCTTAGTTATACCTTGGATCCTCTTTCATTATAATTATGATCTATTTTAATGTTTTTGAAACTTTCACATGAATTATCTACATAAACTAGAATAAAATGTATAAATTAATTGATCTTATTTTTAGTGACATAACTATTTGATACCGAAGTAGGTATGAGTTATTATTTTAGCATTGTTTACATTTATATATATACCTACACACTTTCAGTTTTTATTCACAAAATTAATTGTATATACTTCATTGGTGGGGGGCTACTAAGATTTATCTCACACTCTATCTGGGCCACCATTGGTACCTAAGAAGATTATATGACTATATGTATTAATAAAGCGAAGCATCCTTCCTTGGTCACCTGACTTTCTTAATTTCACAGGATATGGCTTTGTAGAAAATGATTGGGCTATTGTTCAGGATGCTTGGAATGTTTTTGATATTTTGTTCTTTTTTACATCATGTATTTTAATGTCTTTCAGATACCATGTAAACCTGATTTCCTAATTTATAGATAAATGACATCACATCATCATCTTTTATATATGATATTTTTTTTCTTTTTAGTGGATTATTATCGATGGATGTTTATGATTACCTATACTACCAATATTGTTTATTTATTATTATGATTATGTTATTGTTTATTAATCTGATATTACATATTTGATGCTCTTCACTATGAAATGGGGGAATAATCTCCCCTTGGACACACCCTAGGATCTCGATTTTAGTTGGTAGCCTCTAGCGTATAGGGAGTCATGCTTGAGTCCATGTGGCCCACCAACTTGGGGAACATTTTAGTGAAACCTAGGTTGGGATGTCACATCACTAATGTCATCTATGTTTGAATGGTATTTAAATACTATCAATTTTTATTTTATGATGATGGTAATTTATTGAAATCTTTCTTACAGAACCCACTAATTTCATAGGATAAAGTTGAGTATCTAAAAAAAGATAGATTAAGACAACTAATAGAAACCATTATAGTACAAAATGATAGATTCTCGCCAAATCCACTTGGGAGATGCTTTATAAACCCTCCTAGGTATATGAAAAGAATATTTTTTAAAGGGTTGGGGGTTTAAATTTGTAATCATGGTTAAAAAACTAATTTTAAAAGATATATTTTTTACATTATTTTTTATTTATCCCAATTCCTATTTTATTTCCATTCATACTAAGTGTAACTATAGAACTCAAATCCCAATAACTTTTCTATACCTCCTTCCCTTTCAATTTCCTATCAAAACCCTTTAATTATAAAAAATTGGGCATAAAGGTAATACCATTTTTCTTTAAACCTATGTTATATGTTGCCAAATTTTATTCCAACCATTTTGTTTTTAAAAGTCAATAACTTGAATAACACCTATCATTTCTGCTTGAAGAGATGAGGCAACACCACAACTATCAAAGAATCATCTGTGCAACTGACCAAGACAGTCTCTATAAATAGCACCACAACCTATAGGGCCCGGGTTTCCTTTAGAGGAACCATCGACATTCACTATGATCCATCCTAAAATAGGGTCTTTCCAAGAAACCTCAAAAGTGCATCTAGGTTTCCTGTAGATTCCGTCAATTCAGAGACGAAGAAGGATCTCAAAGTCTCCGACAGAATTTTCACAACAAGACTTTTGAATCAAGGTAGAATCACGAATGTAAATATGAATCCTAATCTGAACTGCATTATGTCTAAAAGAACCATTATTATAAATAATAGCATTTCTATCATACCATATCACGTGGAGGATCTCAGAAACCACAGTTAAGAAAAGAATCCTAATTTGTTGAGAGGCTTCAAAATTCACACAACGCTTTAGTTGGGAACTGATTGAGTCATAGCATAACTATCTACATGCATAAAATCCAAAAATATAGTTCCAAGGAGCTAAATAAGTAGTAAAAGATAGAAATATATGATTGGTATCTTCTCTATGTTGGTTAAAAATTTGACATTTGGATCAAAGTTGGATCCCAAAAGCCTGAAGACAAACCTCAATGGGGACTCTATTGTGAGCGATATGCCACACAAGAGTAAGTCTTAAAGGTTTGATCCAAGTATTGTCAAAATATTTTAGCCAACAAAAGTTAGAATCAGAGTTTAAAAAATTGTTCTTGTAAAAACATTTGGAATCATGGATGCCATTATGAGTAGATTCCCAAACAAGGAAGTCATCAGAATTATAGAAGGGATACTTGTAAATCACATGAATAATGTTATTAGGTAGATCATTATTATTATAAAGTAAAACATCCCTAATATTGCAATTAGTGTTCTCTAGAAGAGAATTAGGAGTCAACCTGGATATTAAAGGTGCACCAGTCTAGTTGTCCAACTGGAAATTCATAGAGGAATCAGAACTAACCATCCATCTATAATTATTCATAATATTAGTGAAATATTTTCTAATGTATGTCCAAATGGAAGATGAAATATAATTCAAGTTTCCTTTCTTTAACTTCATGAGGAATCTTGATTTTTAGAAAAGTAGTGGAATCAGAGTTTTTGTGCATCAACCTCCAAGTGAGCCTTTCTTGAAGATCCTCATTAAAGATCTTATGATTTTTGATTCCAAGACCACCCATTTCTAAGGGTTTACAATAGGTAGCCTAGGTAATGGTCACAAGATTCCTTTAAAGAGTTCTTACAGTCCAAACAAAATTTTTTATGTGAATATTAATTTTCTTAAGAAGACCAGCAGGCCATTTGTATACTACCATCGAGTAGACCATTTTGGAGACAATAGTTGATTTCACAAGACAAATTATGCCTACCATTTAGAGGGATTTACCTTTCCATGTAGAAAGATGACTGATTAATTGATCAACAGTGGTATAAAATTAACTGGAAATAGGACTTCGTCAAAAGAAGGGAACACCATGGTAAGTAAAAGGAAATGATCCCTCCTTAATACCTAAATTGTTGACGATATTATTTTTTCTAATAAAAGAAATGTTTTTTTCAAAAAAAATTATTTGTTCCAATTGATAATCTGACCAAAAACTTCTTCATAATGGGACATGGCATTTTTAAGGGTTTGGATATTCCTTTTACCACCTTGTAAGAACAATATGATGTCATTGGAATATAAGAGATGAATGGGAACAATCAGGTTCCTGGAAGCTAGAATAAGATTATTCTTGTTTTGATCAATAAGGTGAGTGAGAAATCTTCTTAGGTAATCTTACAAAATTGAAAAAATGATGGTAGACAGAGGGTCTCCTTCTCTAACTACCTTGGTGCATTTAAATAATCCCTTAGGTGAACAATTGATAAGGATATTGATGTATGCTGATTTAAACAATGAGTTTATCCTACTGATGAAATTATCATTAAAACCAAATCCTCGAAGGAATTTGAAAATAAAACTCCAATAAATGGTATTGATGAATTTCTTGATATCATGTTTAATGGCGTTATTGCCTCCTCTGTTGGTATGGTTAAGGATGTTAGTGAATTCCGAGGAAAGGTAGATGCAATACTGTATAGACCTACCCTTGATGAAACTGAATTGGTTCCAGGAGAAAATTTTATTGCATATAGTTATAAGCCTATTATAAATAAGCTTCGTAATGATTTTGAAAAGTTTATTACTAAGTATAATAGGACTGAAGAGATGAATCTCAAAGGCATTTTACACTTTAAGAATTAAAGTAAGGAATTGAGAATTTAGACCATGGGGAAGGACACCATTGGAAAAAATGGATTTGAAAATTTTGAAAACATCCAAATGAATAACCTCCCAATAGCATTGAAAGAAACCATTATTATAACACTCAGGGATTGGGTCACTATCAGGATTAAGGATAAAAACTGTGAATTTGATTTCATGATCAAGAGGGGTGCTTAAAATATAAGCATTGTCCTCCACACTCACTAGAGTTGGAATTAAATCATAAAGGAGGTAATTATTGACCTCCAGACCATTGAAAATATTATCAAAGTAAGATACAACATGATTAGCAATGGACTCCTCAGTGTCAATGAGGGAATATTCATCTCTAAGAAATGAAGGAGGTCTACAAACTTTTATGATTCATTTAAGAGAGTTGTAAAAAATGGTGTATCTATCACCATCCAAAATCCATTTAGTTTTAAATATTTTCTTACACATGTTATCTTTAAGAATAATAAGTGTGTTTAGTTTCATAGAAGTGTTAATTTCTAGTTGATAATCCAAAGAAAAGTTAGAGCTATTATTGGTGTTTTAAATTTGAATAAGATCATTCTAAAAATTAGATACGTCCTTGTCAATTTTTTTAGATTTGGAGATACACTAGCCTTTGAGACACTTTTTAAGGTGTTTTAGTTTGGTGATACAAGAAAACACACCATTCTGGTGAATCATGGACTTCCAAAAAAATTATGATGTTGGAACATTCGAGCTCAGCAGACCAAGGGTTGTTAAATATGAAAGGAATAATGGGTCTGATATTTTTAGTAAAAAGATGGACAAGAATAGGATGATGATCTGAGTGGAGCTTAGTCAGAGTAGTACTATATATATTACCCCATTTTTCTAAATCAAGGATATTCGTGATGCCCCTATCCAGTTTACTATCCACTACGCTGTTATATTGTCTTCTATACCAATTGAACTTGGAACTAGTGAGGGTAATTTAAATCAGATTACTATCTTCAGTAGTAGTTTGATATTCTATTGAGGAGATAGAATAATTGTACGGGCCAATATTCTCCCTAGAGGTATGAATTTCATTAAAGTCCCTGATCAAAAACCAGGGAACATTGATATTGTTAGCTAAATAATAAAGTTCCATCCATAGTGGTCTATAATCCTGTTATCTATTCATAGAATAAATCAGGGTATAATAAATGTGTAATCCAACATAATAAAAATAAAAAGTATACATTGGCTTAGAAACTTTGAAAACATTAACATTTTTCAACGAGGAATGATAGAAAATCCAAAGATATTATACAGCTAGACTATATTTGCAAGCACTTAAAAAATTATAACCATGAGAACAAAGATGCATAATTCTCAAAGAAAAATTTATTTTATGCAGATAATAGCAAATATTTTAGTCATTTGATTCATAAGAAAACTGTTAAGAATAATAAAAGTTTCAGAGTTTGCAATACCCAGACAATTACAGAAAAATAAATTCATTACAACCTGTGCTTAGTGTTAAAACCCCATTTTTTTGAACTACTTGATCCCTTCTTTTGCTGCGATCTTCTAACATTTTGAGTAGAGGTTAAACTAGGTTTTTTTCCATGTTTACCGATAGGGGAAACTAGGGTTTTTTTCATAGTACCTATATTAATAATATTCTGATTTTTTTTTGATGATTTGGAAATCAAGGAGATGACCTTTGACCTGTCCATTGAGAATATGGTAAGTGTTTTTGGTGGGATAATGGGAGAACTAGTGGAGTCATTAACCAGTGCTATGTGGTGTGTTCCCACTCCTACTAGAATATATTCAGACAAAAAAATACTAAGGGTATGATCTCCACCTAAAGTAGCTTCTTGGAGTGCATAATCTGCTAAGGGCCGAGCAGCTTCAGGATTGATGAGATTTTCAGTTGGGATAATGGGAAAACAGGTAGATTCCCTAACCAGAGCAACACAGTGTGAGCCCACAATAGCTCGGAGATACTCAGAGATGATATTATTGGAGCTGGGATCTTCACCTGATGTAGCGACCATAAATGTAGATTCCATGGGAGACTAAGAATCTCTTGGATTTAAGGTCACGATACTGCCCTCCCCTTGGCACAGAAATGTACCAGTAGCATCACAATCATATATTTTGTGAGAGTAAAAACCAGGATCCCTGGAGGTTATGGGTATTGCAACATGTTGCAGATCAAAATTAGTTCCAATAGTCTATAAGGATCCATTGATATTAATTCCATTGGAAGGAGATGCAATAACTGAAACATGTTTTCAACTGATAGTGGAGATGTATCTATTAGAAACCTAAGGTAGATTCAGTTTGGGACTTCTTATAGACATCGAGAAGCAACATTTAAATTTCTTCTAAAATGTCTTGATCATGGGAGTCATCCTCTTCTTCATCCACAAGAGCATCTCTTGTAGTGCCCGAGACTTCTCCCAAAAGGGTTGTTTTTTTACCCAAATTTCAGTTTTCTTCTTGGTTGGTTTAGGCTTCTCCAAGTCAGTGTTTTTATCCTTCTTATTCCTTCTAACCTCATTCCAATCATCTTTCTTTTTCTGTGCAGCTTTACTTTTCATCACTCTATAGTTCATCAAAGAATGTCCTATGATCTTACATAATTCACAGAATGGTGGTTTAAGCTCATACTCAATTTGGACCTTTATAATGTAGTCTTTCGTGTTAAAATTAATATTATTTGGGAGTTTGGAGTCCAGATTGACCTCCACCATAACTCTAGCATATAATCATAGATCATCATTCAAGGTGCATTAATCAATTTTTAGGGGAGTACCTATGCAGGAGGATAAATCGGTCAAAATATTTAGGTTCCAAAAATACCAACTAAGACCGTGAAATATAACCCAAATTTGGGCCATGGTATTCTTATGCATATATGGGTTAAATTTATAATCCCATAAAAAAATTCTATGAACACCAGGCTTAAGATTAATGTTTCCTAAATTGCATACATGATCAAGTTCATCTTGTGAGCATAACAAAATCTGAAAGTAGCCCCGACCTAATGGAACAATTTTCCAGTCAGTGAATCCCCAAACATGTGTGATCCTAGGTTTAATTTATACGGGAGACCATGGATTATAACCTTTAAGATATGAAACATGACCCATAACTGAGAACTTGCAGAGCTAAGAACATTATTGAAGGGCCTCAGGATCATCCTCAACTGCAAAGCACCCATTTTCTAATTTCCTGCAAAGAGGAGGCTTCAACGAGGTGGTTTTATGCTGATATGTACCTTTTAGAGCTTCAATGAATGAGATACCTATAGGTCTATCAATTGGTAGGGATTTTTCATTGAGTTCTCTAGCTTCACGACCCATGAAGGATTTTTCCCATTCATGTTTGAAAGCCACTATGGTGAGACAGGTCTACAGAAAATCGAAGAAAACATTGCAGGTGCTATGATAAAACCCTAGGAGTCATAGGGGAGTCATCAACGAGAGATCTCGACCATCAATCAATCTAATAATAATAAACATATAAACATAAAATCACAAGAAGGAAATTCCACACAAGATTCTTAATGAATAAAGGTCATCAGCCTCATTCAGGCATCCATTTTATAATCTAAGCTCATGACAGAGGTCCTAAAATCCACAACCATTTATCTCATCAATAATCACCAACTCGTTAATCACAAAACCACTTAATATTAATATTATAATTTGTCTAAATGGAAAAATATTCCCCATGTGTTGTAATGATGTCAAATATATAATAAATGAGGTTAATATCACTACCACTATCCACCTGATCCTACTTCGAATAAAATTTATAATTTATAAAATTTTACTATTCATCCATTTAATCACAATTCACTAAGATATCTAAATAAAATAAATTGGGGAAATACATCAACCAAAATAGTGAGAAATAACAATCAACCACCCTTCTTAAGCCTTCTTTATTAGCTATCGATGAAAGGAAAATGATTTTGATGCAATTTCACCATGCTCTAGAGGAAAAAAATCCAACCCCTAGACAAACTGAACTAAAATAAAAGAAGAATATAACTTATGAAGAGATGAAAAATGAAATTTTGTTACCACAAATTGGTGATACTAGCCATTCTTGAATCACCTAAATCATGTGAGGAAGCAGAATATGAATAATATGAGTAGAGGGTTAGCCACCCCCTATCATGTGGAATCTAGATGAAGAAACCTCAAGTGGAGTTCTTATTGAAAAAAAATCCATATTTTATACAACTTAAAAAAGAGTCATGTGGAACACCAAGTACCATGTTGCCTTACTCTAATCACATAATTCTAAACTCTCCAGAACTAGATAGTTAAACTTATGGGACAACCCCACTAATCATCCTAATGGACACCTCATAGAATCTTACCAAATATCCACTGGAACTAATAAACACTATCTAAAATTTATTTAATTAGGGGAGAAGTTTTTAAGATTATGTTATAACCTCCACACAAATGATTTCATGTTCACCAACATAAGGGGAGTGTATACAAAATTGTATAATGAATACAAATATTAAAATAATGAAGAGTTTTTGTTTTGACCAAGGCATGTAAATATTGTATATTTCAAAGACTACAATTGATTCATTTAATGTTAAAAGTCATTTGGAGGGTCATTAGTGCAAAACAATAGATCAATCATTGAATTTTAGCTGGTGGAGGATTTGGTCATATCCATATATAATAAAGTGTGTGGAATAGATGGCAGTGGAGCATGATTTTAGCATCGGGGATTACAACATACAAAGAGTCTGAATTATGTAAGTGGTATGGTTGTGTAATGTGTTTTCTTATACTATATTAAATTTTTATTCATGTTTCATCATAAAACATGTATTTGGGGTGTTTTTTCAGCATAAAAAGTATCTTTTTTAAAGATACTTTATTAAAGTAGTGGTCATGGTTGTTTTATTTATGTAGTCGATATCAATGTGCAAGATTTATATAATGTGGAATGAAGATAATGTTGGGTCACATATCACTAGTCCATTGGTCTTATAAGATTACCTTAACTTATAATATTTTCCTTGTGTGACTTTAAATAATATAACTTCAGTATATGAGAACTCAACCTTTGGTAGAGGAATCCTTTTCACTTTTGTGATAATAATATTATTTGTTTCCATATAATCTATGTATTATTTTTATTATTCATACTATTTTCACTACACCATTTCTCCATTTGTGTACATAAATTTTTTTGTTGTTATAACTCCTTCATGGTTGTAATATTATTATTAGTGCCATGTTTATTGTGCAAAACTTTTCCAGAATCATTAAAGTAATAACCTCACTATAGCTCTTTGAGAATGCTAAACATGGTTGAAGGAGATTATTATCAATAGTTGCCTCATTCTGAGGATCCTATGCATAAAAAATCATGAGTCAAGAATCCCAACAGTTCTGATTTATATTGTGATTTTTTATAAGTTATTTTGTGATGAATTTGGGGTGTAATTTTGGGGGATAATGTCTTTATTTTTATCTATAAAGGTGATTATGAGAAATACAAGAACTGAAGACATAATCCTTTCTTAAGTATGAAACCTATAGTTGTTAGATTTTTTATTATTCTATTCAAAGCCGGAATTTTGTGTTAGACATTTCCTAAAGCATTGAAGAGTTGTTCCATGTCATGGTTAGCCTAGTAATTTTGAAATCCATGGAAATATCCTCAAATGAGACTTTACCTTCTTAGTTCATCTCACACTACAACTCTATGGATAACCTCTTAAATAGATCATTAAATCATTTTCTCTAAAAATCAATTTCATTGGTGTCTAGATGGTGTATTTTTTTCTAGGTAAGAAGGATCTTATTATCATGGAAGCTCATTATTTATCCTCTTTTTATCACTCTTTGAATTATCTTTTTGAAAACTATAATTAAGTTCTCTCATGAGCCAATTTTCATAGTGCATTTTCAAAATACCTAGATCATTTTTAAATCAATTCCTACTCTCACTATGGGAACAATAGAAATAAATGTTCTAAGGAAAAGTAAATAGGTGAAATTTTTTTATCTCATCTCTCTGTTAATCTTGTTCAAAATAGACCTCGATGTGTTCAACTCATTTATCTCAACATAATTCAAATAAATGTTGTTATTCAACAGTTTTATATCCAGATAATTTTTAAATATTAATATATTCTTTGATGCAACACCTTAAAAATAATATTAATAAAATAAAGTTGTTATTGAAATATCAACCATGTGATGTTACTCGAATCCAAGAGATAGTCAGTGTAAGGGATTGTTTAGAAGAACTTCATTCCCCCAAAATCACTTCAAAAGATAAGTGGTTGTGGTTTTCCCCAAAATAAGATAATTTCACATAAGAATTCATATTATGTGATAATTTATTAAGGTTAATCCAAAATAAGAAAAATGAACATGGACATAATGGTTCTAGTTGAATAAAAAATTGAGAAATTGGAAGCACTCATAAAGGATGGAATGATATAGTTAATGAAATCTCCAAACAATCCAAAGTTTTCTACACAATCAATTTGTAATGAGGGTGAAAATTACGAAATTAGTGATATTTCTATAATATCAAACATATAGATATTATATCCTATTATTTGAGAAGCAATGATTCATAAATTCAATGTTTCATCATATCAAAGGGAGAAAAAGATTTATATAGTTGAAAATATGTCATGGGGGTCTTATAATGACATGGTGTTTCATAATAATACTCAAGAAAATCATGTAGAAAACAAATAATATTTCAAATAAAATTAATGGATATAGTCTAAACCTTTACCCTTACAAAAAATGTATATTTATCCCTCTAAATTAGATGATCATATTACACTTGTTACTTTCTTTGATACAATAGTTACACCATAAATCATAAAATAAAAAATTCTCCCATGAAATATCTGGGAATAATGTTATAGGCCAATCAAAACTAATAATGGGAAAACATTTTCCATAATATAGGTTATTAAACCCATTCATGTTTATATTTTTCTTAAACATGTTATAAAGAAACATTTTTATGGATATAAATTCCCAAATAAACATCTTCATATTAGATTTGTCATCCCTTATTATTTAAAAAGGATTTCATGGAATAGTAAGGGTCTTATGCAAGGAAATTATCTCTTTCCTTAGAAAAGATTTTCAAACCTATATCCTATTTGGGATTTGGGCTCAATCAATGAAGATATAACAAAATCATATTATCCTAAATAATATATAGATCTTTTTAACAATTATAATAATATATTATTGGAGAACCCCAATTAATTTAGTATAGTTGATTTCAAAAGGAATGAATATATAAATATAATAAAGTCCATTCACAAAGTTATGAATCCTAATATCCCTTTATATTCTCTCAAAATGGTTTCAAATATTTAGGCATAAGTCCTCATTGAGATAAAAAATCCTAATGTTTTTTTTGAATAATTTTATGTAAATAATCTATCAAGGTATTTCATATAAAAACTAAGACTTTTGATCGATTACCATCCACTAAATTAATTTCATGAGTATGAAAAGTTTCCTCTACCAAAGGGTGAGACTATTTTTCTGAAGAATTTCTTAGCTCAAGTGTTCTCAAAATATTTCTCTAGGTAGGTTTTTAGTAGTTAAGGATTAAGATGTAAGATAAAAATAAAATAGAATTTTGTATTCTAGACCATCATTTTCACTATAATGTTTTTCTATTTAGCCTAAAAACACCCCCCCTGATTATTTCATAAGGCTATGTAAAATATATTTGAGCTAATCATGATTAATGATTTAGTATAGAATTATTATATACTTATTTTCTATCCTAATATTGACTCAAACTTTATTCTATTATCAATGTTCTATAAAGTATTGTTGCATTTTCTCCAAGAAACATATGTTGATTAGGGAAATATAGATTTACTTTATTGGAATTCATATCTCAAAAGGTCGCCTTTAGTTACAACAACATATAGAAAATGACTTCCCAAGCAAACATCCTGCATGAGTTTCATATTTTTCAAGATCAGTAAAATATATTATATTTCAAAAAAAATACATTAGTGGATAGTTTTTTAAATATGGACCAATTCTTGGACCTTTATTTCATCTATTTTATCCTTTTATGATAATTATAAGACATCATTCAGGGTATATATTCAACTTCCAAAGCCAATAATGTTACACCCCAGTTTTTAGGAAACATTTTATTCACTCAAACTATATGTTCATAATTCAAAAATATGTTTTCCTATTATTTTGAATGAATTTAACTTGAGTAGAAAATAAGTAATACAAGATATAAATAATATAAACAACATTATATTCATTCACAATGTACCATTATAGTAAAATTAAAATGAAACCATTAATTATATATCATGTACTATTACATACCATATAGGATTACATCCCTTATAAGTTCATAAATTAAAATTAGAAAATAATTATAATATAATAACATCTTTACAATTCATAAATCCCCTGGATTATCTACACTTTTGATAATCACCAACAGTAAAATTAACCCTACAATGATAAATACCATCATTAAAAGATAAAACATGTTGTAAAATCTAAAATTAAAACTATAATAATTATAAGTGTGATTTGTGAATTTGGAATGAAATGAATTTATAAGAGGTGATGGGGGTAATATATCCATTATAAAAGGGTGTATAGTACCAACAAACATGTTACTCGTTTTTAATTACATTAAAATAGTTAATATCTATAAAGTTTATTTAGATTTCAAAAATTTTCATTTTCATTATAGATAATTTATTTGAAATAAAATAAATCCTTTTGTAATAAAATTAAAAGATACCAAATCATTTGTGAAAATAATTTATTATAAAATAGTTTTTATGAATTATGTGTTTTTTGTTAAATTTATTAATTTTAAATAATGATCTCAAATAAATATATTAATAAAATTAAAATATTTATGATTAAAATTAACTAATAACATCAAAGAAATAATTATGTAACTATAAGGAATAATAATTTAATTTTTCTTATCTAAACAAAAATGTTTTGTTTAAAAACATTATTATCATTATGTATAATATGTTTTAAAATAAATTAATTTTGTATATAAAAAATAAATTAAAAAACATTAATTAATTTATTATTAATTAGTTATTAGTAATTATAAAAGCATTTATTGTAAAAAAAGATTTATTTTTTAAATAATTGTTTTTCTATATGTTGAGTACTCTTTATAAATTAAAATTATAACTACTAAAGAATGACTTTTAATAAAATTTATTATTTTATATATAAACATATATATATAATAATTTATCATCCACATATTTATTATTACTTGGTAATTCATGATATTAAATTCATTTTTATGCTTAAAATACTTTTTTTAAATCTGTTTTTATACATCATTCATAATTATATTTAATTTAATTTTTATCACCTTTAGAAATTGAATCTAATAAAATTTATTTCAAATTTGGTATCTTCATTTTAATGATGACTATAATGTAACTTTATATATATATAAAAATATATATTAATACACATTTAATTATTAATTTAAAGGAAATAATAATAATAGTTAATGTTTAAAAATTCATTTTTATACAAAAAATAGTTTCTTCTATATATTTTATGATTTAATTTAAAATTTAATTTTTTTCATATGTATGAATTGGATTATATTAAATAGAGTCAAAATTTTGAATCATCGTGTCAAAATTAAGTAATATGGGTCATCTTATATTTTTGAAAAAAAATAATTACCATGGTAAATAATTAAATAACGGTAAAATGAGGTAAATAGATATAATAGCTAAATTAATTGGGCATGAATTTTTTAAAAGTTAAAATTATATTTATGAAAAATATAACTCCTTTTTTAGGTGTGGGATTAAAACCTAAATTTTTCACCAAAATTTCCTCACCTAAGTCACAAAACTCCTATATGATTCCATATTTACCCTTCACCAAAATTAATTTTCCAAATAAATGTCCCTCATTTTCACGTATAAAAGGATCTCTCTTACACCCTCTAAAACCAAAATTTTATTTGAATATCCCTTGAATTACTGCTCATTTTTCTCTCTCCAAAATTCTTCTTATACTTTTGGTAGCCTCTAATTCAAATAAAGATGTATTAGTCAATCATTCTAAAAAAGGATGATGTGAGAATGAGTGATTTTTTCAAAGTAAGAGGATAAAGTGATTTTATGGAAGTAATGAGTAAATAAGGTCAATGTAATTTCATATAAGTCAAGATTAAAGGTAATTATCTTTCATCTAAACTTCCCTTTATTGATATTTGTTTCATTTTTTCACCTATTTTAATTTTTATTATGGATATACTAATTATTTGAAATAATTTATCAAAATTATATTTTTATTCATGGTATTTAATGTTATATTTCATGTTCCCTATTTAAAGGGATTTTGATTCAAAAGTCACTAAACCCATGGTATGTTTTTACTCAATTTATTTTCATTGAGTCATTCATAATATTCATTTATCAAGTTCTTTTATGATCCATATATTCTTTAATATTACTATTTCACATGGTATTCTATCCTAATGAAATTACATTTTCACAACAAAATTTTCTTCCTTCATAGATTCCTTTATTTATAAAAAATGATTTTATAAAAAAAATTCTCAGTCTCTATAATGGAAATTTATCTTCATTTTCTATATTATTTCTTACGAAAAATATTTTTCATTATTATTATAAAATAAAAAACTATATTATCTCATATGATATTCATACTTTTCTTTACCTATATTAAAAAGGATGTTTAATGATTATTTTAACAATTTGGGATTCATTAAAAATATTTTAAAAATGTTTAAAATAAATTTTTCCTAGTTTCATATATTTTATATATTTCACGTCACATTTTAAATTCTTCAAATTTATTTATTTTATTGTTATATTATTGAAATATATATTTTAGACTAATGTTTTATTAAGTATTCTAATTATCATCTTGAAAACGATATTTGAAGGTGACTTGTGACATTATTTTTTATTAACTAGACTTTATTTACAAAAGTTTGAAAATAATATTGCTTTTTAACATTTTATAAGTGATCAAATGTTATCTCCATCCACATTAATTTTCTCTAAAAATATTACTTTCAAATTTATTATGATTTTGGAAAGAAAAACCAATTTTAATTATTTTATAAATTATTCTATTTTGAAATAAATGTTATAAAAGTAAAAAATTGTATTTATTATTATTTATCTATGAATTTTTTTAATTATATTATAGAATGTAGCTCATCTATGATAACATCATTTAATGAATCTTATGCTTTATCAAATATATTCCCTAAATTATGTCATCTGAATTATTTCTCTAGATGAATTATTGTAATGTTTTGTGATATCCATTTATTTATCATGGGTTAATTAATTTATTATGGAATTGTGGATTTTTTTCAATTTCATATGGTACAAATATGTATAGATCATCATTATGTGATAGGTGGGACCATTATATCCCTCCAATGAATTGGGTAATGTTTTGAATATCATGTTATAAAAGGGTATATGGGTGGTTAGCTCAAAACCAAAAGGGCACATAGTTAGTTAACCAAATCCCAAAAGGATACATGTGTGGTAATCCCAATCCCAAGGTTACATGGGTGGTCAACACTATACAAAGGGTAAATGGGTGATTATACCAATTTCAAGGGCACATGCGTGGATATCCCAAGCCCAAGGGTACATGGGTGATCATCCCAAACCCAAGGGTACATGGGTGGTTAACCTAAGACCAAAAATGGTACATTAGTGGTCATCCCAAACTCAAGGGTACACTAGAGGTTAGCCCAAGATCAGAAAGGGTACACGATGGTTTATCACAATCCCAAGGGTATATGGGTGGCTAAAAAGGGTACATGGTTTGGTAATGTTCTATATCTTATAATCTGAAAAGGGTACATGAGTAGTTATCCCAAGACCAAAAGGTTACCTAGGTAGTTATCCCAAGCCTAAAATGGTACATAAGTTGTTATCCCAAGCCTAAGAATATATTGTTGTTAATTCCAAGCCTAAGGGGACATAGATGGACATCTCAAGCCCAAGGGAATACAAGTGGATAGTCCAAGACCATAATGGTACAAAGGTAGTTAGCCAAAACCTACTATATTACGGTCAGGTGGGAAGCCAAGTCTATTTTGTGACGGATGTTGTTATAGTTATCCTTAATACATGTTGCAAGTTATATCCTTATATTCTTGAAAATTATAAAATTTATGAAACATGCCTATGTTATACTTAATTGATCATGATTATTGTCTTGTGTTTTCTTATTCTTATGTCATCGTATATGCATAACTCTTTTGTGGTTATATATCCTTCTATAATGCCTTATGGAAAAATCTCATGAGATCAAGTACTATTTAATCTGATAATTCTCCCATGATCGTATTTTCTCATGTGATAATGGTATAATACTATATGACCCATTAAATTTTTCCTCTATATTGAGAATAATTTATTATCTATGCTTTATTGGGTATAAATTTCATGTGTTACACACCTTCACTATATTCTCAAACCCACATGCCTCACTTATTCTCACTTATGATCTTCAATGGTTTTACCTTATTTTCAACATTACTAATCATATGATAACACCCTTTAATTATGTTTCTATCCAATATAAAAATAATTGGATATTTATGGGTCACATTTCTAGAAGGGTATCATGTGTGAAGAAGTTTTTGGGATCTGTTAAAGAAATTATTAGGGATATTGTTGGGGATGTTTTTGAGACACTGATTCCTTTAAATATTTTGTTTTTAAAATCACAATATACTTTTTATGAATTTTATATATCATTAAATATTGTTTTTTGGTTTATTTATTATGTAGAATAAAACTCCTATAAACTAGATTTCATTCTTATATTTTATTTTACAAGATATAGAATCATTTTAGTAGTGTAGTAATAATTTCAACCGAAGATGTGAAGTTACATTACATTCATTGAAAAATGGAAATATTTATTTTGATGCAATTACAACTAAACTCAAAGAATATAGAATCAAAACATTGAAGTTTTATCTATAAAAAAACATTTCATCAAGTATAAAAAGTATAACAATGATCAAAATCCCTGAAAGAGATACAATTTTATTTGAATTTTACAATGTATTGTTTAGGAGTGTTCATTAAATAGTTGTATTTTTCATTTCTAAAATTTTATCTTATATTATCCATTTTTTATGATCTCATGGTAAATGATCTATGTTTTCATATTGTAACTGTTTTGTTTCGGATCAATCTAATCAAGGGTTTCTAAGGATATAGAGATAGAGCTAGGTGTTTTTTATCCTATGTTATCAAGGTATTTTTAGTAAAGGAAGAGATATCTATATGTTTCCAATATTTTGTGATCGATGGATTTTGAGGATAATAAGTTAGAGAAAATTTTGATGGAATTAAGTTGATGGATTTTAGAGATAGAAAAATAGTCTCATTAGATCTTATTTAAGGATCCTCCTTGTACTTCAGATAAAATTGTGCCTTTATAAAATCCTTTAAATGAGTATTTGTATTTTAATACAATACTCCATGTTTTTTTAGATTTTCATTGAAAATACATTTTTTACTTTTACATTTTTTTGTTTTTCTAAAGTTTTCAAAATTTTTATTTATTCAATGTTTTACTGAGTTTTAAACTCATAATATATGTACTACTTTTATATTATTTTCAAAATTATTATATTTCCATTTTTTTATAATAACATAGATTTTTGAGTTTATAGAAAGTTCATAACTACTAGTAATCTAAATAATCTAGTGTGTTATAAAAGTTTAAGTTGATTTTAAACTAAATTCACCACTATTGTATGTTTCCTACCTAATATATCTAAAAACACTTATGATTAGAGAATTTCTCTATATTTTAGACAAATAATGGTTTTTTTTATTTTTAGTTATTTTTTTCAAAATATCTTATTTTTTTATACTAATTGTGTGGTAATAAAAAACATTTATTATAGGAATAAATATACGAACGATTGACAATGGGAATCCTAATCTCCCTCTAAAGTTAGATTGAAATGATTTAAAGCACTAGCATGATTGTATGAAGAATTTTTTTATTATCACTTGAGTGGGAAATTAACTTATAATGACAAAAAATTATAATATTCTATAGAATTAAATTTTATATTTTATAGAGATGATAATGTTTATTTTTAGGCTAACTATAAAGTGTGGTATACTTTTTTATGTTTAATTATTAGAAACAAATCTAGTGAAATATCTTTTTATGAAACTATTGGTGGAATTTTTGAGAATTTGGAGGTCACTCCTTTTAGAACTTCTAAAGTTATTGAAACTAGAAGATATATTTTATGAACAAATTATAAATAATTTTATTTAATACCTTTAGAGTCATTTGTTAATATGAATTATTATTTAATGAATATTATTAATATTTTACAATTTATTAGCAAGAAGGAGTCAGTGGATAACCTATTTGTGGAAAAAGTGATGGGTATAATTTTAAAGGGGTTGGAATATAAACATAATACCATTGATGATACAAAACACTTTAATAATCTACTTCTTTATTATTTGATTGGAACTCTCATTAAATATGAGAGGTTACTAAAAATATAGATTTAAAATTAGAAGAGAAATAATGGAGTTTCATTCATGTATACTTCTAGTAATATTTCCTCCATAATTATAAATTATGGATATTATATTAAGAGAAATATATCTAAGTGTTAATAAAATAATAGAATTATTGACTCTAGTGAATCTTAATTTTCTAAATTATAAGTAAGGATGAATAATATTATCAGAAATAGAAGATTTTTATATGATTGTCAGAAATATATAAGAGAAAGACATGAGTAGATAGAGTCATCGTATATTATTTGTTATTAACATAAGAATATTGTCTAAACAATACAATATTTATTGAGTTTAAAAAGAAAAAGAAATACATATGAGGATAACATCTTAAAATATAGGGAATAAAATTATGAAATCAGTGGATACTTGGAGTGTAAGTGGAGTTAAAACAACTTATGATAGTTAACTAGAAAAAAATGTAATTGATAGTCAAAATATTATTGGTTTATATAAAAATATTTCTAAAGATAAGAAATTATTTATGGAAGAAGTAATTATTAAATATTTTACCAATTTAAATTTGGATTATAAATTTTCTTATAATTTTTTTGATGATGATTTAACTTTGTTAGATGATGAAAAGTTATTTCATCAGAAGATGAAAATTTTAATTCATCAGATGATGAGTAATATTTTCCTACATATAATGAAATGGTAATATATGTAACTCCTATAGAAAAATAGAATAAGAAGATGTATAATAACTATGATTGTTCTAAGTAATTTGTTTCTAAAACTAATAATATAATTTTAAAACATACTACTAAAATTTATAAACATTTATCCATATTAGAGTCTAACTCTACGTCAGTTTCAACTTTTTATGATCATAATTTAATTGAAAAACTTAAATAAAATAATAGTTATTTGAAGATAATTTTTTATAACTTTACTACTAGTAAATAAAATTTTGATAATATGTATAAAAAAATCAAACCATCTATAAATTCTAATGGAATTGGTGTTACTTCTGATAAATTTCATTTTTATTCAAATTACATAATATCTAGAAGTGGACACATTTTTTTAAAAGGCCAGATGTGAGGTCACTATAGAAATTTTTTTCTTCAAATAATGTTTAATCTTTTGGATTTTACAAATATTTTGTTTCAAAACAACTTTATAATATTAATCATAAGAGATTTCGAAAAATGTGGTTTCTTAAAATTTAGTTTTCTAACATTTCCAGATGCAAGGAAGTTTAGGTACCAAGAACTTAGTTTTAGTATTATCTATAAAAAAGATTTATAAGAAATATTCAAAAAAATTGGTGCATGGATAATGATTTTTCATAACATATGACTAGAGAAAATTCTAACTTCTAGAACTCGAATAAGTTAAATGACGGGTGATTTAATTTTTAAGACAATAACCACTATGAAATCATCAGAACTAATGATGTTTATTTTCTTATAAAATATTTATTATCTATTGTTTTATTAGTTTTAGGACTTAAGATCAACCTTATTAGAATAATCTAACCATACGATGTGGGTTTCCATGTGAACTTCATGAATGATAAGGGTAATGTTTAAATTTTAGAATGTTGTTTTATTTTATCTACCAATAAAGATGAGAATATTTTCCCACTTGACTTAAAATATATTAGGAATCATAATTTTCTATGTCAAAGTATATGAGGATATTTTTATTAGATTTGGTATAGATGTTTTGGTCACTGTAACATTCAAAATTTAGCTAAGATTTCTAGTAAACATTTTTTAAGGATCCCTCAAAATTTATGTTTAATACAATCAGAGTTTGTGATCCTAATAAATTTAGTAAGCAACAAGAGTCTAGTTTTATACATATTTGTGAAGTCTCATCTTATAGATATTTTTAGTTAAAACACTTGGATATTTTTAGTCTTGTAAAAATTAGAAGCATTGGGGGAAAGTATTATGTGCATGACTTTGTTGATGATTTCACTAGATTTACATAGTATTATTTTCTTAATTAAAATTACAGAGATTTATTTTGATTTATTTTTTTTATACTGCCATTAAAAATTCGAAAATAATCCTTGTGAGTAATATCCAGAGTGATTGTGGTGGTGAGTTGGAAAAGTATGATTTTGATTTTGTTTTAGAAAGAATAGTATTGCTCACAAGTTTTCATCATTTGGAATACATCGACAAAATAGTGTAGTTGAGAAAAGAAATATAATTCATTAATAAATGACTGGAAAATTATTGAGTTAATATTCTATTTCCAGATATTTTTTTGGATGATACTATAAATCATGTTTTCTTAATAAACATCCCTATGAGTTATGGACAAGATGAAAACTAAAACATTCATACAGAAGAGTCTTTGGGTGTAAAGTAGTAATTTTTAATAATAATGAACAAATTTATAAATTTGATCATAAATATAATGAAGGAACTTTTCCATGTTTATTTATAAATATTAAGCCATATATAGTTTTTATTATATGAAATAATATTTTTGAGGATATAGTTTATGCAATGTTTGGTAAAACTGATAATTTTTTTTAAAATTTCTGAAAATTCATTATCTATAATATTTATTTGAAAATATTTCTATTAATTTATCCGAAGTCAATACATAATAATCGTCAATAAATCCTATGAAATATAGGTTAATGAATATTTAAAATCAAAACACTACTTCATTAAATAATACACAGTAGATAGTTGATAAGAAACATTCCTTTTTACCTAATAAATTTTTGAACATAAGGGATCATCCCATTGATAATATCATTGGAGATACGAGTCAATAAGTCAAAATCCTAAAAAACTTATGAAATGGTAGTTTTCATTATTAATTCTTATCCCCATTTAAACCTAATACAAAAAATCATTCATTTTTCAATGAATGTTAGATAAGTTCTATGCTAAAAGATCTTAATAAATTAAAATGGGATCATGTTTGTACTTTTGTTGAAAAACATAAAGAACATTATATGATTGGAATAAAATTATTTTTTAGAAACAAATATGATGAAAATGGAATTATCGTAAGGAATAAGGAAAGGATTATTGTTAATGGTTTTTTTTCAATAAGAAGGCATAAAATATAGTGAGAATTTTTCATTGATAACTATGATTGAGTATATATAGATCCTATTAATCTTCCAAATACATATGAATTTGAATTCATTTCAATTGGATGTGGAAATTTATTATCTAAATGGACATTTTTAGGAGGAAATTTACATTGAACAAAAACCTAGTTTTGAAATAAGAATGTTTCAGGATCATGTATTTAAACTTATTAAATATCTTTATATCCTTAAATGATCTCTAAGATTCTAGATGGTAGACTTACCATATTTTTACTTAAAAATAACACTATTAAGGGAAATGGTGATCCAACTCTTTCTATAAAATATTTTAAATACACCATCAGTGCTGAAATTTATTTTCACAACATTATTTTTGGCTCTACTCAAAAATCACTTTTGATAACTTTTTAGAACATATGAGGAGAAAGATATAAATAAGAATGACGGATGAACTCAAATTTTTCATTGGTTCTCAAATTTCATAAAAAATGAAAGGAAATATTTTAACTAAACATAAATATATTATATATATTTTAAAAAAATTGGTTCTGATAATACTTCAAGTATCAGTACTTTGGTAGGTGCCTTAATTAAACTCAATCTTGATGAATTTGGGAAACTGATTGATTAGAAACATTTTAGAGTTATGATCAAAATTTTACTATATTTAACAGCTAGTAATCCAAAAAATATTTTTTCAGTTTTTTTGTGTGTGACATTTCAATAAAATCTAATGCAATTGCATTTAAAATTCATAAAATATATCTTTCGTTACTTAATAGTATCAAAAAAACCTGAATTTATTTTATTATTTTGGAACTAATTTTACACTCAAATTTCACTGTGAAACAGATTTTAGAGGTTGAAGATAAATTATAATAGTACTTCTAGATCATTCCATTTTTTAGGAGATGATTTAGTTTTTTGGTCTAGAAAGAAGCAACACTCGGTAATACTCATCACTACAAAATCTGATTATATGGTGGTTGGATGTTTTTTTCTCAATTGTTGTGGAAAAAACATACCCTCATAGATATTGGTTTTAAATTTACTCAAACTATAATCCTTTATTATAATACTAGTGCAATATCATTTTCTATATTTATATTACATCACTCATGAGAAAAAAATATAGATGCAAGACACTATTTCCTTAGGGATCACACACAAAAGAAGATAATTTTTCATGAATTAATTGGAATAGAAAATAAGCTTGATGATTTTTTCACTAAACCTTTAAATTTAAACAAATTTGAACATATTAAATATAAATTTGGTATGATAAATTTAAATTAATATTTAATTCCCTTTTAATTTGAACTATCTCCAGACATTGAAAAAATAATTAAAAAGGGAGTATATTATTGATTTTTTTAATTTACACAGATTTTATGATTTGATGTTTTCATTTATCAAAAAAAAAATCTAACAAAAGTAATTGTTTTTTTATTCAACATAAAATTCTCAAATTCATTTAATTATGAGTTTTACTTATTTATTTGATTAATTTTTGAGAAAAGGAAAGTATTTACAAGCATGTTGTATAAATTCTAATTTTACAGTCCTTATAATATATGAAATTCTCATTTTAATTTTTACCATAACCATCTTTGAAAGAATAAGTTCATCTATATATAATGAAATATAACTTTTGGGAAAAGGTTTTACCTTATTTAACTTATTTTTTTCTGAATTTTCCTTAAGGTTACTAACTTCCATAGAGATAGAAAAAGTTAATTTTCTTATTTTTTATTAAAAAAAGAATGAATTATCTATGGGGTGTTCTCTATATTTAGTGGACGGTATATCCTAGAGATAAAAAAGAACTATACTTCCAAAAAATTGAAATTTAAAGGGATTTAATTCTTTATTTTTTATACTCAGATAAAATTATTTAAGATTCATATTGGAGGGATTTATAAAATATACTATATCTCAAATCTTCAGGTTTTTATTAAGGGGATATTATATTAAATTTTTTACTTTATTTCAAATTGATAATTTTTTAAAATAAAAAGGAGATATTTATAATCCTCATTTATAAATATTTTTGAAATGGGGGAAATATTATTTTTGAAAATAAAAATCAGAGAGAGATTTAAGAAATGATAATTTTTTGGAAAATAATGTCTGTATTGGGGAGAATGTTCCTTATACTTGACTTTTTGGGGATACAGTTAGGAAATTTTAATGTTAAGATTTATTATATATTTCATTAAGAATACTTTTTTATAATGTTACTAATGTGTTTCATTAAGAAAGTTACATTCTGAAAGACTAATGATAGAAAATAAATTTCTGATATATTCAAAATTGAAAGTATTTACTTTTATATTCCAGTCAATATTATACATTTCTTTAGGTATGTTATACTTTTAAAAAAGGGAGATGTTTTTAGGGAAATTATTGGGGATTTTTCTGAGATATTGATTCCTTTACATTTATATTTTTAAAATCACAGAATATAGTTTATTTAGATTTATTTATCTTTAAATGTTGTTATTGGTTATTTTTAGAATACATAATGAAAATATGTTAAAATTAATTTTATACCTGAATTTTATTTTATTGAATTTATAATAAACATAGTGGTGTAGGAATAATTTCATCAACATATGTGAAGTTTCACTAAGTTAATCGTAAGATGATGAAGTTAATTCTGATGTTGTTACATCTGAACCTAAAGAATGTGTAATCTTACTATTGAAGTTTTTTCTATAAAAAGGAAAAATTATTTGAGGATCAGAAGTATAATAGTTATCATAATCTTTGAAAGATATTCTAGGTCATTTTGATTCTTGCAATTTCTGGTTTTTGAGTGTACTTTTTGTAGTTTTAGTTCTTATTTATGTGATATTCCTTGAGAATCTATTTGTGAGGATCAAAATATAAATTCTATATGTTTTATTATTTTATTTATTTTATTTTTGATCATTTTGATAAACTAATTTTTGATATAGAAATTCATAGATATTTTTTTGATCTTATGTGATCGAGGGCTTCCAAATATTAGAAGACAGATCACCTTTCAATGGGTTTAAATTAAGGAATTTTAATGATAAAAAGATAGCTACCTTAGATCAAGTTTAAATATCCTCCTTACACATTGGATAAAAGTGTGTCTTTAAAATATCCTTTAATGTAGTATTTTTATTAGAATAAAATATTATATTTCTCTACCTTTACATCATTTAATGATTTTTTATTTCTATTTTATTATAATAACTATAATATGTGAGTTTATTATAAGTTTATAACTACCTGTAAGCTAAATACTCAAGTGGGTTAGAAAATTATAAGTTTATTTTTAACAACAATTCACTCCTATCATTTCTTATATGACTAATATATCTTAGAAATTAGAAATAAAGTTCATTATAAAATTCATATAGTTAATCTCCAAAAACACTAAACTTGTTGGTTCTATGGAGTGATTTATTAGGAGATGAAATGCATATCAATGTAAAATTATGTAATATGTATGTAAGTGATGCTCGGGTCATCTCATTTTTTTATCAAATATAATGTGTAATGTATTTATTTTTTAAACTAGTCCTAGGAATATGAGTCTGGGTGTCTCGATTGGTATTATAGTGTGGCTTAGTTATTTTTGGTATTATGTAATGAATAATATATTGATAAAACTCGAATAAATGTATATATAACCAAAATTGAAGTGGTATGGACCTTAAATGTCATAGGTTGAAATGAAGGTGTTATTATTTGGGATATATTAGGGTTTATATGATTTCTCACATTGATTATTATTTCTTGATACTCATACTACCCATTTAGATTTTATTCAATGGGTAGAATTATGAAGAACCAAGTTAGCAATGAGTGGTGGAAAATATAGTGATTTTCCCAATGAGAAACCAAATGGGATGGGAGTTACTATTAAAAATGTGTTGTTTATACTACCCTAACTATCTCGAGTTATGAATAATAACATGAACATTTCTAAAATACCAATCACACCAAATAATATAAAATTATATTTTCAATGAATTTTAAGTGATAATGGCCATGTATTAACGAAGATTTAGTTTCTTATGTGTTAAAAATATGGGAATAATCACTTTGCTAAATGTAACAAAGGATCTGGAATATGTTTTATATGTGGTAAAAGAGGGAATAAAGTAATAAAATTCCAAGGAAAAAGAATATTTTTGTTAACACGATGGAGGAAAAAAAATTGTTCCTAAGGTACCAATAATAATCTAATTTCTTAAATGTGTGGAATTTGGGAGCTATGAAAACAAATGTACCAATACAAGGGGTGATAATAAAAATCTATGTCAACAACCTCATAAACCATGGTATGAGTGGAATTCCTATGAAATCATAACTAAAAAAGTGGTTCATGAAAATGATGTGGTGTAAGGTATACTCATCATCCACTTTTGAACTAATAATGTCTTTTCTAATTATTGTACTTCCCACTAATTTATATCTAGTATGTTTTCTTAGAGTATTAATTATCCAAACCAATGATTAAATATTAAATTATAATTTAAAACCCATGTAAGAGTCCAAACACATATAGCTCATTCATTTGTCTGTTTCCAAAGTATAGGGATCTTGGGGGATTTGAAAGTATATTTAGTGGAGTTTGGGAGCTAAAATACATAAGCATGAAGAAATCATGTCATGAAGTGTGGTTCAATACATTAGAGATATGTTAATTGCTCGAATGGTTATTCATAACCCGAGTGGGGATAGTTCAAGAGGTGTGATTTAGGATACGAACCCTTACTTCATGGAATTAATGGATAAAGGGTCTAATTTGGTGAATATTCCCATCAAAATTCATGGAATAAATATATAGTTCATTAAATAAATTTATCCTAGGTTTATAGAATCCATACAATGAGTTTTTGAGTAGATATTAAACTTAGACCATTAACAATATGAATGACCCATTCACACTATGAATGTGCATCAATGAAATTCCTATAAACCCTACTGCACCCGTTAACTATCTCAGATAATCTACATTTCCCCAAACCCTAGGTGTCAAGAGGTTATTATTCCTGGGTTTTTGAATAACTTTGGATTATGATTGTTTCTCGGCTTCTCGAGATTGATTTGTGGTGGTCTGAGGTGAGTTCTTCCCCATTATCTTATGGTTTATTCTCCATTAAGTGTTTTTTACTATTATACCTTTCCATTCTATGTTATTTTATTTCATCCATTTATCATGGAGTTATTTTGATACTTTTTAGCTCATTCATGGCTTAGCAACCTAGAAGGGTTCTAGATTCCTTGTGGGTGAATTGATCAGTTATATGCACTTATTGTTCTAAAAACATTGAAATTATCAAGGTAAAGGATTAATTTATTCTCTTAATTTATGTGAAATTGTGTTTTTATCATGATTTATCTCATTTTTTAATGGTGAAATTAACCTAAATGAATATTACACTACAATTAAAGGGTTAATTTGTGGTTTTTGTTTTTATTAATCCCATGTGTTATATCATGTTGATGGTTTTCCAATTTATTTTCAAGATAGTGTGTTATCTCTTTTTCATATTGTGGTGTTTCAGGTTTATTATGATTTCAAATTGGTTAAATAATTTAAAGATGGTAACTCTTATTGATTGAAATAAAGAGGCATGTTTAATTATTAATATTATTCCATGAAATTGAGTGAAATTGAAGTTAGGCTTGAATCATGTTTATATAACATATATTTTTTAATAGTTGATGCCTTATATTTACTATGGTTGTAACCTATGTTAAATGAATCATTTAATTCAAGTCAGTAAATAATTGATTATTTTTTCAAGATAATTTTTGGGGGATAAGTGAGATATTTTTAGTTTGAAGGTTGGATACCTCATTTCTAGGGCCTAGATGTCATGTTAAGTGATTTTTTTCTACCTTGTGTGATTTATCTAGAAGTGTATCTTTTTTATGAGACATGATGTGTGCCTATGATGGCTAGTGTTTTGGTGAGAAATTGGTGTTGTGCCTAGGGTTATTGCAGCTGTTGTCACTAGTGATGGCGGAATGATTGGTGAAATGCATAGTGGTTTCAAGGATGAAACCAAGACTAATGGAGTGGGTTAAAGCTGGTATTTCCCATCTATAATGATTTAAAATCCATTTTTCTTATTTGTTATGAATTTATTACTCTAAAGGAAAAATTTCCAAGTTTATTCATTTATTCTTTCCTTTCGTTGCTTCTTCATGTAGGTTGTTGTGCTTAGTTTATGAATCTTTTATATTATCTTAGTTTTATTCCATGATTACCTAGAATTATGAAATGGTAATGAATGTTAAATTATTTAAACAATAGAGTTGGGAGTTCAGCAGTTTACTTGGGATCATTATTTGGTAACTATATAAATTTGAATGTTAAACTCAAGAATTAATTGAAATCCTATTGAAATTTTTGTGTGCCTATAGGATATCTAGTCTTTAACATTGTAATTTTGGTGTTATATAAGTGATAGTTACAGTTGTGTTTGGGGTTAAGTAGTTTCCTCTAGTTTGGTTATAAGCTATAAATATTTCATTATGTTATGAAATTTTATACACTACCCCACCAATTTTGGTAGGTCAAATGAATCATAATGGAATATAGAAGGTGTTTTACCCCAATATATAGGTTAGTGAGGATGAACATGTAATGTTACATTCAATAATGGTCCGTTAATTTTCCATTTTTGGTTGTTGGAGGTGTTCACAAGAGGTTCTGGGAGTTTTCAGTGGAAGTTAGAGGTGCAGCAGAAATGATGCAGAAAATACACGTCGTCTGAGTGTATTACACGATGTGTAATAGTGATTCACATCATGTATGAGGATTATTCATGATGTGTATATTTTCAGGGTAAAATAATAATAAGTTGATGCATTTTTCAGTGAAACTAAACCCTGAGGATTACATAATGTGAAAGTGTATTACACATCATGTAAATCCCAAATACAGTGCAATTTTAAAAGTTCTTTCTAGCCTAATTTTCATTTATTCAGCCATAGATTCTTCTTCCTCTCATTTTTGTTGAACCCTAGGAGCCCCTATGAGTTCTTCAATCCCTCTTACTCCATCTTTTATATGTTAGTCTTAGTGGTTTTTCATTAGAAATATGTGGTAATTCCATCCTTCTTTTTATTATGTTTTCTTCTATTCTTCTGTTGGGGATTCACTATGGCAATGTTGTAATGATTTTTTGTGTGTTTTGTGTTTCCATTTGATGTTATTTGGGTATGTTTTAGGTTAATCCATGATCCTTTTGGTGCGGTTGTTCTTTATGGGCGTTTTTCTTCACCCTGTGGCGCACAACCAGTCGGAAAAGATTCCTTGAGGTAGGGAATCCCTCAATTTTCTTTATTGTGTACCATGTGGAAGGGGTTTTCTTCTTTTTTATCCATGGGTTATGGTATTTATGGATTAATCAAAGACAAATAATTGTTTAAATTGATATTTAATGGGGTATATGGGGTTTGATTCACATTCTTTTAAAGATTTAATGTTATTGTGATATTGTGGATTGTGTGGGCTTATGGACCCACTAAGAATTATGGTCATTTGGGGATTTTTTTGTTCTGGATGATATGTGTTGTGACTATATTACCTATTTTTATTTTTTTTATAACAATCTAAAATGTAAATTGATTAACCACTTATATTTGTCTAATAAAATGGTTTCTCTAGGACAATTACGTGTTTGATAAAATCCCTAAAATAAAGTGGAATGTGATAAAACTCCCTTTTTAAATCTATAAAAATGATCTTGATGTGTTGTGATGTTTGGTATTTATTTTGGGATGATGGTTTTTGGGTCTTGATATTGTGGAAGCAACGTGGTTTGTGAGTTGTGATTTTAGGGTGGTGAGGTGTTTTTTGGGTCGTTCTTTTCGGAAAATGAGTTGGTCTGTTGGTCATTATTTTTGGGGTGATGAGGTGGTGGTTTATTTATTTAATATGCCTCAATAGAGTTTGAATAAATTATTAATAAGGATTTAAATGTCATGGTTTGGTTTTATTAATGAGGTGAAAATGGTTAATTAATAATTAAATGTTGGGATGTGTTGTTAAATTTTCTTAACTCTAAAAAATGAAATGAATTATATGATTAAATGAAATTGGTTAGAAAGGTTAAATGGGGTTTGTATCTTGATGTGTGGTGTTATGCATTTAGAGGTGGTAGAAAAAGTGATGGTGTTGGGATTTGGTTGATTTTTTTATGAACCCATATGTTGGGGTTTAATGTTTGATATTATATATATATATACATTTATATTGTTGTGATTTATATATACACCCCATCCATGTTGAACATTATGTTCTAACACCCTCATAGTCACGTGGGGGGTGTTTTTTCTTGACATCTGATGAGGAGTATGGATGAATGGGTACCTTCTCTTTCCTACTTTATATTCTAGGTGAGGTAGGTATTTCACAGGCTGTGATGGCTGGAGATCTGTTGGTGAATTATATTGTTGTTGTGATAGCCTAGGTTTTTTCTGGAGAGATGTGACTATGATTGTGGGGGTGGTGGCCCATGTGTTTTTGAGTGAGATGTGATATGACCATGCTTGTGGGGAATCTTCGGGTGTGGGTTGTGCATGATGGGAGGAGGTAATGAGGTTGATTTCCTCCATGTTCATGAAACCCTACTACTCTGGTTATGAAATTGGTTGTGTTGTGGCCTAGGTGATTTCAACCAAGATGTGTTGTGGTCGTGCCTGTGGGGTGGAAAGCCCAGATGTTTGTGGGTGAGGTGTTTTGTGACCATGCTTGTGGGGCAGTGTGCTATAAGAAATATATGGGAGTGTTAGGATTACAACATTGGGTTTGATATCATCATACTAGTGGTAAATTGGTGTCGAGTACCCTTAAAGATGTCATCATGTTATATTATATTACTTGAATTTCATTATTTAGTGATTATTCCTTCGTGAGGTTGGGTTTGGTTAGTATAAGTGTATAGGTGATGTTTGCTTCTATTGTTTTTCTAATAGGTGCATCATTATGCTACTTTTGTAGGTGCACGAGAGACTTCGGTTTTCCTAAGTATACTTGTATGCTCACCCTATATATAAAAAACTATTTGTGGGATTCTAGGAGGATTACATGGAACTCACTACACATTTCTAGCTCGGACCTTTGGATAGTTGTAGTGTCTCTACATTAGCTTTACTTTTGGGTATTTACTTTTTAGATTTTTATTGTACTATTTCATTTATACATGCATTGTGGTATGGTTCGGGTTCATTTTATATTATTTAATGGAGTTTATTGTCGATGATTCATCTTATATCCTGATCCTATTTATATTGTGGTTGGTAATGCCTCCCATACATGAGATTTTTATACCCTTGATACTATTCTCCAACTTAGGACATAGTGAAGGCTGGAATCAAGGGTTTTTATCTTTTTCCCCTCACTATGGTATATTTGGAAAGGGGGGTTTATGAAAAAGTGGTATCAAAGATGATGTTTGAGAGATAGGATGGCATTTGCAGTTATGCATTTTCAGGATTACATAGGGTGGTATTGAAATAGTACCATTTGACCCTTCTGCATGACATAGGCTAGGGACACCAGCTAGGACATGGGATTTTAGGGCCCCCTAAGATCTAGTGCACAGAATATGAGATTATTTAATGTCCAAGTGATATGAACCTACTTTCAGGGTAGAGACCTAGAAAAGGTAAATTAATCGTGATGACTTGTGTTCTTATTTTAATTGGGTTGTTTTGGTAAGGTTGAAATGATTAAATTGAATTAAAATAAACCTAATTAAAAATCTAGACTACCAGGCTTAGGGGGTTCTTTGTTTTTCATACAGTTATGGATCTCATTCTCTGTTTTCTTATGGATTGGGTAGTTGAGGTTTAGTAGGCTGATTGAGTTGATCATTTTAGGGTTGATCCAGTTGAGGAGGAGGATCATTGTAAGTGGAAGTTGGATGCTTCCCCACATAAGGATTTGTAAAAGTACGAGGTAGGTGTTTTAGACATGGAGATAGAGAGCTGCATGGAGGAGCTCGAGATCACTTTCAATTTGATCAAGGCCCCAACAGAGTGCTGGGTCCCTTTGGCATTTAGTCAAATGCGGGGAGCAACGCGTTAGTGGTGGATACTATATTTGAAATATTAGAAGGATGCATATGTTTTGTGGGTTGACTTCTAGAAGGAGTTCCATGAAGATTTCCTTTCATCAAACACGAAGACAGTAAAGATACATGAGATTATTTCTCTTTGGAAGGGAAGAATGTTAGTTTGAGAGCTAGGAATAGGGTTCAAGGACCTTCTTCCTTTTTCTCTATATATTTTTTCAGATGAGGAGTCTTGTGTGAGTCATCTTTTGGAGGCACTCCATCCTTCTATCCAATATGAAGTTACTCATTTTGTTTTTCCAATGTATCTGTAGGTTCATAAGAAGGTAAATGTGATCAAGTGGATACACTCATGAGGTGTTTTTTTGTAGGATGGGAACCATCAGGGTTCCTGGTGGTGAAGAGTTTTCAGTGGAAGGTCTCAGGCACTAGTACCTTTGTGGTTTTAACCTGTAGGAAGCTGGCCTCAGAAACTTACTTTCCTGCCTTCTGGGGCCAGTGATTCTTGGGCATTTTTGGGGAGATTTGTGTTAGTTTTTTTAGTTGTGGGGTTCATTTCCATCAACAAAACTAGTGCTCGGTGGTTCCCTAAGCTCAGTTTTTTAGAGGTGGATGGGTTTAGTGCCAGCCTTAGCAGTAGTTGAAAGTGGGACTATTTCAGTAGTAGGGAAGGTAGGATTATGCTCTGTTGAGGGTAGATAGAGCAAGTAGAGGACAACCACATAATGTTACTCATGTTAAAGGATCATTACTCGAGTGTAGTCATAGATGTGGTCATCAGAAGATAGGTAGAGGAGCTGGTTGTAGGAAATTTTATGTAGTGGAGGAAGTAGTTCTAGAGGGTCCATATATCATCATAGGTATGACCAGTTTGTTTAGTACCCTTATATATATGCCTTGTTTGATTTAGAAGATTCTCACTCATTTAGTGAACCCGCTTTATCCCATGTTGTGTGACTATATGTAGAGAGGCTTCTCATTCCCCTAGTGTTGACTATTCCAGTCGAAGGCAAGACCAACTTGTTTGATGTGTGTTGGGGGTGTAGACTAATGATAGGGTCGTATCAGTCTCATGGGAATATTTTCTTGATAAAGATGTGTTCATATGATGTCATCCTCATCATTAAATTATTTTATTTTTTACATACAATTATCTACTACTTCTAGAGTAGGGTCGTCTTTTCAGATGTGGATGGTCAACGTGTGGTTTTTGTTGGAAAGTGGGATATTCAGGTCGGTAGTCTCTGTGTGGAGACCCTTACTTCCTTATTGGACGCTTTATTGGTGAATTTATTGTACAGTGAGATGGTAGAGGTTCAAAGGGTCATTATGGAGTTCCTTGATGTTTTCCCCTAGGTGTTTGTGTTGTTACCCCCTAAATATGATGTTGATTTTAAGAGATACTTTCAGATTGGTGCTTCTCCAATTTCAATGGCACCTTATCGGATGGAACCTTCTGAGTTATGGGATTTGAGGATTTAGATATATGATATGATGTAAAAAGGTTTTATCCATCCTAGTGTGTCACCATGGGGTGCTCCAATTCTGTTCTCAAGGAATGTGGATGGTAGTCTGAGGCTGTGCATAGACTACTGGAGGTTAAATTAAGTAATGTTCGAAAATGGTTAACCTCTTCTAAGGATAGACAATATTTTCTATAATCTGAGAGGGGTCAACTGGTTTTCTAACATCGAGATACTATTTTATATCACCAGTTTAGAGTAATGTAGGGAGACATCTTAAAGACTACCTTCAAATATTGGTATGGGCACTTAGAGTTTATTATCATGTTGTTTAGTGTTACGAATATTCTATTTGTGTTTATGGGGCTTATGAACTCTATGTTTTATGAATTCCTAGATTAGTTAATTTTTGTATTCATTTATTATATCTTGATCTACTCAAATTAATATGTATGGAATTTCTATAATCTTATAACAACATTTTTTGTTCTTTAATGCCACCATATCTATGGAAGGTTGTCTAATTTTATGTTTTATACATGATAGGTTCATTTACTCATGCATGTAGTGTCTTGATAGGGTGTGGAAGTATACTCAGCAAAGGTTGAAATAGTTTTTTCTTGGGAATAAAATAATAATGGGATAGTGGTTCATAATTTTCTTGGTATATGAGGTATTATCAGAGGTTTGTACCCTATTTAACTCAATTTCTATCCCCATTGACAACTTTGACTGGGAAGGTCTAGGAAATATTTTGGAGTGATAAGTGTTAGGAAGCATTCATTTTTCTGAAGGGAAAGTTTTTTAGTGATCAAGTGATTTGGTTTCCCGAGGAGGGGGTGATATTTGAGGTCTTTAGGGATGCTTCCCATCTGGTCTTGGTATGTGTGTTGATGTAGCAACAGAAAATAATCTCTTATGGGTCTAGGAAGTTATATCCCCATAAGTGTAACTACACCACCCATGACTTGGAGCTAGAAGTGGTTGCATTTGTGCTAAATTTGTGGTTGAATTGGCTCCTTGGGGAGTGTTTTTTGGTCTTCATATATCACAAGATTTTAAGGTATATATTTTCCTACCATGATTTAAACTTGCAGCAGTGGAGGTGGATGAAGTTTCTTTAGGATTATGATTTTTAGATATCCTACACCCCTGATAAATGGAATGTTATAGCCTAAGATTTGAGTGGGATGTTTTGGAACGATGTTATTCAGTAATTTGGGGATTCTTGGAGAGAAATAGAGGAGTTGACAACCTTGAACGTAGATGCAAGGTTGGCTAATAGAAGAGGTTGTTTATTTAAAATGACTATGGAGTCTTCTCTAATCTAGTATAAAACAACCCAGTCTAAACATACATAGACATCACATCACATTTGTAGAATACTTAAAACATTACAAAAATAGACGCTTAATGACCCTATAAGTCTAGTTCATTTGAAAACATAGAAACATTAACACTAGTATAGAGGTGAGCTACATTGTCTCTCACTAGGTTCTTCATGATCAACACCCTTCTTAGTCAAATCATAATTAATAAATATCATTATAACCTAGGGAAGTAAACATAAAAAAGAGTGAGCTCATATTCTTAGTAATGTAAACAAGGGATAAATGTACGAATAAACATGATTATAAGAGTTTGAGAACATGATCATTTAAATATAAGATCATAACCTCCATATCAAAGATCATAAACATGAATCATGACATAAATATTGGTAGTTCATAAGACAAAAATCCTAAGGAAATGAAGAGTAAAATCCTTGAAATAATAACATAGGAATAAGATATGTAATTGTGGTTAACACATTAGTATATAATATGATTTCCATAGTAGACAAGGAATTAATACCATAACCATCTTAGTAGTATGGGTTTACTCCCCATACCATCTTGGTAGTCATGGTTCACTCCCATGGCTATCTTAGTATTCATGGATCACTCCCAATACCATATTAGTCCATCTGATGAGATATAAATCTTTACTAAATGTGTTGAAGGGAGATATAGGTCCCACACATCTCATAATGAAATAACACATACACATTCCAAAAGATCATAAAAAATAATATCATAACCCATGAAATGAAATGGGTGTCATAAACATGTAATCCTATCTTAACCTATGGAAAAGAGATAGGATTCATAATAATTTCATCAAAGAATAACCGGTGAAAAAAGTGGGGTTTATAAAAATATAAGCCATAAAAGAGTAAAATATTTCGTAAACATCATACCAAGGAACATAAATCATTTATAGAAATAATATGAATGTAAAAATTCTATCATTTCGTCGTAAAAGAATGAGTAACACCAACGTATATTATCTTAGATGGAAAATAATTTTGAAAGATCATTTAAAAACAATACAAGATGAAATTATCATTTCTCCTTTGAAAAATGATTCTTAAAACATAAAAGCTTTTGAAACCCATTTTCATGAAAAAAATTTGAAAACTTATAATGTAAGAACTGAAAACATTTAGAAATCTTTTTTCATTTGAAAATATTTAAAGGAGATTGAAAACCTTTTCAAAACCATTTTTCCTTGAAAACTTTTTGAATACCATTTCATTGAAAATAAATTTTAAAAACATTTTATTAAAAACTAAACTTTTAAACATTAAAATAAATCTTCAAATAATTGATGGTGGGTAAATCCTTACATGTTGTACAAGGTAAAAAGAACATTACTTTTGGACGGTAAAAAGGTTAGAAAAGTGCCTCATTCAAAAAATGACAAGAATATTCATTTAAAAACATTGATAAAAGAAAAAAAAGGGTAAAAGTGTCTTTTAATGATCATAGGATATTAGTATAATATTCATGGAATCTCTTTTTAGAAAGCATGGGTTTTAAGGAACACAGATTTCCGACCGAGGAGAGAGGTAAGGTCATATTGTTTGAAAAATGTTTTCTTAATTATATAAATTGCCAAAGAGTATAAAAATTTTTACTAATAAATTAATTCATCAAGACTAACCATATCAGAATGAAATTCATGATTGTTATTAAAATATGGATCATAAGATTTCATTTATGAAAACATGATTATAAACAATCTTGATAAACGGTGAGATTGTTCTAACAAACTCTTACAATATTGTAACTATGAGTCAAACTCCCTATGTAGGAAAATGAAATTAAATAGAGATTAATAATATAATTAAATTAATTATATTCAATTTATAACATGTCAAAGGTATTTTATACACCTCATATAAAAATATACGTGTATAACATGGTCTGTGTCTCAAATAAGTAAAATTGATACAAAATTACTTTTCTGATTTGGTAACTTTTGAAACGTAAACCCCATTATAGAAATATCATATCATTGTTATGTAAATACCCATATATTTTATTATAATATGAATATAATAAATTCTTAGGTAGTATATATACCGCAAAAAAATAATTGAATGATGAATAAGGCATATATCTCACAGAAATAAAGATTGAGATAAAATTCTCTTTCCTTAAGTTAGACTTGTCTCGTGTGTCTTTGTATTCCAAAATAATAAAATTATGGTTATTTATTTATTTATTTGTAACCTTATTCCTGTTTATTATTACTTTTAATTCACCTATTACCTTGATTTTTACAACCATTTAGAATTTTAAGTTGGGTGTTTTGACCAAATTTGGTTCATGTGTTAAAAACAACTTTGGTTGGCCAACTTTGGTCAAAGGGGTCATTATATAAACATATTAAAAATAATAATCCTGAAATAAATAAAATATTTATAAATTAATTATACCTTTAAAACTAATCATTAAATATGGTTGTGAAAAATGAATCAATGTTACAATCATGTAGATGGTAGGTCATACATAGGCATGAGTAATGTTTCCATTTCTCAATGATCATTATAGAATGAAGGTAAGAAAAATTAATCCTTAAAGAATGATAATTATATCATAAATAACATACTATTTAATCATTTATACATATAAATATAATGTTTGGCATGTTAAAGGAATCACATCATTTTTAGGAGGCGGTAGTCCACAAGTCCATAAATGACATTATCAATTTATAAGTGTGTGAAAGGGTAATCTAGAAAATGGTATATATTATATTTATATAGAGGTAATTATTTAATCAATGTAATATATAGGTATTTTATGTCACATATTTGTAATTAAAACCATCATTTATACATTCCATGTATCGACAATTGAAAGATGAACTTATTGCCCGAATGGCCCTAAGGCCTTCATTTTTACTGATTTTTGATAACCCCCCTTTCAATGGATGAGGGGGAACCCTTAAAAGGCCTATATGCTTAGAGATTACACAGCCCATAGGCTTAGGACATTACATGATTTGAAGTTCTTAGGGAATAAAACCAGACTATCAAAAGGCATTACCCCTCCCCAATATCAGAAATAGGGGTTATCAAAAAACCATAGAATGGAGTATGGTTTAAGATGAGTAATATAATGTCTTCCTGGTTATAAATGGAACTCTAAAACGGTGAATTGTATTACAAATTTCTGTCAAAGAAAATTTGTTTTTCAATCTATAATCCTATACTTTATTACATAGTACATACCTCAGAACACTATAAAATCAATATTAACCTGACTATTCAGTGGTTCACTATTATATTCTATACTGTAATTCTTCTATAACATCCCTAGTTTTCTAAATGAAGGAATATAGCATACATGATATAAAACAGTAAGCTAAGATGAATAACTAAATATTTTTAGAATGTTATATTTATAACAAAGACATAAAATTGGAGGGAATGAATGGTGTAAATTAAATTATGAAATTTTAAATTTATACATATTATTAATTAATTCATTAATTATTTGAAAATTATGTACTTAATTTTAGTAAACTAATTTTATTCTTTAATACAATTTCTTCAAGAATATTTTTATTTATTTTTTCAATGAGAAATATAATTAATTTCTAGAACATTTTTAAATTTTACTTAATGAAATAAATATCAATTTTTAAATAACCATATAATAATTCAATTAAGTTGAATTTTTCATAATTTTCTTAAAATTCTGATTTTCCAATGAATAGTTAAACATATCGACTTTCATAGGGATTTTATATACTTATCTAGTATTTAAGAATTTGAATTATATTTTATGATTAGTTTTAAAATTTATATTTTCCCATTTTTATTTAAAATAACAATGGTCATTTAGATGTACATTATAGTTTAATTTACTATAAAAAATTATATTTTAAAAGGAAAGTTTTCTGAAAACAATTTCATTGTGTTTAGCCGGCATACTATTAAATTAAATTATGAAACATATTTTTTTTTAATTTTGAAAAATTGATTCTATATTTGGATTCATGATGTCCAAATTTAGTAAATAGGACACTTTTTTGAACAACAATAATTGTAACCTTAGTAATTTTTATTATCGTGGTAAAGTGTGAATCAAGTAAAAATTGAGTAATTATGGTTAAAAATAAAATGACAAGAACAATAAAATGACCCTAAAACATTCCTAAATTTTATTTTAAAATTAAATGTATTTGAAATTCCTTAAAGTTTCGAATATATGTACTTTTTGTTTGTTTGTTTGTGATTGTGTAGATTATAATGTTTTATTTAATGAAATGAGAAAAATGTCCCAACCAAATTCTAAAAAACTAATTTATCCAATATGGGGTTATCGAGTGGCTATTATTGACTATAAAGATTCAATTTGAGGATACAAAATATATCACAATATTGGTTTTTTATTTTTAAATTTTAATGAAGAAATAATGGCCTAAAATTCTTACACAATGCTAATACAGTGATTATTTTAATAGAAATATAAACCAAAAGTTATTAAAAAATTTAAAATAAATATATTTTGATATAAATAATGTGATTAACGAATTTTATAGATTGTATTGTCATTTTATGGATTTATTAAAAAATTTATTTTAATGTTTTATTATTATAATTATATTTTTAAAAGTATATTTGATGAATAGTCTCAAAATTGACATTAATTATATTTTAAATTAAAATATTATTTCATTAAATGATATAAAATTTATAAAATTATTAAATTTATAAAAATGTTTTTATATTGTATTAAATTTCATCCATGATCTATTTATGGTTAGTTGTTTATTTTATTTTAAATATATTAATCCTCATGGTGTGAAATTCCATGTTGTCGTGATTTGAGTTGAATGGGTTAAATAATTGTTGAAACAAAAGGTTAAGGGAATAAATTAAGTTAAAAAATATAGAAATTTTATTTTATGATGGTATTTGGACCAATAATAATAATAAATTATGAATAAATATGTTTTGGGAAAATGTTTCATGGAAAATTATTTTATATTTTTCAAATATTTTGGAAAAATTCCAAGAGTGCCCCTCCCCTTTCTTTTAAAAGGGATCCTCTTATTCTATTTTAATAACACATAAAACCTAAAATTTGGAATATATATCTAGATACCTTAATTGAATCCATCCCCACATTATAAAGGTATTATTTTATTCATAACACTGCCCTTATTGGTCTTTATATGTTAAGAAAAGAATTTTCTTTAAAGAAGATATATCATTTTTATCTGAGATTTTCTGTTTTGTTTTCCATTCCACATCCCTAAAACATTCATATACCATGATAAAATAATAACTAAAATATCATAAATATAATAATGTGTTATTATGTTAGTTTCATGACTTATATCCATCTCTAAGTTCATCGAATTAGAAAAAAAATCAATTGTTCGTGTCTACGGAAGACTATCACCTCACGAACCTATGTAAATAGTTTTCCATAATTGTCTCTCAAGACTGGTTATAATGATGTAATTAATTTATATATATGAAATTAATGACATATTTATCATTATAAAAAGATAACATATTATTTTTCTTCTAACCTTTTCATGCATAAATAAATGACAACATCATTTGTGCATATGTGTGAATTGTCACCTCTACGAAGTGATGTGATTTCTTTTTCATCACCACATTTCATTGATTATATAAGTAAGTATATTTAAAAAAATAATATTATATATATATATATATGATATTATAATAATTATATAAATATAAAATAATATTCATTTCTTTTATATAATGATCATTGTAAAATGAAAATGTTACGCATTTGTTAGTACGACCTACAGTCTCCATGATTATAATGTAGTTCATTTTTCATCACCATATATCATGGTTGGATTTAAAATTATAATTAAAATATAAAATAGATAATTATTTCATGAATATTACTCTGGATATGATGGAATTATGACCTATTTTACCATAGTCAACATAATGAAGCCATTTTGGACATAGGTATCGAATATCATTGAAACATCTGACATGAATTATATGATTAAGTAATCATATATAACATTAAAATTACTTATAAAAAAGGACTAATAGTCATGAAAAAAGTTCTAATGAATGTAAATAATAAACATATGTTTTTTATTTTATTAATAAAAAGGACATTTGTGACAAATCAGACTAGTGGTAAGGGAATTGTCAACCTGATTTCCATTCATTGGGTTAATTTTCTACATCAATGATTATTTCATTCTAAGATTATTTATCAAGTAAATTTTGATTTTCATATATCGTATTTCAACTTTTTTATGTGTATTTTTTTGATGATATACATGCTCTATTCAAATGATTAATTCTCACTTCAATGATAAGATATTATTAACACAAATTATTTAAAAATTATCTTTTTAAAATTTACCTGAAAAAAAAATTATCCATTATACACTTTTTCTAGAATTTTTTCATCAAATGTTTTTACTATTATTTTATTGTTTTTTTAATTTAATTTTAACTCATGATTCAATTTTTAAAAAATGGTTTTAAAATATTCCTTTTCTATTTTCTAAATGATGTTCATTATGACTTTTTTGAGAAAAAAACTGAAGGAATTTTTTAACTTATTTTACGTGAGAATATTTTCCCACTATCACAATGATTTAATGATTTGATTCATATGTTATATATTTCTATGGTTATTTTCAATGAAAAGGTTTTCTTAATTTTATATGTGGTGTTTCATTAATAATAGTCATTTTTAAAAGAAAAATGGTATTTTACGACATGAAAAGCATTTTCCAAATATTTTAAGATGAAAATGTGAAAGAAGATAAATGATTTTTTCATAATATAGTATCATATAATTATAAAATGGGGTAGACTATATAAAATCAGTTGATATTATTATAGCTTATATGATGTGGTGTACCTGATGCCACTAGGTGATCCTGTTATAGCTTATTCGATGGGGAGGACCAAATAGTGTCGAGTGAGCCCATTATATCTTGAGGTGCACATTAAATAGAAATCCAATGCATTGAGTAATTATTATATTGGAAGTTTACCATATGTTTATTACATTAAAAAAGAGGTTTATAGTGTTTTATGAATATATTTTTCTAATAATCATTAACGGATTTTTTTCTATGGGTTTTTAATGATTTTATTTGTGCTAAAAGTGTGTTTGTTTTCATGTGAAATATATTTAGTTAAATATCCAAAATAACATTGAGATAGTGGTAAACTGTTGATGGGTTTTCATGATTTTCAGTTAAATAGTTTTTTTCCTTCATTATGTCACTTATTGAACGTTTTTACTCAAACCATATTTAAAAAAACAAATGACTAAATTTTAAAGAAGATTGGGGACAAGGTTGGGGTAAAGATCAACTTTGTGAAGATATGTCATCAAAATGAAACATATTTTATTTTCAAATGGTTTCATTTGGTGGAAAAGGGGATTGTGTGTATATGTTTCCACATGCAATGTATTATTTTACTATGTAATAGTTTTCCAGAATCATTAAAACTATAAACCGAAATGATATTTTGGATTGTAAAAATGTAAATTCTTGTTTAAAATCCATATAATATGTAATGTTTATTATCAGGTCCTTGAAGTTGGAATTAGATAATGTTTTAGATAAATTTGGAGATTATGATTTTTTTAGGTGTGGTTATCATAAGAGTTATAGATACTAACATGGGTTAATAATTTTAATGATTGATCATAAGATCAATGTATTATAAATAACTTTTGAGACTTTATGTTATTAAATCTTAATGAAAAAAATTTTATTTATAGAGACACTTATTTTTAGGTAATTATAGATTATTAAATTTTTCAATGAGAAATTATAGTTATGGGAAAATATTTGAGGATAAAATTTTATTTCATATTGAATATATTAAGGTTATTTTAATGATTTTATCACATTTTGGGTATTTATAAGAATAATATAGTTTTATAAAAGGAAATATTAAAGACTATGTGAAAACCCATTTCTTCTGATAAGGCTGTGGGAATAAATCCTAGAACTAAAGGGTGACAAGGGAGCATTGCCCACCACTTGCCTTCATATTGTCCCAGTTAGTATGATATTTTTTAATTTTAGTTAAATGATTCGATCAATGCAAAATAAATCTATTTTAAAATAAATTCACTTTTTTAGCATTATATAATTATGTTAAATATAATAATATGGTATTTTATTTGAGAAATAAAGGATGAATTAACTTTTGGAATCTTATGTTATATATATTTTTTCAATTATTTGTGAAAATGATTAGTACATATTGATGATTATTTTATTTTATAAATTCCATTTTGGAAATGATACTTTAAGAGTTATTAATGATATTTAGAGATGAATATTACAATTTATCTTGGAAGACTATGTGATAAAATCCTTCGTAGTTTGGGGTTTTAGTCTCAATATTGAATATTTTTTAAGAAACTTAAGGATATTTACATGTTGAATGATCTATGTTGACCTTTGAAGATTATTGTTTAATTCTTTATATTAAATATGTTTTTCACCATATAATGGTTTATCCATTTTAGAAGTTTTTATTATCTTTTACTAACCATTTGGGTTTTTGTTAATGCCTAAAGACAGGAAGAATAGGTAGTTATAATTTTGTGGATTTTTGATAGGTATAACATGACTATGAGGCTTCATGTATGAAAAATAAATCTTAAATGCTCATAGTTTAGAGAAAATATGAGGATGACATTCTAATTGTAACATATTTATGTTTCTTTATGTTCTTCGTCTAGGATGTAAATTAATTCCTTACCTATAAGAAATATTTTTGAAACAAAAAAGTTATCATTTTACATTTCTCAATGGCCTTTTAACCTATCACATATTTACGATTTTTTTGTGGTTAAATTTTCCATGATCATGTTCTCTATCACTCCCTATAATTCTTTTAGAGTAATTTTTATCTTCTATGTACATTTTCCCCTACATGTAAACCTATTATTTTTTATCTCATGTAACCATCATACTTCCCTTTCTTTCATTTTCTATGGATGTTTTATTAATAATTTTTTCATGTGGTATTTCAATATAGGTATTTATAATAGTCAGACCCCAGGTACCGAGCCCAAGTTAAAACTTTTATGGATGCAATTTCTGAAAGGTTATATAATTTTTTACCACATGTTATTAAAATGAATGACTATAGCAAAAAACATATGCAACACCGAGATTAAACAAATAACTAATTATTGTTATTTTGTGACCGTTATAAAATAGATATTAAATTGTTGGGAATGAATAGTATTAAATGAATTATGGAATATAAAATGGTCGTACACATTAATAATATATCAATTAATGATTATAAGCATAAGCACATAATTTTAGTAAAGTAATTTTATTCTTCCAATACGTTTACATCAAAAATGATTCTAATAGCCTTTTTGAGAGAACACTATAATAAATATCTAGATCTTTTTGAAATTTTATTTAAGGAAATAAAAATAATTTTTTTAAATAACTATATCCAAATTATCTTATTTTTATATTTATAGATTTTTTTTTGGAATGTTTTATTTTCCAATGAGTAGTGTAAAATACATATTTTTTGGAAATTGTATATTCTTTATAAGTATTTACCAATTCAAATTATATTTTATGATTTTTTTAATTTTAATTTTTTTTAGTTTTTATTTTAAATAATTAAGGTTTTTTAAATAAATTTTATATTTAAATTTAGTAAAAAATATTTTCAACTATAAAAGGAAATTTTCACAAAAAAAATTATGTTACGTTTTACCGACATAATTTGAAGTTAAATTTTGAATATTATTTTGTTAGAATATTTCAAAATTGATTCTATATTTTTAATTATGATTTTGAAATTTAATAAATATTCCACTTTTATTTTTCTACAGTGTGAATAGTAAACATAGTCGGTTTCATTACCATAGTAAAGGGTGAATCATGTAAAAATCAAATAATGAAGGGTAGAAAGGATGAAAAGGACTATAAAATGACGCATACACTTGGAAATATTTTGTTGTATGAGTAAATTTAGTCCAGAATCATTAAATATTTTAATATATGGCCTTTGGTTTCCATTTATGTGTTATTTTGGCCTTTATAATATTTTATATAAAGAAAAGGCAATGATGTCACAATCATATTCATAATAAATAAAATATTTACCAAATGGGATTATCTAATGTATAATTTTGACAATAAATAGTCATTTGAAATAAAAAAGATTTATCTCCACAATGGTAATTTCTTTTTAATTTTTAGTGATGATATAACTTCATAAAATGCTTTAACAACAATGATGCAATAATTATTTTAATGGATATAACATATAATTTTTATCAAAAAAAAAATTAAAATAAATTTATATATTTAATGTGATAAAAACATTTCTAATATACTTTGATATGTTAGAGAAGTATTTAAATATTTTTCTATGTTTTATTTTTGTAGTGATATTTTTAAAATTCAAAGTATTGAATAGTATCCAAATTGATATTTATCAAATTTTAAATAAATTATATTTTATTAAATGATTTATGATTCTTAAAAATATTAAATTTGGATAAATAATTTTGATATGTTTTAAAATTTAATCCGTGATTGATTTCTGGTTTTTCTATCATTTTATAGTAAATAAATTAACAATAAATAATTAAAAATACACGTTGTCACTATAAATGTGAAAGTTGATAAATAAGGGTTGAAATCAATGGATAATGGTAGTTTTTTTTGAAAACCTATATAGTTTTTATTGTAAGAGTATATTTGTAATAAAAATCATATTACCTTTTATATCTATATTTTTTGAGCCATTGGAATTTAAAATTAATTAAAATTAATTTAATATTTTTAGAAATTCAAGAGTGCCCATCCACTCTCTTATAAAATGGACCTATTCATCTATTTTCATGACAAATAAAAACCAATTTTTTTCATAAATAACTCCTCGAATACTGTCCTATAATCCCTCTCACTATTCCAGTGTTATTATTTTATTCATTAAACCACCCTTAGTGGTCTAAAGGTGTTAATAAAATGAGAATGTCTGGTGAAGGTGTATCATTTTTAATCAAGCATACATTTCTGTTTTGATTATTCTTCCACATCCCTAAAACCTTATTCAACCATGAAAAAATAATAAATCAAATATCCTCCATATACATAGATGTTATTATGTTTGTTTCATGACCTATGTCAATCTATTATTACATCAAATGGGGAATGAATTTATCGTTTTTCTGTATAACGCACTACCACCTCATAAACTGATCTAATTATTTTCCATTAAGATCTCTAAAAACTGGTTATAATGATTGAATTAATGTTCATATATTAAATTCATGAAATTTTTATAATTTTTGAAATATAATATATCATTATTTAATTACCATTCAATGTGCATAAAAATGATAACGTCTATCATTCGTACATGTGAATTATCATCTTCACAAGGCGATGTGATTCATTTTTCATCACCAAATCACATGTATGATAATTATATAATTATATTTTAGGAATTGATAAGATATATATGATATTATAATCATTCTTGAAATATAATATAATATTAATCTTCTTTCCATAATGACCATTGAAAAATTAAAATTTTAGAAATGCATACGTACAACCTACCATCTCCATGGTTATATTGTAGTTCATTTTTTCATAAACATATTTCGTGGTTGGATACAAAATTATAATTAATTTATAAAATTGAAAATCATTTCATTAACAATATTCTAATCAAGATGAAATTATGACCCATTTGAATATAGTCGACTAACCAACTCCATTTTGGACTTAGATACAGAATATTATCAAAACATACGACATGGAATTAAATGTTTATGTAATTATATATATATTAAATAATTGAAATTATAATAACCCATATTTCCCGAGGCCATTACTTTGTGAAAATCCAGTGTTTGAGGTGTTGTGGGAGCTGTCAGTGGCTCACATCAAGAGTGCCAAATTTCCAGTTTTCCGTCAGAATATCAGTGTGTCATCATGTCAATGCATCAGCATGTTAGTTCATTGTCATGTCAGTGCATCGGCATTTCAGGGCATCGGTCAATCAAGGAATCTGTGAGTTAGGTGCACTGGTATCGAGGATTTAGGGGTGTTGTTATCGGTGATTTAGGGGTGTCGATATCGGTGAGTCAGACATCGGTAAGTCGAGGTGTCGGTAGGTAGTTGGGTCAGTAACTTAGTGTCAGTGGATCAGTTTCAATAGGTCCTATATATATCTTACTCCTCATTGTCTCAACCTCAGTAGGTGTCATCGGTAGCTCAGTGTTAGTCGGTCATGTTAGTAGCTCACTTCTCGGTGGCTCAACATCGGTGACTCACCCATTGGTGACCCATTTGCTGTTTTCTATGTTTTTCCCAATTTTCCAGTTTCTCCCCTCTTACATCTTATTTTATGTAAACTAAGTATTAAGACTTATTTGGGAATTGTTTGGGTGTTTAAAAGGGTATTCATTATATATTTAATTACCCGAACATCCTGGGTGATATGAGATACCCAAACTGTATGATCTTGACCATGATCTCATGATATTGTCTTTTAAAACCATTCTTCCTTTAAAATATGATCCGAGTCTTCAAGGACAGGATCTTCAATTCCTTCTGTGTTTTTAATTTCTACTTGGTGATCCTTGATATTGCTTCCCTAGAAGAGTCATACACCTATTATAGAGATCGGTTGCCCATTTTTGTAGAGTTCTTCCATGTTTCTCATGCAACCCCTATTCGTAGCCTAAGGAGGATCTTTGATCCTTTGATCAGCTGGTTGGGATTCCTTCTATATCTATTTAATTATGCATCATGTGGGGTGGGTGTAATAATGACTCCTAGTGAGGAATATCTGAAAACTTTTCTTAAAATGAGATCTAAATAAGGAGTAAATATTATCTAGAGATAATAGTAGTGAATAAAAAAACGAGAAAGGTGTTGTTTGATGCTAATCACTTATTTTATTTGTTATCCTTGATTCATTTATGGATTTTTGTAACTATATGTCTCTTGAAAGTTGGGATGTATGGTGTTATTTCTTTTTGTTCTAGTGATGTTCTATTTTGTTGGGATACATTGATAAACCGCTGTGATATGAAAAATTGTTAAACCACATTTACATGGTTAAACAAATGGATGCCCTAGGATAAAACCTATTATGTTATCACCCCGATTATAATTAAGAAGAATTAAAAATCATCTACTAGTTAAATGTGAATATATATACACATCATGTAGATAGGTGTGGCTACGTGTTATATTCTATTGAGTCATGCATCCTTTTAAGAGTTGGTTGGTGCTTCTTTTGGTAACATCGGTGTGGGTACAAGGTTGGACAGAGGAGTTGGTTCCATAAGAAGGGGTGGTATGAGTGTGCAATGGAGATGTGGTTAATAGTAATTGTTGTAAGATTTGTGAGTGGGGAATTACATGAGGTGTTTCTTGGTATCCCAATCTAAGAGACTGATTGATTATAGAATGTATGAACTTGTAGGTAGCTGAACTGTCATTGCTTTTGTCATGGCCATCAAACGACATTGGTAAGTGGGTCTGTTGTGTGGTTTTGAACTTGTAAGTAGTGGGACTACACCTGGGAATATTTTGGAAGAGGTTCTATAGATATGTGTTTTGAGAAAAGGAATTTGTGGTATAATTTTTAAAATGGTTGTTGGAAACATCTGAACATGTGTCTATGAATATTGGGGGTTTATGCAGTTGATAGTAAATCTGATTTTTTAATGTTGTGTACTAGGACTGTAGTCCGGTTTTTTCTTTTTGTTTTGGTATGGTTGTGGTTGGTAGTTTCTCGGTATTGTTCAAATAAATTACAGTTAATCTATTAAATAAATAAATTTTATGTGGTTAGGTTAAAATTGGGTTGGGTTTTTGTGGTTGTACATAAGGGTAGCAGCACATTTGATTATGAGAGGGTGGGTTGGTTATTCAAAAAAAATATAGTTTGGGCTGATTATTATCTTATCTATATGTATAAATTGTAGTTCCTCATATTTTATACACACACCCCACCCTTTTTGAAAACTATGTCCTAAAACCCCCCATTTTGTGGGGGAGTGTGTATTTCCCAACATCCTGGTAGGAGGATTGAATGTTGGATACTAACTTTTTTCCTCACACCCTCTCACAATTTCCTATCAATCGAGTGTATCCAGGTAGGATGTAATGGCCTGAGGACTACCATATCCCAATATCCATCGGGCAAGGTATTTTATTGGATGAGAGGCTTAGGGGTATTCGGGATAGGTTTGTTTTCTCAACTATCATTGGGATGAGGAAAAGGTGCCTTCAGGCTAGAGACATTGTTTTTGTGGCCCCAATGTCCGCGGGTGGGATTGTGTATGCTTTGAGGCCTAGGTGTGTGTGGGTGGTTTTCGGCAGTGGGGTTGCATATGGGAAGAGTGATATCGTCAAGATGTTAATCATTAGGGATTTTCTATTAACCAGTGGTAAAGTGGTGTGGGTTACCCAAATATCGATGTGATTATAATACAACTTTACTTGACTTGCGTTATTTATTGAATGTGCCTTGGTGAGGGTGGGCTATTTAGTATTCCATGGTAGGTGATTTGAGGTTCTATTGATTTATCTCAAGGACATTAGTATATTTTCTCAATTGGGCATGGGTGTGTTTAGTTTTCCTTTTGGGTATACTTGTATACTCACCCTATGTATACAAACCTATTTTCAGGTTTCATGAGGACATCGAGGATGGTGCTGGACTTTACTTGCTTGGGTGTCATGATTTATTGTTATTTCATCTTAGTTTCTTTTCTTTTGGTACTATTCCTTGGAGTTTTTCTGTATCTTTTATCATCATTACTTTTAAACATGCATGAGGGAAATTGATTTTGGCTTTAATTTTACTTTTGGTGCTTGGAGTTTCTTGGGATATACCATCTTATCTCCCAATCATAGACTATAAAAAGGGTAATGACTTCCATATTACATGAGATTATATACCCTTTTTCCTAGTCTCCACTCTGGGGCCTATAGAAGACGGGACACTGGGGGTCATTATCTCTCCTTCATCTTGAGGAAGGAAGGGAGTGGAACTTTCTTGTCCCTTCCTACATCTAGAAAAAGGTAGGTCATGCCAATATGGTATCAAATGGAGTTTTTCAAGAGTTTAGGGATAGGATAGGTTTCAGAGTCAGTAATAATGAAGATTACATGGGATTATAGCGCAACAAAGTTAGGCAATAATGGAATGTAAAAATAGGATAGTTAAGGTGGTCTAGGAAATGAAATTTTAGCCCCCCCGTGATATGATGCAAGGACTCTGAACTTACGAATGACCAAGTGAGGCTACACTGAATGCAGGTTGGAGACCCTAGGAAAGGTACACGCATTATAATGACTTCTGTTCTTGTCTGTCTTGGTTTTTTTGGAACTTAAAATAAACGAGGTTATAAAAAACTAAAAGATAATTTCCAAACTATTCAGGGTTAGGAGATCCTTTTTTTCAGTTATGGCACTCGGACATTGCCCACATGTGGTATGAGCAGTGGAGGCCAGACATGTAATACCCCGACCCCTCTAGCCTAGAGCTGGTGCATTACTTGTGATATTGGAATGGATAGAAGGAATGAAAATCCTAAAGGAATGATCAGTTTTATAGTCTTGAAGAGACTAGGTACCTAGATGTTACTCAAATTACATTGGAAAAGTGTAAAAAATACAATACATAACAAAAACTAAAAATGGCATACCCATTAACTAAATAAATGATCTTCTCTTCATCACCTGTTAAAGGTAGACAATGAAAGAGTTGAGCTCAAATGCTCATTAAGGGTTAAAAATAGTGGAAGCATGAGTACAATAATAAGTTAATCAAAATCAATATGACATAATCAATATGTCATAGTGAATAAATGAATAACGAATGCCATTAATAAACAGAGAATGACACTGCATCCATAGATTTTGTCATAGTGAAAACCTCATGGATAATGATAATAACTGGTAATGAATAAAGAGAATGTGTATTTATAACGACCCATACATTACATACATTGTTAATACTTCAAAATTTAAGCATACTTATTACAACATATAACAAAACCACGAAAGGACCGTATAGGTATAGTGTCTTTAGAAACTAGGAAACATAAACAACTGGTTCATAAAGCATCAACTTTTCCTCCCACTTATTTCATCATATCTAGGGTCCCTTTTTGGAATATCCTACTTAATAACGTTCTTCCTGACCTGGGGAAAGAAAACATACAAAAGGGTGAGCTCAAATGCTCAGTAAGGGTAAACAAAAGAAATATCAATCACATCGTATACACAAGCACATAACTTTTGGAAATATTAACCTGCAAAAGAGATCATAATTTCATAACATGGGATAAATCATGGCAGTGAAATGTAATCCCAATAATCATAAATTAAAACATGAAACTTTGTGGCATACACACATAATCATAGAAAATAATTTCTTGTTTGTCAAGACTCATTTCCAAGACTATCTTAGTGGACAAAGTCCCTTTCTGAACCGAGTCACCCTCGTTTCAGTCCTGTTTCACCGAACCGGTATAACCTACCGTTACATCCATGTCTATATCATGATATATAAAATCATTACCCAATGCATTGGAGGGAGATATAGGTCCCGCCCATCTCATAATGATACCATTATTATGTGTTCCAGAAAATCATAAATCATATATCATTGCATAACCCATGTAGTAAAAATGGGATTCTTAAACAACATGACATCATAAAAAAAATCATATAAGATAAAGGAATTCATAAAAATATTTCCATCACAACATAATCAAATCAATGTAATAATATGGATAGAAAGAGAACCCTATATTATCTTAGATGGTAAATAATTTTGATAAAACACTTGAACTCCATTCTTGAGGAAAATATCATTTCTACTTCAAAAACACTTTTCCTTTCTTAACATGTCATACAATTTTAAAAGAAGTTGATTAAAAATAAACTTGAAAACTTGTAAAGTAATCTTCTTGGAAATAATGTTTTAAAAATCTATTCATTCCATATAAGTTAAAAAAAACATTCTTCTCTTACTTTTGTCGGAAAAGTCAAAAAGTACCTCGTATGAAAAACGACAAAAGATTCCTTTCATATCCTTTACTAAAAACTCACCGAAGGGTAAAATTGGATTTAAAAAATTGTAGGTGGATGGAAATAATATTACATATTGAGGAAACATGGATGTGGATGATAAAATACACCCTAGTAAATACCAAAGTATAAACAATCTCGGATAAAAATGAGATTGTGATATTTCCCTTACCTTAGGTCCAACTTGCTTTGTAAGTGTCCGAACCTCCTGTATAATGATTTAAATAATGTTATTGACTTATTCCATAATCATACATATTTTTATGATATCATATATGGTCATATTCTTAGCTTCTTAGTAGTAATATTTCATTGCTACTTGTTATTCGGGTGTTTATAACTTTTTGTTCTTATGCGTGTTTTGTCGAATAAATTCGTATTCTTCTCTTTAGGTTATAGATAGATCATATCTAGGATGGTATTAGTGTAATATATATCATATTCATTCATTAAATTCATTTATATAATCATTATGAAATGAAGATCATGTAGAACGAGTCGCATCACATCGTGGAGACGGTATTCCGTACGTACGCACGAGTGATGATATCGTTCCTATGATTGTAGAATTGTATTGGAGTGTATGTATACTATTTCAGAATCAAAATAAATTTATAATATTCATATATATTCATTATCTACACCATTATATCCATCCAAGTAAGGTGGTGGTGGAAAATAAATTACACCACGGCGTGGAGATGGTATTCCGTATGTACGCACGCGCGATGATTTCTTTTTCCGTAGGATGGATAGATGGTGAAATTGGGTAGTTTCATACTTAAAATAACATATAATTATATGAGTGATACTGATGTTATTACTTCATAATTAAAAAACTAAATAAGAATAAGTGGATGAAGAAATAAAGATGAAAGAATCGGTAACGGACATTACCTCTTCTTTGAAGTGCTTCTTCGAGACCTTCTTTTAGGGCACTAAAATTGGTCTTTGAGGAAGACCAGAACCTCTAGGATTTCTCTAGGGAAGTGTAGAGGAGAAATTGACAGGGGTTGGCCGAGCTTGAAGGCTCAATGTGGTGTGAGGAAGAGGGGGAGGAGGTGCCCTTTTATAAGGGAGGAGAGGGGCACCTTTGGGAAAACTAAGAATATTATTTTATTATAAAGTCATGTTCGGTTTTAAATAGCTCCAAATTGATATATTTCAAAGCTAAGGTGGGGATGGGTCGAAATAATCTCATCAAATAGAATTTAGAAAAGTTTAGGTTCCTATTATAACCTTATCATTTAGATTTAACATTAAGATAAATAATTTTACTTTTATCGTGTCTTCTTGTGTTATTATACTATAAGGTTAATAAACATACTATAAGCAGCCAAACGGACCCCAAGTTGTTTATTATTAATATATATAACCTTATATAACTCATTTGGCCGAACCTTAGATTTTTAGGAATAAAATAACAATTAATAATATAATATTTGTTTTAAAAACTATTTTATGTCGATTTTGACACTATTTAGTAATTCATTTTTTTGAAACTCATAACAGAATTATTAGTTCGAAAAAAGTTAATTAAATGAATACTAACATGTCATATTAACCTATAAAATTAGTGGGATTCATGAAAAGTCTCAAATTATATTTATTTGTGTGTTTATAACATCAATTATGTCAATATTTCATTAATAAGATAATTACTGCATCATCATTGTGTCATAAATAAATTAAATTATTTAATGTATAAAATTTACAAATAAAATACCATTATGTCGGAAATCTTATTAGATTTCTAATGAATATTTATAGTCGAATTTATCTTATAAATAACCCCATATTAAAAATTATTTACTTATTAAACTTTGGTTTTAAGTATTTTAACCCTTCTTTAAATAAATTAATAATAAATGTCCTAATCTAATACAAGTGGGCCTAAATGGTCATATTTTATTCCTAAGTTTTTTTTTGGTCAAATTAAACTTATCCAATAGAATTAGGACATGTTTTAGGGTAATAATAATATCATCTTTACCCTTAATTACAATATTTACTTTTAACCGTGGTAAAAAAAAGTAAAAAGTTACTATTCACCAAAAAATTATTTTCATCTCATTGAACCACATTTTACTTACTGACATCAACCGTGTCTCTAGGATTTTTGAAATTCCACTCACCAAAGCGGTAAAATTAAGTTTTATGAAAAATTCAGTTTTTTAACTACCACTTAGTGGTTTCACTATTCATCAAAAATTGAAAGTTTTCAGAAAAATACCAAAATTTCACCTTAGGCTAATTTCGATATTCCGAATCCAAAAATGAAGTCCATTTTGAAAAATAAAATTTATAAAATTTCATAAAGTGGTTATTACTATTCATAACGGCTAGTTTTAATAATATTTTAATAGCATATCGTTGTTTAGTGAAACTCGGTATTGCGTACGACGCAAGCTATCGAGGAAGGTCGCGATTTCGTGTAAAGAAATCCAAGCAAGTGTTGTGTAGAAAAAGATTCCTTTGATGATTTATATAACATAAAAGTCTAGGGTGTTATATTCTACCCCCCTTAAAACGAATTTCGCCCTCGAAATTCGTCACTTTGTAACAAACAGATGAGGATACCTCTCCCTCATCATATCCTCAAGCTCCCAAGTAGGTTCTTTTAATTGGTGGTTCCTCCATAAAACTTTCACCAAGCGAGTGGTCTTGTTTCGTAGGACTTTTTCTCTACGATCTAGAATCTCTATCGACTGTTCTTTATAAGAATGATCTTGCTCCAGCGGTACAACTTCTGAGCTGAGTACATGTGAATGATCAGGTATGTACTTTCTCAGGAGAGATACATGGAACACATCGTGAACTTGAGAGAGATTCGGTGGAAGCGCCAATCGGTAAGCTACCTTCCCAACACGATCCAATATTTCGAAAGGACTGATATATCTAGGGCTCAACTTCCCCTTCTTTCCAAATCTCATAACCCTCTTCCAGGGAGATATTCGTAAGAACACTTTATCACCCACTTCAAACTCTAGGTCTTTTCTTCGGTTGTCGGCATAACTTTTCTATCGACTCTGAGCTGCTCTTATGTGTTGTTGAATAGATCTGACCTTTTCTGCCATTTCATCAACGAGATCAGGTCCTAATAGCTTTCTTTCCCCAACTTCATCCCAGAAAGTTGGAGTCCTGCATTTCTTTCAATAGAGAGCTTCATAAGGAGCCATCTGAATACTGGAGTGAAAGCTATTATTATAAGAAAATTCTACCAACGGTAGGTGTTGATCCCAACCACCTTTGAAATCCATAGAGCAAGCTCTCAACATATCTTCTAGAGTTTGAATTTTTCTCTCAGACTGACCGTCTGTCTGAGGATGATAAGAAGTGCTGAAACTCAAATCTGTATCCAGAGTATGCTGAAGACTTCACCAGAACTTCGAGGTAAATCTCGGATCCTGATCAGAGATAATAGAAAGTGGTACTCCATGCAATCTTAACACTTCCTTTACATATATCCTGGCAAGCTGATCTAGAGAGAAATCCTCTCTAATAGCAATGAAGTGTGCAAACTTTGTAAGACAATCAACTATGACCTAGATAGCATTATTGCCTTTGGATTTTTTAGGAAGTCCTGTGACAAAGTCCATAGTGATGTTTTCCCATTTCCATTCGGGTATGGGTAATGGTTGTAACATCCCCTTAGACTTCTGTCTCTCTGCTTTAACTTGTTGACAAACCAAGCATCGAGAGACATATTCAACAACATCTCTTTTCATGCCATCCCACCAGAAGTACTCTTTCAGGTCCCTATACATCTTCATGCTTCCAGGATGAATAGTGAATGAAGAACTATGAGCCTCATCCAGCAGTTCCTTCTTTAATTCGGGGATGGGAGGAACACACACCCAATTCCTGAACTTTATTATCCCATCACAATCAAGGTTTAATTCAAGAACATTTCTCACCTTCTTTTGTAACTCGACATCTTCTTTCTGTGCCTCTTTAATCTTCACATGTATAGATGGTTGAACATTCATTTGAGAAAGATAAGATTTTTCCCCTTCCATTATAATTCCAAGATCCATTATTTGTAAATCCATAAATATTGGATCTTTTGTGATCCACATCATTGATAAACTGGCACGGTCTTGTTGACTTAATGCATCTGCCACCTTGTTTGCTTTCCCAGGGTGGTAATGGATTGAGCAGTCATAATCCTTAATCAGCTCCAACCATCTTCTTTGGCGCATATTCAGCTCCTTTTGTGTGAAAATATACTTTAAACTTTTATGATCAGTATAAATATCACACCTTTCCCCATAAAGGTAATTCCTCCAAATCTTTAATGAAAAGATTACCGCAGCTAACTCCAAATCATGTGTTGGGTAATTTTGCTCATGGATTTTCAACTGTCGTGAGGTATAAGCTATCACCATATCATTTTGCATAAGAACACACCCCAATACCTTCTTGGATTAATCATTGTAGATCACAAACCGTTCTCCACTACAAGGCAATCTGAGCACAGGTGCACTGGATAACCTTCTTTTCAACTCCTTGAAATTCTCTTCACATTCCTCCGTCCAGACAAACTTAACTCCTTTCTGAGTCAACTTGGTGAGTGGATTAGATAATCGTGAAAAATCTTTCACAAAACGTCGATAATATCCAGCCAAACCAAGAAAACTTCGGATCTCAGTTACTGTTGTTGGTCTCGACCATCTTTCGATAACCTCTTTTTTTGCTGGATCCACAAATATCCCCTCTTTTGAGATTATGTGACCCAAAAATGAAACTTTTTGAAGCCAAAATTCACACTTGGTAAATTTGGAATAAATCTTCTCCTTTCTCAGGGTCTTCAATATAATTCTCTAGTGATCTTCATGTTCTTCCTTGCTCTTTGAATAGACAAGAATATCATCTATAAAGACTACGACAAATTGATCAAGATAGTCTCTAAAGACTCTATACATTAGATCCATGAAGATAGCAGGGGCATTAGTAATACCAAATGGCATCACTATAAATTCATAGTGTCCATACCTTGTACAGAAAGCCGTCTTTGGTATATCCTCCCTTTTGACCCTTAATTGATGATACCCTGAACGAAGATCAATCTTGGAAAAGTATTGAGCTTCGCGTAGTTGGTCAAATAAGTCATCAACGCGTGGGAGAGGATATTTGTTCTTGATAGTGATCTTGTTAAGTTCTTGATAATCAATACAAAGTCTCATTGATCCATCTTTCTTCTTAACAAATAGAACAGGTGCTCCCCAAGGTGATGCACTAGGGCGTATGAATCCCTTATCAAGATTCTCTTGGAGTTGCTTCTTCAATTCCTGCAACTCAATTGGGTCCATTCTATAAGGAGTCTTTAAAATAGGCAAAGCACCCGGTACGAGTTCTATTGAAAACTCAACTTCACGATTTGGTGGAAGACCCGGTAATTCCTCCGGAAAGACATCATCAAACTCCTGTATGATGGGCATATTCTTAACCGTGAGTTTCTCACCAACCATTTGAGATAAATAACCTTCATTTAGTGGAATCAATACCCATAAAATGGAATAAATTTCCACTGGAAGGTTATGTTCATTCTTGCAATGATAGACGATCATAGATTGATCTGGAATATGAAATGTGACTTCCCTTCTTTCGCAATTGATATGAGCTCCATATAAAGAAAGCCAATCCATGCCATGAATTACATCAAATTCCACTATAGGAAGGATCACAAGATTTGCAGGAATCACTTTCCCACAAACTTCGATCGGAGAAGAATTATAAACTTTTGATGCGACTATTGTGCCATTAGGTGTTGTCACAGCTAACTCAACATCTAATTGTTGAGGTAATACGGTGATACCCTTAGAAAATTCTTCAAAAATAAAAGAGTGGGTGGATCCAGAATCAAATAAAACATTTGCTACTTTAGAGTGGATGGTAAGTGTACCTTTCACCACATCGTTATCGTACTCCACATCGCTGATATAAATTGCATGTGACTTTACTTTGTCTTTAGACTTAAGAGTTTGTTGACGTCAACCATAATCATCAACCCTTGGATTAGGGCATTTATTGGCATAATGCCCCATCTCCTTGCACTTGAAACATTGATGTGTAATAGGTTTGTTCTGTGTATCCCTTCCTTTGTTTGCATCATTATACATCTTCTTCCCATCATCGTGGCATTCAAATGCCCGATGACCTTCCTTTCCACATTTGAAACATTTACTTGTCCCTTTAAGACAACTCCCTCCATGTTTCTTTCCACACTTTGAGCATAAGGGAAAGCTCATCTTCTTTTCAGTGTGCTCTTTAGATTTTCCGTTGAATTCCATTTTCCTCTTCTTATCAAACCCATATGACTGATGGGTTACTCCAATCTCCATTTTGACTTTGAGAGCACATCGAACGATTTCCTTGTTTCTATTGAAGTCCCTTATGGCTAACACCCTTCAAAGACTTGGTTTTAAGCAACTAAAGAATCGATCGATCTTACTCTCAGGTTGGATAATAATACCAGAAGCGTACCTTGCAAGTCTTGTAAAATTTGCTTCATAGGTACCAACAGATTCATCATCCTTTTGCTTCAGTTCAAGATACTCTTTCTCCATCTTTGTTCAGAGAATACGAGGGAGGTACTTATTGAAACATAAGTTCTTGAACTCGTCCCATTCCATGTACTCAATTTCATCCCTTTGCTTTGTATTCTTAATAAGATTCCACCATTGATCAGCATCTCCTTCCAAACGATACACTGCTAGGATGACTTTATCATGTTCAGAACATTGAAGAACTGAAAATATTTTTTCAGTAGTACTAATCCATTGTTCAGAAACTAATGGATCAATAGACCCACTAAAAGAAGGTGGACGCTGCCTCATGAAGGATTCAACAGAATGTTTCTCCTTCCTTTGCTCGTTTGGAAGTCCTGCATGATTCATAGCTTGAGAAAGTTGTGTGAGCATGGCTACAAGATTTTGCATTCCAGCTCCCATAACCTTTGGTTGCTCAGGGGGACAATCATTGCATTGCCCGTCACATTCCTCATTAACACGATTCCTTCGGGTTCCAGCCATTGACTAAAACCAAGAAGAATAGTGTGAGCAACACTAATTATAATAGGAAAACCACATACTCAAGAATAAAATTTCACACTTAAGGTATTATCCTAGGTTATTCATGGCCATTTATAGAACACTAATATTGTGTTCTATGCTTAGACTTATCCTTAGGGTTCTTACTAAGGCTTTCGCATCCTAGTTTCCAAATTTTGGCTATAACTTTCCTCTGATACCAACTATAACGACCCATACTTTACATACATTGTTAATACTTCAAAATTTAAGCATACTTATTACAACATATAACAAAACCATGAAAGGACCGTATAGGTATAGTGTCTTTAGAAACTGGGAAACATAAACAACTGGTTCATAAAGCATCAACTTTTCCTCCCACTTATTTCATCATATCTAGGGTCCCTTTTTGGCATATCCTACTTAATAACCTTCTTCCTAACCTGGGGAAAGAAAACATACAAAAGGGTGAGCTCAAATGATCAGTAACGGTAAACAAAAGAAATATCAATCACATCGTATACACAAGCACATAACTTTTGGAAATCTTAACCTGCAAAAGAGATCATAATTTCATAACATGGGATAAATCATGGCAGTGAAATGTAATCACAATAATCATAACTTAAAACATGAAACTTTGTGGCGTACACACATAATCATAGAAATTCATTTCTTGTTAGTCAAGACTCATTGCCAAGACTATCTTAGTGGACAAAGTCCCTTTCTGAACCGAGTCACCCTCGTTTCAGTCCTGTTTCACTGAACCGGTATAACCTACCGTTCCAGCCATGTCTATCTCATGAGATATAAAATCATTACCCAATGCATTGGAGGGAGATATAGGTCCCTCCCATCTCATAATGATACTATTCTTATGTGTGCCAGAAAATCATAAATCATACATCATTGCATAACACATGTAGTAAAAATGGGATTCTTAAACAACATGACATCATAAAAACAATTCGTATAAGATAAAGGAATTCATAAAAATATTTCCATCACAACATAATCAAATCAATGTAATAATAGGGATATAAACAGAACCCTATATTATCTTAGATGGTAAATAATTTTGATAAAACACTTGAACTCCATTCTTGAGAAAAATATCCTTTCTACTTAAAAAAAACATTTCCTTTCTTAACATCTCATACAATTTTAAAAGAAGTTGATTAAAAATAAACTTGAAAACTTGTAAATTAATCTTCTTGGAAATAATGTTTTAAAAATCCATTCATGCCGTATAAGTTAAAAAAACATTCTTCTCTTACTTTTGTCGGAAAAGTCAAAAAGTACCTCGTATGAAAAACGACAAAAGATTCCTTTCATATCCTTTACTAAAAACTCACCGAAGGATAAAATTGGATTTAAAAAATTGTAGATGGATAGAAATAATATTACATATTGAGGAAACATGGATGTGTATGATAAAATACACCCCAGTAAATACCAAAGTATAAACAATCTCGGATAAAAATGAGATTGTGATATTTCCCTTACCTTAGGTCCAACTTGCTTTTTAAGTGTCTGAACCTCCTGTATAATGATTTAAATAATGTTATTGACTTATTCCATAATCATACTTATTTTTATGATATCATATATGGTCATATTCTTAGCTTCGTAGTAGTAATATTTCATTGGTACTTGTTATTCGGGTGTTTATAACTTTTTGTTCTTATGCGTGTTTTGTCAAATAAATTCTTATTCTTCTCTTTAGGTTATAGATAGCTCATTTCTAGAATGGTATTAGTGTAATATATATCATATTAATTCATTAAATTCATTTATATAATCATTATGAAATTAAGATCATGTAGAACGAGTCGCATCACATCGTGGAGACGGTATTCCGTACGTACGCACGAGTGATGATATCGTTCCTATGATTGTGGAATTGTATTGGAGTGTATGTATACTATTTCAGAATCCAAATAACTTTATAATAGTAATATATATTCATTATTTACACCATTATACCCATCCAAGTAAGGTGGTGGTGGAAAATAGATTACACCACGGCGTGGAGACGGTATTCCGTACATACACACGCGCGGTGATTTATTTTTCCGTAGGATGGATAGATGGTGAAATAGGGTTGTTTCATACTTATAATAACATATAAGTATATGAGTGATACTGATTTTATTAATTCATAATGAAACAACTAAATAAGAAGAAGTGGAAGAAGAAATAAAGATGAAAGAATCGGTAACGGACATTACCTCTTCTTTGAAGTGCTTCTTTAAGACCTTCTTTTAGGGCACTAAAATCGGTCTTTGAGGAAGACCAGAACCTCTAAGATGTCTCTAGGTAAGTGGAGAGGAGAAAGTGGCAGGGTTTGGCCGAGCTTGAAGGCTCAATGTGGTGTGAGGAAGAGGGGGAGGAGGTGCCCTTTTATAAGGGAGGAGAGGGGCACCTTTGGGAAAACTAAAAATATTATTTTATTATAAAGTCACGTTCGGTTTTAAATAGCTCCAAATTGATATATTTATAATATAAGGTTGGGATGGGTAAAAATACTCTCATCCAATAGAATTTATACATGTTTAGGTTCCTATTATAACCTTATCATTTAGATTTAACATTAAAATAAATAATTTTAGTTTTACCGTGTCTTCTTGTGTTCTTATACTATAAGGTTAATAAACTTACTATAAGCAGCCAAAAGGACCCCAAGTTGTTTATTATTAATATATATAACCTTATCTAAGTCATGTTTCCTAACTTTATATTTTTAGGAAAAAAATAAAAATTAATAATATAATATTTGTTTTAAAAACTATTTTATGTCAATTTTGACACTATTTAGTAATTCATTTTTTTGAAACTCATAACAGAATTATTAGTTCGAAAAAAGTTAATTAAATCAATAATAACATGTCATATTAACCTATAAATTTAGTGGGATTCATAAAAAGTCTCAAATTACATTTATTTTGGTGTTTATAACATCAATTATGTCAATATTTCATTAATAAGATAATTATTGCATCATCATTGTGTCATAAATAAATTAAACTATTTAATGTCTAAAAATTACAAATAAAATACCATTATGTAGGAAATTTTTTTATCTTTATAATGAATATTTATAGTCGAATTTATCTTATGTATAACCCCATATTAAAAATTATTTACTTATTAAACTTTGGTTTTAACTATTTTAACCCTTCTTTAAATAAATTAATAATAAATGTCCTAATCTAATCCAAGTGGGACTAAATGGTCATATTTTATTCCCAAGTTTGTTTTTGGTCGAATTAAACTTATCCAATAGAATTAGGACATGTGTTAGGGTAATAATAATATCATCTTTACCCTTAATTACCCTATTTACTTTTAACCGTGGTAAAAAAAAGTAAAAAGTTACTCTTCACCAAAAAATTATTTTCATCTCATTGAACCACATTTTACTTACTGACATCAACCGTGTATCTAGGATTTTTGAAATTCCACTCACAGAAGCGGTAAAATTACGTTTTATGAAAATTTTAGTTTTTTAACTACCACTTAGTGGTTTCACTATTCATCAAAATTTGAAAGTTTTCAGAAAAATACCAAAATTTCACCCTAGGCTAATTTCGATATTCTGAATCCAAAAATGAAGTCCATTTTGAAAAATAAAATTTATAAAATTTCATAAATTGGTTATTACTATTCATAACGGCTAGTTTTAATAATATTTTAATAGCATATCGTTGTTTAGTGAAACTCGGTATTGCGTACGACGCAAGCTATCGAGGAAGGTCACGATTTCATGTAAAGCAAGCCAAGAAAGTGTTGTGTAGAAAAATATTCCTTTGATGATTTATATAACATAAAAGTCTCGGGTGTTACAGTATTTATTGGACGTCATGTATCTGGCACATGAAACCATAATACCGTTAAAACGGTTTAGTTTTATGGGTAGAAACCTGTCTGATTTATTGAAACAAACTCGAAGGGTTTGTCGCGAAACTGTTTTGTCTCATGAGACCAACCAATATATCAAGGGGTTGTAGAGGGCCCCACCCACCATTGTATGCCTAAATAATTATTTATATATTGATTCAATAAATGAGCAATATTCCCTTTCAATATATGTATAGAGTATAGTATACGGATTCATCAATATTTCGTTAATTAAAATAACATTCCAAATAAACAACTTATGTAAAATAATAGACGGTTTAGAAAAAAAAAACATATCCAAGACATGAGATTATGGATATTTAATATAAATATAATTTAAAATGAAAAGTGATCTCAAATGGGAAGTAGGTACACCACATAAGGATTATTATGTGCATAATACAAAGATAGTCACAATGAAAATGGCAGCTGAGACAAAGACCCTTACCACAATGTAATCAGTCGAACCGTATGACCAGAACTTAATAACCATCAAGTGGATCATTAAAAAACATGAATATAAACAGAATCATGTTACTATATATTAAATGTAGGTAAAAATATACCAAATATAAGGAATAATTGGAAAACAATGGAAATCTCACAAAAATGAAAGTGAGATGAGAAACCCCTTACCTTTTGCTCGAGTGTATTCTTCGTTGGTTTTAATGACCTGAATAATAAAATTGATCATCATTAATTAATATTTCTAGAACCTCATATACATTTAATTAATTTATTATAACCTTATTAGGTTCATTCATTTCCATTTCTATGGGTTTAATTGGTTCAATTTTCATGTTTTGGAAGCATTTTCTCCCTTGGTTTTCATGGTTCTTTTACTTGTTTCCATGAATGGAAGTTCATTTGAAACAAGGTTAAACATACAGAATTGTTAATACATATTATTAACTAAATTATGGAGATATAAATGATCTTATAATTATTTTTGGTTATATACCATGATGATGATTCATTAGTTAAAGCATTAATGATGTTCGTTTAGATCGTTTTAGTGGTTCTTTGATAATAACAACCTCATTTTGTTATATAAATTAGAACCATGAGTACCAAAGAATTATAGAAAAATGGGTGAGTAATAAAACAAATATTATAACCTGGTTCAACCATATAAATGGTTTCATGACCAGACTTGAAATAATTAATGCAAATTGAAATCGCATCGTCTACGATGTCGGTAATTCGACACATCACAGACAGTGTTTTTAATTCCTTGAACAAGTGGGGGAAAAGAAGAATATTGATGATGAATTTCTCATTAACATGAGATGATCCACAATATAAAAGATTCTGGAGATTTCATTTCACTTGGTTAGGAATATATGAAGAAAGAATAAATAAAGAACTCAGAATAAAAGAATAATTTTGAAATCCCTTACAAATATTTTGCAGCCTAACAGCTACTCAACATGGTTATATAAAATATTAAAAATAGAGGGGACAAGGGTAACCTATCCAGAAATGAATAATAATAGATATTAGATCAATAAAAAGAAGAAAAATTAGAACATGTTATGGAAACTTGAAAGATATACCACATAAAATAGAACTTGAAAGGAAAAAAGAAAGAAATTGAGAATTTTCTTACCATGTAGAGGAACCATTGGAACGTGAAGGTTGGGACCTTGGGGGCCTGAGGAAACCATGGGAGGACTACTATGAAGGTAAAGAGGCCAGAGCTTCGTTGAGGTAGAATTGGGAGTGAATTCAATGGAGGGAAGAGTTGGTATTTATAGAAAAAGTGAGGGATTATTTTAATAATTTCCAAGGGACATCTCATAAGTGGTATTTGCAAAACCATGGTCTTGACCATGGTATTTGACCATAGTTAAATACACATGGGACACCTCACATCTTATTTAACTATACACAAGTAGACCAGATTTATGACATCATTATTACATCATTAATGATGTCATAAACACACCGAGACTAAAAACTGTATTTTTTTTACTATTCACTGAAAAATCAACTGTTTCAGAAAAATTCCCAAAATTCACCCTAACCATTTTTTGATGTGTATAATTGAAAAGTGAAATCCATTTTTCAAAAATAATTTTCTAAATATTATTAATTTAATTTTTAAATAAATTCATAGTTAATTCTAAAAATTAAAATCTTAAAGTGCAATTAGTTTTATTTCTCATTGACAAACTAATTAAGATCTCATTATCTTATTGCCCTAAGAATATAAAATAATATTATTATTTACTATTAATGAGGGTAATATTACTATTCATATGGGTATGTTACTATTCACTAAAAATCAAGTTTGTTCTATCAGACTCCAAATTACTCAGTGAACACAACTCTAGATGAACACTTTTCGAAATTCAAAATATAGAAGAGGAAAAGTTGTGTTTAATGGACAGATTATAAAATTGCATTCTATATTTATTTTCAAAAACATGGGGTGTTACATTCTCCCCTCCTTATAAAAATTTCATCCTCAAAATTCACAAAATATTACCTAAAAAGATTCTGGTATGTCTTTAACATAAGATCCTCAGGCTCCCATGTTGCTTCCTCCATCTTATAGTTCCTCCATAGAACCTTTACCAGACGAGTCGTCCGATTTCTCAATACTTGTTCTCAAGTATCAAGAATCTTGATAGGCTCTTCACAATAAGATAGATCTGCCACAATTTATAATTCTTCATAAGTGAGTACATGTGTTGGTTCAGGCATGTACTTTCTTAAGATTGACACGTAGAACACATTGTGAACCTTGGAGAGACTTGGAGGTATTGCCAAATGGTAAGCTACAACTCCAATTTGGTCCATAATTTCAAAAATTATGATGTACTTGGGACTTAACATTCCCTTCTTACTGAATCGTATAATACCCTTCCATGGAGATTCCTTTAAAAAAATGTGATCTCCTTCTTGAAACTACAAATCCATCCTTTGGTTATCTGCATATCTCTTTTTCCTATTTCGAGATATTTTGATATGGTTCTAGATAATCATCACCTTTTATGTTGTTTCTTCAACATGTTCTGGGCCCACGAGCTTTCTTTCACCGACTTCATCCCATCAAGTTGGTGTAAAACATCTCCTCCCATAAAATTCTTCATAGGGTGCCATCTGAATACTTGAATGGAATCTATTGTTGTAGGAAAATTCCACGAGAGGTAAATAGTGATCCAACATGCCTTGAAAAGCAAGTGAAAAACACCTCAACATGTCTTCCAATGTTTGAATAGTCCGTTCTGATTTTCCATCAGTTTGTGGGTGGTAGGAAGTGCTCAAATAAAGATTGGTATCTAGGGCCTTATGAATACTTCTCTAGAATCTTGATGTAAAATGTGGATCACAATCAGAAATAATTGATAGGGGTACTCAATAATGTCTCCCAACTTCATTAATATATATTCTTTCTAGACGTTCGAGTAGTAGATCTTCTCTTATAGTAAGAGAACGTGCTGACTTGGTAAGACGATCAACAATGACCCATATTGCATCATTCCTTCTAGGAGTCTTTGGTAGTCCCATGACAATGTCCATTGTGATATTATCCCATTTCCACTCAGGTATGGGGAGAGGTTGCAATACTCCTCCAGGATGTTGCCTTCCATCATTCACTTGTTGAAAAACCATACATCTTGACACAAAATCAGCAATCTCCCTCTTCATTTTGTACCACCAAAAATGTTACTTCAAATCTCTATAAATATTAGTGCTACCAAGGTCTATAGATAAATTGGAACTATGAGCAGCATCCAACAATTATTTTTTTAAATCATATATATCAGGAATACAAAGTCTCTTCCCAAATTTCAAAATTTCATCTTCATATACGAAGTCAATCAATCTCTCGTCATTCACAACTTTAATTTTATTTTGAAACTCCTCATCAGCAACCTGAGAAGATTGTATCCTTTCTAGTAAAGATGGTTTAGAAACTCTTTTAAAAAGAGTTGATATTTCACCTTCTAGGGTTATTCCAATATCCATATTTACTAGATCCATGAAAATAGGATCTCTTTCAACTCTCATATTGTATAAAACTCCATGATCCTTTCTACTAAAAGCATCTACCACCTTATTTTCCTTCCCCGGGTGGTAGTGTATCGTGAAATCATAATCCTTGAGTAGTTCAATCCATCTCCATTGCCTCGTGTTGAGTTCTTTCTATGAGAAAATATACTTCAAACTCGTATGATCAGTATAAATCTCACATTTTTCACCATAGAGATAATGTCTCCATATCTTCAAATCAAATATTATAGAAGCTAACTCAAGATCCTGAGTAGGATAGTTTTTCTCATCAAATTTTAACTATCGTGATGCATAATCAATAACCATATCATTTTGCATAAGGACACAACCAAGTCCTTTATTTGAAGCATCACTATAAATAACAAACCTGTCATTCCTCGATGGTAGAGTCAATATTGGATCATTGACTAATATTCTCTTCAATTATTCAAAACATTATTCACAATCTTTTGTCCAAACAAATTTAACCCCTTTACGTGTGAGCTTCGTTAGAGGGTTAGCAAGTCGGGCAAAATTCTATACGAAACACCGATAAAAACCTGCTAAGCCAATAAAACTACGTACCTCAGTTATGTTTGTTGACATAGGCCATTCTTGGATTGCCTTTTTCTTTGCAATATCAAATAGGATTCCATCCTTAGAGAAACTGTGGCCTAGAAAAGAAACTGACTGAAGCTAGAATTTGCACTTTCTAAACTTCCCATATAATTTATTTCTTCTATGAGTTTTCAGAATAGTTCTCAAATGATCCTCATGGTCTTCATAGATTTTTTCGTATATCAGGATATCATCGATGAATACCACAACAAAGTTAACAAGATGTTCCTTGAAAACTATATTCATTAAATCCATGAAAACAGACGGTGCATTTTTCAGTCCCAAAGGCATCACTATAAACTCATAATTCCCATACCGGGTTTGAAATGTTGTCGTCAGAATATCTTCCTTCCTCACACGTAGTTGATGATATCCGGATCAAAGGTCAAACATCAAAAATTATTGAGCTCCATGAAGTTGGTCAAATAAATCATCAATCTGGGGTAGAGGATACTTATTTTTATTGTAATAGGATTGATTTCCCTGTAATTAATGCAAAGCCTCATGGATCCATCTTTTTTCTCGACAAAGAGGATAGGGGATCCCCATGGAGAAACACTAGGTCGAATAAATCCTTTTTCACTCAAATTCTCTAGTTGTTTCTTTAGGTCTACTAATTCCAAAGTGGCCATTCCATAGGGAGTCTTTGATATAGGTCTTTCATCAGGAATTAAATCAATAGATAACTCAACTTCCTGCTCTGGAGTATGTCCAGGTAAATCCTTTGGAAATACATCAATGTACTCATTCACTATGTGAACATCTTCAATTTGAAGATTTATTTTCTCTCCCATAGATATTGGTTTATCTTCCTCTCCAATTATTTCATTCAATATAGCTAATGGGGGTGGTTCTAGATAAGAATCATGTGGCGAAGTTTTTCCCCTAAAGACAGGGGATTCTACACCATTTTCAAAAATTGTAACTTCCTTTTTCTTGCAATAAATCCTCGTACATAATTTGTTTTCCAATCCATACTGAGAATTATATCAAATTTAGTCATTGGTATGATGATAAGGATATAAACTAAAGGACATTTTTGGTTTTTGGAGGGGGACTAGTCGACATGCCTTTGTTGTAATGATACGTCCCATGAGAGTTTTGACTGAAAACTCCTTTCTTAAATCAAATTGAACATATATAATTTTCTTGGAAAAATGAGATGATATAAATGAATGTGATGATCCAGAATCAAATAAACTCTTGGATAAGTTTGAGGAAACAATTAGAGTACCTTCCACCACCTCACTAGGAACATCAACCTCTGTGGTTGTAATCGCATAGGCTCTCCCTTGCTCTCTTGGATTTTTCTGAGGCATGTTTCCTTGGAGCTTAGGACACTCATTTGTATAGTGTCCCATCTCTTTTCAATTGTAGCATTGAATATCATTAAATTGTTTCTTCCCCTTCCATTCATCAGATCGATGACCCTTTTCTCTGTAGTTATAGAAGACTCTCATGCCTTTCAAGCATTTTCGAGATGATTCGTTCTACAGTTCTCGCATAATGGGAAACTATTTGTTCCCTTGCTCTTCTTTGGTGCTTCTCATTTTCCTTTGTTATCAGAGTGACACTTCTTATATTGGTTTGGTTTGAAAATATTTGATCTAGAAAATTTATTCTTTATTTTGATGGCACTTGATACAATTTCATCATATGATGAAAATTATTGAGAAGTCAGTGCCCTTAGACGACTTGGTTTAAGACCTTCAAAGAAATGATCAATCTTGTCCACTGAGTCACTTACATAATCCACGACATACTTGGCCAGCCTTGTAAAGGTAGCATCATATTATGCAAGACTGTCTTCTTCCCTTTGTTTCAGGCCAAGGAATTTCCTCTTCATTTCAGTTCATTGCTCATGAGGGAAATATTTTTCGAAGAATATTTCTTTAAAAGTCCTCCATTCCATATCCTCTATCTCTTCTTCCACCATGTAATTTTGAATCAGGGACCACCATTGATTTGTGTCGCCCATGAGACAATATACTACAAGTACTACCATTTCATTTTCATAGAATTTTAAGTCCATGAATATATTTTCAAGGGACTTGATCCATTGCTCAGCAACCACTGGATTAGTAGTCCTAATGAAGGATGGTGGATTCTGCCACATTAAACGATCCAATAGTGGTGTTGAATGGTTATTCGTTACAACTTGAGTAAGTGGTCCCAATATGGTCATGATCTGATCTGCTCCGACATTACCTGTGTTGACTTGCTCAGTAGAGAGATCCCTACCTTGCCCACGAGTATTGATTCCCCTTATTCAATTAGACACCATTTCTAAATAATGGGATATAATAGATTAGTTTATTAATCTCAAATAGAAAATCACTCAACAAAGATTGAAATTCTATGCAGAGATAATCTTATAAAAAGGGTTCCTCTGAGGAAAAATCTACATTAACTCCATCATAATGAATTGTAAAAAATATATGAATTATCCTAAGAATATCCCTCAGGATTTTCGTAACCAAGAGTGCAGCAAGGCCTGTTGTCTTTCACCAGTTCATGTTCGAGTCCAGCTCAAAGCGGTTTTTTCGGGTTTTACCCCTAGATACATCTATGCCAGAGCCATCTCTATCTGCTCATATCCAGAAAAGGACGTATTGCTTAAAATATCCACATAATATATTCCTTACCAAAATACCAGGACGTTCTTGTATGTTAATCCTCAGATACTACCATAGGGCTTTGTTCCCTACTATACATTTCATACTCTAGTTTCCAAGTTTTCTACTAAACTTCCTCTAATACAAACTGTAACAACCCGACCCCTCTAGCATGGAGCTGGTGCATTACTTGTGATATTGGCATAGTTAGAAAGAATGAAAATCCTGAAATAATGATCATTTTAGTAGTATTTAAGAAACTAGATACATAGATGTTACTCAAATTACACTGGAAATGTTTACAAAATACAATACATAACAAAAACTAAAAACGACATCCCCAGGAACTCAATAAAAGATATTCTCTACATTACATGTTTAAGGTATACAATGAAAGTGGTGAGCTCAAACACTCAGTAAGGGTTACAAATAGTGGAATCATGAGTAAAATAATAAGTGAATCACAATCAATCTTACATAATCAATATGGCATAGTAAATAAATGAATAACTAATGCCATTAATAAACTGAGAATGAAACATTATCCATAGATTTTGTCATAGTGAAAAACTCATGGATAATAATAATAACTATTAGGAATAAAGAGAATTATTATTTATTGGATGTCATTTATTTGGAACATGAAACCATAATCCCGTTAAAACGGCTTAGTTCTGTGGGTAAAAACCTGTCTGATTTTTGGAAACAAACTCGAAGGGTTTGTCGCCAAACTCTTTTGTCTCATGAGACCTACCGAAGCATCGAGGGGCTGTAGCGGGACCCACCCACCACTATATTTCCAAATAATTATTTATAAATTTACTCAATACAAGAGAAATATTCCTTTTCAATATCCATAAAGAGTAGAGTATACGGATTCCTCAATATTTCCATAATTAAAATAACTTTCCAAATAAACACTGTATGTAAAATGGTATACGGTTTAGACAAAAAACATAGCCATGACATGAGATTAGGGATATTTTATATAAATATAATTTCAAATGAAAAGTGATCTCAAATGGGAAGTAGGTACACCACATAAGTATTATTAGGTGCACAATACAAAGATAGTCACAACGAAAACAGCAGCTGAGACAATGTCCCTTACCACAATGTAATCAGTCGAACCGGATGACCAGAACAAAATAACCATCAAGTGGATCATTGAATAACATGAATATAAACAGAATCATGTTATTATATTTTAAATTGAAGTACACATATACCAAATATAAATAATAATTGGCAAACAATGGAAATCTCAGAGAAATGAAAGTGAGATGAGAAACCCCTTACCTTATGATCGAGTGTGTTCTTAATTTGTTTTAATGTCCTGAATAATCAAATTTATCTTCATTAATTAATATGTACAGAACCTCCTATGCATGTAATTTATTTTTTATAACCTTATTAGGTTCATTCATGGACCTTTCTATGAGTTCAATTGGTTCAATTTTCATGTTTTGGAAGCATTTTCTCCCTTGGTTTTCATGGTTCGGTTACTTGTTTCCATGAATGGAAGTTCATTTGAAACATGGTTAAACATCCAAAATTGTTAATACATATTATTAAAGAAATTCTGGATAAATAAATGATCTTATAATGATTTTGTGTTATATACCATGATGATGATTCCTTAGTTAAAACATTAATGATGTTCGTTTAGATCATTTTAGTGGTTCTTTGATAATAACAACCTCATTTTGTTTTATAAATTAGAACCATGAGTACCAAAGAATTACAGAACCATGGGTGGTTAATAAAACATATATTATATCATGGTTCAACCATATAAATGGTTTCATGACTACACTTGAAATAATTAATGCAAATTTAAATCACATCGTCTACGATGTCGGTAATTCAACACATCACGGACATTGTTTTTAATTCCATGAACAATTGGGGGGAAAAGAATAATATTGATGATTAATTTCTCATGAACATGAGAACATCCATAATATAAAATATTCTTTAGATTTCATTCTTCATGGGTAGGAAGAGATGAGGAAAAAATAAAAAAAATAACTCAAAATAAGAGAATAATTTTGAAATCGCTTACAAAAATTCGGCACCCTAACGGCTACGCAACGTGGTTTTAGAAAATATTAAAATGAGAGGGTACAAGGGTAACCTATCCAGAAATTAATCATAATATAGAGTACATAAATAATAATAATAAAAATAAGAACCTGGTATGGAATCTTGAATGATAAACCACATAAAAGAGAACCTGAAAGGAAAAAAGAAAGAAATTGAGAATTTTCTTACCTTGTAGAGTAACCATTAGAACATGAAAGTTGGGACCCTAGGGGTTTGAGAAAACCTTGGTAGGACTACTATGATGTTAAGGAGGCTATATATTAGTTTATTTAGAATTGGGAATGAATTAAATGAAGGGAAGAGTTGGTATTTAAAAAATTGAGGGATTATTTTAATAATTTCCAAGGGACACCTCATGGGTGGTATTTACAAAATCATGGGCTTGCCCATGATATTTTCCCATGTTTAAAGCCACTTGGGACACCTAAAATCTTATTTAACTATACAGAAGTTGACCAGATTTATGACATCATTATTACATCATTAATGATGTCATAAACACAGTGAAACTAAAAACTGTAATTTTTACCATTCACTGAAAAGACAACTGTTTCATAAAAATTCCCAAAATTCACCCTAACCATTTTTAGATGTGTCGAATTCAAAAGTGAAATCCATTTTTCAAAAATAATTTTCTAAATATTATTATTTTAATTTTTAAATATATTCATAGTTAATTCTAAAAATAACAATCTTAATGTGAAATTAGTTTTATTTCTCATTGACAAACTAATTAAGATATCATTATCCTATTGTTTTATGAAAATAAAATAATATTATTATTTACTATTAATAAGGGTCATATTACTATTCATATTACTATTCATATTACTATTCATATTACTATTTATATTACTATTCATATGGGTATGTTACTATTCACTAAAAATAATGTTTGTTCTATTAGACACCAAATGACTAACTGAACACAACTCTAGATGGCCATTTTTTGAAATTCAAAATATAGAAGAGGAAAAGTTGTGTTTAATGGATAGATTATAAAATTTCATTCTATATTTAATTTCAAAACCTTGGGGTGTTACTAGACCGGTTGACCAAGTTGATCATTGGAGGGTCAATCGATAGGAGGAAGATGGCAAGTGGGAAATGGCGCTTCATGCATTCCAGCGGCAGACTTTGATAAAGTACGAGGGAAGTGTATCATACATGGAATCATAGAGTTGGCTCAAGGATATGGTGATCACTTTCGTCTTGATTTGATCTCCTACAAAGTATTGGGTTCCTCTTGAATTCAGGCAAATATGAGGAGTAGTTCATTAGTGATGGATTCTTTAACTCGGGGAGAGGATGGAAATGGAGGTCTCGTGGCTAACTTTGAAAGGGAGTACTGGGTGGAATTCATTTCTTCTATGATGATGGTTGAGAAGAGGAAGGAGATACTCTCCCTTCAGTAGGGTATTATGACGATGAGGGAAATGGGAATCAATTTCCAATATCTCTAGCGCTTCGCACTAGATCTCTTTTCGGATGAGGAGTCCCGAGAAAAACTCCTAGAGGAGGCACTCCGACCTTCTCTCATGTATTATGTAACTCCTTTCACTCAACCGAAATACATAGAATCTCAGAAAAAGATAGATGTAGTGGAAATATGCACATTCTAGGAGGTGTTCTATGAGAGGGGATCCTACCAAGTTCATAAAAGGAGAAACCCATCTATATGAGGTCTCTGACATCAAGACCATCCAAGTTTTAGCTAGTAGGAAGTAGGCCCTAACAGTTCTAGTTTCGATCTCCGGGTCCCTGCCCGTTCTCTATGGGTCTGGGACCGAGGTTATTTGTCTGTGGAGGCCATGGAAATCTTCCTAACCAGTGACCAGTTTGAGCATCATACAATGGGGGTTGGTAGGTTCAGAACACTCCTCAGCAGTAGCAATTTCTAGTCATGCCCTTCTAGAAGCAGGTGTAGTGAGCTCCCAATCCACTAAGGGTAGACAATTCTAGGGGAGGCGACAACATGGAACTCCTTAGGGACATCTACTGGGGTTTGGATGGAGAGGCGATCAACCATATTGAGGGACATGATTTGGGAATGGGAAGTTTCAAACAATTAAGGTAGTAGTTCCAGTGGGGCCAGAGGTTGTTCGAGGTAAAATCAGTCTATTTTGTACTCTTTTGTGTGATTTATTTAATTCAGTAGCCTCACACTCATTTGTTTCACCCAGTCCATCCCATAATCTGGGACTGTATGTAGAGATAATTTCCATTCCCATGGTGTTGAGTATACCAGTTAGAGGTTAGAACAGTCTATTTGATGTATATCAAGAATGTAGATTGTTGTTGGGGAAACATCAGTCCAGTGGGTATCTTCTCATACTACATATGCATCCATACGATGTCATCCAAGACATCGACTTGTTGTTTTTTGTGAATACTTTTACTTCCCACTTTCAAAGAAAGGTCGTGTTCTTAGATATGGGCAGACAGTGCGTAGCTTTGGTTTGAAATATGAGTTTGCATGAGGGCAGCCGACATGTGGAGCCTCTTCTTTCTTTGTTAGTCGATATGTCAATGGAATCAATAGATATAGAGATGGTGGAAGTTTTCAGGGTTGTTAGTGAGTTCCTGGATTTCCTCCCATAAGAGGTTGTGACTCTACCCCCTCGATGTAACATTGAGTTTGGGATAGACTTTCAACCTAGTGACCATCAGATTTCAATGGATCCCTATTGGATGGTGCCTTCTGAGTTTTAGGAGTTGTAGATTTAGGTTAGGACCTCATGAAAAGGGGTATTATATTTCCAATTTTGTTTTCGTGGGATGATCCAGTCTTATTCGTGAAGAAGACGGATGGTGGTCTTAGACTGTGAATAGAATACTAGAGACTGAATTAGGTGGCAATCAAGATCTGTTAACCCCTTTCGAGAATCGACGATCTTTTCAACTAGTAAAAGGGGAGATGTGGGTTATCTAAGATCGACCTATAGTGTGAATACCAGCTATTGAGGGAAAAGGAGGGTGACATCGTGAAGACTACATTCAAGTGCATGTATGGGTACTTCATGTTCGTGGTCATGACCTTCAATGTCATTAATGCACCATCCATGTTCATGGGACTCATGAACTCTATTTTTCATGAGTACCTAGACCGGATCGTCATCGTGTTCATCGATGATATCCCGATCTACTCAAGGTTAGAGGAGGAGCATATTGGGCTTCTGAGGACTGTCTAGGAGGTCCTCCAGCACAGCCAGCACTACAAAAAGTTCCCAAGAGAATGTTCTTGATGCGATAGGTGCACTTCCTCATACACATGGTGTCTCTACAAGGAATAGTGGTAGAACCATCAATGGTTGAAGCGGTTATTTCTTGGGTATCACCCAAAAATGTGGTGTAGGTTCATAGCTATTGGGTATGAAAGGATATTACTAGAGATTCATACCCAACTTCTATGATGTTGAACCTCCATTGAATGATTTTACCAGAAAAGATTAGGCCTTTGTGTGGAGTGAGCAGTGTCAGAAAGATTTCAGTTATCTAAATGGGATACTGGTCAGTACCGTATGTTTATATTTTTAGAAGAATGGGTGATGTTCGAGGTGTTTTGTGACTCTATCATCCTAGTCTTGGTATTTATTCTAATGCAACATCAAGTAGTAATCTCTTATGGGTATAGGGAATTATGTCATCACAAACATAATTATTCCCCTCATGATCTAGATCATGAAGAATTCATGTTCGTTCTAAAGTTGGGAAGGAATTACCTCATCTAGGAGTGCTTTGTGTTCTTCACAGATCATAAGATCTTGAGGTTTATCTTTTCTCAATGAGACCTGAACTTGCGGTAGAAAATTTGGATGGAGTTACTCCAATCATAGGGAATCGAGATCTATTATATCCAAATAAATGGGAATTTCGTGGTCGATTCCTTGAGAAAGAAGTCATGGAAGGAGGTAGTTTGTGAATCCATGAATGATTGGAAGGAAATGTTGGAGTTGTCCTCTTTATTTCTGGATACTGGGGAGGATATTGGTAGAGGCTATCTATTATAGATAATAGTACATTCCTCCTTGGTGTGATGGGTAGAGGAGTCCCAGTGAGGAGATTCAGAGACTGAGGTGATGTGTGATCGCATTGTCTATGTTGATGCTCCAGAAAGATGATCATAGGATAATCAAAATAATATGTTGTTCTATGGGAAGTTGTTTGTACCATTGCAAATGTGTGTGGGAGTTCTTTGTGAGATATATAGATCACCCATGGTGGTGGATCCAGGAGTCTCTCTGATGTACTGATTCCAGAGGGTACAATTTTTGTGGCTCGGGGAGAAGCGGGAAGTGGCGGAGTTTATGGCAAAATTCCTAGTGTGTTAGCAGGTGAAGGATGAGAACTGTGTTCCCATCATTTTTTTTCTAGCCCTTGGATGTTTCCGAGTAGAGGTGTGATGAAATCTCAATGGATTTCATCATAGGTTTAACTAGATCTCAGGGAGTGTGTGATTCCCTTTGGGTATCAGTGGACCAGTTGACGAAGATATCTCACTTCCTAGAAATCAAGGAGTCGAGCACAATTGATTCCATAACATAGAGATATGTAAGAGATGTGGTGAAACAACATAGAGTTCCAAGATCCGTTGTCTTGGATCAAGATTCATTGTTTACCTCACAAGTCTGGAGTGAATTTCATTATCCTTTTGGCACCCAGCTATGTCACTGAACTGCTTTCCATAATCAGATGGATGGGAAGATAAGGAGGACCATCTAGCCATACGAGGACATGTTGTGGGCATGAGTCTTGGATATCAGAGGATCGTGGGTACCACACTTAGCCCTGATAGAGTTTGAATAAAATAATTACTATAAATAAACCATTTTCCAAACACCATTCAAGGCCTTTTATGGAATACCTTTTTTTCACTGGTCTTATAGACAAAGGTAGGAGAAGCATCCATTTTGTGACCAGAAGTAATGAAAAGAATGATGAAGAAGTTTTACCATGTACGTGAGGGAATGAATGTGTCTTAGGACGGGAAAAACTAATATGATGATTATAGGAGGTGGCCTTCGGAGTTCGAGTTTGGGGACCAAATGATTTTATAGTCACCCCTCAACATGGACATTAGAGGATTAGTAGAAGAAGAAAGAATTATCGTAGGTTCAACAGACCTTTCGAGGTGGTGGGATGAGTTGGTGAGGTGGAATATCTGTTGGTGTTTCCACCGCCGTTGGAGAGGATCCCTGATCAATTTCATTTCTCTCTGCTCTATCGGTATCTACACGATGACTCCCACATCCAAGACTTGAGAGAGATAGACGTAGAAGATGACTCTATGTTTGTGGAGCGGCCGGTAAGAATCGAGGATGGTGAGGAGAAGGTTTTGTGTGTACAGAAAATTCCTTTAGATAATGTGTTCAGGATACATGGTGTCCTTGAGGAGAGTACTAGGGAATGGGAGGCACATATTCATGCCTAGTACCTGGAGCTATTTTTGAGTTTTGTTTTCATGTTTTACTTTTCTTCTTCGTTTCATGGTGTATTGTCTAATCTCACTTACTCTATGATAAGTTATTTTCCTTGTTCTCTAATTTTGGGAGAAAATTTTTAAATATAGGGAGGTGAGAACCTGATCCCTAATGAAGACACAATAATGTGGACATGATTAAACCTGTGCGGGTGAGGCAATGCTTCCCAAGTGGATAGTATCTTGACATTCAGGAATGAGCTCTCAAATCCATGGTCATGGATGTTGTAACCTTTGGTGTTTGTGTGGTTATTTGAGGAAGTGGAGTGGTAGTGTTTTTATAGTTGTTAAGGAGAGAGGTGACAGGGAGTTGTCCTAGGATGTCGATGTTTTCACCCCATCTTTAGAATAAAATAAGGTGGCTTACTTCTAATACTTATCTTAAGGGATGGTTTTTTGGACCCACTTTATTCTGGGATATTTTTTAAATTCTCGGGAGTGGGAATAGTTCAAGAGGTATATGATGTAATAACAAAGATTTACCTAGTCCATTCTTTTGGGAAAATCTAGTGTTTGAGGTGTTCTAGGAGCTGTTGGTGGCTCACATCAATAGTTTTCCAAATTTCCAGTTTTCTATCAGTATGTTAGTGGGTCGGCATGTAAGTGTGCCAGCATTTCAGTGCGTAGATATGTTAGCTCATCGGCATGTCAGGGAGTCGGTGGTTTGAGGCGCCAGTGAGTAAGGGGAATCTATATATGTGAGTTAAGGCTATCAGTATCAGTGAGTCAGGGGTGTCGTTATCGATGAGTGAGTCGTCAATAAGTCATTGGGTCGGTATCTTAGCATTTCTGGATCAACATCGGTAGGTCGTATTGGTAGCTCGTTATTCAGTGGCTCAAAATTAGTAGGTTGGGTTGGTAGATCACCCGTTAGTGGATCATCATTGGTAGGTCGTGTCAGTAGCTCACCCATTGGTGGCTCAACATCGATTACTCACCCCTCGAAGACAAAAATGTTGTTTTCCTAGTTTTTTCAAGTTTCCTAGTTTCGCCCCTCTTATGTTTTATTTGAAATAAACCACGTTTAAATCCTTTTTCAGAGAGTTTTTAATAATGTATCAAAGGTTATTGATTATATCTTCAATTATCCTAACATCTTACGGGATTTGGGATACCCAGACCACGTGATGTTGACCACGATCCAATAATAATTTCTCTTAAAACTGTACTTCTATTAAAATAATATTCAACACTTCAAGGTCTGGATCTTCCCTTCATTGTGTGTTTTCCATTTCTCTTTTTTGTTCCTATATATTTCCTCACTAAACGATTCGTGCACCAATTCTAGATATCTCTGGGTCAGTTTTCTTGGAGTTCTTTTTTGCAGCTCATGCGACCCCTATTCTTGGTACAATGAGGAACTTCGATCCTTTGATCATCTGGTAGGGATTCCATATGTCTCTCTTTAATTCTGCATCATGTGGGGTTGGTGTACTAATGACTCCTTATGATAAATGAATAAAAAAATTTCATAAAATGATAAATAAACAAGAAGTAAATATGATAAATAGATAACAAGGGTAAATAAAATAATGGGTAGGGAGTGGTTTGATGTTGATTGCCTCTTTTATTTGTTATCTTTGGTTGTTTTATTGATTATTATGACTGTATACCTCTTGAAAATCGTGGTATTTGGTTGTATTTTCTTATGATCTAGTGATGTTCTAATTTTTTTGGATGCTTTGATAAATGCTTATGATACAAAAACTATTAAACCATGTATACTTAGATAAATAATAGATTCTCTAGGACCAAACCTATTGTGTGAACACTGTGGTTATAATTATGTATAATTAAAGAACTTTTTATAGTTAAATCAGAATATATATACACAACATGTCTCTGGGTTTGGCTGAGTGCTCTTTTCTATTAATTTGTGTATCATTCTGTGAGTTGTGTGGTGATTTTGTTAGGAGAATGGGTGTGGGTACAAGGTTGGACAAAGGAGTTGGTTCCTCAAGAAGGGGGTGGTATGAGTGTGAAATGAGGTTGTGGTTAATAGTAGGTTTTGTGGTATTTGTGTGTGTGGTAGTACATGGGGTGTGTGTTCGTATCTCAATCTGTGAAATTGATTGATTGTTAAACGAATGAACTTGTAGGCCGTTGAACTGCCTTTGTTTGTGTCGTGGTCATCAAATGACATTGGGTAGTGGGTCTGCTGTGTGGTTATGAACTTGTATACAGTGGGAATAAATATAGGAACTGTTGGGTAGTGGGTATGTAGATCTAGGATATGAGATAAATATTTTTTGGTATAATTTTAAAGAATGGATGTTGGAAATTAATGAACCGGTGTCTAGGAAGATTTGGGGTTTTATGTAGTGGATAGTAAATATTGTTTTGTGTTGTTGTCCCGTGGGACTGTAGTGTGGTTTGGATTTTTTTTATTAGCATGGTTGTGGTTGGTAATTTCCATGTAGTTAAGGAATAAATTACAGTGAATCCATTAAGTAAATAAATGACATGTAGTTAAGTAAAAAGGGGGTTGCGTATGTGTGGTTGTGAATATAGAGGTAACAATGAAAGTTATTTTCAGAGGGTAGGTTGGTGGTTAAAAAACCCATAGATTGGGCTGAGTGTTTTCTTATATATATGTATAAATTCTAGTTCCTTGTAATTTTCATACACACCCCACCGTTGTTGAGAACCATGGGATGAAAACCCCCCTTTTCGGGGGGATGTATTTCTGAACATCTTGGTGGGAGGATGGATAGTTGGTTACTTACATTCTTCCTCACACCCTCCTCCAGTTTCTTACCACTCAAGTGTATCCAATCAGGCTGTAATGGCTTGAGGCTTACCATATCCCAATATTCTTAGAGAAAGGGTTTTTTTTTTGGATGAGAGGCCTATGTGTTTGTCGTCCAGGTTTGTTTTCCTAAGTATCTTTTGGATGAGGCCCAGGTGTCTTCCGGTGAGAGACATGGTTGTTGTGGCCCAGTTGTCTGCGGGCGGTATTCTCTGTGGTTTAAGGCCTTGGTGTCTATAGGAGGTTTGTGAAAGTGGGATTGCGTATGGGAATAATGGTATCATCAAGACATTATTCATTAGGTATGAGTAGTTAACCAGTGGGAAAGTGGAGTGGGGAACCCAAATATCGATGTTCTTATACTACTACTTTACTTGACATGCATTATTTAGAGATTGTTCCTTGGTGAGGTTGGGTAGGGTATTATTCCTTAGTAGGTGCTTTGAGGTTATACTATATTCTCATAGGGACATTAGTATGTTCCCTCAGTTTAGAGTGGGAGGATTTAGTTTTCCTACTAGGTATACTTGTATACTCACCCTACGTATATAAAACGGTATTCAAGTTTCTAGGAGGACATCAAGAAATTTTTTGGACATTACTAGAATGGGTGTCAGGATAGGTTGTTATTTCAAATTAGTTATATTTATTTTGTTACTATTAGATGGCATTTTTATGTATCTTTCATCATCATTATTATTGAACATTCATGCCAGAAATAGATTTTGGCTTTAATTTTACTTTTTCTTATTAGAGTTTCTTGGGGTTTACCATCTTATCTCCCAATCCTGGTCTATAAAAAGGGTAATTACTTCAAAATTACATGATATTATATACTCTTGGTTCTAGTATTGATTTTGGGTCCTATCGAAGTTGGGACTCGGGGGTCTTTATCTCTCCTTCAACTTGAGAAAGGAAGGGAGTGGCAATTTGTTGTCCCTTCCCTCATCTTGAAAAAGACAGGTCATAAAAAAATGGTATCAGAGGGAGGTTTCCATGAGTTTAGATATATGATACTTTTCAGAGTTAGGAACAATGAGGATTTCATGGTATGATAGGGAATAAGTGTTAGGAAATCATGTAATGTCAAAATAGGCTAGGGAAGACGAGATAGAAAATGACATTTTAGGGGGGGCCATGATCTGATGCAAGGACTCAGAACATACTGAATGACCAAGTGAGGCTACACCGATTGTAGGGTATAGACCCTAAGAAAGGTACATGCATCATAATGAAATTTTTTCTTGTGTGTATTTGTGTTTTTGTGGGAACTTAAAATAAATGAGGAGCTAAACAATTAAAAGAAATTTTCCACACTACTCAGGTTTAAGAGTTCCTTGCTTACATTTTTCAGCTATGAAACCCAGACACTGCCCCCATGTGGTACGAGCAGTTGAGGCTAGACAGGTTGAATTAGTTGATCATCAGAGGTCCGATCGAGAGGAGGAAGATGACCAGTGGAAGAAGAAACTTCGTGGCTTCCAGCGGTAGACTTTGGGAAAGTACAAGGACATCGTCTCAAACATGGAAACAGAGAGGTGGCTCGAGAATATTTTGATCACATTCAGCTTGATCTGAGCTCCAAAAAGTAGTAGGATCCTATGGAATTGAGCTAAATATATGGAGTGGTTTGTTAGTGATGGATTCTTTAACTCGGGGAGTGAAAGGAAACCGAGCTCTCATGGGCGGACATTGAAAGGTAGTTACAGGTGGAATTCGGTTCTTCTATGATGAACATTTCCAAGAGGCAGGAGATACTCTCCCTATATTAGGGGAGTATAATGACTATGGAAATGTTCATCAAGTTCAAATATCTCCTTTTCTTCGTACTAGATCTCTTCCCATGTGAGGAGTCTCGAGCAAGATTCCTAGAGGAGGCACTCTAACCTTCTCTCTAGTGTGTTGTAACTCCATTCACTCTACCGACAAAATTAGAAGCTCAGAAGAAGGATGAGTTAGTTTAATGATTTACATGCTAGGAGGTGTGTTGTGAGAGGGGTGAATACAACATTCATTAAAGGGAAAAGATGTCAGTATGAGGTCTCCTGCATCAGGACCATTCAGGTTTTAGCTAGTAAGAAGTAGGCCCCAGCAGTTCCAATTTCGATCTCTGGGTCCTCTCTCATTCCCTCTGGGTCTAGGACCGAGGTTATTTTTATATGGAGGCCATGAAAATATTTGGAAACAGTGACCAATTTGAGCACCGTACATTGGTGGTGGTCAGGTTCAGAACCCACCTCAGTAGAATCAGTTGTTGGTCTGGCCTTTCTAGAAGCAGGTGCGGTGAGCTCCCCCTCCACCGAGGGTAGACAGTGCTGGGGGAGGCTGACCACATGAAACTCCTCAGGGAACTCTACCAGGGTGTGTTTGGGGAGGAGATTGATAAAAGTTATGGATAATAGATGGGCGTGGGATGTTTCACACTGCAGAGGTAGCAGTTCCAGTGGGTCCATAGGTTGTGCGATGTACAATCAGTCAGTTTTGTACTCTTTTGTGTGATTTTTTAATTTAGTAGCTTCGCACTAATTTTTTTCCACCCATTATAGAAAATAATATGGGACTAGATGTAGAGATACTACTCATTCCATAGGTTTTGAGTATACTCGTTAGATTTCAGACCAGTCTGTTTAATGTATATCTAGAATGTAGATTGATGTTGGGCCAACATTAATCCAGTGGGGATCTTGTACTACTATATATGCAACCATACGATGTCATCCTAGGCATTGAATGGTTGTTTTTTGTGCATTATATTATTTTTTACTTTCATATAAGGTTTTTTCATAGATATTGGTGGCATGTACATAACTTTCATTGGAAATAAGAGTTTTCAGAAGGGCAGCTGGCGTGTGGAGCCTCTTCATTCCTTATTAGTTGATCTGTCAGTGAAATCAATAGATACAGAGATGGTAGAAGTTTCATAAGTAGTTAGTGAGTTCCTGGATGTCTTCTTTTAATAGGTTTTGACTCTACCCCCTCGACATAACATTGATTTTGGGATATAATTGAAACATAGTGCACTTTCGATTTCAATGGATCTTTATTGAATGGCACCTTCTAAGTTGTAGGAGTTGTAGATTTAGGTTGAAGAACACATGAAGAAGGGTTTTATCTTTCCATGTGTGTTATTGTGGGGTGATCTAGTATTGTTTTCAAAGAATACGAATGGTGGTCTAAGACTGTGCATAGAATACCGGAGACTAAATCAGGTGAAAATCAAGAACTGTTAACCCCTTATGAGAATCGACGACCTTTTAGACTAGTTAAAGGGGGCAGGTTTTTTCTCTAAGATTGACCTACGGTCTGAATACCAACAATTTTGGGAAAAGGAGGGTGACATCCTGAAGACTTCTTTTAGGTGCAGGAATGGGAAATTCATGTTCATGGTCTTGACCTACAGTGTCATGAATGCACCATCCATGTTCATGGGACTAATGAACTCTATTTTCCTTGAGTACCCTGACCAGCTTGTCATTGTGTTCATCGATGATATGTTGATCTACTCAAGGTCATAGGAGGAGCACATGAGGCATCTGAGGACTGTCTTATATGTCTTCCAGCACAACCATCACTACAAAATGTTTCCCAAGCGAATGTTCCTGATGTGAGAGGTGCACTTCCTCATACATGTAGTGTCTCATAAAAGGATAGTGGTGGACTCATCAATGGTTGAAGTGGTTATTTCTTGGGTATCACCTAAGAATGTGGTGGATGTTCATAGTTTCATGGGTCTGAAAGGATATTACCAGAGTTTCATACCTGACTTCTCTCAAGTTTCAGCTCCCTTGAATGGTTTGACTATAAAATCCTAGGCCTTCATGTGGAGTGAGTAGTTTTAGGAAGATTTAAACTATTTGAAAAGGAAATAGTTCAGTTCCACTATTCTTAGATTTATGAATGAAGGTGTGAGGTTTGAGTTGTTTTGTGATACTCACATAATAATCTTGGGATGTGTGTTGATGTATTGGTGAGGAGTAATCTCTTGTGATTCTTGTAAATTACATCATCACAAACATAATTATTCCACTCATGATCTATATCTTGCGGCATTCATGTTCATTCTAATGTTGTCGCAACATTACCTCATTAAGGAGCTATTTGTTGTCTTCACGGATCATAAGAGCGTGGGGTAGATCTTTTCCCAATGAGACATGAACTAGCAGCATCAAAGTTTGATAGTGTTCCTCCAGGATTATGACTTTGATATCTCTTACACCATAATAAAGGGGAATGTGGTGGCCGATTCCTTGAGAAATAAGTCACGGAAGGAGGTAGTTTGTGAATACATCAATGCTTGGAAGTAAATAAAGGAGTTGTACTCTTTTTTCTTAGATAATGGGGAGGACAGTGGTAGAGGCTATATATTTCACATAACAGTCCAATCTTCCTTAGTGTGATGGGTAGAGGAGTCATTGTGGGGAGACTCATAGACTGAAGTGATGTGTGATCGTGTTGTCTAGGTTGATGCTCCAGAAGGATGATCGTAGGATAACCAGAATCGCATGGTGTTCTGTGGGAAGCTGTTTTTCCCAGTGTAAATGCATGAGGGAGTTATTTGGGAGGTCTATAGCTCACCCTTGACAGTGCATCCAAGAGTCACTATTATGTATTGGAGCCTGAGGGTACAATTTTCATGGTTTGGGGTGAAGTGGGAAGTGGTAGAGTCTGTGGAAAGATGCCTAGTGTGTCAGCATGTGAAGAATGATCACTGTGTTCCCGGTGGTTTATTTCAGCCCTTGGATATTACTTGGTGGAAGTAGGATGACATCTCAATGGATTTCATCATTTTTTCCCCAGATCTCAGTTAGTGTGTGATGCCATTTAGGTAGCAGTGGATGATTGATGAAGTTATGTCACTTCCTAGCAATCAAGGAGTTGAGCGTAATTGATTCCATTTAATAGAGTTATGTAGGAAAAGAAGTACGGCTATATGGAGTTTCATGATCTATTATCTTGGATCAAGATTCATGGTTTACCTCACATGTCTAAAGGGGATTGCAGCATGATTTTGGCACCCACTTAGGCCATTTCACTACTTTCCACCCTCCGACAGATGGGAAGGCAGGGAGGACAATCTAGATGATGGAAGACATTTGGTGGGCATGTGTCTTGGACATCAAAGGATCATGGTTAAAATAGTTACCCCTAATGGAGTTTGACTAAAATAATAAGTATAAATATACCATTGGTATCAAACTGTTCAAGGCCTTGTAAGGAAGACCGTTTTATTCACTCTTATGGTGGACATAGGTAGAGGAAGCAGTCATTATTTGACCAGAAGTAGTTCAATGCATAATAGTGAAGGTTTAGCTTGTGCTTGAGGGGATGAAGGTGGCTCATGGATGGAATATTCCATATGAAGATCCTAGGAGTAGGCCTTCATAGTTTGAGGTTAGGGTCCAATTTTTGTAAGGTCACTTCTCGGCATGGAAATTGTTGAATTAGTAGAGTATGTAAGCATTATCATAGGTTCAACGGACTTTTCGAGGTGTTGGGATAAGTTGGAGAGGTGGCATATCAACTAGTGTTCCCACCACAGTTTGAGAGGATTCAAAATGTCTTTCATGTCTCTCAGCTCCATCGGTATCTACACAATGACTACCACATCCTAGACTTGGGAGAGTTGGATGTAGAGGATGCCACAATGTTAATGGAGAGACCTCTAAGGATCGAGGATTATGGGGAGAAGGTGTTGTTTGGACAGACAATTTCCTTAGATCATGTGTTATCAATGCATGGTGTCCTTGAGCAGAGTACATGGGAATGGGAGGCACATATGTGTGCCTAGTACCTAAAGCTATTTTGAGTTTTGTTTCTATGTTTTACTATTGTGCTTCATTTCACGATGTATTGTCTAACCTTGCTTACTTTATAATAACTTATTTTCCTTATTCTCTAGTTTTGTGTTCAATGTATTAACTATGGGGAGGGGAGAACCTAGTCCCAAATCAAGACGCATTAATGCAGATGTTATTAAACTTGTGCAGGTTAGACAGTGTCGCCCAAAGTGGATAGTATCATGACATTGAGGAAGGATCTCCCTAATACATGTGTATGGATGTTGTAACCCATAGTGTTTGTGTGGTTATGTGTGGAAGTGGAGCAGTAGTGTTTCTATAGTTTCTTAGGAGAGAGATGTCAATGATTTGTTCTGGGATGTCAAGGTTTTCATCCCATCATTAGAATAAAACAAGGTGGTTTACTCTTGAGTGTTATCTTAAGGGATGGTTGTTCGGACCCCCTTTCATCTAGGTTAGTTCTGAAATTCATGGGGAAGAGAATAATTTGAGAGGTATATGATGTAATAACCTATATTTCCCTAGGGAATTCCTTAGTAAAAAACAAGTGTTTGAGGTTTTCTGGGAGTTGTCAGTGGCTCGCTTCAAGAGTTTTCCAAATTTCCAGTTTTCTATTAGCATGTTAGTGGGTTGGCATGTCAATGTGCCCACATTTTAGTGCGTAGGAATGTTAGCGCATCGGCATGTTAGGGAATCCTTTGGTCTATGCACCAGTGAGTCATGAGCATCGTTATTAGTGAGTCAAGTGTTTCAGTATTAGTGAGTCAGGTGCATTGTTATTGGTGAGTCAGATGTCAGTAGGTCATCAGGTTGGTAGCTCAGTGTTTGTGGCAAAACATCGAAAGGTTGCATTGTTAGCTCATTCATTGGTGGCTCAGCATTGGTAGGTCGAGTTGGTAGCTCCCCAGTTAGTGGCTCATCATTGGTAGGTGACAAATGTATCTCACATGTTGGTGCCTCAACATCAGTTACTCACCCATTGATGACACATTTGCGGTTTTCTCAGTTTTTCTAGTTTTCTATTTTCGACCCTCTTATGTTTTATTTCACATAAACCATGTTTAAAGACAATTTTCAGGTGTTTTTAAGGGAGTTTCAAAGGGTATTGATTATATATTTTATTATCTTAATATCCCAAGTGATTTGGGATACCCTGACCAAGTGATCTTGTCTAGGATCTCATAATAATGTCATTAAAACCACTCATCTATTAAAATGGGATCCGACTCTTCTAGGTTAGGATCTTCCCTTACTTGTGTGTTTTCCATTTACCCCTAGTGTGCCTAGATCTTTCCTCATTATATGAGTCATGCACCTATTCTAGAGATCTCCTGGTTAGTTTTCTTGGATTTCTTCCCCGCAACTCATGTGTCCCATGTTCTTGGCACAAGGATGAACTTAGTTCTTTTGATCATCTGGTAGGGATTCCTTATGTCTCTCTTTAATTGTGCATCATGTGGGGTGGGTGTAATAATGACTCCTTGTGAGTAATGACTAAAAACATTTCCTAAAATGATAAAAAAAAGAAGTAAATATGATAAAGATATAATATGGGTAAATAAAATAATGGTTATGGAGTGGTTTGATGTTGATCTTCTATTTTATTTGTTATTATTGATTCTCTTATTGATTGTTATGACTGTATGCCTCCTGAAAATCATGATCATTGGTGGTATTTTCTTATGAACTATTGATGTTCTATTTTGTTTGGATGATTTGATAAATTGTAGTTATATGAAAAACTATTAAACCAAATATACTTGGATAAATAATAAATACTCTATGATCAAACCTATTCTGTGAACACCCCAGTTATAATTAAGTATAATTAAAGAACGTATTCTAGTAAAATCTGAATATATATACACATCATGTTTATAGGTGTGGATGAGTGTGGTGTTATATTAATTTGTGTAACATTTTGTGAGCTGTGTGGTGTTATTGTTGGGAGAATGGGTGTGGGTAAAAGGTTGGTCAAAGGATTTAGTTCCGTAATAAGGGGTGGTATGAGTGTCTAATAGGGTTGTGGTAAATAGTAGGTGTTGTGGGATTTATGTGTGGGGTAGTACAAGGGGTGAGTATTCGTATCCCAATCTTATAGATTGATTTATTGTGGTATATATGAACTTGTAGGCAGCTGCACTTCCTTTTTTGTGTTGTTGTCATCGATTGACATTGGGTAGGGGGTCTTCTATGTGGTTATGAACTTGTCTACAGTCGGACTGCATCTGAGAATTATTGGGTAGTGGGGATGTTGATCTGGGATACGAGAGAATTATTTTTTGGTATAATTATGAAGAATGGTTGTTGGAAATGACTGAACCGGTGTCTAGGATGATTGGGGGTTTACAAAGTATATAGTCAATAGAATACACTAAATCCATTAATTAAATAAATGACTTGTGGTTAAGTGAAAAGAGGGTTGGGTTTGTGTGGTTGTGCATATAGGGGTAGCAGTGAAAGTGATTGTGAGATGGAAGGTTGGTTGTTCAGAAAACCATAGGTTGTGATGAGTTCTTTATTATCTATGTATATAAATTATAGTTCCTTGTTATTGGTTTACACACACCACCCTTATTGAGAACCATGTGCCTAACACCCACATTTCTTGGGGGAGGTAGCCATTCCCAACATCCTGATGGGAGGATGGACGGATGGTTAGTGACTTTCTTCCTCATGCCCTCTTTTGGTTTCGTACTACTTGAGTGTATCCGGGAAGGATGTAATGGCATGAGTCTTACCATAGCCCAAGATCTTTTAGATAAGGGTTTGTTGTGGATGGGAGGCCTAGGTGTTTGCGGGCTAGGTTTGTTTTCCCAAGTATCTTCAGGATGAGGCTCAGGTGTCTTCAGGTGAAAGACGTGACTATTATGGCACATGTGTCTACAGGCGGGATTGTGTGTGGTTTGAGGCCCAGTTTTGTGCGGGCAGGTTGTGCAAGTGGGACTATGTTTGGGAAGAATGGTAGCGTCAAGATGTTATCCATTAGGGATGATCCGTTAACCAATGGGAAAGTGGTCTGGGGTACCCATATATCGATATTCTTATACTACTACTATACATGACTTTCATTATTTGGTGAGTGTGCCTTAGGGAGGCTGGGCTAGTTAGTATTCTTTAGTTGGTGCATTGAGGTTCTATTGTTTTCTCATGGGGACATTAGTATGTTCCCTCTCTTATGAACATGAAACTTTATTTCTTCTATTTAATATACATGTATACTCACTCTACGTATATAAAACTATTTTCATGTTTCTGGGAGGACTTTGAAGACCTTCATGGACTTTACTAGCCTGGGAATTGGGATTAGTTGTTATTGTTTCACAGCCTATTTTCTTTTTGTACTTTTCTTTGGTTTTTTATCGTATTATATATTATATTTACTTTTAAACATGCATGTGGAAATGGATTTTGGATTTACTTTTACTTGTGGTGTTTGGAGTTTCTTAGGATTTACTATCCTATCTCCATATCTTGTTGTATAAAAAGGACAATTAATTTTATATTATGTGATATTATATACCCTTTGTGCTATTTTCCGCTCTAGGTCCAATCAAAGGTGGGGCTCAAGGGTCATTATCTCTCCTTCAACTTGAGGATGGAAGGGAATTCCACTTTTTTGTCTGTGTACCTCATCTTGAATAAGGAGGGTCGTGATAGAAATAAATTGAAAAATAAATATGAAAATGGTTCCAAATAATGTAAATAATTATCATATTTTTTTAATTGAGGAATATAAAGGACATATGTGAGAAATTGGACTCGAGGTGTGGGGATTATTAACCCAATTTTCATTCCCTGGGTTGACCTTCTACTTCGTTGATTATTTCATGATAACATTATTTCTTATTAGTTTTTAATATATTCTTATATATTTAAATATTATTTATGTGGATTTAAATTGAATAAACATATCTCATTCAATTTATTAATTATTACATCAAATATATGATATTTATAAAGTACTTTATTTAAAAAAAATATCTTTTTAAAATTTACCTTTAAAATATCGTATTCTCAAATATTTATGTTTTTTAAAATGGTTTAAAAAAATAGTTTATAATTTTATTTTGTGATATTTTAATTTAATTGTGACTCATGATAAAAATTTTTAAAAAAATTGTTTTAAAGTGTTCTTTTTTGGTTTTCTAAATTTTTTTTGTGGCATTTCTTGAAAAAATATTAAAGGAATGTTTTTTTAATTTATACAGCATGAGCATATTTTTCCACCAAAATAATGATTTAATGATTTGATGATTACATTATATGTTTCCATGAATATTTTCAAAGAAAATGTTTTCTTTATGATTCATTCTAAGTTTCAATTTTAATAGAAATTTTTAAAAGAAAATGGTAATTTAAGACTTGAAAATTTTCCCATGTATTTTATGATGAAATGGTGAAATAATTTAAATATTTTATTCATAATATTTTAATTGAGAATTATCCAATGGGCTGGCCCAGATAGTGTTGGGTTAAACTATTAAAACTTCAATGATTGGGTGGCCTAGATAGATGGGGTGATCCCATCACATATTTTAGGATGGGGTGTATTATATAGCACATGGTTATCCAGAAATTGATTTGGGTGCACCTAGGTAGCACTCTAATTATTGGGTAATGATTATATTAGAGGTTAGAAAACTGGTTATTCTATTTAAATGTGGTTATAATGGTTTTTATGAAAGTTTCGCTCTATGTTTCCAAAAAGTTTTTTATTTTTCTTACTATGGGGTTTTAATGATATTTGTTGAGATAAAAGTTGTGTGGTTTTTTTGTTAAAATGGTATATTTAAATATCTCAAATAACTTTTAGATAAACGTAAATATTTTTTGACTTATCATTTTTTTTCAAAGTACTAATAGTTCCCTTTCAGTATTTTCCTTACTATGATTTTTTTGTTCTTATCCAATTTTTTTAAAAAAATAATATTTTTTTAAGGAAGTGTATGTAAAAGAATGAGGTCAATATCAAATTTCTGAAGATATGTCATCAAAGTAAAACAAGTTTTTTTCACAAGGGTATCATATGGTGGACTAATGGATACATAATATAAGTGTCCAAATTTATAGTATGGGTTTACTATGTAAGTGTTTTTCATAATTATTTAAAATTATAAACATTAAAGATATTTTTGATAGAAATAATGAAGACTATAATTTAAAATCACTATAATATATAATATTTATAATCATTTCCTAAAAAATTTATTTGTTCTATCACACAATATTTTCTGGTATTACTAACCCAAAATGCCTCACGCATCCTCTATGTCTATCTTAGTTAAATCACCTTTATGCTTAGTTGATTTTCTCTATGATATGATTGAGCTTTTCTGGTGGTTTTTTAGCCTAGATTTAGGAAAAATTTTATGTATTTCAACTTCAGTCATCTTGCTAAAATCCACCTTTTAAAAAACACGTGAACCACCTTCCATCCACCTCAAATTGTCTTCTTTTTTAATTCTATAATGATATCAGACATCATAATACCTTTATTTGAATAATTGTTTCTTTTTTCAATATAATAAAAGTTCAATTATTCTAAAAAACATCCTCATAACTTATAACATGGTAATTCAACTTAAATATAATACATTATCCTATTAATATATTCATTTCATCATTTTAATTATTACACTAATAATTATCGAAAAAATACAAGCATTTATAAGGTCTCTTAAATCACGCAATTTGAGGGTGTTTTCAATACCCATAAGTAATTTTTAAGTCAATGTGTATGAATGTTACATTCATTCCATATTAACCATTTTTAAGATAAATAAAAAATTGTTTTTGTGTTTTGATCTCATGTTCCTTAAATAAACATCTCTTCCCACTTATTATTTTTTTTGTTTTAGTTTGAATTAATTTAGTGAAGGATTGGAACGATATATTTTCTTTTCCAGGAGCCTCCAGAGAAATGATTCTATGTCTATATGGGCCAACCGAGTGAAGAAAACAAGAGGGAGTAACAATAGTAAATAAATATATCCCTAAATTATCATGAATGTGATTACATTATCCAATTTACTCAATTGTGGGGATGTATTACAAGATTTATTATTTGAATGAAACCGGTACTAATCTTAAATAAATTAATACAAATAGTTCAAGTTCTAGTAATAAATCTTTCCCATTAAATTGGTTTTTTAATGGAATAACACTCCATATTAATAAAAAAAATAATATGAACAATAATAGTGAGGAAGGTGTGATTGGTATACCAGACATCCAATCATGTGGGTCTCTCGATAAATTTTATAATCATAACATACTGTTGTTTTGATAAAATAATTAAATGTTTTCTCCCCTCAAAGTATTCACTAATTTCATATTCATCATGTTAGATATACCACTCTAGGATGGGAATATATATGGAATTTTATTTTTCCCTTTAGTAGTGGATTTCAATTTTTATTCATCCATTTATCATTAATTTTCCAAAGAAAATAAAAAAAATATTATTCCTTTATAAACAAAGGAATCATTTTTTGAATTTCCACCCAGTTTCTTTAGAGTGATTTCCACTAATTGGCCTTTTTTCATTTTTGGGGTTTATTATTCATTTAATTTCCATCCATTCATATATATATATATATACCAATGAATTATTTACAAGATTATAAGTATTTTATTTTTTTAATGTGATAAAAATATATCTTTTATTTTTATAAATCACTCATTTTAATCTTTATTGGATTAATAAAGAAGGATGAACTGTGAGACCATTTTGGAAACATCACGAGAATAATGATTATAGATTCATTCTCTAAAATATTTTGAAGATAGACTCTCTTCTATTTTTATACTTTAGTAGCCTTTTTGAAATTTTAATTTACTACCTACCTTGTTTATTTGAATAAGAATGATCGATTTACGGGACCATATCCACTGTAATAACCATATAGATTTCCACATTTTTCAAAACTATTTATAGTATATATATTATTTCTCTTAATATAATGATGTTTTATTATCTCAAGAATTATTCCCACCATTATAGGAATCATTAAAACATATTAATTGATTCAATATATCAATAATATAATTACATATGTAAAAACCAATTATAATACCAAACATTCCATATAAATCATAAATTACATCATTGGAAAACATACAATCCAAAAATATAAGAATTAGTAGTATGGTATTTTTGAGAATTTTACTCAATTAAAATGGATTATTTTGGGATGTTGGATATTATAAAAATTCTTCTATCCCCTATTGACATAGTGGAATTGATTTGATCAATATTTATTATCAGTATTTGTAATTACTTATATTTAAAACATTCACTATAAAGAAGAAATATTTTAGTACAATAAATCAATTTTGATATAAATAGAACCTATCTCTAAGAGTCTAATATTGGTTGACTAGGGGATTCTTTATTGGCATTAATACAAATGATATAAGTATTATTGTACACATTAATGTTAATATTTTTTTTTTGGAATCACTTTTATTATCACCAATTTGAAAAGTTACCAAATCATAATGATTCTAGATTTCTCAATTTTACATCATGTTTGAGACACCTCATTTTGAGGTAATATGTTTCATCCTCAACTAACCTTAATGAATCATACCATTGATATTTTTGGTTAAAAACATGCCCTTCATCAAGCCTTCTACATTATTTTAGAGACTTATAAACTTTTTATTTTTTTAGACTATGTTCCCTTATTGGGGTTCCTTGAAACAATGTATAGGTTCGAGGGATTCTTTCTAAAAATGGAAACTTTCTTTATTGATTATTTTAACTTCAATATTCTAATTAATTGTTACCATAAATTGTTTTAATCCAAACTACACATTGATTTTTCAAATAGCCTGAGATATTCCCTAGAACTGATATTATTGAAGAAATTCTTATAATGTATCATTTTTTAAATAATGGAATTTCCATCACATTAACCTCCTTTTGTAATTTTTCATTTTCATTATATAATCCATTGATATATTCTGATGTGTTTATAATAAATTACATGGGGATACTTTTAAAATAATATTAAATAGTAGAGTAAAAACAAAAATGGCATTCATTAATCAAAAAGTCATATAAACCATAACATTATTTATTATGAGATTCATATGATATGGATTTTTTAATCAGTTTCTCTTTAGTAGTTGTTGGTTTCTCTACTTTATTTAACTTATTAATTAAACTTATCATTAGTAATTTCATAATGTTATTTAGAGTTTTGGATAAATTACTATACTATCAATAACTTAAGAAACATCCTTTTTTACCTTTAGAGGCCTTTCAATAACTTCATTAAATATGTACTTAATATATGATAATAAAACAAATAGGTTATAAAACTTGACAAGTTAGAGGTAAACCTACATTAAAATTGATAAAACATATAGAACTTAATGGATTATATAGGGACACTTATGGTGAGAGAGAGAATTGGTGCACCTCACATTTATTGAGGTTCACTTATTTATCTATGTTTCCACACTTCTTACTCGATCCACTATCATAATAATTTTGTGGTTATATTTTTATGCACTCAAAATCCTCAACTATTAATGACATGTATAATAAAAAAAGAATAACAACACATATAGAATTAAATGGTTTGGCCTCAATCTTATATTCTACTCCTTACCAAGTTGAACTTATGTTGAGACAAAAATATTATTGTCACTATATTTTTCAATGATTACAAGTTCAATTTATGTAATACATAATTATTCTGTAGATAAAATCAATTTCAATAAGGCATGTTTCATCCACATTATTGATATGGTTTTGTTTGTACATGTATAATCAATTTCAATGGAATTGTATATATATTAGAACCACTTGTTCTTATAAGGTCCTCTAGAGCTCATAAAAAAGACATTTTCATTCTGATTTTGAAATCATTTCATCAGACAAAATGAGGTATAATGACAAAATTAATATATCTTCAACTACTATAAAACAATAAAAAATATCCAATAGACATCAGTTTTGGATTCTTTTTTATAAGGGTTTTGAATGTATAGTCATGTAAAACATCATTGTTATTGGTCCCTTCTCATATAGAATCACGTCATTAATGTTTTTTGTTTTTTCAAAGACACACCTATGTCTATGGTTCTAGTATGCTCATTAATAGAGGATTTATGCATTAAGTTTCATACAAGTAAATGGTTATGTACTTCATTATCTAACATATTTTAATAAATATTTTATGGGTATTCAATTATTCAAATATTTTCAAGTTCATCACATATTTATATTCAAAAAAAATCATGAATAGTTTCTTTATAATTACTAACCATGGAATATTATCAACTCCAATCATTGAGATTCTAGAAATCTCTCTTGTAGAATTGTCTCCATTTGAGGTATCTCACTCATTTTCTAAAATATGTACTTTATAAAGACTCCCTTGGATATTTAGAGGTGAAATGTGATCTGATACCAATTGAAGTGCCTAGATCAGTGTGAAATCACTGAGTGGGGGAGTGATGAATCAGTGATACTTTTTCACTCTTTACAAATTGTTTCTTTTAAATTAAACCTATATAGATGTTAAAATCCTTGATCTATTCATCTAGTGTATCTCATTCTTACATTAAATAATGTAGTAAATTAAAAATCACATAACATAAATATTTACAAGGTTTTTTAAAAAGACCTACTCCATGCTGTGTTGGTTATGATATCCAACATAGATTCTCCACTGTAATCTGATAAAAAATTATAATGGTTGATACATAGTCACACTATATCTCTCTAGAGTCTCGCAAAATTTTCATTATACTACATCTCACAGTGTTACCAAATCACACCAGCCCACTCTAGAGTCACAATGAAAAATTATTCTCCTGAATCACACAAGATACTTCTTTCTCTCGAATCATGCGATAAGATTCCACTTTTACATGATGGTTTCATTATATATAGATTTATTTGGTTATCTTCCCCCATGATCCTTCAGAATCACACATTCCTATATACATATTCAAGAATCTTCAACTTACTTTGGAAAGGTTAGTTGGCCTTGATCAAATATTCTGATAACCTGTACTGATCAATTGCCTCAGTGCAACAATTATCGGTCAATTCATATTCTTCTGACGAAGACCCAACATCACTTATATGTGTTAAAGTGGTGCAAAAAAATTATTCAAGCATATTAATATGAAATAATGGTCTTTCACAATGTCATATTTGTATGTCTTCTTGAATTATCATACACTGACAACTCAGATATAATATCTGCTGTAATTATACACGGCTACAATCTCAATTAAATTCAACTTCAAGCATGGGTTTTGTTGAATCCAATATTTTTATATTGGGTATCTTAATTAAATCTCACATGTGTATGATTTTTCATGATTGTATACATGTATAATTTGTTTCCAGTAAACCCGGACACATAATGTTCACTTGTATTATTAGTTTAGGTTCAATGTGTGTGTGTCACACATTTAAAAAAATTTATCCACTTAGTTTATTCTTGCTCAATATGAACACACACTTCTTCACATGTTCATGGGAATTAATGTATGAATTTACTATTCTAATTCTTCTTGCACACCCAGTATACAATTATATTATTGTTCCCTCTACACTATCAAGCACCGTATTTAACCTTCTTCTTCTTGTGCACAAAATCTGAATTTTTATATGTTTTTTGTGCACAAAATGTTTTTATTTCTCGCATGAAAATATATATACTACATTCTATGTGTGAAAGTATTCTTCTTTGTGAATTTCTAGTTAATATATCAACCAAAACACACAAATAAGAAAGGCGTTGTGGTTCTTGAATTTTCATGCAAACTAGTAGATAGATGAGTGGAAGATCTCACTATCTCGGTTTCTTTGTGAAACCACATCCTTCGTGAAGGAAAAATGTTTGAAATACACTAGTTTTATTCTTATGGGATCCCTCTTCTACTTTTCATATGTTAATCAAAATGAGGATTTTTTCTTCACACAAGCAAAAGATGCATGGAACTTCTCTACATTTCTTGAACCAGTGGGTTGTGCAGCGATCTATTTCTTTAGAAACAAGATCCTATTCAATATATAATATAGAAAAACCTCAATAGAGGGTTCTTTATTTATTTGTGATGATCACAATAATTTTAACACATTCAAATCCTACATGATACATTGATTAAATTATTCCTTTGAATAGTCGATATCCTCAAATTAGGATTCTTTAATGATGGTTAAAGATACACTGATAAATATGGGATATTTTCATCCATTGTCACAACCTTCTTAATTGTGGTATAGTACTCACGTATATAAAATTATTAATGCATGAAAAAGGCATCATTGAATAATCCAATGTGAAATGCATCCACATTTCATTTAGAATGGAAAAGGGTAGCACCTTTAGGAATTTCCATGTCAACCGTTGGACCCGAGCGAGTCTCACCGATCCACTACTCCGGGTCGGTCCTCCAACTGGTCCTCCTCCCAGTGCCGCGGTCGCACGCCGCTGCTCCACTATGGCCGCATAAGTGTCAGCCATCCTCTGGCCTCCTCCGCGGCCAAGAAGACATATCCTCCGGCTCCGGCGGCGTGAACGCACGCCGCCGCTCCACTACGCCATTGGCCGGATGCCTGCTACTTCCCAATTCTTCTGCGGTCGATGGGCCACAGTCTCCTACTTAACCAATGGTGCAGACGCGTGCTGCCCCACCATCCTTGCAGTCGGTCGGGTGCTGGACACCGCCTTCTTCTGTGAGCCATCGCAGCTTCGTTCCAAGCCCAAAGATAATGTAATTTTAATATTCACGATCCTCGGGTTGAGGGCTCTGCGTCCATATGTCACGCTTAGAAAAACTTTATGTTTCTAGCGTCATTAATTTTTTGGCGTCAAAGATTGCATGAAGACCGTAGAAAAATGGGTAAGGTATATGTGCAGGAAAATAACAATGTTTGTTTGGTATCATCATTGTAAAAATAGAATATGAAGAAACAGTAAAAACAGATTTAATCATAATTCAATTTAAACCCCGTACCTCAACTCGTCTGAGAAATTCCCACGATCGAAGAAGTGGGTTTCTGTTAATTGTTCCCGCAACAACCTCCAATGACGTATCTTGATATTCGATCCTTGTTCAAGGTTTTGGTGTCGATCGCCACCACTCACCGGAATCTGCTCTGTCTTCTAAGGGATCGATGTCGCGGCACTCTTTCAGCACTTCATTGGTTGGAGAAGCTATGATGAAACCTCTTCCCAAGACCCATATAAATAGGTGAGTGGGGGTGTCTAACAGTGTCCAAAATTAATGGGAGTTCATTTATTAGGAAGCTTCCCAAATTATCGAATGAATCAGTTACCAGGATTGGTGGGTCAAGACACTTAATATCTTTACACATCACTGATCCCACCCTGCATGTCCGTTGGAGGATAAGATAGAGACAAAAATAATGTACTAAAATTATTTTATTTACTCTTTTTAAAAATTCCTAAAATCTAACTTTTTTCACTGGACCTACTACGGTCAAATTAAATCCTCCCATAAGCGAATCTCGACACTTCCGATTCCACGGTTCCCTCAGATTTTTAATCCAAGCACTGGTTCGAAAGATAGAAAAGTGCTGCTCACTCGTTTACTGAACGTACTCGAAAAAAAAGTTTAGAAAATGATTAACAGTCACCCTCGACTCGCATTGATCGAGGCTAGGCTCTTCTTGAGAGAACTCCCCAAAGAACTCAATGGTATCCTTGGATTTTCAATCCGAGTTACTGTTTAAAAGTTATGGATTTTAAAATAAAATCATTTTTCACTTAATTATTCTATTTATGCAGAAAAACTAACGTTAACTGGTGGCCCACACCAGCCAATATTAGTATCTTCCTAAATAAATAATACCCTCACGAGTTCAGTGGTGGTCTCGTATTTTCAGCATGAGTTACTATTTATGAGTTATAAGCATTTGAAAATTAAAATATTAATTTAATTATTTTATTTACTATTATATCATTTTTGGGTTTCATCACTGGAGACCCACACTGACTAAACATAAGTCGCGCATAGGGTACACCCGCCATCATGAACACAATTGTTCCCTCGGATTTCTGATCCGAGAAACCGTTTAAGAGTTATTACACTTTTTTAGGAAAATTGCTTATGCACGTTAATTAAATCTTATATAAACTTCGACAGATCATTTCTGGAACTCTGGGCCTTAGAATCACACGCCATCAGATTTCATGGTATATAAATATTCCATACAAATAAAAAAATAATACAGAAATTCTAGGACATTATAATTCATATTGTCCTTCATTTCCATGGGATATTCGGTGAGGATCCACATCTACACCTTAATGTGTTGCAAGTGGTGTTCTCTACCATGAAGCCTCAAGGGGTTTCTTAGGAACAAATAAAACATCAATCATTTCTTTTCTCCCTAGCTGACAATACAAATTCATGGATCTACTACCTTCCTCCTACTTCTATAGACTCATGGATTAACATGAAACAACTTTTCATAGAAAAAATTATTTTCTACTTTTCGTACTACTTCTATCTAAAAGAAAATTAGTGGTATCCATCATTTCTCCAATGAATCACATCATGAATTCTGGGAGAGGTTCAAAAATCTTTTGGAAACTTGTCCACATCACCGAATCCTCAACCAAATCTTAATCCAATACTTCTATGAGGGGTTATTGGCTATGGAGAGAACATTCATTGATGCCACAAGTGGTGGTGCTCTTATTAACATAACTCCTGCAGCTACAATAGATCTCATAAACAAACTAGTGGAAAACACACAAAAATTCCATACTCAAGAACATGCTCAAGTAAAATAAGCTCATGATAGTCAATCAAAAGAGCAGAACAATATGACCGAGTGGATGAGTGAACTTACAAGTCTTGTGCGACAACTAGATGTGGCTTCCAAATCCCCAACTTCATCTTCTCCGCAATAAATGTTTCCTGGACCTATCAAAAACTACAGAATCTATAATTATACAGCTCATCCAACAGACACATGCCCACATCTTTAATATGATCCATCTAATTCTTCCAGACTAATTGAGCTCAATGTAGCATATGCTCAGCAGAACATCAACCCTAAAGTATCAGGTCAGTTCATTAAAACCTCTAACCAACCTCACTCTAATCCTTTCTCATATTATTATAACCAAGAATTAAGGTATGTAAACCCCATCTCTCATCCCCCACAATTCCCTCCTCAAACCCCAAACTAGTTCCAATATGGTTTAGGTGTTGGTAACTTTCAACAACATTATCTGTTGCATCCTCAATAACAAAGGAGAAATCCATCTTCTGCTTCTCCAGGCTTCAACTATCCAAGTGAGCCTTCTTAATTCCCAAACTAATACACTCATTTTCCCAAGAACCAAAATCAATGTAATCCAAATTCAGTACATGCATCTTCTTCCAAGAAACCATTAGACAGTGCAGTGGAATATCTTTCTTCTTTCACTCGTTCTAGCCTCAAAAAATTAAAACTCAAATTGGTCAACTTAAATCCCACCTGATCCTCACCAACAATAAAATTATTCCCAACTCCCAAATTAACCATTACCCAACCCCAAGGGTAATATAACTGAAATTTCACTTAAATCCGGAAATAAAATTGATATGAATGAGTCCTCCAACTCCCCTTTAAATGTTGATCTAGAAAAAGAAAAGAAAAATAAACATGAAAAGGAACCTAAATTCACTCATTCAGCTTCTTCCATTCCACTTATGAACTCAATTTGTAACACCTCAAGATTTCATAGTATGTTACTTCTTCACGGTATTTCAATAACTTGTGCTACACGCAACAGCGAGTTCGAGCCCACCACGAGTTACCAAACTAGCCATTCAAAAAAGAGGTTATGATTATTATTAAAAAAAATTAAATTCTATATATACTATATAATTATAAAAATTCATATTTTTTGTTTCTTAGATATAATATAAGAAAAATTCAATTTTTAAGATAGAAGAGGTATTTTTCAAAAAATGAAGTTTTATGTTTTTTAATGGAGAACCCTTTTTAAATCCAATATTCAATTCTTTAATAAATTAAATATAGTGAAATTAAATTCATCTTTAGATGAGAGACATAAAAATTTAGTTTGGATAAATTTTTATTACTTTTCAGATAACATTCATATTTTGATGAATAGTGAAAAAATACTAAATTTTATTTAAAAACAAATTGTTTAATCAAATTAATTTATAGTGTTAATTTATAAATTTGAATGTTTCATAAGTATTATTATATAATATTTTTATCATTTAATATAATTTAGGTAATTTTATGTAATTTCACAGTTAAATTGGACATAAACAAGTGTCAATCTTTTGATAGTTATTATTTCTTAAAAACACGCTTTTTGTTTTGACAACGAGAATTAATTTTAAATTAATTTTTCCCACTTCTGTGTTTCGAATTAGAGAAAATGGGTTCCATATTTGGAATCATGAGGTCCAAATTGTATAAATAGGTATCATTTGTTTTTAGAAATTATGAATATTTATTTCGGTAAATATTTAATTTATCATGGTTTAATGGTAAATCCGGTAAATATGGGTAAAGAAATAATATTAAATTAGCCTAACACATGTCCTAAACCTATTGGATGATACATGTCCAACCATGGAAATCCTGGGGTCTATTTTAGGACCCCATGGAGCCACTTGGGAGTAATAAGGACATTTTATATTAATTACTATAAAGTAAAGTCAAAAACAACAAAGGCATATATCTTTTAGTAAAAAAAATTTATATGGGGTTATATAATTGATCACTTCAACTATAAATATTAATTTGAAAGATAATAATATTTAATACATGATTATAGTTTATTTTTAATTTTTATACATAAAAAATTTTATTTATTTATGACACAATATTGATGTAGTATTTTCCATATTAATAAAATAATCAAATAACTGATATTGTAAATATTAAAATAAATATAATTTCTAACTTTTGATGCCATCCATGATTATTTTTGGTGAATATGAAATTTTTGTGTTGATTCAATGTATTTAGTTCTAAGTAATCAAGTTGTGATGACTTTCACAAAAACCAAATACTAAATAGTGTCAAAATTGACATAAATTAGTTTTTTAAAACAAATAATATATTATTGGTTGATATAATATTCCAAAAAATCAATGGTTTGGCTATAGGGATTAAATAATAGTATATATGTCATTAAGGAACTAATTTAGGTTCTCTTGGAAGTTTAGAGTAATGTTGTTAACCATATAATGTAAGAATACAAGAAGACACGCACTAGTGCAGAAAACGTTTATCACAATGGAATTTTTTATGTCGATTATATATAACCGATGTGGAAAACCGTGATAATGGATTTTTCATGTCGGTTATTCTATAACTGACGTGATAAATCAATAATGCAAATTTATCACATCAAATATTTTTTAACCGACGTGATAAATCTCAGAGATTAGATTTATCACATCAGTTATAAAATAACCGACATGATAAACAAAATAATGAAGGTTTATCACATTGGTTATAAAATAACAGACGTGATAAACCACCAATCCTCTATTTAGCACGTCATTTATATTATAACTGACGTGATAAACTTTAAAAAATAGGTTTAACATGTCGGTTATAATATAACCAATTCGATAAACCTAAAAAATGATTTATCACGTCAGTTATTTTATAACCGATGTGACAAACTTTAAAAAAAGTAGTTTATCACATTAGTTATTTTATAACCAACATGATAAACCGAGGCTCAGGGTTTTATCACATCGGTTATAAAATAATCGATGTGATAAACTGAAAAAAAATCCAATTTATCACGTCGGTTATAAAATAACCGACGTGATAAATCATGTCTCGGTAGTTTATCAAATAGGTTATAAAATAAATGATGTGATAAACCCTTTAAATGATTTATTAGGACCCGTATGCCTATCTGTTTTCTTCAATCTGCGTCTTCTGACTCATCTCTCTCAAAAGAAAACCCTAGAAACCCACCTATAACTCGTTCCCTCAATATAGGTTTGTCTAGATCTTTAATCATCATTATTATTATCAAATATCTCAGATCGACTCACAATCCCTAAGTAAGACTTTCAACCCACCCCGATTTCATTTCTGATTTTTTTGAGGATGCCCTAAATTCATTTTTATTGATTTCGTTTACTTTCATTCTAATGTTCATGTTTATAATATATTTTCTCACCTATTTATGTATGTTTTCAATGCATTTTGATAATTAATATGATGATAGAATCAAATTTATTTTTTTCAAAAGATCTAGGGTTGTCTATTACGAAAATTGTGGTGAATAAATTCTAGATTTTACATCATTTTTTCATTATGGGTTGATCCATTGAGGGTTTTTTATCATCATTGTTTCATTATGGATTTATCCAACAAGGGTTTTGTATAATTCCATGTTTGTGGTTTTTCTTTTTTTTCATCTTAAGTGTTTTATTTGTTATTACAAATAATAACTTTTACACATGTTTGATTTCATGTTTTTATATTTCAAAATTATTTTTCATTCAAATTATGATATTTTTCATATAAATATAAAAAAAATTCTTTACAAGATGTCTATTTTTGATATTTTTTATAGGTAATAATGAGTCAAAGTTGGATTAAGACACATCAAATGAGTAATGAATATAAGGAAGTTTTTAATGCTTTTTTGGAATTTTCTAAAAGAAATGTTCCAAGAAATGACATTTTTTTCTGTCCATGCTTTAAATGTTTTAATATGAAGAAATTGAAAAGTAGAGAGATCAAAGATCATCTTATCTGTCATGGTTTTAATCCAAGTTACAGTCCTTGGATTTGGCACGGTGAAACTGGATAGAATGTAAGATCTATTGATAATGATGATTTGTAAGATGAAAACTCAGATGGAATTGAAGAAATGATTCATGATATCGCACTAGAACAAATTGCGATAGAACTGACAGTTTCCCATCTATATGGTGATGCTAAAAACCCATTGTTTCCTGGTTTTATAGATTTTATGGTTTTTTCGACAGTGTTAGGATTGATTAGCCTTAAGGAGAAACATGGATGGAGTGACAAAAAGTTTTACAGAGCTACTAGAATTGTTGAAAAACATTCTTCCAAAAGACAAAAATCTTCCAAAATCACATTATAAGGCAAAACAAATATTATGCCCGATGGGAATGGGATACAAGAAAATACATTCATGTCTGAATGAATATATAATATATAGGAAGGAATAAAAATTTATTTCAGAGTTTCCTAAATTTGGGACATCACGGTATAAGTTGAAAGAAAAAGCACAGGTTGATGTAGAGATTACAAAGATCCCTGCAAAATTATTTTGGTATCTTCTTATAATTCCACATTTGAAACTTTTATTTGATAACTCACATGATCCAAAAAGATTAAGATGGCATGCTGATGAGTGGATATGTGATGGAATTTTTTTTCATCCAAGTGATTGTCCACAATGGAATAAAATTGATGAGCTATATCCGACATTCAGAAATGAAATTAGGAATCTCATACTTGGATTGTGCACAAATGGAATGAATTCATATCGAAGTATCAATAGCACACATAGTTCATGGCCTCTTTTATTAGTAATTTACAACCTCTCTCTTGAAGTTTGTATGAAGCGCAAATATGTCATGTTGAGTATAATGATCTCTATTCCAAAGCAACCCGGAAATTATATTGATGTTTTCTTGTCACCATTTATTGATGATTTGAAACTTTTTGGGAGGAGGGTATGATAGTGTATGATTCTTATAAAATGAATTATTTTCCACTGCATGTAGTGCTTATGTTCAATATAAATGACTTTCCAGCATATGTAAATTTTTCTGGATACAGTGTTAAGGGGCATAAAGCATGTTCAATTTGTGAACAACAGCCTTCATATTGTCAATTGCATCATGGGAGGAAAACAGCCTATATGGGTCATCGAAAGTTTTTACCTATAGATCACTCATATAGAAAACTAAAAGAGGTATAAAATGGGTCACAAAAATTATATATTTCTCTGAAACCTTTATCCCTTGATGAGTATTTTGAGATGGTGAAAAACCTTGATGTGACATTGGGAAAGACACATAAATCTAGTTATGATAGACATGTTTGGAAGAAAAGGTCAACATTTTTTGAGCTACCATATTGGAGATATCATGAAGTGAAGCATAATATTGATGTAATACATGTGGATAAGAATATCTACGATAGTTTTATTGGAACATTGTTAAATAATAAAGGAAATACCAAAGATGGATTGAATGTGAGATTAGACTTACTATAAATGGGAATATGTTTGGAGTTAGCTCTGACTTCTGATGTAAGATGACAATTTCTTCATCCGACTTGTCATACATTTTCTAAGAGGGAGAAAATTAGCTTCTATCGGTGTCTTCATGATATCAAAGTGCCTCAATGTTATTATTCAAATTTAAAAAACATTGTATCTCTGAATGATTTTAAGTTGATAAGTATGAAATCTCAAGATTGTTACATCATGATGCAACAAATTCTACCAATTTCATTGTGTGGAATATTGCCCATCTGTGTCAGAAAGACTATAACAAAGGTGTGTTATTTTTTTCAATTCAATTTGTAATAAGGTGACTGATGTGAATTCTTTGAACATTTTAGAAACTGATGAAATATATATACTTTGTCAATTAGAAATGTATTTCCCTCCATCTTTTTTTGATATAATGGTGCATTTAATAGTTTATATGATTTGAGAAATATGGATTTTTGGACTTGTATATCTTCGTTGGATGTATCCTTTTGAAAGGTATATGAAATTAATGAAAGGGTATGTTAAAAAATCTTTATCGACCTGAAGCCTACATTATTGAAATGAATATATATGAGGAGGTTGCAGAGTTTTTATGAGATACTTGTCTATAGTGGAGCACATAGGTTTTCTTATATCTTGTCATCAACGAGTTAATACTGAGGGAAATGGGATTCGAGGGTTGAAAGTAAAATCGTTTTTAGCTAAACAGATTAAGAAGGTACACATATACATCTTCAATAACATAGCTAACGATCAACCGTATATCACATTACATATTAACGAGTTGAAGCAATGTCATCCAAAAAATAATGAAATGTGGATTTTGAATGAGCACAACAAAATATTTTTGAAATGGTTTAAAAAGACACTACTTGGTAGGTCAGATTTCTCGAAGACGTTAATATGGTTAGTGGGTGGTCCAAGTTTAAATTTGATAACATGGTCTGGGTATGACATTAACGGCTATACATTTCATATAAAAGCTCAGGACAACAGAAGTGCAGTTCATAATAGTAGGGTATTGGTGTTTGTAGAAGAAATAAATTCTTCGACTTCTAAAGACAGAAGTCCAATTTCGACATCAATTGCATATTATGGAGTCATTGAAGAAATATTGGAGGTTGATTACTTTAAAATTAAAGCTCCTGTTTTTAAATACAAATGGTTTTTCGGTAACAACAGTGTGAGACAGGATGAATTTAGAATGAAAATTGTTAATCTGGATTGATTTGAAGACACAACATATTCTTTTATACTGGAAACACATGAAAAATAGATTTTCTATGTTGTTGATCAATCAGATATGCAGTGTTCTATTGTTTTACAAGAAAAAAAATAATATGTTAGTGAGGATCAACTAGATGTAGATGCTTATTTATGTGATATCCCTACTTTAATTGAAATATTAGCAGAAAATAATGATGGGCATGTTGTAGAAATGGTTTGTTCCATAAAGAATGATCATGACAAAGGAATTTGGGAAAACAATCCATTTGAACATTCCAAATATTACATGTAACGTATGTTTACCATGTTTACCATGTTTACCATGTTTACCATGTTTACCATGTTTACCATGTTTACCATGCTTACCATGTTTACCATGTTTACAATGTTTACCATGTTTTCCATAGTTTACCATAGTTTACCATGTTTACCATTTTTACCATTTTTTACCATATTTTATCAATGTTTATCATGTTTTCCTTCACGTAAGTTATATATTTATTGATTTTGTTGAAAATTCCAATTACACTACCATGTTTACCATATTTACCATTATTTATCATGATAAATCATATTTACCATGTTTACCATTATGAAAGTTGAGTTTCTTTATTTTTGAATTAATGTTTACTTTTTGATTTCAAAGGCAATGACAGATCAATCAGTTGATTCCACAACATGATTCTGAAGGTGAGAAACATGATGATTCCTCTAGGGAGGAACATTTACATGCTACTATTGATATTCCCAAATCGTCTTCTTGTGTTCCCATTACAACTAAGAGTTAAAGAGTTGGTAAACATGGCAGCACATGTTTACCAAAATTGTTGTTTCCCATTCCCAGCACCAGAGGATAGTAGTTGAATTTGATGAAAATTATATTCCATGAAGTCCAAATGAAAAATATTTTAAGATTTTTGTATCAACTCAAGGAAAAAGAAAAGTGATCATTCTGTACAATGATTGGAAAAGTGTGGATGAAACGATAAAAGCTCAGTTGTGGGAGATTTTTTTTGTAGTATCTCCTTCTACTATTTGAATTATCTTTAAAAAAATATATTATTATATAAACTCTCTCTTCTTTATCAGATGACATTTTATATTCTTCAAACTAGAGGAATCAAGAGGAAATGTTTATCAATGGAAGATAGAATATTGAGGGATTTCGAATTGACCCTCACATCTGATTTCATTTATGGTCAAAAAAATCATGGCAATCCATATCGTATATATCCTTTCATAGATGAAGACACATGGAGAAATTTTGTTCAAAGTAGGAGACAAGAATCATTTTTGGTAACTGCACTGTAACCTTTTATTAGTTTTCTTATATAACTAAAATTATTAATAATTTTTTAAGGATTTATTATTGTCAATTTATAGGAAACAAGAAAATCTCATCAGGAGATCCCAGCTTAAAATTTATACCCTCATAGCTTATCTCGAGGAGAGTATACAATATTGGAAGAACAAATGATGACAGAAAAAATTATCAAAACTTACAGCTGAGTCTTCAAGCTCAGGAGAGGTTGTTCCTCCATCCCCTCCATCTAGACATGAAAAATGGAAGAGGGGTCAGATGGGAAAAAAGGGGCAATATCATTCAGATGAATCGGGGATCATAGCTGAGAGGATTTTAAGATATTTATTTTATTTATTTAAATTGTTTTCTAAGAATTATATACTTTTAATCAATAAAAAATCAAATAATTATTATAGGATTCTCTTGAGGAGCAGAGCACAGAGGGGGAATTTACAGCTGCTGGGAGGCATGATATTTTATCTGAAGCATTGGGAAAGCCCGAACACCTCGGTCGTGTACGAGGATACCCAATGGGTGTATCAGTAAGAAAAGTGTTTCCACATTCTTTAATGTCTTCCATTGAGGGTGTGTATAAAATTAGATTGTTTGGAGGCTAAAGTTCAAAATATTAATGTGATTATGGAGGAAAATATCAGAGCATCAATATAGTCTATGTTTGCAAACATGCAAAGACAATTTCAGACTGCAGCTCCCAATCCTCCAGCTCCCCCTATAGACCCCATTTTTTATCCTCCACCTCTAGAAGCAGATCCCACTCCCCCACCTTCGGTAGTAGCTCCCACTCCTCCACCTCATCCTGAGGCCTCCATTGCTCCACCTCAACCTGCATATCCCATTTTTTATCCTACTCTTTCTCCACAGCTTCCTACTTATTGTGAGTTATATGTTGATGATCCTGACCCTCATATAGTGGCATATGGGCTAGTATATTATATAGAAGATATGGTTCATCATCATCAGTTAGAGGTAGAGTATCATAGGGTCACTGTACATGATATTATAGATATATCAGCTAGTGTTCTAGTACCTACAGATGAGGTGAAGAAAATTGGACATAGTATCGACCACTTTTTAGTTTGGCCATCCAGACATCTGCGAGTCATTACCATAGAGATATTTTTGTTATATCTTATATTTTATTTATTAATAAATTTGTTTTAGCATTTCAATGCTAATATATTTATCAATTTATTTACAGGAATACTTTAAATGTAAATAAATTCTTTATAGACAACAAAAAATACAAATGGTTGTGACATCAAATACATATTCTAGTAGTCTTGAAACATTGTCAAGATATTCAAAATTATTAGCGGAGCATTATTCATTTACATTGGAAGGTAATGTTTTTGGACATGCAATAAATGTGGGAATTTTTAAAAATGATATCATGGAGCTTGTTACTGGAGATAAGTTGGGCGTCAATGTGGTGCATATTTTTTCCATGTATGTCTTAACAAAATTTTGTCCCTGCATTAAATTTATAAAAAATGAGTACTTATTTATGTTTTGTACTAGTTATCTTTGTAACATGTGTGATATGAATGACCAGAAAGATGAATATGGGTTTATGGACCCGTATTTTCTTTCCCCTGATGCACATTCATTGGATGAGGAAGAAAGATCAATATATGTTGCTGAAAGATTTCAAAAAAATATTATCACACAGTGATGGATGATGCCTTATTGTGAGAGGTATGAAACATATATCTGATATTGTTCAATCTCTTTTATCAAAAAAACTGCTAACCTAAAATTTTCTTTTATATCAGGGATCATTGGATGTTGGGGGTTTTTTGTCCACGGGAGAAAACACTATATTGGATATGCTCTGTCCATGGTGATGTGTGGAAAAGTATTAAGAATTCGTTATAGAAGTATGTATCAATTTTCTAATAGTTTTATATTATAATTCATTTTAAATTTATCTCATTCATATTATTTTCTAAAAGGTTATGAAACAACTTTCGAAAAATCACAAATAAAAGGGTTGCCAAGATCAAATATTTACAAGTGAAGGTAAATATCTATATATAATTTGTACTTTTGGATGTATTACATAAAAAGTCATATTTAATTAACACTAATTTAAACATAAATTTCATAAACAACAAGGCATCATCGAATGAGGATATTATATGTTAAGATTTATGTATGAAATAATTACAACGGGAACACTTTTAAAGTTTGACCATGTTAGATTTTCTTATTAACATTGCCATAATATTTCAGTTGATTTATTCATTTTACATGTAAACTATTTTCCTTTAACTTTGTAGCTATTTGATAACCCTAATCTATATAGTTCTCAAGAGTTCAAACACTTACAAGTGGAATGGTAAATTATTTTACAAGTTTGATTGGATTTTAGTTTGTTTGTAATGTAAAATGCAATTTTGAAAATTGTAATTGTAATTGTGTTGTTGGTGATTGTTTTGGATGGATTTAAGTTATTTTTAGTTGACATTGTAATTTTTAAATGTTATCAATGTAAATTATTAATTTTTCATTGGTTCTTGTTTTGGTCTACTTCTGTTTTTTCTAGTACGAATTCTTGGTTTGGTTGCTGGTTGTTTTTTGGGAGAGCAGAGGACTGCTTTTAATTTTTTTTAAAAATGGTTTTCCACGTTGGTTATTTTATAACTCATGTGATAATGGAATGGTGAAGGGTTTATCACGCTGGTTATTTGAATAAATGACTTAATAAACCCCTATGGAATGGTTTTCCACGTCGGTTATTAAATAACCGATGTGATAAACACCCCCTGCACAGGTTTATCACATCGGTTATTAAATAACCGACGTGATAAACCCTCCCCCAACTGGTTTTTCACGTCGGTTAAAAAATAACCGATGAGATAAAGTACTGGGAAGGGTTTATAAAGATGGTTTTTTGAATAACCGATGTGATAACCCCAAGGAAATGGTTTATCACGTCGGTTATTTAATAACCGATGTCATAAACACTTCCCAACTGGGTTTTCACGTCGATTATTAAATATCTGACGTGAAAAACACCTCGATGTTATGTTTTTTACGTCAGTTTTTAAATAACCGATGTAGAAAACTATATTTATAACGTTTACCCTATTAACTTCAGCTAAAAACCTACGTAAAAAATGAAAAATAACCGACTTAAAAAATGTTTTTTTCAGTACTAACAGTAAAAGTTAAACTATTTAATTAAGAGTTAAATCTAAAAGATAAGGTTAAAATGGTAACCTAAACATTTCTAAAACCTATTGGTTGAGAGGATATCAACCCATAATAAGATAAGTCTCGAAATAAATTCATTTGGAGAAATTATTACCGAATATGATTTTATAATAAATTAATATTTTAATCTTTACCAAAAGTGACCCTCACCCCCTTATAAAAGGGTACTTCCCTTTATCTTAATTTAACACCTCCAAAGCCATTTTACTCGAAAAACCCTACCCAAATACCTTATCAACTATCTTCCCTTTAACCTAGAGACCTTACATTGATCAGAAATCCAATCTATGGAGACATTTTGATCAACCTAAAAGGAAACACCCGAAGAAGAGGTAATAATTTTACCACCCTCTTCCAAGTTCTTTCCTTTTTCCACTTCCTCATTCTTTGTTGTTTACATACTAAAATAATAAGTACAGTAACTTCTATATAATATGATGTTATGATAAATATGGTACAACCATATTAATTATTCTATCCATCTTATAATGTCAAAGTCACCATACATGCGTACGTAGGGATTACAGTCTCCATGTCGTGGTGTAGTTTGTAAGTCAAACACTTAATTGTTTGGATGGGTATAATAATGTGTATAACTGATGTAAATAATAAATAAAACATGTTAATGATTCTTTTTATATGATATACCATCCAATTACGTACAATTTCACCATCAATATAATGATATTGTCACCTGTGCATACGTACAGTTTACCATCTCCACGACGCGATAAAATTCATTTCCATGTTCACCATTCAACAATGATTATAAAAATTTATATTATTAATAAGTATGTAATATATGAAATAATAATTCTATAGGAGATATATATATATATACATACTTACAAATATCTTAGTCACTTACATCCGTTCAATATGATATGAAAATAGAAACAACGTTTATGCGTACGTATGTCCTATCGTCTCCATAAAAGGTCCCTCCCATTTCATATATATATATATCTATTATAAACATTTATATTCTAAATATTTATGATATATAAATAAAATTTTATATTCCGGAAGTATTTAAATCATGATCTAAATGATACGATCAAGAATAACAAGTTAAAACATGTATGATAAAGAAAGCAACTATTACCCAAAATGTTAATTTAACATAGAAATCATTATTAAATGGGTAGTATAAAGTCATAAATGAATCATGTTTGATATAATAAATATGAATATTGTTTTGTTATAATTTAATAACATACTATGGTCATTATCTAGGAGGTTAAACGTACCCTTGACCCAAGGAAAGTGTAAGGTAAGGGTTAATTCCTCAATCTCATTTTTACTTGAGATTGTTTATGGGTATGTTTTTACTGGGACATATTTATTATCCATGTCCATATTTCAAAAAATAGTTTTCAAAGAGATTACTTTTAAGGTACTCTTTTTTAAAACATCATTTTAAATGTTTTAAATATTCATTCTTCTAAATTATTCTCATTAATGCCCATGTTTTCAAACTGGTTTTTTAAAGTTTTATTTATATGAACATGAATGTTTTTAAAATGTTAAATCCATTCAAATGTTTCTAAGTGGTATGGGACACTTTGGTTCAAAATATTCTTTAAATGTATTCTTTTTTAAATTTTGTGACGTTTAAATGTTTTCATTAAAAATGAATATTTCTTTCAAAGAGTTTTACAAATAATTTTCATCTATGTCAACATCCATTGATGGATTTTAAACTTGTTTGAAGTCGATTTATTATGATAAAAATATTCCATATTTTATTAATGGTTTTGTGATTTTTTTGACTTTGGTTCTGTTATTTTTATACCATTAATAGTTTATGGTTAAAGTATTGACATTTCGTATGCTAGTTCTAATAAAAATGTTAATGTTATGTCTCAACCTTTTTATATAAGGAATGTATTGTACATAGTAAGTGACGAGTGGAGCCCTCTTTTTCTCCTCGATGCATAGGTAGATCTCATGAGACAATTATATGTGGAATTGGCTTAGGCCTTTCCAAATTGGATATATAGTTTTGGTCGAGGCCTTAATCATTTTTAGAAGTCTTGGCCGATGCCTTGAAAAAATGTCCAAAATATCTGGCATTATACATTCCCTCATTATGAAAATAATATTGATGGTTCATGTGTTTATTAGACTTGTTTAATACCCATTACTATTTTTTATTATGAAATTATTTACTCATCCCGCATTCCTTCCTTAAAGTATTCATGATTATTGTTTGTAAAGGCAAGTGTTTTTAATTATTCCACACTCCTAATGTTTATGTTATCTTTCACTGTATTGCTTACCCTTAGTGAGTGTTTGAGCTCACACCTTTCTTATGTTTTATTTTCCTAGGATTTAAAGAAGTGTATTATGATTAATATGTTGGTTTAAGCTAGGGGATTAATTGGAATTCTCAAAGAACTATCTATGTTGTGTTTTATTTTGGAATGTGTAATGTAACGCTCATAAATGTAATCTATTTTTTAAGACTGCTAAACTAATCGGCCTTTTGGGGATTGATTCCCCATAATCATTCCAATGTATTAAAATAATGCACCGACTATGGGTAACTGTGGATGGGGCATTACATTTTGTATCAAAGGAAGTTTAGCAACAACCATGGAAGCAGATTTAGATAAACTCTGATTAGACAACATTACCCTAAGATATAATTTGAGGATTATTATAGAATAACATCATATAATTTTTGTAATGTTGAGATTTTCTGTATTTTACGAGAAATACATCTCTATCTGGATACGTTCAGGTGTAGGTGGCTCTGGCATAGATGTACCTAGGAGTAAAAACTCTAACAAGGAGTTTCGGGCTTGAACAGGGGTATCCTGGTACATGACAATGGGCCTTGATGCACTCTTGGTTACGACACTATTGGGGGATATGATTAGGATAATTTAAATTTTCATTATAATACATTTTGAAGGAATTTAGGGTAATACTTCCTCAAAGAAAACATTTTATGATTATAGATTATATTCATAATCTTTTAAATTTACATTAGGTATTTTACATGTTTGGAGTTATGCATTGCGATTCATAAACTATCCTAGTGTATGCCACTGTTTAGAAATGGAACCTAGTAGAAGGAATGATAATTACAGTAATACTCATGATCAAATGATTAAGAAGGATCATATCTATCATGGTATTAAGCCAACATTTAGAATAGAAATAGTCTCCCACGTATTCTCGTCATGTGAAAAATAGTATCATCTGTTAATAAGATAAGTAAAAAAAATACTATGAGTCCTATGTATTTGAAGGTATGAAAGAGAAGAAAAGGATTTAAGATAGAGAGATAGATAAAGGGAAGATGGGAATGAAGTATTTTCCCGTATGTGAAAATTGTGGAAAGAATCTCCTTGGTAAATGCTTGAAGTAAATGTGAGTTTTTTATAAGTGTGGAGAAAAATGACACCAATTATGTGATTTAAAGGGTAATAAAAAGTCTTCAAATGTAAAATGATTCATCTACAAGGTGTTGGGACACTACATGAATCAATGTCCAAATCATAAGAGTATACCCCAAATGTTGCTATTGGATAATAATCATGTTATGATACTACCGAAGATGAAGAGGAATGATTACAGTTCTTGTGATGTTATTAATGTATTATGTCATTTGAGTATTGTATTAATGATGTACATGTTATAAGAATTATAGATTATATAATAATTTTACTGCAGTACTATTTAATTAAGGACATGAGATTGTGTGGGACCAAGAAAAGTGACAAAATAGCAGGTTAATTTTTTTTGGAAAATATATGGTTGATAGAAAGATAAACCATAACATGGTTCTGATACTGAGGTAGTGATTTTGGAATAATATATGACTAATTTAGATATATTATATTGGATATTCCTGACTACCTTGAAACTGATTAATGATTTTTATATTCCATCATTGTTGGAGTTTACAACATTTTTGGATATAAGAAGAATATCCAGTATTTAATAAGGAATAAGGCAGCATGAATGTAATCAATATGGTTTTATTGTAATCCAAGTTGTTAACGTGTTTAAAAAAAATACATGATGAAGGTATTAACATGCTATTAAATAGAAAAAATAATCTTCATTGTGTTTGCCTTCCATATAAATTTTGTACTGTGAATTTGGACAGAGGTATTTTGGGTATGTCTAAAGGATTGAATGGATTAATTTTGACATTGGATACTATTAATAAGGGTAAATCATTTCTTAATATTATTTTTGGATTGTTTTAAAAAGGATAACCCGGAGTTTGGGAGTCAACCCATCGTGTACGGCAAGGCCGCGAGACATGAACACACAATTGAAGGGAGACAAGGGTGGATCACCAACCACTGGAATACATGATGTCCTAGTTTTTATAATGTATCTTTTCTTAAATAGTTTTACAAATTAATTATAAATTCATTATTTTTGGAACCCTATAGGATTAGGATAAATAGAATATTTTTGAATTCTATTATCTTTTTGAGTGAAAGATGAGTTTGTGGTAAGAATTAGTTGAAGGACAAAACTCCACTTGTCAAGTATATTTTATTTCTCTTATTCTATGAATAAATTAGTTCTTATCCTTTAGGGAAGGGATCTTAAAACCAAAAATGTTTTATCTTAATACCTTATGTTTTGTTGAACCAATGATATTTAAAATCATCATACATTGATGGATTTGAGGCCCTTAATTTTACACTTTCTTGAGATTGATGACCCCAATCACTCCCTAAAAATATTTAATTTTCCAATCCAATTATGTGTCTCTAATTTCCACCAATGTCCTCTTAATCGAGATCATAAATTTGTGGTGACTTTTTCATTTCTCTTTCCATCTTCTTAAAACTAGATTTTATGAACCCAATTTCTGATGTGGGTTTTCCACAAATTTAGTTTCCCATTTTATCCTTTTATTTTCAAAAAACAATTTCAAATTGTTAGGATGAAATTTATTGAAGGTGGGTAGAATGTAACACCACAATATTTCATAGTATTTCATCTCTTCAAAGTATTTCAATAACTTGCGCTATACGCAACATCGAGTTCGAGTGCACCATGATTTACCAATCTAGCCATTAAAATAGAGGTTATTATTATTATTAACCACATTTTAAATTCTATATATCCTATATAATTTGAAACATTCATATTTTGGGTTTCATATATGTAATATAAGAAAAATTCAATTTTTAAGATAAAAGATGTATTTTTCAAAAAATGTAGTTTTAAGCCTTTTAATGGAGAACCCTTTTTAAATCAAATATTTGAAACATTTATGTATTCAATTTAGTTAAATTAAATTTATTTTTTTAATAGGGACATAAAAATTTAGTTGGGATAAATTTATGGTACTTTTCTGATAACTTTCATATTTTGATGAATAGTAAAAAAGTACTAAATTTTAATTAAAAACAACTTTTTAATCAAAATATATAATAGTGATAAATTATACATTTGAATAGTTTTGAAGTATCATTAGATTATATTTTTATAATTTAATATAATTTATGACATTTTATGTAATTTAACAGTTAAATTGGACATAAACAAGTGTCAATCTTTTGATAGTTATTATTTCTTAAAAACATGCTTTTTGTTTTGACAATGGGAACTGATTTTAAATTAATTTCTAACACTTGTGTATTTCAAATTAAGAAATATAGATTCCATATTTGGAATAATTAGTTCCAAATTTTCTAAATAAGTATCTTTTATTTTTAGACATTATTAATAATTACATCGGTAATTATTTTATTTACCAAGGTTAAATGGTAAATCCTGTAAATACTCATAAAGAAATAATATTAAATAATATTAAATTACCCTAAAACATGTCCTAAAACAATTATATTATACATTTATGAACATGGGAATCCTTGGGTCTATTTTAGTATTCCATAGAGCCACTTGGGAGTGATAATGACATTTTATATTAATTAATCTAATGTAAAGAAAAAAATACCAAAAGCATGTATCATTTAGTAAAACACTTTTATATAGGGTTATATAATTGTTCCCTTCGACTATAAATATTAATTTAAAAATTAAAATCATTTCCTACATGATGATATTTTATTTATAATTTTTAGACATAAAATAAATATATTTATTTATGGCACAATAATGATGCAGTATTTTCCTTATTAATAAAATAATCAAATAAAAGATATTGTAAATATTAAAATAAATATAATTTGATAGTTTGGATACCATCAAAAAAATTTATTGGTGAATATGACATGTTATTATTGATTCAATGTATTTGTTTTGAAGTAATCATGTTGTGATGACTTTCACAAAAACCAAATACTAAATAGTGTCAAAATGACATAAATTAGTTTTTAAAACAAATACAATATTATTGGTGGATATAATATTCCCAAAAATATAAGGTTCGTCCAAAGGGCTTAAATAATATTATATATGTCATTAATTATCTACTTGAGGGTCTCTTGTAACTTTATAGTATGTTTATTAACCATATAGTGTAATAATACAAGAAGACATGGTAAAAGTTAAACAATTTAACTAAGAGTTAAATATAAAAGATAAGGTTAAAATGGTAACCTTAACTTGTCTAAAACAAATTTCTTGAGCTTATTTAGACACAAAACCACCTAAGGCCCAAAATAAATTCATTTTGAGTCATTATAAACCGAAAATTATTGTATAATAAATTAATATTTTAATCTTTACCTAAAGTGACACTCAACCCCCCTTATAAAAGGGCACTTCCCCTTCTCTCAATTTCACACATCCAAAGCCATTTTTCATGGAATAACCCTACCCAAATACCTTCTCCAATAGACTCACTTAAACATATATGCCTTATTTTGATTATAAATCCAACCTAAGGAGCCATTTTGATCAACTCAAAAGGAAACACCCGAAGAAGAGGTAATAATTTCACCACCCTCTTTCAAGTTATTTTCTACTTACAATCCCTATTTATTTGTTGTTTCCATACTAACATAATATATCAAGTGCCTTATATATACTATGATGTTATTATAAATATTTTATAACCATATTAGTCATTCTTTCCATCCTATAATGACAAAGTCACCATACATGTGTACGTACGGCTTACCGTCTCCACGTCGTGGTGTAGTTTGTTATTCAAACACTTCATTATTTGGATAGGTATAATAATGTGTATAACTAATGTAAATAATAAATATAACATGTTAATTATTCTTTATAGATGATATATTATCCAATTATCTATGATTTCTTCATCATTATAATGATATTGTCCCTTGTACATACGTACGGATTACCGTCTCCACGGCGTGATGGGATTCATTTCCACGTTCACAATTCAACGATGATTATAGAAATATAAATTATTAAAAAGTTCTTAATATATGAAATAATAATTCTACTGGAGATATATATATATATATATATGTGTGTGTGTGTGTGTGTTTGTGTGTGTGTGTTTATATAATTACATATATCTTATTCACTTACTTCCGTTCAATGCGATATGAAAACGAAAACAGCGTTTATGCGTACATACGGTCTACCATCTCTATAAATGATGCCTCCCATTTAATATATCTATCTATTATAAACATTACTATTCTAAATATATATGATATATAAATAAATTTTTATATTCTGGAAGTATTTAAATCATTATATAAATTATGTGATCAATAATAACAAGTTAAAATATGTACGATAAAGAAAGCGATTATTACCAAAAATGTTAATTTAACATGGAAATCATTATTAAATGGGTAGTATAAAATTATAAATGAATATTTTATGATATAATAAATATGAATACGGTTATGGTATAATTTAATAACATACTATGGTCATTATACACGAGCTTAAATGTACCCTCGACCCAAGGAAAGTGCAAGGTAAGGGTTAATTCCTCAATCTCATTATTATTTGAGATTGTTTATTGGAACGTTTTTACTAGGAAATATTTATTATCCACGTACATGTTTCATAAAATATTTTTCAAATGGAATGTTTTTAAGGAAATCTTCTATTAAAACATTATTTTAAATGTTTTAAATATTCATTCTTCTAAATCATTCTCATTAATGTCCATGTTTTCAAAATGGGGTTTTAAGGATTTATTTATATGGACATGAAAATTTTTAATATGTTAATTCCATTCAAAAGATTCAAAGTGGTATGGGAAACTTTAATTCAAAAATTTCTTTAAATTTCTTCCTTTTTAAATGTTGTGACTTTTAAATGTTTTCATGAAAAATTGATATTTCTTTCAAAGAGTTTTACAAATCATTTTCATCTATGTAAACTTCCTTTGATGTATTTTAAACTTGTTTGAAGTCAATTTATTATGATACAAATCTTCTATATTGTATTGAAGGTTTTGTGATATTTTGAAATATGGATGTGTAATTTTTATATCATTCATAGTTTAGGGTTAAATTATTGAAATTTCTTATTCTAGTTCAAATACGAAAGTTTATGTTATGTATCATCCTTTTTATATGGGGAATGTATTAGACATAGTAAGTGACGAGTGGAGCCTGATATAGCTCCTCAATGCATCAGTTTGTCTCATGAGACAATTATAAGTGTAATTGGTCGAGGCCTTTCCCAATTTGATATATGGTTTTGGTAGAGGCCTTAATCATGTTTATATGTCTTGGTCGAGGCCATGAAAAAATGTTCAGAATTTCCGAAATTTTACATCCCCTCATTATAAAAATAATATTGATAGTTCATATGGTTATTTGACTAGTAGAATTCCCATGACTATATTTAATTATGGAATTATTTACTCAGCTCATATTCTACCATAAAGTATTCACATTTATTATTTGTAATGGCATGTGATTTTAATTATTCAGCATGCCTAATGTTTATGTTATCTTCCACTGTATTTCTTACCCTTACTGAGCATTTGAGATCACCCCTTTCTTATATTTTATTTTCCTAGGATTCTAGGAAGTGTGTTATGATTGATATGAATGGTGAAGCTATGGATTAATGGAATTATTGAAGAATTATCTATGCTATGTTTTATTTTTGAATGTGTAATGTAACTTTCATGTATGTAATCTGTTTTCCAAGACTACTAAAATGATCGATCTTTCGGGACATGATTATTTGCAATCATGCCAATGTATTAAAATATTTCATCAGATCTGGGTAACTAGGGTCGCTGTATTACACAATTCCTTTTCCTCAATCCATTTATATACCAAAGAAGTCCCTTGAACCCGATCCTGAAATTCTCTACATGTTTAGACGTGTTGAAGTCAACATTCCCCACATATATTCAATAAAACAAATCCCTAAGTACGCCAAGTTTCTTAAAGAATTGTTCACTCATAAGATACAACTTATGACCATTGATGATGTTTCAACACAACAGTCTATTCCCATAATGTGCAAATATCCTGGGACCTTTATAGTTTCATGCCAAATAGGTTGTTCAAACTTTGATGATGCACTCATATACCTAGAATCCTCGATAAATGTTATGCCCCAATCCATATTATCCAACCTTGGTATAGGTCCCTTAAAACCAACATGTTTTGTCATCCAGTTGTCCAATCGAATCACAACTAGTCCTGAGGGAATAATTGAGGATTTCTTTGTCTGAGTCAATGATCTTATCTTCCCAGCTGACTTTTATATCCTTAACATGGAATGTGATACAACGTATTGTCAATATCCTTTGATTCAAGGAAGAACTTTCCTTTTGGCATATAGACACAAAATTGATGTCCTTACTGGTATCTTATCCATGGAATTTGGTGAAAAACTAGTCAAGTTAAATATTTTTCAATCCATGCAATACCCATTAGAGGATCAAGTAGTATTCTCTATCCATGCTTCAGAATGTCTATCTGAGAGTGTGTTGAGTCCCAATCAATCATGTTCTTCATATGCTATTGATAGAAGAGTTTTTGAATATTTCATCCTTATTAACCAAGTCATAAATGGGAATTTTATGTTGAAATTACAAATGAAAACTCCTTTGATCTAAAGGATATTGGAAAATATTTGGAATCCCATCTCACCTTTGACATCCACTACTCCAACTTGGACATTAATGGTGAAAATGAGAAAGCATGTTCATTTTTTTATTCAAATCTAATTATCCAACATTCATTATTTCCTATACATGATTTTGAAAATTCTATTACATGTGAGGTGAACCTTGAACCAATGTGTTTATCTTGTCCCAATCGGAGTGAAGGTTGTGAGATTTGTTCCATAATTATAAAAATGATAACTGGTGAGGTGTAAATTGACCATTCTTTGGTGAACAACATTGATATAAAGGATATTAAAAAAATTATTTAGTATTATGACTTCATTGTTCCTCTTTACTCTACATAGATAAGTGATTAAATAAATGAGCCAAAAATAATTGGGATTTCAAACTCTGGTTTCCAGTTATCTGAACCTTATATAAAGGTACCATCAGAATTGAGACATCTTCCAGAATTTCCAAGCATAGAAAACAATCACTTTTATGGTAAAATCATTCCTCACATTGAAGACTTGATGGAGGATAGTCATATTCTCTTTCCACCCCCATTGAATTATAATAGAAACTTCAAGTAAGGGATGAAATTATCCAATAAATCATTGGGGCTCTCAAAGGAGAAGCTTTTATTGAAGAATACTGGAGTTGAAAAAATATGGTGGCCATCATTGGACTGTGGGTAGTTCACAGCAATTGTCCAGCTATAGACAAAATAAATGTAGCTCTACTTGGGAGGTAACCCTTTCTTTCTTTTAGTTTTATGAAATTTTAATGACTTTTTAGTTTTCTTATTAAATGAATAATTTTTATTATTTTTCTTTCTATTTTTGGTAATGAAAATTTTCCAAAACATCAATAAAGAGGACACCTACCACAAGAAGTTGTTGAATTCAGTAGACCCACCACCGAATGGAGACAACAACCCACTAAATCCAAACATTGGGAAAACTCTTTCCCATTAACCCTATATAAATCTCTTCCTCTCTCTCCCTCTTTCTTCTTCTTCCCCTCTCTTTCATTTTTTACCATATTCCTCATCACTGTTTTTATATACTCTTTCTCTTTTTTGTGGGTGTTTCATTATAAAAAAACTACAAAAAAACCTAAAAAACAAAAATAAAATAAAAAGCATGAAAAAAACCAAAAGAGTCATACTTACTCACCATCTAGTTATGAAATTTTGTCCAACCATTTTGGGGAGTCGAAATCTATGGTTTCCTCACAATAATTTTGTGTTTTCATCATATATTTTGATAAAGAATATTGTGTCAAAACCAACAAATTTTGAATTCTCAATTTTTTATTTGGAAAATGATTATTCCCCATAAGCAAGGAATAAAAATAGATTTCATGCCAAGGACACCTATGACCATATTTTTAAAATTTGTTTTTCAACCCTGATTGTGAGTCTTGAGTTTGTGGATATTTGAGTTGAATTTCATACATTGGTGTATGTTAATATTATAGATGAATTTTTTGAACCTCTTGATTATCATAATAACCAAATATCCTCCCTTTAACCTTACATTAATCCTCCTTTTGAAATCCCATTAAATCCTATGAAAAACTTTTCTTTGATATCCACATTACAAGCCCAATACCATATCCCACACAATATCTACATTGATTTTCATTGCATAATTTTTTGAAATTTAATTATGGGGGAATGGATTTCATTTTGGGTACCCTTTGTTGAATTCACCATGGTATCATATGCTTGAGGGAAGGCATCCATTTCAGTGTGGGGGAGAAGTTATCATTTAGTGGGGTTTGGGAATGTATATAATATTATCTTTTTAAAATGCTATTGAAAAATGTACATTAAAATATGATGAAAAAAATCAAAAAATAAAATAAAAAAAGAATGGTTTGTGTCATGGGTGGGTCAAAAATCACTCTTTCTCAACCATTGATCTTATTATAACTATAACAACTAGTGTCAGGAGGATATAAAACGTGGGTTGGGATATGAGTGTGAGATCTATTTCAAGTTAAACTTTTGAAAAAAATTGAAAAAATTAAATGAAATAGAAGAAAACTTGTATTATATATTCTTTTTTCATTGGGATAAGTTTTGTGTTCTGTAAATATTTCACCTTCTTATCCCCTCCAATTTTCTTCCACATTTATGTCTTTCTTCACATAATCATTCTCTTTTAAATATGTATTTTCATTTCCTTCCATGTTTCATTTCAAAAAATGGTGCATTGTTTTACCCATGATGATGTTTTACCCCTCTTTATATTCTTTTGAATACTGAATTCCTACCATCCCATAGCCATGGAAAACCCACTTAAAAATTAATCTCGATTATTTTTCACTTTAGGATAGGGAATGGAAGCTGAGATATCTTTAAAACTCTAAGATTTTCACTTTTGGTTGGTGAAAGAGAGAACCACCATAAATGAATCTTACCATCTTGATATGAGTGAGTTTTGAGTGCCAACATTTTCCATTTATAAATTTGAACATGCAAAAATAATTGTTTTTGAACAATTTTTCCATAAAAATTTGTGGTGGAATTCAACAAGGATGAGTAAAATAGTTTAAAACTCTCCTGAGTAGTGAAGAAAAATTTAAATATTTGTTGGTGAGTGAAAATGATTTTGTACTGGTTTTTATTTTTTTTTCACATGAGGAAATACACAAGACTAGGTGTGGGAGATTTAATTTTCTTCAATTATTATGTACTTATTATATTCACCCTTTAATGTTTTTATATTAAATGTGCATAATTTTTGTGAAATATTAATGTTTAAATATTAAATATAAAATTAGGGCAATATTTGAATTCATCCAGATTCTAGTATGTTTAATATTTTAATACTAACTATCTCTCTAAGGATCCAAATTATGTGTTTCTTGTTTTTTAGGGTTCCTTATTCAATTTCCAAAATATCATTAGAAGTAATAGATGGAAAATATTTCTATTTAAAGAGAAATGTGGTCCTTACAAGAAGGAAAAAATAATATTTGAAGAAACTTGATCAGCCATGAAGATAGAATTACTGGGCTTATTCCAGACGTCTAAATCCTTTAATTATCCTCCAATAATTGGGGGGGGGAAATCAATTCACCTAGGATAAAAATGTCAAGGCCCAAATCCAAAAAACGGTGCCGAACAAATTAATTTAAATCCAGCCCACTATTCTGTTCGAGAATTCAAACGAGCACACATTTATTGACTTTACTCCTGATATAGACATCCATGTATGCAGATCTTTTGTAGTGTGAAAGGTAAGATATTGGCAACCGAATTTTTTGAAATAATAGTTCTAATTTGAGGGAATATCCCTTTTCAAAAACCTATACACATTATGGCCATCGAAAAAATGTTGATAAAAATGGATAGGTAAAGACTATTTAGTAAAATAGCTATATCTTTGGCTACAAAATTATAATGGCCACCAACATTTGAGGGATTAAAGTAGACATCAATATCTAAAATTTGGAAGAAGTTATATTTCTAGATTCATCTTACTTGATGTCTATAACGGAGATACAAGTGTAGGGGAATATTTGGAACACAAACAGTCCAACTCCTTGGGCTATAAATATAGCCTCCTCTTATCCTTTCATGTGGTTGAAATTTCAGAGGAGAGGAGAATAAATTGGCACGACCAAAGCCTTTAGAAAGACATGGGAGGATCTTCCATAATCATATTTTCACTTGAGAGACCCTTCATCCTCTCTTTGATTTTTTTGTGTTCTTCTTTGTTTGTAATCTAATAATTGTTTGTGTAGTGATTCTATTTTAATGGAAGATTATTATTCATATTCTATTTTAATAATCGAACCTATGTTCAATAAATATTAATTCTCTTAAAATATTTTAAATCAAGTTGAAACCCCTACCCTCTTTTTTTTTCTTTAATAAATCAAAATTCTATTTTTAATTCTCATCACTGTTTGTGTGTTTGTGATTGGTGCACAACTCTTTTCTTATCCCATTTTTTCATCTATTATTAAATCATCATCATAAACATAATAAACCATATTTATAATCATCTTAATGTCTGAGTAATTCTCTCATTGGGGTGAGTTATAATTTTTGTATGTTAAGTGACTGAGAAGTTTTTCTCGACGAATATTATTTGAATTACAACTATGTGTGTTAGACTTAACATGTCATGGATTAATGACTTGTTTTTTTTAATTAATGGTTTACATGGATTATTTTAACCATAAATGAACTGCCATAAACAATATATAATTAATATTAGAATCCTATGTTATTTTAAGGATTGGATTAAAGCCTTAACACTTGGAAATTACAATCAACGTCAACTTGTGACATGTGTGTTAGTTTAAAGCAATATAAAGAAAGGCTCAAGCATATCACAAGCTTAACTACATAATGATGAACTCACCCCAATATTTAACAATTTTTAAATCAACTTTAATCAATCAAGCATTTAAATCAAGCACTGGAAACAAACACCCCCAATCAGAATACAATCAACTACAAACAATCGATTATTAAAACGTATCATCACTAAGGATTCAGCCTAAGTTCTTATATACACCTTAGCAGAGCATTAAAACCTTGAATAGTCAATAGGCAACAATCATCCACGCATTTATTAGTATAGTTGAAGAAACTTTTACGGAGGTGGAATAAGAAATAAAACAAAAAAAATGCATAGTTATAAATTTAACCTCTTCTCAAACAACCACATTTTGGATTATAAATAATGTATTCCTAGAATGTAGGAATATAGGATGAGGGTATAAAATTTGAGAAGTGATATGTTAAGAAGTTATTATAGAGGGTGACATTTTATAAGTGAGGCAAGTAGCACACTATTATATTTTGAAATGAAGAAGGTGTACACATGTTTTTAACATGAATCAATGTTCTAAAATGAACCATTATTAATACTTATACATGTTAATTTATACATATGTTAATAATATTTATTTTAGAAACGTTTTAGGTTATTTTTTTAGTTATATTTTATATTTTACCCATGATAAACCCACTTTAACCATAACCATGATAATTAAGTTTTATAGCCTCAACTATTCATTATGGTTAAAATTTAAGTTTAAATTATTAGAGAATATAAATTATATTTATTCCAAATATGTAATTGGTCATAAAAATAATAAAAACATATAAATTAAAAAATTTAATTTAAAATCAATCACATAGACGTGAAGAAAAAGTGATTTTTCAAGAAGTGTATTTTACAGGAAAAAATATTTTATATTAACTCTATTACTATTGAAAATCATTTTATATATTTAAATTAATATTTATTAATAAATAATTTATACATTTAATTCTAATAATTCTTCATTAGGTTGTTTTTTATTTTTATATAAATGAGAAACACTATGCAACGTAAAATAGTTTTCAAAAAAACTGATTTTTAAACCCATGGACAAACTTATGCTAAAATATTATTTTAAGTTCATTTAAAAGAAATTATAATTATTACATATACCTAAATAAATAATATTTTACTTTAAATCACATTTAAAATATAATGGGACTTTGAAATTTATAATTTATTGAAATTAATTAACACCTTTAGAAAAATCGGTATTTTCACTATTCACCGAAAAATCAATATTTTCCAAAACAATGCCAAATATCACCTAAAGTAAATTTTTATATTAACATTTAAAAAATGATGTTAATTTTCTCAAATAAATTTTCTACTATTTTGGAAAATTAATTATTTAATTTTTCTTTCATGAAAATCATTACAAAAAATTAATGAAAATATATTTAAAAAAAATAAAATTACTTTACTAAAAATTTATTGATTATATAATAAAATTTATAAAAAAATATATATTTTTAGAGTCATATATATATATATTATTTATTAATTTATTTTAGACTATTCATAAAAAATGATTAAACGGTTAGGATATAGACATTATATATTTGGTAGGCCATTTAAACACGGTGTTGTGAGTCAAATTAACTATCCAATTTAATTTTTTTAAGATATCAGGCTGATATATCCTCCAAAATATAATAAATTGCTTCATTAAAATTTGGACTTTATCTTATTAATAAATTGTGGGATATTTTAAAATAATTTTTTTTCATAAACCCACATCGTAAAATGTGTTAATAAAACATCCTATTGATAAAAGCGAACAGAGAATATGAAGGTCGTATAGAATTACATATACTAGGATTCTAGATAAGAGGATATAGGTGGTATTTAAAGATTTATAAACTGAATAAAATCATAATTCCCAAATAATGAAAAACATTAACAAATATCATTAATCACAAGAATTTGAATGATCAAGATAATGTGAATTCTCACAAAACCATATTCCAATGTTGTGTGAAAAAAGTCATTGGTTTCATCCAAAATGATCGTAATGGGACATACTTTTATTTCAATATCTTTTTCCAAGAGTTGAATAATTAATTTACTATCTTTACTATTATATTAAGTAAAATACTTACAGACTGAGTGTAATTTCATCCATTTATCAATTTCTAACACAATATCATCTTTTTACATTAGATGATAAGTATTCATGATGATTTGTTTTCATTCATAAAGAACTAAAATCATATTTTAAAGTCCATTTAAAAATAAAATAGATAATAAATCTATTTTAATAGTCATTAAATGTTAAATAAAACCAAAGTGTTTAACACATGGTATGATGTATACCAAAATGAGTAAACCATAATATAAAGAAAAAATACATTATCCTCCAAAATTCAATAGTAATAACTAAAGCTCAATATATATCATTCCTAAATAACCTCAACAATAAATATTATATTAGCCTTAACTATTATATCACACCATTTTCCTTCTAATACCAAAAATATTGTAATTTATTTGAAATAACATTAATATCATAGACACCAATTCAATTTTCAATATAGTAGTTATCTATATGATAAAACATCTATTTAATTAATGACCTTAATATCCAAGATCATATAAACTGTAAGTGTTATAAATAACCTGAATCTTAATTTTGTGTTTTTTAAATGTATAAATCATGTTAATAATATTCTTTAAATATAATTCAACATAATAAAACCTCTCCTAAAATGGAATTAATCACTATAAGATCTTATCTCTTATAAACTCAAATGGGTGTCTAATACATTGAACCTAGGATCATCCTTAATCTTATATAACTATGATAGTATCCTTAAATCGTAAGATATCCTCACATGAAATCATCATAATTTCCAATTTTATCTAAACATATCTTTCAATACTAACCATAATAATCCTGAATCCACACTCCCATGTCTGGTACTAAACATATATACAATTAATTTCTAGCATTAACAATTATAAAAGGGACCCAATTTTCTCCATCCAAACCATAAAAATTAAAATTTATAAAATTGGATCACTTAAATTCTCAAGGACCTTCTAGGATTATATTTTTAAAGAATTATGAAAAACTCTTACACAAACAATACCCCTGTCATTAAATGAGAATATATCCCACATAAACCATATTTCATCAGTTCATATTTATTCATAATCATTATCTATATAATATCCCCTCTTGAAATAATTTATTAAAAATAATTATTTAAATCTTATGGAAAATTAGACACAAGAAGGGTGAGATACAATACTCAATAAGGGTGAATGTAATCATTAAAAATTTAATTTTATCAATGAACACAATAACAATATAAGGGTATGATGACATAATAAAAATGAATGAGTGTAATAAAAGAATACTCATACCCATCAATAAGAAGATCATAAAATAAAAAATCATGGAATAAGGATTTAAAAAGTGTTTTGTTTTTCAAAATTAGAAATCATGAGCCACATGATATCAATATTGATCATAAGAAACATTATAATCACATAGAAAGAATTTAAAAAATGTATTAGTATCTTGTAAAAATTGTCATCAACCCCCATTTTAAACTATCATCATATGTGACAAGTTCATAATTAAATCGATTGGATAAAATAATCAATAACTCCCTCGTTCTTTTATATTAATACAAGTGAAATTACAAAATTAATTTGAGAATTTTCTAGTAACAAAAAATTATATAAAGTATATCAGGCTCAACCAGTGCTATATGGGTGTTTTCATTGTATATTATATATTGGGATCACCTGGTTCTGTCTGGGTGCACTTATCATATAATCTATAATAGGATCACCTGGAATTATCTGGGAGAACACATGATAAATAATAATTTCTTTATAAAATTCAATAAAAATTTACTTAGTGCAATTGTTTAATCATGTACTCTTAGAAAGAACCATTATTCTTTTCAAAACATGATTAACCCATGGAAAAGAAAAGGTTTCTATGAAAATATAATTGAAAAATGATTAACTTATGTAAATGAAATCTATTCCATAAAAATAACTATAAAACATAAATAACCCATGGAAAAAATGTGTTCCATAATTATCTCTACGAACCATTATTATCTCGTGGAAAAAATGGGTCTATAAAAATCTCACTGAATCATCATTAACCAATGGGAAAGAAATGGGTTTCATAAAAGTATTTTTTAAACAATCTTAAACCATACAGAGAAAATATTAGGATTGCATCATTACAAAATATCCCCATTATAGAATGAGTAAAAATAAGTGATATTGATGTTGACGAGTGGAAATACCATTTGAAGATCAATGAAACATTCTTGAGGGAAACAAAAATCATATTTTGAAAATAAATTTGTGGACTGAAATTTCACAAAATATTTTGAAAATATTTTTATTTGAAATACCATTGAATCATATGAATGATGGTTCAAATAAAATAATGGTATAAATGGTGGGGAGATCTGTTCATGTTCAGATGGTGGGTCTTATTTATACACACACTTCAATTAAGATAGCATGAGAACTCGACCCTACAACTGGTGCCCTAAACTCTAACCCCCTCCAATCATAGCTGCTCGCATGGAGAAAATATATTCTTGTTGTAAATGTTAATAATAAACATTATTTTCAAAACATTTTGTATAGGGGATTAAAAAGTGGATCATTGTAAAACCATATAAAATTCACATTCAAAAAACATTTAAAATAAATTAAAAGGAAATTTATAATAGATTTATGCAATAATATATTTTTATAAATAATTTTTTTGAAATCCTTTATTTATAACATGTATTTGGAAGAGAAGAATTCCCGATTTGAAAGAAAATTACATGACTGATATAACTTTCAAACTATATTCTTGATGATTCATTAATAAATAAAGACATGAAAACAAAACAGGTTAACCACATTAAGAACTATTGTAGAATAGTGATATTTGGTTTATGAAAATAAAAGTATATGATTTTCTCAAAAATAACCTTGAACATAATCAATCCCAAAATGAAAGGAGATTTAAACATAAATACTTTTCCAATTTATTAATATTATAATTTATAAGTTCTATGAATTAATAACATAAAATAAAACATTAAATATATTTCACATAAGAAATATCATGAAATAATATTTCAAATGGGGTAGTAGATATATCTCCTAAAATAATATAGGTTTTTAACCTTACAACATGAATCAATATAGGGAATTTGAGACAAAGTCCCTTACGTCTTTGGTAATATCCGATAAAACCCCCATGAAATGAAAGAACCTCATATTTATTTTTAAATACAACTAATTTTCATTAATTTAATAATTATATTCATTCATGGGATGTAAATTCACCACACAACAAAAATTGTTGGTTAAAATAGAACATGTCTCAGAAAAATAAAATATTGATGACAAACCCCTTACCTTGAGTCCAAACTCTCCATGTGTGTCCCATAACTAAGGTATAATAAAAAAATTGATTTATTATAAAAATTTTACAGTATTAATACAAAATAATTATATTATTTATTTATAATAAAACATTTGAATTCTTAGTATGTTAAGTTCATATCTGGTGTTTTGGATGACGTAGTGTTCATTGTTTCAAAATAGATTCAATGTGTTGACCATGGTAAATGAGTTCATTATTTCATCATATAAAAATTAATAATATTGAAATAATAATCATATATATTATTAAATTATAAATTTAAAACCTATTATGAAAAATAGTTTTGAAAAATGATCTACGTTATGATCAATGAGATGGTAATCCATACATACACATGACTAATGTTTCTATTTTTCAGTGATCATTATGATAAGGTATGTGTTAGTATACAATTCTAAAATGATAATAATTTCCTAAATAAAATCTTGTTTTATTAAATATAATTATTTATATCATTATTGAGATGTGGTGATGAAAAAATGGCATCGCTTTATAGAGGTGGTATTCCACACGTACATGAATGAAATTATCATTTTTCAGTGTAATAAATAAAATAATATATTAGATTTTATGAATGATAAATATGTCAACATTATAATTATGATTTAATTTATATCAGATATATTCCTTAAAATTTTCTTTATTACCGTCAATTTAATTTGTTAGTTAAAATGATTCACATCGCTTGTCAAGGTGGTAGTATGCCATACACAAGAGCCATGTTATCATCTCACCAACAAAATGGAATTTATGAAGGTATATGATATATGATAACATATTAAGTGTAAATATGATAAAATTTTCAAATATATGATTTAAATCCCTAATTAAAAAAATATTAGAGGAAATGATTGAAAATGAATTATTTGTTTCATGATGTGGGGGTCCTCTACACATATGAATTATGATTTTGTATCCTTTTTTATCAAAGAGATGATTGGTTTGGGTTATTAGATTAATATAATAACATTTAAATATATATTATATACTTTTGTTATTATATGAGCATATTTTAATACTATTTAAATGTGGTGGGATAAGAAATAAGCACAAGAGCCTCAAATTAGTTGGTGAGGACTCCGAAAGTACATCCAAGAGACTCAAGATCAAAACCAAGAAGAGGGATAATATATGGGTTTATATAGTATATTATAGAAGTATTATAGTGGGTACTGTATAATGTATTGTTAGGTACAGTAGTAGACAGAACTATTCACCTATTTAGGCCTTTGGGCCACTAGTTTGGTTTTCGAGCCCTTCAAGGCCTTCATGCCATAGTAAGTCCTTTAGGCCACATTAAGGCCATTGGGCCACATGATCAGTGCAGTTTACCCAAAAATAATCTACAAAAAGAAGCATCCTAAAAGAGGATTTAAAGCAGGCACATTAACTAGAGCAGATCTAATGGATTTTAAAGAATAAGAGGGTAGGGAAACACCATAAATACTAGCATGTGATTGCATGGGAAGCTTAGTCAGACGTCCATGTAAAGGTGGAGAGCTACCATCACGATTGAGATACTGGGGAGTGGAAGTTCCTTGTAGTTATAGTCTCGTTCATTTCCCTGAGACCTTCGGGTCATTTAAGTCTCATTAGCTTATGGGCCCTATAATCTCTAATCCTACTGGCCTTGTAAGGGTTCCCCCTCATTGATTGAAAGGGGGGTTATCAAAAAATCAATAAAAAATTAAGGCACTTAGGCTATTCGGGCTAAATAAAAACACATACTTAGGATTTCTACCTCTTTTTGGACAACCTCATTATGTTCATAACTAAATTCTTACGGGAATGGATTTCTGACCATACCACGGATTCTAGAATGAGTGGATAAATTTTTCAAAGATAATTTTGAAGGTAATTTTTTCTAAAAATATTTTTATGGTATGAAGAAGTCAATAGAGTGCGTTGACATTAATAAGTGAGGAGATTAGAACACTATTAATTTTTAAAACAAAGTGGTGTATCAATTTTTTTCCATGTTATAAAGTTAAAAAATAGACCATTATCAAGACATAGATATGATGTGGTAAAAAAATTTCCATCAAAAACATTTTATATTAGTGTTAAAGTCATTTTGAATCATATATTTTTATTTTACACCCCCGGTGAACCCTTTTTCACTATAAACATTGTAATTAATTTTTACTATTTCAGAATTCAATATTTTAAAACATTAAGTTGAACTTAGTATATAATAGAAATTATTCAAATTATAAATATTTAACCAATTGTACTAAATTAAATTAATATTTTTGGAAAAATATATTTTAAAATTAAACCCGTAAATAGGATGAAAAGCGGGTTTTCAAGAAGTATATTTTGCAAGAAAAAGATTATTTTCTATTAACTCTATGACTAATATTGATCAGTTCATAAATAGAAATTAATATTAATATATATATATATATATTAAATTTAAGTTATATAATTCCAAATAATGGTTTTTTTAATTCATTATAAATGGGAAACATTATGTAAATTAAAATAGTTCTCCAAAAAATCTTGCTTAAAAACGAATGGAAAAAACTTATAGTAAAATACAGTTTTAAGTTGATTAAAATGATATTAAGAGGATTATAAGTAAATAAATAATAATTATGTTACTTTAAGTTATATTCAAAAAATATATTTTAATTTTAAATTTCAAAATTTATTGAAAATAGTTTACATTTATTTAGAAATCATTATTTTCACTATTCACTGAAAAATCAACAATTTAAAAAAAAAAAATTTAAAAAAATGTAAATTTTGATATTGTATTTTTTAAAATAATGTTATTTCTGTTATATATACTCTCTGAAATTTCCAAAAATAATTAAAATATATTTTTTATGAAAATCAATAAAATTACTTTTTTAAAATGTATTGTTGATGAATAAATTTATTTTACTAAAAATTAATGGGATATTTATTATACATTTTCCTTTGATTTATTTTGAGTATAATATATATATATATATATCATAAAGTACTTAATATTATTCATACCCTCACATTTAATAGCTAGGTTTTAACGATTGTTTATATTGCGGGTCATTTATGCTTGATGTCGAGTGTCAGATATGTTATCGAACAAAGTTTTATTTCATAAAATCTTGAGGTGTTATAGAGAGTCCCTTTTTATTTTTCTTATTTAATTATTAGTTCATTCTCAAACCACACTTGTGTTTTTTTAATAAAGGTATCCTGAAATATATGGGAATTTCCATGTCAATGTCCCCCTAGAAATCCATGTGGATTTCACTGTTAATGGGATAAAAAATCATTTCATTACATAAATCCTATTTTATTTTCAAATTAATCTCTCTCATAATGATTTAAGAGAGTTATTTATATGTAAATAATTTAATTTAACATGCTATTTCATCTTATGAGTTCTAACATCTTTATTTATATTATCATATACTTTATAATGTTACTCAGATGTTATTATAATTTTTTATAAAATCTTTTATATAGTTGAGCTTCTTATAAATAGGTTGTAAATGATTTATAAAAGGGTTTTAATGTGTTGGATTTAATATTTAATACATTATTTTTCACATCAGGTATCTTATTAAAGTTATTGAATATATTCTTCCTTTAAATTAATTAATAAGTATCATTTGGGCCATATTTGGGTTAAATAAAAGTCATTTCAATGTTTTTATATATTTTTATGATTTATAATGTCATTATTGTTATATATATATTTTTTATGAATTTTTAAACACATAATTATATAAAAAACGTGTTGATGTAGATAAATTATTAGATTTTTTATATTATATACATGATTCGGATTTGATAAAAGGTATAATGTTGAAATATTTTAGGTTACATGGGAGACATGGTTTCCAATGTGGGATGTAAAGGATGAGAGATATAGTTGCATTTATTTCACTCTAGAATGTGACCCATAGTTGTTATTACACTCTAGTTATGGTTTTTAATTTTGGTGAAGCAAGCGGGATCAGATCCAAGTATATTATGATCATTGTGGGCTTGCATGTGATTTTAGAATAAAACCCCGAGATATTATCCCAGTTGACTTATGGTTGATATCTCATCAGTCATTTAATTAATGTTATTGTTTTATTTATGATATGGTTTAACTCATGATTTGGTTTACATTATGAATTTTTTTTTATTCCCTCTCATGTTCATACTCCCTTGATATATTCCAATATATTTTTATTTTACCTAGAATGTTTTATAATGAAAAAAATGTGATTGTTTTTTTAATAAAAATGGAAATAATGATATTTCATATTAGTATTTTATACTAAATTTAGTTTTTGGATTTCATGTGGAATTATGTAGATTCTAGGTTATATATTATGTTTAATTAGATCATAGTTTTCACATACACCCTTGGGTGTATATAGAATTCTACTATTTTTTTGTCTTATATGTGTATTTGTGATCATGTTCACATGCTATGGATCCTGATTTCAATGATATAATGGTGGTGTAATTAAATTTTTTTATGGGTTTCAATATATTATCATATGACCATTTTTAGTGAAAGTGAACCTAATCGTATAAAAATATTTCTCTATAGAATAATACATGTAAACATATAAAAAAGTAATGTAAAATATAATACTTCATATGTCTAAATATAATAAGTTTAAATATTCTATATTGATGTACTATATTTGACAATTATCTTGTGGAATAATGTATATTTTCCTCCTACCTCAAAGGAGAGGACACTGGAAAATATATCCATGAACATTTTGTGAGGACTCCGAAAAACCAAAAGTGGTGCTAGTGCCTTCATGGAATTATGAATCTTCTTTTAGAGGGAATAGTTCTTTGGTTATCTCATAATAAATATGTAAAATTTTCCAACAAAACCAATAGGATATTATCACATCCTATTCTATATCCATCCTTTAATATTGTCATTAAATGAAGAGAATCTTCCATACAAAATGCCTCTAATAGAATCACATAAATTTCATTCATTTAAACTTATTGATTTTCATTATTTTATCACATTAATAGATGACTACTAAATTCAATAAATGAACAAACTATTTCATTAAAAATCGATGAAATCATATTAATGAAATGTAGAAACACACATGTATCACATATACGCCTAGGCAGTGACATTGTGGATATCAACTATTACATCCACAAGATCCTCCTGGGTGTAGTGAATCTTATTTTAGTTTACATCCAAAAATCTCTAGCTTTCACTAAAATATTGTAAGGAAATTATGAAAAAAAATCACAACACATTATGAATTCATCCAACCTCTTTCTAACATGGTTGCATGAAACACTCTTTATTTTAGATATAATACTTTGTTTTGAACTTAATCCTTATCCATGGGATTAACTATATGAGACTACTAGCCTTAGAATAATTGCAATTAATTTTTAAATCCCTTTATCATAGATGTATGAAAGGAGTTACCTCTATCAAATCAGCACTTCTAATAAAGAAACAAGGGGGTATTATGTTATCTCTATCAGACATAATCATATTTATTTATGAATATATAACAAAGGATGAACCAAATAAAACATATTTACTCCCATTTAGTCCTTTATTAAATGGAATTGTATGAAAAATATTAAAAGGTAATATCAATATAGTATAATCCAACTCATAATTTCGTTATTTTATAAAATGGACTAACTAATTTAATCAATCCATCACATGTCATTCATAAATGAAATGAGTAAATAATTTTTCTATCATACAAGAAGTTGAATATATAATATGTGACTCAAGTAAGTATAGAAATGAAATTCCATAGCCTAATTCAATCATGGACATGATGTCTACACATAGAATATAAGTGTGAAAATACAATCTAGGTTGTACTCAAATTTATGACATAATCAATAAGATAAACAACAATCCCTTGATAAGTTAATCTCATATTTTAACTTTAATAAGTAAATAATAAAATTATGAATCTTATCAAGTTAATATCCTCATCCACTATTGGTAATAAGGTTTGACAATATGAATACACCCCTAAATATATCAATGATCCTATTAAATTATAAATGATATACTTCAATGAATAATTCCACATAAAAATTATCTACTTATTACCTCATGAATTTATTGTTCATATATCTCATTTAACCCTTTATAATAAGAATAAGAATATTTTAAATAAAACCATTTTATATTTTTACAACCAATAATATTTTATAATGTTCATCAATTAGGTTCAATTCAATGTTGTTATTTAAGGACATATTATTATATGATATTTTTTATAAACTATATTGCATCACAATTTAATAAATGATAAATATAGATATCACTTATTATAAAACAAATTAGACATTATATTGCCATTACAATAATCTATCATGTATCAAATACCTAGAGACCTAACATGACATTCATGATGTTTATGCAATAATGGATTCATCCGCATATCTACTATATTTTCATTATTATCCATAGAAAAATATCTTTATATCAAAGTTATAAATTTTCTCATGTATGAGATGGTATTTTAATTGGATTTGTTTAGTCCTTTAGTGATTCATGTGTTTTATAAAATTACCAATATCCCCATTATTGTCATAATATAGCTAATGTATCCATTAATATAAGGTACCATTCTAAGATTTGTGATGAAATTCTTGATCTAAATAGATTCTTTCACAACATATGATGTGATGATTCACTCTTACTCTATTTCTTAGAATAGATTAAGGGATCAAATAGATATTTTCAAATTGATACACCAAATTTTTTTTAAAAATACTAAACATGATTGATATTTAATATCATCTACATCATATTGAAAAAATCCAGCCATCAAACCTTTTACTTTTTTTTCATTTTCTGTACCAAATTATAAAAACATATCTTCAATCCTTATAAGATAATTAATAATTTTTTCAAAGTAATCATGTTACTCTTAGTAGTATTATATTGGCTTCTACTAGTTGTAATCATAGATGAATATACATTGATTTGAGTAAAAAACATATACAACATAATAAATACTATAAAATACACATATATAATTTTATCCATCCTTTCTAGCACTTTAAAATAATATTGAATCTTTATAATATTTTTACAATCAAATTCTAGTAAATACCAATTCTTGGAGATCAACATTATCAACAACATTAGAATGCTTCAAATATTTGTCTAAGGACTCATACCAAGAAACCACTTAGGTATTTCTCTATAGAACATCACATCTAGTTTTTAGGCTACCTAACCCATATTTTTTATTGAGGAGCATGAATCTATCCACATCATTATAAAATGAAGGATCTAGGTGTAATTTCCAATAATTATTATGTCATCCACATATAGGATTATAAATAGTATTTTACTTTCACTAACTATTTTATATATATAGTAATCATTAATGTTTTTATGAAATAAACCTCTATTATTTGATCATCAAAACATATATTCCTACTCTGAGAAGCATCCATTAGTCCATAAATGAAAATTTTCATCTTACTAAGCCTAGTAGACTCATTAAGAATATAAAAAGCTTCATATTGTTTCATATACACATCCTTATACAAAGAATAATTAATGAAATAATTTTGGATATCCATTTGATATATCTTATAATCATACTGAGATTCTATGGCTAGTAAATTCTGAATAGTCATTATCTTCATGGTAGGTGAATAGTTTTTTTCCTTTTCAATACCTTAAATATTTTTATAAAATTTTTCAAAAATTCACTACATATAGGTAGAAAATCAACCATAAATATTAGCATCCATGTGGCATACATACATTCACCCTATGGGTGTTACATATTTTCAATCATTAAACATAATCCAAATATGTTTATTGTATATCACATCCATTTCAAATTAAATCACATTAAAACATTTATAAAATCAGAAAAATAAATTAATTATCTATAGGTTGTAGGTTCATCACCTACAAACATTATTTTATCATCATTTTCTGTGTTCATCTTCAAATATACATCCTTAGATAAATTCTCATTAATAAAAGATGTCATGAAATCCATTTTACATGTATTGTAATCCTAATAAACATCAATGTAAATAAAATTATGAATAAACATTGTCATCATAATAGGTTAAATATTTTTAACAAAGTTAATACAATGTGTTTTTTTACATTTTTTTACAATGCATGCCATATAGGTAGAAACTCTACCATCCATGTCAGTTTTCCTATGGGAACCCCACTTTCACCGTATTTTTCTCAAAACATCACATATATGAACTGTGTTCCAATCATGTTTAGTGTAAATGGAGTCCATTTTAATCCAAAAAATTAAGATAATTATATTAATTAAAACTCTCAATGGATTTTTGGTTGGTGGTAGGATCATCACCTATAAAAATTACCTCATTATAAATTTTTATGTGAAATCAATATCTCACTATCTCTTGAAAATGCTGACCAGACAATCAATGATCATACATAAATTATGTCACATTAATCATCATAAAATTATTATGAAACCTAATAAAACTATATTTCAATAACACTTACTATTTTTTGGTTTTTAACTTCGCAATGTTCAAATTTACAACAAATGTCTACTCAATCTATGTGTTTTATGCCAAGTAAACCACCATCTCATGGAACAAACACTTCTTTTTTAGTAGAGTTATAGAAATAATATTCTTTATTTCCTTATTTTAACTAATAAATGAGAATTTTTATCATGTAAGGAATTATTTTAAGAAAAAATATTATGAGTTATTCACAACACAAAATCCAAACAAATGAATAAATTCGAAATTACCCAATATAAATCATATGGGGTCTAAATGATTGAGTTATATAGGAGATGATTTTGTAATAATGTATAATTTTACAAATCATAAACCCATAATGAAATAGGATGGTCACATAAATCCATCATAGATCAAATCATGTCTAATAAGTTTTGATTCCTCCTCATAAACAAAAAATTATATTTTGGTGTTCCTGAGAGAATATGTTGTTAAATAATTCCATAATCTCATATATGATCAATAAATTCATAGAATAATTATTCATCACATTGATTAGATCAGAGAATCCATATACTCTGGAAAATATCAATCTATAAATTCATTATAAATAAAATTCATATTCTCAAAAGTTTCTTACCATTGATTCATCAAAAACACCTTTAAAAATAGACTAATGGCATCTATAAAAGTAAGAAGGTACCTATAAACACCAATTTAAGATGTACTGATTAGTACACTTAAAACCCGGTGAAAGAGATCCAATAGTCCACTTTTCCTTTCCCCTTTTATTCTAAAAGTTTTCTTATTCATTTTTTCAACCAAAAAAGATTCACATTTTTCAAATGTTTTATAATTTAATGAGTCCAAAAATACATATATATGGAGTATTTTAATTCATTTCTCATTTATATGACTTAAATGAAAATGAAAATAGTAGGTCACTATATAATAAAACTAGAACATCTTATTATGATTATTTTAAACATGATTATCCATATCATGAATATGTAAACCATTAATTATATCCTCAATACTATTTTAAATATCATTATTATATATAGAATAACCCGTATTATTTATAATGTGTAAATTATATACATAAAAAAGTTTATTTTTATGGTGGGGACACAATAAACCTTCTATAGTTAAAGGATTAATCCATTTGTGAAAACTAGATGCCACTTATAGACTTTTAATTATATAACACTTACTATATTACCAAAACATTGATTTATTTAAATGATTATAAATTCCCTTTTGTCTATAAGTATTTTTTTAGTATTAATGTGAGTCACACAAATGGTATCTAATACTAATGATTAAATACTAGTGAAATTTCCCTCTATAACATTCACTTTTAGATGCTACGAAGGATTCACTCTTGGAACGCTAATAAACCCTAAATATAAATCTTTATGTATTTTATTAGTCATACTGATTAATGATATCAATATGATTTCCAAGATGAATACCATATTCTACAAAACTTACATATTAGTTTATTATTATCTTATTTTATATCTTTTCATCAAGGTCATTTAATTAATCTGCATGCACTTAAATTTATGAAACTATCCATCATATTCATTTAGTGATCCAAGATATTTATTTTACAATGTAATGAGTCATCTAGGGAGTTCCTCCCATCACATAGTTATTGAAGTTGGTATTCATCCCAGTCATATTAATATTTTTCGTGGATAGTTCAGTGGATAAATTTTTTTCCAACTCTATCATATAGATAATCTCAGCATCATTCTTATTATATCTATTATAAGGGTATCCAACCAAGTGTCACCTAAATAAAACTGCAAAAATTTGATGAAAAGAAAACCCAAGGACACTCTACTATGTTAAATTATAGAAAAAAATGATTTGATATCACTCATAAAATTATTTTCATACACATGATAATTTAGGTGTAGCCTTATATTGTAGAACCAACTGGAATCGATGATCGATGTCCTAAAAGTAATAATTGGACTGAATCTAACACATATAATTTTAGGATGATTAATTTTTAAGGTCTCACCAATTTAATATACATAATATGATCATTAGGTTATAATTATTTCATATTATAATGTTTTTATATTCTCATGTTATATTACATTTCGGTATGCATACTTATGATGATTTAGTTTTGGTACCCTTATTCTAAAAACTATATTAATGTGTTCAAACAACATTATAGTGCGACTCTTTCCACAACCAAAGATATTTTATACTCAAATAATAATAAAAACCAAAATATTTACACATATACAGATGCATAATATGAATAAGGTATATAAACTCTTAATATATTGGTCGAAATGTATATTAGATTGTTATGTTATACATAGGAAATATCAAGGTGAAAAATAGCCAACTTCGTTCACATTTCTTAGATAATACATAAACCTCCAAACTGATAGGTAGTCCAACCCCATTTCCCTCAACATAGAGAGACTTTACTTAATATAGAATTCAATTTATGATTAATTTAACATCTAATATTCCAAAACAATGACAAAAATTTTAATATAATAAATTTATTGAAAAATTGAAGTCATGGAATATGAGAAATAATATTAATGATTTCAAATAGAGAATAAAATACAAAGGACAATCAAAAAATAAATTTATCTTAATAATATTTCATAGACTATATTCACATTTCATAAAAGTTTTACTAAACTTTAATAATTAAGGATTTCACATTTAAATTAATAAATTTATTTATTTCCAAAAACAGGGGGCAAAAATAAATTTTTTTCATAGTTTGCATTATATAGAATTTTTATTTGATATTACATGAATTAGGAAAAATTTTATAAAGAAAATTATTTTTAATTTTTATTTCCTCTAAATATCAGATGAATTATATTATATAAAATTTTGAACATATATAACATCAATGATATTTTTGATTTGGTATAAATAATTTCATATATAAGACCAAATTTTTATTTAAATTTTTTAAATTAATTACCACATTTTCATTATTATAAACATAAAATCATATTATAGTTTTCCTCGATTACTTAAATTATAAAAATATTACAAATTTCTCCATAAAATTTCATTATAAACCCTTTAATTTTTAGATTAAAATGAATAACCAATAATTACATTATTTATAATGGCATTTATATGTTAATATATAATATTAAAGAATATATAAATTTTATAAAAACATTTTTTCAATTAATTATAAACAATTAATTGTTAGTAAATAACCAATTTATATAAATCCTAAAACACATCGCTTATAATCATTCTATAAACAATGATAAAAATTTAAATTTTTTATGGTATTCACACTTTACCCTTACATAAAGGGGTATTCATTCATAAGGATAAATCTATATAGACTTATATATGTCTCCTTTTGTAAGGGTAGTACCCTTTGTCATGATACATCATGTAATGATAAAAATAATATTACCATTACGTAACTCAATAATGTAAAGGTAACTTAGACAACCACCCCTTTTTTTCATGTAATGTTTTCCAATTAGTGGTCCTCTTAAAATTCATCTTACATTTTCCAGAAGGTTCACAACACCAATCACAATGAGAAAGACATACTCATTGTTCTACATGGTTTATATAATTTGTTTTGTGAATAACCACTAATCCTTTCACTACAACAAGTTTACAATGATCTATGTGTTTTTAGGTCACTATAAATACACCATTGGGATATTCATGTCATCATGGAACTTTAGTTCTTCAAAAAACAGATAATAAATAGGTTGTACCCTTGAATTTTCTTGGTCAGATACCACTAATGGGTAATTTTGATCATCATATAACCATTGGTAATTGATAAAAATTGTGATCCCCTGACACACAAAATTGGGTTAAGTGATAAAAAATCACTCTTTTAATACTAAAATTGATACAATGTGAGATGACCCATAGTAAACATAAATATATTTCACATAATATTCATAATATAATCAATACTTCTCACAACAATATAACAATCCCAATGATAAATGTTTATGTATATTTGTAGTGTATCTTTATAAGAGACATATTGTGTTTCTCTTTTAAACATTAATCAACAATAAAATAAATCTAGAAACCATCCTATACTTCTCAGAGGTTATACTCATAAACATACCCTAAGGAATATATATATATATATATATATATATATATATATAAGAATGGGGTGATCCTAAATTCTTAGTAAGGGAAAAATTATTAACATTATATCTAGGATGATATCATAACCATATGGGAAAACATGGGCAATGGATAAATATCTCAATGAAAACAACATGGAACAATATGTGTTTTACATAAGTCATGATAGTAGTACAGGTGATATCAAATGAAAAAAACATGTACCCTAGAAAAAGACTGTGAGATAATAATGAATGTGTGGAATTGGTGAATTTTATCAAAATTTCATGGAGTTATAAATATTTATCAAAACATAAAGCATTAAATCATAATCATAATTTAAGGCTCACAGACAACACAACATAACATCATTTTCTAGGAAGATAACCTATGCACCATACATCGTATATCATGAGATGAAAACATTACCCTATGCATTGGAGGGTTATGTTATTTTGATCCCACCAATCACATAATTATTATCATACCTCTATGTGCCACATTATTTTAATGATAATATCATAAAACATTATGGAAATAAAAAGGTGTTTCGTATACCTTTCCAATGTAAACTCATAAATAAACGTTCATAAATTCATCAATATTCATAATTGGATAACCAATTGAAATTGAATGGGTATAAAATGATATTAGGTATACTGATAAGTGAAATTCATGCATATATTTTATTGTTTTTTAATGTGATGAATCGTGTATTTCAATGATAAATCTTGAAAAATTTGGAAGGATTTGAGTTGTTTTATATTTATTGGTAGAAAAAAATGAATTATGAAAAAGGAGAAAATATGACTGTAAAATACCCCTCACGATGTGAGTGAAGGGAAATGGAGCATCTTTTTCGATCTAAGGTGAGAATTTTAGGATAAAAGAATGGTCCAATGGGTCACAATAATTTTTTTGTTATTATATAAAATTTTACGTTGGGCTCACCATTTTTTGTTTCGACCTAATTCACATTGTTATCCTTTAGGGGTAATTGGATTGAACTTGTGTGGATTGGGCAGTTTATCCTTTTTATATTACAGTGGAGGCGCCACCATCTAATGGTCCTGGTGGGTGATTGCATGGGGTTATGTATTTGTGAAGTCATCCTTATTTGGATATGATTTCCTTGGATTGTCTCTAATGGGTTTATTTGTGGATCCAAAAACACCCAACAACATTACTATCAATGATTCATGGACCTTCATTCCAAAGGATGGCGCTCGTTAGATGAAGTTTTGGCCAACGACACATCAGGACTCTATTAGTCGAGAAGATTGTAGGTTGGGAACATCAAACCCTTTTGGGGGGAATTATTTCCTACTCCAGGACTCTCTTATATATTTAAGACATGTTTGCATGTTTTTTAATCCTCAGTAAATTCTCGAAGAGTGTATCAATGGGTTACCCCATGGTTGCGGGATCATCATGTATATACATGGATTTGAAGCTATAGAGACAGTGCTGACTTAAGCCATGCAATGAGGTGCTCTAATGTTTATCATTATCAAGGAGGGATGGAAGGTTGTTTGATGTTTGGGTCGAACCCATAAGATAGACTTCTTGTATATACTTATAATAGAAATTAGAGCCTACATAGTTCGATTATCAGTACATACATCTAGGAGGAATCCTTTTTGAATTTGGGGGGAATATTTTCTCAGGACTGACTTCTGAGGAGAACATCCTATGAGCTAGGTCCTTGGATATGCATCCTATGTATCCTTGTTAGAGTATAAATCAGAGTAATCGTAGTTCATTGATGGGTTGTGACATGATTGGGTATTACTCATGGAGGCTAACCATTTGAGAGAATCAAATCAGGAATAATTCCTAAAGAGGATTCCCTTTGTTGGAAATATTTTTGGGGTGACCCTTTTGATATAGGATACCAATTTGATCTCGGGCCTTTATTAGGTGTCCTATGTATCCCAATTATGGTGGGAATAAGAGTTGTCATAATTTTTTGATGGGTTTTTTCAATTTTGTATCACCACAGACCTCTAAGCCCACATGAGTCATGCTCAGTTTGAGAAACAAGAGGATATGAAAGATTCAACAAGGGAATACATTCTCTTCTCTACTGATGGAAAATGAGGATGATGATGACATAAGATTTCATGGCTATGAGCTCAACAATATAGGGAAAGATCTTTGGGTGTGTCAATTCTTTCACCTAGTCCCATGTCAAGCTGACGGTGGGTGAGGGTGAGATGTAATGAACCATTCAATGTTGAATGACATTGAAAGTCATGTTGTTCAGCTCTTGGAAGGATATCATATTACCTTAGTGGGAGTTTCCCAAAACGTGCTCTCAAAAAGGTGAGTGATGTCTCTTCTCTTCAAAAGAAAAATAGATCATGATTCCTTTGACTGATCATTGTCCTTCATTGAATTCAAAATAAAGTGATAATCCATAATCCCTAATATGGGGGGGCATGTTAGTATCCAAAGGTTGGACTCTAGTTAACCATGGGAATATATACTTATGAACATTTCTCAATCACATAGTGATGTGGGGAATACATTTGTGGCTCCGATTACCATGGGTATGTAGACTCAGAGGGGTGTGAAGATGCACATGATGGTCCCTTCATATAGTTCTGGTAGCTTTGGAAGAGGTTTTGGCCTAATTCCTATGGACTGTCTTGCGAAGGGGAGTCAGAGTAATGGAGAGAGATGGAAATGAATTATTGATATAAGAGGGTCAAAATCTAGAAGATATCCTACTTCACATACCAATTGTTCATACAGGGCGGGTTACCTTCAACATAGAATTTTTTTATGCATGTGGATGGGATGTCTGCATACTGGAGTGGTATGCAGATATGGGTGTGGTCTGCATACCAGTATGGTATGAAAATCATAATATGATACACGTATCAGGGTGGTATGTGGCCTCAGGCTCCATTAACATACCAAGATGGTATGTGTTTCAGGAGTCCCTCCTTGTGGAAAAATGTTATGCCAATCAAGTTTTTGTTCACATAGGGTTATGCTACAAGGTATGCCATATTGATGAAGGTCCGTTAGTCTCTCTCACAGGTAGTTCATCTGCAAAGGGAGTGGGGTTCATGTTTCACCTTCTTGGTTTGTTTTTTTACCCATGATATTTTTTGTTCTTATTTTTATGGTTCGTTGAATATTTATACCCGGTGGAAATCATTTGTAGTTCCGTACTTCACAGCCTTTTTGCCTTTACATTTTTCTATCCATTGAATCCCATATCTCATTAAAAATCTTATCCCTTTCCTAGCTCCCCTTTGGATACTTTTATAGGGAGCTAGGAAAATCATATCTTTTTCCATGTATCACCATTTTTGGAAGCCGATAGAAGAAATATGAACCATGTATGACTCAGTCAACCATGATTTTTGGATATTCAGTTCTCAGGTAACTGTCGACTAATCCTCATCTACAAACTACTCAGTTCATGGGGATGGTATATAGGGCATAGCTCCATTGATTTATTTCAGTGAAAATGGTTCACAGAGGCTTCGGTTTGAAGGTGGAAATTCACCAGGAATAGATTCATTCACTGGAGAATTCCTCATGGGCTAGCACATCATAGGCCATCTGCATAATTGTGGTTCATGGTTTATGCCCTTTGTGAACCTTTCTCGGTAATCGGTACATGTCCTGGCCAGATCCTTTTGAAAAAATTTATTTAATCAATTTTTTTCTCAAATTTTCATTCCATCATGTATTTATTTTTTTCACCCAAATTTTAGGTGTATTTTCCTTCCCATTGATGAATTTTTGGGACCCTAAAAATTCCCCTCATCAGAATGGGGTCCAATCCAAACAAAGATAAGGCTATTTCGATGTAGAAGGGGTCCTGACTTGAATGGTAAGTTAAGCCTCTTATTTTTTCATGATCCAAGGGAGTCAGCGAGCATAGTTTAAATATTTCTAGGGTCATATGGATAACCCCACTATTGTTTTTTCTTTTTTGTTATCATCCTAATTTTTACCTATGTGTTTTTGGCATGGGCTTAGCGGGTATAACTTGATTTTTTCTTAGTTCTCCCTTTATGTTTTTTCGACCCAAAAATATATATGGATCTTTTGAATATTTCATTTCCCGACATTTATTTCCAAAACTATACATAGTATAAGTTTAAAAAGCTGGTACTTGAGTTTTATCTAGGGGTTCCCTTTATGGGTTTTCACTCTTGTGACCATTGCATCTTTTCCATTTATAATTTATAGTCTTTCCAATTATAATAATTACTAATTTTTTTGGTTGAATATATTTGACCAAAATTAATAGGGCATGGTCCCTAATTTGGGATTCATCTTTTAGGAATGTCTTAACAAATTTCACACATGAATGAGGGGTTTTTCCTGAACCTAACATTGAATGTTTTGGGAGTATATGGGGCTTGGGAACCATTTTAGGCATAGAGAGGTAGGGGTGGACTCTCCTGAGTATAAATTTTCCCTTGGTTGATGGTCCTTTTATAGGAAACATATGCAGAGCCACCGGGGCATGATGTATTTTCCTGTGGTTGATGGTCGTTTTGTAGGAAAATTATGCAGAGCCACTGGCCATCCATTTCCTGTGACTTGGGAGATTTACAGGAATTTTGTATTTTTTGTGTCTTGAAGTCCACAGTGGTGTCCTATTAAGGGAGTGATATATGAATATAACAATAGAATTTATATTGGATTTGAATGAAAAACCACTCAAATGAAAATTTGGCTTGTGTAATGGAATGCTGGTGAATGGTATAGTTTAACATCATACAAATAAGACACTTGAATCTTATTATAGGAGATCATTCTACTCTAACAAAGAGAGATTAAATGATATATCAGTTCAGCTAGAAATGATTTTCTACTTCAATAATTTGAAAGGGGAGATACATAAACTGTAGTTCATGGGGTTTCAAAATCCATGGACTGATATGGGACATAAATTTCATACGAGCATATAGAAATAGGAAGACTCTCATAAGGAAATATTTACCTTTGGTTGATGTTCTTTTTTTAGGAAACATATGCAGATCCATCAGGGCATGATGTGCATAGTCAAACAAAGGTGTCTTCATGACACTATCCTTCTATCTTCGATGTTCATGGTGGATTATGAGAATTTAGACCTTTATGAACACAGAGTATGGATTATAGAAAGGTGTCTTCTTAAACATAAAGGGTAGCATTTTAGGATTAACTTCATTAGGAAACCCGGAAATAAGTGGGGGAATTGTTTTTCCCATACACGGATTATGTTCGGGCATGTGAATGGGGAACCCTTTTTTAGTATAATCCTTGAGTAACTAGTGGTAAATCAGTCCAGGATGTTCTAAAACATCTAAGAAATGTATAGGAAAGATAATTTAACCCATGACTTTGAGGTTTATTGAATCAAGATGTATGTTACGAGGCATAGGAGTCGTTAAGCATACCGAGGAAGGAAAGGACTCCCCTAATGATAGATTTTCCTTTGGTTATTGGTCATATTGTAGGAAACATATACAGATTGATCAAGGAAGGATGAGAATAGTCAAAAAAAGGTGTCTATAGAAAACTAGACTTCCATATCTGATGTAAATGGAGGATCATAGGGATCTAAGATTACTCAAAGCACAAAGTTTGATGTGTGGTAATTGTGTATATAGATACATTAGAAACCTAAAGGTTTTGATTCAAAAATGGGATAATGTAATCCCTTACATAGATCTAGCTCATATGTAGGGAGACGCATCTGTTCCATCGTTGGATTACCCTTCAGTTTAATATCATACAACCAGGACCTGTGGTTCCTTATTTTGGGGGAGGAAACCACAACATTCCTTTTAGGTTCATGCTGCTAGGACCACAATGCTGAGGTGATTTTCCATAACTATATGGTGGTTTCCTTATTTATTTCCCTAAGCATGCGTGAGCTATGCTCGGTGTGAGAAACAATGGATGACAAGGATTTCTTGTCACCAATTAATAATGGAATTATCAATGGAATGGATTGTTTTCTTTTTACACCAATATTGTGTAGTTTAACATCATGTGAAAAGGATAAATTTCACAAAATTTATCATCATGTGGGGTATATGTAGAGTAATCCTAACGTGAATGTTAGGAAATATGATTACCATTGAGAGGCCCTATAAATAGAACTTGTCTAGGGATTCTATTCTCTAAATCAATTTGTGCACATAGAAGGGGACATTTTAATAATTTTTGTTGTCGGGTCTGGATCGTAAGATTTGAGTATCACCACACATCTCATTAGGGGGAAACTGAGTCATGCAAGATTCCCAATGAACATTCCTTGTGGAGGTCTAGACCACACATAATGAGGAAATTCATTTTTTTGGTGAGGCCAATCCAATATAATAATCTAATCATTTCCATTGTGTGATGTAGTGTAATGTCATATAGTTAGGGAACTTCTAGACTAGCAGTTTAATGTCATACAATAATGATGTTGGAAGCACAGTTTATCATCATATTATAAGGAAAAAATTTCATAAAGACCATAAAAAACTAAGTGTTGATCATTGTCAAGATATTATAGCATACCCTAGGAATGAATGAGGGTAGAAAGGGTAAAAAATGATCCTGGGGGCCCACATATCATGAAAAATGGCATTGGTCTTGGGGCCATTTGGTGTATGGGGGTATGAAAGGGCTCTCCTGAGAATGCATTTGCCTTCAGATGACAGTCATTCTATAGGCAACACATGTAGAGCCACTTGGGCATGATGTGCACATCCAAAAAAGGTATATGTAGGACAATGAAATTTTATTTTTTATGGCCATGAATGACTATAAAGATCTAATATTTACTAAGGAAAGGTGTCTAGTAAATGGAAAAGTTGTTCCTATAGAGGGAATAATCTTTTGACAACTTTTCTCCATAGGAGTTAAAATTATCTCATTTATAGGTTAGTATATCATGTGTGGAAAATTGGGGGCATGTTCTCTTATTCTGTGCGTAAAAAATCACAACTTTCATCTTGATTGTCACCATGTATCCCATCATGCCCAAAATCAAGTCGCACGAAGCTCTTGAGATACTTTGTAGTAGAACGTTGTACAATGAGGACTTTATTGGGACTCTTCTATGAAACTATGACCTATATGTAGAGAAGTGGGAGATATCTAATTTGGGATAGCGGATAGACCAAGATAGAGAATCCCGGTGTTACTACGTATCCTACAAGGGAAGAAATTAGGCCGTAATTAGTCCCAAAGAACATATTCCCTTGCAATGGTTAGGCCCATGTATAGGGACGAAGGGCATTTTAATATGATATTGGTGGCTTGACTGTAGTATAGAATCTTGGTGTCACTACGTATCCCATTGCTAAATGGTAATCAAGACACACGTAATTCTATACATTCCCTTCCCTGTATTGGTCCAGTCCATACATAAAGAGTAGGGGCATGTTGGTTTCATCCTCTATGAGTGGCAGGTTCATCATATCCCATTATTCCTTGTCTATAGAGTGAATCCCTTACTATTATTCCTAAGCTATCGTGAGTTATACTCAGTGTGAGAAATAAAGAGTGACACGGATTCCCCCTACCATTTTAAAAGAAACGGAGGATGTAACGGAGGCATTTCACATCGTGTGGTGACTGGGATATGACCTTTGAGTCGAGGCTTCCCTACGTATCCCATTAGGGTAGGAATCCATCCATACATAGTTCTTGGATTTCCCTATAGAGGTCTGGTCCATGGGTAGGGGAAAACGAGGGAATTTTTTTATTGGTGGCTGAAACAAGATGAAAAACCAGGGTGTCACTAAGTATCATATGATGGAATGAATCAACCCACACCTAGTTCATAAAATAACTCCCTTGCATACGTTGAGTCTATACGTAAGGGGGAAGGGGGATTTTTGTTACTGGTGGTTGGACCAATATCTTGGGTCATGGTGTCACTACGTATCACATGGAAAAAAGAATCAAGACACACGTAGTTCTAAAAGTATCCCCCCTATAGGTCTTGTCCATACACCGGGAGGAGGGGGAATTTTCAATATTGATGGTGGATAGACTAGGATGTAGGATATGAGCATCACTTGGTATCCTCCAAGGGTAGTAATAAAGCCACACATAGTTTTGTAGGCTTCTCCCAATATCGTTTAACCTTTACAAAGGAAAGGGGTTATTACTATCATTCCCTCGCATGAATTTGGATTATATGTGACATAATTCTTGATAGAACACAATATATACCCTATAGTTTAATTTCATGTGGTGAGGAATTTATCTATCATACATTTTATCCTCTGGGGATTAGGATGAATTTATTGCTATATAGTTTAGCATCTTATAGATACGATGTATATGTCTCTATTACACAAAGTATTTCTTCAGAAATATTTCATTGGTGCGATCTATGATGAAATTACCATCCATTTATATTAAAAAAATTTGATCCATTTGAGTAGACCTTATGTATGAAATATGGTCCCTCCCATTTTAGATCAAGCATTGGGGGTTCCTTCCCATGTATCATCAGGGTTCTGAGGACAAAAACCATCTTCACTTTGATAAAATACTGAAGGAGAACCTTTTTGTTGAAGGCACATGCAATGTGATTCTGAGAGACTTCCAAACAGTGAAAAGTGTGAAACCTTTTATCATCCATCTTCTCTAATTCATCAAACTATTTCCGAGATTCACTACTACAAAACAGGGCTTTATTAGCGCTCAAAACAGGTTTTAACAGCGCTAAAAATGCATTATAAATCTTGGTGCTAAAAAATTGTTGTAAATCTCAGCGCTGAAAGGGGGTCCCTTTAATCAACACTAAAAATCTCTGATAAATTCACTTCCTACTATAACATTAAATTATACAATAGTACACCCAAAAAAAGACCTACAAAAAATCATCATATCAAACAAGGAGTTCATATAGATAAAATATGCAATGGTTTTTAATTTGGGATCAAACAATTGGAAAAAATATATACCTAATGTGATGTAAAAATTATTCATTATTATTATCAAAATGTACCATTAAATAATATCTCCACCAAATTATATCTTACATTACCTCATATAAAATATAAAGAGAGTGTTCAATGTCAAAACCTTAAGAAAATTTTGATTAAGGCCTGCATGCGAGTTATTCTTCATGTTTTTTGGGGTTAAGATTCATGTCATGTTTAAATTTTTAATTTCTTTATAGATTTTTATTTCCTTTTGGGATATGTTTCCTTAGGAATTAGAGAGTTTCCCCTACAGATTCCTTATGGTATATGGATTTGGGTGATTCTTGGGACACTTAAGAAAACATGTTCTTATGGTAGCTGCCCTTATCTTATGGTGTGTTGTCTTCTTTTCATGCCATTTATAAAATTTATAATTGGTAGGGAGATATATGATTATTCTTTTTCCATCATAGACTATGGATAAGTAGTCTTGTAGTTTTTTATTGGGGGGCACGATTTAGAAGAACCCATGTGGGTACACATTCATAGGGAAGTTTCCTATTCATTTTGAACATTGGTTATTTTACAAACATTGGAAAAGGATGGGTTGAATGACTCTAAGCAAAAACCATGCAACATACATTTTTTAGGGAGTTGATAGGAACATGGGTAGTTCACGGTTAGGAGAAACCATGTGGTATGGATCTATAGTTTAACTAAGTCGTTTTGAATGATTGGAACAAGGTTAGTTAACTATTTTTCGAAACTGTTAAGAAGAGGGTTTCTTATCTAATGGATCCCAAAAAAGATGGTGAAGAGTTTGGAAAACTGCCCAACCAGACAATGAAAGTTGTCGATGATATGGCATAATTTAAGGGATTTTAACCTATTTCCTCCTATATCCTTCCCAAAACATAATCTAAGAGCCCTTTATCTTTAAAATTTATCCAATCTAAATTCTCTATTCTTCTTTTCTTTCCCTTTCGTTATTCTCCCTCTCCCTTTCCTCTTTGTTTTCATCCCTCACCATGAACTCTAGGGATAAAGGTTTATATTTAAGGTATGTGTTGAATTATTAATGGGGGTTTATTGTCTAAGGACTACCTAAGAATATATTAGGATTGTATAAGTGTCTTATGTCATAGGTAATGACTTTTGGATTGTTTTTCGTACGTCAGTTGTTGTTTTCACATAAATTTTTTGTCTATTTTAAACAAAAGAGAGACAATTTGAGTGATACCGGTCACACTGTACCTCGTATTAAGGAGGGGTTTACTCTTACATGTCATAAATGACCCATGTATCATTCTCCTAATGTATCAATATAATATGAATGAATTTGGTCTGTTTTCTGTATGTTAGTTGGTGTTTTCACTTAAGATTTTGTCCATTCTAAACAAAATAGAGACACTTTGATTGATACTGGCCACACCATGACTTAGATTGAGGCGGGGTTGACTCTTACATATAAAAAATGACCCATGGATCATTGGCCTAAAGTATGAACACAACCTGAATGCGTTTGGTCAGTTTTCTGTATGTCAGTTGTTGTTTTCACTTAAAATTTTGTCCATTTTAAACAAAAGAGAGGACACATAGAGGGATACCGGTCACATTGTTCCTCGTATTGAGGTGAGGTTGACTTTTACATGTTAAAAATGACCAATGGATCTTTCTCCTGAAATATCAACATAATATGAATGTGTTTGGTCAGTTTTCCGTATGTCACTTTTTGTTTTCCGTTAAAATTCTGTCCATTTTAAACAAAAGAGAGACACTTTGAGTGATACCAGTCACACCGTGCCTCGTATTGAGGTGGGGTTGACTCTTACATGTCACACATGACCCATCAATTGTTTTCATAATGTATCAAAAGAATATGATTGCGTTTGGTTGGATTTATATATGTCAGTTATTGTTTTCACTTAAAATTATGTCCATTTTTAACAAAAGAGATACTCTTTGAGGGATACCGGTCCCAACATTACATGTATTGATGTTTGGTTGACTCTCACAAGTCAAAGATGATATATGGATCATTATCCTAAAATATCAACACAATCCTAATGTGTTTGGTTTGTCTTCCCGTATGTCAGTTGTTTTCACTTAAAATTCTGTCCATTTTAAACCGAATAGGGACACTATGAATTATATCGATCACACCATGCCTTGTATTGAAGTGGAGTTGACTCATGAATGTCTCACATGACCCATGGAACGTTTTTCAAAATTATCAACACAATATGAATGTGTTTGGTCAGTTTTTCGTACATCAGTTGTTGTTTTCACTTATAATTCTATCCTTTTTAAAAAAAGAGAGACACTTTGAATGATACCGGTCACACCGTGCCTTATATAGAGGTGGGGTTGACTCTTACATATCAAAAATGACCCATGGATAGTTTTTATATAGTATAATCACAATCCGAATGTTTTTGGATAGTTTTCCATATGTCAGTTGTTGTTTTCACTTAAAATTATGTCCATTTTTTTTAAAAAAGAAATACACATCGAATGATACCAGTCACACCGTGCATTTTATTGAAATAGGGTCAACTCTTACACGTCAAAAAATATCCATGGGTCGTTTTATTTATGTATCAACAGAATATTAATGTGTTTGGTCAGTTTTCAGTATGTTTGTTTTTGTTTTCACTTAAAATTCTATCCATTTGAAACAAAAGAGAGACACTTTGAGTAATATCGACCACATTGTGCATCATATTGAGCTGAATTTTACAGTAACATGTAAAATATGACCAATGGATCGTTTTACTAATGTATCAGCACAATCAAAATGTGTTTTCTCAGTTTATCATATGTCAGTTGTTGTTTTCACTTAAAATTCTGTCCATTTTAAACAAAAGTGAGACACATTGAGTGATACCATCCACACCGTTCCTTTGATTGAGGCAGGGTTGACTTTTACACATCATAAATGACCCATGTATTTTTGCCCAAAATTATCAACACAATCGTAATAGGTTTGGTCAGTTTTCCATATGTCAGTTGTTGTTTTCAGTTAAAATTTTGTACATTTTAAACAAAAGAGAGACACTTTCAGTGATAATGGTCTCACCATGCATCAGATTGAAGCGGGGTTGAGTAGTACACTTCAAAAATGGCACATGGATCATTGGAATAATGTATCAACCCAATTTGAATTCAGTTGGTCCATTTTCTGTATGCATGTTGGTGTTTTCACTTAAAATTCTGTCCTTTTTAAACAAAAGAGATACACTTTGAGTGATACCGGCCACACCGTACATAGGATTGAGGCGGGGTTCACTCTTACATGTCACACATGACCGATGGATTGTTGTACTAAAGTATCAACCCAATCCGAATGTGTTTGGATAGTTTCTCATATGTTAGTTGTTGTTTTAACTTAAAATTTTGTCCACTTTAAACAAAAGAGAGACACTTTGAGTGATACCGGCCACACCATTCCTCAGATTGAGTTAGGGTTGACTCTTAAACATCAAAAATGACCCATTCATAGTTTTACTAAAGTACCAACACAATCCAAATGTTTTTGGTTGGTTTTCTGTGTGTTAGTTGTTGTTTTCACTTAAAATTATGTCCATTTTAAACAAAACAGAGACACTTTGAGTTATACCGGTCACACCGTGCCTTGGATTGAGGTGGGGTTGAATTTTACACATCCCAAATGACCCATGTATTGTTTTACTAAAGTATGAACACGATACTAATGTGTTTGGTTGGTTTTACATATGTCAGTTGTTGTTTTCACTTAAAATTATGTCCATTTTAGACAAAAGAGAGACACTTTGAGTGAAATTGGTCACATTGTGCCAATGATTGAGGTAGGGTTGACTCTTAAACATCATAAATGACCGATGTATCGTTATCCTAAAGTATAAACACAGTCCTAATGGATTTGTTAAGTTTTTAGTATGTCATTTGTTGTTTTTACTTAAAATTCTGTCTATTTTAAACAAAAGAGAGACACTTTGAGTGATACCGGTCACATCCTGCCTCTGATTGAGGTGAAGTTGACTCATATATGTCAAAAATGACCAATATATCATTATTATAAATTTAATAAATTCATTTATTTTCGGGGGGGGAGACCCCGTGGAGGAAGGAGGTTCCAACAATGTTCATTTTCTTCTTATGGATAATCAGAAAACATACAATTTATACCAATGAAAATATTCAACACATGGGAATCCATTTGGAATATTGATGCTCGTACTACTATAAATTTAGGGTGGAGACATTTACTCATATTATTCTTTGAAATTGAGTGGGAATGAGTGATATGAATGTATTTTGGAGATTTTACTTATTTTTCTTATCCATAGACCAAAGAAAAGTGATTCATCATTCTTCCATGTTGCCGGTGCATTTCATCTGTTAATATGGACAAATGAATCATTAGAGGAAGAATGTTTTTTTAATAACAATAACAATTTTCCTACAAACATTTACATACAACAATGTTTTATTTTTTGATCTCTGTGAACCCATCTCAAAAATGTCCGCCAATTGTACACATCCTGAAGTCATATCTTCATGTTATTTGTGTACAATCTTCCATCAGGTATGACGCACACTCGTTTCTGAAAAAATCTATATCGTCTTATGAATATGATGCTTTTTTAAAGTCAGATTAGTACTATAAAATATATAATTAATTAATAAAAAAATAATTAAAATGAACTAGTAGTTGTTTTGGAAAATACCTCTCTAGGGATGCTAGTTTATTGATGGAAAATGTTCTATCTTATAAATTTACAAACATAATAACCACAATCCTTACCGTTTGTTTCTTATTGACACTAAAAAAACTTTGCTCATTAAGAGACTAAGTAACATGTTTTTATATGTGTTTGGATTGTGAAATTTTTTGATATATACCCTGATACTTGTCCAGACGTAGTACTTGATCACCTCCTTATGCTTAGTCCCTTTCTTAATTCCTTTTTTAGATGATATTGATACACCACCCTATCATAACATAATCCTTTGTAAAAGATAATATAAATTATATAAATTAATGTTTATACCTAAAATGTACGATGTAGTGTCTTACAGATTCACAAACATTATCATGTGTGGTCGGTTTGTTGGATATCTTTGGATTGAATCCAAAAATATATATCTATGGAGTATCCAAGTTCACCACAATTAGCATCCAATGTTGCCTAAAAGCACAAAAATTAATAAGTAATGAAATAAGTGAAAATATAATTGATATTATTTAATCGTAGAGTTTAACCCATGCATGGTTGGTATTAGGAAGAGTATGTCACTTGTAATATTGCTTTCAAATGTTTCAGCAAGCCTTTCACTATTTTATCCCTTTTTTATGGCTATAATTTCATTAGTTTTGTTGATGTGGTATAAGGACTAATGAGTCTGAATTTTGGATCATGGAAAAATCCCTTCAACTGTTTTTCATATATACGCCTGCCAATAATATAAAATGAATTTTGTCATAATTATCACATTATATCAAGTTTTATAAAATCAATTCATCAAAACATACCTCGTATATAAATTCACAACTATGATGCCTAGACAATCATATTCTAGGATTTCATTTACATTTTCAGCAGAAACAAAATCTTCAATTTCCTCTTCTTATATTTTTTTTCAAAAACATCTATATGACTACTAACACTTTTTAGCTTCGTATCCACCTGAGTCTTCAATTATAGTAAATGTGGATAGAGAATTGGGGTTGTAATTGTGCATTCAGTAGTTATTTTGGATCAGTTGGTCGATCCTTTAGATTATTTTGATCCTACATTTCTTTTCACCCCTTCCCTTTATCCGTCAATAATTACATTCATTGGTTTAGACCTTTCTCCATTAATTATTAATGGTTTTGCTTGAAAAAAAAGGAAATACATACCTATTTTTCCACATGAACTCTTACAAGTTGTGATGACCATATAATGAATGTCCCAATAGAATTTTTGAATATTTGAATATCATTTCCATAAATAAGAATAGTTAGCTCTGCATTTGGCTCATGAGATACAGTAATCGTCACTTTCAAATGATTTGTTGGAAGTGGTCTTTTATGCAGCTTGTCCTATAGGATGTTGAACACCATATCCCTCAATACAAGGTGATAGGTGGTTATTGGCATATAAAAATCACAGTCATTATCACCATGTAGACTATCAGTACTGGAAAATTATCAGTGTTTGTCTAATTCACATTTCATGGGAATAATTATTAGAATATTTATTACCATGACTAAGACATCTCTTTGAGCAGAATGGCTCACCTCAAAGCTGGTGGGGGTGAGGTGAGATCTTCATGCACTATTTTTTCTTGAGTTTTGTCTTCTCCGTGATTCTCACCTATATAAGTTGCTAAAAACTCTCCCTGTCATTGAAATAATTCATCAAGAATTTCTATTCTTTCACTCATTTGTTTCATTTATTCATTTTTATCATCTGTTTGTTTTTTGTTTCTCAAAATATACTCATGGTGTCACCCAAAACCCCATACCTTTGACACGACTGTATTGTTTTGCCTAAATCAAATCCATTGAAAATATGTCTGCATCCGCTACAGGAGTATCTGATTCCTATGACTATCAGATATAGAAAAATAAATAATTATTTTTATGTAATAGAAATTTAAAACAAAACTTTTTATCTTGTCATACTTAAACATATTTCCCACACATCTTGTGTGTTTTCATCTACTATCTTCCCTTCCTTATTCACATGTTCCTCCTTCCATATCACATGATGTGGGATGGAATTTTCTTTAGTTATAGACTCATAAATCTTCATATAAATATAGAAAGATAATCACGATGTTGTTTCATGGAACATAACAATATTACTGTAAATATAAAATATCTAACATTTTCGTTTCTAGTGAAGCATACCCCATCCTTGATTTATGATAGGGGTGTGTTATTTTTGATTCACGTTGCTTATTTTCAGTTTTGAGCTATTGTTTCATAAATTAAATATTGATAATCAAAGTGATGAATACACATATCCTCAAATAACATATTATCAACCACAATGTACCTGAAACTTCTCATCCCCACGACGACTAATAAATTAATCCCATTTTTTTTAGGATTTTAGGTGAGTGTAGATAGTGGGTGTGGGTTTATTTTACCTTTGGAATCTTTTAGGGGACAATTTTTTATAATAGTGTGAAAGCCTCGATGAGTCCTTCCAGCAAGACTTGGTACATAATTCGTGTGTAAATCATCTTTTATAAATGAACTTTTCAAAGGACTGAGAAGAGTAAGACACAGTTTTTTTATTTTATTTTCTATTAAATTAAAGAAATAATATGAAAATGTTACCATTATTTCTTCCCAGATCATAGCCTTCAACCCAGACACTACATGGTGTCATGAATCTATGCCAGTCAGCACGCTTTTCCAAGTGACAATTCCAATGTAACTACTAAACATATCCTTGTTGGGATTCACATGTTAGCCTCATTCATTCCATCCAACATTAAATTTTATGCCTTTTATTTTCACCTTAAGAACTTTGGATAACACCGTCAAACTATGATGCACCTGTGTTTTCAGCGACATCAATCCTTCATCCCTGACTAATTCATCGATATCAACATCATCAATATGTTCATCTGAAATGGTAGAAATGACAAGTGCTGGTGGGTTTTGGACCTCAACACTAGGAGCATCAATAGGTTCAGAAAATTTTTGTTGCTCTGCACTGTGAGCATCATTAGTAGCAGCTTGAGAGACTTGTTAAGCTTCGAGGTTAGGAGCACCAGAACATGCAGAAGTCATTATCTACAAAAGTGGTTGAACAATTAATTTAGATTACATAAATTCAGTAATGATAATAGAACAACATGAGATATAATGATTTATATTAAAAATAAAATATAACATGTTTATTGAACTATATATCTTTTTTTCAAAGGTTTATGGGATTTGACACCTCTATCGATTATCCAAATCCCTTCATTGTGGCCTCTTCTAACATAAAAAACATCATCTACATTGGGACCGAAGTAAAATGATTGTGAGGAACCCCTAAAATAATCATCCTCAATTGAATTTTCATTGGACCCTTTAGTAGTTTTGGATGATAACAGAACAATCAACCACTTTCGGTTTGCGAGATCTGGAACATAATGTACTTCTACTGCTTGTGATGCCATTATAAACTTTTCGTCTTTGTACCCTTCATTACTAAAATCAACTTTCAAAAATCCTAATTAATCTATTTTGACACCACTATTGTAATCAACCAATTTGACATGAAAAATCACCAATTGGAATGTCATATAATCCAACTCCCCATATTTTTTTGATAATGCCAAAGTATGACATATTGACATAAATTGGATTATGGTCCTTAATACGAGAAACATGCATCACTTCAGCCACAAGTCTAACTCCATTATTTTACGTGGTACTATCTTCATCATGTTCATCTGTATAGAATGTATAACTGTTAATTACATAACCATTTTAATATAATACATACACACTTGGTCTGGCAGCTATCCATCGAAGTCGTTCTGAAATTGAATTTTGATTTTCATCTAACTCCTTAAAAATATGGTCCCAAAACCATCCTATAAACAGGTGACTATGTGTAATTGATATACATTTTTCATCCCTTGATGGATTAAACTACCTGATAATTTCATAGTGGGTTTCAATATATGGAGAAACCTCACAAATATTATGAAAAAGATAAATGTGGGCCTGCTCTTGATATGTAATATTGATTGTCACAACATCTCTTCTAGAAATTCCCTCGCCCTCAATGTGTCTGGTGTGACGAGATTTTGGGAGACCAATGATTTCCACATTAGATAGGTATTCGGTATAGAATTAAACGGCTTACTCAAAAATATATCGCTCCACAATAAAACCCTCTGGCTGACATCGATTTTTGACATACCCTTTTGAAATCTTCATATACCGTTCAACTAGGTACAAACATCTATAGCTCAGAGGACCACAAAGTCGAATCTCCCTCACCAAGTGAACCATCATATCAAAGAATGTTGGCTGGAAGAAAATTTCTAATTCACATAATATGATGAAAATTACACTTTCCATAGTTGGAAATTTCTCTGGGTCTAATACTTCTATGCATATAGCTTTGAAAAAGAAAAAAAAATTAGTTAACGTATGACAAACATTCTTTGAAAAAATGAAACATATAGCTATAGGAATTTAATCTTGCATCAAAACATGGAAGTCATGTTATTTCAAACCATTTAACTTCAAATCATTTATTGAAACATTATTCTTGATATTTTATAAATACCCCTTTGGAACCATTACATCATTGAATAAGTTGAAAAACTGATATCTCTCCACCTTGGAATGAGTGTTAGCAGTTGGAGGAAAAAACATTTGATTTTCACACTTCATGGGAGCAAAATCTTCTCGTATTCCCATTTAAACCATCTCCAAAAATGCCTTAATTCCATCAATTGTTTTTCCAGGGGCATTTAAAAACGTTCAAATAACACTATCACATACATTTTTTCCACATGCATAACGTCATGAAAATGTCTGACGTACAGACAATTCCATTATGGTAATTCAAAAAAACTGATCTCTTTTTCGAACCTATTTTCGTAAGGTTTTTAAAAAATGGTTTACCAAAAATAGTGTTCACATCTTTTACTTTCTCAATCAACTGATCACCTGTTAGTGGAGATGGTGTTGTGTGTTGTTCTGAACTTCTATTGAATGATGTTATCCATGATCGGTACTTATGCCGACGGGGTAGAGATCTACGATGTCCTAGAAACACCAACTTTGATGAATGTTTCCACCTAATTAATTTTGTATCTTCTTCACACTAGGGACACCCTTGAGTTCCTTTAATTCTATAGACATAAAAATTTCCATAAGTAGGGAAATCATTTATCGTCCCATACAACATTGCTCTCAACATGAAGTATTCACTTTTATAAGAATCATACAATATAACACCTGAATCCCACAATAACATCAAATCCTTGATCAATAGAGCCAAATAAACATCAATATCATTACCTGGTTTTTTTGGTCCAGATATAAGCATATACAACATGATTAATTTCAATTTCATGCATTAATAGGGTGGCAAGTTATAGTTTACCAACATAATAAGCCATGTACTGTGAGTGCTGGTTTGAAAACCAAAAGGATTCACTCCATCTGTAGATAATGCAAGATAATGGTTTCTCAGATCATTTCCAAATTTAGGATACTCGTGATCAATTCTCTTCCATTGAGGTGAGTCGGTCGAGTGACGTAATCCCCCATCTTTATTTATTTTATCTACATTCCATGACAATTGTCTTGCAGTTTCTTCACTTCGGTATAGATGCCTAATCCTCAGAATGATTGGAATGTACCATACAAATTTCATAGGATTGGATTCATCTTTCTTGTATTGAGAAGAACGACACTTCAGAAATTCTGTAAGTGATTTGTTCTCCTTGCGAAACAATATACAGTCTTTCAATCAGGCTTGTATTCTTTCAGAAATCAAACCCATTGAATGTAGCAATTGTTTATCTTTATATGTCTAGCTTGGGAGCTCTTTATCTTCTGAGAGCATGTCATTCAAAAGAGAAAGTAGTTATGTAAAACTGAAATCACTCCATCTTTTTCCTGATTTCAATTTATACAGCTTCTGTACAACTAACAATGCTTGATATTTAGTGATATTAGTATACAATGGCGTCTTTTAACAAATAATTAACTTTTCAAACAATTTTGGGCAATCACGAAGTTCATCTTCTACTGTCCTTGTCATTTCCTCAATACGATATTCATCATCATTGAAATCTGTAATCACGTACTTCATATGTTCTTCTTCGTTATCCATATTTGTAATCATATCTGATGATCCATAAAACACAGTTTAATCCCATATAGTAGCTACATTTTCTTTTTCTCCGTGTTTATTCCAACATTTATAACTCTAATGTATTTTGTGACATATCAAATGCTCTTCCAACTCCTCCAGAGTAATTAATCTAGAATTAAAATAAACTAAACACATACAAATGATTTGAGAAGGATCATTTGCATGATCCTTTACAAAATTGATGAACTCTTTCACTCTGTTCTAATACTCTATTTTCAAACGATTAGCATCCATACAATATTTATTCATCTTTATCATATTTGAATCTCAAATATTATTATTTATGATTCAAATACAAAAAACCAGACTTCCAAATATAGTTGAATAGAACCAATTCCTAATAAAAAATAGAGATTAATAGAGCCTAACCATTTCCAATAATGATTTGGAAATCAACATAACCAGGATAGACCCCCCATCAAAATCAACACACTTTCACTACGGGAAAAATGGGTATTTGCGACGGGTTATTTGCGATGGGAATAAATCTCATCGCAAATAGTTTTCCCGCGATGCGCGCCAAATCGCGGGAAAACTATTTGCGACGGGAATATTCCCCCGTCGCAAATAGTATGTCGGCAGGTGGTTATTTGCGACGGGACCCGTCGCAAATAACTATTTAACCGTTGACCGTAATAAATGTTGGCTAAGGTATTTGCGACGGGTACCGTCGCAAATAACACTATTTGCGACGGGAATCCCGTCGCAAATGGACCCGTCGCAAATAATCTAACCTATAAATACCCCCATCCGTTTTTTTCAAATCATTCTCATTCTCTATCTTCTCCTGCTCTCAAACTTGTGTTTCTAAAGTTGAGTTTTTCTTCAGTTTAATTTTTTTCTTCGGAGCTGATATTAAAGTTTTCGAAGAACGATCAGAGAAGATCAATTTTCAAGGTATTTATGTTCATTTTAATTTAATATTTATTTTTAATTTTTTATTAGTTTCAATTATTCTTAATTAGTTGTAATTTAATTATGTTTATATTGTTTTCTTACTTAATAAATTTAAATTATTAGTATTGTTCATAGTTAATGGTAATTAGGAATAATTAGTAATAATTTTTAATAATTAAGAATAAATATTAATAATTAGTAATAAATACCAATAATTAGGAATAACAACATTATTACATTATTAGTATATTTTATTATTAATATTAAAATAATATAATTTTTTATATATATACAATTCTTTTTTCATCTGTGTGTTTACTGTCTTCACATGTATTATTTGTATGTGGAGATAGAAAACGCACAGATGAAAGGAGAATTGTATATAAATCAGAAAATTATATTATTTTAATATTAATAATAAAATATACTAATAATGCTATTATTTGTAATTATTGGTAATTATTCCTAATTATTGGTAATTATTCATTTAATTACTAATAATTAGGAACAATTATCAATAATTATCAATAATTAAGAATATTTAGTAATAATTAGTAATAATTACCAATAATTAGAAATAATTAGTAATAATTAGTAATAATTATCAATAATTAGTAATAATTAGTAATAATTACCAATAAGTAGTAATAATTAGTAATAATTACCAATAAGTAGTAATAATTAGTAATAATTACCAATAAGTAGTAATAATTACCAATAAGTAGTAATAATTATGTATAATTTGGAATAATTACCAATAATTAACAATAATTAGTAATAATTAGTAATAATTACCAATAATTACCAATATTTAGTAATAATTAGTAATAATTACCAATAATTGCCAATAATTACCAATAATTACAAATAATTAGAAATAATTAGGAATAATTAAAAATAATTAGGAATAATTAGGCATAATTAGGAATAATTAGGAATAATTAGGAATAAATAGGAATAATTAGGAATAATTATCAATAATTATCAATAATTATCAATAATTATCAATAATTAGTAATAATTATCAATAATTAGGAATAATTAGGAATAATTAGGAATAATTAGGAATAATTATCAATAATTAAGAATAATTAGGAATAATTAGGAATAATTAGGAATAATTAGGAACAATTATCAATAATTATCAATAATTAAGAATAAATAGTAATAATTAGGAACAATTATCAATAATTATCAATAATTAAGAATAATTTGTAATAATTAGTAATAATTGCCAATAATTACCAATAATTAGGAATAATTAGGAATAATTAGGAATAATTAGGAATAATTAGTAATAAATAGGAATAATTAGTAATAATTATTAATAATTAGTAATAATTATTTATAATTAGGAATAATTAGTAATAATTATTTATAATTATTTATAGTTATTTATAATTACCAATAATTACCAATAATTACCAATAATTACCAATAATTACCAATAATTACCAATAATTACCAATAATTACCAATAATTACCAATAATTACCAATAATTACCAATAATTACCAATAATTACCAATAATTACCAATAATTTCCAATAATTTCCAATAATTAGCAATAATTAGCAATAATTAGCAATAATTAGCAATAATTAACAATAATTAACAATAATTAACAATAATTACCAATAATTACCAATAATTACCAATAATTTGCAATAATTACCAATAATTTGCAATAATTAGTAATAATTAGTAATAAATACCTAAAATTAGGAAAAATTAGAAAAAATTAGGAAAAATTCTCAATAATTAGTAATAATTACCAATAATTAGTAATAATTACCTATAATTAGTATTAATTACCAATAATTAGTATTAATTACCAATAATTAGTAATAATTAGGAATAATTAACAATAATTAGTAATAATTACCAATAATTAACAATAATTAGTAATAATTAACAATAATTATTAATAATTACCAATAATTACCAATATTTAGTAATAATTAACAATAATTGCCAATAATTACCAATAATTGCCAATAATTACCAATAATTGCCAATAATTACCAATAATTAGTAATAATTACCAATAATTAGTAATAATTACCAATAATTAGTAATAATTACGAATAATTAGTAATAATTACGAATAATTAGTAATAATTACGAATAATTAGTAATAATTATGAATAATTAGTAATAATTACCAATAATTAGTAATAATTACTAATAATTATCAATAATTACTAATAATTATCAATAATTACTAATAATTATCAATAATTAATAATAATTAGCAATAATTAGTAATAATTAGTAATAATTAGTAATAATTAGTAATAATTAGTAATAATTAGTAATAATTAGGAATAATTAGTAATAATTAGGAATAATTAGTAATAATTAGGAATAATTAGTAATAATTAGTAATAATTAACAATAATTAGGAATAATTAGTAATAATTAGGAATAATTAGTATTAATTAGGAATAATTAGTAATAATTACCAATAATTAGTAATAATTATTATTAATTACCAATAATTAGTATTAATTACCAATAATTAGTATTAATTACCAATAATTAGTATTAATTACCAATAATTAGTACTAATTAACAATAATTAGTATTAATTACCAATAATTAGTATTAATTACCAATAATTAGTATTAATTACCAATAATTAGTATTAATTACCAATAATCACCAATAATTACCAATAATCACCAATAATTACCAATAATTACCAATATTTTCCAATATTTTCCAATAATTACCAATAATTACCAATATTTTCCAATAATTACCAATATTTACCAATAATTACCAATATTTACCAATAATTAGGAATAATTACCAAAAATTATGAATAACTACCAATAATTTGGAATAATTACCAATAATTTGGAATAATTACCAATAATTTGGAATAATTACCAATAATTTGAAATAATTACCAATAATTAGGAATAATTACCTTATTACATTATTTTTATATTTTATTATTAATATTAAAATAATATAATTTTCTATATTATATACAATTCTCTTTTCTTCTGTGTTTTTTCTGTCTCCACATGTAATATTTGCATTCTTTTTCAAAATTATCAACCTACTCGCCAATGGATAGGTGAAAGTGAATGCCAATATTACATGTGGAGACAGAATGTGAAACACACAGATGAAAGGATAATTGTATATAATATAGAAAATTATATTATTTTAATATTAATAATAAAATATACTAATAATGTAATGATGTTATTATTAAATAATTAATATTTATGAAAAAAATTATATTAGTATTATTAAAAAAAATAAAAAATCAATATAATATTAAAATTATCAATATTTGTAACAGGTTTTGCTTTATTCTCAATATATTCAATCCTTGCTTGTGTTTTTTCTAACAAATTATTCAAAACCAGTAATGCATTTATATTTTATAGAAAAATATGGAACAACGAGGTCGTCAACAGTCATTATTAGATGACCGCATATGGATAAATCAACGTAGAAATCCAAATGGTTCTGGTTTAAATCCAGTATATATAGAGGGTGTGGAGATTTTTTTATCATTTGCGGCATCAAATCCAGAATTTGTTTCAGAAGGAAAGATAAAATGCCCTTGTAGAAAATGTGCATTGAGAACGTTTGACATGTTTGACAAAGTGGGGGAACATCTCTTGCATTTTGGTTTTCAAGCAGATTATGTTTTTTGGTATCAACACGGTGAACGCAGTTCCAGAGCAGGTGATACCAACTTGATTCCGGATCCATCCCAGTTTCAAGATTTAGTACATGATGTTGCAGGTTCATCTGTTCAACATACAGAAACTCCGGCTGATATAGCTTCAAATCCTGAGTTGGGACCGTCTGAATTTTATGAGTTGTTGAAGTCTGCTGAGGATTTATTATATGCTGGCTGCAAGATGAGCAAATTAGAAGCAGTTGCAAAATTTATGGCTATCAAATCAGATAACGGAATGTCAAACACCTGTTTTGACCAGATATTTTCTTTGCTGAAAACACTGTTACCCGAAGGAAATGTTTTACCTGCAAATTACTATGAAAGTAAGAGGTTGGTTCGAAATTTGGGACTTACTTGTCAGAAGATTCATGCATGTTCAAATGACTACATTTTATATTCTGGGGAAAATGAGTCGTTGGATAGTTGTCCCACATGTGGGCAACTGAGATATAAAGAAGGACAACACGGGAAGTCTGGTTTGATTCTGTAAAACAGTTGAGATATTTTCCGCTTACATCCAGACTTCAGCGTTTATTCATGTCTAAGAATACAGCGACAATGATGTCATGGCATAAAGAGAATAGTTCAACCGATAAAAGCTTGAATCATCCAGCCGATGGTGATTCATGGAAACATTTTGATAGAGTGCATCCATCCTTTGCTTTAGAAGCTAGAAATGTTCGACTGGGCCTTTACACTGATGGTTTCTGTCCGTTTGGATCTTATGGTAGTCAATATTCATGTTGGCCTGTTTTTTTAACTCCGTACAATTTACCTCCATGGATGTTGATGAAGGAGCCCTATATCTTTTTGACTTTACTAATCCAGTACATCCGAAGAAAAATATTGATGTTTATTTGAAGCCATTGATTGATGAATTAAATTTATTGTGGAGTACTGGTGTCAGTACATATGATGTTGCAACGAAACCGAGTTTCATACTGAGAGCAGCATTGATGTGGACAATAAGTGACTTCCCGGCTTATGGGATGTTATCTGGCTGGAGTACACATGGTCAGAAATCATGTCCTTACTGTATGGGAGAGAAAAAAGCATTTATGCTCATTCATGGAAAGAAACCTTGTTATTTGGACTGTCATCGCAGATTTCTTCCAGCTGATCATCCTTTTCGCAGAAACAGATCTCATTTCAGAAAAGGAACAGCTGAAAGGGATGGACCTCCAAAAATGCTATCAGGTTCGGAGTTAAAATCGGTTGTATTTTCATTACCTCCCATCAATTTTGGTCCCACAATAAACCAACAGAAAATTTCTGGTTTTGGGAAAGAACACAATTGGATTAAACGTAGCATATTTTGGGATTTTCCATATTGGTCTGATTTGTTGGTCCGACACATGTTAGATGTCATGCATATTGAGAAGAACTGTTTTGATAATTTGTTTCATACAGTTTTGGATACACCAGGAAAGAGCAAAGACAATGTAAATGCACGTTTAGATCTTGCCCAAATTTGCAGGCGTCCAGAATTGGAACTATTTGAGAATGTCAGAACAGAAAGGTTACTGAAACCAAAAGCAGCTTATACACTGTCTAAAGAAAACCGTTTATTATTTTGTCAGTGGATTGCAGATTTGAGACTTCCAGATGGCTGTGCTTCCAATTTGGGTAGATGTGTAAAGAACGGTCATATTACGGGATTAAAAAGTCATGATTGTCATGTTATAATGGAGAGACTTATACCCATTGGATTAAGAGGTCTGTTGAATTATGTGATTTGGGATTCCATAACAGACATGTCTCATTTTTTTCGGGAAATTTTTGCGGCTACGGCAGATTATGATGCTCTAGGCAAACTTGAAAAAGATGTTGTTGTAATTATATGTAAACTGGAAAAAATATTTCCGCCGTCTTTCTTCGACTCAATGGAACATTTGATGTTACATTTGCCATATGAAGCCAAATGTGGAGGTCCGGTACAGTTTCGATGGATGTACCCATTTGAAAGATGAATGCAAAAATTGAAAAGAAAAGTACGCAACAAAGCATCTGTTGAAGGATCTATTGAGAAGCTTATTTGCAAGAGGAAATATCTTTTTTCTGCTCCCATTATTTTGAATCTGAGTATCCTTCAAAACACAACCGAATGGGACGGAATGAGAGGAATATTGATGAAATCGACAATCAATTATCTGTTTTCAACCAGTCAGAGCCTGGTTTTGGTGGAGTTTCTGAACGCTGGCTTTTAGATGATGAACATCATAGAGCTCATACGTATGTTCTGCTCAACTGTGAAGAGATGTGACATCAGTTGTACTGTAAGTGTTTATATCACTTATTCTATCATTTATGTTACAGTAAATAACATTGGTTTTTATAGGTTGTATGATAATCATATCAAGAAACAAATTCCACAAATTACAGCAGCTGCTCTCGAAGAACGTCGACTGAAAAATTTCTCTCAGTGGTTTCAAAAACTGGTAACATAAATTCTTTATCTTTTAGAAACTCATTCAATGTATAGTTTACTATATTGATAATTATTTCACAATTTTCAGGTGTCTCGACATGCTGATAAAATTGACAACGGCTGTGTGTATTGAGTAACCCACCTTCCAAACTTGTTAAAACTTATAATGCATATGTGGTGAATGGATTTCGATTCCACACACATGCATATGGGGAATCGAAAAAAACAATGAACAGTGGAGTTAGCTTGAGAGGATCTCATCATCGAGAAAATGAAGTTGACTTTTATGGCATACTTGATGAAATCATTGAACTCTGTTATCTTGGACAACATTACATAACCATGTTCAAATGTCGGTGGTTGGATACAGAGAGAGGCGTGCGTGTTCATCCGACTCATGGAATCATCGATATTAAATGTAAAAGTGTTCTCGCAGTAAATGAACCATTCTTATTGGCTCAACAGGCATATCAAGTTTATTATGCAAAGTACTGTGCAACATCAAGAGACTTGACTGATTGGTGGAGTGTAATAAAAATCAAAATTCGAGACAATCAGTTTAGTCAAAGTGAATGTGCTTTCACTGATGTGAAAAGAATTAAAGTTTTTCAAGAGAGTACTCAAAATCAATCTTTTTTACAAAGAGACATGAGAATCGATGACGACACCCCACATTTAAGAGTCGGTGATGACGATGATATTAATGATGTCACATATGAATTTTGAAACGGTAAGAGATGAAGCAACTGTAACTCGAATGGATATCGATGATGTTGAGGAGGAATATGAAGATGACATTGACATATATGAAGATGATGATGAAGATGATCACTGATAGCATTTCATGGTATTTATATACAATCATAATATGTATATATGTATATATAATAGTAATTATCAATTATTTTCTAACATTAACATTTTCTGTTTCAGATGGACGACGCCACATTTCGTGCGTTGGCGGATGCTGACCTGACTTTTGATGCGGATGAGTTGCTGACATATGACCCTCAGCCTGCAGGCTCTCCAGGGAGTATGCGGAGGGGGCGCGGTCTTGCACGATTGATGATTCCTGACCCCGTCCCTGAGTGACGTCCCTGTCTTGGTTTGATCCACGCACACGGAGGTGTGATAACCTGTGTGATAACCTGTGGATTTGACTAAGATTTAATTAATCTATTCACATAATAAATGTTTATTATTTTTTCAGTTTTCCGCATATAGCAGTCGGACAGGGAAGCGCTATTTTGCGCAACTATTTCTCTCAGCTGTGGACCACATGGGAGCAGATTCCCATTGATGTGCAGCAGGCCATGTTCGGCCATTGGTTGGTACGTACGTAAATAAATAATTTTTATTTGAAAATTATTTCATTTCTAACTTGATATTTTGATTTATTTGTAGGGTTTATGGTATCCGATCGAGGATACCATGCGTGACGCCATCCACGAGGCATGGGAGGTGGCCATGCGTGATCGTCTTCGTCAGTTTTTGCACAATTTAAGAAAAGCTGCGATGAAGAAAGAAGGAGTGTCAGATTTTGAGGAGTCATGTAGAGCACACCGACCAGAGTATATTTCATCCCATGTATGGGATGGATTATGTGCGCACTGGTTGAGTGGTGCCTTTCAGAGGAGATCATCGGTGGGGAGGCAGAATCGGGGGAGACAGGAGGTGACTCATCGAACTGGGAGTCATTCTTTCAGTACTCATAGACAGCATCTGGTACGTACATTATTTATAAATATTTTATATAACTATAAATATTAACAGTTTATTTTTTATTCTTATAGGCTGTCGAGCACCCCGATATTACAGAGTACGACGTATATCAGAGGATGTATAGTGATCCTGCTACTGGGGAGCTTAGAGGTGATCGTCAGCATCACATCGTGGTCAGTATTATTTGTTTTCAAGTTTAAAAATTAACTGCATATAATATATTCACAATTTTAATTTTAAATTGCAACTATAGGAGTCATATGAGGCCGCAACGGCACATGCCCGACCTGAGAGTCAGGCCGAGTCATCAGATCAGACCACTGCCCGTCAGTTTGATGAGGCGACATGGATGCAGGCCACCCAGTATGCCTTCGAGAAGGGCCGGGTAGTTGGTATCGGCTCTCGACTGACTCCCGGAGATTATTATGGCAGTGCTGTGATTCGGCGTCCAACTTGAGAGGAGCTCATGCATCTTCTTCTACACAGTATGAGGATCAGTTGCGATCTCAGACTGCACAGATAGAGAGTCTCCGACAGGAGCAGGAGCAGATGCGTCAGCAGCATGAGGAGGAGCGTCAACGCCAGCAGCAGCTGTACGAGGAGCAGGCGAGTCGGTGGCAGCAGCAGCATCAGGAGCAGATGGAGTACATGCGCCGACTCACTCATGCTTTAGGGATGGAGTTTCCTCCACCACCATCTGCAGATCCCCCACCTCCCCCCCTCCCCCCCTCCTTCAGATTAGAGTTTGTATTTCTGTTATAAAATTTGTGAAATCAAAATATTTTTTTTTCTATTCGTAGTTTCTGTCTCATTATAAAATATTAAGAATATTATATTTTTAAATAACAATATTAATATGAATAATAATATTATTTATATTTTATAATATTAAATTTTATATATATATTAAAATTCTATATATATATTAAAATTTTATAATATTATAATTTAATTATTTTTTTTGTAATACTTGAATTATTTTAATATTTGAATGTAAAATAATTCTATTATTTTTATATTAATTAAAATAACTTATTAATATTTTTTTTATTTATGAATTATAATTGTAATATTATTATATTAATTAAATCATTTATTAATATTCTATTATTTTTTATTTTTGAATTATAATTCTACTATTATTATAGTAATGAAAATAATTTATTATTTTCATTTGTAAATTATAATTCTATTATTATATTAATTAAAATAATTTATTAATAATTTTTTTTTATTTTTTTTAGTATTTGCGACGGGGTACTATGCCCGTCGCAAATACTAGTATTATTAATAGTTTTTTATTTTTTTTAAAAAATAGTATTTGCGACGGGATACTATTCCCGTCACAAATACTAGTATTATTAATTTTTTTTATTTTTTTTAAAAAATAGTTTTTGCGACGGAACCATCGCAAAAGAGATTTGCGACGGGTCCCGTCGCAAAAGGTATTTGCGACGGGTCCCGTCGCAAAAACTATTTTAAAAGTTTTTTACAAAAATACGGAATACTATTTGCGACGGGGAGAATGTCCGTCGCAAAAAAAGGCTTTAGCGACGGGCCCGTCGCAAATAAGTGTAGTTGCGACGGCGTTTTCAGCAACGGGCTATTTGCGATGGGACCCCGTCGCAAATGGCTATTTGCGACGGGGTCCGGTCGCAAATACCTGTTTTTCTAGTAGTGTTTCTTGCCCCCTTACCAACAGTTTAATCACCCACCACCCTTGTATCAAAACATTAAACATATTTTTAACCACCCCTACTAGCCACCTCATTCATAAAAAAATAATCACATTAAACAACACAAAAATAGTGACCAAACTCAAATAAAATGGAAACAAGGATGCAATTTTCATGAGAATACTAATATAGTATATACATTTCAAAACAAAAAGGGGTTTTGAAGGGAGATAAATAACATAGATTTATCCAAAATTATTGTGGAATATTATAGGATTTGTTACCCAAATTAACATAAGAAATAGAAAATTGAGGTTAATGAACATAAATTCTATCATGAACATCTAAAGGATATGCAATAACTCTCCCTCACCGTCCTCAACCATATAACAAGTATCCACAGACATGTCCTACATCCATTCTATAAAAATTAAAATTCCAATAAAAAGGGATAAACAATAATCCTTTAGTGTTAAAAATCTCACACATGAGGGGATAAAAGTATCAAATTATGATAAAACATCCTTCACAATTGGGTGAATTTTTCAAGGGTAAATCAAGAGGGACAAACAGTAGTTAAAAGATACACTATATAAAGTGTAATATAGACATTTACCATAAAAAATAAAATATAATTCCAATCCAGTTCACACTTCATAAATCATCGCTTAATATAAATTAAAAATTATCACACAATAAAAACATTTCCAATACATCATTTAAATAACTTTCCATTCTCATTGAAATATGAAACAATCCAAAGAAGGCTCCATGAACCCTACTCCTCTACAACTCAATTCCTATAATTTCAACGAAATATCTATTTTTGATAAAACTATCTATTATATATTTTTACTCAAACCATAACCCCTTTCAAATACATTTTTCATTACCCACACATTTGAAAATTTAGATTTTTATAAAACACAAGAAGATCATATAGTTAATAAACCAACATCATGGGTAGATCCCCCTTGAAAAATCAAATATAAAACAAGAATAATTTCAAAACATGCCTTTCATAATTTGATCAAACATACAACTCATATTAAAAAATTCACAACTTTCCAAACATGAAAAATTATTATGTTTCCTTTTTTAAACCTACACCCAAACCCATTCACACCTCTGGTGCCTTTGAAAACATATTTCACACCTTTCACACAACCCACAATACCCTTTTTAAGAAGTATTAAATTACAACACACAAAAAACATAACCATTTCCTTTATTAAAATTCATTTCAAACACATAGGCATTAAAAATGATTTGAAAACACAATTTTCACCAAAAAATTAATTTATAGAACAAGAATAAATGCACAAAAATATATTTAAAATATCTAGAAATTTTAGTGTATGGAACCACTGACATTGGTTGATGAAATTTCTAAAATCCAATGTGGAACCCAAATCGCACCTCAACCGCACCACAAAAAAACCTAACAAAGAATGATTTACCCAAAAACAATAAGATTAAACCCTAACTCAAAAGATTAAATCCTATCAACAGAATCATGCCCTCTAGAAAAGATAAACCTAAAAGGAGAAGTGGGAGACTTACCTAGAGTAGATTGTACCCGTGATGGAGGGAGAGAAGAAGCGTCGAGCGGTCAGGGAGCCTTTTGTGCTATGTCGGGAGGGGAAGGCAAGACTACCGGAGGGGGAGGTGCACATGAGGAGCCACCAACCGTTGAGAAATGGAGTAGTAGGGTTCACGAGGAGTAGGGTCCAGTGGGGGGGAGGGGAAGCAGGGTTCGTATGGAGGGGGATCCGCAGAAGGGGTTCTAGGGGGAGGATAAGGAGTAGGGTTCGGGGTGGAGTAGGGCTAGCGGCGAAGGTCTGACAAAGAGAAGATCAGGGGTGGAGGGGAGTTTTCATAGGGGTATAGTACCACGAGATCTTGAGGGTGAGATAAATAGAGGTTATTGTTCATCCCATTTAATAAAATGGTACTATGGTTTTATAAGTTCTATAAAGGTTCTGATAAAGTTTCACTTTATCAGCACTTTTTTATCACTGATAAAGGATCCCACTATTCGAAATTTTTGCTTGGCACTTATAAAAGGTGGCACTTCCCTTGCTCATTTTTGTATTAGTGGTTTCTCATCTACGGAAGAATTGATAACAAATGGAAACACGAAGTGATAGAACTTGAACATCGATGGGAAAAGCTATATTTGTCCTGTATACTGTTGAGTACGGGGTTTCCTAGGTGGCAGTGTGGTTCGTGGTCCGATAATCCCATAAAAGCATGGAGGATCTTTTCCAGCCATGATTTCTTGACTTTTTATACCATCTTCATAAGTATGTTGAATAGAGTCTTGTTTAAATATTTTATCTATATTTTTTCCACTGTATGGTAGTGGGATGCATAGTTAGCTTTGATTTCATATTCATGGTATAACTTTTCCAACTTACCATATCAAAAGTTGGTGTCGTTTTCTATAGTTTTTTTACGAGGGACACCAAATCTGGTGATGATATTGGATTTCAAGAAGATAATAATACTTCTTACCCCAACCACTTTCACGGGTATAGCCTCATGCCATTTAGATAAGAAGTCAGTTTCTTTAAGAATGAACATGAATTTTCTAGCTGTGGCGGGAGGATATGGTCCTATGACATCCATCCCTCATACAAAAAGTGGGAAAAAGTTCTTAGCTATGTGAAGCAGTTCTGAGGGTTGGTGGATGAAATTTACATGAACATGGAATGAATGGGACTTCATGGTGATTGTCGAAAAATCTTGTATCAATGTGGGTGAATAGTATTCATGCCATCAAATTTGATGGGAGAACTTGGATTTTGATTGATGTTCCCCACAAGTTATGACATGCACATCTTTTATAACAGAAGTAGTCTATTCTCAATCAATTCACTTGAGAAATACACCTTAAAAGCCTTAATTTTAGAGTATCTTTTATTTGTTTGAACCCTCGTACAATAAAATTGACTACCTATCTTCGGATCTGTTCTCTTCTAGACATATCTAGCTAGAGTTCCCCCCTCCATAGTTAATTATCACTAGGATTTGTATAGCCAGTGGTTTGACTGTAATGCTAAAAAATGTGGCTAATAATGTCGATTTAATGCATTTTATTTTGGATGGACATCATGATCATCTGATGGTGGGAAATGTTGAAGATTGTTTCATCTTGGTCTGGATCATATAGAGATGTTGTTGCATTTTCTAATGCATCGTCTTGTGCATTTTGTGACTGGGGGACATAAGTCAGTGTCGATTCTGATGATAATTTGTCCATCAGCTCTAATATATGGTTCATCAAAGGAACCAATACTTTTTTTATTAATGGAATAATCTCCACTTAATTACTTTATGAACAGATATGAATCACCTTTTATCTTTAGGCGCTCTTCTTGTGCATCAAGTTCCAGCTATAGGTCTACAATGTGGTCCTAGTATTTTTCTTCATTGTTTTTCCATCCCTCTAAAACCAATAAGGAGTATGGTAATAAGAACTTTTCTATATATTTGATAATAACTCCCAGCCCTAAATTGTTGAGATTCGGGGTCCTCCATCCTTTTTCCTTTTGGGATTCTGGAGGCGTCATTGAAGTATATTTCCCATGTCTGGGAACCTTCTTGGATAGAGAATACTTCTTGATCAATAATTTCAGTATCCAATGGGGTTATTTTTTCTGAGGGGTTCTCTTCCAGGAAATTTTCCAACACCTGGCCTTTGATGGATTTTTGGGACATGTAATATATGTCACACTATTGTAGGATGACTAACCACTGTGATAGGCATCCAGATAACATAGGGTGGATAAGGATACACTTTAGTGGGTTGCATTGGGACACTAGATGGACCTCATGGTGCTACACATAATTCCTAGGTTTCTGAACCCCAAATAGTAGGGCATGGTAGGTTTTTCCAATATTCTAATATCACGTCTTATCATAAATCATTGTTCGGATCAGCTAATAGAGACTATTCTCACTGCTGACATCATTATTCTATGCGAGGAACGATCTTAGTGACCATTTCAAGTAGGTCATGTACAGAATTAGTGGTCTTGCCTCAACTGGTATCATTAGCACCAATGGGCTTAAGAGATACCTTTTAATATTTTCGAATACTTCTTGACAATCACGATCCCACATGTATGAAATCCATTTCATCATCAACCATGTTAAAGGAAAATACATACGTACAAGGTTGGATATGAAGCACCTAATTTAGGATAGGTGACCCTAGAGACCCCTCAACTCAGTGAGGTTGTGAGGTGGTGACATGCCAAGGATGCATTTTTTCTTCTCAGGGTCAACTTAGATGTTGCGAGGGAATACGATGAAGCTGAGTAATTTCCCAATGTTAACGCTGAATGCACACTTCAAAGGACCCATATTTAGACATAAATGTTGTAATTTATTTAAGGAAGTTTCAATATCTATCAGGTGGTTTAATCTCTATCATTAATTAAAAAATTGGTCATTGATATATCACTCAATTAATTTCGCTTGGAAGGGATTGAAAGTGTGATGCATGGTGCACTGAAATGTTGAGCTAGCATTTTTTTTGACCGAAGGGCATCACCTTGTAGAAGAATACTCCATGGGGGCCCTGAAGGTAGTGGATTATTTATCTTCTATGTCCATTAGGATATGATTGTATCTAAATTATCCACCCATGAAAGAGAGGGCCTTATATCAATTGATCTCATAAATTAGAAATTTCATGATCAGTATCGGGAAATCATCTTTCAAGCATTGCCGATTAATGTCCCTGAAGTTAATCCAGACTATGATATGCCCATTTTTTCGAAAGGGACTATGTTTTCCTATTGGAAAAGATATTTTACCTCTTGAATAAATATATAAATGATTATATTTCCAGCTTTAGCCACTATTTTTGTAGCATGTGTCTATTGGGTCCTTCTGGCAGCCTTCTTGAAATCATGATGTTCTTCTGGTAGATGTAGTTGATAAGTGGTGGCCTCAATATTGAGACCTATTATTTTAATATTGTTCTATGGAAAAAATCAATTATTCTTTTTGAATTACGTATATGAATCTTTCTCATAAAAATTTATAGCCACACTAATCAGAGTGAGTCACAAGTCATTATCGGTGCCCATGTTTATCTTCATATGTTCATCGACTGTGGTGGAGAAGCCTTCTTTGAATGCATGAGGGGAATCATTGAGATCTTAATTTTATTCATCATCCTCTTCGTGATCTTCTTAGTAATATTCGTCTTCTTATAGTGGAGAGAATATTCTTGAAACGAACTCTCCAGGGTTGGGATATGAGTCACAACTTTGATTTTCGGAAACTGAAACAGCTCCTTTTCCCCCACTTGATTACGAGGAATGTTTTGAAGAGGATGGAATGAAAGAGGTGGAGGAGTGTCCTTGAATTATTTTATTGATATAAAATCGTATTCTTTATTAGTAAGTAAGGTTAGAATTTCATAGAGGCCCGAGGAAGGGCTGAGATCATTTCTGTTTGAGCACTCACCATCATTATGGGGGTTAGCGCATAATTCAGCGTCTTTTGACTCATCGATATAACGATGATCATGTAGATAGTTGATTATGTATTTGAACATGATCTCATACACACAACCTGATTGATGGGTAATATATAATCTTCTCCAAGTTGATTGAGGGGATTGTTAGGATCCATTTCGAATCCATTTGGGGTGGTGATCCAATCAATGTCATCAGCCAAAGACTGGTTCTCTATCGAATAATAGAACCCAGCATTGATGTAATGAAACTAATAGGATTAAAATGGGGATTTATTTTCATGAAATGTATTTTTCTATCCTTTAGCCCAATATTTGATGCACTGATGGTATGATGAGGGGATTATAGGAAGCTGATGTAGCCAGAGCCTCCCCAACAGGATGTCAAAGGCCATATTTTGTTGCACTACTAGAAACTCAGAATCATACACAAGATCACCAAGTCATGTTTTAATCTTGATTTTTACCAATGAAATATTCTCAATTTTTTCATATCCCATCCGATTTGCGGTGTAGGGTATCAAACTTTCCTTATCATAGCCAAGCTGACTAAGTGTTCACAGTGGGAGCAGGTTTACTCCAGAGATATTTTTTATGAAAATATTTTAAACATAAATTCAATTTATATTTCCAAACACATATAAGGGTTTTATTTTTCCCTACGTGATGGTGTATTAATCCTGATAAGTGAAGAAGATGACAACATATCATTCTGTGGGGTTGATCTCTATCTGATAGACATAGGTAACTGCTACTTCAGCCTTAGATTCTTGGGGACATAGTAAAGCATCGATGAATTCCTCTCTAAGGTCTTCTAATAGATTCAATTCATCTTGGATCAATAGATTTTCAAGAACAATGTCTAGATTCGTCACAATATCACATTGTTGCACTAATTTCTGGCACTTCTGGACTTGAGGATTTTGTTTCATAGGAACTTTAGGGACTTGATACCTAGAGTTTGATGGGCTGACCTCTGGGACGGGAACTGATGGTGCTCCTCTACTCTTTAGATTATTTCGGATTGGTCGGCCTATATTCTTTAGGTGATTAGACATATTCTCTTCCTCTGACAGATACACCAATATGATTGGGCTAATATTTCTTCCAATAGGAGATGATAAACACTCTGGTTCCTATTTTTTCTAATGGAGGGTCCTTCTGCGAGTTTCCACAACATTAATTGTTTGTGTTAATGTGTGGTCGAGAATTTGACTCCCTCCATGACCACACCTTCCGGGAAAGCCTCAACCTATTCGGCCTATTCCACTTTTCTGGTTGGATGTGTGAAATTCAGGTTCATATCCACAGTCTCCATAAAATAAGTGGTTCATCAAGTGAATCAAATTAATGGAGTCAAAGATCAGTTCTTGATACGACAATGATTCAACCTAACTGTCTTCTTATGATGGTGTCGTTTGGAAGGCCAGTGCCCCTCCTTTCAAGCCTATTGGAATGAAGTTCAAAAGTGTCACGAATGACTTTTGTCTCAGTGCTGGTTCTTCTTCTTACTCCTTCTTTCTTCATTTCTGATCAGAATGTCTCATGGATGGTTGACCATTGGAGGGTTGTAGAGTTGATGAAGATGGTTGTGTTGCATCAGGAGATATTATGAGCAATTTCAGTTTCATTAATTATTCATAGAGGATACCAAGAGCTCAGTTGACTATATTTAAAGTCATATAATTGTCAAAACAATTCTACTTTTTCAAGTGACTATTTTCCACTCCCCTTTTACACTTGGTTATAAGATATAAACAGACACCACTTGTGCATGTGGTAGCCCTAACTTGACATTTCTACAATCTACCATCTTTTTCAACAGAGCCTTGAAGATGAAACACTCATGGATGGTGTGTCCCAGTACCCAGTGGTAGGGATAATAATTTGGATATTCTTCAAGGCCCACTTCATCAGTTCTCTTTGGATCTCGTATCTAAAGAATGTTTCAATTCATTGAGACTATGATGTAGCCACAAACATGGTCATATCATAATTAGTAGGCTCAATTTATTCATTCCTTGAACTGAATTCTTTTGATAACCCTTCACTCATCTTTCTGATATGGGGGTGGTTGTTGGCATCCAAGGGGTTCTGCACAGTTTGGTGGAGGCCTCGCAACTAGAGCTGGTGTCAGAGGTGGATTATGCCTAACTGAATTCATTTCAACTTTTCCCATTATTATACATAGTTACACTTGGTACATGATATTGGTCTACTACAGGGGTTCTTCTATCCTTTAGGGAATGGATGAGAAATCCCAAAATTCCCTTTTTTACTTCATTAGGATGAGTGGTGTCTTCAATTCATCATAGAGATTATTGATGTACATAGCGGGAATTTCATCCTGGGAGAGTGGTCGGTTTAGGGAATAAGTCAAGCCTTTCTATCTGAAGATGATGTTTGAAACTCTTTTATTCTATCACTGCTTACAGTTCATGAAATCACTGATTTTTGTCTTAGGAATTGTCAAAGTGAAATAGAAGAGAAACTATCGATAGAGGTCCTCCCAACCTATGATTGAGTTGGCCAACAAAGCAGTATACCACACGAAGGTTGGACCCTACAGAGTTCACACAAAGCACCTGAGTGTCACTACTTCTTATTTATTTGGGGTTCCCATCATGGGGTCAAAATAATATGCATAATGAATTTGATGCTACTCTATGTCTCCTGACCCATTGAACATCATAAATATGGGGTTCTCGATGTTTTTCGGTGGTGAAACATTTCTCACCCAATAAATGGATGGTTTGTGTAATGGTTGTATCAAATCATGCCTCCCTTCCAAGTATTTCATTCGAACTTTAAATTTCTCAATGGTATTCAATATCCATTGATTCATATCCTACTAGACTTGAGATCATGTTGGTGTAGCATGGGGAAAAACTAGACATGCCAGCACTCTTAGAATTTGGGGCGGACACCCAGCTGGGGGAATCCTCTATGGCTTCTCATGAATATGTTCTGGCTATTTCCCTAGTGATGGTAATCCTTGCTATCCTTTTGGGGACATATTTAATTAAGTTGATGGTCCCAGTTCTGGATTGGATGGGAATACAAGCCTAGTTTTATTTACCAAGGTGAGTGCATGTGGATGAGGCACCACATATGGAAGTATCTATTGGAATTCTACTTGAGGAACACACTCATCAAGATAGCTTTCTTGACGCTGCTATGCATTGATTCGGCTAAGCTATTTCACTTCTTCCTATTGTTTGGAGAATATTTCATCGAGCGTGAGGGAAAAAATTTCTTGAGGGGGAGTATGAAGGTCATATAAGACCATGTATTCTTCTTCTCTTTATTAGGGATTTGTGAGGGAGGTAGTGATGGGTTTACTGAGGGTTTTCCAAAATTTAACGCAGCTCTCTGGTTTTCGGTATGCACACCCTCAGGCTCGGTGTGGACTGCCTTTGGGAGGGAACCATATTCTCTTGCATTCTCTTCATTTATATCATTTCTTATGAGGTCAGTGGGACTAGATTCCATCAAGTTTACTTATTTGTACCACATTGAGGGTTGTGTACCCAGTGCCAAATGGAGGAGGGATTTCTACATCCTTTATTGGAATTTCTCCATCCATTCTGTGTTATTCTTTAGATTTCTTGGGGAAGAGAGACCTGAAGGGATCCTTGATATAATCTTTCAATATTCCTTCATCACTGGGGGTATAAACCATGAGAAGGGACTGAATGGGTGACCTCTATGCACATTATTCTTCCCAGACATGAGAAGAAATACGTCTATTGTGTGGGAATTTTAGGTAAAAATTCCCCCAACCCTACGGGATGGGGTTTCTCCCATTATTCTATTGATGTTCTAAGCCTCAGATTCAATGGTCTTATGGAATAATTTTGAGTAAAAAATTCCCCCAGCCATATAGGTTGGGATATTTCCTATATTATTGTGGCATTTTCTGCTATTTTAGCCTTCTTGATTTCACGAACTTCTATGTGGGAGTGAGCCAAGTATGGTGATAGATTTTCATTGGATTTAGTTGATTATGAGGACATGAGCATTTCTCATTGGTTGTCTTCCCTTAGGCAGGAATCATGTTAGATTTTCTCAGTTTTCTGGCTCTGAAGCTTCCCAATGATTTTATCTCATAAGGCCTAATGATTTTGAGACTTACTCATGGCTGGGTCTTGTTGAGAGTTACACCTTTCATAAGCTGGGATTCCATTTGATTTATTTATTTGGGTAATGAAACTAAAAGATGTCACATCTTGTGAGTTCTAGTGGATAGGATGTGGTGTGAAGTGTAGAGATCTATGCTCTACCCATCCCCAAATGTGAACTTATGACAGGGTATCACTAATAAGGAAACACAACTTGTGCAGCACGTGGAGGTAGGGAAATTTGATATCTTTCCTCTACCTCTTTGATTATGGTCGTTGTGCAGAAAAGAGAGCTTCCAAGTGGATTAGACGGTGAATTTCTCCTATTATGTTGACATGGTCTACATAACCCTCATAGGGAATGAATTTTCCCTTTAGATGGCATAGATTTTTCCATATATCTAGGTGAATGTTATGTGTACATTATTCTCACAACTCTCTGGGTATGTCAAAGTGAGAAGTCATCGTGGGCCAATACATCCCTAGTATGTTGTCCCGAGCATTTTATCTTTTTAAGATAAACATATCCTGTTATTCCTCTTAGATAGAATCCTCATCTTGGTTTTCCCAACATGAATGATCCTCAATTCCGTTTCAAGCATTGGGGTTGTTAGGAGCCTCATTGATATGCAAGCAGCACAGGGGTGTCTCGAAAGATGAGCATATCCACAGGCCATCTTCAGGTTGAAAAAGGATATCACTCTTCATAGACATAGTGTTTGACAAGTCTGGCTCCATTTTTCTGAGCACCTCAACATAAGAGGGATTCCTCTCAATGTTTCCAGCAAGTAGAGGACCTTCTTTCTAATGTAAATTTTGACTATGGGGAGGACCTTCACAATTAGTTCTATAATGGAGAGGGCTACCATTAAAACTTGATGTCCAACTGTGGGGAATTTAACTATGGTATATACCCTAGGTAGGACCCTTAGGGTGGGATTAATCATGAATAGGACCCTTTGTCTTCTTGATTTCCCTAAGTGCAGGACCTTCTTAATGATTGTTATGATGGTGAGGACTACTATCACAACTTGATATCTAGATGCTAGGAGAATTTATGCAGTTTACATCTTGAGGATGGAATTTAGGATGTACTATACTGAGGGGAGGACCATCTCATTTCATGATTTTTCTATGGGGAGGGCCTTCATAGTAACTACCATTGTGGGGAGGGCCTTTGTAGAGGCTTCCATCATAATGAGGAGTACCATCATGGCTTGACATCCGATTGAATGGAGAAGCATATGTGTGGTGTATACCCTAGGGAGGACCAAAAGGGCGGATGATAAGAAGGGGAGGGCCTTCTTACTGTTTGATATTCTAGTAAAGGGGAGGGATACCACAACACACATTTGTATATAGGCTCTCGTGATCAATAATTCCTAGCCCATTGAGTAATCCCTCATGGGTGCTCTGGGGAGGGCCTTCATAACTTCTACTACCAATTATATAATTTGGTGGTGGACAGACATGGTCTTGATCCTTTATTGATATATGCTTAATTGTGTCAATAACTCTAGATTTCAGTAGAGCAAAATCATGAATATTCTCTTCATTTTCTGGTTTCCATTGGCACATTTAATTTTTGGGAACCCTATTATGGGAAATTGGGGTCGTCTGCTATTGGTAATAGCCTTCGTATATGGGTTCATATTTTTTTGGATCCCATGATGCTGCTAGGATATACCAATGGAAATCTTGAGTTTTGGAAGGTATATATGTCTTCCATGGAGTGGACACCATGATGGACTTGCATCCCATAGTTGGAATGGGTATTTGTTCCCGATCAAGTTTTCCATATATCGCAGGATATTGTCATCAACCCTCTTGGAATGAAGTAGGGTTTTATTACTACTTTGGAGTGATAAACCCATTTTTCAAATGAGTTATTCCATTCGAGGAAACCAGGTTGTGGGCTCAGTTCCTCGCCTTTCCTGCCGATACAATGACATCTTGACATGTTTGGAGGATATGGTCATTAATTTATGTCTAATAAAACATCATTTCTAGAATGTGAGGAGATACATATTTGGCTATAATGGATATTAATGTCCATTTTGATGTCAGGGTAGGAGTTTTTTCTTGCTATGGACCTCTATAGGTCTCTAGTGGATACTGGATGTTCTCATATATTGGGAAAAAGGAACGAGTATGCCACCGATTATCTTATATGGTCACCACTGTATTTGACTAGTGGGATTCATGTTTAATATCATAAATTTGTATCTTCTCGCATGATGAAGTATTTTTCTCATGGTATTTTATGCATATGTAGGAATTTGACTCTAACCATATTTGTTTTTAGACCAATTTGGATGGTGGGATTGATATGCATCAGTTGGTGTTTGTGCCTACCTGTAGCTATTATCCATCTTATTTGAATGGTCGGCTTCTTGTGAATCAATAGATATTTTCATGTGCATGTAATTCGCCTCTCTATCAGCATGACTGAATTGGAGAATACTGACTGGAATGTGCATGTGCTCGTATTGTGCCACCCTATTTTCGTGGTGGGCTTGGGTAGAGAGGGTAGATTTGAATTTATTCCCAGGGAAAGTCACTGCATTTGTATAGAGGGTTTCCTATTTATGAATAAGGTTGATTTTCTACTCATAATTATATGTTTTCTAACTTCATCAGGTGGCCCAAGGGGCCCATGTCCTTTCAACTTCAGCAGGTGCCCTCAGTATGATATCCTTTTCAGAGAATGGATACTTGGTTGACTGGCGTTGGTGGTGATGCTCATCGATTGGGGACCATGAGTAAGGCCCTTGTGCATCTGGGATGAATTCATCAATATTGACTTGATATAACTCCCTTAGATAAGGGAGGTAATTGGTATCTCTCTCATGGTGGAATCTCCAAAAGCGGTTGGATACGGCAATTGGGGTTACCCTGTGTTAGGGTGTCATCCATGGATGGGGATGCAGTTGGTGATCTTTTGAAGATTTGATGGCCTGCCCTGTGGCATCTACTTTTGGTAGAGTACTATTTTGGGGGTACCCTCTAATCAGCATATTGGATACACATCATTAATAATGTTTGGTTGGCGAGGGGGTTTTCCTCTTTATCTAGGCCATGTCCGTCTGTGGTATCACTAAGGTGCATATCTGCATTTTTTGTTGAGATAGAATTTGAATCGAATGTTGCTCTGGAAAACTGAAATATTTATATCATACAAATACAGATAATAAAACCTCATAAAATTATCATCTCATGATCACATACATAATTTATTATTTCACTTATCCCCCTTCCTTCTTATCAGGCATAGGGGCTTGAGTGGGGTAAAATCGCCACCTTGGTTGAGCATTCACATTGGGTTCACCATTTTTTTCAGCTGAGGTAGGAATTTGGGGATAATAAAAATGCTTTGATGGGTGAAAAGAATTTATCTTTTATTATAGATAATTTCACATCGGGTTCACCATTTATGTTTCGACCTAAGGTGAGAGTTTGGGGATAACAAAATGGTCTGACGGGTGAAAATCATTTTCCTATTATTATAGATAATTTCATGCCAGGTTCCCCATTTTGTTTCGACCCGATTCACATTGTTATAATTTATTTATAATTTTATTCACCCCATGGAGACTACATATTTAATCCTTTTTATATTACGAAATATTCTCCACAATCGAATGGTCACATCGGGTTATTGCAAAGGGTTAAGTATTTTTGTAATCAGTCCTCTTAGGATATGATTTCATCAGATGGTCTCCAATGGGTTTATTTCAAAGTCCAAAACACCCAACTGACATTCTATCCATGATTCATGGACCTTATTTTCAAAGGTAGGTTCTTGTTGGAGGACGATTTGGCCAACGACACTTCAGGACTCCATTAGTTGAGAGGATGGGAGGTCGAGCTCATCACACCATTTTTTGGGGAATTATTTCATAATATGAGAATATCTTATAGATTTAATTCCTGTTAATATGTTCATGAATTTTTTGTTCATTCCCAAAGAGTGTATCCATGGGTTACCCCCGGGTTACAGGATCATCATGGATATACATGGATTTGATTCTACGGAGACAGTGCTAACTTAATTTATGCTATGTGGTGCATTAAAGTATATCATCATCCATTAGAGGTGGAAGGTGTTTTGATTTTGTGGTCAGAACCATAATATGGGCTTCCTACGTATCTGTATGAGAGGAATAAGATCCCGCATAGTTTTGTTATTTGGACTTACACCTAGGGAAAAGCCCTTTTGAATTTGGGGGAAGATTTTCTTGGGAATAACTTTAGAGGATAACATCCCCTGAGGTCAATCCATGGACAAGAATCCTACGTATCCTAGTTAGGGTAGGAATCCGAGTTCTCGTAGTTCAATGATGAATTGTGACTTGATTGGGGCTTATGCATGGGGGATTACCATCTAATCAAATCGAATTGAGACTTATTCCTACAGAGGATACCCTTTGTTGGGGATATTATTGGGGGTGATCCTTTTTAAAAAGGGTACCTATTTTACCTCGGACCTTAAGTATCCATCCTATATATCCAAATTATTGTGGGAATCAGTGTTCTCATAGTTTGCTGATGGATTTTTCCAATATCGTATCATCATAGACCTCTAAGCCCACGTGAGTCATGCTCGGTGTGAGAAACAAGAGGATGAGAAATATTCAACAAGGGAGTACATTCTCTTCTCTGCTGATGGAAAATGAGGATCGTGATAGAAGAAGAGGTTGTGGCTACGAGCACAATGGGAGAGGGAAAGAGAATTGGGCGGGTCAATTCCATCACTTGGTCCCATGTTGAGTCGATGGTGCGTGAAGGCATGAATCAATGAACCTGTCAATATAGAAGGAAATTAAAAGTTTAGTGGTTCGGCTCTCAGAAGGATAGGGGCTTACCTCAGTGGGAGTGCCCCAGAATGTGTTCTCGGAAAGGGGAGGAATGTAATTTCTCGTCAAAATAAATATCAATCATGATTCATTGGACTTATCATTGTCCCTCATTGAATGGGAATGAAACAAATCTTCCATGATGCCTAGAATGGGGATTCTCAAATTAGTATTCCATGGTTGTACTCTAGATTAACATGGGAATGTATACATAAGAACATTCCTGGAGACTATAACAAGGTGGGGATTACATTCATGACTCCAATTACCATCGGTGTGTAGACTCAGAGGGGCATGCTAAGGCACCTGATGGCTCGTTCATACTAGTCTGGTGGATTGAAATAGGAGTTGTTATGAAATTGATAGACTGACCTGCATAGTTGATTCAGAGGAAGGGATCGAGACAGAAGGGAATGATCAATATCGAAGGGTGGAAAGCCCAAATTTACCCTACTTTTCATACCATTTGATCATGTTGGGTGGGGTACCTTCCAAATAGAATTTTCTATGTGAGTGGATGGGATGTTCGCATACCAGAGTGGTACATGAATCTGGGTGTGGTCTGCATACCTGGATGGTATGCAGATTTTGATATGATCTACGTATAGGGGTGTTAGGTGGCCTCGAGCTCCATTCATGAACCATAATGGTATGTAGTGCCGGAGTCCCTCTATGTAGTGGAATACTACACCATACAGGGTTTCATCCGCTGAGGGTAACCCTATGTAGTATTCTATATTGAATAAGGGGAATTAGTCTCGCTCATAAGAAGTTCATTTGTGAACAAAATGTGTTTCATGGTTCACCTTTCAAGTTCACAGTTTTACTCATATTATTATGTGTTAATCTTTTTATGGTTCATGGAATATTTATACCCACTAGAAGCTTTTTACAGTTCCGTAATTCAACAATTTTTTGCAATTGAATTCTTTCATCCATGAAGGGAGGTTTAAATATGTTGTGAACCATAAAATGAAGAATTCATAATAACATGGGTAGACCCACAAACCTAAAAGGTGAACTGCGAACCACACTCTTTTCACATATGAACTTCCCACAAGCAATACAAATTCCCCTTCTTCAATCTGGTTTACCACATAGCATAACCCTATGTGAACAAAACCCTACCTGGCATATCATTCTACCACATGGAGGTAATTCAGGGCCACATAACATAATGGTATGTGAACAGATCCCAAGGATACATACCACCCTGGTACAAAGATCACATCCCGGTCTATGTACCATCTTGGTACACAGACCACACCCAGATACAGGTACCACTCTGGTACGTGGACAACCCACCCACTAGCATAGTAAAACTCTATATAGAAGGTACCCACCTGGCATGAACAAATTGTATCTGGATTATGGTATCTTCGAGCTTCCCACCATCTGGTATTCATCATTCCCTTCTATCTCCATCCCATCCTCAGAATACCCTCTACAATCCAGTCTGTGGATGTTAGGAAAAAGCCTCTTCCAAAGCCACCAAACCCATATGAATGGACCATTAAGAGCATCAGTGCACCCATATGAGTTTACATAACCATGGAAAGTGGAGTCACGAATGTAATCCATAGATTGGTATGGGAACCATGAATGTTTTTAAGTCTACATTATCATGGTAACCCAGAGTCTAACCTTGGGATACTGACATGAACCTCCTCATTCTAGGGATCAAAGACGATCACTTTCTCTTCCATTCAGTGTGGGATATTGATCAGTCAAAGGAATCATGCTTGCTTTTCCTTTTTTACTTGAAGTGACATTACTCCCATTTCCTAGAACACATTCTGGGGCACTCCCACTAAGGTAACCCCTAGCCTTCTGAGAGTGGAACCACAAAACTTTCATTGTCATTCCACATTGAAAGGTTCATTGCTTCGCACCCTCGCCCACTATCGGCTCGACGTGGGACCAAGTGAGGTAATTGAAACACCCAATGATCTTTCCCTCTCCCATTGAGCTCATATCCATGACCTCTTCCATCATCATCACCCTCCTTATCCATTAGTGGAGAAGAGAATATACGCCCATGTTGAATCATTCACATCCTTATTTTTCTCACACCCAGCATGACTCCCATGGGCTTAGTGGTTTGTCAGGATATGACATTGGAAAAACCCATCAATGAACTACCAGAACTCTGATTCCCACCAAAATTGGGTTATGTAGAATTCTTAATTAAGTCCCAATCTCTAAAAGTTACAATTTTTAAATAGGGTCACCCAAAAAATATCCCTAAAAAAGGGAATACTCTATAGAAATATGTCCTGATTCGATTCTCTCAGATGGGCTGCCCCCTTGAATTAGCCCTACTCAAGTCCCAACCCATAAATGAACTCTGAGAACTCTGATTCCTACTCTAACTAGGATATGTTGGATGTCCATCCGATGTTCGAGCGCAAGGAACACTCTCTTTAAAAGTCAGTCCCGATAAAATTATCCTCTAAATTCCAAAGGGCTCCCTCCTAAGAGTAAATCCTGATAACCAAACTATGTAGGCTCTGATTCTTCTCATAAGGATCCATATGAATCCAATATTATGGGTCTGACCCCAACATCAAACCACCTTCCATCCCTCCTAGATGATAATAACCTTTATAGTGCCTCATTGAATGGATTCAGTTAGTATTGTCTCTATAGCGTCAAATCCATGCGTATCCATGATGATCCTACAACCCGTGGATACACTCTTCAGGAATGAACAAAAGATTCATGAATATATGATCATGGTTTAAATTTATAATAGAGTCCTATATTGGGCAATAATCCCCCCAAAGGTGTCATGATCAAGACCTCCCATCCTCTCAACCAATGGAGTCCTGAAGTTTTGTTCGCCAAATTATCATCCAACGAGGGTCTACCTTTAGAAATAAAGTCCATTAATAATGGATTGAATTTCCATTATGTCTTTCGGACACCACAAATAATCATGTTGGAGACCATCTAGTGAAATAATATCCTAAGAGGACTGCTTGTAAAAATACATAACCCCTTACAATCACCCATTAGGACCATTAAATTTTGGAACCTCCTTTGTAATATAAAAATGATAAACTAAAAAATACCCATAGGGTCTATCCCATTCCACCTAAAGGATAAAAAAACCAATCAGTTCAAAACAAAAATGGTGAACCCGGCATGAAATTCTCTATAATAACAGACAATTCCTTGTCACCCGTCAGACCGTTTTTTCATCCCCAAATGCTCACATAAGGACGAAACAGTGACAGTGTATTTTGAAAGGTTAATTGAAGGTGGAAAATTTAGAGTAATGGTAACATGTGGGTACCATGAGTACACGTCGTGACTTTATTATATTAGGAAGACCCATCCTGGACAATCATGACGACGACAAATGTTTTGAACTATATGTACACATCGTGAGTCTTTTGTACATGACGTGATGGAAGTAAAACTTCAAATTAATGAATGATATTTTCAAAAGATTCTCATGTATATGGAGGAAATATGAATAATAATAAAAATGATGTGTAACCCAAGTACATGCCGTGTAAGGGGTCAAATTTCCAAAACCTCATCCAAGATCCGCGCACCCAACATGAAGATTCAAAAAAAGTGGATCAGCATTACAGGATGTGTAGTTCAAGTAAACATCCAGATGAAGATCAGGTAGAACCTAATTAAATTCAATAAATAGAGGTGATGGCTACTAATTTGGGGAAATTCAAATTTTGTTGGAGTCTCAAGCTTGGAGTGAAGTTGTTGCTCCCTATCTAAGTTCTTTATTTTCTTTTATTTATGATTTATTTTCCCCTTCCCTATTATTCTCTCATCACTAGAATGAAGGGTTAAACCCATCATATTCTAGGGAAATAAAATCTAATGGGAAGGTTTCATTGGATATAATTATTTTTTATAATTCATGTCTTTAGTTTTCATAATTTCGTTCTTCAAATTCTAATCTATTTCATTTTATTTTATCTTGACCATCAATATTCAAATCAAAAAGGGACATTTAAATTGTTAATATGAATATCCTAAATATGGCATTACCATTTTCAACTTCAGAGGAAATCAGGTTTAAACATGGTATCGAGATAAACTTGATTCCATAACACTATAAATTATTAGACCAAGGGAAATAGGTTATTGTCACATTAAAGAAGGGATAACATGATCATTATATATTCCTAATCTCTACTCTAACACCAATAATTATTTAACTTTTCTATTTTCTTAAATAAAATGTCACCTAAATCTAGAAATTACAATACCCAGGAACTCTTCCTAAAATTGCTTTCAACCCATCCAATCAATCTGCTGCACTTTTATTTCTTCGTTTTCTTTCCCAAAATATAATCAAACCATTTTTTATCATCTCTTTCCTCAATTAAATATTTTGAAATTATAATTAAACTAAATTTACTATCTCTGTAGGTTCGATCCAAGAATTTATAATACTACATTTTAATTAATTGAGTTGTATAGTCTTAGTTTTATAAATGTTTTTCTTAATACTGTAGGGAATCAATAACGCCTTATGGGGATATCATAAAAATTAATGTAATACCCTTAAATTATGATGAGGAAGTATATAGTATTTAAATAATATATATAAATGGTATATAGTGTTGTTGATTATTTCCTAAATTAATCGATTTATGGGTATCTAGTGAACACCCATAAATAAAAGGAATGAAATATATGGAATTAATCAGGAAAGGTCATTAGAAGAAAAGTCATGTTTAAAAATGTTATTTAATAATTAAATAAAAAAATATGTTATGGGTCATTTCTTCTAAAGACAGACACATGGATGTGACAACATGAAAATAGATTTCTTATAAAAAAATTCCTCACATCATTGTAAAACGTATAATTGTTATGTAATTATTCTAAAAGTATTTTTTAGGATGTAATTTGAAGAATTATTGAAATATTACATCAAAATAAATCCCAAAATATGACCTTTAAAATATCACTTATGTCAATAAATATAGAGTAGAACTGAAATTTTTTGATCATAAATGAAATTACATTAATATATTTTAATATAATTATTTTAAAACCCATATATATAAAAGGATAATAAAACATTATTTTAAAAAGGGAAGGAGAAATTTGTGGATCACAAGAGATAAAAGATATTTTGGGTTCTAAAATTAGAATGCATAATGAGGTAGAAAGATAAAATATGCACATAGAGGAGAAAACAATACTATAATAGAAATGTATTAATCCAAAAAATGTCATATCATTTAGGATATTAACAACCAATGAATTATTTTTTATATAAATATGTAATTTTGAACATTTGAAAAAAAAGAGTTACCATGTATAATAGTAAAATTGTATAATAATGGTAGTTACAAAATTGTAGTAAAGAAAGATAGCTTAAGAACCAAATAGAAAACAAATTGAGTTAATAACCCTCTTATGACTTTATTATCTTTCAAATATTAAACCACTAAAGGTATAAAATGATATGGATTTTTATGTAAATTATATTTGATGAAATGCATGATAAAAATACTTACATTGTAAATATTTACATCACAAATGGAGAAAATGCGGTGAATACAAATTTTATCTCAATGAAGAATCATTGAGATATAAAAACCCTTACCTTTATTCTTTCACAGTTGAACGTGCTCTAACCACCTATATAACAAAAATATATATTTCAATCACCATTTTGAAAAACTTATTTACACATATATAATTTTATGATGTACATTTTTTATAACATCACATTAATTTAATAATATTAATAAGCACTTACTAAAATTAGTTCTTTTATAAATTTAATAAATCAAACAAACAATGATTTATTAGTTATGTTAAATATTTTAATTTATAAAAAATCACTTTAATTTTTTTTAAATACCTTTCAAATAATATGATATAATATTTTTAAATAAATTATTATTTTCAAGGAAATAAATATTTCAGTTTATGAAATACTAAAATTTTTAAATAAATAATACTTTTTATAAATACGATAATATTTTGTTTAAAAAATTATTTCAATATAATTATATTTTTTATTTAAATATACTTGAATATAAAATAATTATTTATATCAAAATTGTTACTTAAAAAGAAAAAAATTATAATTTTAATGGAAATACATTTTATTATAACATTTTTACTTTTATAAATTTTGTTTTACAAAAATTTGAATTATAAAAAGCCGAAATTATGAAAATACAAGTATTATTAATAATATATGGATTATAAATTTTATTTAAAATAATTTATTATAAATTATTTCCAAAAAATATATTATTTATTTCCTAGCAATTCTATAATTTTATAACAATTATAATTTTGTTTAATTGAGAATGTTAAACAATTTATAAAAATAATAAAATGAATTTACATAATTATATGAGTATTATTATTATTATTCATGAAAATTATTAAAATATTTTAAGAAAATTGAAATTTGAATTTTAGTGGAATATATATGAATTATGAGTATAATTAAAAATAATAATAAGAACATTCAAAATGAAGATAAGGGGGAAATCGATGGATTCAGCCTCATTTGGGGTTCAACTGAAGGAGGAATGTTAGGCCGACTGGGGTATCATTTTCTGGAGTTCAAATGCACTAGTTCAAGCTTGGGTGAAGGATTGATGACTACTAAGAGTGTTTGGGGGAGTTCTCATGCTTGGAAAAAGGGAATTAATGGGATTTGATTCATTCTCCTATAAAAGAGTTTTATCATAGTGAGGATCGACTATGACAGGGTTCCAATCTTAGATGGAAGAGATCGATCAAGGATAGAAATAATATTTTCTTCCTCAAAGTTAGGAATACTTTTTTGTTGTAATATTATTGAAGAACCTATCTCAAATCATTTTAAAGTTAATAAATCGTTATGTTATTAACATCACCCTTTTTATACTTTTTGGGTTGTTATTTCTCCCTAAATCATAATATGTTTGTCCTTTTAGTCGATTATTTGAATTTTATTCAACCCCATGTCCATTACTAGACCGATTTTGATTTTTTCAAATGCCTGAATTAATTTGAAGGCACTTTTTTATAAATTTTTCAATTATTCCAGCCTAATTTGGATGGATTTTTGTATAGTTGTGACCTGATGCTTATTGAAGAAGTCACTACTAATTATAATCATAATTCAAATCTGATTTTGGAATTTCCTTTATCAATTATAACCTTTAACTATATAATTCATATAAAAATATGTGAAAATCGAACTTGTAAACATCAAACAACATATAAAATATATAGTTTGATATAAAATAAATGATTTCTCAGTAAGCCTGAAACCCAAACCATATGTTTTGGAGAAGAATTGAGATAACTCTCAAATAATTATCTTCTTGTTACATAAAATCAATATAATGTACTCCATTTCTATACACAGTGTGGTTAAGGTATCATATAAATGGGATTCTTGTCCTATAGTTTTATACTTCCAGTTTTAACTATTTTTTAAGTGATACATGCAATGCTAGGGTTTTATACACCATTTGCGAGACAATTAAGAGACAAATAAATCATCTTCCAAGGTCCTACATCACTTTGATATATAGTATGGTATGGATCAATTTGAAGGTAAGGTATTCTTTATTTATTTTAAAAAATTGTTTTCGTGTTCAAAATTATTTATAAGGTTTAATTAAAAATATGAAAATTATAATTATATATATTTTATAATGGTTATTGATATTTTCAGGAAAAAAATAAAATTAAAATATTGAATGAAATTTTTTATTCCAAATTTAGTAATGAGTTTATGTAAGGGAAAATAATAATTTTTCAATTAACTTATATCTTTATAATATATTAATGGAAATGGATATATTAAAAATATTTATTTCATTTATAATTATAATGAGTGAATATTTATTTAAAAACATATACGATATTATTTCTCTGAAATGAGTAATATCTTTCAAGGACAAATATAATTTTATGTTTAATTTAAGAATTTATATAAAAGATTTATTTTGAAAATATTTATTTATTCAAAAATTATAATTTTTATTGAAAATATTCTTATTTAAAAAAATTATTTCTTTAAAAATTATATTTTCATGTTAGTAAAATAATAGTTTGAATTATTCAATCTATAATATTTTCTTTTTATAACTATATTCATATTTTATGTATAAGTATTTTATGAATGGATGTTTTTATATTTCATGTTAGCAAGTCATTTTAAAGCATAATTTATAAATTATAATTTCATGTAAATTAAAATTTCCGATGATTCATATACATTTAAACATGTCCATACCTCAAGCATTATGAATAAAATTCCATACATTGAATTAGAAAATTTTCTTTATTTTAATTATAATGTGTGTTTAATTTTAGATATTAAAATTTATAAATTCATGGATTTATCCAAATTTAATTTTTTTTAGAAATATAATTTTAAAAAATAATCAAGTATGTATAATTATTATTTTTTTTGAAAATAATTCTATTTTTTTTGAAAAGTTTTTTATTCTAGTGGTTTTTTTTAAAAAAAATTTTTGTGAAAATTTGATTAATCACTTTGGTATTAGATTGGAGAATGAGGAATGTGGAGTAAACTGCTGGCCTCAGATGACATTTTCTTACTAGAGATATTTCTTGTGGCCACTAGGGTTTTATAAGATATATTGATTATCAACTTAATCATTAATATTATAAATATTTTCAAAATATTTTTCAATATAAATCCAATGGTTTTTCAAAAAATTATTTTTGAAATTTATTCTAAAAATATTAAGTAATTTTTAATGGTTTTGAAAATTATTATATATATATATATCAAATATATATATTAAATATTAAGAGTTTATAAATAGTTTATAAAATAAATATATATTCATGTGACTGTCACTGATTTTAAAATTCTTACTATGAAATTAAATTCTCGTCCAATATTTTAAAAATATTTTCACATGTATCTTATAAATTCTAAGATAGAAGACTTTTATTTGGGAGTTAGTTAATGAGAAATGAGATTTTAATTTTATTAAATTTCTTATACAACTTTGATAAATTATAGAGATTTATCTAATTCTCTACAACAAAGACCAGAAATGGTCCTATAATGCATAATGCATAATGTATTCTGTATTACTTAGTTATTTCTATATAAAATATACACATCATTTTTGTGTTCTCAATCTGAAAGGTCGGTTTCAGGGTCATTACATTTTTTATCAGATAAATGGTCTAAAAGACTTTGAGATTAAGCATTTTCATTTTTTGAAAATAAAATCTGCATGATTTAACTTTTTTTGAACTTCAAGGTAGATGAATACCCATAAGAACATCGAATTTATATCATTTCTGAATATTGAAATTCAAAATTTCTTTAAGTCCGATGAATGAATTGTGAGGTGGAAATTCATATGGATGGGGGAATGTTGAGAATATTAATAGGCTCTTGCTAAAATTTGTTTCTTTATAAAATTATATAAATCAAAAATATACTTCGATTTATTAGTTATGTTAATTATTTAAATTTTTATAATATAACTTTAAATTATTTTTTTACATACCTTTAAAACCATATGATATAATATTTCTAAATAATTTATTGTTTTCATGAAAAAAATATTTTAGTTTAGGAAATATTTAAAATTTAAAATGAATACCACTTTTTTTAATTATGGTAACATTTTATATAAATAATATTTCAATGAAAATATATATATTTTTAATTTATTTAGAAAATAAAATTTAAAAACAAAATTTTATTTATATCGAAAAGGTTATTTGAAAAGTAATAAATTAATATTTTGATGGAAAAACATTTTATTATAAATTTATTACTATTATAAATTTTGTTTCCTAAAACATGGAATTATAGAAATATAAAATTATTAAAATATATGTATTATTAATAAAATATATATTATAAAATTAATTCTAAAGTGTTTGAAATAAAAAAATTATGTATTTGTTTACAATTATATAAAATTATAATGATTGAGATTTTTTTTAATTGAGAATGTTATGGAAATCATAAAAACAATAAATTAAATTGAAATAATTATATGAAAATTCATATTATTATTTTTAATAATGTAAATTATTAAAATATTTTTATAAAATTTTAAATATTAATTTTTATGGAATATATACATATTATGAATACAATTAAAAACAATATGATAACAAGAAATTAAAGTGAAGATAAGGTTAAATCTAAGGTCTTTGGATCATTTGGGATTCGACCAAAGGAGGAATGTCAAGTTGAGCGGGGTCTAGTTTCCTGGAGTTCAAATGCTCTTGGTCGAGCTTGGGTGAAGGATCGATGACCATAGAGAGAGTTTGGGTGAGTGATCCCACTCGAGAAAAGGGAATAGACAAGTTTTGATTCATTAATCTGAAATAGAGTTTGCGTACCATGATGATACGATTGTATCTGATTTTGGAGTTTTCTTCATTAATTACAACCCGTAACAATCAAATTCACATAAAAAACATATCCAAATTGAACCTGTAAAAATCGAAAAACATATTAAATATCAATTTCATATAATATAAATTATTTCCTAGAAAGTATGAAACATAAACAATATTTTTTTAAGACGAATCGAGATACCTCTCAATTTATATTCTTCATGTTGTTGAAAATCTATATAATATACCCATTTGTTGTATATAGTGATTTTGTGGTATCATAGAAGTGAGAGCATGTCCCATTTTATTTCACTGCATTATTTATATATTTTTGAGGTGTTTCACGCACTTATTGTGTATTGCACACCCTTTTTGAGACAATTAAGGGAGAAAAAAAATCATTTTATGAGGTCCTTATAATCAGCAATAGTATTCTATGTATCAATTTGAAGGTAAGGGATTATTTAATTATTTATAACATATTTTACTTTTATGTTCAAATTTATTTATAAAAGTTAATTATAAATTTCTAAATTATAAGTATTTAATTATTTTAAGGTTGTTAATATTTTAAAAATCTGATTAAATTTAAATATTGAAAAAAAAATATTTTTTCTAAATATAGTTATGAATTTATGCAGGGTAAAATAATCATTTTTCAATTAATTAATTTCATTAGACTATAGTAAGGGAAATAACTATATTTCAAATATTGATTTATTCCAAACTATTATGAGTTAATAATTATTTTAAAATGTATATGATTTTATGTTTGTGAAATGAGTTATATCTTTCAAATAGAAATAAAATTGTTTATTTTTTTATGGCTCTACGTAAGAGATTTATTTTGAAATTGGTTATGTATTCAATAATTATAATTTTGAGTGAAAATATTTTTATTTTCTAAGATTGATTCTGCTAAAATTATTTTCTATATTATGTAATTTACTAGATAGAATTATTCAATCTATAATATTGTATTTTAATGACCAAAGTCATATTTTAGATATATGTATTGTTTTTAATTGAATTTGTGTATTTCATGTTTTTAAGGAATTTTTACGGATAATTTATAAATTATAATTTTATTTGAATTAAATTTTTGGATGTTTTATATACATTTAGAAATGTCCAAGCACTATTCATTATGAATTATATTCCATAAATTGAATTAAACAAATGTGATAAAATTAATTATTATGTGTGTTTAATTTCATATTTTGAAATTTCTAAATTCATGAATTTATCCAAATATTAAATGTTTTTTATGGAAATCTAGTTTTGAAAAATGATCAAGGAATTATAATTAATTTCATTCTATAAATAATTCACGTGGTTTTGAAAATTGTTTTAATTGGTTTTGAATGAGAATGGCCAATATTCGTAAATTTTTTTCATAAAGAATTGATTCAAAACTTGGTTTTCTGGTAGTAGAATGAATAATGGGGTGTGAACTAATGTCCTCAGAGTATATTTTTATATTAGTGATATTTCATATGTCCAAAAAATTCATATAATATCTATAAATTATTATCTCAATCCAAAAAATTATTAATATGTTCAGAATATGTTTTAGAAGAAATCGAATTGTTTTTCAAAGAAGTATTTTTGTAATTTTCCTTAAAATATTAACTATTTATTAATTTATTTGAAAATTAAAATATATAATAAAAATATATATTTTCTTTAAATTGTTTTTAAGAGTTTTTATAAGAAATATTTATTAATGTGATTATCACTATTTTTAAAACCCTTACATAGAAATTGAATTCCCAACCCATGTTTTAAAAATATTTTCACAATTATGTTAGAAATTCTATAACTTAAGACTTCTCTTTTAGAGTTATCCTTTATGAAACGAGATAGTCATTTTATTGTATATTTAGTAGAATAATGATAAATTTTAGTGTGATTTCTGATTATCTAAAACACAGACAGAAAAAGGTCTTAAAATTCATAATTTTTTACATATCTTTTAGTTTTCTTTACAAAATAATTATACATGGAATTTTTTTATACTGAATATAGAAGCATGGATTTAGGGTCCTTTCAATTTAAGCCATTAATTATAAATAAATTATTTATATTTATATTTTTTCATTAGAAGATGTTATTATAATTGACTGTTTGTTTAGTACTAGTTTCATAATAGTGGGCTTGATTCTTATTTATAAATTCAATGTTCATCATTACAAGTTAATTATAGGTTCTGTAATAGATTTTTTATAATAATTTTTTTATATTTTAATTTAATTTCATATTTATTTTATTTTGGATTCATGATGACAATGTTTGTTATGAATATATTTTTGATATTTTATAATTTATGTAAAGATCAGTATATTAATAATTAGGTAAATAATAATATAAAAATTCCAGAATAATGAACCCAAATTTATTTTATCATTATTGTCTAATAATACTAATAGATATGATTCCATTTTCATCCATTATATAAATTTATAACATTTTTCAAGAAGGTTATGAAACAAAACCGAACATGAATGAGTTGTAATCTATGAGTGAGTACGGTAATGAAAGTAATTCATTTGGAGGAATATAATTATTAATTATAATTCATGATGTTATATAGATTTTTTTTTAATTTTTTTAATTAGGTTATAATGAATTTGTATAATTTAAAAAATAATAGAGTGAAAAATATATATCATTTTCATATAGATGATAGTCCACACATATACCCAAGTGACGTGCTTAGTGTCCACATATCTAGGTGTATATAAGGGAAGATTTAAAATCTCATAATCTTAATAATTTAATAAATATCATATTAATCCATTATAATTACTTTCAAAAATATCAAGGTAATTTGAAGATGAAAAATTAATCATGTTATTCATGGAGGCAGTAGTCAACTATAACTCATGTTGATGTCTTCATTTTTTTAATGTCTTTAGAGGAAAGTAGAAAATGGATATTAAATTATTATAAAAATATTTTATAATATTAATAATATTTATGTTAACAAAATTACAGTTATAGAATATGTTTTCTGGGGTATAAAAATATAAATAATAAGATAGAATGGTTTAGAGAATTACATCTCCCATTGTATGTTCTACCATAGAAAACAACATAAGTCTCCTTAGATTGGTATTTTTGAAATACTAAGGAATATAGGTAATTTGGTGATATTGGTTGGGAGGCAAAGTGATATATTTGGTTAAGGTAACTTCTCAAAACCATATGACATTCAACAGTGCCCCGAGATAGGTTGGCCAGACGGCCTCAAGCGTATCTACCCAAACACTAGAGGTTGGATAATAGTAGGGAGGGCCTAGGGTTTGTTCGTAGGGTGACTATGTTCTCATTAATAAAGAGTAACCTAGAATAAAATCCATAACAGTCAATTTAGGAAGCACGAAATCATGTATACAATAGATGAATAACAAAGAATCTGTAATAATTCCAAAAAATATCGTATATAAAACAATGTACATGTCATGTGTCCAAAAAGAATATGAAATAATTCTAAATAGAATCAAAACAATACATGTAACAATATACAATAAATACCAAAAATAATTATCTCCCAATAGCATCATGAGCCTCGGCTCGGTCACGTGATCTGCTGCTCCTAAGAATGGCACACAGTCAATCATCAAATTGTGGGTGTTTTCACCTATCTCTATATGCATTCAAATAATCTAAATGGGTCCCCAATGACATCCCAAATACAGTGTGAGAAACAATACTAGTAGTTAACAAACCAAAGGTTAGTAGAAAATCTAGTTCGTGAAAAAAACATGCTAAATTAAATTGATATACATGTTATAGGTAAGCATAAAGGAAAAGTAAAGTTCCCATCGCATAAAAACTACTACAATTGATACTGTTTAGTCAAAAATTTCTCCCTGTAAAACATGGGTCAGGATCCTATAATAATATAGACTTAAAAAATACATAGATAAATTACATGTCCTCACTATATATCTAGACATATCATGTCAACAACAACCATTACATATAACCCATTAATCAAACAACCATGATTTTTTTATAATCATTAATTTCATACCAACCATGACAACATTGTTCAACCAAGAACATAACACTTACCACAAATGTTCCATATAATCAGGTTCCATACCCCTTGGGGCCAGATTCAGGGTATAGTGAATAAATGCATCCTCCTTGAGTCCCTGAAGCATCTTTATGGAAACTCTATTAGGCTTAAATTTTGGTCCAGAGAACATATCAACAATATAGGTCCACTAAAAGCCCAAAACTCTGGGTCCAACGGGTAACAGGGCCCAAGTCATCCCTTAGAATCTGAATCCATAAAGCATATAGGTCCATGGAATTCTCTATCGCTCTCATGACCCATGATGCATTACGCCCATGGAGTCCTTTAAAATATATCATTTTTCAACTAAATTTCCAATATATAACATGTATTTACCCACTAATTTTCACAATTTCAAAATGAAAATTCGATAATTTCACCTTCCATTAATATACAAACTCATATATAAATTAACATTCAAATATCATCAAAGAGTTAATAAACTCATGTAACATTATCATATAATATTTTTAATCAATACAAGAAAGGAATAATGCTTCAAACTCATGTAAATTGAGGAAATATCAATATACTAACAAAAAATTCAATTCAATGTAGTCTATTATATGATTCCTCTAACCAAGAAAGCACAACTACTCAACTAATGACTAGATTAACAATGGTGGTTTCAAAGGGAACACCTCATATGTGGTATTTTTTGGGGAACAAATCTCCAACAAGTCTCATGAAAACTATATATAATCCCTCACATGTTCCATTTCATTTAATTCCATTAATAAATTCAATTATTGGGCCAGACTAGAATGTCTGGTGGGAGGAAAAATAGAAAGTAACTCTATAAAGCATCAAAGAACTCTGGAAAAGTATATAACACCTATTGTAGGTCTGTAGCAGAGTGATCATCTAGTATTAGATTCTTATTCAAGTTAGTTTAGAAGGAAAACAAGAATAATAGATGAATAACCTAGAATAAAGAATATTTTCATGAAATTAAATAACTCTTTCAATACCAAGAAAATTGAAGGGATACACAAAATTAATTGAGGACTCACTGATGAAGATCCAATAAGACTAACGGTGCTTGAATCTGATTTTTGGTAGAGTCAAAGCATCATAATCTATGAAATAGCTTATAGTAAACTCTTATCATGAGACACTACTATGGGGAAGAAAAAATGAAAAGTGGGTTTATGTTAAAATATATTCTATGGTAAATGTTTTATTTCATGCATAAAAACTAGGCCACATGGATTGGTTACATAGTTGGACAAACCATGTGCCAACTATACGCCCACTACTGTTTGAAGGGGACCTTGCCTGGTTTTCATGCATAGTTTGACTAATCATCTATAAACAAAGTCTCATACCACTATAAACACATTTGAGATGGCCTCAAGGGAATGTTCCTCGGTCATCATGGTTTGAAAAATTGTTGAAGCTCCTCCATACCACTATCTAACCTCACATGGTTAGTATTAACTATGAAACCATCCCCATATGGTTTCTACTAACCATGCGGTTTATCATTTTCCTTTCAAAAATCAGGGTTCAGAGCTCTAAAAAAGCCATAGACACCTTATATACCCCCATGACTTCAAAGAGTATTTAAATTAGGCTGTAATTAATCTTTTAAACCACATTCAAACATATATTTACCTTATGCAAAAACATGGGTTCTTACTATCATCCAACCTTAAGGAAATTTATCCTTAAATTTCCATCTCAAGGATGATCAAGAAATGGTTAAGAATAAATCTTTCCACTAAGTACATATTTCAGAATCCCGCTCTTATCTATCATCTAGTAAATAGACGTGAGGTCATGTCACCTATGCAAGAGGAACTAACTGGCCTCGAAAAACATTTTTTCTCCTAACAAAGATACGAATCATAATCTCATCGAATGAATCATCTTCCTGTAACTAAAAATCCTCAGGATGAGAAGCATTAGATGAGTCCAAAAGATAATGGTAAACTTGAGATACATATAAGGTAGTGATAACATACCAGTAACTATAATGCCACCACAATAGATAGGTTTCCAGATCAAATCTCTCTAGAATATCAAACATTTTGACATGTCATGGTTAATGATTACCCTATATCATGGTCTATCTATTTAGAAGCTTTGGTAAAACACATAAAAAAGTCCTAATACCCCAATTAAAACTCTAAAGGTCATATACGGAAATCGATATAATATTTCTTTTGTGAAGTTTTAGTATACATCTTCTCCCTATTCTATAAGACCTGCTCATCAGTCTCCATCATAAGACATGGTCCCAGTAATTCTACCTCACCAAACATTAACCAGTACAGGAGTGATTGGTGTGGCCTACTATACTATTTCATGTAAGGATCCATCAATATCATTACCTAATATCTATTATTGTAGGTTAACTCAACTAGGGGTATATACATCTCCCAAGATCCCCTAAAGTCCATGATTCATGCTAGAAACCTGACCTCCATCCCATGTATCATAAGATCAGTCTGGAATTCAGTTTGATGGTGGTATGTTGTTATCAGAAGCACCTGTGTACCCAATGCCCTCTAAAAACATGCAATAAATGATACCTAATGTGGGTATTCCTATTTTAAATGATAGTGTACATGAACCTGTGAATTCATACTATCTCATATATATTCAACCTCTCAAGTGTATCAACGCTGATGGTTTCTTTTTTATGTAGTAAATGAGAAGCCATACTGATATTTTCCACAATAACCCAAATAGTATCACAACCTCGAGGAGAACTTAAGAAATCATTCCTGAAATCATTTCATTTCCACTTGGGAATTATTAAATATTGAAAAAGTCTGTCTTTTCACTAATGTGTTGCCTTTACCTACTGATAGGAAGAAAACTTCATGAAAAAACAAGAAACCACTTGCTTCATACCTGACCACCATTACTGGCGACGTAAATCATGATACATCTCTGTAACACTAGGATGCACTGTTTAAGCTGAGTCATGAAACCCCCTCACCTACTTCATGTGTATGTCCACTAGAACATGAATCCAAACATGGGTACACATAATCTCATCCAATTCTATGGTTCAACCAATCAGATGTTTATCACCCACCACACTCTCACGTAGGACAAGGCCCTCATAATTCGATAGCTTACTCAAGCTCACTCTATCCATTATTTTATAGGTCACAACTAGTTTTAAATGAAATGACTACCCTGACTATCTTGCACCTCCATGTGCATCTCAGAGAATAAATCCATAAGCTTCCACTTTCTACTGGAATGTTTCACTTCCTGTATGTGATTCCTCATGCTAAATGCATTGGTAAAATCATTTCCCTTTATAAGAATATAGGAAATATCAATTTCAAATGAATTTAGGTATTAAATCCACCTTAACTGCCTTATGTTAATATACCACTATGAAAATATTTACTTTAAGATTTTTGGGTTCATGTATAAAAAAATTCCCTCCTAATATGTAATATCTCCAATAGTGGAAATCTTGAACAACTACAGATAACTCTAGATCATGTGTTGGATAGTTCCTCTAGTGTGGCCTCATCTGTCGAGAGCCCTATTCCATTAATATATCTATCTTTATCGACATTACTTCATGCTAAATTCCTAGTTTTCATAATACATAGTGTAGCTTCTTCCCTAATCTGACATAATCAAGACCGGTTTTGAAGTCAACCTACCATCTTGATCCTAAAAGGATAGATCATTGGAATATGACCATACAAAAATCACACACATCTTATTCAAACCCATATATGGTGCTTCTATGTGTGATAATTTATATATGAAAGTTATGTAATATCCAGCTGGCCCAAAGAAACTATGTATGTCAAATATTTTCTTGGGCTACTTCAAAGAAACTACAACTCTCAACTTCTTGGGGTCTATTTATACTCCTTTCTTTGATAAAATATGACTTCGAAAGTGAATATTATATACCCAGAAGTAAAATGTTGTGAGATTAGAATATAACTGGTTCCCTCCAAGCGTATCCAAAATGATCTCATGATTTTTTGAATGGTTGCATCTATTGTGAGAATACAATAAGATATCATCAATAAAACCACAAGAAAACTAATCTAGATAATTATGGAAAACTTGAGTCATCAGCACCATGAAAACTAATGGTGTGTTCGTGAGACCAAAACACATAGAAAGATACTCATATAGACCATACCTTTTATGAAATGTTGTATGACGTATGTTTTTAGGCCGTACATGTACCTGGTGATATCCCGACCACAAATCAATTATTGAGAACACTATAGCTCATTGAAGCTGGTCAAATGGGTCATCAATCCATGGAAAGGGATAAAATTTCTTGACCAAAATCTAGTTCAATTTAAGGTAATAAACATATTTCCTAAGCGTACCATATTCTATTTTCTGAAAAAAGATTGGTAAACCCCCACAGAGAAGTATTGGGTTGTATAAACCCCTTTCTCCTCCAAATCTTTTGGTTGCCTCTTCAGCTTCCGAAAATCCAAAGTGTCCATTATATAAAGAGGAAAAGATACTAGTGAATCTCATAGAAAAATATCTATGAATAACTCCACCTTTATCTCATTATTTAAACTAGAATGGTTATCTCGGAAAACATCTCTGAAATGATCAACCACTTGTGGTAAATTTTCCTCATAAGCACCCTGGTCATCTAGATACAAACTAGAAATCTGGGATGTCATCCCACTGAACCCACACTTAAGTGGTCCATCTTGGATTCCAATAACATCCCATTAACCATTTTGAATATATAACACTCTTTATATTGATGTTAAAGTAACCCCCCAACATAGAAGTCAACATAAAGTCTACAATCCACTTGTAAGTCCATCTGGAGTATGACATCAAATCATATCATCCTAAGTACAAAAAGATTCCAAAATAAGTTACTCCCCCTGAACTCAAGGGGGAACTCCCTACACTGATGTACATCCTCCATTATAGTCCCCAACAGAGTTTATAACATCATAATTTCCTAAGAAAACTAACCCACGATCCCACGACTCTCCACATCATGTACAAATGTTAAAATACATGATTCACCTATGTCAAACAGAGATAATATTGGTGTTGATTCTACTAAGATCTTACCTCTCACCATAGATGGTATGGTTCCCTTATCCTTGGGGGTAGGATTCATGTAATATATCTATCATAAATCACGACCTTGTGAAACAACCACACTACCCATAATAGGCCCTCTTTGCTATCTCAATACGATTGGTGCTTGTATTCATCGACCTTGACCACCACCACCTTATAATAAATGACTGATACTACTCTAAATCCATCACTAACATAGATTCAATAAATCTTCCCTTAAACCTAGTGTCTAAGCTAACCCCTACCACTCACTACTAGATGGAAGGCCCTGCTGAAACATTTCACATGGCACATCTGTCCACAACCATGTCACTTTATTGGGTTGTGATCGTATGAGTTGATCATGTTTTCTTCATCTAAAACATTGATGATGGAAAATAGAACTTCCAGTTATAGAGTCATGGATGGTACTCATCTCATGGGAAGCCTAAAAACATCGCTTACATCTTGAACATGTTGAAAAACCTGGTCGAGAGACTATAATGCTCTTCTATTCATCCCTATTCACCCTTGGGATATACTTTATAATAAAAACCTGATTCACAACATCTATAAGAGGTTTACATATGAACATGTTGACCTGAGATCAAAATACATTTTGGAGACCTTCCTCAAAGCATCTCTCCCTTTATTACTCATCAGAAAAGTATGTTGTCAAAATATGTTGTTTCTTTGTAAAGAATGTTGAGGACTCCATAACTGTCATAGTGCCTTGCTCCAAATAAATGAACTCACTAGAGTACTCTTACATCAGAGTCTTGAAGAAATATTAATCATATTAATTTGTTTCAAAGTACCTTAAAACCAAATCACACAGTGCATCATCATGGTTAAGGATATCCCACTAGTGATTTTCTGCTTTTTTAATCATATTTGTCATGAGCTTCCCCATCATCTCGGGAGGTTTATTTTGATGATTGAAGTTTGAAATATTACTATCTATCCATATGTCAATATCATATGGAATCCCATCCACTGAAAACGTGGGAGGATACTGCTACTGGAACACACATATCATATCATCAATAGATAATGAAGGCTACGATGCTACCTGAAAAGTGTGCATGAAGCAGAAAAACCCCTTGTAGAATTGTTCCTTAGAACCTATGTTTGGTGAAATTTTTGGTGCTATGGCTAGAACTAAAAGAAGATCCATTGGTAGCCCATGGTCCTCAAAATATAGAGAGTGGTTTTCACCACCCTCATAGGATATGATTGGAGGTCTTCGTGGAGGCATGTCTCTAAAATTCTCATCACATGCCACCGAAAAGAACTATTTCCATGACCAAAACTCAAAAGTATAGATTGGGTCAAAACTATCCAATTAATAGTTCATACCACATCACTTGATCCTAAATCTAAGACTGTATAAAATGAAACTGTCACAAAAGTCACTAGAGACACTACCTCTTTCCTAATAAAAAGTCGATTCTAGGTCAGGTTCTCTATTTCTCATTCCAATTTTTTTCATTGTAATTTCGTATTCATTTAACATTATCTTTATAATTTTTTAATAAAATGGTTCATCAGATTCCAATTTGTAATGTCCCATACTCTTCATGAACCAAAATAGGGCCTCTATATAAACAACACCACAACACGTTCCAGTCCACGAGACTCGTGGTCCATGGGTAAATGTGCCACAATTAGATACCTAGGGTGTCTTTTATTGCCTAATTAAGAAAACACTACTTAGGTTAGGGAAGACACTCAAATAATAAACCATGTTTCTCAAGTTAATATACAAAACCCTATCACAATATCATGTATATATATCATCCTTCTTATTAAGTAATCATAAAAACATGAAATTCATCCGATATGGAATGGTATATTGTAGGTAATTTGATTTCAAACATATTCTTAAAATGATGCATGAGATTTCATACCCTCATCTCATTTTGTTGTAAAAAAATAGAACCCACAATCATACAAATAATAATATCACAATTCAATTACATCACCCGATGGTGGAATCAAATCAACTACAATAGTCATAATTCCTAAAACAACAATTTATATTCAAGGTAATTTGGTTCATTCCTATTCATTGGTTAGTTATTCCCCGGAACATATCATTACCAAATTTTTTTTGGTCCAAAATCACATTTCTATTGTTTCTAAATAGTAATAAAAAAATAACTCACCTCTGACTTTGTAATATTTGATCTCTGATTGAACTCAACATTTATCTAATCTTGGTTCACCACATGGCCTCAAGCACATCTCTCCGAATGCTAGAGGCATCCGACTAGCTGCAAGGGCCTCTATGTGTCTATGGGGAGACAATTCCATCATTACCAGAGTGTAACACAATTAAAAATAAATAATATTCAATAGTATAAGTAGTATATTAAGAATACAATAGATAAACAATAGGAACATATAATAATTCCATAATTATCTCATAAATAATGATGATCATGTCATTTTTCTACAAAGTAGCCAAAATTGGTACACATGGAATCATTAAAATACATTTATCAAAATAACAAAAAAATATAAAAAGAACTATCTCCTCATATCATTATGTTCCTCAGCATGGTCTCATGATCCCCTAATCCTATGCATGGCACAAATTCCAGTATCGGAATGGGAGCTACTTCCCTGATCCCTAACTACATCTAAATTTTCTGCCTAGGTACCCAACAGCAGCCCAAACTAGATGTGGGATACAATCCCATTATCCAACCTCCCAAAGGTATATAAAAAATCCAAGTTGTGAAATAAAATAAGATAAATCCTATTTCAATAGATATCATAGGTAAAAATTAAAGAAACATAAAGTTCCCATTACATAAAAACTACTATAGGTGGTAGTGTAGAACCCAACATGGATCCCTAAAGAACACAGGAAAGACTATTATAACAATGTGGCTAAACAAATATAGATATAAATTCCACAATATTACTATAAATCCAGACATATCATGTCATCCACTACCTTATTGTATAACCCATGTATCAAACAACCACTACATACCATATAAGCAGTAATTTCATATCATTCATTATTGTGACGTACGCCGAAGAATATCATAGTTATGATGGTCGTGTCATATAATCATGTGTGAGACCCCTTAGGGATGGATCTAAGGTATAGTGGACTAAGGCATCCTACTAGATTCCTAGGATCATCTTGAGGTAAACTCAGTTGGGCATTAATTGTGGTCTAAGGATCATGTCGTGGGACAAAGTCCACTACAAGCCCAAGAAAAACATAATCCTAGGGATATCATGCCATAATAAAACTAACAAGATCAAAATCCAAGGGGCATACAGGTCTAAGGAATTCCCTTCTGTTATCGTGATCCATGATGCAAATACCCCATGGGGACCACTGAAACCACTCATCATTAAATTCAATTACAATTTTATACTATGTGTTTACCCACACATTTCTAAAAAAATTCAATAACCATTCAAGCAGTTCATGTTCCCTGAGTATACCCACTCATATAAAAATTCACATTCAAAGAAATCAATGAGTTTAACCAATTATATAACATTTCCATACAATCCATTTAATCAATTCAAGGAAAGAATAACAATTCATCACACTGAAAATGAGCCAATATGCATCTCCTAAAAATAAATTTAATTCAATTTAGTTCATTATAAGATTCCTCTAACCAAGAAAGCCTAATCATACACCTCATGGGTGTTTTACCAAAGGAAACACAAATAAAACACCTCATAGATGTCCTTAATTGGGAAAAAAGCTTTAAAAAGACTCAGGGAAACTAAAGGGAATCCCTAACAAGTTTTAATTAATTTAATTCAATTAATCAATTCAATGTATGGGTAGTGCTGGAAACTAAGTCATGAGGCATAATGAAAAAATGCTCTATAAAGACTCAAACCTCTCATGGAATGTATAGATCATTTACTGCAGGTCTGTATAAGAGTTCTCATCTAGTATCAGATTCTGATTTTACATACATCAAATGAAAAAAAATGGATAAATAACATAGAAATATGTCATATTAACTTGCACCTAAATAACTCCATTGATGCTAAGACAAATGAAGAATGACAAAAAAATGAATTGAGTACCTAGTGACGGGGATCCAATGAGACAGATGGTTCTTGATTCCTAGTTTTTACTTAGGATAGAGATCCAAAGATATGAAATATCTTAAAGGAAGCTCTTAATGTGAACCAGTACTATGTGGAAGAATAAATGAAAAGTGAGAAAATGTTAAAAGAAATTTTAATTGAAACTTTTTAATTTTACTAAAAAACTAGGCTACACGGTTTGGGTATATGGTTGGCCAAACTGTCTTCCAACCGTGAACCCACTACTATAAAGAGGGGCACCTCACATGGCTTGGATGCATAGTTTAACTAACCATTTTCAATCCTTTCCTCATTTCATAGTCAAAAATTGAAGATTCATACGAACTAGTGTGTGCCTCGATCTACATGGTGTTAAAAGTCATGCATGAACCTCCATCCCAATATCCAGCCTCATACAGTTATTAATAATTATGCGGCCTTCCTTGCACAGTTTTTACAAACCATGTGAATTGTCCTTTTACTTCCAAAAGGTTGTGCTATAGGCTCAAAAAAACCCTCTAACACCTCTAATACCCCCATGACATAAAAGGGTATTCACATTATGACATAATTAATTATTTAGACAAAATAAAAATGATTCGTACCATATACCAAAACTCCAGTTCTTACAGTTGTGATAAAACATTATAAAAATTAGAGGAATGTGGTGTAGTTGTGATCATTTTATAGATGATAAAAATTTTATTTTGATAAATATAATATTTTATTATAAAGATAGGATATTTTTTATGTTGAAAGTGGATCCATAATTTAATGTAATTGAGTGAGTGGTAATTTATGGATGATCATCCATAAAAAATACATTTTCACATATTTTTTAAACATTTTTTATGACTTTTACTCATATATTTTTCAATTTTACAATATTTTATTTTTCAGTGGTAATTAATTTTGTACCTATGTAATTTACTTTTAAAACATAAAAATAATAATTCCTTAATCATATAATATCGAAATACTAATTCCAAATATTAAATCCATTTTATAAAATAAAATTTAAATATGTAATAAAAATAATTTTAACATTAGATAATGTAACATATAAAATCCATTTTTAAAAAAAGTGTATTGTTAAGCATAAATGTTATGTTGAAGAAAATATTATCACAGATTTTTATTTTAATGTTTTAAATTGGAATTTAATTAAAAAATATATTTATTTAACTTTATAGGATATGAAAAACATAATTTCACTAATAATAAAACTGATTTAAAGAGAATGAATAAGAATAATTTTTATTGGAAAAAATATCACTTAATCTTAAAAATATTAAACATAGGTTTTCTAAATTAAAAATAATATATTCCTAAAATTTACCCTTTCCCATAAAAAATAAAATTTTGATCATAAATTTTTTTTTGAGTTTTCTTTGTCACACTTACTTCATGATAAAGTCATAAATTCTGTCATTTTAGTGAAAATTATATTTTTTACTATTCAAAAAAATATAAATTACTTTAAAAAATATCTAAAAAACCCATTCTAGGAAAAAAATTATTATATATTTAATAATTATGTTAACTTCATTAATTTAATTTTTATAAAATAGATTTTTAAATAATATCATAAAAACAATGTGAACTATTTTCATAAGAAACTATATTTTTTAATTATAAACCATTTGTACACATATTTCTAATAAATTACTAATTAAATTTTTATTATATTTTCCCTATAAGCAATATATATATATATTATTTAGTTTCATTAAATAAAGTGCATAAAAGTACATTTTTAGAATAATTGTTTTTGAATAAAATAATCTTAATAGTTATATTATGTAAGAGTGTTAAATTTTAGATGGTAAATGAATTCAATATCCAAATATAAAAATAACCTTTTTATAGGAAAGTAAAAGGGAACCAAATTATATATCTAAGAATAAATGTGAGTGATCATTGATTAGATTTTCCCAAAATTGAATACAAGAATAAAAATTAAATAATAAACAAAGAATGATGAAATCACTATGAGGGAAAAATTAAAACATGACCACACCAACATGAAATAAAGGCATACCACTATGCATGAAAAAAATTTATTTTACAATGATAATACAACGTCTTAAAGGTTGGTTTCTATTGTTGATTATGAATAATTATCATTTTTACATTTTTTTGGTTTCTCCCTCCATGTATATGTTTAAAACAGAATCCAGGATCCTAATCACTTTTTTCTAGGAGGGTCTAATGGAAGGATAAACATCTTAGAATCATACATTAATTGTGTATCCATTAATTGAGAAAGAAATCCTAAATATTTGAGAGAAAACATGTAATAGAAAAGGGGATGTGAAAATACCCTTCCTTTCAAATGATTGAATTTACTAACTAAATAGAATCTAATTTTATTAAAAACACATAGAGGTAATATCTTTTGATCCACAAAAATGGTGAGTAGTAATGATAAGTAATCTTTCAGAAAATTTGGATGAACTAAAAAATGTTAAGAAGACGCATATAAAAATAATCCTTTATCATTATGAGTAGTCTTAACAATTCCCATAGAGCAAGTGGTGAATGAATCATCAATATTGATTTTAACAAATACCTTTAGAGGGGATAACAAAGTTATAGATTATAGAGTGGGATTAGTTTGATATAACCTAGAGTTATTCATCATATGAAAAAAAATCCAATCCTAATTGTCTTGAAGGGTTATACCATATAAAATAAAAAAGGTGGTATTGAATATCTTAAATGATGTGATCTACATTAAAAACACCCTTTTGGATCATAAATTTACTTTTTTCTGGATTTTATATGATATAGTATGTGAAATTGAAGAATATGAGACATTCCAACTTTTGGGATTAAAATGATCCCACCACTGAGCATAGTTATGACTCTAAGTCTTATTTTGAGCTAAATTGGTGGAAAGGACTATATGACTAGAAAAGTTCCACAAAAATTTTTAAACCTCCTATTAGATAAGAAATAAAATTTCAATCATTTCACTATGTCTTTTACAAATAAAAAATCATGAATGATGGTGAACAGAAAATGTTTATACGACATAATTAGTCGGAATATAATTATTAATTAATATCTATGAAAAATATGGACAGTTTGTTGGGAATATTTTTATTCCAGATAATGTTTCCCAAATGGGATTCCCCATCACTTTTATGAATGGAAATATAAAAATTATTAAATTTACAAAGAGTTATCTGAGTAGTTCTTATAATATTCTAAGAGGGAAAACATCACGAGCTTGGGAAATTGCCTTCCAACTAGGTGCAGTATGTCTCATCGATGTATTAATATTTATTTCACTAATGAAATGGGTAAAGGGATTTTACGCACAAAAAATTGTATTCCATATCTTATTCATATATGTTTTAGGTTGGGATTATTTTTTCCTAATTACAAGAAATTTTTCCTAGCTCAGATATCCAATTAATTAGTTTTATAAGTGTATTAATAAATTAAAATTATTTTTATTTAGAATTCAAAATATTATATGTGTAAAATATATTTTCTAAATAACTTATAATATAAATAGTTACATTTTTATATCATCCTAATTTATTTTTAAATATCTCATAATGATATCCATGTAGTATCTATGTAAAAGGTATGATCTATTGGTTATTCGAAGTATTGATTCTAAAGGCATGGATCTCATAGATATTTGGATGAGCATGAAAATATCTTGCAAATGATTTCACTCACACCATAACTATTATAATTTAACTAGGTATTAATCAAGGGAAAAACTAGTAAAGATAAAGTATTTCTATTGACAAAGAAATTATAATAAGATAGTTGAATTTCTGTACATAATTGAATTTCATTCTTTTTTCATATATTTCGTAAATAGGTTACTTCCATTTATACCGTCTAATTTAATATATATATTATAATGGTGATATTTATTAATTTAATTTTAATGTAACACAGTTTAATTTTAGTTTGTTGTTGTGTGTGAATCAGGTTATTTATCGCTTTAGGATTTAAAGGAAATAAATATAGTAAAATCTGGGGGAGTTATATTCCCCCCAAATATATATTACATCGTAGAAATTTTAATCATTTCCCAAAAGTGAAAATTTCTATTTTTATATAAAATATACTCATAACATCATTACTTATTAGAATGAGTGATATAAACTACAAAATATTAAAAGGTATGAGCCTCATCTTTTCCCTCATAATAAATATATAATGAGATTACATATTATCTTATAAAATTATTCCAAATATATATATCCTTCATTTGTTTTAGTATTTTTTTATAACATACCTTTTTTAGGTTTATTTTCATTTTTTGGTTCCCAACTAATTAATATAATCAAAATTATTAGGATATTATTCAATAAAAAAGTAATAAATAATCATATAAATACTCAACCCTTTGTTTTTTACCCAATTATAGATTTATTTTAATGTATATTCATTTGGGATCAGTTAATATATAATTACATAAAAATATAACTCCTATGGTTTTACATAGGTTTTACATGGTAATATTCAAATTAATATTTCTAATCAAACATTAAAAATGTGCTCAAGTATCTTATAATAGTGTATAAAGATCCTTTAATCACCAAATCATATACCATGAGAGTCTATCCATGGGAATTATATTTGTCCCACTCATCATGCTCTAAGTGATGATTTATTTTATTCTCTACTAGTATTTTTCGTGGTGATTACACAGATCTTCATCTTTAGTAAAGACATATCTAGTTTATAGTATTGAGATAGGGACATCATTTTCAAAAAATGACACAATCTATAATTTTCAAAAAAAAAAATCACGATGGTATCCTTTACATTGGAGTATTTACAATGATAACACTAATTTATCCATATCCTAGTCCCTAAATAAACTAAAATTATCTTCAAAAAATTAATTAATAAAAAACTATACCCTACTATAATACCAATTGAGGTGCCATAAACCCACATTTATGGGTCCAATGATAAATATAAATTGCATAAATACCAGATTTGATACAATGTTATATAATCCAATATAATCACATATATTCAACATAATTTTCCTAACAAATACATTCATTGTCACAATAATCACACAATTTGATAAATGGAGTGGTTATTGTCTTTGAAGACTAGCTATATAAGAAAATTATTTTAAAATACTTATGAACATTTCTCTATAATCTAAAATCTAGACCACTTCTAGAATACACATATGATATAGTCATCTCTATGAACTGGAGAATGTAAACATAAAAATGGGTTGAAGTAAAATATTTAGTAAGGTAAAACTTATCAGCATTTCATCCTGATTAAGACCATAAACATATGAGAAAACATGATAATGGTAAAGATAAATTATTAAATAAAACCTGAAAAAATATGATTTTTTCATAAGTAATGATAGGTAAAAATATAATTTCAAATGAAAAAATGTATCATGGAATAAGAGTGTGAGATAACATGGATTCATTTCTTAAGGGAATGGTGTCACTTGTTCTGAGAATCCTTAATATATTGTAGAAATAGAAAACCTAACATCATAAGAAAAAATTAAAAATCACTAATAATAAAACATAGAATAGTGTGATAGGTTGACTTCTCGTGCACTATATATGGTATATCATGAGATAAAAAATACCCAAAGCATTGGAGAGAGATATAATTTTGATCCCACCCATTATATATTAAAGAACATAAATATTTTATCCACTTGATTTCAATAATTATAAAATAAATCCATTGTAAAAATAAATAGGTTTCATATCCATTTCAAAATTGTATCCCATAAGTATTTATAACATGATAACCCATGGTAATTTAATTGGTTTCAAAAAAATAGGTGTTATAAAATGTAATACCCATGAATTAAAATGATTAACTTTGTGGTATTTATATATTATTGATAAATGGTATAAGATTTGGTCAATAATTTATCCCCAATCAATCAAAGTATTGGTATTTATGCAAAAACCAGTTTATAAATACAATGAAATGTATTGAATTCATAGAAGAAACAAATTGGATGGAAAATCAAGTTCATAAATAGTGGTGAATAGTTTATCCAAAATTAATGATGGATTATTCTCCTATATAGAGGTAAACAGCTGTGATATCTTGCATGAGTATGATTAGAAACAATTTATTAACATCCTATTCAAAAGATATGATTTTTGAGTGGTTTTTCAAAAATCATTTTTTTTATGATAAATATTAGATTTAGTAAAATATTATATTTAATTGAAAACCCATAATATTACTTTAAAAAAACAATCACGTAAAAAAATTTCTAGTCGATGATAAAAAAATGATTTTAAATGAAATTCCATTAATATGTTTTAATGAATCTTAGTTACAACCCATATCATTAAAAGGATAAAAAAAATTATTTTAGAAATGGGTAAAGATAAATATTAGGATCATATGAGATAAAACATATGTGTGTTCCAAAATATGAATGTATAACATTGATATAAATTGAAAATAAGAATATGGAGGAGAAAAATTCATTATAAAGGACATATATTAATCCTATGACTTTTGTAATTATTAGGATGAAAATAATGAAAGATGAGGATTTTTATTTATATATGTTAATTACACTAATGTTAAAAGCAGAAGAGTCCATGTAGAAGATGGAAAAGATATAATAAGGGAACTTTAAAATGGATATTCAAAAAATATAAGAACAAAATTTAAATAAAATTATATCAATATACCACTAATGAGTTAATTATTATTAAAATTAAAAACCAATAGAGCTACAAAAAATAGATGGATTTATATGTCCCTTTTATTAAAAAAAATGTGATAAAAATTATCTAAGCTATATATTTACATCATAATGTCATAACAAGTGGTTTAAAAAAATCACATCTCAATCAAAAAATGGGTTATAGAAACCATTACCAATAATCTCACTTTAACAATCATGTTATTACCTCATGAATAAAAAAAATAAAAATATTAATCCCTTATTTTAGAAAATTATTCAAAACTATATATTTTATAAACATAATTCATAATCATGTTTTATGAATATATTAGTTAGTTATATTTTATTTCATCATATTTTATTATCATTGATTGTTTTTTTATTACTAGTTTCATAATGGTGGTCTTGATTCATATTTATAGATTCTATGATCATCATTACAAAAACATTATTGGAAATAAAATTGAATATTTTTTATAATTTTTAATATTATATTCTCTTTTTATATGTATATTATTTAGTAATCATGTTGAAATTTTTTTATGAACTTTGCTCAGTAATTTATAATAAAAAAGATATGTATAATAATAATAATTTAAAATGTTAATATATCCATTCCAAAATAATAAAAAAACCTTATTTTCGTATTAATTTTTATTATTACAATTAATAAATTTTTTCATTTTTATCCATGATATAAATGTATATCATTGGTCAAGAATGTTGTTAAACTTACCCAAATAAGAAAAATATATAATCTATTGGTGGGTATGGTTAAGAACTAGATTCTTTTGACATAATATATTTATTATTTAATCTAATAGATATTTTTTATATTTTTTTGAAGTCATAGAATCTTTTTTGGAAATATTTGGACATATAATAAAATACTAGAGTGAAAATGGGAAACTTCATATTTATAGAGGTGGTATCCCTCATATAACCACTAGCAAGAAGTTTATTTTCTAAATATTAGGATAATGATATAGAAATGTTTGAATTTTAAAAATATTTTCAATTTTATAAAAATATTATTAATCCATAAAATAGTCTTTCATAACCATCCACATATGGATGTGATGAAAAATCAATCACATCATTCATGAATACATTAGTCCTCAAATATTGATAACATATTCATATTTTTTAATGGTTTTTGATAATGGTATGAAATAAATATTCAATTAGAATACAAAAATTTCATCATATTAGTAATACTAATGTTTTCACACTTTGAGGTATATAATTGGATTGAGGGAGTAGAAGAAGAATGTAACGAAGATTGCTTGGTTGAGAACATTATATTCCATTAGAATGTCCTAAATATGGTATAGATTGAGGCCCCCCAACACGGTCTTTTTGAAATACTAAGGCTTCTAAGACGTAGAGAGTGAGTGGATGAGAGACTATTGAAACTTTTTTATTATGTTAATTATTTAATAATGATTTTATAACATTGTTGGAGTTGGGATATTTTTTATGTGAATTAAATGAAAATTTTTAAATGTAGATTTTTAATATAAAGAAGGAACATGTTTCGCCATGAAAGTGAAGATGTAGAAGAAAATAAGGGTATGGTGGATGATGTAAGCTCAAGAACCCTCATTAATATTTTTTATCATAGATTTTATAAAAAAATTTATTACTTTTAAACTTAGGTTTTTCACTTTTACTAGTTTCAGTTTTTAACGTTCTCATTAATATTATATAATTAGTTTAATTTTAAAGTATTAAAAAAATTCAGGATTTTTAAAAAAAATTAAAATTATAATTAAAAAATGATATTATATTTATCAAATAAATTTTTTTATTTGAGAAAAATTACATAAACCATATTTTTTTGGAAAATTTTGTTTTAAGAATAAATTATCAGTTTAGAGAAAAATAATTAATTTTCAAGATTTTAATGAAATTAAATGGATTATTATTTACCAAAATAAATTTATGTGAATTTAAAATAAATGAAAAACCTAATTTACCCAATATAAATTTAATTAAAAGAGAAATACTGAAAATATTTTTTATTAGAATTTTTTCTTTAATTTTCAAAATATTAACCTTATAATCTATAAATTTAATAAATTATTTTTATAAATTCATAATTTCAAATAGAAAATAAATTTTAAATCATAAAAAAACATGTGTTATTTTCTTTATGTTATAAATCTTGATATATTCATAAAATCTATAGTTTTAGTAAAAACAATATTTGTCACTATTTCCATAAAAATTAGTTATTTCAGAAAAATTATAAAAACTATTTTCGAGAACTCATTGTTATTATAAAACTAAAACTAAATATAAATTGGTCAAAATTAAATTTAAATATTTAATTGTTAAATTAAATAAAAATATATATAATGAAAATAGTTTTCATAGGATATTTAGTTTTTTAAAATATAATATTTTCTTTCTCATATTTAATATCTATTAGTAATTATATTGGTGCTATATTATACATATGAATAAATAAATAATAATTTTAATTTCACTTTATAATTTTTCAAAAATTTATGTTTCATAAAAAATAAATTTTATAATAATATGATCTTGTTAATATTTTAGTCGCCTTAGTAAAGAAATATTCCTTTTCATTAAAAGTGGGAATGTGAAAAGTGTAATACTCATGTGGGGAATAACTTATTTATATTAATAGTTACATGTTTAAATCATCCAAATTTCTAGTTAGATAGCCCTTTGATATCACTATATAAGATCTAAGAATAAGTTAAGCTTCTGTGGCTATTTTTGGAGGTCATTCCACTAGCATGAATGTTATATAATATTATAAAATCATTAAATTCCTTCAAATATGATTATACACAAACCATGATTGTTGGAGTTTAGATATTATTTATTCTAGGTAAAAACCTAGTGAAGGTACCTCTTTCCATGGACATAAAAAATAGATTAATAAGGGGGACTTCTGTTGCCCATGAGGTGACCCAAACATTAAATTCATAAGTATTACAACATTTTAGATTAATAATTAATAAATCAGATAATAATAATGACCCATAATCATAATGTTTTAGTTTATTTGATGAATAGATATATAATCATCGTATTTTGTAAATAATATTCAAACTATCACACAATGTTCTTGTCGCATATTACACTTCATTGACATACCATTATTAAAACTATTCTTCATAACCTGGGGAATAGAAACATAATAAATAGCGAGGCTAGATTCTCATCATGGTTAAACATGGGAGATATCAATCAATTCTTATATATAATTATATGATGAAAAAAATTCTATGAGAAATTGAGCATAATTTTTGAAATCTATACCCATCAATTCATATCATAATAATTAAATAAATGATTATAAAATCATAAGACACAAATAATAATAGAATCAATGATCATGAACCATGATATCATATATTAATAATTGTAACATGTCATAGAGAGTGGAATAAAATGTGTATAACAATCAAAATCATAGAAATCTTATGTCAAGGCTACCCACCAAGTTATTGAACACAAGTTGTGACCTATATAACTATCTATGTAGTTGATTTAGGATTGTTATAACATATCATGTACCCTCTTTTAGGTTTGGTATAACCTCTCATGTACTCATTAAGCTCTTAAAAATTAATAATTACCCAATAAAATAAAGGGATATTAGGTACCCACTTGTTACATAATTCAGTCATATGCATGCCAGAAGATCATTAAAACATTTCTTATTTCATCATAGCTTATTACATAAAAAATAAAGTTTTTTTCATCAATATGTAATCATTGTATCATATGTGATTTTATTTTGAGGTATTTTTATCTTTTATTTTGGTATTATCTTTATTTTGTTTCTTTCCCTCATAATTTTTTAGAAAAAATGGATTTTTTGACCTGACAGCTAGTGGTGCACATTTGGAACCTATCTAGTAGAAACAATGCTCAATCCTAAAAGGAGATTTTCCCCTAAGAGAGTGTAACTATCCAAGAATCACAACAAGTAGCATAGGCATGTGGCTAACCATGTTCCTAGACAAATGGGTTTGTATGAGTCACACGGTTGACCGAATGGGTGTGTGACCCTCCCTAGGAGAGGATTTGGTGTTATTTCCCTTTAACATGAAGTGAATCCTGGTGACCACAAAGTTTGGAAAACTATGCGGCCAGACCATATGGCCACACTAAAACATAAAAATGTTAAATTGACCCTTTTCCCTCCTCCAATTTTAACCAAAATCAAACCTAATTCATCTCTATCAGTATTCCCACCCAAGGTGCATCCACCATCCTCTTGGTTTCCTTTTACACCATTCCTTGGTTGATATGGCCTTGGATCTTCAATGAATCATCACGTAAGCACTTACTCTATTGATTTTTTCATTCTTCATGGTTCCTCCTTCCACCTTCTTTGGGTTATTCATTCTCCTATTCTTGGGTTGACCAAGTGCATGTTAAATCATTGTTTCTTAAGAGTAATATTGGTGTTTATGGTATGATAATTATTTTATAGGGTCCCCATGTGTTGCACATGTATTTTTTCACTAGATTTTGGATGTTTCCATGTTTGGGAAAATTTATTCCCAAATTTATCACTATTGGATGGTTTTTGTATGTATTTATTTCTTTCTAAATGTCTAATATTATTTTTTTCGGCACAATGAATAATTTTTTCAAATGAATTTATTGTGATTTTGGGTTATAAAAGATAATTTCCCATTGAGAATTGTTATTCTCATGTGTGGTTCATGGTAGGGTGTGTGTGTATGTGTAATGGTGGTTTAAGTGACATAGGAATTGATTTTTAAAATGAAAAAAAAAATTTCTTAGGTTTTTATAATGTTGCAAAAGTGTGGGTAATGAAGAGGTGGTTGATTTGTGATGACAAGATGAATTGGGCACAAAAAAGGAATCATAGGTGACTATATGGGCAAACATAGAATAGTACACTATTTAGATCAGCAAGGTGGAGGAATGATTCCCTCTTGAAGGATTAAATTTAAAACACTAAGTAAACATTTGATGATTAAAGACCACTAAGACATTCGATTCGATCACATATAGTGGATCATGCATTAAGATGTTATGGGTTATGGTTTATATATAATTTCACCAAGGTCTGAAGCTCATGGTGTCCCACAAGCACAAGTCCCTTAGGTATTTCACATTGTTCTCCTACGATGTTATGATAAGCATCGGTATAAAATAAAAATTAATATTTACTTTAAATTTCAAAGCATGTTTTCCTTGTAATTTCCTCAAAATGTTTTCATAATACTTTCACATAAATTTTTGCCTTCTTTTTTACTAAAACCTTTCATGTGTATTTTTCTTATGTTTTCATGGCATGGAAACTTCCTTTGGGTTGATATTCTAATGGGATTTTTATCACAACCTATATACACCCTCGAGTGTATGTAGGCATTTTTATTTTGGATCTAGTTAATAGAATGATGTCCCATTTTAGTGATGGTGGATCTGGTTTCTAGTGTTCATATTTTTATAATTGTTGGTGAAGGTTGCATGAGGGTGATGAACCTCTTCTTTCATTGGGATATTTAGTAGTTTGGTTAGTTTCCCTCACATTTTAAGATTTTTTATTTTTTTTAATGTTTTATAATGTTAAACATGGGATAGATGTATTTATTCTGAATATTTTTTTGATTTTGTGGTTATATTTATCCTTTTTTTGTGTTTATGGTTAATTATATAGGAAGAATCATTTTTAATATGTTATTTTTTATTCCAGTGCAAATGTTTCTAGCCTATAGGGATCTGGAACTCCCTTTATGCTATGTCATAGGCTGAATTAAAAGTTGGGTTGTGTGTAATTTAAGACCGGTTCATGAAAAAATGGTATCATAGGATGTTTCTCCCTTTAATTAGGTCATTTTGTTTGAAGAGTCTAGATAGATAATAGATTTGATTATCGAGGCTTGAGGTTTTGTTGTGAGTGGGTTGTCTAGCCACCAAAAGACATGACAAACCTTGGTTCACCCAGGGATGTTGGGAATTTTGGTTGACTCGTCTTCTAGGTAAGACGTACAAGCTGCAGACTATACATGGACACCGAGTAAGGGTGGTGGGGTCAGACTTGTTATTGTTCTTATTCTGTTTTTATTTTTGATTTATAATGATATTTAAATATTGAATTTGATGAAAAATGTTCATAACACCATGTTTAGGGTTTCCCTCATGTTCATTGATTAATGTTGCAAGATACCTCTTGGGAGACTTCTGGTGAAATCCCAGGAAGAGTACAGATTGAGTAGTCCCTCCCAAATTCATCATAGACTCATGAAAACAGTGATTTGGGATGTATAGTAAATGATTCAGGGAATGGGTTATGGAAAAGACTATTTTATTCAAGACAAACCATGTCTGGTAAAGAACATGTCTCATGAGTTTCTCAATAAAAATCCTTCATCTTTCTGCGGCTGCATGGATCCCCTAGAATATGAGTATTGGATAGATAAAACTGAATGGATTTTTAGGTTTCTTGACACTCCTAGGGAAGTCAAGTTTATGTGTTCTTTGTTTTCATTTGATAGTCCTAGTCAGAGGTGGTGATACTCATCAGTTCATTCAGGGAAGTATGGACATATGGGTTGGAAATAATTCAATTTTTTCCTCAATGAGTGGTATTTCCTAGAGACCATGGACATCAGCATGACCGGAGTGTTTATGGATCTCAGTCATGGAAATCATACCATGATGTAGAATTCCAAATATATCCTATGTTAGTTTGGTTTTCACTCAAAGTTGTTTCTGATTAGAAGATAAAAGATCAACTATTAGAAATGGGTTTGTGGCCATATATTCATTCTCATTCTTCCTATCTATATTTAAGATATATTCTTAGGTGTGTGTTAAAATAGGATGAGCATATGGTGGAATATCGTTCTCCCTAGCTCTGACCACAAGAAAAGAATGGCCAAAATAATGATCTATAATTAGCGATGATGATGCACACCTTGATGACATGGTGTTAATTCCACTTTAATGGAAAGTTTTTATTCTACTCATACCATATGATCTTGGATTATATTTTATACTAGAAGGATCAAAATCTATGGGATAAACATTGGGTAGAGTATCTGAAGTGTTTTAATATATATTTCATCTATAACCCCAGAAATGGTAATATGTCATAGATTCTATAAAAATGAAAATGTTGATTTAGTCACTTAATGAGTCTTGTGATGACTAGGTATTAATGGTGATTTTTTTCCAATTATATCTGTATACTAAGGATTATAGTAGAGGTGTTCTATTCACTAATGTTTAGTTGAATCCCTCTCTACTAGTGTTAATTAAACAAGGGATTCCATGTGATGATTTCTGGCAGTGGTTTATGCAGCTTCTTCATAGTAGGGATGTGCCTATGGAGTGGTCCTTTTAATCATATGGATTTCATTACCTCAATGGTTATTTGGTGGTTCCATTTTCACTATGGAAGGTGGTGAAGTAGGAATGAAACTGAGGGTCGGTAAAAATATACCTATAAATAATTTTACCAGCCCTTTATATAAATGGATTCATTCGAGGCACATTATGGACATTCATGATGATCTTATTTATGTTGGGTAGAGGTGGGTGATACATCATTGTTGGGAAAAAGCCTTTTGTAAAAGATATTTGATAAAGACTAGTTGATGAAGAAGTAGGTCTTAACATCATAGATCCACCATAAGTCATATTCTAATCAATAGTGTTGATCCTTTGAATTCTCAGTGGATGATCAAGTGTTTTTTAACATGGCCCTCACTTGAGTCATTGGCCTCTTGGTAAGAAAGTGATGGAAACACTGAGGTATATTGAACTATTTAATATTATCGAGATAATTGGAAAGGTGGAATACATGTTAGCTTTTCAATGCTATATGATGTCAATCCATGATGTGTTCTATGATTCACAGCTAAAAAATAAAAATCAAAATACATCTAATGTACTAAATTTGAAGATTTGGAGTTGGAACCTAATCTATATTTGTTTGAGAGGCTAGTTCTTATTATATATTCTCAAGAGAATGTGCTTCGGGGGAAGTCCATACTGTTGGTTTAGGTTCTTTAGAAGCACGATAATGGCGAGCATGATACATGGGACTAAAAATCACTGGTTGAGGATCTGTATCAAGTATTTTATCTAATTAGACATTTATTTTGATTTATGAGGGTGGATAGTATTAAGGGTGGGGATAGTTTTCAAACTCATTATTTTATATTGAGTTATTTTTATCATCTATTATCATCTTATATTTTTTGTGTGGAATTCGACATGAGTTTTGGACAGAAATTGAGTTCTTGGATATTACAATGGGTGGAACATGGTTGGATCATGGTTAGTAGAAAATATGTCCCTTCCCTGAATAGAATGTGTGCCCTGGGTGGTAGAATTGTCTAGCTCATGCGGCCTACCAAATGGGTGTAAAGATAACCATGAACTAGTGGGTCAATATGAGATTCATGGTTCATCGCACAAGTGTCTACCCATACCATAGGTGACCATCCTGCCTCATTTTCCATTGGTATGAGGTGTCGTATGGTTATTTCATGGTTTGGAAAACCATATTCCCAAACCATACGGTCATCCAAGAACATAAAAATATGAAATTTTCCATTTTTCCCTCCCCCTATTTTTAACAAAATACACCAGAATTCATCCCATTCATGATTTTCCTCCTATATAATATTCCCCTCCCTCTTGTATCCCCTGGACCCCAATCTCATGGTGGATTTTCCCTGGATCATTAATGAATTATCAAGTAAGACCTCACACCCTGTATATCTTCATTCTTATTGGTTCCTTCTTTCTCCTTCTTTGTGTTCTTATTTCTATAGTGGTCGGGTTAACCGAGTGAGAGTTCAATAGTTGTTTCTAGAGTTTGATCAAGAATTTTATGGTATTATATTTCCTTAATTGGGGCCACCTGTGATGTGGTTGTGGTTTTACACCATATTTAGAAAGTTTCCATGATTGAGGTTGGTGATTCTGTTATTTAGCACTATTCGATGATTTTGGTATGCTTACATTACTTTCTAAATTTATTTTTTGGTTTGTTTGGAAGTTGAAAATGATTTATTAAATGACTTTTAGTGTGTTTTTTGGTTCAAAATGGGTATTACATATCGAAAAATATATATTCATGTGTGTTTCATGGTTGTGTGTGTGTTTGTGTGTATTTAGTGGTGTTTTAAGTGGCATAAAAATTTATTTTCTCAATGTTGGTTTTCCATGGGTTTTTTTAATTTTGGAAAAGATTATGTGTGCATGAGGTGGTGTGTGTGTGTGATGGAAAATGAAATTAATCAAATAAAATGGAATCTGATGTCACTAAATGGGTAGAATAGGACTAGTATTCTAGTAGGATCAGTGGGGATGAGGCCCAATTTCATATTGAATGAATTAAACTACAACATTAACTAAATATTTGATTATTAGATACCATTATACCTTAGGATTTTCCCCCTCTAGTGGATCATGCATGATGAGGTTTTGGGTTTCGGTTTCATTTCAATACCACCAATATATTAGGTTCTTATGGTATAACTAATAGTAGTGCATTATTGATCTCTCATGATGGTCATATGATACAATGATTACAATCGACATACTATGGAAATTAATATTCAATTTAAATTTTAAATCATATTTTCCATGAAATGGAATCAAAAATTACATTATTATGTTTTCCAAAAAAAATCATTTTATTTTACTAAAACATTTATTGTATATTTATCTAATGTTGTTATAGATTTAAATATTTATTTTGGTTGATGTCCTATTTGTATTTTAATCACATACTACAAACACCCTCAGTTATATTCAGAAGTTTTAATTTTTTACATGTGTAAATGAAATATGTTACCAGGTGGTGGTGGTGGATCTGTTTGATATTGTTCCTCGTTTTATTTAAGGTGGATGTGTTATAAGGGTGATTTGCCTCTTATTTAATGGGTGTTTTTGATATTGTGGTTGTTTACCACCACCCCCCCCCTTAATGGTTAGGTTTTTGTTTAAAGATGTAAAAGTTTGACCATATGGGGGATTCTTTTTTTTTGAATATGATTATTTCTTTTCTAGTGATGTTTTATTTTTCATGGGTGTTTAGAGTAAATTATATGGGTAAATCATTCCCAAATTTTGATTTTCAATGCATGGGCACTAGATTCTCGCCTGTGGGGATCGAGAACACCCTTCAGGCAATGTGACAGGCCAATTTGGGTGTCGGGTTAGATGGTAACCCAAACTGGTTCATCATAATCATCATAATAAAAAACCATATGTGGAATGAATAATTATTTTATCATTTTATAATCTCCCAAGTTATGTATAAGTAAAATGATTTATGTTGTTGAAGATGAAAATACCATTAAAAGTTACCAGAATATTTCAGGGAGAAAATTCCATTTTTTTTTCAAATAAGTTATTTATAATATAAACTTTTTTAAAATATTGGGGGGAAATTTAGTTAGAAATAAATATGGATAATTTTAAAGGATTATATAGTGATAAGATGGAAAAATTAATTTTTTTAGTATAAAATAAAATAAATATTTCATTCACACTATTGGTAAAAGTTCATTAAATCGAAAACATCAAGAATATTCCTTTTAAAAAATTATATAGAAACTATAACACGTGGAAGAATGGTTTTAATAAATAATTAGATAATATTAAAATCATTCTTTACATCACATTATTGTTAATAATGACATGTAATAATATATTCTTGGTGGAAGAGTAAAATAAATTTAGATTTATGTAAACCATTACTTTTTACATTTGAGTGCCTAGAGAGAGAGAATTAATGGAAAACTTTTATTGTTTTGAAATAAATTTATGAAAAAAATGAATTATATTTTTGAGATATATATTATATAATTTCATCTATTGAAAATTTAAGTGTAAACAATCACGGAAAAAGGTGATGTAGTAATGTAAAACGATTATCATTTTTTGTAACATTCTAATCATAACCCCCATGAAGGAAATAACTTTAAATGAAATTTTAAATATAATGAATATAGAGATATTCATGTTATAAAATATAAAATTGAAATTATATACAATACCTAAAATAAAAAAGTGGTAAATGTAGAATATGTCTCATATAAAAAAAAGTGAGGTGAGAAATCATTAACACAATAGTAACTTTAATATCAAAACACACTCGATGATATAACATACATTTAAAAATTTTGAACCATGAATTTATTATGATACATGATAAAAAAAATCAATGGGTTAGTATATACACGTCAATAACATAAATAGATTTATAAAATCAAATATGTCTCAATGAAATAATATGGAGATGAAGAACCCTTACCTTATATATGAGTTCATTCATAAGTTCTCTAACAACCTATAGATTAAATTCATATTTTTGATAATTACATACCAAAAAACACATAAATTATTACAGTGTCACATATGATCCATTAATAACATTTCTACACCCATTTATAAATAATTATTTTTTTACAATCTCCATTTTTTGGTGTTTATTTTTTAATTTTAAGCGATGTTTCATTTTTGATGTTCTATTCCATGCACATTGAACATTATTTAATCGTATAATGAATAATAGACATGTAATTAATATCATATATATTCACTATAAAAATATTTATAACCAACCATAAAATAAAAATATAAAAAAATTAATTAAATCATTTAATAGAGATGGTACTCTTTACGTATGCACGAGTGGTGTTTTTATATTTTGTTATATGGAAAAAAATTAAATTATAATTAATAATAAAAAATAATATTAATATTATAAATATTAGATATATTCATTATATTTATCATTATATACATCCATTTGAAGAATTTACGAAAATGAATCACATTGATTCTTGGATTTGGTTATAAAGATGTATGCACAATGGAAAAATTAATTTCTCCTTTGATAAAAAGGAGGTAAAAAAATTGTCCCACAATAATAATAAAATATTATATTGGTTATTATATATTCATTATTTTAGTATATATATAATATATTTAGATAAGTATAATATGAAATAATCCTTTAATGTGTTGGGTAAGACTACTACGTCATCTTTGAGAGACCTACTTTGGATTAAAAATTAAGCCTTCTTGTGATGATCATAAGGTAATATCAGATGCAAATGGATATGGGGAAGGGATATAGGAAGGAATTTTGGAGGGGCCTTACTGAAAGAGAAGTCTCAGACATTATGAATAAGTGAAAATATTGGTTCTCTTTAAAAAGTGAAAATAGAACAAATATAAAATTACTTAAATTGTATAAATTATAATTATGCATTTATGAAGTATAGTACATCCAAATGGCCATAGTGGGAGGAACACATTGTGATACACTTAAAACTAATATGGTAGTTGAATTAGTTATTGGAACTTATTCATTAATTATAAAATTTATCTTTTTTTACCTTATAATCCCATTAGGATCATGATTCTATTAATCTATTTTCCATATCATATGCAAGTATATAAAAGAAAATAGTGATAGAATGTCAAATTTTCATAATGTTCAATAGTCAAAGAGATTATCTATTCCATTTAAAAAATAGTTATGGCCACTATAATTATTCTACATAATAATATTATTCCATATCAATTGTTGTGTCTAGAAAATGACTCATTATCCATCTGTGATTATATAAATGTTTGAGGGGATGTGAAAACAATCACTTTCCCTAAAATAATGATTAATTGATCTTATATCAAGATCCATAATATAACTCCATGTGCTTGATCTTCCAGAATCAATGCTGGAAAATGATGTGTAATTTTTTTCTTATAAAATGATTTGAACAATTACATAGAAGATTACAAAAACAAGGCCCTTTTACCATTATAGGTTCTAGATGATTAGAAAATAACTTACATTTATCATATTTGAACCAATATGTAACACATGAATACTATCCTTCCACTTTTATAACTTCAAAATGATGATATATGATTTAAACTTTTAAGATACATGTGAAAAGTCATTTTAAAAAAAAGGGTGAGCATTCAATTACCCAGTAAAAAGTTTTTAAAATTCTTTAAATACTACATAGAAAATATTTATTTAAAAGAACTTTGATAAATTCTTTTGAATATAACATAAAAATACTTTTCAAACCACCCTTTGAAAAACATAATTGAAATTACTTACATTTAAAATAATATACCACTACTGAAATTACTTATGTACAAAAATCACTTTAAATGTAATCCAATAATTTTTTGAAAACACTAAACAAGATTTTGAAAAAAAAAATTGTCTAATAGTAACATGAACCATTGAATGTTATCTTGGTCTGACCCACTTATTGAGGTATTGAGTTCACTCCTTGTTTCCCTACTATATTTACAGTTTTCAAGCACTGATTTTTATAAAAACATTTTAAGCATGATTTACGTATATATAATTTCACTAGAGATTTTAATTTTTAAAACATGTCACTGCATTAAACTACACATTACACTTATACTTATATATATGAGTATGTATATATATATGTGAACTTTCGTTGCATTTCACTTTTCATGTTTGGTTCTCACCAAAACTTTTGTCACATATACCTTTCGTAAACACCCATGTACCCAAATTTTTTATGAAATACATGATTTCATATTGTTATAACATTAAATATTTTTTAAAATAAAATATTGAATAAAATATTCCAACAACGTATTTGATTAATTACTTTTATGCATGAAATAATTACCTAAATATATAAAGTAATAGAAATAATAATCACATGCAATTTATATGCTACAAATGAAATTATCAGTACCATTTCATATGTATTAACTCATTCCTGAAGATATATATATATATATATGTATATATATATCAGTTTTTATGAACCTAACTTTAATAATATAATATGTAAATTTATATATATGAAATCACTGATGTGATGTTAGAGGGTAATGATCTTGAATGTCGAATAAATCTCTTTTTTTATTAATATGAACCCATATATTTTATACCCATGTTAGATACTTATATGATTTATTCAAATTGTTAAAAAATAACTCTAAATAAACAAACATATATATATATTGCATGAACATAAAACATTAAACAAAAACAAACATATTCAATTCATGAATTATAAATATGGACGTGGATTTTATGCTAGTATAAAAAATTAATGCATAAGTATATACTTAAAATTAATCAATTTCTTAAACAACATATGAAGTTATCATATGTGGTCATTCCTCTAATATGCATGTCATCTAAATAAAATGATTTTTTAATAAATTAAACTTTGTAAAATAAAACTGTTTCTTCAAAATATAACAATTAAAATTTATAAATACTTTTTTGTATGATTAATTCACCTTTAACGTATATATATATATATATATATACTAATAATAAAATAAGTTTTGAAACAAATTTCCATTACAGATAACCAGAAAATTAAAATTATAATTTTGAAGTAAATAAACTAATTATCTCTTACTAATAACTTTGAAATAGATAAATTTGAGAATAAAAAAACACTATCCCTTACAAAAACACAATTAAAAAATTTACATAAAGAATAAATAAACAATATACCAAACATACACTGTAATAATTGTATTATTAATCCCCTTACTAAATTTATCAAATTTATGAAAAACAAGTTGATTTATTTTATGAAATACATAAATAGACTTGAAAAAAAACATAAATTGAGAAAATAAAAATAAAAATACCTTACATCAGCTTTCATAAATATATAACATAAATTTTTTAAAAAAATGATCCCTTGCCAAATCTTGATTGACGAACCATTCACTCTTTGTGAGGCAAGTGTGTAGTGACTTGAAATGGGCATGTACTACTCTTTATATTTATAACCTCAAATGATATAGTATAGATAAATACACTCTTAAATGAAATAAATTTCATGGTCGTAAGAATAGAAGGTTCATTGTTTGATTTAGAAATTATTGGTTTTGATAAAATGCTTATTATGAAAGCATAATATGTAATATTCTTGTATCACAACAACTAGAAAAAAAAAGATAATGTATTAACTATTGAAAAATGATTGATACAATTTATATTATATAACTCGGTTGGATTAGCAACTTCGTTGTGATGTTTCAACAATTTGAAGTCGACTGAAGTGGAAAAATAATGCACAATCTTTTTTAGTTCATAATACTTGTATTCTAAAATATAACAAATAAAAAAATATAAATAGAATGACGAATGGATTGAATGAATGAAGATTTTGACAATCTTAGAATAGTTTCTATAAAATTATCTGAAACCGAATTTGGACAAAAAATTTATTACACAAGGATTATAATAATATAAATAAAAAAAATGATGAAAACTAATACACAAATCATAGGATTAAAAACTGTTCATTGAAATAAAAATAATTCAGGATAACCACAAAAGGATATCAATGTAAAGAACAGGAAAACGGACAATTTGATTTACAAAAGATTGAGATTACAAGAACTAATTAAATAACACCTACTTGAAATACTGGAAAACATAATAAAGCTCTTGGAAAATAATAGGCATATTTCATTTAATACTTCACATAACTCATCAGACACAAATCAGACTCCGAACATGGTTAAAAATTCATCCTTACCACCACTCGAGACCCTCATCATCAACACAGATCTATGCTCGGACTTCAACTAACTTTTGACATCACTCACAATCCTGCATGGCCTTGACCATAAATCTGTCTTAAGACCTCCATGAATCACTCGGTTAAAGAAGCACTGACATACATTGCTCACGACCGATGCTACACTCCATAAACTGGACCCGAAGAAACCCACACAACACCTCACAATTCTCTTTCCCCCTAAATGTAAACATGTTTCTTCATTCTATTTATAATTGTTTTTATTTCATTTTTAACCGATTTTAATTACTATCTATTTAATAAAATTATGTTTATAATCTAGTTTATAATTTCATATTCATATAATTTTATAAAATAAATGTAAAAATACATTACTTGAAAATAATATGTTTCTAAAAAATACTTTTGAAATATCAATTTTTCAATTACCTTTAAAAATGATTTAATTATACTTGTAACTTTATAATTTGTGGTTTTGGTTAAATTCTTATATTTATAGATTATTATTTCACATTATTTATAAACATATGTTAAAATTATAAAAATTAATTTACGTTTAACAAAATATATTGCCATAAATAAAATGTTTCTCTTAAAAATGTCATTAGCTTTTCAAATATCATATTCTTATATATATATATATATATATATATTATTTTAAAAAACTAATCCCTAACTCTTTTAAACAAAGTAATATACAATAATAAATATTAATATATATCGATATATATATTTACATAATAACATTTTAAACATAAGATTTGAATACTATAAATTGATGAAATAATTTAATATATCATTCAAAACAAATTTAATATACTATAAATAGTTTAATGTAATATTTATTATATATATTATAGATTAAATAATAAATAAATATTCTATTTGAAATATCTAAAATATAAATAAATCTAGTTTCCAATTTATTACTTATCATGCTAAACTTCTCAGATATTACACTCTCCCCCTAGATTAATTGCGCCCTCACAATTTGTGCATCAGATTTATGAAAATTATGAATTTTATAATTCTGAATTAAAGAATGTCTAAGGGGATAAAACTTACTAAAATATATACTAACATCAAGATTTATTTTTCCTCAAGAGACAGCATCTAATATCCAAAAAAAATTAGACCATTCCTCTTATACCAATTATAACTCCCCGAGCCCACGCTTCCCGACATAGTTCTTAAAAATTCTCTGTACTTTTTTTCTTATAAAATAATTTGAACAATTACATAGAATATTACACAAACGAGGAACTTTTACTAGTCTAGGTTCTAGAGGGTTTGAAAATACCTTGTATTTATTAGAGTTGAACAAAAATGAAACACATGCCTACTATGATTTTGTGTGCGCTAACTCCAAAAGCAATGACATTTTATTTGAACTTTTAAGATTCCTCAAAAAATAATTTTAAAATAAAGGCTGATAATTTAATTGTATATTAAAAAAATTTGACAATTTTTAAATACTAATTAAAAAATATGTCTTTAAAAATTACATTGACAATTTTTTTGAAGACAACAAAAAAATTCTTTTAAAAAGACATTTTGAAAAAAATTATTGATTTTACATACATTTAAAATAATATACAACTTTTGGAATTACTTACGTACAAAAATCACTTTAAAAGTAATCCCTTGTTTTTTAGAAAACACTATGGAATCATTTGAAAACAAAACATTGTGTCTTGTAGCAACTTGAAACATTAAAGTCTATATTGTACATACCCACTTGTTGAGGGATTGATTCCACTCCTCCATTCCCTACCATATTTACAATGTTCAAGAACTGATTTTTATAAAGACATTTTACGCTTGATTTACGTATATATACTTTCACTAGAGATTTTAATTTTGAAAACATGTCACTATATTAAATAAACATTACAATTATACATTTATATATATATATATGATTATATATATATAAATATATGAACTTTCATTCCATTTCACTTTCAAGTTTGGTTCTCAGCAAAACTTTTGTCACATAGACCTTTCATAAACATCCATCTACCCAAACTTTTTATGAAATACATGATTTCATATTTTTATAACCTCAACCATTTTTAAAACTAAAATCTTGAATAAAAAGTTCCAATGATATATTTTTTAATTACTTTTATGCATGAAATAATGAAATGAATATATAATGTAATAGAAATAATAATAACATGCAATTTTTATGTCATACATAAAATTATCAGTAGCATTGCATACACATTCACTCTTTATTGAAGATATATATATATATATATATATATATATATATATATATATCTGATTGTGTGTGTGTGTGTGTTTTGAAGAACCGAACATTAATATGAACATATATAAATTTATATATATGAAATCCTAGAAGTTAAGTTAGAGGGTAATGATCTCGAACGTCGAATAAATATTTTTTTTGTGTTTGAATAATATGTACCCATATATTTTATAACCATGTGAGATATTTATATGATTCATTCGAAGATTAAAAAAATTAACTCTCAATATAAAAACATATATATATACATAAATATTTTTTTGCAGGAACATAAAAATTTAAATAAAAACACACATATTCAATTCATGAATTATAAATATGGATTTATATTTTATGCCAGTATAAAACAAGAACTCATAATAATATCATTAAAATTAATCAATTTCTTAAAGGAGATATACAATAATCGGATATGGACATTCCTCTAATATGTATGCCTTCTAAATAAAATAATGTTTTAATAAAATGAACTTCCTAAAATAAATCACCAGCTTCAAAATTTAACTCTAAATATTTATAAATTATTTTATTATGATTAATTTACCTTTAACACACATATATATATATATTAAAATTAAATAATTTTTGAAAAAAATATATCTTACACATAACCAAAAAATTAAAATCATAATTTTGAAATAAATAAACCAGTTATCTCTTATTAATAATTTTGAAATAGATAAATTTGAGAATTAAATAACACTATCCATTACAAAAACACAATTAAACAATTTCTATCAAGAATAAATAAACACCATACCAAACTTACACATTAATAATTATAGAATTAATCCCCTTACTAAATTTATCAATTTCATGAAAAACATGTTGTATTTTTTTGAGGAAACCCTTAAATAGACTTGACAAAATCAAATAAATTGATAAAATAAAAATAAAAAAACTCTTACATCATATTATATAAACATAGATCATAAATTATTTAAATAAAATGATCCCTTACCAAATCATGATTGATGAACCATTCACTCTCTATGTAGGAAACGTGCAGTTCCTTGAAATGAGCTTTCACTACTCTCTCTATTTATAACCTCATAACAAATAGTAGATACAAATACAATCTTAAATGAAATAAATGTAGTGGTCTCAAGAATAGTAGGTTTATAGTTTCAGTCGTCAATTATTGGTTTTGATAAATTGATTGTTGTGAAAGCCTAATATATAATATTCATATATCTCACCAACCGAATAGAAAAATATAATGTATTAACTATTGAAAAATGGTTGATACATTTTATATTATATAACTCTGATAGATTAGCAGATTCATCATGAAGTTTCAACAAGTTGAAGTCGACTAAAGTGTAAAAGTGAAGCACACATCATTTTCAGTTCATAATACCAGTATTTTAAAATATCACAAATCAACTAATAGAAATAGAATGATGAACAGATTCAATGAATAAAAATTATCGCAATCATCAAATAGTTTCTATAAAATTCTCTAAAACTAAATTTGGACAACAAATTGATTACACAAAAACTATAATCATCTTAATCGAAAACAAATTATGAAAACCCATATAAAAATCATTATAATAACAAATTTTAGATGAAATAAAATAAATTCAGGATAACCATAAACAGATGTCGATGGGAAGAACCGAAGCACATGAGTCTCAGCCCAGTTGGTGAGGTATCCTTAAGTGCATCCACAAGACCCATGTTCAAAACCAGGTAGAGGAATATTTCTAGGGGTACTGTAATAGTACTATAGGAGGCACTATAACACAACTGTAGTAGAACTGTACACTATGTGGGTACTGTAGCAGAACTGTACACTTTGCGGGCACTGTAACAGGTAATATTTGATAGAGTAGCAGCTAGAACTATTTACCTTGGGCCACTGGTTTGGGCTTGGAGTCCCTAATTCTTTTGATCCACTCAAGAATTCAGGTTAGTAGGGATTTCAGGCCACCTTTAAGGCATTCAAACCACCTCAAGGCCTTCAGGACACATACAGTTTCCCTAGACACACTACAGAAAAATAGAGCATCCCCAGACGGGGATTTAGAGCAGGTGCACTCACTAGAGCAGATCCAAATGGATTTGTCAAAATGTGATGGTATGACTATGACATTGGGATCCACCTGTGCTTGAACAGGAATCCAATTTGGATGGAAATGCGAATGTGGAGAGCTACTATCATGATGCAGATGCTGGGGAGGGGCAGTTCGTTATAGATAGTTTGGTTTAATTCCCTAAGACCTTAGGGTCATGTAATCTCCTAAGCATCTGGGCCATGTAATCTCTGAGACTACAGGACTTGTAAGGGTTCCCCCTCATCCCTTGAAAGGGGTGTTATCAAAAATCAATAAAAATAAAGGCCTTCGGGTCATTCGGGAAGAACCGAAAAATAAAAAATTGGATTTACGGATGTTTTATATAACCAGAACTAATTAAATAATACCTACTTGAAATGAAATAAAAAACAAGAAAGATCTCACTAAATTAGAGCCATATTTTGATCAGAACTTCATGTAACTCATCATACATGAATTGGACTCTGTAAATGGTTCAAACATTATCCTTAAATTTTCTCGAAACCCTCATCATCAACTTAGATCTACACTCGTACTTGAACTAGATATCAACCCCAAACACCACTACGCCCCGCCTCGACCTCGCATCCATTGCCAAAGCTCCATGAATTTCTTGGTTTCTAAAGCATTGTCGGACATCACTTGTGACCTACACTTCCCTCCCGATACTAGACCTGAAGAAACCCTCACAGCGCCTTGCAATTCTCTTTCCACCAAAACATAAACCTGATTATTCATTTTGTTTTTAATTATTTTTATTTCAGTTTTTCATTTAACCGATTTTCATTATTATTTATTTAATAAAATTATGTTGATAATCCATGTTATAATTTAATATTCATATAATTTTATAAAACAAATGTAAAAATATATTACTTGAAAATAATATGTTTCTAAAAAATACATTTGAAATCTCGTAGTTTTTATTACCTTTAAAATTGAAATAATTATATATGTAACTTTATGTGGTTGTGGATAAATTATTATATTTATTGATAATTATTTCACATAATTCATAAACATATGTAAAAATTATAGAAATTACTCTATGTTTATCAAAATATATTACCATAAATAAAATGTTTCATTCCAAATTTTATTAACTTTTAAAATATAATATAGTTATACATATATATTACAAAACTAATCTCTTATTCTTTTAAACAAATTAATATACAATTATAAATATTAATATATATCATTATATATATTTAAATAATAACATATTAAACATAGGATATGAAAAATATAAATTGATGAAATAATTTAATATATCATTCATAACAATGTTAATATTCTATAAATAGTTTAAAGTAATATTTATTATATATATTTTAGAGTAAATAATAAATAAATATTCTTTTTGACTTATCAAAAATATAAAGATATTCAGTTTCTTTTTTTATTACATATCATTATCATCTATTGAGATGTTACACATAATTATTATTTATAGTTATTCTAAATATATTTTTCATTTTCTTCTTATAAATCTTTATATCACAAAGAATGTATTCTAGTTGATAAGAGTTCAATTAGATGTCATAATGATTCTTTTCTTCTTCTCTTCCTTCTTCTCCTATCTTTACTTCTACAAGATATTGCAAGAAGTATCCCTTCTTCAAAATTGTAACTAAATGTTTCTAAATAATCTTCTTCATCATTTATCCAAAAAATGTCTATCATAAACTTCTATATAATTTTTTCAATTAGTTAATGTTAGTCTGATGATGTCTATTTGGTGATATTTTCATCAGATGAAAGTCAAATAGATCCTTTCATTTTATTCTTCCATAATTCCGCACATGTCCATAATATTATACATCTAATATATACTTTAGGTATGTAAGACTGATAAAGTTCATTTGGTGGTGGTTTCTGTATATATTTTTCATCATATATTCTCTTCTTCCTTTTTGAATCTTTTGTTTTAGTTTCTTTCAGTTTTTTAAGTCCATCTTATATCCCCTACTCATTTAAAAACTTATTCTCATATAACATAGAATCAAATAATTATAAATCCCACAGTTGATGACTAGTATATTAATATGTTTAATATTAATTAACCAATTATATCATATGCATGTGAAAAATCTTCCACATATTTTTTTCACTTTTACAACCCATCATATAGGTGAAAACACATAGAAATGCATGAGAACTCAAATATTTCTTCCCCTAGCTCAGCCTAGAAATTTAAATTTCCTTCTTGATTCAAATTCAATATAATCCTTCCCACTTCTTATAGAATTTTTAAAACATTAAACAAAATAATCATAATTTTTTAATCTTTAAATAATAACTAATACCATTTTTAATAATTGAAAAATTGTATGATCATCTAAATAATTTCCCAAATGATAAAATTACTAAATATTTATAAATTTATTTAAAATTTATGTTTCGTAAAACTTCATAAATTATATTCATTTTATTGAAACGTTTTTCATTGTTCCTTAATAACATTACAGGAATATCTCTAAATCTTTCACAAGATACTTCCTGGGATGATTGATATGTTTTACAAAACATTTGAACATAACTTCCTTTTCTTGAAGGCTTAATTTGATATTCCCATTGAAATTGTATTCGGTATATATTAATAGGGAAAATAATCTATCTATTTGGTTCATATATGTTTATCATTTTTCCTTTATCTATTAATTACCTTGATATCTTATTTACTCCTTATTTCTAATAATTTTTAAAAACATTATCATATTACTATTTAAAGACTATCCTGATGTCTTTATAATACTTCATATCTAATGAAATATTATGAAAAAATATATCCAATGCATTTATTTGGAAATATCGGTAACCTATATCATGTTTTCATGTATAGAAGATTTATTCCAATGATTACTAAATAAAATCCTCCATCCAATAACTTCATGTGGAAACAGATTCTCTCTATTATGATTCAGAAACACATTCAAAGTAATCTGGAAATCATTTCATTATAGGATCTTTATAAACCTATTATAACACTTATCATTGATAGAAACCCTATGATTGATCCTTAAATAATTTCCTCCAAGTGGATTTTATCTGATGAAATACTATTTTTTATGATAAACATCAAATCCCGACACCCATTATAGCATTGATGTTATTATAATGAGTGACATAATATTTACATAAAACTTTTCCTACCAAAAATCTTATTATATCTCTTTCAAATGATCTATTGATGTGTTATTACATTATTGTAGATGCTAAATATTATTTTGATAGAGTATTCTTTATCAATTTAAAACTCCTTCAACACCTCATTAAAGCATCTTTACATCACATCCTGATCATTTTACAACTTTTTTCAATGAAAATTGTACATCTCTTCCTAAACAAATAAATTATATCTACATAATGTTTTGGAACATGAGTTATTTTATAATATTGCTCATTTTTTGTAATTTTTAGTTCACAATAATTCATCAATCACCCATTGGAACTAATCTGATTTTAATATATTCTAGAGACTTTAGACTACTTTTAAATATATTATTAAATCACAACGACATGGTATTTTGATGTTTTACCAATTTTGAACACTTCAATTACCATCATCTGAAAGATTTTAATCTTATTATTTTTTTTGAGGAAACTTATGAATATAATCAAAAAAATAATTTTTTATCTTTCTTTCATATAGTTTTTATCCATTCACGTCATTCTGAGAGTATTATGACTTTTGCTTTAGAGTTTTTCAAGAAACAAATCAGCACAATATTTTTTTTAAATTATCTTTATGATGGACACCACATCCAAAAAAAAGTTCAGATTCTCCATTAGGGGGGACATGGTTTGATTGAATTCATCAAATCATTATTTTATGACCAATTTTGTTGATTACTTTGGTTAGAAGGACTCTATATTTTTTAATTTTCCTTATCCATCTGGTAACACTCTCCCAAATGGCCCAAAGGCCTTCTTTTTTTTTACGGATAATGCCCCTTTTATGGGTTGAAGAGGAACCATTACATGACCCATATGCCCAAGGCACAAGGCCTGACACAAACCAAAGGCCAATACATGACCTGAAGGCCTAAAGGTATACTATGCTCATTACATGACCCATATGCCCAACCCGCTAGAACTATCCCTCCCCATCTTTTGCATCATTGATCTCCTAATTCCACACATTGAATTTTTATCAGCTAGCATTTCCATGTACAAAGTTTCATGGTGACTAGTCCTGATGGCGGTTGTCATACAATATCATTCTTTCAATCTAGTTAGCTTTTCTTCTGGGGACTGTTACTCGTTTTTTTCTCTGATCCTATTATGGGGCATGCTCTATGTGAACTGGGATACTCCATGGTCTATGTGGCCCAAAGGCCCTGAGGCCCGAAGGCATTTGATGACCTGAAGGCCCTGAGACTCGTAGTCCCTAACCGGTGGCTCGAAGACCCAAATTGGGTTAATAGTTCTAGATACTATAGTACCGAAAAATTACCTCTACAGTGCTACTACAATGCTGCTACTGTGTAACTTCAGTAACCTAAAAATTCTCCTCCTCTCGGTTTCAAACCTGGGTCTCTTGGATTCCAAGAAAAAGCATAAGGTAACTACATGGGGAAAATTACATATTTTTTATTAAAAATATTCATTTCCAAAAATCATATCGCATATTTTATATATTGCGTAAAAATCAATTGTAATTATAATTTAAGTAAAACTCTTCAAAAGAACATCCTCAAGATAATGATACTGGACCACTTCATTTATACTTATTTCACTAATCTAGACAGCATAAATGTTTTATCATTATTATTAACATCATCCAAAAATCACTTCATTATATTATATATAATAAATTCTTCAACATAATGACACTAATGAAATTTTATTATGGCATTAATAGTCATTGAAAAATGATAACATTACTTGAAAAAAATTCAAATCACGCTCAATGTGGTCTCTTAAATAACCCCTTTGTATTTATTGTCAATAACATCAATGTTTATTCCCAATGAATATGAAAATATATGAATATTTCTCTAACTTTCATTTTAAAAATTCTCTCCCCAATTTTTATTTCATAATTTCATTTCAAACTCTCAATCCTTATTGAAAAAAAATATTATGATCATGGGAGATGGTTTGAAACCATACATAAGTAATGTTTCATCCATAATTTCACTTTAATTATATGTTATCCACACTCAATGTAGAAAACAAGAGGATTTTATTTGGTGGAAAATTTTGTCCCACACAAATTTATCTAGATACAATATGAATAGGAAAAAAATTCATCAAGAGTTGTCCATGTTTATTATAGTTTGGATAAACTTAAATGGTATATGAATATTTTATAAGAATTATGAACCTGAAACTCAAGCACTCACTTCAAGAAATAGTTCAAAAATATTCAAGTGTAGCAAAGAGGATAAGTGTCCTTCCAATAATTTTATATGTATACTTTTCTTATGTGATTGATAAATTTAATATCTCCCCATTTGTGTTATATTTTTTATTTTTGTAACGAAGGATGGGGGATAAAGAAAGAATTTCTTTTTTTTATTACATTATCTTTTGAAGCACTCTAGAATAATCATATTTATTTGATAAAAATATTCAAAAATAAATATCAAATTTCTCAAATTGTATCGCCCTCAAGGATTCATTCCATATGATCTTCATATTAGTGAATCTATTAAATTGTAAAAATACGACACTTCATGTTGAGAAATCATGGAAATTGGTCATTTCTTATAAGGATATCCTAACATAAAAATTTCCACTTATTCACCATGGATGATCCTTTTACATATCCTTCGCTAAACTAATATAGTAGATATTCTAAAATTGAATCTTTTTTAGCCTAGAAAAGAAGATTTAAAATGTGTTCCTTCTAATATGGCACAACACCAATGTATATAACTCACCTTTAATTCCCTATTTTAAATTATTCTCTATAAAATAAAATGTTTAATTTATTTTGGGGGCCTTACTCGCTTTTAATGTGAACAGAAATGTTGAGATGATGTTCTCAGCCATTTTTCTTTTTTTCCTCTATTCTTTTTACCCAGAATTCTGAATTTTAATTTTGATTAAGGTTACATGGATCATATAACTAGTTAAATTTCGTTTTTTATTAACCTTCTGTATTCCTGTATTTTTAAATCACCTATTTCACGTGGTAGTACTTTTATCCTCTCTACAAACTTTTCATTCATTATAATTAATATAGAATAGTTTCTTGTATTTTTTTCATATATGTTGCACAACATGCACTAATTATTTTTATCATTATATTTAATCTTTTCATTTCCCATTGCTTAAATATTTATTTGTGTCTCTTATATTTTCCCAATTACTTCCATGTCATATTACCAAATAACTAATATATCATTAAGAACAATTGAAGAAAATTTGGTTTTTCCAAATGGCTATATTTGAGTGCCATTTTTCTTATGTGTTTATTTATATGAATTAAATTTCACCAACTTTATGGATATTGAATCCATTTCTTTATAACCAATCTTACTTCAAGTATTCTTTGGTGAGTTTTGGTATAAAAAAATCTGCATCTCAAATACCATGGATTATTATTATTTTCTAACTAACTATTATGGAATTATATTCTTAACAACTTTATATACCTATTGAGATTAAAATGAATTATTTTTTGGACAACTATAATTTATAACATCATAGTAGTTATCAATAATTCCAAAACAATTTTAAGTTATCATATTTTTCATTCACTATTGGTGTTGCTTCTTAATCATTGACTTTCACCCCTAGACAAGGACTTCCATTATGATTTTTTATTTTTACTACTTTGCTATCAATCTAATGCATAATTCCTGAACTTTTATAGAGGAAACATTGATCTGTAAACCATGATATTCTTATATCATTGATAATTATATTTCATGACTTATTTATAACTTGTTTTATCTTTGTTCCAAACACTTTTTCCTATCTGCCCAAGTAATTTTAATGGTATTATTTTCATCATTATTCATCCATACTTGAACAGTGTTCTTTTTAAAAGATACAAGTTTCATGAATTTAGATTTTCATACATTATTACAATAAGGTCTGTATGCTACCTCTTTCCTAGTAGCGGATTTAGATATATGATCGAATGAAGTCATGATATTCATATATGATATCAGAGGTCATTCAACCTTATAATCCTCCAATAATAATTGAGTAAAAAAAAACATTTCTTTCTTCTGTGAAGTCTCAAAATGTCTCTTCCTAAGATTGTACAACTAGAATTATAATTCTAAAAATTTCATATTGAGGGGTTTTTTTAATCATCAATATAAATCACCATCCCTATATAAACATTATTTACTTTTTCAATTCCCACTTCATGAAGAATAACATTGTTTTGTATTAAATTTTCATGTTACTTGATTTTAATGGATTTCAATTAAAATTGAAATTCTTTTATAGAAATGGTATTTTTTAACTTTTATTAAAATTAAAGGATCATTTATTATAATTTATTCTGGAATTAATATTTTTATTCAAATTCATTTATTCATATTTATTCAAACTATAATAAACATATTTCAAGATACTCCTTCCTTCAATAAATGGATTTATTCTATATAGAGCACATTATGAAATATTTGACATGCCTTTTTAATTTATTATTTATATTTTACACCATATCATCCATCTGGTTAGTATCTTACTTAAAAATTTTAAAGATTCCACAAATAAGAGTGACTATTTTTTTTGGAATGAAATGCAAAACATCTATTAATATATCAACAGATTTGTCATAAGAAGTTGTAGATTGATCATCATCAGCACTTTTTATAGGAACTTCTTTATATGAAAATCTTATATAATAATTTTCACATACCTCATGATCACATGACATAAATGGGGTAGGATTGTGGTCCTCTTCTTTCGAGGAAGTACGAATCACCATATATTTACTATCAAATCAAGACATATCATTTCTATTTTCATGGAATGGATAAACCCTTACTTCATCTTCATTAGGCTATAGAGATACATTGTTTATCTTTGTTTTCTCTTTATTTTTCTTGTTTATCATGTTACTAGTTAAAATTAAATTCTACTCATAGATAACATATTCTTCCCTAAAACTATTCACTATTTTTAAAATAGGAAAGCCACTAAAATATATACATGAGAATGACTATAACATAGAGAATCCAATTGAGTTAGACCAAGATCTAATACCAATTTAGGGACCACTTTGAGGAATATATAACTCTAAGAGTGTGGGAGAATCAGTTCTTCGAACAAATTCCTTGTTAAAATCTTTTATCCCTTTTTAACTCATGGATGAGTAAGGATATTGATTCTATTATTACCTTTTACTTATCACATGAAGTTATAGGAATGCATTGGAATGATGGATCATGATATATTTATAGTGGTGACTACTCAATGGGATTAGATAGTCTTAGAAATATACTATAATGACCACTACATATATTATATATAATAATATGATTCAACATACAATGTTTTTTCTAGAAAGAACTCATTATCCATGAGTGATGCGCAACACATTATAGGGGGTGGAAAAAATCATTCTTCCTTTGACTGGTGATGACTTGATACAACTTGATGATCCTCACTGTCTCTTTATGCTACCTATGAAGATTATCTTCAACTTCTTCTTAAGTATATTTGTAAACAAAATAATTTCTTCCACCCTATGAGATAACTATTGGATGTCACTGTGATAATTTTTTCTTCTCTTCCTTCATCTTAACATCTTTCTTAAAAATAGATAGAATAAATCTTTCCTTTTTTTAGTATAAAATATAAATATGATAAATATTCTTATTAATATTCCATTATGAACATGTTTTTACAAACCTTTTGACCATTTTTTCTATAAATCCATTTTTATATCATGATGTTTGTTCGATGGTACTTTCATCTAGTGAAAGTTTTATTAAGACTTAAACATCTTCTAACATTTTCAAGAACATCTACATCTTATTATTTCTCTAATATACCCATCCAAAATGTCTTAATGATAATTTTTTTTCATATAATTTTTTTTAAAAAAATAGTTAAGATATCGTTCTCTTAATATTTTCTTTATCTTTTTCTATAGTTTAACTCATTTACTTATCTCCATATGACAACCCCATCTCATCCTATAACATATTCAATTGAAATATTAACCCAAATGAGAATATACATAAAACATAATGGTTGATACTTTCTTTTGGTAAAAATTATTCAGAAATTTAACTCCTAAACATGAATAGTTTTCCCCACATTTACCTGACTATTTAAACAATTTAAATAGGTGAAATACAATGGTAATTTTCATGAATTCATATTTGTTTTCCCACACACATAAAACATGAATGATAAAATTCATTCTTATTTTTATTTCACTAGAATGATTTCCAATTCTTATGTATGATTTGAGATGTTGAAAAATAATTATAAATTACTTGAACATGAAATAATGATATAATCTATTTGTGATAATTTAAACATTGAATGATCTTATTTGTATCATCAAAATTATTATTTTTACAAAATCATTGTAAATATATTTCAAATTTCAATCTGGTTTAACTTGATACCATGTCATCAATCTAGTGAAAATTTTTCTAGAGTTCATTAACCACTTTTTAGAGATATATTGAAATCTTTTTCATGAAACTTCTTTTAAATATTGACATGCATCAAAAAAAACATTTGTTCGATAACTTGTTTATTCTAAAAAATTCATTTTATTTTCCCTCAGAAAGTTAATTCAATATATATTCATGTGGAAAGTATTCAATCTGTTGTGTTAATTTATGTTTGTTAGTTTAATGGCATCCACTTAACCCTTAAATATATAATACACTCCATCTATCTAGTGACAGTACCTAAATCCTATATATGACTCTATAAAACTCATCTCGATGAATTTTTAATAATTTTCATCTGATGAAATCATCCATAAAAATCTATCGAATTAATCAATTTAGAAATAGAAACAACTTACATTAAATAATCTTATAAGGAAACCTCAATTCAATGAATTTTACATCGAAACCCCCATCTGATAACCTCATAAAAAACTAATTATTTGTCTAATTATTCAAAAACACCATCTGAATATTTTATAATTTTTTTTCTTTGAAGGTTCTTCATAAATTTATTCAAATTTTTTTAGGAAACATGTGATTTACAATGAATAAAAATTTATCCATTGGATTCTATATAATGACTTAGTAGGGTTTTAATATAGAATTCATACCACTTCACCCATTATAACTTCGAACATCCTAAAAAAAGTAATCTAATATTTTCATAAAAGTTATCTGTTTAGAAATATACCTCAGTAAGTTAAAATCCATCCATTGATGATATATAAAATTATATAAAATGATAAATAATTCAATCACAAATGAATTATCTATCTTGTTAAGTCGTCATAAAAACCTCATTTGAACTTCTCTAATTCACTTCATGAACATATAATATTTCTGTCTCATATAAATTATAATTATATTCTTACTATCCTCAGTTTTCCCTTTAAAATGTTTGGTAAATTGAGTTTGGATACAACATATCATATATTTTTCTTTTTAATTTCATATTAATTCTTCAATATACCATTGGAATTAAACTTATTGAACTCTCTTTCAGTGATATCAAACATGATCTATATTTCTACTTGAATCACAAACTCAGGAAATTTTGATGACCGATCAATGAAAAAACATCACATAACATTATCTAATTTCTTTTATGATAATTATCATTCTAATGTGACATAAAAATATAGTCCATAAAAAATTATTTTTCTTATCATCTGATTGAATTCATCTATTCACATTAGTTTGACAGTATTATGAATATTCTTTTATTGTTTTTTCAAACATTAGTCAATCTAGAAAACTTTTTATCTATGTTAATCTGATGGAAACTCCATCCTATGACATAGTATAAAAATATACATCCATGAGATTTAGTATTATTTAATTCATTTTATCATATTTTTTGACTCCATTTTATTAACTCATCCAACTAGCATCCATCCATTCGGGTTTTCCTTCAATGTCTTGTAATATGATGATTAGAAATGTCTTATGTAATCTCCCTAATGAAACATCCTCTGAATTTCTTCATTAAGGAAACATTTCCCATTCATTTTACATAGAAACTATATAACGAAACAACCATGTTGTTGAAAAAAAATTGATTCTCCGAAAAACATAATCTATATTGTAGAAATTGTTAATAGCTCAAAAATCATCATTAGAAAAAAAAAATTCCTTCAAAATAACATCCTTCTGATAATTATTCTTGATTTTTCTATACTTATTTCATTCTTAAAAGAACATAAACTTAAATCTCGTGATTGGTAACATCATTTGAACATATTCTCAATAACTTCTTCTTTATAACAACTTCTACATGTTGACACTAATGAAATCATTCTATTTCATTGACTATCATTGAAAACCAATAACATCAATTGAAAAATCATATAACTCAAACTCAAAGTTTGATATTAAATTTGAATGTCTAAAAAGAATATAAGGTCTAAATATCATCATCCAATAAAATTTAAACAGGTTTTGATGAAATTTTAAACTATCTTTATTGTTTTAACCTCTTCATTAACCTGTTTTAATATAAATATTTGTAACACATTTTTCATCCTTTAAAGTTCATAAATTTACATCTTAGGTGGAAAGTGTCTCATAAATAGTTCATGAATGAGGTTTAGACCATTTCACATCCCAATTTACTTAATTAAATAATTATTTTCTCTTAATTTTAAATCATTTATTAAAATTTTAGTTATCAGAAAATATAATTAAAGTTATTTTTTGGAATTTTCATTTTTTCAACAAAATCAACAAAAAAATTGGTTTATAATATAAAACTATTTATGGAAATTTATAATTTATAATTAGATATTAATTTCTTATCTTATAATAATTAATCTAGAAAAAATAATTTTATTATTGTTAAATTCATTTAAGTTGATTTTTTTTATGCTTACGTAAACAAAATATCAACATTTCAAAAGAATTTAAGTTGAAAATATCATCAAAAAATATATTTAATAAAATTAAAATATTTACGATAAAAATAACCATTTATACACTTTTACAACTTATCATTATCCCAATGATAACATATAAGTGAAATTAAAATCAATAATGTGAAATATTTTATTTTTCGATTTAGTTAAACAATATAAAAGTTATAATAAAAGGAAGGTTGTAATGAACATCAATATTCTTGAATCTAGGATGGATTTAGTCACACAACACACATCTGATAGGTTAATAGAATATTTTAGTGAAATTTGAAAGTCTTATCCCATAATTTTAACAATATTTTACTGGTTTTAACCTTATCGATGTGCACATGTTTATCATTGTTACTATTCACAATGATAATAAAATATAAGGGAAATATTAAAAAAATATCAACCACATGATTCAAAGTATGAAATAATTTTTCATTATTAAATATTTATAAGTGGATGAAATCATTAATAATATAAATACAGAAAATGTAATGGAAAATTGTTTTGTAATAACGACTTTTTATACCTGAAATGAAATTATAATAATATATAGTATAATGGTGATTTATACATAATTAATTATATTTTTTATAATTAAATGAAACTTATGTTAATTTAAGATAAAATTCAAACAATAATTCTACATTTAAATTACTTGATTTAATGAAAATAAGTAACATGTTTACAAAAATTAATATTCTACTCTATTCACTTAGAAATAATAATTATCACAAAAATTACAAATATTCACCCAAGTATAATAATGAAATTTCAAATTCAAAATTAGTATTAATTTTATAAATAAATAATTTCAAAATATGGCATATTATTATAACATTAATGTAAAAATTACAATAAAAACAATTTTTGAAGAACTAATTATTTTAAAACATAGAATTGATTTATTCAAAATTGTTGAATTTTTTATTATGAATAAAAAATAAATTTTAATTATATAAAACATTTAAAATACACAAAATGTGTTTATTTCTATTCATACCACCATTTTAATGGCCTAGTTAAAATGGTCATATTTAAATAATAATATTATAACTGTATATTATTGATTTCTTAGTACTATGTGTTTCGTGTTAACAAATATATTAAGAATAATTATATACGAAAATAAATTTATTTTTTCTTACAATATAATTATGATTATTTTTATTTTTTAAATATAACTCATGATATGGTTGATTCCTTTTATACCTGCTAATTTAACAGTGATATTAAAATGATGAAATTTAATTATTTTATTTTAAAGTACCATGGTTTTATTTGAGGTTTTTTTGTGAAAACAACTATTTAACACATTTGGTTTTAAATGAAAATATATACATAAAATATTCTATGTTATAGTGAACCTAATTACAGAAGAATATACATCTAAAGAATCAAATATGTAAAAATATCTGTAAACATAGCATAAAACGATGTACTAAAAACAAATGGATATGTAACACCCAAATATTTTATGATATATTTATATATAAATAAATTACATTGATATATTTATTTACATAAACCACTAAGATTAGATCAGCCATGACATATAATTGAAATATTATTTTTTTAATGTGACATATATCATCTAAACCTTGGATTGGAAGGCCTGATTATATAATGGCCTATACATTTCATGAATACATATTAAATATACATAAAATAATATTAATTACATAACAAATAAAAGTTACACCATAACCATATTGGTTTATTGTATTTTAAAATTCGGAAATATAAACAACTGTTTTATAAAATATCTACATTATCTCCCACTTATTTAGTCATAACTTGAAACACTTTTTACACATCTTACTTAATACCTTTATTCATTTCCTAGAAAAATAATAAGAATGGTTGATCATAGATTCAAAATAATTGTAAACAAGGTAGATATAAATCATATAATAATCATAATACATAATAACTACATCAAATTATTTGAAAATTATTTTCAATATATCATTTATCATGATATCATGTCATGAGATAAACCATAGATGTTCATAAAGAACAAATTTCATGAGATCATAACATGGGACATGAAATTATGGAATACATCTAAGCATAGAAAAAAATTTCATATTATTCAAGGATCATTTAAAAGATCATCATAGAGGAAAAAGTCCTTTACTAAACCGAGTTCACTCCTCATTCCATCCATGTACTATTGAACTGAGTTTACCTCTCATTCTAGTAATGTATTACTGAACCGAGATCATTTCTTATTCTATCTCTCTTTATCTAATGAGGTATAAATATTTACCCAATGAATTAGATGAAAATATTGGTACCAAAAATCAAATAATGAAAACCATACATATGTGTTCCATAGGAACATAAATCATTCATTGTATGAGAACCCATAAAATGAAATTATTTTCATAAACATCATTCCAACATAACATAACCCATTGGAATTAAATGGGTTTCATAAATATCATTAAATTATAAACATAAACAAACCACATAACTATTAGGTATCATATCCTATATAAATATCCCCAATAAAGCATAATTAACTTTAACTAATGTTAACATAGATGGAAAATAATCTTGAGAGATCACTTGAAAAATATTATTCAAGAAAATATCCTTTTTTATTTGAAAACATTTCCTTTTAATAAAATTATATAAAATTTAAAAAAAACATCTTAAAATAAACTTTTAATCTTATAAGGGTTTATTTAAGTCATCAAGGTGTCATGAATGTATAAAAATATGTTCATTCCATATAAGTTCAAAAAATATTTTTGTCATACTTTCTCCTGAAAAGTTATAAAGTACCTTGTTAGGAAAACAACAAAAGGATTCTTTCAAACCATTTTGTAGGAAGTAATACATGGGTAAAAATGTCTTTAAATATAATTATAAGAACTGTAAAAATATCTTGTAAAACGTTTTTAAGAAACATGGACAATGAAAATAAATATTTCATAGTAAATACTTATGTACAAACAATCCTGAATAACAATGAGATTATAAATTTTACCCTTACCTTTGGTATCATATAATTCATACTTATTCAAAATTAATTTATAGTGGATTAAAGAATGTTATTAATTTATTAAAAGTCCATATTCATGTTTATGATATCGTATATGATCATATTATCACTCGTTTATTAATATTTCATTATTACTTTTCTTTTGGGTGATAACTGCTTCATTTTATTATGCATGTTTTGTCATATAATTCTCAATTCTTGTTCCTAAGATATAGATACATCATTATCAAAGTGATATTAAGGTAATATATCCCATATTTATTCATTATATACATTCATATAATAATTCAATAATTGTTAATATGGAAAATGAATCACATTGCGTAGTAGAGATGGTAGGTCGTACGTATGCACTAGCGATGGTATCATTCCATTAACAGTGAAAGAGTGGCGAAGTGGATGTTATATATTTTGTTATGGAATCAATACCATGTTATAATTTATATATATATATATATATATGTATGTATATTATTTCAATCATTATACCCATCCAAATAATGTTGCGATGAAAAAATGATTGCACCGCGGAGTGTAGACGGTAAGCTGTACATAAGCATATGCAATGATTTTGTTTTTTGTAGAATGTATATAAGGAGGAATATGGTTGTTACACAATAATAATAACATTTAAGAATTTATATGATAGTATTTTTATTACATTATAATAGAAACAACTCATGAAGATGAATTACATGAAGAAGAAATCATGAAAGTGGATAAATGTGATTACCTCTTATTTGGATAACTTCCTTTAGATATCCTCTTAGGGATACTCGGGTTGGTCTTTTAAGAATACCGAAACCAATAGAATGTGTCTAGGGAATTTGGGAAGAGAAATGTACATGGTATGGTTGCTATTGAAGAATAAATGGGATGTGAATAACTGTAGAAAGAGGTTATCTTTTATGATTGATGTGAGGGGCACTTTTGGAATTTCAAAAAAATAATAATAATAAATTCAATGTTAATAAAAATATATTAAAAAGGATATTAATTCAAATATATGATGATATAAGGTTGTAATTTCATCAACCAATATATTTTATACATGTTTTATTATAATTCTTAGCCTTATTATTTTGATTAACCCTTATTTGACATATTTTAATTTTAACTAAGTTAACAAATTTTTCAATATTAAATGGTTGTAAAATTTGCTTATATTATGTAAATTAAATCATAAATGAATAATTTTTAACATTTCTGACCATATTATTATTTTTATAAATTTTAAGTATGTTTTATTTAATAATTGTAGAAAATATTATTTTGATTAAATACTATTAAAGTTAATTTTCACAGTATTAATTTGTTGGAAATCTTAAAAATAAGAAGATAACAAGTTAACATAGATAAAAATATTTTATTATATACTTAATAGGTCAATTTAATCTATAAAAATTCATTGATCGCATTAATTATATGAAACTATATTTATTTTAATATATTTATTAAAACTTATTTGATATCTCCATTAATAAACTAATTATTACATCAGTTTTGTTTAATTATTTAATATACATATATATTATCTAAAAAATAAAAATGAAATACCATGATGAAGATCCACCATATAGATTTTATAAAAATATTTATAGCTGAAAATATCTTTTTTTACCCTATATAAAAAATGATATAATATTTAATACATGAATGTGACATGTTTAAATGTTTATTAAATAAAATATTATAAATACCATGATTTTATCTAAGTGACTAGAAAAATAAAAAATAAATTTATATCTTGAAAATCTGTTTCTTAAGTTAAAAAATTTTAGTTATATTCTTTCGTAACATAACTTTTTCCCCATGTGTACACATAAATGATATTAAAGTCAAAGAAAGTGACATTTTGGGAAATTCCTTTATTTACATATTTTTTATCTAATTTTTATGTAAAATTTTCCATTAAACTACTCAATTTCGATCCTTATATGATAAGGTTCTATTTTTCTTCATCCCATAGAATTGTGTCATGTGTTAGTCATTTTATGGTATTTATAATATTATTTTTCACCTAAAGTACTCAATTTTCCCTTTTCTGTTGTAACAAAATTTACCAAGGATACTATTCATATTTGAAAAGAAAATAAAATATACATATTTAATAAATTTGTAACTTATGAATAAAAATTTGGAATCCATTTTATAAAATAAAAAACACAGTATTTTCGAAATTTGATATGAAATAAATTTTTTAAAATGGAATGTAAATCCTTTTTTGGAAACGTTTCCTTTTAAAATATAAAATGTTTTCATAATAAATTAATGTATAAAATTCATTTAAAAACTATAATTGGAATCTATAATATTTTAAAACTAATCAAAAAGATAATTTTACCATGTAACTACATTAAAAGAACATAAATTTTTCAATAAAAACAGTATTTTTACTATTCCTTAAAAAAAATCGTTTTTTAAGAAGAAATAACATAAAGATAATTTTGAAATGTTAAATTTAAAAATTAAATTCATCTTTTTAAATAAATTTTCTATAAAATTAAAAAATTAATAAACACAAGAAAAAATAACTTATAAAGAAGACATATTTTTAGAAGAATAATGTGATATTACTAAATATTTTGTGATCCTTTTCTAAGAACATAATTAAGGAAAGTTAAATATTTTTCTATTTTCTATATAGTCATTTTTGGATAAGCGCTAAAAACAGACATCGCAGGGGAATATGAAAATACAATATTCGTAAATGAAATTTTAAATTCAAAACCAACACAAAAATCATGGAGGCATTGATCCAAGAATCACCTCATCAGCTGGAGTCTCGTCGCTACTATCTTCCATCAACGCCAAGGAATGCCAATATCATCATTGACATCAACACCACCCAAACTAACAAAGATGATGACCAAACAAAACAAAACCAGAATACATCCTCAACAGAGTTGAAAACCAAAAACATGCCATCACAAACCATCAAACCCACTAAAAGGTCAAAGATACCACTGGGAAAACCCCTCCTGAAATGCATCGACATCTCAAAAATCACATCCCAAAACACCTTGAGTACCATTATTCAAATCTGACTTGGTTATGATTGGAGGAAAATAAGAGCTATAGTAGAGTTCTAAATAGACTAAAAATGCAACAGTGAGGTGTAAGAACTTCTATAACAACTAAACCCTATTGATGGAGCCACCACCAGGGGAAGAACATCAGGAGACAAACATCATAATCACGGAGTAAAACAGAACAACTCCAACTAGAGAGTCGATATAAACAAGAACCAAATGAACAAAAAATAGGGAAAAGGGAAAACTGGACCTGGGAATGATGAAATAACAACTAGGAAGAAAATTATGAGATGAAACTAAAAACCATAGAATGGAAATGAATCATAAAAAGTATACCCAAAACCATGAGAACCCCAGAAGAAGTGAAACCAAGAAGTAAGAGTAAGAGACTCATCAGATGCTAACAGTGTCTTGTGGTTTATTTAAACTCATGGTGTCATGTAACCCAATCTACCAAAGAATTAAAATTATTTAAAGAAATATATATATTAAAATATATTGGTGCTACATTTTATCCCCATAAAATGAATTTCTCTCTCAAATTCATCACTTTGATACAAATAGATAATGATACCTTTTCCTCATCACATATATGTGTTCCCCCATAGCTTCATCAAATTGGTTTTTCCACTATAAAATATTAATCAAGAATGTGGTCTTATTTAATAGAACATTCTCTATATAATCCAGAATCTCTATCGATTATTCTTCGTAAGAAAGAACTTTCTTCAACAGTATAACTTCTTAGTTTAGTATATGTGAAGGATCGGGTATGTACTTTCATAGGAGAGATATATATAATATGTCATGAACATTAGAGATATTTAGTGGAAACACCAATTGATATGATACCTTCTCAACAAGGTTGAAATTATAAAATGGATGGATCTTCCCAGGTATTATCTTTCCCTTCATTCAAAATCTCATCACTCTCTTACAAGGAGATATTTGTAGAAATTCCTTGTCACCCACTTCAAAATATAAGTCTTTTCATCAATTTTCATCATAATGTTTTTACGATTTGGATCTTCTCTAATGTATTTTTGAATAGATATAAAATTATCTTCCATATCATCAACTAGATCAGGTCCCAATATCTTTCTTTCCCCAATTTAATTCTAGCATTTTGGAGTCCTACACTTATTACCATATGGAGATTCATAAGAATCCGTAAGAATAAGGGATAGAAAGATATTATTGTAAGAATATTCTACCAAAGGAAGTTGTTGATTCCAACCACCTTTGAAATACATAGACCAATCTCCAAACATGTTTTATAGAGTTATAATTTTCTTCTTACACTGACCATATATATATGGATGGTAAGTAATGATAAAATATAACTCTTTATCCAGACCATGCTAAATAATTCTCCATAACATCGAGGTAAAACTTGGTTCCCAATTAGATATAATGGAAAGTGGTACTACATGAAATTTTACCACTTCTTAAATAAATATTTTAGAAAGAATATTGAGTAATGGTTGTTACATACCATTATACATATATCTCTCAGCCTTAACTTGTGGAAAAACCCAGCATTGATAATCATATTCTGCAATATCTTTCTTTATCCATCCCATATAAAAACCCTTTCTGGTCTCCATATATACATTTGTTCTTCCATGTTGAATAAATAATAGTGAACTATGTGCCTCATATAATAGTTACTTTTTAATTCTAGTATAGAGTAATATAAACATAGTTCTTATACCTTATTATTCCATCACAATCGAAATTGAACTCATGAACATTTCTCACCTACTTTTGTAGCTCTACATCTTACTTATATTACTCATTAATATCCACTTGTATAGATGGTTTAAATTTCATTTTATCTAGATAATATTTCTTCACTTTATATAAAATTTCCATATCTATCCTTTTCAAATCCAGAAATATTGGATCTTTTGGGATCCTCCTCATAGATAGGATTGCATGGTCCATTAAACTCAAATCATCTTTCACCGTGATTTCTTTCCCATGGTGGTAATGTATTGATCAACAGTTATTTTTAATCAACTCCAACCATCATCTATGATACATATTCAGTTCCTTATGACTGAATATATACATAAATTTTTTATGATTAGTATATATATCACACATTTCCCCATAAATATAATTTCTCCATATCATTAATGGAAAAATTACCTTAGGTAAATCTAAATTATGAGTTGGTAATTTTTTATATTGATTTTTAATTTTCATGAGGCATAAGCTATCTCCATATAATTTATTTTGAGAACACATCCAAGCCCCTTGTTGGATATGTCACTGTAGATCAAAAACCATTATCCACTACAGGGTAGTATGTAAAAAGGTGCACTGACTAACCTTTTAATAAGCTACATGAAATTATCTTCACATTCTTCCATCCATATAAACTTAACTCTTTTATGAGTCAACTTGCTGAGTGGGTTAGATAGTCATGAAACATATTTCACTAATAATAAATAATACCCATCGAAACTAAGAAAAAATTGGATCTCATTCATCTTTTTTGGTCTAAGAAAATGCTCAATAACTTTCATATTTTCATTATCCATATATATACCCTCTCTTGAGATTATCTAACTCAAAGATGAAACTTTCTAATGCTAAAAGTAACACTTTGTAAATTTTTCATAAATATTCTTCTTTCTCAAGGTCATCAGTACAATCCTAAAATTATTTTTATGTTATTATTAGTTATTAAAATATTGAATAATATCATCTATAAATGCTACCAAAAACTGATCAAGATAGTCTCCAAAGTATTTATTAATTAAATCCATGATGATAGAGGTGAATTTGTTTGACTAAAATGAGTCACTATAAACTAATAGCGTCCAAACCATGTACGGAATTTCATCTTGGGTATATCCTCTTTCATGAACCTTAATTGATGATATCCGGAATGGATATAAATCTTGAAAAAGTATTGATCTCCACTTAGTTGATCAAATAATTCCTCAATACGGGGTAAAGGGTATTTCATCTTCACAGTGATCTTGTTAAGTTATCTATAATTAAAGTAAAATATCTTTAATCCATCTTAATTCATTAAAAATAGAATAAGTTCGCCCTAAGGTGATGTAATAGAAAGTATTAATCCCTTATAAATATTCTCTTAGATTTTCTTATTCAATTCATGAAACTCAATTGAGGCCATTTATAAGGTGTATTTCAAAAAAGCATAGAAACCAGTATTAGTTATATTGATAACTCAAGTTCACAATTTGGGGGAAGACCTTACAATTTTTTATGGAAAGGCATCGACCAACTCCCATAAATTAGGTGTGTTATTAATGGTGAGTTTCTCCCCAACCATATAAGATAGATAACCTTCCTTTATATGAATTAAGACACACAATATGGAAGTAATTTCCACTAAATGTTCAAATTCTTCCTTGCACTGATAGATGATAATAGATTTGCTCAAAATATGAAATGTGACATCCCTTGTAAATTGATATGAGATCAATATAGTGATAGACAATACATTCCATTAATCATATAAAATTCACTAAAGTAAACTTTATATGATTTGTAGGAATCACTTTCCCAAAAACTTTAATCGGATAATACTTATAAACATGTGATGTGACCGGTGTACCACTAAGAGTTTTCACAGCTAACTCAATATCTAATTTTTGAGGTAATATGGTGATACCCTTATAAAATTCCATATAAATAAAAGATTGGGTGGATCCATATTCAACTAAAACATTAGATGCTTTATAGTATATGGAAAGTGTGCCATTCAAAATGACATTGTTGTACTCCACATCTCCATTATTGATCGCATGAAATTTTCTTTTGTCTTTGTCCTTAAAATGTTACTAAAATAAATCATTGTCTTTTTCCTTAAGAGATATCATCATCAATAACCCTTGGATAAGGTAATTTGTTAGTATAATTCCCATTTTCCTTTCACTTGTAACATTGAAGTATGGGAGGTAAATTTTGTATAGCTTTTTCTCAATTTGAATCATTAGTTAACTTTTCCCACCACATTAGTATTAAATTTTCTCATGACATTATCTCCCAGAATAAAAAATCATTTCCTAGTCCCCTTAAGACAGATTCCTCCATGTTTATTTTCACATTGTGAGAATAAAGGAAAGGTCATCTTTTTCAATATAGTTTTTGGATTTTCCCTTGAGTTCCATTTTTTTTTCTAATCAAACCCATATGATTTATGGGTGACTATGAACTCCATCTCAACCTTAAGATCACATTGAGTGATTTCATTATATATACTAAAGTCCATTAGGGCTAATTCCCTTTAGATACTTGGTTTTAATCCACTATCTAATCGATCAACCTTACTATCGGGATGAATAATAATTCCATAAGCATAACATTAAAGTCCTATAAAATAGTCTTCATAGTAACCAATGGAATAATCATCCTTTTATTTGTTCTTAAGGAACTCCTTCTCCTTATTCATTTTAAGAATATGAGGAAATTACTTATTAAAAAATAAGTTCGTGAACTTTTCCCATTTCCTATAGTTAATTTCATCTCGTTGTCTCGTATTCTTGATGAGATTCCACCATTGATCCTCTTCACCTTCCAAATGATAAATTTATAAAATGATTTTCTCATGTTCTGAATATTAGAGCACTGGAGTTATCTTTTCAATGGAACTGATCCATTTTCCAACCACTAGTAGATTATAAGACCCACTGAAAGAAGGTGGGGGCTTCCTCATGAAGGACTCAACATATTTTTTACCTCCATTAGTTGTTTTTAATTCTTACATGATTAATAGTTTGAGAAATTTTTGTGAGCATGGATAAAAATCATTGTAACTCTTGTAAAAATCAATTTCTTATGAGGATGATCATTGAATTTCCCATTTTATTTAGTACTAACATGGTTCCTTCAGTTTCTAGCCACTAACTAAAACCAAAAAAATTATTAGAAATACTAATCATAATAAGAAAATCACATTATAAAGAAATATTACATATAAAAGCTTAATTTATGATACCTAAGGTTTAATTCCAAAGTTATTAATTATTTTGACCAAACTCTGGGATTGTATCCTATACTTATATTTATCCTTATGGTTCTTACAAGGGTTTTATCATCTTAGTTTCTAATGGTTAACTAAAAATTCTTTTATAGTATATATAATAGCTTATATATTTTATACAAATTTATTACATCTAAATAGAATAATATTCATTACATAACATAGAAAAACTATTCCATAAATATATAGGTTTAGTTTCTCTATAAACTGGGAAATATAGACAACCATGTCATAAAATATATACATTTTCTTCTGCTTATTCTATCATATCTATAATACCTTTTTACACATAATACTTCATACCGTTTTTTATTTTTTGGGAAAACAAAAGAAAGGGTGAACTGAAATGATCAGTAAGTGTAAAAAATGGATATATCAATTATATCATTATCATAATACATAATAACAAAATAAAAACATTTGAAAATTATATCTTTTATAACAAAGATCATGATATCATGTCATGGGATAAATCGTAGAAGTTTATAAATAACAAATTTCATGAGATCATAACATGAGATGTTAAATTGTGGTGTAAACCTAAGAATAGAAAAAAAATCAATATTAGTGAAGTCTTATTGAAATGACCATCATAAAAGACAAAGTCCTTTACTGAAACAGGTTTACTACCTGTTACAGTCCTATATTATTGAAATGGGTTTACTTTCCATTCCATCCCTCTATTACTAAACTGATATATTTTATCATTCCACCCATGTTTATCTAATTAGATATATATATTTACCCAATTCATTGGAGTGATATATAGGTCTGACACATCACAAAATGAAAACAATACATATTTATGCTATAAGAACCTAAATCATTTTTTATATCAAAACGCATAAAAATGTGTTTCATAAACACAATTCTATCATAACATAACCCATGGAAAAGAAATGAGTTTCATAATTATAATTTCATCATAAAAATAAACCAAACATAGAAATATTAGGGATCATATCCTTGAAAAATATCCCCAATAATTCATAATTAACGTCAAATAATGTTATCATATAGGGAAAATAGTCTTGATAGATCGCATGAAAATAATTCTTGACCAAAATGTCCTTTATTCTATAAAAATGATTCATTTTATTAAAATGAAACAAAATTTCAAAACAAAACAATTTCTCTTAAAATAATATTATAGGATTTTAAGGTAATCCTAAAGGAATTAAGTCATCATGAAGGTTTAAAAAATTTCTTATTCCATATATGATAAAAAACATTATTCTTATATTTTTTCTTAAAAAGTCATAAATTACCAAATTAAGAAAATGAAAAAAAAATTCCTTTCAAAATTTTTAGTAAAATTATATACATGGATAAAAATAACTATAATTTGTTTTGATTAATAGAAAAAATATTTTTTATATTATTTTAAGAAACATGGAAGTGAATTATAAATATTCTCTAATAAATAAAGTGATTATAATGAGATTGTGAAATTAACCATTACCTTTAGTTTGATTTCCTTGATATGTATTTAAAACTCTTGTATAGTGGATCAAATAATTTTAGTAACATATTCAATAATAATATTTATTTTATATGATTTTTGTCAATAATATTTCATTAAAACTCTTCTTTTGGGTATTAATAGCTTTATTTTCTTATGCAGGTTTTGTAGTATAAGTCCCAATTTTTGTGCATAAGATATAGTTCCATCATTTAAGAAATTAATATAATATAATATATTTCATAATTATTCATTAGATACATTCATATAATCTTTATTTATTTTTGAATATGTAAAATGAATCGCATCACATCGTGGAGATGGTAGTCCGTACATATGCACAACTAATGGTATCATTCCCTTAATAGTAAAAGAGTGAGGTAGTACATGGTATATATTTTTTCCAGAATATATACCATGTCATGGTTATTATATATGTCTACTATTTTTATCATTATATTCATACAAATAATGTGGGTATGAAAAACATATTTCCCTATGGTGTGGAGATGGTAGGACGCATGTATGCACATGTGCTACTTTTGTTTTTCATAGGATGGGTAAAAGGTAGAATATATATGATATATAATCCTAATAAAATATTATCACATATATTATATATGATTTATTAATTCATAATTTAAACGAAACCTAAAGAGGAAGTGGAATAAGAAATAATCTTGAAAGAATTGGTAAAGATGATAACCTCTACTTTGGAGAACTTCCTTTAGATCTTCTCTTTAGGTCAGTAGTGTTGCTCTTTTTAGAATACTTTTACCACTATAATGTAGATAGATAAGTTTATAAGGGCAATTTTTAGGGGATGTTCGGGCATGAAGGCTCAATGGTATGTCAAGAAGTGAGGGATGAGGTACCATTTTATAATTGAAGTGAGGGGATGTTCTGGAATTTATAAAAATATTAATTTATAATAAATTAAATCCCAATAAAAATCCAAAAATAAATGGTCATGGATTAGAACCTAATTTGATATAAGGTTTTAATCTAATCAAACAATATATTTTAGACAAGTTTGTTATATTTTTACCCTTATCTTTTTTAATAACCCTTCGTTAACCTATTTTGATTTTAACTATGTTAACACCTTTTCCAATATTAAAAGGTTGTATGTTTTACTTATGTGATGTCAATTAAATCATAAATGAAAAATTCATTAAAATTTGGACCGTATTATGTTTTTCTAAATATGGTATATGTTTTTTAAATTATTTAAGAAATAATTATTTTGAAAAAATAATATTACTTTCTATTTTGACAGAATTCATTACATGACCTTTTTAAAAACTGCATGATAACAAGTTAACATTGATCCAAATATTTTATTATATAATTAATAGGTCAAGATAATCTAGAAAATAAATTTATCACATTAATTATATCAAATTATATTTAATTAAATATTTTTATTAAATTTTATTTTATATTTTCATTCATAAAATAATTACTATATTAGTGTTGTGTAATTATTTAATATATTTATTTTTCACTAATAATTTAAAAAACATGCCATTCTGAAGATACAACTTATTTATTTCTGAATAATATTTATAGTGTATTATATATTTTATGTAACACTACATAAAAATTAATTTAGTATTTAAAATATGTATGTGAAATCTTTAAATTTATATTAAACAAAATATTTTAAATACCATAATTTCATCTATGTGACCCTAAAAAACAAAAAAAATCATACAATGATAATATATTTATTAATTTAATAATGGATTTCTAGATTCAATCATAAAATAGCTTTGTTCTCATTTAGACACAAAAAAGAATATTCGAGATAAAGAAAGTGAAATTTTGTGAATTTAATTTATTAAAATATTATTCGAGTATTTTCATGGATAAGTGTCCATTAAAAACATAATTTAGATCCTTATGTGTTAATGGTATAATTTTATTCATCAAATAAATTTTTTCATGTGTTAGTCACATTTTATGGTCTTTATAATATTATTTTTACCTTAAATTACTGAATTTACCATTTACCATGCTATAAAAATTTCGGAAGGTTACTATTCACATTATCCCAAAATAGAAGAGAACTATTTACTAAATTTGGACCCTCTAAATAAAAAATTTTCATTCATTTTTAAAAATTCAAAACATTTAATTCTTAAAATTTAATTTAATATAAAACATATAATATTCAACAAAAAATTAATTTTTGAAAAAATATCCTTTGAAAACAAATAATGTTTTTATAATAAATTTTTGTATAAATTCCTTTAAAAACCCATAATTATATTATTTAAAAATTTAATACTAAAAAAATAATTATTTTACCTTCTAAATACATTAAAAGAACATACAATTTTCTATAAAAAGCAATATCTTTACAATTCCTTAAAAAATGTTTTTAGAAAAAAAAATTTGACAATCATTTTTGAATGTTGACTTCAAAAATTAAATTCATTTGGTCAAATCCATTTTACAGTACTTCTACAAAATTTTTAAAAACTATAAAAAACTCATTTTTGAATAAAACATATTTTTTGGAGAATAAAGTGATTTTACTAAAAATTGTGCGATCATTTTTTAAGAACATACATGTACATTCATATTGAGTTTGAATATTTTATTTATTTCATAAATTAGTTATTCAATTTACTCCTTAAAATTTAACTATAAGGATATAATATTTATTTTATACTAATTGTTTCTCATGGTTCATTTAAACTCATAGTTTCATAGAACGCAATCTACTAAAGAATTAAATTTATTTAAAGAGAAATATTTATTAAAATATCTTGTTGATACAGAATAGAACTAATGAAATTATGAAAAGGTTATTTTTATGTATGTATAAAATGAAATCCTTGGTTTTTAATTAGTTAGATGTTAAAATAATGTTATCTGAATGAAAGTAGGGTTTTTTTCTAAAAAACTATTTCATATGAAAAATGTGTTATATTATTAATAAAATAAATTAAATACATTGATGAATTAATTTAATAAAATATATTGATAATATAATTCGAAAATAATATTAACATTCATCTAATACTTTTAAAATTGAATATATTGAAGGTAAACTCAATTTTATACTTTAAAATTAATTTTTATAAAACACTTCTGGTTGTGTTTTCTAAACTAATTTTAAAAACAATTTCAATCAAAATAAATATATTTAATCATGTATAATGGATAATATAATTTTAATCATAATAATTATTTTTATGTAAAATTTTCATCATAATTATTTCTCTTGTTGAATAGTGAAAATAGTAAAAAATAATATGACAGTCAAGGTTAAAAGAGGTTGACTAGGGGTTAACCTAAGAAACATGATTTAAAATATCACAATATACATAATTTAATTTAATTTGTTGATTTTATTTGAAACATATACTTATTATCTTCCATGATTTATCATTTTTGGACCCTTTACTTCAGTAAGACGTTAATATATTATTATATTTTTAAAAATCCTAAGTTTGTTATATCTCTCCAATATAAAAAAATCACATATTATATCCTCAATTCACTTTATAATCCTTATAGTTTAGAATACCCCAACCAAAGAAGATTCTTGAAATCAATCTTCACATCCTAGAGGTCTTTGTTTGATAATTATTCCATACTTTCATGGCTTCACGTGTTGTGGAAAAGTGGTTTCTCTATGAAGAGATATAAATCATAACCTAGTAGTTTCAATTTTATTTATAATTACTATTATATATTAACCTATTATATGCATCATAACATTATTAATTTAGTATCATCAATACAATGAGATGTTATTATAATGATGTAATAACAATTTTCCACATCATTTCCATCAAATGGGAAATGAATGTATCACTCATGCTTATATATCGACTACCACCTCCACAAAATGTTATGATTCATTTTACATCATCATAATTCGTAGTTGGTTATTATTATTGATTTTATTTTTATATATTATATTTATTACATTGTTATAATTCTATAATTATAATATCTTACATTCTTTATTAACTTTCTATCCACTAAAAATTGATAATGTTACTCATACGTACATAAGGATTACCATCTCCACAAAGCGATGTGATTCGTTTTAATTTTCTAATTTACATTGTAGGTAATAAGGATATATTTAAGCAATATAAATGAGATAAATATATGAAATAATAATGATTATGAAAAGATGAATTATTTTTTATATTTCATTCTTTCTAACCATCAAAAATTAGAAACAACGCCCATGTGTATATATGGACTACCATCTCCACAAAGTGATGTAATTCATTTTCCATTTCTAATTTATATGGATAATTATAATGTATTATATAATGAATAAATATGATAATTATTTCATGATTAATATTGTATATAGAATGAAATAATTAATAAGTTGAAAGTACAAGAACCATCAAGTCGAAACATTAATAGAAAACGGATCATTTTTTACCTGAACATTGTATTTATGGATGCAATTGATAATAAAAGGATAATGGTAAATTATAAAGAAATCATAAATTGATTTTTTATTAATATGGTCCTTAAATATATTTAATATAATCCTATATTTATTATACATGATATTATTTTACCTAGGAATCACTACAGGACTTAAGTTTGGGGGATTCTATTATAATTTCATTAATTTTAGTATCTTATCGAAAAAAATTTGTTGAATGAAATTAAACAGATATTGTAATTTAAAACTAATTTAATATCTTTTAATATAGTTAATTATTGTTTTTTGTATAAGTAAAAATTTCTTCTTTTTATTAATTACAATGATCGTGAAAATGTATTTACTAAAATGATGAGATTATATATTTTTAATTGATGATCATTTGGATCAGTGTCCATAATAATAAAAATAGTTTAATGAAATTTCATAAAAATAATTTGAATGTTTTAAAATGGTAATTTTATCTACATTTTAATTTAGTTATATTTGTTTAAAAATTAATATTTCTGAAATTTTCCTCAATAATTCATATTTTATTTTTTTACGAAAAGTTTTGAATGAATGTTAAATTTTATTATATACTAAATGAATAGATTTTACTTTTTTTATTAATATTATTTCATTTGAGACTTCATTTATTTGTGTCTATTTTTATTTACAAATAAAATTATTTTTTAAATATTAATCTAATTTTTTTAAAAAAAATTATAAAATGAAATGGATATTTCCTAATTTTATCAGTGAAATGTTTTATTCACCATTTAAATATATTTTTCATCTTTTTCATCAACCTATAATGATTTTAATTATTTACTAGGGTTATGATGTTATGATACCATCCAATTTCTCCCTCTAAATGGATTATGTTGATGATGCTTAAATTTTGATTCCATAAAACTCATTTCATTCCTAATGGTTAAACAAGAGAGCATTTCTCATGAAAAGTCTAGAGTCAAGTGTCTATGTGAAGGTGATAGAAACACTTTTTGTTTGCAATCATGTCTCATTGAAAGACATATACCCATGAATCACAATCTTCTTATAGGGGATGGTTCTTATACTAATGACTATGATGTTTTTGGTCATATGGAGGATTCTTTCTTCAGGTCCCTCTTAGTAGCACCTAATCAGAGCATGGTCTGGGGTTATCCTAGTGACTCTTAAAATCTCTTTTACTTGATTCCAAGCATTTTGATGGAGGAGGTGAATGATAAGTTTATATCTATTCTAGGTGAGGATGAAATTCATGAGGTGGTGTGGGACATAAAATCTGACATCGCAATGGGGTTGGATTCTTTCCCTGCCTCTTTTTAAAACGATTCTTGGGATATTATTCAAGGAAGATTGATTAGTGTGGTGAAAGATTTATTTCATAGAGGCAATATACCTAGAGTGGCTTGTGCTACCAAAATTTTTATTTTTTCCAAAGTTAAGGATCCTCAATCTCGGAATCAATTTCAGCCTATAATCTTATGCGATGTTCCTTAAAATGTTACTTTTGGTGTCCTTAACGAAATACTTTCCCCTCTTTTTCCATGTTGGGTGGTTGAGGAACAACATAGGTTTGTGAAAGGACGATCCATCTAAGAGTTCATTGCTTTATCTCATGAAGTTACTAGTGATATCTATTTGAAAACTTTTGGTAGTAATGTGGCAATAAAACTAGACATGAGCAAGGCATATGATAGGGTTGAGTGGTGCTTTCTTAACTGGGTTCCTTGAAGCATAGGGTTTACTTAGGGGGTCATCGATATTCCCTTTCATTATTTCATCTCTCCTTGGGTGTCTACTTCATTTATCGGAAAAAAGTTTGGATTCTTTAAAGCTGCCAAAGGTTTGAAGTAGGTAGATCCCCTCTTTCCCTCTCTATTTATCATTGATAAAGATGACCTTAGCAGGTACTTTAATCATTTCATTAATATTGGAAGGATGATTCTTTTTCGTAATAAACATTTTACTGGAGGTATTTCTCATCTCATGTTTGTGGACAACACTATACTCTTTGGTAATGGTAGTAGTAGGTCAATTCAGGGGTTAATGAAGTTTTAGAGGTGTTCTATAATTTGAGTGGCCATATTGTCAATCATGATAAGAGTAGTTTCTTTATAACTAATAAATGTTCTATTAGGAGAATAATGGTGTTGTAATCCAATCATGTCATGCAGCAAAGCTCCTTCCCTATGCACTATATTGGAGTTGTGGTTTCTCATAGTCCTATTCTTATTAGGAACTTTGATTAGGTGGTTGAAAAGCTTGTGGGGTGAATTCTTAATTTTAAAAATAGGTTTCTAGATTTTAAGAGGAAGAATCACTTTGATTAATTCTGTTTTATCATATATACCCATGCATGTTTTTTCAACTCTGAAGGTTTTAAATAACGTGATTGAAATCATAGAGAGAACAATGATTTCCTTCCTTTGGGATAGGAAATCAGAGGGTAATAATCACTAGGCTTCATGGAGTAAGATGGCTAAACAAATTAATGATTGATGTATCAATCTTAGAAGTATTTATGGAACTATGGTTGGACTTGATGACAAATTTTCTTGGAAGATTATTGATGGGATTTATTTATGGGGAGAGCATATGTAATTTACTTACGGAGCTAATGGGTTTCATTATAGAAGAAATACTTCTAGAATTTAGTAGATGGTCTGGCAGTATCTTCCTATTCTTCAGCTGCATTCTCAGTGGATTATAGGCAATGCTGATCTATGATTTTGGAATGAAAATTGGGTTGGAACTATTCTAGGAATTTCTCACTACCCAGATCCAAGTATCATTTTTAAAGAATCTTGTTCTTATTCCCTCTTCATCAATACCATTTGAATTTTAATCAGAAGTGTTTTTTATAACATATTGATGTCTAGTGACCAGGACCGATGTGTCTTTACTAGAGCTGCTATAGGCATTTTTAAAATCTATGATTTCATGTCTATTAAATCTGTTTCTACTATCCATGATCCTTGGGGAGAGATTCTATGGTGTAAATAGATTACTTTAAGTTCTTATTTCTTTTGTGGTGAATTCATAGTAACACCTTTCCAACTAAGGAGTGCATTTAACATAGAGGTTCAACTTTTCTTCTTGAATCCAGTGCTACAAGATTTCGAGCTATGATTCCACAATCCACCTATTCTTCAACAGTGAATGAGTGAAGGAAACCTGGGGATCCTTTGGGTAGTTTTTTGGGTGACTGGGTGTCTTTACCACTATAGATAATTTTCTCTAACTTTGGATTGAAGGAGTGAACAAACCTGGTCCAGATACGAAGGCGAGGTTACTGATTTTCACACTAGGGTGTTGGATCCTCTGGTTGATGAGAAATTCCAAGTAACACCAGTCCCCTCCAGGAAAAGTTTCTGGTATTCTCTTTAACATTCAGAACATAGTGCTGGATTTTAACAGGTTATTAATGGATACAAAGATTGGACTTTCCATCATGGCCTTTCATAACAAACTTCCTTCTACCATCAACAATTTTTATGCTAAGGGGATTTGGGTCATGTGGAAGCCTCTAATAATGGGGAATAAGATAAACACTGATGGGTCATGTTTCATGGGTCTAATATACAGAGGTGGATTTATCAGGTATCGTAAAGGCTCTATTGTGATGGCTTTTTATGCTTCATTCGACAATTATGACTCTCTTCAAGAGGAGGCCCTTTCTATACTCACTGGATTGTCTCTTTTTGATCAGAGGAATATTCCAATCAGGGAGTGTAGATTCCGAAAAGCACTCAAGTGCTGAAGAATGTTTCAAAACGACAAAGCGAAGTAATATTCGAACCTGGGGACCCTGTCGGGGGCCCTGAGGGGCCGTCCGAAATAAATTCATAGGCGCGTGAAAAATTTATGCCTCGCGTGGAATGTTTTGAAATTCGCGAAAGGTTAATGGTGGGGGTGAAAAATATTTCGTGCCCCACCCCACGGGGCCGACATTCCATGATGTCGCATCTATCGCGCAATTATTTTGCGAAAACCTGGTTTCCACGCTGTCGGAAGCCTATAAATAAAAGGTGACCCCTTCCACTTCGGGGCTGAAAAATATGAACCGACTATCGTGTGCAAAATTTGTCTTTCGCGCATGCAAATATGGTCTTCCGGTACGATTCTTTTCTCTCTAAGTCTCCCCTGGGTCCTCCTTCGCACGAGATCCCCATGGTTTAGACTGAATTCTAATTCCTTCAGGGTACACCCCTTGCGCGCAATCCCTTCCACTTGCATGTAGGCCGACCAATTGTGCGCAACCCCTTCCATTGCGCGTACCCCTGCCAATTTCCTGCAATCCCTTAAATTGCACGCATCCCTGTCATTGTGTGCAGTCTCTCCCACATGTGTGCATTTCTTCCCCTTGCACGCAATCCCTTTCACTTGCGCGCATATCCGCACCTTGTGCATAATCCTTCTATTTGCGTGCAAACCCTCGACTCTGATTCCACACAAGCATCACAGATTTCACACCAGCCCGGTGTTTTTTGCATGGGTCTACTTATTTCGCGCAAACCTAAAAGGTTGAGTGCAATCCCCCAGGGGCCCCTCACCTCGGTGCTCCCCGGGTTCCCCCTTGTGCGATCACCTGATGCTCTTCTTATGGATATCATTCACGGGTGTCTCTCATGCCTTGGGCATCCACATCATGCGTTGTTTTCTTGTGCGACCTTCTAGGCTCGTACGAAGTAACTTCAAATTCCCCTAGACGGCACCACCTGTTGTGTTTCTTTGCCTCATTCTTCTTCGAATATGCATGCTGACGGCTATTGATTCTTTACATAGCCATGCTAATGTAGACCCCTCTATGGTTCACCCTAACACACCCCCTCGCTACGGCGTTGCCGATGCTTTCCCTCCCACAAGGAGCATAGGGTACCAGTTATGTATGTTCTAGGGGTGTGGAGAAAACCCACCTCGTCCGAGCTGTAGGATGTTAAACTCCCAAGCACCATCGTCTTCAACACATGACAGTAAACTATGAACTGGCCTCGTGTCTTGCACGCAGCCCCCCCCCCCCGCCTTGGACAATCTCCATGCCCACTCATCTCCACGGAGATGGGATCACCCCTTACAGGGGATGATATCCTCCTTATCAGAATGGCATTTGTCTGCGGGGAAAGGATAACCACCTTGGTGTAAGCCCCTAGTTTTCCTTCTAGGAGGCAGCATCCCTGCTCCTAATTTCATCTTCAGTCCTCAAGGCCATCGGAGGGCATGATAGGGAATGGGGATCCTCCTTTATTTGGTCCCAAATCCCTCTCCCACTACACTTTTTCGCCCTCGGGCCTCCATCCTGGAGTAATTCCCAACTTCTTGGGCTGCCCCACACATAATTCCCTCTTCACTCCCCACAAACGCATCTTTCACGACTTGATCATCAGGTCTCTATTGTCTCTTGTTTCTCACACTGAGCATGACTCATGTGAGCTTAGAGCAAGCACTGACCATGACCAACACCTTGGGCCGCCTCAGATTGTAAGCCCCAATCCATCCTGAACTACGGGGACTTTAATCCATGTCAACGCATGGTACATAGGAAGCCTCCATGAGGTTCAATCGCTAACACCTTGGGCCGCCTCATAGTGTAAGCCACAATCCATCCTGAACTACATGGACGTTGATCCGTGTCAAGGCATGCTACATAGGAAGACTCCACAAGGTTCAAGCCCCAACACCTTGGGTCGCCTCAGGGTGTAAGCCCCAATCCATCCCGAACTATGGGTAATTTGATCTTTGTCAAGGCATGGTATGTAGGAAGCCTCCACATGGTTCAAGAGAAAACACCTTGGTCTGCCTCATAGTGTAAGCCCCAATATATCCCGAACTATGGGAGCTTTGATCCTTGTCAAGGCATGGTTTGAAGGAAGCCTCCACGATGTTCAATCCCACCACCCAGTCGTTCTGACCCCTTTTATGTTGGTTTACCCCCACCCCACACGATTTTAAACTGTATTCTCCATAAAAACTACGTGGTCTTTGATTCCATGCCATGGGGATACGTAGGAAACCTCCACGAGGTTCAAGCCCATCACTCATGTCTCATCCTAACCACTCCCTCGATCCTATGTGTCTCGGGAAGCTCATTCTTTAACCCGGAGGTTACACTTCCTCTGGGTCCCATCAATGCATCCATTCTCATGGGTCTCCTCCTCAGGTGTCTCATCGTTTCACTGAACTATGTAGACTTTGATTCCCCACCACAGGGATACGTAGGAAGTCTCTTCGACGCTCAATCCCAAAGCTATCATCCACCCTGATTCTTACCCGGGACGCCACATCCCGGAGGGATCATGCCACCTCGCTCCCCATTCCATCAAACAACATTCGGGAAGCCACCCACGTGTTGGACCCAATATCAGTGTTACATCAAGGGGGTTTCTCAAACTGATCAACTCTAATCAGTGTTCAGATCAGTCTGGTCTGTCTCCGCTAGACGTTAAACTCACAGCATACCCTATTTTAAACATAGGATGCTGAGGAAAACCTCAGATACATTCCCATGGAATAAAATTCCCCGCGTTCGATGTGGGATTTCTCGGGCTTCCGCTCCCTTGAGAATCCCTATAATAAGGGTCAAAAGATAGACATGCCAATCCCCCAGCATCAAGACATACAAGTGGTTCCCAACGTGACTACTCTCCTAACCGAAGGTTGCTGCCCTAACTGGAGCCCTTGGAACGTCCTGACAGAAGCAGTGTAATTAAATAGTGTCCATGAAGATATGGAACCTGGAAGAGTTTCATGAACAACATCTTAAATCTATGAGGGATAGTTGGACTAGGTGACGAGTTCCAAAGAGGAATCCACAGAAGGAAGAACCGGAATCCCATCATCCAGTTTCGATCAAGGAGAAGATGCCCAAGAATAAGGAGCGGATTCCGCCCCCCTTTGGAAAGTGGGAATGTGGGGTAATAGTTGTGTGTCCTCTGCATGACAGATGCAGGCACCCCGATGAAAGCATCAAAAACAGAAATGGTGAACTCGATGTGAATATCTTCTCCTCATCATGGATACTAGTAGCGTTGGAGGCACCAATGGATTATCTTGTCATCAGACCCAATCATCCAGCACCAGGTCCCCCATGCAAATAGCGGGCCTGATGTAAAACTCGCCAGAAGTTGGGAATGTTAGGACGTTGAGAATTCAGTTCTATGACGTTATCAGCGTGGATACCTCTTACCAGCCATGGAATATGGAACGGCGTTTGGGCACTGGTTGTCGATTTCTTTTCCTACCAGTATTAATGAGTTCATCTCCCTACTTTCAAGAACCAAGTTGTTGCATCCGGAGCTCGATCACCTGCCCACTGGCGTAAGGGCAAGGGAAATACCAATGCGGCCACCCCCACGCGGTTATGCCTCTTCCATGATGGCATCGACCGCCATGAATGTTGGGTGCCCACACCCCCTCTCCCCATTAGAAATTATCTAGTGAAGGGTGATTAATGACCTTGTACGTAGGTACGAGGAAAAGGGGATCATCCCCACCAAGGATATGGCCCGCCTAGATCTCAGGGCGGCTGTGCCTCACCGTCAATGCCACCATCGAGAGCCGCGTAGGGAGCCGTTGCTCCCCACCCCAAAATTCAATCATTTTGAGAGCTTGTCCCCAGAACACCTTGACAACTCCCTCCCCTATGCTGATGAGGTAGGGGATGTCTAGGTTGGCCCAATCAGAGTCCCACTTCAAGGGATCCCGGTGAGGGCTCCCCCCATGTTGTGTCAGCACTGCTGCCTGGCTCCCCAAGACAAGAAGCTGGTAAGCCACGCGCCTACACCACCTACTCTAGTTCATCTGACCCAGTGCCAGCGTAGGGTGAAAAAGGAAGAGGGCACCTGCCATGGGGAATCAACGTCAGTGACTACTGTGGCCCGAGCCACTACTGACTCATATCCCCAACTCCCTACATACGTCGAGCAGGGACGGGCTATATGCCTGATCTGGATCGAGGCCCCAACCACCCCATGGGTAGGATGGGTCAACTCTCACGGTCGCCAGCATAGGTGATGGCTACTGTGGACCAATCTGCAGCAATGTCACCCAGTGTGGAGGCCTACTCCGTACCACCACTACGGAAGGTGTGGGTCCTCCATATTTTCACCCTCGACCTGGAGGTCTGCCCCGTGCCACCATCATCCCAAGAAAGGATCTTCTCTGTGACAGCAACACTCCATATGGGGGGTCCCTCCTATGATCACTACACTGGGTACAGGGTCACTCCCCCTACCATAGACCACAGGTATGGAGATATTGCATGTCCAGTCACCTTCCAGAATAGAGGTCCTCCTCGTGTCCCTTTTGACATTTTTCTCGGTGATCCTGGCACCCTGGCTTTCTCACGTGAAAACCCTCTCTGCCCCAGTACCAGTGCGGCCAGAGGACCCCATGTCAGAAATCAGCCCTGTCCCAAGGAGCCACCCAGGGGAAGGAAGGTGGGTCATCGCTACCGCAAGAAGAATTTTGGGGAAGGCCGGACAGAAATCAGACCAGTCTGCTTCTTGGACTCCAAGGAGAAGTACAAATCAATGCTAGAGCCCTCTCCTCAGCCCTCCGAGTCAAGGGATAGGGCGAGAATGAGGTGCATCAGCCTCATACTCCTGAAATGAGAGATCCATAGGATCCCTGTTTCCCTCCAAAGGTATATCCAGGAAGACTAGAACTTGGCATGTCTCCAGGGACCGACCACGCAGTCGCCATAGGCATCTCCGAGAGAACCCTCTGTCTTGGCTAGATACTATGGAGAGATGTTTTGGGGGCCAATGGAAGAAGAACCACGACATAGCCCACCCTCGGCAGATGCTGATACTGTGTCATGAGCTTTGGTCACTGGACCATCCTATCACAATATAGCGGTCAGGTTGCTCCAGTCCTCAAAGGATAGCCCAAAGTTTGGCGGCCATTCAGCCCGCTCACCGTATTCTCCATCGGCAAGCCTGCCATCCAAGCGGTCCGCCTCAGTGCCTTTGTCAGCTCCTTAGACACTCCCAGTTGAATAGTGGGGAAATCAAAGGCCAGACTTTGTATCTGATCCAAGGAGCTTCTGGACTATCCTCGCAGTGGAACACTTCCCTGAGATGTTTTGTTCGGTCACAGAACACAATTTTTGTACACCAGAATCACTCACCTAGTAGGAGTTTGAATGTTTCCTCCTGACCCTCTGGGTGACTCATGTCCGTCTTCACCACCGGCGAGTGAATTCTCCCAAGAGACAAGAGTGCCTTGAAGACATTAACAAACAATACTGTCTGGTTGATCTAGCCATACTCCCCTTGGTTCAGCACCCTGAGTCACCTTGTCGCTACAGGGCCCTCAAACAATAATGTGTTCAGAGATTCCAAGTAATCCGAAAAGTTATTAAGGAGGCTAAAACCCATGAGAAAGTCCACGGCTAAGAGTAGTACACTTCCCTCCTCTTTATTGTTATACGCCGGCAGCCCGACTCACTAGGCGACATTGATGACATGCCCCCGAGAAGAGTTTCAGTCAATATGACTGATCTATCAAGAGTGGAAAACAAGCTAGAAATTTTCGATGGGAACGTCCTCCCTGAGGACATTCCACTATTACTAGACCCATCGGGGAGGGTTAATCGTCTGCAGAGAAACCTCCTAGGTCTCCCTCGGCCCACTGATGCATTGGTACTCAGCCGGAATGTCAGTAAAGGAAAAGAGAACGTCGGAGCTATCAAACATTATGGCCCGTCCACTTAAGTGAAAAAGACGAAGGAGGATCCCGAGAAGGCCACATTACACCAGAAGCTTGCTGAGCAGAAGAAGTTGGTCGATGAACTCGTATATGGACGCGCTGTAGAGAGACGACCCGACTACGATTATCTAAGGCCGGGGCAGTAGGGGTAGGAACAACTGTTCCTTGGCGAGCTGCCCCCAGGCAAACCTGATCGTACCGCTCCCACTAACAGGGCGGAAGCCGAAGCTCATGGAAAGAGGGAAAGGTATGTCTCTCCAAACCCTCCTGAATGGCACAACAATCCAAGGAACCTCACTTGGGCTCCTCCGGCAGCCCCAAGGGTCACTCCACTAGCCGCTCCATGAGCCGTTGAGCTTGTCTACCGCATTGAAGAACCTTAAACACTCTCAATGTTAAGGACCCCCACCAAGGCAAGGAACCATGTCCATATGATCCAATGGAGGCACTCATTGCCCATCTAGTGGCTTTTGAAACATGACAGGTGTCCATCCCAACTGATGGAAAGCCATATCCGGCATGGGTGGATGATATACTAGCACCTCTGGGATTCGGAAACCCCACCTAATCCCCCTTTAATGGGATGAGGGACCATCCTCAACACCTATCCCATTTCAACTGAAGATGTGGGCCTATGTTAGGGACCCTAGTGTAGTAGGAGACCGCCAAGCTCCAATATTTTGTTCAGACACTGGAAGGGTCGACATTCGTTTGGAACAGCCAGCTCCCTATTGGATCCGTAACTAGCTGAGAGGACCTTCGTAGGAAATTCCTTTACCAGTTGATCTCTACCACCTGGAATATGAGTATCATAGACCTCTTCATGTGAAAACAAAGGCTTGATGAGTGAGTCATGGACTTTATCACCTGATGGAAGGGGCTCACATACTCCCTTGACATGCCACTGACTCAAGATAAATTACTGACGTTGTGCGTGGGGAATGTAAAGACGGAATTGGTTCCCTCCCTGATCACTCAAAACTATCCCGAAGGGTTACGAGACTTCTCAGATAAGGCCTAGCGCCTCGAAATAGCCCTGCAACAGGCTAGCCATGCACGTCCGCTGCCCCCTGTTATCCTAGAAAGGAGGGCTACCAGAGCTGAGCCCGCCACAGTGGCCCAGATAGAGGCCCCTAGGTAGCTATAATTGCTACCAGTGCAGCCAGATCTATATCCCCGCAGAGGTCCACCACCACGGGTGCAGTTTCTAGACTAGAAGCAACCACCTCAGAATCGGCAGGCACCTCCTCAAAATGAACCGCCACCGCTTAGGAAAGACAATCATGTTATGCCACCTTGGCAGGCTCCTTCGGCCCCCCCATCAAGGTCATACTACTAGATCCCCCTTTCTGGACAGAAGAAATTGGTCCTACTCATTTAAAGAGGCGCAAGTCCTTGGTTACTTCTACAGCACCTTAGAAAAGAGAATTGTACGACTACCTGAGTGCAGAAAGCCAGAAGAGGCGCATCTCACTGATCACCCCAACTACTAACCTTATCACCGGATCTTGGGGCACACCCTTAGGAAATGCTATGTGTTCAAGGACTGGCTCCAAGAATATATTGACAACAACATAGTTAGGTTGGGCCCATCCCTGGAACAAGTGGTGGGTGTCTTTGTAAGGTCAGATAGTGGTAGCGACGGTGAGGGCGAGTGGCAGCAGGTTACTGACCGCGAGTCTCAGAAGTATAACGACTGGATGGCTCACAAGACGGTCACCCACGCCCATAGAATTATCCATGCATTCCTAAATCATCTGTATCCTTCGAAAGTTGTGGTCACCACTTCTGTGTCATCATCTCAGTCGGCCTCTTCCCAGAAGAGAAAGCATCAGCGGCACAAGAAGAAGCAACGCACCCCACCAGCGCCATTGTCACCCCGCACTCTCAGTGAATTTATGCCCTTGGAGATGGGGACCCCCCCCAGAATCTTGCTAATGGTGGATGATTCATTAACTGATATTCAAGGGTACGCTTCGGTTAACACCGTTGAGTTGGTAAACCCCTATGTGACTCTCGATGAGGGGGAGTTCCAGGTCAACCTCCCCAATGTCCCCAGTTGATGCCAAAAATGGTGGAGTTGTGTCCATATGGTTCGTCGGGGAACATCAGTCAGCACCTCTAGCCAGGCATTCCATACCACTAAGAATAGGAAACAAATCCAGCGTAGAGCTCAGCACTCGCAGCCTCATCATCCGAAGTCGACAGGCCTGCCTCCACCACCGTTTTTTCTACTAGATCAGGCAGAACCACATCGGTTGTGTCGCGACCAGCTTTTCCCTGCTATAGGTCGATCCCAGCTGTCTGGTCCTCACCCAACATCTACTATCCAGGCTTAAACTAGTGAGAAGTGGGATATTCCTAGTACCAGTCAGTCGCTGGTATGGTCGGCAGGGCCTGGCATGCCTTCTATCACAGAGCGGCTTCCCGCAAGCAGATGTTCACGCCTGGCACGGAAGTATGATTTTCTCAAGAACCTAGTCGGCATACCAGTGAGTCTTTCCATCCTTTATGCCCTTACCCTATCACCAGATATGCACAAGGCCCTCACTGAGGCTTTAAGAATCCACCTCCAGTTTCAGACAGAGGTAGCAGCAGTAGAAGCTTTCCATGCTAAAACAGTTGAGAATACCGAATTCCAGGCCATCATTTCATTCTCTAGAGAGGATGAAGGCTCCCCCATACAGGGGTGAATCTGCCCGCTGTATATCACCGGGAAATTCAATGGCATAGAGGTTCTCCACTGTCTCATTGACACCGGCTCCGGGATCAATATTATCCCGACGCGGACACTACAGATACTAGGGTTATCCGAAGATGATCTAACTCCCTTCGATTTAAGAATCCAGGGGTATGATAGGATAGAACAAACCCTAGTCAGCAAGATCCATTTGAAGACACAGTTCAGCGGCCTAGTTTCTAGCACCGAGTTCATGGTGGTCTCCCAAGACACTGCGTATAATGCATTGATGGGTAGGACATGTCTCCACCTGCATGTGTCGTTCCCCTCATCATATCACCAATTCCTCAAGTACTCCCTTAATGGTCAAGTGGTCGTACTCCAAGGTGATGCATATTTTTTCGTCTCTAGTGAAGCCCAATACTTGGATGATGACTATTACAAGATCAAGGATAAGAAAGTCCAAGAAAGTAATGTTGAGCCTTTCACCACCATGACTAACTTGTGGGCATGCCTAAATGATGCTTAAATCTTCCTGATCCATCAGTTGGAGGCCACGAACCCCGATATGGGGCAATGTTTTGTCATTTCTGGGACAAGGGGGACCATTATCCCAGATTCAGGTAGATTCGGATGATCACTTCGTATTCTTATACAAATCAGGCTTCAGTGATCCCGGAGCCTCCCACTCCCATCAGGTATTAGGACGTCCGCCTCATGGAAATGGAAGTACGTCATAATTGTCTGTTTCACCGGGATAGAATAAGTCAGCTCTAGCCGACGCGCCACTACTGCTTTGATATTGTCAAGTGTGGCCCCTTGGGCCAGAGTTCAGATGGTATCAGCTCGACAACCTTCATCATTATGGTCTCAGCAGTACCGGAGTTCCCCGATGCAATAACCACTGCCGCACAAGCTGGTACCAGCCTCCCTTCAAGGTCTGGTAACACTAGAGAAACCTCCCCCATGGAAGATACCTCCATAAGTGGAGAATAAGATAAAGAGGATGCCCCCTTCCTTTGAGGAAGGCATCTCTGCCACGATCGATGAGTTGGTACAGGTGAATCTTAGAAGAAAGGCAGACCTGAGACCCACATTGATCAGTGTTGCTATGTCCCCTGAGGAGAAGCAGTAGTATGTAGGATTCCATAAAAAGAACTGTGATGTATTCTCTTGGAGTTACAATGAGATGTTGGGACTAGATCCTTAGGTAGCTATCCACCGCCTTGGTCTTTCGGAAAATCATCGCGGATTCAAAAAACCTCCCAGAAAGATGCACACTTCTCACGGTGCCATGGTCGAGGCCAAAGTTGAAAAGCTCGTCAGGGAAAACTTCTTTTAAAGAGTTCTAGTACCCCATGTGGCTAGCCAGCATCGTACCAGTTAGGAAGAAGAATGGACAGATCAGAGTCTGTATCGACTTCCAAGATCTCAATTGCCATTTTCCGAATGATGAATTTCCCCTTCCAGTGACAGAACTGTTGATCGGTGTTATGTTAGGGTTTCAAGTCCTCTCCTTCATGGATGGGTACTCATGATATAATCAGATCCATATGGCCCCCGAGTATGAGGATTCCACACCTTTCAAGGATCCCAAAGGTACTTTCTGTTACCAGGTTATGCCCTTCGGCCTGAAGAATGCAGGTTCCACCTTTTAGCGGGCCATGCATCGCATATTCAAGCCAATCCTCAGGACATTGGTCGAGTTCTATGTGGATGATCTGGTGGTCAAATCTCACAAGCTCCAGGACCATCTCAATGATCTTGAGATAGTGTTCAGCTTCCTCTATTCCCACCGCTTGAGGATGAACCCATTGAAGTGTTCTTTTGGAGTCACCATCAGGATGTTTCTTGGATTTGTTTCAGGTACAGGGGCATCGAGATCGACCCGGAGAAGATCAAGGCCATCATCCAGATGCCTCCCCCGAGTAATATTCAGGAGCTCCAAGGTCTCCAAGACCACATAGCCTACATACTCCGATTCATCGCGAATCTGGATGGCAAGTGTAAGCCCTTCTCTCGGCTCATGAAGAAGGCCACCTATTATGAGTGGGATGAGGAGTGCCAGACCACCTTTGAGGAAATAACACAATATTTGATCCAGCCACCGGTCTTGATTCCACCTGTCTCAGGAAAGTCGTTAGTCCTCTATGTCACCGCCCTGGAACGGTCCTTTGGTTCCCTTCTCACCTAGAAGAACAATGAGGGGACAGAGAAATGCCTCCACTACCTCAGCCGTATGCTCCTCGATACAGAGTCCAGATACTCCCATATCGAGAAGAGCTTCCATGAACACATGTTTTCCATACAGAAATTGTGATATTACCTGCAGCACCATGAGGTACATCTGCTGTCTCGAGAAGACCCATTGAAATACATCCTAAGATATCCCATGTTGAATGGCCGACTAGCACGGTGGGCGGTAATCCTCCAGCAGTTCAACATAAGGTTAGTGCCTTCGAAGGCTATCAAAGGGTAGGTGTTGGCTGATTTCTTTGCTTCCTATCCAACCTCTGCGGAGCAGTACCTGGACTTGGATTTTCCCAATGAATAAATCCTCTCAGTCGATTAGTCCATTCTATGTTGGAAAATGCACTTTGATGGTGCATCCCAGAGCCCCATATGTATGAGGATCAATGATCTTCAACTCAACAGAGTAGGCCTGGGTATCATTTTTATTACCCTAGCGCAAGACATTCTTCCATATTCATTCCTATTGTTATAGGGCTTCACCAACAATGAGGCGGAGTGTCATGCCCTCATTACTGGTCTCGAGCTAGCCCTTGAGATCAGCGTGCCCCATTTTCATGTGAGAGGGGATTTCGAGCTAGTTATTAAGCAGTTCAATGGAGACTATGTTTTCAGGAAGCTAGAGCTTGTGCCATTGTTGGAGAGCACCCTCCTACTGATAGCCTAGTTCCCTTCTCGTCTAGAGGTTACCCATGTACCTCCGTCACAGAATGGTTGAGAATATGCTTTGCTAGATTAGCTGCATCACTTAAAGATCCTGAAGAGGATGATCTGATCATCCATGTGGCACATCAGAAATTCATAGCTCCTGTTACCCCAGATGGTGATGATGGCCCATAGGTAAGACACCTTACCATCACTGCCTCTACGTTAGGACCCCTGGGTCATCCGGATGTAGTGATCAAATTTATTGATGATTGGAGGACTCCCTTGGTTGAATACCTCCAACACTGTAATCTACCATCATACCAAGATGAGCACAAGCGAATTCGATGCCTCGCGCTACAGTTTACCCTCCAGAGTGGTCCTAGTCTTGAGCAGACCCTCTATAAGCACGGATTTGATGGTGTTATCTTCTGTTGCATTCAGGGGGTTGATATTCCATAGGAAATGCAAGAGGTTCATGTCGGTTCCTATGGTTCCCATCAGGTTTTTCCAAAACTATCTCACCAAATCCAGATATTAGGGTATTTTTGGCCCTCCATGATCCACGACTACATCGAGTTCCCCAAGAGGTGCCATGTGTACCAAGTTCATGCCAACATTGTGCATAGGCCACCAGATCCTCTCCACACTACCATGTACTCTTGGCCCTTTGCAGTCTGGGGATTAGATGTCGTAGGACCATACCCACTGGTAACGACTCTCCAATGCTGATTCATTATGACCGCTATAGATTTCCTTTCCAAGTGGGCAGAGGCAATTACGCTCAAAGAAGTCAAGGCCCATTCTATCGTTGACTTCGTGAGTTCCAATATCATCCATCAGTTCAGGGTTCCTAATGCTATCCTCACCGAAAATGGCACCAACTTTTGAGTAGTTGAGTTGAAAAAGTTGTACACCGGGTACAACATCCACACTAACCATACCTCCTACTATCACGCGCAGGAAAATGGATAGATTGAGGAATTAAATAAAACCCTCTCTAACATCCTACAAAAAATGGTTGGTCAGAACAAGAATATTTGTCCAGATAAGCTCCCCAATGCCCTCTGGGCTTATTGGATGATGACTCATAATTCCACCTAGGTGACCCCATATTCCCTGGTGTACGGAGCTGAGGCCGTCCTGCCCATCGAGATTCAGTTTCTCTCATTTCGCACAATGGTCTATGACCAGAAAGCACCAGATAGAGTAGTTGAAATCCATCTAGATGAATTGGAAGCACTTGACAAGAATAGGCTTCGATCCTTGCACAATCTAGAAAGGCATCAGAGCATGATGGCTTGAACCTTCAACAAGAAGTTTCACCTCCACTCTTTCCTAAAAGGCGACTTGGTACTGGACCTTAGGGCCCCAATGATCCCTAATAGGAAACCACCCCAGTTGGATCCCATATGGGAAGGACCTTTCATTGTTCATAAGTTTTATCCCAATAGAGAATACTATCTGGTGACCATGGATGGAGAGCGTATAACTCCTCCCACTAATGCCAAGTTCCTCAAGCAATACTTTGCCTTAGCTCCACGGTCCCGCACGACCTTAACCTGCTAGTCCTACATGACCCTAAACTACATGATCATCTAGCATGACGTTAAACTGTATGTCGTCCTGTATAACATTAAACTGTATGTCGTCCCACATGACGTTAAACTGCTTGTCCCGCATGGCGTTAAACTATATGTCGTCTCGCATGATGTTAAACTGTATGTCATCCCGCAGGACGTTAAACTGTATGTCATCCCGCATGACATTAAATTGAACATTCAAGAACAATGTGTGGCTTGATTCCCATCCATATGGGATATGTAAGACCACCTAAACATTTAGATGTCGGGTCCAGCCCCATAACTTAGATATCTCCCAGTCACTTAGGCCCCTTGGTATGTTTCTTTCCATGAGAAGGATGTGTAGGTGTGATACAGGGTTATGCCCTCCTTCACGTTGGGTTTTTGGAACCATGCCCCCCTCTTCTCCTGGGAATCTGCCGTCTCTTGGCCACTCTCAAGATGAGACCATTGACCCTTTGTAGTGGTTAGCCGATGTGTCTAAGAGTACTCTGGTCTAGGACCTGGAGTGTCAGATTCAATTGGGGAAAGTTTCCATCCACTTTTCAAGCTTCATTTTCCCCTTCATTTGGGCCCCCATAATCTTTCACACCCAAAGGGACCCCCAGAATGGCACGGATTCTAGGACTAATGTATCTACTACCATTATGAACCAATGCCCCCCAAGGGTTTTAGACAAAAAATTGATACAAATCCTACGTTGCGAACATGGTCAGCGGTCGATACTCATTTGTTTGTCTCCATTTCAGGCTAACATGAGAGGATGTTGTGTTGCAAACATGGTCAGCAATAATCCTTCATCATCATGCCAGCCCCTTCAGACCTTGAATGTTGGTTACATGATTCACATTACGTTCCAAACTTTCATGTTCGAGTGGAATCTTGACACTCTTGGAACTATCAATTAGTGCACCTCTGCATGTCAGACTGACAAATATACGATAGGACATCCTTCGGGGCCCCCACGATCTGAGCGCTAAGAACATAATTGGGGTATTATCTAAGGGATAAGTGCGGTTTGATCCTCATCCTCATGGTATACGTGGGATCATCGGAACATTTCATTTCTGGGTCCAACTCAACTGGAGGCTAGCTTCTCCTTCCCCTTGACCTCTGACCCTCATTGGCCTCTTGGCCCGTGGCTCCTCTCCCAAAATTGGGCACGGTGATGATGTGGACCTCGTCCTCATTAAAAATGGGTATGCTTTATCGTGTTGTGTGCATTCCTTCATGTTCAAGCCATATGACTTTAAACTGTGTTTTTGGGTCCAATCACATGACCCTAAACTGTGATAGTATCGTCCTGGCCGCACGATGAAAAGCAGCACTGCATTGTGATGACCTCATCATAGGGTAAATCATGTTGGGTATCAGTCATTCACCATACCATTTGTCAACGCCTTTATATAGCTTGATTCTTTTGGGGATGCCGAGAATTTCTAACCCAATCCTGTCGCTTCACAAAAAAAACACATTCACTTTAAAGGAAAAACAAGATACATCAAATACCGATTCTTTTGGTGTGAGGGCCAGACCCACACACACATTTCATCTTTTTCACTGGTACCTTACAATGCACCATCTATAACTATGTGTGTCTTGATTCTAATTCTCATATACGTAAGAATTACCAGGAACTTCCCCATGAGCCCAGCCTAACTTTCGTGTTTGGTCCCCTGACCTAAACACTTCCCTAAGGAATACATGGTAATTTGGACTTGTGTCCCCATTCATGTCGGGTGTCATAATCACCTTACCGTGTGTCCCCTTCATTCCTTACTGATCCCTAGTTCAAGTTCTAAGAAATTAAACTAATACCCTTTCTAAAACTATGTGTGGCTTGATTTCCATCTTTATGGGATATGTAGGAATGCTCATACATTTCGTCTTCGGTCTAGCCATGGGAAACACAAATCCCATCCTTTCCCCCACCGTCAGCCCCTTGGCCTGACCCTTCGAAGAGTTGTGTAACCGTAGCATTTTCCCTAAACAAGTTCGGGATGCCCCATAATGACATTGGGAAGAAACAGTTCCATCACTAGAGAGGTCCTATCTAAAAGTATAGACGATCCATGATCGCATTAATGTGACCTCCTAATGTGCTTCCACCATGGTGGTGTAATTTTAGGAGTATTGGATTCTGTTCAAACAAACCACCACTCCACTTTAAATGCTTTTCGTGACCCTTTTTTCGGACCCTCATCCCCTTTCATGTCTGAAGGGACCCCATAAAAGTACGAATGCTTGACCTATGGTCCGCTTACTGTCCTAGGCCAACGTTATAGAGGACCGATGGACGATATTTGAGTTAGGTATTGTGTTGCGAACATGGTAAGTGGTTGACCCTCATTTGTTGTCCCCATTTTAGGATAATGCAATTGGGATGTTGTGTTTCGAACATGGTCAATAGTTGTCATTTATTTCCATGCCCCTCCCATAGTGTTCCGAATTTGTGTAACGTGACTCACATTTTTCATTCCCCTATGTTCGGACTGATTACAATGACCCTGGCATTGCCTCACTCATGCGCTAGAGCACATTGATAAGATGATACATCGATCAGTCTAAGGTCCTCCTCCTTTGATCGGGCCTCCCTCTTCTCCTTGGAAATCCGGATTCAAATTTCGAATGCCCGAAGCTTGGTTGATTCTCCCACAATAAAATGAAGTGATAGTACAGTAATCCCTTGTTTCTCACATCGGGTACGACCCACGTGAGCTTAGGAATGGATTACTATTTATTTTAGGATTATGTTTGAGCACGTTAAACCAAAGTGGCAAGTAAATAAATTATTCCATACATATAGTTCAGAAACAAGAAGCTATAAGGCAGAATTAGTTTATGGGTTCAGCCAAAACAGGGCCCTTAGGGGTCATCTTCTTGGATGGATCTCTCCAATTTCACCACCTTTTGGCTGGTGGCCTCTAGGCCTGGCTCCCGCCCTCTGAGGACTCTCTCTTCATCAGCGGCCACAGAGCGCAGTTCGTTGACTCTAGCATGTGACCGCGCCTACTCAGTTTGGACATTAGTTATCTGGTGACTCACTTCCACGAGTTGTTCTTGGGAATCTTCAAGTTGTGCCCTCAACTACTCGAAGATCTCATAACAGCTTGCGATGAATATCTCATGTTCTTTCTCTTGTTCCTCGAGGCATCGGACCTCCTGCTCCACCATCAAAAATTCTTGGGTACTCCACGACTCCACCCAACACTGGGTGATGTCGGAGCACCGGCTACTCTCGCGCACCTTCTCAGCCATGTAATCACAGACCATCATGTGAAGGCGTTGAGCATCTTCCCCACCAGCACACAGGAAACTCAGCTAGTTGTGGAGTGATCCCATCCCCTTCAGCCATTCCATCTGAGGATAATTGAGAAAACTTCGAATGCAATTTCACCCCTTGTGTCATGTCATCCTTCTCTCCCCGTCTGCTTCTGAGTTTGAATCATTGATTTCCTCGGGGTCAGTGGGCTGATAGATAGGAAAGATATCCAATAGGCTTCCAGCAGGATCTTCCTCGGAGATTCTTTCCAAGGGAATAGGCTCCTCAGCGTCTGAGTAACCTTCCTCTCTTTCCTCAACCTTGGTGCCGCCTTCGTCGACTACCGGCCATGCCCCGACGGTAGCGCCACTGGTGTCTTCCATTCCCTGCTCCCCAATTTTTAGGGCCGACTCGGTTTGGGAGGGATGTTCTGGATGGGGCGGTATGTTTTCCAATGACTCGATCGCAGATGGTCTAGGCTCAACAACCTAACGAGCATCCAATGTCGTGATCACTATACAAACAACAAGTGCCCTAATCAATTGAGTCCTCCGACGGTAAGTATCTGTATCGAAGAAAGGAACTTACAGGAACCCCAGGCACCATCCTCAAGTGTTTTGGCCGCTACAGGAGCTGTCTTAGCGGGGGATCCCTCAGTGCTTGTCAGCTCGATAATAGGCATCAGTGCCCCATCTTGTTCCATTGTTGCTTCCCCCCATACTTCGACTAGTGACGCCTGATCAACACCAATATTCTCCTAAGAAAGATAAAGAGGTTTGGATAAGGATTTCAAAGGAAATTAGAGAAAAGGAGTAGGGTAGATACGGGTTGAAGCATACCTTGAGTAGCTCAGTCACATCCATATCGGGGCCGATGATCTCACCTCTCTCCTGGAGACTCCCTTGGTGGGACTCCCCCTGTGACCCCTCACCTTCGGCCTCCTCTTCTCCTTCACCTTCTCCTTCTTCCTCCTCTTCTTCTTTCTCACCGCCCTCCGACTCATCATTGCTGTCATCATCCCCTGGGGGAATCGTTTCAAGATCATGCTCCTAGATGAATATCACTTTCACCAAGAGAGGTGGCTCAACATGCTGACCCCGTTGACATACGTACATGTCCATGGCTGTCAGATACGCATGTTGTCAATGGAAGTTCACTCTGTTGACAACCAGAACAAACCTAACTTTTGGCAGTTGGATTCCATCTTGCACTATCTTCTGCCCGAGGGTTTCAATGCTCACTGACTGCCACAGGGTTAGCAAAGTCGACCATAGCGCATGGAAAATGGTATCTTGAGAAGGTTAAAGAAGATAACTTATTTGATTTCTAGGAAGTTATCTGGCTACTCTGTGGTAGCCTCCTCTTCTAGGTGATGAGGGCATGGCCACGCCTTACGACACCCCCGCTGCTGAGGTCCTGACTTGTGCAGGCCCCGTTGTTTGATGCGCTTCTAATCTTCCCCCACTATTGGCACTATTCCTGCTCTCTCGCCGCCCAGGTTCCCCACTTGTGACCTTGAGTTTCCAAACTCGCTTCTGCAAGATCCCATCAGAGTATGCTATGTCCCAATGTTTGGCTTACTCAGTTGATAGACTAGCGTTAACTCCGGTGGGAGGAAAGGTGATGAAATCACCGGAGCCATAGGTTGTGAACATCAGCCACAGTTGACGGAGAACACATGGATTCCTTTCTTCCTAGATGTCCATGTATACTTTTTTCGTCATTCTATGGAGGCACCCAAACTGCCTAGCGAACCTAGACAGCAAATAAGGCTCGTAGAAAATTATCAAATCAATCAGGGCCACAAGCACCCCGCCTCTGATGCTCTGTAAGTACTCCTTCTGCTCCAATGAGCCTTTCTCGATGTCTACCATCTGGCCAGTTGGGATGGGGAATGGGCTGAAGGAGAAGTTGGCATGATTACCAATTCTATCCTTACTCCCTCTTAATTGAGTATTAACGGCATGACCTCAGCAATGTTCAGCAGGGAGGGTCACATTCCTTTGCCTGGAAGATAGATGGCATTCAGGATGGTGTATCTGTTGCAATGAGCCGCAACCCAACCATGGAGAATATAGAAGGGGTCACAAACTCTCCTAGGTGATCCCCCTCTCAAGATGAAACCCAAAACGACATACAGAAGAGCTAGCACAGGGACCCCCAGATTGAATCTTTTGTTGGCATCCATGATGCCAGCCATCACTAGGGTTGCTAGATGGACTCCCATCCTTACGTCCCTCAACGGCAGGAGCCACTCGCTCCGGAATGTAGCAAGAAATATGGTGTACCAAACATTAGGTTCCCAACTCTCATTTATGTTGTAGCCCCATGACGGGTAGTGCCCCACCTCCAAGACCATCTAGTATGATCCACTATTTCTCCTCTGTGCCATGGTCGGAAACCGCCTTCCCCACCCCGGCATCAAGACCTCAGGATCCCTCTCCAAGAACAGTCTGAACTGGTACTTGTTGGTGATGTCCTTCAGGAATTCCTTGACCCCCAGCTTCTCCTTGGCCAGCTCCAGCAGGTGCCATGTCAGTATGGGGATTCTTGATTTGTCTCCCTAGTGCTCATCAGTTGAAGGAATTCATCCTATTGGTGGCCCTCCAACGGGATACCCCCAATGTCGTGAATGTCCGAGAGACTGATTCCGACTTCCCCATGATATAGATGGAATGTGTTGGTATCAGGGGACCACCGGGTGAACAACTCTGGCCTAAGCTCTTACTGGCGGTAGAAGTGGAATCATGATGTCCATGCCGCCTCAAATAAACCAATATGTCGCAGCTCGACCCCAAATTGGTCACATGTATGGTGAACCCAAAATGCCCAGGCTCGTTCATTGGTGAAGTTGCCTCCAGATCGCAGTTCCCAGTCCTGTAGCGAGTCCTTAGTCTCGTCAGTGACGCTCTAACGAAAGGTGTTCGTGTAGAGGGTCGGGGAACTCTCCACGACAGGGTCACCCCCAGCAATGGTCCTCTTCTTGGGATTCCAGACATATACGACCATGTGTCTAGTTTCTCTAGAAGGATGACCATTGTTGGTGATATTGTACCAAGGAAGGTCATCTTCACGGGTCACGCATGACCGTGGTGTATCTACCTCAAATCCCGACAGAGGTACCTCCTCCAGAATTTCGAAGTCCCACAGTGGAAGATTGTTGGACAAATAATACACCTTTTGGGTGGGGGTTAGCATATTTAAGAGGGTATGGTTGTTGGAGACAATCCTTTTGGTGCCATAAACCCTTGGGTTTGCAACCATTTCAGCCCTTCGAGTAGTGGTTTATCCCTTACCAGCCCGGTTTGCGTCCATCTTCATCAAACAAGTGTTTTGGTGGTTGGCGCGAAATATGGGAGAGTGGCGCATAAAATCAGAAGGTGTCATGAAATTTCAGACTACGGTATGAAAAAACACTAGGTTTGTACATGAAACGTCACTTGGTCTTGGTGGAATTGCACGCAGCCGGAATAGTTTTTCGCGTGGGATCGGAAAAATTTCTGCGCACGAGAGTGTGGAGCTTGTCAGGTGAGAGAATTCGTACGGATCTTGGGACTCACGACTGCCTTTATAGGAAAACCCTGGTTTCAACTCCCATGGGAAAAGAATATTCCGCGCCTTCTAAAGTTTTTCACGCCGCTTCAAATTTTTGCACGCATGAACCCCACGGAGCCCTGCATTTCATTATTTCTCTCAGAATCCGACCATTGCGACCCGTCGCTGATCCAATTCTGAGGGGGCATTTGTAGATGCCAAAAAGTGATCAAGTACTGAAGAATGGTTCGAAACGACAAAGCGAATTCATATTCGGATCCGAGGACCCCGTCTGGGGGATTTGGAGGGGCCACACGAAATAAATTCATAGGAACGTGAAAAATTTATGCCCTACATGGAATGTTCCAGGATTCATGAAAGGTCGTGCAATTATTTTGTGACAACTTGGTTTCTATGCCTCCGGACGCCTATAAATAGAAGGCGACCCCCTTCCAATTCGGGGCTGATGAATCTGAACCAGCTCTTGTGCATGAAATTCGTCTTCCGCGCACGAAAATATGGCATTCAGGTACAGTTCTTTTCACAACAATTCACCCAGAGGTATGCCTTCGCACGAGATCCCCATGGGTTAGACTGAATTCCAATCCCTTCAGGGTTTTCCCCTTGCACACAATCCCTTCCACTTGCGTGCAGGCCGTCCAATCGCAGCAACCCCTTCCATTGCACGCACCCCTGCCAATTTCGCGCAATCCCTTAAACTGTGTGCATCCCTATCATTGCACGCAGTCTCTCCCACTTGCGTGCATTTCCACCCCTTGCGCGCAATCCCTTTAACAGGCGTGCATTTCTGCACCTTGTGTGCAATCCTTATAGTTAATCACAAAACCTCATCTCCAATTCTGAAAAATCATCACTGATTTTTTGCCACACTGGTGTTTTTTGTGCGGTTCTACTTATTTCACGCAAACCTCAAAGTTTGCACGCAATCGCCCCCGAGACCTCTCACCTCGGTGCTCCCTGGGTTCCCCCTTGTGCGAGCACCCGATGCTCTTCTTATGGATGCCATTCGCGGGTGTCTCTCACGCCCTGGGCATCTACATCATGCGTCGTTTTCCTATGTGACCTTCTAGGCTCGTACAAAGTAACTTCAAAGTCCCCTGGACGACACCACTCGTTGCGTTGCTTTGCTCATGCTTCTTCACATAGGCACGCTAATGGCTATTGCTTCTTTGCATAGCCATACTAACGTAGACCCCTTGATGGTTCACCCTAACACACCCCCTCGCTATGGCGTTGTCGATGCCTTATCTCCCACATGGAGCATAGGGTACCAGTTATGTAAGTCCTAAGGGTGTGGAGAAAATCCACCTCGTCCGAGCTGCTGGAAGTTAAACTACCAAGAACCATCGTCCTCAGCACATGATGTTAAACTGTGACCTGCCTCATGCGTTGCCGGCAGAACCCCCCCCCCCCCCCCCCGCCTTGGACATTCTCTATGCCCACTCGTCTCTATGGGGATGGGATCACCCCTCACAAGGGATGATATCCTCTTTATCAGAGTGGCGTTTTTCCATGGGGATAGGGCATCCACCTTGGTGTAAGGCCCTAGTTTTATTTCAAGGAGGCAGCATCCCTACTCCTCCTTTCATCTTCAGTCCTCAAGGCCAGTGGAGGGAATGATAGGGAACGAGGATCTTTCTTTCTTCGGTACCAAATCCATCTCCCACTATGCTTTGTCTCCCTCCGGCCTCCATCCTGGAGTAAGTCCCAACTTCTTGGGCCTCCCCACGTGTAAGCCCATATTCACTCCCCGCGAACGCATCTTTCGCGATGTGATCATCAGGTTTCTGCTGTTTCATGTTTCTCACACTGAGCATGACTCACGTGAGCTTATAGCTAGCACCAACCATGACTAACACCTTGGGTTGCATCAGAGTGTAAGCTCTAATCCATCCCGAACTACAGGGACTTTGATCCATGTCAATCCATGGTACGTAGGAAGCCTCCACGAGGTTCAAGCCCCAACACCTTGGGCCGCCTCAGAGTGTAAGCCCAAATCCATCCTGAACTACGGGGACTTTGATCCATGTTAAGGCATTGTACGTAGGAAGCCTCCAGGAGGTTCATGCCCAAACACCTTGGGCCACCTTAGAGTGCAAGCCCCAATCCATCTCAAACTATGGAGAATTTGATCCATGTCACGACATGGTACGCAGGAAGCCTCCACGATGTTCAAGCCCCAACACCTTGGGCCGCCTCAGAGTGTAATCCCTGATCCATCCCGAACTACGAGGACTTTGATCCATGTCACGGAATGGTATGTAGGAATCCTCCACGAGGTTCAAGCCCACCACACGGTCATTCTGACCCCTTCACGTCAGTTCCCCCCATCCCGCATGATGTTAAACTGTATTTTCCATTTTAACTACGTGGTCTTTGATTCCCTACCACAGGGATACGTAAGAAGCCTCCACGAGGTTCAATCCCATCACTCATGTCTCATCCGGACCTGTCCCTTGAGCCTATGTGTCTCGAGAAGCTAATTCCCTAACTCGAAGGTTCTGCTTCCTCTAGGTCCCATCCATGCATCCATTCTCATAGGTTGCCTCCTCAGGTGTACCATTTTTTTACCGAACTATGCGGACTTTGATTCCCCACCACGGGGATACGTAGGAAGTCTCTTCGAGGAACAATCCCAAAGCCATCGTCCACCATGATTCCTACCTGGGCCACCATATCCAAGTGGGATAATGCCAACCCGCTCCCCATTCCATCAAATAGTATTCAGTAAGCCTCTCATGTGTTGGCCCCAATATCAGTGTTCCCTCCAGGGGGTTTCTCAATATGATCCACTCTAATCAGTGTTCTGATCAGTCTAGTCTGTTTCTACTTGATGTTAAACTCGCGACATACCCTTTGTTAAACATAAGAAGCTGAGGAAACCCTCAGATACATGCCCATGGAATACAATTCCCTGCGTTCTATGTGGGATGACTTGGGCTTCCGCGCCCTCGAGAAGTCCTATAATAAGGGACAGAAGATGGAAATTCCAATCCCCCAGTGTCAAGACACGCTAGTGGTGCCTAACGTGAATACTCTCCTAACCGAAGGTTACTGCCCTGACCGGACCTCTTGGAATGTCCTGAAAGAAGCATTGTAATTAATTGGTGTCCATGAAGATATGGCACGAGGAAGAGTTTCACGAACAATGTCTTAAATATACGAGGGAGACCCAAAGTAGGTGATGAGTTCTAAAGAGGAATCCACTGAAGGAATAACCAAAATCCAATCATCCTATTTTGATCAAGGAGAAGAAAACCCTGAATAAGGAGCAGATGATGCCCACCTTTGGAATGTGGGAATGTGGGGTAACAACTGTTTTTCCTCTGCATGACGGATGCGTGCACCCCGGCGAAAGTGTCGGAAATAGGGAGGTTAAAACTGATTATTTGTAAATTTATAATGTTATTTCAGGTCAAGGCCCCATTCCATGGTCTATTGGGTACTCCATTCGAAGGTTCAAGTGGGTTATGTACTCTCAGATGTCTATTCTACATACATGGGGTAAGGGTAATGTTGTTGCAGAATTCTTTGCTTCTAAAGTGACTTTGGAGGATAGGATTGTATTTTATTTAGTCTTGGTTCCTTTCCCCTGAGGGTTTTCATTTCATTTGGGAGGACGCTTTTGGGTTTCACTATTTTAGGCCCCCTAAACTGTTTATGTATATACTTTTGAGCCTTTTTTCTTTTAATAAAATAAAAAATGTTTTGGATGGTATTTAAATATGTATAAAGGAACCTTTATGTAACCCTTTACTTTTTCATGATTTTTTCAATGATGAAATTATTAAATTTTTATTAAATTTTTGTTCCATTCCATGATTTATTATATGATGATATGATTAATGTTTTATGATCCTATAGAACACACATGTATGGTTTTCATTATGTACTATGAGGGATCTGAATTATATATCACTTCAATGAAATGGGTAAATATATATTTATAATTTTATAATATGAATTGAAATGGGGAGTAAACCATGTTTAATAAAGGAATATATGTTATATGATAGTTTAGGGTGTGAACCATAACTAAGTAAATGTTGTAATTTTGAGGGAAACCAATCCAATACTATACTATTAATAGTTAGTATTGATTAAGGATGTGATTTTCTATACTTATGTATACATAAAAAAATTATGAATTATGATTAAATATGTTCTTATTGGTAATTTTTCATTATTTATGATTCAAGAAACTTATTTCTTATATATATTTTTTAAGAAAATACCTAATAACAAGATTTTGATTAAATAACCTTGACATCTTAGGTATGATTATATTTTGTTATAATTAGGTTCCCATAACCTTATGCTTATCTTATTTACACTAATGATCATTAACTCATATATCTTATTTTTACCCTAAATAAGAATTTGAGATCATCCTTTCCTATATTCTTTTTTTAATGATATGAATAACGTTTTTAGGTATGGTGTGTCTAAGAATTTTTCTATGTGGGATGAAAATTTTGGGAGTGTTCGTGTTCTTTCATGAAATAATATGATTATGTGTATTATCTCAAAAAAAAGTAAAATATTATGGTTATAGGGTGTGTATTATTGTTAAATTTATTGAATACTAATCTACATTTTTTTAATACCAATGTATGAAATTATTTCATCACATCAGTCAATATTATAGTACGGTTAGTTTTTTTCTTATTATGATTAGATAAAATTGTTGAAAACCATGTGCACTAGTATTATATAGGATAACATCTTGATGGTTTGATAATATATATATATATATATATATATATATATATATTAATTGATTTTATGAGAAAACTAATCCCTTTATAGATACTAGAAAGTATATACTGTTTCAACATAGATGTATTTAGGGTAACAACATTGAAAGATGAATATTTTTTATTAACTCAGTCATCATGGATTCATGATTAGTGGGATCATGAAAATACATTGAACTAAACATTCTTGGAAGATATTATTGGGTCAATATAAATTTTCCTTATAAACCATTATGATATTTTTAATTGATTATGATGATTAATAACCAAGGTTAAACCTATGGTGTCATATATTGAAAAGAATGTGTCATGTTTTAGACATCCAATGAATGATTTTTTATGATTGAAGGATTACTAACTATGATTATCATTTTTTACGAAATGTTTATTTGGGTTTAGAAAACATCTATAATGTGGAGGAAAGATGTGTAAATTGAAAGTGATAGAGAACTAAATAATTATACTAATTAGAAAAAAAATAAATGAGAGATGGGGTGGGAATTATTATGGTTATGCTCACCAAACTCTATTATTTTATGAATGGTCAAATAAATCATATTGAATATACAAATATCAATAAGAAGGACAACTTTGCTATTTAGTATTTTATAGAAATTCCCAATTTCTATAAGTGGTTCCACAAATCTACTCTTGGTAAAAAATGGATAAATGTTATAGAAAATATATTCTATGTTCACTATTTCTAAGACCCCAACATAATTATTTTTTTGGTGTATCATTTTGAAGGAGATTTAGATCAATGGTAGACACTTATCATGAATATGAGTCAAGATGGGTAAATTGATTCCATGATCTGGGAAGAGTTAAATAAAATATTTTCTAATAAGTGTTGTCCTATCATGATTTACTATACAATATAGAATTACTTTCTAGAAATAATGTTGAATTATTATTAATCCATTAGTATCTTTGAGGTAAATTTTAAAATACATGAAAGTCGTGATTTGGGATTTATCATTAACCTTAAAAGAAAAACTGATCTATTATTTAGTGTTTTGATAATAAATCCATGAAAGTAATTAGATATGAGTGACTTTGATCGATATGAAGATATCTTTTGAATTTATCGCAAGAAGAAAATTCATATTGGAGACTCTAAGTGTTCACATTATTTGTAAAAAAAAGTGAAAGATAGAATTATGAGGAAATTCTAATAATGAATCTCTCGGAGGAAGGAAATTGTTTTTCTTTCATATCAGATGTTTGAAAAGAAGAATAGAGAAAATTTCATATGGGGTATGATAAATATTTTATGTGTGTAATATAAGTCCATAAAGCAAGGGAAATATGAAGTGATGTTAAGAGTCTAGTTAAATGAAGGAATGTTTAAAACATTCAATAAAATGTTCCAAACACATTTAAATTATATTATTTCAAAGAGAATGAACAGTTTCCAATTACTTCATAAACCTAAGGATTAATGAATTCAATTGATTTTTTGAAACATATGATTATAAGTTACAAATTTAATGTCGTTTTGATCACAACACTAAAGTGAGTAAATATAATTATCTAATGTTATAATTTCCATCCACTATAAATGCATAATATTTTATTGGATTTTGTTACTACCCAAACTATAATTTCTGAATAATTTTCTAAGAGAATCACATAAACACCTTTAAGATTATATGATTAACTATTAGTAATGACTTATAATGGTATGATGATCACTTCTCTAGACTATATCTCTGATCCAATAAAAGTTTGTTAGAATGTACATGTAACGATTCATACATAAACATTTCTGATTCTATTGATTTTAAACCAGAATACACATTATTAAATTCCTAGCAATAAATTCAGTTTAAATTTTAATATAATTATAATTAACACTTACAAAATAAATACATACATTGGAAGAGTAAAATTTTACCCACTCTCCATTTCTTCAATAAAACAAAATCCTTAAAAAATAATAGTTTCTCTTCATGATAAAATATTCAAAAAAAATTCCATGATCTCATCCATGTCTCTATTCTTCCATAAATCAAAAAAAAATTGAAAACATTTAATGAGCTCAAAATCACATTAAAGGATATAATGGAAAGGAAACTATTAGTCTACTGAAAATCTATAAAAACATTTTCATAAAAAATAAATTTTTATTCAGAAAAAAGAATCGTTTTTTTAATATAAATATGATAAATTTTATAAATCAATAAATTTTCATGAATACAAATTATAAATCATCTAAATTATATATTGGTAACTCGATTAATAATTTTTTATCTTACTCTTAAAAATGGAGTAACAAATATGGCCAACCTCCAACTATGGAGTACCCAATGCACTGGAAGTCATAATGTAACCACCCACCATTGGTTTCTCATGAAACAAACAATACATGGTTTATCATATACCCAAAAATAATTAATTTATCATATAACCATCAATAATTACATATAATTACCAATAAAAATAACATAAACATAAATCATGAAAGATTTCATCATAAAAACACACTTTACAGAAAATAAAATTTTTATTTTGAATACACCCATTTTTAAAATCCACACACATACAATGGAAAATATTTTCCTTATAAGTAACCATATAAACATTTAAATTATGTTTAAAAATATTATAGTTAAATTAAATCAGGAAATTTCATTCATGCAATATATTTGATAAAAACATTCTTATAGAAAAATGAACTTTAGAAGAGGATTTTTAAATAAAACTCCCTTAAAAATATAATATCATTTAATTGAGAATTAATTAAATGAATTTATTATATATAACCACTATAAATACAAATAATAAAAGATTAAATACAATATAATACATTCAAAAGTCATTCTACACATAATATTAGCATGACATAATCAAGAAGTAGATTTTAACACAAAGAATAAAAATTGGGTTACGAATTCCCTTACCTCAGGTTTGAATTCCTATAAACATGTTAAAAAGTTATGTATAATGAATTAAAACGACATTAACTCATTCCAAAACTATATTCATATTTATAACACCTTCTGTTATGATTTAATAGTATCTTATAAACCATTATTAAATTATATTTCCTTATTTTCATGGTTTCAGGTGAGTTTGTTTCATGCTTTCATGATCGGTTCACTTGTGTAAAATTATGGATGTTCTTGTAAAATGTGATTAAAAATCCAAAAGTGGAGAGTTATAATATTAATGAACCTACATAAGCATGAATGTTCTCATATATCATTTTAATTTCTTTTATGAGGATGATTCATTTGAAAAAAAATTAATGATAAAATTTAAGTTTAATTTGGAAACTTTTCTAAACACCACAAAGGTAGTAATTAAATATGAAAAAATATTATTCACCGAGATGATTAACCAGAAAAAATTTGGAAAATAGTTTTGTTTCTTTTGAATTATAGAACATAATAAAATAAATGGATATAATATATTACAATAAAAACATAAAATGTAGTATATAAATTATACATGAGTTATCATGCCTTAATGAATAAATAAGGTTAAGATAAAATGGAATAAGAAATAAAAATGAGATAGGTGGTTTAATAAAATGACCTCTTTAATATCCCCTCCTTGAAGGACCCCTTGAGAAACTTTCGATTAGGTATTTTAGTGAGAGAAAAAGCTCGTGAATGTGGATATATTCGGGAGTATAGGTTTTGGAATATTTTTAGGTGCTTTAATTTTTTTGATAATTAATGGGGTGGTGATGACTCGTATTTAAACTTAAGGGTGGTTTTAATTGATTAAATTGTTATTATTTTATATTTAAAGCAACCCACATTGAGGTGGAATTAATTACAAGAAAATATATTGAAAATTAATGTCTAAAATACAAGTTATTGTTTAGTGACACATCAAACATCCTTTCAAAGTTGTATTGTTTTGGTATTCTAAGCTTTTATATTTAAACTTTATCTTGTTTTATTATTTTACCTATACTACAGTAAATATTTTTTTACCACAGTAAAAATTTTATGCCTAAAAATTAAAATGGTCATAATAATATTTAAAACATATTATTCCAAACGTGGAATCCATTTTATCAAATTCAATTAATAGAATTGGAAAATTTATATTTAAAATTAATCACATAGACGTGATGATAAAACCGGTTCTTAAAATGTAAATTTTTAAAAGATTGAAATGTTTCTATATCTAATTTCAAAATGAAAATGATTTAAATGAAATAAATTGTATTAATATATGTATACTTTATCTTATTATACATTAAAACCAATTTAAAAGAAAATTTAACTAAATAAATATTTACTTGAAAATAATTTTTCATTTAAAATTAGCTATTTTTTACAATTCATTGAAAAATAAAACTTCTCATAAAAATAAATAAAAAATTAATATAAGATAATTTTGATATAATTATTTTCAAAATAAAGTTTATTTTTTAATAAATGTTGGAAAATTTTCAAAATTTAGTTTTAAAATAAGTGAACCATTAAAAGGTGGAAAAAATTTTGTTTAGAAAAAATACATCATTTTATTGTGAAAATATGATTCAATTTTATCTTATACCTATAAAATATATTATATGAATTTTAAAAAGTTTTTTGAATATATAATATATAAATTTCATTAATATTATTCACTAATAGTATGTAATAAAATTTATTAGGATTAAATGACTTTGGCGCATAAAAATTCTTCTTAAAAACACATCATTTATATTCAATTGGTTTTTTTCAGTTTCTAATTAATTGGTAACCAATGATTTAATTTGATAAACATGTGTAAAATATATTTTCATAATTTAGTTAACCTCATTCATTCTCTCCATTTTAATTTCAATGTGATAACAGTCATATAATAATATGTACTCAATTGTTTATAATTCATGTGGCATATTAGGCATAGTGTTTATTTTTAAAATTTTGGGGTGTTAAATTCTCCACCCCCACTTAATAAATTGTTTCCTCATAATTTTAATATGGGATAAAACAACTATGGGGTTTAATTTAGAAAATACCTTTTCCAAATCACACATAATAAAAAGGATCTCTAAATATTCCTTTTGAAAAGATAGAAAGGAACAGATGAAGGCTACCTAAGATTACACATACTAGGATTCGAATTTTAAAAAATGGATGTGAAAGATTAAATAAAATTCTAAATGAATGATAAATAGAGATATAAAACATGGTCATGAGAAATTTAACCCTAAAAAATCCTTAAATCTATAATGTATTAAAACTCCATTAATTCCTTTGTATGAAAACTAATCAAATAATTCTTTTTTAATCATTTTTATTGAGTTGGGGAAATATTTTACTATATATAAAAATAAAATTGGGAAATATAATTACTTGAAAGTTATAATTTAATCTTCATCTTGTATCCAAATGATTAGTATTCCAGATAAGTGTTTCATATCTGAAGAATCAGAAACAAATTCTAAAGATCAAAAAATCCAAAAAAGTATAATTATATATTCCTCCTATCTGTAGGAATTAACTAAAACATAAATATTTAGTAAAATATAATTTATTATCCATAAATAATAAACCATTATTTTATATTAAACAATGTTAATATACAAAATTCAACTATAATACCCAATGTTCCACATAGTTCAGTAAAAAATAATTATCCATAAAATTCCTCAACATAATGTAGACTAACATTTTAAATATAAATATCAAAAGGATTTCATCACCTAGTTTTTCACGATAAATTTGATATTTATCTTCAAATTATATTTATCTTTCTTAAAGTCTCATACCAAAAATGTTATTTCTCAAATATCATAGTCTCCAGGATATTCTAATTATCCATGAATCACCATCAATGCACAATAAAATCCTATATTCTCTAAAACCCAATAAAACCTTTATTACTAAAAAAATTCCATAACATTATTTTTACCTTAATAATATAGTTTTTCCAAAATAGTTAACATGTCCTGAAATATCATTGCTCTCATAATCACTAATTCAAATTCCAATCCCATGGTTATAAATATGATAAACCAACTATTCTCAAAATTAACATATCCTTTTAAACATCATATAGTTTAAATAAATAAAAACAATTTTCATATTAACCAAGACTTCACATAGGCCAATGTTAGGTGATGCACCATTGTCTCCCTTTGGTTGTGGGTGTTATCCCTACTATATTTCAAGATGCGATGGGTTTTCAACCATCTAGAGAGTTTTCAATTATATAAAAAATATGATGATATAATACTAAAATGTTATATAATTGTGAGATACAACCTAAAAATAATTTTAATATATTTTAACCTCAAAGGTTATCCCATACCTTTCATTTTTCATCCCAAAAACCAAGATACCATAATTTCCACAATCTTAGAGATCATAAAAACCAAAATTTCACCAATTAGTTTAAACATATGTTCAAAAAATTTAAATTAATTTTTCCTCAAATGACCATTTCATATAATGAAATTAAGGGGTACATTTACCTTAAATATTATCACACATTTAGCACAATTGAAAGGAATCAACTCAATATTAGATATAATTACAAATTTATTAAAACAAAACCTACTATATGAAAATTCTTAGGTCTTCCATGATTCTGATAGTATTTTTAAAATACCACTACATTGTAAATTTTAAAACTCAATACATAAATACATCAATCATTCAACTTCCTTCTTAAACCATTGACCATAATTTGTCATCTAATTCCTTGGTAAATAATTCTTACAATCACTGATATGAATTTTATCCTTATGATTCATCAACATAAACCCAAAATTTTATCCATGACATTAAAATTATGTCTACAAAATGAAAATATAATTCTTTCACAAATAAAATTTTCACATGATAAACTTATGGGTTACATTAAATTCAATCACAATAAAAGTTTCCCAAAGAAATACCATCATCAAAAGAGTATTAATACATTTAAAATTTAATTATCCTTAAATATATAATAACACTTGAATCCCTTATATATAGAAATATTTATTATTCAGCATTCATATTAATCCCATAATCATTAATTTAAAAATTATTACTCAATAATTCAATCTAATAAACAAATATATGAATCTTGTCATATAATTAAATTAATTCAAATCATGAGCCATGTAATAATTCGTACATTTCGTATTATAGTTTCCTCATCTAAAATTTTAATCAAATTATTTATTAATAAAATTTAATATATATTATTCTACTGATCCTATTTTAGGTCCTTCATTATAGTACATCAATGATAATAATGAACATACTCTCCACATTTAGAAAATTCAATTAGTAACTCGTGGTGAACTTCTCTCCTCTTAACGGAGTTAACTGGATGTTTCTTTTTTTCTTAGATGATTATTATTTATGACCTCATTTACCACATATAAAAAATATTCACATCCTTTTAATAAATTTTTATAGGTGCTTCTTTCTACTTTCTTGTTACCTAGGTAACTTAATATATTTAGTTTTATGATTTTTGTCACGTGAAATTCTATTGGGATTAATTTCTCCCATTGTTGATGCATTCATAAACTCACCAAGGTTCATGTGGTTAATCATTACTCTTGATTGAGGGTTTAAAATAACCATAAGTGTTCTCATTATACCTTATATTTAATTTTGATTTTTATTGATACAACCACCACATTTTCCTTCACATTCATTCTTAGATTGGTGCATGTTGGATCCATTCATTTACTAAAACAAAAAATTTTAGTGTGAGAATATTAATAAAACCATAATATACCATCTTATGAAGAGAATAAACATTAAGATATATTTATTCATGTTTTCTCAAACTTATTCAATTTTTCCAAAATAACATTTAATTTCCCTTCCATGCTAACAATTGTGGTTATATTTAACTTGTAACTTATTCTTGAGAAACATACCAACTTCTAATGTTATATTAATGGTTCCCTTATACCAACTATAACGACCTGACCTTAAACCATACTAATTCATGTTTTTTTGATCGAGAATCCCCATTATTAAATTCCCAAAAAATGGTTTATAATTTTTAATAATTAGAAATATCTCTTAAAAAATAAACCCATACATTAAAAGTGGACACTTATACTTGGAATCCTTTTCTTCTATAAAATAGAAAACATAAAATAAAAACATTGTTTATTTTCATGATCTAATCTTCAAAATTTCCCCTTTCATCTCAACCTTCTCTCTTTTCAATGTTATATCCTTTGAAACACATTTAAAAACATGGTTTGAGGGAAAAATCCTATTAAGGGACATACAAGAAAGAAACCCGTTAGTCGAGTGAAAATCCATAGAAACGTTTTCATATAACATGCATTTTTATTCAGAAAATGGAATTGTATTTTAAAAAAAATCAATATATTACCTTTTTAAAATAAATTTATTTTCATTAAAACTCATTATAAATAATAAGTAGGTAACCTACGATAACATTTTATATGTAACGACCCGAACTTTTCAATTATATTTGTTTCCTAATTTTGTGTGTTATTTTATTTTATACTCAACAAAACTCTATCCTTTAATTAATGAAGTGGGTATAATTAAAATGAGACCGTTGGGTTGCGACTGTTATATGACCGTTGGTCAATATAACCATTGGAAACTATAATCATAACATTGTGTTTTTATAAATATGATTATCTTTGTTAATTAAGATAGAATGAAGATTGAATAGACTCATCTAGTAGACTCAAGCCATATGAAGCCCATTTGTCAGAGCTTGGGAAGGAGGTAGCAACACTGGGCTTTGCTCCGGACCAATCCCATGCTGAACTTCAACATATGAAGCTTGAACGGAATCACCTAAGGGAGAAGTTAAATCTGATAGAAATCACCACTCGGGCGATGTTGTCTGAGCCACCCCAAGATTCTATCACCATAGAACACCTAACACTTAGGTCCTATGCTAGTGTAATAATGGGATATGTAATGAGACCTTATCTACTTTGTGTAATCCTTTTATATAAATAAATTTTTCATTTCTTCTTATGGAAATGTTTGTGAATTTGAAATATCCGTATAAATATAGGATGTGTATTATTGATGAATTTAGGAAAAAAGTTTATTTTAAAATATTTTTGTATTCATTAAATAATTAATAATGTGAAATTATTTTCCAAAAATGGTCTTCTACAGTTGATATCAGTGAGAAATTCAGAGTCTAATAAGATCAATTTGTGTTTTAGTGAATAGTAAAGTAGGAATAGTAACATTTCCATATGAATAGTAATGAATAGTAATTTGACAAAAAAATAGAAACTTCACCCATGAATGTATAAATACATTTTAGACATCTTAAAAGTGAAAAATGTCTATAGTTTATGTTTTGGTATTTTTGTATGCCATAAATACTTTATTTAAAATTTTATAATTAATTTAATAATTTAAAATGAAAATTTATTTTCATAAAATTTAGTCATAAATTGTTACTTTATTGTCTTATAGTTATACGATAATTTTATGGGACCTTGATTACTTTTTTATGGTGTTACAAAATATGTTATAGTTTTAAAGTTGTATTTTTGGAATAAATAATGATTTTATTTAAAAATTAAATTAAAAATATTTAGAAAATTATTTTCATAAAATGAACTTCATTTTTGAATTCAGAGAATAGATATTAGGTTTGGGTGAATTTTAGGGATTTTTCTGAAACAGTTGAATATTCGGTGAATAGTAAAAATGCAGTTTTGAGTTTCGGGTGTTTAGTGACATCATTAATGATGTAATAATGATGTAAGATTTCTGTTCAACTTATGAATAGTGATTAATACTATGAGTTGTCCCAAGTGGCGAATACCATGTAAAAATACCATATGCAAGCCCATGGTTTTTCAAATACCACCGATGAGGTGTCCCTTAGAAATTAATAATTTATTCACTCACTTTTCCTATAAATACCATGCCATTTTCCTCATTCATTTCATTCCAAAATCATCCTCCAAAAAATTTTGGTCTCCTTACCTCCCAACAAGTCTTCCCAAGGTTCCCTCAAGCCTCCCAAAGTCTTGACCTTCAAGCTTTCAATGTTACGCTTTAAGGTAAGGGATCCTTTCACCCTCCTCTTTTAAGTCATGAATTCCTTTATGTGTGTCTCCTAGTTTCAATTCCATTATGTTGAGGGTATGTTATTATATGTTCTAATTTCTGTCCATTTCATGTCTAATTGTTGAGAGACCCTTTCTGCTCTCATTAATTTGTTTTCTGAATTTTTATGTGACGCCGTTAGGCTGCCGAATTTTTTGTAAAAGGAATCGCATCTCCTCTTTCCTTTCATGTTTTCTTTTCTTGTGATATGTAATTCAAATATCCATACCATGTTCTTATCACCATTTTATTCTGTATTTATATTTTAATATGAGTTATTTATGAGTGGGTTACCCTTCTACCCTCTCTTTTTATTATTTTCTAAAACTATGATATATAGTCATTATGCTGCATAATTTTCATCTCAAAATATCTCGCTTTTTCTCAAGAAGATCTCTTGTATTATTTATGAGAATACCCAAATCTATTTTTATTTCCAGGTGTATTCATCAATACATATAATTAATCTATTTTATTTTTGAATTGACATACATATAACCTCCACTCTCTTTCCATGGGTTATAAATGACATAACGATCAAGTTTTTAAGAACTTTTAAAACGTCACGATTTTGAAATGAAACCCATTTCTTTTATTCTATATGGGTTATTTATGAAATGTTTGATTATGATCTATGTGGCTCACATGAAATTAAATACATATTAAGGGTTCTCCCTGATAGATATCCAATGCATTGGGAAAAGAATTAATCTCTAGAGATGACAAGTTTCAAGCTACCTTGGTGATTAACCTTGGTAATTTTTATGACACCTTGGGGATAAACCTTGGTGATATGTTCATTAATGTATAAAAGAAATGTTGTAGCCACATACTCAATTTATGATTCAAGTTATTTTTACTATTATGTTCCTATTCTTCCTTTTCTCACACCTTTATGACTTATCATTTTCTTATTAATATTGCTCAAGATCACATGTCAACTGTTTCACTTGTTTTCTTTACTGGGCCTTCTGCTCGCCCTTTTCTATGATGTATGTCTCCGGGATATGAGTTGAAGTAATTGTATAGAGGATGAACCTATGATAAATCCTTAAAAGTGGTTTAGAATAATTTTTCATGTTGTTTTCATGTATTATGTTCCTGATTTCCAAAACACTAGACTTTAAAGATCCTCTGTATGTAAAATGTAATGAAAAGTTATGTAATAAAATGGCAGGATGCCATAGTTGGTATCAAATGATAGTTTAGTTATTTATGGAAATAAGGCTATTAAATATTTAGGAAGAACCCTGTAGAAAAGTTTAAATATTGTAAAACTTCCTAGTATTTTGGTGAATATTGAGTAAGTGTTTTATCGAACAAATACATCCCTGTCTGGATAAGAGCAAGTAGAGGCGACTCTCGCAGAGATGTACATAGTGGTAAAACCCAAAAACACAGATTTGAGCTAGACTCTAACGAGAACTGGTGCACAACAATGGGCCTTACTGTACTCTTGGTTATGACACTCCCGAGGGATATGTTTGGTCAATCATAAGATTTTTATGAATCATTATGAAGGATTTATAGAGAAATGTAATTGTTTAAAAAAGTTTTAAGACATAAATCTTTTATAGTTAAAAGATTCGTAAATGAAATAAGTTTCACACTAAGGTTATTTTCTTTTATAAATGGCGGGAAATAGGAGGAATCGCGCAAATAGTGATTTCAATGGACCATGCGCTGACGGCCCCCCAATGGAAGCCGGAATGGAAATATTCATGCGAATGATGAACTAACTGACTCAATTTATGGGAAATAACTTGAATAAAGCTAAGATAACGATCTCACTGTGAAGGGAACAACATTATGTTGAGTCCTTTATGCATCAACGACCACCAACCCTCAGTGGATCGACTGACCCATTGATTTCTGAGCAGTGGATCACCTCCATCTAGAAGATCTTTTCCGTGCTCCACTGTTCAGAGAAAGAGAATGTCACCCTGACTCTCTACCACTTTGAAGGAGAAGCTGATCAGTGGAGGGAGCTGATTAAAAACACAAGGCAAAGAGTGGAGGTTTAATCTATGGAGTGGGAATAGTTTAGAGATATTTTCTTGAGTAAGTATTTCCCTTGTTCCATGAGAACAAGAATGGAGAAGGAGTTTCTCGAGCTGAAGCGGAAGGAGAATGAATCTGTTAGAAGATATTAGATGAACTTCACATGACTTTCACGATAAACCTCTAGCTTTGTCATGTATCCAAATGGTAAGGTTGATAGATTATTTGGTGGACTGAGCATTCATCTGTGGAAGAATCTATCCAACCGAGACTATGACAGCTATGAGGAGATCATGCAAAGTGCAATGAAAGTCGAACTGGAGTTTGGTGAGACGCAGTGGTCTCATAAATCCAACGACAAAAATAAATAAATGGATCTAAGGTTAGGGAGGAGATTTGATCAAGGATGAGGATACAAGAAAGTGAAAGGTCCCATGTGTAATAAATGTGGGAAGAAGCATTCAGGGAACTTCTTGATCGAGAGCGGAAAATGCTATAAGTGTGTAAGAGATGGCCATATTGCGAGGAATTGTAGTAGAGAGGTGAAACCTCAACATCCAAACACTAATGAAAATGGGATGATGGTATAGGCCCTACCTGATGTTCAGTTCTTTATGGGTGGACAACTTGGGCACTTTTCCAATTACTGTCCAAATTTGAGGGTAGTGGAGGGGAACCATCATCAGCCTCAAAAAAGGCCAAGGGAGCACGATCGTTCTTTTTCTATCACAAAAAATGAAGTTGAAGCTCCAAATGATGTGGTAGTAGGTACTCCTGTTGTTCTCTCAAAGCTAGCAAGTACTTTTTTTATTCTAGTTTTACACATTCCTTTATTTCTTCCATGTTTGCAAAGAATTTAGAATCAACCCCCGACTTGATAAAAGTAGAGTTATCAGTCAAGACTCTGGGTGAAATTATCCAAGAATAATTAGTGTTTAGAAACTCTATTATTTACTTTGGTGAGCAAAATATTATCACAAATCTAGTAGTCATTCCCATGATGGAATTCGACATTATGCTAGGGATGGACTGGCTCTCAAAGTATAATGCTAAGATCAAATGCAGAAGTAAGGAAATATCAGTAATCTTGAATGGAAAACCTACAGTTACCTTCCAAGGAGAGATATATCAACCTGATCATTATCTAGAAGAACCTCTTATATCATTCTTTATGGAATTGATCGGTGAAGAAGAAGAAGGAAATGACAGTTTGAGGATAGAAAATGTACCCATCGTCCAGGAATACATTGACGTATTCTTGACGAGTTTCCTCGACCTCCCCCAGAAAGAGAGGTAGAGTTCTCAATTGAACTCATACCTAGATCTCATTCAATATCAAAGACCCCATATAGGATGGAAAATGTGGAGCTGGAGGAATTAAATAAACAACTCCAAGATCTTTTGGAGAAGGGGTTTATCTGACCGAGTGTGTCTCATTTGGATCACCTGTTCTCTTTGTGAAGAAGAAGGGTGGATCGAGGTGGCTGTGCATTGATTATAGAGATCTGAATGAGATCACAGTAAAGAATAGATACCCTCTTGAAAGAATTTATTACTTATTTGAAGAACTTTGTGGTGATCAATTCTTCTCAAAGATTGATCTTCGATCTGGTTATCATTAATTAATGGTGAAAAAAGAAGATATTCCAAAAACTGCCTTCTGATCAAGATATCGGCATTATGAGTTTGTTGTTATGCATTTTGGACTGACTAATGAACCTGATATTTTTATGGATTGGATGAATATTTTCTTTAAAAACTACCTTGATAACTTTTTGGTAGTTTTTATTGATGATATTATGATATATTCAAAAAGCTGTGAGGAGCATGAGGATTATCTAAGGGTTATTTTGAAAACACTACGGAAGGTAAGGATTTTTGGAAAGTTCAGTAAATGTGAATTCTGGTTACAAAACTTTTCTTTCTTGTGGCACATTGTAACCAAGGAAGGAATCACAATTGACCCTACAAAGACAAAATTTTTAGAGTGGCCCCAACCTACAACAATAACTAAGATTCAAAGTATCCTTGGATTAGCAGGATATTATAGGAGGTTTGGGAAAACCTTTTCATGACTTTTATTCCATTAACCAAGTTAACTCGAAAAGGGGTCAATTTCATCTAGAAAAAGGAGTGTGGGGAATGTTCCCAAGAGCTGAATAAGAGATTGGTTACTGCACCTGTGATAAATCTTCGCTCAAGTGGAGAAGGATTCGTTATTTTTAGAAATGAATCTCTTAAAGGGCTTCGGTGCGTCCTCATGAAAAATGACAAGGTCATTGCATATGCATCTCCAGAGTTGAAGACTCATGATCAGAACTATCCTACGCATGATAAGAAGCTGGTGGCTTTCATTTTTTCTCTAAAGATATGGAGGCACTATCTTTATTTGGATAAATGTGATATATACACAGATCATAAATGTTTGAATTATATTTTCACACAAAAGTAATTAAACATGAGACAATTTAGATGGTCGGAACTCCTTAAAGACTATGATTGTTCAATTCATTATCATCCCAGAAGAGCAAACAAAGTCATTAATGCATTATGCAGGAAATACCCAGTTGTTATTTCCATTATGAGGATTCAAAGAGATCCTTTGATCAATGACCTAGTAAAACAAGACATGGAAATTATAAGGTAGGGGACATAATAAACCATAACCTAAATTATTTCTCAACTGTTATTACTAGAGAAGATCATGAATGCTCAAAAAGAAGATCCTTTGTTATAGAAGAAGTTTGAGGCTGTGAAGGACGGGAAGTTTCCTGAGTTCAATACTGATCAAGAAGGTGAACTGAAATTTCATACAAGACTATGTGTTCCATGTTTTCCGAAAATAAAAAAGGAGCTGATGGATGATGCTCATAGCTCTACTTAATCTATACATCCTGGTAGCACAAAAATATATAGGTACAATCATGATCATTATTGGTGGGATAATATGAAAAGTGAGATTGTTGACTACACTTCAAGGTGTTTGGTATGTCAGCAAGTGAAGGCAGAGCGACAACTTCTTAAATGGGTATTGCAACCACTACCCATACCAGCATGGTAGTGGGACAATATCACTATGGAATTCATCACCGGTCTCCTGATAACTTCCAATGTAAATAATGTGATATGGGTTATTGTGGACCATCTCACCAAGACTGTCCATTTTATCTCCATTCAGGAAGATTTCTCTCTTGGTCAACTTTCTACGATTTACGTGAAGGAAGTGGAAAGTCTTCTTGGAGTTCCACTTTCTATCGTATCTGATCATGATCCAAGGTTCACATCAAAATTCTAGAGAATTCTTCAACAACCTCTGAGCACTAAATTGAATTTCAGTACGGCCTATCACCCCCAAACTTCTGTCCAATCTGAAATGACTATTCAAACTCTTAAGGACATGCTGAGAACTTGCTCAATGAAATTTAAGGGTGGATGGGATCAATATCTCTCTTTAGTTGAGTTCTCTTACAACAACAAATTCCACTCAAGCATTCAAATTTCACCATATAAAGATCTATATGGGAAGATATGTATAACTCCTACTTGTTGGGAGGAAGCTGGTGAGAGAAATCTTCTTGGGACTGATCTTGTGCAAGAGATGACATACAATTTCCGTACCATCTAGCAACACATTAAGGCTTCTCAGATTCGGCAAAAGATCTATGTCGACAACCGTCAAAGGGACATGGAGTTTAATGTTTGTGAAAAAGTCTTTCTTTAGATTTTTTCACTCCCTTACCCCAATTACCCAGAGTCGGTGCATTATTAAATAACATTGGCATGATCACAAAATATCAAGTCTCAAAGGACTGATTGGTTTAGTAGCTTTGGAAACACTAGATACCTTCATAAATGTTACATTACATCATAAAGTGAAAAACTAAAATAACATAGTATCCATAGTCCACACTCATATCCCCTTCAGACTATCCCTACAGGTCAGTCATAAAATATTTCTTCACATCTTGGGAAAAATAAAACATAGAAAGGGGTGAGCTCAGATGCCCAGTAAGGATAACAATATAGTAGAAACTTTCATAAATAAGCATAAACATTTAATGAAATGTATAACTAAAACAAAATACTTTTCAACTTGAACTTAAGTATAATATGGAAAAAATAAAATGAAATAATGCCAAATACTTATTCACATGGATATTCTACTAGTCGAATAATCCCATGCAATATCAATAACCACTTTCATAATGATGGAATGCATAATGACATACTATCATAACCACAAAGTCAAGGCCTCCTGCCAAGAATGAAAATAAGTTTTTGTCAAGGATTTGTGCGAAGACACTAGTTTGTCTCATGAGACATACCGATGCATCGAGGAGCTATAGCAGGCTCCACCCATCACTTACTAATTCCAATGCATTCCCATATGAAAAGTCTTAAACATTACATAAAAATTCGTATTAAAACTAGAATATGAAACGTAAATAATTTATCCATAATCCATGAATGATATAAAAATAACACATCCACAGTCAAACATATCACAAAACCTTCAATACAATATGGGCGTTTTTTATCATAATAAATAAACTTCAAATAATCTTAAAATCCATCAATGGATTTTGACATAGATGAAATCAAAACTATTTGAGAGAAATATCTCTTTTTTTAATCATTTAAAAGCCACATAATTAAAACAATTACTTTGAAAATATTCTTATAAGATTATAAGGGAAGATTCGACAATTTTATAATGGAGTAAATTAGTCGCATCCACAGTATAAGTTAAAAAATACATTCCTACCTTAATTCTGTCGAAAAGGTTAAAAAGAACCTTGTTTGGAAAATGACATAATGATTCCTTTATAAACATCTTATAAAAAGTATAAAAAGGGTATAAATGACTTTAACCCATAGTCTTTAAAAAATTAATAATGATTTGAAATACATTTTTAAGAAACCTGGATGTGGATGATAAAGAGGTCCTAGTAGATAATTACATATAAACAACCTCGGATAATGAAGATATTGTGAAATAAACCCTTACCTTGTACGTTTCCTTGGTTGAGGGTAGGTTAACCTCATTTATAATGGTGAAATAATTGTTATTAAATTATACAAGAATCATATACATTAATATGATATCATATATGATCTTTTAACATTGCTTTGTTAATAATATCTTAGTATTATTGTTGTTTCGGGTGTTAACTTATACCTTTTCTTTTATATGTTTAGTTACGTAAGTTGTGTTTGTTATGGATAGGTTGTATCTTATTCATATAAATAATTATATTAAGTCTTTAAACATTATATTTAACCATCAAATGAAAATTATTCTTGAATGGATATGATGGGGAATGAATCTCATCGCGTTCGTGGAGACGGTAGTCCGTACGTACGCACAAGCGACAATATCATTCTTTTGATATTAAAATAATATATAATTGGATATTATATCATATATACATAATCATTATCATGTTATATTTATTATTTACATGAATTACATATCATTATTATACCCATCAAAATAATAATGTTTTGAATAATAATTACACCACGACGTGGAGATGGTAAGCCGTACGTACGCACGTATGGTGACATGTCATTAAAAGGATGGATAAAATACTAAATATGGTTGTAACATATTTATAATAACATCAAAATATATAGAAGATATTGGAATTATCATTTTAGAATGGGAATAACAGAGAAAGAATAAGTTGAAGAAGAACGAAACTTGAAAGAGGGTGGTGAAAACATTACCTCTTCTTCGGGTTCTTCCTTTTGATTTGATCAAAAGGGCTCCTTATGATGGCTTTATGATCAAACTAAGGCCTCTATGTTGAAGTGAGGTAACTTGATAGAATATTTTGGTAGGGGTTGGATGATCCAAAAGGCTTTGAAGGTGTGAATTTTTTGGAAGGGGGAGTTCCCTTTTATAAGGGGGTGAGGGGCACCTTTGGAAAATCTAGAAATATTATTTTATAATAAATTTATATTCGGTTTCTAATGGCTCCAAAGTGGATTATTTAAATTTTATGGTGTGGATGGGTCGAAATCTATTCAACCAATAGATTTTAGACTGGTTTGGGTCTCTATTTTAACCTCATCATTTATATTTAACTCTTAGTTAAATAGTTTGACATTTACCATGTCTCTTTGTATTTTTATATTTTATAGTTAATAAACTACAATATAACTCCAAGCGACCCCCAAGTGGTCCATTAATGATACACCTATCATTATATAAGTACATTGCCTTATCCTTAGATTTTTAGGAATAGAATATCAATTAATAATATAATATTTGTTTTAAAGACACTTTTATGTCAATTTTTACACTATTGTGTATTTTTTTGATAAATTTATAACAGCATTATTACTTCAAATAAAATTAATATAACCAATCCTAATATTTCATATTAACCTATAAAATTTTCAGAATTCATAAAAAGTCTCAAATTACATTTATTTTGATATTTATAATATCAATTGTTTTAATATTTCATTAATTAGGTAATTACTGCATCACCATTATGTCATAATTAAATTATTTAATGTCTAAAAATTATAAATAAAATACCATTATGTATGAAATCTTTTTATCTTTCTAATGAATATTTATAATCAAATTTATCTTATGTATAACCCTATATTAAAAATGATTTAGTTATTAAACTTTGATTTTAACTCTTTTAACTCTTCTTTGAATTAAATAATAATAAATGTCCTTATCTAATCCAAGTGGACCTAATTGATAATATTTTATTACAAAGGTTGTTTTTGGTCGAGATACAGTTGTCCAATAGAATTAGAACATGTGTTAGGGTAATATTAATATCATTTTTACCCTTAATTACCCTATTTACTTTTAACTGTGGTAAATAAAAGTAAAAAGTTACTATTCACCAAAACAAATTTGTCTTATCGAACCACATTTTACTCCTTGATATTAACTATTTCTCTCTAATTTTTAAAATTCCACTCACATAAGTGGTAAAATTAATTTTTATGCGAATTTCAAAATTCTCCTCGGAGGTGGGTAAAAGACGGTGAAAAGTTCCATAAAATTTTTATATATCTAAAATTATTCTAAACTAACTCCAATGAATTACATTGAACTTATATAGGAATTATGTATCTATTTTGATCTTAATTAAATTTAAATAAAATAAATAATTATTTAAATAAAAATTTTGTTTTAAACTATAACGCAGTGTTTTTTCACTATTCATAAAAAATTGAATGTTTTCAGAAAAATACAAAAAATTCACCCTAAGATAAAATCGATATTCCAAATTCAAAAATGAAGTCCATTTTTAAATCTAAAATTTATAAAATTTCATAAAGTGGGTATTACTATTCATAACGACTAGTTTGATTGGTTGTGGTGTGTGTTAGAACTCGAAGTTGCGTACAACACATGCTACTGTTTTATTCATAGAGAAGCGTAACATGGAAGCTTGGGGTGTTAAATTTTCCCTTCCTTCAAATAATTTCATCCTCGAAATTTCTAGAATACTACCGCATGAAAAGACTTGGGTGGTTCTTCATCATAAGTTCCTCATATTCCCACATTGCCTCTTCCATCTTATGGTTTTTCCGTAGAACTTTTACCAGATGAGTCATCCGGTTTCTTAGCACTTGTTCTTATGTATCAAGAATCCTGATGGTATCTTCTCAATAGGACAGATCAGGTTCCAGTTCTAATTCCTCGTAAGTGAGTAAATGTGTTAGGTCAGGCATGTATTTTCTCAACATTGATACGTGGAAAACATCGTGAACTTTGGAGAGACTTGGCGGCATTGCCAAACGGTAAGCTACAACCCCAATTCGTTCTAGAATTTCTAAAGGTTCAATATACATGGGACTCAATTTACCCTTCTTACCGAAATTTATAACTCACTTCCATGGTGATACCTTCAAGAAAACATGATCTCCTACCTGAAATTCTAAATCCTTCCTTCAGTTATCGGCATAGCTCTTCAGCCTACTTTGAGCTACTTTGATGTGGTTTTGGATTACCTTTACCTTTTCCATTATTTCCTCCACCAGTTCTGGGCCTACAAGTTTTCTTTCACCAACGTTATCCCAATAGGTTGGTGTGCGACATCTCTTTATATATAACGCTTCATATGGTGCCATCTGAATACTCGAATGGAAGCTGTTGTTATAGGAAAATTCTACCAGAGGTAAATATTGATCCCACATACCCTGAAAGTCAAGTGAGCATGATCTCAACATGTATTCTAAGGTTTGAATAGTCTGTTATGATTGTCCATCAGTTTGGGGGTTGTAAGCAGTGCTCAAACGAAGTTCAGTATTCAGAGCTTTCTGAAGACTTTTCTAGAATCTTGAAGTAAAACAGGGATCACTATCAGAAAAAATTGATAGGGGTACTCCATGAAGTCTCACAAATTCATTAATATATAGTCTTGCTAGACGTTCAAGTGGTAGATCCTATCTTATATAAAGAAAATGTGCTGACTTGGTAAGATGATCAACAATAACCCATATTGCATTGTTCCTTCTAGGAGTATTTGGTAGTCCCATGAAAAATTCCATCGTGATATTATCCCATTTCCAATCAGGTATGGGAATAAGTTTCAATACTCCACCAGGTTGTTCCCTTCCAGCTTTCACTTGTTGAAAAACCATACATCTTGACACAAAATCAGCAATCTCCCTCTTCATGTTGTCCCACAAAGAATGTTCCTTCAAATATATGTACATTTTGGTGCTCCCAGGGTGTATAGAGAAATTGTATCTATGATCATCATCCAAAAATTACATTTTTAGATCAGGTATATCGGGAACACAAAGTCTATTCCCAAATTTCAGAATTCCATCTTCATACACAAAGTCATTCAATCTCCCATCATTCACAACTTTAATCTTCTTTTAAAATTCTTCATCATCGGTCTGAGAACTCTTTATCCTTTCTAGTAATGATGGTTTGGCAGCCATTTGAAAAAGTATCGATGTTTCACCTTCCATGGTTATTCCCATATCTAACTTTACTAGTTCCCTGAAAATAGGATCCCTTTCAATTCTCATCATGTTCAAAACTCCATGATCTTTTCTACTCAAAGCATCTACCACATTATTTTCCTTCCCCAGGTGGTAGTGTATCGTGAAATAATAATCCTTGAGTAGTTCAAGACAACTCTTTTTCCTCATGTTGAGTTCATTCTATGATAAAATATACTTCAAACTCTTGTGATCAGTATAAATCTCACATTTTTCACCATAGAGATAGTGTCTCCAAATATTTAAAGTGAAGATTGCAGCTGCTAACTCAATATCATGAGTAGGATAGTTTTGCTCATGAATTTTTAGCTGTCGTGATGCATATGCAATAAATCTATCATTCTGCATAAGGACACAACCATGTCCTTTCTTTGATGCGTCATTATAAATAACGAACCCATCATTCCCAGATGGTAGAGTCAATATAGGAGCATTGACTAATCTTCTCTTCAGTTCTTCAAAACATTCTTCACCCTCTTTTTTCCAAACAAATTTAACCCCTTTACGTGTGAGATTTGTTAATGGGTCAGCCAATCGGGCAAAATTCTGGACAAAACGCCGATAATAACCTGCTAAACCAATAAAACTGTGCACCTCAGTTATACTCATTGGGGCTGGCTATTCTTGGATTGCCTTGGTATTAGAAGTATTAACATAGATTTCATATTTGGAGGCAATATGGCCAAGAAAAGAAATCTCTAGAAGCCAAAATTCACACTTTCTAAACTTCCCATATAACTCATGTCTTCTAAGAGTCTTTAGGATAATTCGCAAGTGATTTTCCTGGTCTTTGTAGCTTTTGTAATATACCAAGATATCATCAATAAATACCACTACAAAATCATCGAGATATTACTTGAAAACTCTGTTCATTAGATCCATGAAAACAGAGGGTTCATTAGTCAGCCCAAAAGGAAATACTATAAACTCATAATGCTAGTACCTGGTTTGAAATGTTGTCTTCAGAATGACTTTCGTCTTCACACACAACTGATGGTATCTAGATCTAAGGTCTATCTTTGAAAAGTATTGATCTCCATGCGGTTGGTTGAATAAGTCATCAATGCGCGGTAGGGGATACTTGTTCTTTATTGTTATAGCATTAATCTCCCTGTAGTCGATACATAACCTCATAGGTCCATCTTTCTTATTAACAAAAAGGACAGCGGATTCCCATGGAGAAACACCAGGGTGAATAAATCCCTTATTACTCAATTACTCTAGTAGTTTCTTTAGTTCCACTAATTCCATAGCGGCCATTATATTAGGGGTCTTCAATATGGGCCTTGAACCAGGAATTAAATCAATGGAAAACTCAATTTCTCATTCTAGAGGATGTCCAGGTAAATATTCTGGAAGGACATATACATAATCTTTTACAATAGGTACATCCTCTATTTGAATATTCCATTCCTTACCCACAGTCATTTCATTCTCCTCCTCCCCAATAATTTAATTTAGTTGAGCTACTGGGGGTGGATCTATATAACAGTTAGGTGGTTATGATTCTACACTAAAGATAAGGTGTTCCTTATCATTATAATCAAAGATAGTAACCTCCTTCTTCTTATAATAAATCTTTGCATCATGGTCCGAAAGCCAATCCATACTGAGGATTATATCAAATTCAATCATGGGTATGATGATGATATCAGAAGATAAAGAACATTTATATGATCTAATGGGTACTGATTCACAAAACTTTATTGCAATTATACTTCCTTAGGAGTTTTCACTGACAACTCCCTTGTTAAATCAAATTGGAAGTATCTAATTTTCTTAGAAAACTGGGAAGATATGAAACAATGCGATGATCCAGAATCAAATAATGAATTTGTTAATCTTGAGAAAACCATTAAATTACCTACCACTACCTCTTTCAGAGCTTCTACCTCAGTAGTAGTGATAACATAAGCTTGTCCTTGATCCCTTGGACTTTTCTGAGGTAATTTCCCCTGACGCTTAGGAAATTCATTTGCATAATGTCCCATCTCCCTGTAGTTGTAGAATTGAACACCAGTAGCTTCCTTATTCCCCTTGCAATCACGAGCTTGGTGGCCTTTTACACCACACATGTAACCGACTCTCATTCCTTTCAAGCAAGTACTGGGGTGTTTCTTCCAACATTTACTGTAGGATGGTTATTCAACTTTTCCCCTATTCCCCTTATTTCCATTCCCAGAGTGATCAGTAGATCTCTTCTTTTCTTTCTTTTCCTTAATGTCATAAGACATAGCGAATTCCTTTTCTGTCTTGATAGTATATGAGACAATATCATCGTATGACGAGAATGATTGTGAGACTATTGCTCAACGGAGGAACGGTTTTAACCCATAAAATAAATGATCAATCTTACTTCGTGCGTTACTTATATAATTTTCAGCATGCCTCGCTAACCTTGTAATGTTAGCCTAATACTTTGCGACATTCTCACCCTCCTTTTGCCTCAGACTCAGGAATTGACTTTCCATATCTGCTTGATGGTCACAAAGGAAAGTATTTTTCGAAAAATAGATCTTTGAACTACCTCCATTTCATATTTTATACTTCATCATCTTCCTTCGGGTTTTGAATCAATGAACACCATTGATCAGCATCTCTATTGATGTGGTAAACTATCATGATTAACTTTTTCCCTTTCACGACTCCCCAAAGACTAAAATATTTTCTCTAGGGAACTTATCCACTGCTCATATACCAATGGATTTGTACTCCCATTAAATTTTTGTGTATTTTGCCTCATGAAGGGATGTAACATTGATCCTACGCATTGAGGATCAGTGTGCTCCATACGGGTATGGTTATTATTCATAACCTGAGTGAGTTGTCCCAGTATAGTGATTAGCTGATCAGCACCAGTTTCATAACCAGCTCCACTATAATTATCTTGAGCAGGAGGGAAATCCCTACATGGAGTGTGTGCATTGATATGGTTTCCATTTCTTCCACAAGGTTCCATTTCTAAATAATGGCATAAGCTAGATCAGTTTATAAATCAAAATACATAATTCCATACTTGTAAAACACTTAACATAAATTGAACTATTAATGGATATAATCCATTTTCATGAAAATGTTTTCATTGAGGATGTATATACTCATAAAACCTTCATAATGGTTTGTAAAGAAAATTATAATTATCCTAAGCATATCCCACGGGAGTGTCGTAACCAAGAGTGCAGCAAGGCCCGTTGTTGTGCACCAGTTCCCGTTTGAGTCTATCTCAAAGCGGTGTTTTTGGGTTTTACCCCTAGGTACTTCTGTTCCAGAGCTGCCTCTACCTGCTCGTATCCATATAGGGATGTATTTCTCATAAAACTCACAAAATATCTACAATACCAAAATTCTAGTAAGTTATTCTATACTTTTCCTCAAAGTCTAACTTAGGGCTATGTGCTCTAATCAGAGTTTATCTAAATCTAGCTTCTAAGGTTTGTACTAAACTTCCTATGATACCAATGGTAATGCCCCGACCCCAGTTACCCAGATTCAGTGCAATATTACATAACATTAGCATGATCACAAAAGATCAATTCTCAAAGGACAAATTGGTTTAGTAGCCTAGGAAACCCTAGATACATTCATAAATGTTACATTACATCATATAGTGAAAAACTAAAATAACATAGTCTCCATACTCCATACTCATATCCCCTTCAAACTATCCCTGCAGGTCAGTTATAAAATATTTCTTCACATCCTGGAAAAAATAAAACATAAAAAGGGGTGAGCTCAGATGCTCAGTAAGGATAACAATATAGCATAAAATTTCATTAATAAGCATAAACATTTAAGGCAATGTATAACTAAAACAAAATCCTTTTCAACTTGAACTTCATAATAATATGGAAAAAATAAAAATACATAATTCCATATACTTATTCACAGGGATATTCTACTAGTCGAATAATCACATTCAATATCAATAACCTATTTCATAATGATGAATGCATATTGCCGTACTATCATAACCACATAGTCAAGGCCTCGTGCCAAGACTAAAAATAAGTTTTTGTCAAGGCCTTCTGCCAAGACACTAGTTTGTCTCATGAGACATACCGATGCATCGAGGAGCTATAGCGGGCTCCACCCGTCACTTACTAAGTCCAATGCATTCCCATATGAAAAGGTTTAAACATTATATAAACATTCGTATTAAAACTAGCATATGAAATGTCAATAATTTATCCATAAACCATGAATGATATAAAAATAACACATCCATAGTCAAACATATCACAAAACCTTCAATACAATATGGATGTTTTGGATCATAACAAATCAACTTCAAATAATCTTAAAATCCATCAAAGGATGTTGACATAGATGAAATAAAAACTATGTGAGAGAAATATCTCTTTTTTTTAAATCATTTAAAAGCCACATAATTAAAACATTTACTTTTAAAATATTCTTATAATCTTGTGAGGAAATCTTTGACTATTTTATAATGGCAGAAATTATCCGCATCCTCCGTATAAGTTAAAAAACACATTCTTACCTTAATTCTATTGAAAAGGTTAAAAAGGACCTTGTTTGGAAAATGACAAAAAGATTCCTTTATAAACATCTTATAAAAAGTCATACAAGGGTATAAATTACTTTATCCAATAGTCTTTAAAATAGTAAGAATGATTTGAAATACATTTTTAAGAAACCTAGATGTGGATGATAAAGAGGTCCCAGTAGATAATTATGTATAAACAACCTCAGATAATGAAGAGATTGTGAAATAAACCATTACCTTATACTTTTCCTTGGTCGAGGGTAGGTTAACCTCATGTATAATGGTGAAATAATTTTTATTAAATTATACAAGAATCATATACATTAATATGTTATCATATATGATCTTTTAACATTGCTTTGTTAATAATATCTTAGTATTATCATCGTTTCGGGTTTTAACGTACTCATTTTCTTTTATATGTTTTGTTACGTAAGTTGTGTATGTTATGGATAGGTTGTATCTTATTCATATAAATAATGATATTATGTATTTAAACATTATATTTAACCATCAAAATAAAATTATTCTTGAATGGATACGATGGGTAATGAATCTCATCGTGTTCATGGAGACGGTAGTCCGTACATACGCACGAGCGACAATATCACTCTTTTGATATTAAAATAATATATAATTGGATAGTATGTCAAATATAAAGAATAATTATCATGTTATATTTATTATTTACATGAATTACACATCATTATTATACACATCCAAATAATAATGTTTTGAATAACAATTACACCACGACGTGGAGACAGTAAGCCGTACGTACGCATGTATGGTGACATGTCATTCAAAGGATGGATAGAATAATGAATATGGTTGTAACATATTTATAATAACAGCACAGTATATATAAGATACTTGAGTTATTATTTTATAATAGTAATAACAACGAAATAATAAGTTGAAGAAGAAATGAACTTGAAAGAGGGTGGTGAAAACATTACCTCTTCTTTGGGTTCTTCCTTTTGATTTGATTAAAAGGGCTCTTTATGTTGCCTTTATCGTCAAACTAAGGCCTCTAGGTTAAAGTGAGGGAAGTTGAGAGAATATTTGGGTAGGGTTTGGCTAAGCCAAAAGGCTTTGAAGGTGTGAATTAGATGGAAAGGGGAGTGCCCTTTTATAAGGGGGGTTAGGGGCACCTTTGAAAAAGCTAGAAATATTATTTTATAATAAATTTATATTCGGTTTCTAATGGCTACAAAGTGTATTATTTAAAGGTTAAGGTTTGGATGGGTCTAAATCTTTTCAACCAATAGATTTTAGATAGGTTTGTGTCACTATTTTAACCATATCATTTATATTTAATTCTTAGTTAAATAGTATTACATTTACCATGTCTCTTTGTATTTTTATATTATATAGTTAATAAACTTACTATATAACTCCAATCGACCCCCAGGTGGTCCATTAATGATACAAATATCATTATATAAGTCCTTTGGCTGAACCATATATTTTTTGGAATAGAATATCAATTAATAATATAATATTTGTTTTAAAAACTCTTTTATGTCAATTTTGACACTATTGGGTATTTTGTTTTTGATAAATTTATAACAGCATTATTACTTAGAATAAAATTCATATAACCAATCCTAATATGTCCTATTAACCTAGAAAATTATTTTAATTCATAAAAAGTATAAAATTATATTTATTTTGATATTTATAATATCAATTATTTTAATATTTCATTAATTAGGTAATTACTGCATCACCATTGTGTCATAAATAAATTAATTATTTAATGTATAAAAATTATAAATAAAATACCATTATGTAGTAAATATTTTTAACTTTCTAATTAATATTTATAATCGAATTTATCTAATTTATAACCCTATATTAAAAATGTTTTAGTTATTAAACTTTGATTTTAACTCTTTTAACCATTCTTTGAATTAAATAATAATAAATGTCATAATCTAATCCAAGTGGACCTAATTGATAATATTTTATTCCTAAGGGTGTTTTGGTCGATATAAACTTGTCCAATAGAATTTTTACATGTGTTAGGGTAATATTAATATCATTTTTACCCTTAATTACCCTATTTACTTTTAACAGTGGTAAATAAAAGTAAAAAGTTACTATTCACAGAAATATATTTTTATCTTATCGAACCACATTTTACTCCTTGATATTAACCGTGTCTCTCGTATTTTCAAAATTCCACTCACAAAAGCATTAAAATTATGTTTTATGTGAATTTCCCAATTCTCCTAGGAGGTGGGTAAAAGACGGTGAAAAGTTCCACAAAATTTCTATATATCTAAAATTATTATAAACTAAATACAATGAATTAAATTGAAATTATATATTCATTATGTATCTATTTTGACCTTAATTAAATTTAAATAAAATAAATAATTATTTAAATTAAAATTCGGTTTTAAACTATAACTCAGTGTTTTTCACTATTCATCAAAAATTGAATGTTTTCATAAAAATACCAAAAATTCACCCAAAGCTAATTTCGATATTCCATATTAAAAAATGAAGACCATTTTGAAAGATAAAATTTATAAAATTTCAAAAAGTGGGTATTACTATTCATAACGGCTAGTTTGATTGGTTGTGGTGTGTGTTAGAACTTGAAGTTGCGTACAACACATGCTACTGTATTATTCAAAGAGAAGCGTACCATGGAAGATTGGGGTGTTACAGATTTCACCTTGTAATAGATTTATGAGGTCTGGGAAGAAAGGGAACCTCATCCCTAGGTACATTGGCCCCTATGAAATCCTTGATCGTATGGGTGCAATGGCCTATCAGTTCGTACTTCCTCCAAATCTCGCCCAAGTTCATGATGTCTTCCATGTATCCCTCTTGAGGAATTCTATACCTGACCCTTCACATGTACTAAATGAAGAGGTGGATCAACTAGAACATGAACTCTCTTATGAGGAGCAGCCGGTGGAGATCTTGGATCCTAAAGACAAGGTTCTACGCAACAAGACTACCCACCTTGTTAAGGTGTTGTCGAGAAACCATAAATATGAAGAAGCCATGTGGGAACTGGAGGAGTCTATGATACAGAAGTACCCACACCATTTCCCATCAAGGGATACGAGATAAAATTTTGGGGATGAAATTTCTTAAGGGGGGAAGAATGTAACGACTCGAACATTTCAATTATATTTGTTTCTTAATTTTGTGTGTTATTTTATTTTATACTCAAAAAAACTATATCCTTTAATTAACGAAGTGGGTATTATTAAAATAAGATCGTTGGGTTTCGACTGTTATATGACCGTTGGTCAATATGACCGTTGGAAACTATAATCTTAACGCTGTGTTTTTATAAATATGGTTATCATGGTTAATTAATACAGAAAGAAAATTGAATGGCCTCATCCAGTAGACTCGAGCCATATGAAGCCCATCTGTCGGAGCTTGGGATGGAGGTTGCATCACTGGGATTTGCTCTAGACCAAGCCCAAGCCGAACTACCATGTATGAATCTTGAACGGAATCAACTAAGGGAGAAGTTCAAACTAATAGAAATCACCACTCAGGCAATGTTGTCTGAGCCACCCCAAGATTCTATCACCATAGCACACCTAACACTTAGGTCCTATGCTGGTGTAATAAGGGGCTATGTAACGAGACCATAGTTGTTTTGTGTAATCCTTTTATATAAATAAAATTGTTATTTCTTTTTATGGAAATGTTTGTGAATTTCAAATATTAGGATAAATATAGGATGTGTATTATTGATGAATTTAGGAAAAAAGGGGTATTTTAAAATATTTTTGTATTCATTAAATAATTAATAATGTGAAATGATTTTCAAAAAATGTCTTCTACAGTTGTGATCAGTGAGAAATTTAGATTCTAATAAGATCAACTTGGTTTTTAGTGAATAGTAAAGTAATAATAGTAACATACCCATATGAATAGTAATGAATAGTAATTTTACCCAAAAAAAATAGAAACTTCACCCATGAATGTTTAAATACATTTTAGACATCTTATATGTGAAAAAAGGGTCATAGTTTAAGTTTTGGTATTTTTGTATGCCATAAATATTTTATTTAAAATTTTATAATTAATTTGATAATTTAAAATGTAAATTTATTTTCATAAAATTTAATCATAAATTGTTACTTTATTTTCTTATAGTTATACGACATTTTTATGATACCCTGATTACTTTTTTAAGGTGTTTCAAAATAAGTTGTAGTTTTAAAGTTTTATTTTTGGAATAAATAATGATTTTATTCAAAAATTAAATAAAAATTATTTAAAATATTATTTTCATAAAATGGAATTCATTTTTGAATTCATAGTATCAATATTAGGTTATGGTGAATTTTAGGTATCTTTCTAAAACAGTTGAATTTTCGGTGAATAGTAAAAATGCATTTTTGAGTTTCGGGTGTTTAATGACATCATTAATGATGTAATAATGATGTAAGAATTATGGTATACTTATGAATACTGAGTTATTCTATGAGGTTTCCCAAGTGGCCAATACCATTGGAAAATACCACGTGCAATCCCATGGTTTTGCAAATACCACTGATGAGGTGTCCCATGGAAATTAATAATTTTTTCACTCACTTTTCTTATAAATACCAAGCCATTTCCCTCATTAATTTCAATCCAAAATCGTTCTCAACGAAGTTCTCATCTCCATTCCTCCCAATTAGTCCTCCCATGGTTCCCTCAATCCTCTCAAGGTGTCTACCTTCAAGCTTTCGAAGTTATACTTCAAGGTAAGGGATCCTTTCACCCTCCTCTTTTATGTCATGAATTCCTTTATGTTGTGTCTCCTAGTTTCCTTATCATTATTTTGAGGGTATGTTCTTAAATGTTATAATTTCTGTCCATTTCATGTCTAATTTTGGGGAGGCCCTTTCCTCTCTCATCAATTTGTTTTCGGAATTTTTATGTGACGCCGTTATGCTACCAAATTTTTCGTAAAAGGAATCGCATCTTCTCTTTCCTTTCAAGTTTCCATTTCTTGTGGTATGTCATTAAAATATCTATACCATGATATTATCTCCATTTTATTATGTATTTATATTTTAATATAAGTTATTTATGATTTAGTTAGCCTTCTACCCTCTCTTTTTATTATTTTCTAAAACTATGATGTATGGTCATTATGATGCAGAATTTTCATCTCAAAATCTCTCTCTTTTTCTAAAGAATTTCTCTTGTATTATTTATGAGAATACCCAAATCTATTTTCATTTACAGGGGTATTCATCAATACATATAATTTATCTATTTTATTTTGGAATTGACATACATATAACCTCCACTCCCTTTCCATGGGTTATGAATCACATAACAATCAAGTTTTTAAGAACTTTTAAAACGTCACGATTTTGAAATGAAACCCATTTCTTTTATTCTATATGGGTTATTTATGAAATTTTTTATTATGATCTATGTGGATCACATGAAAGTAAATATATATTATGGGTGTTCCCTAATAGAGCTCCAATGCATTGGGTAAATAATTATCTATAAAGATGACAAATTTCATGATACCTTGGTGAATAACCTTGGTAATGTTTATGACACCTTGGGGATAAACCTTATTGATATGTTCATTAATGTCTAAAAGAAATACTGTAGCCACATATTCAAGTTATGATTCATGTTCTTTTTATTATTATGTTCTTATTATTCCTTTTTCTCACACCTTTATGACTTTTATCATTTTCTTATTAATATTACTCAAGATCACATGTCAACTGTTTCACTCGTTTTCTTCACTGATTCTTCTGCTCACCCTTTTCTATGATGTATGTCTCCAGGATATGAGATGCATTAATTTTACATAGTATGAACCTATGATTAATCCTTACGAGTGGTGTAGAAGAATTTTTTATGTTGTTTCTATGTATTATGTTCCAGATTTCCAAGGTACTAGACTTTAAAGATCCTCTGTATGTAAAATGTAATGAAAAGTTATATAATAAAAAGGTAGGATGCCATAGTTGGTATCAAAGGATATTATAGTTACATATGGAAATAATACTATGAAATATTTAGGAATAACCCTATATAAAATTTTAAATATAGGAAAACTTCCGGGTATTTGGGTGAATATTGAGTAAGTGGTTTATCGAAAAAATACATCCCCGTCTGGATACGAGCAAGTAGAGGTGGCTCTGGCACAGATGTACATAGTGGTAAAACCCAAAAACACCGCTTTCAGCTAGACTCAAATGGGAACTGGTGCACGAAAATGGGCATTGCTACACTCTTGGTTAAGACACTCCCGTGGAATATGTTTGGTCAATCATAATATTTTTATGAATCATTATGAAGGATGTATATAGAAATGCAATTGTTTAACGAAGTTTTAAGACATAAATACTTTATAGTTATTAGTTTCTCACTAAGGTTTTATTATTTTATAAATGGTGGGAAATATAAGGAATCATGCAAATGGTGACCGCAATGGACCACGCGCTGACGACCCTCCAATGCAAGCCTGAATGGAAAAATTCATGCGAATGATGAACCAAATGACTCAGGTTATGGGAAATAACTTGAATCAAGAAGATAGACCAATCTCACCGTGAAGAGAATAACATACTTTTTGAGTCCTTTATGCATCAATGACCACCAAACTTCAGTGGATCGACTGAACCATTGATTGCTGACCAGTGGATCACCTCCATCGAGAAGATCTTCTCTGTGCTCCACTGTTCAGAGCAAGAGAAGGTCACCCTGGCTATCTACCGCTTTGAACGAGAAGCTGATCAGTGGTGGGAGCTGAATAAAAACATGATTAAAAGATTTGAGGTTGAAGCTATGGAGTGGGAAGAGTTCAGAGGGATTTTATTCAGTAAGTTTTTCCCTCGTTCTATGAGAATAAGAATGGAGAAGGGGTTTCTCAAGATCAAGTAGAAGGAGAACGAATCTGTCAGAAGCTATGAGATTAACATCAACCTACATTCATGATATACCTATATCTTTTTCAGGTATAAAAATAGTAAGGTTGATAGATTCTTCGGTGGACTGAGCCCTCATCTGTGGAAGAATCTAGCCAACCGACACTATGACAGCTATGAGGAGATCGTGAAAAGTGCAATAAAAGTCGAACTGAAGTTTGGTGAGATGCAGTAGTCTCATAAATACAATGACAAAAAAATCAACGGATCCAAGCTTAGGGAGGAGCATTGATCAAGGAATATGAGGCAATCATGTTCAACATCCCACGTGTAATAAATGTTGGAAGAAGCATTCGGGGAACTACCTGCTCGGGAGTGGGAAATGATACAAGTGTGGAAGAGATGGCCATAATGTGAGGAATTTTTGTAGTGTGGGGAAACCTCAACTTCCAAACACTAAAGGCAAGGGGAAGATGGTACAGGCCCTACCTAATGTTCATCTCTTTATGTGTGGACAACTTGGGAACTTTTCCAATCACTTTCCAAATCTGAGGGCAGTGGAGGGGAACCACCATCAGCCTTTGAAAATGCCAAGGGATCAAGGACATGCTTTTTCTATCACAACAACTGAAGTTAAATCTCCTAATGATGTGGTAGTAGGTACTCTTCTTTTTCTATCAAAGATAGCAAGTACTTTGTTTTATTCTAGTTCTACACTTTTTTTTATTTCCTCTAAGTTTGCAAAGAATTTAGAATCAACCCCCGACTTTCTAAAAGTAGAGTTATTAGTCAAGACTCTGGGTGGGATTATCCAAGAATCATCGGTGTTTAGAAACTCTAGTATTTACTTTGGTGAGTACAATATTAATTCAAATCTAGTAGTCATTCCCATGCTGGAATTCGACATTATACTAGGGATGGACTGGCTCTCAAAGTATAATGCTAATATCAAATACAGAAGTAAGGAAATCTCAGTTTTCCTAAATGGAAAACCTACAATTATCTTCGAAGTAGAGATATCTCAACCTGATCATTGTCTAGAAGAACCTCTTATATAATTCTTTATGGAATTGATCGACGAAGAAGAAGAAGGAAATGACAGTTTGAGGATAGAAAATGAACCCATCATCCATGTTGACGCTCCTTTCGTCACGGAATCTAAAGTTCGGAAAAGGGAATATCTGAGCTCAAAGTGATTAATCCTTTGAAGAAACATCAAAAATCGACAAAGGGATAAAAAAGGAGAACATTTCCCATGTATCGCGCAAGTTCCCTCTTGGTCGCGCAAGTACACTTGCGCGCCGCCTCAATACTTGCGCGACTCCTCATGTTCGTGCAAGGGACTTGCGCGACATATGTGGTAACCGCCTGGTAACCACCTAGTAACCGCCCGGGGTCTTCTTTTGCCTATAAATAGACCCTGTGGGCCCCCCATTAAAGAGGATCTTTTTCCAGAAACTCGGATTGAAGCTCCCGACGCCCAAGTCTCTTCTCAAAGCTTCCAGAACACTTCTAAGGTAATTTCTTACCTAGAATGGAAGATCTAAAGGGAAAAAGGAAGGCCTAAGTGTTGAAACTTATCAAACACTTGCGCGCCGACTTAATTCCTTCAAAATAACTTGCGCGTACCTTCTCTGGAAAAACCTCAAGAGTATTATAAAGGGTTTATAAAAGAGTCGCTCAAGTATTTCAACTCTGGTTGAAAATCACGCAAGTATCCCTCATGTCGCGCAAGTATACTTGCGCGACCAATACTTGCGCGCCGCCGCAGGACTTGCGCGACTTTTAATACTTGCGCGCCCCTATCTTTTTGGGTGCCCACCTTGCCCATTTTTACCCCTCTTAAGCCATTTCACCCTTCCTATTCAAGATTCAGTCTTCAAGATACTCTTCAAAGCCATTTATGGCATGATTTCTTGGTTTGACATCCTTATCTGAAAGGAATTCTGTGAAATATCTCTCAAAACCTAGTGATTTAAACATCTTTATGTCACCAAAGATTGAGAGTTCATTCATTCAACCTCATCCTTTAAAATGAGAGAATCCTAACCTGGGTCTCCTTTTCAGGAATAAATCCCCAATTATAAAAACCTAACTTGGGCATCTTTCTTAAGAATATGCCCCAATCAAGTCCTTTAATCTTGGGCATCCTCCTCAGGAGTAGGCCCCAAACCTTAATCCCTAACCTGGGTCTCCTTTTCAGGAATAAGACTCAGTCATAACCTTGGGCTTCCTTTTCAGGAGTAAGCCCCAAGTCCCCTAACCTAGGCTTTCTTCTCAGGAATAAGTCCTAGTCATAAATCTTGGGCATCCTTCTTAGGAGTAAGCCCCAAGTCTCTTAAAATTTCTCTTAACCAGTCATAAATTACCTTTTATTTGGGTTTCCTTTTCAGGAATAAAACCCAATCATAAGTCCCCTCCTAACTTGGGCATCCTCCTTAGGAGTAAGCCCCAAGATTAGAGTATTCAAATCTCCATGAAGCACATATAACTTTGTGGACCCTGTTCTTGGATTTTCTCCCTAAAAGTAAATCCTAAACTTTCGTCTATCTGGGCAGTCATCTATACATAAGCCCCAAAAAAAATTCTTATGATTGCATCTTTGATGGCACAATTGTCTGAATTTTACCAATACCTCTTGTTTCTCACACCGAGCATGACTCACGTGAGCTTAGAGTGTAAAAGTAATTATGACATTCATCTTTGAGCCATCAATCATAAAACATCATATCCCATTCCTCGAACTACGTGGGTTCTGATTCCTTTTTCAAAACAAAGGATACGTAGGTAGCCCATTTATGGGTTCGATCCCAACATTGAAATAATCTCTGTCCTTCTGAATGACGATAAACTTCAAGTGCCCCACTGAGTGGCTTTAAAACCAGCCTGGTCATCAAAATGACCAAGAGACTTTTATATAAATGTTTTGAAGGATACCATTGACCAAGAATCTCTAAACAAATATAGATGATTCTATATTGATGAAGAACCTCGAATACATATAAAAGATTCCCTAAATTTCTTGCATATTTAATCATTGATTGTTAAAACTAAAGGAAAGCTCATTTTTTACTTGGTAATGTAATAAGGTTTCACGAACTTAACTTAAATCTATAAAGAGAGTCTCGGAGTAGACAATAATTCCCCTCAAAAAGGTGTGATGAGTCCGACCTCCCATCCTCTCGACCAATGCAAATTCCTAAGCCTCATTAGCCCACAAGCTAATGAGCGCCTGCCTTTGGAAAGTAGGTCCAAACGGATGTGGAATCATTGGATGTTTCCGGTTCTACGAACAAACCCGTTAGAAACTGATCGGAACGTTTGAATCTCCCGTCCAGGAGGTCATCCCCGGATTCCGCGCGAAACAAAAATGGTGAACCCGACGTGAATCCTTAACCAAGTTAAAGTGATGTTCTTCTTATCTGTTAGGCCCTTTGGGCCAACAAGGCAATCATTGACATATGATCATCCAAAAGATGCAGTAGCCGGATTCATCTTGATTATGTCTGTTACATGGAACAGGCACTCTTTTTTCAAGATCTTCTACAAAAAATGGCTTTCCTTAAATTCACCCCTGTGAATACTGCTGCTGGGAACACCTCTACTGTGAGGTCTGCTGCTGTGAAAACCAATGCTGCTACTCCTGCTGGAACGTCATCCGCTCTGAGGATGACATCACCAACTCAGCGTCTTAAACGCTGTGTTTCTAATGCACTGGTTAAGGAGTACCGTTGCAACGGTACTATCCCAACTCTGGAGGCCGCTCGTCAAGCCCTCCAAGTTTACAATTCTACCTGGTCGTCCGGACAAAGGCGACCAGCAATCAAGAAGCAGGCGGTGCTGACTACCGTCTCCAACCGTTTCGGGTCGTTATCCCCGGAACGCAATTTCCATTCACTCCCTTAATCCGAGGAAGTGAATGAGCAGGTCCCGCAGGACCTTAATTCAAAGAGACAGGAGTCCTTCTCAAGGGCTCCCATCAACAATCGCCGCCAGACTCGTGCGGTAGTGCGCCCTCAACATGATGAGGGTACCGACTCCAGGCGTTCAGCTCAGGTTCCTCGAACCCGAGCAGGCAAGATGAATCGCCAGAGACGGAACCCGGTTAACAATAGGCAGGTTGTCATCCCTGTCATCTCCGGAGAAGTCCACCAACCTAACTTGGTGGCAAATAACGAGCAGGCATACACACCTGTTCGTTTTAATCCCGCTGTCCAGCAGACTCGTCTGGCAGCATCAAGCCGATCCCGCCAGGCAATTCCGGCGGAGTACCATAGGCAGGAACATACACCTGCTTATACATCAGCAGTTAGTCAGCAGGCTCGTCTGACTACATATGATGTATCTCATCAACAGCGTTTGGCGAAGTGTAATCAGCAGGCACATACACCTGCTAATACTAATCAAGCCTACCAACAGTCTCGTTTGGTAGCGCACGGAGAAGTCAGTCGGAAAGCCCCGACGACAAACAGGAGACAGACTAAACTCTCTGCCTCCACACTTGAGTACTGTCAGGATTCACTAACAGGAAAAGGAGGACAGGAGCAGGCACATACACCTACTCCAAGCCCGGAATGGACGTATATCCCTGTTCCGGCGGCTGAAGTCACCAAACATATTTTGTCAATGGTGAAAGAGCAGAAGCAAATTCCTGCTCATATTCTGGATGCTTGCCAGGATATCATAACAGCTTCAGCATCATCTCAGGGAAACATATTTTGTCATGTCTGATGCTTTACTATCGGCAGGTGAAACTCTTTCTCCATCAGAAGATATCCTGGGGTTCAGGTTATTCTCCGAACCTTCCCTGGGTCATTCATCTTCCAGCATGAATAGTGATTCCTCTACCAATCTTGTTGAATCCAATGAAGCAACAAGGAAACACCAACTCTGGTCCAAACAGGTAGAAGAATCTTCATTTAATGATAAAGAGGAAATGCTGAACATGAGGAAAAAACTGGCAAAAGGTGAAGTACCAGTCATGTTTTGGCCTTTGGCTGACTCACAGTATGACATTCCAAAGATGTTGACGGATGATGGAATCCATGATATTCGTCTCAACATATGGAAAACTCTTTGTCAATTAAAGAAGAAGGTATTATCTTACGATGAATATGAAAATCATCTTAAGATAATAGAAGGGTTACAACGCCAGATTGATTTGGCATCTCTATCAGTCTCTCGGTATCCGAAGGCTGAAAAGCAACAGAGAACCCTTCAACGTTCATGCCTTTGCGCACTAAGAAGATTGCGTCAGTTAATTTCCAATGCTCCATCTAATGTTCATATCAGAGGATGGGGTATTCACGGAGCACTACATTTCACAGTGCTTTCCGGTCAGCAAAGCCCGCCGAAAATGGTCTCATGCAATGTTATTGCCCATGGCCGGCCACAGTCAATGGGCTTTGTTCATAATCAAAATCTTGCTCGAGATCAAGCTTCAACTAGTTCCTCTCAAAATCAAGTATATAGAGAACAGGTTGTTGAATTGCTCCTACACCAAGCAGGCGAGAATATTGCACAAGACTCTCGTCTGGAGCAAACACGTCATCAAATGACAGATGTTTCGGAAATCATCCAACGGTCTGTTGAACCAGGTGATAAAAGTGGATACAGGTTAATGCATCCAGCTAATTTCCGAATTAAGATTCGCAAGATCAAGAGAGATTTTAAAAAGATCTCAGACATAGCATGTCAAGAGACACCCCAGCTTGCCAGACTGGGGACTTCTCTAACCCAACCCTCAGAATCAACGAATGGGATTCGAGGAGTTGAGCGGAAGCAACAGGAACACCCCCAGTCCACCGGACTGGGGACTTTTTCAAATCTTCAATCCCTCCCTCAGAGAAAGTCAGTATTCTCTTGATTAGGGAATAAGCCTCAAGAGGAACGAAGAGCCAAGATGTCAGGATATTCTCTCCAAGTGACGGTTCTCCAAGAAATTCCTGAGGGATCAAGTCAACGGAATGCCATGTCTTATCATGGACATAAAAGGAGACAATATCACAGAAATGCTGATAGAAAGGATTCCATGAAATATGCATCCATTAATGTCATCACTGCCGTTGCTGCTGATTCACCAGATGAGGCTCAATCAGAGGGATCAGACGAAGAGGTTCCTGCTCAAGAAGTTGCGCACACAGACCTAAATGAAGAAGGTGTGCGCACACGTAATCAAAGGCTTACCCAAAATCTGGGTATTCCTTCAAGTAACCCACATCCCCCTCTCCGAAAAGGATCCAATAAGGGGAAAGGAAAGAATCAGGTTACTTCTCACCCTTCCTCTGAAGGAGGTCAATCGCTCTCATTAGAGCAAAGGCTTGCACAACAGGAGGAAGAAATGAAAGAATTAAGAAGGTTGAATGCAGAACTACTTCAGAGTAGTCTTCTTCTTAAGAATGCTGAAGTCCGACAGCCGAAGGAATTTGCTGTAACTACTGAGATGGATCAGGAATATCCTCCTTTATCAGTACACCCACAGAGGTCTAATCCTACGGGTCAAATGCAACAACGGTTGGCAGCACTACCATTAGTTGCAGCACCAACCTCCACGTCTGTCCAAGCTCCATTCATTGCACCTACCCAAAACCAAGTTCAACCTGACGTTTCTCAAAAGTTAATAACTACTATTGAGTCATTAACAGCTCGGTTAGAAACTATGGAAGGGAAACGGGCGCAAGTTCAACCTGAAAAGAATGTTTACCCTGAATGGGTAGATTCAATTTCTCCTCCATCCAGTTTTGGAAACCCTATTTTCCCTACTTTCAATGGATCAGGCGACCCTGAACAACATTTGACGCATTACGTGTCTTGTTGTGATCCTATGATGGGAACTCCAGAACAACAAGAAGCAGTGAAACTCAGATGCTTCGTGCGAACCTTGCAAGGACCAGCTTTTGTCTGGTATACAAGCTTGCAATCCCGGTCAGTCATCGGATGGGAGGATCTTCGTCAAAAATTCCTTCTTCAGTTCAGCTCAACTTTGCCAAAAACGATAGTTTTCGATCTTACAAACTGCAAGCAAAGGGAGAATGAAAGAGTCTCTGATTTCATTGCTCGTTGGAAGGGATTAACGTATTCCTTGAGTTTATCACTCCCTCAGGAGGAATTGTTGCCAATCTGTGTGGCAAATTTGCGTGACGAATTACGCACTCCATTGATCCCTGTGAAATACACAAGAGGGTTTCGAGACCTTACTTCAATCGCTCAACAGATTGAAGATTCCCTTATGCAGGCTAAGGTTAAATCTCGTGTAATTCCATCAGCTCCAGGAAGAAGAATGGGTAAAGCAGAAACTGCTACAGTTATGCTTAAACAGGCACCTGTACCTATTTCTACTTCAAAACCTTCATCTTCTCGAAGGGCTCCACCTCCTGAACGCCAACAACAAAGGCTGTTTCGTCCAAATGATCAAAAAGATCAACGACGAAAACAATTTGAGGATATGAAGAGTAAAACATACTCTTTCCGAAGTGAGCAAGTTCCTGGTTACTTCATTTCAGCTCTGGAAAATAATTTGGTTCAATTACCAGTGCCGAAGAGACCAAACAAGGAAGGAGATGAAGACCGTCCCAATTATTGTCCCTTTCATCAAATGTTGGGACATCCCATCCAGGAGTGTTTTGTCTTTAAAGACCTCCTACAAAAGATGGTTGACTTGGGACAAGTCAAATTGAAGGGTTCTTCAGCTCATGTAGCGTGTATTACCGCTACAGATCCAGAGGAAGGAGGTGAGTGGCAGGAAGTCAAAAGCAAAACTGCGAAAAAATATGATGATTGGATGGTCAGAAAGACAATCAATCGGACCCATTCCATTTTGCGAACACAATTGAAGAAGCCAATTGTGTCTCCTACAAAAGCTGCAGTAAAGCCTCCATCAAAGGACAAATCCTCAAAAGGGCAGCGCAATTCAAAGAAGAAAGAGGAATCAGGAGAAGATGAGTATGTATCAAAGCCTAAATTATCTTTGACTCTGGCAGATTTCATGCCATCTACTTCAAAGCCACGGGAACCGTCCCACCAAACGGCACAGCCTAAACAGGCTAACTTGGCAGAGTCTTTATCAGACGAAGAATTGATCTTTGGTTCTGTTAATATGATTCAATTAACAGATTCATATTCCAGTCTTGATGAGCCTGAATTCCCTGTATCAAATAAAGGAACCCGAGGAAGTTCTAGAGGTTCAGGATATAGGGGAAGACGTGGATCTTTCCGAAGCCACTACTCTAATTCTACCCCTGCTAGCACTGTATATGCAGCAGAAACTCGTGGTAGAGCCCTTCAGTGAGCTCAAAATGAACAAGCAAGTTCTTCTGCCAATGGCCAACTCAGCTTCGGCACAGTTATTTTGGAAGACCGATTAAATGTTCCATCTTCTTTATCTCAGCAAGTAAATGGATCTAATCAGTCTAATTTTCCAAAACCAAAGATGTTTCCAACTTCAATACAAGAGGCATCAGCTTCCAAAGCATCTACTTCCAAGGTACCTGCTAAACCGCATATTCCTATTGGGAAACGCAGGCCTCTAGATCAAAAGTATGATATATTGAAACACTTGGCCCAAGTACCAGCCAAATTATCAATTTTGGATGCTTTGAATCTATCAAAAGATCTTCGGGAAGCACTCATCGAAGCTTTGTCAAGTCCTCAGGAGTTTGAAGCTGAAATTGCTGCAGCTGAAATTTATCACATAGAGAATAATCCTGCAGAATGCCATGCAGTGATATCTTTTACTGATAAAGATGAAGATGATGTTGTACATGGGCACATAAAACCTTTGTACCTATCTGGAAAAGTCAATGGTATAGATGTTCGAAGAGCTTTTATTGACAATGGTTCAGGAGTCAACCTCATGCCCATTCGCACACTTCGTCGATTGGGCCTCACGGAATCTGATTTATCTCCTTCTACCATGATGTTTCAAGGATATGATAAAAATGAACAAGAACCACTAGGAGAAGTTACGCTCAGAACTCAGTTTGGAGATCTTGTTTCCAATTCAGATTTCATGATTGTTGATCAAGACTCAGCTTTCAATATCTTGCTTGGAAGACCCTGGTTACATCAGCATGCAGCTATTCCGTCATCATACCATCAATGTCTCAAATACTATTTCGATGGTCAAGTTGGAACATTGTATGGTGATAAGGCCCCGTTCAAAACATGTGAGTCTCAATACATTGAGGCGGAATTTTATCACATGAAGGGAAGAGAAAAATCTACAATGAAGGAAATTACCAAAGTTAATGCTCCATATGGTTTGGAAAAAATTCCAATAAATCCATTTTCACATGTGAGTACAGATTATGTGTTACCTATCAGTCAAATTGACAAAATAGGCCCAAATAAAAATACTCTTATGGAAAGATCCATAATGTCAATTACGGCAATCGAGCCAGACAACATGGGAGAAATTGGTAACTTACCAAGCAGTGATGAAAGCATAAGTGGTGACGTTTTCATTTCGTCTGCTGAAATCCAACAAGTCTATACTTCGCTAATCAGGCTAGAAGAAGTTATAGCAACACCAGAGGTGAATGTTGATGTCGATTCTCAATCCATCATCTCCTCTTTATTTCCCAAATAAGACCCTTTTTCATCAATAGGGTCGGAAATGGAAGCTTCTTCTTCAAAATGTGAAAATTTTGACATCTCTTATGATCATGAGAATTTCGTTTTTTCATCTACTTTGCAAGTAGAAACGGAAGATATAACACATGATGAAGAGGAAGAGGAAGATCTTAGAGATGGTCCTCCAGCATTTGAAGAGGGTATCTCTACCACTGTGGATGAACTCAGAGAAGTAAATCTGGGTACAGAGAAAGATCCACGCCCCACTTTAATTAGTGCGGCCATGACCCTTGAAGAACAAGAGATGTATATTTCTTTTCTAAAGCAAAATAAAGATATCTTTGCTTGGAATTATACAGAGATGCCTGGCCTTGATCCTGATGTTTCCACCCATCATTTGGGTTTGCCAAAAGAACATCGAGGATTCAAGCAAGCCGCGAGAAGAACACACCCAACCTATGCTTCCAAAATCGAGGCTGAAGTGGATAAGCTTATCAAAGCTAACTTCGTCAGAGAAGTTCAATATCCCAAGTGGTTGGCTAATATTGTCCCAGTAAAGAAAAAGAACGGACAAATTAGGGTTTGCATCGATTTCAGAGATCTTAATCGGTATTGTCCCAAAGATGATTTTCCAGTTCCGATTACAGAACTCTTAATTGATGCGACGGCTGGCTATGAAGTACTTTCTTTCATGGATGGATATTCTGGATATAATCAGATCCGAATGGCCCCAGAAGATGAGGAATATACAGCCTTCAGAGCTCCTCAAGGTGTGTTTTGTTACCGGGTGATGCCCTTTGGTTTAAAGAATGCAGGTGCAACATATCAACGCGCCATGCATCGTATCTTCAAACCTTTTCTAGGGAAATTTGTTGAATGCTATGTAGATGATTTGGTGGTTAAATCCAAACAACGTTTTGATCACTTGGCTGATTTGGAAATCATATTCCACAAGCTTCGACAACATAATTTGAAGATGAACCCCTTAAAATGTGCTTTTGGGGTAACCTCCGGAAAATTCCTCGGCTTTGTTGTACGCCATCGTGGTATTGAAGTCGATCCTGAGAAGACCAAATCAATCCTTGGTATGTCACCTCCTCAGAATTTGAAAGAATTAAGAGGACTTCAAGGACACTTAGCCCATATTCGGCGTTTCATCGCCAATTTGGCAGGCAAAAGTTTACCTTTTACCAAATTATTGAAGAAAGGAGTCACTTACCAGTGGACTAAAGAATGTCAAGAAGCATTTGATGTTCTCAAGAAATACCTCTTAAGTCCACCAGTACTCATGCCACCTGTTGAGGGTAGACCTCTTATCCTCTTTGTGACAGCTTTAGAGCGATCATTGGGTGCCTTTCTCGCTCAAAAGAATGATGCTGGGAATGAAAATAGTCTCTACTATCTCAGTAGAACTATGCTTGAAGCAGAAACCCGGTATTCGAGTATTGAAAAATGCTGCCTAGCATTAGTCTTTGCAGTTCAGAAACTGAGACACTACCTGCAACATCACGAGGTCCAATTGGTATCTCGTAATAATCCACTCAAATTCATCCTTAGTCGTCCAATGCTTACAGGACGTCTGGCAAGGTGGGAGGTTATTTTACAGCAGTTCGACATCCAGTATGTGTCTCAAAAGGCAATTAAGGGCCAAGCTCTGGCTGATTTCCTGGCTGAACACCCTTCAGTGGAAGACACGTATTCAGATATCGAACTCCCTGATGAGGAAGTTTTTTCTATTCAAGAGAATCCTCAAACATGGGAAATGTATTTTGATGGTGCTTCTAGAAGTCCAACAGGGAAGAAAATGGAAAATCCTAAATTCAACAAAGTTGGTTTAGGAATTGTGCTCATTTCTCCAGATAAGGCAGTGTTACCTTATTCCTTTTTGTTGTGGGAAGGTGGTACCAATAATGAAGCTGAATACCAAGCTCTCATTGCAGGCTTGGAGTTAGCGCTTCAAGCACAAGTGAATCACTTAAAGGTAAAAGGTGATTCAGACCTGGTAATCAAACAAGTCAATGGGGATTATGCCATCAGAAAAGAAGAATTAATCCCTTTGTATGATTACGTCAGAGAGTTAATGTCGGAATTCCCTTCAGAACCGACATTTTCTTATGTCCCAAGATCACAAAATGTTCAAGCTGATGCACTGGCTAATATAGCCACAACTTTAGCAGATCCAAATCGGGACGAGACAACCATCGGTATTGCCCACCGTCGTGCAATTTCACCTTATGTTCAAGTCAGAACAGAGGAAATTAATGAAATTAGTCCCATTCCTGAACCATATGGTCATACTACAGGATGGATGTCACCTATCAGGGAATACCTTCAAAATGGAACACTTCCACCTGATAGAGCCGAGAGAGAACAAATTCGGCGACGTGTGGTCAATTTTACTCTTTATGATGGTCCAAACCACCTCGAGAAAATTCTCTACAAACGTGGTTTTTATGGAGTTCTCTTCAGATGTATTGATGGTGAAGAGACAATGGCTGTCATAAAAGAAGTGCATGCAGGAGTCTGTGGTGCCCACCAGTCTGGACATAGATTGTCTGATCAAATTCGAAGACTTGGATACTTCTGGCCTTCAATGATACAAGATTGTGTTAATTTCACAAAGAAGTGTCATTCATGCCAAGTATATGCCAATTTCATTCATCAACCTTCAGAGTTGCTTCATACAGCTAAATACTCATGGCCATTTTCCACATGGGGAATGGATGTGGTAGGACCTTACCCTTCAGCTACGGCCAAGCAGTTTAAGTACATTCTTACTGCTACTGATTTCTTTTCCAAATGGGCAGAGGCAGTACCTCTCAAAGAAGTCAGTTCTAAATGCATTGTTAGCTTCATCAAGTCTAACATCATTACTAGATTTGGTGTCCCTCATACCATATTGACAGACAACGACACCAACTTCTGTTCTTCTGAGGTAAAGAGATTGTATCAAGAATACAACATTAAGTCCAACCATTCATCTCGATATCATGCAGCGGCTAATGGCCAGATAAAGGCCTTCAACAAGACTCTTTCAAATATACTGCAAAAGATGGTGGATAAAGATAAGAGGTCATGGCCTGATAAACTCTATCATGCTTTATGGGCTTATCGGACTACCACTCGCAATGCAACGCGGTCTACTCCATATTCATTGGTATATGGAACAGAAGCAGTCTTGCCAATTGAAGTTCAATTTCCCTCACTCAGAATAGCCATTTGTGATCAGTTATCAACAGATGAGCAATCCCAAAAGCGGTTGAATGAATTGGAACAGTTAGATGAGAAAAGATTGTGCACTTTGCACCACTTGGAAATCTATCAGAATCGAATAGCACGAGCTTTTAACAAAAAAGTTCGTCTTCGTTCATTCATTCAGGGAGAATTGGTATTGGTTCTCAGAACACCAATGATACCAGGAAAGAAACCTCCCAAGCTTGAACCAAAATGGGAAGGACCTTATTCAGTACATAAGGTCTACTCCAATGGAGCGTATTCTCTGATTTCCATGGATGGAGAACACATCACGACTCCAACTAATGCCATATTTCTGAAGAAGTATTTTGTATAAACACAAAATATTGTTCCCAGAACCAAGACTTACAATTGGTTCATACAAAAAAGGTCCGGTATGACCTTAAACTACACCATGGTCCAGTATGACCTTAAACTACAACTTCGTCCAACATGACATTAAACTGTGTCACATATTCTGTCCGAGATGACATTAAACTATAATACGTCCAGCATGACGATAAACTGTATGGTCCAGTATGACCTTAAACTATTCGCACTTATGTCCCTGCAACATGACACTAAACTGTGCAGCACCAATAGTCCTAACTACAAGACTTTAAACTGCATAGTCCCTGATTTTGTCTTACATGACAATAAACTGTATAGAAGTTCCTATATTTTGTCCGAGATGACATTAAATTATATTGTGTCCTAGCAACATGACATTAAACTGTGTGGCACTTTCATCGTCCAACATGACGTTAAACTGTGTCAGTTCCCTTATCGTCCAACATTACGTTAAAATGTCACATTGGTTATTAATATGTCCTACATGACACTAAACTGTATATGTCCGAGATGACATTAAACTATATTTTGTCCTAGCAACATGAAATTAAAACTGTGTGGCGCTTTCATCGTCCAGCATGACATTAAACTGTAAAAAATCCCCAGAACTGATATCCTCATATTGGTTCACCTTAGTCCTAGCTACATGACTTTAAACTGTACAGCACCAGTTCGTCCTTGCTATATGACGTTAAACTATACAACAATGGTCCCGTATGACTTTAAACTGCATCATTCCTGGTCCATGTATACGACCATAAACTATTTGCAAATATGTCCAGCAAGACGTTAAACTGTGACGTCCTAACTACATGACGCTAAACTGTATAAAAGTCCCTCACGTCCGGAAAGACGTTAAACTATATAATCATCAAAAGTCCAGCATAACATTAAAACTGCACAATCCCCCTTTCGTCCAATATGACGTTAAACTGTATTGTCCCCATCGTCCTAACTACATGACGCTAAACTGTACAGAAAGTCCTTGATATGTCCTACATGACATTAAACTGTGCATCGTTAAGGTTGTTATTACCTCTTGTTTCTCACACTGAGTATGACTCACGTGAGCTTAGAGCGAACATCAACCATAACACTCCCTTTGGGCCACTAACCATGTGTAAGTCCCAACAACATTTTTTAGATCATTATCCACAAGAACAACTTGATCATTAATTCATTCTTTAATTGAACTACACAGACTTTGATCCTTGCCCTCCAGGCTGGGTATGTAGGCAACCTCCCAAAGGTTCAAGCCCAAAAACAATCTCTTCACATTGGTTCACCACCATCTCATAGATGATGATTTGTGAAACCACCCTTGGAATCAATATCTTTACATTGATTCACTTTCGTCCTTGTTATATGACGTTAAACTATACAACACTTTTGTCCGGTACGACAATAAACTACAATATTCTTTGATTTCCTCATTTGAGAAGGAACCATTATTAACATTGATTCTTTTTCAATCATGGTTTTCATTTTCAAAAGACTACGTACATACATGGTAATGCCTAAACTTTTTATCTTAGGTTAAAACCATCATTGCACTAAAGTCTCTTTTCACCCTTCACATGTACGAACCAAATTTGTACAAAGGGTAGCTCTAGAACTACGTGGACTTGATTCCCATCCTTATGGGATACGTAGGAACATTCGAGTGTCCCTCGAATCCAGTCCCAAGTCTTTTGGGCCTAACCCCAAATTTCACTTTCAGTCCCTTGGCTGAAAAGTCTTCATGAAAACACACACTGTGTATTCATTATTATGGTCCGAATTCTATGACCTTAAACTAAGATTACTCATACTTTCGTCCTACACGACGTTAAACTGCATTTCAAGAACTACGTATGGCTTGATTCTCATTCTTATGAGATACGTAGTGAAGTCCAAGTTTCAATTCAGGACCCAGACACAACATGATTATGGTTTTCATTGACCTATGTATCTCTATATACATTGGAAAATACCCATCTTTATGTATTATAATCCTAACCTTAAATATTTTCAGATCTTCATAACCCTTTTCATGACTTATAGTCACAAAAATGTCAAACTTCTGAGAATTCTTTTGCCTGACTATGCAGCACGTGCCCATAGGTGGCCTTGCATAAACAGTCCACATAACAGACTTGTCAGCCAAGAGATGCTATTTATTTGACCATGCAGCCAATGCCCATAGGTGGCCCTGCATGTTTTCAACCCCCTAACAGGTTTCTTAAATAATAGTAACTTCATTCTTGGGAAGAATGCCTCTTTTGTCCTTATTTGTCTTAAACGACAGTATGTAGGGATCCGCAAAAATAGTCATCCTTAACATATTTGTCCCATATCCTTTTTCATGATCTGAAAGTATTCAAGTCTATGGTTTATTCTTCTTCCCTACGTTTGGGTCAGACCTTCGTAGGAGTGATATTCATCCAGTTCTTCGATATTCTTGTTTGGAAATATCTTCTCCATATTCAAGTACCTCTTTCCATACAACAAACTCTATGCTTTAGAAAATTTGAATCTCCATAAACTTTCACTGGCTTTTAGCACTAGGAAAGTAAATTTCTGAGAGTTCTTTTGCCTAACTATGCAGCACGTGCCCATAGGTGGCCTTGCATAAACAGTCCACATAATAGACTTGTCAGCCAAAAGATGCTATTTTATTTGACTATGCAGCCAATGCCCATAGGTGGCCCTGCATATTTCAACCCCCTAACGGGTTTTGTTAAATAATAGTAACTTCATTCTTGGAAACTACTTCTTCTAATGCTATTTAGCTCTTTTTCATATCATTCCTCAGATTCAAATATTCTTAAAGCCATAGTTTACATTTTTTCCCTCATACTTGAGTATGGTAAATATGTTTTCAGATAAATTGTCAAGGAATTGAATCCATTTTTAATCCATTTTCGGTCAAAGCTATTTCGACCTTAAACATTAGCCCCTTTATGTCCGGCTTGCATGACTTTAAACTGCCCACACAAAAGACAAAGGAACTCTGAATAAAAGTCAAGTTCCAGCTCACTAAATATACATTTTTTGTATGATTTAGGTAATATTGAGCAGTTAAAAGGTTCAAAGTTTGTAGGGTTATTTATAATAATCCTAGTAAAAATCAAACTATGCTTACTAAGCCCATTGGCTTAAGTAAATTTGAAGCAGGTAATGGAAGAATGCAAGTACAAATGATTGAAGACAAAAGTGTTTTTCATTGATACACAAGAGTTAGAAGGACATCCACAGACTGGAATCTCTTCTATTTTTCAAGAATTACAGAAGATTGTCAACATAAGTCTTCATTTGATGTATAGCATCCTGAGCCTTATCAACAGTTACTTGAAGCTCATGCACTTGACCAGCTTCACTCTTCTCAGCTTGCTGAAGTGCCTTCTTAGCATCTGCAATGGCTTTCATGCCATTCATATGAGTTTCATCCAATGATTTATTAAGCTGATCAAGTTCCCCAGTAACAGCATCTAACTGTTGCTGGAGCTGCACCTGCTGGACGACCTTTTCTTTGATTTTTTTCTTCAGATCCTTCATCTTGACAGCATAATCAGCTTCAGCCTGGGATATCACAGCCTCAAATTCGCCTATGTTGACTGACAATTTCACTCTGGTCAAATCTTCGCGACTTGTCTGCATTTTCTCCCTCCTGAAAATAATCTGTTTCACTACAGCATGGATCTTTTCATACCCAAAACCACCAAGTCCCATTATAACAAATTGGGATGACAATCGGGAAATTTTTGATGGTAGCTCTTCTAAAGGCACCCCCGATATGATGTTCCATATGTTGTTCCATGCCTTACGTCGTGAAAAGCTGAACGCTTTGAGCATCTCTGGATCTGATTCAACATCTTCGTTAGAAGGGGGTATGTAATCTGGAATTAACATGCTTAAGGAAGTGCCTTGTCCTGCTCTTTCCCCTCTGACTTGGGCTTCTTCACTTTCAATTCCCGTTGGGGCAGAGGCTGAAGCCTCATCTCCGGATCTAGCCATTACAGTTGATGGCCCTACATGATCAATTGAAAGATTTTAGTTGAATCTTAAAGGATAACAAAAGAATGGATTGTCTTGCAAATAAAGTACAATCACAAATATTGTTATCCCTTACCCAATGGTGGTTCAGCAACATGAGAAGACTTCTCCCCATCTTTCCCGGTTTCAACAGGATTTTCAAGATGGGTCTCATGAGAGTTTATTGGATTTAGCTCTACTTGAGCTAATGTTTCTGCAATGATAGGGTTGACATCAGTGTCCACACCCTCTTCGAGCATTGGCAGTTCAGCAGCTTCTACGGAAGAAACTGCATATTATTTTACATCATGATTAGAAATATGTTTTGTTTTTAAAAGAAAAAATTTGGGCGAAGGGTAACACTCACGCCCAAGGTCTTCTAAATCACATGACAATCTAGCATGATCATAAAATTCTTCAAAAGTCATTCCTTGATTCATCATTTCATCTAATGATACTTCAGAATCTTGGTTAGTCTCACCAGTGGGAGCATTTTCTACGTCTTCTTGCTGACTTATGTCCTGCAACCCCTGACCCTGGACAACATCTTCAGTAGTGGGAGGGATACTGGGAATGGATGGTAGCTCTTCTCTAGGAGCAACCAAGTTAGCTTGAGTCTGTGGTTGTTCTACAGCACCCTCCACGACCTTTGAAGAAGGATCAGTCCCTTCCCTCAAGGGGGAAATTGAAGAAGCCCCTGCAATCCTCAGAAATATGAGTAACCATATGATTATGGGTATAAACTCATGATTGTTCGAAGGACTTACCACTGCTAATGAAACGTTTAGCTAAGGATTTCCTCCTTCGTTGCCTTGGCTTCTTTTGTTTTTTTGGAGTTTCAGTTGTCTCCTTTATTGGCACTTGGATTGGCGAATGAAAGGCTATGTCCAGTGCCTCATTCATGGCCTGCTGGCCTGGAGATATCTCGCCTAGTTCGCGAGGAGAATCAGAAGCAGCCCCAACAGCAGTACCACCAGGGATATATTGTGGCGAAGGAACCCCGGTCCCTTTCTTTGCAAGCTGCAAGATGAAGAAAATAACTTCCTTAAGTAACAAAGCTTCAACTGAAATCAAGTTGCAAAGAAAATAAGGAAAGAGAACTTACATCTTCAGGAGCCACGTACTCTTGCCACTCCTCATCTCCAGAACCACCAGCCCCCTTAGTGGTGCCACGATCAATCATTTCCTTCACCCGCCTGGTGATAGGAACCGAATTATCAGTGGCATATATGAGCATTTCCAGCTCTCTGACGTAAGCCCACACTTCATTGGGGTTATCTCTGTATTGAAGGTCTTTGGAAGCTAGAAGATATCCTATCCCAGGAAGTTGTAGGCCCTCACACAAATCCAGCCAGGCGGTTTCAGTATCACAGAATAAGCTCTGCCATAGCTGAACAGCCTCTGGTCTTAGATATAAAGGCTGTGAGGAAGGTCCTACAATTTTTGATTTTAATTTCTTCCCAACTCCTGCAACTACAGATAGAGAATAAGAAAGTGAGACTTATTACTTTATAAAGTAGCAGTGATTGAAGTTATTACAATCAAATAACTCACCAGGAGCTGATGGAGTGGGTCTTTTAACTCTGGCCGGAGGATTATATCGGGCACGAAACCGCTTTGCTGCCGGTTGTGCCTCATCATCCCCATCATGATAATCTGAGGAATCAGTTCTAGAGGAGGAGTCTGTTGAACCTATTTCAGGAGGAGAAGCAGCACCTTCATGAGGAAGAGTTTCTTTCTCTATAGTCCTCTTCCTCTTTCCCACTTGATATACAGGGTGATTCAATATCCCTTTAGGGTATGATGCTATCCAGTGTTCGGCATAAAAAGTAGTCAGATAATGTGCCGCTTTTTCAACTGGTAGATCAAATACTGCCCCAGTCTTCTCTCTTGATGTCAGCAACCATAGTTGTCGAGAAACCATCGGATGTTGCTCTAACCTGACATGTACTGGAGGGGATACAACAATCTGTTGCAAACATTTGAATTGGCGTGCAAATCTATATGGAGCATAGGCCTCGCATATGATTTCTCCATCAATCCTGGCTACTAACACGCCATCCCTGCAAGCTAGCATGTATGCCCTCAAATCCAAAGGGGCTTTCCCATCATCAACAAAACGCCCAGATGGCGGACTTCCATAAGGAAAGAAGTTGAATTCCTTATACATGCTTAGTCTTACTTTTATGTCATAACCATTGACATCTAATGGAGCAATTCCAGAGAATGCTTGCACTGACGGTCTGAAAGAGCTTTCAGGAATTTGTAATCCATTCTGTACATTGTAAGTCCTGAAGTGAGTGGCGATCCATCCCCACAAAACCTGGAATGGTCCCACTATTCTTAAAGGAGATTTACCCTGGAAGACATGAAGTAAACTCCTGTGAATCTTTGCTAAAATGGGGGTAGCTAACCCAACCATTTTTCCCTCAGCTAACTTGGCCGCAATAACGAAGGTCCCTGGCCTAACGCCTCCCTTCGAATCCCTGACCGGCAAGAGATAAATACTGAGCCACATTGCCAAGAAACCCGCCAGACGAGTTTTCTTTGGAATTCTTTGATTCACTTCATAGCCCCATTTTTCAAACTCTCCTGCTTCTAGAGTTGGCCAGAATGTGCCAGGAGCTCCTCTCTTCTCAGGTTTTGGGCAAGTGGTAGGACGTCTGGGCTGGGTATCCTTGGATTTCTTTTTCTTGGATCCTTTTTCCTTTGGCTCCATCCCTTTCTTCTCAGTAAGAAACACCTTCATCCATTCTTCCGGATGGATATCTTTTCTGAAATGAGTTAATGATGTTTCTGAACTCTTGAGCTTGTGAAAGATTTTGAATAATTCTCGAGCCAAAGCAGGAGTCTTCTCTGGATCATTCCAAGTCACCTTGGGAGGAATGAATTCATCATACATATCGCCCAAGATTGGAGCTCCTGAAATCTTGTGTACATCCCACAAACTGATACCTACTTCTCCATGAGTCAAGTGGAAAGAATTAGTCGCTGGACTCCAGTGGCTGAGTATCTCTGGCATGAAGATATCATGTCTGTAAATATATGTTTGCCCAACCCAAACAGCCTCATATATTGCAGCTCTCTTCAGATCATCAATAAACTCTACGCAAGTCTGTCGCACCCAGTATACCCACATCCAAGTTGGCTTCACGCCTCCCCCAGGACGGAAATCCCAACTTTTCTTCCAGCCTTTGGATTGATCCATCTGAGCATCTCGGAAGATTGAAGGATGACAATGTGGTTGAAGCTCAGGTGTATGTTTTTTCAGATCTGGTGTGCAAGGGCTATGATGCATCACATAAGCCTTCTCTACTGTTCCAGCAGTTTGTAATACTCCTCCGCCTGAGATATTTGCTGAAGCAAAATTGGTATAATTCTGAAACCAAGAAAATGGAAGATAATCCTGTACTTCTGGAATAATGACTTCTTGCAGATGACCATGACCATACAAAGGTAGGTAAGTGCAGTGAGGAAAGTCGTGATGATATTTCTTCAGATACTTAGCCAAATCTGGAAGAGTGTTGTTTTTGACAGTATAGTAATCAGGGCCAATGATATTCATCATATCATCTATCCGCTTGCTAGCCAGTTCATCAAGTAATCCAGGTCTAAGAGCCATTGAATCTGCACAGGAGTTGAATAAATTAAACTCTTAAATGGGTTTTATTTTTCATAAAATTTGTGAAAGAATTTGAAAAAAATGGCTAAGGCATTAAGGCGCGCAAGTATGGAGATGTCGCGCAAGTGGTACATGTGCCGCGCAAGTTTTGGTCGCGCAAGTATTACCGCGCAAGCCCTATTACCTTGAGAGTATCGCGGCAGCGAAGAAACAGCGAAAACAAGAGACTTGCGCAGCGAGGAAGACTTGCGCGGCGAGAGCTCGAGAAATCCAGAACTTCAGATGCCATCTACGGCCGGAAGCCGTGTATTTATAGGCCAGGGGGCTTATCTGCGCGCCGCATCTAGAGTACACAATGCCTGCGCGACGAAGACTTGCGCGCCGACTTCTGTGCATTGAAGACTTGCGCGCCGCCTTTTTCCTTTCGAGGGATTCGATTTCCTCAGAGTCAAATCCTCATTTTCTCTCCGGATCCAACTCTGAGGGGGGACTTTTGTTGACGCTCCTTTCGTCACGGAATCTAAAGTTCGGAAAAGGGAATATCTGAGCTCAAAGTGATTAATCCTTTGAAGAAACATCAAAAATCGACAAAGGGATAAAAAAGGAGAACATTGCCCATGTATCGCGCAAGTTCCCTCTTGGTCGCGCAAGTACACTTGCGCGCCGCCTCAATACTTGCGCGACTCCTCATGTTCGTGCAAGGGACTTGCGCGACATATGTGGTAACCGCCTGGTAACCACCTAGTAACCGCCCGGGGTCTTCTTTTGCCTATAAATAGACCCTGTGGGCCCCCCATTAAAGAGGATCTTTTTCCAGAAACTCGGATTGAAGCTCCCGATGCCCAAGTCTCTTCTCAAAGCTTCCAGAACACTTCTAAGGTAATTTCTTACCTAGAATGGAAGATCTAAAGGGAAGAAGGAAGGCCTAAGTGTTGAAACTTATCAAACACTTGCGCGCCGACTTAATTCCTTCAAAATAACTTGCGCGTACCTTCTCTGGAAAAACCTCAAGAGGATTATAAAGGGTTTATAAAAGAGTCGCTCAAGTATTTCAACTCTGGTTGAAAATCACGCAAGTATCCCTCATGTCGCGCAAGTATACTTGCGCGACCAATACTTGCGCGCCGCCGCAGGACTTGCGCGACTTTTAATACTTGCGCGCCCCTATCTTTTTGAGTGCCCACCTTGCCCATTTTTACCCCTCTTAAGCCATTTCACCCTTCCTATTCAAGATTCAGTCTTCAAGATACTCTTCAAAGCCATTTATGGCATGATTTCTTGGTTTGACATCCTTATCTGAAAGGAATTCTGTGAAATATCTCTCAAAACCTAGTGATTTAAACATCTTTATGTCACCAAAGATTGAGAGTTCATTCATTCAACCTCATCCTTTAAAATGAGAGAATCCTAACCTGGGTCTCCTTTTCAGGAATAAATCCCCAATTATAAAAACCTAACTTGGGCATCTTTCTTAAGAATAAGCCCCAATCAAGCCCTTTAATCTTGGGCATCCTCCTCAGGAGTAGGCCCCAAACCTTAATCCCTAACCTGGGTCTCCTTTTCAGGAATAAGACTCAGTCATAACCTTGGGCTTCCTTTTCAGGAGTAAGCCCCAAGTCCCCTAACCTAGGCTTTCTTCTCAGGAATAAGTCCTAGTCATAAATCTTGGGCATCCTTCTTAGGAGTAAGCCCCAAGTCTCTTAAAATTTCTCTTAACCAGTATTAAATTACCTTTGATTTGGGTTTCCTTTTCAGGAATAAAACCCAATCATAAGTCCCCTCCTAACTTGGGCATCCTCCTTAGGAGTAAGCCCCAAGATTAGAGTATTCAAATCTCCATGAAGCACATATAACTTTGTGGACCCTGTTCTTGGATTTTCTCCCTAAAAGTAAATCCTAAACTTTCGTTTATCTGGGCAGTCATCTATACATAAGCCCCAAAACAAATTCTTATGATTGCATCTTTTATGGCACAATTGTCTGAATTTTACCAATACCTCTTGTTTCTCACACCGAGCATGACTCACGTGAGCTTAGAGTGTAAAAGTAATTATGACATTCATCTTTGAGCCATCAATCATAAAACATCATATCCCATTCCTCGAACTACGTGGGTTTTGATTCCTTTTTCAAAACAAAGGATACGTAGGTAGCCCATTTATGGGTTCGATCCCAACATTGAAATAATCTCTGTCCTTCTGAATGACGATAAACTTCAAGTGCCCCACTGAGTGGCTTTAAAACCAGCCTGGTCATCAAAATGACCAAGAGACTTTTATATAAATGTTTTGAAGGATACCATTGACCAAGAATCTCTAAACAAATATAGATGATTCTATATTGATGAAGAACCTCGAATACATATAAAAGATTCCCTAAATTTCTTGCATATTTAATCATTGATTGTTAAAACTAAAGGAAAGCTCATTTTTTACTTGGTAATGTAATAAAGATTCACGAACTTAACTTAAATCTATAAAGAGAGTCCCGGAGTAGACAATAATTCCCCTCAAAAAGGTGTGATGAGTCCGACCTCCCATCCTCTCGACCAATGCAAATTCCTAAGCCTCATTAGCCCACAAGCTAATGAGCGCCTGCCTTTGGAAAGTAGGTCCAAACGGATGTGGAATCATTGGATGTTTCCGGTTCTACGAACAAACCCGTTAGAAACCGATCGGAACGTTTGAATCTCCCGTCCAGGAGGTCATCCCCGGATTCCGTGCGAAACAATCCAGGAATACATTGACGTATTTCCTGAGGATTTTCCTGGACCTCCCCAAAAAGAGAAGTAGAGTTCTCCATTTAACTTTTACCTGGATCTCATTCAATATCAAAGACCCCATATAGTATAGAAAATGTGGAGCTGGAGGAATTAAAGAAACAAATCCAAGATATTTTGGAGAAGGGGTTTATTTGACCGAGTGTGTCTCCTTGGGGAGTACCTTTTCTCTTTGTGAAGAAGAAGGATGGATCGAGGCAGCTATGAATTGATTATAGAGAACTAAATGGGATCACAGTAAAGAAAAAATACCCTCTTCAAAGAATTTATGACTTATTTGACCAACTTCATGGGGCTCAATTCTTCTCTAAGATTGATCTTTGAACTGGTTATCATCAATTAAGGGTGAAGAAAGAAGATATTCCAAAAACTACCTTCTGATCATAATATAGGCATTATGAGTTTGTTGTTATGACTTTTGGACTGACTAATGCACCTGCTATTTTTATGGAGTAGATGAATAGAGTCTTTAAAAACTACCTTGATAACTTTGTGGTAGTTTTTATTGATGATATTATGATATATTTCAAAAGTTGTGAGGAGCCTGAGGATCATCTAAGGGTTATTTTGAAAACTCTATGGAAGGAAAGGATTTTTGGAAGGTTCAGTAAATGTGAATTCTGGTTACAACAAGTTTCTTTCTTGGGGGTACATTGTAACCAATGAAGGAATCACAGTAGACCCTGCAAAGACAAAATTTTTAGAGGAGTGGCCTCAACCTAAAAAAACAACTGAGATTCAAAGTTTCCTTGGATTATCAGGATATTATATGAGGTTTATGAAAAACTTTTCATGACTTTTTAATCCATTAACCAAGTTAACTTGAAAAGGGGTCAAGTTCATCTGGACAAAATAGTGTGAGGAAAGTTTCCAAGAGCTAAAGAAGATATTGGTTACTACACCTGTGTTAACTCTACCCTCGAGTGGAGAAGGATTCGTTATTTTTATCAATGCATCTCTTAAAGGGCTTGGGTGAATCCTCATAAAAAATGACAAGGTCATTTCTTATGCATCTCGATAGTTTAAGGCTCATGAGCAGAACTATCATATGCATGATCTGGAGTGGGCGCTGGTCATTTTTTCTCTGATGATATGGAGGCACTAACTATATGGGGAGAAATGTGATATATACACAGACCATCAAAGTTTGAAGTATATTTTCACACAAAAGGAATTGAACATGAGAGAAAAGAGATTGTTGGAACTCCTTAAATACTATGATTGTTCAATTAATTATCATCCCGGAATAGAAAACAAAGTCTCTAATGCATTAAGTAGGAAAGACCCAGTTGTTATGTCAATTATAAGGATTCAAAGAGATCCTTTGATCAATTACCTAGTAAAACATGACATGGAAATTATAAGAGAGGGTACATCATCAACCCTAACCCAAATGATTTCTCAACCATCATTACTAGAGAAGATCAAGAAAGCTCAGAAAGAAGATCATTTGTTATAGAATAAGTTTGAGGCGATGAAGGACGAGAAGTTTCATGAGTTCAATACTGATCAAGAAGGTGTACTGAAATATTGTACAGGACTATGTGTTCCATCTTTTCCGGAAATAAAGAAGGATCTGATGGATTAAGCTCATAGCTATACTTTATCTATACATCTTGGTACCACAAAAATATATAGGGAACTTTGTGATAATTATTGGTGGGGTAATATGAAGAGGGAGATTGATGAATACACTTCAAGTTGTTTGGTATGTCAGCAAGTGAAGGCAGAACGACAACTTCTTAAAGGGGTATTGCAACCACTACCCATACCAGCATGGAAGTGGGACAATATCACTATGGACTTCATCACTGGTATCCCGAGAACTTCCAAAGTAAATAATGTGATATGTGTTATTGTGGACCATCTCACCAAGACTGCCCATTTTATCTCCATTCTGGAAGATTTCTCTTTTGATCAATATTCCAGGATTTACGTGAAGGAAGTGGTAAGACTGCATGGAATTCCACTTTCTATCATATCTGATCATGATTCAAGGTTCACATCAAAATACTGGAGAAGTCTTCAATAATCTCTAAGCACTGAATTGAATTTTAGTACGACCTATCACCCCCAAACTGATGTCCAATCGGAAATGACTATTCCAACTCTTGAGGACATGCTGAGAACTTGCTTAATGGAATTTAAGGGTGGATGGGATCAACATCTCTCTTTAGTTGAGTTATCTTACAACAACAGCTTCCAATCGAGAATTAAAATGGCACCCTATAAATCTCCATATGAGAAGAGATGTAGAACTCTGACTTATTAAGATGAAGCTGGTGAGAGAAATATTTTTGGGCCTGATCTTGTGTAAGAGATCCATGCCATCCAGCAACACATTAAGGCTGCTCAGAGTCCGCAAAAGAGCAATTCCGACAACTGTAAAAGGGACTTAGAGTTTGATGTTGGTGAAAAAGTATTTCTTTATATTTCACCTTGGAAGAGAGTCATGAGGTCTAGAAAGAAAGGGAAGCTTATCCCTAGGTACATTGGCCCCTAATATTTCCTTGATCGTATGGGAGTAGTGGCCTATCAGTTTTCACTTCCTCCAAATATCAACCAAGTTTATGATGTCTTCCATGTTTCCCTCTTGATGAAGTACATACCTGACCCTTCACATGTACTAAATCCAGAGGTGGTACAACTGGAACATGACCTCTCTTAAGAGGAGAAGCCGGTGGAGATCTTGGATCGTAGAGAAAAGGTTCTACACAACAAGAATACCCACCTTGTTAAGGTGTTGTGGAGGAACCAAAAATATGAAGAAGCCACGTGGGAACTGGAGGAGTCTATGAGACAGAAGTACCCACACTGTTTCTCATCAAAGGATACGAGATAAAATGTTGGGGATGAAATTTCTTAAGGGGGGAAGAATGTAAGGACCCGAATATTTCAATTATATTTTTTTACTAATTTTGTGTGTTATTTTATTTTATAATAAACAAAACTATATCCTTTAATTAATGAAGTGGCTATAATTAAAATGATACCATTGGGTTCCGACTGTTATATGACCATTGGTCAATATGACCATTTTTCAATATGACCGTTGGTCAATAAGAAAGTTGGAAACTATAATCTTAACGTTTTGTTTTTATAAATACAGTTATCATGTTTAATTAATACAGAAATAAGATTGAATGGACTCACCCAATAAACTCGAGCCATATGAAGCCCATCTGTTGGAGCTTGGGATGCAGGTAGCATCACTGGGATTTGTTCTGGACCAATCCCAAGCCGAACTTCAACGTATGAACCTTGAACGGAATCGCCTAAGGGAGAAGTTCATGCTGATAGAACCACTCGAGCAATGTTTTCTGAGCCACCCCAAGATTCTATCACCATATCACACCTAACAATTAGGTCATATGCTCGTGTAATAAGGGGCTATGTCACCAAAGATGCTTTGTGTAATCCTTTTATATAAATAAAATTTTTATTTCTTTTTATGGAGGTGTTTGTGAATTTCAAATATCCGGATAAATATAGTATGTGTATTATTGATTAATTTAGGAAAAATGGGTATTTTAAAATATTTTTTTATTCATTAAATAATTAATAATGTGAAATGATTTTCGAAAAAAGGTCTTCTACAGTTGTGATCTGTGAGAAATTTAGAGTCTAATAAGATCAACTTGGTTTTTAGTGAATAGTAAAGTAGGAATAGTAACATACCCATATGAATAGTAATGAATACTAATATGACCAAGAAAATAGAAAATTCGCCCATGAATGTATAAATACATTTTATATATCTTAAAAGCGAAAAACGATCATAGTTTATGTTTTGGTATTTTTGTATGCCATAAATATTTTATTTAAAATTTTATAATTAATTTGATAATTTAAAATGGAAATTTATTTTCATAAAATTTAATCATAAATTGTTACTTTATTTTCCTATTGTTATATGATAATTTTATGGGACCTTGATTACTTTTTTATGGTGTTACAAAATAAGTTATAGTTTTAAAGTTGTATTTTAGGAATAAATAATGATTTTATTTAAAAATTAAATTAAAAATATTTAGAAAATTATATTCATAAAATGGACTTCATTTTTGAATTCAGAGAATCTATATTAGGTTAGGGTGAATTTTAGAGATTTTTCTGAAATAGTTGAATTTTCAGTGAATAGTAAAAATGCAGTTTGGAGTTTCGGGTGTTTAATGACATCATTAATGATGTAATAATGATGTAATATTTCTTGTCAAATTATGAATAGTGAGTTATTATATGAGGTTTCCAAAGTATCCAATACCATGGAAAAATACCATGTGCAATCCCATGGTTTAGCAAATACCACCGATGAGGTGTCCCATGTTAATTAATAATTTATTCACTCACTTTTCCTATAAATACCAAGCCATTTCCCTCATTAATTTCATTCCAAAATCATCCTAAACTATGTTCTGGTCTCCTTTCCTCTCAATTAGTCCTCCCAAGGTTCCCTCAAGCCTCCCATGGTGCCAACCTTCAAGATTTTGAAGTTACACTTCAAGGTAAGGGATCCTTTCACCCTCCTCTTTTAAGTGATGAATTCCTTTATGTTGTGTCTCCTAGTTTCCATATAATTATGTTGAGGGTTTGTTCTAATATGTTCTCATTTATGTCCATTTCATTTCTAATTGTTGACAGACCCTTTCATCTCTCATCAATTTGTTTTTTGAATTTTTATGTGACGTCGTTAGGCTGCCAAATTTTTCGTAAAAGGAATCACATCATCTCTTTCCTTTCAAGTTTCCATTTCTTGTGGTATGTCATTAAAATATCCATACCATGTTATTATCTCCTTGTTATTATGTATTTATATTGTAATATGAGTTATTTATGAGTGGGTTACCCATCTACCCTCTCTTTTTATTATTTTCTAGAACTATGTTATATAGTCGTTCTGGTGCAGAATTTTCATCTCAAAATCTCTCTCTTTTTCTCAAGAAGTTCTCTGGTATTATTTATGAGAACACCCAAATATATTTTTATTTACAGGGGTATTCATCAATACATATAATTTATCTATTTGATTCTGTAATTGACATACATATAACACCCACTCCCTTTCCATGGGTTATAAATGACATAACTATCATGTTTTTAAGAACTATTAAAATATCACGATTTTGAAATGAAACCCATTTATTTTAATCCCTATAGGTTATTTATGAAATGTTTGATTATGATCTATGTGGATCAGAAGAAACTAAATACATATTAAGGTGCGTCCTGATAGCGCTTCAATGCATTGGGTAAGGAATTAATATCTAGAGATGACAAGTTTCATGATACCTTGGTGAATAACCTTGGTAATTTTTTTGACACCTAGGGGATAATCCTTAGTGATATGTTCATGAATATCAAAATAAAATTTTGTAGCCACATATTCAAGTTATGATTCATGTTCTATTTATTATGATGTTCATATTCTTCTTTTTCTCACGCCTTTATGACTTTTATCATTTTCTTATTAATATTGCTCAAGATCACATGTCAACTATTTCACTTGTTTTTCTTACTTAGCCTTATACACACACTTTTCTATGATGTATGTCTACAGGATATGATATACAGTAATTGTACATAGTATGAACTTATTATGAAGCCTTACGAGTGGTTGATAAGATATTTTTATGTTGTTTTCATGTATTATGTTCCTGATTTCCAAGAAACTAGACTTTAAAGATCCCCTGTATGTAAAATGTAATGAAAATTTATGTAATAAAAAGGAAGGAAGCCATATTATATCTCAAACTAACAAATAGAGTAACTAATATGGCTAATCTCAAATTCTAGAGTACCCATTTCATTGGTGGTTATAACATAACCACTCATCTATAGTTTATCATGGAACCACCCGTTATTGATTCATAACATACCCATATGTCATTGGTTTATCAAATAATCATCCATTATTGGTTTACCACATAACCATCGATCATTATAAACAATTTCCACGAACTACAACATAAACATACATCATAAAAGATTTCATCATAAAAACACTATTTGATGAAAATAAACTTTTCAGCTTGAAATAAACCATTTTGAAAAGTCATTCACATACAAAGTAAAACATTTTATTTGATAGTAAACATATAAACATTTAGGTAATGTTCAAAATATAAATGTGACATGAAATATGCAAATTCTATTCATGCCATATAAGTAATAAAAATGTTATTTTTAAAAAATGAACTTTAGAAGATTATTTTTAAAAGAATTTCCCTTATAAATATCATATTATTGAAGTGAGAAATAATCAAATTAATTTATTGTGTGATTCCACTGAAAATCCACATAAAAATATTGTAAATATTACTTAAGATATTCAAAATTCATTTTACATATATGATTGTCACAGAATTATAATGAATCGGATTTTCCATGTATTATATTTGGATATTCAATGGATTAATTTTGATATAATGTGTTGAGACGATATCTGATTATAAGGCCAAGAGTGCCTAGAAAAATGTTTGAAATATATTCAATATATTAAAAATCAAACGTATAAAGTTTTCTAGAAAAAATGGAATATCATCTAAATGGGGGCTTGGATCTGAAATCTATGGGCACTGGGCATGACATAACCATTTGTTGCATGAGTCTTTTATAAAATAATCATCATGGGTGTGAAAAAAGTAAAATGGTAAAATTATTTTATTAATCGATTCACAGGGATACCTATGTTCTTCTATAATAATATTGTTATTAAAAAAAATTACAGGGTCGTCTGTATAAACCTAGAATAGTTGGAGAGCTATTGGAGAGATAATTAGAGGATCTCTCTCAAAATAACTTATCTCGGATCATTGAATGACAATCAATGTGAAACATAATTAAAGGATCTCACCAATGACTATGATGTTACAGCGTTCTTCATCATAGATCTATATGAATTGATGTATATTGTTTTTTTATTGGATTCTTTCCCCATTTATTATTTCTATGATGAACTCAAGTTAATAAATAAACTGATTGATCTTCAGATGAGTCATTTTGTAAGATGTGTTAGAATAATCAGGATTTTGGATTATTTCTTTGTGATTTATTTGTTCTCTTCTTCTTTATTTCTATAACGACAATTAATCGAGGTCAAAGAATGCATCGACTTGGGCTCGTTCCTCTTGATTATTCTTGTTCATTTCTCCTCTAATTCTTTATTAATATTAGGCATTCTTTGTTTGGCATGTGGTTTGGCATATCATGATACATCTGTTGTTGTACAAACATTTATTAGAGCAACAATCTGATATTGTAGATCCAGGATCAACATGACAAGATGGTGGTGCGACAATAGGATTAGTGATGAATCTAATGGTTTTGGGTACCCAATTTATTGTTCCTCAGGGAACAATAATGAAAGGTGTATATATCTTTTTTCTAAATGTATTAAAGGACCATAAGATTATTATCGATGATGGAAAGAATCTTTGGGACATGATACCTGATTTTTTGGGTGACCCATGTCCAAAATACTGGATATAGCACCGAAGAAGACACATAGAACCAGATATGGGATTCTGAAAATTTTCACATGACATGTCGTGTAACATAGAGCCACATGTCATGTGGGCCCCTAATGGAAGCATTTACGACAATGGGAAATAGTTAATTATAAAATGTCATGTGACCCTATAACATGTCTTATGACCTCACCCTAGTGTATCACAGTATACCTCAGAGGATACATGAACAAAGTATGGAGTACTGGGGTCAGAGCATATTGTGTACATCCCTACAAGAACATTACCTAGACAATTTACATGGGCTAAGACAAGTACTGGGAAACAGCTAGAGTACATAGACATTTGACATGTCGTATACTATTAAACATACATAAGGACATGAGACATTTGCATGGGTATGACCCAAGGTCAAGGGACATAGCCTGTAACCCTACTATACTCTGTGTGCTCCATAAAACATGGCTTGGATTCCTTATCCTTTGTATCTTGGAAAAGATTTGTTTGGGTTTGTTTACCATATCCATTCCTTGAGGGTTATTATGGAATCAACTCCTACTCCAAATTCAATGATCCCTTCATCAGAACTTCAAGTATATATTTGTTGGAACCCTCCTTGAAGACCGAAGTGAGATCCACTATTTATCTTGATTCTGTAAGTGGTGTTCTTGGTATCATCATGACCAACAGTGCATGGGTGTCGATCCTCTACATAATAGTTTAATACATATTGAGTTTTTGGTATATCCACTGGACTTGGGATTGATTCTCATCTACGTACTGTATCTATTTAGAAATTCACCGTGTACTTATAATCGAAAGACTCAAAGAGAACTACAACTCAGACGGATGTCATCAGTGTTATCTGAATAAAGAGTGTGTTCTCCGAGATGAGTGATTTGTGGAACCTTTAATCGTCAATCCTATACTAATATTATGTTTGTGACTTACCTTCAAGACAATGTGTCTTTGTTGATTATATCTAAATGTTATTTTTATATTTACTATATACATATACCCTTGTAAAGATGAATGTATTTTTTATGTATTTCATATGGTTTCAAGTTGTCATAATGGATATTATTATACTCACTCCTTCATGATCTTTTCCCATGTGTATCATTCCTTGTGCAGATGATTGACCTTTTGAAAAATTCCTAGATGGACCAAGACCAAATGGTGCTTAGTAAGATCAGACGGACCGAGGTGTTTTCCTTCATAAACATTATAGTATTCCCTAAATTTATTTACAGTTTAGACTTATTTTCAGAATATTTGCAGAGGGAATGTGTATATCCATGATTACTTTCATTTTCATCCTATGATACTCTAGTTTTGGGATTTAGATATATGCATGAATTTTTTTTCAGTTGTTTCTATATTTTTGAGTTGTATAGGATTGAAGATATGTGTGTGTAGGTACATAGGCTAAAGTCTCACTTGTTCGTGATATGCCTACATGGTGCAAGTCTGCAGTCCTTATACTACTGGGGGCAGAATTTTGAGTCACAACATGATCTCATTTGGGATGGGTCATGATTGATTAGTATCAGAGCATTTTGTTTTACCTTAGGACTAATATTCTATAATATTTTTTTCGGGAAAAATTTTTAAGTGTTTTGAGATTGGATTTCAGTTTGGAGACTCCAGTTTTGGTGAGATCACTAACATATCTATATATCAGTACTCTGATCACCTAATTTTTTACTCAGTATATCAGATCATTCTTTTCATGAAAAAAATGGTACATGAATAAAATAATAATGGGATGTGGTTGCCATGTTCTTCTTGTGCCATCCCTCTAGATATTCTCATTGACCATGGTATATCGTGTTTAATTTATGGATTCCTCCTTGATGTGTGGCATCAAGGATTCTATATCAAGATCATGAGGATGATCCCCCCAGTGATGAGGCATCGATACATGGATGAGTTTGAGAGATGTTACCTCCTAGTGGTTCACTATCTATACAAATTCCTATTGAGTAGATAATGATATCTGCAGTACTAATTAACGTGGTGTGAAATATGAGTGCACTTCATGAGTTCAAGTGGTAGAGACAACTCAAATTCTGAGGCAAGCCTAACACATATATTGTTGAGGACTACCTTGAGGTGTTGTCCCATGTTTTCTTTCTTGTTGGGACACAAGCAGGTGGGATGGTTGTCCTGGTGGTTAGCCTTCTCCATGGCTCAGAAAGATGATGGCGGGGGTTAGTGAACCAGTGTTATGAAAAGGATACTCTATCATGGACAGAGATTGAGAGCCTTTTCAGAGATTATTTCTCTCAAACTACGATTAGTATTGTACATATATCATATCTTTTAATGCTCTAACAGGGAAGGATAGTCGTAGATGAGTATTCAATGAGGTTTAACATCCTATCTATGTACTAAATAGATATGGATAGTGACTAGTTATTTAGGTATTAGACCTTTAAGAGATGATTATGTAGAGACATATGATCTAGTGTTATCCATGTATACATTAATACTTATGTTGGGGTGATAGAGAGAGCTTTTGTGGTTGAGATTTTATTGGCTGAGTAGATATAGTCGGTGGTTGCTGGTAGTAGGAAAATAGGAGAGGATACCTCAGTAGATAGGAGTCAAAATCAGTCATAGGGACCTTGAAGTGTGAGATGTTTCAGGAATATTTCTCAGGACATAGTATCTATGGTTCATGACTCACTAGGTGGGACCCAGCATCTCATGGAGAGGATGTGCTACTCAAGTGATGGCATTGGATATCTTTCACGAGATTGTCTGAATTGTGGTATATCTAAATGTGATACCATCGATGGGCTGTCAAGGTAAAAGTAGTGATAAGAACATAGAGGTACATAGGTAAGAATACATGGAAGATGATTTCAGAGAGAGAAAAATGTGGTGGATGCCTTGACTTATTACCACCACCACCCCAATTGTTCCACCTTGGCTCAGGGATCTAGAGAATAGGGGTGGGGACAAATGTAGGCAATAAAGGCATTTAACCTAGAGGCTCTAAGAATGATTTGAGATAAAATATTTGTCTTTTACACTATATGTGCAGCACTTATAGACATTGTTTCAAGACATTACTTTCTTTCTTAATATCGTATTCAATATGTTGAGATTCTAGTTGAGCCATAAGCCTGACCCTTCTTCTTGGAGACTCCGAAGAGAGATGACTGAGCAATCACAGACTTATGCCGGCAGTGTTACTTGACTCTGAGTGTAAAAAGATTCTGCTAGGATCTCTTTTTTGCAGTTATTTGTCCTTATAAGATCATCTTAGGTATGGACTGGTTATTTATAGTTCATGCCCATATTGACTATTTCAGATGGAGGATGTGGTGTGTCGACAGTAATGGAATATGTTTTTCCTTTCATAGTTAAAATGAATCATAGGGTGGACTCATGAATTGGATGGTGTAACTGATTACTCATCATTTTTTAAGAATGGCCCTTAGTATAATGGTTGTTATGAGTCTCTGGTTCCATGAAGTTGTGAAATATTACAATGATGTCTTCCCTTAGGATGTTCCAGGTTATCCTCCTCGCCATGAGATAGACTTTGTCATTGATCTACACCCTTGTATGACATCAATATATACACCAACATATTAGATATCTCCCATATAGATTCAAAAGTTGAGGGTACTGTTTGAAAACTTATAGAGGAAGGGATTTTCTAGACCAAGTGTCTCACCCTGGTAATCCCTAGTGTTATTTTCCAAGAAGTCATACGGTAGAATGAGGTTATGTATGGAATACTGATGTTTGAACTAGATGACCATGAAAAAAAGTATCCACTACTGAGGATCGGTGGCCTATTTTTCCATTTGAAAGAGGAATTATGGTTCTTAAAGGCTGACCTCAGGTCATACTATGACCAGTTGCAAGTACGAGGTGATCAAATATAGAAGAAAATATTTAGATGTTTCTACAGTCACTATGAGTACATAGTGATTCCCTATGGCATGAAAAACACCCCAGTAATGTTCATGGGACTCTTGAACATGATAATTCATCCATTCCTAGACTAGTTAATAGTATTCTTCATTGATGATATCCTTGTGTAACCGGTGTATGAGGAGGAGAACGAGAGACACTTGAGGATGGTTCAGGACAAACTCTGATAGCACTAGCTTTATAGGAATCTCTCAAAGTTCTAGTTCGGTATTCATGTGGTCCAATTTCTGTGACACATTATCTCAATATATAGAGTGTAAGTGGACTTATCCAGGGTTGAGGGAGTGTTAGATTCAGAGCCACCAAAGAGCGTAATGCAGGTGTGGAGTATTCTTGGGCTGGAAGTCTATTACCAGAGATTCATACCATATTTCTCTAGGATATCAGCACCCATGAAAACTTAAAACTAAAATGGGAAGACTTTTGTTTAGATATAAAATTTAAAACTGGGTATTTAGTAGTTAAGTAAGTGTTTAATGAGTGATCCCAAATTGGTATTTTTATATGAGGGTGTCAAGTACGTAGTGTTCTGTGATGCATTAGGAATTGTTCTTGGATGTGATCTGATGTAGAGGCATGTAGTGATTTCATGTGGTTCTCATAATTTGAGACAAATTATAATAACAATGTAACCTAAGATCTTGAGTTAGTAGTAGTAATATTCACACAAAATATATGATGACACTACCTGATGGGTGTGTTCTTTATCATCTATTCAGATCACAAGAGTATTAATTATATCTTCTCTTCTAAGGATCTTAACTTGAGATAGAGGTTATCGATATATTTCCTCCAAGATTGTGGCTTCAAATTTTTTGAGACTCCTGGGAAGGATAACATTTTAGAAGATGCTCTTAGGAGGAGGTCTTGTTTCTAGTTGCTGGATGAGGTTTCAGAAATGTTGGCCTCGTTGTTAATATCCTTTGTAGATGGAGATTAAGCATCTTACCTCTAGTTGATGGTTTTCACCCCTATTATTTTATATCAAGTCTGGGAGGCATAGATTTTGGATGATGACTGTGGGACACTACGTACTCATATATCCACTGGACATTCTCGTGATGGATTTTATAAAGGTGGGAGCATGTCGTTCTTTTTAGAGAATACACAATGGTACCAATAATATTGTGGGTGGAGGTTCCAATAGTGTTTCATACATATTATTTACCAATAAATACATATGTGTAAAATAGTACTAGGACCTTCTATTTCATTTTTGGTAACCAATTATGAATAAAGCTCTTCCAGAGTTTGTCTCTCAATACCATACTTATCAGCAAGTGAAGGCTGCACACCTTGTTCTGAGGGTTTTATAAAACCCCTTTATGTAACGAAGTGAAAGTGGGATGATATATCTGTGGAATTTATAACAGGATTTCCATATACTTCCATGTGACATTATGGAATCTAGGTGATCATAAATCGACTCACCATGTCAGCCCACTTCTTAGCTATTTTGGAGTAGGGTTCTGTAGATAGTGTGGGATACCTCTACATGTAAGAGATAGTCCAACTCCATGGAGTTCAATTGATGATCACATCTGATAGTGATTCCCACTTCACATCCATGTTGTGGAAGGGATTATAGGAGGATTTTGGGACTCATTTATTCTTAAGCATGACATTCCACCACTAGACTGATGGGAAGACTGGGTCAACCATTCAGGACATGGAGGACATTATATAAGCTATCATCCATTAATTTTCTTGTAGTTTGGATGATAACCTACCACTAACGGAGTTTGGATAAAATAACAGTCACCATTCGACCATTATTATGGAATTATTTGATTGTTTTTATAGTATAAATTTCATGTCACCGCATTTCTAGACTGACCCGCAAGAGTGGGAAATTATGGGCTCATAGTTGGTCTGAGAAACCACTAAGAAGGTGCAGATCATCCAAAAGGTGATGATGACTACACTGATGTGTCAAAATTCTAATGAGAATATATTAAATATGCCTTTGGAGTTACATTAAGGATACCATTTGTTCGGATAGGTTTTACCTCTATGAGGATTATGGAGATTTGGATGGGGATGAATGTTTTCTCTGAGATTCATTTTCCATTTCCAGATACTGTTTAGAGTTGGTGAGGTGGCGTACTACTTATATCTACCACTATAGATAGACCATGTACATGACATCTTCCACATTTCACAAAAGATAAGATACATTCATGAACCATCACATGTTATTGATTGGGGTGAACTGGACATCGAGGATGGAGAATCCTTTTTAGAGTTCTTGATAGAGGTCGAGGATAAGCATGAGGGGATCCTTCATGGGAGAGAGATTCATTTAGTTCATGTGTATTGGAAGTGTGGTAATATTCATGAGAGAAAATAGGAGTGGGAGGCTTTGATCCCTGTTCAATAATCCCATCTCTATGCGTAGCCTAGGTTTTGGATAATCTGAAACAGTTTAATATTCAGTGAATAGTAAAAATTTAGTTTTGAGTTTTGGGTGTTTAATGACATCATTAATGATGTAAGATTTCTATTCAACTTATAAATAGTGATTTATTCTATGATGTGTCCCAAGTGGCCAATACCATGGAAAATTACTATATGCAAGCCCATGGTTTTGCGAATACCACCGATGAGGTGTCCCTGGGAAATTAATAATTTATTCACTCACTTTTCCTATAAATTCCAAGCCATTTTCCTCATTAATTTCATTCAAAAATAATCCTCAACGAAGTTCTGGTCTTCTTACCTCCCGAGGATGCTTCCCAAGGTTCCCTCAAGCCTCCCAAGGTCCTGACCTTCAAGCTTTCGACTTTACACTATAAGGTAAGGGATCCTTTCACCCTCCTCTATTAAGTCATGAATTCCTTTATGTTGGGTATCCAAGTTTCCATCTCATTATTTTGAGGGTATATTCTTATATATTCTCATTTATGTCCATTTCATTTCTAATTTTTGAGATGCCCTTTCTGCTCTCATTAATTTGTTTTTTGAATTTTTATGTGATGCCGTTAGGCTGCCGAATTTTTCGTAAAAGAAATCACATCTTCTCTTTCCTTTCATGTTTCATTTTCTTGTGGTATTTCATTAAAATATCCATACCATGTTATTATCTCCATTTTATTTTGTATTTATATTTTAATATGAGTTATTTATGAGTGGGTTACCCTTCTACCCTCTCTTTTTATTATTTTCTAAAACTATGTTATATAGTCGTTATGCTGCAGAATTTTCATCTCAAAATCTCTCTCTTTTTCTCAAGAAGTTCTCTTGTATTATTTATGAGAAAAACAAAATATATTTTCATTTCCAGGGGTATTAATAAATAAATATAATTTATCTATTTGATTCTGGAATTGACATAAATATAACCTCCACTTCATTTCCATGTGTTATAAATGACATAACGATCAAGTTTTTAAAAACTTTTAGAACGTCACGATTTTGAAATGAAACCCATTTATTTTATTCTATATGGGTTATTTATGAAATGTTTGATTATGATATATGTGTATCACATGAAATTAAAGACATATTAATGGTGCTCCCTGATAGCACTCCAATGCATTGGGTAAATAATTAATATCCAGAGATGAAAAGTTTCACGATACCTTGGTGAATAACCTTGGTAATTTTTATGACACCTTGGGGATAAACCTTGGTGATATGTTCGTGAATGTCTAAATGAAATGTTGTAGCCACATATTCAAGTTATGATTCAAGTTATTTTTATTATGATGTTTCTATTATTCCTTTTCTCGCAGCTTTATGACTTTTATAATTTTCTTATTAATATTGCTCAAGATCACATGTCAATTGTTTCACTTGTTTTCCCTATTGAGGCTTATGCTCACCCTTTTCTATGATGTATGTCTCCAGGATATCGGATGCAGTAATTGTACATAGGATGAAAATATGATGGATCCTTAAGAGTGGTTTCGAAGAATATTTTATGTTGTTTTCATGTATTATGTTCTTGATTTCAAAGACACTAGACTTTAAAGATCCTCTGTATGTAAAATGTAATGAAAAGTTATGTAATTAAAATGTGGGATGCCATAGTTGTTATCAAAGGATAGTTTAGTTATTTATGGAAATAAGTCTATGAAATACTTATGAAGAAAACTGTAGAAAAGTTTAAATATAGGAAAACTTCCTAGTATTTTGGTGAATATTTAGTAAGTGGTTTATCGAACAAATACATCCCTGTTTGGATATGATCAAGTAGAGGCGGCTCTGGAACAAATGTACATAGTGGTAAAATCCAAAAACACCACATTGAGCATGACTCGAACGGGAACAGGTGTACAAAAATGGGCCTTGATGCACTCTTGGTTACGACACTCCCAGGGGATATGTTTGGATAATCATAAGATTTTTATGAATAATTATGAAGGATTTATGAAGAAATGAAATTGTTTAAAGAAGTTTTAAGAAATAAATTCTTTATAGTTAAAAGAATCATAAATTAAATAAGTTTCTCACTAAGGTTTTATTCTTTTCTAAATGATGGGAAATATGAGGAATCGGGAAAATGGTGATCGCAATGGACCATGCACTGACGACCCTCTGATGGAAGCCGGAATGGAAACATTCATGCGAATGATGAACCAACTAACTCAAGTTATGAGAAATAACTTGAATCAAGATGAGAGACCGATCTCACTGCGAAGCGAACAACATTATGTTGAGTCCTTTATGTATCAATGATCACTAACCTTCAGTGGATCTACTGACTCGTTGAATGCTGAGTAGTGGATCACCTCCATTGAGAAGAACTTTTCTGTTCTCCACTGTTCAGAGCAAGAGAAGGTCACCCTGGCTGTCTACCGCTTACAAGGAGAATCTGATCAGGGGTGGGTGATGATTAAAAACATGAGGCAAAGAGTGGAGGTTGAAGCTATGGAGTGGAACGAGTTCAGAGGGATGTTCTTCAGTAAGTATTTCCCTTGTTCCATGAGAAAAAGAAAGGAGAAGGAGTTACTCAAGATGAAGCAGAAGGAGAAAGAATATGTCAGAAGATATGAGATGAACTTCACTGGACTTTCATGATATACCTCTAGCTTTTTCATGTATCCAAATGGTAAGGTTGATAGATTCTTGGGTAGACTGAGCCCTCATCTGCAGAAGAATCTAGCCAACCGAGACTATAACAGCTATGAGGAGATCATGCGAAGTGAGTTGAATATTGAACTGGAGTTTGGTGAGACGCAGCTATCTCATAAATTCAACAATAAAAAGAGATCAATGGAGCTAGGATTAGGGAGGAGCTTTGATCAAGGAAGATGAGGCAAGAAAGTGCAACTTCCCATGTGTAATAAATGTGGGAAGAAGCATTCGGGGAACTGCCTACTCGGGAGCACGAAATTCTACAGGCGTGGAAGAGATGGCCATATTGTGGGGATTTTTCGTAGTGAGGTGAAACCTCAACTTCCAAACACTAGCGACAAGGGGAAGATGGTACAGGCCCTACCTGATGTTCGGTGCTTTATGTGTGGACAACTTGGGAACTTTTCCAATCACTATCCAAATCTGAGGGCAGTGGAGGGGAACCACCATCATCCTTAGCAAAGTCCAAGGGAGTAAGGAAGTGCCTTTTCTATCAAACAACTGAAGTTGAATCTCCAAATGATGTGGTAGCAGGTACTCTTGTTGTTCTCTCAAAGCTAGCATGTACTTTGTTTGATTCTAGTTCTACACGTTCCTTTATTTCCTCCAAGTTTGCAAAGAATTTAGAATCAATCCCCGACTTGCTAAATGTAGAGTTGTTAGTCAAGACTCTGGGTGGGACTATCCAAGAATCATCAGTGTTTAGAAACACTAGTATTTAATTTTTTGAGCACAATCTTATCGCATATCTTGTAGTCATTCTCATGCTGGAATTCAACATTATACTAGGGATAGACTGGCTCTCAAAGTATAATGCTAAGATCAAATGTAGAAGTAAGGAAATCTCAGTAGTCTTGAATGGAAAACCTACAGTTATCTTCCAAGGAGAGATATCTCAACCATATCATTATCTAGAATAACCTCTTATATCCTTCTTTATGGAATTTATCAGTGAAGAAGAAGAAGGAAATAACAGTTTGAGGATAGAAAATGTACCCATCATCCAGGAATACATTGACATTTTTCCTGAGGAGTTTCCTGGACCTCCCCCAGAAAGAGAGGTAGCATTATCCATTGAATTCGTACTTGGATCTCATCCAATATCAAAGACCCCATATAGGATAGAAAATGTGGAGCTGGAGGAATTAAAGAAACAACTTCAAGATCTTTTGGAGAAGGGGTTTATCCGACCGAGTGTGTCTCCGTGGGGAGAACTTGTTCCCTTTGTGAAGAAGAAGGATGGATCGATGCGGCTATGCATTGATTATAGAGAACTTAATGGGATCACAGTAAAGAACAAATACCCTCTTCCAAGAATTCATGACTTATTTGACCAACTTTGTGGGGCTCAATTATTCTCTAAGATTGATCTTTGATCTGGTTATCATCAATTGAGGGTGAATAAAGAAGATATTACAAAAACTGCCTTCCGATCAAGATATGGGCATTATGAGTTTGTTATTATGCCTTTTGGACTAACTAATGCACCTGCTATTTTTATGGATTTAATGAATAGTGTTTTTAAAAACTCCCTTGATAACTTTTTGGTAGTTTTTATTGATTATATTCTGATATATTCCAAAAGTTTTGAGGAGCATGAGGATCATCTAAGGGTTATTTTGAAAAATCTACTGAAGGAAAGGGTTTTTGGAAATTTAAGTAAATGTGAATTTTGGTTACAAAAAGTTACTTTATTGGGGAACATTGTAACCAATGAAGGAATCATAGTTGACCCTGAAATGACAAAAGTTGAAGAGTAGTGGCCTCAACCTACAACAATAACTGAGATTCAATGTTTCCTTGGATTAGCAGGATATTATATGAGGTTTGTGAAAAACCTTTCACGAATTTTTAATCCATTAACCAAGTTAACTTGAAAAGGGGTCAAGTTCATCTGGACAAAGGAGTGTGATGAAAGTTTCCAAGAGGTGAAGAAGAGATTGGTTATTTCACCTATGTTAACTCTGCCCTCAAGTGAAGAAGAATTCGTTATTTTTAGTGATGCATCTCTTATGGTTCTTGGGTGCATCCTCATGAAAAATTACAAGGTCATTGCTTATGCATCTCAACAGTTGAAGACTCATGAGCAGAACTATCCTACACATGATCTAGAGCTGGCTGCGGTCATTTTTTCTCTAAAGATATGAAGGCGCTGTATTTATGGGAATAAATATGATATATACACAGACCATCCAAGTTTGATGTATATTTTCACACAAAAGTAATTTAATATGAGACAAAGGAGATGGTTGGAACTCCTTAAAGACTATGATTGTTCAATTCATTATCATCCCGGAAGATAAAACAAAGTCGTTGATGCATTATGAAGGAAAGTCCCAGTTGTTATGTCTGTTATGAGGATTCAAAGAGATCCTTTGATCAATGACCTAATAAAACTGGACATGGGAATTATAAGGAAAGGGACATCATCAACCCTAACCCAAATGATTTCTCAACCATCATTACTAGAGAATATAAATAAAGAATAGAAAGAATATCCATTGTTACAGAAGAATTTTGAGGCTGTGAAGGATGGGATGTTTCCTGAGTTCAATACTGATCAAGAAGGTGTACTGAAATTTCGTACAAGACTATGTGTTCCATCTATTCTGGAAATAAATAAGGAGCTGATGGATGAAGTTCATAGATCTACTTTATCTATACATCCTGGTAGCACAAAAAGGTATAGGGACCTTCGTGATCATTATTGGTGGGATAATATGAAAAGGGAGATTGCTTACTACACATCAAGGTGTTTGGTATGTCAGCAAGGGAAAGCAGAGAGACAACTTCCTAAAGGTGTATTACAACCACTACACATACCAGCATGGAAGTGGGACAATATCACTATGGACTTTATCACTGGTCTCCTGAGAACTTCCAAAGGAAATAATGTGATATGGTTAATTGTGGACTGTCTCACCAAGACTACCCATTTTATCTCCATTCGGGAAGATTTCTATCTTGATCAACTTTCCAGGATTTACGTGAAGGAAGTCGTAAGGCTGCATGGAGTTCCACTTTTTTTGTATCTGATCGTGATCCAAGGTTCACATCAAAATTCTGGATAATTATTTAATAAGCTTTGAGCACTAAATTGAATTTCAGTATAGCCTCTCACCTCCAAACTGATGGCCAATCTAGAAGAACTATTCAATCTCTTGAGGACATGTTGAGAACTTGGTCAATGGAATTTAGAGGTGGATGGGATCAACATATCTCTTTAGTTGATTTCTCTTACAACAACAGCTTCCACTCGAGCATTCAAATGGCAGCCTATGAAGCCTTAAATGGGAAGCAATGTAGAACTCCTACTTGTTGGGATGAAGTTGGTGAGAGAAATATTCTTGGGCCTGATCTTGTCCAAGAGATGACATAAAAGTTCCATGTCATCCAGCAACACATTAAGGCTGCTCAATATCGGTAAAAGAGCTATGCCAACAACCGTCGAAGGGACATTGAGTTTGATGTTGGTGAAAAAGTCTTTCTTCATAATTCATCTTGGAATAGAGTCATGAGGATTGGGAAGAAAGGGAAGCTCATCCCTAGGTACATTGGCCCCTATGAAATCCTTGATCGTATGGGAGCAGTGGCCTATCGGTTTGCACTTCCTCTAAATCTAGCCCAAGTTCATGATGTCTTCCATATATCCCTCTTGAGGAAGTACATTCCTAACCATTCACATGTACTAAATCCAAAGGTTGTAAAACTAGAACATGACCTATCTTATGTGGAGCAGCCGGTGGAGATCTTGGATCGTAGAGACAAGGTTCTTCGCAACAAGACTGCCCACCTTGTTAAGTTGTTGTGGAGGAACCACAATTATGACGAATCCACGTGGGAACCGGAGGAGTCTATGAGACAGAAGTACCCACACCTTTTCCCATCAGAGGATACGAGATATAATTTCGGGGATGAAATTTCTTAAGGGGGGAAGAATGTAACGACCCAAAATTTTCAATTATATTTCTTTCCTAATTTTGTGTGTTATTTTATTTTATACTCAACAAAACTATATCCTTTAATTAATGAAGTGGGTATAATTAAAATGAGACCATTGGGTTTCGACTCTTATGTGACCATTGGTCAATATGACCATTGGAAACTATAATCGTAACATTGTGTTTTTATAAATACGGTTATCTTGGATAATTAATACCGAAAGAAGATTGAATGACCTCTTCCTGTTTACTCAAGCCATATTAATCTCATCTGTTGGAGCTTGGGATAGAGGTAGCATCATTAGGCTTTGCTCTGGACCAAGCCTAAGCCGAACTTCAACATATGAAGCTTGAACGGAATCACCTAAGGGAGAAGTTCAAGCTGATAGAAATCACCACTCAGGCAATGTTGTATGAGCCACCCCACGATTCTATCACCATAGCACACCTAACACTTAGGTTCTATGCTGGTGTAATAAGGGGCTATGTAACGAGACCTTAGAAACTTTGTGTAATCCTTTTATATAAATAAAATTGTTATTTATTATTATGGAAATGTTTGTGAATTTCAAATATCCAGATAAATATAGGATGTGTATTGTTGATAAATTTAAGAAAAAGGGGTATTTTAAAATATTTTTGTAATAATTAAATAATTAATAATGTCAAATGATTTCCAAAAAATGGTCTCTTATAGTTGTGATCAGTGAGAAATTTAGAGTCTAACAAGCTCAACTTGGTTTTTAGTGAATAGTAAAGTAGGAATAGTAACATACCCATATGAATAGTAATGAAAAGTAATTTGACCAAAAAAATAGAAACTTCACCCATGAATGTATAAATACATTTTAGACATCATAAAAGTGAAAAATGATAATATTTTATGTTTTGGTATTTTTGTATGCCATAAATATTTTATTTTCAATTTTATAATTAATTTAATAATTTAAAATGGAAATGTATTTTCATAAAATTTAATCATAAATTGTTACTTTATTGTCTTATAGTTATACGATAATTTTATGGGACCTTGATTACTTTTTTAAGGTGTTACAAAATAAGTTATAGTTTTAAAGTTGTATTTTTGGAATAAATAAAGATTTTATTAAAAATTAAATTAAAAATATTTAGAAAATTATTTTCATAAAATGGACTTCATTTCTGAATTCATAGAATTGATATTATGTTAGGGTGAATTTTAGGGAGTTTTCTGAAATAGTTGAATTTTCGATGAATAGTAAAAATGCAGTTTTGAGTTTTGAGTGTTTAATGACATAATTAATGATGTAATAATGATGTAAGCTTTATGGTAGAATTATTAATAGTGAATTATATTATGAGGTTTTCCAAGTGTCCAATACCATGGGAAAATACCTTGTGCAAGCCCATGGTTCTGCAAATACCACCGATGAGGTGTCCCTTGGAAATTAATAATTTATTCACTCACTTTTCCTATAAATAACAAGCCATTTCCCTCATTCACTTCATTACAAAATCATCCTAAACGATGTTTTGGTCTCCTTTCCTTCCAAGTAGTCCTCCCAAGGTTCCCTCAAGCCTCCCAAGCTGCCGACCTTCATGCTTTTGAAGTTACACTTCAAGGTAAGGGATCCTTTCACCCTCCTCTTTTAAGTCATGAATTCCTTTATGTTGTGTCTCCTAGTTTCAATCTCATTATGTGGAGGGTATGTTCTTATATGTTCTAATTTTTTTACATTTCATTTATAATTATTGAGAGACCCTTTCCTCTCTCATCAATTTGTTTTCTGAATTTTTATGTGACGCGGTTAGGCTGCCAAATTTTTCGTAAAAGGAATCACATCTTCTCTTTCCTTTCAAGTTTAAATTTCTTCTAGTATGTCATTCAAATATCCATACCATGTTCTTGTCTCCATGTTATTATGTATTTATATTTTATTATGATTTATTTATTAGAGGGTTACCCTTCTACCCTCTATTTTTATTATTTTCTAAAACTATGTTATATAGCCGTTACGCTGCAGAATTTTCATCTCAAAATCTCTCATTTTTTCTCAATAATTTCTATTGTATTATTTATGAGAATACCCAAATATATTTTTATTTCCATGGGTATTCATTGATATGTATAATTTATCTATTTTATTCTGTAATTGACATAAGTATAACACCCACTCCCTTTCCATGGGTTATAAATGACATAACGATCAAGTTTTTAAGAACTTTTAAAACGTCACGATTTTGAAATGAAGACCATTTATTTTATTCTCTATTGGTTATTTATGAAATTCTTTATTATGATCTATGTAGATCACGTGAAATTAAAGACATATTAAAGGTTATCCTTGATATCTCTCCAATGCATTGGGTAAAGAATTAATCTCTAGAGATGACAAGTTTCACAATACCTTGGTGAATAACCTTGGTAATTTTTATGAAACCTCAAGGATAAAACATGGTGATATGTTCATGAATGTCTAAATGAAATGTTGTAGCCACAAATTCAAGTTATGATTCATTTTATTTTTATTATCATGTTCCTATTCTTCCTTTTCTCACGCCTTTATGACTTTTATCATTTTCTTATTAATATTTCTCAAGATCACATGTCAACTGTTTCACTTGTTTTCCTTACTGAGCCTTCTACACACTCTTTTCTATGATGTATGTCTCTTGGATATTAGATAAAGTAATTGTACATTTGATGAACCTATGATGAAGCCTTACGAGTGGTTTAGAAGAATGTTTTATGTTGTTTTAATGTATTATGTTTCTGATTTCCAAGACACTAGACTTTAAAGATCCCATGTTTGTAAAATTTAATGGAAAGTTATGTAATAAAAATGAAGGATGCCATATAATATCTCACTCTAACAAATAGAGTAACTTATATCGCTAACCTAAAATTATAGAGTACCTAGTTCATTGGTGGTTATAACATAACCACTCATCCTTAGTTTATCATGGAGCCACCCATTATTGATTTATAACATAACCATATGTCATTGGTTTATCACATAATCACCCATTATTGGTTTATCACATAACCATCGATCGTTATAAAAAATTACCATGAACTGTAACATAAACATAAATCATAAAATATTTCATCATAAAACACTATTTGATGAAAATAAACTTTTCATAATTAAGTAAACCATTTTGAAAAGTAATTCACATACAATGTAAAACATTTTATTTGATAGTAAACTTATAAACATTTAGGTAATGTTCAAAATATTAAATTTACATGAAATATGGAAATTATATTCTTACCATATAAGTAATAAAAATATTATTTTTGACAAATGAACTTTAGAAGATTATTTTTAAAATAATTCCCCATGTAAATATCATATTATTGAAGTGATAATTAATCAAATTAATTTAGTGTGTGATTCCACTACAAATCCACTTAAAAATTTTTAAATATAACTTAAGATATTAAAAATTTATTTCACATATATTATTATCACAGTATTATAATGAATCAAATTTTTCATGTATTATCATTCGATATTCAATGGATAAATTTTGATATAATGTGTTGAGACAATTTATGATTCTAAGGCCCAGAGTTCCTAAAAAAGGTTTGAAATATATTAAATATATTAAAAATCAAACATATATAGTTTTCTAGAAAAAATGGAATATCATCTAAATGGGGGATTGGATCCCAAATCTATGGGTGTTGTTGAGTTTAAAACATGGTTTTTACCCTAGGAATGACATAACCTTTTGTTGCATGAGTATTTTATTAAATAGTCATCATGGGTGTGAAAAAAGTAAAATTATTTTATTCATCTATTCTCATGGATACCTTTGTTCTTCTATAACAATATTTTTATTAAAAAATTCAAGGGTCGTTTGTATAAACCTAGAATATTTGGAGAGCTATTGGAGAGAGAATTTCAGGATCTCTCTCAAAATAACTTATGTCGGATCATTTAATGATAATGAATGTGAAACATAATTAAAGGATCTCACCAATGACTATGATGTTACGTCATTCTTCATCATCTATCTATATGAATTGAGGTAGGTTTTTTTTAAATGGATTCTTTCCCCCTTTATTATTTCTATGATGAACTCTAATCAATCGATGAACTGATTGATTTTTGGATCAGTCATTTTGTGGGAATTGTTAGAATAATCAGGATTTTGGATTATTTCTTTATGATCTATTTTTTTTATTCTTCTTCATTTCTATAATTACAATTAATCGAGGTCCAAGAATTCATCGACTAGGGCCTGTTCCTCTTGATTATTCTGGTTCATTTCTCCTCTAATTATTTATTAATCATAGGAATTATTTTTCTAGAATGTAGTTTAACATATCATGATACATCTCTTGTTGTAAAACCATTTATTAGAGCAATAATATGATATTATAGATCCGGTAACGACATGACAAGATGGTGGTGCGACAACAGGATTAGTAATGAATCTGATGGTTTTGGGTACCCAATTTATTGTTCATCAGTGAACAATAATGAAGGTTGTATAAATCTTTTTCTGAATGTATTAAAGGACCATAAGATGATTATCGATGATGGAAAGACTCTTTGGGACATGATACCTGATTTTTTGGGTGATCCATGTCCAAAATAATGTATACAGCACCGAAGAAGACATGTGGAACCAGATCTAGGATTCTGAAAATTTTCATATGACATGTCGTGTACATAGAGCCACATGTCATGTGGGCCCCAAATGTAAGCATTTACGATTATGGGAAATAGTTAAGTATCACATGGCATGTGACCCTATAACATGTCTTATGACCTCACCCTATTAGATCATAGTATACCAAGAAGGATACATGAACATAGGTTGGAGTACCGGGGTCAGAGCACACTGTGTACATCCCTACACAGACATGACCTAAACAATGTACATGGGCTAAGACATGTACTGGTACACACGCAGAGTACATAGACATCTGACATGTCGTATACTATTAAACGGACATAAGTACATGATACATTTGCATGGGTAGGACCTGAGGTCAAGGGACATAGCATGTAACCCTACTATACTCGTGTGTGCTCCATAAAACATGTCTTAGAGCCCTTTTCCTTTGTATCTTGGAAAAGTTTTGTTTGGTTTTTTTTACCATATCCATTCCATGAGGGTTATTATGGTATCACCTTCTACTCCTAATTCAATGATCCCTTCATCAGAACTTCAAGGATATATTTGTTGGAATCCTCATTGAAGCCTGAAGTGAGATCCACCATTTATCTTGATTCTATAGGTGGTGTTCTTGGTATCATCATGAACAACACTACATGGGTGTCGATCCTCTACATAACAAGTTAATACATATTGAGTTGTTGGTATATCCCATGGACTTGGGATTGATTCTCATCTACGTATTGTATCTATTTTGAAATTCACCATGTACTTATAATGGCAAGACTCAAAGAGCACTAAATCCCAGAAAGACGTCATCATTGTTATATGACTCAAGAGTAAGTTTTCTAAGATGAGTGATTTTTGGAACCTTTAATCGTCAATCCTGTACTAATATTATGGTTGTGACTTACCTTTGAGACAATGTGTCTTTGTTTATTATATCTAAATGTTATTGTTATATTTACTATATATATATATACCCTTGAAAAGATGAATGTATTTTTTGTTTGTATTCCATATGGTTTCAAGTTATCATAATGGATATTGTTATACTCACCCCTTCATGATCTTTTCCCACATGTATCATGCCTTGTTCAGATGATTGACCTTTTGAAAAATTATTAGATGGACCAAGACCAAATGGTGCTTAGTAAGACTAGACGGACCAAGGTGTTTTCCTTCATAAACTTTACAGTATTCCCTATCTTTATTTATAGTTTAGACTTATTTTCAGAATCTTTGTGGAGGAATTTTATCTATCCATGTTTACAGTCATTTACATCATATCATACTCTGGTTTTGGGATTTATATATATGCATGATTTGTTTTAAGTTGTTTCTATATTTTTGAGTTGTATAGGCTTGAATGTGTGTGTGTGTGTAGGTACTTAGGCTAATGTCTCACTTGTTAGTGATAGGCCTACATGGTTCTAGTCTCTAGTACTTAAACTATTGGGGGTAGAATTTTGAGTCACAACATGATTTAGGATGGGTCATGATTGAGTAGTATCAAATCATTCGGTTGTACCTTAGGACTGATATTATATAAGTTTGTTTTCGGGAAACAATGTTAAGTGTTTTGAGTTTGGATTTTAGTTTAAAGACTCCAGTTTTTGTGAGATCACCAACAAATCTATATATCAGTACTCTGGTCTCCTAATTTTTTACTCAGTACTTGAGATCATTCTTTTCATGGAAAAAATGGAACATGAATAAAATAGGAATGGGTTTTGGTTTCCATGTTCTTCTTGTGTCATCCCTCCAGATATTATCATTGACTATGGTATGTCGTGTTTAATTTATGGATGCCTCCTTGACGTGTTCCATCTAGGATTATATATCAAGATCATGAGGATGACCCCCCAGTGATGCAACGTCGATACATGGATGAGTTCGAGAGACGTTACCTCTAAGTGTTTCACTATCTATACCAATGCCTATTGAGTAGACAATGATGACTACAGTACCAATTAATGTGGTGTGAAAGATGATTTCACTTCATGAGTTCAAGTGGAAGAGACAACTCAAATTCTATGTCAAGACTGACACACATATTGTTGAGGACTAGCTTGAGATGTTGGCCCAAGTTTTCTTTCCTTTTGGGACACAAGCAGGTGGGATGTAAGTCTTGGTGTTTAGCCTTATCCATGGCTCAGAAGGATGATGATGGGGGTCAGTGACCCAGTGTTATGATAAGGATACTCTATCATAGACAGAGATTCAGGGCCTTTTCAGAGATGATTTCTCTCGAACTACGATGAGTATTGTACATATCTCATATCTTTTAATGCTCCCACAGGGATGGACGTTCGTAGATGAGTATTCAATGAAGTATAACATCCTCTATATGTACTAAATAGATATGGATTGGGACGAGTTATTTAGGTATTATACCTTTAGTAGATGATTATTTAGAGACATATGATCTAGTGTTATCCCTATATACATTACTACTTATGTTAGGGTGATAGAGAGAGCTTTGGTCATTGAGATTTTATTGGCTGAGTACATACAGCCGGTAGTTACTGGTTATAAGAAAATATGAGAGGATACCTCAGCAGCGGGGAGTCAACATCAGTCCTTGTGACCTTGAAGTGTGATATGTTTCAAGAATATTTCTCAGGACATAGTATCTATGATTCATGACTCACTCGGTGGGACCCATTATCTCATAGAGAGGATGTGCTACTCAAGTGATGGCATTGGATATCTTTCACGAGATTGTCTAAACTCTTGTATATCTAAATTTGATACCATGGATGGGCTTCCAAGGTAGAATTAGTGATAATAACAGAGAGGTCCATAGGGAAGCATACATGGAAGATGATTTCAGAGAGATAAAAATGTTGTAGATGCCTCAACTTGTTACCACCACCACCCCAAGTGTTCCACCTAGGCTCAGGGATCTGGAGAACAGGGGTGGGAAAAAATGTAGGCAATCAAGGCATTTATCCTAGAGGCTCCGAGAATGATTTGAGATACAATATTTGTATTTTACACTATATCTACAGCACTTATAGAAATTGTTTCAAGTCATTCCTTTCTTTCTTAATATCGTATTCAGGATGTTGAGATTCTAGTTGATCCCTAAGCCCGACCATTCTTCTTGGAGACTCTGAAGAGAGATGACTCAGCAATCACAGACTTATGCCAACAATGTTACTTGACTCTGAGTGTCAAGAGTTTCTACTAGGATCTCTTTTTTGTAGTGATTCATCCTTACAAGATCACCTTAGGTATGGACTGGTTATTTATAGTTCATGCACATATTGACTATTTCAGATGGAGGATGTGGTGTGTCGACAGTAATGGAACAAGTTTTTCTTTTGTCGGTTAAAAGGAATAATAGGGTGGAATCATGAATTGGATGGTGTAACTGATTACTCATCATTTTTCTAGAATAACCCTTAGTACAATGGATGTTATGAGTCTTTGGTTCCATGAAGTTGTGGAAGATTACAATGATGTCTTCCCTGAGGATGTTCCAGGTTAACCTCCTCGCCATGAGATATACTTTTTCATTGATCTACAACCCTATATGACACCGATATATACACCAACATATCAGATATCTCCTATATAGATTCAAAAGTTGAGAGTGCAGTTTGAGAACTTGTAGAGGAAGGGATTTATTAGACCAAGTGTGTCACCCTGGTAATCCCTAGTGCTATTTTCCAAGAAGGCATATGGGAGAATGAGGTTATATATGGAATACCGATGTTTGTCCTAGATGACCATGAAAAAAAATTATCCACTACTAGGTATCGATGACCTATTTTACCATTTAAAGAGGAATTATGGTTCTTAAAGGTTGACCTCAAGTCATAATATGACCAGTTGCGAGTATGGGGTGAGCATATATAGAAGAAAATATTTAGATGTTTCTATAGTCACTATGAGCACTTAGTGATTCCATATGGCATGAAAAACACCTCAGTAGTGTTCATGGGACTCTTGAACATGATAATTAATCCTTTATTAGACAAATTAATAGTAGTATTCATTGATGATATCCTTGTGTAACCGGTGTCTGAGGAGGAGCACAAGAGACACTTGAGGATGATTCTGGACAAACTCTAATAGCACTAGCTTTAGAAGAATATCTCATAGTTCTAGTTCTGTATTCATGTGGTCCACTTTTTGTGACACATTATCTCAATATATAGAGTGGAAATGTACTTATACAAGGTTGAGGGAGTGTTAGCTCTAGAGCCACCAAAGAGTGTAATGGAGGTGTGGAGCATTCTTAGGCTAGCAGACTATTACCAGAGATTCATACCATATTTCTCTAGGATAACAACACACATGATAACTTCAATCTGACATGGGAAGACTTGTTTTTAGATATAAAAGTTACAATAGGGTATTTAGTAGTTGAGTAAGAGTTTGAGGAGTGATCCCAAATTGGTATTTTCGTTGGAGGGTGTCAAGTACGTAGTGTTCTGTGATTCATCAGGAATTGTTTTTGGATGTGATATAATGTAAAGTCATGAAGTGATTTCATATGGTTCTAAAACTTTTACACAAAATGAGAATAGCTATGTAGCCTAGGCTCTTGAGTAATAGAATTAATCTTCACATTAAATATATGATGACACTACCTGATGGGTGTCTACTTTATCATCTATTTAGATCAAAAGAGTATTAACTATATCTTCTCTCCTAAGGATCTTAACATGAGATAGATGTTATGGCTATATTTATTCTTGGATTGTGGCTTCTAAATTTTTGAGACTCCTAGGAAGGATAACATTGTAGAAGATGCTCTTAAAAGGAGGACTTGTTCGCAGTTGCTGGATGAGGTGTCAGAAATGTTGGCCTCATTGTTATTATTTATTGTAGATGGAGATTGAGCATCTTACCTCTAGTTGATGGTTTTCACCACTATTACTTTATTTCAAGCCAGGGAGGCATATCTTGGGTATGATGACTGTGAGACACTACATACTCATATATCCACTGAACATTCTCGTGGTAGATTTTATAAAGGTGAGGAGCATGTCGTTCTTTTTAGAGAATACACAATGGTACCAATAATATTATAGGTGGAGGTTAAAATAGTGTTTCATACATATTCTATACAAGTAAATAAAGATGTGTAAAAGATGTACTAGGACCTTCGATGTCATTTTTGTTATCCAATAATGAAGAAAGGGATTCCAGATTTTGTCTCTCAATACCTTACTTATCAGCAAGTGAAGGTCTCACACATTGTTCTAGGGGGTTTATAAAACCCCTTTATGAGATGAAGTTAAAGTGGGATGATATATATATGGAATTTATGACAGTATTACCATATAATTCCATGTGACATGATGGCATCTGGGTGATCATAAATCGACTCACCATGTCATGCCACTTCTTAGCTGTTCAGGAGTAGGGCTCAGTAGAGAGTGTGGGACTCCTCTACATGTAGGAGATAGTCCAACTCCATGGAGTTCAATTGATGATCACATCTGACAGTGATTCCCACTTCACATCCATGTTGTGGAAGCTATTATAGGAGGATTTTGGGACTCATTTATTCTTAAGCATGACATTCCACCACTAGAATGATGGGAAGACTAGGTTAACCATTCAGGACATGGAGGAAATTATATAAGCTTTCATCCTTTACTTTGCATTTAGTTTGGATATAACCTACCACTGATGGAGCTTGGATACAATAACAGTTACCATTCCTCTATTATTAAGGAATTATTTGAGTGTTTTTATAGGAGAAACTTCATTTCACCGCATTTCTAGACTGACCCGCAAGAGTGGGAAATTATGGGTCTATATTTGGTGTGAGAAACCACTGAGAAGGTGTAGATCATCCAAAAGGGGATGAAGACTACACTGATGTGTCAAAATTCTTATGTGAATAGATTAAAGATTCCTTTGGAGTTAGATTAGGGATGCCATGTTTTCTGATAGGTTTTACCTCGATATGGACTATGGAGATTTGGATGGGGATGAATGTTGTCTTTAAGATTCATTTTCCATTTCCATATATTGTTTAGAGTTGGTGAGGTGGAGTACTACATAGATCTACCACTACAGTTAGACCATGTACATGAAATCTTCCATATGTTGCAAATGATAAGATACATTCATGAACCATCACATACTATTGATTGGGGTGAAGTTGACATTCGAGGATGGATAAAACTTTTCGAAGTTCTTGATTGAGGTCAAGGATAATCATGAGGGGATCCTTCATGGGAGAGAGATTCATTTAGTTCATGTGAAGTGGAAGTGTGGTAATCTTCATGAGAGAAAATAGGAGTGGGAGGATTTGATCCATATTCAATAACCCCATCTCTATTCGTAGCCCAGGTTTTTTATTCTTTGGGGATGTAAAGCCCCAAGGTGTGGAAAATGCAAGGACTCATGTTTTCCATGTATTACTTTTGGATATTGTATAGATTATTTTTTAGACGAGTCATTGAAATGAAATGAGATTATTTTTAAAATATATTAATTATTTTATTAATCCATTGATACATCAACCAAAATTATTATATAATAATATGGTTACAAAGAAATTACAGGGTTAGTAGAATAACCCTAGAGCCATTGAAGAGCTGTTTGAGAGAGAATTAGAGGATCTCTCTCAGAAGAAATTCTACTAGATCATGGAACGGTGATCCACATGAAATATAATAAAAGGATATTTCCAAAAACTATTAAAATGTATCATTCTTTATCAGTAATCAATATGAATCTAGGTAGGATGTTTTTTTACTGAATTTGTTCCCAATTTATAATTTTTACATTGAACGCAAATCAATCGACGAATGGATTAATTTTCCGATCAGTAATTGGGAGGTATGGGTTAGATTAATTAGTATTTTGGAGATTTTTGTGTGATTTAATTATTATATTTGTTTTCTTCATTATAATGATAACTAGTTGAGGTTGACACAAAAATCAACTAAGGTCTGCCCCTCTTTATTGTTCTTGTTATTTTCTCCCCTAATTCTATGTTTATCACAACCATTCTTTATTTGTCCCATGGTTTGAAAAATCATGATGAATCGAATGTTGCATACCCATTTCATGACGTAATAGTCCAATGTTCAAGATTTGGGATTAGAAAGACATAATGTTGGTGCAATGATTGATGTGGTGATGAATTAGATAGTTTTGAATGCCTGATTTTGTGTTGTTCAACATGCAATAAAGAACTTTGTACAAATACATTTTTCTAATGGATCGAAGGGCCATATGTTTTTTATTGATGATCGGAAGACACTTTGGGAAATCATACTTGATTTTAACGATGCGGTAATGCAAAAAACAATGGTCGTGGAACCATAGAAGATGTGTAGGATAAGATATAGTGTTATATAAATTTATGCACTGCACGATGTGTAACACGAAGACACGCATTGTGTGGTCCCCCCTTGGAAGCAGCTAAATTTAAATGAATTAGTTAAGTATAACATGACATATGGCCCTATCACATGTCTTGTAACCCTATCACATATCTACTGGCCTCTCCCTTGAGGTTCAGCATGTGCCTCATGGGGTACATGGACATAGGATAGAGTACAAAATTTGGAGCATGTTGTGTACCCCCTACACATACATGGCTTGGACAACATAAATTGGCTTACCCATGTAATAATAAACTTTAATAGTATACAGATAGACAACACATCATGTACTATTACACTGACAAGGGTAAATGGGATTTTTACACGAGCAAGGCTTGGGTTCAAGGGACACTATTTGTAACTCTACTATATGTCATGTACTGCTTAAAACATGGATTGGATCCATTTTTCTATATAGCATGGAAAAGTTTCATTAGGGTGTGTTCCCTCTATTCATTCCCTGAGGGTTTGTACTAAATCACCTCCTACACCTAGTACAACAATCCCTTCAACATGAATTCTTGGATAGAGTTATTGGAATCCCTCCTTGAGGCCCGGAGTGAGATCCTCTATTCATCTATATTCCCTAAGTGGAGTTTCTAGTACCATTGTGCCGAACACTATGCATGATCCAATCATCTATGTATCATATTAATTCCAATTGAGTTTTTTGTATACCATATGTCCTTGGGATTGATCCTCATATGTGTATCATATGTCTTAAGTCCTTCAATGTGTGCTTGTAATGGTGAGAATAGATGTGCACTACATCTCAGATGGACTTCATCAATGTTATCAGACTCAAGACTGTGTTCTCCAAGAAAAATGATTTGTGTGATAGTCAAGGATGAATATTAGGTTGGTATTAAAATTGTGACTTATCATAGAGATTTTGAGTCATTTTTGAGTATATCTAGAATTCTTTCTGTATGTACTGTAAATATATACCAATATATTGATGATTGTCTTCTTTTTTTATATTCTTTGTGGTTTTAGGGTTTCCTACTGGGTATTTTTATACTCAAAATTACATGTTCTTTTACAACACATGTCGTGTATTGTGTTGATGATAAACCTTTTGACAGAGTCCAAGATGGACCACCACTAGATAGTTCTTAGTTAGACCGGATAGACTGATGTGTATTCCTAGGATATATTGATATTATTCTTTATATTTATTTAGAGGTTATAATTGTTTTAAAAAACATTTTTGTGTGATAGTATTTTGACCTGTTTACTTTCCTTTACTTCTTTTCATACTATGGTTTGGGATTTAGATGTATGCATGCATCGTTGTTTAGTTTTTTATATATTTCAGTAGTGTATGGGCTTAAAAAAGTGTGTGTGTGTGTGTGTGTGTGTGTGTGTGTGTGTGTGTATACTTACTTAGGTTGTGGACTCTCATGATAGTGATATGCCTACTCAGCACTGGTTTTCAGCTATTATATTATTGGAGGTGGGCCAGGGGAGTTTTTTAATGGGCCCCATAGGGACAGGTCAATAATGAAATAATAAATAAGTTTAAGTTTAACCCCATGAATGTAAATTGGGTTAAGAATTCCATTACCCGGCATTCAAATTCCTACAAACAAGTTATATAATCCTATATGATTTTTTAAATAATGTTATTAAATCATTCAAGAACTATTACGATATTAATAATAAATTATGTGGTGATTTTATAACATCTTATTATCCATTCAATAGTAATATTTTCTTATTTTTTTGGTTTTGGGTGTGTTCATTTCTTGGTTTCATGATCGGTAATTGGGTAAAATTATGGATGTTCTTATAAAATGGGATTACAACATCATAAGTTGAAATAAATTTTTTTATTAAAATTAAAAAACTATTAATGGTCCCATATATCATTTTTCTTTCTATTATTAAGATGATTCATTTGATAAAATGTTAATGATATAGCTTTAGAATATTGTGGTGGTTTTTCTAAACACCATGAAATAGTTTTGTTTTATTTAATATATTGAGTATATATTGGTTCTAAAAAACTATATCGGTTATAATATTCCAATTACAATTTAATTTTACTATAAAAATACGTTGATGACCCACCATGAAGGTGGTAATGGAAAACAAGAAATCATTATTCACGAAGATGACTAACCAACATAATTTAGACAATAGTTTCATGTTATTTAATAAGAGTACATAATAAAAAGGATTGATATAATATATTCCATTATAAAAATAAAACTCTAGTATATTTAGGATTATGGAGTTTTTATTCCTAAATGGATGAAGAAGGTGAGTAGAAAATAGTAGAAGAAGAAAAAAAGTTCTTTAAGAAAATTACCTCTTGAATATAATCACCTTAAAGGACCCCTTGACGACCATGCATTTAGTATTTTGGTGGGAATAGAAGAAATTAGACATGGTTAGAGTGATTATAAGAGTTAATTTTAGTGATTTTTGGATCTTTAAGGATTTTGATGAGAAATGGGGTTTTGAGGAGTGGTATCTATACCTGAAAAGGGATGATTTTAAGAGACTAAATAATGATTATTTTATATTTAAATACAAACAAATTGAGGTGAAATTAATTCCAATAAATTAAATTGATAATTAATGTTTTAAAGGCCAGTAAATGTAAAAAAATAAAACATGAATTTAATTTTTTATTTTTAGGTATTTTTATCTTTTATCTCTTAACATTAACTTGTTTGGATATTTTACCCATACTGTAGTAATTTTTTTACCATGATAACTTCATTATGACTAAAAATTAAAATGAAAATAAAACCTAATTTAACCCATATTATTCAAAAAATGGAATCCATTTTACAAAATCCAATTCATATAATTGGAATAATTATGTTTAAAATTAATCCAAAAGATGGGATGAGAAAGCGGGTTTTTAATGTGAAAATGTTCAAAATATATAATTGTTTTTATATCTAAATTGTACCTAAAAATTATTACAATTTCCTAAATTGGATTAATATATGTATATTTGATATAATTATAATTTCAAACCAAGTTAAATTATAATTTAACAATATATATATGTATTATTTAGATGATAAGTCAGTTATAAATTAAAATTCAGTATTTTTCACTATTAATCAAAAAATAAAACATCTTATGAAAATAAACAAAATTCACCCTTTACTATTTTTGAAATTTTTATTTCAAAAATAAATTTTATTTTTTCAAATAAATTTTTTAAATGTGTTATAAAAAATTAAAACATGTTCACCATTAAAATGTTGAAAAATGTGCTTAAGAAAAATACATCTTTTTATAGATAAAATTATATTTATTATTATCTTATTTATGTTAAATATATTTGATGAATTTAAAAAAAATAGTGAATATATTATATATAAATTTAATTAATATCATTTACTAATTGTAATTTATTTAATTTATTATGAAAAAAATTATTCTCTCAATATATAAATATTTTTTTAATCACATCTTTTATATTCAATTGGTTTTTATTTTCATTTTCTAATTAATTGGTAACCGATGAATTAATTTTATAAAAATGTATGAGCTATATTTTAATAATTTTTTTACACTCATTCATTACCACAATTCCAATGGCTAGGTGATAAGAGTCACAAAATAATATATAGTTATTTTTTTAATCTTGATGTGTTGTATTGAGCATAGTGCTTCTTATTAAAACTAGGGGTGTTACATTTATCCCTGGAAATATTTTCGTTCTCACTGTAGTTGGATTTTATTTGATAATGGTAATGGATTTGATCTCTCCATACAGATCCCATATCAATTTCTATAGATAGAATGTTGTATTTCATATTTCAAATCAACCAATGTTCATAATTAGTTACGATGATGAATATGAACATCAAATGGAAATTACATTCATAGACTGGGTATTACTACCTATTAAAGAGGATATTATCTCAAATGGTTGTGGGGGAACTGAAAATTCAATACATGCCTATTTTTTTGGGATTATGATGATTTATTTACTAAAAATGCCTATTTTTTTCTATAATCATGATGTTTGGTTTTCATTATAATTCATACCTAGTGTTATAAAAAAATCAAAGACTCCATATAGAATGTATCCAATTGAGATATAGTGATTAAAGAATGAAATATCTTATTATCAGGATAATAAATTCATATTCCCTAGTACATCATCATGTGGTGAACCTATTTGTATTAATAATAATAATGATATGTAAATGCATATTTGTGTTGATTATGGGGAAAAAATAAGATCACTATCAATTAAAAGCATCATATACCATGTATCGATGATTTTTTGATTAATTAATTGGTGGTAAATATGTTTCAAATATTTATACTCTATATGAATATCAGCAATTTATATTTCATAAGAAGGATATACCTGAAAAATCATTCTATACTAGGTATGGTAATTATGAATTTATAATGATTACATTTATACTTAAAAATTAACCAAAAATCTTTAAGGATAAAATTTTTAGTGTCATCAAAGGTTATACCATTTTTTGATAGTTATTATTGATGATATTATTTTATATTCAAAATATTAAGAAATATGGTCAAGAAAATTTTGGGATTATACTAAATTTATCAAGTTAGGGGATGTTGTATACTAAATTTACCATGTGAGAATTTTTGATATCAAATGCCACATTTTGGGGTTATATAATCTCAAGTGATAGTATATTGGTCGATAATTAAATGAAATAAATATTGACAAATTACCCTGAACAATAATAGTAATTTAATATATTAGTTTTCTTGGGATGGAAGGATACTAATAATGCTTTGTAATATATTTATCCTAGAAATTAAATCAAATAACCCTGTATAATTATAAGTGATAAATGTTCCTTTAGAAAGATAAATATGGGAAAAAATTATGAGATCTAAAAATATGGTTATTTAGTTATCCTATTATTACACTACCATGTAGTTTATAAGGGTTAGTGATATTTAATGGTGCATAAAAAAGGTAACTGATATGTGTCCTCATGTAGAATTATTATTTTATAGCTTATTCCTTACACTAACTAAATATTCACGTGAAAAAATTATTAACACGCTATTTGGAATTTTCATCAGTAGTTTTCCCATTGAATATATAGAGGTATTATTATTATTGTGATCGATTGGATATATAAAATGATCATAAAAACCTAAAGTTTATATTTATTCAAAAAATAGTTTAATATTCTCAAATGGTGATGATTTATATTAATTAATTATTATGATTTATCAATACACTAATAAAATGTGAAAACAAAAAATGTGGACAATTCTCTAATTTAGAAATACCAGAGTATATTTTCTATGATGATAATTTAAAAGAGATAAAATATTTTAGGATTGTCATCATATGGATACTGAAATTATGATAAACCATATAGATCCATAGTTTCTTATAGGAATTTTCATCCAAGCATCTTGGTAAGGATTAAAGTGGTATGGAAGGAGGATGTTGAATATAGAAGAATGAGATAAATTTTCTGGAGATCAACCATGACTGTGGTGGGATAATAATTTCTAAGAATAAACCATGTGTTCCATAAATACTATACATGATGAATGAGGTATTGGATAAATCGTATAGATCATTATTCTCTATTCATTCTAGATTTACATTGATATATAGAGATCTAAACATTTAAAGATTTTTAGATAACATGAAAAGGGATATTAGAAAGTATGTATCTAGATGATTTCTATGTTAGTAACTAAATTATGATATATATATATATATGGGGATTTTACAACCCTAAACATAGTGAACTATAAATGTTAAAACATTACCATGTAGCTCATTATTAGAATACCCAAATAATGTTAGAGGAAGTATGTTATTTGGGGAATAGTTGATAACCTTATGAAATAAATTCATTTTATTTCAATAAGATATTTTTTATCTATTGATTGTCTTTTCTATGATACACATTAAATAATTATTAATGTAGCATAGAGTACACAATTTTATTAAATCTGATCTAGATATGAGGTTTACCTTAATGTTTTTGATAATTCTCTAATAAGAATTTAAAACAGAGTTGAACATTATCATTTCATATCATTAACAAATATATTTTCATGCTGACGGGACAAATAAAACTCAAGAGGGTATGTTGATATCCCATTATACGGATTTAAATGGTGTTTGGTATCAACAACTCCCTTCAGTAGAATTTTCATACAACTAGTTTCTCATGAGCATACAAATGGATCCTTATGAAGTTATATATATTATAAAGTGCATAACCTAAACATGTTGGGATGAATTTTAAAAAATAAAGATATTTTTACCTGATATATCTATGAAAATTGAAGATAATATTATATCCATTCAATACCCCATCAAGGGTTCTCAGAGATGAAAAAATAATTATGTTGATAATCGTCGGTGAGATTAAGAATTCAATGTTTCTGAGAAGGTATTCCTATGAATATCTCCATTAAATAAGTTTATGAGATTTTGATAAAAGGTATAGATGATCCACATATATACCAGGCCTTCAAGATTCTAAATTTTATTAGGATGGGTTTATATTTAATGGTTATTACTATGAATTTCTCAAAAGTTCATGTTGTGTTCTATATATTTCTCTTTAGGATGTACATACCCATCCCTTTACATATACATAACTCAAAATTCATAACATTGGAGCATGGAAAATATTATGTGGAAAAACTTAATATGATTATGCATCAATAAGATAAGGTTGTGTGGAACAAGGCCATTCACCTAGTCCATGTTTTATGATGAAAACATAAATGTGAGGAAGATACAAGAGAACTTGAATATATGAAGACACATAAGAGCCCTTAGTTTTTTTATAAAATAAATTGAATTTCAAGGGAAGAGTTTTTATGAGGGGGTATAATGTTAAAAACTGAGATTTTATGATATATTTATCTTTAAATGAAATTATATTATAGGTTTCTTTACATAAAAAACAATCTAAAACAAATAATGATATACTTTTTAAATATTATTTTCCCATGTGAAAGTTATCGCCAAGCCATTAGATTAGAGGATATTAATAAAAATAAAAATTATGAAAAATAATTACATAAGTAAAAAAATTAATTCATTAGTTTTAATATGGATATAAATTATAATTAAATCATTTTTAGGTAAAAATAGATGATTTAAAGAATATCTATTTGTATGCATAAAATCCATTTTTAGCATAATAAATTAAATTAATCTCAATTAGATGAATTCTATTGGATAACTGTGTAGATAAAATATGAAATCAAATATTTTAAAATTCATCAACTTGTTTTTATGTGGAAAGTAATAAAACTAAACTGAATTTTATTCTTAAAATGTTTGTTTCTTAAATTGTTCAATCAAATTGTGTAAACATATTTTTAAATAAATTTATTAAAATTATGGAAATTTAAAATTTTAAAATGTATATCACATTTTAAATCAGAATAATTAATTAATTATAATAATTTCAATTTATTTTTTTCATAATTAATCGTAAAAACAATAAATATTTGTTAACACAGTTAATGTTAACATAGCTTTACTAGGGGTTATCCTAGGAGATGAGGTTTAAAATCCCACAAAACACTTGATTTATGTTGATTGGCTCATGGTATTTGGAAATACCCTTTTTATATTCAATGATTTTTCATTTTTTATCCAATTTATTTGAGTAATACATTAATATATTTTCATCTTTTGAAAAAATCCAAGTGTGTCCTATCCAGCCCTATGAATGGACACTACAATCCCTCTCTTACATTCACATAATAATAATTATATATTTTCTAATACTATACCGACCTAGGTATTTATAGAATAATACTTTTTTATTTATATTAATACATAGGAATAAGATGTTATTTTTACGTTAAAGGTTATTCTTTTTTCGATAGCCTACTCAACACACAACAACATGTTTCTCCAAAATCTTACATTGCACACAACATTGAGTAATTTTTAAATATAATATAATATTATTATTATTATTATTATTAAAAATGGTAGTTATATATTAACTATTTCACTAGAAGGAATGAATCATATAAATTGAATTTTGAAATATGGTTTACACATGTTTAAATAATGATTCGTGGGTTACCAAATTTATTAGAAGTGGAAACAAAAAACCAATTTAATATAAAGGATGTGAAAACCTATTTAAAAGAGAATAATTGTGTTTTTATATCACTCTTTATAAAATTTTATTTAATGAAAATATATGATATATATTCAATGTAATCTTTTAAATTCATATTATATGTTTTCTAGATATGATATAAGAACAAATTCAATTTTTTAGATAAAAGAAGTATTTTTCTAAAAAAGCAGTTTTTCCACCGTTTGATGGAGAACCCTTTTAAATCTATTTTTTTAAATTTTATATGTCTTATTTGACAAAATAAACTTATTTTATAGAATCAGGAAATCAAAGTTTACTGTGGATGAAATTTTGGTATTTTTCTGATAAAGTTCATATTTCTAATTAATAGTGAAAAATACTACTTTTTAATTCCAAACTGTCTTTTCATCTAATTTATTTATATAGTTTGACTATAATTTTAATTGTTTTTAAAGTGTAATTGGATTATGATTTTATAATTTAATTCAATGTAGGTCATTGTAAGTAATTTCACATTGAAATTGAACATAAACACATGTCAATCTTTTGACAGTTATTATATCTTAAAACCACGCTTTTTGGTTTTGCAACAGGAATTAATTTTAAATTAATTACTACAAATTATGTGTTTTAAATTTATAAAAATGAATTCTATATTTTTAATCAGTAGATCCAAATATTTTAAATAGGTACCTTCTATTTTTAGACATTATTAATAGTAACATCATTAATTTTTTTATTTAACATGGTTAAAGGGTTAATCTGGTAAAAAAGGGTAACAAATAATATTAAAATAATATTAAACATCCCTAACACGTTTCCTAATAAAATTATATGAGGTATTTCCAACCACGGGAATCCTTGGGTCGATTTGGGGACCTCATAGAGCCAATTGGATTTGAAAAATACATTTTATAAGAATTAATTTAAAATAAATAAAAATGTAACATAAACAAGTATCTTTTAATAAAAAATATATGGGGTTATATAAGTGAAATTTTCAAATATAAATATTAATTAGAAAGATAAAAATATTTCCTACATCCTGTTATTTTATTTATAATTTTTAAACATAAAAGAAATAAATATATTTAGGACACAAAGACGATGTAGTGATTACATTATTAATGAATGTCAACGAACCCATACCCAAGTGGTAAGGGATCATGCTTGGCATCTAAGAGACCTCGGTTCAAAACCGGGTAGAGGTGAATTTATGAGGGTACTATAGTAGTACTGTAGCACTCACTTTAGCAGTTACTATTCGGTACTGTAGCATCCGGAACTATTCACCCGATTTGGGCCTTCAGGCCACCGGTTTGGGCCTACGGGTCTCAAGGCCCTTCGAGTCATCAAATCACTTCAGGCCATAGGACCTTAAAGCCATAGAGACCATGGAGTATCCCATTTTACATAGAATAGGCCTCAAAATAGGATCAGAGAAATAAGAGTAGTAGCCACTAGAAGCAGTGCTAACCAGATTGGAAGAATGAGAGGGTATGACAGCCGCCATCGGGACCAGGAACCATGCAGCTTTGTTTGAGGCAATTCTAGATGATCATAAATGAAAGGTTGGGATCTTGGTGATTAATTTTGTAGAAGCTGGGGAGGGGTAGTTCTAGTGGGCTAGGCCTACAGGTCATGTTATGGGCATGGTATTCCTCTGGGCCTTCGGTTCATGTATTGCGGGTTAGTCGGGCCTACTGCCTTAGGACTACGGGTCATGTACAGGTTCCCTTTCAACACATAAAAGATGGATTATCCATAATAAATTAAAAAAATAAGTCCTTCAGGCCAATCGGGGGGGGGGGTGCGGGGATTACCATATTAATGAATGATTTAATAAAATGATATTATAAATATTTAAATAAATTTATTTTGAACCTTTTTCCCCTACACAAATTTTAGGGATGAGTATGACTTGTTATCTTTGAATTAACGATGTTTTTTTTCGAAATAATCATGTTTTTATGGATTTTTTAAAAGTAATTATATGTATAGTATAAAAATTTACTTAAATGAGTTTTCGAAACAAATACTATTTTAATGAATGACATAACAGTCCAGAAAATATAATATTAGTCCAAATGACTTAGATAATGTTGAAAATGTCATAAATGAACCACCTGAGGTTCTATTGGAATTTTATAGTAAATATTGTAACCATATAGTATGAATATACCAGAAGACATAGTAAGAGTTAAGTTAGTTAACTAAGGGTTAAATCTAAAAGATATGGTTACATTTGAAACCAAAACTTATCTAAAACATATGGGATGAGATTTATTTGACCCAAAAGTTTCATATATTTTAATTAAATTACTTTGGGACCAGTGGAAACTGAAAATCATTTTATAATAAAATAATATGTCAATACCTTCCTAAAGTGCCCCTCCTCCCTCTTATAAAAGGGCATCACCTCTACCCATCTAATCACACCTCTCAAGCCACTTGGATCATCCAAAATCTACCTAAATAAGCCTCCAAAATCCCTATATTAATCATAAAATCTTCACCTTAGGTATAAGTAAATTTAATAAATCCTTTTGGCTCAAATCAAAGGGAGTTACACGTTTTAAGAGGTAACGTCTTCTCTAAAGTTCCTTTCCATTATTTTAATTATCCAATACTTATTATTTTCTTATTCATTAATTACATAAAAACTATTGTATCCTCAAAGAAATAGGATTTTGTTATGATAATAATTCTAACTACACTTACAAACACCTTCATCTAATGGATACGAACATACTGTTTCTCTGTATGGGAACTGTTGCCTTACGAAACGATGATTGTTTGATTTTCCCCGACCACCTATCATGGAGGCCATTATGATGGAAATTTATTTATATATGATATATATTGTATTTATATTGTATTTATGGTACTATAATTTTTTATTCACAAACATAGCTTTATGATTTTCATGATGTGTAAATACGATAATTTCATTAGAGGAAGTGCGGACTACCACCCCCACAAAGTGATATGATTCGTTCATTACAAATATGAAATATATAAAGGATAATGATAATTAAATTATGTAACATATATATCATATGATATTATACTGGAATTATAATATACATTTGTATCATTTGGTTTTCATTTCATTAATATGAAAAATAAATGAATGTAGCATTCATGCATATGTACGGCTTACCATATCCATAAACGGTGCATTTAATTTCTTATCTAAAAATGTTATGACCTATTATAAATACATATATAATAGATATATATGATATTTAAATCATTAATACTATTCTTGATATAATTTAATTTTGACCACATAGACAATTTATAATTATAACAAGTTCATTTTTTACTAAAGTACTGAACATCAATGAAATGACCGATATAAACATGAATAATTATATGATTCTTGTAGAAAGATAATAAGTGACGAAAAAGGAATAATAAAATTTAAAATTTTCTTAATAAATTATTAATTAACTTAAGTTTATTATTCAAGAAAACAAGGAAACTGCGTGATGAATCGGATTCAAGGTAAGGGTCTTCATCTCAATATCCTTTCATTGAGGCATATATTTATGTTATATGCCTTTAGTATCTTATAAGGCATATATTAATCCCTTTTGACATGTTATATAATGAATTAATATATTCTTAGAATAATTAAAATTTGTAATTATGTTATTCTTTAATGATTTTTAATCATGTTTTTTTCTAGTGGAAATAGACTCTTTAATTAAAACATCATTTTAAATGTTTTAAATCTTTATTCTTCTAAAACATTATATTTCATGTCCATGTTTTCAAATGGTTTTTATGAATTTATCTATATGGACATGAAAGTTTTAAAATGTTAATTTATTTCAAATGTTTCAATATGGTATGAGACACTTTTATTCAAAGTCTCTTCATTAAATATTATAAATGGTTTTAGAAGTGGGTTGTATATTTCAATATCTTGAAATGGTCTCTTGTGATTGAAATGTAAAAATGTTATTTTTCATTTATGTTATTTTTGTTTTTTGACTATATAATATTACTTGGACATTTGATGTGTGGTTATGTGAAAAACCAAGACAGGTGGTTACGTGATAAACCAAATGATGGGTGGTTCTGTGATAAACCAAGGACTGGTGGTTACGTTATAACCTCCAATTTATTGGGTATGAAAGTTGGCCATAAGGTTATTCCATAGAGTGATATGTGTAGAAGTCGACTGTACGGTTATTCCATTTTATTATGTTTTTGTCCCATGATACCTTTATATGTTATAGGTTTCTTTCTATGGGATTTATGGTAATCTTTTGGTTACAAAAAGGGTCAGCAATGAGATTATATTCAGTGAATTGTTTTTGCTAAATCTTGAAGGTGAAAAATTATTACTTTATGATAATATTTTCATGGTTTACATTTTTTCAATACTAATAGTTTTCTTTCATTATGTGACCCTTACTGATCTTTTAAGGCTCATCCCATGTTCTGAATTTATTTTCACTCGACATAGTAAAGAATAGATTCAAGGATGGGATCAAGGAAAAGTTATGCTATTAAAACATGAAATTATGTCCTATTTCGTTTTAAAGAGTTTTTTATGAAAAATATGATAGTGATTAGAAGTTTCTACTTGTAATATTCAATATGTTATATATAAGTTATGACATTATTATCTAAAGCTCTAAAACTGAAAAGATCTTTGATTTTAATTCAATTCAAATTATTGACTTATCTCTATATTAAGTAATGTTTAAGGTTTGGGCCTTATAGTTGGTATCATATGTTATATTACATAACATTAGAGGTTTGGGAGTTATTTAATCATAAGTGATGTGTTTTATATAACCATAGTGGCTAGCATATTAAAAAGATTCGTAATTATTTTAGATAAATTGAATGAGTTTAACATAACAAGAATAAGAATATATTATTGTTTACCCTCTTTATAAGATAGTATATGATGATATTACTGATATACTCACACTGACCTTTTTGATTTCAGTAAATATATGGATCTAGCAGGAACCAAAGTAACAATGGATGTGAAGGAAACTATAGAGGTTTTCTGAATAAGAAACTGAATAAAATGAGAGCTGTAATGATAACTCTTGTGGTTATTCTTAACCAACTATCTGGAGTCATGATTTACTACTTGAAAATTAGTGGTTTTCCTAAAGAATCATATATGCGAGAAACCAATCCCTATGGAAGTTCAGGTAATAATCATAAAGGTAAGTATATTCAAAAACTTATGTGTCAAGGATACAGAAATAAACACCTAAGAAAATGCTTCAAAGTTATGTGAAGATTCTTTATATACGGTAATGAAGGTCATAAAGTAATAACCTACCATAGAAAAAGGAAGCATTCAGTTGACTCCAGGAAAGGGAAAGTAGTTCTTTCTGATGGATCAATTGATTATTTTAAATGTGGTGTCCATGGTCATTACGTAACTAGATGTCCTACGAAGAAGGATCAGGAATGGGATCAATAGTACCATACAAATAAATTTTTACCAATACCTATTCTATTTCCATTGAGGATGAGGAAACTGAAAATGACCTATGAATGTATGTATTGTTTCTTAGCTGATGTTTTGACATTATTGAATCATAGGATATGATTCATGATTTTGTTTGTAGGAAATAATTATTACTGAATAATTTATCAAAATGGTTAATGTATCATGAATAATGTTGGATGATTGAGACGTATATATTTTAGAAAAATTAGAGAGTTATGTTAGATATATAGGTGATGAAAAGTTTAAAATTATTATTGCAATTTTGTTAATGGAATTACTTTGGAAGAATTTTCTCTTGTATTTTTAACCCTTAAATTTGTTATAAAAAAATGTTAATTGAGGAAGAATTATATTTTTTCATATAGTTAAAAATAACCATTAGAGTTTATATGATCTCTAAATTTGAGGAAATAATGGGTTATAAGTTTTCGGGATGCAAAATGTGAGGTATAAAATAAAATTTGAGGTTAAAAAATGTTATAGATATTTTACCAGATTTTATATTATTTTTTAATGTTATTATAATTATATTTTTTGTTTTAAAGGGACAACACTCAGACCATGTGACAACCCTTCACATCGAAAAAAAGTTGTGGGAATCAAACCCACAACCAAAGTGCGACTGGGATTTATCGCATACCACTAGACTATGTGAAGTCCCTAGTTAGTATGAATTATTATTTTTAGTTAAATTATTTTATCAATCGATAATAATTTGAGTTTGTTAAATTATGTTTTATCAAATAGATATCTTTAGTATAAGAAAATGATTTTGTGATTATGTGATAAAGGTTATTTTGGAAGGCGTTTCTTCTTTTGGGAAATCATATGCCTAAGGAAAATAGAATACTATGGGATTTCATTTGATTAGTAATGGTTGAATTTTATTTTAGAATAATCTATGTTTTTATTGTGTAAATATGATTATTAAGGTTATTTATAGAAATGATTAACCTATCATTGGGAATATGTGATTTGGATAATTAATTTTATGTATGATACTTTAAGAGTAGTCGATGTTATAAATGTTAATATTTATCGTGGAAGAATATGTGATCAAATTATTATGAAATTTGGGTTTCAATATTAGTTTTTATTATATTGAATAATTTTATGTATTTTTTTGTATCAAATAATATTTTTTGAACTTTGGGTATTTTTTTAATTTTGGAGAATAAGAGTAGTATTCTTATAAAATATTATTCTTTTTGGGGATTATCTGATCTTTTACTTACCATTTTTGTTTTGGTTAATGTCTAAAGACATTGAAAATATATATAGTTCATATTTTGTGGATTTTTTGATTCTCTAAAAGTTGATTCTATCACTTTATATGTGACAAAGTCATATTTAATACTCATCACTTAGAGAAAAGATGAGTTTGTGGTAGAAATTTATTATTGGATGAAACCCTACTTGAAAGGTAAGTATATTTCCTTATGTTCTTATTCAAAGTAGTAAAATAATTTCTCAACTTTATGAAAAATAACTGAAAACAAAAAAAAATGTTTAATATTCTTACTGGGGAATTAAATACTGTTTAACCCATCGTTGGGTTTTGGTTTTCTGGTAGTTAGCTTTTTCCTGATCATGTTTTCTATCACTCTCCATCAGAACTTGTTTTTTAGTTTTCCTTACATATATATGTTTTTATACATGGAATACTAGTATATTTTATCTCTATTAACCATTTTACTTCTCTTTATTTATTTTAAAGTGATATTTTTATTGACTCTTTTTCCGATGTGGGATTTTCGATGAAGTTTTTGAGCCCGATTTTACAATTGCAAGGATGCAATTTCCCAAAGGGGGGGAGGATATAACAAACTAGATGTTTATTGAATAATATGTATTGATTTATATTAATACATTTGAATAAGATATTAATTTCATGTCAAATGGGACACTTCTTCCAATAGCGACTCGACCCACAATAATGGATTTATTGGGAATCTTACGTTACACAAAACATTGAGTTATAATGAAATATAATACAATAATATTATTATTATTTTAAAAGGTAGTTAACGCCTAGATGTTGGAATAGTGGGAATGAATAGTATCAAATGAATTTTTAAATATTGTTTACACATGTTTAAATAATGATTCGTTGGTTAACAAATTTACTTGAAATGTAAATAAAAACCAATTAAATACAAATGATGTGAAAACCTATTTAAAAGGGAATAATTTTTATTTCATTAAACTCTTTATGGATTTTTATTTAATGAAAATTATATTATATATATTCAATGTAATGTTTTAAAATAATATTATATGTTGTCTAGATATGATATAAGAACAAATTCAATTTTTCGGATAAAATAAGTATTTTCTAAAAATGTAGTTTTACTGCCTTTTTATGGAGAACCCTTTTAAAATCTACTTTTATCACTTTTATATGTTCTATTTGACAAAATAAACTTTTTCAATAGAATTGGAACTTTAAAATTCCCTTTGTATTAAATTTTGTTATTTTTCCGGTAAAGTTCATCTTATAATGAATAGTGATGAAATACTGCATTTTAATTCAAAACTGTCTTTTCATATAATTTATTTATATAGTTAGATTTTACTATTAATTTGTTTTAAAGTATAATTGTATTTTTTTATCAGTTAATTCAATTCTATTCATTTTAAGTAATTTTAGTTTGAAATTGGACATAAACACATGTCAATCTTTTTATAGTTATTACTTCTTAAAAAACCACTTTTATTTTGACATGGGAATTAATATAAAATTAATTACTAAATCTTCTGTGTTTTAAATTCCAAAAAATGGATTCTATATTTGGAATCAAGATTTAAAAATTTTGTAAATAGTTACCATTTATTTTTAGACATTATGAATAGTAACTTCAGTAATTATTTTATTTACCATGGTTAAAGGGTAAATCTGATAAATAAGGGTAAAAAATAGTATTGTAATAATATTAAACTACACTAACATGTGTCTTAATCCTATTTTAATAGATAATTCCGAACATGGACATCCTTGGGTCGATTTTAGGACCACATGGAGCCACTTGGATATAAAAATGACATTTTATAAGAATTAATTTAAAGTAAAGAAAAATGTAACATAAACATGTATCTTTTAGTAAAAAAAATTTATATGGGGTTATATAAGTTATCCTTTCAACTATAAATAGTCATTAGAAATATAAAAAGTTTTCCTTCATCATTATATTTTATTTATAATTTTTAGACATCAAATAAATTAATATATTTATGACACAATGATGATGTAGTGATTACCTTATTAATGAATGATTTAAATAAATGAGATTATAAATATTAAAATAACCATATTTTGAAACTGTTTATGCCATCCCAGAATTTTAGGGATGATTATGACATTTTATATTTTAATTAATGACATTTTATTGGAAATAATCATGTTGTTATGTATTTTTAAAAAGTCATGATATGAATAGTATAAAAATTGACACAAATGAGTTCTTAAAACAGATACTATTTAATTAAATGATATAATAGTCCTAAAAACTAAGATTCGGAAAAATGACTTATATAATGTTAAAAATGACATTAATTAACCAATTTATTTTCGATTGGGATTTTATGGTAACTATTGTAACTATATAGTACGAATATACAAGAAGACATGGTAAGAGTTAAATTAGTTAACTAAGGGTAAAAGCTAAAAGATAAGGCTATATTTGAAACCAAAACTTCTCTAAAACCTATTGGTGGAGAATTTTTCTAACCAGAAGAATGTTATATTTCAAATAAAAGACTTTGGGACCATTTAAAACCAAAAATCATTTTATAATAAAATAATAGTTCAATACCTTCTCAAAGTGCCCTCCTCCCTCTTATAAAAGGGCATCACCTCTTCCCATTTAATCACAGCTCTGAATCCCCTTGGATTGTTCAAAAGATAACTAAATAAGAACTAAAAATTCTTATATTCCTCCTAGAAGCCTTACCTTTCGTATAAGGAAATTCAAGAAAGTTGTTTAGCTCAAATCAAAGGGAGTTACACGTTTTAAGAGGTAGTATCTTCTCTAAAGTTCCTTTCCATTATTTTAAATCTACACTCCCTATTAATTTTTTATTATTTGATTAAATAACAAAAAATATTGTCATAAATATAAAAAGGATTTTTTATGATAATTATTATAACTACACTTACACACACCTCTATCTAATGTATATTAACATATTGTTTCTATGTACGGTGAACTGTTGCCTCATGAAACGATGACTATTCGATTTTCCCCCACCACATATCATGGTGGACATTATGATGGAACTATTTTTATATATGATTTATATTTTATTTATATTGTTTTTATGGTACTGAAATTTTTATTTACAACCATACCATTATGATTTTCGTGATGTGTAAATATGATAATTTCATTTGAGGAAGTGCGGACTACCTCCCCTTCAAAGTAATATGATTAGTTCATTCCATAGATAGAATGTATAAAATATGGATTTAATGTAAATGTGTAAAATATATATAATATTATATTATATTTGAATTATAATGTACCTATTTATCATTTAGTTTTCAATTCTTTAATATGATAAATAAATGAATGTAGCGTTCAGATGTATGTACGACTTACCATCTCCATAAACAGTGCATATCATTTCTTATCTAATAATGTTATGGAATATTATAAATACATATACACTGGATATATATGATTTTAAAATCATCAATACTATTTTAGAGATAATGTACTTTTGATCACATGGACAATTTGTAATTATAACAGGTTCATTTTTTACTCAAGTATTGAACATGAACGAAACGACTGATATGAACTTGAATAATTATATGATTGTTATTGCAAGGTAATAAGTGATATAAAATGAATGATAAAATTTAAAAGTTTCTTAAGAAAGTATAAATTGACTTAATTTTATTATTCAGGAAGAACAAGGAACCTAGGTGATGAATCAGACTCAATGTAAGGGACTTCGCCACAATCTCCTTTAATTGAGGCATATCTTGATGTTATACGCCATTAATATACTATAAGGTGTATATAAATCCCTTTTGACATGTTATATCATGAATTAAAATATTCTCATGATATTTAAGGTTTGTAAATATGTTATTCATTAATGATATTTATTCATGTTTTTTTCATGTGGAAATGGACTCTTAAATTGAAACATCATTTTTAAAGTTTTGAAGCATTATTATTATAAAACATTATATTTCACATCCATTTTTTCTAATGATTTTTAAGAATTTATCTATATGGACATGAATGTTTTAATATATTAATTTATTTCAAATGTTTCAAAGTGGTATGGGACACTTTTATTCAAAACCCTATTATTAAATATTTTAAATGGTTTTAGAAATTGGTTGAATATTTAAATATCTTGAAATGATCTCTTGTGATTGATATGTGGAAATATTATTTTTCCTTTATTATTGTTTTGTGTTTTATGATTATATAATGGTACTTGGACATTTGACGGGTGTTTACGTCATCAACCATGATGATGGGTTACTTGATAAACCAAATGACGGGTGGTTGTGTGATAAACCAAGGATGGGTGGTTACGTTATAACCTCCAATGCATTGGGTATGGAAGTTAGTCCTATGGCTATTCCATTTAGTTATATGTGTGTAATTCAACCCAATGTTTATTCCATTTAAGTATATTTATGTCCCAAGTTATCATTATGTGTTATATGTTTTTTTATATGAGATTTAAGGTAATATTTTGGTTAAAAAAGGGTATGCAATGAGCTTATATTCAGTGACATGTTTTTGCTACTTCTTAAAGGTGAAAAGTATTACATTATGATAATGTTTTCATGGTTTGCATTTTTTTTCAAGAATAACAGTTTTCATTCATAGCGGATCCCTTGCTGATATTTTTATGCTCATACCAAGTTTTGAAATATTTTTTCACATGACATAATGAATAATATAGTCTAGGATGGGATGAAGGAAAATTTATTCTATTAGAACATGAAATGAGGTTATATTTAGTTTTAAAGAGTTTTTGTTTTATGAAAAAAATGTATAGTGAGTAGAGGTGTCTACTTGTCATATTCAAGATGTTATGTATAAGTTATAACGTAATTCTTTAAATCTCTAAACTTGAAAAGATCCTTTATGTGAATTAATGTCAAATTATCGACTTATCACTATATTAAGTAATTTTTAAGGTTTGGGCCTTCTAAATACCTACTTAATTATGTTTAATGAATCTCCACACAAATAAATGTGGTCATAGTTTGATAATAACAAGTTCCTTTCAAGGATTAAGGTATAATGACATGGCCATATACATTACATAATATAGAATTTTATTCAATAAATTACTTTATTTAACATTGGGGATCATTTAAGTTTTAGTGTTTTAGATAATTATGTCATAATTCATACATATCATCCCACATTTATACATATTGGATACTACTAAAATAGTATCCATTTATTCCAAAATATTTATATTTTAAAATAAAACATGATTTTTTAATGAAAAATCCTCATAATATATGTATTGACTTCCTCAATTCTATTTTTCATCCTTATACAGTGTGAAAAGAAAAATTAAAACTCAGGATGAGGAAAAAATATCAGTAAGGGACTTAAAGAAATCAAATTGTTAGTCTAGTGAAAGATGAAAACCCATTAAAACCATTTTCTTGAAAACTACATAGCATGTATAAAAAATCATTTAGGTTCTTGGGAAATCATTATAATATCCCTATTACATTAAACCTTATAAATTGAATAACCTTATGGTCGAGTTCCATCTCTGGAGTACCCAATGCATTGGAGAGCTCTAATGGGGCTCACCTGTCATATCATGAGCTATAATGGGGCTCAACCCATCATATATTGATCTAAAATGGCACTCAACCCATCATATCTAGTGATATAGTGGTATAAACCCATAAAAACAATTTCTAAGGAACATATTATGAATAAACCCCTTGAAAACTCATTTAAACCCATGTGAAAAACACTTCAAGATTTTAAAATAACATTCTCATGTAAAAGTAACTTTTAAAATTCCAAAAATGAACAGATAAAAATGAAACCATTTTTTTTTAAAATAACTATGAAATTTCATAATGAAAACATTAAATAAATAACATTTCATTAAAGTGGGATAAACCACTCAATTCATATATGTTAAAAAACATTCCTTTTGACTTTTTTAAAAATAAGTGTAAATGGGTGTTTTTTAAAGAATATCACATACTCTAGGCTCGAATCAGCACATAGAATCCTTATCCAAATAGAAAATAAAATTAGGTTAATTATTTACTTTCTTGATATTATTTAATACATAATTATTACTCTTATATTACTTATTATCGTGTTATAACAATTACATAATTATTTTAGTTAAAGTCGGACATTTTTTCGATATACATTACTTGAGTCTAAAATGAATTTTATATGATGTTAATAGTAAAATTGGAAGTTAGTTCATCATATATAAAATAATAACCATGATATAATAATAATTTTTATATATAAATTAAACATTTAAATCAAACTATATATGTATGGTTATGAAAAATGAAAAACATTATCATCATGGAGACGATAGGTCGTACGTACGTATGAGCAACATTTCCATATTTCAATGATCATTATGTAAATAAGATAATTATAATTATATATTTAATAATTATAAAAATATCATAAATATCATATTAATAATTTAAATACACTTATATGTATCATCCATGTGATGTGGTGATGAAGAACGAATCGCATCGCTTTGTGGATGTGATAGTTGACACATATGCATGAATGATGCTATCATTTTTATGTTCATGGAAAGGTAAGAACATAAATGATATATTATTATTTAATAATCGTAAATATATCATTAATATTATAAATAAACATTCATTCTATCATTATAACCAATCTTTAGAGATAGTGACAGAATGAAATTATATCAGTTCGCGTTATGGAAGTCTACTGTACACATGAATAAATAAATCATTTACCATTTTATGAAATTGTAGATGGATTTAGTTGATTATATTAACAAAATAACATATAAGTATGTTTATGATATTGGAGTTATTATTTAATAATTTCTGAAGAGTATTTTAAGGAAGTGGAAGAAGAAATTAAACAGAAACACTTCATTAAAAATGATACCTCTTCCTCCGACATCCTCCTTTTCTTAACACCTTAAGAACACAAAGGGTGGTTTTGTGATTAAAATAATATCACTAAGATTTGGGTATATATTATGTAAAGTAATTTATTCAGATAGTTTATGAACCAAATGGGTTTTTACGTGTATTGAAATTTGAAAAATGGGTACCCTTTTATAGGAGTGGGAGGGTCACTCTTCAAATTCAACAAAATATTAAATTAAACTAAATTGAATTTATATTAAAAATGAATAAAAAGTGAGTAATTCAGAATATAGGATGTTTATGGGTACAAATAAAATCATCCAATGAATATTAGTCAAGTTTTGAGAATTTTTTAAATCAATATCATTTTTTTAAACCCTTATTTAGCCCCTTTAACTCTTACCTTTATATCCATTAATTTACTCTTTAAGGGTTAATATAATTACTATAAAATGAAATAAAACAAATAAATGAGTCATTGATAAAATATCAAGATTTTTTAAAATAATTTTTATAAAATTGGTAAATTTATAAAATTTATATCCTTTAATAAAATATTGAATACTTTAACGTATCATTAATGTCATTTTTCACACTATTCAATACTTAGCTTTTTAAAAATATCATAAAAAAAGATATATTCAAACCAACTACTTTAAGACATAAATAAAATGTCAAAGTAATATAAAAAATTCGTGGAAAACAATAATTATCCAAACTTATATTTATTTTAATATTTTGAATATCATTTAATTGATATTTCCTTTAATTAATCAATTATTACCACATCATTCTATAGGCCTTTCATTAAAATATTCATTATATAAAAATAAAAAATAAACTATAATGATAAATATGAACATTTTTTAGTATAAAATACTATTTATTTTTGAACATACCCTCTATATAACCAAATATTAAAATTATTTTATTTGTTAAAATCAAAAGTTTGACAAAAGAGACATTTCTTGGAATACAATATAATAAATGTCAAACTCTTCCCAAGGATGATTTTGGTCGAAACACACTCATCCAATGAAATTATAGAATGTTTTAGAAAATTTTATCATATTAATAATACTATTTATACCATTAATTACCAGATTTACCTTTAACCATGTTAATAAAAAATTAAAAATGATATTATTCATATTTTCCAGAAATAAAAAGGACTTATTTACCTAATGTTTTAACTTATTATTCCAAATATTGAATCCATATTTAAAAATTAAAAATACTGAATTAGTATAAATTAATTAATAATTAATCTCGTAGACGGAACGAAACAATGAGTTTTTAAAGTAATAACTTTTGAAATATTGAAGCATTTTTATATCCAAATTTAAAGTTAAATATGCTTAAATTATATTAATTAGATTAAATTATAATATATTGATCTAAATATACTTCAAAACTAATTAAAATATAATTAACACTATAAATTATTTAGAAAAAATTGGTTTTCAATTAAAAATGCAATATTTTTTCATTATTCATCAAAATATGAAACTAATCAGAAAAATAAAAAAACATCAAAGAAATTAAATTTTTATATCACAATTTAAAATAATAGTTTTAATTTCTCACAAATAATTTATAAAAGTGACAAATATATATTTAAATCAAGTTCCTCATTAAAAGGCGGTAAAACTGTTTTTAAGAAAAATACATTTTTTAGACAGAAAATTGGGTTTAAACTAATATTATTACTTTGAAATATATTGGATGAATTTTAATATATATATATATATATATATATAATATTTCAAGTTTTTTATATGATTATATTTTTTGTTTCATAACATGTATTTCAAAGGATGATTCTGAATGAAGTGGTATATCTTTTATCTGTGTATATTCAATTTTATTTCTTTTTAATCCCTTTTTAACCCTATTGTATCTATCATAACATGATGAATCCAGTATCATAAATATAATGATATTATTTTATTTAGAAGGATAAAATATTTTCCACCTCATTTCCATCAAATGAGAGATGAATGTATCACTCGTGTGTAAGTGTGGACCACCACCACCATGTAGCGATATGATTCATTTTCCATCACTATCTGTAATGGTTATTTCTTATAGTGGATTTAATTTTTATATATAATATTTATTAAATAGTTATAATTTTCGTATTATAAATAATTCTCTACCTTATTAAATTTTCACCCATTGGAAGACAATGACATCAGTCGAGTGTATATATAAACGGTAGCTTATACAAAGTGATTTGATTTATTTTTAATTACTTTAATACGTAGATTTTAATAAGGATAGATTTAAATATTTTATTATATATATATGATATAATATTGATTATATAAAGGTAAATTATTACTTACCTTTATTTTGTTTCAACCATTTAAATTTAAAAATATCAATTATGCATACATACTAACTACCATATCTACGAAGTGATATAACTCATTATTCACAAATAATTTATAACAAATAGTTATAAATATATATATATATATATTATGAATAAATATTATACTTATTTAACTATTTATATTATAGAAATTTTGAAACTATTACCATGGTACAGGTGCATGAAACATTGACCTAAAACAATTCTAGAAAATAGAGTTGTATTAACCTAAATGATCATTTTACTGAAGATGATTTTAATTAAGAATTATAAAGAAATGATACATAATAATTTAGGTATGAATATTTTTGTGTAATATGTGTATAATAAATTTATATTTATTAAACATTAGACTTGAACATCTAGGAAGCAAGATGGGACTTGAGGTAATGAGATTTTTTACAATACCATTTCATTTTTGAATAGTATATCTGAAATTTTATTTGGGGGAAATTATATGGATATTATGATTTAAAATAAATTTATTCTCTCATCCTATAGTTAATTATAGAATTATATTAATTTTTAGAATTTTTATATCTTTGGTACTTAAAATGATAGACAAAATATTTTTAATCAAAAGTAAACCTTATTTCTTCTCAAACTACCATATTTTTTTCTTCCATGTTCATAGTCTTCAAAATTGTTTTATAAATGTTTTTAACTATAAATGATATTCATTAAAAATTTGAAGTTAAGTAACTTTCACTTTATTTTAAATGTTTTGAAATATGATGTTTCTAAAATATTTCAGGAAAATTCTTTTTTAAAATTTTTAAAAATTTTGAATGGAATGATTTATTTTACTTTATTTTACATGAACATATTTTACCAACATCATGATCATTAATTTCCTTGAAGAATAATTTTAAAAAAATATTTTTATTTTAAAAATATATATTTTATCAATATTCTAGGAATTTTTAGCCAAAATTTTATAAAAATAAAATTGTATTTTCTCATGTTTTGTAGGGAAGGATTGAATGATATTTTAAAAGAATTTTTCATTTATGTTAATATATTATCAGGTCTTTTATGATTAACTGGAGATATAATTATATGATAGAATCCACTTTATTTCTCATGACAGATTATAAGGTGAATTATTTAAGGATCATTCTATCAAACTCATTTCTTTCCCACAATTTAATTATGTTATGATCCACACATTATGAAATCCATGTTTTTTACACAGGTTATTCTATGATGAAATGATCAAATGTTTGTGAAACACATTCATTTTCTTGGATTATGATATGATTATATAATGAGTGTTTTATGATCCAATGGAACAAATATTTATGTTTTGAAATATGTATTAGGTGATCTAAAAATTATATATCTTTCTAATTCATTGTAAAAATATGTATTTCTCATAAGATAATAAGGATTTGAATGGGTTTTACATCCATTTCAGTAAGTGAAACTATCTAATAAGATAGTGTTGGTTGTCAACCTTGAAATAGGAAATTATTGAATGGGGAGTTAACCCAATCAACTATTATAATCTTTCCATGAGCCTTCACTATATAAAGTATTTTATATTCTAATGATTATGCCACAAAATTATGTCTTATACTTATGTTATGTTATCAGGTATCATGGTTGATTATTGATGATAACTAACAATTCCACCTTATGTATTTGGTTATAAAAATAACTTATTCCATGATTTATGATTAATAATTTTTGATTTAATGGGAATTTTTATTGTAATTTATAATCGTGTTCTTATACCATTGTTCTTATTTATGTTCAAAAATGATCATTGATTGATATCTCTTATTTTTACATATAATAAGAATTTTAGCTCACCCATTTTTATATTTTATTCTCTAGGTTATATGGAAAGGTTTCATGTAAGGTATTACTATGAATTTTACTGTGGGATATATATTATGGGTTATTTTGAAGATAATTCATGAAATAATATTATTATGTGTCATGTATATAAATAATCTCAACCTTTATGAATCTGGGAAATGTATAACTATGAAATTTATTCAATATTCATTCTATAATGATGAATTATTAATGTATTCAATGGTCGATTCAATTCATAATATCAGTAGTCTCCATCTTAAATTTTGATGTAGAATTTTTGACAACGGTCACGAGGATAAAAAATGGTATTCCTACCTTCAATGGGGAACATCGACTTATGGATCCATGAATGTTTCATGAGAACACCCAAATGTGTCCTAGTGTGATTATATAATAATGAATGATCTTTAAGAAATATGAGAGCATAGTTGTGTCTTATTCAATAGACATTAGGTTCTTGTTCACCTAAAAGGAGAGGATCAAATATTCTTATATTTTCAGAATTGATACTCTTCATTTAATGAAGTGTGTTGAATATATGTAACTTCTCATGCTCTATCACATGGAATATGAATATTTCAACTTATTAGTTTTCATTCACTGAACACTCAAGTAATTTTTTGTCACATTCCATGAACAAAACCAACTCTTTGGTTCAAAAATGATGATATCATGTGGCAGGTACATGGATAGAAATATACGTCACATGTATTCATAGACTATAAAGTTCTGGATATCAACCGTGGATTCCAAATACACCACTATGGTGTGATGCATTTGATTATTATGAACAACCAATAGTTTTTTAGGTACCACATGGGAAAATATAATTAAGTTTTTCACAAATATTTTATATCTTATTTTAGAAATATTTCAATACCTCACATGATTATTATAACATGTACTGTATAATCATGAATTTCAAGAGTTGATTGATTGTAATTTAAATTTTAAGTATTTTTTTTATAAAAATGAAAAAAAAGTCACAATGTCATTTTTGATACACTTTTAACTTGTGCCAACCTAGGGTTATCCGATCCAAGCATTAGATTTATAGAATTCTTGTTTGGATAATGTGGGTTTGTATTCATAGTGTCATTCTACACAGATAATTGTTTTCATATTTTATAGAATAATGACTATGATAATTAAGTATTATGTTTGGTTGATTATACTCTAGTAATAGTACCTATTTATAAATGAGTTAAATTGCATTAAGTTGTTTTTTTTTGAACACACAACAACAAAGGGTGGAAGAATTATAATAGTTAAGGCAAAATTGGTGGACATCGCATGATATTTATGAAGGAAACATATACTCAACTTATAGGTTGATAGGTAGAAGATTAGATAGAAAGTAAAGGATTGATTATATCTATAAAATATTAATTATTAAAGAGATATTAGAGGGAATGAACATGAATTTGGCCCTAATTATGGTTTAGTGTATGATAAGTAAATAGTGGAACGTAATGGTATAAGACAAGATATGTATGGGTATAAATTGTTATGACTTTCATACCATGTTCATTATATTGTTATTTCCAAAAATATTATAATTTATAGTGCATGGGTGTTCATATATAACCACTAGGTAGGGATATCATAGAATAATATATGAATCATTATATACAGTTTCATTTTTCTACACTTTTTCATTCTAGGAATGAGACCCAAAATTTATATATATTAAATATTTTCTTATAATTAGATATTATAAAGGAATTGAGTTTGTTTATATTGAAGATATATTTGAACATAGTCAAACATGATATCATTATAGTGAAGGTCCTTATGGATGATGGAGTGATATTTTTATATAGTTAAACTTATAGTTGTCGGAAAAACATAGATAAAGAGACGTGTTAGTGATAAGAGAAGAGGATAAACCGGATTCTAGGCTCTTTAGTCCCACAATCAGGGGAAATTATTTTTTTAATGTGAATAGTTTGGTCATTTTTTAGTGTACTAAAATATTATTAGGGATAGCAATATATATGTAAGTATGTGTAAAATTATGATCTATTATTAGAGGATTCCTTAGCCAAAGATAAGATGTGCCTTAAGTCAGATACAATATTACATGATTTATCTCGGTGTTCAATTAAAAAAATAGGGAATAATTAATTTAGTTTGGGAAGGTTGTTAGATAAAGATTAGAGAGATATAGTTAATAACCAATAGAGGGTGTTGTGGAATAGGAATTTTAGTGATCCAATAGAAAGACTCTTAGGTTTGTTTTCTGTTAGTTATTATGGGATCATGCTCAAGAAGATTGTAGTGAAGAGATTTTATCATTTAGAGGAATAATTCTTGTTATTTTAAAATTATTGTATGTATTGTTTTAAAAAAGAACAACACATTGAATTATTTATAATCATATACTGATGAACATGGGGTATGCATTAGAGTATGTTTTGGGAATATTTCCATTAGATACACACCCAGTAATGTGGTTAGAACCTGATAAGATATTATTTTATTGTTCCTTAATGATTGGTTTCTATATCAACTTGTGGTGATTATTTATCTTTGAAATGTCCTATTTTATTTGTAATATTTTTTATGAATTAGGTGAATCACTTTTGGGATACAATTATTGACTTCTAAGGTGGTTAACCCTCTATCCCCTAATAGGAAATGTGTATATCATCATAAGATAATTAGATCCTCATTATGATTTAAATATACTTTACCATTGGTATTTTTACTCCATTATGAAACAAATGGAATGTATGGTATTGGAAACTATTAAAGAAATTTTTTCTCTTTTTTTATTTGCAATTTTTCCATTATTATGATTTTTTCCATTACATTATCCCAAGATTCCCTCTTGAAAGGGATGTTAAGTTTTTTATTTAACACATTCCATGGGATTATCCCACATCGATACCTAGTTTCAAAAATAATAACATAAATACTAGTAAATAATGATTAATCTTCACATGTATATGTTTTGGGCCACTGATTCATTTTGGTGAGGTTTATGAAAGATAACAACAAATTCATATCTATTTTATGTAGCATTCTTTAATTGATATTTTTTTTAATATTTAATGTACTTTTTATAATGTTGTAGGAATGGAGAAATGTGAAATATTGGATAAGAATATTATATTAATTTATGATAATTATAGGTAATTCAATTTTTTTTCATTAACCTAGGGAGAAATACTGAGTTAATTTCCAATATAAATTTTTAATTAACCTCACCTTCTCCGTAAAATCCACTCTCCCGGTAGCAAGATACTTATTAATGGAGTAATGTGTCCCCATAGTGTTTCTCTAAACCCTAATGAGTAGTGATTATAGAATAATAACTATGATGAAGATTCCATTTCATCCTTTGATATATCTTTATTACATAATGATAAAACCATATTTCGTGGTTTATGATTCAATTCTCATTTCATCATCCTAATATTCTCATAATTTAATACTATAAACATTAATCAAAAGAATTATTTTCGTAAGAATGATTAATACACAATCCAAGTTTAATAAAGTAATACTAACAACATAATTTATAAAATCCCCCTTAATGATAAATCTATAAATTATGCATGAATGATAATAATTATATAACAACTCAATGGTGAAGAGTCTTCCTTATTGAGTTAGCTTTTCCTCCACTTCTCCAAGGCCTCGTTTACTACCTCTATTCCAATGGAGGATGGATCGATAAATGAAAGAAGACGTCTTGGGTATGTCCAATCAATATAGATATATTCCATTATATGAATATGGTTTCATAAGATAGAACATTATCATCAAAACTCTATTTGCTAAAATTATGAATATGGATTTAAAGAAGAGGAAGTGGACATATGGATGGGTGATAATGGATGAGGAATTTATGGGGTTAATTTTTTACCCTAATAAGATTATTTCTTAAATCGTGGAATCAAATCCTAGATCTTCAATTTGGTTCAATGATCTTATAAAATTAGTTGGTATTTTTAGTGGGTAATCAGACTATGTTTGCATCACCTTTAATATTTATGTTTTTCTTCAATATATAATTCCCTAATAGAATAAATAATTCATTAAAAAATATAAAAAATATTTATTCTTAATTGCATTATACACATTTGTATTTGAGTTTAATTCCATGGATTGGTTTTTGGGTTGAGATTTACCAATGAATTGATATTCATTTATTTCTTTCAGTGTGTTGAGATTTAGAAGAGTGGAATTAGTAGAAAATGGATAAGGATCTATTAGAAAATACATGAGGTGGAATTATAACCCTAGATTTAGTTTGAAGATCTTGAGAAAATATTTAACCTTGAGAATGATTTTATATAAATTGAAGAAGCATTGGAAAATGAAGACAAGTGTTCCAATTTCTCTCACATAGGGAAATTTTATTCTTATTTTGGGGTTTTTATCTTGTAAAACCTATTTAAAATATTATCTATTCATATATTATTTCCCTTATACTATTACATACCATGGGATATGGGTTAATAAAATATTAATCACTTCATATTCAGACATTTTTAATTGCTATGATAAGGGTTTTACTCAATCATTTTGGTACAATGATGGGATATTCATATATAGATTCATTTCCATGAGGTATATCATAAATAGGGGGATATTGTTTACTGTTATTAATACATGGACCTTAAAATTTACTTCACTTAAATGCATCATTCACTTCTTCCGTTATATTCTTAAATAACACAATCTAAAGGAAAATCATTTTATTTTATTTTTTCAAAACAAAAACACACAATTCAGTGCTTCAAATTACAAAACACAAATTCATTAATGATCAAAATTTTATGAAATTCATGTGTAAAGTTTTTTCTATAAAATTATTTCTCAATAAATAAAAAAACATAAAATTTATTAAATTTATAATAAGAACCATAAAAAATATGAAAAATATGTACCAAATTACTATTCAAAATTGATATGAAAAATTGACTAAACACATTACCTCACAATTGATCATCACTTTCCCTCATAAAACACCTATCATTAATATCTTACCAAGAACTCATTTCTTCTCATGATTAGGTAAAAATTAATTATATTTTAATTTCATTTGGATATAAATTCTTTCATTACGCGGAATTGAAAATTCACTTCAATCAAGATCAGTGACCCATATCAAAATTTTCCCAAATTATTTTTTCATCATTATGATCCAACTAGTTAAATCAATTTTCTTCTAGTTCACATGGGTAGATCATTCTCATAACTATTAATATGTATCAAGAAATGTACAATAATACATTTTTTATTGTTAAGGAGGTGTGAAATTTATTTATTCATTAACTATGAAAAAAATTAAATTAAACCATATCTTGTAGTAGTAATACGCTAATCTGGGTAAAGCAATATAACTCCTATTTAATAAATAAATCATATTTTATGGATTTAAATTTTTCACCCATTCACCCATTTTCCATGACATTTGAATAAAATCCATTTTGGTTCCAAGTTATAACATTAGTATAATTAAAATATTTATTATAGTTAATGTTTATGGTAAAAAATTTAATTATTACTCAAGTTCATCAAAAAAATTAATAAATATCAAGTTAATCAGTATAATGTAATAATGTTGTATTTTAATGAACTTAATTCCACTATAATTAACTCTTAGTGATATATTTAACAAGTGTTTCAATTTTTTCATGGTAAATTTTTATCCTTGAGTAATGATAGGCGTATTCAATCATGTATGTTTATTCTTAATTCAAAACACACCAAAAATTTTCTTTATCCCTCACTTTTTAAAAATTTGTAACCATTGAACACACTAGTGAGGTGATAAAAGTCCAAATTAATAAATTATTTTAGTATGATGTAAATAAAATTAAGGTTTAGTGTAAAATTCTCCCTTTTGTTGTAGATTCTATCCTATTTAGTGTTTTTCCTATTTTCTCTAAAATATTCTTCCTTTATTTTTAACTAAATTAGATTTTTAAAAGAAAAAACTATATTTGGTCGACATGGAATTATTCAAAATCAATCACAATAAAATTAACTAAAATAAATAAATTAAAAATACAAATCCATAGGTTTCATCCAATGAATAAGTTGTTTTAATTTCATATATTGACTTCCACTCTTCTATAATCATCCATGATCCCAAGGTAGTTAGTTCATTATATGAATATACCCAAGTGATTTATTTAGAATTGATTTATCATTAATTATTATGTTTACAACTATACTAGTTCCTTATGAGATTTATTTTCTCAAGATATAACATGAAGGATGTTCAAATTATCATCACACTATCCACATTGACATTACATATCTTTAAAAGATATAAAATCTATAATTAAATCTGCATCCCCTCATTTTTTTGTTTTTTCACATGTATGTATTCTTTTATGATTTGTTATTTTTTATATTCTTTATTTGTTAATTTAAATTTTTTATTCCCCATCTTAGGGGTTTAATTTCACAATTTTTCTTATAATATTTGGAATACATTAAATATATAAATTATCAATCATTATAATTGTGAAACTGATGAATATATGTGGCTCCCCAAACCCAAAACACTATTGTCTATGTTTTACATTAATACATTGGTATGATAACAAGGAATAAAATCCCAAAGTACCGATCAGTTTACCTATTTTGGAAAACTAAATTAGGTGCATTATACCCATATTAAATTTGGAAAAGGAAAATAAAACATGATAAATGATAAAATTAAATGAAATGAATCCTTGAAATCTCATTAAAATATTTCTTCTTTATATCTTATAGAAATGAAAAAAATAAGGTTGAGATCAAATTCTCGGTAAGGGTAAGTAAAACAGAAGAAATAATTAATCAAGGAGCATAATAATCATGTAAGTGTATATAACTAATAACTAATTCCATATAAATATCTTTATAAGGCATAATTAATATGGCATGGTAGGTAACTGAAACACGTTCCATTTAATCAATAAACTAAAAATGAAATGCGTCCATAGATAAAGTAAAAGAAAAAATCTCATGGTTAATAAAAAATGAATTATTAATAAATGAAATACTTAATTATTGTACAACATGTTTTAGAGGCACATTATTGGTTTATCATTAAGATCTATCCTCAAGAAAGTTTAAAATATACTAGGTAAAAACTATCCGTTTTGGCCAACTTATTTCATCTCATGAGACTTCAAATGCATAAATGGTCTTGCATTAACTAATCCCCATCCCATTAAGTGTATGTCTAAATAATTATCATATATATTATAATCAATTTAATTAATTAACAATATTCCTTATCATAAAATATCTTTATTGATTAAATGATACAGATTTATCAATATTTCTAAAATTAATCAAATAATTATCAAAGTGAACTCTGTATGGTAAATTGGTATAAAATTTTGGAAATAATAAAATCCATTTCAAGATTATTATGCTCATTGACTGTAAAGATAACTTTTACCAGAAGGAAATTTTCAAGTCAAATCCTATTGGATGAGATACTTCAATGTGAAATATAAAATATTGTGAATATTAGTGAATCGTGATATTCAATGACAAAGGTGGTTATATACACCATATTAAAGTTAATTTGTGCATAATAACATATAAGTCTCAAAGGAATGTAAACATATATGAAATCGATTTCCTTATGCATACTTTTCATTTCATTGTCATTAACCTCTTGTATATTGATTTAAAACATGTTAATAACTTATAATCAAACCATAATAATATTTAAAATATCATATATTATCCTATTATATTATCTTATTATATTTTTTTAACAATAATTCATTATTTTCATCTTCTGAGGTGTTAATTATCATGCTTTTTTAGTGTGTTTTGACATGTTATATTTTATATTCATAAGTATATCATGATTTAATAATATATAAGAAGTAAAAAAATGATGTAAATATCTTATATTTTTAGTATATATGTATTTAAAAGAATCTATAAAATATGGAGATATGAAATGAAATACAATGTTCATGGAGATGGTAGGGGATATGTATGCATTAACATTGTTTCCATTTTATTATCATATTAAATGAATGAAAATGAAATGATATATATGTATATTATAATTATATTATAATATTTATTTCATATATGCTATATAATTTTATTAAAACCATCGTTAATAAATTCCATGTATAGTTTGAATGAATCATGTTGCTTTAAAGAGGAGGTAGCCCACACATCCACAAACGATGTTACCGTATTCCCACAAAATGTAAAGAATTAATTTATGTGTTATATTAAAATTAAAGAGGAATAAATTCTTTATAAATACATTATATATCATATTTACACTATAAATTATTCATTATTACCAACCTTTAAAGGTAGTAATGGTAGAACTAGTGACATCGGTTCGCGGGGCGGTAGTCCTCCATACACATGAATAATGATTGCATATCGCATTTGATGGGTGTGTGTAAAAGTGTCAGTTATTCCAATAAGATAAAAAAAATCTAAGTGTATTTAGGATAATTAAGTTATTATATAATCATGATATGATAACAATATAAATGGGGGAAAAATAAATAAAACAAAATAGATCATTGAAGAATGCTACCACTTTTTCAGGTAACTCCTTTTGGTTTATACCAAAAGACTTTCTTGGATTTCTTTCTGAAAAAAATTGAGGCTTCTATGGTTAGGTTAGGGAATTTGGGATATTATTGGGTTAGGTTTTGTATGATACAATGTGATTGATATTTTTAAATAAGTTAAGGGGTGGGTGTCTTTTATAGTATAGGAGGAGTGACATTCTTGTAAATATTAAAAGGTAATCATTAATGGGAGCTCTCCCTTACATAATGTGTCCCCAATAATGGTAAATGTTTTATAAAAGGTATTATATGGTCGAAATATGGAAATACAATTTCTTATGGACATGTTTCTATGTTAATTGGCCCCTTAAGTTAAATTTTAACCACTAAGTAAAACCATTATTACCTTTATTGATGTAATTAATTTTAATTAATTTCACTCGTTTTTTGGTAAAAATAACTATGTTGACCATACTAGAAATTATATATTATTATTTTTTCAAATATGGAATCCATTTTTTTGAATTCTAATCAAATAATTTTCAAAAACAAATTTATAATTAATCCCACAGACGGAACGGGAGGGTGGGTTTTTAAAGCGAAATGCCCAAAATCTTAAATTGTTTTTATATTGAAATTTAATATAAAATTGATCTAAATTATCAAAATGGGATTAATGGATTTACGATTTATCTAATAAGACATTAAAACTAGTTAAAATTTTAAATTCACTTTATAAAATATATTATTGAATTTTTTTTAGTTAAAATTCAATATTTTTCAGTATTCATGAAAAAATGAAACTTCACAAAAAATATCAAAATATCGCCCAAAGATAATTTTTAAATTTTTATTTAAAATATTAATTTTTTCATATAAAATTTATATAAGTTCAATTTTTTTAAAAAAATAGTTGCACCATTAAAAGGCGGGAAAATGCCTTTAGAAAAACATAGCTTTTTATGCATAAAATTTGATTTTTTTTCTTATCTTGTGCCTATCAAACCTATTGGATGAATGTTAAAAATAATTAATTAAATATAATATATTTATATATATATATCATTAATATAATTAAATATTAGTAATCAACATTATTTATTAGAATAAAAATCGTTTGGACACACACAATAATTTTTCTATACAAACATTTCCTTTATATTCAATTGGTTTTTATATTCATTTATAATTAATTGGTCACCAACGAATTATATAATCATATGTAAAAAATGTTTTATAAATTTAGTTAAACCTTTTCATACTTTTATTTACAATGTCTAGATGATAACTATCATAGTAAATAATAATATAAATTTTATATTGTTGTTTGTTAAAACTCAGTCTTGAGTGTAACATAAGTTTTTGAATGAGCTTGGTATTGTGTGTAACACAAGACTACATAGTGTTTTGTGTACTGAAAACTAATATAACTGTTTTATGTAGATTAATATTAACTTACTGTTTTTTATAAAGTGATATGGAAACAAAATTAATTTTATTCTAAAAGGAAAACATTAGAAAGTTTTTGAGTGATACATTCTCCCCACCATAAATAAATTGTGTCTGCCCATTTCAAAATTTATCACCATAATAAAGGGTGTGATATTTAAAAATAATATTGTTAAAAATATACACGTCATAAAAAGGGTTAATAAAACATCTTCTTAATAATAGGGGGAATTTAATTTGAACGTCACCATAAAATTTGGCTTTCTAATAGAAGAATTTTTATTAGAAATGGACATTGATGAAAATTATAACTATCAAGTTATGATGGAAAGTGATAGAGAACACCTTCATGATAATTTTATTGACCACAAATCGATGAACAAAACTTTTGAAAAAGGTCATTGATATCATCAAAAATGAAGATAATAGGACAACATTTTTTCAAGACCCTTTTCATAGAGTTGAGGAATTCATTCATTCTATAAGAATGTAAGGAAATATAGTTACTTGATGAATTTCTATTTCATAATAAAAATATTATCCTTTATTTATGACTTGAACTATTCTTACCTCATCTCTTAGAATATGTTGTATCATATGGTTAAGTAATAGATAAATATTTAGAACAACATACAAAGATCAACTAAAACAAATTCATAAATGGATACCTTTTCTAAATGATTATGATCCAACACTTCAGAATAATTTCCTCAGTGGTTAGTAGTATCCAATTTACGTTATCCATATAAATAATATCTTTATCCATTATCATTTTCTCAAAATTAGGAACATATTTTGGATTATATTTCCCTCAACCATGTATTTTCCAAAAAAAATCTACTAAATCACTTTTCTTTATACTATTGAACATATGATATCAAATCATTATTGAAAATGTAATACAATAAAATCCTTATATATGACTCCCAAAAACCAAATTATTGTCAGGTCTTGTCCAATGGGAAAAAAGTTTTTGTGGATGTTGAAGGTTTTCAACCTGTTCCACCTAGAAATGTGAGACTGAGGAAGGATTACTCATACCTGAAGCCATCCATGGTTACCAGGTCCCATGGCCCTCTTGATTATGATTTTGACTCGGATGGTGACTTTCATGTTTATTTCAAATGTGACTTTTACTATTGTGTTCTTCTTTTCTTTGGTTATCCTTAGAATGAGGGCATGTATGCCTGTATGACCACATCTTCCTCCCCATTATCTTATCTTTTCCCTTTTTAATAAAAAGGACTATTCCCTCATCTTTCTCATACAATCTTTATGTATTTGGTAAATCATTTAATGAGAAAATAAGGTATAACTAGGAATAGATAGTGAGGTTCTTTTCATAATAACCCCATTATGGCCTACTTTGGAGAACATTCATCACGTGCCCCCACTATTTCAAAATTTCCATCCATTATGACCTTCTAGATTGCCTAGGATACGGTGGTTCTTCTTATGGTACCAGCTCTCACCACACCTTCGGCATCACTGGATCATCCATCTGATAGTGGTGATTCCATCTCTATGAGCCCCTTTTCTGCCCCAGGTCCCGGCGGATGTGTGTTCCGAACCCTCCCAAAAATATATTGTCCTTAGGTTGGTGCCTCCTCCACCCTGTGACCATTATCTGTTCTCAGATATTCATCTTGATACTGTTTACCTTAATTTGGTATAAGGTTTCTCATCATTCTTGTTCCCCAAGGAATCCTTCGAGTCTCCCTTGAAGCTTCATCAATGGACTTTAGTGGCCTGTTTTGGTCGGGAAAAGATTTCGATTTATTATTTTAAAAATGTGGTCGCTTCATGGAGGATTTCTGTACCGAAGGGGATCTTAGCACTCAAATGGAAAGCATTTTGTGTTGTTCTATCTTCTAGGGATGAATTTTTCACTATGTTGTATTCTTCCCCTAGATCGTGTGGTAAATGGTGCATAAACCTGCTCTGGTGGTCGGCTGGGTTCACTCAGGTCACGACTTCCCACAGGCTACGGTGTGGTTGAAGCTTATGGGCCTCCCCTTTAACTTTCAAAATGATGTTTTTCTTCTCTCTAGAGGCAATGTGGTGGGTTCCTTTTAGTGTGTGTATTGTCGTACTGTGGAGATTCTTATTGCTTCCTCAGCTGGGATTTGTGCGGAGGTTGAAATATATTTTCCTCTCTTAGATTGATATTTTTCAATGCAATATATTTCTCTTGGTGGAAGAAACTTATTCCTCAATCCCCAATGAATTTCTGTTTGAATTTCCAGTCACAAGGCCACTTGACCTCAGTGTGAAGAATATTCAGTTCTGATCTTCAGGCCTCTTGTCATGGTGGATATACTTATTGTTGGGAAATATGGGAAAACAAAGAACATGAAAACAATTTAAAATCAAACGCGCAGCGGAAATAAAATCTCCCCCCCCCCAAATAAAATGGATGTGCAGTGACCAGAAATTAAATGTGTAGAAAATAAAGTTGACACCTGAAATTTTTATATGGAAAACCCAAAATGGAAAAACCATAGGACCTAGTCTAGAAAGACTGATCCACTAAAATCAAGAGGTACATGGTAGATACTTTCCAAAAATGCAAGGGATCTCAAAATTAATACTCAAGAATGAAAGTGTGGATCAAAATACAGAGATCAAGAAAGATGGTTGTCAAAGAAAGCTGATCACCAAATGGGATTTTCTCTCAGTGTTGTTGCTATCGGTGATGTTGAAATGCATTGCCTCTCCCTCTTTATATAGGAAAAAATCAATGTCAAATAATGTCATCGCGTCAAAACAGTGTCACCGCGTGAATTAATTCACAATGTCTTGTCCCACATTAAAAACACCCCCATTAAAATAGAAACTGTGTGGGCACCATTTGAGGAGACGTTACCCAGTGCGCCAACCAGGAAGGCACCCAAAAATCTCCCCCTCCAACTCAAGTGGGGATCACCACCAACCCTGCAACCTGTCAGCAAGTCTCCAAATTTCCTCTGCGTGAAATCTTGGTCAATATGTATGACCCATTATCATCAGTGTGAATCTTCTCAAGCTCTAACTATCTTGAATCAAGGATGTTGCAGATCGAATGATATCGAACATCGATATGATCTGACCGGCAATGAAATGTTTAATTCTTTCCCAAACAAATATCACTCTGACTATCACAAAATAAAACATACATGTATGATTTAAATTGAGCTCTCGAATAAATGTTTTCATCCACAACAATTATTTTCAAACCTTAGTAGCTGTAATAAACTCTGAATTTGTGGTAGATAAAGTAACACACCTCTGAAATCTAGACTACCATGATACAGCTCCCCATGAATAAGTGATCAAATAGCCTGAAGTATAATTCCTCAAATTAATATCTTCTTCTATATCTAAATCTGTAAAGCCACAAAGCACAGGTTCCCCTTTTCCAAAACACAATCTCATATCAGAAGTACCATGAAGATAACGAAAAATATACTCCACTGATATCCAATGATCTCTACCTAGATTTGATATAAAATTACTAACCACACCAATTTCATGAGCTATACCGGGTCTAGTACATACCATTTAATACATCAAACAGCCAATGGCAGATGAATAATTTATGTGTTGCATCTCCTCTCCCTCTTCATCATTAAAAATTTACTGACTGGTAATGAGCTTAAAATGTAAAGTAAGAGGAGTACTAACCACTTTAGCTCTATCCATAGAAAATATTTGAAGAACCTTCTCAATGTATCCCTTATAAGATAACCATAATTTCTTGGCCTTCCTATCATGGGAGATCATCATGCCAAGAATCTATCGTGCGGGCCCAAAGTCTTTCATCGCAAAAAACTGAAAAAGATCCTTCTTCAATTTATCAATTATAGAAGTATCATGGCCAACAATGATCATATCATTAACATAAAGCAACAATATAATAAAATCAATATCAGTAAATCACTAAAAAACACAATGATCAGAAGATTTCTTCCCAAAACCCTGATGAGAAATGAGAGATTCAAAATTCTTATACCACTACTTTGGAGCATACTTCAAACCATACAAACTCTTCTTCAACCTGCAGATATGATTTTTTTACCTACTTCAACAAAACCCTCTGGCTACTCCATATAAATCTCCTCCTCTAAATATCCATGGAGGAAAGTTGTCTTCACATCCATCTGCTCAATCTACAGATCTAAACTTGTATCCAAACCAAGAACAACCCGAATAGAGGACATTTTGACAACATGTGAGAAAATCTCATCAAAATCAATACCTTTCTTCTGACGGAAGCCTTTGACAACTAACCTTCCCTTTTATCATGGAACAGAACTGGATTCTTCATTTTGAATCCGATAAATCCACCGATTTTGCTAATATCTCTTCCCTGTCGGAAACTTCACCATCTCAAAAGTGTGGTTTTTGTGCAATGATGTCATCTCGTCATCCATTGCCGCAACCCATCTGTCTTTCTGTTCACTCTCCATTTCCTCATCAAACGATTCTGGTTCTCCCCCTTTAGAACGGACCACATACTCATCAGGTGAATATCGAGTAGAAGCGGTGTGATGTCGAGATGACCTCCAGAGTGGAACTGTGGGTTCATTAATAACCCCTGGAACCGGATCATCGGAAACAAAAGGTGCATCGGAAACATAAACTCCAACCTATTCTCCTTGAGAATCATTATGTACATAAACTTGATCATCAGAATCAACAAAATGAGGTAAATGTGAATCAGAACCTGGCTCAATACTGACAAAACCATCAGAAGTTGGAGAAGCAGCTTTTTCTCCCTTATCAATGTCTGCAATAGTCTGATCCTCCTTAAACATTGCATCGCAGCTTCTGATAAGTTTCTTCAAAATAGGATCATAGAACCTGTACCCAAACTCATTGTGTCCATAGACAATAAAAATACACTGGCGTGTCTTACCATCCATTTTGGATCTCTCATATCTAGGCACATGAACAAAAGCCTTGCAACCAAAAACACGCAAGTTATCGTACCTGATCTCTTTTCCATACCAAAATTTGTCTGGAGTGTCTGTCAGAAAAGCAACCATAGGTGATAAATTAATAATATAAGTAGCAGTAAGTAAAGCCTCACCCCAAAAGTGTCCAGAAAACTTTGCTTCTGAAAGCAAACAACGAACTATTTCCAAGAAAGTCTTGTTCATCCTCTCAGCTACACCATTCAGCTGAGGTTTCTTGTGCAACTTCTTATGATGCTAAATCCCTTTCTACCTGCAATACTTATCAAAAGGACCACAATACTCTCCTCCATTGTCAGTCTGAATACATTTCAATATCTTTCCTGATTCCCTCTCAGCAGAAACATGAAATTTCTTAAAAACACTGAGAACCTAACTTTTGGAATTCAAAACAAAAACCCAAATAATTCATGAGTAGTCTTCAATAAATGTAAGAAAATAAATACCACCACTAAAGGTCTTAGATTTAAAACGACCAATAACGTCATAATGTACCAATTCAAGTACCTGTGACTTCCTGTGTAGAGGATGACTACTGAAACTCACTCTACACTATTTTCCAGCCATACAATGATCACATGTGTCCAATTTGACACTCTTAAAATCTGGTAGAATATTTCTCTTATCCAAACAACCAAGACCTTTCTCACTGATGTGACTGAGCCTCTTATTGCACAACTTGGATGAAACATTGCACTCAATAATGCAAGAAGTATCACAATAAATAGAAGCTCTAGTCCAGTACAACCCAAATTTATTCTTCCCTCGATCCACAATCAAAGATCCCTTGGAAATATTCCATTGAAAATCACCAAAAATTCTGATAAACCCTTCATCATCAAGAATGCTAGTAGAAATAAGATTCTAATGAACCTCGGGTGCATGTCGAACATTCTTCAAAATCAGCTTACTTCATGTACTGGTCTTTAAACAAATAGTCTTGATGCCTACAATGTTAGAATGACCATCATTGCCCATCTTCAAAATCCCAAAATTACATGGGCTGTAAGATGTAAATAACTCCTTCTTCTATGTCACGTAAAAATAGGCACCACTATCAACAACCCAGCAAGAATCATCAGAAGCAATGTTAATAGTGTCATAAACCATAACAATATCACCCCCTATAGCAGCGGCAACATGATCATCTACATCGCCATTTTTCTTATGTGGATTTTCCTTCAATCTGTTCTCTATTTTCAGCTGATAACAAAACTTCATAACATTCCCCTTCTTACCACAACGATGACATTCAAAATCTCTCTACTTCGATCTAGATTTTCTTCTACCTCTGCTCTTACCTAGACTGGTCTTCCTCCTGTCCTGGCTTCTCCCCCTGTTTTCTGTGACTAAAAGCTCAGAATAAGATTTCTCCTGAGTGCGTATCCTAACCTCTTCATTTAAAATAGCAGACTTGACAAAACTAAATGTCACAGCATCATTAGGAGTAGAACCAGTTAGAGTAACACGTAAATTCTCCCATGAATCGGGTATAGTGTTAAGCAGCAAAAGAGCTAAAACCACATCTTCAAAATTGATACACATTCCAAACAACTAATAAAAACATCCTTGATATTCACTTAAATAATCATAAATAGATGTACCTTCTTTTTACCTCAAGTTCATTTTTTTGAGAAGAAATAGTTTGTTGTTTCCTGTCTTGGAAGCGTAGGTCGTCTCAATCTTCACCCACAAATTTCTGGAATGAGATATGTTGACAATGTGTTTTATCATGTTATCTTCAACCCATTGGCAAATAAAGCCACAAACCATCTCATTATTAAACACCCATTCTTCTTCTGACATCCTCTCTGGCTTCTGGGTACTAAACACTGAAATATGCATTCGCTTGACAAAAAGTAGATCCTTCATTTTAAGTCTCCACATCTAGTAGTTGGTACTATTAAGAAAAATCATCTGACTGTAATTGGACTCCATAATAAATATTAAAAAAAACCAAACCCTCGGATACTAGATGTTGGGAATGACCGGAAAGCAACGAACGTGCAAACAATTGAAAAACCAACGCGCATCAGAAATAAAATCCCCCCCCCAAATAAAACGGATGTGCAGTGACCCAAAATTAAATTTGCAGAAAATAAAGTTGACACCAGAAATGTCTACATGGAAAAGCCAAAATGGTAAAACCAAAGGACCTAATCCAAAAAAGAGGGATCCACTAAAATCAAGAGGTACACAATAGAGACTCCCCAAAAATGGAAGGTATCTCAAAAGTAATACTCAATAATAAAAGTGTGGATCAAAATGTAGAGAGAAAGAAAGATGGTCATTGAAGAAAGGAGATCACCAAATGGGATTTTCTCTCAGTATTGTTGCTACCGGTGATGTTGAAATGCCTTGTCTCTGCCTCCTTATATAGGAAAATAAATAGCGTCAAATAATATCGCAGCATCAAAAGTGTGTCACCGTGTGAATTAATTCACGCGGTCTTGGCCCTCATTAAAAACACCCCATTAAAAGAGAAACTGTGTGGCCACCATTTTATGAGGCATTACCCGGTTCCCCAACCAGGAAGGCGCCCAACAGTTAAGAATTTCTAGTAGTCTCTTTTAATGCTTCTTTCAAAAGGGTGGATCCCTGGTCATCTATTGTGGCCCCCTTCATTCCCATTCCATCCAGGCGTCCTTCTGCTTCAGCTGGACCCATGGATAAAATGGATGCTTCTCCTAGTCGGTATTCCCCTCCCCCTATAACTCATACATAGAGTTTTTTATATTGTAAATCCTTGGAGATTTTTAGGCCTTCAATATAGGATAAGATCAGCCAGTCCCCTACCAGTTGAAAGCTACTACTTCGCAAGGATAATAAGGGTGGCTTTTCCCTACTTCCTTCCCTTCAGGTGATAGAACCTGGGCCTTCAGGTGCCCACTTCCATCCTCTATACAATGTTTTTTCAGCTCTATCTGATCCTCTTGTATCCAAACTAGATCAGGAGAACTCGTCTATTTTTACTTCCTCCTCCTCTATAAGAGGATTTAAAATTAGATCTCAAACCAAGAAAATACATATAGTAGATTAAAATATCACTAAATCCTGAGTGGAAACTTCCAAACTGCCCCTCCCCCTCCCCAGTGATCATTGATTTCTTTAATAATATAGAATGCTCATGGCATGGGTGCCCGGGTGAAGACTGATTTTATTTCTCATGAGATCCAACATCAAAATTTTTCTATTGTAGTAGTGCTTATGCCGAAACAATCTTCCCCTAAGATTTATGAATTTTCACACAGGATCAAGGTATGGAACTTCGTGCATGTAGAACCACAGAATCAACATATTTGGATTTTCTGGAATTCAAAACATTCAGTCATGTTTGTGGCCTCTTCTGATGAGTTCATTAATATCAATGTGAGTGTGGGGGGTAAGTGTCTTTTTTTGAGATTTTTCTATGATATATGTGATATTCTATCCAAATAGGATCTTTGGGGACACCTAAAATTGTTCGATCTAGGGGAACTTCCATGGATTGTGGGAGGGGATTTCAACACCGTGTTGGACCCTTCTGAAAAGAAGGTATGAGGTTCATTTCTAAGAAAATAAATAATTGATTTATCTATATTCTTATCAAAAAAGGGCCTACTAAAGATGAGGTTCACAGGTGATCTCTACACTTGGTGAAACAATTAGCAAGGGGAAGCCCACACTTGGTGTAGGCTTGATCGTTGTCACCCCAACCTCCATGAAATATCTTTATTCCATGATACAAAAATGACATCACATGCATGTGCTTCTTCAAATCACTCAACGGCCCATGTGGACTTCCCTTTGTTTAACAATATAGAGAAATGCTTCATCTCTTCACAAATGTGGATTTATGATTCTGGGTTTCCTCTGACGGTGGTAGAGTCATGGTCCAAGCTTGTACAAGGAGGTATGTAGATAGGTCTTCATAATATATTGAGATGAATTCAATGTGATCTTCATAACTAAAGGATAAACCTAACCCCTCATTTCCTCTGTCTAGAAGTTCTCAACAATGAGGTCAGATGCATGGCTAAAACCTATTTTAATTCTAGTCTATTCAATCCAAATACAATCATGTGAATAGGTTATCCGTGGGGACACTCAGACTTATTTGATGTTATTTCATGTGTAGTGATAGATCAGGAAAACATGGGAATGACCTCTGTCCCGAATGAACAAGTGATCCATGATTTGGATCTAGCTCTTTGTTCTAATAATGTAGCTGATCCTGATGGGTTTTCAGGGTCTTATTTGTAGCTATATGGGATTTTTTAAGAATTCCACTATGGATGTGGTGAAGGATTTATTTAGTGGTAGAAGCAAGCCTTGTGTGTCGAGTGAAACCTATTTAGTGATCATTCCCAAATGAAAGGATCATTCTTCTCTAAATCAGTATAGGCCCATTAGATTATGTAATTTTGTTTACAAAATTATCACCGCCATTATTAATTAGTGTGTTTATTCTCACCTTGCTTCATTGGATTTCAAAGGAACAACACACATTCATCAAGGGAAGAACCATGGGAGGTGCAATTGTCCTGGCATAGGAAATTCTCAGTGATTTAAATCAGAGGGTGCATGTCTCAAACATCATCATCAAGATGGATATAGATAAATCATATGACCAATATGAATTTTCCTTTATTATCAAGGTGCACATATGCATGATTTTTTTGGTTTCTTCTCTTGAAACTTTGTTCTGTTATTTTTTCTTCCCATTGTTATTTATTTCTTTTCTTGGGAATAAGTATGGGTTCTTCAATTTGGATCAGGGGATTCATCAAGGAGATCATTTTTTCCCTGCCTTATTTTTATTGATTCAGGATAGATTTAGTAGTTATATCAACAAGAGCCTTTTGAAAGGCAGTTTCGTTCTGTTTTGTTGTACAAACAAAGTTCAAGGCCTCTCTTATATCATGTATGCGGATGACACAATTATCTTTCTCAATGGAGTAAAACACACAATTCAGTGTATCATTAATATCATTGATTTATACTTCCAATGGACTGGGGAATGAGTTAATCAAGAAAAGAGGAGAATCATAATTATGAATCAGTGCACGGAGAATAGAATTGAGTTGTACAGAAGACACTCTTTTCATAAGTAGGATAAGTATACCCATGGAATTCTCAGACATCCCCATTATTTTGGGTCACCTTCAGGTGTTCCATTTTGATAATGTTGTGTAGAAACATACCATTCATATCTCAACTGGAAAATACATTTATTTTCATTTGGTGGATGGTTATAATTAATCAATAGTGTGTTATCCTCTTCCCTCATGCATTTCATTTGTGTCAAAAGGGTTCTAAAAGTAGTTATTTTGAATCTTGAGAGAATCATGGGATTGTTCGTTTCAGATTATCATATTGAGTGAAATCACCATTCGAACTCCCAGGTAAAATTGGCATGGTAAGTGTGAGAGGGAGGTGTGGGTGACTAGGATACTCAGAGTCTATGCATGTGATGCATGCTAAGCTTGCTTGGGAGTTCTTGGAAGGTTGGACCCTCAAGGGTAAGTTTACTACTAGGAAATATGGGATTACTTATGAACCTCTTAAGGGTAATGTCTATGCTATTTGGCGTATTGTTAGTCTATTATTTTTAGAACTAAATAACAAGATATGATGGTTTTTTGGTAAGGGTGACATCAGGTTCTGTTTTAACAATTGTTGTGGGAAGAAACTTAGGTTCCTTGGCTGTCCCACCCTGAATATTTCCATCAGTAAGAGTTGTAGCTATCCCGGGTTCATAAACTCTATTATAGACAAATAAAAAAGGGAAAAATTGATTTAATTGATCCATCCTCAGACCCTGACTTCAGTGTGTTCACTTGTTCAACCTTAGGGTAATTATCTTTTAAGGAGTATCGTAGGTTGGTGCACTCAATAGTGGAACATGACGATTTGGGTGAAAAGTTATGGTGTATGGACATCCCCTCTATGATCAATTTACTTGTGTGGTATATCCATAAAAATTTCATTACCACTGATGATAACATACAGTTCTTTCGCATCCATATTTCTTCCAAGTATTTTTTTGCAGCTCACATTGTGAGAAAACTATTTAGCACCTCTTTAATAAGGGACAATGGTAAAGTTATATGTTGATTGGATTTTTTATTTTCAATGTTGTGTATTTTTAGGAGATTTATGATGATAATTTCATTGATCACTGGTTCCAATGAGTGAGTAACAACACCTACGAGATGAAATCTTAAGGATTCATCTTCGCCGCTGGTGTCTATGGATCGCAAGGAACAAGGCCTGGATTGAGTGAAGGTATAGTTCTCTGAAAGCAATTTACTTCAGAATGAAAATATTTCAGGTTGACATGGTTCATCAAAATAATAACTGGGAATCTTATCCTTCATTATGATCACATAAGTTCCCATATTCGTTCATTACCACTTCTCCCATTCCCTCCTCTCTAGGATGTTGGATTCATTGTTTTCCCTGTTGTGCAAGTTTGAAGCTCAAAACAGATGGTTCGTTTATCTCAGGTATGATGTGGGGTGGTAGACTTGTGTATGACAACAAAGGTTCCATTTTTATTTCCTTAATATACTCTTTCGTCCATTAGGATTCTCTTCAATCAAAATCCAATACAATGTTTTCAAGTATCTAGCTATGCAATGAGCACAACATTAGGACGACTTCACTTGACACAGACTCCATGTTTATCTTTGAATCTTTACAAGGCCACACTCCCATCCCAAGGTACATCATCTACCAAGTTCATAGATTCATGGATTTAATAAAAGTAGGAATTATCATCACATATACTTGGTGTGAGGGGAACAAAGTAGCCGATTATATTGCCTATTGGGCCAGGCCTTCATATTCCTTATCTGTTTTTTCTGTTGCGAGGTCCTTTACCCAGGATTGTTCTATTTTTTCTAGCAATTCCCTTGGGCTTAATTATTATAGGCCCTTGTTATTCTATGTTCTCCTTCCTAGCCTAGGGTTGTCAGGCAAGGTCATCTTCTTTTATAATAAAATTCTTGTTTTTTATATATTATGAGAAAATAATCAATAAAATATTGTTACAATTTATTTCATAGATCCAATATAGAAGAAAATTAATCATTCTACTTTAGTTGTGTCAATAAAATATGATTGACCATGATCCCATAGATTCTTTGTATATATATTTCCTTGAAACTTTAGGATTTTTTTGCATAGTGTCGCATCTCCTTACATTTGGAACACTTAATAACATTGTTTTCCTTCTTCACTTTACATTCTTTTGTCTGGTGAATCCTCTCTCAACACTTATAAAGAAATCCCAATACTTTCAAGAATTTCCCAAGGTGATTCTTTCCACTTATATCACATGTGTCAAAATCCTTCTTTTCATTATTCCCTTTATCTCTTATTTTCTATTCCATCATCTTCTGCTCCTGATTTCCATTGAGGCTATAAGACATGGATAATTATTTCTCCACACTAACATCAAATAAAACCATTTCATCATATGAAGAAAAGGTTTTAGGCACCAGCGTCCTTTGGATAATTGGATTGATACCTTAAAGATAAGTTCAATCTTCCATTCTGTGTTGTGTATGAAATCCATAGCATACCTTGACAAGATTTTAAAGGTATATTCATAATTCACAACACTCTACTCCTCCTTTCTCTTTAAACTAGAATATCTCATAAAATTATGAATTATAAATCATAATATATAATTCCAAATATGGTTTCATGATTAACATTAAAAAAATTTACATCATAAATAATATAATATAAAATATTGGTTTCATTGGGGATATCCATACTTTTAAATCCATTATAATTGTTTTTATTGAAAAATGAGAATTATATGAAGCATATCCCATGGGAGTGTCAAACCATGTGAGAAATAAGGTTCATTTTTGTGAACCAGGTTATGCTCGAGTCAATCTCGACACACCTTTTTAGAGCTGTTACCCCTATGTACATTTGTTCTAGAACCACATCCACTTATAGTATCCAGACCTAAATGTATTTCAATGAATAACCACATAATCTATACCTTAACAAAATTCACAGATTTTTTTGTATACTTATCCTCAATGTCTACCTTTGGGTTACTTTTCCAAATCTTTGTTTTCCTAAATCTTGTTTCGATGGTTTCTACTAAACTTCTATTGATACCAACTTTAACACCTCAGCCCTAGAAGCCTGGGTTCAGTTCCTTACTTTATTACATTTTCATGATTACAAGGAATAAAATCTTGAAGCACTGATCAGTTTAACAATTTTGGAAAACCAAATTACTTACATGATATCCATATTACATTCCGAAATAGAAAATAATATCTAATACATAATAAAATGTAATTAAATGCATCCTTGAAATCTCATTCAATGATTTTTTATTCATATCCTAGGGAAAAGAAACAAAATAAGGGAGAGCTCAAATGACTAGTAAGTGTATGTACAATTGATTAAATAATTAATCAATGAGAATAATCAACATCAAAAGGTAAATAACTAAGCACAAATTCTATATAAATATATGGACAAGTCATAGCCAATATGGAATGGAAGATAAATTAATCACATTCCATTTAATCAATAAACTATGAATGAACTGCATCCATAGATAATTTAAAAGAATAAGTCTCATGGATAATAATAATAAATAAATTCTCAATAAAGTCAAAGATTAATTATTTGACTTCATATTTCCCAGTAACATGATTCCTCTACCATCAATATCTTTCATCAAGATAATTTCAAACATAATGGGTAATAATCCATCTGATTTGGCCAACTGATTTCGTCTCATGAGACTAATGATGCATTTATGGTCTTGAATTAACCGATACCCAACCCATTTAGTGAATTTTCAAAGCATTTGTTATATATAAAATAATGGATTTAATTAATGAATAACATCAATAATCATTAAATATTTGTATTGATTAAATGATGCAGATTTATCAATATTTCCCCAATTAATCAAATAAATATCAATGTGAAAAACATATATAAAAATGGTATATTGTTCAAGAAATAATAATATCCATTTTATGAGAATGTGGATATTTAAGATAAATTTAATTTACATTAAAAATGATCATAAGTAAGTGATTTTTTCATGATAAATTTAACAATCACAAAATAAAGTGATATTGCAAAGATAACTTTTACCATATGGTAATTTTCGAGTCAAATCCCATTGGATGAGATAGTTCAAAGTGAAAATTATAATACCCTGATGTATTAGTGTATTGTGATTTTGAAAAAAAAAGTGTAATATATACACCATATTAAAGTGAATTGGTTCATAATAACAAATAAGCCTCAATGGAATGTAAATTGAGACAAAATATTGTACCTTATTCTTCGTTTTAGTTATATGGTATTTAAAATTCTTTATGTTGGCCAAAAACACGTTACTAACTTATTATATAACTATAATCATATTTATAATATCATATATGTTCCTCTTGTAATATCATATTTCACCTTTGTTAACAATATTTCATTATTTTCATCTTTTTGTGTGTTAATTGTCATGTTTTTTGAGTATGTTTTGACATGTTATATTAGTTATGCTTATGTCGATCATGATTTTATCATATAACAGATTTAAAAAATGATTTAAATATCATATATATTGAGTAAATATATATTTATAAAAAAATATAAAATTTTGATATATGAAATGAAATACACCATTCACGGAGATGGTAGGTCGTACGTATGCATGAATGTTGTTTCCATTTTATTTTCATATAAAAAGTATGAAAAGTAAATGATATATATTTATTTTATAATTTTGGTACCATATTTATTACTTATATGTCACATATTTTTATTAAAACCACCCTTAATCCATTCCGTGTATAGTGTGAACAAATCACATCACTTTGAGGAGACGGTAGTCCACACACCAACAAATGATGTTATCATACTCCCACATAATGGATTGCATGTATTTATGTGTTATATAAAAATTAAATAAGAATAAAAACATTAAAAATATAATATATATCATATATAAACCCTTAATCAATCATTAATTCCCTACCATTAATGGTGGTAATGTAAGAACAAATGACATCGATCCGTGAGACGGCAGTCCAACGTACACACAAATGATTATTGCATATCCAATTTGATGGAAGTTTGTGAATGTGTTGGTTGTACCCTTTATACAACAACGTATCAATATATTGAGTATAATTATGTTATTATATAATCAAGATATAAGAATAATTGATGTGGGGGAGAATGAAATAAAACGAAAGAGTTCATTAAAGAACATTACCTCTTCCTCGGGTAACTCCTTCTGGTTTATACCAAGAGACTTCATTGGTTTCCTTTATTCCTAAATTGAGGTCTCTAGGATTATGGGAGGTATGATGGGAGATTATTTTGGTAGTTTTTGGATGATAATACTATCTTGATAGATGTGAATGGTTGAGGAGGGTGAGTGCCTTTTATAGTGGAGGAGGTGTGTGATTCTTGTAAATATAAAAAGGTAAACACTATTGGCAATTCTCAATTACATCATGTGTCTCCAATAATGGTCCATGTTAGATAAAATGGAGTATATCATCTAAATATTTCCATAAAATTACTTTTTAGATGTTTATATGTTATTTGGACCCTTAAGTTTATGTTTAACCACCAAGTAAACCAATTTATACCTTAATCATTGAAATTAATTTTAATTACTTTCACTAATATTCATGGTAAAAAAAAACTAATTTTCCCATAATAGACATTATAAATTATACTTATTCAAAATATGAACTGTAATGACCCGCCAATTCTCATTGTCTTGAGAGCACAACGAGTCATTACTTGGTCTTAAGAGACATCCCCAAGCCGCCAAAGGATGGCAATAAATGCTGAAAGGTTTCAAATACAAGTAAGGGAAGATTTACCCTTTAAGAAATAAACTGATAAACCAACCAACCATAACCAAGAATTCACTATATGATGCATGAAAAAATGAAATATAACTTAACAACCTCATGTATCTCAAAGTTTACATCAGAATATGCCACAACGGAAGAATAACCAAGTATAAAAGTACACAATAGATAAACAACACAAGACTATCAAAAGACCAAAAGACTCCATTCTCCACAAGATCCAAGCTCCAAAATCTCCAAACAGACCAAACAATCATGAGGTAGTTCTAAAAACATGGAAATGTTACCTTTTCCCCTGTCCTGGAAGATAACATCTACAAAAGCACTAAAGTACCAAAGCAGGGGTCAGTATAAAACTCAGTATGTTTTCCCCCAGGGAATTCCCTACTCATGCAACTAGGATAGAAAAGTTAGCCACATTTATATAAAACAGTATATATGAAACAATTTACCAGAATAGTTTATAACCAAATATAAAAAATTTCCTAAAAACAGTTTGCAGCCATGTCAAAACAAAACTAAATGAAACCAATTTTCATTATGTTTTTTTATAGAAAAATAACTAATCAAATATTTGAAACCATTTCTCAATATTCCTTTAGAATACACTGTCCATTAAAAACATCCATGCATGTAACCATGCATGTAACCTTGATCTCCCTATACTCGTGAGTGGTGAGTCGTCCTTTCACTAAGTCATCCCTAGTTAACCAATTGATAGGGGAGATCCCTAACCCTTATCCATCCCATTAATAATGGGGGAGACCCCTAACCCTTATTTGTCCCACATGAACCCTTTTATGGGGGAGATCCCTAACCCTTATCCATCTTCTGAATGATGGGGGAGACCCCTAACCCTTATCTGTAACTCTCCGACCCAAGTTACCCAGAGTCGGTGCATTATTACTAACATTGGCATGATCACAAAAGATCATGTCTCGAAGGACCAATTGGTTTAGTATCCTTGGAAACACTAGATACATTCATAAATGTTACATTACATCATAAAGTGAAAAACTTAAATAACATAGTCTCCATAGTACATGCTCAGATCCTCTTCATACTATCCCTACAGGTCAGTCATAAAATATTTCTTCACATCCTGGGAAAAATAAAACATAGAAAGGGGTGAGCTCAGATGCTCAGTTAGGATAACAATATAGCAGAAGTTTTCATAAATAAGCATAATAATTTAAGGCAATGTATAACTAAAACAAAAGCCTTTTCAACTTCAACTCTAGCATAATATGGAAAAAATAAAATGAAATAATGTGATATACTTATTCACACAGATATTCTATTAGTTGAATAATCACATGCAATATCAATAACCACATTCATAATGATGGAATGCATAATTCCAGACTATCATAACCACATAGTCAAGGCCTCGTGCCAAGACTAAAAATAATTTTTTGTCAAGGTCTTGTGCCAAGATACTAGTCTGTCTCATGAGACCTACCGATGCATCGAGGAGCTATAGTGGGCTCCACCCGTCACTTACTAATTCCAATGCATTCCCATATGAAATGTTTTAAACATAACATAAACATTCGTATTAAAACTAGCATATGAAATGTAAATACTTTATCCATAAACTATGAATGGTATGAAAATAACACATCCACAATCAAACATATCACAAAACCTTCAATGTAATATATAAGTTTTGTATCATAATAAATCAACTTCAAATAAGCTTAAAATCCATCAAAGGATGTTGACATAGATGAAATCAAAACTATTTGAGAGAAATATCTATTTTTTTAAATCATTTAAAAGTCACATTATTATAAAAGAAAAAATTTACATCAAAAATATTCTTATAAGTATGTAAGGGAATATTCGACGATTTTATAACAACGTAAAATAGCCGCACCCACCGTATAAGTTAAAAAATACATTCTTACCTTAATCCTGTCGAAAAGGTTAAAAAGGACCTTGTTTTGAAAACGACAAAAAGATTACTTTATAAACATATTATAAAAAGTAAACAAGGGAATAAATGACTTTAAACCATAGTCTATAAAATAGTAAGAATGATTTGAAATACATTTTTAAGAAACATGGATGTGGATGATAAAGAGGTCCTAGTAGATAATTACGTATAGAAAACCTTGGAAAATGAAGAGATTGTGAAATAAACTCTTAAATTCTTCTTTTCCTTGGTTGAGGGTAGGTTAACATCCTGTATAATGGTGAAATAATTTTTATTAAATTATACAAGAATCATATACTTTAATATGATATCATATATGATCTTTTAACATTGCTTTGTTAATAATATCTTAGTATTATCGTCGTTTCGGGTGTTAACTTACTCGTTTTCTTTTATATGTTTTGTTACGTAAGTAATGTTTGTTATGGATAGGTTGTATCTTATTCATATACATAATGATATTATGTCTTTAAACATTATATTTAACCATAAAATGAAAATTATTCTTGAATGGATACGATGGGGAATGAATCTCATCGCGTTCGTGGAGACGGTAGTCCGTACGTACTCACGAGCGACAATATCACTCTTTTGATATTAATATAATATATAATTGGATATTATATCATATATAAAGAATAATTACCATGTTATATTTATTATTTACATGAATTAAACATCATTATTATACCCATCAAAATAATAATGTTTTGAATAACAATTACACCACGACGTGGAGACGGTAAGCCGTACGTACGCACACATGGTGACATGTCATTCAAAGGATGGATAGAATACTGAATATGGTTGTACAATATTTATAATAACATCTCATTATATATAAGATACTGGATTTATTATTTTATAATGGTAATAACAAAGAAATAAGAAGTTGAATAAGAAAGAAACTTGAAAGAGGGTGGTGAAAACATTACCTCTTCTTCGGGTTCTTCCTTTTCATTTGATAAAAAGGGCTCCTTATGTTGACTTTCTGATAAAAATAAGGCCTCTAGGTTGAACTGAGGGAGGTTGAGGGAATATGTGGTCAGGTTTTGGCTGAGCCAAAATGATTTGATGGTATAAATTAGAGGGAAGGGGGAGTGCCCTTTTATAAGGGGGTGAGGGGCACCTTTGGAAAAGCTATAAATATTATTTTATAATGAATTCATATTTGGTTTATAATGGCTCCAAAGTGAATTATTTAAAGGTTAAGGTGTGGATGGGTCGAAATCCTTTCAACCAATAGATTTTATATAGGTTTGGGTAACTATTTTAACCTTATCATTTATATTTAACTCTTAGTTAAATAGTTTGACATTTACCATGTCTCTTTGTATTTTTATATTATATAGTTAATAAACTTAATATATAACTCCAAGAGACCCCCAAGTGGTCCATTAATGATACACCTATCATTATATAAGTCCTTTGGCCAAAACGTATATTTTTATGAATAGAATATCAATTAATAATATAATATTTGTTTTAAAAACACTTTTATGTCAATTTTGACACTATTGAGTTCTTTGTTTTTGATAAAATTATAACTGCATTTTTACTTCGAATAAAATTCATATAATTAATAATAATATGTAATATTAACCTATAAAATTAGTGGAATTCATAAAAAGTCTCAAATTACATTTATTTTGATATTTATAATATCAAATATTTTAATATTTCATTAATTAAGTAATTACTGCATCATCATTGTGTCATAATTAAATTATATAATGTCTAAAAATTATAAATAAAATACCATTATGTATGAAATATTTTTATCTTTATAATGAATATTTATAATCTAATTTATCTAATATATAACCCTATATTAATAATTTTTTAGTTATTAAACTTTGATTTTAACTCTTTTAACTCTTCTTTGAATTAAATAATAATAAATGTCCTAATCTAATCCAAGTGGACCTAAATTATAATATCTTATTCCTAAGGTTGTTTTTGGTCGAGATACACTTGTAAAATATAATTAGGACATGTTTTAGGGTAATATTAATATCATTTTTACCCTTAATTTTCCTACTTACTTTTAACTGTGGTAAATAAAAGTAAAAAGTTACTATTCACCAAAAAAATATTTTTATCTTATCAAACCACATTTTACTCCTTGATATTAACCATGTCTCTTGGATTTTCTATATTCCACTCAAAGAATCGGTAAAATTAAGTTTTATGTGAATTTCTAAATTCTCCTAGGAGATGGGTGAAAGACGGTGAAAAGTTCCATAAAATTTTTATATATCTAAAATTATTATAAACTAACTCCAATGAATTACATTGAACATATATAGTAATTATGTATCTATTTTGACCTTAATTAAATTTAAATAAAATAAATAATTATTTAAATAAAAATTCGGTTTTAAACTACAACTTAGTGTTTTTTCACTATTCATCAAAAATTGAATGTTTTCAGAAAAATACCAAAAAATCACCCTAAGATAATTTTGATATTCCAAATCCAAAAATGAAGTCCATTTTGAAAGATAAATTTTATAAACTTCCAAAAATTAGGTATTACTATTCATAACAGCTAGTTTGATTGGTTGTGGTGTGTGTTAGAACTCGAAGTTGTGCACAACACACGCTACGGTATTATTCAACGAAAAGCGTACCGTGGAAGATTGGGGTGTTACATTCTCCCCTCCAAAAAATTTCTTCATTGAAATTTCTAGAATACTTCCGCATGAAAATACTTGGGTTGTTCTTCATCATAAGTTCCTCGGGTTCCCACATTGCCTCTTCCATCTTATGGTTTCTCCATAGAACGTTTACCAGACGAGTCGTCCGGTTTCTTAGCACTTGTTCTCTTGTATCAAGAATCCTAACAGGATCTTTGCAATAAGACATATCAGGTTCTAGTTCTAGTTCCTCAAAAGTGAGTACATGCATTGGTTCAGGCATGTATTTTCTCAAAAGTGATACGTGGAACACATCGTGATCTTTGGAGAGACTTTGCGGCATTGCCAAACGGTAAGCTACAGCCCCAATTCGTTCTAGAATTTCGAAAGGTCTGATGCACCTGGGACTCAATATACCCTTCTTATCAAAACTTATAACTCCCTTCCATGGAGATACCTTCAAGAAAACATGATCTCCTACCTGAAATTCCAAATCATTCCTTCAGTTGTCATCATAGCCCTTCTGCCTACATTGAGCTACTTTGATGTGGTTTTGGATTACCTTTACCTTTTCCATCGTTTCCTCCACCGGTTCTGGGCCTAAAAGTTCTCTTTCACCAACGTCATCCCAACATGTTGGTGTGCAACATCTCTTTCCATATAACGCTTCATATGGTTTCATCTGAATACTCAAATGGAAGCTATTGTTATAGGAAAATTCTACCAGAGTAAATATTGATCCCACATACCATGAAGGTCAAGTGATCATGATCTCAACATGTCTTCAAAGGTTTGAATAGTCTGTTCTGATTTTCCATCAGTTTGGGGGTGGTAAGTAGTGCTCATACGAAGTTCAGTATCTAGGGATTTCTGAAGAATTTTCTAGAATCTTGAAGTAAAACGGGGATCATGATCAGAAACAATCGATATGTGTACTCCATGAAGTCTCACAACTTCATTAATATATAGTCTTGCTAGACTTTCAAGTGGTAGATCCTCTCTTATAGCAAGAAAATGTGCTGACTTGGTAAGACAATCAACAATAACCCATATTTCATCATTCCATCTAGGAGTCTTTAGTAGTCCCATAACAAAGTTCATCATGATATTATCCCATTTCCACTCAGTTTTGGGAAGAGGTTGCAATACTCCACCAGGTTTTTGCCTTCTAGCTTTCACTTGTTGATAAACCATACATCTTGACACAAAATCAACAATCTCCCTCTTCATGTTGTCCCACCAAAAATGTTCCTTCAAATCTCTTTACATTTTGGTGCTTCCATGGTGTATAGAGAAATTGGAACTATGAGCATGGTCCAACAATTCCCTTTTTAGATCAGGTATATTGGGAACACAAATTATCTTCCCAAATTTCAAAATTCCTTCTTCATACACAAAATCATTCAATATCCCATCATTCACTGCTTTAATCTTCTTTTGAAATTCTTAATCATCGGTCTGAGAACTCTTTATCCTTTCTAGTAAATATGGTTTGGAAACCATTTGAAAAAGTATCGATGTTCCACCTTCCATGGTTATTCCCATATCCAACTTTACTAGATCCATGAAAATAGGATCCCTTTCAATTCTCATCATGTTCAAAACTCCATGATCTTTTCTACTCAAAGCATCTTCCACCTTGTTTTCCTTCCCTGGGTGGTAGTGTATCGTTCAAACATAATCCTTGAGTAGTTCAAGCCATCTCCTTTTCCTCATGTTGAGTTCTTTCTGTGAGAAAATATACTTCAAACTCTTGGGATCAGTATAAAACTCACATTTTTCACCATACAAATAGTGCCTCCAAATCTTCAAAGCGAAGATTACAGCTACTAACTCAAGATCATGAGTAGGATAGTTTTGATCATGAATTTTTAGCTGTCATGATGCATAGGAAATAAATCTATCATTCTACATAAAGACACAACCAAGTCCTTTCTTCGATGCATCACTATAAATAACGAACCCATCATTCCCCGATGGTATAGTCAATATAGGAGCATAGACTAATCTTATCTTCAGTTCTTCAAAACATTATTCACACTCTTTTTTCCAAACAAATTTAACCCCTTTACGTGTGAGCTTTGTTAATGGTTTAGCCAATCGGGAAAAATTTAGGACGAAACACCGATAATAACCTGCTAAACCAATAAAAATGCATACCTCAGTTATACTCGTCAGGGCTGGCCATTCTTGGATTGCCTTGGTCTTAGAAGGATCAACATATATTCTATCTTTGGAGACAATATGGCCAAGAAAAGAAATCTCATGAATCCAGAATTCACACTTTCTAAACTTCTCATATAATTCGTGTCTTCTAAGAGTCTTCAGGATAATGCGCAAGTGATTTTCATGATCTTCGTAGATTTTGGAATATACCAAGATATCATCAATAAATACCTCTAAAAAATCCTTGAGATATTCCTTGAAATATCTATTCATTTGATCCATGAAAAAAGAGGGTGCATTAGTCAGCCCAAAAGGCATTATTGTAAACTCGTAATGCCTGTACCTAATTCGAAATGTTGTCTTCAGAATGTATTCATTCTTCACACATAACTGATGGTAACTAGATCGAAGGTCGATCTTTGAAAATTATTTAGCTTCAGGTAGTTGGTCGAATAAATCATCAATGCGAGGTAGGGGATACTTGTTCTTTATTGTTATAGCATTGATCTCCCTATAGTCGATACATAAACTCATAGATCCATCTTTCTTCTTAACAAAAAGGACAGGGGCTCCCCATGGATAAACACAAGGGAGAATAAATCCCTTATTACTCAATTCCTCTAGTTGTTTCTTTAGTTACACTAATTCCACAGTGTCCATTCTATAAGGGATATTCGATATGGGCCTTGAACCAGGAATTAAATCAATGGATAACTCAATTTCTCGTTCTGGAGGATGTCCAGGTAAGTCTTCTGGAAACGAATCTACATATTCTTTTACAATAGGTACATCCCCTATTTGAACATCCTTTTCTCACCCATAGTCACTTCATTCTCTTCCTCCCCAATAATTGAATTTAGTTGAGCTACTGGGGGTGGATCTAGATAAGAGTTAGGTAGTGACGATTCTACTCTAATGATAAGGTGTTCCTTATCATCATCATCAAAAAATAGTAACCTCCTTCTTCTTACAATAAATCTTCGCATCATGGTCCGAAAGCCAATATATACCGAGGATTATATCAAATTAAATCATGGGTATGATTATGAGATCGGCATATAAAGAACATTTATATGCTCTAGTGGGGACTGATTCACGAAACGTTTTTGCAACGATACTTCCCTTAGGAGTTTTTACTTACAACTCCCTTGTTAAATTCAATTGGAAATATTGAATTTTCTTAGAAAACTGGGAAGATATGAAACAATGAGATGATCCAGAATCAAATAAAGCATTTTCAAAACTTGAGGAAACCATTAAATTACCTACCACTACGTCTTTCAGATCTTCTACTTCAGTAGTAGTGATAGCATAAGCTTGGCCTTGATCCCTTGTAATTTTCTGAGGTAAGTTCCCCTGACACTTAGGACATTCATTTTCATAATATCCCATCTCCCTTCAGTTGTATCATTGATCATCGGTAGCTTCCTTCTTCCCATTGCAATCACGAGCTTGCTGGCCTTTTTCATCACACTTGTAACATACTCCCATTCCTTTCAAGAAAGTACTGGGGTGTTTCTTCCCATATTTACTGCAGGATTGATATTCAACTTTTCTCTTCTTCCCCTTATTTCCATTCCCAGAGTGATCAGTAGATATCTTCTTCTCTTTCTTTGCCTTAATGTCCTAAGACTTAGCGAATTCCTTTTCTATCTTGATAGCACATGAGACAATATCTTCGTATGACGAGAAAGATTGTGAGAATAATGCTTGATGGAGGAACAGTTTTAACCCATCAAAGAAATGATAAATCTTAATTCATGGGTTACATATATAATCTGCAGCATGCCTCACTAACATTGTAAATTTATCCTCATACTTTGCGACATTCTCATCCTCCTTTTACCTCAGACTCAAGAATTGTCTTTCCATATCTTCTCGATGGTCATGAGGAAAGTATTTTTCCAGAAATAGATCTTTGAACTCCCTATATTCCATATTTGATAATTCATCATATTCCTTCATCTTTTGAATCAATGACCACCATTGATCAGTATCTGTAGTGAGGCGGTAAACTGCCATGATAACTTTTTCCCTTTCAATACTACCCAAAGCCTGAAATATTTTCTCTAGGGAACTTATCCATTGCTCATCTACCAATGGATTTGTACTCCCATTGAATTTCGGTGGTTGTTGCCTCATTAAATGATCTAACATTGATCCTCAATGCTGCGGATCAGTGTGCTCCATACGGGTAATGTTATTATTCATAACCTGAGTGATTTGTCCCAGTACGGTGATTAGCTGATCATCACCAATTTCATCACAACCTCCACTATAATTATCTTGAGCAGGATGGAAATCCCTACATGGAGTGCGTTCATTAATATGGTTTCCATTTCTTCCACTAGGCGCCATTTCTAAACAGTGGCATAAACTAGATCAGTTTATGAATCAAAATACATAATTCCATACTTGTAAAACACTTAACATAAATTGAACTATTTATGGATATAATCCATAATCATAAAAATGTTTTCTTTGAGGAGGTATATACTCATAAACCCTTAATAATGGTTTGTAAAGAAAATGAGAATTATCCTAAGAATATCCCCCTGGAGTGTCGTAACCAAGAGTGCAGCAAGGCCCATTGTTGTGCACCAGTTCCCGTTTGAGTCTATCTCAAAGTGGTGTTTTCAGGTTTTACCCCTAGGTATATCTGTTCTAGAGCCACCTCTACCTGCTCGTATCTAGACAGGGATGTATTGCTCGGAAAACTCACAAAATCTCTACAATACCAAAATTCTAGGAAGTTCTTCTATACTAATCCTCAAAGTATATCTTAAGGCTATGTGGTCTAATCAAATTTTATGTAAATTTGGCTACCAAGGTTTGTACTAAACTTCCTATGATACCAACTGTAATGCCCTAACCCCAGTTACCCAAAGTCGGTGCATTATTACATAACATTGGCATGATCACAAAAGATCACCTCTCAAAGGACCGATTGGTTTAGTATCCTTGGAAACACTAGATACATTCATAAATGTTACATTACATCATAAAGTGAAAAAAAATACGATAACATAGTCTCCAAAGTCCACACTCATATACCCGTCAGACTATCCCTACAGGCCAATCATAAAATATTTCTTCATATCCTGGGAAAAATAAAACATAGAAAGGGGTGAGCTCAGATACTCAGTAAGGATAAAAATATAGCGGAAACTTTCATAAATAATAATAAAAATTTAAGGCAATGTATAACCAAAACAAATGCCTTTTCAACTTGAACTTCAGAATAATATGGAAAAAATAAAATGAAATAATTTCATATAATTATTCCCATGGATATTCTACTAGTCGAATAATTACATGCAATATCAATAACCACTTTCATAATGATGGAATGCATAATGTCAGACTATCATAACCACATAGTCAAGGCCTCGTGCCAAGACTAAAAATAAGTTCTTGTCAAGGCCTTGTGCCAAGACACTAATTTGTCTCATGAGACCTACTGATGCATCGAGGAGCTATAGTAGGCTCCACCCGTCACTTACTAAGTCCAATGCATTCCCATATGAAAAGGTTTAATCCAAACATAAACATTCATATTAAAACTAGCATATGAAATGTAAATACTTTATCCATAAACCATGAATGGTATAAAAATAAAACATCCACAATCAAACATATCACAAAACCTTAAATTCAATATATATGTTTTGTATCATAATAAATCACCTTCAAATAAGCTTAAAATCGATCAAACGTTGTTGACATAGATGAAATAAAAACTATTTGAGAGAAATATCTCTCTTTTTTAAATCATTTAAAAGTCACATTATTATAAAAGAAAACATTTACTTTGAAAATATTCTTATAAGATTGTAAGGGAATCTTCGAAAATTTTATAATGGCGGAAAATATCTGCACCCGCTGTATAAGTTAAAAAAGACATTCTTACCTTAATTCTTTCAAAAACGTTAAAAAGGACCTTGTTTGGAAAACGACAAAAAGATTCCTTTATAAACTTCTTATAAAAAGTAAACAAGGGAATAAATGACTTTAACCCATAGTCTGTAAAATAGTAAGAATGATTTGAAATACATTTTTAAGAAACATGTATGTGGATGATAAAGAGGTCCTAGTAGATAATTACGTATAAACAACCTTAGATAATGATGAGATTGTGAAATAAACCCTTACCTTGTACTTTTCCTTGGATGAGGGTAGGTTAACCTCTTTTGTAATGGTGAAATAATTTTTATTAAATTATACAAGAATCATATACATTAATATGATATCATATATGATCTTTTAACATTTCTTTGTTAATAATATCTTAGTATTATCGTCGTTTCGGGTGTTAACATACTCATTTTCTTTTATATGTTTTGTTACGTAAGTCGTCTTTGTTATGGATAGGTTGTATCTTATTCATATACATAAAGATATGAAGTATTTAAACATTATATAAAACCATCAAATGAAAATTATCCTTGAATGGATACAATGGGGAATGAATCTCATCACATTCATGGAGACGGTAGTCCTTACGTACGCACGAGCGACAATATCACTCATTTGATATTAAAATAATATATAATTGGATATTATATCATATATATAGAATAATTATCATGCTATATTTATTATTTACATGAATTAAACATCATTATTATACCCATCCAAATAATAATGTTTCGAATAATAATTACACCACGATGTGGAGACGGTAAGTCGTACGTAAGCACGTATGGTGACATGTCATTCGAAGGATGAAAAGAATACTGAATATGGTTGTACCATATTTATAATAACATAAAATTATATAAAATATACTGGAGTTATTATTTTATAATGGTAATAACAATGAAAGAAGAAGTTGAAGAAGAAAGGAACTTGAAAGAGGGTGGTGAAAACATTATCTCTTCTTCGGGTTCTTCCTTTTGATTTGATAAAAAGGGCTCCTTATATTGTATTTCTAATGAAAATAAGTCCCTTAGGTTTAATTGAGGGAAGTTGGGAGAATATTTGGGTAGGGTTTGTCTGAGCCAAAAGGCATTGAAGGTGTGAATTAGAGGGAAGGGGGGGGGGGTGCCCTTTTATAAGGGGGTGAGGGGCACTTTTGGAAAAGGTAGAAATATTATTTTATAATAAATTCCTATTTCATTTCTAATGGCTCCAAAGTGGATTATTTAAAGGTTAAGGTGTGTATGGGTCCAAATACTTTCAACCAATAGATTTTAGATAGCTTTGGGTCACTAATTAAACCTTATCATTTATATTTAACTCTTAGTTAAATAGTTTGACATTTACCATGTCTCTTTGTATTTTTATATTATATAGTTAATAAATTTACTATATAAATCCAAGAGACCCCCAAGTAGTCCATTAATGATAAAAATATCATTATATAAGTCCTTTAGCCGAACCTTAGATTTATAGGAATATAATATCAGTTAATAATATAATATTTGTTTTAAAAACTCTTTTATGTCAATTTTGACACTATTGGGTATTTTGTTTTTTATAAATTTATAACAGCATTATTACTTCTAATAAAATTCATATAACCAATCCTAATATTTCATATTAACCTATAAAGTTATTGGAATTCATAAAAAGTCTAAAATTACATTTCTTTGGATATTTATAATATTAATTATTTTAATATTTCATTAATTGGGTAATTACTACATCACCATTGTGTCATAATTAAATTATTTAATGTCTAAAAATTATAAATAAAATACCATTATGTAGGAAATATTCTTACCTTTATGATTAATATTTATAATCGAATTTATCTTATGTATAACCTTATATTAAAAATGTTTTAGTTAATAAACATTGATTTTAACTCTTTTAACTCTTCTTTGAATTAAATAATAATAAATGTCCAAATCTAATCCAAGTGGACCTAAATGATCATATTTTAATCCTAAGGTTGTTTTCGGTCTATATAAACTTGTCCAATAGAATTAGTACATGTGTTAGGGTAATATTAATATCATTTTTACCCTTAATTACCCTATTTACTTTTAACCGTGGTAAAAAAAAGTAAAAAAGTTATTATTCACAAAAAAATATTTTTATCTTATCAAACCACATTTTACTCCTTGATATTAACCCAGTCTCTCGGATTTTTGAAATTCCACTCACAGATGCGGTAAAATTAATTTTTTTGTGAATTTCCAAATTCTCCTAGGTGGTGGGTAAAAGAAGGTGAAAAGTTTCAAAAAAATTTAATATATCTAAAATTATTCTAAACTAACTCTAATGAATTACATTGAACTTATATAGGAATTATGTATCTATTTTGACCTTAATTAAATTTAAATAAAATAAATTATTATTTAAATAAAAATTCGTTTTTAAACTATAACTCTGTGTTTTTTCACTATTCATAAAAAATTGAAAGTTTTTAGAAAAATACCCAAAATTCACCCTAAGCTAATTTCAATATTAGGAATCCAAAAATGAAGTCCATTTTCAATGATAAAATTTATAAAATTTAAAAAAGTGGGTATTACTATTTGTAACGGCTAGTTTGATTGGTTGTGGTGTGTGTTAGAAATCAATGTTGCGTGCAACACACGCTAATGTATTATTCAAAGAAAAGCATACCGTGGATGCCTGGGGTGTTACATTATCCATCCCAGAAACCCATGAACACACACTACCATCATGTCAAGTTTTTTCAACCAATTCAAATCATTTCAATAAAACTGTACTTTTATTGAAAACCAATGATTAAACCAATTTCAAAATATAAATTTCACTTCCATAAAATATTCCCTTTTATTGAAAACATCTAATTCAAACCTTGTGCCACAATTATAGAAAATCCACATTTCTTAAATCTCTATTTTAAAATTAAGAACACAAGTATTCATTAAAAATCTCCAATTTTCCAGATTTCACAACCATCACTAAAAATGGTTTCCAACAAGTGTTCAAAAAACCAATCACAATAAATTAAACACCACACATTAAATTTTAACGAATGACAACCAGTTCTATTAAGTGGAGTTAATAAAAAATCCTCTTACTTCAATGGTTTTGAATAAAACCACAACGAACAAAGAACACTCAAGAAAACCAGTTCAATTCTCCAAGAACCTGCCTTAGATATCTTCTCCTAATAAGACTGATACCAAAACATGTCATATTTGGCATCCAAACACCTAGATCTACCCATAACGTGCATATATCTAAGAAACTAATAGAAGAGGAGAGGTAGATCCAAGTAGATCTAAGAAACCGAACAAGAACGATCACATACCTCAAGAATCTAGCTTTGATTTGCCAAGGGAAGCCTTCATATTGCCTCTGGAACTATGAGAGAAACTTCTTTGAACTTAGGAGAAGTAATATCTTGAGTTATTTAAACTTAAGAGTAAAAATTATCCACTTAGAGGGAAAACTTGTGAGATCCACTTTTTTAGGAACTCACTTAAGATCCTGTATGGTTAGTTTGCACGGTTAGACAAATCGTGCACTAACTGCACATTAGCCACTGCTTAGGCAGACCCTTGCATAGCTTCCTCGCATGATCTCTCTAATTGTTCTCTAATAGTGTGGGATTCACTAGCTTAAAAGGAATAAATATGCATGGTTTTTCTGCATATTTAGACAAACTGTGCACCGCCCGTGAGACTTCCCCTTTACCTAAAAAATTCATTCAAAGTTCACCCAACTCTCCCATTTATCACTCTTAACTTTATAACCATGAAAAGCATCAAGTAAGGGTTACAAAACAGAAACCATGGGTACTAAATTCTCCCCACCATTGATCTTTCCATCCTCAGAAAGTAGAAAACCCTCACCCAACTGAAAGTGTTATGGCCACTTCTCCTTCACTTCGTTTTCACATTCCCAAGTCTCTTCCTAAATCTGACCATGCTACCATAAAACTAGAACTAGAATGATTATTTTTTAATGAAATTATTTATATTTCCTATCCATAATATGTACTGGGATATGTATCAACGAAGCATCTAGCTCTAGGTCAACGTGATCCCATTTGATCAAATTCTCAGGATCAAGCTGATAATTTTTCAACTGAGATACATGGAACACATTATGCACTGAACTGAACCTTGGTGGTAATGCCAACTAATATTCCACCTCTCCAACCCATTCCAGTATCTCTAAATGGCCTATGTATCAAAGAGATAGCTTGCCCTGCTTCCATAAATGATGATGTCCAAGTCTTGGAGAGATCATCAAGAAAACATTATCACTCCTGACAAATGACAATGATCTTCTAAGATGATCTACATACGATTTCTAATGACTTTGATCCATCTCCATACTCTTACTAATCAACTGGATCTTCTCTATATTTTCTTGGATAAGGATTAGCCCAACTAGTAAAGGTTCACCTATTTCTACCCAACATAGTGGATAAGGATAAGGACTCCCATACAATGCTTCAAATAGAGCGATGCGTATCAAGCCTTGATAGCTGTTATTGTATGAGAACTCCACCAAGGGTATATGATCCTCCAATGAGCCACCAAAATCCATTACAAAAGCCTACAAAATTTCTTCCAATGTTTGTATCATCCACTCATATTTCCCATCCATTTGAGGATGATACGTCATGCACATAGTCAACTGAGTCCCAAGATCATGCTATAAGGATTTTAGGAAACGAGATGTGAACCTCGGATCTCTGTATGAGACTATTTAATCTTTTATTCCATGCCTCATTACCACTTCACATATGTATATTTTTGATAGATCATCTACCATATTAGTTTCACGAACAGGGATGAAATGGGCCGACTTGGTAAGGCGATCCACTATCACCCATATGGCATCGTGTTTACAAACCGTTCTTAGAAGACCTATAACAAAATCCATTGCTATCTGCAACCATTTACACACTGGGATAGGTAAAGAATGCAACATTTCTTTAGGTATATGATTCTCTGCTTTAACCTGATGACAAGTTAAACACCGCAAGATGATCTCAGCTACCTTCCTTTTCATGCCGCTCCACCAAAACTGTGCCTTTACTACCTTATACATCTTCTGTGTACCTAGATGTACAACCCATCTATAATGGTGGTAATCATGAAGGAGTTGTTCATGAAAAGCCATAGGTACAACCATCCATTCTTAAAATCACAAGACTAAACTCCCTTCAAGTTTCCAGCCCTCAATGGTCTCCCCACCATTGAGTTTTGAACTCATAACTGGACATTCTTTATCATATGTTTGTGCCTCTTTGACCACATTTTTGAAATCATGAAGAAGCGTAGTTGGAAAGAAAACCACAACATCACCTCAGTCTTCACATTATATATGAAAGTCGGCTAGGACTGACATCAATTACCATTCATCTGAAACTTCTTTTTCCAACTGAGCATGTGAATTTCTACTCAATGCATATGTCACTGAATTCCCTTTTCCTAGTATATACATCAAGTCAAAGTCAAACCTCCAGAGATACTCCATCAATATCATTTACCTCAGATTTTAATATCGATATGAGAAAATGTGTTTCAAGCTTTTGTGGTCTATGAACACAGTAAATTTCTCACTAAAGAGGTAGTGTCTCCATGTTTTCAAGGCATGGAGAACTGTAGCTAACTCCAAATCGTGTGTTGGTTAATTCTTCTCAAGAAATCATAACTGACTTAAACTATAATAAATCACATGGTCTCCTTGCATGAGAACACAACCCAACCCTGATCCCAAATCATCATAGTACACCACATACCCTTTTCATGATTCTAGAAAAATCAAGATTGGTGGTGATGTAAGATGAACTTTCAACTCCTGGAAGGACTTATGGAATTCCCCATTGGAATGGAGCATTATTCTATGTCAGAGTTGTCATTGGAAAATCTTGTCATGAGAAATCATGCACAAAACATTTGTAGTAACCAGCTAGACTAAGAAAACATTGTATATAGAAGAAATTATTCAGTGGTTTTCATGATATAACAACTTCTATCTTTTCTGGATCCACAAAATCACCTTTTTCATAAATGACATGGACAAGAAAACATAATTCCTTTATCCAAAAATAAATCTTTGATAATTTGACATACAAATAGTGATCTCTCAATATTTTTCAGACTATTTCCAGGTGCTCCTAATGGTCATCCCTTGTATTTTAATACACCAATATGCCATCCAAAAATACCACAACACAAGAATCTAGATATCATTAAAATATTCGATTCATCAAATCCATGAAGACGGTTGGTTCATTCGTTACACTAAAAGGCCTGACTACATATTCTTAGTGGCCATATCTGCTTTTGAAAGCTTTCTTTGGAATATCCTCCTTCCAAACTCATAGTTGATGATATCCTGATCACAAGACAATCTTGGAGAACCATTGAGGTCCCCTTAATGGATCAAACAGATCATCAATGTGTGTAAGTGGAAATCTATTCTTTATCGTAACTTGTTTAATATTACAATAATCAACACACAGCTTAAGAGTTCTATCTACTTTCTTCATGAACAAATTTGGTGCCACCCATGGAGATGTACTTGGCTGAATGAAACCATTCCTTTCCAGCTTCTCCAACCGTACTTTCAATTCCTGTACCTCTATTGGTGTCATCCTATAAGATAGAAGGGAAATAGGACTTGTCTCCAGAAGGAGATCAATAATAAACTCCACTTCCATTATAGGTGGTAACCTTGATAAGTTCTTAAGAAATACATCTATAAATTGATCCACAACTGCTGTAAAACTAGTTTCCTCAATCTCTTCCATTGATTCCAAAGTCAACACCACCAACTGGTAAGAGATTGTTCCCTCAATTGGTTCCAACAAGCTCTTTTCCCCTTTATTTTCCATACTCTCTCCTCTAAAGAGATTCTCGATGCCATCCTCAGCCATAAAAATTATTGTTCTCTTATAACCATCGATGTGAGCCTTAAACATTGTCAACCAATCCATACCCAGGATTACGTCATAGACATACATGTCCAACATAGAGAAGTCCCATTTCAGCTCAACTCCATAAACAGTTATAGCACATGGTCTACAAAAAAAGGCTTAAAAATTCTCTTTCACTAAGAGTAGTTTGAAGTTTTAAAACAGAAGGAATCATTTACAAATTTAAACATAGAAAGTAAACAACATGAGAAACAATGAAAGAATTCAACACACCTATATCAAAGAGAACATTCAAAAGGTTATAATTAAAAAGAATCATACCTCTCACTGTAGATGGTACATCCTAATAATTGATAAACATCTTCTCATCTCCATAAAATTAATTCATCACTACACTGTTCTCCTTGATACCTTGCTGTGATTTCCCTAGTTGAGTAGTCTTGGTATTTTGAGAATCACAATGGATAGCTCTATTATGCTGAAGAGAATGATTATGTTGTCCTTGTCTCATCAAATCATATGATTCTTGTGATTCCTGAGAAGTGTCCTGAGCACCTGAGCTTGGAGCACTACGACAATAGCACTAAAGATTTATCATCTTGTTGCAGTTATATAATGCTCTAGGTTGTGTCGTACACTGTCACTTTATGTGGTCAAGTGAACCACATTGAAATCAAACTGTTTTTCTATGGGGTTGTGGAGGAAGGTTCACTGATTCAGTAGCCCGATTCTGATTTCCACTTCTACCTTGGAAATAGGTGTCCTTTTTTTGCTTGCTCCTAGCGGTTGAGTTCCCACCATTCCATGTATGTATCATCATTCTTCCTCCTATTGATCCCAAGATATCACGTTCTGCCACATTCACTATGTTTACCATCTCAATATAATCCATAATACAGAGACCCACAATCTTTGATCGAATCTCATACCTTATCCCCAATTTGAAGATGTGTGCCTTCAAAGACGCACTTGATGCAACCTCTGCTGAAAAAAAAAACTAAATTCATGAATTTAGATACGTACATTATGACAGAGAGTCTCTCATGTTTCAGGCTAAAGATGTATGTCGTTTTCTGTATATTTAACTTATGAGGATATAATTCTTAGTTGAAAAATTCCTCAAAATCCTCCCATATAAGGCCTTCATTCAATTTATCCTGCACTGGTAAATCCCACCACTTTCATGCAAGATCCTTGAGCATATAAGTTTCTAGCTTAACTTTGAGCTATGATGGTGTGCCGATGAAATTGAAGATATGATTCATCCTATTCAGCCACATCTCTTCCTTCTTGGGTTCATAATAACCTCAAAAGTTAGGTGGATTCTTCTTCATGAACTTGATGGTATGGTCCACATGCCTTGGATCATTCCTCTGGTTCCCCGTATCCACAACATGAAAAGACAGGACAATGCTCTAAACCATCTCTTGGTGCACCCATGGTTCAGGTGCAACCACATTCTCTACATCTTCTTCAGGCTGGTTTTTACGATGCCTACTAGGTTCTATTTTATAAGCCAACAACAAACTTTGTCAATCTCACTCTCTAGCAACTGATGGCTTAGCATTTTAAATTCTATCCCATTAAATTTCAAAACATTTTTTCCAAAAACAACATTTTTCTATGTTTAACCATTTATGAAAATCAACTATTGGTTTTTAAAATCTAAACATTTTCAAAATACACCAAGTATCCTCTTTTCAAAATATTTCATTTGAAAAAAATTTCTTCATTTTTCAAAAAATTACATCTTTTAACAATATCATAAATGTTTCTTCACAGTGATATATGATATACTGGTGGTAAGTCTTTCCTATATAATTCATTTCATGCTCATATCATTGGCTAAACCCATGACAATGAGATTTCCAACATTCTAGAGGTGTATCAAAAACACTTATGTACCCAACACCCTGGTAACTTGATGTTCAGAATAAATGGGTTATTTACATTATTTTATGCTATAAATTTCAAGTTCAAACAATCCTACTCCTATCTAAGATTCCAACCCAAGGAATATATGAAAATGAATTCCAACTCCAAGACAAAAAAAACACTGATGATTTGTACCACAAGGGAAGGACCAGACTGATACCATTTGTAATGACCCGCCAATTCTCATTGGCATGAGAGCACAACGAGTCATTACTAGGCCTTAAGGAACATCCCCAAGATGTAGAAGGTTGTAAATAAATTAAAAATGGTTTTTAACACCCAAATATTTCATATCACGTTATCTCTTCAAATTAATTCAATAACTTGCGTTACACGCAACACCGGGTTCGAGCGCACCACAACTTACCAAACTAGCCGTTCAAAAAGCCGTTATAAATATTATTAACTGAATTTTGAATTTTATATACTCAATATAATTTTAGAATCAATATTATGGGTTTCTTATAAATAATATAATAACAAATTCATTTTTTCATATAAAAGAAGTATTTTTCAAAAAATCCAATTTTACTTCCTTTTAATGGAAAACAATTTTTAAAAACAATATTTGACACATTTATATATTCAATTTAATTAAATTAAATTATTCTTTAGAAGTGGGATATAAAAATTTAGTTTGGATAAATTTTTGGTACTTTTTTGATAACTTTCATATTTTGATGAATAATGAAAAATACTAAATTTTAATTGAAAACAATTTTTTAATCGAAATAATTTATAGTGTTAAATTATTGATTTGAATGGTGTTGAAGTATAATTAGATTATATTTTTATCATTTAATATAATTTTGGTCATTATAAGTAATTTTACATTTAAATTGGACATAAACACATATCAATCTTTTGATAGTTTTTACTTTTTTTTAACCCGCTTTTTGGTTTTGAAAACTGGAATTAATTTTTAATTAATTAATGAAAATTCTATGTTTTTAATTTGGTAAAATAGAATTAATTTTTTATTTCATAATATCAAAATTACCTTAGGGTGAATTTTTTGTATTTTTTTGAAAACATTCAATTTTTAATTAATAGTGAAAAACACTACATTATTGTTTAAAACCGAATTTTTATTTAAATAACTATTTATTTTATTTAAATTTATTTTTAGTCAAAATAGAAACATAATATTTATATATATTCAATTTAATTCATTGGAGTCATTTTATAATAAGTTTAGATATATAAAATTTTATTGAACTTTTTATCGTCTTTTACCCACCTTTTAGGCACATTTGCAAATTTGTATAAGACGTAATTTTACCGCTTTTTTGAATTGAATTTCAAAAATCTGAGTGACACAGTTGAAATCTATAAGTAAAATTTGGGTTAATAGAATGAAAATAATTTTTGGTGAATAGTAACTTTAAAATTTTATTTACCACGGTTAAAAGTAAATAGGGTAATAAAAGGTAAAAATGATATTATAATTACCCTAACACATGTCCTAATTCTATTGGATAAGTGTATTTCGACCAAAATCAACCATAGTAATAAAATATGATCCTTTTTGATCCACTTGGATTAGATTAGGACATTTATTATTATTTTATTTAAAGAAGATTTAAAAGTGTAAAATCCAAATTTTAACAACTAAAACACTTTTAATATAGGCTTATACATAAGATAATATCAAATATAAATATTAATTAGAAATATAAAAATATTTCATACATCATGGTATTTTATTTTTAATTTTTAGACATTAAATAATTAAATTTATTTATGACACAATGATGATGTAGTAATTACCTTATTAATGAAAGAATCAAATAAATGGTATTATAAGTATTAAAATAAATATAATTTCAATGTTTTGATGACATAAACGAATTTTTTAGGTGAATATGAAATTTTAGGGTTGATTCGAAGTATTTGTTTCGAATTGATCAAGTTGTGATGACTTTAACAAAAAACCAAATACTAAATAGTGTCAAAATTGACATAAATGTTGTTTTATAACAAATACTAATTTAATAAATTATATAATAGTCCTAAAAATATACGGTTTTTTAAAATGACTTATATAATGATATATATGTCATTAATTAACCAGTTGAGGTTCTCTTGGATTGTTATAGTAATTTTATTAACCATGTAATATAAAAATACAGGAATACATGGTAAAAGTTAAACTATTTAACTAAGAGTTAAATCTAAAATACAAGGTTAATATAGTGAATTAAACTTTTCTAAAACCTATTGGTTGAGAATAATTAGACCCATCCCTACCTTAGGCTCTAAATAAATCCATTTGGATCTATTATAAACCAAAAATGATTTTAGAGTAAATTAATATTTCAAGATCTTCCTAAGGTGCCCCTCACCTCTCTTATACAAAGGAACTTCCCTTATCTTAATTTCAAACCACCAAAGTCAGTTTTCTCAGAAAAACCCTACCCAAATCTCCTCCCAACATCTATCACTTCAACCTATAGGCCTTCCTTTGAGAAGAAAGCCAACCTATGGAGCCCTTTTGTTCAAATCAAAAGAAAACACCCAAAAAAGAGGTAATTATTTTATCACCTATTTCAAAGTTCTTTTCTTCTCCCATTTTTATTTCTTTTTTATTTCCATACCAAAAAAATAAATACAGTACCTTCTACATAAATTTTATGTTATTATAAATATGGTACAGTCATATTAATTATTCTATCCATCCTATGAATGAAAATGTCACCATGCGTGCATACGTACGGTTTACAGTCTCCACATCGTATTGTAATTTGTTATTCAACACTATGTTATTTGGATGGATATAATTATGAGTAATATTTATATAAATAATTAAAATAACTTGATAATTTCTCTATATAATTAATATATCATCCAATTCCACACCTTTTATTCATTAAGGAAATGATATTGTCACTCGTGTGTACGTACGACTTAGTGTCTCCACGACGCGACGGGATTCATTTCCACGTTCACCATTCAACGATGATTATAAAAATATATATTATTAATAAGTATCTAATATATGAAATAATAATTCTAATAGATATATATATATATATATGTATGTACTGACATATATCTTATTCATGTACTTCCACTCAATACGATATGAAAACGGAAAAAACGTTTATGCGTACGTACGACCTACCATCTCCATAAACGGTGTTTTCCATTTCATATATATGCCTATTATGAATATTTATATTCTAAATATATATGATATATAAATCATGTTTTATATTCTGGAATTATTTAAATAATGATCAAAATGATATGATCAAGAATAACAAGTTAAAACATGTACGATAAAGAAACCAATTATTACCCGAAATGTTAATTTAACATGGAAATAATTATTAAATGGGTAGTATAAAGTCATACATGAATAATGTATGATATAATAAATATGAATATTGTTCTGGTATAATTTAATAAAATACTATAGTAATTATACAGGAGGTTAAACATACTTTCGACCAAAGTAAAGTGCAAGGTAAGGGTTAATTTCTGAATCTCAATATTACCTGAGATTGTTTAGGTGTAAGTATTTTCTGGGACCTATTAATTATACATGTCCATGTTTGATGAAATACCTTTTAAAATTATTGTTTTAAGGTAAAATTTAACTAAAACATCAATTTAAATGTTTTAAATATTTATTCTTCTAAATATTTCTCATTAATGTCCATGTTTTCAAAATGGGTTTAAGGATTTATTTATATGGACATTATTGTTTAAAAGTGTTAATTTATTTAAAAAGTTTCAAAGTGGTATGGGACACTTTGATTAAAAAATATATTTCAAATGACTTTCTTTATAAATTTGTGACTTTTAAATGATTTTACAAAAATGTATATTTCTCTCAAAAAAATTTACTGATCACTTCCAACAATGTCAACATCCTTTACTGGATATTATTCTTGATTAAGGTTGATTTATTATAATAAAATCTTCTATATTGTATTGAATGAGTTATAATATGTTTGACTATGGATGTGGTATTTTTATACCCTTCATGGTTTATGGTTGAAGTATTGACATTTCTTATTCTAGTTTTAATACGAATTTTTATTTTATGTTTCTACATTTTCATATAAGGAATGCAGTGGACTTAGTAAATGATTGGTGGGGACCGTTATATCCCCTCGATGGATCGGTAGGTCTCATGACACAAATTAGTGTCTTAGAACATGGAATTGAAAAAAAATATTTGTAGTCTCGGCATAAGGCCTTGACTATGTGATAATGATGTCCGGTGTTAGGCATTCCCTCATTATGAAATTAATTATTACATGTGATTATTCGACTAGTAGAATATACATGTTCTTGTTTATATGGTAATTTTTGATTTATTTTCTATATATTATGTTCACGTTTATGTTTAAAAGGTTGTTGTTTTTATTACACATCTTTTCTTAAAAGTTTATAGCTTCTGCTAAATTATTTACCCTTACTAAGTATCTGATCTCACCTCATTCTTATGTTTTTTTCAGGATTCCAAGAAGTGTATTATGTTTGATATGCAGGTTTAAGCTAGGGGAATAATGGTGTTCTCGATGGATTATTTATTTTGTGTTTTATGTTTGAATGTGTAATTTAACATTCATGTATGTAATCTATTTTCCAAGACTGCTAAAATGATCGACATTTTGGGACTTGATTCCTTGTAATCATTCCAATGTATTAAAATAATGCACTGACTCCGGGCTTCTAGGGTCAGGGCATTATAATTGGTAGTAGAGGGAATTTAGTAAAAACCTTGGAAACTAGATTTATAAAAACTCTGATTAGAGAATATTACCTTAAGATATAATTTTAGGATTAGTATAGAAGAACTTCATAAAATTTTGGTAATGCAGAGATTTTGTGTATTTTCCAAGAAACACATCCATGTCTGGATATGAGCAGGTAGAGGCGGATCTGGAACAGATGTACCTAGGAGTGTAAACTAAGACAAGGAGTTTCAAGCTTGACCCCGGGTATCCTGGTACACGAAAATGGGCCCTGTTCCACTGTTGGTTACGACACTCCCAGGGGATATGTTTAGGATAATTCACATTTTCTGTAAAAGCCATTATGAAAGATTTAAGAGTAAATACTTCCTCAAAGAGAACCATTTTTTTATTATTATATATTATATGCATAATCATTTCAATTTACATTAGGTATTTTACAAGTTTGGAATTATGCATTGTGATTCATAAACTAACATATTTCATGCGATTGTTTAGAAATAATGCCCAGTAGAAGGAATGAGAACTCCAGTAATACACATGATCCAAAGAGTAAGAAGGATCATATCTTTCATGGTATTAAGACAATATTTAGAAGGGAAATAGTCTCTCACATATTCTTATCATATGAAGAAATAATATCATGTACTAATAAGACAAGTAAATAATTTTATGAGTCATATGTCTTTGATGGGAAGAATGAGAAGAAAAGGATGGTTGAGAGAAAGATAGATAAAGGGAAGAGGGGAAAGAAGGATTTTCCCATATGTGATAACTGTGAAAACAATCATCTTGGTAAATTCTTTAAGGGAATGATATTTTGTTATAAGTGTGGAGAAAAAGGACACCAAGTACATGATTTTAAGGGTAAAAAAGGATTCAAATGAACAATGCTTCATCTGCAAGGAGTTGGGACACTACGCGAATCAATATCCAAATCATCAGAGTATTCCCCAAATGATGCTATTGGATAATAATCAAGTTATAATACTACAACATATAAAAAGGAATGACTAGTGTTCTTATTTTTTTACTAATGAATTATTTAATTTGAGTGTTGTATCAATGATGTTCTGGTTATATGAATTATGGAAATAAATAAGGATTTTACTTCCATACTATTTCATTGATGATTTGAGATTATATGGTTCTAAGAAAAGTGACTCAATTGAAAGTTAAACTTTTTGTAAAATACATGGTTGAAGGAAAGATAAACCTTAATATGGTTCTGATACCGAGGTAGTGATTTTGGATTAAGATATGATTGATTTAGATAAATTATATCTGATATTCTTGACTACTTTGAAACTAATCAATTGTTTTCTTATTCCATTATTGTTGGAGTTTAAAACATTTTTGGATTTAAGGAGTATATCCAGAATTCTATAAGTACTAAGGGAGTATGAATGTAATAAATAAGGTTTTATGGTAATTCAGGGTGTTACCGTGTTTTAAAAGAATACATGATGAAGGTATTCATATGTTATTACGTGGAAAAAATAATCTTCATTGTGTTTACCTTCCATATAAATTTTGGACTGTGAATTTGGAAAGAAGAATTTTGGATAAGTCTAGAGGTTGGAATGGATTAAGTTTGACATTGGATACTAATTTTAAGGTTAGATCATTTCTTAATATTATTTTTGTATTGTTATAAAAAGGACAACTCGGAGGTCGGCTGACAACCCATCATGTCCGGCAAGGCCGTGAGACTTGAACCAGCAACCGAAGGGCATCAAGGGTGCATCACCTACCATTGGCCTATATTATGTCCTGGTTTGTATAATGTAGTTTATTTAAATATTCTGACAAATGAATTATAAATTCTTTATTTTTGGAACCCTATACGATTAGGATAAATAGAATATTTTTGAATTATATTATCTTTTGGAGTGAAAGATGAGTTTATGGTAGGAATTAGTTAAAGGATTAAACTCTACTTGTCAAGTTTGTTTTTTTCCTCTTATTCTATGAATAAGTTAATTCTTAAACTTTAGTTAAGGGATATTAAAACCAAAAATGTGTTATCCTAATACCTTATGTTTTTGTTGAACTGGTGATATTTTTAATCATCATAGATTGATGGTTTTTAGGCTCTTGATTTTACACTTGTTTGTGATTGATGACATCAATCACTCCCTATAAATATTTACATTTTTCTTCCAATTATGTGTCTCTAATTACCATCAATGTTCTTCTAATAGAGATCATAATTTTATGGTGATTTTTCATTTCCCTTTCCCTCTTATTAAGAGTAACCTTTATTAACCCATTTTCCGATGTGAGTTTTCCACAAAGGTATTTTTCTATTTTTAACCCATTTTTTTCAAAGAACAATTTCAAATTGTGAGGACACAATTTATTTAAGGAGGGTATAATTTAACACCCCATGATTTCATAGTACATTATCTCTTCAAAGTAATTCAATAACATGCGCTACATGCAACTCCGAGTTCGAGCACACCACAACTTGCCAAACTAGCCATTCAAAAGGAGATTATGATAGTATTAATAGAATTTTGAATATTATATACTCAATATAATTTTATAATTAATATTATGTGTTTCTTAGAGATAATATAATAACAAATTCATTTTTTTCAGATAAAAGAAGTTTTTTTCAAAAAATACAATTTTACCATCTTTTAATGGTGAACCCTTTTTAAAACCAATATTTAACAGATTTATGTATTCAATTTAATGAAATTAAATTCTTCTTTACAATCAGGATTTAAGAATTTAGTTTGGATAAATTTTTGGTACTTTTCTAATAACTTTCATATTTTGATGAATAGTGAAAATTACTAAATTTTAATTGAAAACAAATTTTTTAATCAAAATGATTTATAATGTTAAATTATTAATTTGAATGATTTGAAATTATAATTAGATTATATTTTTATAATTTAATATAATTTATGTCATTATAAGTAATTTCACATTTAAATTGGACATAAACACATGCTAATCTTTTGAAAGTTTTTACTTTTTTTAAAAAAAAAACCGCTTTTGAGTTTTGACAACGGGAATTAATTTTTAATTAATTAAGAATCCTTTATTTTTTAAATTTTGTAAAATATACATCATTTTTTATTTTGGAATGTCAAAATTATATTAGGTAAATTATTGGTATTTTCTAAAAAACATTTAACTTTTGATGAATAGTGAAAATCACTACGTTATTGTTTAAAACCAAATTTTTATTTAAATAATTATTTCTTTAATTTAAATTTACTATTAGTAAAAATAGATACATAATACCTATATGTGATCAATTTAATTCATTATATTCATTTTATAATAAGTTTAGATATATAAAATTTTATTGAACTTTTTACCGTCTTTTACCCACCTTCTAGGAACATTTGCAAATTTTCATAAAACGTAATTTTATCGCTTTTGTGAATTGAATTTAAAAAATATGAGAGACATGGTTGATATCAGTAAGTAAAATGTGGTTCAATAAAATTAAATTTTTTTTGGTGTATCGTAACTTTTAAATTTTATTTACAATGGTTAAAAGTAAATAGGGTAATTAAAGGTAAAAATGATATTATAATTACCCTAAAATATGTCCTAATTCTATTGGATAAGAGTTTTTCGACCAAAATCAACCTTAGGAATAAAATATTATCTTTTTTATCCACTTGGATTAGATTAGGACATTTATTATTGTTTTATTTAAAGAAGAGTTAAAAGTGTAAAATTCAAATTTTAATAACTAAAACATTTTTAAAATAGGAATATACATAAGATAAAATCAACTATAAATATTAATAAAATGATAAAAATATTTAATACATCATGATATTTTATTTATAATTTTTATACATTAAATAATTAAATTTATTTGTGACACAATGATGATGCAATAATTACCTTATTAATGAAAGAATCAAATAAATGGTATTATAAATATTAAAATAAATATAATTTCAATGTTTTGATGACATCCATGAATTTTATAGGTGAATATGAAATTTTATTTTTGATTCAATGTATTTTGTTCGAAGTAATCAAGTATTGATGACTTTCAGAAAAACACCGAATACTAAATAGTGTCAAAATTGACATAAATGAGTTTTTAAAACAAATACTATTGTATTAAATTATATAATAGTCCTAAAAATATAAGGATCAGACAAATGACTTATATAATTATATATATGTCATTAATGAAGCAGTTTAGGTTCTCTAGGCATTTTATAGTAAGTTTATTAACCATGTAATATAAAAACACAAGAAGACATGGTAAAAGTTAAATTGTTTAACTAAGAGTTAAATCTAAAATATATGGTTAATATAGTGACATAAAATTTTATAAACCCTATTGTTTGAAAATATTTCGACCCATCCCCACCTTAGTCTCGAAAAAAATCCATTTGGAGCAATTAGAAACCGAAAATTATTTTAGAATAAATTATTATTCCAAGCTTTTCCTAAGGTGCCCCTCACCTCTCTTATAAAAGGGAACTTCCCCTTCTCTTAATTTCACACCTCCAAAGCTATTTGTCTTGGCAAAAATCTGCCCAAATATCCTCCCAACTTCCCTAAATATAACCTATATTCCTTCCCTTGATTAAAAATATAACCTAAGGATCCTTTTTGTTCAAATCAAAAGGAAACACCCAAAGAAGAGGTAATTATTTTATCACCTCTTTAAAAGTTCTTTTCTTCTTCCACTTTCTCTTTATTTTTTATTTACATAACAAAATAATAACTCTAATAGTTTCTACATATTGTTACTTTATTATAAATATGGTACAAACATATTCATTATTCTATATATCCTATGAATGAAAATGTCTCCATGCGTGCGTACGTATGGCTTATCGTCTCCACGTCGTGGTGTAATTTTTTATTCCACACTTTGTTATTTGGATGGATATAATGATGAGTAATATGTATATAAATAATGAAAATAAAATTATAATTTTTATGTACAATTAATATAACATCCAATTCCACACCTTTTAATCATTAAGTAAATGATATCGTTGCTTGTGTGTATGTATGGATTACCGTCTCCACGACGCGATGTGATTCATTTCCACGTTCACCATTCAATGATGATTATACAAAAATATATTATTAATAAGTATGTAATATATGAAATAATAATTATACTAGATATATATATATATGTATGTATGTATGTATGTATGTACTGACATATATCTTATTCACTTACTTCTGTTCAATACGATAAGAAAACGGAATCAACATTTATGCGTACGTACGAACTACAATCTCCGTAAATGGTGATTTCCATTTCATATATCTATCTATTATACATATTTATATTCTAAGTATATATGATATAAAAATAATGTTTTATATTCTGGATGTATTTAAGTCATTATCTAAATGATATGATCAATAATAACAAGTTAAAACACGTACGATAAAGAAAGCAATTATTACCCTTAATGTTAATTTATCATAGAAATAAGTATTAAATGGGCTGTATAAAGTAATAAATGAATCATGTATGATATAATAAATATGAATATGGTTCTTTTATAATTTAATAACATACTATTGTCATTGTACATAAGGTTAAACATACCCTCGACCAAAGGAAATTTCAAGGTAAGGGTTAATTCCTCAATCTCATTATTATTCTGAGATTGTTTATCTGTAAGTATTTTCTGGGAAATATTTATTATCTATGTCCATATTTCATGAAATACACTTAAAAATGATTCTTTTAAGGTACACTTTAACTAAAACATCATTTTAAATGTTTTAAATATTTATTATTCTAAATCTTCCTCATTAATGTCCATGTTTTCAAAATGGTTTTAAGGATTTATTTATATGGAGATTATTGTTTTAAAATGTTACTTCATTTCAAAATTTTCAAAGTGGTATGGGAAACATTGATTCAAAAATCTATTTTAAATGACTTCCTTTATAAATGTTTGAATTTTAAAAGATTTCACAAAAAGGGATATTTCTCTCCAAAAGTTTTACTGGTCATTTTCAACTATGTCAACATCCTTTATTGGATATTATTCTTGATTAGGGTTGATTTATTATAATATAATCTTCCAGATTGTATTGAATGAGTTATGATATGTTTGACTTTGGATGTTTTATTTTTATACCCTTCATGGTTTATAGTTGAAATATTGACATTTCATATGCTATTTTTAATACAAATGTTTTTGTTATGTTTCATCAGTTTCATATGAGGAATGCAGTGGACTTAGTAAGTGATGGGTCAGGCTCGCTCTAGCCCCTCGATGAATCGGTAGGTCTCATGAGACAAATTAGTGTCTTGATATAAGACCTTGAAAAAAATTATTTGTAGTCTTGGCACGAGGCCTTGACTATGGGATAATGATGTGCGGTGTTAGGAATTCCCTCATTATGAAATTAATTATTACATGTGATTATTCGACTTGTAGAATATCCATGTGCATGTTTATATGGTAATTTTTTATTTATTTTCTCTATATTATGTTCAATTTTATGTTTAAAAGGATTTTTTTATTACACATCTTACCTCAAATGTTTATATCTTCCACTAAATTATTTACCCTTAATGAGCATCTGAGATCACCCCTTTATTATGTTTTGTTTTCCCAGGATTCCAAGAAGTGTATTCTGTTTCATATAAAAGGTTAAGCTTGGGGAATAATGGTGTTCTCGATAGATTATTTATGTTGTGTTTTAAGTTTGAATGTGTAATTTAACATTCATGTATGTAATCTATTTTCCAAGACTACTAAACTAATCGGTCTTTCGGGACTTGATTTCGTGTAATCATGACAATGTATTAAAATAATGCAGCTGCTCCGGGCTTCTGGGGTCGGGGCTTTACAGTTTCAAATACAAGTGTGGGAAAATTTAACCTTTAAGAAATATACCAATAAACAAACCAACTATAAAAAAACATTCACTATATGATGAATTAACAAATTAAATAAAACTCAATAACTTCATATATCTCAGAGTTCATATCAAAATATACAACAACAGAAGAATAACCGAGTATCAAAGTACACAGTGGATAAATGACACAAGACTCTCAAAAGACCACAAGACTCAATGATCCACAATATCTAAGCTCCACAATCTCCAAACAGCCCAAAAAATCATGAGGTGGTGCTAAAAATGTGGGAGACGTTACCTTTGCCCCTATCTCAGAAGATAGCATCTGCAAAAGCACTAAGGTGCCAATGAATGGGTGAGTATAAAACTTAGTAGGTTTTCCCCAATGACTTCTCCACTCACACCACTAGGTTATAAAAGTTAGACACATTTATATAAAAAGATTTATATAAAACAATTTACCAAAATATTTTATAACCAAATATAAACAATTTCCAAAAACACAGTTTGTAACCAATTGAAAACAAAACTAAATGAAACCAATTTTCAGCAAGTCATTTTTTCCAGAAAAATAATTAATCAAATCTTTCAATCCATTTCTCAATATTCCATTAGCATACATGATCCATTCCACACATCCGCACAAGTAACCATTCATGTAACTTGGATCTCCCTATACTCACGAGTGGTGAGTCATCATTTCACTATGTCATCCCTAGTGAACCAATTGAATTGGGAGATCCCTAACCCTAATCTATCTCATTAATGTTGGGGGAGACCCTTAACCATTATTTGTCCTGCATGAACCCTTTATGGGGGATATCCCTAACCCTTATCCATCCGGTGAATGGTGTGGGAGACCCCCAACCCTTATCTGTCCCACAAACCTATGAACACACACAACCATAATGTCAAAAACCAAGTGTGTTCAACCAATTCAAATCATTTCAATAAAACAATACTTTTATTGAAAACCAACAATTAAAAAAAATTTAAAACAACCATATAAATTTAATAAAATGTTAACTTTTATTGAAACATATAATCCAAACCATGTGCCACAATTCTAGAAAATCCCCATTTTTAAAATATCTATTTTAAAGTTAAGAACACAAGAACTCATTCAAAATTCCCAATTTTCCTGATTTCAAAACCATTACTGAAAATGGTTTCCAACAAGTGTTAAAAAGCCTAATAAAAATCAATTCTACACCACACATTAAATTTTAAATCATTTCAATCAGTTATATTAACTGGAGTCAATATCAAAGCCTCTTACCTCAAAGGTTTTGAGGAAAAACAAAATGAACAAAGAACACTCAAGAAAACTGGGTCAATTCTCCAAGAACCCACCTTAGACCTCTAATCCTAACAAGACTGATACCAAAACACATCATATTTGGCATCCAAAAACCATGATCTACCCATAACGGGTGTAGATCTATGAAACTGAGAGAATAGGATAGGTATATCTAAGTATATCTAAGAAACTGAACAATAACGAAGAAGAACAATCACATACCTCAAGAATCCAGCTTCAATTTACCAAGGGAAGCCTTCATATCACCTTCGAAATGATAGGAGAACCTTATTTGGCCTTAAGAGAAAAAAATCCTGAGTTATGGAAACTTAGAAGAAAAAATGGGTGAGATTCACTTTTTTAGGATCTCACTTAAGTGCCCGTGCGATTAGTTCGCACAGTTAGACAAACTGTGCACTAACCGTGCATTAGACACTACTTAGGCAGACCCTCTCACAACTTCCTCACATGGTCTCTCTATCTGTGCTCCACTTTGGGGGAGCCACTATCTCAAAAGGACCCACTATGCACGGTTTGGCCACACAGTCAGACAAACTGTGCGCTGCTTGTGCGACTTCCCCTTTACCTCAAAAATTTATTCAAAGTTCTCCCAACTCTCTCATTCAACTCCCTTAACTTTATAAACATAAAAAAAATCAATTAAGGTTTACATAATAGAAACCGGGGGTACTATATGGACTCAGTCTTTCCAAATTCCAATTATATATGTGATAGAAATTAATTTAAAATTATTCCCATGGACGGGAAAGAAAATACTATTTTAAAAGTGAAATATCCAAAATATTAAAATGTTTATATTTCAAAGTTCAATATAAAATGGATATAATTAAATTAATTGGATTCAAACTCGTATAATTTATCTAATTAATCTTTAAACTCAGTTAAAAATATAATTTATCGTTAGAAAATATTTTAACAAAATATCAGTTTTCAATTAAAATTCAATATTTTTCACAATTCATCAAATTGTGAAAGTTCATAGAAAAATTCCAAAAATGTTCACCCAAAGATAATTAAGACATTAAACTTTAAAAAATTGGTTTTTATTATTAGATAAAATTTATAAAGTTCAAAAATCATGTTTTAAAATAGGTGCACCATTAAAAGGTGGAAAAACTAACTTAAGAAAAATATAGCTTTTATGACAAAATTGGATTTGTTCTTATCTTATGATTATAAAAACCATTGTAAGAATGTAAATATAATTTATTGATTATATAATATATGTATATTTCATTAATATCATTAAATAATAGAAATTAATTTAATTTATTGGGATAATATTTCTTTGGGTGCATAAAATCTTTTTTTTATAAAAACTTTTCATTTATATCCAATTTATTTCTATATTTATTTATAATTAATTGGCCACCAATCAAATATATAAAAATATGTAAAAAAAGTTTTTTAAATTTATTTAATACTATTTATATATTTCATTATATTAGATAGATGATAACTATCTTATTAAATAATAATATTAATAGTATATTATAGTTTGGTAAAACTTGGTCTTGTGTGTAATGTAGGATTTAATAAGGATCTCGATATTATGTGATACACAATCCAACTAAGTGTTGTGTACAACAAAAAGTAATATTATTATTGTGTGTAACATAATATTAACTTTGTGTTGTGTATAAAGAATGATACTAATAAAATTTTATTTATTCTGAAAGGACAATATTGAAAATTATTGGGACGTTACATCATTTCTAAAGATCATTTTTATAGTTAAAACATGTGACAAAATTTTATATAACTTTTCATTAATAAAACCCACTTTAATTAAACCCATTATTCGTTTATTTAGCTTGTTCACCCACTTAAAATTCTATTTTACAATAATGTTAAAAATATAAATATTTAATGAGTTTCTCTCATTTTATTCTTCTAATTCATCTCTTTTTAAATATGTAAATTTAGTGGAGTTGATTAATTTTTCTTCTACCATGATAGTGTGCTTCAATTATGATGTCTTAGTGGGGTTTTCATCCATGAAAACTCATAAAAACCTTCCAAAGTATTTTTTTACTTGAAATATTTTTCACTGTATGTTTTCTTAATCAAATGATTTTCAATGTTTTTTCATCCCTTGGAAACCATTATAATCCTATTGATGATAACAACTTTGGGGGGTAATCAGGGTATTTTAGTTTATTACAATTCTATCTTAAATTTGTATTTTGTTCTACATCCTTGAGGAATAATTCAATTTCTCACCTCATTACACCTCAAAGAGATATGAAATAAGTACAAAACACAAATAAATTTAATGTTGGAACTAAAGATGATATTTGCTGAAAAAGGGGCATGGTTTGTGTTTGTTGTCAATCCTCTCATGGATGATCAGGGAGATTTCAAGGAAAGGGGTCATACAGTTCAACCTGAAATGAGTTTTGAAGGTGACGTTGTTTCCCAGTGTTTTCCAAATTTTAGGGGTCCAAAATTTGGGGAATGGCATGCATTGAGAAAAGTAGTTTTTCCTGAAGTTCTCAAGAAAACATGGAAAATTCATAAGTTTCATAGAGATGGGATTCATGAAGTTTGTTTCAAATATACATAAAATATTGTGATGGTGTGCTCTGTGATTACGAGACATGCTTTGAGAATGGTGCTTTACAGTGGTGCTTTGCGGCAGTGCGAAGGGATCTTATGGAGAGATATTCTATTACAAAGAGATTTGTGAAGTGAGATATGTGCTATAAAGATGTTTTTACCGATCCAAATTTTTCACCTGAAGAAGTGTATCTCAGTATTCGACCATGCCTATAAATAAAATGCTACCCCTCTTCATTACTAACAATTTTGAGAGAGAAAATCTTTGGTCGCTGTGACTTCGTGAAGAAAGGGGTACTTCACAAATAAATTTTTTTATGTGAGATTGCACTTCAAACAGATACTTTTAAACTATCAAATGATTCCAATTCTTCTAAGTCATGATAGATTTGTAATTATGAGGTGTTCCGTGATGGATCATTGTGCTTTGTGAAGTAGGTTTCCTTATGAGGCTGTGATCTCCATGAATGGTATTGCTTTGTGAAACCGTGAGCACTGTGAAGGGTGTTACTCTACAAGGTAGTGAGATTCATGAAGGGTATTGCTTTGCAAGGCAATGATATTCGTGAATGGTTATGTCCTATGAGGCAAAGAGATCTGCGAAGGTTTGAGCATTGCAAAGGGTCTTTGAGAAAGGTTTTTTTGAGTATCAATGTTGAGTGGTCCAGGATTTCAGTGAGAATATACTCTGGTATTTGATACAAGTAGTGTCTCATGTTGGATAGAGACAAAGTCTTCAATGAGAATCTATTGAAGTGGCCTTCAATTCGGTAAACTTATTTAGACCTCTCTCATTGCAGTGAGCTAGGGGGAGTTTATGGAAGTGTTCCAAGGGAAGCAGTGTACCAGCCCTGAACTTTTGTAACAGAAGTGTGCATGTCACAGAGTTACTGTGACTAAAATATTATACTCCATTGCTGGTGAATATTATTGGATTTATTTATGACCAACACACTATCGGTGTATGCTCCTTGGATGTATCCCTTTGAGGTGAAACAAGTTAAAGTGTTGTGTCATCTCCTTGCTTTCATTTGATAGGAAGATTTAACAAGTTTCTAGAAACATGGGAACAATATTCATAACATTATAAAGAAAAAGTTGATACTTGGATTCACCCCTCCACTATCAGGGTGATCCAGGGTCCTTCAAGTAGTATCAGATGGAGGTTACTGGTGTTTTATCTGTCTTATACAATCATGGAAAATTCATCCATTGTCAGGGGAGTCCCCATCTTCGATGGAAGTACTTTTCAAATTTGGAATAATAGAATGAGATCTCATCTAAGATCTCTTGGAATGGAAGTCTTATTTTCTAATGTGAAAGGTATACTAGTTATTGATCCAACAGAGTTGGCTATGACTGACGGAGATAGGAAAATTCTTGATATAGATGCTAAATCCTAGAATTCTCTCACCGTAGCCCTTTTGGATCAGATCTATCTAAAGGTGTTGAGTTTCACCTCAGAAAAGACCATGTTATATAAGCTTGAAAATATTTATGTAAGAGATATATAAGTAAAGGAAGAAAAAATACATGTACTACACAATAGGTTTGATGATCTGAAGATGCATCCTGATTAGAATGCATACTCCTTCAATCGAATTACTGAAGTGGGGGGAGAAATTCATTGTCTAGGCGAACAAATCAAAGATGTTAATATTCTAAATAAAACATTGAGAAGACTTCCACCCATGTACAATTCAAATGTGTCAGCTCTTGAGGAAATATATCTTTCAAAACTTTATCTGGATGATCTTCTGAGTAGCCTGGTGGCATATAAAATAAGAGTCAAGCCAGAAGATGCTACAACTCAAGTGAGCAGGGAAATGGAATTCAAAGACATGAAGAAATTGAAAATTACAAAAGATAGTAGTGGTGAATATGATGAGGAAAAAAATTATTTATCTCATTTCCAAGAAGTTCCAGAAGTTAAAAGGGAAATTTAAAGGGAAGTTACCTCTGGCTTGATTTAATTGTGGAAAAGTTGGGCACATTTCTTCTTAGTGCTGAATAAAGTTCAAAGTTGAAGAAAGTGATGGTGAACACAATGAGAAACCTCATAAAAGGTTTTTCAAAAATAGAGACTTAGAATCTAGAAAGAAAGTACAGAAGAACAATTTCTTCTGTGAAGAGTAAGATGATGATAATGAATTTTTTGAAGAAGAAGAACCAAAATTTAACATTGAAAACCATGCTTCCATGATGGCTATCATTGAAAAGACATAACCATCAATAGAAATCTAGAGATAACTAGTTGACAACTAATCTCGATCCCAAGTTACAACTTAAGTAATATTTTCTTAATCTTTATAATAAGTGTAAGAGATGAAATAAGTAAAAATAAATGGTGGAATAATCATCAGAATATATTGATCAGCTAGAAGATGAAATTGAATGACTGGTAGAACTGGTGAAGGTACAGTCATCCATACTTAAAAGGACAGATGATATAGCGGAACTAAATCCCAGAATCAAAGAACAGGAAAAGGTCATCAATTAATTTATCTCAAGACTTTAAGAGAAGTCCAAAACTATTGGGGGACTCGAAGAAGAAGATTTTACTCTTAGGAGTATTCTCAAAAGTGAATAAAGATCAAAATAAAAAAATACAATTTAGTAGGTTCTCAAATGTTGAGATGCTGGAGAGAGAAAAATGAGGGTCTGGTGGAGTTAAAAAGATTTGGAGTGATCAAATACCCGCACGCATGGGAAACAGTGGAATCAATTGTGATGGAAAAAAATTAAATTCTACAAATAAATTGGGCTAGGATAAAGGCAAGTTGAAAGTTTATCATGTTGAAAAATCACCAGAACTGCGGACAAAGGGACCCATAAATCAAATTTAAAGTAGAACGGAAGTCTATCCTCAAGCTTCCAGAAATGACAAATAAATCAAACATTTTTTTCAAGGAAGAAGGTATGAGTACCAATAGAAGTGATAAGTCATTTCCACTCATGAAATTTTAGTTCTGTGGATATCTGGGTCATACTATATAAAATTGTGAAGAGGCAATGAGATATCTAAATTGGGGAGATCTAGGAGTTTAACAGAAAAGAAAAAACTCATATCCTACTTCTTAGATGAGAAACAATTTCTATGGATATTGTTTTCCTTGTTCTAACTTTGTCCATAAATCCATTTATTGTAGGTAGAAGAGTGACATGGAAACCTCATAATGAATTCCAAGATAAGTCAAAACTCATGAACAAGATAGTGTTGCTCTTTCAAATATGTTTTCCCCTCTGGAAGAAGACTTTGATGATGAAGAATCCATGTACATGGAATAGAGAATTGAAATACCATATGTTTCCTACACTCAATCCAATGTCTCATGGAAAGAAAATAAAAAATTTGAAAAATCCAACATTTCATAGGTATCCCTCAACCCTACAAAAATCAATTGCACCTTGATTCGGGATAATGGTTATTCATCTCACATAATAGGTAATGAATACTTGTTAATTAATGTCAAGAGGAGGGTTGATGGAACTATGCTCTTTGGTAATGATGGAGCTCTAAAAATAAAAGGCAGTGGAAGCACTGAACTATCTAATGGAGAGCTAAAGAAAACTAAAGTCCTTTATGTGGATGGCCTACATCATAATCTCCTCGGCATGAGTGAACTATGTGACTTAGGACTTACAATTACTTTTAATCATAAAGGATATACTATTAAGAGATAGATAGGAAATTCACTTATGAAAGGATGAAGAACGGAAGGCAACCTGTATTAGGTTGATAGTAATGAAAAAATTTTCTACATGACTATTGAATAATAATAAAAACCTATGGCATCGAAGAATGGGGCACATTAATAAACAAGACATGGTGAATATATAAAAACTGAAGATTGACATAGATATTCCCAACATGAAGCATGAACGTGAAAGGTATTGTGATTCTTGCATTTGGGAGAATCTAGTATGGAGTTAATATCATCGAAATAATTGAAAGCTATTGTGATGATTTCATTAGGGGGAATCTAGTCTGTAGTTCATATATGCCAAAGAATAAAAGGGCATCTCATATTCTTGATCTCAATCATACAGATGTATGTGTCCTGATAAATGTTGTCAAAACTCATGGAGAAAGGTACTTCTTACTTTTCATAGATTATTATAGTAGAATGGAATCTGTAATGGTTATACAAAGGAAAATAAAAGTGATTCACTACATGAAAACATATCTTTGAATCACCAAGAATGATACTGGATGAAAAATTAAAGTGTTATGATCTAACAATAGAGGGGAATGCACATCCATTGAATTTGAAAATTACTTGGAGAAGTATAAGATACAACATGAGGTAGATACTATGAGACATATGCAGAAAAATGGAGTTTTTGAGCATAGAAATAGACAAGTGAACAACATGGAAAGAACTATGCTGATTGAGAGTCATATTCCTCAACATTATTGGAAAGAGGTCGTTCAAGATACAATATATATTCAAAATAGAATAGGGATTTATATGGGTGAGACTAAGACAATATATTAATTGTGTCATGGAAGGAATCCCACTTTGAAATAATTTTGTGTTTTTTGGAAATAAATGTTTCATCAGAAACAAAGAAGGAAATCGAGGGAAGAATGAAGACAATGTAGACGAAGAAATTTTCTGTAGATATTCAATTAATAGAAAATCCTACAAGTGTTTCAACAAGTTCTTGGGAAGGATTGTGGAAAGAAGATATGTTAAGATCATGGATGAGAAAACCAAAAATGCTTCGAGGAATTCATATGCTGATATGATTTTAGATGAGGAAGAAAGTGAACATGGAGAAATTGTAAACACAAAAATAGAGGAAGGTGTAAAAAACACATATGAGGAACATTATGTTGTTGAATCAGAAGATGAATCTGAATCAGAAACCATGGTTAGAGAGAATTAATTTTAATCTCAAAGGGGGAATCAAAGAGCAAAAATTAATCAATCCAACATTATTGGGGAGTGGACTGTATCCACACAGATGAAGATAATGAGGAATAATATACAATATGAATTTATATCAATTGTGGAGCCATGATTATTTGAATAATTTGCAAAGGATGAATCATGGGTGAACATAATGAATGAAGAGTTAGATCAGATTGACAGGACTCAGACATGGGACCTAGTTGAGAGACCCAAAGGTCACAATGTTATTGGTAAAAAGTGAATCTTCAAGAAAAAAATTTACGAGCATGGAAATGTGGTCAGAAACAAGGTGTACTTGGTTTGTAAAGGATACTCACAAATCGAAGGAATTTATGTTGAAGAAACATTTTCTCTAGTACCAATAATGGAGTCAATCATGTTATTTCATGCCATGGTAATCCAAATAGGTTATAAATTTTATCAAATGTATGTCAAGATAGCATTCCTAAATGATGTTTTATAAGAAGAAGTCTAGATCGATCAACAAATGGGGTTATTTCTTGGAAATAATGAACTAAAAGTTTTCAAATTAATGAAATATCTCTATGGCCTAAAATAGGCACCACGATCGTGGTAATCTCAATTGTACTCTTATCTGAGAAATATTGAGTTTAAAAGAGGATTGGATCACAATGTCTATGTGAAAAACTCTCAAAATGATCATTTCATGCCATTGGTATACGTGGATGATATATTTTTAGTGGAATCTGGGAAGGATTAGTGGATAAATTTTCCAATCACATGAAATCATATTTTGAAATTTCCATGATTAGTGAACTCACATACTTTTTAGTGTTGTAGGTGATTCGGAAGTAGGATTAAACTTTCATTTCTCATGAAAAGTATGAAAGAGACCTGTTGAATAAATTCAATATTCAAGATTACAAAGTAATGGTGAATCTAATTACAGTTGGAACAAAACTCAAAAATCATGAGGATGGGACGTCTATAGATCCCACAATGTATAGAGGAATTATAGGGAGTGTATTGTACCTGACAATGACATAGCCATATATTGTCTTCGCAATATTCTTAGTAGCTTGTTTTCAGAGTAATTCAAATGAGTAACATGTGGAGGTAGTAAAAATAATCATGATGTATATTCAAGGTACTCATAGTTATGAGTTATACTTTTCTACAGGAAGAGATAGTGAACTATCTACATTTTCTGATACTGACTGGGCTGGAGATATAGTGGACAGAAAGTCCACCAGTGGTGGATAATTCTATATTGGGAAGAAATGCATGGAATGGTTGAGAAAGAAACATGAAATTACAACACTTAGTACTTCTAAATCTGAATATATCTCCACTACCAAAGGTTTCACTCGGTTACTTTAGATGAAGTAGAAAATGACTGACATAGGTGATGAGGCGAAACAACCAATGGTGATTTACTATGATAACCAGAGTTTAATTGATCTTACGAATAATATTATTCATCATTATCGTACAAAAAATATTGAGATAATATATCAATTAATCAAGGAAAAAGTTGAATAAGGCGTGATAAAAATGGACCAAGTGGGAACTAATGATAAAATGGCCGACATTATGACCAAGACCCTATCAGCAACTGTGTTTAAGAAATATCAGTTGAGACTTGGTGTTCAGCTATCTATCGATGTATAAAGAGGTTATGATATTCCCCTCTCCCTAATTATTTTAACAATGTTAATCTATTTGTGGAAGTGATGTAGGTTTATAGGGAAGATAAGATCTAGGAAAAGTACATTCTGAGCTCTAAAATTCTCAAATACTGTTCTTTGGGTTTATTGCCAATGGTGGAGAAATGGATAAATTCAAAGGAGATAATTAGATGCGAGAAAACCTTTTTGTTTTAGGATGAAGCAATTACATCATTCATTAAAACACACGAGAACACAATTTATGTCTCCCCTCTTGTTTTCTACAATGATCATTACTCAAGTAGACTTATATTTTTGGATGAGTTAATTATTATGTAACAGTTGTTGATGGTTCCTGGTGCTCTATCGAATTTATCTAGAGATTACCAACAAATCCAAAGGGGGACAATGTTGGAACCAAGGATGATCTTTGCTAAAATTGGGGCATGGTTTGTGTTTATTTTCAATCCTTTCATGGATGATCAGGTAGATTATAAGGAAAGGGGTCATACAGTTCAAGCTAAAAGTAGTTTTGAAGGTGACATCATTTCCAAGTGTTTGCCAAATTTTTGGTGTCTAAAATTTGGGGAATGGAATGCATTGCGAAAAGTGGGTTTTCTATAAGGTCTTAAGAAAATATGGAAAATTCATAAGTTTCGCAGAGATGGGATTCATGAAGTGTGTTTCACGAAGACATAAAATATTGTGATGGTCTGCTCTGTGATTATGATACATACTTTGTGAATGGTGCTTTGCCACAGTGAGAAGGGTTCTCCCCTCCATTCTCAGTCTCGTCCTCTTCTGTTGCTCGTTGTTATGGGCTTCCTCCATGGATTTTTCTATTCTGTTGAAGTTATGTGTTGTGGATTCCTTCTATCTTAGTACCCCTTTATGGCCTCAAGTTACTCCATGCCTCTCTTGGTCGGAGTTGGAGCAGTGTTAACACTGAGGCTTTGGGATTTACGGTGCGGTGATAGTGGGTTTTGGACGCTACCAGAGTCTGTCATTTTATTTTCTCTGTTCCATTCTCGGTAGCTCAAAAAAGATCTGACATGGGGTTCCATTGCTTCTATCCAGGTCATATTTGGATCAATGGATACATGGGAGTTTTTTTCCATTCGGTTAGGCAGTCGTGATGCTTCGTTTTAGGGTTTATCCCCGGATTTAGCTCTTCCGTTATCAGTTAGACTTATTCTTTTTTTGGTCTTCTTTCATATTGGTGGTATTTTTTCTCAGAGGTAGTTTCACTTATAGTTTGGTCATTGGTAGCATGAAGATGATTCAGTGGAATCAGATGGTTCTCTTGATGGTTTTCTATGTTCTGTTAGGATGTTTGATTGGCAATGCTGGTGGCCGATTGTCGAGATCTGGTGGTGATTTTTGGTGAGGTCAATGACTATAGTGTTAAATGATGAAGACGGTGATGATAATGTTGGATAAGAGATGGTTGCGATAGTGTAGCGATGTGACGGATGGGATAGTGAGTCTCGCTGGAGACCTGCTCTGTTGTGATGTTCAAGATGCGTGATAGGGTTTGCGGCTCACTGGAGACAAGGGTGGATGCGTAGTGGGCGGCATACATGTCTACTCATGCTTTCACTGAATTTTTAATTTTGAAATTTTGAAATTAAAACTATAATTTTTGGTTTCTTCTTCTTCAGATGTTTTTTATTTTTTCTATGTTGTTTGTAATACTTCATTTGTAAGGTTATCGGTAATCCTTAAACCAGATTTTTAGAAAATAAAAAAATGGATTTATTTGGTTGAAATATGTTTTGACTGATCCAGATTTCATTCCTGAAGAAGCAGAGCACCACATTATACCATGACTATAAATAATAGGCTACCCCTATTCATTCCAAACAATTTTGATAGATAAAATTTGTGGTCGTCGTGACTTTTTGAATAAATGGGTGCTTCATGAAGAAGATTTTTCTATGTGAACTCGAGCTTTGTGTAGAGGAATTTAAAGTATTGAATGATTTCAATTATTCTAAGTCACGAGAGATTCAAAAAGATGAGGTGTTTCACATTGGTCTAGTGAGATTGACAAAGTAGGTTTCCCTGGAAGGTAGTGAGCTCTGCGAAGGGTGTTTCTCTACGAGGTATTGAGCTTCATGAAAGGTGTTGCTCTGTGAGGAAGAGAGCTTCATGAAGGGTGTTTCTCTATGAGGTAGTGAGATCTGGGAAGGGTTATTCCCTGTGAGTTAGAGAGCTCTGTGAAGGGTTGGTCTTTGCAAAGGGGCTTTGTGAAGGGTTGTTTTGAGTATCTGTGTTGAGTATTCAAGGATTTCAATGAGAATCTACTCAGGTCTTTGATGCAAGCAGTGTCTCATGCTGGATAGAAACAAAGACTTAAATCCCAAAATATGGAAGAAATATTCAAGTCGATAAACTGAGTTAGACCTATCTCATATCAGTGAGCTATGGGGAGTTTATGTAAGTGTTCAGAGGGAAGTGGTGTGCCATCCCTGATCTTTTGTAAGGGCAGTGTGTCTGTCATAGAGTGACTGTGACCAAACTCTTGTACTCCACAACTAGTTAAGTTTAGTGGATTTAGTTACGATCAAAACACTATCGGCATACTCTCCTTGGATGTAGCCCTTTGTGGTGAACCAAGTAAAAGTTTTGTGTCATCTCATTACTTTCATTCAACTGGAAGATTTAACAAGTTCATACCAAAATGGGAACAAGATCCACTTCTTTAAAAAGAAAAACTTGACACCCTGATTGACCCCTCCTCTCTTAGGGTGCTATGGGGTCCTTCATTTAAATGGTTCACTCACACTAGGATATTTCTAAGTATCATGCATGATAATGATTCAATGTATAAAATCCATTAATAATGTCATTTATTTAAATAATATTTGGAGCAGCCTCACTAAACCACCTAGTTCACTACCAGGAACATTTTGGGAACTCACTGAACTCCCTTAATAAGGAGGTCACTAATCCATTTATTGAATATGTATCCTTCTGATGAATATGATATGAACATACACTAACAAAAATGATTCTATTTATCATGAAAATTTTTATTTCTAGTGAGGATAAGGCTCATACAATAACAAATTTTTCAACCTTCAATCATCTAGATGATATGTGGATATATCCTATGAAAATATTCTCAAAAAAATACCCAATGTTTTCACCTTAATAATTTCTATTTCCATGAATAAAAAATGCCTTTAACAATTATTTAAATCCTATGACTAGGATTTAATACACTTTCTATAGGAATTTTCCAAGTGTCCCACCTCATTATCTAGATAATCATGGACCATTCAGAGATCTTGATCCATAACTCCCTTTTGTACATAAAATACCATAATAAAGAAACAACATACCTATGATGTGGTCATGTTTTCAACATCGTAGTATCAAATTGTTTCCATATACTATGGTATGTCCATGTTCAATGAAGTTCATCCACCAAATACTTAGATATACTTATAGTGTGTTCATTAATAAAATGGAGTAGAAACTTCCATATTACTACATCCAACAAGTTATATAATAACTTTCTCAATCTCCACCTCCTTAAATGTTCTTAATTTCACCCCATGAAATTGATTTTTGTGTGATCACTTATATATTGGCATGCCCTCATACTTTTATTCTAGTAAATTGAAACACTCAATGTAAAAAGGTATAACTATTACTTGGAATCCTTCATTTTAAATAGAACCACACATGGTCCTTTATAAATATTGTGGGAATCTATAAATCTATAGTGGATCAGAGAACTTCTGTTCTCACTTCTATGTAGTGGAATACCATCTGCGGCATAGTCGAGTTGACATTTGTGAACTTCATCATGGACTCCCTTCTACCCCATAGATGTTGGGAAATATCTAGTGTATTGGAAAACCTCTTTTTGAACATCAACTCCATGTCCAAACATGTGTATTTTTGTTGAGATGTATAACATCCCAATAATTTCATACATATATATTACATCTTTTTAGATGAATAACAATATAAGTCATTTCACAAATGTAATGCTTCTGAGTATTTGGATATTGGATTTATTATCTTATTATTTTATGAACGATCTTCAAAATCTCCCATAATGATCTTCCCACTTAGAAATCTTTGTATGAATACCAACTAGAAAACTTTGTCATATCATGGGGAAAAGAAACAAAAAAAGGTGTGAGATCAGATGCCTAGTAAAAGATAATAAAAGATATATAATGAAAAACATGATTATAAGGATAAAAAACAAGAACAAAACTTTTTAAAATCATAACTTGTATAACATATATCAGAATATTGAGTCATGAAATAAATAATGGAAATTCTTAAAACGTAAATAATAAAGAAACATGATCCATGATAAAATTTAATTTTCATAAAACAACGAATACTATAAGACACATAACCCTAAAAAGAATTACTTGGTATTAAAATATCATTTCCAAGACCATCTTAGTGGAATGGGTTCTCTACCTAAATCGTAGTAGTCATGGATCACTCCAAAGACTATCATGGGGGATAAATCACCCTAATGAACGGAGTTCATTCACTATTCCAGTCTTGTCTATCCCATGATTTATATATCATTACCTAATGCATTGGAAGTAGATATAGGTCTCACCCATGACATAATGAAAAATGAACATAAGTGTGCCATAGGAATATAAATCATTTATTATTTCTGAACCTATAAAAAAATTTGTTATATAAACATTTAATTATAATATAACTCATGGAAAAGAAATAAATTTCATAAATATCATTCCATCATAAATATAAACCAAATATATAAAGAATTAGTATATTATCCATATTTCATAACCCCATTAGATCATAAGTAACATCAAATAATGTTATATTATATGGAAAATAATTATTAAATATCCTTGATATAATTGTTGAAAAATAACATTTCCATTTTTTAAAATAATTTCTTTTTAAGGAGACGCACATTATAAAATATTTTTTAAATAAAATTGTATGCTTGTTAAGGAATATATAAGGAATTAAGGAATCATGATGGTAGTAAAGGATGTTTATTCCATACAAGTTAAATAAATTCCTTCGGTATTTTTATCAGAAATGTCATAAATTTAATTGTATAAAAAAATAAAAAAATATTTAACCATTTTGTAAAAATTAAAACAAGGTTAAAAATGAATTTAAACCTTCATAAAATATCTTTAAAAACTATTTTTAATTTTTTTATAAAATATGGAGTTGGAAGAGAAATATTCCCTAATAAATAATTAAACATAAACAATCTCAAATAAAAATGAGATTCTGAAATAAACCCTTAAAAATATCGTATCACTGAAGCAAGCATTAATAAAATGAATATATTATGTGTATTAGATGTAAATACACATAATTTTTTTAAATATAATATAAAAAAATCAAAATTAATTTCTTACATAATCAATGAAATAATAGTTTAACCCAATGAATGAAAATTGAGTTAAAAATTATCTTACCTCAATTATTTTATTTATTTATTCACATTAAAACCTCATGTATAAAAAATATGAATTTATTATACATGTATTAAAGATCTTTAATTCAATAATACCATGTATTATTTAATTATAACAAATTATTTCCCATTTATTAATAACTTTTTATTAATATCATTGTTTTGTGAGATAACTACTTAATTTTATAAGAATGATTCGGTTTGGTTGTCCCGATCCTAATAATTTTATTATAGTCCATTAATGTCAAGATTTTTAATCTTGTTTTAAAATTCATATATAATCATTTTATACAAATTTATAACCATTCATAGAAATTAGAGGTAGAAAAATCAATTAAAACATTCATGTAGATGGTAGGTCATATATACGCATGAACAATGTTTCTATTTTACATCTAATGGAATGAAATAAAGGTAAATAAGATTAAACCTTTACAAAATAATTATTATTATATATATATAATATAAATTCATAAAAATCATCCTTATTACCATCCATGTGAAATATATTTGAAAACGAATCGCATCGCATCATGGAGATGGTAGTCCATACATACGCATTAGTGAAATTATCGTATCTCAATAGATTGGATGATAATAAGGTATAAATAATATTATCATTTCAGTGTAATAATTATATTATAAATATCATATATAATCACTAATACCATAAAAATACCCATCCATATAAGATGGTGATAAAAAATGAATTGTATCGGTATGTAGAGACGATAAGTTGTACGTACGCACAAGTGATACTTTCACTTCTTATTTTATAGGAAAGGGGTGTATAGTGGGGTTTCATACTAATAATGAAATATAAAAATATTTAAAATATAGAATTTATTATTTAAATATAATCATCTTGTTTTTTTAGTAGGTAAGAAAGATTAAAAAAAGTGATTTGTTAGAGCAATTACCTCTTCTTCAAAACATCTCCTTTTTACATCCTCAAACTGACTCTAGGATTTTTATTCTTAGAAGTAAATCACCTATAAAAGGTTACTAGAGAAGTTTAGAAGATACATTTTCAGGTTATGGTCAATCTATAAGGCTTAATGTGATGTAAATAATTGGTATAGGTGACACCCTTTTATAATTGAAGTGAGGGGAACTTTTGAAATTTATCAAATGATTAAATTATTATAAATTCATTTTCAATCCAAACTCTATCCAATGTAAATGTATTAGAATCTATAATAATATAATTTTTGTAATATTATCAACAAATATAATTCATACAAGTGTACATTTTATTTTAGAACTTATCATATTGATTAACCCTTAGTCAAACTATTAATTTTAGATATGAAAATAATTTATTTAATATTAATAGTTTCCAATTTTTACTTATGTGATGTAAATTGGACCATAAAGGTAAAATTTAAGAAATTTCGTACCATATTATAATATCTTTGTATTTTTTAAGCTATGTTTTATTTTTAAACAATTTAATAAAACTTTATTTTGATAAAATATCATTACTGTCAAATTTGAATCTTTTCATTTTATTGACTTTTAAAAAATCAAGACATCCAGATAACTCTAAAGAATATCATTTATTCCGCCCCTAATATGAAATAGTCATCTATAAAATTTTTGTATCTCCTTTATTAATTCAAATTTTATTTATTTTAATATTTTTAGTATCATTTATTTGATTATTTCATTAATTTAATAATTACTGCATCATCATTTTTTTAAGGGGTGATGCCTTAGCCCAAAATGACCAAAGCACAATTATTATTAAAAGATAGATTACAAGAGTATAAATTATGGAATCATATTACAATCTTTTACAAGAAGGGAAAGAAGAGAAGTGGGGAGTTCTTTGAATGAGGTAATGTCTTCATTTACTCCCATGTTGGCAGGCCATTAGAAACTGTGTTTTCTTCTCGATAAACATGTGTGATGATATAGTTAAGATCAATAAGAGAATGGGAAAATTCCATCCAAACAGTAGTGATTGGCCATGTAAGATGTGTTGTGCCATTCCAAATTTCTTGTACAATGGTTATCGAGTCACTTTGAATCCAGAGGTTGTTCCAACCAAAGATATTGGCAAAGGTAATGGCATGACTCGAACTCAGCATCTCAAATTCAAGGGAGGTGGAAATGCCACATTTATCCATAAATCAACCAAGAATCTGACAGAGGTGATTCCTAAAGACTTCACCACACCCTGAAGTTCCTGGATTTTCCTTAAAGGCACCATTAATATTGATATTGATCCATATAGGGAGAGGTTCCTCCAGAACACCTCTATAGTGAAGTGGGGTTGAAAAAAATTACTGTTATTCTATAAATGCTTTAGGATCCCAAAGTCATGCACGGTGTTGTGGTAATGTCCCTTTTGCATCAAGGCGGATTCATGTATGGAAATAAGAATCTGCATCTGACCTACATTTTTATTGAGTGATTAATTGTTATCAATAATAGAATTCTGATCATACAAGATCACATGGTGGAGATCAGCAACTGCAACAAGAAAGAGGTTCCTGATTTGCTGAGAGCCTTCCATTTATATATATTTATTTAGTTTAGTTTTGATAGAAACAAGAATCAACCATATTCAGTAAAAAATTCCAAGAATATAGTTCCAAAGAGGATAAGTAGTAGCACAAGAAAATAATATGTGGTTAGAATATTCTCTATGTTGATTACAGATTTTACACTTAAAGCGTATCGGGATTCCAAAATATTAGAGGCAAATCTCATTGGGAACCCTGTTGTCAGTAAGATGCTAGATGAGGTTGAATCTCTAAGGTTTTATCCAAGGTTTGTTTAAATGTTTTATCCAGATGAAATCGCTCTCAAAGTTACAAAGAGTCTATTATACCGAGGGTGTATTTCTCTACAATGATTTAATAGATTCCAATTTATTTGAAATAGTAGAAGTCACCTTAGAAATAGTTGATTGTTCAATCATGTTTGTCATAAGTTTCCCATGTTTTATATTATGACCAGTGGAGTCCATAGATTTAGAGAAAATATCAAATGTATTTTGATCATGGGGAAGATAATTTAAGTCTTTTTTGTTTCTAGTTTCAATAATTATCCCTAAAGTATTAGTGTAATTTAATATATGGAGGTCCTAGATCTATCCAGTGCCTAATTCTAGGGTGTTCTCATACACAATTTGTACAGAAATTGCACCAGGGAAATCATAATTATGGGGGGTTTTATTACATGTGCTACATGCATTGCATTTCATTTGTTCAGGGGGTTTATCTCTCTTACCAAGGGTATTATTAGCATCTTGGACGATAATAAAACTTGGAGTATGATCAGATTGACAAGTAATATAGTCTTTCTTCTCATTGGATAGCCTTATGGTGTCTAAAACTTGCTTTTCTATTTTATCTAAGAGGCCTTGATATTTAATGGAGTTGTCTTATTATTGAGAAATATCTACCCAGTTTATACCCAAGGTATCTCTTATTTGAGTCAAAATGTGTGATTTTTTCACCCAGATTTCAGATTTCTTCTTGAGGGGTTCAGGTATATCCATCATGGGAGATTTTTCTTTTTTATTTCTCCTTATTTCCTTCCAATAATTTTCAATTGGTTGAATTACTTATTTTCTAATTAACCTACAATTAGAAATTGTGTAACCAATTATCTTTAAAATATCACAAAAGGAAGTTTTCCTATAATACTAAATTATAATTTGAGTTTTTAGTCCTTGTCACTAAAATTAATTGCATTGGGAAGCTTTGAATCTAATTTAATTTCCACCATAACTCTAAAAAAAATCATAGGTCGTCATTTAAGTTTCTTTGATCAATTTTGAGAGGATATCCTTTGTAGGAAACAATATCATTTAGAAGTTTTGGATGCCAAAAGAACCAATTATGGCCATGAAGTTTGATCTAGACTTGTGCCATAGAATTCCTAAATGTGTGTAGGTTGAAAGTAGAGTACCAGTCAGAAATCTTATGTAAGCCTGATTTTAAATTAAGGTTTACACCCTTAAAAACTCTCTCTAAATCATCTTTTGATTTCAAAAAAAATTGAAAATAACCCTTTATTATTGGAATAAATTTCTATTTATAAGAGTTCCAATAGTGAGAAATACACATTTGTAATTCAGTTAAAGGCCATGGACAGTCACCTTTGATGTTGGAATGTGGCCCATGACAGAATATTTGCACATTTGTGTGCATTTTTTATGAGAATTTGGGTCCTCTTACACCAAGTACCCACCGTCATCATGCCTCTTGAAAAAGAGGAGGCTTCATAATGGTGTCTTCTCTTAGGTATGTACCCTTCAGAGCATCCATAAACAAGATCCCCTGGGATCTATCAGAGAAAGATTGAGTATGGATATTTTCTTTAGGGGCATCCACCTTATGATTTTCAATGATAGAGTCTTTTATATTAGGCATCTACTTCATTTGTGTAGTCGTGAAGTGATGGGATTCAAATCTACCAGGTTTGAGGAAATCAGACATGAGAATTACGAACGAAGAAATCGGATGAGGAAGCCCTAATCACTCGAGGGTTTTTGTGAAAGTTGGTCTCCTAATAACTCGAGGGTTTTATTTTTAATATGGTTTCACTAAAATTAAAAATAAAATACCATGATGAGTGAAAATAATCTAGATTTTATTATAATATTTATAGTTGAATATATCTCCTAAATTACCCTATATTACAAAATGGTATAGAATTTAAAACATGTATGTTGAATCTTTGACTTTTTATTAAATAAAATATTAAAACAACATAATCTCATTCAAGTGGCCCCAAAATTAGTAATTAAAAATATATCATAAAAATTAGTTTACTAAGTTAATAATTTTCACTTAGATTCATTCATAACATATTTTTTCTCCGTCTTGACACGTAAGAGATATTTAAGACAATGAATGTGACATTTTGTGACATTCTTTGATTTAAATAATATATATGTCATTTTCAAAGACAAGTGTCCCTTGAACAACTTATTTTTAATCTTTAGGTGTTAATGGTCAAATTAAATTCATTTAATATAATTTTTTCAACTTTTTGGGTAATTTTATGGTCGTTATCATTTTATTATTAACCTAAATTACCAAAATTACCCTATATTGTGGTAACAAAACATACCAAAGTTACTATTAATATTTGTGAAAAGGGACCCATTTAATACATTTGGAAATTATAAATCCAAATCTGGAATCATTTTTTCAATATTCAAAACACATAAGTTTCAAATTTTAATTTAAAATAAAACTCATAATATTCCATAAAGAGAAATGTTTTCCGAAAAATGTCCTCTGATACATGAAATTTTTTATACTAAATTCTAGTATGAAGTCTAATTAAAAAAAACCATAATTTGGTTATTTTAAATCCAAATGAAACAATAAATATGTTAATATAACCCAAAAAATAATTTTACCGTGAAATTAATTTAAAATTAATTGCAATTTTCAATATAAATTACTAATTTTCACTATTACATGAAAAATACATGTTTTTAGTAAATTATCAAAACATTAATTTTAAGATAATTTTTTACCATAGAAATTCAGAAATTAAATTAATTTTCTCAAATAAAATTTATATAACCTTTATAAATTAATATTAAATCATAAAAATATGTAAAAAGTATTTTTTGAAGAAAACATGGTTTTGAAGAATAAATCGACTTTAATAAAAATTGTGTGATTATTTTTCTAATCACACAACAATACATTCATATTGAGTTAGAAATTTATATTTATTTAAGAATTAATTCTTCTTATTAATTCCCAAAAATATACCTACTACGTTATAATGGACATATAATATTTCAGAGTTCATCTAAACATTCAATTTCCTACAACACAAGCGATCAATTATTACAAATTATTTTATAAGAATTAATTTTCATAAAAATATCAGTGTGTTACATTCTACCCCCATTTAAAAAATTTATCCCTTACCATTCATTACTTTGGTATCAACAACTGAGTGTAATTATTCTTCATTACATTCCTAGGTTCCCATATCTCCTCCTTAAACTATTTTTCCACAAAACTTTAACCATGGGAGTGGTATTATTCCATAGAACTTTTTCTATATAATCCAAAATATCTAACGGTTTCTCATCAGAATAAAGATCTTGATCTGGAGTTATGACCTCTATGTTTACTACATGTGAAGGATTATTAATGTACCTCCTCCATAGAGATAGATGGAACACATCATGAATTTGAGGGAGTTTAGTTGGAAGATCCAATCTACAAGCTACCATCTTGATATGATCAATAATTTCAAAAAAGTGTGACCTCACAATTTGAAATTGAGCTTTAAAAATAAATTGTGGATGTTTTAAAATTCCATTTTCCGAAACCCACATCTTAAAAAAGGTTAATATAACATCCTATTAAAAATAGGGAAAGTGAAGGTCACTAGAAAACTAATATTAAATTAGAAGAACATTAGTGGAAAGTAAAAATATAGACATGGAATAGAATTCTAAAAATCAAGTTCTGATAGAGAATGATAGAGAAAACATTCATTAGTTGGTTAATGACCACAAATCCATAAACCATATATGTCTAAAAAATTCATTGATATCATCAAATATGATGATAATAAGATAAAATTTTATTTCAAAATCATTTTATAATATATACTTACTTGATTTAATTTCATAAGAACAGTCTCACCCTTTGGTTGTACGTTAATCTATTTCCTCTTCATATCTTACCCTAGGAAATGAAGCCGAAATTGTAATGCCTAATGACCTAGTGGATCAAAAGATCTATAATGGTATGAAAATTCATTCCTTCTATGTCTAGTTTTCATTATAGAAAAATGTATAGAATAGATTATCCAATATGCATAAATAATTATATGTTGAATTAATAAAATAATCTCTAAACCCTCATCCTAAATTAAACATAAACAATAAATGGTTACTCTTATAAAACTTCCAAAAGATTAAAATCCAAAACATTAAAAATAAGGTAACTGAATTTCCAAAATCAACTTATCCTTAATCCACCACACATATTGACATATATCTTAATTATCACAAACCAAACATGTGAAGACCGTTATCATGTATTCCCATTAATCATAGTAATAAACTAAATCAATATATAACCTTAGTGAAAACATGAATTCTTTCAAAAAATATAACTCTTTCCTTATAAAATAAATCAAAATATTCTATAAAATCATTCCATGATATCATAAACAACCTTATCATCATATTAATAATCAGTTATGAGGTCATCAATACTATCCCATTTATTTTATTATAATGAAACAACCCTTTATCTCATCATGAACATGTTAAGTATTATCTTTCCCTTAATCATGTGTTCTAAAAAATACAAACTTACCACCTTATTCTCTTTTCATGCTTACCATTACCATTCAACGTATTCTTTCAAATCCTAAATGAGAAACTATAGTGGGAAAATACTTAGTTGTTTCATTAATCTATTATATAATAAAAGTAATTCGATCACCTTATTCTTGAATTAAAATACATTAACACTCAATAATTTCACCACTTTATTATCATACTCCACATAACCAATAGTGAACAAATGAGAATCCCATTCGTGTATAGATTTAAAGGGATTTTGACATCGATCATCATCATTAACCCTTGTATTTGTACATTGATTAGAATATTTCCCATTTTCCATACACTTAATGAAATAAAGTGTTGGGGGTGCATATTGTGAAGCATTATCTCTATATTAATTATTATGTAACATCTTCTCATCAATTAGACACTCATTTTTTAGATGGTCTACCTTTCCAAAAATGAAATATTTACTAGTCACCTTAAGAAAATTTCCACTATGCTTCTTCTTACACATTGAACATAAAGGGAATATCATCTTCTTTTATCTATATTTTTATATGTTCCTTTAAAGTACATATTCCTTTTCTTATCCAAACCTTGATATTGATACATAACTCAAACCTCCATTTCCATCTTGATGTCACATCATATGATTATACATAACTACTGAAGTATCTTATAGTTAACTGACTTCAGAGACTTGGTTTTATTATATTGAACAATTGGTCAACCTTACATTCATGTTTGATGATAATTATAGAAGCGTAACTCACAAGTCTTCTAAATATACTTCATAGGTTCCAACACATTCATCATCCTTTTTCATTAACTCAACGAATACCTTCTTTTTTTCATATTAAGAACACATGGAAACTAATTATTGAAAAATCAGTTCTTGAACACGTACCATTCCATGGAGTCAATTTAATCTAATTGCCTCATATTCATGATAATATTCCCTCATTTATCTGCTTCAACTTCAAAATTATAAACAACTAAAATGAGTTTCTCTTTTTCTAAACATTGGACAATAGAAAATATCTTCATAGTGGTGTTGATTCATTACTCAGCCACTAGAAAATTAGAAGAGCCACTGAAAAGGTGGATGTTTCCTCATAAAGGACTCAATGGAATGTTATTCTCATATTAGTTTATTTGTAATTCCATCATGAATCATACTTGGAGAATGTTTTTTGATAATAATAATTAGAGTTTTCATTCTTGATACCATAACATTTAGTTTCTCAGGAAGAAAATCATTTCATTTCACATCGCATTCAGCACTAACGTGATTCCTTTAGGTTCCATCCATTGATTAAATCCAAAAAGTATAGTGTGAGAAATACTAATCATAGTGGGTAAAACAAATAATCATGATAGTTGAAGTCTAAATACTGACACCTTTGTTTCTAAATTACAACTTAGGTTTATACTAGTTCATTCCTGATCATTATGAAAACCTTGGGATTTTATCCTATACATAGTCAAATCACCTAGGTTTTCATATAAATTTTCCAACCCTAATCACAAAATAATTTCTAAACACTTCTCTGATACCAACTAGAATTGTCCATGATTTTTATACATATATATTACATATTATTAGATGAAAAACAATATAATCCATGATAGAATAGTAAAGGTTTAGAGACTTTAGTGATTAGATATACAATATTCATATTTTATAAAATATCTTTAACATCTCCCATAAAGATTCACCCACTTAGTACTCTTCATAGGAATACATACTAAAATTTTTCTTCACATCCTAGAAAAAAGAAACATAAGAAAAGGGTGAGTTCATATGTTCAGTAAGGGTAAACCTGTGAGATATCAAGAAAAACATGAACATAAGGATATAAAAACATGAACATAACTTTTTATAATCATTCTCTATATAACATATATCATAATACTGAGTAATGAAAAATTTATTGGTAGTTAATAAGGCCTAAATCACAAGGAAACATGAGCCATGAGAAAATAATATTGACATAAAACATGGAACCATGGAAAAAGCATAAGAAATAAAAATTATTTCCATAGAATTCAAGGATCTTTTCCAAGACCATTACCGTAAAATGGGTTCACTCCACAAACAATATTTTTAGTCAAGGTTCTCTCCTAAGATTATCATGGAGGGAAAAGTCCCTTAGTGAACTGAGTTCACTCCCTATTTCAGTCCTACCTATCTCATGATTTATGAATCATTACCCAATGCATTGGAGGGAGATATAGGTACCACACATAAAATAATTAAAACCATACATATGTGTTACATGATAATTTGAATCATTAATAATATAATAAACCATAAAAATAAAATGGTTTCATAAATATTTCATCATAACATAACTCATGGAAAAGAAAAATAATTCATAAATATCATTCCATTATAAACATAAACCAACTATTGAATAAATAAAGATAGTATCCTTGAATAATAACCCAAATAAAGAAAAATTAACGTCAATTAATGTTATCTTATATTGAAAATAATTTTTAAATATCACGTGATATAATTCTTAAAAAGTAACATTTCTATTTCTGAAATCGTTTCCTTTTAAAAAGAAACACATTTATAAAAGAAAAAAAATCATTTAAAATAACCTTGTATGATTTTAATGAAAGATTCAAGGAATTAAGGATTCATAATGTTGGTAAAATCATTCATTCCATATCATTCAAAAAAACATTCCTTCTGTATTTTATTCAAAAAAGTCACAAATTACATTATTTAGAAAACGACTAAAAGATTATTTTTATTTTTTTGTAAAAATTAAAACATGTGTAAAAATGACTTAAAAAATTCATAAATAAATAGTGATAACATTTTTTAAAACATTTTTATAAAACATAGACAAGGGAAATAAATATTCCCCAATAGATACATAAACATAAACAACCTCTAATAAAAATGTTATTGTGAAATAAACACATACCAATATCATATCATTAATGTTAAAATTAAAAAAAATGATTTGATCATGTTTATTCCCTATAAATACACATAAAAAGACTAAATTAAACATAATATAATAAAAATTCATTTATCACATGATCCTAGAATGGTATAATCAATGAAATAATAGTTTAACCTAATGAATAGAAATTGAGTTAAAAATTCCCTTATCTCTAGTATTTTTTATATTTTTTCGTATTAAAACATAAAATATAATAAATATAAATTTATAATATATTTATTACATAACCACAATTTAATAATAAATTGTATTATTTATTTATAACATCTTATCATCATTTTACTAGTAATTTATTATTAAAATCTCTGTTATGTCCAATTACTGCTTTATTTTCCACGAAAGATTCGATTTAGTCATCCTGGTCCTTATAATTTGATCATAAAATCTTAATTTTTAGAATTTTAATAATGTTTTAAACATCATATATATTCATTATATTCGTTATTATTATCATTCATAAAAATTAGGGATAGAATAATGAATTACGCAATTTAGAGAGATAGTATGCCATACGTACGATGAACACTATTTCCATTTTTCATATAATGGAATGAAAGAAAGGTAGATAAAATAAATCATTATAGAATCACTATTAATTTATATATAAATATCATATATGATCATAAAAAATCATACTTATTACCATACATGTGAAATATAAGTGAAAATGAATCACATCTCATCATAGAGATGGCGGTCCATACATACGCACAAGCAACATTATCATTTCTCAAAAGATTGAATAATGATAGGGTAGACATAATAGTATAATTACAGAGTTATATTTTTATTATAAATATCATATATAATCACTAATCCCATCATAATACCCATCCATATAAGATGGGGTTAAAAAGGAATTGAATTGCTACATGGATATGGTAAGTTGTATGTAATAACGAGTGATACTTCATCTTCTTTCTTGATTGGAATGTCACACCCCGACCTCATATTCCATTTTTATTTTATTCATTTTCCAGTCTTGTGTCATTTGGATGAGGTTTAGTTGGGTCCTGGTTTGAACTTTTTCGAAGTTTGATGTTTTTGGTGGGTTTCGGGCTCGTGTGCGGTCATCGTACCCTTAGCGGTGCCCGTGCGTTTGGTCCTAGTGTATGCATGGTTACTGATAGTCCAAATAAATAATAAATTAAATAAATAAATTAAGTTAATAGAGAAATAAAGTTAAATGAAATTTTACAATGACAAAACAAGGTTAATATTTAAATTATAATAATAAGAATTTTATTGCGCGGATGATAATAATATTATTATTTAATTTTGTAATAATACTATTATTATTAAATTGTTATAAATATAATTATTATTTAAAATTAAACATAATAAAATTAGCATTTTAATTATCATTAAGTTTGTTATTAATTTATTTCTTTTTTGTCATTAATATTATTATTATCATTTTTCTATTAATATTATTACTATTTTTATTTTTGTAACATTGATATTATTATTATTATTACTTAAAATAAAATGGATAAGAAATAATTATTATTATTGGTTTTATTAATATTTCTTGGTTTTATTATTATTATTATTATTATTATTATTATTGTTATAATTATTATAATTATTATTTTATTATTATTATTATTTTAAAACCCCTAATGCTACGCATTCCTACACCCCCATTCCCGTACCCTGCGTGAGCCGCCTCCCCCTCCCCTTCATCTGCGAGCATGCACCCGAAGCCCCACCCCCTCAAGCATTCTAGGCCCCTGCTGCTCCGGCCTCCTCGACACACCAGGTCCCCAGTCACCTCGCCCCTGCGGGTTCCCGCCACCCAGCTAACCCAGCCAGCTCTACCCTCACCGACCCCCCTTCTGTCTAGCACGGCCTCCGTCTAGGGTGGCCTCCCCCCTCTAGGTCCGGTGCAGCCTCCCCCATCCGGTCAACTTCTGACTGTTATCCTCCCCTCGTCGTCCTATGCTCTGTAAAACCCCTTCTGGCCTCCTGCTTGACCGACCAATGCGAACCCCTCCTTTGTGGAAAACAATATCCTCCTCCAGTATATTTCTCTATTTTTGGTGTTTTTTTAAAATCAATCAACACTCTAATATCACCGGTCATATTTGCGAGTTTTTCTCGATATCTAGGGTATTAATTTGGTCCGCATAGTGGTATTTCATCCTTCCTTAAATGTTTCGTTGCATTCTCATGGGTTGAGGTAGGTGTTTTATGCATTTCATTTCAATTTCAATCTGTTTTATGATTGGATTTTTATTAATTAATATTTAAAACTTGTTTTTCACCACTATTACGAGTATGGTATATTCTTGGCATCATTTATCTTGTTAGTATATTTGATTAAAAATAAGTTTTAAATTGTTTCTTAGATTATTCCCATTAATATTTTTAGCCAGTGGGATTAGAATAAATGTCCTTACCTTGGAATGGTTGTGTTATATTTTGAGTGATGTTGCCTTGTGAAAATATTTTATGGAAATTGTTTTCTTTGAACTAGTTGGTTTATGGAACTCGAGGTTTTAGTGAAATGGTTTGATGTGTTAGTGGATGGTTTGTGTGTGGGGTTTCCTATGAAAAATGATTGCGAAATGGCCGCTCATTTTTCCGTTGGATGTGGGCACTTCCATGGATTCACTAAGTGCACCCATGGATGTGCCTTCAAACGAGGATGACATTTGGAGTGGTTCTTTTCCCCAACTTTGGTTTTCCAAACAGAACTTTTACCTTCTCTTCTCTCATTGAAAAGTGGTTTTGTGGTTTACTATGTGACATTGGCTGGTTTTAAATCAATGTGAAATGTTTTATTATTTTCTTGGTGTGTTTAATGATTAATTAGATTGGTGCGCATTTTATTTCGATACATTGTGGGCGTGTGTTTATTCATAAATGAGGGTTCTAGATGGGTATTTTGTGTGTAAATCCTTGGGTTACTCTTTGAAAGTGTTTTATAGAATTTTAAAAGGGTTTTTAACTAATTCAACTGGTGCAAACCATGTTTTGAAAATGTTTAGAGGTGCGTGTGATTTTGAAAGTGAATTTTTAATGTGTGGTGAATTTTTGTCAAGTTATGCACACAAAGTTTCTTCTCTAAATGGCCTAACTGGATTTTTAACATAACTGGTAATTAATCATGACATGATTTAGTTTTTTAAAAAAAAATTGTGAAGTTCAAAGTGGTGATTTAAATCTTTAAATGGTTTTTTCACATTAGGTGCTTAATTTTATATGCCCCCTTTGAATATTGCAATTGTGTTCCTAATTTAAACGGTGCACAATATTTATGAAATGTGTTTTTAAATGTATGTTTGGTTTCAAAGGTGGGTTGTGTGCCATCATTTATTAAGTGAAATATTTTTGTAAAAATTTTGTAAGGCTCATTTGGACACTTTAGTATAAATATGATGTTTGGTAATGTTTTTTGGAAAATAGTCTCTATGTGTTTTTTGAAAAATTGTTAAATATTGTGAAGTTAAGGGCCCATTTGACAATTTGAATGACTATTTGGAAAACCCCTCTTAGGTTGGGTCTCCTTCCTACTTGTTTGATCGTGATTTGGGAGGGTCCTCAGTATGGGGCCTTCTATGAGAAATTATTATTTAAGGCGAGGGACTAATCTTGAGTTGGCTGGGGTGGTGCTGGTTCGTGTGATGTGTTTGGTTATATTTGTGAGGCTTATTTTTTAGATGTGTGGAACACCCCATTGAAAACTATACATGGGATCCTATCATAGAAAAGAGGCTTACTGAGAATGATTGTTGTACAAGTTAAGATTATGCACTGGCTAGTGGCCCATAACAGGGGATGATTTGTTATTATTGCTATGGTATTGGGCCCCTAGACTAGGCCAGGTAGGACTATTGTCGAGCATTAGGGTTTTATGAATTCATTGAGTAGGGCATGCCTTCAGGATGAGTCACATGTATTGTACATTCTGGTCTTCCTCTGAGTTCCTAGGATTTTCCTTGTTTCCCCATTATGAGTATGACCAGTTTCGTTGCCCTCATCATTTAGAATACCTTTTCTTTGTACCTGTTTTCGGTTTTTATATGGAAAACTGTGAACATTTTGTGGGTATTAAAAGTTTTTCTAAGTGGATGTTTTAAAAAGAAAGAACAATTCCATGTTTTCCTTCTTGTGCTTTATTTTAAAATATTAAGGCAACAGACCATGTTGTTTTTTTGTATTTAAAATGCAAGGTAGATGTAGAAATCTATTTTTATAAATGCATTTCAAACTGGTATCAATGAAAATGTTTTTGGAAATAATGGCATGGACTTTCTGGTGTTTCCTACAGAGCATTTTGGTACTCACCCCTGCTTTATCTTTTCAGTTTCATGTTCTGTTAGTGTTAGATCGCTCTTGGAATGAGCTTGATTTTGAGTTTGGTGGTGACCTAAGAGGTCACACAGAGGTTTGTACAATTTACTTTCTTTCTGCTTCTATTTTTCTTTTTCTTTTTTTAGTTTTATTAATTTATTTTTCTTTGTTTTATAGGAGAAATTTTTCCCATCGGTCTAGTTTTGATGCCTGACACTAGTTTCCAGCCCATGGGGATCGAGAACGCCCCTCGGGCCATGTCACAGGCCGGCTCAGGTGACCGGTTCAGGGTCTACCTGGGTTGGTTTATGAAAAAATGGTATCAATGGAGGCACTTGTTATTTGTGATGTTTGGTAGATGGAGAATAGGATTTTTAGGGTTCGGGAGGTAGGTTACAGGTCGGTTCCTGATCACCACCGCTCGTGATGAGACCTGAGTTACCAGGGGTAGTCCGGGTTATGAGTCTTTTTTCTTGGTTTGTTTGGGATTGAGGGATAAAAATGGAGGAGAATTAGCTCATGTTGTGGCCTCACATGGGGTGGTGACCGATGTGGAGTCCAAATGACTGATTCAAGGTCCTCTTAGTGATATGCCTAACTTGGGGCATGGCTCACCACCATGTTCTCGGGTTGGGCTTATGCATTAGTTCCTCATTACAGTGGTTTTTTGTTGGTTGTGTTTCATTTTGATCTTGTTTTATGTGAGTGTGTGTTAGAAATGAAATTGGTTTTGAAATGGAAAAGTGTTTCTTCAAAAAAATTTTGAAATTGGTGAAGTGGGTTTTGAAGAGTATGTTTTTCGATTTGGAAAAACGTTTGGTATGTGTTTGGATTTGATAAGGAAAAGAGATTCTGGGACCTTGGCATTCTATATAGAGGTTCACATGTGTGTGGGTATGTACATAGATTTCATGGGGGTACTTGTCCGTGGATAATGCAAGCGAGATTGAGTGAACGCTCATGTGATGGTTTATAAGGTTCCATAGGTGAGTTTTAAAATTTTAAAGAAATAATGGTTTTGGAAGAGTGATTTTTTATTTTGTTTTTATATGTTTGGATTATGGTCTTGTTTTCCTTGGATTGTGATGTTTCTTTGATTGAATTTTGACTTGATGCTGGTTTCAATTGTGTTTTTGTTGTTGTTATGAGTATGCCTCCCAAAAATCCTCCAAAATTTGTTAATGAGTGGTGCCCAATTCCCAATACTTTTCACCTGTTGCCTACTTATCAAGGTAATTGAAGTCCATTAGAGGCATTTGTATAGTTCAGAAAGATAGTATCTATTCTGTTTGTTGGTATCTCCCATGTTAGTTAAGATTTGTATCATCCTGGAGTTATTTGAGGGTTCGGTTCTGGACTATTAAAGGTGGGATGTATCATTGTTGTTAGAGTCTCTAGTGTAGTTGGTGTGGGTCAGCACATGTAAAGTTTCCCTGTCTGGAAAGGATCTTTTTCTATACCAACTCCGAGTTTGTTGGACTGTTCTCTCGCATGCTGTTAGTCTATCCGGTTCGCGCATTCTAAGACACATTGTCGCATATCTACGAATTCTTTCTACTGTGTTAATGTTCACGACACCAATGAGAGTTTTGAAAGGAACATCGTTTGGGATAAAGGAGTTAGGGATCGGAGGATGAAAATTCCTGACTGTGAGGTATGAGATGCTTCAGCCATCTGGGCCCCAGCCACAGGTCTTGGGGGTGAAGCTCGTGCACAGTCAAGAGTTTCCGAGGGTGTGTGGAACCTCTGCCTGGATAATATTTTTGGCTTTGGAATGGAAATATCCAAAATTTCCTTGTTCTATTCTCATCACTCTCGTAAGATCATCCTTGTTTTGGTGATGTGATGAGCTCATTCTACCACAATCCAAGCAGTCTTATCTGCTCTTACCATGGTTTCCAAATCGTTCGTTGTCCTTGAAGGGTGTTAAGCCCGTGAATGAATGGGCCTATTCTAATTTTGAGTTTGGTCTCAATTGTGTTTGTTATGAAGATGTTTGGTGAAATCGATGGGTGCTGTATTTAGGTGATTTCTTAGTTCAGGTGTCTCTTTGTGTTAGCCTCTAGTGTCATTAGGTTTTGTGGGGTATTACTAAATCCTATGGTCTCAGTATACCAGTTGGCCTCATAATGGTTTTAGTCCTTGTGGTGGGGAAAACCCTTGTGTTATCCCTTTGTATTGAGTTGTGGTTTTATCTGGGTTGGTTGGGTGCGACTTGGGGAATGAATATTCATCCCGAAAATCCTTGTCTCTTCTAGCTATGTTCGGCCTTGGACTCAATTCTTGTCTATCTTTAGGGTTGGTGACTTTTTGGGGCAGAAAGTGTGTGTGGTGGGGAGAATTGTCAAACCCCAACCTCAAACGCCCTTTTTATTTTATTCTTTTTCTGGTCTTGTGTTGTCTGGATGAGGCTTAGTTGCATCCCGGTTTGAACATTTTTGATGTTTGATGTTTTTGTTGGGTTTTGGGCTGGTGCGCGATCACCAGACCATTAGCGGTGCCCATCCGTTCGGTCCTGGTGTCTTCACAGTTGCTGATAGGTCAAATAAATAATAAATTAAATAAGTTAATTAAGTTAATTGAAATAAAATGAAATGAAATTTTACAACGATAAAACAAGGTTAATTTTTAAATTATAATAATAAGAATTTTATTGCGCAGATGATAATATTATTATTATTTAATTTGGTAATAATATTGTTATTATTAAATTGTTATAAATATAATTATTCTTTAAAATGAAACGTAATAAAATTATCATTTTAATTATCATTATGTTTTTTATTAATTTCTTTTTGTTTTTATTAATATTATTATCATCATTTTTCTATTAATATTATTACTATTATTATTTTTGTAACATTGATATTATTATTACTTAAAATAAAATGGATAAGAAATAATTATTATTATGGGTGTTATTAATATTTTTTTATTTTATTATTATTATTATTATATTACAATTATAATTATAATTTTTTCAACCCTAAAGCTACCCATTCCTGCACCCACCCCCCTTTCTTGTACCCTGCGCGAGCTACCTCCCCCTCCCCTTCGTCCACCTACACGCACCTGAAGCCCCATCCCCTCTGGCCTTCCATGCCCCTGATGCTCCGGCTTCCTCGGCACATCAGGTCCTCGACCGCCTCACCCCTGCAGGTTCCAGCTGCCCAGCAGACCTAGCCAGCCCAGCCCTCACTAATCCCCCTTCCGTCTAGAAAAACCTATGTCCAGCGCAGCCTCCCCCCTCTTGGTCTGGCAGAGCCTCCCCCGTCTAGTCGACTTCTAAGCATCACCATCCCCTTATTGTCCCATGCTCCGACCATCCCCTTCCAGCCTCCCTCTTGAATGACCAACACAAACCCCTCCTTTTCCAACAAAAATCTCCTCCTCCGGTATATTTCTCTATTTTTGGTGTTTTACTCAAATCAATCAACACTCTAATATCGTGAGTTGTATTTGCACATTTTTCTCGGTATCTAGGGTATGTGTTTGGTCTGTGAAGTGGTATATCTTCCTTCCGTCAATGTGCTATTGAGTTCACATGGTTTTAGGTAGGTGTTTCGTGCCTTTTGTTTCAATTTCAATCCGTTTGATGCTTGGATTTTTATTAATTAATATTTAAAAGTTGTTTTACATTACTATTATGAGTATGGTACATTCTTGGCATCATTTATTTTCTTGGTATATTTGATTAAAAATATGTTTTAAATTTGTTATTCGCTTATTACCATGAATATTTTTAGCTAATTGGATTGTAATAAATTTCGTTACCTTGAAATGGTTGTGTTATATTCTGAGTGATGTAGCCTTGTGCAAATATTTTATGGAAATTATTTTCTTTGACCTGGTTGGTTTATGGAACTTGAGGTTTCAATTAAATGGTTTGATGTGTTGGTGGATGGTGTGTGTGTGGGGTCTCTTAAGAAAAATGATTGGTAAATGACATATTGTTTTGTCGTTGGATGTGGGCACATCCATGGATGCACTAAGTGCACCGATGGATGAGCCTTCAAATGAGGATGACATTTGGAGTGGTTCTTTTCCCCAACCTTGGTTTTCCAAAAATAACTCTTACCTTCTCTTCTCTCTTTGAATTTTTTTTTTCATTGTTTACTATGTTACATTGGGTGGTTTTAAAACAATGAAAAAAAGTTTTATAATTTTTATGGCGTGTTTAATGATTAATTAGATCAGTGCGCATTTTATTTTGATATGTTGCGGGTGTTCATTTATTCATAAATGAGGGTTCTGGATGGGTTTTGTGTGTGTAAAGCCTTGGATTATACTTTAAAATTATTTTATAGATTTTTAAAAGGGGTTTTTTAACTAATGAAAGTGGTGCGAACCATGTTTTCAAAATGTATAGAGTTGTGTGTGATTTTAAAAGTGAATTTTTAATGTTTGGTGAATTTTTGTCAAGTTTTGTACACCAAGTTTCTTATCTAAATGTCCTGATTGGATCTTTAAAATTAATAGTGATTTATCATGACATGATTTAGTTTTTATAAATGTAATGTACTGTTTCCAGAAGCCACCCAGAGGCACCCCGTACCCGGTTGGTCACATGTCCTCAAGCGCATTTCCCCAAACACCAGAGGCTGCCGACTAGCAGTGAGGGCTTTGGGTGTGATAGGGGGAAAACTGTGCCCTCATTGGCAGAGTAACACAGAAGAAGTAAACATATAACAATAGTGAAAGACAAATAATAACACAATACAACTGTAAACCGCAGAAGACTAAAGAAATTAACAACTAGAGCACACATATATATAAATGATGCATGATACATATGTCTAGGAAAGCAGCCAAACAAGTCACAATGATGGAATATATAAATAGCCAAAGTAAAAAAAGAAAAACAAGTAAACTGCTCATTAGCATCGCAAGTCTCAGCTTGGTCCCATGCTCTCCATCTCCACAACAATCAAGTACTTGAAGTTGAAGGGTGCTTTCCCTGATCTATACCTATATCAATATAATCTGTTTGGTCCCCAAATCATAACCCAAATAAGGCGTGAGACTAAATCCTAGTAGGCAACCAACAAAATATATGTTCCTAATAGTTAGTGAATATATGGAATACAATAGGTAAATAAGCAGTAAAACAAGGAAGTACTTCAAAAGTAAATAGTTCTACAATTTCATTTACAAGCATTCACTTTTAAGTATTTAATCAACCAACCCAAAAATCAAGCAACACTATGGGTAGTTCTAACAGCCTAACCACTCTGGTTTACAATACAAGGATAGATATTCCCAAGACTCTCTGAGGAAGCACTCACCGTCAATTCCCCCTATTATCATATGTGAATTGAATAATCTCAAGGGAAGCACTCACCGTCAATTCCCCTTATAGTCTTTCAGTGGTAACTACATGCACTATGAGTAATCACTCAATGTAAATTCCTCTTGTGGCCTCGTAACGTAACTATAGACCCTCTAAATCCCTCCTATGGTCTCATAGCGTGATAATTATAACACACTCTGGGAAAGCCCTCAATGTCAATTTCTCCTATGGTCTCACTACACCAAGTTCCCGCAGCCCCGGGTAAATAATCATGCACAATGATGAAAAATAGCCAATGTGAACCCCTATAACTACTTGTCTAACAGTATACAGTATCTCATCATGTCAGATAAAATAAATCACTTCATCCTACAATACTAGGCATGGGTGAAACAAGGCAGCCTAACAGGCTAAGCAAGTCCAAATGGCCATAAAAACATGCATGGATAACCAATTCCAAAGCGTATCAATTAACCCTATCCACATTCAATTGACCTCTATTTAAGCATGCAATCATAACAGGCAATTAACATGGATAAAATAGTAAACACGCAATACCCTGTTCAAGGGTATTGGGAAAATTTGCACATTTAACTCAAAGACTATCTATGGAAAGGAACAAACCACCTACCTCAATGTTGGTAGATAGTTATACGTGAACCTCAAGCCTTGAAACTCCCAATAACACCATAGATCTACAAAAATTCTAAAAAATCTCAACCAAAGATAACTCTTGAAAAAGAAGGAATCATGAAATGAAGCTCAAGAAAAAGTAAGAGCTTACCGAGGAGATCCCAACGCAATCGACGACAGTCGATTTGTAGAATAGACTCTCGATCGAGGGCTTGGGGAATGATTGTGGTCGTATAGGCACTCTTGGACGAACTAGACCTTAAAGGAGGTGTTTCTGTCCATTAGACATGACCCTGATACATTTAATGAAATAAAAAGAAAGTACACAATGTGTACTTTGGAAGCACGTGGCATTTACTTTCCATTACCGAGCCCCACTTTATGCGCCTCCAGGCCACCCCACATGGTCGTGTGCATGGCCATTTCACATCCAAAACCCGGCTACCTGTGGTAACTGAGTACATGTCATGTACATAATAAATTTCCATAAACTCCTTTTTTTCTCAAAAACACTAGAAAAGGTAAAAACATACCTGAAAAGAATATCTGGGTTCTTATAAACTTCCCCACTTAAAGAGATTCGTCCCCAAATTTCTCTAGCATGGCACCATAGAAGAAGAAACCCCGAATAGCTCTGGCCACTATGATTGTACATCGGCCTCCCTCTCCCATGTCTCATCCTATACTCACCTGTTCTGACATAGCACTCATAAAAGAGGAATAAATCGGCCATGGAGAACCTTCATACTTCGATCAACAATCCAGATAGGATACTCCTCAAAAGACGCTTCCACTTCTAGATCAACCTCCTCGGGTTGGAAAACATGTGATGGGTCTGAGAAGTAACGTTGAAGCAGAGAAATGTGGAAGATGTCGTGCATAGCCTGGTACCTCTGAGGCAAATGCAACCATCCCAACACTCTCCAACACCTTAAAAGGCCCAACATACCTCACCCAAAGCTTACCATGTCTCCTAATACTCTTGTGTCCCAACCATGGTGTGACACATAGAAAAACCTGATCCCTAACCTCAAACTCTATAGGTCATCTGCACCGATCAACTTAAGACTTCTGTTGAGACTGTGCATTCCAAATCAACTCTATCTTCTCTGTGGTCTCCTGAACAAGATGAGGTCTCATCATAGCTGCCTATCCTGCCTCCATCCAACATAAGGGTGATCGGCATGTCTTACTGTTCAAATACTTAAAAAGTACCATCTAAATAGTTTCTTGAAAACTATTGTTGTAAGAAAACTCCACAAGAGTTATGTGCTTCTCCCAATGACCTCCAAAATCTAGGATGCATGCTCGAATCATGTCCTCAAGCACCTAAATCGTATGCTCGGACTGGCCATCTATCTGAGGATGGTAAGTTGTACTCAAAAGTACCTATGTACCCAAGGCCTTATATATCCCCTGTCATACCCTAGAAGTAAAATGTGCATCCTTGTCTGAATAATGGAGTGTGGAACTCCATGTATACATACAATCTCTCAGATGTACAACCGTCCCATATCATCACCACTGAAGGTATCCTTAATCAGCAAGAAGTGTTCAACCTTTGTAAGTCTATCAATGAAAACCCAAACTGCATCATTCCCTTGAGGAGACCTCGGAAAATATATCACGAAGTCCATCCCTACATCATTCCACTTCTACTTGGGAATAGGTAACTGGTGTAAATGAAATGTTGGTCGCTGATGCTCTGGCTTCACCTACTGACAAGTGGAACACCTCATGACAAAACTAGAAACATCTCTCTTCAAACCTGGCCACCAATATTAACGGTGTAAGTCATGATACATCTTGGTGACACCAGGATGAGCTTCCCAAATTGAGGAATAAAAGTCTCACATCAGCTCCTCACGTATGTCCGCAGACACCCATATGCGCCCATGAAAATGCAAGGTTTCATCCCTACCTATGGTTCATCTAGGAATAGGGTCCTCTCTTGACATAATTTCTCGTAGGAATAGGCCTTATGAATTTGATAGCTGCCTCATTCGCACTCGATCAAGTAGAGTAAAGGTAACAGCTATGGAATAAATACATTTCTTTCCCTTTCTGTCATGTACCTCAAAATGCATCTCAGAAAATAGAGCCATAAGCTGCCACTCATTGATGGCCTCCTGAACTTCATGTATTTGAGTCCTCCTGCTCAACACATCAGCTACTATGTTGCCTTTCCCAAGTGTGTAGGAAAGTTCAAAGTCAAAAGACTCAAGATACTCAACCCACCATCGCTGTCTCAAATTCAGGTCACGTTGAGTGAAGATATACTTGAGACTTTTGTGGTCAGTGAAAACTACAAAATGATCTTTTAGAAGATAATGTCTCCAATAGCGTAAAGCATGTACAACTACATCCAACTTGAGATCATGTGTCGGGTAATTCCTCTCATGTGGCCTCAACTGACGAGACCCGTATGCAACAACTCCTTCTCCCTGCATAAGAACTGCTCCTAGTCTGAAACTTGATGCATCACAGTACATAGTATAGCTCTTTCCCAGCTCTGGAAATAGTATTATCGGTGCTGAAATCAACCTCCCCTTCATCCCCTGAAAGGATGACTCACAAGAATCCGACCAAAAGAAATTTTAACCCTTCTTAGTTAGACCCTCTAGTGGCACTACTATGTGTGAAAAGTACTGTATGAAGCATCTATAGTATCCAGCCAGCCCTAGTAATCTTCATACCTCAAAGATGTTCTTCAGCTGCACCTAAGAAACTACTATTCTCACTTTCTCTGGGTCTACTGATACTCCAGTCTCTGAGATGACATGACCCAAGAAGTGAATATGATCTTTCTAAAAATGGAATTTTAAGAGCTTAGCATGTAACTGATTCTCTCTTAGTGCACTCAAAAAGATCTCAAGATGTGTAGCATGGTCATTTATAGTGTGAGAGTACACCAAGATATCGATCATGAAGAAAAACATGAAAGAATCCAACACTCTGTTCATTAGTGCCATAAAAACTACAGGTGTCTTCGTGAGACCGAACGGCATAACCACATAATCTTATAGACCATACCTGCTCCGGAAGGCTGTAAGAGGTATATCTGATTGTCTAACGCACAACTGATGGTAATCGGACCTCAAGTCAATCTTCGAGAATACCCGAGTTGATCGAAGCTGATCCAAGAGATCATTAATCCTCGGAAAGGGATATCGGTTCTTGACCTTCAACTAGTTCAAATTATGACAATCCCCAAAAATTTTGATGGTACCTTCTACCTTATTCACAAATAGGATAGGCGAACCCCAAGGAGAAGTATTGGGTCGGATGAAACCCTTTGCCGAAAACTCCTCCAACTGCTTCTTGAGCTCCTGCAACTCAGGTGTAGCCATCCTATAAGGAGGAATGGACACTGGTGCCACTCTTGGAAAAATATCAATAGAAAATTCCACCTCTCGCTCTGGAGGAAAACCTGAAAAGTCCTCTAGAAAGACGTCTTTTAAATGATCCACCCCTGGAGGAAAGTCCATCTGTGAAGTCCCATGGTCATCCAGATATAGACTAGAAATCTAAGTTGTAGCTCCTCCCAACCCATGATGCTTGGGTACCGCGCTGCTTTCCTATAAATCCCATTCTCCCTTATGAAAAAATGATCCACCTTCTGGTGACGTGAAACTCACCCTACGGTGATAACAGTCAATGAATTCCTAGAAGGGAATTAACCAGTCTATTCCGAGAATGATGTCATAACCTATCATCTCCAGGACATAGATGTCTCATAAGAAGTTACACAAACCAACCTCTAGATGTCACTCCTTTCACTGACATGCACTGGTCATTCTAGTCCCCAACAGAGTGTCTAGAGTCAAGATATCAGTAGAATAAAAGACATAGAGCCCAAGGCTCTCCACAATAGAAAAAGATATAAAGATATGGGAATCCCCTATATCAAAAAGAGCAGAAGATAAAACTGAGGCAACTAAGATCGTAACTTGAACTTTAGAGGGTTCAGGATCCTACTCTTGTTGGGTCTGTTCTACTTCAAAATCCTGACATGCGTCGCGGCCCTGTGACCCTGCCTGACCACTCTGAGATGATCCACCCTATTTCCGCTGAAATCCTGAAGACTAAATACCATGGTCATGACCTCCACCTCGGTCTGAATGACCGGAAGAACTCTAGTTCCCAGAATGGTGAGAAACTAGTGGTTCTGCTTCTAAATGAGGAGTCATAGAAGAACCCTGGTCACCAGCGGATTTGAGAAGATCTGACAGAAATGCTAAATATGACCCATCTTGCCGTAACATCAGCACTCAACTGGGTCTCTCGAATGAAGTGGCCTTGTATGCCCGACCATTCCACACTATTATAATACCACCTAGATACCTGAAGATGCATCCATCCTACTAGGATCTCCTCATGTAGTCTCCCAGCGGCGCTTCCTGCTACCAGCCGGTAAAGCACTAACTCTAGAAGCTGAACCGCCCTGGATCGCAGCCCCTTAATCCCTCAAATTTCACTCTGTTATCAGTGCCTGGTTGACTATAGAAGATATCAAAGTCAACCTGAAGATGTTCACCTGAGTCCGAATATCCGGCCTGAGACCATACTCAATCTTCATAATTAAAAACAACTCATCTCCCATTATAAAGGGTGTAAAGTGCTGCATCTCTGTGAAGTGAGAGGAATAATCTATAGCATAAAGTGTACCCTATTCCAAAATCATGAACTCTCTAGCTCGATCGACCCTCAATGTATCCAGGTATAATTATTCATAAAAGATACGTTGGAACTCCTCCCAAACCATATCATGTTGGTGTCTCACCTGTGAGATCACATCCCACCATCTCTTGGAGGAATCCCATAGAATATACATTACAAGCTTCACCCTCCTCTATGGAGGCATCTCTAGATGCTTGAGGATCATCAGCATCACTTCTATCCATGACTCTATATACTAGGGTCCTCCACCCCATGAGAAGGTTATAGGATTCTGCTACTGAAAGACCCACGTCAATTCTACCATCGACAGGGCAGGAGGTGGTGGTCCCTAAAAGGTCTGCATCATCCTCATAAATCCCTCCCTGAACTGGGCATCGAAACCTGTATCTAGAATGATAGATGGTGCCGAGACTGGCATAAGTAGAGGATTTGATAGAAGTCCCTGATCATCCATATCTGGTGTCAGATCACTGCCTTGTAGCTGGCGAACAATCGGAGGATGTCTTGGTGGCATGACTCTGCAAGGTCAAGCACACACCTTATATCAAGATTATGAAGGACTAAAAACTAGAAGTGTAAGAAGAGAAAAGTATAAAGAAAGCATTCAAGTTTTTCCAAAACATGACTAAAAACCATGTATAATCCCCACATGGAGTGTTCCCTTAATCCATTCACAGGGGCGTGTACTACTACCAACCTAGGTCGTGTAATACCCCAAACACATGGCGTGTTGTCCTAACACACGATGTGTACTTGAATCATCTTCCCCTTACTGAGTTCAACTACACGACCAAGATAAACATTTCTCTTAGAACAAAACTACATGACATGTTCATACTAGACATGGAATGTACTAGACGAGCTTCACTGACCCGTGTTGTTAGTGACACGGTTGGATACACGGCTCACACTACACGGCGTGTTCCAAAAGGACACAGCGTGTACCAGAAAAGATTTCACCGACCCGTGTTGCTTGCTACATGGCTAGATACAAGGGATACACTACACGGTGTGTTCAAAATTGACACAGCGTGTATGAATTATGTTTTTATCTACCCGTGTTGTTAGTCACATGGGTGGACACAAGGTCTACGTAACATGGCATGTACAACCGGTACACGGCGTGTTGCCCCAAAGATTTCTTAACCCCATGTCTCTGCCCACACATCCAGTGACATGGTTAGAGACTACATGTCATGTAATTAAGGTAAACAGTTCCATCCCAAACAGAAGGACACACGACATGTGTTTAAACATTACACACTGTGTATTCTGGTGGTTTTCGAATAGTAAGCCTTAGAAACTACTCCGGAACACAAAATAATACTGAAACAGGAAATAAAATTCCAAATTCCTATCTGTGAGGGCCCATACTCCCCACGAATCAAAGCATGGCATATCATACAGGTAATAAACAAGAAAACAAGGTAATTATCCACCAAATTCTGATCTATGATGGCCCATAACACCTCAAGAACCAATGTTTAGTGTGCATTCAAACAAAACCTTGCACAAAATAATACGCTATCAAACAATAAGTATTTTATCAAGGAATCTATCACAAAAACATGCATATCTAGAACAACATCTATCATAATAACATGAAATCGCTACTGAAACCTAAATGGCATGGTAAGAATGCATGACATGTGATTCTCTAGAAAATGCCTATATGATTCATGAAATGGCATACCCTCATCTCATCGGGTTTCAACAGAAATAAAACCTCAATAACATCAACACTAACAGAACAATTCATGTGAATCACCCAACGGTGAAACTCAAGTCAACCGTAAAATTGAAAAACCTGAAAAATTGCAATAAATGAGGCAGATTGGCTTTTCCTTGCACACAGGTTAGCTACTCTTGAGCACATCTTATTACCAAGTACCTATTTCATCATATCCCTGACTATAGGCTCCAAAAAGTAAGTCAAGAAGAAAATAATACCTCTGATACCACTTTGTAACGTCCCATTTCCAAAATCCGCCTAGAGGTGCCCCATACCCTGTTGGTCACATGGCCTTAAGCGCATTTCCCCAAATTCCAGAAGCTTATGACTAGCAGCGAGGGCCTTGGGTGTGATAGTGGGGAAACTATGCCCTCATTGGCAGAGTATCACATTGTAAGTAAACAAATAACAATAGAAGAAGAAAAATAATAACACAATACAGCTGTAAATATCGGAATATTAAAGCAATAAAAAACTAGATCACACATATATAAATGATGCATGATACATATGTCTATGAAAGAATCCAAACAAGTCACAATGCTGGAATACAGAAATAGCCAAAGTAAAAAAGAAAAACAAGTAAAAAACTCCTCAGTATCGCAAGCCTCAACTTGGTCCCATGCTCTCCAGCTCCACAACAATCAAGTACCTGAAGTAGAAGGGTGCTTGCCTTTATCTATACCTGTAGAAATATAATCTGTTTTGGCCCAAAAGCATGACTCAAACAGGATGTGAGACTAAATCTCAGTAGGTAACCACCAAAATATCTGTTCCTATGAGTCAGTGAATATATGGCAGGAAATAGTTAAAGAAGTTGTAAAACAATTAAGTACATCAAAAGTAAACAGTTCTACAATTTCATTTAAAAGAATTCACTTTTATGTATTTTATCAACCAACCCAAAAATCAAGCAACCCTCTGGGTAGTTCTCACAACCTAACCCCTCTAGTTTACAATACAAGGATAGATATTCCCAAGACTCTATGAGGAAACACTCATCGTCAATTCACCCTACAGTCATATGTGATTTAAAGACTCTCTTGGGAAGAACTCACCAACAATTCCCCCTATAGTCTTTCAGCGATAACTATAGGTGCTCTGAGGAAGCACTCAACATCAATTCCTCATGTGGCCTCGTAACATAACTATAGACCCTCTGAGAGAGCACTCAACGTCAATCCCCCCTATGGTCTCACAGTGTTATAATTATAACAAACACTCTGGGAAAGCCCTCATCGTCAATTTCCCCAATGGTCTCACAACACCAGGTTTCCGAAGCCCCGGGTAAAAAATAATGCAAAACGATGAAAAACAGCCAAAGTGAACCCCTAGACCAACTCAGATAACAATCTACAGCATCTTAGCATGTCAGATAAAATGAATCACTCCATTCTATAATACTAGGCATGGGAGAAACAAGGCATCCTAACAAGATAAGAAAGTCCAAATGGTCATATACAAAACATACATGGGAAACCACTTCCAAATCATAGGAATTAACCCTATACACATTAAATTAACCTCTATTCAAGAATACAAGCATAGCAGGCCAATAGCAAGTCTAAAATCGTAAACATGCAATACCCCGTTCAAGGGTATTGGGAAAATTTGAACATATAACTCAAAAACTATCTACAGAAAGGAATAAACCACCTACTTCGGTGTTGTGAGATAATTATATGTGAACCTCAAGCCTTGAGATGCCCAAGAACACCGTAGATCTATAAAAATGATCAAAACACTCAACTAAAGATAACTCTTTAAAGAGGAGGAATCAGGAAACGAAGATAAAGAAGAAGGGAGATCTTACCAAGGTGATCCCAACACAATTGACGACGGTCAATTCGGACAACAGAAACTCGATCGGGGGCTTGGTCAAAGATTGTGGTCGTATGGGTGCTCTCGGATGAACCACAACTAAAAGGAGGTGTTTCTGTCTGTCAGACGTGACCATGGTACATTTAATGAAATAAAAATAAAGTACATGGCGTGTACTTTTGAAGCACATGACGTGTATTTTCCATTACTGAGCCCTACTTTAGGCAGCCTCCAATTCACCCCATAGGGCCTTGTGCATGGCTGTGACATGGCCTGCACCCGGCTACCCGCGGTAACAGAGTACACGATGTGTGCTTAAGAAATTTCCAGAAACTCCTCTTTTTCATAAAAACACCAAAAAAGGTAAAAACATACCTGAAAAGAAGATACGGGTTCTTACAATAAACGTGTTTACAAAGTTCAAAGTGGTGCTTTAAATCTTTAAATGGGTTTTTCACATTAGGTGCTTAATGGTATATTCCCGCTTTGGTTTTTGCATGTGGGATTCTAATTTAAACGGTGTGTGAGATTTATGAAATGAGTTTTCAAATGTACGTCTCGTTTCAAAGGTGGGTTCTGTGCCATCTTTTATTAAGTGAGCTATTTTTGTGAAAAGGCTGAAAGGCCCGTTTTTCCACTTTAGTATAATAATGAAATTTTGTAATGTTTTTTGGAAAATGTTCTCTAAGTGTTTTTGGAAAATTGGTTAAATGTTTTGAAGTTAAGGGCATGTTTGGCATTTTGAATGACTATTTGGAAAAACCCTCTTAGGTTGGGTCTCCAACCTAGTTGGTTTATCATTAGTTGGGAGGGTCCTTAGTATGATACCTTCTATGAGAAATTATTATTTAAGGCAGGGGACTAACCTTGAGGTGGCCGGGGTGGTGTCGGTTCGTGTGATTTGTTTGGTTATATATGTGAGGGTTATTGTTTAGATGTGTGGCACACCCCATTGAAAACTATAAATGGGAACCTAGCATAGAAAAGAGACTTACTAAGAATGATTGCTACACTAGTTAAGATTACACACTAGCTAATGGCCCATAGAAGGGGGTGATTTTTTATTATTGCTATGGGATTGGGCCCCTTGACTGGGCCAGGTAGGGAGAAATTCGAGTGATAGGGAATTATGACATCATTAAGTAGGGCATTCCCTCAGGATGAGTCACATGTATAGTAAGTTCTGGTATTCCTCTGAGTTCCTAGGATTTCCCATGTTTCCCCATTATGAGTATGACTAGTGTCGTTGCCCTCGTCATTTAGAATACATCTTCATTGTTCTTGGTTTTATTTTTTATTTGGAAAACTGTGAAGGTTTTGTTGGTTTTAAATATTTATCTAAGTAGAGGTTTGACAAAGAAAGATCAATTCCCGATTTTCCTTCTTGTGCCTTGTATTAAAATATGAGGGAAATGGACCATGTTGTTTGTTTGTATTTAAAATTCAAGGTAGATATAGAAATATATTTTTATAAATGTATTTCATACTGGTATCAATGGAAATGTTTTTGGAAAGAATGGCATAGACTTTTTGGTGTTTCCTACTAATCATTTCGGTGATCACCCATACATTATCTTTTCAGTTTTAGGTTCTGTCAGTATTGGATCTCTCTTGGATCGAGCTTGATTTTGAGTTGGGTGGTGACCTAAGAGGTCACACTGAGGTTTGTGCAGTTTATTTTCTTTCCGATGCTAGTTTTATTTTTCTTTGTTTAGTTTTATTAATTTATTTCTCATTATTTTATGGGCCAAATTGTTCCCACCTATCTAGTTTTCAGGTCCGACACAAGTTTCCAGCCCGTGGGGATCAGGAACGCCCCTTAGGCCATGTCGTAGGCTGACTCAGGTGACCGGTTCAGGGTCGACCTAGGTTGGTTCATGATAGGGAAAGGGGGTATAATGGTGTTTTAATAATAATAATAATAATAAATCATATTTAGGATACTTAATTTATTATTTTATGATAGAAAAATTTTATCTAGTTTTGGAAAGGAAGAGTAGAAGAAGAAACTGATCGGTTAGAGAGATTACCTCTTCTTTAAAACACCTCCATTGGATCTCCTCTAATTGGATTATAGGATTGATCTTTTGTGAATACCAGAACATGTAGAAGGTGTATATAAAAGTTTATAAGAGAAATTGGAATTTTATGGTCAATATATAAGGATCAATGTGATGTATATAAGTGAGGGAGGAGTTTCCATTTTATAATTGAGTTGAGGGGAACTTTTTGAATTTATCAAAAGATTAAATTATAATAAATTCATTTTCTATAAAAATGCTTCCAAATTACCATGTATTAGAATCTAAGATAATATAATGTTTTAATATCATCACACAATACAATTTATACAAGTTTTTATTATTATTTAAAACCATATCACTTTGATTAACCCTTTCTTAACCTATTTTAATTTTAACTATGGTAACAAATTATTTAATATTAAATGGTTTTAATTTTTACTTATGTGATGTAAAGAGGACCATAAATTTACTGTTTATGACATTTTAGAAAATATTATAAAAAAATTTAATTTTTAACTATGTTGTAGGTTTTGTTTGAAAATTAATATAATATTATTCTGATAAAATATCCTTAGTGTCAATTTTAACAATATTAATTATATTAACTTTATGAAAATAAATACTATTGTTGGTCGGAGTGGACACTCAAGAGGGGGGTGAATTGAGTTCCAATTAAAATTTCTGTTAAAAAGATATCTCTTAAAATCCCCCAATTTAAAAACAAGTTAAACTATATTGAATTTATACAGATTGTAAAGGTTCAATTAGTTTCTCAAAGATTGATTAGGTCTCAGTTAATTTAATCAAAAGATTGACATAACTTTTGAAACTAACTTACTGTGTTACAATAAGTATAAACACTTTCTAGTTTAACTATCAATGTAACTTTAAAAAAATTGTATTTCAAAGTAATTATCATCATAATATAAAATATATAGTATACTTTAGACTTAATCTAAAATGAACAGCAGATATAACCAATAGGTTCAGTCTCAAGCCGAGACTTTGTCCCCTCAAACAATTTATATAAATTTGATCCACACCTTGGATCGGGGTAAACAACAGTGCAACGATTTTCTAGGTACTAAGACCTCTACCAAAGTTATACGTGGGAACAAACAACAATAGTACACAGGCTATCCAGGTCACACATGACCTCTTCCACAATTCAATGTGGGATATAGTAAAGTTTAAGTTGTTTAGAGTGAGGATTTAGTATCCTCCAGTTCAATACAAGAGTCCGTGTGTAAATACACTACTCAAAAGTTAAATGAATAAAATACCATAGATCTAAATAGATAGAAATGAGTTTAGAGTGATCTATACGTTGTGAGTGAAGCTCTGGACTCCATGGATTGATGTAAATGAAGATCTGATTCCTTCTCTGGTTTTTTCTGGAAACAGAGGGTCGTTTTATTCAAGTTCATTTTGAACATCTTGAGTGCAAGGGGAGCTTTTTGTTGTAGTTCTTCACTCTTTGACTATGGTGCAGCTTGTGTTCTCCTTCACGGAGAATGGCTTCGTGTATGTTCAGTGATATTCGAGTATGGAAGTAGGATTTTTGTATGCACCACTCTTAATCATTCTTTTTCCCATTGTGTGTACTCTTCGTGCAACTCTTTTCTATGCCTTTTTTTTACTTCACCTTTTTTGTGCCCGGTCTTTGTCCTTCCTTTTATATCTTTTAGCTCTGGAAATGGGAATGATTACCTTATCATGGGTACTAGGTATGGTTCCCCGACATGCCAACAACTATCATTAAATAAAATTAATTTCATTAAAAACATCAAGTACAATCATTTCTTAATAAATAAATAATATTGAGAGTATAGAGTTTGACTGGTCAGTCTTTCATTATTAGCCTTCTGTTGGAATAAGTGTAACGGTAGACTTTGTATAGCAGTGAGATCCTATCGGTAGATCTTTGATCTTGTACCGGTAGATCCTTGTATCAGTAGCTATTTGATCTTGTATCGGTAGCTCTTTGATCATGTATCGGTAGCTCCTGGTATCGATAGCTGATACTCTGTGTATCAATAGCTCTATGTACCGGTGACTTCATCTATCGGTAGACTTCGTTTCTATCGGTAGACTTACTCTATCGGTAACTCTGGTGTAACGGTAGCTTGATGTATCAGTGACTATCTGTATCGGTAGCTTCTCTTCTATAACAGTGATATAAGTATCGGTAGACTTATTTATACTGGTAGACTTGTTCTATTGGTAGCTCAGCTCTTATCATTAGCTCAGCTTCTATCGGTAGCTGTCTGTATCAGTGGACTTGATCTATCGGTGACATGCGCTTACCAGTGGACTTATACATACCAGTAGCTCTGCATATTGGTGACCTTTTCTTATTGGTGACTATTTCTATTGGTAGACTAAGTACCAGTAGACCTGTATTGGTAGCTATAAGAATATCAATGACTAACACTTATATGTTTTATGAAAAACATATCCAATTGAGTTAGAATTACTTCAAAATTCATATAAACATAGATAAACATTGACTGACATATTTCAAGGATTATTTTAATATTATTATCAAATATAATTTCATAGATTGAAAGAATTAATATATATATATATATATATATATATATAAACAGTATTTGGGATTTTCAAAGTATGTGAAATCATAATTGGGATTATCAAAACAGGTGAGGTCAACAATCTCCCCCTTTTTGATAATCACAACTTAAGATACTATAATCTCAAAATAATCAGTAATGTATCTGAGGATATATCATTATATTAAATTGGATCAGAGAAAACAATATAAGGTGTGAAATATTCAATGTACCAGAGGTAGAATTAAATTCAATGGTATCAAAGGTACAAAGCATATTAGCTCTCCCTTAGATAATATTTCTCGCCCTTTCGCATAGAAGTTAGTAAGCCCAGATATGTTTCCCTATAATATTTATCCCCCTTTGGGATAATCAAAAAGTGGGAAATAGTAAAGAGAAACATAACAAAATGGGAAAGAAAAGAAAGCCATTTGTATTTCATGTTGCAAAAAGGTACATAGAAAGAAAAAAAATACAAGGGATTCCTATCAAATAGCTTAGCCACATATTCAACCCACGTCCTCAATGTGATATTTTCCCTTGGGATCAGAAGAGGATTCAGGCTGTGTGGAGGTAGATGAAGGCTTAGGAATTCTAGAAATGATCAAAGGAGGCTGAGCCACTGAAAATGTTCATGGTCTGTACTGTGTAGCTCTCTGAGTGATCATAGGAGTACGACTTCTTATAGCTTGGACTAGAGTCATCTGAATAGGAGAATTAGTAGAATTAGAGGTAGGTAAAGCTAGAGGTATAATCATTGGTCTAGCATCGACATTCAAGAAAGGCAACAAAAGCTTTTTGAAATCCATAATTATTCCTCCTACTCACTCCATAGAAGATTTGAAATCATCCTTGTTCACCATGAATTTTTTCAAGGCTGGATTCAGTTCTCTTAGATTGCTGACTTTCTCTCTGAAGGATTGATTTACAGGAGGTAACTTCAGGTTTTATAATAGAAGTTTTAAGTGATTATTTAGTTTATGTTTGGTACAAATCCATTGAAAATAGTAGTCTGCCTTTTCTTTCACTTCTTTTTGAGAGGCAGAAGATTCTCTCATATCATCCTGGACAATATTCATTATCTCTCTAGTTGTATCTCTAGTAGAAGTCACCACTTTGGTCGGATCTAATGAGTCCACAGAGCCACTGGTTTATGCTGAACCAAGCTCCTCCTTCATTACAGCTCTAATATAATCCAAATCCACTGAAGGACTGGAAGCAATAGAACCAATAGAAAAGGATACTGTTTCCTTAAAGTTTTTGGTCAACCCACTAATAAGATTTTGGACTTGGGAATCCTCGGTGATGACATGATCTTTCATGGAGGTTTTAAAACCTTCAAAGACTGATACCATCTATCTCACAACACCTTTGACATAAGCTAAATCTTTATCTTCTTGGGATTTAAAACTCATATAAGATTCTAAAGAGATAACAGATTTCTTTAGAGCATCAAAATCCTCTTCTAGTCTAGACAACTTATTCTGGAAAGCTGTAAATTCATCAACTATTTATTCCACAAAGGTAGAGACATTACAGCTGAGAGAGAGTTCAAAAGACTTTTCCAAATTGCTCATTTCTTCAACAAAGTGGTTCCTTAACTCGGAAACAGAGGCACTGAAAGACTCTTTCAGCTCATTCTTTAAGGATTAAAGATTAGACCTGGTGATCATATCAGCAAGAGCAATCACAACAGGTTCTCTTCTTGATAGTATACTGGTCACTGAGTCCTTCATAATTGATTGAATTGATGACACCAGTGAAGTTTCCATTTTCCTTATTTCTTCCACAAAACTGATTTTGAGATCAGACTTGAGCTTGTCCATATCATACATTCTGACCACATCTTCAGGTAAAAACTCAGTCTGAATATCATAATTGGTTTTTGGTCTATTGAGGGATGTATCATTATTAGAATCTGGATAATCAAATCCACAAACCAAAAAACCTGGGTCTTCTACCCAATCCTCAATTTCAACAGCCACTGACACACTGCCAAACGTGGTTTGATTCTCCCCCTCAACTGGCGCAATTTCTTCTATAGAAACATCATTCTCAACAGGTCTTTCTTCCTCAGAGGAATCTTCTACAATCAACTCCATCTCTGCAACAGCAAGAGGCTCCTCTAGATTAGGCACATGTCCTTCGATCTCTCCCACTACATATTTAACAAGAACAAATGAGCTTCCAATCAATGGACTTAGAATTAAGCAATTAGAATCAGAGGATTCAGATTCATTCTCCCTTTATTCTTCATTCTCAGGGACTAGCTGGTCTTCCTCATTAGTAGGAGTTTCTTCTTTTAAAAAAGTTCCCTTTCTTGAAGATACAATTTCAGCAGTAGGACTTGGAGGCCAGTCTGGTTCCCTTTCATCAGCCATAAAAGTCTATTCTTCATCAGTCTCATCACTGTACTCAGGTTCTTCTTCATCAGATCCTATACCTGGATCCCTTACATCCTTAATCCTTGAAGGATGATCCACAGGATTGAACTTATCATAAACATTCTTGTTATCATTAACCCACACTCTTTTTCATGGATTCCAGTTTATCTTCATGTATTTTCAAATAGTGTTTGTGATACAAAAACTATTCCTTACTACCACTGTCTCATCTTGAGACTCAGCTACTCCTTTCACTTTTATCATTACTTAGATCAACTTTGGAAAGAATAGGGCATTGGTTTTTGACTTTGGCCTGGTCATGTCCTCTATTTGAAACATTAGAAATCTACACAGATTCACTTTCACACAATGTCTCATGAGATGAAGGAGATAGATATCTTGATATCTTAAGTTAGAAAAGTCCCCTCTTCTTGGAATTAATACATGTTGAACAAACTTGAACATCATTCTATTCTCTCCATCCATTTCAGCAGCTACCACCTGTCTTTGCTTTCCACTACCCGTGAGCTCCTCTAAGGTAGTCTCATAGTCAAATATATCACTTGTAGGTGCTATTGTCTTTGATGTGTAACCAAAAACTCCTTCATGTGGTACTATCAGATACTTATCCCACTCAACAGATGAAAAAGACATTTCCATTACATTCACAAAATAAATCACTCGATTCTCGTCTTCTGATTTCTCAAAACTTAGAAACTCGTAAAACTGTTCTACTAGCTTCGGATAGCAGGGGTCATTATTATTTGAGAAGCATTCTACCCACTTCTGATCTTCTAGCACTTCGAGAACTAGCGAGCTGCTAGACATCAGTCATTCTGCACACAGCTCTTTCTCGATTACAATAGATCTATTTTGTAAGTGTGGGTTTACTGGTCGCCTCCCTGATCTTGTTCTACCAATACTACCACTTAATTTTGGCTCTGACTTCTGCTTCTTCTCATTCGGCTCATCAATGTCATCTCTGATAGTAGGGAGTTTGGTTTTTGCCATCTATGGTTCGAGTAACTTAGGTTTTTCGAGAGTTTCGGGAGCTAATGCTTGAGGGTAAAGGGTTTGAGGCTCGGTGGATTGAGAAGTAACTAGGACTTTTTTTATCATTTAGGAATCAATAAATAAATAAAATAAAATAAAGTAAAAATGATACAAATTTTGGCGGCAGAAAGAAGTTTAAAATAGTGTGTACTCATCAGTTGGTTTTATCGGTGAAAATTCCTATTAGTGAGGTCCATCGGTGTGGTTTTCACATCGGTGAGGTTTTAACGTTGGTGAGGTTTTCACATCGGTGAGGTATCTACTGATCAAGGTTAATCATTCCTAACTCATGTCTAATGTAACTTAACCTATCCGAACTTAAAGGTTTGGTGAAAATTTCAGCTAATTGATGTTCAGTACCTATAAATTCAAGAGTAATATCACCTTTTGGTAATGATCTCTTAAGAAATGGTGCCTTACATCAATGTGTTTGGTCCTATAGTGAGACACATGGTTCTTTGAAATATTAATTGCACTAGTGTTATCTCAGTTAATAGAAACATGCTTAAAATCATATCCATAGTCCAAAAGAGTGTGTTTCATCCATAGAATTTGTGCACAGCAACTACCAGCAGCTATATACTCTTCTTCGACAGTAGATAAAGCTAAATAATTCTGTTTCATACTATACCATGATACTAAGTACTTACCTAGAAAATTACATGTTCCAGATGTGCTTTTTCTATCTAACCTGCAACCAGAAAAGTCAACATCTGAATAACTTATTAATTCAAAATATTGTCTTTTTGGATAAAACAAACCTAAATTTTCAGTATGTTTAATATACTTAAAAATTATTTTAACAACATTAAAATGTGATTCTTAAAGATTTTATTGAAATCTTGCACACATACACACACTAAACATAATATCTAGTCGACTAGCAGTATGGTAAAGTAAGCTTCCAATCATACCTCTGTAGTTGGTTTGATCCACTGGTTCCCCAGTTTCATCTGCATCCAATTTACACACAGTACTCATAGGAGTATCACTTTCCTTAATACTATCCAAACCAAAACGTTTCAAAAGATCCTTTGTATATTTACTTTGATTCAAAACAATACCATTTTCATTTTGAAAAACTTGAAAACCAAGAAATTATTTGAGTTCTCCCATTAAACTCATTTCAAATTCATTTTTCATACTACTTAAAAAGTAAATACATAAATAATGTTTAGAATATCCAAAAATAATATCATCAACATAGATTTTTACTATCAAAACATCTTTAGAAATTCTTTTAATAAAAATTTTTTGATCAGAAATCCCTTTAGTAAAACATTTTGAAATAAAAAAATTACTAAGTCTATCATACCAGGATCTTGGAGCTTGTTTTAGACCATATAAAGATTTAGATAGTTTTAAAACATGATTTGGAAAATGAGGATTAGAAAAACCAGGTGGCTGTTCAACAAAAACATCTTCAATTATAAAACCATTTTGAAAAGCACTTTTAACAACCATTTGATATAACTTGAAATTCAGATGAGCATCATAGGCAAGTAAGATCCTAATAGCTTCTAGTCTAGCTACAGGGGAAAAGGTTTCCTCATAGTCTATTCCTTCCTCTTGACTATATCCTTGTGCAACTAGCCTAGATTTGTTTCTAACTATATTTCCTCACTCATCAACTTTGTTCCTAAAAACCCATTTAGTGCCTATGGTCAAAGTGTCCTTAGGTCTGTCAAGTAATTTCCAGAAATTGTTTCTTTCAAATTGATTAAGTTCTGCTTTCATAGCCATTACCCAAAATTCATCACTGATTGCATAATTGATATTTTTATGTTATAACTGTGAAAGAAAGGCTTTATGTTCAACCTAATTTCTTAGAGAAGCTCTAATTTGTGTCCCTCTATCAAGATTACCAACAACAACATTTAAAGGATGATTCTTTACAATCCTAGTTGATCTAGTAATGTTAGGACTAGAAATTTCAGGCTCTTCTCTAAGTTTGGGTTCTATAGAAGCAGATTCTGAAATATGTCCAGAACTGGATGTCTTTACAACAATCTCATTGGTTTTGTCATTAAGGTCCAGAATAGACAGATTTTCTTCAAGATTTTTAAGAGAAGACTTAGGTTCATGTGAATCAGTTTCATCAAATTTGATGTGAACAAATTCTTCCACACACTTGGTTCTCTTATTGAAAACTCTATAGGCTTTCCTAGGTATAGAATATCCTAAAAGATTCCTTCATCACTTTTGGATGAAAACTTGTCAAGATTATCCTTGGTATTGATAATAAAGACTTTGCAACCAAATACTCTAAAGTAACTAACCTTAGGTTTACTATTATTCCACAACTCATAAGGGGTCATCTTCAGAATGGGTCTAATCAAGACTCTATTAATGATATAACAAGATGTATTTACAGCTTTATCCCAAAAGTAAATAGGTAGGTCATACTCATTAAGCATAGTTCTTGCAATTTCTTGAAGGGTTCTATTTATTCTTTCTACTACACCATTCTGCTGAGGTGTCCTATGGGAAGAGAAATTGTGAGTATAGCCATTTTTTGAGAAAAAGGAGTCAAACTCATGAGTTTCAAACTCACAACCATGATCACTTCTCAGGGTCTTAATATTAAGTCCACTAAGGTTTTCTACAGACTTGGAGTATTTAATAAAGTAAGAACAAGCTTCTCTTTTGTGAGCTAAGAAGTACACCCAAGTATATCTAGAATATTAATCTACTAAGACATAGACATAGTGCTTCCCATTTAAACTAGAAACTCTAGAAGGTCCAAACAAATCCATGTGAACCAACTCAAGAGGTTGAGAATTTGAAACTTCTTTCTTTGATTTAAAAGAAATTTATGTTCCTTTCCCTTTTGACAGGGATTACAAACTTTGTCTGATGGGAATTCAAGTTTGGGTAGGTCTCTAACTAAGTTCTTCCTAGTCAATTTTCTAAGAGAATAAACATTTTAGTGTACTAATCTTGTGTGCCACAACCAAGATTATCTATGAAAATCATTTAAACAAGCAATGTTCTGTTTAGCTAATGAATTCAAATCAACAGCATAAACATTTTCATTTCTCAATGAAGAAAATACTAAAACATTTTTGGAATTAAAAACATTACAAGAATAATTTTCAAACCTAAAATTAAATCCATCACCACATAACTGATAAATACATAACAATTTGTATTTCAATCCATCAACAAATAAAACTTTAGAAATTAAAACTGAGTTAGTGTTACCAATTTGGCCTAGGATGATGATATTTCCTTTAGAGTTATCACCAAAGGTGACATGGCCTCCATAAAACTTTATTAAGATCTTGAAGCATGAATAATCCCCAGACATATGCCTTGAACATCCACTATCCAAGTACCATATATTCTTATGGGAACTCTTCAAACAGGTTTCCTACAAAATAGTTTTAAATAGAGAATGATTTTGGTACCCAGATTCTCTTGGGTCCAGACAGGTTAGCAAGAAAAGCATTAGGTACCCTGATTTGTCTTATGGGTCTCATATAATCAATAGATTCAACAGATTTTGAAAGATAAACTCTATTTGATCTATAACAATGTAAGTAACTAGTTTAAGCATATGAATTTCCAAAACTAGAACTATCAGACTTTTCTCCAGATTTTAGAATAAATCTATTTTTGATAAACTGTCTCTGTCCAGGTTGGTATCCCAAACCAGTAGTATAATTTGGTGCCACTTGTTTACCTAGAATATGAGTTAGATTGTTCTTTCCATTTTTGAACTTTTCTAAGTCCTTTATCAGTTGATCATTAGACATTTTCAGTTCAGTATTTTCCTTCAGTAATTGAGCAGTCTTTTCCTTCTCAATATCGAGGGAAGATTTATCAGTTCTAGATAAAGAAAGATGTTTATTTTAGGATTTTTACTTGTCCTTAAGTTCATTACATGTCTCTTCTAGAAAATTACAATATTCAAATAATTCTTCTCTATACATATTTTCAGATTCAGACTCAGAATCAGAATCAACTCCAAAATAGTATGAATTTAAAGCAGGAGGGTCCAGTGTTACCTCAGATGTGTTTGTCATAAAATACATGTTACCACGATTCTTTTCAGAGTCAGAAACTTCAGTTCACTTTTTATGTCTTCTGAAGCACTCCAAGTAGCTTTCATTTCTTTCTTATAGTTGGTGTCCTTATAGTCATGTTTCTTCTTGAACTTTAATTTTGGACAGTCTACTTTAATGTGACCTTTTCTCTTGCATTCATAGCAGATAACTTCATCACACTTATCATCTTTCTTCAAATCCTTTTTCCAATGACATTTTTTGTCATATTCACCTTTGTAGTTTGATTTTATGATGAATTTCTTCTTCCTATTTAATTTATTGAATCTCCTAGCTATTTGAGCCATCTCGGCATCACTATCAGATGCACTCTCATTACTTCTTGAACTATCACTTTCACTTTGAACTCTTACTTTGTCTTTACTCTTTGAAGAAGATGTCTTGAAGGCTACTAACTTCTTCCTTGGTTCATAATTATCTTCCTTATTCACCTTGAGTTCTTCCTCATACATCATAATCTTACCAATTGGCTCTTTAACAGGCAGTGTGTTGATATCGCACGATTCCTTAATGAAAAAATATGTGCTTATCCATCTTTCTGGCAGACATCTTAATATTCCCATGATCTGTTCTTTTGCTGGAACAGCATTTCTAAGGGATCTCATTGTGTTGAAAATCTCATTGAACCTAAGATGCATATCAGAAATGGGTTCATCAAGATTCATTTTAAAGTTATCATATTTAATCGTATAGGTGTTCAGCCTCATTTCTTTGACATTGGTTGTTACCTCATGGGAAATAGCCAAAGTGTCCCAAATTTCATATGCAATTTTGCAAGCAGATATTCTATTAAACAATTCATCTCCTAGAGCACGGTACAGGGCATTCATAGGTTTACAATTATTATTGTAAGATGTTTTAGTAGGTTCATCCCAAGTATTTCATTCAATTTCTATAATTTTATATTGAGTCTATATAGCAGTCCAGATGTCAAATCCCATACATTCTAAATTAATTTTCATCTTAAGTTTCCACTGGGTATATTTTGTACCATTTAAGAAAGGTGGCATGTTGGTAGCATCACCTTCTAGTCTATTGTCCATAACTAGATTTTAAAAAATATATTTAAGGAGATAAAATTTATAACTAACAAAAATTTACGATCTTTAAGATGCAACTAAAATCACAGTTGAAAAACAGAGTATTTTGAAAAACATTGATAAACAAAACAGACCTCTGATACCAAATTTTGGTTGGAGTGGACACTCAAGAGGAGGGGTGAATTGAGTTCCAATTTAAATTTCTATTAAAAATATTTCTCTTAAAATCCCCCAATTTAAAAATAAGTTAAACTGTAGTGAATTTATACAGATTGTAAAGGTTCAATTAGTTTCTCAAAGATCGATTAGGTCTCAATTAATTTAATCAAAAGATTGAATTAACTTTTGAAACTAACTAACTGGGTTACAATAAGTATAAACACTTGCTAGTTTAACTATCAACGTAACTTTAAAACAAATTGCATTTTAATGTAATTAGCAGTGGAATATAAAATATATAGTATACTTTAGACTTAATCTAAAATGCACAGTAGATATAACCAAGAGGTTCAGTCTCAAGATGAGACTTTGTCCTCTCAAAAAATTTATATAAATTTGATCCACACCCTAGATCGGGATAAACAACAATGCAAAGACTGTCCAGGTACTAAGACCTCTACCACAGTTCTACATGGGAACAAACTACAATAGTACACAGGATATACAAGTCACACTTGACCTCTTCCACAATTAAAAGTGGGTTATAGTAAAGTGTAAGATTTTTAGAGTGAGGATTTAGTATCCTCCAGTTCAGTCTAGGAGTCAGTGTGTAAATACACTGCTCTAAAGTTAAATGAATAAAATACAATAGATCTAAATAGATAGAAATGAGTTTAGAGTTCTCTATGTGTTGTGAGTGAAGCTATGGACTCCTTGGATTGATGTAAATGAATCTCTAAGTCCTTATCTGGTTTTTGTCTGAAAACAGAGGGTCATTTTCTTCAAGTTCAGTTTGAACAGCTTGAGTGAAAGTGGAGATTTTTTTTGTAGTTCTTCACTCCTTGACTAAGGTGCATCTTGTGTTCTCCTTCACAGAGAATGGATTAGTGTATGTTAAGTGATCTTCGAGTATGGAAGTAGGATTTTTGTAATCCCCACTCTTTAGCATTCTTTTTCCTGTTGTGTGAACTCTTCGTGAAACTCTTTTCTATGCCTTTTTTTTACTTCGCCTTTTTTGTGTCTGGTCTTTGTCCTTCCTTTTATAGCTTTCAGCTCTGGAAATGGGAATGATTAACTTTTCATGGGTACTAGGTACGGTTCCCTGACATGCCAACAACTATCATTAAATAACATTAATTGCATTAAAAACATCAAGTATTACCGTTTCTTAATAAATAAATAATATTGAGAGTATAGATTTTGACTGGTGAGTCTTTTATTAGTAGTCTTCTGTCTAAATAAGTGTAACGGTGGACTTTCTATAGCAGTGAGCTCCTATCGGTATCTCTTGGATCTTGTACTAGTATCTCCTTGTATCGGTAGCTATTTGATATTGTATCGGTATCTCTTTGATCATGTATCGGTATCTCCTGGTATCGGTAGCTGATACTCTGTGTATCAGTAGCTCTATGTGCCGATGACTTCATCTATCGGTAGAATTTGTTTCTATCGGTAGACTTACACTATCGATAACTCTGGTGTAACAGTAGCTTCATGTATCAATGAATATCTGTATCGGTAGCTTCGCTTCTGTACCAGTGATATAATTATCGGTAGACTTATTCATACTGATAGACTTGTTCTATCTGTAGCTCAACTTTTATAGGTAGTTGTCTGTATCGGTGGACTTGATCAATCAGTGACATGCGCTTACAAGTGGACTTATACATACTAGTAGCTCTGCGTATCGGTGACCTTTGGTTATCGGTGACTATGTCTATCGGTAGACTAAGTACCGGTAGACCTGTATCAGTAGCTACAAGCATATCAATGACTAACACTTATCTGTTTTATGCAAAACATATCCGATTGAGTTAGAATTATTTCAAAATTCATATAAACATAGATAAACATTGATTGACATATTTCAAGGATTATTTTAATATTATTATCAAATAGAATTTCATATATTGAATGAATTAATATATATATAAACAGTATTTGGAATTATCAAAGTATGTGAAAGCATAATTGGGATTATCAAAATAGGTGAGGTCAACAACTATAATATAAGTTAAAAAATAATAATTTAATACACCCCTAATATGTCATAATAATGTATAAAATCTTTGTATCTCCTTATTTAATTCAAATTATAATACTTTTAATATTTTTAATATCATTGATTTGATTGTTTCATTAATTGAATAATCATTTCATCATCATTGTGAAATTATTTAATATGCATATTTCAACTCTAAAATTTATAAATAAAATACCATGATTAAGATACATATTATATACCTATGAATAATATTTTTAATATAATATATCTTCTAAATAAACCTATATTAAAATTGTTATAGTTTTTAAAACATGAATGTGACAACTTTGACATTTCATGAAATAAAATATTATAAATATCGTAATCTCATTCAAGTGGCCCAAAAGGCAATTAATAAATTTATATCAGGAAAATAATTGTAATAGTTTAAAATTTTTCACTTATATTCTTTCATAACCTATTTTTTCCTCATGTGGACACATAAGAGATATTTAAGACAAAGAATGTGACATTTTGTGACTTTCTTTGATTTACAAAATGTATAAGTCATTTTACGGAAAAGTTCCCATTAAACAAATAAATTTCAATAATTAGGTGTTTACAATATAATTAAATTAAAAAATTAAGATTTGTTCAAATGTTAGGGTCATTTTATTGTCCTCGTCGTTTTATTTTTAACCTAAATTACCCAATTTACCCTTTACTATGGAAACAAAATTTGGCAAGGTTATTATTCATATTGGAAAAAAATAAAAGCATATTATTTAAAAAATTTGGACCTTCTGAATAAAATTATTTCATCCATTTTTTAAAATTCAAAATATAGAAGTTGCATAATTCAATTTAAAATAAAATAGATAAAATGCTATGAAAAACTGTTTTTTTGGAAAATTACAATTTTTAACATAAAATGTTTTATAATAATTTAAAGTATAAAAACAACTTCAAAATCCATAATTTGGTTATTTAAAATCATAAAAAAAATTAAAATTTATAACTAATCCAAAATATAATTTTACCTTTTATGTACTTCAATAGAAAATACTGTTTTCAATAAAAATTAGTATTTTTCACTATTCTTTGAAAAATAATTGATTCCAAAAATTTACCAAAAAATTTATTTTAAGATAATTATGAAATTATAAATTCAAAAATGTAATTAGTTTTTTCAATTAAATTTTATATAACTTCTAGAAATTAATATTTTCTCATAATGTGATGAAAAACTCATTTCTAAAGAAAACATATTTTTGAAGAATAACGTGACTTTACTAAATGTTGTTTGATAATTTTTATAATAACATACCAATAAAATCATATTGATTTGGTCCTTTATATTTATTTTATAATTTAGTTATAAATATTTATTCTCTTCAATTTAATAGCTGGGTTATATCAAACATATAATATTTCACGTTTGTCTAAACTTTCTATTGCGTGCAACGCATGCTATCAAAAAAATTAGATGATTTTTAAAAAAAAACATTTAATAAAAATCTCAGGGTGTTACAAGATGAATATTATGTTGATCCATATTAGCAATATAGCCTATTCCTAACAGAATTTGTCTCCAATGTCCTAACCTTGTCAACATACATAACACACATAAAAACAACACTACTACAAATATGGGCTTTATCAGCACTAGAAAATGGCATTAATAGCGCTAAAAAAGCATTGTTAATCGAGACGAAGATAAAGGGGGTCCCATTTATCAGTTCTCAAAAAATAACTGATAAAGGACCCTTTTATCAGTGCTAAAAAAGCAGTGATAAAAGTTAAAAAACTGAAAAAAAAAATTGAAAAAAATTGGTGGGGCTTCAACAGCGCTTGAAGCCCCCTTCAACAACCCCCACCCCCCACCGTAGCCTGCATGCCCTAACCACCGCACTAGCCTTTAACAGCACCCACAACCCCTTTAACAGTGCTAGGCATTATTCCCACCTATGTGCGTGGCCTGCCTCCCCCAGGATTCAAACTCGGAACCTATTGTCTACGCGACATATCCTTTACCACTCCACCATATTGTTTTTCTCTCAATTTATTAATATATATATATATATATTAACATATATTTAGTTATACTTAGTCATATTAATATATATATATATATAAACATATATTTTGTTATATTTATTTATATTAATATATATATATAGTTATGTTAATATATACATATTTAGTTATATTAAAATATATATATATCCCTATATTAATATATATATATATATATAATTATATTAATATATTTATTCGTATATTCTAACTCTAACCTCTATCCGTTTATTTTTTAAAATCACAACCTTAACTCTGCCCTATTATTTTTAACTACTTATTTATCTAACATAACTCTTTTAATTTCCCAATTAGAATTTCAAATATTTATATTTTATTTATAAATATAGAATACTCATGTCAAAAAAGTAAGTAAATATTTTTTATAATATTTTCCTCATTTAAAAATATGTCGTTAATGGACTAATAATAATTAATTTAAGCGAATTCAAATTTAAATTTTATTTATAAATAAAATATGCATCAAATTCAAAATAAATTAATAAGTTTTTTAAAAAAATTAATGACATTTTTAAAAAATATGAATTAATTAAAAATAATTGGCATAATCGATTTCGAGTTTATGGTACCCTAAATGTACTACCCCAACTCTACTTGTGTTATTATTTTTATGATTTTTTTTGAAACATACAATTTTATCAGCGCTAGGAAAAAGTGCTGATAAAGCCCCCCATTTATCAGGACTACTAAAAAAACATTGATAAAGGGAGCCCCTTTATCAGTGCTTTTTTTATCACTGATAAAGGGTGACGCTATGGAAACTCAGTTTTGTGGTAGTGCAACCAAACAAAATTTGGTTCAAAATCTCCACATTTCATTTTATTGGAAATACTCCCATCACTTTTACATGAGTCACATCCATTAACCATAAATTATAATCCCATGTGAGCATTTTTTGGTGTGTAAAATGTTATTTGATTGAAAAAAATCATGAAAACATCTCAAATATTTCGATAGACATATTTATCTGCCCCTCATTTTCTGTTGGACTACTCTTTCCCTTTTCTCTACCTATCTCCACGTTAAATTCTCGGATCTATAAACAAAATTTTCTCCCCCATTGTAAAGAAGACAATTTTAAAACTTCTATGAATATTCCATAATATGGAGTTACAAATCCAACAAATAATGCTGTGAAAAATTACCTTGCTTATGATAGAAACTATAAGGAGTGGGGTCTCCATCCATAGCCAAATAGGAGAACATATATAGTTGGACTCCAAGGGAAAACTAATATTTTTAAAACACCACTTTGGTAAGTGGATTTATCAAGATTTATACCACCTGATCTTGTATTAACACGTACTCAAATATCATAATACCTTTCTCCACATTCTCCTTTAGGAAATGATATTTGATCCCCAAATGATTTTTCTAGGAATGTTGAATATAATTTTTTTATAAGATTGATTTCACTTGATTGACCACACATGATTGGATTGGGAGAAATCACATCAACATGCAAAAAAAGAAATTTTTCTTTCACATCCATTGTAGTTGGGTGTATGCTTCATGTGGTGATCGGTTATATGAAATTCTGCTTTTTTACTTTACCATGATTTGCATGAGCTCCGAAGATAAAAATCAGTATAAGATATTGATTTTTTTCTTCTCTAAAGCTTCCCATTCTACATCATTGAATCCAAATATATTTTTTTATGAATATTTATGATAGAAGAATCCATAATACATCATATGATTTTTATATGAAAGTATTTTTTTCACAACCTTCATGTGGAATTACCTTGGATTAATATGGGAATGAGTGGCTTGGAAGCGCTGATGGCTCTGCTAATGGATCCTCCATTAAAGTAGTCCTGCATGGCTTCAATCACCATATTTTTAATAACATCCCATGAAAAAACATAAAACATACCCGGAAAGCCATCCGTTCCGGGTGCGTTTTCAGCCTTCAATGCAAACAATGCGTCTTTGATATTCTTTTCAATAGGGATGACCCCCATTCCCGCGTTTTATTGATCGGTCACCTATCTAGGGATATTGTTCATGAAAAAATTATCACTTCCTTCCCTTAGGATCCTTTCATTTCCAGGATCACCGGGCCCTGCAATAGGGTTCCTCAATGAAATTTTCAGCCAGCTTGTCGGTAACCTCCAAGTCGCCTGGGAAGGATCCATTCTTAAGCATGAGGTTAATTTTTCTTGCGACCTTTTTTTCTTTCAAGAAAGCATGGAAAAAACTGGTTTTTTCACATTCCTTTATAGAGAGTGCCCTAGATTTCTCCCTTTCCACCCATTCAATATCCATCAATTTATCCACTAGAATGATTTGTTTTCTGGGCATCTCTATAAACACTTCCTTTTTTTTCTTTAAAGAAATCCAGAGCACCCTATATTTCTCCCATTCCACCCCTGTCAATAACTATCAATTTATCCCCTACACTACCACAAAAAAGGCTTTTATCAGCTCTAAAAAGAACCTTTATCAATGCAAAAAAAAATGATGTTAATCAAGCCAATATTAAAGGGGTACCCTTTATCAGTGCTATTTGTAGCGTTGATAAATGACCCCCTTTGTCAGTGCTTAGAAAAATGCTGATAAAGTACCAACTTTATGAGCGCTATTCAAAGCGCTGATAAAGTACTCATTTATCAGCGCTTCAACTAACGCTGATAAAGGCTTCCCGGTCTGGGCATGTTGTTTATATAACAGCACACCCAGCAACATTTAAAAAAACAGCCGACAAAAATAATCAAACTAGCAAAAATGACCTGCACAAACAAGCAAAAAACTGCTAAAAAATAACCACTCATTGTATATATATACAAAAGAAATAGATACACTGTGAAAAATGATGACAAAACAAGCAACACACACAAAAGTTTGGAATACAATGCTATATAAATTTAATTGACATCATGAATACAAAAATATTCACTCATGATATATACCAAAAAAACACTTCTATATACATTTTGAACAATGTTTTATAAAATTACACTTACAAATATCCAACAAACAGTTAAATACATTAATTTTTTCTCTTTTGACGTCTATGGTCACCTCTAAAAAATGTCCTCTGATGGGTGGTAATAGTCGGTACACAAATCATCCCAACTTGAGAAAAATGTTCCACCTATATAAGAAAATAAATATTACATTAATAAAATTATAAAGAAATAAATTAAACATTAATATGAAAAATACATTAAAAAATGTCAATTTTTAATAAAAATGACACATTTTGGAGTCATACCGGTGACATCGTGCGTCGTATTGAGGTGGAGTTAATTCCTACACATCACAAATAACTGATGGATCGTTTTCCTAATGTATCAAAACAATCACAATTCATTTCCTCATTTTTTAGTATGTTAGTTGTTTTTTTTACTAAAATGTCATTTCAAATCGAAAAAATGAAATTTGAGTCATACCGGTCATGTAGTGCGTCAGTTTGATGTGAGACTGATTCATACGCATCAAAAATGACTTAAAAATTTCTATCATTAATTTTGAATACAATCATAGTTGGTTTTCTTGGTTTTCGGTGAGTGACACATTTTGAGTTAAAATGTCAATTTTAAACTGATAGCGGGAACTTTTAGTCATATCGGTCACACCATTCATCGGATTGAGGTGGGGTTGATTCCTAAACAACACAACTGACTCGTTGATCAATTTCATAAAGTATTAAAACAATTTGAATGCGTTTTATTGGTTTTCAGTATTCCGGTTGTGTTTTTTACATGAACTAATGTCAATTTTAAATAACAAGACACATTTGGAGTCATACCGGTGACACGGTGTGTCAGATTGAGGTGAAGTTGATTCTTACACGTCACAAATGACTGAGGGATAGTTTTCCTAAAGTATAAAATCAATCGGTATGAATTTCCTTGGTTTTCAGTATGTCAGTTGTGTTTTTTTATTAAAATCGCATTTCAAACTGAAAACATGCAATTTGAGTCATACTGGTCGCATCATGTGTTGGTTTGATGTGATACTCCTTCATACACATCACAAAGGACTTACGAATCACAATCCTTGATTTTGAAGACAATATGAGCGCATTTACTTAGTTTTCAGTGAGTGACACGTTTTGAGTTAAAATGTCAATTTTAAACTGATAGTAGACACTTTTAGTCATATCAGTCACATCATTCGTGGGATTGAGGTGGGGTTGATTCGTATACATCACAACTGACTCATGGATCATTTTTCTAAAGTATCAAAACAATCCAATTGCATTTTCTCAGTTTTTTGTACGTCAATTGTGTTTTTTACTTGAATTAATGTCAATTTTAAATAACATGACACATTTGGAGTCATACCGGTGACACCGTGAGTCAGATTAATATGGGGTTGATTCCTACATGTCATAAATGACTAAAGAATCATGTTCCTAAAGTATCAAAACAATCAGAATTCATTTCCTTAGTTTTCAGTATGTCAATTGTGTATTCTTACTAAAATGTCATTTCAAACTGAAAACATGTAATTTGTGTCATACCAGTAACATCATGCATCATTTTGATGTGATAATGCTTCATACACATCACAAAGGACTTATGAAATTCTATCCTTAATTTGTAAGACAATCAAAGTGTGTTTTCTTGGTTTCAGTGAGTGACACATTTTTGAGTTAAAATGTCAATTTTAAACTGATAGCGGACACCTTTAGTCATACTGGTCACACCGTTCATCAGATTGAGATGGGTTTGATTCTTACAAATAAAAACAAACTCTTGTATAATTTTCCGAAGGTATCAAAACAATCCGAATGATTTTTCTCAGTTTTCAGTATGTCAGTTGTATTTTTTTTACTAAAATGTCATTTCAAACCAAAAACATGCAATTTGAGTCATACCGGTCGCATAGTCCTTTGGTTTGACATGAGACTGCTTGATAAATGTCAAAATGTACTTAGTAATATCTTTCCTTAATTTGGATAACAATCGAACCGTGTTTTCTTGGTTTTCAGTGAGTGACACCTTTTGAGTTAAAATGTCAATTTTAAACGAATAGCAGACAATTTTAGTCATACCAATCACATCGTTCGTCAGATTGAGGTGGTGTTGATTCCTACATGTCATAACATACACATGTATCATTATTCTAAAGTATAAAAACAATCCAAATGTGTTTTCTCGGTTTTAAGTATGTCAGTTGTGATTTTTTACATGATTTAATGTCAATTTTAAATAACAAGACACTTTTGGAGTCATACCGGTGACATCGTGTGTCGGATTGAGGTGGGGTTGATTTCTAAAAATCAAAAATGACTGATGGATCATTATCCTAAAGTATCAAAACAATCATAATTCATTTCCTTAGTTTTCAATATGTCAGTTGTGTTTCTTTACTAAAATATGATTTCAAACTGAAAAACATGCAATTTGAGTCATACTGGTCGCATCGTGCATTATTTTGATGTGATATTGCTTCATACATGTCATAAAACACTTACGAATCACTGTAATTAATTTTTAAGACAATTGGAGCACGTTTTCTTGGTTTTTAGTGGGTGAAAAATTTTGAGTTAAAATGTCAATTTTAAACTGATAGTGGACACTTTTAGTCATACGAGTCACACCATTTGTCGAATTGAGGGGGGGGGGGGTTGACTCTTAAACACCAAAACTAACTCGTGGATTATTTTAATAAAGTATCAAAACAATAAGAATGTATTTTATTAGTTTTCAATATGTCAGTTGTGTTTTTTTACTTGAATTAATGTCAATTTTAAATAAAAAGTCACATTTGGAGTCATACCGGTGACACCGTGCATGAGATTGAGGTCTATTTGATTCATACACATCACAAATGACTGATGAATCATTGTACTAAAATATAAAAATAATTGGAATGCATTTCCTCAGTTTTCATTATGTTAGTTGTATTTTTTTTACTAAAATGTCATTTGAAACTGAAAATATGAAATTTGAGTCATACCGGTTGAATCGTGTGTCGGTTTGACATGAGACTGCTTCATACACATCAGAAAGGAATTACCAATCGTTGTACTTAATTTGGAATACAATAAGAGCATGTTTTCTTGGTTTTCATTGAGTGACACGTTTTGAGTTAAAATGTCAATTTTATACTGATAGTGGACACTTTTAGCAATAATGGTCTCACCATTATTTGTATTGGGATGGGTTTGATTCTTATATACCACAATTAACTCATGGATCATTTTCCTAAAGTATCAAAACAATCCGAATGCATTTGCAAAGTTTTCAATTGTTCAGTTGTGTTTTTTTACTTGAATTAATATCAATTTTAAATAACAAGAAACATTTAAAGTCATACCGGTGATACCATGCATCATATTGAGGTGGGTTTTATTATTACACATCAAAAATGACTGATGGATTGTTTTCCTAAAGTATCAAAACAATCGGAATTCATTTCTTCAACTTTCTGTATGTCAGTTGTGTTTTTTTACTAAAATATCATTTCAAACTGAAAACATGCAATTTTAGTCATACCAGTCGAATCGTGCATCATTTTCATGTGAGCCTACTTCAAACATGTCACAAAGGACTTATGAATCACTGTCCTTAATTTGTAAGACAATAGGAGAATGTTTTATTGGTTTTCAATGACTGACACTTTTGAGTTAAAAGGTCAATTATAAACAGATAGTGGAAACTTTTAGTCACACCGGTCACACTATTCATCAGATTGGGGTGGATTTAATTCCTCCACATCAGAAATGACTCATGGATTGTTTTCTTAATGTATCAAAACAATCCAAATGTGTTTTATTTATTTTCAGTATGTCAGTTGTGTTTTTTACTTGAATTAATGTAAATTTTAAATAACAAGACACATTTGGAGTCATACCAGTGACATCATGCATCGTACTGAGGTGTGGTTGATTACTACATGTCAAAAATGACTGATGGATAATTTTCCTAAAGTATGAAAACAATCAAAATACATTTCCTCAATATTTAGTATTTAAGTTGTGTTTTTTTACTAAAACATCATTTCAAACCAAAAAATGCATTTTGAGTCATACTGGTTGCATCATGTGTCAGTTTGACATGAGACTTCTTCATACACATCAAAAAGGAATTATGAATCGTTTTCATAATTTTGAAGACAATATGAGTGTGTTCTCTTGGTTTTCAGTGAGTGACACGTTCTGAGTTAAAATGTATATTTTTAACTAACAACAGACACTTTTAGTCATACCGGTCACACCGTTCGTCGGATTTCAGTGGGATTGAATCCTACACATAAAGACTAACTCATGTATCATTTTACTAAGGTATAAATACAATCTGAATTATTTTTCCCAGTTTTTAGTATGTCAGTTGTATTTTTTACTAAAATGTCATTTCAAACTGAAAACATGACATTTGAGTCATACCAGTAACATAGTGCGTTAGTTTGAAATGAGACTACTTCATAAACGTAAAAAAGGACTTACAAATAACATTCCTTAATTTGGAATACAATCATAGCACATTTACTTTGTTTTCAATGAGTGATATGTTTTGAACTAAAATGTCATTTTTAAACTGATAGCGGACACTTTTATCACACCGGTCACACTGTTCGTCGGATTGAGGTGGGGTTGATTCCTACATGTTAAAACTGACTCATGGATCATTTTCCTAAAGTATAAAAACAATCCAATTGCATTTTATCAATTATAAGTATTTCAGTTGTGTTTTTTTACTTGAATTAATGTCAATTTTAAATAACAAGACACATTTAGAGTCATACACGTTACATCGTGCATTGGATTAAGGTGGGGTTGATTCCTACACGTCAAAAATGACCAATGCATCGTTTTCATAATGTATCGAAACAATCAGAAAGAATTTCCTTGATTTTTAGTATGTTAGTTGTGTTTTTTTTACTAAAATGTCATTTCAAATAAAAAACATGCAATTTGAGTCATACCAGTCGCATCGTGCGTCGGTTGGAAGTGAGACTAATTTATACACATCAAAAAGGACTTATGAATCACTTCCCTTAATTTGGAAGCCAATCAAAGCACGTTTTCTTGGTTTTCGGCGAGTGACATGTTTTGAGTTAAAATGTCAATTTTAAACTGAAAGCAGAAACTTTTAGTCATATCAGTCACAACATTCATCGGATTGAGGTGGGGTTAATTCTAACACGTCACAACTGACTCATGGATCATTTCCTTAACGTATCAAAACAATTCAAGTTCATTTTCTCATTTTTCAGTATGCCAATTGGGTTTTTTTACTAAAATTTCTTTTTAAATCGAAAACATACAATTTGAGTCATACCAGTCGCATCGTGCGTTGGTTTGGTGTGAGACTAACTCATACACGTCACAAAGGACTTATGAATCTCTGTACATAATTTTGAATACAATCAGAGCACATTTTATTTGTTTTCAGTGAGTGACATGTGTTGAACTAAAATGTCAATTTTAAACTTATAGCGGACATTTTTAGTCACCCCAGTCACACCGTTCGTCAAATTGAGGTGGGGTTGATTCCTACACATCACAACTGACTCATGGATCGGTTTCCTAAAGAATAAAAACAATCCAAATCTGTTTTCTTAGTTTTTAGTATGTTAGTTGTGCTTTTTTAATTTAATTAATGTCAATTTTAAATAACAAGACACATTTGGATCCATATCGGTGACATCGTGCCTTGGATTAAGGTGAAGTTGATTCCTAAATGTCACAAATGACTGATAGATCGTTGTCCTAAAGTATCAAAACAATCAGAAGGAATTTCATCCATTTTCAATATGTTAATTGTGTTTTTTCATTAAATTAATTGCAGGCTATTTTTTTAAAGAAATTATTGATCCTCGTTTATAGGGTATGTGTGTTTTTGATAGGCCACAAAAGATAACGAGTATCCACACGGTGTTTCCCCAACCCTTGAGTTTGTTGTGATATCTTTGATCCATCTACGGTTAACACCGAATAACATCCTCATATGGAAGCATAGCTTTAGTCGGCCTTGTGAAGAACTAGCTATCATATATTTAGGACCTCCAAATGAATATATGATAGTTGGTTCTTCACTGGGTCAACTAAAGAGTGGAGTAATCTCCTATGCTTATTTTGTTTCAATATGTCACAATAAATTCTAGGGATGAGAAAACCCCTTTTGGATACTCGTTATCTTTTGTGGTCTTTCAAAAACACACATACACTGTAAATGAGTACAACAAATTTATTTTAAAAACCAATCAACATGCAATTCATTTAGTTCCTAAACAAGTACCACCAACCACCATGATTTTTAGTGGGGCGTTTATCCCATACAAATCACAAAATTACCATCAAATAAAGAGAAATATAAGACATACAAGATTATTAAAGTTGAAATTATTTGATAAGTTTACCATATTCATTGTATATTTGTACATTCTTCCATCAGATATGCTACCCATTCGTTTTTAAGAATATCTATGTTGTCTTGTGAATATGACTATTTTTTACAGTCATGGTAGTACTGAAAAATATAAATAAACAAATGATTAATAAGTATTTTAAATGAAATATCAATTATCTCAAAAATACCTCTTCAGGGATTATGGTTTGTTCATGGAATATGATCTCTTTCATAAATTTACATACTAACCATAATATTTACCGTTTGTTTTTTCAGACATTGCAAAAATATTGAAAAAATAAGTAAATTTTTATGTATTTGGATAGTGAAATCTAATTATATATACCCTAATTTTTATCCAATCATTGTACTTGTCAGGTTTATTGTCCTTTTCCTATGGCCTCATTCCATGATGTAGAAGATATTTGTGCACTGTCCTATCATAATAGAATACTCATTAAAAGATAATATTAATTATATAACTGTATGTTCAGTTCTAAAATGTTGGGTGTAGTGTATTAAAATTTGACAAACTCCATCATTTGAGGTCGGTTTTTTTGATATCGATGCATTGACTCCAGAAAATAAATCTTTGGAGTATCCAAACTGACTGCAATGAGAATCTAATGTTGCCTAAGAACACAAAAAAGAATAAGTAATGAATGAAATTAAAATATTTTTGATATGAATAAATTATATATTTTTACGCCTTTATCGTTGATATTAAGAAGAGTCTGTCATCCATAATTTTGTTGATAAATGATTTGAGTAGTCCTTCCACTATTTAACCATGTTTCATGGAATTTATGTCTTCCTGTTCTGTAGAGGTGACGTGAGGACTAACAAGTCCAAATTCTTGTTCATTGGGACATCCCTTCAATTTTTTTTCATATATACGCCTATTAAAAATATGAAATGTATTTAGTCATAATTATTATAGTATATCATATTTTGGAAAATCAAAACATGAAAACAATCCTCATGTAAACATTTAAAACTGAACTGCCTAACCAATCATAGTCGATAATTTCAGTTTCACTCACAACACCAATGAAGTCTGGATCTTCCCCTATGTACAAATTTGCTTCAAAATAAATTATTTGATTACCACCATCTTTCATCTTTATATCCACATGATCCTTCAATGATAATAAATGTAGATATAGAATATGATGGGTTAAGTTGTTTTGGTTAGATCATTTTAATCGGTTGGTTTATCCTTGAGATGAATTTGAATCAGTATTTTGTTTCACTCCCTTCCCTTTTCCATCTATAAAAACATGCATTAGTTCAGACCTTTTTATTTAATGTTTAAGGTTTAGCTTCAAAATTAAATTGGAAATGAATACCTCATTGTTGACATGTTTTTTAGAAGATGTGAAGACCATGAGATGAATATTCCTAGAGCATGTTCTACTATATGAATATTTGCATCATCAATTGGAACAGGAAGCTTGGGGCATAGCTCTAGGGCTATAGTAATTGAAACTATGGCATGATCTATCAGAAGTGGTCTGTTGTGTAGCATGTCATTCTAAATATTGAACACTATATCCCTCTCTACAAGGCCATGGGTGGGTGTTGATAGATATAAATCACAGTCATTTTTCAAGTGATGTGCACCCCATCCTTTCTTTACGATAGGGGTATGCTGTTTTTGATGTTTGTTGTTTATTTTTAGCACTAAGTTTTTGTTTCATAAATAAAACAATTTCAGTCAAAGTGATTAATACTCGTACCATCAAACAACGTATTACCAGAAAAAATGTACCTGAAAATAATGCTTTGCACAACAACCATTAAATGCATCCCACATTCCTTGGGTTATCAAGTGTGCATAAATAAGAGGTGGGTGCAGTTTTATTTTGCCTTCAACATATTTAAGATTATATTTTGATAAAAGTGTGCAAAAACCCCTATGAATCCTTCCAGAAACTCTTAAGATATAGTCTTTGTTTGAGTAATCTACTATAAATGCACTCTACAAGTGATTATGAAGTGTAAGTAAATGTTTCATTGTTTAATTTTTAGTAAATTAAATAAATGATATCATAATGTTACTCTAATATCTCCCTACATCAGTGTTTTAATATTATCCATGACATGGGGCCATGAAGTTACATCAATCTCCACACGTTGCTGAATGATGATTCCAATGTAACTACTGAACATGGCCTTATGGTGGTTAACATGTTGGCCCCACTTATTCTATCCAATCTCATATTTAATTCCTTTCTCTTTATTCTTAATTATTTTTTATAATACCTTAAAACTACAGACCTTCTATTTTTTCTGCATCACTGGTGTTTGGTAACCTTTCATTTCCCCAGATCATACATCATTAATATGTTCCTTTAGCTCTATAGGGCTACCATCGGCATGTGAAGATGGTGGTTGTACCTCTATACTGGGAGCAACAATAGGTTGAGAAACCTGTTGTTCGTCTATACTGCGAGCAGCAGCAGGTTGAGAAACCTATTGTGCATGGGGATTAAGAGAATCATCATGTGTAGAAGCCATTATCTGAACAATGTGTTTAACATTTAATTTATATAACATAAAAGAAACAACTAAAAGTTATTAACATAAGGCAATAGGTTGAGAAACCTGTTTTTCGTCTACACTGCGAGTAGTAGCAGGTTGAGAAACCTGTTGTGCCTGGGGATTGAGAGAATCATCACATACATAATTCATTATCTACAAAAGTGGTTTAAATTTTATTTTAGATAACATAAAAGCATAAATGAACAGATATTAACATAAGGCCACAAGTTGAAAAACCAGTTGTTCATCTGCACTGTGAGCATCAGCATGTTGGGAAACTTGTTGTGCCCGGGGATTGGGAGCATCATCACGTGTAGAAGTCATTATCTGGAAAATTGGTTTAACCTTTAATTTAGATAACATATAAGTATTAGTGAATATATATTCACATAATGTAACATGATGTATATTAGAAAAAAATATAACATGATTATTAAACTCACTTTTTTTAAAGGTTAAAGGGATTTGATCCCTCTATCGACTATCCAAATTCCTTAATTGTGGTCTCTTATGACATAAAAAATGTTGTCTACACTAGGAAAACTATGAAATTATTGTGATTTCCTAATGAAAGGGTCATCATCTGTTGAATTTTCATTTTACTCTTCAGTGGTTTTGGTCGATAATAGAATAATTGTCCAGTTTTGGTTTGTAGGATCTCAAACATAGAATACTTGTATAGCCGATGATGCCATTATAAATAGTTCTTCTTTGTACGCTTCCTTACTAAAATCAACTTTCAGAAATCCCAACTCATCTATTTTAACAGCACTTCTGTTATCATCTCACTTGCATTGAAAATCAGCAGTCGGAATGTCATATAATACATCTCCCATATTATTTTGATGATGACAAAATATGACATATTCTCATAAATTGTATTTTTGTTCTCATTACTAGAAACCTTCATCGCTTCGGCCAGAATTGTAACTCCAATATTTTATCTGGTACTATCTTCATCATGTTCATTAGTATAGAATGTATAACTATTAATTACATAGTCATTGTATGATTACACATACACACTTGGTCCTCCGGCTAGCCATCGAAGTTGTTCTGTAATTGAATATGAATTTTCATTTGACTCCTAAAAAATATGTTCCTAAAATGATACTATAAATTTTTGATTATGTTTATTTGATATCCATTTTTCATCCCTTGATGGATTCAAATTCCTAAGAATTTTTTTGTGGGTTTCAACATATTGGTCAACGTCCAAAGTATTATGCAAAACGAAAAGGTGGGCCTACTCCCAATCTTTAATATTGATTGTGACAACCTTCTTTCTAGAAATTCTTTCACCCTCAAGTCTCCTAGTGTAACGAGATTTTTTTAGACCAATTATTTTCACACCAGACAGGTATTCGGTATAGAATTAAATGGCTTCCTCGACAATATATCACTCTGCAAAATGACCCTCTAGCCAAATTTGTTTTTTGACAAACCCTTTAAAAATATTCATATACCGTTCAATGGGGTTACATCCATCTATAGTGCATATGACCACATAGAAGATTCTATTTCACCAAGTGATCCATCAAATAAACCATCATAACTCTTTCCATAGTTGGCAATTTCATTGGGTCTATAATTTTTCTACATATAGCTTTGAAGAAGAAACAAAGCCTCATTAATGTATGATGAACATTCCTGTGAAAAATGAAACGTAAACCTATATAAATTAGATCTTGTATCAAAACATGGTAGTCAAGTGATTTCAGATCTTTTAAATTTAAATTGCGCATTGACATGATTTCTTGATATTTGATGAATACACTTTTTAAACCTTTACTTCATTCAAGAAGTTATAAAACCGATATCTCTCCTACCTAGAAAGAGTGTAAGCAGCAGGAGGAAGAAATTTTCTTTTCCACCCTTCTCTAGTGCCAACTCTTCTTGTATTCCCATATCAACCATGTCCAACCTAGACTTAATTCCATCCCTTTTTTACTGGGTGAATTTAGCAACGTGTCAGTGACACTATCACATACATTTTTTTCAACATGCATATAAGAACCCAGATCTTTTTTTAAGGTATGTTTATCTTTTTTCTCGAGTTTTTGAGGAAAAAGGAGTTTCTATAATTTTTTTAAGTACACACCGTGTACTTTATGAGTACACGTCGTGTACTCAGTTACCACGGGTATCCGTGTGTTGGCCATGTAGCGGCCTTGCACACGGCCATGTGTGATAACCTGGAGGCCACCTAAAGTGGAGTATGGAAACAGAAATTACACTCCGTGTACTCCAAAAGTACACTCTGCGTATTTTGTTTTTTTCATTAAACGCACCGGGGTCGCGTCTGACGGATAGAACACTCACCTTCTCAACCTCTTTCATCTGAGAGTGCCGAGAATCTGTGGATCCTTGATGAGCCCCCGATCCTCTATCCATCCTTTAATTCGAACACCGTTTATTGAGTTGGAATCACATCAGTTAGTTCTCTCTTATGATGGAACCTTGTTTCATGATTTCTCCTCTTTTCCAAGTTATCATGGGTTGAACGTTTTAGAAATTTTCTTATATCTACGGCGTTCTAAAAATATTAAAGCTTCTAGGTTCAAGTATATTGATCTCCTAACCCTGAGGTAAGTGGTTTGTGCCTTTCCGTAGATAGTCCTTGAGTTTTATGTGAAAAATTTGTCCAACACCCATGAACGGGGTATTGTGTGTTTACAATTTTAGCCCTATTGTTTCTTTTCTATGTTGGTATGCTTGAGTAGATGATTATTGTTTGTGAATAGGGTGAATTTTTGTGCTTTGGATGTTTTTCCATGCATGTTTTGCTTGTTTGGACCTTTGGGTCTTGATTTCCTGTTAGGCTGTTGATTACTTTCCCATGCCTAGTATTGTAGGATGGTGTTTCTATTGTTCTGTTATACTGTTGTGATGTAGAATGCTAGCCAAGTAGTTATTGAGGTTTACCTTGGTCTTTACATGCTGCTATACTTTCTTGACTTGCACAGGGTTGTGAGAACCTGGTCTATAGACCATAGGAATAATGGACGTAAGGGCTTCTCCAGAGTGTCTTTATAATTTACGATGTGAGACCACAAGGGGAATTGACGCGGAGTGCTTACCCAGAGTGTATGTAGTTCATCGATGCAAGACACCAAGGGAATGTGATTTTGAGTGCTTCCCTAGAGCACCTTTAGTTCCGATATGAGACTATAGGGGGGATTTATGGTGAGTGCTTCCTCGGAGAGTCTATGATTAAGTTTAACCAGAGGGGTTAAAATGAGTGTACTGCCCAGAGGGTTGCTTGTACTTGTTAGTTAGGACCAGAGGGGATAGGTTGTGATCACTTCCCTGAGGGTTACCTTGTGTTTAGCTGCTTGCTTGTGTTACTAGGTAGGACCAGAGGGGTTAGACTGAGTGTACTACCTAGAGGGTTTCCTGTTGTGTTTTATCTTCTTATTTAGTTGTGGCTTGATATTGAATTGTGGATTGTTTACTATTGAGTACCTTCCTGTTTACTGTTTTCTATACTTTTACCTGCCATACACTCTTTGACTGTTAGGCATAGATCTCGTGGTGGTTGCCTACTAGGATTTATTATCACACCCTATTTGGGCCATGATTTTGGGCCCAAACAGATTATATTATTGCAGGTATAAACAAGGGAAATCGCCCTTCTACTTCAGGTACTTAACATACTGTGGAGCTGGAGAACATGGGACCAAGATTAGGCTTGCGATACTATGGATCTGATTACTAATTTTCTTATGGAATTGGTTTACTACTGTATTTCATCATTGTTCTTGGTTTCGCTGCATTCCTAGACATATGTGTCATGCATCATTATATATATGTACTCTAGTTTATGCTATCAGTTTTTCGCTATTTATATTTTGGTATGGTATCATTATTGCTTCTGTTCTTGTACGTACCTATTTACTTTTGCTTTGTACTCTACCAATGAGGGCATAGTTTCCCCACTATCACACCCAAGGCCCTCGCTTCTAGTCAGCAGCCTCTGGAATTTGGGAAATGTGCTTGAGGCCATCTGACCAACAGGGTATGGGGTGCCTCTAGGTGGCTGCCAGAACTGGGATGTTACAAATTGGTATTAGAGGGATTTATTTTCTTTTTACTTACTGTTTGTAGCCTTTAGCCAGGGATAGGATGGAATGGTTACATGGTAATAAGTTTTTCCCAGGAGTAGCTAACCCATGTACAAGGAAAAACCAATCTACCTCATTTAATTGCACTTTTTCTGGTTTTGAAATAATTACAGTTGATTTGATTTCACCTTGAGTGATTCACATGATTTGTGCTATTATGGTTGATGTTATTGAAGTTCAATTTTTGTCGCAACCCGATGAGATGAGGGTATTCCATCTCATGCATCATATAGGCACTTTCTAGAAATCACATGTCATGAATTTTTGCCTTGTCATCTAGGATTCATTAGTGATTGCATGTTGTTGTGATAGATGATGTGTAAAATATTAAAGTTTTTGTGATAGTTTCCTTGATATAAATACATGTTGTTTGATAGGGTATTGTTTTGTGAAGATATTTGCATGAATGAACACCAAACTTTGGTTCTTGAGGTGTTATGGGTCCTCATGGACTGGATTTCGGTGGATCATTGCTATGTATTCCTTGTTATAAAAAGTATAAGATGTCAAACATTGATTCATGGGGAGTATGGGCCCTCACAGTTTAGAATCTGGAACTTTCTGTGTTCGTTTCAGTGCTTTCTGGGTTCCAGAGTAGTTTCTGAGGCTTGCTGTCTAGAAAAACCCAGAATATATACCGTGTAGTGATAAGTACATTCCATGTGTTCTTCTATTCAGGAAGAAATAGTTTTCTTAAGTACAGGCCATGTACTTTATTTACATGTTGTGTAGTCTCTAACTGTGTCGTATGCCATGTGGGAAGAGACACGGGATGGGGAAATTCTAGTTAAAACATGCCATGTACTAGTCGAACATGTCTTGTAGTGTCGACCCTGTGTCCGCTCATGTAACTAACAACACAGACAGATAAACCCTGAGCTATACACTCCCTGTCTGCATTGAACACGTCGTTTAATCGGACCCAGGTACCCAGTCGTGTCACGAACAACACGTGTTGGTGTTATCCCTTCACATACACACCGTGTCCTCCATGAACACACCATGTAGTGCGAGCCGTGTGTCAGGCCATGTCACTAAAAACACAGGCCAAGTGAAGCTTGTCTAGTACACACCATGTAGGAATTGTACATGTTGTGTAGCCTTGACTTAGGAGAGTCGTGTGGCTTAACCGTGTAGAAGGACTCAGGAAGGGAAACACTTTGTGTTTCCGGACAACACGTCGTGTGTTTGGGGTGTTACACGACCAGTTTAGGAAGGAGTACATACCCATGAAAATGAATTAAGGGAACACACCGTGTATTAGATGTACACGTCGTGTAGTAATGTTTTGTAAAACCTGAATGCTTTCTTCCTCCTGTTCCCTTCTTATGCTTTTAGTTTTTAGTCCCTGTTAATCCTAATCTGAGGTGTGCGTTTGACCTTGCAGAGTCATGCCACCGAGATGTCCTACAGTTGTATGCCAGTTTCTAGGCGGTGATCAGACACCGGATATGGCCAATCAGGGACTACCTGAAGATCCTCCAGTTGTGCCATCCTTGGCACCAGCCGTTGTACCTGACATAGGTGTGGATTCACAGTTCAGGGAGGGATTTCTGAGGATGATACATACCTTTCAGGGAGCACCACCTCCTGCCCCGTCGATGGCTGATTTGATGTGGGTCTTCTAGTAGCATCATCCACCCACTTTATCAGGGGATAGTGGACCTCAGGCTGCAGAGTCATGGCATGAAGCCATGATGATGATCTTTGAGAATCTGTACACTCTTCCAGAGAGTAGGGTCAATCTCACTACATATATGCTTCGGGAATCCACTAATAGGTGGTGGGATGTGATCTCACAGGCGGGACGCTAGCAGGTTATGGCATGGGATGAATTCTAGCGCATCTTCTATGATTACTTATATCTAAATACATTGAGGGCCAATTGATCCCAGGAGTTTATGAGTATGGAGTAGGGTACTCTTTCTGTTATGGAGTATTCCTCCCACTTTACTGATCTGCAGCACTTCACACCTTTTTCAGGAGGTGATCAGTTATTCATGTCAAGGAAGTTCAAGGATGGTCTAAGGCACAAAATCTGATCGCTGGTGAATATATTTCGGTTGACTTATATCGTCAACCAAGCTCTAATCACAGAGCACAATCTGAGGGATTCTGGAGTTCTGATCCAAGGCGACTCTACATCTGGGGTTACTATTCCTCTTAATGATAGCAAGAAGAGCCACAGGGAGTTTTTGTGCAGTGATCTGAGGAGACGAGACACTTCTTATGGTAGGAAGGTAGTGTGCTACTAGTGAGGAAAGAGCAGGCATACTAGGCCACACTGCCCGAGAGACCCAATTGAGTGCTGATCTTGCGGAAAGATAAGTTATCTTCAGTGCTTCTGTCAGATCTTCTCATCAGCAGCTGGTGACAGGGGTTCTTCTATGACTCCTAGTTCGAGAGCAGCACCACCAGTTTCTCACTAGTCAGGGGACTGGAGTTCTTCTGGCCATTCAGGCCAAGGTGGAGGTCATGGACGTGGTGGTCAGTCTCCGATATTTCAGCGACAACAAAGTAGATCAGTTCAGAGTGGTCAAGCAGGGGAACAGGGCTACGGTGCATGCTAGACATTTTTAATGGAGTAGACCCAGTAGGAGCAGGATCCCAGACCTTCTACAGTTAGAGGTATGATCTTAGTTTCCTCAGTTTTATCTACAACTCTTTTCGACACAGGGGATTCCTATATCTTTATCTCAATTGTTGTTGTGGAGATCCTTGGGCTCCGTATCTTTTCCTATGCTGATATACTAATTCTAGACACTCCATTGGGGATGAGAACATCTAGTTTGTGTTAGTTGAAGGAGTTCCCTCTAGAGGTTGGTGGGTGTCACTTATTATGGGACCTCTATGTCCTCTAGATGAGAAACTATGACGTCATTTTCGGAATGGATTGGCTAGTTCCCTTCCAGGTAGTCATCTACTGTTACCACCACAGGGTGAGTTTCATATCACTAGAGGGTGGATCATTTCTTCATAGGGTAGAATAGGATGTTGAGGCGAGTAGAGCGGGTCTAGAGCATCATGGGTTAGGAGGAGTTACAGCCTAGATTGCTAGTTTATATCTGGATGATCAGGGGACTTCTCAGTTAGACTTTCCTCTAGTGGTGGATTATTTCATAGATGTTGTTTCCGATGCTTTCATCGGGTCACGCACGTCCATCTCATTCAGGGATGAGGGGCATGGTTTTTTTGTTACCCCAGATTCCCATTTTCCAAAGGCATAAGGCATCCGCTCCTTATTCAGGGACGTCTGCTCCTTGATCGAAACGGGATAATGGAATGTCGGTTCTTCCTTCCGTGGATTCCTCCTCGAAACTCGTCACCTAGTCCGAGTCTCCTTCATAGACTTAAGACGTTGTTCGTGAAACTCTTCCTGGTGCCATATCTTCATGGACACCAGTTAATTACACTAATTCTGTCATGACATTCCAAGGGGTCCGATCAGGGCAGCAACCTTCGGTTAGGGGATTAGTCACATGGGGTATCACTGGCATGTCTGGATGCTGCGGGATTGGCATGTATTTCTTCTGTCCCTTATTATAGGGCTTCTTGAGGGACGGAAGCCTAAGGCATCCCACATCAAATTCAGGGAATCATATGCCACGAGCATGTATCTGAGGTTTTCCCCAGCTTCCCATGTTTAACACGGGGTATGCCACAAGTTTAACGTTTAGTGGAGATGAATCGGGCTGATCAGAACACTGAATAGAGTGGATCAGATGGAGGAACCCCCTGGAGGGACCGTCGATATTGGGGCCAACACATGGGTGGCATCTCGAATGCTGTTAGTTGGAGTGGGGAATGGGGTGGCATGATCCCACTTGGATGTGGCGGCCTGGGTAAGAATCAGTATGGATAACAAGAGGTTCTGTGAATTGGATGGTGAATGGGATGGAACCGTGATGGGGTGACGATGGTTTTGGGCTTGATCCTTGAAGAGACTTCCTATGTATCCCCGTGGCAGGGAATCAAAGTCCACGTAGTTTGTATGATAAAGGATTACTATTGATTTTGGTTCTCAACGGCTTACCGCAGGTTGAACTCACAATGGCTAACCGCTGAACAGAGATATCAGTGGCTTACCACTGATTAGGTCGCAACGGCTTACAGCTGCATGGGGTCACAACGGCTTACCTCTTAATGGAGTAACAATAGCTTACCACTGAATGGAGGTCCTCAAATTAACATTGTGTGGGATGGGGGTGAACTGACGTGAAGAGGGTCGAAACCACTGGGTGTTGGTCTTGAACCTCATGGAGGCTTCCTACGTACCCTACCTTGGCAAGGATCAAAGTCCATGTAGTTCCGAATATGGGGGAATTTGGGGCTTATGCTCTGAGGCGGCCCAAGGTGTTGGTGAACCGACGTGAAAAATTTCGGAACGACCAGGTGGTGGGCTTGAACCTCGTGGAGGCTTACTAAGTACATTGATTTGGAAGGATAAAGTCCACATAGTTCAGGTGGTGGTGTGGGGATTACACTCTAGGTTTCCCAGGGTGAGGCAGGAGTCAGTGAACCGACGTGAATAAGGACCTAGGGTCCAGGTGGATGGTGGGCTTGAACCATGTGGAGGCTTCCTACATACCTTTCCATGGCAAGGATCAAAGTCCTTGTAGTTCGGATGAGTGGAAAGGGGATCGGTACATCGACGTGGGGTAGTCGGGACCAATGGATGGTGGGGTTGAACCTCAGGGAGGCTTCCTACGTACCTTGCCTTGGCATGGATCAAAGTCCTCGTAGTTCAGATGAGTGGTCGGCAATCCGATGTGAAGGAGGACCTGGGGTCCAATGATGGTGGGCTTGAACCTCGTGGAGGCTTCCTATGTACCTTGCCTTGGCAACGATCAAAGTCATCATAGTTCGGATGGTGGGTGTGGGGCTTACACTCTAGGCTACCCGGGGCATTTTTCATGGTCGGTGCTCACTCTAATCCCAAGTGAGTCATGCTCAGTGTGAGAAACAAGTGGTTGTAGAGACCCGAAGATCACGTCACGAAAGGTGCGTCCATTGTAAGTGAAGTGGGGCTTACACGTGGTTAGCAGCCCCGGGAGAGAAAGATTGGGACTTACTCGAGGGTGGAGGCCCAATGGTGACAAAGCGCAGCGGGAGAGGGACTTGGGATCGAAGAAAGGAGAAGCATTGTTACCTACCACACCCTTCGTTGGCCCTGGGGACCGAAGATAAAAGCAGGAGCAGGGATGTTGCCTCCTACAAGAAATATAGAGGCTTACACCAAGATGGTTTCCCTTCCCCTGTGGACAAACAACACTCTGATAAGGAGGATATCATCTCCTATGAAGGGTGATCCCATCCCCGTGGAGACGAGTGGGCATGGAGAATGTCCAAGTTGGGGGGACCCTGCGTGCGAGGCACGAGGCGAGGACATAGTTTAACATCATGTGGTGAGGACGATGGTGATTGGCAGTTTAACGTCCTGCAACTCAGATGAGGTGGGTTTGATCCACACCCCTAGGACTTACATAATCGATACCCTCAGCTCCTTGGTGCATAGAAGGGACAGGAAAAGCTGTGGTGATGGGGTGTCATAGAGCGAACCATCGACAGACCGACGCTAGCATGATGATGCAAAGAAGCAATATCCATTAGCGTGCCTATCTGAAGAAGCATAAAGCGAAGAAACACAAAGGGTGATATCGTCTAGGGGACTTTGAAGTCACATCATGCCAACCTGGTGGGTCACACGGGAAAAGGAATTGCCAAGTAGAGGGGTCTATAGGCAGGGGCCTTGGGAATCTCTGCTGCTCCGCATGGTGGAGGACACTTGTGAAGGGGTGTTCTTGGCTAAGTGGGGTTCCTTAGCCTAAGAATGGGGTAGAGGTGCATATGGGAGGTTCTTCTCAAGTGAAAAGGCATTCGCGGAGCATTTCCTCGCAAAGAAAATGTGCCTCACGAAGAAATGTGTTGTGAAGCAATGTGCTTCGTGAAGTACAGTGACCCTGCCTTAGCATGTGGATCATGTGTACATGAAGGGTGTTCTGCGAATCATAAATTCTCCATGATGACCTGAGTCCCCTTGGGGATCCCCTTCCTTCACGAAGGCCCTTAGGCTTCGTGAAAGTAATCCCTCTCGGAATAGGGTATTAAAAAGAGACAAAGGGGAGACACTTCGCAGAGGAGAAGTACCTCACACAGCTCATGGTTCGCAAAGCAGAAGGATGCTTCGCGATTTGGGAGTAGGGAAGTTGAAAGGTCGGAGTTTCCATCGTTTGGGTTTAGGGGGAGCCCGGTATTTATAGGAAAGAGGAACCATGAAGCGGAGATTACGCGACACGAAGAGGGACTTGGTTCCTTTGCGGTGGGCTCGCGAACGTCAAATGCGTTCGCGGAGCGTCCCGCATCCTTGTTTCGTGGTAGGATCGTGAATATCAAATGCGTTCGAGGAGTGTCCATCCAACTTGCTTCACGGTGGGCTCGTGAATTTAAAATCCATTCACAGAGCGTCCCGCCTCCTTGCTTCGCAGCGTGCTCATAAATGTTAAATGTGTTCGCGGAGTGTCCCGCCTCCTTGCTTCACATCGGGCTCGCGAACGTCAAATTTGTTCATGAAGCGTCCTGAATCCTTGATTCCTGGCAGGATTTTGAATGTCAAATGTGTTCGTGGAGTATCCCGCCTCCTTGCTTCGTGGTGGCTGTAGTGCTGGGGGGACTCTGTGGAATAGCTTCGCGAGGCAGTCACTAGTGCCTCCTTTTTTGGCTTCTTCTCTGTCCCAAATTTTGGCGCCAAAAAATGCCCCCCCCCCCTCACACTTGGAGCTACGAAGAGATCAAGGGTCAAATTCTGAGGGAAATTTCAAAAATCCTCATCTTTTCATGATGCTAGTTTGCGAAGAGGGCTCGCGAGACGGATAGGGAACGTGCGGACTGAGCACGCCGCGAAGCTCGGTGCAAACTGGACATGCTACGAAGCTCTGAATCCTATCTCCTATAAATATGGGGCCCACCATCTCTTTTTTCATTTTCCTTCTACGTGAATTTATCCTTTTTCACTCTCGATTAGCGAAGCTCTGCGTACTCTACGAATCGAGACTTTACAATGCACAACGAGTCCTCGACTTCGTGGTTGCACTCTGCGATCTTCTGCTCGAATGCCTTAGTAGTGCTCGGCGAACAGTATTCGCGAAGAGTCATCACGAACGCACTCTACGAATGAGATTCATGAGAAAACCCAAAAATCATCCAAGTTCCAGAACTGAATGGACCACAAAGAAGCTGCCTAAGGGGTCCTTGTGGATGCTGCCCGAAGGGATGAGATGAAGAATAGTCTGGGACTAGGAGAGCTATTATGTTTCCACTATAACCATAGTTCATTGGTGGAGATACTATCGGAGAACCAGAAGAACTATGCATTGTGTAGGAGGTTTCCCTTGTATGGATCTGGGCTGAGGGATGACGTCTTCATCCCAAAAGCAAGTAGGGATGAGCTAGCTTACTGGTTCCTGAGCATACCGTGTTAGCACCGATGGTTCAGGGCGCCTGATGGTCATTCTCGGGAGGACTTCACGCCCGTCATTGACAACTTCTTATACAATCATCTGAACATTATCGATGGGAAGGCATTGCAGCCGGAGACGTCCCATCCTATGTTTTAAATTATCCTCAATGCGATGCTGGGGAACCCGAAGAAGGGGTGGTCTAAGGAATGTGACTTGTGCTAGGGCGGCAACTTCACAGATGATTGGGCATGGGCCTAATGCGTAGGCGCCTCATGCAAGGAGTTTGGAGTGGAGATGAGAAGTTTTGGACTGTATGAGGAAGCTTGGGCTTCCCAGTTTCATATCTACCAGCTGAAGCAGCTAATGTCAGAGCTGTTGAGCCAGTGGTCATTGGGGACCAATACCTTCCACCTACATCACATGGAGGTTGGCATCAGCTTATGGGATGTGCATCAGATCTCGGAGGTCCCGATACTGGGGGCGATGTATGACGAATTCCTCCCAGCTATGGGTGTGTGTGAGGATCTGGAGAAGATACCACATCTGGCGATGGCATTGATGGAGCTTGTACCTAGGGAGGACAAAGAGGTAGTGAGGGATGTCCACTTCAGGAGGTGGTTCAAGAAATTCCTAAATTTCCTGGAAAATAGGCAGTTTCTGGCGAGACCTCGGATTTCACAAAGGGGGCTCAGAGTAAGGAACACTCATACTGGTGGCTATTGGAGGATAGCTAGTGGAAAACTTGGGGGTTCAGTATCAGCACTGAGCAACAGCTAATAGTCAGGCTGGCGGCATTTATCATAGCTCTCATCTGTGGTTGGATCTTTCCGGTGAGGGATTCCAACATGGGAGTGTGACCAAGCACTTTCATCGTGGTTTCCACATTAGCAACAGGAGGGCGGGTCAACATAGTGATCCTGATACTATCCAAGTTGTACAAGATGTTATGGCGCATCGGTGAGGGGAATAGGCCACAAAGGATATGCAGGCCATTCCACCTCCTGTACGGGTGGATAGCAGCACACATCAGGGGGATCTATGAGTATCTGAACCCCATCTTGCTTCCAGGTTCGAACTTCTGCCCCTCGATTCTCAACTACACAGGGAGTTTTCCGGCCAAGCTGACCGTATAATCTATACTAAATCAAGTCTGGAAGGTAGAAGATTTCAACTTCCATTTGTTCCCGTTGCCGACGGGGGCCTTCATGAAAGATGGTCGGGGAACGGAAGAGCACCAGGCCTACCTCCTGGCCTTTAGAGGTGGAGTCTTAGTGGCCAGGTTGGACCGCGAGAATCTCTACAAGCCATACACCCCACACTGGTTTGTAAGGCAATTCTGGTGCCTGCAGCGGCTGACCCCACAGGTCTACCTGGAGGTGTGTCATGAGGAGCACCCGTGTGTGATGAGGCAGATGTGGATCATGTTCACACATGAAGATGGGAAGATGCGGAATGTATTACCTTTTCCAACCACTGTCCTCAGGCTGGTAAAATAATACACCCAGAGCTGGGAGGCGGCTTACCCGGGGGAGATGATAAAGCGGCCAACCGTTCTAGTCAATGATGGTGACATTCCCCGATATCAGGGCTGAGGCCAGAAGGCGGCAAGGGCATCCCACAATGGCGATGCCCGCACTGGTTGAGGGTGGAGTAGTGGTAGCGTATCCAGGATCGGCAATGGCCCCGGTGGTCCAAGGATAACAGAGTCATCCGAAGGGGTGTCCACCGAGAGCATTTCGCATGATTTCTACTCAGGCCCCGGGGAAACGGATACTCCATATTGACATACCATAGAATGATGTCTTCCCAGAGGCCTAGGACATCTGGGAAGTCAACCGGAAATTCCTCGCCCCATATTAGTTTTGGAAGCACCTTAACCACCTCGGGATGTACTTTCCAAGGATTGGCCCTATTAGAGCCAGTTTTGCAGTATCCCAGGCGGAGGCGGAGCAATACATGGACGAACTGGAAGACTTCATCCACTCCCGGGGTGCCCTGATCCCGATGAAAAACTGGGTCAGGGTGTTGTTGGATCATACGGTCCCTCTACAATTGTCATCTATTGACTTAAGGGAGCGCTTCCCTCTGCCTAAAGAATCGGACGAGTCCTCCTAGGGAGACGAGGCCTGTAGAGGGAGTCTGTTGGAGGAGGGTGGAGTCAGTGATCAGTCCTCGGATCTTGAAGATTTCACAGAGGCCCTCGAGGTAAACTCCCAAGTTCCTTCCTCGGGTTTTTCTCTTAGTTTACTCTGGATTTCTTATCGGCATCTACACTGTGTAGGAGAACCTTGTGCATAGACCTCGTTCTTGCCCCTCAGTGGGTGAAGACACGGGACCTTCGGGATCCACACCTGTGGCTGCAACAACATCCATGTCTGGTGGGGCTAGGACAATTGAGGTGGCTCCCCCGAAGTCTCCAGACCTGCCAATCATATACGGGGGGCATGTCTCAGGGTCACGATGACATCAGTCCAAGAGTGATACCAGGGATTTGATCTCTGTAAGTCTCTTCTGCTGAATTTATGACTTCCATCCCCTTGACACATTAACTAACATTCACATCCCATTTTTTGGCGTGTACGGTCCTTCAATTGGCCTGGGCCACTGTGGTGAATTTGGTCGTGTCTTCTGGTAGCGCCCTTCTCAGAGGCATGCCAATGGTCGTGGTGGTGGACATCCAGCCTGACCGAACTACAGCGCTCCCGATCACTGGCAGGGATGTCAGTGTGACTGTGCCTGAGATTATTGAGGTGGGATTCAATGATAAGGATCAACCAGATAGTTCAGGCCCCACCACGCCTGATCCAATGCCAGACGTGGACCCAGCTAAGGAGTTCCTAGGGACATTTCCTACATACGAGCCTTCCAACCGCGCCGACTGGGATGAGACGACCTCTGACTAGGAGGACAACAAAATAGTATGTCACCAATCATGGAAGCTGATCACGTGCTTCATCAATGACACCCCCAAGAACTATGGTTGGCTGAGATGGACAGACTTCGCTCATGACTGTGCGAACTGTGTGTTTGGGTGAGTTGGTTCCCAGTACCCTCACATGATCGTCCGAGATCTTATGGTGGAAAAGATTCGGAAGTATGACCGTGGCCTCGGTGTGGGATGGAAGTGGAGGAAGGCGGTAAAGATCAAGAGGCTCTAGGAGGCTGAAGACGTGGTCTAGCGGCTGCAGAATTGGGCAGACGAGCACTCAACCTCCCTCAACGTGCAATCTGAGCTAATATTGTGATTGAAGGCCTAGCTGGAAGAAGCCAAATAGGTCCTGAGGTGAGCCTCTGAGGAGATGACCACCATCCGGGACGACGCGGAGCGGTCCTGGATTGCAGCCAACGAATTTCACCCTCTCACTGCCAAGGAGGAGTGGGAGCTGAACAGGCGGCATCAACTCCTGGACGCCACCAGCCAGAGGGTGGTAGAGCTTCTACACTCTTTTGATGAGGTCAACCCATCCATGGGGGGAGTTGAACCTCGAGTACTATAATGATTACAAACCCTCAAATGTACTTTCATGCTTTAATTGTTTGGTGTCGTAGCATGCATGATTTCCACTATTTACATTGGTTTACTGCATCCTCATCATGTTTGTAGAGCATCCAGTGATCATTCCCTAAGCTCATGTGGGCCAGGCCCGATGTGAGAAACAAAGGACAACCACCTTATCACCCCATCCAAATGTAGGAGTGCAAACCAAGCTTCAGGCATCCGTGGTTTGAACAACTGGTCCAGATTTCCGGGAGGAAATGGGAGAGACCTGACTGGATAATGATGCTCTCAGAATAGCCAAATTACCATTTTTCCAGTGTGCTCTTGTGCACAAACAGGGTAACGCCATGGGTACTAGAATCAATCCGAACATATGTGGATGGGAGGTGTGAATCATGATACCTAGGATTCAGAACATTGTGGGTGTGGTGTGACAATAAATAATGACTGTTGAATGCATTCGAAACATAGTATCCTTATTGTATTAGCCTGGAGTGGGGATAGAAATTGAGGACTGACCGCTAACCATGTTTGAAACACGGGTCCTGACTCAAAATGTCATCTGTTATTCTTCTAGAACATTGGCCCAATACAATATGTGGGCCATATTCCAAGAATCCATACTGTAAGGGGGTTCCTCTAGACATGAAAGAGGATGAGGGTCAGAATAAGGGGAACACGAAGCGTGAAATGTGGAGTGATGGTTTGTTCGAACAGAATCCAACACTCCCGAAATTACGCCACCATGGTGGAAGCACATTATATGGACGCATCAGTCTGATCATGGACCATTCTTTCTTTTAGGAAGAACCTCTATGGAGAGGGATCCATCGCTTCCCAATGTCATCATGGGTCATCCTGAACTTGGTCAGGGAAAAATTGCAGTTACAGGGTTCCTCACAAGGGGTCAGGCCAGGGGCTAGAAATCAAGAGGAACAAGATTTATGATTCATGGGGATGGAGCTGAGGTGAAATTTCTGGGTGTCCCTACATATCCCATGAGGATGGGAATCAATCCATACGTAGTTCTGGAAGCACAGTTTAACGTCATGTGGGACGATGAAAATCCTGGTTGCACCGGTGCACATCCTACAAAAACTACTAAGCCCACGTGAGTCATGCTCGATGTGGGAAACAAGTAGTGGTGGGACTTTCCTGATATAGGAAGGAACATGTTAGGGTGAAGGGATTCTCGGTGAATGTTGGACCAATGATGCTAACACGTCCATGTAGTGCACCTAGATGCACGAATAAGTAGAGACAAGTATGCAAGAATTCCACTTGAACATGTGGAAGTGGAAATGTGTGATTCATGATGCTCAAAATCTAGATCACAATGATGGTGGCGTGATGATGATGGATAAATTTTGACCATGTTCGAAACATAGTATCCATACCATGTTATCCTAGAATGGGGATAGAAAAATGAGGGTCGACTGTTGACCGTGTTCGAAACAAAGGACCTGTCACGAATGTCATTCGAGATCCTTAAGGATGTTGTCCCGAAATGGTAGGAGAGCCTTTAGGCCTAGCATCCATGCCATCCGAGGGTCCTTTTGGATGTGGAAGAGGATGAGGATCCAAATAGCGAATTCACGAAGCTTGGACATGGAACGAGGGGAATGTCCCCATGAAAATTCCACACTTTAGGCTCTTTGTCAAAACGCATCTGAATACGACGATGAGACATATTAGATAGAGGGATTCGAGTCCCTTCCAATAGGGATATCTTAGTTTAGGGTCATAGAATTAGGACCATATATGGTAGGAAATGCGGGAGAAAATTGGTGAGTTAATTATAAAACCCGACGTGGATGGGAACTTGGGGTTCCGACCACCACGTGTTCCCTGGGAAGATTTTAGGTCAAGGGACCAAAAACGAAAGTTAATTTGGGCCCGAGGCAAGGTGCAAGGGTGTTCCTACATACCCCATGAGGATGGGGATCAAGCTGCATGTAGTTCTAGATGTGGCACGGTAATGTACCAGTGCCAGGGATAAAAGGGGTGTGAGGGTGTGGCCCCCATACCAAAAGAAGCGATATTTGATGTATCTTCTTTGTCTTTTAAAGTTAATGTTTTTTTTTGTGAAGTGACAGGCCTAGGATAACAAGTCTCAGCATCTCCACAAGAATGAACCTGTATGCAGGCATTGAAAAATGGTATGGCATGTGATTGATACCAAACATGGTGTCCCCTTGAGTGAGGACATCACGATGCAGTGCCGTTTTTCATCGTGCAGCCAGAATGATAATGTCACAGTTTAGGATCATGTGATGGGACCAGGCATGCATTTGAACCTCATGCAACATAGACATAGTAGAGATGAAGATAGGTGGTGAATGTGTACAGTGCAATAAAACATACCGTATTTGAATGAGGACATAATATCATACCACACCATATGCAATTCTGAGAAAGGAACCTCGGGCCAAGGGGCCCAAATAGGGGTAAGAGGGTAAGGGGCAGGAGAAACTAGCTCCCAATTGAGCTGGACCTGAAAACAAGACATCCGGGTGATCCTACATATACCATAAGGATGAGAATCAAGCTATATGTAGTTCTAAAAAGGGAAAATACGAAAAGATCTTATTTTAGGGTCTTAGAACTCAGACCATAGAGAAGTAGGACTATCCCAAGTAAAGTCAGACCTTAACCCAATCCCTAAGACTATGTGATTTGAACTCAGTGTAGGAAACATGGGCAGATAAGGTATTTGCAATATGTGAGATGCAAGAAAAGGGGAAACCGGTGAAGCCCCGAGCAATTGCCTTATCACAGCTTTTTCCTTCCTAACGTGAGGATGCGCATTGAGGAATAGTACCAAGAGTTTCAAAGTTCTACTTGGACATGATGAGGTGGAGAAGGATTTGAATCATGTAACTGATATTTCGGGCTTTAAAGGGGTTGGCATGACGATGGAGGATGACTGTTGACCATGTTCTAAATACAGAATCCATATCATGTTAGCCTGGAATGGGAACAAAAAATGAGCATTGACCACTAACCATATTCGCAATGTGGGATTTGTATCGTCTTGTTGCTCAACATCCTCGAGGGTGTTAGCCCAAAGTGGTAGGAGAGCCCTTAGGCCTAGCATCCATGCCGTTCGGGGGCCCTTCTGGATGGGAAAGGTGATGGAAGCCCTAATGAAGGAGAACATGAAGCCTGATAAATGGATGAAATCATGTCTGAGTAGAGTCCGACATTCTGGGCATTAAACCAAAGTACCCTTGGGCACATTGGTGAATCACCGAAGAGGATTGAGGGGCTCATCTTGAGAGCGACCAATTTGAACCGACAAGGATAGCACCAGGGGATGGAAAATTCTCAAGAGAAAGAGGCACGTGGTGGGGTTGTTACAAACCCGACATGAATGAGGAAATAATCCCATACCACACCATATATCCCTTTCATGGAAGAATGCGGCCTCAGGGGCCAATATGGGGCTGGACCTGAAGAAAAGATGCTCAGGAAGTTCTATGTATCCCATAAGGATGGGAATCAAGCCATACGTAGTTCTAGAACCACACATAGGGGTGGGATACCCTAATGAGGGGGGTGTACGGCGTGTCAAGTAACCCGACGTAAATGAGGACATAATACCATATCACACCGTACAACCCTAAATAGGAACTTGGTTCGAGGGCTTGAAAAGGCCAAGGGGCCTAAGGCTAGGCCTCAGTCGGAAAGGCCTGACGAGTTTGCAGTTTAACGTCTTGTAGTGAGGAAAAACAGGGGAGTAAGATGTCCCACACAAGGGAGATGCATGTCATGACGAATCACCTAGCGTTAATGAGAACATAATCTCATACCTCACTATACACTCCAGATAAGAACTTGGGTCGGGGCCTGAAAAGTCCAAGGGGCTTAAGGATGGGCCTCTGTCAGAAAGGCCCGACCAGTTTGCAGTTTAATGTCTTGCTGTGAGGATGAAAGGTACCTCATCCCGATATGTGTACGACAGAGTTAGTAACACGATGTGAATGAGAACATAATACCATACCACACTATACACTCCAGGTAAGAACTTGGGCTGGGGCCCGAGAAGGCCAAGGGGCCTGAGGCTAGGCCTCGGTCGGAAAGGCCCGACCAGTTTTGCATTTTAATGTCTTTTAGCAAGGACGAAAGGTACCTCTTCTGGGTATGTGTACGACACAACAAGTAACCCGATGAGAATGAGGAAATAATCCCATACCACACCGTACAATCCCATAAGAGAGAACCTGGTCCGGGGGCCTGAAAAGGCCAATGGGCCTGAGGCTGGAATTTCCCAAAGAGAGTTCGTCGCTTAGAGATACAGCGAGGTAGAATGAACCACTACAATCAATGTTTGGGATATCTTAGGGTGGTTCCAATGCCGTAGGACAGCTGTTGACCATGTTCGAAACACAGCGTCCCTATAGTGACCTGAAATGGGAGCAACAAATGAGCATCGATCGCTGACCATATTCGGAATGTGAGACCTGTATCGGCTTGTTGCTCAACATCCTTGAGGGCGTTGGCCTGAAGCGGTAGGAGAGCCCTTAGGTCTAGATTCCATACCATTTGAGGACCCTTCTGGATGGGGAAGATGATGAATTCCCAATCAAAGGAGTGGGTAAAGCATAGCTGTACCCATTTATGAAAGAGGAGAAAGTCTCCAGGGAGTGGGACGTATGGACATATCGAGGTTGGCTCGACATGAATTGGGGAAAAATTCTACACCCCACAATATGTCTTGACCCAAGGGGAAGGCTCTATAATTTGGGCTGGGCCAACAGACGAAATGTCTGGGAGTTCCTACATATCCCATAGGGATGGGAATCAATCCATATGTAGTTCTAGAGGGCCATGCAGTTTAACTTCATGCGGTGAGGATGTGGGAGAATAGAAGAATGGGGAGCAGGCACATGGTGTGGCCGTTATAATCCTGGCATGAGTGGGGATAGGGAATCTTACACTGTATGATGCAATGATCCTCCAGGAGAACTATACCCAGGGGGGATAGTCAAAGAGAAGAGTCTGGGGCTGGGCTCAAGAAGAGGTATTTGAGCATTCCTATGTATCCCATATGAATGGAAATCAAGCCATATGTAGTTCTCAAAATACAGTTTAACGCCATGTAGGACAATTCACAGTTTAAGGTCATGTAAGGCCAGATAGTTTAAGGTCTTGTGGGACCGACGTGCAGTTTAGGGTCATGTGGGACCATCCAGTTTAAGGTCATGCAGGACCATGCAGTTTAAGGTCATGCGAGACCATGTAGGCTCAAGAAAAGTATTGCTTGAGGAACTTTGAATTGGTGGGAGGAGTTATACGCTCACCATCCAAGGTCACCAGAGAGTATGCTCCATTAGGTTAAACCTTATGAACTATTTAAGGTCCTTCCCATTTGGGATCCAACTTGGGTGGTTTACTACCGGGGATCATTGGCGCCCGAAGTGCCAATACCAGGTCACCTTGTAGAAAAGAGAAGAGGTGAACCTCTTAATTTAAGGCTCTAGCTATCTTATTCTGACGCCTTTCCAGATTTTGCAGGGCATGAAGCCTATTCTCGTCAAGTGCTTCCAATTCAGCCAGACGAATTTTGGCCACCTTATCTGGCGCCTGCTAGTCATAGACCATGGTGTGTAATGAAGGCAGCTAGAACTCGATGGGCAGGATGACCTCAACTTCGTACACCAGTGAATATGGGGTCACCTGGGTGGAATTACAAGTCATCATCTGATAGGCCCATAGGGCATTGGGGATATTTTCCGGCCAACTCTTCTTGTTGTGGCCAACCATTTTATGCAAAATGTTAGAGAGGGTTTTGTTGAATGCCTCGATCTTCCCATTTGCTTGCGTGTGATAGTGGGAGGTATGGTTCGAATGGATGTTGTACTTGGCGTACAATTTCTTCAGCTCGGCTGCTCGGAGGTTGGTGTCATTATTGGTGAGGACGGCGTGAGGGACCCCAAATCAGTAGATGATGTTGGGAGTCATGAAGTCAACGATAGAGTGGGCCTTGACCTTCTTGAGCGCATCAGCCTCTTCCCACATGGAAAAGAAATATATGGCGGTCAGGATGAACCTGCATTGGTGAGATATCACTGGTGGATATGGTCCCATGACATCGAGTCCCCACACCGCAAACAGCCAAGAGTATTTTGCGGATTTGAGAGGTTATGGTGGCTGATGCATGAAGTTAGCATGGATTTGTCACGTGTGACACCTCTTGGAGAACTCGATACAATCATCGATCATACACTACTAGAAATATCACCTATACCCACGGTTTATAACCGTGGGTATAAGCTATACCCACGGTTTATAACCGTGGGTATAAGCTATACCCACGGTTTCATGAACCATGGGCTAGAGTGGCGTCGCAATAGCTCTATACCCACGGTTCCTATATAACTGTGGTCATATCCCAAGAAAATCTCACACTACCCACGGATTACCAAACCGTGGGTATATATCTATACCCACAGTTTGGTAACCGTGAGTACATAGTTTTCTAGCATACCCGCACAGCAGAATTACCCATGGTTTACCAAACCATGGGTATAAACATTTTACCCCAGAAACTGCAGCTTCCAGCTTACCATCCTGCACCTCTGCAACTTCTAGTTTCCTACCATCCTGTACCTATTCCTACCATCTTGAACTTAAAAACAATAGAAACCAAAATGCAAAATAGATGGATTTCAATCATGGTGGTGGGAAAATTAAAAATTCCAACTTGGATGGAGAAAAAGTGATAAAATTCCAGCATTCCAAAATGATGCATATCTTAAAATGATGAAAAAAAGAATACATTCTCTATTTTACTAAGGTTATTACTAAATCCAAATTCAATATTCCCATTGGTGTTACAATAAAAAGAAAATGTAAGAAAAATCATGTCACACAAGAGTTCCCAAAACAAAACTGACTTACATTATCAATAATGATTACTACAAGACTATGTTAAATCTAGGATATTATAAACCAGCCCAATACTATCCATTTATATTGCCTCATGTCCAAGATTGTGTAACCATCTGTATTGCCTCATACTAACTGCAAGAACATAAAAACAACTAATTATGAACCTTTATTGCAAATTCTAACAAGAATGAAGTACGATAAAATCCAATACTGAACTTGCATGAATAATAAAAGATCATTTTTGGTCAAGGATCATGGAAATTAGTGAGGATCTATCCCAAATGAAAAGAAAAAATATAATGGAATTTCTTCTATGTCAAAAAATTAAAATCAAAACAATAAGACGATGTTTTTAGCAAACTCAAGTGACCATCCAGATTAAGGAAATTTGGAGTGAACTAACTTGAATATAAAAACCGCTAAAAAAAGTGAAGAAAAATATAGATAATAAAATTTTGAATATGAATATGGAATATTCATACGTTCACCAAAATTCTGGTTTTTATAGAGGATCTAAAACTAATTGTGGGAAGAATTTTGATTTGTGTCTGGATGCAGTGGGTATACAGTTAACGCTGCCAAAATTTATGATGAAATGGTCATGACTGGGTTTACTCAATATATCAAGACTTATAATGCCCTTCTAAATGAACTGGCTCAATTGGGAAATTGGAAAGTAGCAGAATCCATCTTTCTAGACATGAAAATAAATAACACGCTACTCTCAGACACTCAAACTACTCACTAACTCCATGTTTCTTGTTTTCCGGCTCTTCACTATCAAAGAATGAATTTACACCAATATAGGTGTATCAATTCTTCTCCACATTCATCTAATGATGAACTCAATAAATCTCCAATAGGAATACCTCCTAGATATCCTTAATCTAACTTTCCATCCCACATATGGAAATCTTTAGTTCTCTCTTTCTCCATGCTTGTTGTTGTCCTACTCTTCACTAACAATGAATGAATTTACACCAATATAGGTGTATCAATTCTGCTCTACATTCATCTAATGATGAACTCAATGAAACTCCAATAAGAATACCTCACAGATCTCCTTTCTCTGAATTTCCATCCCATATATGGAAATCCTTAGTTCTCTCTTTGTATCTTTGAGATCTATTTCTATTGGTATATTCCAAGAGATTTATTCCTTCTTTTGAAAGAGAAATATATCTATTTCTTATATCTATAGAATCACCATGTCACCCTCCAAATATCGAGTCATGATCACCAATTTAATCCACTGATATTCTTTCTGAAAGATAGAAATTTTTAACATACAGGCCTGTTAAGTCTATTCTAAAATATTGTGTTCATTACCACCATGGTGTGGAACCTTCATCTTCCAGTAATACCTAAAAAAAATTCATGTTCATTACTTCGAAATAAACCTCTAACATGAATACCACAAACATCAACTCTCTGACTATATGAGTGAACCTCGTTGTATCAAACATGAAAATGATGAATAAAATCCTTTGATGATGCATTTGTTGGTCGACTCAGAAACTGTATTCAGGACTATTTGGACTTCTGAATTTATGAAGACTTTTCTTGGGAAATCTGATTTCAAGTACTTGGGAGAATTTGGAAATATATGTACAGTAGCCGATGATGAGTAATCAATTATAGTACTCAACCCATCATAGAAGTTGAAGCATTATAGAATTTGTTGTCCTAAAGTTACAAGATGAGTTATTGATGCTAATCTAAAGTGAATCTAAAAGATGATAGATGAAGAAAGGTGCACATTTGGAAGATATGTTGAAGTGAAGAAGGAATGAAGATACATTTTCAAAAGATGACTCGTAGACAAAAGCCCTCCACCTGCCCAGCCCTCCCCATCCCTCCCCACTACCCAGCGCCTCCCCATCCCTCCCCACTGCCCATCCCTTACCCTCCCCCCCTGCCCAGCCCTCCCCCTCCCCCCTGCCCAGCCCTCCACCTGCCCAGCCCTCCCCCTCCCCCCTGCCCAGCCCCTCCCCCTCCCTCCCCACTGCCCATCCCTCACCATGCACAGCCCTCCCCCTGACCAGCCCCCACCCCCTCCCCCTCTCCCTCCCCCCGGCCCAGCCCCCCTCCCCCTCCCCCTCCCCCCCTGCCCAGCCCTTTCCCTGCCCAGCCCCTCCCCATCCCTCCCCACTACTCAGCCTTTCCCCATCCCTCCCCACTGCCCAGCCCCTCCCCATCCCTCCCCACTGCCCAGCCCTCCCCCTCCCCCTGCCCAGCCCTCACCCTGCCCAGGCCTCCCCCTCCCCCTGCCTAGCCCTCCCCCTCCCCCCTGCCCAGCCCTCCACCTGCCCAGCCCTCCCCCTCCCCCCTACCCAACCCCTCCCCCTACCTCCCCACTGCCCATCCCTCCCCCCCTACACAGCCCTCCCCCTTCCCAGCCCCCCTCCCCCTGCCCAGCCCCCCTCCCCCTCCCCCCCTGCCCAGCCCTTTCCCTGCCCAGCCCCCTCCCCCACCCCCCTGCCCAGCCCCTCCCCCTCCCTCCCCACTGACCATCCCTCCCCCTAAATCTCCCTTCATGAAATATGTAGATGCATGACATGTTTTATTTGGATGCAGACCCAACTAGGTAAGGTACTGTAACTGTTAGAAAACATCCTAAAATTTTGATAAGGTACTACAACTCACTGTATTACAGAACAGATTATAACAGAAACAAATCTAAAATCAGATTTCCAACTAAATATGTTCCCTTAAGGTATGTTTATTTAAGGTAATACAACTCACTGTAATACAAAACACATTATAACACAATAAATACCTGTCAAACTCATGAAGAATGTTATTATCGCTGTATCATTTACTGCTTGAGTTGTAAACAATATAAACTTCCATACATCCTATCATGTTGAAGATTTAGTTGGGAAAAAAATACCTTCATCAATCCTTGCTGAGACATAAATGATACACATCTCTTGAGTTTCTTCTCCATGCTTGTAAATCGAAGGCATTCATTCCATCATCCCATGCAAATTCACCAATATTTCGGTTCATCGCTATGCTGGGATGAGAACAATCAAAGTATGTCTAGAAACTCTTAGACATGACCCTCAAAAATCAATATACAGTGGAGTCAATAGTGAAAACATATCACCTGCATTCATATGTTGGATGAAAGGGAGGTTAACTCCATGATTTTACAACCAATAACCTACATTCATATAGTGTGTAAATGAAAATGAAAAATGATGCATGGTAGGGAGGTTAATTCCACAATTTTAGGAAAGCATACCTGTTGTAGAGATCTGGAACTTATTAGTGCAGGATTCCCTTGATCTCTTCATGTGAAGAGTGAGTCACCTGCAATATATAAATAAAAAATAATCAATATTCATCTTAAAAGATGAAGTGCATAATATCGTATGAAAAAGTATTATGCGAAGGGAAATACTACAAATTGTCTAGGAGATTATTTCAATGATATTACGAGAACATACCTATTGAGGGGTGAGCAACACATCGGTCAAGATTCGATTTAAGTGGCTACTCTGGGTGGTTTTGTTAACATCCACCTCACCCGTGCACTTGATTTGTGTTTCTAGCGCACCCTTCAAGAACACTTTCAGCTTCCAGAATGTTGATTCACTCTGCATCCCACATACCAATTATGGCTGGAAACAGAGAGGAAACAGAGCATTTGTGCTGCAATGAATAGTTAGAAATGTCAGGTTTAATGATAGCAACCAGAAGTGTTTACCTTCAACTGGAAGACAGTGCCCCATTGATGATTGTTCAGAAGGCGCTGAAGAAAGGTGATGTCCTGGGAGTGGTCGATCCTCTAATGTGACATGGTAATCAACTAAATTAGCTGCAAATTCATTTCTGGGAGCACTTGAAGTCTTACTGCATCATATTATGAAAACATGAGTCTGGGGTTAAATTGGATATTTGAGGATGCAGTTGAGTAAAAAGAAAACTTGTCATGATGTAAACAATGGAGTGGTAAAACCATACCTTTAGCGACGGTGGATAAGTCGACACCGTGTCCAGCTCCTCCCCCAACCCTCCCCCTCCTTCCCCACTGCCCAGCCCCTCCCCCTCCCTCCCCACTGCCCATCCCCCCCTACCCATCCCCTCCCCCTCCCTACCCACTGCCCAGCCCCCCTGCCCAGCCCCTCCCCACTGCCCATCCCCCCTACCCAACCCCTCCCCCTCCCTCCCCACTGCCCACCCCCCCTTCCCAGCCCCTCCCCAGTGCCCAATCCCTCCCCCTCCCTCCCCACTACCCAGCCCCCCTTGCCCAGCCCCTCCCCACTGCCCAACCCCTCCCCCTCCCCCCCCCACTACACAGCCCCTCCCCCTCCCCACCTGCCCAGCCCCTCCCCCTGCCCAGCCCCCCTGCCCAGCCCCTCCCCCTCCCTCCCCACTGCCCAGCCCTCTACTTCACCCCCACCCCCTCCCAACCTTCCCCTCCCAGCACCCCCCCCCAACCCTCCACTACAGCCCCCCATCCCAAGCCTCCCCTCCACTGCTAAGGCCAAGATTTGATGGCGAGATAATAATTAACACACCAAACCATAAAAACAAAAATGGCATGTGAATATTACCTAAATAATTGTCAAATAACACCCCCGATGAAAACATAATCCAAAATTCATTTCATTGCATAAATAAATTCACATACAAGCAGTCCACCAATACAAAAAAAAAATTAAAACTCCAACACAAGTCTCTCTGCTAAGTCAAAAAAGGAGGGGATTAATATCCCCCCCATCACCATCATCGTCATCCCCATGTCTAGAATCATCATCATCAACAGTAACGTCGTCAGCATCATCATCACCAGCAGCAACATCATCATCATCATCATCATCCGTAGCAATCTCATCACCAACAATAGCATCAACAACATCCTCGCCAACTCTATCACCACCACCGTCATCGCCACTAGGACCCTCATGGGAATCACCTGAGGCATTATGTAAAGAGCGCATTGATGCTATACATGAATCAAATGTGGCAGCAACCTCTGGTGGTAGTGACTGACTCAACATTGATATAGCTTTCATGAATTGTCCATTCATTAGATTACTTTTTTCACGCTCCTCTAATACTATTTTCTTTTTCGCAGCTAATTCAGCATGCGTACTTTCCAACTCAGAGGCCTTAGAGGCATTAGAGGAGTCCGATGATGACCAATACCTAGAGGGGACAATGTTTTTTCCTGGTCTACAATCGACTCTTCCGGGATGCTCCACACCTAACACCTGACTCAAATGATCATTTGGCCCTAAGTTGTTAGCTTCCTCATCCATGGCCTCCAAGGCAGACTGTTGAAATTATACACATATTAAATTATTAATTTCGTATAAATGTTTGAAATATATATAAAAAACTTAAAAAAAATTCTTGTGTTTGTGAATTAACTGCAGTTCCATATTTTCTTTTCCTACTGAAGCAGAATAATTTGGCACGAGGTACAGGACCTTCAATGCCCCATTCATCTTGCTGCATATGAGAAATGCACAAATTTGGATTACAACCATATATGATAAGTGCAAAAAATTGGATTGAACGTACCAGCCGCTTCTCATGATCGGGCATTGTAGTGCACCCCAATGTGTGTAGATATATCATTTCATCTTTGTTTTATTTTTCGCTGAAACTTCCTAAGAAACAAAAAAACAATACAAGTAATAAGAATTAGATTTTATATAAAAACCATTAAAGATGGGTAGTACCTTATATTGTTCAGTCTTCCAATGTGCGATCATTTTTTGATATTGACTTTTTGGACAGTCATGGTTTTTGGGTACACCCTCTAACTCGGTACCCACTCTGCTCCTCCAACCAATATGTAACTCATACTTGTATAACCGCCAATACTCTCCAATATCACTCAACCTAGCAGCTTTGGCAGCATCACCATTAGGAAAGTTAAATCGACTCTGCAACAAAAATGTTAATTCATATAAATAAATTACTAATATAAATATAAATTTATAAAATTTTCATACCCATATATGCGCCCATGCCCTATCCTTGATGTCAGCAATGATATGTCTCCATGAGACCGGTTCCATCGGAATGATATCATGATATTTGGCTAAAGTATCCATAAAACTTCTACACTCCTTAGAATTTTTACCTACCATTTGAATTTTAGGATTGTAATCCACCATAATCTGAGTTTTGCGTTTCCAGGCATCCCGCATTCGAGTGCTCCCACGTTGCCTACTAGAAGATCCCACTAAATAACAGAAGAGGTGAAAAGATAAGAGTTAAGTGAAAATACAATAAGACAAAAGTGAAATTCTATAATTTGAATCATTTATAATAAAAAACCTGATGCAGTCTCCTGAATAGGCTGTGAGGAATCCGTGGACTGTGCTGGATCAGCATCCTCCGAAGGAAGTATCTGTTCTACAACATGATCCAGCTGATCTTCATGAACAGGAGTGGAAACTGAAGGAACAAACTCAATATGTTCATGATTGATGGTAGGAAAAGTAGGTGGCGTAGATGTGTCAGAATATGCGTAGTAGGTCTGGGGATACATGAATGGATATGGAAATTGTGAAGGTGAGAACATCGGTTGAGTCGGCGTGGACATGGAATGGGAAAAACAGGGTAAATGGGATGATGATGGCAGTATGTATGGGAACATCCCAGGGGTCTCAAGCAGAGGGCGGAAATGTGTGGTAAATGGGATGTCCACTGATGGGTCAGTGTGGGGAGTGGTAAGACGGGAGCTCCGCCTAGGTCTAGGAGGATCCCTGCTCGGTCCCATACTAGGAAGAGGAATCTCTGAAGTTATATATCCCTAAAATAAATTTGATCAAAAATATGAACTTCATATTATATGTAATGCAGAAGATAAATATTATAATTATTATACTCACTGAAGACAACTCATGCTCGCGTCTAACAGGATCAACATCAAATAATCTTTTCTTGTGAGCTTCTGTAGTTTTCATCATAATCTGTATAAGAATTAAATAAATATTTTTTAGCAACAATTTTTACAAATCATACATACAACATAGAATCCAAAGAAGACAAAAAATGTCATAACATCTTTCAGTAATGATAATTTACAACCAAGTTATACAATTTTTAAAACCACATTTTAAACCAAGTTTTCTGAATTGAAATAAATATAATTAAATGAAACGAAACCAAACAATACTAAAACAGACATATCATTCCAAACTAAAACTAAATTATAGAAATTACATTCGTACCAACCTGAGAAACTCACGTCAATGTAAACTAAATGAAATCTGAATATATATGGTTACTTTTATATATTACCCTCCACTACCTCAGGTTCAACATCATCTCTCACAATGGGACAATCTGTGTCATCAAATACAATATTTTGGCTAACAATGATGGGGGCGTCAATGGTGAAAATTTCATCCCCATCATCATGAAAAATATGTCTTAGGATTACTCCATTAATGACACCGTAATCAGGTTTCAGATGATCTTTCACATAAAACACTTGTTTTGCCATTGATGCCAAAATGTATGGTTCATCGGTATGCAGGAATCGACTCATGTCAATAACTCTAAATCCGCAATCATCAATAAATGTACCATGTCACGTCATTGAATCAAACCATTTACATTTCATCATTGTGACTCAACCTTGAGAGTAGTAATCCAATAACAATATTTTCTCAACCATCCCATAATAATACACATCTTCATATCGAGGTCGACTATCTGATGCACTGGTACAACAATCTGTTCAAGCAGTTAACATAATGCCATCATGTTGTGTTCTCATTTTCACTGCTTTATCAGTTGTAACAAATTTATATCCATTGATTATTAAAGATTTTTAGTCACGAACCAAAGAATAGGGACCAAAAGCCAATGCTCTTAATTCTTGAGAAATGAAGTCAGCAGGTAAACTCAATACCTGAAATACATATGAGTAATATAATTAAATATATATCTATATTTTAAGGTATATAATGTAATGGTCATACCTTTTATTTCAACCAAGCTGGGAACTCTTGGCTATGCATAGCCTCTCTCCTTCTCAACGGCAAAGACCGATGAACTCTACTTATAATTTTTTTATGTTCTCTACATAAAATGACAATAAAAGTATAAGGTATATGTGATATGATATCGTATGAGATAACATATATATATTCAAATTACTTACTTGATATAGGCATCGAACAAACCACAATTAAACAAGATTGTTCTATGTGCCATATTCCGCTCTTCAAAGCTCAATGTAACCAATGTATATGACCCGACAATTCCACCTGTTTGGGGAAGAGATGGAAACGAGGGGTGAATTTCCTCATAATGCTCATCTTAATTTCTCATTGTTCGATTATGTCTTGTGCTCACATCAGATAAATACATTGAACAAAAATCCATACATTCTTGGGTCAGATAACTCCTCACAATGGAACCTTCAGGATAATTCTTATTTCGGACATATGATTTCAAAGTGCACATATTTCTTTCAGTGGGATACATCCACCGAAAAGTGACTGGTCCCCCAAGAAGTGTCTCAGTTGGAAGATGAACTGTTAAATGCAACATGCAAGTGAAAAAGGATGGAGGAAAAAAAATTTCCAACTCACACAGAATTAACGGAGCCTCTTGCTGCATTTTTATCAACAATGATTTGGATAAACTTTTAGCACAAAGGTCTCTAAAAAATGACACAACCAAATCCCTGCCACTCTTACATTATTGGATAGAAAATGCTGAATTACTATTGGAATCAATTCATGAAGCAGGATGTGATAATCATGTGTTTTTAGGGATTTCAATTTCAAATGTCTTCTATTGACTCGTTTAGATATGTTGCTAGAATAGCCATCTGGAACCTTGATATCCTCCAATATTTCCAGAAATCGATCTTTCTCTATCGGTGTCATCACATAAGAAGCACAAGGAACATTCCATTTTTTTTCACCGATACAAACAAGATGTAGTTCTGCTCGAATACCCCAATCCAATAAATCCCGACAAGATTGGAGGTCATCTTTGGTCTTCCCCTTAATATTAAAAAGAATTGCAAGCAACATTTCACATATATTTTTCTCAATATGCATTACGTATAAACAATGACGTAACAAATTAGTAGACCAATATGGAAACACAAAAAAAATACTTCTCTTTTTCCAATTGTAAGTGACTTCAGTATCATCATTCTTCCTCTTTCGAGATTTCAAATAACCTTTCCCTAATGAAAAGCTGAAATCTTTCAATTCATCAAGCACATCAATTCTTGACATACGTTGAGGTGGCTCTTCAGTGTCAACATTATTATCAAACCTCCGACGATTCTTCCTGTATTGATGATCCATTGGCAAGAATCGGCGATGCCCCATGAAACTAAAACTACGAAGATATTTAAGCCTTCTCAATCGTGTATGCTTTATACAAACGGGACATGATAGTTTTCCCTTTGTGCTCCACCCATACATCATTGCATAGGCAGGGAAATAATTTATGGTCCATAGAAGGGCAGCACGCATCTAAAACGTATTCTTTGAAGAAGCATCAAATGTCTGCACACCTAAATCCCAAAGTTGTTTAAACTCTTTTATTAAAGGCTGAAAGTAGACATCTATATCATTACCAGGATCCAAAGGTCCAAATATCAGTATACTCAAGAAAGTGAAAGGTTTTTCCATACACATCCATGGAGGAAGATTGTAAACATGAATAAAAACCGGCCTCATGCTATGAGAAGTAAGAATCTGACCAAACGGATTAAAACCATCACATGATAGGCCCAATCTGACATTACGCATCTCAGCTGCAAAATAAGGATGTTGTGCATCAAATGTCTGCCATACTAATCCATCTGAAGGATGGACCAGCTCATCATTACCTTTAATTCTCTCAACATCATTCCATCGCATATTAACTAAGATTTCTGGAGACATGAATAGATTTTGATGTCTGGGAATCAATGGAAAGTGCCACATGACTTTTTGTGGCACATGAGATGGTGTTCCATCTGCATTTGTCTTCCATCGAGATGTACCACATTATTTACAGTCATTATGGTCAGCTGTTTCCTCCAAATATAAACTGCAATCTTTCAGACAAGCATGGACTTTATTAGTAGCAAATCCAAGCTGCTTAATTAACTTCCATGCCATGTAATGATTGGAGGGAATATCTGCACCATCAGCAAGCAATTACTTCAAAAATGTAAGAATATAATCAATGGCGGTATTAGAAATCCCATACATGGTTTTTTAATGATACAACCGCATTAAAAATTCCAACTTGGTCATTTTAGTACATTCTTGATATACTGGAGTTCTGGCATCATCCAATAAATTTTTCACTCTCTCAACATCATCGTCTTCAACATTTTCCTCGTGTGTACTGATATCATTGTCTTCTTGCACCGGCATGTTATCTCTCTCAGAATGATGCACATATGGAAACCGATCAAATATCAAATTCTCCATGTCACTTCGTTCATTTCGTTTATGAACAGTCGAAGATTGACTCGTCTCTCCATGGTGAAACCAAACATTATAGTTAGCTTGAAATCCAAATTTCGTTAAATGGTAACTAACTTCTTCTCATCTTAACCATGGTCTTCCAACACAATTATAGTAGGGACACTATATACATCCTCCATTTGACGCATTGTTAAATGCAAAATCTAAAAAATTCTCCAAATTACTTTGAAACTCGGTTGAAATCCGATCGGTACGATACATCCAGCTTCTATCCATTCTATAACAAGAAAAAAAATTATCATTCAATCAACAATGTAAATCATATTTAAAAAAATCATTACAACCAATTTTATTATTAATTTAATCAATGCATATTAGTATCTAGCAAAACATATTTAATGACAAGAGGAGTCCATGATTGAATAAGTAGCAATAATAAGAATGATCAGGATAAACCATCTTTCTATATTTATTTTCCATGTCAATCTAGAAAGGATCACATTGGATATCATTGTAAATCCTAAACCTGGATAAGAAATCCGAGATCTATTTCCTTTAAGGATAATAAATAATATCTAGCAATAATAAGAATAACAATAAACAAATGATAAATTATATTTAAATATCAAGGACTAATTAAATTCTATGTAAATGGGTTGGTTGCTTGGCATAAAAAATCATGCTCTAAACCGTTACATGTTGTTCAATTCACCTTTAAATATAACATTGAAATGTTATGTTAATACATAGTAAAAAACTTTAAATTTTAAAAAAAAATATTTAACTAATTGTTTTTCATAATTTATGGAACATACATTATCAAGATTTGAAGATGATTTCCATGTGTTACTGGTCATAAAATTTAGTATGTTAATTATGAATCATTCCATGATTGGTTTAAGAATTATGTATGTACTCATATAATTATGTTAAAAGTAAATTATAAATGGTATTTTCAGATAAAGAACTATATATGATCATAATGTGTCTTATATAGTCTAGAATGATTAAACAATTAATTGAGCATGATTTTCCAAATGCATTCAACTAAAATATTATTGTACCACTCAATACAATAATGAATTATTTATTTTGAAATACAAATTACTGTTAATTTCTCATTATTTAGGTTGTTCAAAATAGGTCAATACAATACAATAATATTTTGGAGTTTGTTTCAGCTTGGTGTTTAGTGAAAAGTAAGATATCAAAGAGAAAAAAAATTAGACATAGAAAAAAATATTGGTGTGTTACAATGAATATTAAATTATTCCTCCCTATGTGTTATGATCATTATTGGTTTGCAAATCTATTCTCTTAGGATGGTATGAGCTTGGTCTTCCTGGTTTCGCATTGGATGGTTTACAACAGGTCATGACCACATAGAACAGCCCCAAGAGATGATTTAGATCTTTCAGTTCATCTATGAAGAGTTTTTTGGATTTGGTCATTTGAGAGGGTATGGCGTCAGCCATCGGATCGAGACTATGCTTTGACATAGGACACTTGCTTATTGAATCACTTTTCAATGGTGGAGAGCTTCATCACATTCAAATGTTGGGAAGGGGTAGTTTTTAGGTTGTCAATATGGTTTTATTTTCCTTGACCCTTAGGGAATTATTTTTCCCAATTCATGATGTCTTTGGGTTTTCCCATTCATCCCTTAAAATGTAGTCTTGTCTTAATAAAAATATAAAGGCCTTCAGGCCATTGGAGGAGGTATGAGCTCGGTCAAGTGTCTTTCGAGTCATCTATTTATCGAACATTGTTTCCACACATAGTTAGTTTTTCTTGATAGTCACCCTCTTCTTCTGGTATGGGTAAAGGTTAAATATGCCACCTATGTTGGGGCCTTCTCTAATATCATCTATCTATAATCAACTGTGCTCTTCAGAATGTCATTGAAGACAAATCATCCTTAAACGATGGGGATCAATCTCCTATAAAAAGAATAGTAGACATGATGGTCTGTGAGGTTGACCACATTAGGTTTCTTAGGTTTTTGTATCTTGATTATGTTATTTTCCATGTATGTAAGGAAATAATTGTAAAACTTATCCATTAATAAGTAATACACTTTTTCCATCCGTTCCTCAAGTCATGGGTAACCCAGATCACTTTTTTCTTCCATTCAAGGGAGAATTTGTTGTTAATGTCGCTCAATGGGAGGTGTCATGTGATTTAGGGCCTTCCTAGGTTCTTTAATTTGAACTACTACTATTTTTAGGGTAAGAGAAGTATTATCTACCACATTAATTCCTATACGCAGGGGTGTGGAGACACTTTTCCATTTCATTCAAGTAGGTAGCTACCACATTAGGCTCTTCTTTGGTCAAAATAATGGTAGGAGAAATTGCTCTCCAAAAACCTGGAAGGTTGAAACATCCTCCCGGAAGAAGCCTCCAAATATCTTCATGTTAACCATTTACCCTTAATTCATCCTAGTCACTCCAAGCATCCAGAAATGCAACCATGATTGGGATGACCATCAATGGGAGGTTGGTGTAGTGGAGCGGAGTAGGTTTTGACAACCAAAAATGTTTCCTAGGTGTCCCCACAAGCTTAGGACCTCGAGAAGATAAATTCTTAGAAGACATTGGGTGAAAGTAAGCATATTTTTACAAAGTATCCACAATAGGCGAGTCATCAATGTTGTCGTACTCATCACCATTTTCTGGCCGCAGCATGGAAAGTACTCAATGTGAGTATTTGCAGTAACCACTTCAGGAATGTATGAGGGCATAGAGGTTCCCAAGGTAATGACCCACATTTTCAAGATTCTCAAAAAAAGAAATGATAGTGGGTACTAACACATAACCAATTATAGTAAGAGAAACTTCCCTAGTTTAGAGGAGCTTCCATAAAGCACTAGGGGACCGGTCGCGAGTGGATGGGTGGCCTTTGGAAATGTCCTATTACGTCCATTCCATTGGGAAATCAGCCTCAGGGGAATGAATGGTATACTCCCAGAAAGAGCTTCAGTAGCTTGTTCGGACTCCCTTGAGGTCATGACCCCATATTTTACAATTTTCCTCAGGGGGGGGGGGCGAGTGGATTTCAAAAGACTTTTCCTAGAAAAGAGTTTCTAACAACTCCCTTTTTCTTATCCTTCAACTTTTCACCAAATGCCTTGAAATTTATCACGAGGGGAACTGGATCAACTAATTGTTCATGGGTATATGATTTAACGTAGGCCTCAGCATTGCTATTGGTGAGTAAGGGTACGAAATCCCCAGAGTTCGGATGTTTGGTCTGGCAGTGGGTGTCCTCCTGGGTGAACATCAGCCATAATTGACAAGCTATCATAAGATGTTTCTCATCACAGAAACTATTGAGAGTGGGAGGACACAACTTCAAAACATAGTTAAATTGAAGAATAAATTTATAGGGTGAATATCCTTTTCAAATAAGATCTCCTCCAATATGGGCTACCCAGATGCCTTATCTCAAAGAAAATAAGTAACCTTGGTTGACAAATTCTTCAGATGCATTATTCGTAATAGTAGCGGTAGGGAAATCATAAGGATGATAATAGAAATGCTAGTAGATTTTGAGATGAGAAATTAATTCCTACTCATTCTTTATAGTTTTCTCATCTTTCTTATCCTTTGAAGCCCAAACTACCAACATAACCCCACTGGTACTCTGAAGATACGGCCGGAGGGTGGAATGCAGAATTAGTAAGGATTTGATAATGTTATAACCTCCTATAATCAACCAAGAATCATCGATATCCTCCCATAACATTAATGGAGCATCACAAGTAAAATTACCTTGTTTGAGAGATGTTGAGGCAGGGGCGAAGGCCAGGGGGTCCAGTTTGGGAGCTGGGATGCGGAGCCGGGAGGCGTAGCTGGGACGCAGGCCCGGGAGGTGGAGCCGGGACGCGGAGCCGGGGTGCGGAGCCGGGACGCGGAGCCGGGACGCGGAGCCGGGAGGCGGAGGCCGGGGAGGGGAGTTGGAGAGGGGAGGAGAGGGCTGGGAGGCAGTGGTCGGGGAGGGGAGGACAGGGCCGGGAGTAAGGGTCGGGGATGTAGGGTTGAATGGGGGGAGCGCTGAGTGAGGAGGAGCCCGATAGTTCGGGCAGTATGCTGATTTAATACCCACGGTTTTAATAAAACTATGACATACAAGTTTAAACTACATCTATAAAGATAATCATTTTCATTTTTAGTTAAAACAAAAAATATGGGAATGGAATTTTAAGGAAGATAGAAACATTAAAAAAATATTAAATATAAAAAAAATGCAAATGAATTAACATGAAATTTCATAAATTAAAGTAAATTGAAAGCCAAGAGCATTCCATATGAGAATACTTATGTGTAGAGGTTGAGAAGACTAGGATCCTTCCTAAAAAAATTACCATATGCTATATTTGTATATATCTACAAGGTTGAGTCTCATCATGCCCTAGTGTTCACCATCACGGGCAGTACAAGTAACATCCACTAGTCATGACATATCATGCAGTAGCATGCGCCCGGTGGGAAGTCCAAGTAGCATCCACAACCCATGACCTATCATGCACTTGCATGTTCCCGATGGCCCATGCAACCAATATTTGTTGGGTCGGGAGGTCCCGTAAACCTAGAGGAGTACTTGTACTAGGTTCCCCCATAAATACCCAAGGCTTCCCATGTGCCACTATTTTTGTACAAGTAATCCAATAAGTTCAACCATGATAAAAGGTACCATCTATAATAACAAAATGCTAAGATTCCTTAAAACTGGTTTTCCTTAGATAAAACAAAGTCCTCGGCCCATAATAGACAAAACCAACATTAATTTGGTCAATACTATCCACTTTGGCCAAACAAAAGATTTCCTAAGAAATTTCACTCTAGAATTTTTTTATAAATCACTATAAATCTAGGGTAATCATTCCACTAAAAGACATCCATGTATTTCATGGAAAGTCATATGATGCATTACATCAAACACATAGTGGGCGACATGTAAAACCAATGTGTTTTTATAATTTTAAACAACCCTTACACCACAGATTTAAGAAATCAAGAGTGAAAGTATGATTAATAGCAATCCTCATCAACATTAAATACCATAAATTTACATTAAAAATTCTTTTAAAATCATCAAGAATGTGTGGGTCGATAAATGATAGAAAATACAAAGAGTCACCTACCTTTGTACGGAGCGTGATCAATTTCATAGGGCATCATCCATGGAATAATACTCTTAAAGACCTATGAAGACATATTTAACAAATTAGAAACTCAGATACAAAGAATCAAGAAATCTATTGGGACCCCAGAAGTGAGAACACTTACCGACAAGACATGGGTTAAAAGCACCCAACTGGGTGCGGATGACACATATAGGGATAATCGTACTCCCAAGATCAAAAGCCCTTAATGTTTTGGTCATCGATTGAGTGAGGAAGTCGCTCGACCTACGAAATATTTCTCAACTTCAATATGTCGTCAACTGGAGGAGGGGGGAGCGCGCAGACCAGATCAGGAGGGGGGGTGCGCATGGACCGGAGGAGGATTAGGATGGGGGATGTGCACCATCTGGAGGAGGGGTGATGATTGCCGACCAGAGGTGGGTAAGGGGATTCAATTGAAGGAAACACATGGGAGGGACTAGATTGGGGGGGGGGGTGTTGCGGCCTGACGAGTGAAGGAGATCGAGCAGGGGTAGGGAAAAATATCAGGCCCTCTATTTTGACGGTTCAATAAAAACCGTTGGGGTAGAATTTCTATACCCATGGATATTAATAAACCATAGGTATAGGTTAACTTGAATCAGCCTATTCCCACGGTTTAAAAAACCGTGGGTATAGCTCTCTGGGGATAACCCCTCTTTCCAGTAGTGATAGAGGGCCAGAAGTACCGTAGTCTCTAGATCTGATGGGACAGCTTCAGCCCAGCCTGGTGGGCACCGCAGGAACCGGCATGAACCTCTAGTATGACTTGAGAAATCATGACTCCATCGATGAAATGGATTAGAACACCATCAAACATGCACTTGTAGAGGATCTTCTCAATATTGGGACCACTTTGGAGAGTAAACTACAGCGCACGACATCGGATTCGCTCACGCTCGGCCCGATCAGCCAAGAGGCAACCATTTTAGAGATACTCAACAAAAGGGTCTCTCCATTCAGGAGTCACTTAAACAACTGCATCTGAAGAACCTAGGGGTCCTGACGTGGAGGATCAAATGGTAAGATGGCTTACTCACAGGCTTTCATCATCCTATGGGGTGATGGGGGTAATGACTCTCTAGTGTTCCATGTGTATAATCAGATCATCTTGCTCAGGTTCTGCAAGTGATGCAACTAGGACGGTTCAGGCATCAGATCGACCGTTCTAAGATCGAGGGACATGAGTAACTTCCGACCGAGATAGAAATTGGGGCATTAGTTGGAGGGTGATCTTAAACAATGGTACGAGCTCTGGATTTCTAACAACGTAATCACCATTGAACTGCTTGATGACTAGTTTGGAATCCCCTTTCACATGAAAATGGGTTACATCGATCTCAAGGGCCAGATCGAGGCCAATAATAAGAGCCTGATACTCTGGCTCGTTGTTGGTGCAGCCTTATAACAATAGGAATGAGTAAGGTAGAATGGATTGCACCAGGGTAATGAAGATGATACCCAGGCCCACTCTGTTGAGTCTAGGATCATTGAGTCTCCTACCGGTTGGGATCCAGGAGGCACCATCGTAGTGAATCTGCCAACTTGGGATGGCATGATCTATCAAGCGGATTGCCTCATTGGGAAAATCCAAGTCTAGGGACTCATCCATAGAGGTTGGATGGGAATCTAGAAAGTCTTCCAATGCCTGTCCCTTGATAGCATTATGGGGTAAAAACATGATGTCAAACTGCTAGAGGATTACCGCCCACCATGCTAGATGGCCGGTCAATATGGGGCAGTTCAGAATGTTCTTCAGCAGGTCTACCAAAGAGACCAGTTGTACCTCATGGTGTTGCAGGTAATGTCGCAAATTATTCACAGCAAAGATGAGTATAAGGAAGCTCTTCTTGATGGGGGATTATCTGGTCTCTGTATTGAGGAGTATGAGACTAAGGTATTAGAGGTTGTTTTCCATCCCCTCATTGTACTTCTAGGAGAGATGGGTGTCGAGAGATTGTTCCCAGGCAGTCACGTAAAAGATTAGAATCTTTCTGGAGACGGGAGGCATTAAGACCAGAGTCTCAAGCAGATACTTCTTGATTTCCTTGAACGGGGTCTGGCACTCTTCATCCCACTCAAAGGTAGAGCCTTTCTTCATTATCCGAGAAAAGGGATTACACTTTCCAGTCAGATTCACAATGAATTAGCGTATGTATTATAAGTGGCCTTGAAAACCTCGGAGCTCCCAAATATTACTCGGGGGAGGCATCTGGCTGATTACCTTGATCTTCTCTGGGTCAATCTCGATTCCCTGGTACCTGACAACAAATCCAAGAAACTTCCCGGAAGTGACCCCGAAGGCACACTTCAACAGGTTCATCTTCAAGTGGCAGGAACGGAGGAAGCCGAACACTTTCTCAAGGTCCTTGATATGGTACTGGTGCTAGCGAGATTTGACCACCAGATCATCCACATAGCATTACACCAATGTTCTAAGGATTGGATTGAATATGAGGTTCAGGGCCCACTAATAGGTGGCACCTGCATTCTTCAGGCCGAAGGGCATAAACTGGTAACAAAAAGTACCTTGGTCACCCTAAAAGCGGTGGACTCTTCATCCTCAAGGGCCATCCAGATCTGATTATATCCAAAGTAATCATCTATAAAGGAGAGATCTTGGAACCCAGACATAGCATTGATTAACAATTCTTTCACTGGAAGGGGAAAATCACCCTTCGGATAGTGACAGTTGAGATCTTGGAATTTGATGTAGACTTTGATCTTTCGGTTATTCTTCCTAACTAGCACAATGTTGGATAACCATTTGGGGTACTATACGTCCTTAATGAAGTTGGATTTGATAAGCTTGTCAACTTCGGGCTCGACCATGGCACCATGAGAAGGGTGAATCTTTCTGGGAGGCTACTTGAACCCACAATGATTTGTCGGGAGACTGAGGCACTGGACAACTACCTGAGGATATAAACTCCAGGAAAACACATCACAGTGCCATTTAAGGTAGTCCATGTACTGTTGCTGCTCCTCAAGGGACATGGCAGCACTAATAAATCTGGGTCTCATATTTTCCTCGCTACCAAGGTTCAACTGTACCAGTTCATCGACTGTGGTAGAGGTACCTTCTTCAAAGGCAGGGGAGCATCCTCTAGATCCTCTACTTCTCTTGCAGAGGATAGATTCCTAGTAGGTGAAGCTTCCCCTGGGTCAGAATAACCTGACGGGAGGCTGGTACCCGCCTGGACAGCAGTGGACAATATATCAAAAGATTCATGCACCACTGAGACCGTAGCGATGAAGGTAGTTGACCCAATTCCATCTGGTATTTGGCCCAAGGGGCCACGCTTGATGATAACAAAGAAATAGTGGTGTGTTGTCTTGAGCTGGTTAATTCCATCCTGGAGGAACATACACATATGATGTAATGGAGTTGCCATGGGGCAGACGTCCTGATACCGTATGGGTGTAGGAGGTTCCTGGATCAACTGATCCTGGTTTGTGTAGGAGTACGAGGTGATTTTCCACCATCACTTGGACTTGGGAATATGCCTTCCTCTTGTACGAGAGACAACAAAGTATTACCCTATGTCGGGGGTCGTGGACTCCAATCAATGGATTGGGAAGACGTAGGCACCATCCAGACCTACCCAGGGGTCATTTGTTACCGTGGAGGGCACAACCTCACTTTCTAGAATCTGCTTATCCTTGCTATTGTAATATCCAGCATCCAGATAATGGGCTTCACAAGAGACAAAAGGAGATACATCACCTTGTAGTACACCTACTCGACCATTTATGGAGTACTTGAGGACCTGGTGATATGATGAGGGGACCGTTGCGTGCAGGTGGAGCCATGGTCGGCCCATCAATGCATTGTACGCAGTGTCCTGGGAGACAACCATAAATTCAGTATTGGAAACTAGGCCACTGAAATGGGTCTTCAGATGGATCTTGCCAACCGGGGTCTGCTCTATCCTGTCATATCATTGGATCCTTAAATTTTATGGAGTCAGGTCATCCTCAGATAACTATAACTTCTGTAGTGTCCGTGTCGGGATAAGGTTTATCCCAGAGTCGGTGTCAACGAGACAGCGACAAACCTCCACACCGTTAAATTGGCTGGGGATGTATAGTGGGTGGATGTTCCCATTTATGGGAGATCATTCATCTTCTCCGGATAATGAAATGATGGTCGGACATTTGGAATTCTCAACTGCTTCAGCATGAAAGGCTTCTGTAGCTGTTACCTCAGTCTCAAACTAGAGGGGGCTTCTTAAAGCCTCATTGAGGGCCTCGCGCATATTTGACGATAGGAAGAGGGATTAAAGGATGAAAATACTCACTGGTATTTAGACGAGGTTCTTGAGAACATCATACTTTCATGCCAGGCACAAACTTCTGCTTACAGGAGGCCGCTCTGTGATAAAAGGCATGGCAGGCCCTACCAGCTGGACGGGTGATTGGCTTGTGCTGGGCATATCCCACTGCCCACTAGTCGAAGCTTGAAGAGTATCTATCGAATGAGGATTAGAAAATTGAGATTGGCCTATAGCTGGGCGAGGCTGGCCGCGGTCTGGGCGAGGTAGCTCTGCCAGATCCAATAGCACAAACGGTGGTGGTGGCGGTTTTTACGACACTGGATGAAGAGTCTGTGAGTGTTGAGCTCTGCACTGGGCATGCTGCCTAGTATCAGTGGAATGAATGGCCTAGATGGAGGTGCCAACTAATTTTCCTTGACGACTCATATGGTCACGGCTCCGCCGACGTTGGCGTCAGCTGGGGACATTGGTCCTGGATCTCCCCCTCATTGGGAGTCATATAGGGGTTTACCAACTCGACAGTGTTAACCGAAGCATACCCTTGACTGTCACGTTAAGAGTCATCCACTACTGGGTGGATTCTGGGAGGGATCCCTATCTCAGGGAGAATGAAGTCACTGAGAGTGTGGGATGACGATGGCATTGGCAGGGCGTGTTGCTTTTTCTTGCGTCGTCGATGCTTACTCTTCTTGGAAGAGGCCGATTGAGATGATGATGCAGAAGTGGTGGTCATAGCTTCTGAAGGATCCGGCTGATTCAGGAATACCCAAATGATTCCATGGTCATGACAGACCGTCTTGCAATCCATCCAGTCATCATACTTATGGGACCCGCAGTTGGAAACCTGCTGCCACTTGCCTTCGCTGCCGCTACCGCTGTCTGACCTTACAAAGTCACCTGCCACTTGTGCCGAGGCTGGTCCCAACATGACTTTGTTGTTTTCTACCTATTCTTGGATACAGTTTTTAAACACATAGAATTTCATCAGGGTGTGCCTCAAAATCTTATGATAGGGGCAGTAGTTGGGGCGATCAGTGAGATCCACCTCTTCCAGACTTCTACACTCAGGAAAGCATAAAATCCTCTACTCTAGGGCACTATGAAAGTAACCAGGGACCTGATTCTCACTAAATGAGTAAGTATAGTTTCTTCTTTCCAGAAAGGGGGCCCTTGGAGCCTATCCCTAATGAGGATCCGGAGGGGCCTGTCGAAGAGGTGGACCATGATTTTCCTACCTATGCGATGGCAGCACATTACGCGGAGGCGCTTGATGACTCTGAGGATGTCGTTGAGCAAAAGGTTGTGCCTGAGGTAGAGGGCCTATGCGAGGCTATGGGGCCGGTGTTGTTGGTAGTAACTCTAGTTTTTTGGGGGCTTCTATTTGGGCCACCGCGGTGGGCTCGGCTCTGGAAGCTCTTCTTGCTGGGATTAAAGGGGCCAACAGATGTGCCTGGCTGGCCTATTATAGAACTTCTTCAAAGTGCTGGGCCTTATTGGAGAAGTCTCAGAATCCTTCAGGGTAGTTCTGGGTGATTCGATAAGGAACCAGTTTTGTCTTGACATTTCCTATGCACATCATCAGTAGTTGCTCCTGATTCAGTGGCATGTCATGGGAGTATGTGAGGCCCTTCCACCAGGATATAAAGTCCACGACTCTCTCATCAGGCCTTTTTTTGCACTTGAAGAGGTCTGTGATGATGGTTTTCTGGGTGGTAGAGCTGAACTGGTAGGGGAATTTCTTACGAAGGTCCTCCCATCTGGTCACAAATTTGACAGGGAGCTGGTTGTACCAGACAAATTTCGTCCCCTCCAATGTCTGAACAAAACAGTGGATCTTGGCAGCCTCCTACTGTGTTGGAGTCCCTAACATGGGCCCACACCTTGAGTTGAAGTGGTCTAGGTGCTGTGGTGGGTCCCTCGTCCCGTTAAAGGGAGAGAAGGTGGGATTCCCAAAACCCAGAGGTGCCGCCATATCATCCACCCATGCCAGGTATGGCTTTCCATCTGGTGGGATTGCCACCTATCGCGTTTCTAATGCCTCAAAGAAGGTTATGAGTGCCGCCATAAGATCATCTGGGTGGGGGTCTCTGTATTGACAGGGATCCCTAACCACGAGCATGTTGTCGGGTTCTTCAATGCGGTATACAGGCACAACAGCTCTTGGAGCGGCTGGTGGAGCAACTTGTGGGACAGCTGGGGGAACCCAGGCCAGATTCTGTGGATTTCCGCGCCATTTGGGAGGGTTTGGTGAGACATACTGTTCCCTATTGCTGTGAGCTTCAAATTCAGACCTGTCTGGAGGAGCGGTATGATCATGGTTGCATGGGGGAAGCTCTATGAGGGTAATATGTTCCCGCCCCTGCTGCCCCGGCCTAGGATCACTGTAGTCGGGTTGTCTCTCTGTAGTGCGTTCATCCAGGAGTTCGTCGATAAACCTCTTCTGCTCAGCAAGTTTCTAGAGCAATGTGGCCTTCTCGGTGTCCTCCTCCATCTTCTCCATTGAGGCGGATAGGTCAGAGTGCTTGGCAAATCCGACGTTCTCTTTTCCCATACTGGAATTCATGTTAAGTATCAACGCCTCGGTGGATGCAGGGAGACCTAGGAGGTTCCTCTGTTGACGTGTAATCCTCCCCCATTGTTCCAACAACAGTGGAAGACCCTCAGGGGGTAAGTCTCCATTGAGAAGCTCCAGCTCGCCCCCCTCGTCCACTATGTCGTCCATGATGACCGTGACCCTTCCTGGGGGCATGTTCTCAATATCGCATAGCGAGTCAAGTTGCCGTCAGATATAACTAAAGAGGAGGGAAGAATACTGCCCCCAACCACAAATTTTCACATGGGGGTAGCCTCCCTGATAATTTTGTTGAGTACCTTAATACTCTGAACGCATTGCTGTTGGAGAGCCTCACGGTGGCCTGGTGACTCGGGGCGTTGGGCCATAGGGAGCACGACCAGATCGACTAGACAGAACTGCTCACTAATGTCTTCAAAATTCATTTGAATCCTTTGATAAACCACGTGCTGATGACGGAGAATGAAATGTGTCGCACGGAGGGTGTAGCAGAAACACTCAACTTCCTCTTGGGCGAGGGACTCCATTATGTAGAAATTCGGCACTACCACGGGACAGAACTTCTTGGGGAAGTGGTCCACTACAAGGATTCTCCAGAAACTCCACGCCTCAAATTTAGGGTATGGACCTTGATTGCCCCACTTGCCAACTAGGGGTGGTTAAGGAACTGGCAGCGGTACTGAGGCAGACCTCTGGGACAGTAGGTTGGCCGGTGGAGAGTACGGGGAATGGGCTGACTGGCCGCCTATTCTCGGTCTATCCTCCGAAGAGTGCAGTGAATTGACTGCTACGTCGTGGTAGGATGGGATGACGACCACCATTCTTGGCTCAGGGGCTAGGGATGCTAGTGATAGGCCATGATGCTGCTCGCCTGCCATTGGTCCCTAGAATAGCTCTCTGTGATCTCTTGTGGAGGTAGAAAGTGCTTCCGGCGATGATGGTGGTGATTTCACAACTGTAGCCTGTGGGGTCCCCAGATTTTCATCCTCCTAGATAAACCTGCGAAGGGAAGCTGTAATCCTGTGGACCTCACATTCTGGGAGCACTAAGCTGATGCGCCTCATCCCTTCCCCAGCCCTCAACTCGGATGAGCAAGGGGAGGGTTTTTGAGCTGAGTCATACTCCACTTCAGAGTCTGAGAAGTGGACCAGTTTGATCTCCATCCAGTCCTTCCCAGGATTCTTCATGTGGCGGAGACGACTCGCCTTCCTGCCCTTGGGTTTCTCCTCGGGACAGGGCTGATTTCCGACATAGGGTCCTCCAGCCGCACTGGTGCTGGGGCAGAGAGGGTTTTCACATGAGAAAGCCGGGGTGCGAGGAGAACTGGGAAAAATGTAGAAATGTGCATGGGGAGGACCTCCATGGATAACACTAGAGTGGAAAGATTCTTCGCTAAAACTGGTTGGATCATGAGGAGGGCCTCCATGCTTGGTGCGGGTGGAGAGATGTTGGCATTGACCCCTATGGTTTCCGAGGTGAGGAGGACCTTCACCGGCTGTAGAGATGACATAGGGAGGATCCCCACGTTGGAGAGGGACCGGATGGGTGATGTCCCCACATCGGTGGTTGGGGGCATAAGGAAGGACTCTATACCTAGTGTAATGGGAACAGGAGAGGCTTCCGTACTGATTATCACTGTTGTGGGGCAGACCTTAATTCGGATTGAGGGTAGCCCAGGGCAGACCTCCATGCCGAGCCTCGAAGCGGGCAAGGCCCACGCTCTCTGTGGTGGTGGTATGGGGAGGACCACTATACAGGGTGGCATCATTGCAGGTTGGTTCGCAGTGACCACTACTCATTCCTGTGACAAGGGGAGTCGACCCAGCCTACCCGTGGGGCGGTTGGGGCCTTGATCCGAGTTGGGCGTATATGTTCCCCTACTCAGTGTGTGTGGGGACTTGATGATATGCGTCGGTGGTTGTAAGGACCCAAAGTTTTGAATAAATCTTGTTTCTTAATTTTGTGTGTTATTTTATTTTATTTTTTATACTCAACAAAACTGTTTCATTGGATAACATGAGTATAATTAAAATGAAACTGTTGGGTTTTTGACTGTTATATGACCATTGGTCAATATGACCACTATGAATTAAATGTTTTGATTATTGTCTCTAAATACAATTAATCTTGGTTAATTAATATAGAAAGAAGATTTGATGGCCTCGCCCAGTAGTTTTGGACCGATCGAAGCCCATCTAACAGAACTTGGGAAGGAGGTAGCACCATTGGGCTTTGCTCTGGACCAAACCCAAGCCGAACTTCATCGTGTGAAGCTAGAATGGAATCGCCTTTGCGAGAAGTTCAAACTGATAGAGATTACTACTCGTACGATGTTGGCCAAGCCTCCCTCGGATTCTCTCACCTTAGCACACCTTACACTTAGGTCCTATGCTGGTGTGATAAGGGGCTATGTAAGGAGAACGTAACTGCCTTGTGTAACCCTTTGTTTTAAATAAAAATTTTGATTTCTTCTTATGATGAAGTTTATGAATTTTCAAATGTCCGAATAAATATAGTATGCATATTTTTGATTAATTTTAGAGAAAGGATATTTTAAAAATGTTTATGTAAACCTTAAATAAATAAAAATGTGTAATGATTTTTAAAAAATGGTCTTCTACAATTATGTTCAGCACGAAATTTAGAGTCTAATAAGATCAACTTGATTTTTGATGAATAGTAACTTATTAATAGTGATTTTATTATTAGGATTAGTAATGTGACCAAATGGATTAGTAATCTCACTTAAAGAAATTATTAAAATAATCTAGGCACCTTGATTAAGTAATGTGATTCAATAAAATGGTTAAATAACAGTTTCATAAATTATTATTCAAGTATTAGTTTTTTCGAGTGAATAGTGTTCTTTTAATTAAAAATTTAATTAAAAATATTTAGAAAATTATTTTTATAAAATGGATTTCATTTTTGAACTCAGAGCATCGATATTATGTTAAGGTAATTTTTGGGGATTTTTCTGAAAAAAATGAATTTTCGGTGAATAGTGTATTTATTTAAAAATTAAATTAAAAATATTAATAAAAATATTTTTATAAAATGGAGTTCATTTTTGAAATCAGAGCATCGATATTTGGTTAAGGTGAAATTTTGGGATTTTTCTGAGAAAGTTGAATTTTCTGTGAATAGTAAAAATACAGTTTTAGGGATTCAGTATGTTTAATGACATCATAACTGTGTCATGATGATGTCATGAGATATTTTAAGGGTTTTACAACCAAAGGTGATGAATTATTGTATTGGGGGCCCCATGTGGTCTAACTCCATGGTAAATTCCATGGGAGAGCACATGGTTTTGAGAAAAGCACTTGTGAGGTGTCTCTTGGCCATTAATGCCTTGTCCCTTCACTTTCCCTATAAATACCCACCCTTTCCTCCTTTATTTTTCAATCCCAACTCTCCCCCAAAGAATATCTGGTATCATTACCTCCCAAGGAGTCCTCCCAAGGTGCCCCCAAGCCCTCAAGGTCCAAACTTTTGAGTTTTAAGAGTTACGTTTTAAGGTAAGGGATCCGACCTCTCTCTTTCTTTTCAAGTAATCTCTTTTATGTCATTTCTTTTATGATCCATGTTATTATTTGGAGGATGTTCTTCTATATTCATCTTACTTCCCTTTTCATTTTCATATTATGAGATACCCCCTCTTTCTCTCATCAATTCATTTTAAGAATTTTTAAGTGGCGTCGTTAGGCTGTCGAATTTTTTAGAGATTCTTTCACCATTCTCATTTTCAAGTTCTATTTTCTTTTCAAGTCTTTTAAGTTCCTTTTTATTATGTTGGTGTATGATCTATATATCTATCATACTGATATTTTATGATCATATGATGATAGACCCCATTTGATCTCTTCAATTCAGTATTTTGAAGTTTTAAGTGGCGCTGTTAGGCTGCCGAATTTTTAAGTGGTTCTTTCACCTTCCTCCTTTTTCAAAGTTCTACTTCCATGTCAAGTCTTTCAAGTTCATTTTTATTATGTTGTGGTATTATCTCTATATCTATCATACTTATCTTTTATGATCATATGATGAGAGACCCCATTTTATCTCATCAATTCAGTATTTTGAAGTTTTAAGTGGCGTCGTTAGGCTGCCGAATTTTTAAGTGGTTCTTTCATCTTCCTCATTTTTCAATGTTCTACTTTCATGTCAAATATTTCAAGTTCCTTTTTATTATTTTGGGGTATGATCTCTATATCTATCATACTGAACTTTTATGTTCATATGATGAGAGACCATATTGCTCTCGTCAATTCATTTTTTGAAGTTTAAGTGATGTCGTTAGGCTGCCGAATTTTCATAAGAGAAATATTATTTTTGTATTCCTTTAATGTTCTTCATTTACTATGGTATGTCTTTGAAATTTCATTAACATGTTCATATATCCTTCATATTCTGTCCCTCTACTGTTTTATGGGTCATTTATGAATTTTTGACCCATGTCCCCTCTATTTTCAATGTTTTCTAAAACCCCAAAACATAGCCATTATGCTGCAGAATTTTCATCTCAAAATGCCTCTCTCTTTTCTCAAAATTACTTCATGTTATAAAGTGAATACTCAAAGCTCTTATTTCTACAGGGGTATTCACATATATATCAAAATTTTCTATTTTAAATTCTGGGATTTACATACATGAGACCCGCTCTCCCCTTCGTGGGTTAAAGTGACGTAAAGATCATGTCTTTAAAGCAGTTTTTAAAACGTTATGATTATGAAATGAAACAAATTTATTTTATTCTATATGGGTTATTTATGAAATTTTTGATGATGATATATGTGGTTCACATGATAATAAATGAAAATTTAATGGTGCGCCCTGATAGCGCTCCAATGCAATGGGTAATGATGTAACCACTAGAGATTACAATTTTCACGATATCTTGGTGAATAACCTTGGTAATTTTCAAATGACACCTTGGGGATGGACCTTGGTGATATGTTCATGATTGTCTATGTAAAATGATGTATCCTCATCTTCAAGTTATGAAAAATGATATTTTTATTATGAAATGCCTCATGATTTCTTTCTCATGCCTTAAAGTTCTTTTCATGACCTTATTGAATTATCTCAAGTTCACATGTAAAATGTTTCTCTTGTTTCCCTTACTAGGCCTTCTGCTCACCCTTTCTTTTGATGTATGTCTCCAGGTTATGAGATGCAGTAATGAACCTAAGATGAACTTAAGGACAAGCCTTTCAAGTGTTTAAGAAGAATGTTTTATGTTGTTTTCATGTATTATGTTCCTGGTTTCCAAGACACTAAACCTTAAAGATCCTCAGTTTTGTGTAATGTAATGAAAGTTTTTGTTATAAAAAGGCAGGAAGCTATAGTGGTGTCTCGGGGCATAGTAGTCATTGACGTTGACTCCCCTTGGGGCGGGTGGTGTAGGTTCATAGCTTACCTGATCCTCCTCCAGAAAGTCTGAGTGGTGGCACTGACGTGCCCGGGTGAGAGCCCTTACTGGGAGACCCTGGATTGGGACTCTTACCGGCCTAGGCCAAACATCACCCACCTCATCAGCGTAAGGCAGGGAGTCACCAAGGTGCTCCGGGGACAAGCTCCCGAAGCGGTTGTATGTCGGGGTGGGGAGCAATGGCTCCCTGTGCGGCCCTCGGGGGAATCATTGACGGCAATGTGCGGACACCTCTAGATCCAGGAAGGTCATAGCCTGGGTCGGGATTATGCCCTCTTCCTCATAACAATGTACGAGGTCGTTAATTACCCTTCCTTGGATAACTTCCAATGGAGAGATGGTGCGTTGGTGCCCCACGGTCATAGACACAGAGGCCGTTGCAGAAGTGGTGAAGACACGCGAAGTGGTTGTACTGGTGTTTCCCCTGCCCCTGTGCATATGGGTGGGTGGTGATCGTGTTCCTGAAGCAGTAACATGATTCCTGAGAAGCATATAGATGAACTCGTCAGTGCTAAAAGAAAAAGGAATTGGCGAACAATGCCTCAGTGCCACCCCATCTTCTATGACCGATAAGAAGGATCCACGCTGACAACATCGAAGAACGGGATACCCAATGTTCTACTGCCCCAAATTCTGGTGAGTTTCACACCAGGCCCGCTATTTTCTTAGTGGGACCTGATGCCGGATGTGTGGATCTGGTGACACGTCAGTCTATTGATGCCCCAATCTCTACTAATATCCATATTGAGGAGAATAATTTCACGTCAACTTCACTATTTTTGTTTCCGACGCTTTTGCCGGGGTGCACGTGTCCGTCTCGTTCGGGTATGAGGGGCACGGTATTTTTGTTACCCCGCATTCCATCTTTCCAAAGGCAGGCAACATCCGCTCTTTATTCAGGGACGTCTCCTCCTTGATCGAAACAAGATGATGGGATGTCGGTTCTTCCTTCCATTGATTCCTCCTCAGAACTCATCACCTAGTCCGGGTCTCCCCCATAGACTTAAGATGTTGTTCATGAAACTATTACTGGTTCCATATCTTCATGGACACCAGTTAATTACACTACTCCTTTCAAAACATTCCAAGGGGTCTGGTCAGGGCAGCAACCTTTGGTTAGGGGAGTAGTCATGTGGGGCATCACTGGCATGTTTGGATGTTGGGGGATTGGCGTTTCTATCTTCTGTCCCTTATTATTGGGCTTCTTGAGGGCATGGAAGCCCAAGGCATCCCACATCAAATGCAGGGAATCATATTCCATGGGCATGTATCTGAGGTTTATCTCATCTTCCCATGTCTAACACGTGGTATTCGGCAAGTTTAATGTCCAGCGGAGATGAATCGGGATGATCAGAACACTAACTAGAGTGGATCAGATGGAGTAACCCCCTGGAGGGACCTCCAATATTAGGGCCAACATGTGGGTGGAATTCTCAATACTATTAGTGGGAGTGGGGTATGGGGTGGCATGATCCCACCGGGATGTGGAGGCCTGGGTAAGAATTAGGATGGAAGATGGAAGGTTTTGTGAATTGGATAGTGAATGGGATGGAACCATCATGGGGTAACGACGGTTTTGGGTTTGAGCCTCGAAGATACTTCTTACGTATCCTCATGGCAGGGAATCAAAGTCCATGTAGTTCATATGATGATGGATTACCGCCGATTTGGGTTCTCAACGTCTTATCGCTGGTTGATGTCACAACGGCTTACCATTGGACAGAGCTATCGGTGGTTTACCACTGATGAGGTCGTAACGGCTTACAGCTGCATGGGGTCGCAATGACTTATCACTGAATGGAGTGACAGTGTCTTACCACTGAATATAGGTCCACAATTTAATGTCGTGTGGGATGGGGGTGAACCGATGTGAAGAGGTTAGGAACTGGTGGGTGTTGGGCTTCAACCTCATGAAGGCTTCCTACATACCCTTCCTTGGAAAGGATCAAAGTCCACATAGTTCCGAATAAGGGGGATTTAGGGATTATGCTCTGAGGCGGCTCAAGGTGTTGGTGAAATGAAGTGAAAGGGGTCGGAATGACCAGGTGGTGGGCTTGAACCTCATGGAGGCTTCCTACATACCTTGCCTTGGCAAGGATCAAAGTCCACGTAGTTCAGGTGGCAGTGTGGGGATTACACTCTAGGATACCTAGGGTGAGGCAGGAGTCGGTGAACTGATGTGAATAAGGACCTGGGGTCCGGGTGGATGGTGGGCTTGAACCTCATGGAGGCTTCCTACGTACCTTGCCTTGGAAAGGATCAAAGTACTCAAAGTTCAGATAACTGGAAAGGGGCTTGGTACACCGACGTGGGGTAGTCGGGACCAATGGATGGTGGGCTTGAACCTCAAGAAGGCTTCCTACATACCTTTCCATGGCAAGGATCAAATTCCTCATAGTTTGGATAAGTGGTCGGTGAACCGACGTGAAGAAGGACCTGGGGTCCAACGATGGTGGTCTTGAACCTCGTGGAGGCTTCCTACATACCTTGCCTTGGCATGGATCTAAGTCCTCATAGTTTAGATAGTGGGTGTGGGGCTTACACTCTAGGCTTCCCTGGGTGTTTTTCATGGTCGGTGCTCACTCTAAGCCCATGTGAGTCTTGCTCGGTGTGAGAAACAAGAGGTTGCAGAGACCCGACAATCACATCGTGGAAGGTTAATCCATGGAAAGTGAAGTGGGTATTACACATGGTTAGCAGCACAAGGAGAGAAATATTGGGACTTACTCTAGGATGGAGCCCCGATGGTGACAAAGCGCAGTGGGAGAGGGACTTGGGACCCAAGAAAGGAGAAGCACCATTCCCTACCACGCCCTTCGCTGGCCCTGGGGATCGAAGATGAAAGGAGGAGCAGGGATGTTGCCTCCTACATGAAATCTAGGGGCTTACAACGAGATGGTTTCTCTTCCCTCGAAGAAAAACGCCACTCCGATAAGGAGGATATCATACCCTATGAGGGGTGATCCCATTTCCATGGAGATGAGTGGGTGTGGAGAATGTCCAAGGTGGGGGACCCTACGTACGAGGCACGAGGCCAGGTCACAGTTTAACGTCATGTGCTGAGGACGATGGTTCTTAGCAGTTTAATGTCATGCATATTGGACGAGGTGGGTTTTCTACAAACCCATAGGACTTACATAACTGGTACCCTCTGCTCTTTAGTGTAGATAAGGGAGAGGCAAAGTCGTGGTGAGGGGTTTTCATAGAGTGAACCACTGAGGTGACAACGTTAGCATGGCTATGCAAAGAAGAAATAGCCATTAGCGTGCCTATGTGAAGAATCATAAGGTGAAGCAACGCAATGGGTGATATCGTCCAAGGGAATTTGAAGTCACATCGTGAAAACATTGAGGGTCTCACGGGAAAAGGAATTGCCAAGCAGAGTGGTCCATAGACAGGGGCCTTTTGAAGCTCTGCTACTCTGCGTGGCAGAGGACACTTGCGAAGGGGTGTGCTTCGTGAAGTGGGGTACCTTAACCTAAGCATGGGGTAGAGGTGCATATGGGATGTGATTCATGAAGTGAACAGGCATTCACGGAGCATTGCCTCATGGAGCAAAGGTGCCTCACGAAGCAAGGTGTCGTGAAGCAAGGTGCTTCGCGAAGTCTTGTAACCCTGCCTTAGCATGTGGATCATGTGTACATGAAGGGTGTTTCGCAAAGAATAAATGCTCCATGGTGACCCGGGTCCCCTTGGGGGTCCCCTTCCTTCACGAAGGCCCATAGGCTTCACAAAAGGCATCCCTCTCAGAAGAGGCGATCAAAACGGGACAAAGGGGAGGCACATCACGGAGCATAAGTACCTCGCACAGCTCATGGTTCACAGAGCAGAAGAATTATTTCTGATTCGGGATATGGGAATTCAAAAGGTTGGATTGTACGTCGTTTGGGATCAAGGGGATCCCGGTATTTATAACCAAGAGGCGCCGCGAAGCGGATATTACGTGGCATGAAGAGATAATTTTTTGCTTCGTGGAGGGATCGTGAACGTCAAATGAGTTCACGGAGTGTCACTCCTCCTCTCTTAGTGGTGGGCTTGCAAAAGTCAGATGAGTTCACAGAGCATCCCACCTCCTTGCTTTATAGTGGGCTCATGAACGCCAAATGCGTTCATGGAGCATTCTGACTCCTTGCATTGCGGAAGGCTCACGAATGTCAAATGTGTTATCGAAGCATCATGCCTCCTTCTTCGCGGTGGGCTTGCGAACTTCAATTGCGTTCGCGGAGCATCGCGACTCCTTGATTCACGATGGATGTGGTACTGGGGGGACTCTGTGAAATAGCTTTGTGAGGCAGTCACCAATGCCTCCTTTTTTGGATTCTTCTCTATCCTGAATTTTGGCTATAACAGATGTCTTTCCAGAGGAATTTTTAGGTTTTCCTCTGGAGCGATAGGTGGAATTTTCTATTGATATTGTTCCAGGAGCGGCACCATTTTCCATTCCTCCTTATAGGATGGCTACATCAGAGTTTTAGAAGCTCAAGAAACAATAGGAGGACTTGCTGGAAAAGGGTTTCATCCGACTGAGTACTTCTCCTTAGGGTTTGTCTGTCCTGTTTGCGAAGAAGACCGATGGTGCCCTTAGGCTTTGTGTGGACTATCAAAAGTTGAACAAGTTGATGGTCAAGAACCAACATCCCTTACCTAGTATTGATGATCTCTTTGATCATCTTCGAGGAGGTCGGGTGTTCTCAAAGATTGACTTGAGGTCCGATTATCATCATTTGCACGTTAGACCATCAGATATACCTCTTACAGCCTTCAGGAGCAGGTATGGTCTATACGGGTACTTGGTTATGCTGTTCGGCCTAACGAACGCGCCTGTAGTTTTTAGGGCACTGATGAACCGTGTGTTCCTTCCATACTTGGATTCTTTCGTGGTAGTCTTCATGGATGATATCTTGGTGTACTCTCACACTTGACACGACCGTGATACCCATCATGAGATCGTTCTGTGTACACTAAGGGAGCATCATTTATATGTTAATCTCTCAAAGTGCCACTTTTGGATGGATCAGATTCAATTCTTGGGACATGTTATATTAGAGGCAGGAGTATCAGTAGACCCATATAAATTGAGAGCTGTAGTTTCTTGGGAGTAGCCGAAGAACGTATTTGAGGTGGAGAGTTTTCTAGGACTGGCTAGATACTACAGACATTTCATAGAATACTTTTCACGCTTAGCAGCACCGCTTACAGGTCTGACCAAGAACGGTGTGATGTTCATGTGGTCAGATTCTTGTGAGTCAGCCTTTCAAGAGATAAAAGGGAGTTTGAATTTAGCACTGATACTAGTCTTTACAGAGTTGGGAAAGAGCTATACTATTTATTGTGATGCTTCAGGTATTGGGCAGGGAGTTGTGCTTATGCAGGGTGATGGAGTCATTGCGTACGGGTCTCGGCAATAGAGGTCACATGAGAGGAATTACCCGACGCATGATCTGGAATTGGCAGCTTTTGTTCATTCCTTATTTTGTTGGAGACATTATATTCTAGGAAAGTATTTCGTGGTTTTCACCAACCACAAGAATATCAAGTACATCTACACTCAGCATGATCTGAATTTGAGGCAGCGCTGGTGGGTTGAGTACCTATAGTTCTTTGACTTTGAGCTTTCCTATACACCTAGGAAAGGCAACACAATGGCTGATGCGTTTAGAAGGAGGACTTAGATATAGGAAATTTAGGAGCCTAGCAGTGAGTGTAAACTTATGGCTCTATTCTCTGAGATGAATTTGGAGGTGCACAACAGATAGGGGAAGACATTTCTCTCTTCTGTAGTTGTTACCTCTACTATTCTTGATCAAGTTCGAATGAGGAAACTATCAGATTCTGATGGCCTAGTCCTAAGGTAAAGCATGTCTGGAGAGGAGCCTATTCCTGGATGGACCATAGGCAAGGATGAGATCTTGCATTTCCAAGGGTGTGTATGGGTGACAGTCAAAATACGCAAGGATCCAATAAAGGATTCTCATTCCTCGGTTTGGACAGTTCATCCTAGTGTCACCAAGATGTATCGTGATCTACACCATCAGTATTGGTGGCCAGGTATGAAGAAAAAAGTTTCTAGTTTTGTTATGAGATGTTCCACTTGTCAGTAGGTGAAGGTGGAGCATCAGTGACCATCAGGGCTTTTACAGTAGTTACCCATTCCCAAGTGGAAGTGGAATGACATTGCGATGGACTTCATGAGCAGTTTTCCAAGGTCACCTCAAGTGAATGATGTTTTTTGGGTTGTCATTGATAGACTCACAAAGGTTGCTAAATTCATGTCGATGAAGGAAACCTTTAGTGTTGATAATTTGGGACAGTTGTACATTCGTGAGATTTTACGTCTACATGGAGTTCCACACTCCATCGTTTCAGACAGGGATTCTCATTTTACTTCTCAGTTTTGGCAGGAGCTTTAGAAGGCATTGTGCACATAGGTACTTTTGAGTACAGCTTACTACCCCCAGACAGATGGCTAGTCCGAGCCTACGATTCAGGTGCTTGAGGATATGCTCCGAGCATGCATTCTGGATTTTGGAGGTTCTTGGGAGAAGAATATACCTCTTGTGTAGTTTTCCTACAATAATAGTTTTCAAGTGACTATTCAGATAGAACCTTATGAGGCTTTGTACGGTAGGCCATGCCAATCACCCTTATGTTGGCTGCAGGCAGGATAGGCAGCTTTGCTGGGACATCATCTTGTTTTGGAAACCACAGAGTGGATAGAGTTGATTCGGAAGATGATGTATACTACACAGTCTCAACAAAAGTCTAATATTGATCAGCGGAGATGACCTCTGGAGTTCGAGGTCGGGGATCAGGTTTTCCTGCGTGTCACACATAGGTTGGGACACTATAGGATTAGAACACAGGGTGTTCTTTCACCGTGGTACGTCGGACCATTTGAGGTGTTGGAAGGATTTGGGCCAATTTCCTATCGGTTGCAGTTACCTTATAGGTACCAGGCTATGCACAACATCTTCCACGTTTCTCAGCTTCGACGTAACTTTTCAGACTCGTCTCATGTCTTTCAACCTGAGGAGGTTGTGCTTGAAGTGGATGTGTCGTTTGAGTAGCATCCTATCTGGATTTTCAATCATAGTACAAAGGTTCTCCATGGCCGGTTTGTTCCTCTGGTATGAGTTTTATGGCAGCACCAGTGGGTACAAGACGAGACTTGGGAGAGGGAGGCCGATGTACGAGCTCAGTGGCCTGAGTTGTTCGGGGTTTCTTATTCTACACCGCCATTCTAGGGAAATTCGAGGACGAATTTATTTAAGGGGGGAAGTTTTTAAGAACTCGGATCTTCTTTTTAGGTATGTTTTTCTTTTTTATGGAGTTTTTGAGGAAAAATGATTTTTTGGAAATTTTTGAATTACACGTTGTGTTCTTTATGAGTAGATGTCGTGTACTCAGTTACCACGGGTAGCCGTGTGTTGGCCGTGTAGAGTCCTTGAACATGGACATGTGTGATGACCTGGAGGCCACCTAAAGTTGAGTATAGAAATATCAAGTACATGCCATGTATTTTATTTTTTTCATTAAATGCACCGAGGTCGCATCTGACTGACAGAACACTCACCTTCTCAACCTAGTTTCTCCAAGAGCACCGAGCAACCGCAGATCTTTGACGAGCCCCATAGCCTCTGTTCGTCCTCTGATTCGAACACTATTTATTGCATTGGAATTGCATCGGTGAGTTATCTCTTCTTCTAGAACCTCGTTTTATGATTTCTCTTCTTTTCCAAGTTATCTTGGGTTGAATGTTTTAGACATTTTCTTAGATCTATGATGTTATAAAAAGATTCAAGCTTCGAGGTTCATTTATATTGATCTCCTAACCCCGAGTTAGGTGGTTTGTGCCTTTCCGTAGATAGTCCTTGAGTTTTATGTGCATAATTTTCCCAATACCCATGAATGGGGTATTGCACATTTACCGTTTTAGCCCTGTTGTTTCTCAACTCTGCTGGTATGCCTGAGTAGATGATTATTGTTTGAGAATATGGTGAATTGTTGTGCTTTGGATGTTTTTCCATGCATTTTTATTCTGTTTGGACCTTTGGGTCTTTATTTCCTGTTAGGCTGCTGATTACTTTCCCATGCCTAGTATTGTAGGACGGTGTAACTATTGTTCAGTTATGATATTGTATTGTAGAATTATATCCAAGTAGTTCTTGATGTTTACCTTGGTCGTTTCATGATACTACACTTGATTGACTTGCACAGGGCCGTGAGAACCTGGTGTATAGACCATAGGGAGAATGGACGTAAGGGCTTCTCCAAAGTGTATTTATAATTTATGATGTGAGACCACAGAGGGAATTGATGCTGAGTGCTTCCCCAAAGTGTCTATAGTTCCTCGACGTGGGCCACGGGGGGAATGTGATGTTGAGTGCTTCCCCAGAGTGCCTTTAGTACCGATACAAGACTGTAGGGGGAATTGACGGTGAGTGCTTCCTCAGAGAGTCTATGATTAAGCTGAACCAGAGGGGCTAGACTGAGTGTACTACCCAGAGGGTTTATTGTACTTGTTAGGTAGGACCAGAGGGGATAGGCTGTGAGTACTTCCCAGAGGGTTACCTTGTGTTTAGTTGCTTGCTTGTGTTTCTAGGTAGTACCAGAGGGGTTAGACTAAGTGTATTTCCCAGAGGGTTACCTGTTGTGTTTTATTTGTTTATTTAGTTGTGGATTGATATTGAACTGTGGATTTTTTAATATTGAGTACCTTCCTGTTTACTGTTTCTTGTACTTTTACCTACCATATACTCTTTGACTGTTAGGCACAGATCTCGTGGTGGTTGCCTACTGGGATTTAGCCTCGCACCCTATTTGGGCCATTCTTTTGGGCTCAAACAGATTATATTGTTGTAGGTCTAGACAAGGGAAAGCGCCCTTCTACTTTATGTACTTGACATACTGTGGAGATGGAGAGCACAGGACCAATCTTAGGCTTGCGATGTTGTGGAGATGATTACTGTTTTTCTTTTGGACTTGGTTTAGTACTGTATTTCAGCATTGTGCTTTGTTTCGCTGCTTTCGTAGACTTATGTGTGATGCATCATTATATATATGTGCTCCAATTTATGCTATCAGTTTTCCACTATTTATATTTTGGTATGATATCATTATTTCTTCTGATCTTGTATGTATCTATTTACTTCTGATGTGCACTCTTCCAATGAGGGCATAGTTTCCCCACTATCACACCCAAGGACCTCGCTGCTAGTCGGAATCCTTTGGAATTTGGGAAATGTTCTTGAGGCCATGTGACCAACCGGGTACAGGGCACCTCTCAGTGGCTGTCGAAACCAGGACGTTACAATGCACAACATCAAGATAATGACTAAAGTACATACAATTTCAATTTGGTAATTAAAAAAACTGTTTTCTTTTCCCAATCGGTTTTTGTAAGGTTTTTTTAAAATGGTTTACCAAAAGTAGTGTCCGCATAATTACCTTTCTCAAACAGTTGATCACATGTTAGTGGAGATGGTGGTGTATATTTTTCTAAACTTCCATTGAATGATTTCATCCAAGATCAGTACTTATGTTTTTGGGGTAGAAATCTATGATTTCTTAGAAACATAGTTGTCGATGAATGTTTCAACCTAATTGATTATATACCCTGTTTGAGGACGGGAAACCCAAGATTTACATTAATTATACATCATAAAAAATTTATATAAACAAAAAATTCATTTATCATCCCATACAACATAGATCTCAATGTAAAATCATTATTTTTGTAATAATCATACATCATAACACCTGAATGCCACAAAAATTTCAAATCATCGATCAATGGATCCAAATAAAAATTAATATCATTACCCGGTTTTTTTGATCGTGATATAAGCCTAGATAACATGAGGTGTTTTCATTTCATGCATAAACATGGTGGTAAGTAATAATTTTCCAACATTACCATCCATGTACTGTGCCTGTTGCTTTTGAAAACCAAAAGGATTCACTCCATCTGTAGATAATGCAATATGAAGGTTTCTCAGCTCTTTTCCAAAGTCATGATACTCATGATCAATTATCTTCCACTAAAGAGAGTCTACCAGCTGCCTTAGTTTTCCATCTTTATTTCTCATGTCTACATGCCACGTAAATTACTATGCAGTCTCCTCACTTCTATATAGGTGCCTAAACCTTGGAATGATTGTAAAGTACCATACAACTTTCGTAGGACCAGATTCATATTTCTTGTATCGAGAAGAACCACACTTTGGGTATTATCTAAGGGATTTTTGGTCCTTGAGAAATAATATAAAGTCATTTGGGAAAGTTTTTATTCTTTTAGAGATCATACCCATCGAGCATAGCATTCGTTTGGTATCATATGTTTGGCTCATGAGGTCATTATCTTTTGGGAGCATGTCATTTATGAAAGATGGTAATTCTGTAAAACTGGCATCAATCTATCTATTTCCTGATTTCAAATTATGCAGCTTTAGTACGGCTGACAATGCTGTATATTAAGTGCAACCATCATACAATTGAATCTTTACACAACTCTTTAACTACTCAAACAATTTTGGAAAATCATGAAGTTCATCATCAACTGTCATTTCCATTTCTTTAATATGATCTTCATCATCATGCACATCTGTAATCATGTCCTCGATATGGTCTTCTTCATTGTCCACACTTTTAATCATATAAAATGATCCATAAAACACAGTGTTATCCCAGTGAATAGCTACATTTTCATTTTCACCATGTTTATTCCAAAATTATATACTTAGATATATTCTATGACAGATCAAGTGTTCTTCTAAATCCCCAGGACTAACTTTTCTTTAATAACAACAGAGTAGACATGGAAAAAGTATTTTATAAGGATCATATGCATGATGTTTTGAAAATTTGATTAACTCTTTCACTCCATACTTCTTACTACCAACCACCCACTTTCCAAAGACCTACAATCATCCATCCACTTGTTCACAACCCCTAATTCAGATCCAATTGCAGATATCAAAGATTTAGGGCCTGAAATATAATGTAAAATAATTTTACTAGAAGTTAAACTGTCTTAGGGACTTCCTAAACAAACATCCATGGAAAATACCCTCCTAAACAATCCCAAAACAAAACATATTTTAATAATGATAACAAAAATAATTGGAAAAAAACACTGACCACCAGTAGACCATGAACCTAAAACAAGACCACCTGAGTTGAGGGAGAATGATTTTGTAAATTCTAAAAATTCTAAAAAAATGAATAGTGTAGAAGAGAAGAAAGAGGAGAAGGATAGAATGAGGAGTAATATAAAAGAAACACCATTTAATGGAAAAAATGGTAGAATAAGTACTTACCCCCTCAATTTCTATCAAGGATGATGGAATCAAAGATATTTCAAGAATATGCACTTCAAAAAAAATTCTAGACACCGTACAAAAGGTGGAAATTAATGTTCCCCTTCTTGAATCACTTAAAAAATTTCCAAATTATACTAAATTTTTAAAGGATATTTTCACCAAAAAAGTAATAAATTAAGTGAATGAGAGGATAAAACTTGGAAGAAGTTCTATATCCCTTATCACAACACAGTTTCCAACCATATGTCAAGATTCAAGGACATTTTCCATTTTATGCACCATTAGATCATGAAATTTCTCTTATTTTTTATGTGATCTAGCTGCTTCAAATAATTTATTTCCCCAATCAGAATAAAATTCTTTGTATATGGGGTACTTGAATCATACCCATGTTTTTTTCTAACTTGCAAATAGATATACAGTTTTCCTAGTAGGGGTTTTTGAGGATGTCCCGGTGAAAGTCCAAGATATCTTATTCCCAACTGACTTATATTTGATGAATATGGAAGAAAATAGGAGCCAACCACACTCACCCAGAATTTTGGGGAGACCTTTATTGAAGACAACCAAAACCATCATCAATGTCCATGAAGGGACACTCAGCATGGAGTTTGGAGACAACACTATCAACTTCATTGTTTTTTAATCCACGAGGCACCCATCAGATGATCACTCACTATTTAAAATCCCACATGAATTTGGTATTGAACTAATTTAATTTTAGGGTATTTTCCATGAATTCTTATCCTTATGAGGGAATATTTCTATTGAAAATATCACTGAACATGTGGATTCCTAGAAAACTATATATTCTAATTTCATGTGGAAAGAAGAGGTAAAATATAATTTCATTGATGATTTGTTAGATGATGAATGATTTCTTGTGTGTAGTAGGTACAAACATTGGGACAGGGAAAGATCACTCGAATTTTATCCCTCAAACATTTCCATGATCTGGAATTAAACCCACTACTGAATTGATTTGAAATATGTGTACAATATAGAAGGAGAGAAGTTACCAGTGATAATTGAAAATAATCTGTCTGAAACCCAATAAAATTATTTTATTTATCTTTTGAGAGAGAATATCCAAGAAATTGGGTGGAGATTAGGTGATATCCAAGGAATAAACCCTAAAATATGCTCACATTAGGTAGATTCCAAACCTATCTAACATCCCCAAAGGAGGATAAATCCAACTTTGACAGAGTTTGTAAAGAAGGATATTGAGATTCCCTTTGATGTTGGGATCGTCTATCGCATCTCAGATTTACACTGGGTTATCCCCATTCATGTAGTTCCAAAAATCTATCCTAATCACTATGAGGAATGAAAATAATTAATTAATCCCTATGAGAATTCAGAATATCAAGAGAGTGTGACTTGATTTTAGGATATTTAATAAGGTCACAAGGAAAGATCATTTCCCCATCCTCTCCATTGACTAGTTGTTAGATATATTAGTAGGGATAACTCATTATTTCTTTTTGGATTGATTTTCATGTACACATTGCTCTCGAGGATCAAGAGAAGAAAACCTTTACTTGTACCTTCGATACTTTTCATATAAATGGATTTCATTTGGATTATGTAATTCTCTAGATACATTTCCAATGATCATGTTATGTATTTTTTTTGACCATATTGATGATTTCTTAGAGGTTTTCTTGGATGATTTCATAATTTTTTGAAATTCTTTTGACCATGGTTGAAAATATCTTGAATGTTTTTGAATACCTGCATAGAAAATAATCATATTTTAAAAATTTAAGTGTCATTTCATGGTTGAGAGAGTAATTTTATTTAGAAATTTCACTACCAAAAAGGTATTTGATGTAATAAATTCATTACCTTACCCAACGTGAGTGAATTATATTTGACCATTTTAGGGCATGCAAGATTATATAGGATGTTTATCAAATATTTTAGTAAGATTTATCTCCCTATCCTTGGATTTATTTTTAATGATGTAAATTTTTAGTTTAATGGAGTGTTTTGGGAAAACTTAGATAGGTTAATTAAGAGATTGATTACACCACCCATGATGCAGCCAAAAAATTGGGAAGATCCATTTGAGCTACATTGTGATGCTTCTAAAAAGAAGTTGGAGCATAACTTTCCTAATAAATTAAGGGTAGGAAAAAGTCATTTCCAATGCCTCCAAAACCTTAGATACATCCAAATTTAATTACATAACAACAAAAAAATATTTTATAGTAGTTTTTTTTTCTTTATAAATATTTTGATGATATCTTTTGGGAACTAATGTCAGTATATTTTATGATCATGTAGATCTTAGGTACTTGAAGAATAAGTTTGAAGATAAACTGAGGCTAGTGAGATGGATGTTACTACTATAGGAGTTCAACATAGAAATGAAAGAAAATAATTGATCTAAGAATGAAGTGTATGATCACTTAAGAAGAATACCCAAAACTGTTGAAGGCGAAGTTCCAAACAAAGATCCACTGAATGATCACCTTTTAAGAGAGTAGTTGTATTTGATTTAATGAGAATAGTCTTGGTATGTTGACATGACCAATTATATGGTAGCATCTTAGTTCACATTTCATCCCAATTCCCCCAAAATTAAAAAAAATGAAATATGATTATATATATTACATTCGGTATGATCCATTTATTTGTAATATTTACAATGACCAAGTGATAAGAAGATTTTTTTCTAATATTAAAATTGGTTCTTTCTTAGATTTTTTTCACAATTTTGACTATAGAGGCCACTTTGGACCTCGAAGGACAGTATGGAAGGTTCTATTATACTTTCTTTATTTTTACAAATCTTTTTAATGATGTTCAAGAATTTTAAAAAAGGTGTCAAAATTTTTAGTTTTATATAATGATTTCAAAGAGACATGAAATTCCCCAATATCCACTTAACTTTTTTTTGATTTTTGAATTATTTGGGATAGATTTTATGGGACCTTTCCCTATGTGATTTGTAAATTCTTATATCTTTCTTCTAGTTGATTTTGCTTCCAAATGGGTGGAATCAATATCCACTTGGACTAATGATGCTAATGTTGTTTGTGATTTTATTAGGGACAACATATTTTGTAGGTTTATAGTTACTAGAACCATCATCAGTTATCAAAGGACATAATTTTACAATAGTATAATAGAAGATTTACTGAATAAGTATGGGTTTCGTCATAAAACATCAACTCCCTATCATCCACAAATTAATGGTCAAGATGAAGTGTCCAACAGGGTAATGTAACGACCCAAAGTTTCATTAATGGAAATCCCTATTGATCTAATTAAATGTCACTTTATGTAAAATGTTTATATAAAATTTCAACTTATTTGGTTTTATGTTATGAATTGTGATCGTTGAATTTATATCTGTTGAACAGTGATCACATGATTAGTATAAATATAGGGATTTAACAAATCCAATTTACTTAGACAAAGGAAGTGATGGCCTCATCGAGTAGAATTGCTCCATACGAAGCTCATTTGTCGGAGATCGGAAAAGAGGTGGCGTCTTTGGGATTATCTCTTGACCAAGACCAAGCTGAGCTTCATCATTTCAAGCTCGAATGAGACCGTCTATGGGAAAAGTGTAAGTTGATAGAGATTACCACTCGAGCAATGTTATCTGAGCCACCCCAAGTGTATGTCACCATCGCACACCTTACCCTTAGGTCTTATGCGTCTATTTTAAGGGGTTATGTGACAAATCTCTAGTACTATGTTCATGTATATTTTTTTATATAATAATTAATATACCTTTTTGTCATTATTGACACTTTGTAAATAGTTTTTTTAAACACAAATAGTATTTTTTAGTTAATATTCAGATAAGAAATATATTTTGATGAATTAATGGATTTTTGAATTAAATAATACTTTAATAAAATATTATTATTATTACTAAATTAATTTTTATTAAATATAAATGATCTTATAATTTTATGAATGCAATTGTAATTTTTATTATGGTTTGAAAGCCATTTTTGTAAAAACCCATGAATTTTCGATAAATGTCGGTTTTTATTTTAAAAGTAAAAATTTACATATTTAGAAAATTATTTAGATAAAATAAAAGTTATTTCTCAAATCAGGACGTCGAAATTATCCAACAGTGAATTCTTCATAATTTTTTGAGACAATCAAATGTTTGGGTAAAAATTAAATACCGTTTAAATATATAATGTGTTTTATGACATCATAATGACCTAATAGTGATGTAATAAAATACTATAAGATTTATGTTCGGCCAACATATGTTTTACCATTAAAATAATGTGATATTGGGTTTGTTTTAATTTTCAAAGCATTAATGGACCCCTCAATACTTATTAAACATCTTGTCTTTTTAAATTATTTTCCATGGGAGTGTGACTCACCTCCACATAAACAACCCCGTTATTTTAAGAATTTAGGACTTTGGCCATATAAAATATTGTTTTCCTCTTCCATTTTTCAAAAACCATGGGCAAAAATCATGAGCTAATTTTTGGTTTGGATTAGTTTAATGTAAGGGGTCCCAAACCTAAATAATAAAGAATTCACTCACCTTTCCTATATAAACCCACCCAAGATCCCACCTCCTCCTCACTAAAATCCTTTGGAGTTCGTCCAAACTCTGCCCTACTCTCTCTAGAATCCTCCCAAGGTGCCCCAATCTCCCAAGAATCCTCTCTCAAGCCTCTCTCAAGCTTTGGAAGCACACTTCCATGTAAGGTTTTTTCTTCCTTTCACTTTTTTTCCAATTTTCTTAATATTTTTATGCCCTTTTAAATTCAATTATAAATGTTGTTGTATTATTTCACACCTCCACCATACTTCCCTATTATTTTTTGAATGATGGGATACCCCTTTATCTCTCATTAAATGCCTCTCATGTACACCTGTTACTATGCCGAAATTCTGAAAGGAAGTTCTCTCTCTTCATTTACATTCAAGAAATACATTTGTATCATTAATCTAAATTCCATTACAATTGTTTAGACATGTCTATATATGACCCCATACTATCCATTTCATGTAAATATGATGATACACCCCTTTCTCTCTCATCGACCATTTTTATGAATTCTTATGTCACGCCGTTATGCTGCCGAAATTGCACCGATTTTCTAAGCCAATGCCTTTGTGTAGTGAATACCATGCCCATTTCTCCATCAAGGGTATTCAACTTTATGAAAATTTACTTATTGATTATAAAGTTTCATTTATGAATTCCACATTCCTTTATCATTGAATAAATGATTATGTTTAATAAATCCATGATTCATGATCCATGTGGCACACTTATGCATGAAATGAAATGTTTAAGAAGGGTGATCCCTTATAGCGCTCTAATGCATTGGGTAAAGTATAGTATCATGATACGTCATGTGCAATGAGTGTTGACTCATGCTAATTCAAGTGCAACGAGGGTTTACTCGTGCTTCATGTGCAATGAGAATTTACTCATGCTCCATGTTCAATGAGCCTTGGCTCATGCTAATTCCATGTTAAGTGTTGTTTCCACATTTCCATGTTATGATTATCATGCTTTATCATGACTTTATGTTCATGTTTATATTGTTCTATATTGATATGTCTATTGTCTAACATGTATTTTACTCCTAATTTATTCCATGTTTATTCCCTTACTGGGCTTTATAGCTCACCCCTTTTCTTATGCATGTAATCAGGTTATCCCATGCAATGCTAAGTACGAGGGAATGTAGTGGTCATGTAAATGATGTTTTCAATAAAGATGTTGTATTTCATTTTTTAAGTTTTTATGTAATGATCCTAATCCCTAAAGACACTATACCTCTTGATCTTTCATTTTGTATCAAGTGAATAGTTATGTAATAAATCATGTTTAAGTTTGCATTAAAAGAAGGGTTGTCATAGTTGGTATCAGAGGATTGGTTTAGTTATTTCTGGGATTAGGTTTAGAAAAAACCAGTAAAGCCTTAGAGACAAGTATAAGTATAATAAAAACATCCCTATGTTTTGGTAAGTAAGGAGTGAGTGGTTTATCAAGAAAATATATCCCTTTCTAGATACGAGCAGGTAGAGGCGGCTCTGGAACAGATGTATCCTAGGGGTAAACCCCGAAAACACCGCTTTGAGCTAGACTCGAACGGGAACTGGTGCACGAAAATGGGCCTTGCTGCACTCTTGGTTACAACACTCCCGGGGGATATGTTTGGAAAAATTCACAATATTATTATGAACCCTTATTAAGGGAATTAAAAAAATGACCCTAAGAATATATGTTAGAAAGTAGATCATGAAAATCCTAGATTGAAGCCTATAGACTCATGAGTTAAGGAAAATAAAAGTTTATTTATAAGTCATCAACTTTTGTGTTTGGATTACCCTTTATGTGTTACCCCCTAACATTCCTTTTATTCCATCCAATGGCTGGTAATAGGAGAAATTGGGCTAAAAATCGATGTGAAGATCAGTGTGATGACTGTACTAATGAGATGCCCAATCCAATGGGAGCGAGAATCACGAACTTTGTCACGCTTCTCTCTCAGATAACTCAAGATTTGAATAGAAACATGGGTCAATAAAAACATCCAACCCCCCCCCCCCCCCTAAGAAGGAACAAGTCTCTATCGAGAGCTTAATGAGACAAAGGCCTCTTACTTTTAGTGGATCATCCAATCCCATGATCGCTAAACAATGGATCAACTCCATTGAAAAGATCTTATCCATCCTTAAATGTTCTGAACAAGAGAAGGTTATCATGGTGGCTTATCATATGGAGGGTGAATCTGATCAATGGTGGACGTTGATAAAAAATACTAAACCTGAAGAGGAGATCGAGGCATTGGAATGGAATGATTTCCAGAAGATATTTTTTGATAAATATTTTCTGCGCACCCTCCGGCATAACATGGAAAGGGACTTCATTTCCCTCAAGTAAAAAGACGAAGAATCTGTTGGAGCATACGAAGAAAACTTCAGAAGTCTTGCACGATACGCTTTCGGCTTTGTCGTTACCCCCGAATGCAAGGTTGACCGCTTCTTTGGTGGGCTGAATCCTAGCGTACAGAAATCATTAGCGATCCGTGACTTCGACAGCTATGAGGAAATTGTCTGATGTGCCCTCAAGGTCAAAAATGAGATTGGGGAATCACATGGGTATAATGGGGACAATAAGCATAAGGTGTACTTCAATGTTGGTGGTATGATGGATAAATCCAATGGTGCTAAGAAGATCCAGCACCCCACTTTCCAAAAGTGTGGAAAGAAGCACCCTGGAAATTGCCTCAAGGGGACGAGGAAATGCTTTAGGTGTGGAAGATAAGGGCACCTAGCTGTTAACGGTCGGCAAGAAAGACTCGCGGCTGTGATGGAGGAAAGGAACGCTCTGTTTGAACCTCAACACGTTTTTAATTGCCACAACTTCCAAGAATAGGGACATTTTTCAAATCAGTTCCCTAATCCAAGGGTTTTAGGAGGCAACCAACAACCTCCAAGGAAACAAGGAAGATCTTTTTCCATCACTTCTGCTGAAGTGAACCCCAACAACAAAGTGGTGACAGGTACGCTATTTATTCATTCAAGAATGGAGAACATACTTTTTGATTTAGGTTATATGCATTCTTTTATATCTCTAATGTTTAGTAGAACAATCCCAGCACCACCAAAAATCATGGAAGTGAAGATGTCGGTGAGTACGAAAAATGGGGAAATCATTGAATCCCATGAATATAACTCCTCCCCTATCATAATCTGTTGATTGAATTTCCTGGCGAACCTCGTCATACTCCCTCTAGTGGAATTTTATCCAATTCTTGACATGGATTGGCTTTCCTTATATAGAGACAACATAAATTGTCAGGAGAGGGAAATCACACTCTATATGGAGAATCGACCCCCGATTATTTACAAGTGTAAGGAGAAAGATGAATCTCCTTTAGCACCATCATCTCAAGCATGGATATTACTGCCCTATAAGCATGCGTATCTGGCTCAGATGATTGAGTCCAAGGAAGAAACCATCCTTGAAGAAATGTCTACTGTGAGGGAATTTGCTGAAGTGTTTCTTGAGGAACTTCCCGTTCTTCCTCCTAAAAGAGACGTTGAATTCTCAATTGAACTTATACCAGGGGTGCTACCAATATCCAAGACTCTATATAGAATGGCTGTCGTGGAGCTTGAAGAGCTTAAGAAACAACTACAGGAGAATCTGGATAAAGGGTTTATACGCCAAAGTGCTTCACCATGGGATGCAGCACTTTTATTCATCAATAAAAAGGATGGGTCAATGCGACTTTGCATCGATTATTGTGAACTTAACAAAATCACAATAAAGAACAAGTATCCTATTCCATGGATCAATGACTTGTTCAATCAGCTTTGTGGAGCACAATACTTCTCCAAGGTAGATTTTTGGTCGGGATATTATCAGGTAAGGGTGAATAAGGAAGATGTCACCAAGACTGCTTTTTGTACAAGATATGGGCACTATGAATTCATAGTAATACCTTTTAGACTCACTAATGCTCCAGAAATCTTCATGGACTTGATGAATAGAGTCTTTAGAGATTACCTTGAAAAATATGTGGTAGTCTTTATAGATTATATTCTAATATACTCCAAAACCAAGGAGGATCATGAGAAGCATTTAAGAAATATGCTAGAGACTTTGAGCAAGGAGAAGCTCAATGAAAAGTACATGAAGTGTGAGTTCTGGTTGAAGGAGGTCTTATTCTTGGGTCATATCATCACAAGCGATGGGATATCTGTGGATCCCTCCAAAACAGATGCAATTGAGGGATGGCCAAGGCCAACATCGGTAATGGATATCCGTAGCTTCTTGGGGTTAGCTGGATATTATCGACGATTTGTGAGAAATTTCTCACGATTTTCCAACCCTCTTACCAAGCTAACTCTAAAGGGAGTAAAGTTTTCTTGCAGTGATTAATGCAAAGGAAGATTCAAGGAGTTGAAAAGAAGGCTTATCACTACACTCGTGCTCACTTTACCCACAAGTGGGGAACCTTTTGTGATATTCATTAATGCTTCGAAGAAGGGCTTAGGCTGTGTGCTGATGTATAATGATAAAGTGATCTCCTATGCCTCAAGATAGTTCAAAATCCATGAGGGAAACTATCCAATGCATGATCTGGAGTTGGAAGCGGTGATCTTTTCCTTGAAAATATGGCGGCATTATCTCTATGGGGAGAAATGTGAGATATATACTGACCACAAGAGTCTTAAATATATATTCACATAGAAAGAGCTTAAAATGCGCCAGAGAATATGGATATAGCTCATCAAGGATTATGATTGTTTAATACATCACCACCCAGGGAAAGAAAACAAGGTGGCAGATGCCCTAAGAAGAAAAGACCCAGCGATTCTATCAATGATGATAATTGAGAAGGATCCAATCTTCTTAGACTTGATGAAGATGGACATGGTAATCATAAAGAAGGGAACATCATCAATCCTTTCACAAATTATTGGTCAACCTTCTCTTTTGGAAAGGTTAAAGGATTCTCAAAAGGATGATGTGGGAATTCAGGAAAAAGTGGAAGCTATCAAAAAGGGAAATCCATGGATTTTAAGGTTAATGAAGAAGGAATTGTGCGATTTGGGAAAAGACTATGTGTTCTGTCAAGTCCGGAGCTAAAGAAGGAACTTTTGCATGATGCACATAGTTCAAATTTCTCTATTCACCCAGGGAGCACAAAGATGTATCGAGATCTCCGAGAAAAATTTTGGTGAGATAATATGAAGAAGGTGATCACTGTATATACATAAAAGTTCCTGGTGTGCCAGCAAGTGAAGTCAGAGAGGTAGAAGTCTAAGGGGATGATGCAACCATTGCCCATACCAGAATGGAAATGGGAGAACATCACCACGGACTTTGTCACAGGAATTCTGAAGACATCCAAAGGAAACAATGCAATCTGGGTTGTGGTGGATCGTCTTACAAAGACTGCACACTTCATTTCTATTCGGGAAAATTTTTCATTGGATCAACTGGAAAAGATATATATCAGGGAAGTTGTAAGGCTGAATGGAGTACCACTATCTATTTTGTCTGACCGAGATCCAAGATTCATCTCTATGTTTTGGAAGAGTCTTAAACATCCTCTAGATACTGAACTAAACTTCAGTATGGCCTATCATCCTCAAACTGATGGCTAATCTGAGTGGACTATCCAAACACTTGAGGACATGTTGAGAGCATGCTCAATATAATTTAAAGGAGGATGTTATCAACATCTTCCTCTGGTTGAGTTCTCTTATAATAATAGTTTCCACTCGAGCATCCAAATGGCACCCTATGAAGCCCTGTATGGGAAAAGGTATAGAACACCGGTATGTTGGGATGAGGTCGATGAACGTAAGCTTCTTGGACCATAAATGGTTGAAGAAATGGTGGAGAAAGTTAAAACCATTCAGCATCATATCAATGCAGCCTAGAGTCAAAAGAAGAGTTATGAAGTTACTCGTCGATGAGACCTTGAGTTTAAAGTTGGAGACATGGTTTTTCTACGCATATCTCCATGTAATAAGGTCATGAGGTTTGGAAAGAAAGGGAAGTTAAGTCCAAGGTACATCGGCCCCTTCGAGATTATTGATCGTGTCGGGGTTGTGGCCTATCAACTAGAACTTCCACCTACCATGGCCAAATTACATGATGTCTTTCATGTATACCTCTTAAGAAAGTACATACTGGACCCTTCACATGTACTCTCTTATGAGGTGGTACAGTTGGAGGATGATCTTTATTATGAGGAGCAACAAGTGAAGATCTTAGATCGTAGAGAAAAAGTTCTACGAAATAAGACAATACCCCTAATCAAGGTGTTGTGGAGAAACCACAAGTTTGAATAAGTGACTTGTGAATCGGAGTAAATGATGAAGCTGAGTTACCCACATCTGTTTTGGTGTGGGAAAAGGAAATTTCAGGGGTGAAATTTCTTAAGGGGGGAATATTTTAACGACCCAAAGTTTCATTAATGGAAATCCATATTGATCTAATTAAATGTCTCTTTATGTAAAATATTTATATAAAATGTCAAATTCATTGGTTTTATGTTAAGAATTGTGACTGTTAATTTTATAGCCATTTTAACATTGATCAAATTATTAGTATAAATATAAGACTTTATCAAATCCAATTTACTCAGACAAAGGAAGCGATGGCCTCATCTATTAGAATTGCTCCATACGAAGCCCATTTGTCGAAGCTCGGAAAAGAGGTGGCGTCTTTGGGATTTTCTCTTGACCAAGCCCAAGCTGAGCTTCATCATGTCAAGCTCAAACAAGACCATCTACAGGAAAAGTGGAAGTTGATAGAGATTACCACTCGAGCAATGTTATCTGAGCCACCCCAAGAGTCTGTCAACATCGCACACCTTACCCTTAGGTCTTATGCAGCTGTTTTAAGGGGTTATGTAACAAATCTCTAGTACTATGTTCATGTATATTATTTTTTGTATATAATAATGAATATACCTTCTTGTCATTATTGACACTTTGTAAATAGTTTTTTTAAACACAAATAGTATTTTTTTAGTTAATATTCAGATAAGACATCTATTTTGATGATTTAATGGATTTTTGAATTAAATAATAATTTAATAAAATATTATTATTATTACTAAATTATTTTTTATTAAATATAAATGATCATATAATTTTATGAATGCAATTGTAATTTTTATTCAGGTTTGAAAGCCATTTTTGTCAAAACCCATGAATTTTCGATAAATGTCAGTTTTTATTTTAAATGTGAAAATTAACATATTTAGAAAATTATTTAGATAAAATAAATGTTATTATGGAATCAGGATGTAGAAATTATCCAACGGTGAATTTTTCATAATTTTCTGAGACAGTCAAATATTTGGGTAAAAATTAAATACCGCTTAATATATAATGTGTTTTATGACATCATAATGACCCAATAGTGATGTAATAAAATAATATAATCTTTATGTTCGGACAATATATGTTTTACAATTAAAATAATGTGATTTTTGGTTTGTTTTACTTTTCAAAGCATTAATGGACCCCTCAAGACTTATTAAACATCTTGTCTTTTTAAAAGATTTTCCATGGGAGTGTGACTCACCTCCACATAAGCATCCCCCTTATTTTAAGAAGTTCTGACTTTGCCCTTATAAAATATTTTTTTCCTATTCCCTTTTCCAAAAACCGTGGGCAAAACCCATGAGTTGATTTGTGGTTTGGATTAGTTTAATGTAAGGGGTCCCAAACCTAAATAATAAAAAATTCACTTACCTTTCCTATATAAAGCCACACAAGCTCCCACCTCCTCCTCACTCAAAGCCTTTGGAGTTAGTCCAACCTCTACCCTACTCTCTCTATAATCCTCCCAAGGTTCCTCAATCTCCTAAGAAGCCTCTCTCAAGCCTCTCTCAAGCCTTGGAAGCACACTTCCATGTAAGGGTTTTTCTTCCTTTCACTTTTATTTTCCAATTTTTTTTAATATTGTTATGCCCTTTTAATTTCAATTATAAATGCTGGAGTATGGTTTCGCACCTCCCCCATACTACCCTCTCTTTTTTTTAATGATGGGAGACCAATTTTTCTCTCATTAAATGCCTCCCATGTAAACCTGTTACTATGCTGAAATTCCAAAAGGAACCTCTATCTCTTCATTTACATTCAAGCAATACTTTTGTATCATGAATTTAAATTCCATTACAATTGTTTGGACATGTATCTATATAACCCCCTTACTATCCATTCCATGTAAATATGATGATAAAACCCTTTCTATCTCATCAACCATTTTTATGAATTCTTATGTCACGCTGTTACGCTGCCGAAATTGCACCGATTTTCTAAGCCAATGCCTTTATGTAGTGAATAAGATGCTCATTTCTCCATCAAGGGTATTCACCTTTATGCACATTTACTTATTGAATATAAAGTTTCATATTTTAATTTCACATTCCTTTATCGTGGAATATATGATTATGTTTAATGAATCCATGTTTTATGATCCATGTGGAACACTTATGCATGAAATGAAATGTTTAAGAAGGGTGTGCCCTTATAGTGCTCCAATACATTGGGTAAAGTATAGTATCATGATACGTCATGTGCAATGAGTGCTGAATCATGCTAATTCAAGTGAAAATAGGGTTTACTCGTACTTCATGTGCAATGAGAATTTACTCATGCTCCATGTGCAATGAGCCTTGGCTCAAGCTAATTCCATGTTAAGTGTTGTTTCCACATTTCCATGTTATGATTATCATGCTTTATCATGAATTTATGTTCATGTTTCTCTTGTGATATATTTATATGCCTATTGTATAACATGTATTGTACTCATCATTTATTCCATGTTTATTCCTTTACTGGGCTTTATAGCTCACCCCTTTTCTTATACATGTCCTCAAGTTATCCCATGCAATGCTAAGTATGAGGGAATGTAGTGGTCATGTAAAGGAAGTTCTCAATAAAGATGTTGTATTTCTTGTTTTAAGTTGTTATGTAATGATACTAAGACCCAAAGACACTATACCTCTCGATCTTCCTTGTCGTATCAAGTGAATAGTTTATTTAATAAATCATGTTTAAGTTTGCGTTAAAAGAAGTGTTTTCATAGTAATATGAAGAATTTTGGAAAAGATAGTTAAACTGAATAGGAAGGATTGGAGCCAATGGTTGGAAAACACATAAAATTATTTTAGGAAATCCTAAAAACCGTTGATTGGAATGAGTCCATATAGAGAGATTTATGGAAAATGTTCTAATCTACCATTGGAATTAGACCATACGGTGTATTGGGTTGTTGGTAAGATAAATTTGGATATTGAAAGCATTGGGAATGAGAGAAGATTGTAGTTGTTGGATCTAAAGGAAATTAAAAGTTAAGGTTTTGAAAATTCAATTATTTACAAATGGGGAACAAAAGTGGACCGTGAAAAGCTAATCCAACTAAAAGACATACATCCTAGAAACAAAGGGTTATTATTTAAATCAAGACTCAAGATGACTCAAGGTAAAAATTATTCTAGATGGGATGGTCAATTTATATTTACTCATGTATATCCTTTCAATGATTTGTAGGATTTTAAGTAAGGAGATTACAAGAAATTCGTTTTTAATGGACATAGGCTGAAAACATTCCAAGGGACCGCTCCATCGAATCTAGTGGAGGAGATCACACTCCCCCAAAATGTTTATTAATAAAATCCATCATATTTTACCAATCCTTTACATTTTAATTCTTATTGTGATTCAATTTAATACACTATTACATGTCAAATACAATTGAATTCATTGAGGACACTGTACCATTTTAAGGGTGGGGAGGGAACTTTGTAGTTTAGGATTTTCATTTGTTGTTTATTCTTTTTTTTCAAAAAGGGGTGTTTTTTCCAATTTATGATTATTTCTTCTACCTTTTTTGTTTTTTTAAACATTTGAGCTGAAATGATTATCATTTAAGTTTTTGAAACCCATAACATTGCAAGAAATAATTTATTCTATGAAACTAGGATTAAATGAATGCTGAAAATTTCTTTTTTTCAAGTTCAAATATTTGGAAATTTCATGAAAAGTGCTCTTATTTCTTAATCTCAAGCCACATATCACTGTATTTATCATTGAAATCACATTCCCTTGAGGCTTATAAAACATTTTTCCATATTATATTCATTCACCTCACTTCTTAAGAGATCCAAATGATGTTTCCTTTAACCAAAATTTAATTTCTTCCTATCAAAACATGAGCGTTTGATGTAGATGTTGTTTAAATTATTGAGGTATTTCATTGGTTTTAATGGACCTTTACAAGATAATAATTTTTTATTCTATCATACCTTGTACATTTAATCCCTGAATCCATTAGAATCCATGAACACCCTATTAGGTTATCCACATTACAAGCCAATTTTCTCTATCCAACCTTCTCTTGAAGTGAAATTGCATGATCCTGTTAAACTTAAGTGTGAGGGGAAGCTATATTGAATTGTGATACTTAATTTGGTGATACATTATGTGGAAACTAAAATTCTTAATAGATATGATTTATACTGAAAAAACACATTTAGTTGAAAATTGTGCATACCTAGAGCTTTTAAGAAAAATTATGTTTGAGGAGATTGAACTTTTTGTTGATGAAATATTGAATTTTGTAAAAATTCCTTGAGTTTTAAGGATTATGGTGTTTATTTTATAGTATGGTGAGTTAGTAGTATACCATAGTTGAGTAAAAATTATAATCTTCCAATTGTACTTCAAAAAGAGTTAATCCCTACTCATTCAGCCTCACAATTTTTAACATCTATATCCTACCAACCAAAATACAAAGAAAATCCTCAAAAAATTAATCATGGTAAAAACATGTCCTTGAATCCCATTTGGTGTATATTTAATAATTTATCAATACTATGGTGATACTTTCATGGGTTTGGATGAGGAAATCCTTATTGTGAATTGAGATTTGTGAGATGAGAGAAAATTCATTAAGGTAGGTGTATTGTGTGGATGAGAGGAGAAATGAAGAGAAAACATATTGAATTCTATGGTTATATAACATGAAATAATGGTTTTTTATGAGTCATGACATCTTTTATTTCTTGGTATAGAATTAATGGATCTCATGAGCATGTGTTTTGAATTTTCTTTTATTTGATTTTTATGTTGACATGTTCATGAGTCCAAGTGGTAAGTATGGGGGAATTGATATAGAAAATATTTTCATTATTTTTCATGTGTGTTTCAATTATTTAATCCCTTCCAATTATTAAATTTGAGGTTATTTTCATTAAATATGTATTTTTGTTGAATTTTGGGCTTAATTGTGAAATTTTTTAATTTTTGGAATACGGGCTATTTTCTAGAGATTTTGTTTTTCGGATATAACATTTAAAATTTTGATCCAATTTAAGTTCTTATGTTTTGGGTTTCCTTTTTTAATGGGATTTGAATTTTTATTTTTTACCTAGATTCAATTAGACACACAATGGCCTAGAAAAATCAATCAGGAGGAAAATTTTTGTTGGTTGCTATAATGGACACCACATCAATATTTGAATCATATATCAATATAGAGACATAAAAATGAAGTTTTTTCTAGATTTATTAGAAATTTAACTATGATACTCATGATAAAAATAAATTTCAATGATAATTTTGGTCATTAAGGCATCTATTTTGTGCTCCAATATGGATGGAGTTGAGTACTCTCCTCGGGTAGATATAGTCTTCATCAGTAATTTAAAAATAATGTTTCAGAAACATGTCTAGATAATATTATATTTTTTTCAACATGTAAAAGAGTGAGAGTAAAAACTTTTATAAATAATATTTCCTGATATTCAACCATTTATTATGTGAATTGAACTCATAATTTTGGAAAAATACATCTGGAGGGAAAAATTTCCACCTCTCAATCCTATATATACGAGTATCCACTTCTATTAAAGGGTGTTGAAAAAGTAGAATAAGGTGATGTGATGGAGAATTGGATGCTTTAAATTCTATTTATTTCCTCTTTTTATTTTATTATTTTCTTAATTTTCTATTCTTCCCCTTTCAACTCTATTAATCTTCATATGGAGGGGTAAATCTTCTGAGTGATCAGGGAAGGGGGAGTTTTCCTTTTGTAATGTCGATGTATTGTGATATAATGTTAAAATTTCTATTTATATTGAATGGTTTAAATTTTTAATTTCATCTAATTCTATTAATGCGGGAGTATTTTGGGTTTTGTTGTAATTTATTATTAACATCTTTGGTCAAATATCATTGAACTCCCTCCTCCTAGTACAGCTTGCCTCAATCAAGAAGATTTTGTTAGGTGGTGAGTGTCTAGAAATCGTGAGCATCTGTGTGGAATAAGTGAACCATTTCTTGATTTATAAGGAGAAATAATTCTAGATCGGGACTTTCCTTAGTTGATTAGTAATGGTTTATGAATTTTCATGCACACTGGAGTGATTTCCATTGCATCCTTCAACCAAGGGTTATTGAAAACTCAATCAATGAATCGTTCATTTATTATTCAATAGTAAGAGAGTGAGAATGATCATTATGAATATGATGACATTGAAAAATGTGATACCACCCTGACCCCATCACACTATTCAACCATTACTGTTCAGACATTATTTTAATTTCTTTCATTCTTTAAAAAAACAATTTCAAAAACAATCTCATCTTTTCTCTTATTTCATGTGAAAAAACGTGATTTTTGTGCACTCCACTCTAGAGACATCCTAGGTTAAACACATTACTACATTTTAATTTAAGAATATTTTGTTTTTGTTACACCCCATGATACAAACGTGTCAATTCACTTGTTTAAAAACATTATCATTTTATTACTGAGGAAGGAACTATTCTAACATGTTGAATCTACCTTAATAACTTTTCTTAAATCAATGATCATACTTAAGAACTTTTGGTAAGTTTGATTTCTAAGGTGTATCAAACATTAATCTTCTATTTATCAAGTATTGATCAAAATTTATCTTTTTCATGATGATGATATTATCTAAAAAAATATTATATCATAAGAGTATCGTGTATTCTTAACCATTTAATATCATATATTGTTAACAACTTAATAATGACTTTTATGAAATGGGATCTCACTAAATATAATGACCCTTTAAATTTTCAACATATAAATTAGTGGTACAAGATCCATATTTCACTAATATCTGGGTAGATTTTTCATTTCTCCCATTATTTACATATTTAGGTAGGGAATCATCTCAATCATATCATATATGAATCCTAGATGGTCGATTAGACAATCCTTTGTTCAATCCAACATATGAATAAATTATACTCTATTCACCTAGTAACCTAATAATATTAGGATATCCAAGATATTGTAACTCAAAAAAAATCATCAAAAGAATATAAAAAAAGAAAATTCAGTGGAACCCAACTTTGGAATGACCTATCCAAGGATGTTCCAATGCCACATATCCCTAATTTCCTTACACAAGAAAATTCAGAAGCACCCATATTTCACATGACCTACCCAGTTTTGTGATTAAGATATTTAAAAGTGTTGACTGGGAAGTAATATCGCAATTAATATTTGATGGGTTTTTTAATCTCACCATCATATCTCTTATTATTCCCTTTTATGTATGCATTCTTTTAGAAATTTAGTTTGGAATCTTATTGCCTCCATCAAATCAATATATTCAAACCATATTAATGTGTAACTATTTATACAACCCATATGTTTGTGTTACATGCCAAAAAATATATGTTAAAAATATTCATACATATCTAAATGTGTCATATGCATAATTTACACGATCACTTCATGTAAAGGTATAGATTTATCCACATGAGAATGATTGAAGTGAAAATAGTCAACCCCATTCACCATCCTAGATATGGTATATGTCGCCATGAATATAGGTAGTATAACCCCAATCCCCTCAATATAGGGATACATTTATAATGAACCAATACTTTTACATATTTTATTGTGCATTTTTTTATGTAAATATACATTAAATACAACTTGGGGATCATAAATCCTGATTTCTTTGGAAGACTAGGTACATAATACATCAAAGTGAGGCTAAAATAAAATTTCATTATTTAATTCTCCATAGTTATCTCCTAAATCCATTTGTGATCCTAAAAAAGAATTGGTCAACCTGGGTAATACATAGACAAATGGGGTGAGCTAAAAAGTTTAGTAAGGGAATAAACATGAAAAAGAATCATAACATGTGATTCAAAGGTACCACATGATGTTATAAATGAGATGAATCATGTGTAAACAAATGAGAGATAACATGGTATCATAATATCATGAAAATATAGGAAATTTGGTGGAAATATAAAACATGACATAAACATGAGTCAAGGTTGATCTTTGAGATAACATCACATAGTAGACATAGTCCTGTAATTGAGTAGGTTCACTCCCTAATCCCAAACAAGACATCTCATGAGACTAAAACACTACCCAATGCATTGTAGTGTTATCTGAGAAAACCCATCATAACATTTCCATAATTATTCATTCCATAAAATGAAATAAATCATAAGAAATACCCATGAAAATATGTGTTACATAATCTGGTCTCATATCATAATCAGAGGAAATTTCATAAATAATGAATTTTATAAATGAACATAGGGCATGTATTACCCCCATAAAATTGAACTACAAAAAGCTAAGTATATATATTAAAGACATATATACAGAATTTAGAATCATTATATAACATTAAATAAAGATATAAAGTGTGTTAGAGAGAGAATTGTCATAACCTAAAGAAAAAAGGTCATTCAAAAAGATCACTTACATATATAATTAAAACATTTCCAGATATCAAAATATCTATTCTATTTAAAACCCTTTTTGAAAATAAATTAAACAAAGGAAATTTTGGATTTTTTTATTTTAATAAAACATGAAACATTATAATGAAATCCAATTATCAAATAATGGTTGTAGTGAAAGGAAATCAATTGATACCATATATATTAAAATAAAACATTCCTTTTGTCTTTTGTAAGGAAAGTCAAAACATTTCATATAACAGTCGTAAAAAGATTACTTTGAAAAAAAATGTAAAGAAAGTAAAATATATTCTAATTTACATTTAAATTCGTTAAATAATAAGTAAAAAAATTTCATGAAACCATTAAAGGAATTTTGAAATGAAAGAAAAAGGGTTGTATGGAAAAAACATTGAAAGAGAATTTTTAAAAAAAGAAAGAATCTTTCCACCTTAGTAAATTTTAAATTGTAAACCCCATGAAAGAGAAACATTAAATGAAACTTTAAAAATCATGAAAATAAGTAGGTTCATTATATGACATGTAAAAGGGATATTATATACACTACAAAAAAGATGCAAGTGGTGAATATGACAAAACTCATCCAAAAGTAAAATTGAGACTAGAAATCCTTTTCAAATATCATACTATTGATATGAGAATTAATCAATGAATTGACAATGTGATTCTAATTTAAATCCCCATAAATAGTGAAAATACAACATAAAATAATCAAAATTAATTACACACATAATATGTGAATATCAAAGTCAATGAAGATGTAATATAATCCAATGAAAAGAAATTGAGTTACGAAACCCCTTACCTTAAGTCCAGACTTGTCATGTATTTCCTTTATCTCTTGTAAAATTAACATATTAATTTTTTTTAATAATATTTTCCATTTTAATCCCTTATTATTAAACCATTTTATTCATTTATTTTAATGTCATATTTAATTACTTTATCAGTTATATTCTTGTTGGTTGCCTTGTGGGAGTTCGGTTCATAAATTTAAAATGGCATTGGCATGTTGATTATAGTCAAAGGATTCATTGTTACATAATATATATAATAATAATCACCAAAAAATTAAAAAATTTATACATCAATTACAATTTTAAAACCAAACATTAAATATGGTTATGAAAAATGAACTAAGTTGTAATAATGGAGATAGTAAGTCATATGTACGCATGAGAAACATTTCAATTTTTCAACAATCATGACGAAAATAATTTGAGTATTATTTTATATTTCCCAAATTATAATTATATAATAAATATAATATTAATTCTTTAAATAAATTTTTATATACCAACCATGTGATGTGGTAATGGAAAATGAATCACATCTCTTCAGGATGCGGTAATCTTCCATACAGATGAACAATGTTATCATTTTTCAATGGATGATAATGTATAAAAGTAGATAATATATAAAATTTAAAGAATTATTAATATTTCATTAATATCATATATAAAAATTAAATCTCTAATCATAAATATTCATGGGAGGTGATTATGGAAAACAAATTACATTGGTTCGCGAGGAGGTTGTCCGTCGTATATAAAAATGATGGTTTCGTTTCCCATTTGATTTATGGTGAAATGAATATAGGTTATTACATGAGGATAATAAAATCTAAGTATATTTTATAAATAAATTATTTTATATTATAATTATTTAATAATATTTAAAGAGGTGGAAGAAGAAATAAAAAACCCCTCGGTTAAGAATGATATATATTTTTCTAACCACCTATTTAGGATTATTCCTAAAATATCACTATATTTTTTTTATGATAATAAAATGGATTATAGTACATAGATATGGAATTAATTAAGTTAATTGGGTAGATATTTGAAAAATCACAAGGATTTTTAAGCATGTAAAGGAGAGTATAGGAGGTTCCCTTTTATAAGTGAGCGGGAGATTCATTTTTGTAAATACCCAAAACTATTCTATAATGGGAAGTCACTATCAAGTCAAGTGACTCCAATATTTATAAATAATATATTTAAGGGGTTATATGGTCAATAAAAACATCCAAAATTTAAAAAGAAACTTTTTTACTCGTTTTATTCTATTTACCTCCATGGTTACTCACTTTTACCATTTTAGTTTTTCACCATGATAATTAGTTTTTTAACTTTTTACAATTCATTATGAAAATAAATTAAGATAGAATTATTAAATAATAATTATTATTTTGATTCAAAATATATAATACATTTTATCAAATTAAAAACAGATAATTGGTAGAATTTAGTATAAAATTAAACCTGCAAAACATGTTGAAAAATAGTTTTTTAATAAATGTATTTTTAAAGCAATAAATGATCTTATATTAACTCTGTGTCTATAAATAATAATTATATGAATTTAAATTAATATAAATATATTAATAATATATTTATTTCATTTAATTATTTCCACACAAGAAATTATTTTAATTAATTAAAATGGGTAGACATTACACACTTAAAAACAATTTGTAGAAAACCATGTTTTTAGGCATAAAAAAAACTTACACCAAAATCATGAACATTGATCATTAAAATGAAAATAATTAGATTAATATAAATAAAATGGTTCATATTTAACTTTAATAACAAATACAAAATAAAATTTATCTTTAAAATACATGATTTAATGGATAGAAATAATAGTATTTGAAAAATCTATAATTTTCACTATTCACATAAAATTCAATCATTCATGAAAAATCCAAAAATTTCAACCCAAGTTAATTTTGATATGAAAATTTAAAAATTTTATTTAATTTTATCAAATATATTTTCTAAATGTTCTCAATTTTTTTATGATATTTTCTCATAAAAAGAACTAAAAATCATTTTTAAATAAAACATATTTTGAAGCATAAATTGACGTTTCTAAAATTCTAGTACTTATTTATTATGAATTAATCAATAAATTTAAATTATAAAAAAGGATATATTTTTCATAATATAGTTATTACTATTCACACCACCAATTTAACTTCTAATTTATAACAATCATGTTTAAATAATTATATGTTAATAGTATATCTTAATTCGTTTAATGTTAGTAATGTGTGTTATATACTCTATCAAACATAGTGATATTTTAAAATATAAGGGTGTTACATTCTAACCTATTAAATTAATTACATCCTTGAAATTTTATCTTATGTTCGGTAATCAAGGATTCAACACTTGAATATTCTTTTATGGAAACCCTGCATTATAAAATGGGTTAATAAAACTTCCTCTTAAAAAGAGGGAAAGGAATGTAAAAAGGTTCATCTAAAATAACAAAAAATTATGTTTAAACATAAGGATAACATTATAAGGAATTTAATCCATGGATTGTTTTTAAATAATATCCATTTAATTGATAACATTATACTTTTTTTAAGAGAGACGAGACCATTGATTTCATGGATAACATTTTTATTTCAAGATCCATTTCCAAAAGTTGAGGGATTTTTTCCATATATAATAAGAAAATAAGGAAAAATAATTACCTAAAAAATAGAATTTCACCACTTAATCAATGTCCACCATAATCTCATCTGATCCCCTAAAGATGAGTATTTAAGAAAATGATTTCATTCCTAAAGTAGTAAAATTAAATTCTAATGGATCACATAAACCAAAAATAGATAACAATTAATTACTCATGTCAGTATACTTTAACCAAAACCAAAATGAACAAACCTTTTTATGAATAAATAATACAATAATATAAAAAAATACATTATAAAACCATATATGATTCCTGAAAAAAAAGAATTATCCTTGATAACCTTAATAACCTCAACATTTAAGAATGATTTAACCTCAATGGTTATCTCATACACTTAAATTTAAACCTAAAAACATAATTTAATTCTTCCCAAATAATCCTTTATATTAAACCTAAAAGTTATATGTACCTATGTAGATTTAAATTTCTTCTAATTATCATTAATTACTTAAAAATCCCCAATATTTGAGCTTATAACATGTTTCAAAAAATCAACTTAATCCTTATCCATCAAACCATTTAAGTAAAATAAATGTCATACTAGCCAAGAAATCCAATAGTCTAGGTGTAGGCACTCCACCCTTATCACCCTTTGGTTGTGGGTTCAAGCCATGCAGCCTTGTAGTATGTGATTGGTTGTTCCCTTACTTGCAAGTTGTTTTTTTCTAAAGATATGTAAAATCAAATGTGATAATCATAATCATAATTCATCTTGATTTTATAACATTCTCAATAATGTGATAAACATATTAAAAAATAACATTAGTAATCAAATAAATTTTTTAGCCTCTAAGGTTTTATACCCAGATCATTTCTTTCCATAAAATAAAATGATTTTTATTTACTATAATTAACTCAATATAAAACACATATCAGATATTATCCTTCTCTAAATCATTTGTTTTTAAATAAAATATCATCTTTCCATTAACTCACCTTTCCAGGTCATTAGTTACATTAACAATATTCTTGTAAATTCTTGAAAAAATATATTACAGAAAAATCCATAGATGTTTCATGATTCTTAGAACCACAATACTATTAATAGAAATACTTCAACGACATGATTCTCAAGTTACAAAAACAAAACACATTAATCATTCCCATTCAATGATTATAAAAACATAAGACCTTAGGAATTAATCCTTGGATTATGTAATTTACTTGTATATAAACAAGTTACCCATATAATATTTTTTTTAAATACATTTATATATACAATCAATGAGATGCAGTAACACAAAACAGATCACATTGATTCGTGAAGCGATAGTCCACCGTACACATGAACGATGTTATAATTTTTCAATGGATTGTAATGTAAGAAAGTATATGATGTATTAATTATATATAATGATTAATATTTGATTAATATTTTATAAAAACATTAAATTCATCATCAAAAATAGTTGCGATAATCGATGATGGAAAAAAAATTACATCGGTTCGTCAGGCAATAGTTGGTCGTACACAGGAACGATGGTTTTATTTCCCATTTAATGAAGAATGAGATGAATGTAGGTCATTACATAAAAATAATAAAATATGACCGTATGGGATATAAATATGTTATCATATCAAAATTATTTAATAATATTTGAAGGAATTGGAAGAATAAATAAATCAAAAAAATCTCGATTAATAATGATACCTCTTCTTTGGGCCACCTATTTGGGATTATAACCAAATACTTCATTGATTTTCTTTATAATCAAAAAAAGGCATCTAAGAAGTGTTTAGGGACATAAGGAATGGTTTTGGTCCGGTCTTGATAAAACCATAAGGCTCTTGAGCCATGTAAATTAGAGGAGAGAATATTCCCTTTTATAAGTGAGAGGGAGTGACATTTTTGTAAATTTCCCAAACTATTCAGTAATGCGAAGTCACTATCAATAAAAGTGCATCAAAATTTAATAAATAATTTATTTTATTGGTTATATGGTCAATAAATATATAAAAAATTAAAAAATAAACATTTTTTAGACATTTTATTCTATTTACCTCCATGGTTACTCGCGTTTACCATTTTAGTTTTTCACCACGATAAATTGTTTTTTATTGATTTTAATATTCATTATGAGAAAAAATTAAGATGAAATTATTACATAATATTAATTATTATGATTCATAATAAGAAATATATTTTATAAAAATCAAATCACATAATTTATAGAATTTAATTTCAAATTAATCCCAAAAAATGTGTCAAAATGGGTATTTGATAAATGGATTGTTCAAGAAAAAGATGATATTATATTAATTATATGACTAAAAATCATCATTATATGAATTTAAATTAATATATAAAGATTTATAATAAATTAATTTCATTAAAATCTTTCTTTAATAGCGGTTATTTTATTCAATTAAAATGGTTAAACTTTATGCAATTAGAAATAGTTTACAGAAAACCGTGTTTTTAAGACTAAATATAAACTTACACCAAAATCATGAAAATTGATCATTAAAATGAAAATAATAATTTATTATAAAAAAATGGTTCATATTTCACTTTAATACTATATCCAAAATATAATGGGACGTCTAAATTATGTGATTTAATGAATAGAAATGAAATTATTTAAAAAATTGATAACTTTCACTATTCCCTAAAAATCTATAATTTTAGAATAATCTCAAAAATTTACCCTATGTTAATATCTATATAATTTTTTCAAAAATAATGTTCATTTTATTATTTTTTTAATTCTAAAAAATAATTATAATATTTTCTCCAAGAAATAATAATTTCTTTTAAGAAAACGTATTTTTGAAGCATAAAATGACTTTACTAAAATTATAATGATTATTTATTATGAATTATTCAATAATTTAATATTATTTAAAGACCATTTGAGATATTTTTAATAATATGGTTATTCATATCCATTCCACTAATTTTGACTTCTATTTTATGACAATCATTTTTAAATAATAATATTTTAATAGTATATTGTGGTTCATTTTATCTCAATGTTGTGTGTTGTAAATGCTATAGAACATAGTGTTATTTTAAAATATCCTGGTGTCACACTTTACTCAATAGATAATCAAAATCATCATAACTTTTAAAAACTATTATGTACAAACCATATTCAGCAACTAAATTTATGCTTATAACTTCAGTTACAAACTAATGTTAAGGAATATGAAAAAACTAACATCATTTTAGAGATATTCCCAGTCTAAATTTTTTTGGATATATCCTAGAAGTACTTAATCATATAAATTTTTCATATAGACATTCATAATATAAAAAATTTATAACTATGAATAAAAGAGAGGATAAATTTTAAATAAATGGATGATTTAAATATTTAAACATATTATAAGAATTTATAAATGACTTATAAATAAAAGATAACTATAGAACCTTTTATAATTTATTTTTTGACATTATGGATATTCTATAATTTTGAATATAAACATTTTATATTCATTTCAATATGAACTATTTCATATTTTTCATTATATAGCATTTCAATTTTAAATATATGACATTTTATGAATTATAAACATTTTATAATCTAATTTATATTATGTAAATGTTTTACATAATATAATATCACAACTTTGGTCATCATTTTTTGACCATATCAATCATCAAAACACTTTTGATATGGCTTAAATAATATCCAAATAGGGACCCCTTTTGTTTTGATCAATTAATAATTTAAATATAAACATTTTATATTTTTTCCTTATTGCATAATTTATAACTATTTATAAATTATTACTTATTATTTCTTAGAAAACTTTTATTTTTATATCTTAATAATTTTCATATAATTTTAAAGGAGTTTTAAATATTAGCATTTAGTATTTAGGAATATAAAGGTTTTAAAAACATTTATATAAACATAAAAAAATATAAATAATTAATTTATAAATTCATTATAAATTAAATATTCCCAAAATAAATTTTTTAATGATTTATAAACATTTTATAGACTCTTAAAACTATTAATATGTTAAAAACAATTTATAAAAAAAATTTCTTACCCTTACATAGGAACTAAATTCTCCATGAGGGTATCCACCCTTTACCCTTACATAGGAATAAATCCCTACATAAAGGTGAACTCAATTACATTTATGTAGGACTTCTCGAACCATGAAATAAATATAACAAACTATTTACCTTTACATGGTGCTAATCAATCCCGCTATGTATAAGTAAAACCATTTTACCATGATGTGGATTTAAAGAAATATCAACTAATTTTACCAAAAACCCTTAGCATAAGTGTATTACCATTACATATCACATTTAAGTAAAGGTAATAATGAGGTTACCATCACAAAGACCTTTGGTTTAAGGGTATCAAATATGGGTAAGTGGTCAGTTACCCTTACACAACCCTTTAAATAGTTGAACTACCTTTAAACAACCATTATTTCTTTGATAGGGTAAGTTATGATGACCATGACACTGACCACTCCATGTGAGGGTAATGAATTATCTACCCTTACACATCTCATCTTTATAAGGGTAAGTTCATCATTAACATTATGTAGTCAAACTACATAAGTATAGAACCTTTTAGAAAACAAATTTTCCTCTACATAAAACACTGCTATGTTTTTTTATTTATTCTACATCTCCATGCATGATTTCATAAAACATAAGCACAGAATATTATGATTCCACTGAAGGGTTTTTTTAATAGTCTAATAATGATTATCAGATCAATAGAAAGTGATTAAAACCCTTTCATGTGGATCTCTCGTGGATGATAAATAAAAACGTCATAAAAAGAAATGAAGAACCTACTATAAATTTCATATCTTACGTCGAAGAGGTTGTTCCATATTTTGATCTTCATTTGATTCATTTGATAAATATCACCTAAGGTTATTTGAATTACCAATCCTTTCCTCGGTGTATTTAGGGGCTAATGGATCACACATTCCATGTGTGGGATTCTCCATCCTCCATGATGCATTTCATGATGCAATAAAGGTGGGATAAAAGATATACGGGAGAGGAAGAGTCTAAGAAAAAAAATTATGCATAACGACACACACTACCATCATATGTGAAATACCTCATGCCTTCTTGACCCATTACATTGTTATTTTGGGGGTTATAGGTGTTTTAGAGGAGGTTTGAGGAGGTTCTGTGGTGTTTGGAGGTGTATTAGTACTACAACATGAAGTTCACATCATTAAAGGCATACACGATGTCAATTAGTGATTCATGGATTATATAGTCAGTGAAGTCATGGATTTTATGTTGGAAATATAGGAAACCATGAAATGGATTTACATCATGAAAGTTTAATTCATGATGTGTAATTAAATAAGGTCAAGGCATCATGAATTTTGAAAGAAGTTGGGTTTTTAAAAAAAAAATTGTATTACATGTCTTGAAAGGGTTAAATGACATATTAGTGTCAGATTACATGTTATTATATAACCCTTTCATCTGATTATTTTTCATTTTTCTAGCCTCCCTAAACTCTTGTTCGTAGGAGAAACCTTGGTGATTTTGAGGGATCTTCCAGCCCTACTTCTCTCGCTTTGATCTATTGGTTCTAGTGGATGCTCATTGGGGATATATGATAATCCCTTCTCTTCTTCATGGTTTTCTTTCCTACATTCTTATTAAGATATATTTTTTGGTGGTTTTTGTTAAGGGTGTGATTTGGGATGCATTTTGATTGTCTTTAGGTGTGGTGCAGGTTGATCTGCAAGTTCCTTATGCAACAGTGGTTTATTCATCTCCCTGTAGTGCACAGTGAGATCAAAAAGCTTCATTGAGTTAGGGAATCTTTATTTTCTCTCTTTTTTACATCATTATAGAGGGTTTTACTCTTTTTTATCTATAATTGATGGTTTTTATGTATTAATCTGAGATAAATAATTGGTAAATTGAAATTAAAGGTAAAATGGGAGTGATTCACATGTTTTTACATCTATGTTTCTATTATGATATTGTAAATTGTACAGGCTAAATGAGCCACTAAAAACATTGTCATTTGGGGTACTTTCTTGCATAGTATATTTTTTTATATGCAAACCATGTTGTGTATTGTTGTGATATCACTCTAAATAGGAATTTTCTAAGGACTTTTATATGGATAATTAAATAGTTTCCCCATAATTATGGATTTTGTGATAATTACACTAAAATAAAGAAGTGGAATGTGATAAAATCCACTTTTTCTAAATCTATAAAATGATATTTAATGTGTTGTGTTGTGTGGTTGTGTTATAAGGGAATGATGTGAAATTTTTTTGTCTGGTTGTGGCATGGGGGGCTGATGGTTGACATGATATCGTGCTTTTTGGGTGTATATGTGATGGTTTGTTTAACCATGCTTTTGGGGCGATGAGGTGATGGTTTGTTTGGTCATGATTTTGGGTTGGTGAGGTAATGGTTTATTTGGTTGTGATTTTGTGGAGGTGATGTGATGGTTTATTTGTCCGTTCTTTTAGGGTAGTGAGGTGATGGTTTATTTGGACTTTCTTTTTATAGGTGAGGTAATGGTTTGTATGGTCATGGTATTTGTGTGGAATGGTGATGGTTTGATTTTTTGTTCATTTGGGGTGGTGAAGTGATGGTTTTATGGGTATGATGACCTACTTTTCATGTGTGGTTGTGTTGTGCTTGATGGTCAGGTAGTGATAGAATAATTGGTTAATAATCTTTAAAATGAGCATGGTTGACTTGGTTAATATGATAGAAATGATAAATGAACAAATAAATAATGGGTTGTGTGGTTAAATTTGGTTGATGTTTAATAATGAAATAAATGGGCAGGATAATGGGATTGATTGAAAATTTGTAAGGTGGGTTTTTTCTTGTGTGGTGTTATGCATTTAGTTGTGGCAACAAAAGTGATTGTGTTTTGTGTTGGTTAGAGTTTTGTTTTAAACTCATAGGTTTTTCTTGTGTTAGTTTATATATATATACACTTATATATTCCTTGTGATTTCTATACACACCCACCTACATCGAACATTGTGTGTCGACACTCGTATATTCACACGGGTGTTGTTTTCCTAACATCTTAGTGATGAGATAGATGTATTGATAGCCTCTTTTTACCACTCTTTCTACCATGTGAGTAGATATACCTAGGTTGTGATTGTTGGAGGTATTTTAGAATACTCGGTGATGGACCTGGTGTTTTTGGGTGAGATGTGATGTGATTATGTTGTGGTGTGGTGGCCTAGGTGTCTTCAAGTAAGGTATGATGCGACTGTATTGTGGTGTAGTGGCCTAGGTGTTTTTGAGTGAGATGGGATGTTAATTTATTGTTTTAAGGAATATAGTGGGGTTTGTTTATGGTAGGATGAGGGTAAAAGTTTTATTTCCATCCTTTTCCTAATACCCTACTACATTGGTTATAGTTGTGATGTGACGACCTAGGCATTTTCAGGCAAGTTGTGATGTTTTTGTGCTTTGGGGTGGTAACCCAGGTGTTTTCAGGTGTCATGTGATGTGATCATGATTGTGGGGTGGTGTTGTATTCAGAAGAAATTATAATTCCAGGACATACAACATTGGGGTGTGAGAGAGGAAAATAAGTAGAAAAGCAATTCAGGGTACCCTTTATCGATATGCTTCTTGTTATGTTATTATACTTGGCTTACCTTATTTAGTGAGTCTTCTATAGTGAAGATTGGATTTGTTAGTTGACCTATTTAGGTGATTTTTAGTTCTTCTATTTTCTCATATGTGAATTAATATGCTTCTTTCGCATGTGCATGAGAGACTCTAGTTATCCTACTAACTATACTTTTATTCTCACCATATGTATATAATTTTTTTTCATGTTTCCAAGATGGATATATAGTACATGATATATATTTTTATCTCAAACCTTTATATTGTTGTTGTGTTGCTACTTTATCATTTCTTTTGAGTATTTACTTTGGATACTTTTATCAATACCTATTTTATTTTTACATTCATTGTGGGATGTTTTTTGTTTCTTTTTTATTTTATTCCATGGAGTTTCTTGTGGATGATTCTTGTTATACCTAAATCATATATTATAATATAGGGTAATACCACCCATTTCATGAGACTTTTATACCCTTAGTACTAGTTTCCAACCCACAGCCTACTAGAGGTGGGCCTCAAGGATCATTATCTATCTCTCCTCATTGTAGTATCTTTGGAGGGTTGGTGTTGTGATAAAGTGGTATCAGAGCTGAAGATTGAGAGATAGGATGGATTATGGAGTTAGGAAATAGTGATGATTTCATGGTTTGGAAAGACAACAGTGTTTATTGACCTTTGTACATGATATGGTCCAGGGATACCATCTACAATGTGAGATGTTAGGACCGTTGTGATCTAGTGCATAGGATCTGAGCTTTTCAAACGACCAAGTAAATTGGACCTTATTATTGGGTAGAAACCTTAGAGAGGTACACGCATCTTTATGAATTTTGTTCTATCTTTAATTGGGAGGTTTTATAATGTTTAAATGAAGTGAAACGAAATAAAATTTGATTGAATGCGTCTAAAAATTTCATGCAACCAGGCTTAGGATGTTCTTGTTATTTTAAGAAATGGATCATGTTCTTCATCCACATATAGATCAGAAAGTTATGGTTCAGTGGGATGATCTGGTTGATTTTCAAAGGGTTGATCTAGTTAGAGAGGATGATCATTAGCAAATGATGTTGCATTCTTTTTAAACGCATGCTTTCGGAAAGTATGGTGGTAGTGTTTTTAAAGTGGACATAGAGATCTGGTTGGAGGATCTTGATATCACCTTCAGTTTTATCTAGGGACCATCAATGTACTGGGTCACTTAGGTAATTAATCATATGTGGGTAGTCGCACGTCAATGGTGGATGTTGTTTTTGGGTGATCAGAAGGAGGAAGATGTTTTGTGGGATGACATTCAAAAAGATTTATGAGTACAATTTCTCTCACAAACTATGATGGAAGTGAACAGGCAGAATATTATGTCCCTTCAGCAGGGGAGTATGTCATTTTTGGAGCTAGGGATCAAGTTTAAGGACCATCTACATTTCCCCCAAATATTTTTTATAATGAGGAGTCTCAGGAGAGAGGTTTAGAGGAGGCACTTCTTTCTTCTATCCAGAACATAATTACTCAATTTACGTTTCCAATAAAGCTTGAGGTTTTGAAGAAGGTGGAGGGGATAAAGAATACGCACTCATGAGGAAGGTTTTTGTGAGATTATAACTAGTGGGGTTCCTTAAAGATACAATTTTTTATTGTTAGGTATCAGGCACCAATGCCATTGAGGCTTTTACAAGTGGGGAGTCAACCTCAGCATCTTCTCATTCAACATTTTGGGTCCAGTAGTTTCCATCATATTTTGGGGATGTCATGATGTTGTTTTTTATCTGGGGTTCATGTACATCACCAAAAATAGTGACCATTGGTTCTTTGAGTTCATTTTAATAGAGGCAGATAGGTTCAATGCCAGCCTCATTAGCAGTTTCCAGTGAGACCGTTTCGGTAGAAATGGTTGCAGTATTATGCTCCACCGATGGGTGATAGAACATGTAGAGGTCATCCTTGGGATGTTACTTCTCTTTAGGGACCTCAAACTGATCGTGTCCATAGAGTTGACCACTATAACAGAGGTAGAGGTGTTGGGAATGGTCAGTTGTAGGCATTAGAAGTGGAAACACTAGAGGGTCCAGAAGTCATCATAAGTACAATCAGTATGTTTATTACTCTTGTTTTAACCTTATTTGATTTAGGAGATTCACATTCCTTTGTTTAATCTTCTTCTGTCTATGCTCTGGGACTAGGTATGGAGAGGCTTCTCATGACCTTTGTGTTGACTATTCTAGTCTGATGCCAGACCATCTAGTTTGATGTGTTCTGGGGGTGTAGACTGATGATGGGTCCACATAATCCATATGGGGATATATTATTATTTAAGATGCATCCATAAAATGTCATACTCATCATAAAATGGTTGTATTATGTGATTTATTTTATTCACTATTTTTAGAGGAGAGTAATGTTTTTTATATGGATGGACAGTATGTGGTCTTCATTGACAAGAAGATTTTTCAGGTTTTTGATCAGTGTGTAGAGACCCTTGTTTCATTGATGGATGTGTTTTCTGTGGAGTTAGTGGATTCTAGGATAGTGGAGGTTCTCAGGGTAATTGAGGAGTTTCTGGATTTTTTTCCCAAATAGGTTTTGATATTACCCCCTCGATGTGATGTTGAGTTTAGGAAGGACTTTAGTTGGGTGCTTCTTAAATTAGATGGTTACTTATCAGATGGAACCTTTTGAGTTGAAAGAGTTAAGGATCTAGATAGATGATCTGATGTAGAATGGTTTTATCTAGCCTAATGTGTCATCATGAGGTACTCCAATGTTCTTCTCTAAGAAGCTAGATGGAAGTATGAGGTTGTTTACATACTACCATAGGATGAATCAGGTGAAGATCAAGAACTATTACACTCTCCCAAGGATAGATGATCTTTTTAACTAGTTGAAAGTAGATGGTTCATTTTCTATGATCGACCTATAGTCCAAGTATCACTAGTTGAGGGTGAATGATAGTGATATACTAAATACTGTCTTCAGATACAGGTATGAACATTGAACACACCAATGGTTTTCATGGGGACTATGAATTATGAAAAAGTGGGTTCCCTATACCCAACTTTATCATTACTTTTTTATTACCATTTCAAGTATACAAGTAGATGGGAATGATGTACACTTACAATTATAGTGTATACATTTCTGCATCGACTATTTAAATGGTAATTTCCATAGATTAATTGTCATATCAAATGGTTATAGCAGATCACATTCTATAATGAGAACATCAAGATACTATGATATTAATCTTAAATATATGTCCTATAGTCTAGATACATTATATTGACTGGTCACAAATGATGTCTGACTATTAGGTGTTGGGGTCTCATAAGCATTGAGACTTATTCTCATGATGTTATCATTTGGTGATCTCTAGTATGTGAGATCATGAGGAAAAATTCACTAATTAAAACACCACATGTTTTGTGTGTTATTGGATATTTATATCTATAGACATGTTTATTAGTCTCTAGGCTTGAGATTATATTACACAGTGACTATTCATAGGTTGTTTATTATTTCAATGGTTATTCCTTATCTCTTTAGGGGCCATGATGGATTGTTAAAATATTCTTTTGGTCTTTGAATACTATTCACTGTTATTGAGATAAGGACCTAGAGGGTCACACACAAAAAAAATATTTGAGAATCTTCCCTATTTAGGTGAATATGAATATAGGACACGGTGGCCCCACCACGAGGGTCCATGTGTGGTCTAAGAATTACCAATCACCAATAAATAAATAAATTTATTTTTATTCAATTAAAGAATAATTGTGTTGAATTTATTTGTTAAAAGTATGTATAAGTGTTTATGTAAATATAATTATTAATATTATAGTAATTAATATACTTTTAATATTTAAGGTTCATTTAATATTTTATGGAATTAGAAGTAATGTTAATGACTTAGGATTATAATGTAATATATTTAATATATTTTACATATATTTTATAAAATATAAATAATATTTAAGATGTTGTTGGTTTTCATAGTTAATTATTTATTACATATTTAAAGGATGTTAATTATACAGGGGTTGGGGAACCCTAACCTGGAATTTTGAACATACACTATAGAAGTTAGAGAGAATATCTTTCCATGTGACTATTCACTTGGTAGAAATTGAGAGCTTATCTCTCCTCCTAAATCCTAGAGAGAGAATCACTCAATTGGAGTAAACAATCTAAGAATGCCTTTATTAATCAATGCTCAGCGATCATGGTGATCATTTCAGCAACGAAGAGATCATCAAAGCTCCAAATTTGCACCCATAATCCACAAAATGGTGTATTCATATATTCAAGAAGCATGTGTGGATGACCTAGAGGTGTTTGGCATCAGATCCATAAAGCAATGGTCACTGATGACTTGCGATAGATGTGCGTGCTTCAAATCTGAACAAGATACTGGTTATTTTGTTTCCATGATCTAATTAAACCACGTGAGATCCTTTTACTATACTAGATCTCAAATTATCATAAGAGATGATGTTTTGTTTCTTTAAGGATAGAAAAAATTTAAATTCCCAGTCACTGGCTTCCACTGTAGGCCTATGTACGAACAATTGGTATTAGACGAATGGTGTATATTATCATAGAAAAAAAATATTTTTCTATAAATTTTAAGTATAAGTGCAAAGAACCTGAATTTACATGTAATTTTTTTTAACTAAATGGGAATTTTATGAGTCTAAGAAAATTGAAGACACGTGATTCTGGGGCCCGGAGTTCCCGTAATGAATTTCTAAACTTTTGTTCAGGTACATTCAGTAAACATGTGAGCAGGGTTTTCTATCTTCTGAATCGATGCTCGGAATTGAAATCTGAGGGCATCGTTAAACTCACAGTGCTGGTTTTCTCTTAAATATACTTTCAACTCTATAGCAATTGGTCGAGGGTAGAAGTTAGTTTTTGGGTTTTTTATGAAATAATAGAAGAAAACTAAAATTGTACAATATTTTATTTTTATTTTATTTATTAAAACCTCCTTGTGGAAGTTGGGAAGTGGGGACCTCCAGACCATAACCTCTCGTGAGAGGTTATGGTGGTGAGGACCACCTGAGCATAACCTCCCACGAGAGGTTATAGAGGTGGGAACCACCCAAGGCCTAAAACTCTTCAACTCCCTCATTAATGTGGAGGAGCCTATTGAGCTTCCTCCACATTAATTGTGCCAACCCTCCTTAATTAATTGTTCGAACTCATAAAAAAATTAATTATTCCAACCTATGTGTTTAATTCTCCCAATTTGAATTATGCCAACATATTCTATAATGTTGGTTAATTCATTTTTTGTGGAATTGGGGTAAACTATTGGAAAAAGGGAGAGCTCTTGAAAGAAATCTCTCCAATGAAGAACGTGTTCTTCCATGAAGAACGCTCCTCCAACGAAGAACGCTCTTCCAATGAAGAACACTAATATCGACTTAGACCTTCTTCTTCGGAACTTATTCCGACATGGGATGGCTTCATTTACGACGAATAGACGTATGTACTTACTTCTCTCTTCATCGTCAACAATCGAAAAACCCGAGGTAGGGGTTTATTTTTATTTTTTATCACTTCCCATGTATACCCCTTCTATTTTCTTTTGTGGGTTGAAAAAATCATTGTGGGAGGATAGGATTTGACATTCAATGTTTATTTTCATGATGAGCCGCTTGCTGCCACTCTAACGTGAAGGGTGTGGGCCAAAAAAACATGGCCCGACCCCACCACTGTTCTTCTTAAATGGTGTACCCTTCACGAGGGAAGAATACAACCTTGGTAACGGCAACCAGAGCGGGAATTTGGGCACCGAGGAAGAATGAGAATGGTGGCCGACAACACCATCGATCGCGACAAAGGAGACAACGCAAGGCGTCGTCCCGCGGCCTCGGAACCGCCTCCTGGTTGAGGGGCCGCCCCATGGCTGAGGCGTCGCCCCACGGCCGGACCGCCCTCACGTGGCGGGACCACCGACCCGAGACCGGTTCGCCGAACCATGGATGAGGCACTGCCCTGCGGCAGAACCACCGCCCTGCGGCCGATCCGCTGCCTCGCGGCCAGACCGCCTCCCCGCGGCCGGTCCGCTGCCCCACGACCGGTTCGCCGACCCGCGGCCGGTCCGCCAACCCACGTCTGGTCTGCCAACTCGGGGTCGGTCTGCCGACCCGTGGCCGGACCGCCGACATTGGGCCGGACTGTTTCCCCGTGGCCGAACCGCCTCCCCCGTGATAAAACCGTTGTCCCTGGCTGAGCCGCCCCGCGCGGTCTCACACCGCCCTCAGCCAAGCCGCCTCGTGCCCTCGTGGTACCCCCTCAGCTGGGCCTCCCTCATGGCACCCTCACGGCCTGACGGTCCGGGTCGACCTGAACTGGGTCGGTCTAATTGGGTCGGACAGGACCTGGGCCCACTACGACGCATTTACTTTCTTTTGACAATAACTTTGGCACCTGACGTCGGTTTGACGAACCGTTAGTGGCGCTGGAAATATTGGAGCGAGACAGTCCCTTTGAGTGAAAACCCAATGTGTTTTGGTTTATGATGGGGAATGATCAGTTTGGATCGAGCACGTCTCCAATCGGGCCCCTAGGACTAAAAGGCTAATAACTCACCGACCGGGCGTTCGATTAACATTCCGTAAGTTAAGTTGAGACTCTTATGATGTGATGGACCTTTGTGACATTTCTTCGTGGGACTTCGTGGAAGTTGGAGTATCAACCAGTAGCTTGTGGAGCGGATCCTCCTGAAGACGAGTGAGCATAGTTTAAAGACCTAGTGCATGGCTGAGACTTGATGACTACTGACCGTTTCCACTCAGAGTGACTTTACTAGAACAGTGGGGAGTGCCTTGGTGAAGCGAAGGATCCACGTTGGGGAGCGCCTTGGGTATGCAGAAGACCCACGGTACTCAACAGGAGGAGTACCTCAGCAGGCTATGAGGGGGAGCGCCTCTGTGTGACGCGGCAGACCCACAGTGGAGACCGCCTCTGTGTGACATGGAAGACCCGCGATACTCAACAAGAGGAGTAACTCAGTAGTCTAAGGTTAGTGGGAAGTGCCTCTGTGTGACATGGCAGGCCCACTATACTCGATAGTGGAGGAGTTCTCCAGAAACTGAGGTGTTCGATGTTATGATTAGAAATGTTACTTGATACTACCCCTAGAATACATCATAGTGTGAGCTGAGTTAATACCTCTATGTTTTCCTCATGATTGAGATGGATTACTTGATAACATAGGTATATGTATGGGTATATGCCTAAGTAAGGTTTTCTGTTGATTTCATACTTTTTGATTTATCCTTGATGGATTTTGTGAGACCTAGTGGGTCTCGGGGTCTCTACTTAGTATCGTTATACTCACCCCTACACGGGCTATGCCCACACCTTGTTGTGTTGGATGCAAATGACAAACAGTGTTTATTGAGGCTGAGAGTACCAGGACTGGATGGTACTGGAGGTGGACCATATGGTGTGTCAGTACGCAGAGGATACGGGTGGACGTGGAGTGCTGAGGAGGTGATATGTACCTACCATTCTGGTAGGAACCTCGGAGGATGACCCAACAGCTGAATTTTCCTTTTCTTCAGTTGTATTGTATCACAGTTGTACTTGTAATTTCTAGTTGGGCTTGTATTCTGGCCCCTTTTACTTACTGAACTCACTCTGTTTACAGTTCAGTTTACTTATGTTCCTATATTTCTGTGTGTTTAGTTACGTGTTCTTACAGGTTATAAAGGAAATGCCTTCACAATTTTAGGGAATACGCCTTCGGTGCTAGTCGCTAGACCCTGGCCTATGGAAGCCGGGCTTGGGGTAATCATGACATGGTCCCCGGGGGATGGGTCGTGAAAAATTGGTATCATAGGATTCTGTTCTATCGAAGAACTATGACTCTGATATTTTCTATGGAGCAATAGTGTTATGGGTAATGAGTGTGGTTTTCAGTTCAGGGAGTCCAGTGTTGGTGCGGTGGCTGACGTATCCATGCACTAGGACCTTGACTTCTGATTTCTGACTTAGTGCACAAAAACACTGATTGCGTGTGTGTTTTCAAAAAATTTCTTTGTGATCTTTTGATTCAGCTCACCAGGTATAACTTTCTACTCACCAGGTATAAATTTTTGACCTTGGCGCACCTGTTTCTTTTAAAGATGCCTCCATGAAGACAACCAGCTCGAGTTTCGAGAGTTGTACGCACTAATAGCCCACCAAGCGATGAAGCCTCGATGTAGGGCCCTTTCCCAGTAGAGGCACCAGCGAAGGCACCAGCGGTACCACTTCCCGTTGGGCCATCGATGCCACCATCCCCAGTAGTAGATGGTGCACGCTTCCTGAGCACATTGCATGAGTTCCAGAACTATAGGCCACCCAGGTTCAGGGGAGAGAGGGACCCATAGGCGGTTGAGGATTGGCTGGAGGTTGTTGTGAGAGTTTTTAGACCAGTAGGGACACCAGCTGACCTCATGGGGATCCTTACCACCATCCTTCTACTGGAAGCAATAGGAAGATGGTGGAGCTTGATGCTCCAAGTTTATGATGAGGTGACGCTTCTCTGGGCGGACTTCGAGAGCCTATTTTGGGTAGAGTTTGTTCCAGAGACTCTTCGTGTAGTGCGCATATAGGATCTTCTTCATCTGCAGTAGGGAAACATGACTGTGACTCAGTACTCAGCGAGGTTCACTGACCTCTCATGCTACTGCAAAGATATGGGGTGAGACCCATTCTTCAGGGCCTGAACCTTCGAGTAGGGACTCAGGCGGTAGATTAGGGCTTCGATGATCTCACTCAGCATCCCAATGCAGACTGGGGTGGGGGTAGAGAGATCTCTCTTGGTGGAGAGTTTCCTTGCTGAGAAGTCACCAACAGTGAGACCCACTACTGGTAATCATGTAGCGGAGTCTTCTGTATCTAGAATTAGACAAATTTCATGGAGGTACAAGAGGAACAGAACTATAGGTGGATGACCACATGACTCAGGATCTGTTGTGCGGGGCACCCTAAGCGGAGCCAGTCATACCAGGAGCGTGCAGTGTTACTCATGCGGTGGGTAGGGTCACATGGCTTGTGACTGTCTGACCCGTCATACAAATGATCAGAATACAGTCGAAGGACCTCCCAGGAAGAGATGTATATTTGATCGAGTAGAAACACAAAGAGTAGGCAGACGTGGAAGGGGAGCTAGACAGGCAGCTGGCAGTGGGCGACGATTTGAGATGTTACTGCCACCACCACTAGGAGGTCCACCCCGACCGTAGGGAGCATGAGGAAAGGGGCGAGCTCAGCTCCAGGCAGCTGAGGCCTATGATCTAGGTGCTCCGGAGATGATACGAGGTACGATCCGTGTCTACTCTACTTTAGCTATAGTACTTATAGACACAGGTTCTATTCATTCTTTTATTTCCACTTCCCTTGTTCAAAGCTCGGAGATATTGACAGAGTCGTTTGTTCGATCCTTATGTCTATAGACTTCTATGGGAGATGATTCAATGATTATGCACGGGTTCCGGAAGTGTGAGATTACTCTTGGAGGTGAGAGATTTAGTTGGGATCTCCTAGTAGCGGCGTCGAGGCCTTACGACATCATATTGGGTATGGACTAGTTATCTACATTCCATGCTCAGATAGACTATATTAGGCACAAAGTGCGATGTGTCCACATGGAAAAGACTAGGTTAAACTTCACCGGTGAGAAGGTAGCCTTTGCAGTGCATGATGGACTTACCCAGAGGAGAGTGCAATCAATCCCTCATCACTTGTACAGCCATACCCTTGGAGTGGTTGATGTGGAGAGTCCAAGTTATCCTATAGTGGTGGACCAGTATGCGGATGTTTTCCCTGATGATGTCTCGGGTCTACCACTTCGTAGAAAGGTGGACTTTTACATTGACTTGTTCCTTGGGATAGCACTGATATCTACACCAGCATATCGGATGGCTCCCATGGAGCTTCATGAGATGCAGGTATAGATAGAGGACTTTTAGGGGAAGGGATTCATTCATCCATGTGTTTCTCCTTGGGAAACCCCGATTCTGTTCGCCAAGAAGGCATATGGGAGCTTAAGGATTTGTGTTGAATATTGTCACCTAAACCAGGTGATCGTGAAGAACAAGTACCCACTACTGATTATTGACGACCTCTTTGGTCAGCTAATGGGAGCACAGTGGTTCTCTAATATGGACCTCAGATCGAGCTATCACCAACTCAGATTACGAGACAAGGATGTGAAGAAGACAATCTTCAGGTGTTGGTATGACCATTACGAGTTATTGGTTATGCCGTTTGGAGTGACTAATGCTCCAGCAGTGTTCATGGGACTCATGAACATGATCTTTCCATCATACCTTGATCGCTTTGTAGTGGTCTTCATCAAAGACATTCTGATTCACTTGACTACTGGAGAGGAGCATGCCTATCGTTTGTAGGTAGTACCAGACACACTCTGAGAGCACTGGATTTATGGTAAGCTCTCAAAGTGCTATTTTTGGATCCAAGAGGTTCACTTTCTGGGACATGTCATATCGGAGGCTGGAGTTGCAGTGGATCCAGTAAATATTGAGGAGGTACTTTCTTGGGAGCCACCCAGGAGTGTGACGAAGGTACGAAGATTCTTGGGTTTGGCTGGATACTACCAGTGATTTGTACCATATTTCTCTAGAGTTGCAGCACCACTTTCAGCGTTGATGAAGAAGGGGAAACCCATCGTGTTGTTCGAGAGATGCCAGCATAGTTTTCAGGAGCTGAGGCAGAGGCTGACTAGTGCCCCCATATTGAGGCTTCCAGAGGAGGGAGTAGGGTACATAGTCTACTGCGATGCATCAGGGACTGAAATTGGATGTGTCCTGATGCAGGAGCGAGTAGTAATTACATATGGTTCTCAATAGCTGAGACAACATGATAAAAACTACGCTACCCATGACCTAGAGTTAGCAGTATTGGTATTTTCCTAGAAGATGTGGTGGCACTATCTGATGGGTGAGCATTTTAATGTGTACTTTGATCAAAATAGTCTTAGGTATATCTTCTCCCAGAAGGAACTGAACCTAAGACAACAACGTTGGCTTGAGTTCCTCTAGTACTATGACTTCAAGAGAGTCTATACTTATGGTAAGGGGAATGTTGTGGTAGATTCACTCAGCAAGAGGTCTGGTATACAACTACTAGGTGAGCTCCCCCACTTCTTCAGTGAGTCAGGGAGGTGCAACATGGGGATGCAGACTGCGAGGCATGACGTGCTCAGATATCCACAAGACATACACCTGATGGATTTTCTGAAAGTGGGGAGCATGTCATCCTCCTCAGAGGATGTACCATTGTACCAGTGTCACTTCAGAAGGAAGTGTTGAGGGATTTACACACATCCACTCTAGAGATACATCCAGGAGTGGTGAAGATGCACCAGGATATCTAACGACAACACTGTTGGCCGGGAATGGAGAAGGCAGTAGCAAATCTTGTCTCTCGATGCCTCACTTGTTAGCAAGTGAAGGAAGAACATCAGGTACCAGCAGGCTTGGTTCAGCCTTTAGAGGTCCTATAGTGGAAGTGGGAAGGGATATCCATGGAATTTGTGACAGGACTTCCACATACATCCAGAGTACATGACTCTATTTGGGTGATCATCGACCGACTCACCAAGTCATCCCACTTCCTACCATTCAAAGAGCAGGGTTCAGTAGAGAGCTCGGGACACTTCTATGTGGAAGAGATTGTTTGGTACATGGAATACCCTCAACGATTGTCTCCAATTGTGATGCACGTTTTACTTCCCGGCTATAGAAAGGGTTGCAGGAGGCTTTCGGGACACAGATTCTTTTGAGCACCACCTTCCATCCTCAGACAGATGGTCAGACTAAGTGGACCATTTAGACCCTCGAGGACATGTTGTGTGCTTGTTTCCTCGACTTTGGTCACAGCTAGGAGGATAACTTTCCTTTGGTGGAGTTTTCATACAAAAAAGCTATCACTCCACCATTGGGATGGCACCTTTTGAGGCATTGGACGGGCGACCTTTCAAATCACCTTTTTGCTGGACTGAGCCATGGGAGTCAGGACTCGTGGGACTAGAGATGGTACGACCTACCACAGAGATGGTACAGATCATCTAGGAGCGAATGAAGACTACACAGAGCCGGAAGAAGTCATTTGATGATAAGAGATGGAGACCTTTGGAGTTCAAGGATGGAGACCAGTCTTTCTATGGGTCTCACGCCAATGAGGACTACGAATATTTGGACGGGGTGGAAAGTTATCTCCAAGATTCATGAGACCTTTTCAGGTCCTTAGAAGAGTTGGTGAGGTGGCATACCGCTTAGCTCTTCCACCTCAGTTGCACCAGGTGCACAACATCTTCAACATATTCTAGCTGAGGAGATACATTCATGACCCTTCTCACATCATCGACCATGGAGAGTTGGATGTTGATGATGGGGCAACATTTACGGAGGTTATAGTAGAGACTTAGGATCAATAGGATCGGGTCCTTCATGGATGGTCGATACCACTGGTGTGAGTTCGCTGGCATCACGGGAACCTCCAGGAGATAACATGGGAGCGGTAGGCTCAGATATGTGCTCAGTACCCCCACATGTTTACATAGTTTTAGTTTTTCCTTATGGGGACGTAGAGATCTGAGGTGGGGAGAATGTAAAGACCTTGAATTTCCATGTAATTTTTTTTAAATAAAGGGGAATTTAACGAGTCTTCGAAAATTGACTGCATGTGATTCCGAGACTCGGAGTGCCCAGAATGAATTTCTGAACTTTTTTTCGGATACGTTCACTAAACGTCCGAGCAAGTTTTTCTATCTTTTGAACTGGTGCTCAGAATTGAAATATGAGGGCACCGTTGAACTCGCAGTGCTGGTTTTATCTTAAAGAGACTTTCACCTTGACGGTAGTTATTCGAGGATGGAAGTTAGTTTTTGGGTTTTTCATGAAAGAATAGAATAAAAATAAAATTGTACAACATTTTATTTTTATTTTATTTGTTAAAACCTCCATGTGGGAGTTGGGAAGTGGGGACCACCGGACCTTAACCTCCTATGAGAGGTTATCGTGGTGTGGACCACCCGAACATAACCTCCCATGAGAGGTTACGGTGGTGGGAACCACCTGAGGCCTAAATCTCTTCAACTCCCTCATTAATGTGGAGGAGCCTCTTGAGCTTCATCCACATTAATTGTGCCAACCCTCATTAATTAATTTTTCCAACCCATCAAACAATTAAGTCTGCCAACCTATGTGTATAATTCTAACAATTTGAATTATGCCAACATATTCTATAATGTTGGATAATTCATTTTTGGTGGAATTGGGTGAAACTATTGGAAAAAGGGAGAGCTCTTGGGATAAATCTCTCCAACGAAGAATTCATTCTTCCACGAAGAACACTTTGCCTATTAAGAACGCTCCTCCAATGAAGAACGTCAACCTCAACTTCGAAATTCTTCCTCAGGACTTCTTCCAATGTGGGATGTATTTAACTACGATGAATTGACGTCTGTACTTAATTCTATTTTTGTCCTCAATAATCGAACAACCCAAGGTAGGGGTTTATTTATATTTTTTTCATCACTTCCCATGTATACCCCTTCTATTTTCTTTTGCGGGATGGGAATAATCATTCCGGGAGGATAGGATTTCACATTCAATGTTCGTGTTCTTGATGAGCCACTTTCTACCACTCTAATGCCGAGGGTGAGGACCAAACAAACATGGCCCGACCCCTCTATCGTTCTTCTTGAATGGTGTACCCTTCATGAAGGAAGAAGACGACCTTGGTGATGACAACTAGAGTCATAATTTGGGCACTGAGGAGGCATGAGAATGGCGTTCGACAACACCACTAGGCGTGACGAAGGTGACGGTGCAACAACGTCGCCCCGCGGCCGGACCACCGCCCCGCGGCCGGACCGCCGCCCGTGGGTGGACCGATCCCCGCAACCGGACCGCCACCCACGTCTGGACTGCCGCCCTGTGGCTGGACAACCGACCCCCGGCCGGTCCTCCGAACCGCGGCCGGACCGCCACCCCACAGCCGGTCTGCCCCCCCCCCCCCCACGGCCGGTCTGCTGACCTGCGGCCAGTCCACCGACACGCGGTCGGACCGCCGCCCCACGGCCAGTCCACCTCCACACGGTTGGAAAGCCAACCCACAGCTGGATCGCCACCCCATGGATGAACTACCTCCCCATGGTCGAACTGACATCCTCGGACGAGCCGACTCGCGGTCTCGCGACGCTCTCAGCCAAGCCACCCCGGGCCGGGCCGAGCCACCCCGTGCCCTCACAGTACCCCCTCGGTCGTGCCACCCTCAAGGCACCCTCTTGGTATGATGGGCTAGGCCAGACTCAGCAGGTCGGTCCAACCGAATCGGACCAGACTCGGGCCCACTATGACCCATTTACTTTCTTTTGGCCATAAATTTAGCACCAGACGTCCTTTGACGAACCGTCAGCAGTGCTGGAAATCATGGAGAGAGACGGTCCCTTTGGTTGATACCTATTGTGTTTTGGATTATGTTAGGGAACATTCAGGTTGGATCAAGCATGAATCCAACTGGGCACCGAGACTAAAAGGCTAATAACTCACAGACCGGACGTCTGATTGGCGCGCCGTCTGTTACGTTGAGACCCCTATGATGTGGCAGACCTTTGTGAAAGTTTTTCATGGGACTTGATGGTATTTGGAGTATTGACCAGTGGATTGTGGAGTGGATCCTTCAGGAGACAAGTGAGCATAGTGTGGAGACCTAGTGGTTGGATGAGACTTGACGACTGGTGACCGTTTCGACTTGAAGTGACTTGAATGGCCTAGTGGGGAGCTCCTTGGTGATGCGGTAGAACCACGATACTCGACAGGAGGAGTACCTTAGAAGGATATGAGGGGAGTTCCTTTATGTGAAATGGTAGAACCACAGTGGGGAGCACCTCCATGTGACACGGCAGACCCACGGTACTCGACAGGAGGAGTACCTCAACAGTCTAATGTTAGTGAGAAGTGCCTCTATGTGACACAGCAGGCCCACTGTACTCGATAGAGGAGGAGTTCTCCAGTATCTGAGGTGTTCGACGTTGTGATTGGAAATGTTACATGATACTACCCCTAGAATAAATCCGAGTGTGAGATGAGTCAGTACCTTTTTGTTTTCCTCATGATTGAGATGGATTACTTGATAACTTAGGTATATGTATAAGCATATACCTATGTAAGGTTATCTGTTGATTTTATACATTTTGATTTATCCTTGATGGATTTTGTGAGACCTATAGGGTCTTGAGATCCCTACTGAGTATTGTTATACTCACCCCTACACGAGCTATTCCTGCATCTTGTTGTATTGGATGCAGACGCCAGACATCGTTGATTGAGGCTGAGAGTACCATGACTAGAAGGTCGCTGGAGGTAGACCATACGACGTGTCAGTACGCAGATGATACGGGTGGATATGGAGTGCTGAGGAGGCGATCTGTACCTACCCTTCAGGTAGAAACCTTGGATGATGACCCAACAACTGACTTTTTCTTTTCTTCAATTGTATTGTATCACAGTTGTACTTGTACTTTCCAGTTGGTCTTGTATTCTGTCCCCTTTTACATACTGTACTCACTCTATTTAAAGTTTAGTTTACTGGTGTTCCTATCTTGATGTGTGCTTGGTTACATGTGCTTACATGTTATAAAGGCAATGCCTTCCCAGTTTTAGGTAATATGCCTTCAGTGCTAGTCGCTAGCCCCTGGTCAATGGAAGGCGGGCTTGGGGTAGTCATGGCACGGGCCCTGGGGGACGGTTTATGACAATAGGGTCGTAAATTGGTCCCAATGAATTTGAACACACGTCAATCTGATCTTCTATGTTCATGTCATGTCCATTTGAAAAACAATTATGGATTGACATGGTTTTTATTAGATATTAAAATTTTAGTTTATTAAATTTTGATGAATGTGATATATATATATATTTTTTTGTTCTAAATTTTGTCAAATTTTGATGACTCCCCAGATTTCTGGCTAGGATCTGACTGGAATCCAGTGGCAAGAATTCCTTTGTCCAGTGGTCTTTTTTCTTATGAGAACTTTTTTATTATTATTAAAGAAATAATATTTTTTTTTCAAATGGCTATATTTATTCTTTGATGTTAAAAAATCAATTTGTTAAGGGAATGGCTGATCCTAGAGGAAAACAATAAAAATAGTGGAGAAAAATCGACACCGTATTTTTTCAATCGGCCCATTTCTAGGATTTTAGAAAAATATATTCAAACGGTGGTGTGGAAATTTATTCTAGTGAAAAAATCCGCCTAACGGCCACCCCCTGTTAGTGACCCCTCCAAATTGGGCCACTCCTCTTCCCTCCTCCCATTTAGTCATTGTTGTCTTCATCCATTGGCATGGTCATCTCCCTTGACAGGATGATGACCATGAAATGTCATCTCCACCCAAGTAGATGGTCATTGCCTCTGTTGAAGTCAGATCTCACACCATGTAGACCGCTTAGGTCATCCCACCACCACCCTCGACCAGATCAAGTTTATTGGGTCGCCACTGCGGATGTCCCTAAACAACCATGGTTGAACCTCCTCACCCCTTCACCATCTCGCTTTTGTGCCTCCCTCAAGAATGTTGGCCACATAAAACCCCGAACCAACTGATCCCCCAATTCAAGGCCCCAATGGGATCTAACCCCTAACATGGGCTCCCTCTGTTTTTTTCAGACCAATTTTCCCTATAATAGGTTTTGGTAGGTCTTCCCGGCCAGAAATAGGTCTGGGTGGGCCTTCCAAGTACATAATATCCTTGGACAGGGTCTGTACAAACTTATATGGGTCTGAGTACAGTTGACCTGACCCACATTGGCCCTGCGCGAGGTTTCAGCATCCGAGTAATTTTCATACAATCAAAAATTAATTTAATTAATTAACATAATTTTAGAATTAAATTACATTAATTAATAGTAATTTTTTAAAAAATAAATTATTATAATATATTTTTAAAATTGATATAATTTTAGTATGAAATTAATTTCATTGATGAAATAATTTATTTTTTGGAATTAAAATTAAATTTATATCAAGACCGAATAAGAATAATATTTATGAATAAATTATTATAATTTAATTTATTCATATAATTTAATTAAATTTATATCATGCATTAAATTTATAGAATTTAATTTTATATTGTTCTTATAGTATATACCAACCAATCTTGAATGATTTACCAAGCTTGAATGTCTAGTTTATTTTTAATTATTATTTAATTCATGTGATGATTATAATTAATAGTTAGTTAAATGACATTTGGTAAATCATCTTTTCATTCAATATGTAAAAGGGTTTGTGTGTCCAATTTTTCTCTTGTATATTGTACTCTCTAGTACCCCTTACTCGCATGTGGGTATACATGTACAGTTTATGATTACATTATAAGACGCAGACCCTGCCAGGGTGAGGTGAAATCCAAACAAGATGTGGACACACTAGACGGGGACGAGTTGTATCACGAGTCATGCTACGACTCAGGTATGATTTATTAAGGTCATGGTTGATTCATTAATTTTAAATGGATCTAATAATATTAGTTCCTCATGACCAGTCCTTCATATTATTTTCTTTATGCATTTTTTATTATTTTATACATTTTTATGACAACAGAAAACACATAAAATAATAAATAGAGAAAAAAATCATAAAGATGCGATGAATGTTTTTTTATTAAATTATAGCTGTGAGCATGACAACAAAGTATGAAAAGACTAATAAAAATTGATTACATTCATTGAGAAAAATTTTAAAATCCTAAAAAATATTAAGTCACAAACTCCTTCTGTAATTTGAATTTGAACACAACTAAGTGTTCGAGGTTCTTAGACAACCATAATTTATGGTGTCTTCTACTATTGGGAGGTTATTATGAGAATGATGGGTTAACTTAACTGAAGTTGGTATAAAGGGAGAATACATATCTTTCTTTTTTCAACTTCAGGGGAAAGAATTGAGTAAATCATATTTATGATTTTAGAAGCTGATACTTCACTCAGCAGATCAAGGAACTGCGAGTTAATGTGGATGGTTAATCAAACGGCTAACCCGAACTCTCTGAGTAGTGGTGTAGCCATAATATATATACTATGAGAGGTGGTTCAATTAACCTTCCAATATAATACTCAAGTGATAGGGTATTTTGATTCTAGTAAAAAGGGTTTCTAGAGTCCAATAAAATATTGGGAGACATTTGATGATTAACTTAATCGGTAATGAAGATAAAAGTATTCATCTGCTAGATTTTATATTTGTAGATAAGGGAATTTAATAACACAAGACCTACTAAAATAGTTATTTGATAAATTCAATGTCCTATCTAGCATTATTTTCCATGATTAGTATAACAACTTGTGCACAGTACTACAATATCAAAAATTCAAGGTGTTGGTGTCCTCAATACATGTTAAGCCACCTCAAAAAGAAAGGGTGTAAATTGCATATAGGAGAATCATTTATAAATCATATGATGGTTATTTAATATTGTTATCATCAACATCTGATGTGTGTTTTGGATACAAAATCAGGACATGGATAATTACACATGTTGTCCCATCTCGGATAAGATTATGATGATAATGTGGATCGAGATATGAATTAGTGATAATTACACTAGTTTCATGTAAATAATAATGAAGGATCATTATATTTCATGAAATACCATTATTATACCTTTTTTATCCATTTACTATAGTCTCGTTTAAGTTTATACAATGATCATTATAGAGAAAATGTTGCATTACCTTTTAAGTAATGTTTTCATGAAAATAAGAACACAAGGAAGGTTTAATATTTATTTCTTATAGCGAAAAAATTGAAAGAAAATGTGATAAGGCCAATGGATAGCATGATGTCAAAACAACATTCACATCATCCTTCAAATAAAGAGGTATTATACTAGATCTTATTTGCATCATATATCATGAAATAAATCATTGAATGTTTAACGTTATGAACTAAATCATAAAAGAATGTATTCACTTCTTCTTATGGCATATTCATCAATATGAAATGAAATTATTTTGTTATAATTATTGGTTATTAAATATAACATACTTATTACATATGTGAAATTTATTACAGTAACCAATTATGTAAATAAATGTTACTCTATGTATGGTATGTTCGACAAGAGGTTGAGAAAGGGTGGTCCCTAAGTAGGCGGTGAGAAGTACACAAATTCTAATTGCCAAGTTAATAATTATTGTTGACCTTTCATTGAGTATTAAAAAAATTATCTCATGTGTCCTTTGGAAACAAGGAGACATTATTCCAATTCCAGAATGAATGTTTTGAGTGGTTTTTATTACTCAAAAATAGATCCGTAATACTTTAATCATAGGCAATACATGATAAATATGAATTGTAAGACTAATATGCCCCCTTGTGGAAAGATAATACATTTTCAATAAAAACTATGTAGTTTTCATAGATATACCCAATATGGGTTTGGACTATTTTTATTTAAATACCTTTGGTATTATCGACACACTTATGTACATAGTTTTGGACAAAGAAACCTTTCAAAATAAATGTAAGCCACAAATATTTCAGAACTAGTTCAACTAGAGAGCGCAAACTATTCCACATGAGGGTATAGTGAGATATTACACTCAATGAAGTCATATTCTAGATCAGAATCTCATAAAGGCTATCAATTTTTCTGTTTATTTCATGGGCCAAACTACACCACAGGCTCCAGATGCAATTATCGAGGCACATCCAATAGTTGGAGGAGATAAATACAGATCTCGTGAGTTTCTATGCAAGAATGCCCCAAAAAATATTCTTATGAATGATCCCTAAGAGTTGTAGGACTATATGGAAATTATCGATCAAGTCATTATATTTTGGATAAAACTAATGTTATCAAGGAGAAGTGGTTGATGTTTGGGTTTGAGGGTCTCATCATGTGATGGTGGGGTTCTATGCTACAACTAGATCAACCTATGGGATTATATTGGAAGAGTTTCAATAACCTCATCTTATCACAAAGTATATGATGACAGTGAAGTATTTGGAGTTATTCTATTTTCACAAGGGATATCACTCAGTTATATAGTAAACCATTCGGTTTACAAATCTAGTTTGATTTTCTATGATGGTAGTGAATAATGATCAGTTAAAAATAATAAAATACCTACAGGGGTTGTGATTAGATATCTTATTAAATGTGTATATTCTAAATTGTTTTACCTAAGATGATATAGTTGATAGTACAATTATGAAAGAGATATATTTTATGAGAAAAAATGGTTACATTTTCCCTTCTCTTCAACCTACTATTTGTTTCAGTGCCGTGTAGGGAAAGAAGAGGAAGTGTCACGATAATCATTGGATCGGTGGAGGTGGCTCTCAACAAAATACCCCCTCTACACCATTGGAAAGAGATACTAATGTGACCCTAACTTACTATATGTTTGGAAAGGTTGGGAACACCAAGTATACTTTTCCTGAACCTCTGAAGATGTGCAATGCATGTGCTGCTAAAACCATATATAGAGAATCTTTTGGCTATGTCTATGCCTTGTTTTGGTCAGGGATCTTTGGTTTTTAAGGTCATTGTAGTGTAGTTAAATGATTAAATGTCTATTAGTATCCATCCATAGGCCCCATTATTGAAATAACTCCATGTGGTGGATGAGTTTCTAGCAATGTTTGATGTGGGCCTAGTGATAGTAAGAAATGTACCATTTTTGTTGCAGCTTCTATAGAAACTGCATTGTTTGATATTAGTGTCTCCCACTTGTTTATATTAGGCCGTTTTTATGATATTATTAAACTTCTAATGGATCTCATGAACACTATTATGGATCTAATGATACCTATTAGAGATAAGAATATATAGAGGATTTTTTGTTTGTCTTGTTCTCTTTTGATAGCTAACGCGGAATAAGTTTGGGATTTTCTGGTTCTTAATATGGATCGGATCAATGTCATCATCAGGATGGATTTGATTGTTTCTCACCATGCTGTGGTGAACTATTATCATTAGTTCATTTTTATTTATTTCCAATAGTATATATCAAGAGTTTCAGAGAGATTGGGATTCGATGTCTAGCCTTGTAGGACCTCACCTCCAAGATCTTAGAAGTTTTTTGTATATCATTGTAGTAGAGAATGATATTGTTTCCTATTTTGGTGATCTTCCCTTCATTGTGAGAAATTTTAAATGTGTTCCCAAAAAACTTATCTGGTTTCCATCCAAAAAGGGAGGTATATTTTATGATTAATTGGTTGTCGAGTACATAGCCGGTTTCGATATCTTCTTATCACATGGCACCAGCGGAATTAAAAGATATTAAGATCCAATTGGATGATCTGGTAGATAATGTTTTTGTTCTACCTAGTTTGTCATCATTGGAAGAAAATTTTCTCTTTTACAATAAAGTATATGGTTTACTTTGGTTGTTTTTATTCTATTGAAAGTTTAATTGGGTGACAGTTAAGAATAAGTATCATTTTACCCATGCGGATGATTGTTTTGATTAGTTAATGGGGTGAGTGGTTTTTGAAAATTGATTTTTGATCAAGTTATCATCAACTCAGGGTTTGGGGGTTTGATATTTCAAATACCTCTTTTAGTAACATTCATGCACATTATTAATATATTATTATGCATTTTGGTCTAATTAATAATCATATAGTAGTTATGGATTTGATGAACAGTATTTTCCATCAGCATCTCAACACCTTTTTCATAGTTCTTTTGTATGACATATTTGATTATTTGTGATCTGAGTGTGAGCACAATAACTATCTAAATCTAGTTTTGTAAATATTGAGCAGTCACACAATATATGGGATGCTTCAAAAATGTAATTTATTGATCCAAGAAGTGAAGTTCTTAGTCATGTGTTTTAAAACATGGGGTTTCAAAAAATCCTAATAAGGCGAAGGTTATCTTTTCAAGGGAAGAACCATGGAAAATATTTGAAATTTGACAATTCCTAGGTGTTTTTCGATACTATATGTTTTTCCTCGAATATTTTTAAATTTGAAATAACATTTTACTACTCTTACTAGGAAAGGGTTGAAATTCACTTGGGACATAAAATTTCAATCTTCTTTTGATGATTTGAAAAAACTTCTGATGTCAACTACTCTTATGATTCTACTTAATCCCATCAAGGGGTATATAGTTTATTTAAATGCTTTTGGTGTTAGTTTGGTTTGTGTTCTCCTGTAGTATGATCAGGTTCTGGCCTATGACACTCGTTATCTTCAGTCGAATGAGAAGAATGAATCCACTCAAGATTTGGATCTTTTCACTATTATGGATACATTTATGTGTTGGAAACACTATCTCATTGGGATCACATGAATCTCAAATAGAGTCGGTGGGTGGAATACCTCAAAATGCTTTAATTCAACATCATTGATGCCTCGGGGGAGGGTAATGTCATCACTAATTCTCTTAGTTGAAAGGTTCCTCCACAGACTACATTGGATTTGAAATAAGAGTAGAAATTGATGGGGATTTTCAATCAGTTTCATTTGGATGTATATGAGGATGATTGGGGTATGGTTTTAACAAGTGTTGATTTGTCATTATCTATCCTTGATTCCCTCCTATAGGTCCATTAGCATGATGGTGTGTTTAGAAGAATTGGGGAAACCCTATATGGTGGAGACACCATTTCTAATTGGTCTCTTTATTTTGATGGTATTCTATGCTTCGGGGATTGGTTTTTTTTCCCTCATCTATGAGGAGTTCAGTCTTGCATGAATTTTATAGTTCTTCATGGGTCGTTCACCCTTGGACAATGAGGATGTATTATGATATGAGATGGATTTTATAATGGTTGGGTACGATGCATGACATCATTGATTTTGTGTCTCACTATTACACCTACCAAGAGATAAAGGTATAGCATATGTAACCTTTTTGTTTGCTTCAGCCTATTCCAGTGTTAGTTTTGGAAATATGATGATGTATCCGTGGAATTTGCTGTTGGATTACCATAGACTCCTTAAGGGAAAAATTTTATCTGGATAGTGATAGATCAGTTGATGAAATATTCTCATTTTATTCTTATTAGGGACATCTCTAAAGTTAAATATCTGGATAAGTTATTGGTGCATAATTTTTTGAGGTTAGATGGGGTTACCTCTTTTGTTATCTCAAATAGGGACTCCATATTTACTTAAATATTATAGAAGAGTCTTCAAGAGGTGATAAATACTTAGGTCAGGTTGAGTACAGCTTATCATCCATATAATGATGGTTAGACAGAGCATGCTATTCAGATTATAGAGGATATGGTTCATGCATGCATCTTGAATTTTGGTGAATCGTGGGACAACCATCTGGGACTTTTTGGGTTTTCTTATAATAATATTTACTAATAATTGATCGGAATGGAATCCTTTGAGGCATTGTATAATCATTCATGCAGGTTACTTATTTGTAGGGAGGAGTTCGGTGGGTCCTCTCTTATTGGACTGAATCTTTTTCAAGAGACATTAGTGAGGATTCAGGATATACACCAACTTCTAGTTACATCATAGAGTCCATAGAAATTGTATATAGATCATTGATGTAATCCTTTGTAGTTTTTTTGGTGACTGTTTTTTTTATAGTTTTTTTCTCTTTTGGGTCACCATCAACTTGGGAAATAGTGAAAGCATGCTCTGAGTTATGTTGGACTATTTTAGGTCACTGAACAGTTGGGGCAGGTTGCTTATCAGATGGAATTTCCAGCATATTTGACTAGTATACATGATTTTTTTCACATATCATACCTCAAAAAGTATCATATTGATCTCTCACATGTTTTTATTTGGGAAGATATTTATTAGGAGTTAGATATTTATGTTTTGTAGAAACCAATTGAGATTATTGATTCTTAGATAAAATTATTGTGTGTGAAGTCTATTTTGTAGGTCATAGTAGTATGGCAACATGGATGAAAATGTCATGAGACATAAGAGCATGAATTTCTAGTAAGGGAGTAGTGGCCTCAACATTTTCTAAATAACCATTCCTCATCATGTATTCTAGAGGATGAAAAGGCCTATGGTGATGAGATTGTAACATCTTATATTTTAAGGTAACCTCTTTTTATGTCTAAAAGTGTGTTTCTTAGGTCCTAAGGAATGTGGGAATCGTTTAGTGAATTTTTCAATAGAGCATGGGCTATGTGATTCTAGTGAAATGTTTTTACATTATAAGACTATATCGTATGACATAAATTTGTTGTAGGGATCAAGATGTGAAACGGTTTAGGGAATAAAATTAATACAAGATGTAAAACATATCATATATCATAAATTGTACTTATGCCATAACTATGTCAAACAAGATAAATTAAATTGAGGCAATTTTATTTTCAATGGACATGTAATTTTAATGCTTTATGACACGAATCATCATTTTACATCATAAATCCTTTACCCCCAGTATGTTTTATGCACTACAAGCTTGAATCCTAATTTATTTACTACGCATGTTTTCCTCTCCCTCAAACCCTACCTCATTCTAAGAAATTTTAGGTGTCTCATCCTCTTATAGAAAATGTTTTTCAGTACATGATATACGAATTGGTTATGTTTCTCCTCCCAATTTGATTTTATCCTTTCTGATTCTTCACTTCCATTGGATGTGGTAGAGGCATTGGGTTGTGTTTATAATATTTTTTGATTATGTGTTGATTCTGGTTTTTATCTTTAAGATATGTTTAGAGTCTTCTTTATGAGGTTGACCCTAATATTGATTTTGGTGTAGTAGGTGAGTTTATCAAGGTGTGTGTGATGGTCTATGACTTCATGGCCTGTTACTTTTTCATTTGGGTAGTTGGAGATGTTTAGAGGATGTTTAGAGGGCTTGGTGGATCTAGAGCTCCAGGAGTACAACATGTGGTGGTTCATGACATTAACCTTATTCATTTCATTAATTGTTGATTCAAAACTTTTACGACTATTGGATTTTTGGATTTTATGTTGGATAAGGGGGAGGAGACTATGAAATAAATTCACATTGTGAATGTTGAATTTTTTACATGTAATTAAATAAAAGTCAGGGTGACATGAATTTCGATGGATGTTGTAAAAATGGGAATTCACGTTGTGAATGTGATACATGATGTGAAAGTGTTGAGTTCCAAGATTTAAATAGGACTTTCAACTTAACCCCTATTCATTCATCTGTGGATTTTCTATTTCATTCTGAATGAACCCTAGGAACCCTAAGGAGGTCTTCTAGCCATCTTTTTTCTTGGATCAATCCTTGGGTTATGGTGGATGTACATTGTAGATCAGTGGTTATTTCTCTCATTCCCATGGTTTTTCATCATTTCTAATTCATAGATATGATGTGGTGGTGTGGTTTTGGTTTGGGGTGTTTGTGGGTTGTGTTTTTACAACCCTTTGGTGTTGTGTAGGATATACATGAGTTCCTTGTGTGGTGTTAATTTATGGGTGGTTTCTTCTTCATATGGTGGTATGCAACAATATTGAATAGCTTCCCTGAGCTAGGGTATCCTTGTTCTCACATGTTAATGTTTTATATGTGATATCTACATTTTTTTCACACCTTTGAGGGAATAGTAAGGGTCAACATAATGAGATAACTAGTTTTCATGTATAAAAATGGTGTTTATGGGGTGTTAATGAATTTTTTACTTCTTTGATATATGTTGTTGATTTTATAATTCATGTATATTTATAATAATGAAAATGAATTTTTTAGGGGCCTTATTTTTACTGTAGTTGTTATGGTGTGATGTCCCTTAATGTATTGTTTCATAATCACGCCCTAAATAAAAGTATAAAGAAATTATATTTAGATAATGATTGGTTTCCCTATGAAATCTGGTTTGTGTGATAATAGCCATGCTAAATAAATAAGATATGTGATAAAAGCCCCTAAATAATTGGGGAATTAAGGTTGTGATGTTGTTGTGTATGCTTATTTGTTTTGTTTTCCCGAATTGGTATGGATTATTCTACAGTGATCTTAGCAACCAGCTAAGTTTTGTTGTATGTGGGGGTAGTGTATTTATGGTTAATTAGCATGGATTTGATGTGGAAGTTGGGTGATGTGGTGTGTTGTGGTTGTGGAATAGAGTTTGTGGCGTGGTGGTTGTGGTGTAGTGGTTATGGAACAATGAACTTATTGTGGAATGTAGTGATAGCGTTATATGGCAGTTTTGTGTTAAAATGTCTAGGTCAATGTGACATGATGATGATGGAGGGTGTATGGTGTTGTATTGGTGGTTGTGTGGGTTGGGATAGTTATAGTGTGGCATGGTTAAGATAGTTTCATGGTTATCCATGGGATAAACTGTGATGTTAAATGAAACAATATAGGTTATTAAATAAGTAGGATGGGTTGGAAATAGATGTGAGGTTATTGGGTAACTGAACTAATTAAATTAATGAATAGTGTAAATATAAATGAAATAGATCATGAAGAAATGTGGAGAAACCTATAGTTAAAATAGGGAAATGTTTTGTGGGATGTGCGTGGGTTGTGTGGTGTTGCATATATTGGTGGAAGTAGTTGGGACTGTTGATGTGTTGTACTTTGTGGGGATGTGGTGAGCGCAATTATTGTATATGTGAACCCATAGGTTGGGTATTATGTGCTATCTATATATCATGAATGTTTATCTTATTTTATAAGGTCCCCACCCAAGTAGGATAACCTTACCAATGCCCACAGGTGTTGGGTTTTGGGTTTCTTCCCCAACATCCAAGATGGTGATGATACAAATGGTTGGCTACCTCATATCTTCCAATCTTCCTTCAGTAATGACATGATATCCTAGGTGTCTTCAAATGAGATGTGATGTGTTAGCCTAGGTGTCTTCGGGTGAAATGTGATGTGTTGTCCTTGGTGTCTACAAGAAATATGTGATGTGATGTGATGTGTTTTCCCATGTATCTACAAGTGAGAGATGATGTTGTGTGATGTGATATGTGGTGTGGGTCATACGTGGTAGGAAGAGTGTATGAATTTTATTTCTTTGATGTTCAGGATACCCTCTTGATCTAGTTTTTTTTGTGATGTGATGTGTGGACCAGGTGTTTTTTGGGGGGATGGGATGTGATATGATGTTATGGGATATGTATAGAAGGGATGGAAGAATAGGATGTTTTGTGTTGGGGTGTGAGAGTAGAAAATAAACAGGGAAGAAAAAATTGGGTAACTTAATTGTTAATATCTTGATTTTATATTATTATATTCAATGTGTGATTTAGTTTGTGAGTCATGGTGAAGTTGGGTTTGGTTAGATGTCCTGTGTAGGTGATTTTTAGTTTTTCTATTTGTTCATCGGTGCATTAACTTATTTGGAGTTTTTGTTAAGTCTCTATCATAGAATAATACTTTTGTTATTTACTTTGGAGACTTTTATTGTAACATATATACATTTTTCATGCCTTGTGGGGTGGTTTTTGGTTTACCTTTAAATTGTATACTGGCTTTTTTGGTGATTTTTTATTCTATCTTCTTATCTTGTTTCATTTATAGAGGATAATGCCTCCCATATTGTGAGATTTTTATTTCTTCAATACTAGTCACAACACAGAGACTACTGGAGGTGGGACTCATGGATCATCATCTATCTCTCTTCATTATGACCTTTTTTCAGAGGGGGTCCTGACATAGTTGTATCAGAGGTGATGGTTTAGGGATAGGGTTGATTTTTGAGGTAGCCACTATGCGGTTTTCATGGGTTGGTATGACAGTGGTTACAGTTGACCTTGGTGCATGACATGGGTCATGGAGACCGGTTAAGGCATGGGATTTTAGGGACCCCATGATCCAGTGCACAAAATCTGAGTTTATTGAACATCTATGTGAGGTGGAACTATTTTCATGGTAGAGACCTAAGATAGGTACATGAATCAATAGGACTTGTGTTTGTGTTTTAATTTGGTTGTTGTGGGAAAATAAGATTAACTAATTAAATGAGTTGGTAAAATTCCACGATATCGGGCTTATGATGTTATCCATGTTTTCAAGAATGGATCTTGTTCAATGTTCGTGGGTCTCTTAGGATGTTGAGCTTCATGGGGATGATCTAGCTAATTGTCATAGGGTTGACCCGATAGAAGAATATGGGGAATGGAAATGGGCTTTGAATGCATTTCGATGGAAGAGTTTGGGTAAGTATGAGGGGTAATCTCTAGTCTGGAGATGGAGCACTATATAGAGGTGCTCAAGATCAATTTTGTTTGAACTGATCACGAGCAGAGTTTTGGGTTCTTTTAGCTGTTATTCAGGTGCATGGAGCTGCATTTTAGTGGTGGATGTTGTTTCTTGGTGACCATAAGGTGGTAGTTGTGTTGTACTTTGAATTTCATAGGGAGTTCTGGGTAGAGTTTTGGTTATCGATGATGAGGGAATAGAAGATATGGGAGCTTGTCTCCATTCAAAAGGAGTGGCTACATTTTTGGGGGATTGGGATCAGGTTAAAGGACCTTCTAAAATTTCCTCAAAATGTTTTTACAGATGAGGAGTCCAAAGCAGGATGTCTGGCGAAGGATTTATGCCTTGTGTTCAGGTTTTTGGTCACTAGGATTATACTCCCAATGTTCCTGGAGAAGCATAAAAAGATTGAGGTTATTGAATAGACGTTTTCCTAAGGATTTAAGCCTCAACAGGGTGGTCAGACAGGTGTTTCGATGTATAGATAATTAGGTACTGGGCCATGGGTGTTCAGGCAGTAAGGCTTCCATTCAGTGGGGAACCGGCCATGGTATTTTCTTTCCCATCCATCAGGGATTGGCGTTTTTTGAGCACCTTTTGGGGAATTTCTATTTTCATTCAATATCTAATAGAGATATGGAAGACACTAGGATCAGTGTATGACCACTCAGGGAGGTCAGTTTCATATGTGTGTTTATGCCCTTTTAACTACAGTAGTTTCCTCTAAGGCAGTTTTAGTGGAAGGGACCACATGTTATTGTTCAGTAGCTGAGATCAAGTGAATTTGGACAAGGACATCCTCATTATTGTCCCCATCCATAGGGAGCTAAGCCAGAGCGTGGATGTGGAGGCCAACTGTAGAGATGTAGAGGAGCAAGGCATGGTAAATTCATCCATTAGAAACAACAACGCTAGCAGTTCTGGGAGTTTTCAAGGTGTGATTAGTTTATCATCTACCATTTTTCATTGTTTGATTTGTGAGTCTCACACTCATTTTTTCTCATACTTTGGTCCATATGTTGGGACTGGACATAAACAGTATTCCAGTTCTCCTTGTATTATCTACAGTAGTTGGAATTCGGGCTTCCTTTTTTGATGTGTGTCTGGGATGTAGACTAGTGATGGGGTAGCACTGGTCAATGGGGCACTTCTTCTTATTATAGATACAACCATAAAATATTATCCTTAGTACATATTGGTTGTATTCCTTATGTTCAGTCATCAAATTCTTTCATATAATAGTTTCATTTTCTGAGGTTAAGGGCCATTGAGTGGTTTTCGTCGGTGAGTGAGGATATCAGTTGGGTGGTAGGAAAGTGGAGCCTCTTTTATCACAATTGGTGGAGCTATTAGTAGAAGCTCAATTTTGGAGTGTTCCCATGGTTTTAGGGGATTTTCTAGATGTTTTCCTAGAGGATGTTATGGAACTACCCCCTCAAAATGGTATCAAGTTTAGGATAGAATTATAGTTGGGCGTGTCTCTGATCATGATGGATCCCTATAGGGTGGAACCAACGGTGTTGTGTGTGTCGAGTTTGAAGGTGGATAATCTGATGCGAGGTGGTTTCATACGACCTAGTGTGTTGTTATGGGGTTCTCCATTGTTTTTTGTAAAGAAGTAGAATGGTAACCTGAGGTTGTGTATAGACTACCATAGGATGAATTAGGTGGTGATCAAGAATTGTTTCCAACTTCTAAGGATTGATGATATGTTCAACTAGTTGAGATGATCTTGTTGGTTCTCTAATATTGAGCTATATTTTGGGTATCACATGTTGAGGGTAAACAATTAGGATGTTCAGAATACTACCTTTTGATGTTGGTATAGGCATTTCGAGTGCGTAGTCATGTTGTTCTATGTTACAAATGCACCATCTATGTTCTTGGGGATTATGAAGCCCATGTTTCATGAGTTCCAGGATAGGTTAGTCACTGTATTCATCGATGATATCTTGTTCTACTCGATATTAGAGGATAATCATGTTGAGCATCTCATAAAAAAGGACATTCAAGGTCTAGTGTTGTTCTAGGGGAGGCAGTTTGTCCCCTACATGATGTTTGATACATTTCTCCATTATTTTTACAGCTTAGCTTTATTGGTATATCCTGGAGTAAAAAATATTTATAGTGGATTGAGGAGGCATTTTAGGTGGTCAGGGATGAAATGGCCAGTAGCAATGTTTGTGGAAAATGTCCGGTTTATCTGTAGGTGAAAGTAAAGAATCATGTTTTGGGAGGTTGGTTGAAGTCCTTGGATGTTCCCAAGTTGAAATGGGAGGAACTCTTGTTGTATTTAATCAAAATTTTACCCCAATATCCTGGGGTATGGGATGCGGTTTGGTTGATAGTGAGAAAACTGATGAAATCGGCTCACTTCCTGGCAATCTGAGAGTTGAGTGTCATGGATGTTTTGGCAAGGTAGTATGTGGATGATGCATTTTAGCTTCACAATATACTGATGACCATCATCTATGAACATGATAATCATTTTACCTCATCAGTCTAGAGGGTATTACAATATGATTTTGGCTTCTAATTGCGCCTAGGAACTGCTTTCCACCCTCATACATATGGGAAGACAAAGCGAACCATCCAGATGCTAGAGGATATGTTATGGGCATGCATCATGGACTTTGGTAGATCTTGGATATGTTAATTTCCTTTTCTTTAGTTTTAATATAATAACATATATTAATCTACCATTGTTATGGATTCATTTGGGGTGTGGTATGGGTGGTTGTGTCATTCACCATTATGCATGATAGAGTTTAGAGTTTCAGCAGTTCTTGGTACTGATGTGGTGTATAATTCAACAGAGATAATCCGGTTGGTTTGTTAGTGGATAAGGGTGGCATACGAACATCATAATTCATATGATGATCATATGTAAAGACCCCTATAGTTCGAGGTTTGGGACCATGCGTTCTTTAGAGACTCCCCTCGATGTTGGAAGCATAGGTTTAGTAGTGTCAATAATATTTATCCCATGTTTTTTGGGACCATTGAGGTGTTGGGAAACATTGGTGTGGTGGATTTCCATTTAGCATTGTCACCATGGTGGGAGATGATCCAAAACATCTTCCAAATGTCTTGGCTTCATCAGTATCTTCACAATGACTCTCATATCATTGAATGGGGGGAGTTGGATATCGAGGATGATGGGATGTTCATGGAACGACCAATAGAGATCTAGGATTGTTGAGAGAAGGTGTTTTATGGAAAAACCATTCCCTTGGATCGTGTGTTATAGAGGCGTTGTGACCTGGAGGAGAGTACTTGGGAGTAGGAGGTGTAGATGCGTTTCAAGTTCCCAAAGCTATTTTGAATTTTTCTTTTGATGTGATGTTTGAATATTTTTATGATATGATATGTGTTGTTTTATTTATGTGTGATAAATCTTCTTGACATATGAAAATGGAAGTACCTGATCCTAATCAGGACACATCATACTTTAACGTGATTGATATCTTATGAGTGAATCAGTGTCATCCAAAGTGGATTGTATCTTGACATGGAATATGAGATTCCTTAATTTATGTGCTCATTTAGTGAATTGTGGCATGTTTGTAGTGTTTGTTGTTGGATTTGGTTATGCAGAGCTCAAGATGATTGTGTGGATCTTTGTGGCTAGTACCAGATGACATGGTGTTGTTCCTAGTGAGAGGTGGTGATGTGGTTGTATGGTGTTGTGTTTGGTTATGCTATTTTTTGGTGTTTCGGTTGGCATGTTTAGCTGGTAGTAGCATTGAGGGGTAACATGATTCTTGACAGTTATCTCGCATGGTAGTTGTTAGAACCCATTTTCTTCCAGACATGGTTTTGGATTCTTGAGGGTGATAATTGTTTGAAATGTATATAATGTAATAGTTTGTGCCTTCCCAGTCTGTTACTTTTTCATTTGGGCAATTGGAGGAATTTGGAGGAGGTCTAGAGGGCTTGGTGGAGCTGGAGGTGCTGGAGTAATGCAGGCAGTGGTTCACAACATGAACCTTATTCACATCATGAATAGGTGATTCTCATATTATATATGATTTATTTATGAATTTTAGTACCGGTGAATTCACAACATGTATAGCCATGAATTCCTAGATCGCATATCAGCTAAGGTGTAGTCTATGAAATAATTTCAAATCGTAAACGTGAAATTCCTGATGTGTAGTAAAATAATGGTTGAGGAGATGTGAATTTTTGAGATTGAAATAAAAATGGGAATTGACTTTGTGAATGTGTTACATAATGTGAAAGTGTTGAGTTCTGGGTTTTAAATTAATCTTTTAGAAAAAAACCTACTCATTCAGTTGTGGATTTTCTTTCTCATTCCAAACAATCCCTAGGCACCTCGAGGAGATATTTTTTCCCCCTTCTCCCTTGTTTCGATCCTTGGGTTTTGATGTATTCCTGTTGGTGATCCATGGTGGGTTATCCTCTCATTCACATGGGTGTCCTTCCATTATTCATTATAGATTTTTTGTGGTGGTGAATTTTTGGTTTGCGGCGTGTATGTGTTGTATGTTTGAGAAACCTTTGGTGTGATGTAGGTTTACCAATGTGTTTCTTGTTTGGTGGTGGATGCGGGACAATTTATTCTTCACCCTGTGGTGTGTAGTGAGATTGGAAATTTTCCTTGAGGTAGTGGGTCATCATTATCACATGTTTATGTGTTATGTGTGAAATCTACATGCTTTTTCTTACCTTTGGGGGAATATTAAGGGTCGGCGTATTGAGATAATTAGTTGGAATGTTAAAAATTTATGGGAATAAGGATATATATCATGCATTACTACATTGATATATATTGTTGATGTCATTATGCATGCATGTTGTTAATTCTGAAAATAACAGTTGTTGGTGGCCTTGTTTGAATTGTAGTTGTTATGTTGTGATGACCCATGTTGTGTTGTTGTTTGACCACACCCTGAATAAAAGGATAAGGAATGTATATTTGGATAATGATTGGTTGCCCATGGAAATCCAGTTTGTGGAATAATACTATTGCTAAATAAATAATATATGGGATAAATTCCCCTAAATAATTGTGGAAGTATTGTTGGGATGTTGTTCCATATTCTTATGCTTGGTGAATTTTTCCAACATGGTTTGGGATGTTGTGAGGTTGTGTCAATAACTGGATGAGTTCTGTAATATGTGGGATAGTGGATTGGTGTTTTGTTAGCATGGATGTGATTTTGGAAGTTTTGCAATGTTGTGTGATGTGGTTGTGGCATAGAGGTTGTAGCATATTTTTTGTGATACAGTGGTTGTGGCACAATGTCCTTGTTGTGGTATGTGGTGATAACATTATATGATAGTTGTTTAGTGAGATGGCTTGGGATATGTGATGCAATAATGATGGTGTAAGTGTGTTGTTGTGGTAGTGGTTTTGTGAGATGGGATAGTTGTAGCATGGAATGGTTGAGATAGATTTCTGGTTATCCATGGGATGAACTGTGATGTGAAACAAAACAAAATATGCTATTAAATAAGAAGGACGATTTGGAAAAAGATGTGTGATAATTCTGTGACTAAACTTATTACATAAATAAATAGTTTAATGAAAAATGAAATGTCTAAAGAAAAAATGTGTTGAAACCGGTAAATAAAATTTGAAATAATGTGTGTCTTCTATGATAGTTTTGTGGTGTTGTATATAGTGGTGGGGGTAGTTGTAATGGTTTATGTGTAGAGCATAGGGGTGTGTATTGAGTGCTAGGGTTGTTGATGTCAACCCATAGGTTTGGTATTGATTTCTATCTATAAATCATGTATGCTTGTGTCCTTTATGAATTCCCCACCTGAGTTGGATAACTTTACTAGTGATCATAGGTGTTGGGTTTCAGGTTTTTTCCACAACATCCAAGATAGTAGGGATATGGATCACTGGCTACCCCCTCTCCCTCACTCTTCCTTCAGAAAAGAGGTGATGGCCAATGTGTCTTCAGGCGAGATGCATTGTGTTGGCTCATGTGTCTATATGAAAGATGATATGTAATGATATGTGTTGGACCATATGTCTACGGGAAAGATGTGATGTGATGTGATATGTGGTGGGGGTGATGTGTGGTAGGATGAGGGTTGATGTCTTTCAAGTTCATGATACCCTACTAATCTGGTTCTACTTATGATGTAATGTGTGGACCAAGTGTCTACGGGTGGGATGGGATATGATGTGATGTGCGGTCCATGTGTCTATGAGTGGGATGTGATGTTATTTGATGTGATTATAAGGTATGAGAGCATAAGACAATCGACGTTGGGGAGTTAAAGCGAAAAATCAATGGGGAAGTGGCAGTGAGTCACCTTGTTTGTTATGATCATGATGCTATATTATTATATAGGACGCGTGCTTTAGTGTGAGATCTATAGTGAGGTTGGGTTTGGTTTATGACCAATTAGGTGCTTCTTGGTTATGTTTTTTGTTCATTGGCGCATTAAAGTTCTCTTTTCACATGTTCACTTGAGTCCTTGGTTATGTCCCTATTGAATATACCTGTTATGCTAACCCTAAATATATAAACTATTTCTCATGTATCTAAAAGGATTTCAGGGATCGAGCTAGACATTATTAGTTAGGTTAGAGCTATTGTTGAGTTGTTTTCATATACTTGACTTCTGGTATTTACTTTGGAGACTTTTTTTGTAACGATTTTACATTATTCATTCATTGTGGGATGGTTTTTGGTTTACTATTATATTGTCTGCTAGAGTGTTTCTGTTATTTTTTATTCTATCTCCCAGTCTTGTTTCATTTATATAGGGTAATATCTCTTATATTGTGAAATTTTTATACCCTCGATGAACATGTCCAACTCGGGACATATAAGAGGTGGGACTTGGAAGGTCATCATCTCTCTCTCATCATTATGGTATCTTTGTCTAGAGAGGGTCATGGTCGTGTGTGTGTCCTAACCTCTCCATTGTCACTTTTTATTTATGGAATGTTATTCTATTATTTGGAAATCTATTATAGGGCCTCTTTGTTGTTTAACATTCCATTTGGTATTGTTGGATCCTATTGTGAGTGGATTGTGACCTAATTTTGAGGTGGGTAGTTTTATCTCTAGCCATTGTTGGATGAACTATAATTTCTCATAGTATTATAAATTATTTTATAAATAAATTAGCATGATCTGGTATCAGTTGATTTGTGTGTGTAAACAAGTTTTATGTAAAATATGGGTTTCCCCTTATTTTGGTAAAATAAAATTATTTTTTAAAGAATTTGGAAATGGATTTTTGAAATGGTTTTCAAAATATGGTTTTATGAAATGATTTTGAAAGTGTAGCTTATGGGAATATTTAGGTACTTAGGTGGGATGTGTAGTAATAGGACTTGTATGTGGATACTGTCGGGGGGTTCACTCATGATAAATTCCACAACTCCCTAGGTCAAGTGTCTTAGGTACTAGTTAGAACCTATTGGGGGTTCCCTTTATGGGTTGTTCATCATCTCCATAGATTTGATGCATATGTCCAGGGGCTTGATGCACACACTTGTCTATTTTTATTTTGGGTATGAGTGTTCTATCTATCCTAGCATGAAATGATCATAGTCTTGATTTAAATATGCTTTGGTTTTGTACTGTTTGAGATTTGATATGCCTACTTTGAAAAATTTTAAATAATTTGAATCTATTTTACCTGACTTATTTTAGAACAATGGAAAGGGGGAATTGATTTACTATGCTTTTGATATAAATACTTTTTAACTAATTGCCATATTTTTTCATAAAATTGAACATATCAGAATTTTTGTACATATACATGATATGGATCACCTTTTTGGGATCCTACTAAGCCTATTAGCTCACATCGGGCATACCCCTTTGGCAGTGTAGACCTTGTATTGTTTTTTGATGCAGGAAAAGGAAAGAAGTCGTAGTGAGGTGGCATGGTTTATATGAGCTAGGTATGAGTATCTATTTGTGAGATAATGGGACAATACCAATTTTCATATAGAATTATAGTTTTGGTTTTATTTTTCCTTTATGGATGTTGGAAAAACCTTAGAGTTTTCATACTATTTCTTTTTGAGTTGTATTGCTACCATTTAATTTCTTGTTTATGGAACATATTTTTTTGGTTTCCTTCCATTGTTTCTTTCCACTCTATGTGTGTGTGTGTGTGCACGCGTGCATGGGGAATGGTTGTGTTTGTGTGTTTGCGCACACATGCTCATAGGTTTGTGTGCATGTGCAGGTGTGTCCGCATGTGGGTGTGCACTTGCGGAAGTGTGTGTGCGGGTGTACGTGTGAACGTGTGTGTGCATGTCTTCTAGTCATCAGCCTGTGGGGATCATAAGTTCCCTTTGGGTATGTGGAGGATTGATTCGGGTATCCTATTCAGTTCATTACATTATCTGTCAGTGCTTGAGGTTAGTGAAATATGGTTAGTTTTGTTAGTTGAGGATCTGACAATGTAATTAAACCCGAAGTAGGGTTAAGAGTTTGGTGTGGAATGTTTTGTTGATTTTGGGGTGCCTCTGAGGGTTTAGGCATCATAATCAGTTGTTGTGATAACACATCAGAAGGTTCAATCGAGCATTTTTAGGAAAGGTTTTTCCATAGGATGTATGATTAGTGGTTTCGTATGAAATTGTATCTGGTGAGTTGGAAACTACATTGATCCGGTTGTTGGAACACTAAGAATTGTGTTTCGATAAGCAATTTGAATGGGGAGGAGCATTATGGATCAGAATTTTCTCTTATAGTTGAGTCTTACGGTGGAGAGAACCATAATACAAATGATGAGTTGATTAACAACACATGGTGTCTCAGAATGGATGGGTGTGGGTAAGCTTTTTCTCATTGTTTCGATGATTGTGGTGAGTGGTGGCTCTGTTCTTGATGAATATTGTGCTCAATTTTTGAGTGTTGCTGTGAAAGCTCATTTGGTATTTTGTTATACAACACGGGGAATTAATCATGACTTAATGGCTTGAATAGGTTGGTATTTGTGGTTGGAAATCCGTTGAGGCTTCTTGAGTATGATAAGTGTTATGGTGGAAAGGTTTTAAAAACCCACTCATTTATGAGTTAAGAGTTTCTGATGGATTTTGAATTTTTGAATTCTAGAGCATGGGTCATTTTGAATTTTGAGATTCAGATTGAAATATCGAGAGTTAAAGTTCTTAATGGGGATGTTTTTTTATATAGATCGAGGCTAGACATGTGTCTAAGATGTTCAAGTGAGTATCGAGAGGTTTTTACTCATAAATAGAAGTTTTTAATGGTTCTTGCACTGCGTGCAGTTACTGCATGGTTAGGAGAACTTGTGCCACATGGTTTTTGAGGGAGTGGTTTATGGTCACTACATAGTTGCTGAAAAACTGTGTGGTGCATGCATTTTGGTTGTAGAGTTGATTTCCACAGTTGGAATATGGTTTATCATACTGTGTGTGACCAAACCATGATTGATGGGTTGTCTTGGAGAGTAAAGGTTGCACAGTTCGCGCACGGTTTGACCAATCATGTGGGATGGCCATGTGACCCTTTTAAAGAGATAAAATGGAATATTTTCCCTTCTTAATTATTAATATGGAAGCCCATATTCCTTCTCCCCCTCAAATGTGATGATCCATACCACCCCCACTTTCTTATCTTTGATTCCCCTCAATTTTGGGGTGGTTTTGTGGTGATTTCTTAACATTTATGGTGAGTCTCTCTCTCTTCCTCCATTTTTTCTTAGTTTATCTTTCTTTTTCTCTAATTTGGGTGGCCCTGATAGAGATTTTAGAGACAGTTCCACCAGTGCATTGTGTAATCACCCTATAATGACGGGGCTTTCACAGGTAGTAGCTAGAGGATGTCCTGAGACGATATTTGCATGTTTTCGTGCTTCTTTTTAATGGAGGTATGTTACTATATGAATTTATTTATGATTTTTTCCTAAATTGGATTAAATTACATTTTTAATGGGTGTTGATTGATAGGATTTTATTTAGGTATGTTTTCAGGAGTGCATTGTGGATCTTTTATGGGTGTCTAGTCATGGTTTTTGTGCAACAAGGTTGCTCAGTGAGTTATCCAATAATAATGACAAAATTGTTTTAAATTGAAATAAATTAAGAACCATTTTAAATGAGTTGAATAATTAATTATAAAAATTTTATAATTAATTATTTGGAATTTTTCCTTGATATAGGTGATTATGATGTTTATGTGAGATAGGACGGTTCTCGATGTGGATGGTAGAGCATGCTTAAAAAAGGGATTATCTCTACTATTGAGGCAGGTGGTTCCTCGTACATACCTCTTTAGTAGTATGCATGTTTTATTATTGCATGTAATATGTGGTCTCACCACTAAGAGAGATTGTACCATTTAAAATTAAATGAGTTGTTTTATTTAAATGAAGTGCCTTGAAATGGACAAGGTTTCACGGCCATGAGGGACCTTAGGCACTGCCTTGATGCCTGAGTCGTTGATGGTTGAGGCCCCAACTATATTTGAATGCATTGTGACATACAAGCCCAGAGGGGTGAGGCATAAATTAACTTAGTGATTATAGCAAACTGGGATAGGTGCCTTAGACCCCTTGAGTAGGGATTAGAGATGAATTATGATCGATTGAGCAGACTAGGTCATGTAATAACCGAGAGATGCCTTAAGAGTCCCCCGACTAGTTGAGATGAGAATGGGGAGAGCATTCTTCCCCCTTATAAGATGTTAATACCTGAGTGAAGAGACCCCTGTGGAGATTGATGGATAGGTTGAGTGTGAGGAATGACCTAGGGTGACTGGGTAAGGGTATGGGATTGAGGTCATCTCCCTTTTTTGATACTGATATGGGGTTACCTATGAGACCAATGAGGCCATGTGATGATTATGATGAGCCCAAAGAAATGTTATTACCTCTATGTACCATGTGTTGGACTGAGGGATATGATTGTGATAAAGGATCCAAAGAAGGTTGTTCTGACTATGATGGGACCTAGGGGACCTCGGTGGGTACCCCAATTAGATGTTGACCATAGAGAGGGTGCACATTAGAAATGGGTAGTGATGATTGTGGGTGTAAACTTAGAACATGAATAGATGATGTGAGCCTGAGGAGGATGTGGTGATGATGCGGTCTATGAGATGATTCGGATGGGACGCACTACCCACCGAGATGTATTGAGATACATGATATGCCTTGGATGTCACCATTGGATTCGACATATACACCTGCTACTACAAAATTCCTTGGGCTAGTCTCCTAAGATTCAGCCATTGAGCATGAGATCTGATTTACAAGGATTTGTTCCTTGAAAATGGTGTGGAGGATTCTACCCTCCCATGTTTCCCTAGGGATGATTTAGAATGTATTAGACACACCCATTATATTTGAATGTGATATAATTTGGATTCCCTTGGAAATGCTCCTTGGATTCGGATGTGATACTGTTTGGAATGTCTTGGACCTGGTTATTGGATTTGAATGTGATATAGTTTGGAATGCCTTGGACACAGTCCTTAGATATAGATGTCATATGGTTAATACTACATTGGACATTCTCATTCGATCTGGATATGATATTATTTGGATTGTCTAAGACATGCTCTTGGTAATTGGTCATTGAACATGATACTACTAGATTGTATAGGAAATTCTCCTACGAATCATACATGGGAATAAAATTTGTTGACACGATTACATGACGTTCTTAGAGACACTCAGGCACTGGCTGAATTAGGTTTGGTCAATTTTGAATGTTATGTTTGATCTCAAGGATCAAGGGTGATTATTTAATTTATGATTTTGTGGTTATTTATTTTCTCAATTTGAGTATATCACATGTGTACACCATATATTTACTTTTTATGTATGGGGTCATGTTGGTTGTTCCCTACTATATCTTATCAAAACCCTTCTCGGATGTCCATTAAACTCGATTACTCGAACATGCTTCACTATTCTAAGGTTTAGGTAGAGTAGAGGATCAATGTTTCATGATCAAGAAGATTAGTTCGGATGGGACTTGAGATTGAGATGACGTGAGGCTCTGATATGGTAGTAAGGCCTCAATGTATTGTTTCTTTTAATTATTATATTTTTGGGATCAACCTAGTGGATGGTCTGTTGTATGGTGATATGACTGTGTATGCATGAATGTGTGTTTCCTCGTACATTATTTATTAATTATCATTTATTGATTATTTGTGATATGATACAGGTTTATTATTGTTTGAAACCTCTACCGTACGAGGTGATGTGCCAAAGGTCTCTCTATCATCATCGGTCTAGGCACTGATGAGTGGCCATTTGACGAGGACGTTACAAATCAAATCAATGAAGTGTCTTTTTAGGTGTGGCTTATTTTATACAATTCTAATACATATGAATCACTTATAATGTGATGCTCATTTCTATCTATAAATCGTTTTTTAGTTTAAATGTATTTTTTATATATTATGAAATGTTCATATGAATCACTAGATTTTATTTTTAATATTTTCATTTATTTGTCTACTCTCAAAGAAATGTTGGATGTTTACCACTACCATTCTGTTTTTATAATTATAAGGCCCCAGCCTTAAACCTTACTTAATCTTGAGTTATTAAAAGATTACACATTTAGGATCTTTTCAGGTTTAGAGTTTTAGAGAATTAGATCATGAAACTCGCATTACATTCCACATTTAAACAAAGTGGTTACATAAAAGACAGTATTCATTCTTCCCATCAACGGAACATATTGAAAATAAAACATGGATTCTTTCTTGACACATCCTTGACACTATCATCACATCATGTACCTTTCCCCTGACCTGTGAAAAACATTTCAAAAACTTGGGATGAGCATAGAAAGCTTAGTAAGGGTTATAAAAATATGGAAAGGAAACATGAGTTCATATATACATAAGAATGAAATCATACTTTACCCATAAAACATAGGCACTTTAAGATACCTCATCAAACCATGAATAAATCATAGAAAACATAAGACATAAAGGTAACTTGAGGCACTCATAACATTTTTACGTAGGGAGTAACCCTCTTGGTTACATTTGGAATACCCATCACAGTATATTCCCTAAATCTCTTCGGAGAAACCTTAACGTTTCACTCCTTCGCGTTACCCAATGCATTGGAGAGCTATATCAGGCTCACCCGCCCTTAGTTTATCATGGAACCACCCGTTTTCATAACAATGCCCAAGAGACATAACATAAACGTATCACATAAATCATGCATAAAGGAAACATAAAATTTCCACATTTCAATCAAAATATAACATTTTAGTATATTGAAATAATGAATCCGTTCAAAAAGAAACCATTTCCAAAACCATTTAAAACATTTAATAAGGAGATTTTTGAATCAAAGTGTCCCATACCACCTTGAAGCTTTTAAAATTTTAAACCATTAATATCCATATAAATACTTAAAACCATTTTGAAAACATTTATATTAATAAGAACAAATCATTAAAACATTTAAAGCAATATTTTGGTTAAAGGGTTTTTACCAAAATCAGAGACACTTTGTAACACCCCAAGATTTCATAGTGTGTTATTTCTTCAAAATAATTCAATAACTTGCACTACACGCAACACCGAGTTCAATCACACCATGAATTACAAAAAAAAAAGCCATTAAAAATAGGTTATGAATAGTATTATCTAAATATTAAACTTTATATAATCCTTATAATTTTAGAATCCATATTATGAGTTTCTTAGATATAATGCAAGAACAAATTCATTTTCAGTATTGCACTTTTATCAACTTTTAATAGTGAACCCTTTTTAAATACAATATTTTAAACTTTTTGACTAAATGGGGACATCAAAAAATTTAAAATGAAACATCCCAAGCTTCCACGGTACGCTTTCCTTTGAATAATACAGTAGTGTGTGTTGTACGCAACTTCGAGTTTTAACACACACCACAACCGATCAAACTAGCCGTTATGAATAGTAATACATACTTTTTGAAATTATATATATTTTATATTTCAAAATTGACTTCATTTTTGGATTCTTAGTGTAGAATTTACCCTAAGGTTAAATTTTGGTACTTTTCAGATAACTTTCATATTTTGATGAATAATGAAAATTACTAAATTTTAATTAAAAACAACTTTTTTAATCAAAATAATTAATAGTGATAAATTATGAATTTGAGTGGTTTTAAAGAATATTTAGAATATATTTTTACCATTTAATATAATGTTGGTCATTGGACATAATTTTACAATTAAACCGAACATAAACAAGTGTCAATCTTTTGATAGTTATTATCTCTTAAAAACACGCTTTTTGTTTTGACAGCGTGAATTAATTTTAAATTAATTTCTGCCACTTCTGTGTTTTGAATTTAGAAAAATGGATTCCATATTTTGAATCATGATGTCCTTATTGTGTAAATAGGTAACTTTTATTTTTAGACATTTTGAATAATTACTGTGGTAAATATTTTATTTACCATGGTTAAGGGTAAATCTGGTAAATAAGGGTTAAAAAATAATATTATAATAATACTAAATTACCCTAAAACGTGTCCTAGCCTTATTGGTTGATACATGTTAGACCATAGGCATCTTTGGTTCGATTTGGGGACCCCATGGTGCCACTTGTAGGTGATAGGGACACTTTATTTTAATTAAGTTAAAATGAATACAAAAATGACACAAGCATATATCTTTTAGAAAAACAATTATTACATAGGGTTATATACGTTGGATTTTAGATTATAAATATTCATTAGAAATATAAAAAGATTTTCTACATAATGATATTTTATTTATAATTTTTAGACATTAAATAATTTATTTTATTTATGACACAATGATGATATAGTAATTACTAAAATAGTGAAAAATTAAATTAATTGATATTATAAATACCCAAATAAATATAATATGAAACTTTTAATGAATTAAACTAATTTTCTAGGATAATATGATATATTAGGATTGATATAATTTACTTTTTTCGAAGTAATCAATCTGTTATGAGTTTTAAAAAAATCAACTATTGAATAGTGTCAAAATTGACATAAAAGAGTTCTTAAAACAAATATTATATTATTAATTGATATTACATTCCTAAAAATCTAAGGTTCGTCCAAGAGACTTATATCATGATAGGTTCATCATTGATGGACCACTTGGGGGTCGCTTTGATGTATATAGTAAGTTTATTAACCATATTATATAAAAATACAAAGAGACATTGTAAAAGTGAAACTAATTAACTTAGAGTTAATACTTAAAGATAAGGTTAATATAAGTACCCAAACCTGTCTAAATTCTATTGGTTGAGTGTTTTTGACCCATCCCCACCTTAACCTTTGAATAGTCAACTTTGGATCCATTGGAAACCGAATATGAATTTATTATAAACTAATATCTCTAGCTTTTCCAAAGGTGCCCATCACCCCTCTTATAAATGGTCACTCCTCCTTCTCATTTCTTCACACCTTCAAAGCCTTTTGGTTCGGCCAAAATCTGCCCAAATACTCTCCCAACTTCCCTCACTACAACCTAGAGGCCTTAGTTTGATCAGAAAGCCAACCTAAGGAGCCCTTTTGATCAAATCAAAAGGAAGAACCCGAAGAAGAGGAGGTTAACCTACCCCAACCAAGGAAAAGTACAAGGTAAGGGTTATTTCACAATCTCTTCATTATCTGAGGTTGTTTATACGTAATAATCTACTGGGATCTCTTTATCATCCACATCCATGTTTCTTCAAAATTTATTTCAAAACATTTTTTACTATTCACAAGAATATGGGTTAAAGTCATTTATACCCTTGTTTGACTTTTTATAAGTGGTTTATAAAGGAATATTTCCGTCGTTTTCCAAACAAGGTGCTTTTTAACCTTTTCTACATAATTAAGTTAAGAATGTTTTTTTTAACTTATATGGCGGGTGCGGTTATTTTCCGCCGTTATAAAATCGTTGAAGCTTCCCTTACAATATTATAAGAATATTTTCAAATTGAATGTATTATTTTATAATTATGTTACTTTTAAAATTATTTCAAAAAAAGAGATATTTCTCTAAAATAGTTTTGATTTCATCTATGTCAACATCCTTTGATGGATTTTAAGCTTATTTGAAGTTGATTTATTATGTTACAAAACATCCCTATTTTATTGAAGGTTTTGTGATATTTTTTACTGTGGATAAGTTATTCTTATGTCACTCATGGTTTTTGTTTAAAGTATTGAAATTTTATAAGTTATTTTTAATCCGAATGTTTATGTTATATTTCAACCTTTCATTTAGATGAATGTGTTATACAAGTATGTTCCGGGTTGGGGACCGGTAAAACTAATCCCTCCGGTTTGGTCTCCGGTTATTAGAGGAACTCCGGTTTGGTCTCCGGTTATTATAGGAACTCCGGGTTGGTGTCCGGTTATTAGAGGCACTCCGGGTTGGTGTCTAGTTATTAGAGGCACTCCGGGTTGGGTTCCGGTTACAGTTAGCCCCAAGGTCTTAGGTCGAGGCCTTGACAAAGAAATTAAAGTTCAGCATTATGCATTCCAACATTATGAAAGTGGTTATTGATATTTCATGTGATTATTCGATTAGTAGAATATCCATGTGAACAAGTAAATGTCATTATTTCATTTTACTTTTTCCATACTATGTTGAAGTTCAAGTTTAAAAGGCTTTTTTTTAGTTATACATAGCCTTAAATGTTTATTCTTATTTATGAAAGTTTCCGGTATATTGTTATCCTTACTGGGAATTTGAGCTCACCCATTTTCTATGTTTTATTTTTTCCAAGAAGTGAAGAAGTAAATTATGAATGACCTGCAGGGTTATTATGTGGGGATATGAGTGTGGTTTATGGAGACAATATGTTGTTGTAGTAGTTTTTCATTTTATGATGTAATGTAAGACTTATGAATATATCTAGTGTTTCCAAGGCTACTAAACCAATCGGTCTTTCGAGATTTGATCTTTCTTGTGATCATGCCAATGTTATGTAATAATGCACCGACACTGGGTAACTAGGGTCGGGGCGTTACAGTTGGTATCAGAGGAAGTTTAGTACAAACCTTGGAAGCTAGATTTAGATAAACTATGATTAGATCACATAGACCTAAGATGAACTTTGTTAGAAGAACTTCCTAGAATTTTGGTATTGTAGAGATTTTGTGAGTTTTCCGAGCAATACATCCCTGTCTGGATACGAGCAGGTAGAGGTGGCTCTGGCACAGATGTACCTAGGGGTAAAACCCGAAAACACCGCTTTGAGCTAGACTCGAACGAGAACTGGTGCACGACAACGGGCCTTGCTGCACTCTTGGTTACGACACTCCCGGGGGATATGCTTAGGATAACTCTCATTTTCCTTAAAAATAATTATGAAGGGTTTATGAGTATATACTTCTTCAAAGGAGACATTTTTATGATTATTCATTATATCCATAAACTATTTAATTTATGTTATGTGTTTTACAAGTTTGGGATTAGGTATTGTTATTCATAAACTAATCTAATGTATGCCATTGTTTAGAAATGGCGCCCAGTAGAAGGAATGAGAACTCTAGCAATGCACATGATACAAAGAGAAAGAAGGATCATATATTTTATGGTCTTAATCTAGAATTTACAAGAGAAATAGTCTCGCATGTATTATCATCATATGAAGAAATAATATCATGTGTTGATAAGATAAGTAAAGAGTTTACTGAGTCCTATGGCTTTGAAGGGAAGCAAGAGAAGAAAAGGATGGAAGAGAGAAAGATGGATAAAGGGAAGGGGGAAAAGAAGAATTTTCCCATATGTGGTAACTGTGGAAAGAAACACCCTGGAACTTGCCTGAAAGGAATGGGAGTTTGTTATAAGTGTGGAGGAAAAGGGTACAAAGTACGTGACTACAAGGGTAAGAAAATAGTTTTAAATGTACAATGCTTCATTTGCAAGGAGTTTGGACACTACGCGAACCTATGTCCCAGTCATCAAACTATGACGCAAATGATGCTATTGGATAATAATCAAGTTATGATACTACCACAGATGAAGAGGAATGATTAGAGTTCTTATGTTGATTATGTCAATTGAGTGTTGTATCAACAATGTACTTTTTATAATAATTATGGAGTATATAAGGATTGTACTGCAGTACTATTTCATTAAGGACTTGAGATTGTGTGGAACAAAGAAAATTGACTCAATAGCAGGATAAATTTTTGGAAAATATATGGTTGAGAGAATGATAAACAATAATATAGTTCTGATACCGAGGTAGTGATTTTCGAATAGTACATGATTATTTTGGAAAAATTATATTGGATATTCTTGACTACCTTGGAACTGATTAATGATTTATATATTCCATCATTGTTGGGGTTTAAAACATTTTTGGATTGATGAAGTATATCCATCATTCTATATGGAATAAGGGAGAATGAATGTAATCAATAAAGAATATGGTAATTCAGGATGTTTCAGTGTATTAAAAGAATACATGATGAAGGTATTCATATGCTATTACAGGGTAAAAAGGATCTACATTATGTTTACCTTCCTTATAAATGTTGGACTGTGAGTTTGGACAGAAGTATTTTGGATAGTTCTAGTTTGGATTATTTTGGATTTCCATAAAAGGACAACCCGGAGGTCGGGCGGCAACCCGTCGCGTCCGGCAAGGCTGCGAGACTTGAACCCGCAACCGAAGGGTGACAAGGGTGTATCACCTACCACTGGCCCACGAGATGTCCTGGATTAAATAATGTAGTTTTTTTTTAAATATCTGGTAGATGAATTATAAATTCATTTATTTTGGAACCCTGTACGAATAGTATAAATAGAAAAAAAAATTACATTCTATTATCTTTTAGAGTGAAAGATGAGTTTGTGGTAGAAATTTATTAATGGATAAAACTCTAATTATAAAGTAAGTATATCTCCTTATGATCTTAGCCAATCTCATAAATAAATTCCTCAACATTAATAAAAGGAACTTAGAACAAAAATGTTGTCCTAGATGGTACCTTAAATCATCACTAATTTATGGCTTTGGGATTTTTGGCCTTTTCATAGCCATGTTCTCTACCACTCTCTATCAGATAATTGATGGTTAGATTTCTCTTCCATATCCATATTTTCCTACATGGAACCCTAGTATGTGTTATTTTCGGTAATCTTCATACTTTCCACTCTTTGTTTTAAATAGAGGCCTCATTAATTCATTTTTTGATGTGGGATTTCAACTAAGATATTTTGAAACGTCAAAAATGTGTTATCTCAATACCCTATGTGTTGTTGAACCGATGGTATTTCAAATCATCATAGATTGATGAGTTTAAGGACCTCAATTTTATACTTGTTTGTGATTGATGACCTCAATCACTACCTATAAATATTTACGTTTTTCCTCCAATTATATGTCTCTAATTTCCACCAATGTTCTCCTAATCGAGATCATAATTTGGTGGTGACCCTTTCATTTCTCTTTTCCTCATATTAAGACTAAATTTTAGTAACCCAATTTCCGATGTGGGTTTTCCCACAAATATATTTTCTATTTTCAACCTTTTATTTTCGAAGAACAATTTCAAATTGTGAGGACGCAATTTATTGTAGGAGGGGAGAATGTAACACCCCAAGATTTCATAGTGTGTTATTTCTTCAAAATAATTCAATAACTTGCACTACACGCAACACCGAGTTCAATCACACCATGACTTACAAAAAAAATCCATTCAAAATAGGTTATGAATAGTATTATCTAAATTTTAAACTTTATATAATCCTTATAATTTTAGAATCCATATTATGAGTTTCTTAGATATAATGCAAGAACAAATTCATTTTCAGTATTGCACTTTTATCAACTTTTAATAGTGAACCCTTTTTAAATACAATATTTTAAACTTTTTGACTAAATGGGGACATAAAAAAATTTAAAATTAAATATCACAAGCTTCCACAGTATTCTTTCCTTTGAATAATACAGTAGCGTGTGTTGTACGCAACTTCGAGTTTTAACACACACCACAACCGATCAAACTAGCCGTTATGAATAGTAATACCTACTTTTTGAAATTATATATATTTTATATTTCAAAATTGACTTCATTTTTGGATTATTAGTGTCGAATTTACCCTAAGGTGAAATTTTGGTACTTTTCGGATAACTTTCATATTTTGATGAATAGTGAAAATTACTAAATTTTAATTAAAAACAACTTTTTTAATCAAAATAATTAATAGTGATAAATTATGAATTTGAGTGGTTTTAAAGCATATTTAGAATATATTTTTACCATTTAATATAATTTTGGTCATTGGAAATAATTTTACAATTAAACCGAACATAAACAAGTGTCAATCTTTTGATAGTTATTATCTCTTAAAAACACGCTTTTTGTTTTGACAGCGGGAATTAATTTTAAATTAATTTCTGCCACTTCTGTGTTTTGAATTTAGAAAAATGGATTCCATTTTTGGAATTAGGATGTCCAAATTGTGTAAATAGGTAACTTTTATTTTTAGACATTTTGAATAATTACTGTGGTAAACATTTTATTTACCATGGTTAAGGGTAAATCTGGTAAATAAGGGTTAACAAATAATATTATAATAATAATAAATTACCCTAAAACGTGTCCTAGCCTTATTGGTTGATACATGTTCGACCATAGGCATCTTTGGTTCGATTTGGGGACCCCATGGTTCCACTTGTAGGTGATAGGGACACTTTATTTTAATTAAGTTAAAATGAATACAAAAATGACACAAGCATATATATTTTTGAAAAACAATTATTAAATAGGGTTATATACGTTGGATTTTAGATTATAAATATTCATTAGAAAGATAACAAGATTTTATACATAATGATATTTTATTTATAATTTTTATACATTAAATAATTTATTTTATTTATGACACAATGATGTTACAGTAATTACTAAAATAGTGAAAAATTAAATTAATTGATATTATAAATACCCAAATAAATATAATATGAAACTTTTAATGAATTAAAATAATTTTCTAGGGTAATATGATATATTAGGATTGATGTAATTTACTTTTTTCGAAGTAATCAATCTGTTATGAGTTTTAAAAAAATCAACTATTGAATAGTGTCAAAATTGACATAAAAGAGTTCTTAAAACAAATATTATATTATTAATTGATATTAAATTCCTAAAAATCTAAGGTTCAACCAAGAGACTTATATCATGATAGGTTCATCATTAATGGACCACTTTGGGGTCTCTTGGAGGTATATAGTAAGTTTATTAACCATATTATATAAAAATACAAAGAGACATTCTGAAAGTGAAACTAATTAACTTAGAGTTAATACTTAAAGATAAGGTTAATATAAGTACCCAAACCTGTCTAAATTCTATTGGTTGAGTTGTTTTAGACCCATAACCACCTTAACCTTTGAATAGTCAACTTTGGATCCATTGGAAACCGAATATGAATTTATTATAAACTAATATCTCTAGCTTTTCCAAAGGTGCCCCTCACCCCTCTTATAAAAGGGAACTCCTCCTTCTCATTTCTTCACACCTTCAAATCCTTTTGGTTCGGCCAAAATCTGCCCAAATACTCTCCCAACTTCCCTCACTACAACCTAGAGGCCTTAGTTTGATCAGAAAGACAACCTAAGGAGCCCTTTTGATCAAATCAAAAGGAAGAACCCGAAGAAGAGGAGGTTAACCTACCCCAACCAAGGAAAAGTACAAGGTAAGGGTTATTTCACAATCTCTTCATTATCCGAGGTTGTTTATACGTAATAATCTACTGGGATCTCTTTATCATTCACATCCATGATTCTTCAAAATGTATTTCAAAACATTTTTTACTATTCACAAGAATATGGGTTAACGTCATTTATACCCTTGTTTGAATTTTTATAAGTGGTTTATAAAGGAATCTTTTCGTCGTTTTCCAAACAAGGTGCTTTTTAACCTTTTAGACATAATTAAGGTAAGAATGTTTTTTTTAACTTATACGGCGGGTGCGGTTATTTTCCGCCGTTATGAAATCGTTGAAGCTTCCCTTACAAGATTATAAGAATATTTTCAAATTGAATGTATTATTTTATAGTTATTTTACTTTTAAAATGATTTCAAAAAAAGATATATTTCTCTAAAATAGTTTTGATTTCATATATTTCAACATCCTTTGATGGATTTTAAGCTTATTTGAAGTTGATTTATTATGTTACAAAACATACCTATTTTATTGAAGGTTTTGTGATATTTTTGACTGTGGATAAGTTATTCTTATGTCACTCATGGTTTTTGTTTAAAGTATTGACATTTTATAAGTTATTTTTAATCCGAATGTTTATGTTATATTTTAACCTTTCATTCAGATGAATGTGTTAGACAAGTATGTTCCGGGTTGGGGACAGGTAAAACTAATCCCTCCGGTTTGGTCTCCGGTTATTATAGGAACTCCGGTTTGGTCTCTGGTTATTAGAGGAACTCCGGGTTGGTGTCCGGTTATTAGAGGCACTCCGGGTTGGTGTCCGGTTATTAGAGGCACTCCTGGTTGGGTTCCGGTTACAGTTAGCCCCAAGATCTTAGGACGAGGCCTTGGCAAAGAAATTAAAGTTCATCATTATGCATTCCAACATTATGAAAGTGGTTATTGATATTGCATGTGATTATTAGATTAGTAAAATATCCATGTGAACAAGTAAATGGAATTATTTCATTTTACTTTTGCCATACTATGTTGAAGTTCAAATTTAAAAGGCTTTTGTTTTAGTTATACATAGCCTTAAATGTTTATTCTTATTTATGAAAGTTTCCGGTATATTATTATCCATACTGGGAATTTCATCTCACCCCTTTTCTATGTTTTATTTTTCCCAGGAAGTGAAGAAGTAAATTATGAATGACCTACAGGGTTATTATGTGGGGATATGAGTGTGGTTTATGGAGACAATATGTTGTTGTAGTAGTTTTTCATTTTATGATGTAATGTAAGACTTATGAATATATCTAGTGTTTCCAAGGCTACTAAACCAACGGTCTTTTGAGATTTGATCTTTCTTGTGATCATGCCAATGTTATGTAATAATGCACCGACACTGGGTAACTAGGGTCGGGGCGTTACACACTTGAATACAATAATTGAGGAATAACATTTAATCATAACTTTATAATATCATGAGAATAAATGGATTCATGATATAATATTCCAAAGGACAGTATATACACCATATAAGAGTGAATTGGTGCATATCAACAATGAAGTCTCAATAGGGATGTAAAATGTGATGAAATCCCTTATAAAGAAGGTATCCTTAAATTAAGGATAAATAAATCTCAAAATTTTGTGTGACAAATATAAATACACCCAATATAATTGGATATTATGTTTAAAACAATAAAATTTCATTCACACATATTCAAAGGATTACATATTCAATAACTACATGTTGAACCCAAAGAAATCGAAATTGGGTTAAAACGTTCCCTTGGAAAAATTCGACAGCCTAAACGGCGTCACTTAAAAATGAGTTAATGAGAGATAAAAAGTGTATCTCTTCACTTGGACATAAAATTTACATCAATAAGGATATATGAGAACATATCCCAACATAACAATATGTAAATTAAAAGACCCAACAAAAGAAGTCTTTTAAAAAAAGGAGGGTGAAAGGTTCCCTTACCGACTTGGGTATCTTTCAAAACATACACCTCATGAAAGAAGGACAATAAATAATTGATGTAAATACTCATAAACGAAAGTATATTACACAAAGAGTAGAATAATGGGCATTACATACACCACTCAAAGGAAATTGTGGCAAATGTAGCATAAATCTCACGGGAATAAAAGTGAGATGAAAAATCCCTTACGAAAACTCGGCAGCCTAACGACGCCACATAAAACTTACAAAAATGGATTGATGAGAGAGAATAGGGTATCTCATCACATGAACATAAAAATTACAGTAAGTTTAATATAAAATAACATCCCAATAACAAGAAATATGAGCTTTAGAGGGAATGACATAAAATAGTGTACTTCAAAAGAAAGAGAAGAGTAAGATCCCTTACCTCAGGTCCGACTTGACTCGATCATTCTTTAACGTCCTGAATAATAAACTTGAGTTAATTTCTAATTTCTTATGAACCTTCTTAAAGTTCATTATTCCTTTTATATCACTTATCTCAATTCTATAAACATTATGTAATCATTTAAGTTAATAATGTTTGTTTTTTCGATATTTGGTTCTTAAGTCGAAAATGGACTTCTTACAATTACATGTTGTTTGTGTGGTTAAAGGTTCACTATATCCAGAATGATATTCATGATTTGGATATCATATATATCATATATATCCAGCATATACATGTATTTATAATATTACATAATCATTTAGAGGTAAGAAATGAAATACACCGTTCATGGAGACGGTAAGCCGTACGTACGCATGAACTCTACTTTCATTTCTATCTCATACTTTAATGGAAACAAACAATAATTATATAGAGGTATATTATAATTCCCGTATAACATCATATATAATAACTTTAAATCCGTCCTTTATACATCCCAGGTATGGCATTAACAAATCAAATCACTTTGAGGGGGCGGTAGTCCGCACTTCCTAAAATGAAATTATCGTGTTTACCAACAATGGAAACCATAAAGGTATGAAACAAATAAAAATACAGAAGATTAAGTAAAACATAAACATATTATATATCATATATAAATATAGTTTCATCTAAATGGACACCTTTGAAGGTGTTATATGAGTGTTGAACAATCATCGTTTCGGGAGGCATAATTTCGCCATCCACGGAAACCGTATGTTCTTTAACCATTTGATGTAGTTGTGTGAGAGTGTAGCTCGAATAAATCTTATAAAAACATCCTAGTATATTGAAGATACTAGTTTTGTTACCAAAGAAGTAAATAAAAAGAGTTTATGGGGTTGGAGAAGAAAAATAAAACAAATGAACATGAGAGAATGAATTACCTTTAAAAGTGTAACTCCTTTTGATTTGAGCCTAAAGGCTTCTTTTGAAAAGATTCTGCCCAAAGGGAATCCTATAGGATGAGGATAAGGATTTGGAGAGAGTAAATGGGCAGGGTATGGCCGATCCAAAGGCTTGAGGAGGGTGTGAAATGAGGTAGAGGTGGGGGCCTTTTATAAGAGGAGAGGAGGGGCACTTTTGGAAATCATGAAACTATTATTTTATTTTCAAAAGTGTTTCGAATTTATAAGGTCCCACATTGATATATTTCGAATATAAGATGATAAGGCTTCGAAATATTCCCATCCAATAGTTTTTGGACAAGTGTAGGTCTTAGATTTTATATTATCGTTTCATTTTATTTAAACTATTCATTAATGAGGTCATCCTTGCATCATCATGATGTCGTAATTAAATTAATTTATTTAATGTGTAAAAATTATAAAAAAAATATCCTGCTGCAGAAAATCTTTTTATCTTTCCAAAGAGTATTTATAGACAAAAATATGATTAGTATAACCCCTTCTAAAATTTTTTTTAGTAAAACAATTTATGTTAGTGTCCTTTTCACCTTTATTTAAAAAAAAGCATTAAAGTCATTATCTCACCGAAGAGGCTCCATAGGGTCCCCTAAATCGACCCATGGGTTGTCTTGGTCGGCCATGACACATCCAATAGGGGTAGGACAAGTGTCATGGTGTTTTCATATTTTTATAATATCATTTTTACCTTAAATTACACTAATTACCTCTAATCGCGATTAATGAAAAAAAGTTACTATTCACAAAAAAAATTATTATCATCCCATTGAACCACATTTTACATACTAATGGCAACCATGTATGTAGGATTTTCAAAATTCAATACACATTAGTAGTAAACTTTCATTTAACTGAAAAATCAGTTTGCTTGATTACCACTTAGTGGTTTCACTATTCATCAAAAATTGAAGTTTTTCAGAAAAATCCCAAAAATTCACCCTAAGCTATATTTGATATTCCGAATTCAAAAATGAAGTCCATTTTACAAAATTCAAAACATATAAGTCACATTAATTAATTTAATAATTAATTCCCGCTGTCAGAGCAAATAGCGTGTTTTTATAAAACAATAAGTATCAAAAGATTGACACTAGTTTAAGTCTGATTTCAAAGTGAAATTAATTCCAACGACCACTATTGGATTTAATGGTAAAAATATATTCTAATTTCACTTTCAAACCAATTAAAAAGATAATCTAATCATATAAATAAATTAGATTAAAAAGAGGTTTTGAATTAAAATACAACATTTTACACTATTCATTAAAAAATGAACTTTATCAGAAAGATACAAAAAATTTACACAAAGTAAATTTTGATGTCCCAATTCTTAAGAAGATTTTTATTTGGTCCAATAGAATGTATAAGAGTGAAAAAAACTATATTTAATGACGGTTTGCAATCAAAAGGCTATAACTGAACCTTTAGTGAAAACTAGGGCATATACGCCTAAAATTGAATTCTTTCTGTATTTTATGTCTTTATCTTTTATTGGATAAATGTAAAAATATTTAAAAACATATATAATCATATTTTAGTTATTTCTATCCATTCCCACCAATACAACGGCTACATGTTAACTTCCATTTAAAATAATATTATTTTATTATTTGAGTGCAACGTAAGATTCCAAAGAAACTCGTTGTTGCGTGTTTGGTACGTCATCGAGCATAGCGTCCCCTTTAAAGACATATTAATATTTTATTCACAAATATATTAAAATGTCATATTCTTTATTTACCTGGGGTGTTACATCCTTCCCCCCTTTTGGGAATTGCGTCCTCGTAATTTTTAAAATTGAGCTTGGAAACATCCTTGAAAGTCCCACATCAGAACAAGAGTCGGTAAAACAAACACTTTAACATAGAGAAAGATAGGTACAAAGGTCACCCGAGTTAACCCATAATAGGATTCCGTGTAGGAAAACATGGACATGGAAGAAAAAGCAAAGGGTCATGTTCTGATGGAGAGTGATAGAAAACATGTTTAGGAGAAAGTTAACCATGAGAAAATCACAAACTTGTGATGGGTTAAACGGTATTTGATTCCCCAGTAGGAAAAATTAATAGACAGAATTTTTGTTTTAAGTTACTTTTTATTGAGGAATTTATTCATAAGGAAACATAATCACTTATCATGTTGACTTTCAACTTTTATTAGATTCCTTACACAAACTCATATTTTCTCCAAAAGGCAAGTATTTAGGAAGACTTGTTCACATTAAGAGTACTATAATCAAATTTTAGAGAATCACCTAATCCACAAAAGAGAACTATATACTTTCCATGTCTTTAGACTTTAACCAAAACCAAAACCAAAAAGGCTGGTACAAGATCAGATAATCCAGAAAAGGATAACCCTTTATAAAAAGAAAATCTATGCTTAATCTCCAAAATTTGTCAAACAAAACCCAAAGTTCAACAAGGACCATTAGATAAACAATTTATCCATAAAATTATTCAAAGTAAACCAAACTAAGATTGAAACCCAAATATTTGAAGGATTTAGTCACATAATCTTCCAAGGTACAAATTAACACTTATCTTCAAATAACATCAGTTGCTCTAAAAGTCTCATATTGAAAAGTAATTATCCTAATCACATATCCTCCATGATAGGATAATAATTTCCATAGATAAACCAAAATCAGATTATTCTAGATTTCATAAGATCATCTAACTAAAAAGAATTAGTCAAACTAACTAGGGACTTCACATAGTCCAGTGGTAGGCGATAAATACCAGTCTCACTTTGTTTGTGGGTTCGATTCCCAGAGCTTTGTCCAATGCGACGGGTTGTCACACGGTCTGCGTGTTGTCTTTTTTCCAAAACTACATAAAATAACCCTAACATGTTTTTAATCCTCAATAGTTTCCTTATACCTTTAATTTTCATCCGAATTCGTTACGATCTCAACATCTTAATTCTTGAAGTCTTATTTCACCACCATAAAAACGATTCCCAAAATGAATAACATCATACCTTGATCATGGCGTCCACTCAGTTTCATCATCATCTTTCTCACGTAGGTAGAAGTCCCATGCATTACAACAATGATTTATAGATCCTTCAAAATCATTTGCTTCCTCCATCCAAATACACCTCGTACAACATGGGTCATATGGGTGTTCACAGAAAAACAGTTTTGGAAAATAATCATGTATGACATATAATTCCAAAACATCTGATAAAACCTGATTTCTATAAAATAGTTGGACCGAAATTGAGTTGAAACTTTCTATTATTGGTCCTCTTAAAATACCATAAGTATGTGATGTGAGACTATATTTTAAAAGCAAATATAAATAGGTTGCGCAAGGGTCTTCTTCCTCAGCACCATTTCTAAAATCATAATATGCTTCAAATTCTTGTGATAAGGTAAAATATTTGAAAATACCTTGATAATATTTACCTTTCCTGAAAATATGAGAATATTGTGAAAATAGTATTTTTCTAAAAACAACCCATGATCCACGATGATAACGAGGTATAGTGGAGGTGTTTGATATCTCAAACAACTGCTTGCAAGTGAGTTGTATTCTAGAAAAAGTTTCACAATCATCCGAAGACGACTTTGCAATAATTATTGCAAGCATGTCATCAGGAAGAGATAGAAATGTCGTTTGAGATCCTTCTCCTTCCATTCATAACCGACTTTACTTGACCTGAAAAAAAAAGTTATAAAACAAGGATTTAACTGAAATAATAGATATAGGGACTAATCATGTGTCTTACAAGAACTCCTAATCCCTAAAGTTGTCTAAACCGACCTTTGATACCAACTATAAGGCCCCAGCCTTAAACCTTACTTAATCTTGAGTTATTACAAGATTACACATTGAGGATATTTTCAGGTTTAGAGTTTTAGAGAATTATATCATGAAACTTTCATTACATTCCACATTTAAAGAAAGTGGTTACATAAAAGACAGTATTCATTCTTCCCATCAACGGAAAATATTGAAAATAAAACATGGATTCTTTCTTGACACATCCTTGACACTATCATCACATCATGTACCTTTCCCCTGACCTGTGAAAAACATTTCAAAAACTTGGGATAAGCATAAAAAGCTCAGTAAGGGTTATAAAAATATGGAAAGGAAACATGAGTTCATATATACATAAGAATGAAATCATAATTTACCCATAAAACATAGGCACTTTAACATACCTCATCAAACCATGAATAAATCATAGAAAACATAAGACATAAAGGTAACTTGACACATTCATAACATTCTTACGTAGGGAGTAACCCTCTTGGTTACGTTTGGAATACCCATCACAGTATATTCCCTAAATCTCTTCGGATAAACCTTAACGTTTCACTCCTTCGCGTTACCCAATGCATTGCAGAGCTATATCGGGCTCACCCGCCCTTAGTTTATCACGGAACCACCCATTTTCATAACAATGCCCAAGATCCATAACATAAACGTATCACATAAAACATGCATAAAGGAAACATAACATTTCCACATTTCAATCACAATATAACATTTTAGTATATTGAAATAATGAATCCGTTCAAAAAGAAACCATTTCCAAAACCATTTAAAACATTTAATAAGGAGATTTTTGAATCCAAGTTTCCCATACCACCTTGAATATTTTAACATTTTAAACCATTAATATCCATATAAATCCTTAAAACAATTTTGAAAACATGTATATTAATAAGAACAAATCATTAAAACATTTAAAGCGATATTTTGGTTAAAGGGTTTTTACCAAAATCAGAGACACTTGAATACAATAATTGAGGAATAACATTTAATCAGAACTTTATAATATCATGAGAATAAATGGATTCATAATATAATATTCCAAAGGACAGTATATACACCATATAATAGTGAATTGGTGCATATCAACAATGAAGTCTCAATAGGGATGTAAAATGTGATGAAATCCCTTATAAAGAAGGTATCCTTAAATTAAGGATAAATCAATCTCAAAATTTTGTGTGACAAATATAAATACACCCAATATAATTGGATATTAAGTGTAAAACAATAAAAGGTCATTCAAACATATTCAAAGGATGACATATTCAATAACTACATGTCGAACCCAAAGAAATCGAAATTGGGTTGAAACGTTCCCTTGGTAAAATTCGACAGCCTAAACGGTGTCACTTCAAAATGAGTTGATGAGAGATAAAAAGTGTATCTCATCACTTGGACATAAAATTTACATCAACAAGGATATATTAGAACATATCCCAACATAAAAATATGTAAATTAAAAGACCCAGCAAAATAAGTCTTTTAAAAAAAGGAGGGTGAAAGGTTCCCTTACCGACTTGGGTATCTTTCAAAATATACACCCCATGAAAGAAGGACAATAAATCATTGATGTAAATACTCATAAACGAAATTATATTACACAAAGAGTAGAATAATGGGCATTACATACACCACTCAAAGGAAATTGTGGCAAATGTAGCATAAATCTCACGAGAATAAAAGTGAGATGAAAAATCCCTTACGAAAACTCGGCAGCCTAACGACGCCACATAAAACTTACAAAAATGGATTGATGAGAGAGAATAGGGTCTATAATCACATGAACATAAAAATTACAGTAATTGTAATATAAAATAACATCCCAATAACAATAAATATGAGCTTTAGAGTGAATGACATAAAAGAGTGTACTTGAAAAGAAAGAGAAGAGTAAGATCCCTTACCTCAGGTCCTACTTGACTCGATCGTTCTTTAACGTCCTGAATAATAAACTTGAGTTAATTTATACTTTCTTATGAACCTTCTTAAAGTTAATTATTCCTTTTATATCACTTATCTCAATGTTATAAACATTATGTAATCATTTTAGTTAATAATGTTTGTTTTTTCGATATTTGGTTCTTAAGTCGAAAATGGACTTCTTACAATTACATGTTGTTTGTGTGGTCAAAGGTTCATTATATCCAGAATGATATTCATGATTTGGATATCATATATATCATATATATCCAGCATATACGTGTATTTATAATATTACATAATCATTTAGAGGTAAGAAATGAAATGCACCGTTCATGGAGACGGTAAGCCGTACGTACGCATGAACGCTACTTTCATTTCTATCTCATACTTTAATTGAAAGAAACAATAATGATATAGAGGTATATTATAATTCCAGTATAACATCATATATAATAACTTTAAATCCATCCTTTATACATCCCACGTATGGCATTAACGAATCAAATCACTTTGAGGGGGTGGTAGTCCGCACTTCCTGAAATGAAATTATCGAGTTTACCAACAATGGAAACCATAAAGGTATGAAACAAATGAAAATACAGAAGATTATGTAAAACATAAACATATTATATATCATATATAAATATAGTTTCATCTAAATGGACACCTTTGAAGGTGTTCTATGAGAGTTGAACAATCATCGTTTCGAGAGGCAGAATTTCGCCATCCACGGAAACCATATGTTCTTTAACCATTTGATGTAGTTGTGTGAGAGTGTAGCTCGAATAAATCTTATAAAAACATCCTAGTATATTGAAGATACTGGTTTTGTTACAAAAGATGTAAATAAAAAGAGTTTATGGGGTTGGAGAAGCAAAATAAAACAAATGAACATGAGAGAATGAATTACCTTTAAAAGTGTAACTCTTTTTGATTTGAGCCTAAAGGCTTCCTTTGAAAGGATTATTCCCAAAGGGAATCCTCTAGGATGAGGATAAGGATGTGGAGAGAGTAAATGGGCAGGGGATGGCCGAGCCAAAGGCTTGAGTGGGGTGTGAAATGAGGTAGAGGTGGGGGCCTTTTATAAGAGGAGAGGAGGGGTACATTTGGAAATCATGAAACTATTATTTTATTTTCAAAGGTGTTTCGAATTTCTAAGGTCCCACATTGATATATTTCAAAGATAAGATAATAAGGCTTCGAAATATTCCCATCCAATAGTTTTTGGACAAGTGTAGGTCTTAGATTTTATATTATCGTTTCATTTTATTTAAACTGTTCATTAATGAGGTCATCCTTGCATCATCATGATTTCGTAATTAAATTAATTTATTTAATGTCTAGAAATTATAAAAAAAATATCCTGATGTAGGAAATATTTTTATCTTTCCAAATAGTATTTATAGACAAAAATATGATTAGTATAACCCCTTATAAAAATTGTTTTAGTAAAACAATTTATGTTAGTGTCCTTTTCACCTTTATTTAAAAAAAAGCATTAAAGTCATTATCTCACCCAAGAGGCTCCATAGGGTCCCCTAAATCGACCCATGGGTTGTCTTGGTCGGCCATGACTCATACAATATGGGTAGGACAAGTGTCATGGTGTTTTCATATTTTTATAATATCATTTTTACCTTAAATTACACTAATTACCTCTAATCGCGATTTATGAAAAAAAGTTACTATTCACCAAAAATTTATTGTAATCCCATTGAACCACATTTTACATACTAATGACAACCATGTATGTCGGATTTTCAAAATTCAATACACATTAGTGGTAAACTTTCATTTAACTGAAAAATCAGTTTGCTTGATTACCACTTAGTGGTTTCACTATTCATCAAAAATTTAAGTTTTTCAGAAAAATCCCAAAAATTCACCCTAAGCTATATTTGATATTCCGAATTCAAAAATGAAGTCCATTTTACAAAATTCAAAACATATAAGTCACATTAATTAATTTAATAATTAATTCCCGTTGTCAGAGCAAATAGCGTGTTTTTATAAAACAATAAGTATCAAAAGATTGACACTAGTTTATGTCTGATTTCAAAGTGAAATTAATTCCAACGACCACTATTGGATTTAATGGTAAAAATATATTCTAATTTCACTTTAAAACCAATTAAAAAGATAATCTAATAATATAAATAAATTAGATTAAAAAGAGGTTTTGAATTAAAATACAACATTTTATACTATTCATTAAAAAATGAACTTTATCAGAAAGATACCAAAAATTTACACAAAGTAAATTTTGATGTCCCAATTCTTAAGAAGAGTTTTATTTGGTCCAATAGAATGTATAAGAGTGAACAAAACTATATTTAATGACGGTTTGCCATCAAAAGGCGATAAGTGAACCTTTAGTGAAACCTAGGGCATATACGCCTAAAATTGAATTCTTTCTGTATTTTATGCCTTTATCTTTTATTGGATAAATGTAAAAATATTTAAAAACATATATAATCATATTTTAGTTATTTCTATCCATTCCCGCCAATACAACAGCTACATGTTAACTATCATTTAAAATAATATTATTTTATTATTTGAGTGCAACGTAAGATTCCCAAGAAACTTGTTGTTGCGTGTTGGGTACGCCATCGGGCATAGCGTCCCCTTTAAAGACATATTAATATTTTATTCACAAATATATGAAAATTTCATATTCTTTATTTACCTGGGGTGTTACAATAATTCTAGGTTAGGAACCAAAGAATGTATAGAAATTGTTGAAGAAGAATGGTACAAAATTCAATCACTTGAGATTGGTGAATGTAATTCTAAATAATTTAATATGGTTCATAAGAAAAGTTAAACTATAAAACATGTTTCTACATTATATGTGAACTAATGATCCTTAAAAGAGATAGAGAGTTGTAATGCCTTTATGAAATCCAAAATGTAGATGAGGAGATTTAGATTCAAAAAAATACCAACTTCAAAAAAACAAGTGCAAGATGCTAGATGAATTTGAAATATTAAAATAATAACATAACTATATAAATACTCATGAGACCTTTATTTTTATAGAGTAAAAAAAATCATCTTGAAATTAAAAAAATACTAGAAACTGAATGAAATCTAATAAAAAGAATTCAAGAAAATGGTGGCACCCTAACCAACCCCATACCCTGAATATGGTTGGAAGTGAGCTGAGCTATATACTTAGAATCAGGGGAACCTCCATTCCCTCTCTCCTCATCTGATCCTTCTTATTCAGTACCCATTCCCTCACTATCCCTTTCACCCCCCCCCCCCCTGTTCGATACCCAGAACATAAAATCTGAAAAGCTCTCTCCATCTACACCCCCTCTCCTTCCACATGGCATTGCAGATCTCAAGGATGACGAGCTGCAGGTGAGGATGATGTGCTCTTTTCTTTTCATTATGATGTTTCAAAAAATAGTATCAATTAATAGAATCTCATCTCTAAAGACTACAGATAGTCTATGGTATGATTGGGAAAATGGTTTTTTCTTTGAATTACATAGCATGCCTTCATACCTGTGTGGATAGTTAACAACCAAGCCGGCAGTAAATCCATCGTGAAACATAGAGCCCGGTATTAGCTCCTGGTGAGCATGTTTTTTAAGATACACCTGTAACACAGCTATCACACCCATCAACAAGATTTTATACAATGACCTAGTGAAATCCCTGCAAAACAGGCCCCCAAAAAATTTTATTTCATCACCCAATTATGATAAAAATTAATAACTTTAAATCATGTAGTCAAGGAGAAAGAATAAGTTTTCATCACAATTTAATATCGATCGAGGTTCATGAGTGGATGTTTCATCATTACACAACCATTGTTTCACAATATTTAATGTAATGGATTAAAATTAATTGGTCTTGAGGTATTAAAAGGAACCAGTTTTTGAAGGCATTCTATGAGAGAACTGAAGGACACGGAAAAAAAACCTGAATTGCAGATATGTTGATGACTCCTTCAATAAATGTAGGCCAATATCCCAAACCCTACAAAATGATACCATCTCCCACTCATAAGCCTATAAAAAACCCTTATCATCAGTGATTTTTATAGGTTTAAATCTGTTCTAAGTTGGTTCATCAACCTTAGGATGTCATCACTAATGTAAAATTGTCATCTATTTCACAATGGGCTAAATCAAAATAGATAGTTGCTCCAAATAAATTCAAGTAAACAATTAATTACTGATTTTTTAATACCTCAATAGAATAATTTTCATGTTTGATAGCAACTCAAGGTACCCAAAATAATCTTGGTTTTTAGATTCATATTATAATATATTAAACACATGATCAATTCAAAACATTACATTCCCAACTAGTGAGAATAGAGAAAAATTCATCATAAAGATCAATGGTGGAAATTTTGATCCCATCCCACGGCAACGAGTGAAAAGGATTTGGATAATAAATATAACTGGGTTTGGGTAGTAATCATGGCCTTGAAGAGTAAATGAAATGAATAATATTTGGGTTGGGTTTAGATTGATCATTCTTGACTAGACTAACCCGTCTAAACCAATTAAAAATATAATAATAATATAAAATATAACACATATAATAATCGTAATTAGTTTTTTAATATATTTTATTCTTATAATCAACATAATTTGAAATAATTCTACATGTTTATAACACATTATTTAGGTTAAATACAAATAGAGGGTCGATTGGAATCATTGATTACATATGTTTCATATTAAGTTATTTTTAGTCTAAATGGGATAATTCAATCTTGTTGAGTCATTGAGTTTATATAATACAAAATTATTGGACATGACATGATGCATACATTGTTATATATTTAAACATAAAATGGGTTGGTGGGCCAGGTTAGGGAATAACACTTCAGAAATGGGTGGGGCATGTTTTAATTAAATGAATCAAGTTATGGTTGAACACAAATGGGTTCATAGGATGGCCAATCCAACACCCGACAAATCTGTGAACATGAATTTCTATCTCTAATAATGATCACTGGTCACCAACATTAGTTTAGAAATTGAATATAAGAGTAAATCATCTTCCATACATAAGGAATGATAGAATCACATTGAACATGATTGGAAGTTCCTTCTACTTCTACCTATTCAAGTGATAGAGATTTTTTTCCACATTTATATTCTACTAATATTTTCACATTTTAACATATTCAAAAATCAGTAATCCCATCCCACTCCAAAACCATAATTATCCAAAATTGTGCATAGTCATTGCATGATCATTAAATCGAGATTAATTTTGGACATGTTATATTGCATGAAAAAAATTGAACGAAACAAATGCTAGAATATGAGCACTACTAGACCCATATCACTAAGTAAAATATCACCCTCCACCTCCAGCATTAGTGCAACATCTATATATCATAAAATGTTGTTATAAAACAAAAACATGTTCACAAATAAAAAGGAACATATGAAATTTGAATTTCACATACTAAAGATCATATGAAAGCGCAAGTTCACATACTAAAGGACATATGAAAGATGAATTTCACATACTAAGCATTGACTGTGAAATATCTAAGCCAATCCAATGGTGTCCATCCTCTGTTATAGTCTCCCTGCTATGTCTGGATCCACAAAATAGATAAAACCACCATGTGGGGTAATAAAATAATAAAGAACTTTTAGCCTGTCTTATCAAGAAAAAATTGGATGGATTGGGTGCGGTCAAAACATTGAAAATCCTTTTTCATAAAAATAGGATGCATGTCTTATCAAACTAAAAATCCTTAATGGTTAACAGGACCCTTTGAATATTAATCTCAGATAATACAATATATACAAATGAACAAAAAATCATACATTAAATTCCATCTAAATATAAAATTCCCTGAGGAAATCAAATATAATGCAACCACAAATACACAAAATAAACACACACAAAAACATAGAGGATAGAGGGTACCACCAATGTTAATGAGAAACTTGGGAACACTTTATTCGGTAAATTCCAAAAGTCCTACTTCCCTCTTTGAAAGCACTTCCTTCAAAAAAACAGAACATTTTTTACACATTCATACCAAATCAGTGCAGAATGAGGACAATATAAACTAATACTCATGTGCGGAGATATGAAAGAAAGAAATAGATAATAAATCATGTAAAATAATAGATTATCATATGGCTTCAATTTTCAAATAATAAGAACTTTGGAGAAATATAAACAAGAACTTAAAAAAAGATCACGGAATCACATCCCAGGATGACATCAATTCAATTTAAATTAGGCAGTCCAACAACATTAGTTCGCACTTCACAAAATCAGGTTAAGCACAACATCTAAAAAGTCATGTTAATCTTGTAACACATGACATCCAAAAAGTCATGTAGAATGTATGCAAAATATTCAATGTGTGGTTCGATCACTATATCCATAATCACAATGAAATAATATTCAACATGGGTTAATCAATATATCCAGAATCGCTGATCAAAACCCACCAAAAATCCCTTCACATGGAAATCTAGAGTTTTTTTATTGAATTTTTGTAGGAAAAGAAATCAAATTTTAATTGAGAACTCAGTCTAATAGGCATATCAATTCAAGGATAACTATTTCAATCATAAACAAGTATAGATTGTTTTTTAAAAAACAGATAAACCAATATAGTTTCCTTCTATGTAAAATGGGAAATGGGACATGACCTGGCGTGGACAAGGAGTGTTGGAGCTAGACGTGTGGGCCACGACTTGGGTGACCTCACTATACCCATTTTGGAGGATGTGGTGATAAAAATATCCTCATATTTGGTAACACACTATAGGTATGATCATTTTAGTCTATAGTATTCAACAACACCACGACCATGGCCAGGCTATGGTGGAGGTTTTGGTGGTTGTTTTGTGGCTTTTGAAATAGCTGGATCCATTTCCATCTTCCACAGATCTCCATCAATGAGTCGTTTTTTGTCTTCAAACCATGATCAAGCTGTGTTTGGACCGATCTTTCCATTCCTTTGGTTGATCTAAGGCCTTAGTTCATCCACCATTATTGGTGCTTCTAGTATGAGATGTTTAGGTGGGATACTTTTTTTTAGCGAGGTGATTCCTGAAATTGGGGTAAGAAGAACCTTTCATAAGGATTGTTAGTGTTTTATAACATCTCAATGGAGCTCTTTGCATCACTACTACAAAAAGTGAAATATACAATGTTAACTTTTATCACCACTAGCAAAAAGTGATGATAAAGGTAATTTTTTACCAGTCTAAAAACCCTAATAAAAATTACCCTTTGTTAGTGTGATATTTTTAGTGTTGATAAAAGGTAACCATTATCAATGCATTTTCTAGTACTGATAAAGGTCTTGATCATGCACCCTAGTCCACATCAAAATATTGGATGTTTGAATGCTGAATTATAGACAATTATGCTGCCTTCCAATGTGATAAGTTTGTTGTAGGAATGGGCTCCCACATACACTTTCCACAAACACCCATATAGGTTCGTTGGTCTACGCAGGACATGGCATGCTCTTTACTTCTTGTGGGCTTTCGGCCACCTGCATACACATGGATGGGTCCTACACGACTCAGCCAACCTTTCCCCCATCTGGGACAATACACGGCTCGACCCACCTACGTGTTTGGGCCATATCACCTATTTTTTTATATATAAAAAGAAAAAAACGAAAAAAGGTCACATAATATATTTAATATATATTATGTTTCTAGTTGGTTAATTTTATCACTTTTTATATTTTTCTTCAATATATACTATTCATTACAATTCATAATTTTTTTCAAATTTATTCATTCTAATATTATTTATTCATTAATAATCAATTTGTTTTTTAATTTTTTCATAATTTTTTCTTTTTTAATTTTTCATTATTCAATATATTTTTAATTGTATCCATTTTCAATAATTATTTATACATGTGTATCCATTAACAGTTAATGTATTTAATATAGTTGTGATTAATATAATTAATATGTATTCATTTCAATTTTAACATATATAAATATTCATTTTTAATTTTTTTAAATTATCTATATAATTTATAACAATTATTCATTCCTAAATTTTTTTCATTCATCATATTATTTATTTCATTAATAGATGCTACATATTATATAATGTATTTTTTTAATTTAACATACATAAAACTTGAATATATATACATTAATTACACACACATTAATATTTACTTAATGAATGAAATATTATATAAAACACATACACCTGATATTTATGTAATTTATTCAAATTTTAATATATATTTTAGAATTTAATTTAGTGATATAATATATTTAATATATTATGTTTTTAACAAGTAATTTATTTTATATTATTACAGTTAGTAATATTTATTCATTTTAAATTTTTTTATATTTTTTTTGGAATTTAATAAGTTTCTAATTTTTATTTATACAAATTTATTTACTATGTTTTAATATTTTCACTATGTAATCATATTTATTTCAATGTATATCAATATTTTATACCAAGGGTCATGGACACATACCTGATTGTGGAATTTACTAGAACACCTTGCAGGAAGAAGTACATTGGATTGAGATAAAAAATAGGAAACAGATTGGAATGTGAATGGTTTAGATGGGGGCATGGATGCCTTATTTGACCACATCCATCCATTTCTTTGTTCTCTTGTTATTTTATTTCAATAAAATTAACTTTGTCCATAACCTTTCAAAAATAATATGTATAATTATAAATAAACAAATACATTTCTTTTAAAAAAGTATTTATATAACTAGATATAAAAATTTATATATTCAAAAGATTATAAAAATATAATAAATATATTTAAATAATGAATATATTTACAATATTTATATCTACATTTATATATATTTATTAAAAAATAAATATATAATTATATAAATAAATATAATTATATATAAATGTTTAATATTATAAATAAATAATCATAATTATGTTTAAAAATATATTTATTTATAAACATATTTATAAATGTATATTTTCTATATTTATAAAATTATGTATTTATAATTATAAATAAATAAATTTTTTAAAATGTATTTATATGATTATAAATAAATAATTATGTTTTTGAATATTTATAAAATTGTAATAAATATATTTAAATAATGAAGATATTTAATATATTTATATTCATATTCATATGTATATATAATTATATATGTAATGATATAAATATAGATATAATTATGTATAATTATTTATAAATATATATAAAATATATATTTATTTATAATTATAAATATAAATATTTATCAGCATTAAAGTTTTAGCGTTGATAAAGATGTGTTTTATTAGGGATTATTATTTTAGCTCTAATAAAACTCCTCTTTATGAGCATTTTTTAAGAAGCACTAATAAAACCATCCCCTTTTAAAAGAACCCTAATCGAATCGAATTCTATCACACAGTTCATGCTCTTGTAGAAGTTCGACTACGTCGTCACTCCCCTCGATATTCTCTCAGATTAATCAATTCTCAAATCTAAGGTATGCTATTTTTTTCTCATCCTCTCTCATTTATTGCTTGTTTAGGTTCATTAGTGTGCGATAATGCGGCTTTATCAAGGCATGCGGGTCTCATTGTTCCACAATTAAGAGATCTTCTGATGAATTCCACACCATCGTTCATCCTCCTCTTACAGTTCCTTATTTTTTTGTCTCTACATTACTAATTTTTTACTATTACTCCTTGCATATGTCCTACTCCTATGACATCTAGTTCATAGTATTGTGTTTGGGTGTTTGTGTTTCCAAACCACTCCATGGCCATTGGTTTCCTCATAGTCATACTGTCACCCCATTTCAAGAATTACCAATCACTACCCCACACTAGTTCTCATCAAATTCTCCACTAATAAGTCTTATTACGGTCAAGCACGACCGTTGCCTCATCATTATAGATTTCTAAAATGGTTGGATAATGTGTGAATGGAATGAAAAATTTTTGCTTCCTATAAATTTTATGGTTACTAGAAAAGGAAATATGATTATATGAATTTACAGACTGTGATAAAGAACTAGAATTTACCAAAAATATGAGTATTTTTTAGAACATATATAGTTATTATAAATAAACATTAGGACTTTAATTCAATTTCCAAAGTGAACAATGGTCAGATGTAATAATCATTACATTTGGTTGTTTTCGAAAACATTAACAAAATTAAAAATTAATATCAATTCATTAAGGATTTATTGGAGTTTCATTTGAAGATTATAATTTTATTTATATAATATTTTTATTTTAAAATAATTATATTATGTAAGGGAAAAATGATTTAAAAATATCATTCTGAATTTCCAAAACCCCCCCTATAGGGGAATTTAGTTTTTAAATATTACGATTTCCGAATTGAGTTTGAGAAGTTTAAATCACATCCTTTTATGTGTAAAGGTGAAAATTTTATCATGTTATCATTGTATGTGAATTTTTTAATTAATTTATTGAAAATATAACTCCATTTTAGTGTATTTTTATAATATTCTATGTTCAAAGGGCTTCAAGAATCTTTAAGTGATTATCATGGTTTTAATATTTTAAATTCTTACAACTGTTTGATTAATTTATATTTACAGTTTTCATGTATATATCTAAATTTTATGATTTCAATGTATAGTGATTTTAAAAACTGTTACTTTTTAGTGTAAACAATTCTTAAATTATTTATTAAATGATTATTATTTTTCAATGCAATGTTTTAAAGAAATATTCGAATTTGGTTATTTCTAGAGTAAAGTTATAAATTATCTTTTTAAAGTGATGCAATGTAATTATTAGTGAATAATGTATCATTTTCCTATATTAAACTGATTATTATTTTCATATATATACATAAATGTTTCTCTAATGGGATATTTAAGGGAGTTATGAAGTGTTTATAAATTAAATTTATAACTTCATATATTTTTTAGAAAGTTTTATTCAGAATAAAAATATTTTAAGTCATTTGAAACTAAAAATTTCTTTGCTCCTTTGGTTTCAAAGGTTTTCTTATAAATAAATGAGTTTCTGTATATTTTTCCTAATTTAATATTTTTCTAATTTTGTTGTCTTAAAATTATAATGATATATTAAAATCATGGTATGTGATCACTTGTGATCCGTTTCTCTTTCTGAACATATTTGTTTGTTTTTAATTTCCCCAAATGGTTTGAACAACACACACAAGCAATCTTACTTGAACTTGATCCACCTCAATGATTTTACACCCAATATCTTTTTCTTCAAGACATTATTGGTTCACCATCTCCCTCACCTTCACATTCATTTTCAAACATTCATCGTTATTTCTCACTGTAATTTCATGGATCTCTTACATGTGCACCGCAAAAACACATACCACTTATCAAGTAAGGTGGTGACTACAAATGATATGTTTACAGATTTTTTATGCTGCATAGTGATGGTTCTGGGCATAGTGGAAGTGTGTGATGAGTCATGTCCAAATTTTCTTTTTTTCATGATCAATGATCAATTCAAAATTAACACAACGATGAATGTCATGATCAATGGAATTGAATCAATGAAAATAGTAAAGGGATAGAACATCAGAATCAAATTCATGATCATCAAATATTATTTATAATTAATTTTTTCAATTAAATAATTGACTTTTAAGAATTATTTCTTTGTTTATGGATGTGACAGTAGATATACATTTTTCCATCATTGCACTATAGGAATCAAAATCACATTCCCTCGAGAGGTGATCCACACGTGTTCCACAAATCTCGGAATGTTGATGTATGAATCTTCAGGTGTTAGCGTGGAAGATTCTAACGCCTGCATCATTTTCTTTTGATCACCAATAGAATCACATCCAAAGTGTTTTCTTTGATCTCTGTTGACTCGAGAGTGGATGGTGGAGGAATATTTATCTCCATTCTTGGTCTCATTCTTAGAGAAGGGAACTCTCTAGGGATTTAGAGGATTATCCCGATTTGTTGTGTACAAAAAAATTAACTAGCTATCTTGAAAACAACATAATTGAGTTTATATATTGCTATGGTTAGAAATAAATAATTACACAAGTTCCCCTTATTATTTATTTAATCCCAACAGAACACCATTTCAATAATAATAATAATATTAATATTATTTCTCGACATGCACTAAACTCACAAATTAAAATTAAATATTATTTATTTAAATAATATTCAATATATATTATTTTTCATCAGACCCATAAAATCAGTTTTCCATTCCTCTAAAATAATTATTTGGACTTAAGTAATTACTATTTATTTAATAAATAAATATCACTACATTATTATTCAATAAATAAATAAACATTATATTCACTAAATATAAAATAAATATTTACTAAATATTATATTCACATAATATTGTTTTGAATAATGGGTGATGAAATATATACGATCCATAAAAAATGAATAATTATTAAATCACGTGTGGGAGTAATATTTATTTAACTTATTAAATAATAATTAATAATATATTATCTAACTGAGATTCTGGATACCCTTAGTGTGTGAACCTCGAGCTCACATTTTGATCGGCATTATGCGAAGTATCCTAATGTCCAAGGTTAGAATCTAAAAACATAATAAGAAACACATTGAGAAAGATGTTAATGTCGTAATGATATAATACCTCATACGGATGCTCACTGTGTTATATAATCCCTTTATCATTATATCTCTAATCAAGCAGGTAGAATGTTGGTTCCATAAACCTATATTCCTGATGTCTCTTTCTTTGACTTTACAGAAATCAAAATTTCCAATTGAACACTATTGCCATGGTATTATTTAGTCTATACCATTTCCATAAAAGGGTCTAAGATATCAGTATCCCTTAAATAATAGAAGGGATAAATCCTTTCTTTCATTATTAATTAATGCAATTTTACTCATGACACACCTAATATACCATACCTCACTGTGAACATTTTTCGTCACAGTTTTCATCAATACATCAAAGTACGTGACTCATAATACTCATTAATAATAATCTTAAAGTTTATGTATCATCACACATGTCTATATATAGGAACATCCAATGCAACATAAAAATATAAATTTCCTACCGTTGGATCTCATTCTCATAGTATCCTACATTAGATATTACTAAGCGCATACACCATGAAAATGTGTCTCAATGTCTTATGAGTCTCTACCCCTGATAGCATGAATCATTTTTGTCCTTCAAATGATATCAACCGGCTATATACCATATATTTAAGAATAATGTCATGACACTTCTGGGTTCACTTCAGAGTAGAGAAATGCTATTACTTTTTAGTGCAACCACTACTATTAGAACATTATCACATACTATTTTACACATAATAACAATCATGATGTGATAAGGTATTTATTAGTATTCAAAACTATGAATATTGGTAATCATAAAGTAAATAGAAGTTGGTTCTAGGGAACCAACTCCAACATACCCCCACTTACATTAGAGACAACTACTAACATCCTTTAGTCCATTAGCTCTCACATGACACTCATGCTTCTTCTAAGATAAGAATTTAGTAAAGGGGTCCACCAAATTTTCTTCCATGGGATCTATCCTTATGGAAACTTCACCCCATTGATAAAAATACCTCAAGAGGTGATCCTTTTGAAGTATATTATTTTTCTGCTGGTGTGACAATGTCTCTTTTTTAAGAGACACTACTATAATATTATCATAATACATTATGATAGGATATTTATTTATAGGTACCACATCAAGATCATAGAAAAAAAATTGTATCCAAATGGTTTACTTGGCTACATTAGAAGCTACTATATAATCAGACTCCACTGTAGAATCTACTACAATTGGCTCCTTTGAACACTTCCAGCTCACAGCTCCTCCTTTGAGACGAAAAAAATATCATGCCTATGACTTCAGATCATTTTGATCTATTTGAAAACTAGAATCAGTATAACCCCTGATGACTAACTCATCATCTCCTCCATAAACCAAGAACAAATCCTTAGTTCTTCTCAAATAATTGAGGATAGCCTTAATAAAAAACCAATGTTGTTCCCATGGATCTTCTTGATATCTTCCTACCATGATTAATCCATAGGTAACATTAAGTCTATTACATAACATGGAATACATGATTGACCCTATTTCTAAATCATATGAGATCTTACTCATTCTCTCTTTATCATGTTGTGTATTTGGAAACATTTTCATCGAAATATATATACCATGTGATACTAGAACCAATCCCCCCTTGGATTATTCCACACTAAATATCTTTTGTATCTGTTCTATGTATGGACTTTGACATAGTTTAAGTAGCCTCTGGGATCTATCAAGAATGATCTTGATCCATATAAAATAAGTTTCTTCACCAAAGTCATTTATAGAGAAACACTTATTTAACTAGTATTTAAGAGACTCTAAGACTGGTATGTTATTTCCAATAAGTAATATTCCATCAATATATACTACTACGACAACAACTGTATTTCCACTAAACCTCTTATAAACACAAGTCCCACATTCATTCTTAATGACACAAAATTCATTCATAACTTTATCGAATTAAATGTTCCATGACCTAGATGCTTGCTTCAATTTATAAATGGATCTATACAGCTTGAAAATATTTTTGGTTTAACATAGTGTCACAAACCCTTTTGGATGTGTCATATAGAAATCTTCCTAAAGGATCCCATTAAGTAATGTAGTTTTGAAATTCATCTATCAAATTTCATAGTCATGGTAAGATGCCATAACAAGTAGAATTCTGATGGAATTAAACAAGAAAAACTGTTGAAAAGGTTTCATTGTATTCAATTCCTTGATGTTGTTTAAACCATTTATCCACTATCCTATCTTTATAGGTATTTACATTACCTTAAATTTCGATTTTTCTCTTGAATACCCATTTTCACCCTATGTTATTTACATCAACTCACTCATCGACCAGGACCCAAACCAAGATATGATACATGGAATCAATTTTACAACTCCTGTATTCTTTCCATATTGCAGCTTATGAGCACTCTATGTCCTATTTGTATTATATAGGTTCATTATTTTCCTCTAATAATGAGTCACCAACTTTGGTGACTAGAAAACCATATCTCTCTAGTTCTCTTATGTCTCTTGTGATCCTACGTAGTACATGTGTTTCAGAAACAACTTTTTCCATAGGGACCTGTGGAATATGTTCCCATACCAACTCTTGTGTATCTTGAGCATTAAATTTATCGTTTTAAATCTTTCCCCCACTATCCTTTTTGGGTATTTTATCCCTCTTAATAAATATAGCTTGTTTGTACATATTCACTTTTTTTTCTAAGGTGTTGTATAGGTAGTATCAGTTTTTTTCCTTGGGATACACTTTATAGATACTCTTAGTGCCTCGAGGAGCTAGTGTGTTTCTTGAAAAGGCCTTAAAAATGCCTCACAACCCTATACATGTGTATTAAACAAAAAATGTTTCTTCCCACTCCATAACTCAAAGGGAATTTCATTTACTGCTTTAGTTGGTACTTAGCTTTATTTATATTCAATGGTGTGTAATATATATCTCCAAAAGGATAATAAAAGATATGAATGACTCATTATTGACATTACTATGTCTAAAAAGGTATTTTTTTCCTTTAAATAACACCATTCCACTATGGTGTGTATGGTGAAGTGTGTTGATTTATAATTTCAAACTCCCATAGTCGATAAAATCTTCGTTAAGATATTCACTACCTCGATCTGATTGAAAATTATTTATCTAAATTACAAGTTGATCCTCCACTTCATTCAACAATTCCTTGAATTTATCAAAGGACTCAAACTTATAACTCATCAATTAGACATAACAACATCTTCTCAAGTCATTAGTAAAAGTTATGAAGTACGAATACCCACCTCTATCTTCTACTGAAAATGGTCCACACAAATCAGTGTGTACCAATCCTAGAAGCTCTATGACCCATTCACCCTATATACCTAATGAAAATTTTCCATTTCTCCTTATAAAAAAGTAATGACACCTTTCATGTGGTTTATCCCAAAAGAGTTTAAATAACCATCTTGATAGAGGTTTTTCAAATGATTCTCGTTTACATAACCAATACTGTGATGCCATAATTGGGTGTTATATGAGTCATGTGAACATGATTAATTATCAATTTCCAATACTTTATTTTCATAATTTAATATATAAATACCAATTTTTAAATGATCATACTATATCATATGTTTTCTTCATAAAATAAACAGCCTTTATTTCCAAACATGAAAATAAACGCATCTGTATATAAGAATGATACAAAAATTATGTTCTTGGTAATAGTTGATACATAATAAAAATATTTTAAAACCTAAATCATTATCATTTTAAATGAAAGGTGGTTGTATCTAATGTCTATTTTAGTTATCCTTACACCATTAGAAGCTCTCAAATCCACCTCTCCCATATCAATATTTCAAAATCTACGTTGTTCCAATATTTATATATAGATGTGAGCACCACAAGCTATATATAATACCTAGTATACAGATAGTGAATGATTACACTTGATAACGAACACACCTATAACTTCCCATTGATTTTGGGTATATTTATTCTTCCAGTGGTCTTTGTTGACACATGGAAAACATACTTCCTGCTTTTCTTTACCGTACCTATTGATACTCCTCTTCTTGGAAGGATAGTTCTTGAGATATTTAGACTTGTTATGAGTCATCGACCCTTAAACATGTTCTTTCTTTTATTATTCACCATAAAGACCACAATTTTATCAATTCCTAGGTCCTTATCTATATGAAGAATCAATTAATAAGTTACAAAGGACTCTTCTCATTACTACACATATTGTAATTGGAAATAAAATTGGAGAACATCTTGGGAAATGATGAAAGCATGAGATATGTGTGCAACTCACCTAGAAATTTAATCACTAATATGCCAAAGCATTCAAGGTATCCAATAAACATGACTACATGAGGCACAATATGTGAAGACTCTCTAAGATTAGTTGTAAAAAAACCATGGTGATCTTGTGTTTCTCTTGTCTCGCCTTCTCTTAACAAAGATCCCAAAGGTGATACATCATGTTATACACATCCATGTCCTCATGTTTCTCCAAAATCTCATTGGTCATGTATGATATCATGAAACATTCAACATCTATGTAATCGTTCAAAAATTTCTCATAGAGAGTTAACTCTTCATCACTAGTCTCATTACCAAGCGCATCTGAAATTTTTTCTTCCAGCACAAATATTTTTATTTTATGGAGTAGAATTACACCAAAGAACCTTTTCCACTCATGGAAGATTATTCCAGTGATAATTTTATCCTTATCAAATAATTAAATTTTATATTTATTAATCTACCACTATTTTATGAAAAACCAATAACACTCACCTTTAGTTCAGAATATCATGTTTCTTGGAAATTCTAGAAAAAAGGTAACATATTCCACTTATCATTACCAAAAAATTGGTTGGTCAAGCAATTTTAAGGGTTTTAGGTACGAATTCCCAATTTTTCCTACATTAACTCACATTTACTTGATCTATTTAGTGGAATCCCCAATTTTGAAATCCTTAAATTGTATTTCCTTAACCCTTGTCTCTCAGAAACATCAATTCCTGCTTTGATAGGCAACCCATGATGTGAACTAAGTTATGTAAATCCAAAACATCATGTTATAATTCCTCGATAATTGAAATAACCCCAACTTTCGCTGGTTAAGTACTTGGAACTATGGTTCAATTTTAACTGAAGTAGTGGAACACTATACCCACTTAATAAATATAATTAAATTATTTTGTCTTTTATGCATAAATTTATAATTATAATATTTATCACATTATTGTTAATATTATGTGGATTTACTTAAGTGATTAAACATGTCTTAGATAATATTTTGGTACAAGAAAATTTTTTTTAGTTCTATCTTGCATTATTGTTAATTTCATTAATTCAGGTGACCGCAATAAGACTTCTATAATGAAATAACCATGAAACATGATAGAAATAAAATAATAATGTCGTATGATAATGAGATTTTACTAATGGATAGATTATCTAGAATATTATAAACTAACCATAGACCTAAGAAAAAATACCTTGAACCAATTATCATTTTTGTTGTAGGTTTCCACATATCCACTAATGTATCTCTCCTGGATTGGTTTTTCCTCAAATACAAACTTGAATCACCTCTCCTAGATTTGGTGCTCCATCCATTACATATTCTTTTACTCACATATAGGTGAGGGTAAGGGTTTTACCTAAAAGAAAACATGGAACACATTACCTTATATAATCAGAGGAGATATGACCCACATGTGAAAAGTCTAATTTAATAATAAATTAAAAGGAAACCAATTGCATAAAACTGTCTGGTTTAATCTCACAATCATCTATATGCATGCAACAAATTAAGAATTTATTAAAATTAGCATTCAATTCTAATAGTTCTTATTTAAGATAAATCTTATTTGAATCAGTTAATTATCTTCTTTAATTAATCAATTCATTTATCTTAGTTAGGATCTAAATTTATTTGAGATTCTTATCCATAATAATTTTAATCAAATTAAAATAAATATTTAAATTTAACTATGTGAATAATTGTACCATGGTGGAATCACTATGAATACCCATCTGAATCTACCCAACATGTATTATGCTGATATACTATTTACTCTTATGACATATCATTTAAATGAATTATCTTGTACTTTAATGATGTGTATATTCAAATTAAATATTACAAAAATTAAATGAGTTTTATATCATGTGTTATACTTCAATGCATATAGAGAAATATATATAATACGACTCACACATGATATGCAGATCTGAACACTATGCATAAATTAATTAAATACACACACACACATAGAGATATACATATATTAAAAAATATCTCATGGATTTTCTTATTAACTTAATGACCACACACAAGCACATGTTGATAAGGTTTACACTGTATAATAAATTAATTTTAATTATGTGGAATTTGGTATTAGTACACAATGTGTACATGCTAGCTACATGGAGTGTACCATTATCACCATCTATCTAGGACACACGCCTAGGGACTCAGAGTGTGAATTTTTTCCTAAAAAAATTGAAGTACATGGCTTGTACATGGGCTACACAGAATGTGGTCTCCATGTTACATGGTCATTAGTCAGGTAGGTCATGTAAAAAGATACACAACCCATCCGTGACTACAGGGCTGCACACCATGGACATGGGGTACACGACATGTACTCCGGCTGATAGTGCACTAGGCTTGCCTGGTCAACAAACAATGTATAATTAAATAAAGTGCAAGTAATAAATAATCATAGGCCTTTAATTAATTTATAATTAATAATTGGAGCATTGAACACTAGTACACAACGTGTACCCCCAGGTACATGGTGTGTAATATTTTGTTATCAGATCAAAATCTTCATCACCACCAGATAAGATATTCGATTGTATTTCATTCATAAAATTAATAAATTTGATTATATATTTTAGAAATTAAATAGGAATAAGTATATCTTTCAATTTAGTTTAAATAATTATTAAACATGAAATGTAAACTAAATGACCAATGTGTAAATCAATTAATGATCGTAAAATAATTATATATAATTATGTGACTCTCTGATACCACTTGAAGGTTTTGGGTGCGACAGAAGTATGTGATGGATCATGACCAACTTTTTTTATCATGATCAACAATCAATCTGTGATTAACATGATGATGAACTTCATGATCAATGGAATTGAATAAAATAAAATAGATAAAGGTTAATATTTTGGATCCATGAACAAGATCATCACATATTGTTTGTAATTAATTTAATCAATTAAAGAATTACCTTATGAGAATTATTTATTTATTTATAGACCTGAAAATAGATATAAATTGTTCCATCATTGAGTTGTAGGAATCAAAAGTAAACTCCTTATAATGGTGATCCGCACATGTTCCAAAAATCTCCAAATGTCACCATAGGAATCTCTAAGTGTGAGAACGGAAGATCCTAGCACTTGCATTGTTCTCTTTTGATCGCCATGAGAATTGATTCCAAAGCATTCTCTTTGATCTCTATTTACTGAAGAGTGGATGGTAGAGGATGATCACTCTCCATTCTTTTGAGCATTATTGGAGAAGGGAGCGCTCCATGGCTTGAGAGGATTCTATGGATTCATTGTGCACAATAAAATGAATTGGTTATCTTAAAAATAGTATAATTGGGTTTATATATTGATAAGGTTAGAAATAAATAATTTCACAAGTTTACCTTATTATTTATTTAATCTTTTCGCAACCTCTTGTCAATAATAATAATAATAATAATAATATTACTTCTTGATATTCACTAAACTCATGAATTAATATTAAATATTTTTTATTCACATAATATTTAATAAATATTATTTCTCACCAGATCATTAAACTCTGTTTTCCTTTCGTCCACAATATTTATCAGGCCTTGAATAATGATTATTTATTTAATAAATAAATAACATAACATTATTCGTTAATAAATAAATAAATATTCTCTAAATAACAAAGAAATTTTTATTAAATATTATTCTCAGATAATATTATTTTAAATAACCAATTATGTAATATATCCTATCAAACAGACATGAATAGTTATTAAACCATGTATAAGAATAATATTTTTCAATTTTTTAAATAATAAATAATAATATCTTATTTAACTTAGATTCTAGATACACCTAATGTGTAAGCCTCTAGGCCTCTTTCTTAGTGTCATTAAGCGAGATAGCCTAAAGTTCAAGGCTAGCGTATAACAATACGTCAAGGCACCCATAGAGAAAGAAATTAATTCTATAATTACATAATACCTCATGCTAATTATCACTATGAAATATAGTCTCTTTATCATGATATATCTAATCCAACAGGTTTCATACTGGTTCTATTAACCTATATTCCTGATGTATCTTTCATTGACTTTTATGAAATCAAAATTGACTATTGACCACTATGACCATAGTTTTATTTAGGATATATCATTTCCATAAAATAAAATAAGATATTGACTTTCATTATAGAACAGAAGGGAAAAATCCTTTCTCACATTATTCATTATTGCAATATTACTCGTGATGCACCAAACGTATCCTACCTCACCACTAACATATGTCGTTGTAGTTTTCATAAATATATCAAAGTACATGACTCATAATACTCATTAATAATAATTTTAATGTCTAAGGATCAATATACACATACATAGTCCGGAACATCCTATAGCACATATAAATTTGGATTTCCTACTTGAAAGTCTCATTCTCATAATATTCTACACTAGATATTACCAAGGGAATAAACCATGACAATGTGCCTCAAAGTTCTATGAGTCTCGACCCCTGATAGTCTGTATCATTTTTGTACCTCAAATGATATCATAAATCAATAGAATAGATATTTAATAATATTGTCGTGAAACATTGGGGTTCTCATCATTTCAGAGAATTGTTATGAATATTTAGTGTGTCAACTAATCTTACGACTTTATCACATATTATGTTACATAGAAGAATAACAATGTTGCAATAAAGTTTTTATTAATATTCAAAACAATTAATATGAGTAATCATAAAGTAAATAATATTTAGTTCTAGGTCACCAATTTCAACACAAAAATTGTAATCAGATCCAAGTTTCATGTATCCCTCATGCTCCCGTGGATTAAAATCAAAAAAAAATTCCCATTTTCTTTTAAGTATCCCTCCTACTATCATACATTAAAACCATAATATATAATAAAAAATTGTCATTACATTTTGTATTTTATTTTTAGTTACCATTAGAGTATCATATTTCAATATTGATTTATTTTTAGGAAACCAAAATATAATGAAATATGGTTTCATTATGGACTCTATTTCCTTTTGATATTTTTGGAAGGATTATTATTAATTCGTTAATAAAGAGGGTATTCTTATTTATTTTTTAGTGATCTTATTAATTTTTTAATATCATTTTCAATATTATATGAATTAATTTAATATTAATATGTTATGTATTTTTATGTTTTGTAGAATTATATATTTTGAATTCACTTTCCTATAATTTTAGCTAATATATTATATGCATGTTTTGTATTTAAAATATAATTAGTTTTAACATATAATAAATGCACATAAAATTATTATTATTTTGTTCTAATGTGTATCATTAGAAATGGTTTGAGTGTTACCTATAAAAAGTTAAAATTTAAATCAAATTTATCTCAGACACATACATGATTAAAAAATAGTGGAATAATTTAATAAAGTTGATTACAATATTTCCTAAACATACATGTGGTATTTATTTTATTAATAATGAGTATACACTTTTGGATATTCCCATGAAGGTTTTGGCTAAAAAATGTGGGAGATATATTTTAGTGATTTGTTTCATTGATAGATGTGGAATTAGAATGTTTAAGATCCCAATGAAGTAAAATCTAACCTTAATGAATTTCATGGAATGTTTATTAATGAAAAATATTTGTGGTATTTTAAAGGAAATTTAATAGAGGTTTTAGATATTAAAAGATATGTGAAATATAACAAATACTGAGAACTATAATATTTTTGAAATAGCGGTTCATTAGTTGGTTATAGTACAAATATATATTTTCGATATTCTTATAATTCACAGTCTAGAATAATCTGTAGAAAAAGTGAGTAACATGGAATCAAACATCACTTTTATCATCAATAATAGTTTCATCCATTCATTTCATGAAATTACATGCTCCTTGACCTTGTGTCAAAATCCGTTTATTACATGACCATGTATGTTCTGAATAATTATATTTTTTCACAAATTTATAAATCTAGGTTATAATTAAATGATAAGAAAGAAAAATAATTTCCAAGGGAATTCCTCTATATAATAATAAAGAATTTTTTACCAACAAATTTATTACCACATTTTTATCCCACAAAACATAAAATTGAGAAATTAGTCCAACAACCACATGTTTATCCTAGGTTGTTTATTTTTAAGTCACCCTTGTTTAAAATTATAACTTGTCACTAATCATAATCAATAACATTTAAATTTTGGGTTCCCCTTATTAGAATTATCTATAAATTTCTTCTATGATTATGAATATCTTATGTGTATTTATTAATTTTATGTTCAGAATGAATATTTTATGAATATAATAGGATGAATATGAATAAAAAATGGATGAATGCTAATTTAATGAAAAAATATTATGAATATGGAGTTAAAGAGTTCGTCAGGTTTGTAATAAAGAATTCATATGACCCTTTTGGAATCCTTTTTCTGTGTTTTTGTTGTTTCTTATTCAAGATAAATTAGTCTAGAAGAGATAGGAGAACATTTAATTTGTCATGGAATAGCTGAAATCTATAAATTTTGGACTAAACAAGGTGAAATCCAAACTAGCATAATGATTGGGATGACACTATGGTTTATGGATCATTTGATATGAATACAAGTGTAAATGATGATGATGATTTTATGGATCAAATTATAATGACAATTGAAGATGACCTTCATGATTGTACAAAGTTATTTGAGAAGTTAATAGATGTGCTAAGAGACCATTTTATAAAAGTTACAAAAAATACCCAACATTTTCAATTGTATAGAAGTTATACAATATAAAGGCTAGTAGTGGGTGGAGTGACATCATCTTTATAGGACAACTTGGTCTCTTGAATGTTATACTACTAGAATAAAATGTACTACCTTATTGAACATATGACACTAAATGAATGATATGTTCAATTAGAATGATCTATAAAATATACATTCTTTTCTAAATGATTTCATATTGTTTGACAAGGACCATGAATTACTCATAAAATGCCTAAAGTGTGGTGCAAATCGATACAATAAAGACGAATCAAGTCATTTGAAATATGTACGGTAATTTCATATTACTTCACATTTTATAAGACTATATGGATTTTATGAAAACATGATACTATATAAATGGCACACAAATACTAGAATTCAAGATGAGAAAATATGTTATCCAATTGACTCTCCTTAATAGAATAAAATTGATTATGAGTATCCAAAATTTAGTGATGAGTAGAAAAACTTCGGTATTGTGCTATATACAGATAAAATAAATCCTTTTGTTATATATATTAGTAATCATAATATATTTTTGTGTATGTTCATGAAAGTATTTTTATTTTTTTTGATTACATGTTAGTTTGTATTTTTGAATAATCCAAGACCCTCTTATTATTTTATGTGAAAACCATATTATACTTTCTCTTTATATTTATATTATAACATGAGTTATAGTTATAAAAATTTTATAATTATTGTTTTATATGAAATATAATAAGAATGTGTTCATTTTATTCAACTATTATGAAGTTTAATTCTATATCTAGCATGTTATTATTTTGGTTCGAACTTCTTACAAGCTTTTAGTTTCATGAATTATTTTTAGTTAAAAATACTTTATTGTTTCCATTCGTAATTTAATTATTACATGAGTTATATTGATTGTTATACTAATAATATTGTTCACTTGGTTAGATAATATATTTATCAACATTTTATTATGATAAATAAAAGTTTGAAATTGTTTTTTAAATGTTGAAGAAATGACATAAGTTAATGAAACAATTTGAGAATTCTGGAATTCCATGAATTGAGAATATTTTTAATTTATTTGATATCAATATTGATTCACATAAAAATCACTCATTGTTTGTGGGTTTATAAAGAGAATATTTTTTATACATTTAAATAAACTACATAAAATTCTAAAAATTTTATTTACATAATTTAAAAATAAGCTGAAGTACTACAACATTTTCTATTGTTTTTAAATTATGTATTTCACTATTTTTGGATCATATATCTTAATATAATTCTTATCTTGAAAATCATATTGATTCATTGGAATGAACATGAAATTATCTTAATTTATATATTTTGTAACAACATTTAATTATATATTTAAAATGTTTAAAAATAAACCAAATTTTATGTGTCATGATTTTACATCAAATGATGAATTATAATTCACCAACTCCTACCTCCAATAGGTTTCCTCTATGGTAGAAATCTCCAGCCACTTCTCATTTTCAAACTATAGTTTATTCCTCCTCTTAAAAATAATTTTAGGACCACTAGTAGAAAAATGGGGTATAGAGGACACAATAATCCACCGCTAAAGGCCTGTAGAAGACTCTTTTGGATTGTCGACATTGCCTATAGTATATTCCCTTTAGCAGATGTTATAGAATATGAATATAGTGACAGTCAAATGACGGTATCTATAGGATGGATTTGTATTTTTGATGTTTGTACCCTAGAACTAATTTTTATGTACTTTATTATAACTTGTATTCATGGTTTTGAATATTAATAAACTACTTATCATATTATGATTGTTCTTCTGTGTGACATTTTATGTGATAATGTCCCAAGAGTAGCCTTTGCACTAAAAGGTCATAGTAGTTACCCACTATAATGATAACCCATAAGTGATATGACACTATTCTAAAAAATATTTTCTATATCCATATGATATCATTTGAGGGACACCAATGATATAGGATATCAAGGGTGGCGACTTATAGGACTTTGAGGCTCCTTCACATGGTGTACGCCCTTCGTTTTATCATGTATGATATTATGACGACAAGACCAGATGGTAGGAAATACAAATTTATATGTTTCATTTTATGTTCCCATAAGTGGACATGTGTATTGGTCCTTATAGTTTTATATAATTATTAATGAGTATTATGAGTCGATTAATTTGATGTATTAAAGAAAAATGGGATGATAGTTGTTCCCATCAACGTACGATATATTGGGAGCATCACAAGTAATATTGCATTAATGAATAATGAGTGAAAGGATTTATCCCTTCAATTCATTAACAGAATTCAATATCATAGACCCTTTTATGGAAATGAAATAGACTAAATAAATCAATGACCTTGGTGTTCTGTAGGAATGTTTTTTTAGAAATTCAAAGAAATTGATATCAAGCATATAGGTTAATGAAAATAGAATGCAACCTGTTCGATCAGAGATACTATGATAAAGGTATTATATTACACAGTAAGCATCCGTATTAAGTGACATGTCATTGGAACATAAACTTAATTCTCTATGGGTGCATGGGCGTGTTGTTAGATGCTAACCTGTAACTTTAAGATGATTTGCCAAATGCCACTGAAAAATAGTCCCAGAGGGTAACACACTAAGTGTATCTAGAATCTTAGTTAAATAATATATTTTATTATATATTATATAACATGTAGAGTAAATATTATTTCCACACATGGTTAAATAATTATTCATGTGTGCTTGATCACATTTATTCCATCTCTAATTATTCTAGGGAACATATTGTGAGCATAATATTTAATAAATATTTATTTACTATTTAGTGAATATAATATTGATTCATTTATTGGTGAATAATGAAGTGATATTTATTTAATAAATAAAGTGACATTATTCATGGCCCGATAAATATTATGGAGGAATGGTGAATAAAATTTAAAAGCATTATGAGAAATAATAAATAATAAATATTATTTAATCAAATAGTATTTAATTATAATTTTCAAGTTAAGTTTATGTTGAGAAATAATAATAATAATAATATTTGACATGGGGATTTACTTGGATTAAATAAAATAATCAAGGGAACTTGTGTAATCATTTTAATTTAACCCTAGAAATATAAATGCTCAATTATGTTATTTCACTACTAAAAATATGGATTTTATCAGCGCTAGAAAAGGGAATTAACAGCGCTAAAAAAGTGCTGTTAATCAAGGTGAAGATAAGGGGGTCCCTTTTATCAGCAATTTTAAAAAGCCCTGATAAAAGTCAAAAAAATAAAAATAAAAAAGAATATATAATTCAGGGGGATCTTTTAACAGCGCTTGACCCCTTTTATCAACGCTAGGTGGAACACTCCAGTGCGTTGCCCTTACCCGCGCGTCCATCACATGCCCCCCCACGCGCACCTCCTTGCTTCCACCAGAACTCGAACCTGCGACCTCCCCCTTGCACGCCTGCTCCATTACCACTAAGCCATTTTGTTTTTTTATTATTTAATGATATATCTATTTATTTATATATATATAGTTATATTTATTCATATATTAATATAGATTAATGTTAATATTAATATATTTAGTTATATTAATACATATATATATATATATATATTCATATATTAATATTAATATATATATATTTTAAATAAATAGTTATATTTATTCGTATAATAATATATATTCATATTAATATAAATATATTTAGTTATATTAATACATATATATTTATTAATATATTAGTATATATATATTTATTCATAAATTAATTTATATTTATATTTATTTATAGATATATTTAGTTATAATTTTTATCTATATATTTATTTGTATAATAATATACATTTATAAGATTAGTTGTAAATACATTTATGAAATATGTTTTTTATGTGTGTTTATAAATAAATAAATACATACATACATACATATATACAACACACACACACACAGACACACACACACACAAACACATATATATTTATGAATAAATGCATATATATATATATATGTGAATTTGAAAAGCCATAGAATGTTAAAATGACCATAACTTATAATCTAGAAGCTCGTTTCAACTCCAAAACCATTCAAATCTAAGAAAATGAAACAATATTCGATATGATGTGTAGTACAAGCCTAATAGAAATCCAGATCAGAAGTTATACTTGTTTCAATGTTAAAAAAATCTGAGTATCCCGACTAAAAACTCAGTTTTGGAGGCCTTATGGGCATTTTTTTGGCTCAAAAAATGTGACAAAATCTTTTCTTGGATTAGAAGCACGTAGAGATCGTCGCATGCTTTGATTTGATATGTTGTAGAGCTCAAACGGACACCCATACCAAAAGTTATTGCCATTTGAAGTTTGAGTTACATTTTCAACTTATTTTAGATCTTTTATTATTTTTTTGATTTTTTGTGTCTTCAAATTGTTATTAAATTATTTTTAATTGATGATAATTATAAAATTATTAATTAATTATATTTTTTAAAATATTTTAAAGCCATTTTTACTAAATTTCTTATATATTAAAATGTAATAGTCTATTTATACTTATCTAAAACTTATTTAAAATATATATATTATATTTATATCAATATAAATATACTTATATAACAATATAATTTTTCATAAAAAATTATTTTTTTTGAAAAATAAAATTTCTCAGTGCTAGGAAAAAGTGCTGATAAAGTCCCTCTTTATCAGTGCTACTAAAAAAGCGCTGATAAAGGGGTCCCCTTTATCAACGCTAAAAAAAGTGGTGATAAAGGGGGGGCCTTTATCAGCGCTCAAAAAACCACTGATAAAGGTTCCCTTTTAACAGTGCTTTTTTAGCACTGTTAAAGGCCCCCCTTTATCAGCGCTTTTTTTAGTGCTGATAAATGTGTAGCGCTTCCCTTGCCCGTTTTTGTAGTAGTGTTTTCTCATATATAGCCAATTCATTTAGATGGTTGTGCAGAACAATATTGGAGAATCCTCTCAAGCATAGAGAGTATCCTTATTCAAGAACACTCCCAATAATGGGGAACAATCCTCATCCATCAGATCAATGAAAATGCATTGTATGTGACTCTCGAGGTGATCAATGGCAGAAAACGCAAGTGAAGGGATCATCCACAATATCACCTAGAGACTCTTTCAGTGATATTTTTAGATTCCTCGAACACATGTGGATCGTTGTTAGAGGAAATCTACAATTGGTTTCCATGACGCAATGATGGTTCACCATAGATTTGTAGATGGATTCATCAACTAAGAATGAATTCCCCAAATGTAATTCTTTATAAAATTAAATTAATTATAAACAATATGTGTATATATCATATCTCTAAATTCCTTCATTATATCCCTTGTCTATTTCATTGATTCAATTCCACTGATCATGATGTTCATCTTTGCATAGATCTCATATTGATCATTGATTACAGAAAAAAAACAATGTTGGGCACCACCCATCGTAGGCTTTCGCTGCACCCAGAACCTACAATTGGTATCATAGAGAACGCATAATTGTTTATAATTATTTAATAATCCTTGGTGAATAATGAATTTTTAATTTAGTATTTCAATGCAATTTTAATTGTTTTGTTAATCTGAATTAAGAGATCTGTTTCTGCCACTTTCATTTCGTGTAGATATAATTGAGAAGCTTCATTTTATGATTCAAATAAAATTGAGGAGATCATGTAGAGGTGTTAAGGTTTCTGGGTGGACAACACAAGACTAATAACTATGTAGTTGGAGTTATACGTCGTGTAGTCATGTTCAATACAACATGAATTAGTTCAGAAATTAATTTCGGACGTATTCCTTGAATACACTTATTAAATTTCACCTCGTGTTGACCATCATTTAATGGGTCATTGTTAGACAAAATACACCCCATGTGGCCCACGTACACGATGTGTAGTCATTTTGATTCACAGATAGGTTTTATATTCAATACATGACCTACCTAACTGTTGACCATGTAACACAGTGTCAACACGACGTGTGGCCCATTAGAGATGTTGTGTACTCCAAAATTTCTAAGGCACAGATCACACACTGAGTCCCTAGGCGTATGTATCTAATAGACAGTGGGATATTTACACACCATGTTTATTGGATATATACGCTACGTAATTTTACCATTACACATATTTAAAATTTATTTATTTGTTATGTAAACCTTGAGACATGTTCTTGTATGTGGTCATAATGATAAGACTTCCATGTGATAGATTTCAATATAAATTAATATTTAAATGTTTAATAAATATTTGTGTAATGTTTAGATCTGCATATCGTGTATGGGTCATATTACAAGTTGTTACTCTATGTGTATTGAAGCAGAACACATGGATGAAAAATAGTGTAATTCATTTAATCATTCGTGAAGTAAATGTTGTGAAAGTATGTGATATGTCATGTATTCCATATGTCACAAGAGTAAAATAGTATATGAGTGTAATACATATCGGCTAGATTTGGATGGGGATTCACCATGTTTCATCCAAGGTACATTAATGTACAAGATAAATATTAAATTAATTTATTTAATTTTTTTGAAATTATAATGATGGAGAATCTCAAGGTAATTTAAATAAGGATTATGATAAAAAGGATTTATTAACTAAAGATAATAATTAATCGATTAGAGCGTGATTTCTCTTAAATAAGAATGATTAAGAATTGAATGATATTTTTATTAAATGTGTAATTTTTTGCATGAAGGTGTATGATCATGGGCTAGACCTGACCTTTTGTACATTATTGGTTTCATTTTATTTATTATTAAATTAAATTGTTTTCATGTGTGCATTCTCTCATTTCATTATGTAAGGCCTATGTTCCAATGGATTCATTTATATAAACCCCATTTTCCACTCACTTGAGTGTGAGTAAAAGGCATATGTAATGGATGGAGATCCCAAGATATTGGAGGTAATTCATGTTTAGAGCTGACAAAAACCCAATATGAGGAGATATGTTAGTGGACGGTTGGAAATCCGCAACACAAACCTTAATTGGTTCAAGTTGTTTTCTTCTAGTCAGACAATTACTTTATAAACTGCTAGATAAACTAACCACTCGTAATATCTCATGATAATACTGCTTAATTATATTACTTTTGTTAGTTTCATAGTTATTTCATTATTTATGTCTTTTAACAATCACATAATTAATGAATTAATAAGTATGCAATATAGAACTAAAATAAACTGTCCTATATGTAAATATCATCTAAGACATGGAAAATAACTTATGTAATCCCCCTTAATATTAAAAATCATTTGATAAAGATAATAATTGGATACTTACACATAAATGGATAAAATCCCTCAATAAAATATTAAGTCACTATAGTGTTCTGTTAGTTTGGATAAAATCGAACCATAGTTCAAAGTGCTAGACCATCCAAAGATGGGGTGATTTCAATTATTGAGGAATTATAACATGAGGTTTTGGGTTGAATTAACTTGGTTAACATTAAGGGTTGAATTCCAAAGTAGGACATGGTGTAACAGAGAGGAAATGATTGAGAAAATATAAATTAATTACTTCAAGATTATGGAGACCACTCAGAAGATCAAGGAACAGTGGGTTAATGCAGTCGACAATTGGAATGCCTACCTAAAACCAATCAACTTCCTCAACCGACCAATTTTTGGGTAATGAGAAAGGTAACATGGATACTTTCCACTAGAATATCTAAGAAACATGATATTTTGAAGCCAACTGTGAGGGATATTGTGTTTTGATAAAATAGTGGGAGACTAATAAATATAATATTTACTTATTTGTCTAAATTTTATTAGATAAAGTACTAAAATTATGCTTATCTTATTTTGAAGAAACAAAATTAAAATCACATCATACATATCATTGAAATCCATACTTGAGAAGTAAAACCTTCTCATTAGCACAAATTTCCATGAGTGGAAAAGGCCCATACGTGTCATCCTTCTCCATGAAAGAAAACTGTATGTGCTGGAAGAAGTTTTACCAGTTGTTCCAGGAAATGAGACAAGTGATAAAAAGTTATCTATCTATGAGAAACATATGAATTATGATAAAAATACTATTTGAGTCATGCTATCATCCATGTACAATGATATTTTGATAAAACATGAGGATATGGATGCCTATATCTTGATGTCTCACCTTTAGGATCTCTATCAAGAGAATGTGATCCAAAAGAGGTATGAGATCTCCAATTCTATATTCACAACTATGCTTGGAGATTCTGCACCAACGAGGCCTTATGTAGTCAAACTCATTGAATACATTGAACACTTGGGAATCCTAGGGATTTAATTACCAGATGAGTTTCATATAGATCACATACATTCATCACCTCTGAATACCTTCTCTTACTTTATTGTAAATTACAATATGAGAAATTGTGAAGAGTGTCTTCTAGAACTTCTTACATTAATTATCCAAGTCTATAAGGATATTCGGAATGATACACTTACATTAATTATGGTGAATAAGAAAATAAAGGACAAGGAAAAGGGGCCCAAGAATTATAAATAGTCTAAATCTCATGAGAACTATCCTACCAATAATAAGAAGATCTATAGGTAGGGAAAGAAAATGGGGGAAATATGTTTTTCATGTGGAAAGTCAGGCCACTAGAAGATGTACTGCACCCAGAATCAAGGTAAAGTTAAAGGTTCATTCGCTGTCGAGTGTAATCTTTCAATATCTACACATTGGGTATTAGATATAGATTTTGTGACTCACATATATATCCAACTGTAGGAACCAAGTAGATTCTGAAATATTACTAGAGGAGAGGTGGATCGGAGAGCTATCAATGGAGCGACGCTGGCCACCCTATCCATTGGTGACTAAAACCTTTCATTACCATGGGAATGATTTTGGTTTTAAGATATTATTATTATTTACCTACAATTACCAAGAACATAATTTCTGTGTCATATATAGATACATATGGGTTTATTTTCACATTTGGAAATAAAAGTTGTTTATTTTATAAGGAAAACAAAGGTTATGGAATAGTGTATTTAAATAATTATATTTAAATATTAAAATATGAAAACTAAGTGTTGTAAATTGATAGAGAATCATGTTCAAATGACACATATAACACCCAACTATGGAATCACTATCTTAATCATGTAAACAAGAAGTGTTTGACAATGCTCTATCAAGATAGTTATTTAGACTCTTCAAAGCTAAAACCAATTGATAGATGTCATTCTTGTTTACTAGGGAAAATTACTAAACCACCATTTTGTGGATAGTGTGAAAGGGGTACAGAGCATCTAGGATTGGTACACACTATAGTATGTTGACCATTTCTAGTAGAAGCTAGAGGTGGATATTCTTACTTCATAACATTTAGTGATGACTATAGTAGATATGGATACATATACATGATGAGGTATAAGTCTGAGTCATTTGGGAAATAAAAGTAATTTAATAATGAAGTATAGAATCAACATGGTAATAATATAAATAATATTTGATCAGATCAAAGTTATGAATATCATAACCAAGATTTCAACGAATTTCTATGGGAGTTTGGGATTCTATCTCAACGCAGTCCTCCTTACATACCACAGTGGAATAGTTCTAGTGAAAGGATAAATCATACCATGATAGACATGGTAAGGTCAATGATGAGTCATGTAGATCTTTCATTATCTATTAGGGGATATGCATTACAGAATACAACATACACATTAAACCGAGTAACAAAAATAGTCAAAAATAGAATTCCATTCATGTTATGGAGTGGAAGGAAATCAATTTTAACATATACACATGTATCGAGTTATGAGGAATTTGTTAAGGCCTTCTTAGGAAACAAACTAGAACCACAGGGCACGAGGTATCTCATTATATGGTATCTAAAGGAAACAATGGGATACTACATGTACAACCCCTGAGAAAATAAAGTTACTATCGCTATCCAATCATACTTTCTTAAGATGAATCCCATCCTCAAATAGGATTATGGGTGAAATATTGAATTTTAAAATGTTAATGATCAATATACACAGAAGTTGGTACATGAAAAGATTACATAGGTCATCATGGAAGAATTAGTTCATAAAACACAAGTATTGTGTTTGAGCATAAGAGAGGTAAGAGAACTAGAGACATATGGTTTTCTGGTATTTGAGGATGGTGAATCATTATTGGTTGATAATGATGAACCTATCTCCTACAAAGAAGTCGTAGAGAGATCATAATCTTCAAGATGGCAAGACTCCATGAATTATGAATGAGATTCCATGTGTCAGAACCCTATTTTGGTTCTGGTCGATGCACTAGTTGATGTAAAGCCTATTATATATAAATGGATATTCAATAGTAAATTAGAAATTAAAGGTAATATAAGTACCTATAAAACAATTTCAGTGTCTAAAGAGTTTAAACAATGTCAAGGAATTGACTAAAATGAACCATTTTCACCAATTTCCATGTTTAAATCCATCATAATTCTACTTTTTATTGTAGATTACCATGACTATGAAATTTGGAATATGGATGTAAAAACTACATAACTTAATGGGATCCTTCAGGAAGATGTCTATAAGACACAATCATAATGGTTTGCGACTCTGGGTGAGGCCAATAATATTTTCATGTTGTAGAGATCCATTTATGGATTGAAGCAAGAATCCAGGTCATGGAACATTCAATTCGATGAATCTATAAAACAATTTGGTTTCATAAAGAATTAATGTGAGTCGTCTAATTTCAAAAGGATTAATGGGAATACAATCATTATCCTACTAGTATATGTATATGACATATTACTTATTATAAATTAAATACTAGTCTTATAGTTAGTTACAGACGGGTTAAACAAGTGTTTCTCTATAAAGGATATAGGTGAAGCAACCTATATTCTAGGGATCATGATCATTGAATATAGATCCAAGAGGCTTCTTGGACTAAGTTAAAGTACATATATTGACCAGATACTCAAGATATTTAGTATGGAAAAAATCAAAAGGATATTGGTTACAGTGTCACATGGTTTACATCTTTCTAAGAAAATGATTCCTAAAACAAAATAAGATAAAGAGAGAATGTGTAAGATCCCATATGCCTTAGTTATGGGATCAATAATGTATGACATTTTATGTACAATACTTGATGTTGCCTATGAACTGAGAATGGTAAGTCGACATCAATAATATCTATAAGAACATCATTGGAATGTGATTAAGGCTATCCTTAAATATATATGAAGAATTAAGTATATGTTCCTAGTGTATGGATGAGATGAGGAGATGGTAATCAGAGGTTATGTTGATGCAAGTTTTCAGAAAGATCATAATTATTTGAAGTCAAAATCTGCATAAGTTTTCTATTTCAATGGAGGAGCTGTGAGCTGAAAGTGTTCAAAGCAGCTAGTTGTCGCTAATTATATAGTGGAGTCCCAATATATAGTGGATTCTGATGAATCTAAATAAGATGTTTGGATTCAAAACTCTATCCATTGTCTTGATTTTCTACCAAGTTGTAAATACCCTATTACATTGTATTGTGATAACACTGTAGTGGTTTATCTTGAAAAGGAGCCATGTTTACACCAATAGGCAAAGCATATACTCTAGATGTATCACCTATTGAGGGAATTATATTAGAGCGGTGAACTTGAAGTAAGTAGAGTACCCACATAAGATAACATGGAACATTCCTTGACTAAATTCCTATCTTAGTATAATCTTGAGTATCATGTGAGAGCTGGAGAACTGAAGGTTTTTAGCAGTTGGCTCTAGTGAAAGTGGGAGTCTATTGGAGTTAGTTCCCTAGAACCAACTTTTATGAACATTATGATAACTTGCATTCATGGTTTTGAATATTAATAAACTACTTATCACATTGTGATTTTTATTCTACATTACATTGTTCGTGATAATATCCCAAGAATAGTTGTCACACTAAAAGGTCATAGAAGTTCCCCGCTATGATGAGAACCCGAAAGTGATACTACAATATCATTAAATATATGTTCTATAATTGAATAATATCATATGATGGGAACCAATGGTAAAATATATCAGGGGAAGAGACTCAAAATACATTGAGACACATTATCATGGTGTAATCCCTTGGTAATATCTAGTAGGATATTATGAGAATGAGACTCGGCTATAGGAAATCCACATTTATATGTGTCATTGGATTTTCCTATCTGTGGACATGTGTATTGATCCTTAGAATTTATGATTATTATTAAAGAATATTATGAGTCAAATACTTTTATGTATTAAAAACATTGATAATAGATGTTCAAGATGAGGTAGGATACATTAGGTGCATCACGATTAATATTGCATTAATGAATAATGCAAGAAAAGATTTATCCCTTCTATTCATTAATAGAGGTTAATATCTCATGCCCTTTTATAGAAATTATATAGCCTAAATAAATCCTAGGACATGGTGTTATATAGGCAAGTTCTATTTCTAGAAAGTCAAATAAATAGATATCAAGCATATAAGTTGATGACGTTGGCATGCAACTTGATCGATTAGAGATATTGTTATAAAGGGATTGTATTACATAGTAAGCATCTATATGTGGTGAAATGACATTGTGACATTAAATTATTTCTCTTTAGGTGCCTTGGTGTGTTGCTAAATTCTAACCTTAGACTTTAGGATACTTCACCTAAGGTCGTTGATAAACAAGAATATAGGGTCACACACTAAGTGTATGAAAAATCATAGATAAATAACATATATTATTATTTATTTTTTAACTAGTTGAATCAATATTATTCCCATTCATGGTTTAATAATTATTCATGCATTCTTGATCGCATTTTTTCCATCACTAGTTAGTTGATAGAATATATTGTGAGAGTAATATTTAATAAATATTTATTTTATATTTATTAAATTTGTTATTTATTTATTTATTATCTAATAATGATGTGATATTTATTTAATAAATAAATAGATATCATTCAAGGACTGATAAATTTTGTGGATGAATGGAAGACCAAATTTAATGGTCCGGTGAGAAATGATAAATAATAAATAATATTTGATTAAATAATATTTAATTATAATTCAATTGTTAAGTGCATCCCTTGAAATAATAATAAAATTATTATTATTTAACATGAAATTTCTCTAGGATTAAATAAAATAATATGGAGCACTTGTGAAATTATTTAGATCTATCCCTAAAAATATAAAAACCCAAATATATTATTTCTAATATAGAGTGAATTCATTTTGTTGGTTGTGCAAAAAAATCATGGAGAATCCACTCAATTCTTGAGAGATCCCTTTCACACAAATTCTCCCATGAATAGAGAAAAATCCTCCTCCACCGGATCAACGATAACGCTTTTGTAGTGATTTTCGTGGTGATCATAGGTGGATGATGCATGCCCAAGGATCTTCCATGCTATCACCTGGATATTCCTTCAGCAATGTCTAAAGATTACTGGAACACATGTCGATCACCACTAGAATAAAGCCACACTTGGTTTCTATGACACAACGATAGTGCACCATAGATCTGTCCCTAGATTCTTCCACAAAGAAATAATTATTTAGAGGTAATTCATTATCTAATTAGAATAATTATAAAAAATATGTTTTGATCTCCTCTCTCTCAATTTTGGAATTATAGCCCCTATCTATTTCAATGATTCAATTTCATTGATCATGACATTCTTCATCGTATAGTTATCGGATTGATCATTGATTATGGAAAAAAATTTGGGCATCGTCCATCACATGCTTCCGCTACAACCAAAACCTACATAAAACACCTTTAGTGATCTCTGTTTGGTAGTTGCTATAAGATTGGCCTATATTGACCACCACTTGGTGGATACTATAATTTTATTTATTTATTTTTTAAAAATTCATAGGTAAATTACAAAAAACAGCATTATTCAAAAAGACAATAAATATTTTCCAAATATATAAAACTGTCAGCCCATAAATATCTTTGGTTAATCATCTTCCAATATTTGTACCCATCATTGAATAAAACATCATAATAAAATTTAATAAACTAATTAGTGCAGTAATAAATTACACAACTACTAATTAAAATTCCATAATATATTTTAATTTTTTTTAAAACCATAGATTCGGTCATTTCGGGTATACCATATGTCTAATTGACATATTGTCTCCTAACACACATAAAAAATATTAATAATAAGGTTTTTTTATTATTTCAAGTCTTTCAAATGATTCTTGCTATGGATCTGACTATTAAATGTACATTTTGGTGTTTTATGACACTAAAAGTCCATTTTTGACCCTCTTAGAAAAACACCACCTCATATTGATGTTTCGTATGCTCAACCGTTTTAAAATTCACTCTATGGTTGTCTTATTCTAATTTCACGACATCTAGATACTGTTCGGTTTGTTTTGAACAACATACTCTCCTTTTTAATGTGAATCAAACCTTCAAAAACTTCATATTCGATCGTTTTGAGAAGACCACTTGTCCCTTTATCATGAAATATTCTCTTAAACTTCATGAATAACAATAAGATGGGTTTCCACAAATTTCAAGTAATTTTGAGGTCATTTTCTTTATATTTGACTGTTAAATGCATTCTTTGGTATTTTATGACACTAAAAGTATGTTTTCCATAATCTTGGGAAAACGACACCTTAGATTTATAAAAAATCTACATGAACATATAAAAATTCACTCTAAGGATTTTTTTTAGATTTCATGTAATTCATTTGTCATTCATTTTGTTTTGACACCCTGTGTGTTTTTAAAGGGTGTCAATCCTTTAAAAACCACATATTCAGTTGATCTCAGATAACTGCACATCCAGTTGACTTTTCATATTCTTTTACATGTCCAAAATAATAATTGGATGAATTTCAATGATTTAATTTCATTTTTGGGTTCTTTTCTATGGATATGACCATTAAATGTGCATTTTGGAGTTTTATAAAACTAAAAGTGTGTTTTTGGTCCTCCCAAGATAACACCATCATAGATTGAGATTTCATCAACTCGACCATTCCAAAATTCATTATATTATTTTTTTCATCTGATTTCATAGAATTAAAATGATGTTTGATAGGTTTTGAACCCTTTAAACACCTTTTTAATGTGCGTCAAGTCTTTAAAAATTGAAAATTCAGTTGTTTCAGGCAGACCACACATCTGATTGATGTGATGCCTACTCATGCATGTCAAGAATAATAATAAGATAAATTTACTATAATTTTAATCCATTTTGAGGTCATTTTATATATATTTGACCATTAAATTCATGTTTTGATGTTTTAGGATAATAAAATTGTGTTTTTTGTCATCTTCGATAAATGAAACCTCCAATTGATGCACCGTCTGCTCAAAAATTTCTCAATTCACTCTTCAATTTTTTTTCTAATTTCATGACATTCCATTTTTTTGATTTTTTTGAAAACCCATGCATTTTTTAAGGAAATTAAACATTTAAAAACTGAATATTTTTTCGTTTCAGGCAGACTGTCTATCTGATTGATGTATTGTCTCCTTTTACACATAAAAAATAATAATAAGACAATTGTTCTATGATTTAATGTCATTTTATGATTTTTTATATGTATATATCCATTAGGCATGCATTTTGGTGTTTTGGGACACTAAAAGTGTGTTTTCAGTCACCCCTGACAAAGGCCATCATAGATTGTAATTTTATCTACTTAACCAATTCAAAATTCACTCTATAGTTGTTTTTTCTTAATTTGATTGAAGTAGGCCGTTTTTTGGTTGTTTTTGACCCCTAGACACACAATTTTAAAGGGTGTAAAACCTTTAAAAATCACACATTTAGTCTTTTTGGGTATATTGATCATCAGAATAACAAGTCTTCTACTGATACACATCATGAATAATTATTATAAGATGGGTTTCTTGTGATTTCAAGTCATTTTGAGTTCGTTTTTTATATATATGACTATTAAACAACCATTATGGTGATTTGTGACACTAAAAGTGTGTTTTATGTCATCCAAGGAAAATGATACCTTTGATTTCAATACCATATAACTAACCATTACAAAATTCACTGTAATTTTGGCTTCATTTGATCTCATGACATTCGGAGATCATTTAGTTTGTTTTTACCCCCACACATTTTTAAATGGCGTCAAACCATTAAAAATAACATATTTGGTCATTCTAGGAAGGCCTCACATCCAATTAACATTATTTATTCTTGTTTAATTCATTAATAATAATATGGTTTCCCTATGATTTCATGTCATTTATAGGTCGTTTGATTTAGATCTGAAAGTTAAACACAAGTTTTGGTGTTTTATGACACAAAATGTGTGTTTTCAATCATCCTAGGAAAACTAAACCTCCGATTATTGTACACTCTACTCAACAATTTCACAATTTACTGTTGGGTTGTTTTATTCTGATTTCAAATGATTTGGATATCATTTGTAAAGACCCGTAAAATTCAAGAGAAATTTTTTCTTAATTTTCTTTGTAATTTTACAAGAACGCGGTTTCTGACGGCACCCGATTCCAAGTCCCGGAGTGCCCGGAATCAATTTCCGAAGTTTGGCTCAGGTACGTTCAGTGAACGAACGAGCGGAAATTTCTAACTTTTGAACCGGTGCCCGGAATCAAATTCCGAGGGCACCGATGAACTCGCAGCGCCGATATTCTCTTAAGGAGACCTTTTCCGAGGTTGCGTTTATTGCGGGTTGAGAGTTAGTTTTTGGGAATTTATAATAAGTTAAATAAAATTGTGGAATACAAATTTTATTTTAACTTGTTGGTTAACTTCTCCCAAAGGGAGTTAGAGGTGGGACCCACATACACTTAACCTCTCTTGGGAGGATTAAGTGTGGTGGGGCCCACACGAATCATAACTCTTCACCTTCTCTTTTTAAACTCCCAATAACCCCTCTTTAATTAACTTGAACTTTGGTTAATAAATGGGTTGAGTTGTTTATTTTTAAACCTTTGAATTTCAAAATGGTTTGGCTGTGTAAATAAAATAAGTCCTTAGCTTATTTTATTTGGGTGAGAATTCTCTAGCCACCTTGAGAGGTTTGAGGAATTCTCTCCTTCTTCTTCAAACTTTGACGAAGAACGCGAAGAACCTTCAGACATCGACGAAGAACGCCACGTTCTCGAGAACCGTCTTCCGCGACGTCATACCCGCGATACCAATGATGCCTTCTTCCGCATCATCTCTTCCGCGACGATTTCCCACGAAGAAATCATCGTCAAAGAACTTCGAATCCTCGCTTCACGACATCGACGTCCTTTTTTTCCGCGACGCCGACCACCGTGACGCTCGTCTTCTGCGGGTCGTTGACGAGCATCGTTCTTGAAACCGAGGTAGGGGTTTGCTGTTGATTATTTATTTATTCTCATTCTTGGTTCTAGCATGACAATCTTGAGGATAAATGTTTAAGTGTTATCGTCTAACGAGAGGGAGGCCGGACCGCACAAACATGGCCGAATCCCCCCTCCTTTGTTCTTGATTATTATTTTTCCTTGCAGATGAAACGAGATGGCGTGGTGCCGTCGCACCACGCAGGGATCATTCGACAATTATTGTGCGGCGCCGTCGCGCCGCGCCGTGGAAAGATTCATCATGAACGTGATGCCATCGCGCCGCGTCGAAGGAAACCGAAGGCGCCACCGCCGGAGCGGGGCCGCGGCGGAAGGGCACGGCCGGTTCCGGGCCGCGGCGGAACGTGATGACCGGCGGCCAGCCGGGCCGCCGGTGCCGAAAAATGGAAGAGGACCGGCCCATGCTGGTCCTGTTGAGAAGAAGTCGGCCGGCCAGGTCGGGCCGGTCGGGACGGTGCAAAACGGGGGGAATTAAATTCCCCCGGGCGGTTAAATTGGCCCCCCATAATGGGGGGGGAGGGCGGTTTCACAAAGGGGGGGCAGCCCCCCCCCCCCCGTTTTTTTTCTCAAAAGCAGGACCCCACATGGGGGGGTCGTTTGACCCAAGGCGCGACATCCAGCCGCGCCGCCAGCTGAAGAAAAGCGGGGGCCTTGCCCCCCGCGCGTGGCACCCGAGCGGCGCCCAGGCCGCGCCGCCAGCCGGGCCGGGTCGGACCCGGGTCGGGTTGACCTGGGGGGGGTCGGGCCGGGTCGGCCCGGACCCGGACCCCCCGTTTTCGAATCGATTTCGGTCTTTTTCCCATAACTTGAGCTACGGACCTCCGTTTGACGAACCGTCAGCGGCGATGTGATCCTTGGATCGAGACGGTTGATTCGGTATATCGCACTCAAAGTTTCGGAATACTTTGAGTTCGGCCGGGTTGGTTCGTACACGAAACCAACCGGGCCCTCGGAGCAGAAACACACATATCTTGAGCTACGGACGTCCAATTGACGTGCCGTCATCTTTGTTGAGTTCCTCTTAGTGAGACGGATCTTTTGGCATACTCCGCCCAAGGTTTGGACGCAGGTAGAGTGCGGTCGGGTTGGTTTTGCCTTAAAAACGAACCGGGCCCCTGAAACGAAAAAGTCAATAACTCTCAGACCGGGCGTCCGATCGACGCGCCGTCTGTTGCGTTGAGTTCCTGTTGACGATACGGAACTTTTGGATACATCAACACTGGGCTATGTGACAGTTGATGTATCACCCTCTCGGCTCGTAGAGCGGACCCTCCTGAACGAGCTTGCTGTGTGCGGGAACCCTAGTGCTGGCTACGACTGTGACAGCTACTACTACTGTTACTACTACTGTGACTGCGACGATGACAGTACAGTGATCCTTGGTGGATTCGACGACGACTACAACACTCAGCGATCCTACGTGGATCAGTGCTACAGGTCCTGTATGGGCCCGATCCTGTGTGGGTCCGATCCTGTGTGGGTCATTGCGCTCAGCGGTCCTGTGTGAACCAGCGCCTACAGGTCCTGTGTGGGCCCGATCCTGTGTGGGTCATTGCGGGAGTAAGTTACCTATCGATCCTTCGTGGGTCCGACGACTTAGATGGATCAGAGATCATCTTTATCGTCTTTCGAAGAAGTATACCTGTGTGAGCTGATTCCTGTTGCTTTCCTGTGTGGATTGTGTTGTGCTATCCTTTGTGGATTACGTTTTGCTTTCCTGTGTGGAATACGTTTACTTTCTTGTGTGGACTGAGTTGTACTTGGGCTCAGAGGTTGGAGCGTATTGGAATTGATGACTTAGGTATATGTATGCGCATATACCTAAGCAGTGTCGGTTGTTACTTCGTGATTGTATCTTCCTTTGTGGTTTATCCTTTGTGGATTTTGGGAGACCTTCAGGGGTCTCGGAGTCCCTACTGAGTAGCTTATACTCACCCCTGCACGGGCTATGCCCGCACTACGTTGTGTTGGTTGCAGACGACGGATAGCGTTGATCGTGGTTGAGGCTTGCAGAGCAGGACGATACCTGGAGGTGGACCACTGGGCGGGACGTACTCAGAGCGGACGGTGGGACCCGTGTAGCAGTGGAGCTATCTGTACCCACCCTTCAGGTGGGATTTCCAGTGGATAGCTCGGTGTAGCGGCTTTTACTTTACAGTTGTTGTTTTCCCTTTCGAGTTGTACTTTACTTTCAGTTTGGGTTTGTATACTGGCTCATTTACTTTTCCGCACTTTCAGTTGTACTCTGTTTTAACTTAGTGTTTACTTTTCCGCTTGCTTACTCTGTGGTGCTTGTTTACTTTACAAAGGCAATGCCTTCCGTTTTTACTGGGATTTACGCCTTGGTGCTAGTCGCTAGCCCCTGGCCTATGGAAGGCGGGCTTGGGGTAGTCACGGCACGGGCCCCGAGGACGGGTTGTGACAAATTGGTATCAGAGGAGTTCGGTTCTACCGCGAACTCTGATCTTTTCTATGTGAAGCAATAATGTTTAGCGTATTGAGTGTGGTTATCAGTCCAGGGAGTCCAGTGTTGGTGTGGCGGCCGAAGTATCCGTACACCAGGACCCTGACTACTAATTTCCGACTTAATGCATGAAAACATTGATTCCGTGTGTGTTTCAAAGTTTTCTTTTTGATTACATTATATCAGCTCACCAGGTATACTATTCTGACTGTGGCGCACCTGTTTCCTTTTCAGGATGGCCCCACGACGGCAGCCAGCTAGGGTTCCGAGAGTCGAGCGTGATGACAGCCCACCGAGCGACGAGGCCTCGGTGTAGGGCCCTTTGTCAGCAGTGGCACCGGCGGTAGCTCTACCCGCCGAGCCACTGATGCTTCCAACACCAGCCGCTGACGATGCATGTCGCCTTGGAGCTCTGCACGAGTTCCAGCGCCAGCGACTGCCTATGTTCCATGGGGAGACGGACCCCTAGGCAGTAGAGGATTGGCTGGAGGCAGTGGTGCGAGTTTTTAGGCTAGTGAGGACACCTGTAGACCTCATGGTGATCCTCGCTGCGAGCCTACTGCACGCAGCAGCGGGATGATGGTGGAGCTTGATGCTCCAGGTGCACGATGAGACATCTCTACTTTGGACGGACCTTGAGAGCCTCTTCTACTCGTAGTTCGTCCCAGCCACCCTTCGTGCGGTGTGTATCCAGGAGATTCTTCAGCTGTGGCAGGGCAGCATGACGGTCGCTCAGTACTCGGCGAGATTTACTGATCTCTCGCGCTACTCGACCGACATGGTACGGGACCCATTCTTCCGGGCCCGGACCTTCGAGCAGGGTTTGAGACACGAGACCAGGGCATCGCTGATCTCCCTCAGCATACCGACTCAGATAGGATTACTGGAGCGTGCCCTTTTGATCGAGAGCTTCCTTGCTGAGTCTACACCAGCGCCGAGACCCACTGCAGGGTGGCACGTGGCAGAGTCATCTGCAGCAGGCAGTCGACGGATGACTCAGGGGTCCAGGAAGACCAGACCTTCAGGCAGACGACCTCAGGACACTGGCTCAGCAGTGCGGGGCACACAGCGCGAAGCCAGTCTTTCGAGAGGCAGATAGTGCTACTCGTGCGGCGGGCAGGGCCACATGGCTCGTGAATGCCCGACCCGCCGTGCCGAGGATCAGCAAACGGTTGAGGGACCACTGAGGCAGAGGCAGAGGGTCAACCGTGGCGGTCCGTAGGGAGGAGGCAGAAGAGGCAGAGGAGTTGGGCGAGTAGCAGGTGGTGGGCGACGCTTTGAGGCTCTGCCAACACCACCACCAGGAGGGCCACCCCGACCACAGGGATCTGGCGGGCAGAGACATGCACAACTCCAGGCAGTAGAGGCCTACGACCACGGCGTGCCAGAGATGATTCGAGGTACTATCTGTGTCTATTCCACCCTTGCTGCAGTACTTATAGACACAGGAGTGAGTCACTCTTTCATAGCCGCTGCCCTTGTTCGGAGCTCGGAGATTCCGACAGAGCCGTTGGCTCGATCCTTATGGCTAGAGACTCCTACGAGAGCAGACTCGACGATTATGCACTGGTTCCGGCAGTATGAGCTTACTCTAGGAGGCGAGAGATTCGGCTGGGATCTTCTTGTAGCAGCGTCGAGGCCTTACGACGTCATCTTGGGCATGGATTGGCTATCTACGGTCCATGCGCAGATTGACTGTTTTAGGCGCAAGGTGCGATGTGTACGCACCGACGGGAGCAGGTTCACCTTCACCGGTGAGAAGGGAGCCTTTTCAGCACATGATGGACTTCCGCGGAGGAGAGGACAGCCCATCACTCATCAGTAGGCTAGCCTCATCCTTGGAGCATTTGACGTGCGGAGTCCTGGTTTTCCTGCAGTGGTGGATCAGTTTGCGGACGTTTTTCCCGACGACGTTCCAGGGCTACCTCCTCATAGAGAGGTAGACTTTTATATTGACATGTACCCCGGGACAGCCCCGATATCCACTCCAGCATATTGGATGGCCCCCGCCGAGCTTCGAGAGCTACGGGTACAGTTGGAGGACTTGCAGGGCAAGGGGTTCATCCGACCCAGTGTTTCACCCTGGGCTTCCCCGATATTGTTCGCCAAGAAGTCGGACGGAAGCTTGCGACTTTGTGTTGACTATCGTCTCCTGAACCAGGTGACAATGAGGAATAAGTATCCGCTACCGAGGATTGATGACCTCTTTGATCAGCTCAAGGGAGCACGGTGGTTCTCGAAGATAGACCTCAGGTCAGGCTATCATCAACTCAGATTCAGAGATGAGGACGTGCAGAAGATGACCTTCAGATGTTGGTATGGCCACTATGAGTTCTTGGTTGTGCCTTTTGGCGTAACCAATGCTCCAGCAGTTTTCATGGCCCTCATGAACAGGATCTTTCAGCCATACTTTGATCGGTTTGTCGTGGTCTTCATCGACGACATTCTGATTTACTCTACGACTGAGGAGGAGCACGCCTATCACTTGCAAGTTTTACTAGACACACTCCGAGAGCACCAGCTTTATGGTAAGCTCTCTAAGTGCCAGTTCTGGATACGTGAGGTCCACTTCTTGGGACACGTTATCTCTGAGGTGGGATTTGTAGTGGATCCTGCGAAGATCGAGGCTGTGTTAGCATGGGAGCCACCCAGGAGCGTGAATGAGGTTCGAAGTTTCTTGGGACTAGCTGGATACTATCGGAGATTCTTGACAGACTTCTCTAGAGTTGCATCACCACTCACAGCTTTGACAAAGAAGGGGAAACCCTTCGTGTGGTCAGACAGATGTCAGCAGAGCTTCCAGAAGATGAGACAGAGATTGACCAGCGCACCTATCTTGAGGCTGCCTGAGGAGGGAGTTGGATACATAGTTTACTGCGATGCATCAGAGACTGTAATTGGTTGCATCCTGATGCAGAAGCGGGCAGTGATCGCCTATGGATCACGACAGTTGAGGCCGCATGAGCAGAACTACGCTACCCATGACCTGGAGTTAGCATCATTGGTCTTCGCTCTGAAGACATGGCGACATTACCTGATGGGTGAGCGCTTTACAGTCTTTTCTGATCATCAGAGTCTCAGGTATATCTTCTCGCAGAAGGACCTGAACCTGAGACAACGACGATGGCTCGAGTTCCTCCATGACTATGATTTTGAGATAGTCTATACTCTTGGGAAGGGGAACGTAGTAGTCGATGCCCTCAGCAGGAGGATGGGCATTCAGCTACTTGAAGAGGCGACGGAGCAGTTAGCCACTTTGCAGATATCCTTCGTGGATAGAGATGGAGCAGCCTTCCTCCAGTCTCTCACAGTCACCCCTCCACTACTGCAGCAGGTCAGAGAGGCACAACGTGAGGACGCTGACTGTGAGACACGGCGTGCACATATATCCTCAGGACAGGCACCTGATGGTTTCTCCCTTAGAGAAGAGCACGACATCCTTTTCAGAGGACGTACCATGGTACCAGTCGCTTTGCGAGAAGAGGTGCTGAGAGAGTTTCACACTTCTCCTTTGGCGGTACATCCTAGAGTGGCGAAGATGTACCAGGATCTCAGACGACAGCACTGGTGTCCGGGCATGAAGAAGGTTGTAGCAGAGTTCGTTTCTCGATGCCTCACCTACCAGCAGGTGAAGCCAGAGCATCAGGTACCAGCAGGCTTGGTACAGCCCTTGGAGGTCCCGGAGTGGAAGTGGGACGCGATATCTATGGACTTCGTGACTGGACTTCCACGCACTTCCAGAGGTCACGACTCCATCTGGGTGATTGTTGACCGACTCACCAAGTCAGCACACTTCTTACCCATCAGAGAGCAGGGCTCAGTGGAGAGCTTGGGACGTCTCTACGTTCAGGAAATTGTGCGGCTCTACGGTGTGCCATCATCTATCGTCTCCGATCGAGATGCTCACATTACTTCCCGGCTTTGGAAGGGGTTACAGGAGGCATTCGGGACGCAGCTACGTCTGAGCACAGCCTTTCACCCTCAGACGGATGGTTAGACGGAGAGGACCATTCAGACTCTCGTGGACATGCTCCGCGCATGTGTCCTCGACTTTGGTCGTAGCTGGGAGGACCACCTACCCTTGGTGGAGTTTGCATACAACAACAGCTACCACTCCACCATCGGGATGGCACCGTACGAGGGGTTGTACGGCTGACCTTGTAGATCTCCTTTGTGCTGTACAGACCCGGGGGAGTCAGCACTTGTGGGACCGGAGATGGTCCAGGCCACGACAGAGAAGGTCCAGGTCATCCAGGAGCGGATGAGGACAGCTCAGAGCCGGCAGAAGTCATACGCTGACAGGAGGCGGAGGCCACTAGAGTTTGAGGATGGAGACCACGTCTTCTTGCGGGTCTCACCTCGACGTGGTATACAGAGATTTGGACGAGGCGGCAAGTTATCTCCGCGCTTCATCGGACCCTTCCAGGTCCTCAGCAGGATTGGCGAGGTGGCTTATCTCCTGGCTCTACCACCTCAGGTGCACCGAGTGCACGACGTCTTCCATGTGTCTCAGCTGAGGAGATACGTGCACGACCCGACGCACATCATTGACAAGGGGGAGCTTGACGTTGACGATGGGGCGACTTTTATGGAGGTCCTGGTAGAGATCGAGGATCGACAAGAGCGGGTCCTACGTGGATGGTCGATTCCTCTATTGCGCATCAGATGGAAGCACGGGAATCTCCAGGAGAGCACTTGGGAGCGGGTGGCTCAGATGCGTGCTCAATACCCTCATTTGTTTCCCTAGTTTTTGATGTATCTTTACGGGGACGTAAAGCCCTGAGGTGGTAGTAATGTAAAGACCCGTAAAATTCAAGGGAAATTTTTTCTTAATTTTATTTGGAATTTTACAAGAACGTGGTTTCTGACGGCACCAGATTCCGAGGCCCGGAGTGCCCAGAATCAATTTCCGAAGTTTGGCTCGGGTACGTTCAGTGAACTAACGAGCGAGAATTTCTAACTTTTGAACCGGTGCCTGGATTCAAATTCTGAGGGCACCGATGAACTCGTAGCACCGATATTCGCTTAATGAGACCTTTTCCGAGGTTTCATTTATTGCGGGTTGAGAGTTAGTTTTGGGAATTTAGGATAAGTTAAATAAAATTGTGGAATAAAAATTTTATTTTAACTTGTTGGTTAACTTCTCCCATAGGGAGTTAGAGGTGGGACCCACATCCACTTAACCTCCCTTGGGAGGATTAAGTTTGGTGGGGCCCACACGAAGCATAACTCTTCACCTTCTCTTTTTAAACTCCCAATAACCCCTCTTTAATTAACTTGAACTTTGGTTAAAAAATGGGTTGAGTTGTTTATTTTCAAACCTTTGATTTTCAAAATGGTTTGGTTGTGTAAATAAAATAAGTCCTTAGCTTATTTTATTTGGGTTAGAATTCTCTAGCCACCTTGAGAGGTTTGAAGAATTCTCTCCTTCTTCTTCAAACTTTGACGAAGAATGCGAAGAACCTTCGGACATCGACGAAGAACGCCACGTTCTCGGGAACCGTCTTCCGCGACGTCATACCCGCGATACCGATGACGTCTTCTTCCGCGTCATCTCTTCCGCGACGATTTCCCGCGAAGAAATCGTCGTCAAAGAACTTCGAATCCTCGCTTCACGACATCAACGTCCTTTTTTTCCGCGACGCCGACCACCGCGACGCTCGTCTTCCGCGGGTCGTTGACGAGCATCGTTCTTGAAACCGAGGTAGGGGTTTGTTGTTGATTATTTATTTATTCTCGTTCTTGGTTCTAGAAAGACAATCTTGAGGATAAATGTTTAAGTGTTATCGTCTAACGAGAGGGGGGTCGGACCGCACAAACACGGCTGAATCCCCCCTCCTTTGTTCTTGATTATTATTTTTCCTTGCGGATGAAACGAGATGGCGTGGTGTCGTCGCACCAAGCGGGGATCATTCGACAATTATTGTGCGGCGTCGTCGCGCCGCGCAGTGAAAAGATTCATCATGAACGCGACGCCGTCGCGCCGCGTCGAAGGAAACCGAAGGTGCCGTGGCCGGAGCGGGGCCGCGGCGGAAGGGCACGGTGTCGTCGCACCGTGCCGGACGACGAAGGCTGCGGCCGGTTTCGGGCTGCGGCGGAACGTGATGACCGGCCGCCATCTGGGCCGCCGGTGCTGGAAAATGGAAGAGGACCGGCCCATGCCTGTCCTGTTGAGAAGAAGCCGGCCGGCCAGGTCGGGCCGGCCGGGACGGTGCAAAACCGGGGGAATTAAATTCCCCCGGGCGGTTAAATTGGCCCCCCATAATGGGGGGGCGGTTTCACAAAGGGGGGGAAGCACCCCCCCCCCCGTTTTTTTCTCAAAAGAAGGCCCCCACGTGGTGGGGCCGTTTGACCCAAGGCGTGTCATCCAGTCGCACCGCCAGCTGAAGAAAAGCGGGGGCTTTGCCCCCCGCGCGTGGCACCCGAGCGGCGCCCAGGCCGCGCCGCCGCCGGCCGGGCCGCGCCGCCGTGCCGGACCGCGCCGCCGCGCCGCCGGCCGGGCCGGGTCGGACCCGGGTCGGGTCGACCCGGTTCGGGTCGAACCGGTTTAGGCCGACCCAGGGGGGGTCGGGCCGGGTCGGCCCGGACCCGGACCCCCCGTTTTCGAATCGATTTCTGTCTTTTTCCCATAACTTGAGCTACGGACCTCCGTTTGACGAACCGTCAGCGGCGATGCGATCCTTGGATCGAGACGGTCGATTCGGTATATCGCACTCAAAGTTTCAGAATACTTTGAGTTCGGCCGGGTTGGTTCGTACACGAAACCAACCGGGCCCTCGGAGCGGAAACGCTCATATCTTGAGCTACGGACGTCCGATTGACGTGCCGTCAGCTTTGTTGAGTTCCTCTTAGTGAGATGGATCTTTTGGTATACTCCGCCCGAGGTTTGGACGCAGGTGGAGTACGGTCAGGTTGGTTTTGCCTTAAAAACCAACCGGGCCCCTGGAACGAAAAAATCAATAACTCTCAGACCGGGCGTCCGATCGACGCACCGTCTGTTGCGTTAAGTTCCGGTTGACGATACGGAACTTTTGGATACATCAACTCTGGGCTATGTGACAGTTGATGTATCAGCCTCTCGGATCGTGGAGCGGACCCTCCTGAACGAGCTTGCTGTGTGCGGGAACCCTAGTGCTGGCTGCGACTGTGACTGCTACTACTACTGCTACTACTACTGTGACTGCGACAACGACAGTACAGAGATCCTTGGTGGATTCGACGATGACTACAACACTCAGCGATCCTACGTGGATCAGTGCTACAGGTCCTGTATGGGCCCGATCCTGTGTGGGTTCGATCCTGTGTGGGTCATTGCGCTCAGCGGTTCTGTGTGAACTAGCACCTACAGGTCCTGTGTGGGCCCGATCCTGTGTGGGTCATTGCGGGGGTTAGTTACCTATCGATCCTTCGTGGGTCCGATGACTTAGATGGATCAGAGATCATCATTATCGTCTTTCGAAGAAGTATACCTGTGTGAGCTGATTCCTGTTGCTTTCCTGTGTGGATTGTGTTGTGCTATCCTGTGTGGATTACGTTTTTCTTTCCTGTGTGGAATACGTTTACTTTCCTGTGTGGACTGAGTTGTACTTGGGCTCGGAGGTTGGAGCGTATTGGAATTGATGACTTAGGTTTATGTATGGGCATATACCTAAGCAGTGTCGGTTGTTACTTCGTGATTGTATCTTCCTTTGTGGTTTATCCTTTGTGGATTTTGGGAGACCTTCAGGGGTCTCGGGGTCCCTACTGAGTAGCTTATACTCACCCCTGCACAGGCTATACCCGCACTACATTGTGTTGGTTGTAGACGACGGACATCGTTGATCGTGGTTGAGGCTTGCAGAGCAGGACGGTACCTGGAGGTGGACCACTGGGCAGGACGTACTCAGAGCGGACGGTGGGACCCGTGGAGCAGTGGAGCTATCTCACTACGGGAAAAATGGGTATTTGCGACGGGGGTATTTACCCGTCGCAAATAATTAGGCTTTTGCGACGGGATTGCTTTCCCCGTCGCAAATAGTTTTCCCGCGATGCGCGCCAAATCGCGGGAAAACTATTTGCGACGGGAATATTCTCCCGTCGCAAATAACCGGCGGCGGTAAAAGGTATTTGCGACGGGAATATTCCCCCGTCGCAAATAGTATGTCGGCAGGTGGTTATTTGCGACGGGACCCGTCGCAAATAACTATTTAACCGTTGACCGTAATAAATGTTGGCTAAGGTATTTGCGACGGGTACCGTCGCAAATAACACTATTTGCGACGGGAATCCCTTCGCAAATGGACCCGTCGCAAGTAATCTAACCTATAAATACCCCCATCCGTTTTTTTCAAATCATTCTCATTCTCTATCTTCTCCTGCTCTCAAACTTGTGTTTCTAAAGTTGAGTTTTTCTTCAGTTTAATTTTTTTCTTCGGAGCTGATATTAAAGTTTTGAAGAACGATCAGAGCAGATCAATTTTCAAGGTATTTATGTTCATTTTAATTTAATATTTATTTTTAATTTTTTATTAGTTTCAATTATTCTTAATTAGTTGTAATTTAATTATGTTTATATTGTTTTCTTACTTAATAAATTTAAATTATTAGTATTGTTCATAGTTAATGGTAATTAGGAATAATTAGTAATAATTTTTAATAATTAAGAATAAATATTAATAATTAGTAATAAATACCAATAATTAGGAATAACAACATTATTACATTATTAGTATATTTTATTATTAATATTAAAATAATATAATTTTTTATATATATACAATTCTTTTTTCATCTGTGGGTTTACTGTCTTCACATGTATTATTTGTATGTGGAGATAGAAAACGCACAGATGAAAGGAGAATTGTATATAAATCAGAAAATTATATTATTTTAATATTAATAATAAAATATACTAATAATGTTATTATTTGTAATTATTGGTAATTATTCCTAATTATTGATAATTATTCATTTAATTACTAATAATTAGGAACAATTATCAATAATTATCAATAATTAAGAATATTTAGTAATAATTAGTAATAATTGCCAATAATTAGTAATAATTAGTAATAATTAGTAATAATTATCAATAATTAGTAATAATTAGTAATAATTACCAATAAGTAGTAATAATTAGTAATAATTACCAATAAGTAGTAATAATTAGTAATAATTACCAATAAGTAGTAATAATTACCAATAAGTAGTAATAATTATGTATAATTTGGAATAATTACCAATAATTAACAATAATTAGTAATAATTAGTAATAATTACCAATAATTACCAATAATTAGTAATAATTAGTAATAATTACCAATAATTGCCAATAATTACCAATAATTACAAATAATTAGGAATAATTAGGAATAATTAGGAATAATTAGGAATAATTAGGAATAATTAGGAATAATTAGGAATAATTAGGAATAATTAGGAATAATTAGGAATAATTAGGAATAATTATCAATAATTATCAATAATTATCAATAATTATCAATAATTAGTAATAATTATCAATAATTAGGAATAATTAGGAATAATTAGGAATAATTTGGAATAATTATCAATAATTAAGAATAATTAGGAATAATTAGGAATAATTAGAAATAATTAGGAACAATTGTCAATAATTATCAATAATTAAGAATAATTAGTAATAATTAGGAACAATTATCAATAATTATCAATAATTAAGAATAATTTGTAACAATTAGTAATAATTGCCAATAATTACCAATAATTAGGAATAATTAGGAATAATTAGGAATAATTAGGAATAATTATGAATAATTAGTAATAATTAGGAATAATTAGTAATAATTATTAATAATGAGTAATAATTATTTATAATTAGGAATAATTAGTAATAATTATTTATAATTATTGATAATTATTTATAATTACCAATAATTACCAATAATTACCAATAATTACCAATAATTACCAATAATTACCAATAATTACCAATAATTACCAATAATTACCAATAATTACCAATACTTTCCAATAATTTCCAATAATTAGCAATAATTAGCAATAATTAGCAATAATTAGCAATAATTAACAATAATTAACAATAATTAACAATAATTACCAATAATTACCAATAATTACCAATAATTTGCAATAATTACCAATAATTTGCAATAATTAGTAATAATTAGTAATAAATACCTAAAATTAGGAAAAATTAGAAAAAATTAGGAAAAATTCTCAATAATTAGTAATAATTACCAATAATTAGTAATAATTACCTATAATTAGTATTAATTACCAATAATTAGTATTAATTACCAATAATTAGTAATAATTAGGAATAATTAACAATAATTAGTAATAATTACCAATAATTAACAATAATTAGTAATAATTAACAATAATTATTAATAATTACCAATAATTACCAATATTTAGTAATAATTAACAATAATTGCCAATAATTACCAATAATTGCCAATAATTACCAATAATTGCCAATAATTACCAATAATTAGTAATAATTACCAATAATTAGTAATAATTACGAATAATTAGTAATAATTACGAATAATTAGTAATAATTACGAATAATTAGTAATAATTACCAATAATTAGTAATAATTACTAATAATTATCAATAATTACTAATAATTATCAATAATTACTAATAATTATCAATAATTACTAATAATTAGCAATAATTAGTAATAATTAGTAATAATTAGTAATAATTAGTAATAATTAGTAATAATTAGTAATAATTAGGAATAATTAGTAATAATTAGAAATAATTAGTAATAATTAGGAATAATTAGTAATAATTAGTAATAATTAACAATAATTAGGAATAATTAGTAATAATTAGGAATAATTAGTATTCATTAGGAATAATTAGTAATAATTACCAATAATTAGTAATAATTATTATTAATTACCAATAATTAGTATTAATTACCAGTAATTAGTATTAATTACCAATAATTAGTATTAATTACCACTAATTAGTATTAATTAACAATAATTAGTATTAATTACCAATAATTAGTATTAATTACCAATAATTAGTATTAATTACCAATAATTAGTATTAATTACCAATAATCACCAATAATCACCTATAATCACCAATAATTACCAATAATTACCAATATTTTCCAATATTTTCCAATAATTACCAATAATTACCAATATTTTCCAATAATTACCAATATTTACCAATAATTACCAATATTTACCAATAATTAGGAATAATTACCAAAAATTATGAATAACTACCAATAATTTGGAATAATTACCAATAATTTGGAATAATTACCAATAATTTGGAATAATTACCAATAATTTGAAATAATTACCAATAATTAGGAATAATTACCTTATTACATTATTTGTATATTTTATTATTAATATTAAAATAATATAATTTTCTATATTATATACAATTCTCTTTTCTTCTGTGTTTTTTCTGTCTCCACATGTAATATTGGCATTCTTTTTCAAAATTATCAACCTACTCGCCAATGGAGAGGTGAAAGTGAATGCCAATATTACATGTGGAGACAGAATGTGAAACACACAGATGAAAGGAGAATTGTATATAATATAGAAAATTATATTATTTTAATATTAATAATAAAATATACTAATAATGTAATGATGTTATTATTATATAATTAATATTTATGAAAAAAATTATATTAGTATTATTAAAAAAAATAAAAAATCAATATAATATTAAAATTATCAGTATTTGTAACAGGTTTTGCTTTATTCTCAATATATTCAATCCTTGCTTGTGTTTTTTCTAACAAATTATTCAAAACCAGTAATGCTTTTATATTTTATAGAAAAATATGGAACAACGAGGTCGTCAACAGTCATTATTAGATGACCGCATATGGATAAATCAATGTAGAAATCCAAATGGTTCTGGTTTAAATCCAGTATATATAGAGGGTGTGGAGATTTTTTTATCATTTGCGGCATCAAATCCAGAATTTGTTTCAAAAGGAAATATAAAATGCCCTTGTAGAAAATGTGCATTGAGAACGTTTGACACGTTTGACAAAGTGGGGGAACATCTCTTGCGTTTTGGTTTTCAAGCAGATTATGTTTTTTGGTATCAACACGGTGAACGCAGTTCCAGAGAAGGTGATACCAACTTGATTCCGGATCCATCCCAGTTTCAAGATTTAGTACATGATGTTGCAGGTTCATCTGTTCAACATACAGAAACTCCGGCTGATATAGCTTCAAATCCTGAGTTGGGACCGTCTGAATTTTATGAGTTGTTGAAGTCTGCTGAGGATGCATTATATCCTGGCTGCAAGATGAGAAAATTAGAAGCAGTTGCAAAATTTATGGCTATCAAATCAGATAATGGAATGTCAAACACCTGTTTTGACCAGATATTTTCTTTGCTGAAAACACTGTTACCCGAAGGAAATGTTTTACCTGCAAATTACTATGAAAGTAAGAGGTTGGTTCGAAATTTGGGACTTACTTGTCAGAATATTCATGCATGTTCAAATGACTGCATTTTATATTCTGGGGAAAATGAGTCGTTGGATAGTTGTCCCACATGTGGGCAACTGAGATATAAATAAGGACAACACGAGAAGTTTGGTTTGATTCCTGGAAAACAGTTGAGATATTTTCCGCTTACATCCAGACTTCAGCGTTTATTCATGTCTAAGAATACAACGACAATGATGTCATGGCATAAAGAGAATAGTTCAACCGATAAAAGATTGAATCATCCAGCCGATGGTGATTCATGGAAACATTTTGATAGAGTGCATCCATCCTTTGCTTTAGAAGCTAGAAATGTTCGACTGGGCCTTTCCACTGATGGTTTCTGTCCGTTTGGATCTTATGGTAGTCAATATTCATGTTGGCCTGTTTTTTTAACTCCGTACAATTTACATCCATGGATGTTGATGAAGGAGCCATATATCTTTTTGACTTTACTAATTCCAGGACATCCGAAGAAAAATATTGATGTTTATTTGAAGCCATTGATTGATAAATTAAATTTATTGTGGAGTACTGGTGTCAGTACATATGATGTTGCAACGAAACAGAATTTCATACTGAGAGCAGCATTGATGTGGACAATAAGTGACTTCCCGGCTTATGGGATGTTATCTGGCTGGAGTACACATGGTCAGAAATCATGTCCTTACTGTATGGGAGAGAACAAAGCATTTATGCTCATTCATGGAAAGAAACCTTGTTATTTTGACTGTCATCGCAGATTTCTTCCAGCTGGTCATCCTTTTCGTAGAAACAGATCTCATTTCAGAAAAGGAACAGCTGAAAGGGATGGACCTCCAAAAATGCTATCAGGTTCGGAGTTAAAATCGGTTGTATTTTCATTACCTCCCATCATTTTTGGTCCCACAATAAACCAATGGAAAATTTCTGGTTTTGGGAAAGAACACAATTGGATTAAACGTAGCATATTTTGGGATTTGCCATATTGGTCTGATTTGTTGGTCCGACACATGTTAGATGTCATGCATATTGAGAAGAACTGTTTTGATAATTTGTTTCATACAGTTTTGGATACGCCAGGAAAGAGCAAAGACAATGTAAATGCACGTTTAGATCTTGCCCAAATTTGCAGGCGTCCAGAATTGGAACTATTTGAGAATGTCAGAACATAAAGGTTACTGAAACCAAAAGCAGCTTATACACTGTCTAAAGAAAACCGTTTATTATTTTGTCAGTGGATTGCAGATTTGAGACTTCCAGATGGTTGTGCTTCCAATTTGGGTAGATGTGTAAAGAATGGTCATATTACTGGATTAAAAAGTCATGATTGTCATGTTATAATGGAGAGACTTCTACCCATTGGATTAAGAGGTCTGTTGAATTATGTGATTTGGGATTCCATAACAGACATGTCTCATTTTTTTCGGGAAATTTGTGCGGCTACGGAAGATTATGATTCTCTAGGAAAACTTGAAAAAGATGTTGTTGTAATTATATGTAAACTGGAAAAAATATTTTCGCCGTCTTTCTTCGACTCAATGGAAAATTTGATGTTACATTTTACATATGAAGCCAAATGTGGAGGTCCGGTACAGTTTCGATGGATGTACCCATTTGAAAGATGCATGCAAAAATTGAAAAGAAAAGTACGCAACAAAGAATCTGTTGAAGGATCTATTGCAGAAGCTTATTTGCAAGAGGAAATATCTTTTTTCTGCTCCCATTATTTTGAATCTGAGTATCCTTCAAAACACAACCGAATGGGACGGAATGAGAGGAATATTGATGAAATCGACAATCAATTATCTGTTTTCAACCAGTCAGAGCTTGGTTTTGGTGGAGTTTCTGAACGCTGGATTTCAGATGATGAACATCATAGAGCTCATACGTATGTTCTGCTCAACTGTGAAGAGATGACATCAGTTGTACTGTAAGTGTTTATATCACTTATTCTATCATTTATTTTACAGTAAATAACTTTGGTTTTTATAGTTTGTATGATAATCATATCAAGAAACAAATTCCACAAATTACAGCAGCTGCTCTCGAAGAACGTCGACTGAAAAATTTCTCTCAGTGGTTTCAAAAACTGGTAACATAAATTCTTTATCTTTTAGAAACTCATTCAATGTATAGTTTACTATATTGATAATTATTTCACAAATTTTCAGGTGTCTCGACATGCTGATAAAATTGACAAACGGCTGTGTGTATTGAGTAACCCACCTTCCAAACTTGTTAAAACTTATAATGCATATGTGGTGAATGGATTTCGATTCCACACACATGCATATGGGGAATCGAAAAAAACAATGAACAGTGGAGTTAGCTTGAGAGGATCTCATCATCGAGAAAATGAAGTTGACTTTTATGGCATACTTGATGAAATCATTGAACTCTGTTATCTTGGACAACATTACATAACCATGTTCAAATGTCGGTGGTTGGATACAGAGAGAGGCGTGCGTGTTCATCCGACTCATGGAATCATCGATATTAAATGTAAAAGTGTTCTCGAAATAAATGAACCATTCTTATTGGCTCAACAGGCATATCAAGTTTATTATGCAAAGTACTGTGCAACATCAAGAGACTTGACTGATTGGTGGAGTGTAATAAAAATCAAAATTCGAGACAATCAGTTTAGTCAAAGTGAATGTGCTTTCACTGATGTGCAAAGAATTGAAGTTTTTCAAGAGAGTACTCAAAATCAATCTTTTTTACAAAGAGACATGAGTATCGATGACGAAACCCCACATTTAAGAGTCGGTGATGACGATGATGTTAATGATGTCACATATGAATTTGAAACGGTAAGAGATGAAGCAAATGTAACTCGAATGGATATCGATGATGTTGAGGAGGAATATGAAGATGACATTGACATATATGAAGATGATGATGAAGATGAACACTGATAGCATTTCATGGTATTTATATATAATCATAATATGTATATATGTATATATAATAGTAATTATCAATTATTTGCTAACATTAACATTTTCTATTTCAGATGGACGACGCCACATTTCGTGCGTTGGCGGATGCTGACCTGACTTTTGATGCGGATGAGTTGCTGACAGATGACCCTCAGCCTGCAGGCGCTCCAGGGAGTACGCGGAGGGGGCGCGGTCTTGCACGATTGATGATTCCTGACCCCGTCCCCGAGCGACGTCCACGTCTTGGGTTTGATCCACGCACACGTAGGTGTGATAACCTGTGTGATAACCTATGGATTTGACTAAGATTTCATTAATCTATTCACATAATAAATGTTTATTATTTTTTCAGTTTTCCGCATATAGCAGTCGGACAGGGCAGCGCTATTTTGCGCAACTATTTCTCTCAGTCGTCGACCACATGGGAGAAGATTCCCATTGATGTGCAGTAGGCCATGTTCGGCCATTGGTTGGTACGTACGTAAATAAATAATTTTTATTTTGAAAATTATTTCATTTCTAACTTGATATTTTGATTTATTTGTAGGGTTTATGGTATCTGATCGAGGATATCATGCGTGACGTCATCCACGAGGCATGGGAGGTGGCCATGCGTGATCGTCTTCGTCAGTTTTTGCACAATTTAAGAAAATCTGCGATGAAGAAAGCAGGAGTGTCAGATTTTGAGGAGTCATGTAGAGCACACCGACCAGAGTATATTTCATCCCATGTATGGGATGGATTATGTGCGCACTGGTTGAGTGGTGCCTTTCAGAGGAGATCATCGGTGGGGAGGCAGAATCGGGGGATACAGGAGGTGACTCATCGAGCTGGGAGTCGTTCTTTCAGTACTCATAGACAGCATCTGGTACGTATATTATTTATAAATATTTTATATAACTATAAATATTAACAGTTTATTTTTTATTATTATAGGCTGTCGAGCACCCCGATATTACAGAGTACGACGTATATCGGAGGATGAATAGTGATCCTGCTACTGGGGAGCTCAGAGGTGATCGTCAGCATCATATCGTGGTCAGTATTATTTGTTTTCAAGTTTAAAAATTAACTGCATATAATATATTCACAATTTTAATTTTAAATTGCAACTATAGGAGTCATATGAGGCCGCAGCGGCACAGGCCCGGCCTGAGAGTCAGGCCGAGTCATCAGATCAGACCACTGCCCGTCAGTTTGATGAGGCGGCATGGATGCAGGCCACCCAGTATGCCTTCGAGAAGGGCCGGGTAGTTGGTATCGGCTCTCGACTGACTCCCGGAGATTATTATGGCAGTGCTGCGATGTCGGCGTCCAGCTCGAGAGAAGCTCGTGCATCTTCTTCTACACAGTATGAGGATCAGTTGCGATCTCAGACTGCACAGATAGAGAGTTTCCGACAGGAGCAGGAGCAGATGCGTCAGCAGCATGAGGAGGAGCGTCGACGCCAGCAGCAGCTGTACGAGGAGCAGGCGAGTCGGTGGCAGCAGCAGCATCAGGAGCAGATGGAGTACATGCGCCGACTCACTCATGCTTTAGGGATGGAGTTTCCTCCACCACCATCTGCAGATCCCCCACCTCCCCCCCCTCCCCCCTCCTTCAGATTAGAGTTTGTATTTCTGTTATAAAATTTATGAAATCAAAATATTTTTTTTTCTATTCGTAGTTTCTGTCTCATTATAAAATATTAATAATATTATATTTTTAAATAACAATATTAATATGAATAATAATATTATTTATATTTTATAATATTAAATTTTATATATATATTAAAATTCTATATATATATTAAAATTTTATAATATTATAATTTAATTATTTTTTTTGTAATACTTGAATTATTTTAATATTTGAATGTAAAATAATTCTATTATTTTTATATTAATTAAAATAACTTATTAATATTTTTTTTATTTATGAATTATAATTGTAATATTATTATATTAATTAAATCATTTATTAATATTCTATTATTTTTTATTTTTGAATTATAATTCTACTATTATTATAGTAATTAAAATAATTTATTATTTTCATTTGTAAATTATAATTATATTATTATATTAATTAAAATAATTTATTAATAATTTATTTTTTTTATTTTTTTTTAGTATTTGCGACGGGATACTATGCCCGTCGTAAATACTAGTATTATTAATAGTTTTTTATTTTTTTTTAAAAATAGTATTTGCGACGGGTCCCGTCGCAAATATTATTTATAGTATTTGCGACGGGATACTATTCCCGTCGCAAATACTAGTATTATTAAATTTTTTTATTTTTTTTAAAAAATAGTTTTTGCGACGGAACCGTCGCAAAAGAGATTTGCGACGGAACCGTCGCAAAAGAGATTTGCGACGGGTCCCGTCGCAAAAGGTATTTGCGACGGGTCCCGTCGCAAAAACTATTTTAAAAGTTTTTTACAAAAATACGGAATACTATTTGCGACGGGGAGAATGTCCGTCGCAAAAAAAGGCTTTAGCGACGAGCCCGTCGCAAATAAGTGTAGTTGCGACGGCGTTTTCAGCAACTGGATATTTGCGACGGGATCCCGTCGCAAATAGCCCGTCGCAAATACCTGTTTTTCTAGTAGTGTCTATACCCACCCTTCAGGTGGGATTTCCAGTGGACATCACGGTGTAGCGGCTTTTACTTTATAGTTGCTGTTTTCCCTTTCGAGTTGTACTTTACTTTCAGTTTGGGTTTGTATACTGGCCCATTTACTTTTCCGCACTTTCAGTTGTACTCTGTTTTTACTTAGTGTTTACTTTTCCGCTTGCTTACTCTGTGGTGCTTGTTTACTTCACAAAGGCAATGCCTTCCCTTTTTACTGGGATTTACGCCTTGGTGCTAGTCGCCAGCCCCTGGCCTATGGAATTCGGGCTTGGGGTAGTCACGGCACGGGCCCCGAGGACAGGCCGTGACATCATTTCGTTTGTTTTCCCCCCACATTATTTTAAAGGGAGTTAAACTGTTTAAAATTGCATATTCAGTCATTCCAGGAAGACCACACATCTGATTAATGTAATGTATCCTCATACAAATAAAAAATAATAATAATATGGTTTTAATATAATTTAAATTCATTCCAAGGTTTTTTATATTTATTTGACTTTTAAATGCATGTTTTGGTTTTTTATGACACTAAAAGAGCGTTTTCAGTTCTCTCAAGCAATCTGAAACTCGGATTGATGTTATGTCTGCTCAACCATTTCATGATTCACTATATTGTTGATTTTTTCTAATTTCACAAGATTCGGATGAGAATTAGTTTATTTTGATCCTTAAACACACATTTTCAAAGGGAATGAAACCATTAAAAACTACATATTCGATCATTTTGGGAAGACTGCACATCCAATTGACATGTTCTTTAGTCATACACATTACAAATAATAATAATACAATTTTACTATGATTTAAATTCATTCCAAGTATATATTATATATATATTACTATTAAACACATGTTTTGGATTTTTATGACACCAATTTGGTTTTTTCTTCATCTTAGGCAAACAACACCTCCGATTGACATACCGTCTATATAACACCCCAAAATTCTAATGTAAAAACCTTGTATTTGATATTGTGTATGACACAAGACACCAAAGGTGTAAGGGAATATAATATACTGAGTATTTATAATATATTTAATATTTAAAATAAATTAAAATTAGTTTATTGTTTGCAATTAACATGATACTGAGTTAGTGTGTGACATACACAACAATAAGTTTCTTCAATGACTTCTGTTACATGCAAGACCATGTTTTATTGGAAAATAATATATTATTAAAATATTATTATTTAATAAAATAAATACTGAACATAGATTTTAAATTAGAGGTTATGAATAATATTAACTAACTTATAAAAATATGTGGTTTACACAAATATAAAACGAATTAATAGCTGACCAATTAATTATTAATGAAAATATAAATCAATCGAATATAATGGAAACATTATTATTTTTATGATCATAAGGGGTTTTGTCATATTAAATTATATTAATTAAAATTAAGGAATGATATTAATAAAATATATATGTTATATATTCAATAAAATATTTTTTATTCTCAAATATTTGGTTTTATATTCATAAGATAAGAACAAACCCTATTTTACACATAAAAACATATATTTTTATTAAGGTGCTTTTACCTCTATTTAATGGAAAACCCATTTTAAATCATAATTTTGACACTTTAACTGATTTAATATATCAAAATTCAGTTAATGTTTGAAATCGGTACATAAGAATTATGTTAGGGTAAATTATTGATATTTTTTTCAAACATTTCATTTTTTAACGAATAGTTAAAAATACTGAAATTTAATTCAAAACTGCTTCTTCATCTAATTTATTTTTTAATTTTAATTTTAATTTTTAATTTTTTTAAACTTAATTAGGTAATATTTTTATCAATTAATCTAATTTATGTCATTGGAATCAATTTCACTTTGAAATTGACTATCAAAACTTAGAAAATGTTTGGACATTTTTACTTTAAAACCATGCATTGCCATCCCATATACGGGATTAAATTTAAAATAATTTACTTCAATTATGTGATTGGAATTTGGAAAAATTGATTGCATATTTGGAATAATAATAATTTATAATATCTAATAAGGTCAAATTATTTTTTGACAAAAAATATTATTGAATGTAATTAATATTAATTATAACCATTAAGGTTAAATTAAGCTTAATAAGATACTAAAGCATAACATTAAGGCCTAAATCGATCTATAAACTTTTCCAAGACCTATTGGATGGCCATATTTCGATCCTATCCTACCTTTTCCCTAATTTTGACCATTATTTATTCACAATCAATAGAAAATGTTAGTGGGGTTCCTCTCTTTTAAAATATTACAAGTGTGTCACCTCTCCTCCATTATAAAAGGCCTCATTTCCTCCCACTCCCTCACACCTATCAAGACAAATTGGATTACCAATATCTTTAAAAATGACTACCCATTATCCCTTAATTCATACATGATGACTCCAATGGGAAAAAATCCCTCCAAGGAATCTCTCTAAGTGAAAACCAAAAAAAGTTACACGATTAAGAGGTAACACCCTCCCTCAAACTTCTCTCTTTTATTTCCATCCTGCACTACCTAAGATTTTATTATTAAATATTTATATAAAAACTATTTTATCATAAATATAATAGTATTTTTTATTCTACTATTTTGACCTTCACTTACACAGACCTCCATTTAATGGGTAACAAACATAATGTTTACGTGTAGGCAAACTACTGCCATGATAAATAATGATTGTTCAATTTTCCTTTACCACTTCTCATGGTGGAACTTATTTTGGGAAATATTATTATATATGACATATATGATATTTATAATATCATTATTCTTGTTTATTTCCTTTATAACATATACCTTTATACATGTAATATTGTGTAAAAATAGTAACATCGTTTGTGGAAGTGCAGACTTCCACCTCCTCAAAGTGACATGATTTGATCACATTATACATGGAACATATAAAGGATGGTCTTAATTAAAAATATGTGAAATAAAAAAAATCTATATGATATTAATGAAATAATTATATTTCTATAAATATAAGTCATATCATTTTCTTTATTACCCTTTCACACACACTTAAAAAGTGATAACATCGTTCGTGGATGTGTGGACTGTTGTTTCATCGACATGATGTAATTCCTTTTGCATCACCTAATTATACATATATAAGTATATATGATTAAAAAATAAGGTATTTATAAAATAATTATCATTCATTAAGGATATAATTAATATTACCTTCTTTCCATAATGATGTTTGAAAAATGTGAACGTTACACATGCGTAGGTATGGTCTACCATCTTCATGATTGTAACGTTGGTTCATTTTTCATTACCATGTTAAATGATTGATTTTAAAATTATATGTGATATATAAATATGATAATTATGTCATATTTATTATTCTTTAAATGTTCTATAATGACCTTATAGACCATATCTTTCCAACATAAGTTGTTTTTTGACACATGTACCGAATTTGGTCAAAACACCTAACTTATACATAATTTTTTAAGTATTTGTCCATAACATGTAATTAAGTGAAATAAAATAATTGAAAAAGATTAAAAACTTTCTGAATAAAGTATAAAATTAAAATAAATGTTATTATATAGTATTTTAGAGGTCGTTCACCTGAAAGTAAATGTTAGGTAAGGGATTCTTGTCTCATTTTCATTCTGTGAGGCATACTTAATTCTTGTGCACCTAAATTATTATATATGGTGTGCATACTAACTCATTGACATATTATATCATTAATTAATTTATATTCATGTTATTTAAATTTTTTAATTTATGATTAACACTATTGGTTCATTCAATTTATATGTAATGGATTTTCCCCTCAATTTATATTCCATTGAGAGTTAATTGTTATTATGAACATAGTTTCATTTATATGATGTATATACCACCTTTTACATGTTATATCATGAATACCATTATTATCATGATATTTAATGTTTACTTTTAGGTCATATATTTCTGAGGTTTATGATTTAAATGTTTCAATGTGGTGTGGGACACATTCGAATGTTTAAAGAATATTCTCTTGAAGAATGCTCACAATCACACTTTCTTTTGTGATGGATAACTTTCTCTTAAAACAATAACATTATTGTAAATATTTTCAATGGAAATTTATTTTAATATCTATATTCTCATACAATTTATATTAATATTGTCTAAACTGTATACCATTTTCATATGGTGGTTACTTTGACAATTATTTGATTAATTGGGTAATTAATGATAAATCAGTATTTATCATTATATAAGGGTGTTTGATAAGGCATATTAGTTATTTTTATTATTAAATAGGAGGTATGCGTTGGACTAAAAATACGGGTGGATCCCATAATTTATATATCTCCTCGATGAACCAAGAGGTTCTCTGGAGACAAATAAGTTGTGCAAATTAAACGGAGGATAGATCCATACTTTTAAACTATCCAAAGGATAGATCTTGATATTATAGGTCATCATGTACCTTATACATGATGTACATTATGAAATAATTTCCCTAATATTAGTTTCATTTAATATTCATCCATTATATTTTTCATCAAAATATATATGGATACATTTCATTTGAGTTCATTGATTAAATACCATGGGTTTTACTTTCATACCTTTCCATATTTATTTTTCCTTATCTTGTTATTTGTGTGGAATGTGTTTCCAGTTATTATCTTGACATATTTATTATGTACTTATATTTATTTTATTTATTACATGGAATTTGTGTTCAGTTTTTTACCTTTCTATATTGACAATTCTTATTGATTCATTATTACTTCCATTGTATTTTTCCATTACTGAGCATTTGAGCTCACCCTTATTATGTTTTTTTCCACTAGAATCCAAGAATCATACTATGAAAGATATGAAGAGACATACTAGATGGATTAGAGTTATCCTTTATGTTTTTTACTTATAAATAAGGAAAATATTTGTTGTAATTAGTGCGGTCATTTGAAATATAAGACCCATTTATGTATCTGGTGTACCAAGACTACTAAACATTCAGGTCTTTAGGCTTTGATTCCTTATAATCATGATAATTTAATTGATAGCAGATATCAAATCCTTGAAAATTCACTCTTTGGACATTTTTTTCTTATTTCATGGCTTTCAGAGGTCGTTTGACTGGTTTTGACACCTCACGTGTTTTTAAAGGGCGTCAAACCTTTAAAAATGGCATATTTGGTCGTTATTGGAAGACCAGATGTCTGATTAATGTTCCATATGATAATAAATGTAAACAATAATACTAATACTCGTTTTCTATGATTTCAAGTCATTAAGTGGTCATTTTTTATTGATCTAACCGTTAAACGCATGTTTTGGCGTTTTATGATAGTAAAAGTGAATTTTGCGTCATCCTTGGAAAATGAAACCTCTAATTGATGTAACATATTCTAAAACATTAACAATTCACTATATTTTTTTTCTAATTTTGTGGCATTTGGATGATGTTCAGTTGGTTTTGACCCCCAGGAACACCTTTTTAAAGGTTATTAATCCTTTTAAAATTAGATATTCTATCATTTCGGGAATACTACACATTTAGTTAAAATTTAATCCACTCGTACACATCATGAATAATAAAAATATGGTTTACTATGATTTCATGTCATTTTGAGGTCATTTTATATAGATCTGATTGTTAAACACGCTTTTTGTTTTTTTATGAAACTAAAAGTGTGTTTTCCATCATCCCAGAAAAATGAAACTTTCAATTTACATAATGTCTCCTAAACCATTTCAAAACAATCTTTATAGTTTTTATTTTTATTTCATGGAATTCAAAGTTCATTCATTTTGTTTTAACCCCTGTGTGTTTTAAAGGGCATCCAACCATTAAAAACCACATATTTGATCATAATAGGAAGACCACACTTTTAATTAATGTTATTTCTCCTCTTACACATCCCAAATAATATTAAAACGATTTTCCTATGATTTTAATTAATTTTTAGGATTTTTTTTCCATGGATATCACTGTTAAATGTGTGTTTTGTTTTTTTATGACACTAAAAGTGCATTTTCGGTCCTCTTGGGAAAACACCATCTCAGATTGACGTTTTATTTACTCAACTATTTCACAATTCATTGTATTGTTATTTTCATTCTATTTAAAAAAATAGATATAATTTGGTTGGTTTTGACTCATGGTTACATCTTTTCCAAGGGTGTTAAACCATAAAAAATATCATATTCAGTCGTTCCTAGCAAACTACATGCTTGATTGATGTGACAACTACTTTTACATATCAAAAATAATAATAAAAGATTTTTATTATTATTTATAGTCATTTAGAGTTCATTTGATATAGATTTTTTTATTAAATGCACGTTATCATGTTTTATGACACTAAAAGTTCGTTTTCTATCATCTCATGAAAAACACACCACCATTTGACGTAATGTCTTCCAACCATTTAAAAATTCACTCTATGTTTTGTTTTAATTTTAATTTTTGTAAAACATATTATATTTATTGAATTTTACTATAACTAAAAATAGTTATATTTATTTTATATACATTCATTTTTACCATGTTACATTGATATATTTTTAATTGATTAATAATTATACTTTCTGATCAACATAAAATTTAGAAGGGATGAAAATTGATAGCTATATTTTATACTACAATAATTCCCCCTATAATAGTTCCTTATCCATCTAACTAGGGAAATATTCTCCACCCTCAAAAATGTACTATTTGAATTTTGTTTCCAGATCACATCTTATGGGTTCACCATTTAGAAATATTTCATCCAGAATCAAACCATATAACGTTTTTTGTGATATTTGACTTATTTTTTGTGGATGACAAGGTCATCTTCCTTAATGGTAAAAGAAACTCAATTCAAAGGTTAAATAAAAATGGTTCAAAAATCAATATTAGAAGATAAATTCATAAAAATATGACTGATATGGATATATAGGAACTAAAAAAATTGTAAAAAATAATTTACATCAATGGGAAATAGAAAATAAAAAAAAAGACAATACACATCAACCTATAAAAATAAAATGTGGGGAATATACATGAAAAATATTTGATCAAAAGGGAGAAATATATATCAACATAACAACTTCAAGCTGCAAAATCAAAAACAACCATCAATATATTAAAAAAATATGCTATAATTTCAAAAAAAATCCACAAAAAAATGAATTAGAAAGAGTAAAACCAAAGTGGGAAATTGATCTCGAGATATATCTGTCAAAAAAATATATGTAACTTCTCCTTACAATAAATCAAATACCCTTTATGATCAACTTCTATTCTAGTATCATTGACAGTGCAAAACATTTATGTTTTTCACGATCTCCTAGATCCATGGATATTACAGATCAATAGTTTCATGCATGTCGTAACACCTGTATGAAATAAAATGATGTTGAAGTTTCAAAATATGAAGGAAACCAATGAATAAATGTTATTGTTATTTAAAATATTAAATTTAAAATCTTGAATAAAATTAACCCCTTCATGAATTTTCAACACACCAATATCTATGCTTTACAAATAGATGCTTATTAAATATAAAAAACTAAGCATCGGTGAATAAATAATTCTAAGACCCCCTGAATGTCATAAATTTGAGTATGATAACCTGAAAACATGAACAAAAAATTACCTATATGTGATTATAAAATATAATATCATACCCAATTCTATTGGTTAATATAGAATCCTTAGATAAATATGAAATAGAATAAGTAACTAAAATGTAGATACAGTGATTACTAAATATGGGGTCTATGAATTATGATTCTAAAGAATTATTTAATGAAATTATAATTTATCTAAAAAATAATATTCAAATTAAATTATATATGATTCATAGAACATAAATGATTTAATAAGAGAACAACTCATCTAGGTCAATGTAGTGAAAAATGTAAAATGAATTTGACCTCATATAAATATCACTCCACAAATAATGTTGATTTGAATGGGAATCAATTTATCTATATTAGATGAGGTAATCAAACAAGATCAATTCTAATAAAGGAGAGAGTTAAATTAAATTTTAAGAAAAGTTAAGTGAAATCAAATTTAGAGGAAAAAAGGGAATATAAAACATTTTATGGATACTACACAAATATTGTTAGAATTTATCATAGGATTTCGATCAGTGAGAAACAGATGACCTCGAGTGGATATAACATTGACTCTGGAATATTGTGAAATGGGTATCATCAATTATAGATAGTGAATCAAATAGATTTTTTCATAAATATTAAGATAACATAGATAAAATTTATTATATATGGAGAAACTACTTCATCAATATATGTAGAGGAATGATTGGAGATGAATAGGGTTTGTGAAGAAATAAAAATATTGCCCAACACAATAGGGAAATTGATTCTATTTTGAAATCGACATTCTTAATAATGAAAATTATATTTTTAGAAATATATTCCAGCTATAAAGTAAGTTAAATTGATGAGTTTAAAATAGAAAAATAAATTATTAGTATATAATATGTTAAAAATAATATAAAAATAGAGCTAAAATCGAATATAAATTTGTATACAATATAGTCAATGTATTAAAGGTTGAAAGATAAATCTGTAAAAATTATCACTTTATAAAAAGGGAAACTCACTGAGTTTTTTATTATAGTTTCATTCCCAAATGATTCCATATACACTTACTCAATAATATTCTTTCAAAATTAAAATATAAATGTTTTGATATGTTTTTTCAAGTTCCCACCAACTGCGACACTCAGATCCATGAAACTACTTTAGTGGAAATTAATAACGATGTAACAACAAAATTTAGCTCATTAATAATCAAAATAATTCATCAAAAACAACTTAAATAAAATAATAATACTATACCATAACATGAATGAACATTATATGAACATCTCTCAGTCCTCAACTTTCCAGAAAAAATGATAACAATATAGAAAATAAGAATCAATTGTGTACAAAAGAAATAATATTTATAAAAAAATTAATTTTCAAAAAGACAACTCTATGAATTTTAGAATCACTAACAATTATGAAACTCACATCATTCATTTCCTTGACTATAATTTCTTTATAAAAAGTTATATCAAAGATTGTATCTAAAAGGAAAATTTTGTACATGAGTGAGATTGACTTGAATAAATGATGGAATCTTAATGAAACATGACCTATTTGATACATGTGAAAAATGATACAATATTGAATTTTTATTTTATATAGAAAATAATCCTATAAAATACCTAGATTAGTCAAATATACATGAAAATAATTAGAATATATATTTTTTTTAAAATATATTTTAACAGATGAATTTAAGGGGACTTTTAAAAAGATAAGAGAGTTCTTAATTGAGGATAAGATTAGAGATTTTGAAACTCAAAAATTGAGTTAACAACTTCAAGATAAAAAATAAAAAACAATTGTGAATCTATTTAAAAAACTATGATCTAATTTCATATAGTGTTTCACAAAAAAAATAGGAACAAAAAGAGTAAAAATAGATCTAGAAATTAAGGATGAGAGTCATCATTTGAAAAAAAAGATTTTTACCTTATATTTCCACAAACTCAAAGACCCTTTATAAAATATTTCAACCCTATTAGTTCTTTATAAGTGAAAACCATTGAGTTTTTTCATGGTCTCCTAGAGTTGTAGAGGTTATAGATATACACTTACAAGCATGTTGTAAGTCTTATAGGAAAAAAATGATAGGTAAGTATCAATACATAAAGCAATATAAAGATTATACAATATTTAAATTTAAAAAATTAAATTAAAAACATAAAAATAAATGGAACCCCGTCATGAATTTCAATATTGAACAATCAATTCTTTACAAAAAATACCACCATAAAATATATAAAACCAATCACTAGTGATAAAATAATTATAAGATCTTATTAATGTTATGCATCTGAATTAAATAAAATGGAAACATGAATCCCATAAAGATATATATGTGATTCTAAATTAGTATATCTAACCCACTATTTTTGTTTAATAGATCATTTAGGGAAGAATATGAAATATAATTGGTACCTGAAACATAGATATAGTAATTTCCTAATATATGGGATTAAAATTAAGGTCCGTTAAATAATTATTTTTCGAAATTAGAAATTATCTAGATAATAATACACAAATAGAATGAAAAATAGGGTTTATAGAAAAAAAAATTAATATAGAGAAAAACTTATCTTGGTTAATGTAAAGAAAAAGTAAAATGAACATAAACTCATATATAGATCAGTCAATGCATAAAATTTATTTGAGTGGGAATCAATTTATCTATATTCAATGAGGTAATCAGGAAAGAAATTCCTAGAAAAGATAGTGGTGAATTGAATTTTAAGAAAACATAAATTTAAATCTAATTTATATAAAAAATGGAATATGTATCATTATAAGAAAACTATAATAATTGGGTTAAAAATTACCGATGTTGTTTGATTGGTGAGAAACAGATAGCCTTAAGTGGAAATGAAAACAACTCTAGAATATTGTAAAATGGTTTTACTCAACCAAAAATGGTTAATCATCAAGGGATTCAATTTAATATTAATAAAATCAAAATAAATCTATTGAACATGGAGAAACTACATTGAACATGGAGAAACTACATCATTGATATGCCCATAGGAATGATTGAAAATGAATATGGTTCATAGAGAAGATGGTGAAAAATATTTATCTTCTGTGGTTAGTGGAAATACCAAAAAAGCTACAATAATACACTAAATTTACAATGAAAGTGGAGATAAATATGATTTTAATAATATTATAGCATCTAAAAATAAGTGGAATAATAATAATTTCCCTTGGATCTATGAACCAAAAACCATGCATGGTACAAGAATAAAAAAGAAACTCCAATGATATCTTTTCTCATGAAGAGGAAGTGTAATAAGGTTCAATTACAACACCTTTAATAAATATAAACTACAATGTGGAAATTTTTAAAATTTAAATGTTTAAAAAAATACTGTAATTGAAAACTTCTGATAAAGTTGCAACAAAAAGGTTTGATGAGAAGAATAAAGTTTAATTTTGGATCATAAAAATAAAATCTGATAAATCCAACATCAAAGTAATCTATTACATGGAAATTTACAAAATTATATGGCATCAAAACATATATCACTAGAAGATAAAACTAATGAAACATTATATTCTTTCTCTAGATAGAGGAATTTAATACCAATTATAAATATAAAAACATACCTCCATATGGTGTCAGGATTTTTGAGTGGCAGGGGTTGAAGCATAGAATAGAAATGAAGGGGAAGAGGGTCACTGTGAATAAAGGAATGTAGAGTAGGGATCACCTTGTGGGAGATGGTCTGTAGACAGGGGAGGTCAACAGCCAGGGGAACAATGGTGGGTGACTAGTGGGGGGGTTGCAGGATCAATAGTGAGGGGAGAGGGGGATCAATGAAGAGGGTGAGGATTGGGGATTGATGTTGGGGGGGAGACAGTGGGTAATGGAGGGTAGTGGGATGTGGGATCAACTATGGGGATAAGAAATGGGTGGGATGGTCATGGTGGATATGGAGGAGGTGCATCTTAATGAGGAGGTGGGGGAGGGGGGATTGATAATGAGGATATTAGGGGGCAGTATGGGGGTTTGGTTGTTGGGGCAAGCGGTGCGGTGAAAATATGGGGCTTGATGGTGGATTGAATCAACATTTTAGGGGAGGTTCTGTGATGCAGCGAAGAGGCTCAAAAACTAATGATAGAGAGGAGGTGGGGGATGGGATTAGGCTCGGTGAGGGAAGAGGGTCACTTGATGTGGGGGTGGGGTGTGGTGGGGGGGGGATAATAAGGGAGGGGGAAAGCCCAAAGATTTATATTTTTCAGTCCCTAGTAAGTTCAATTGTGACATCTATTTGGAGGTTTTCTAATTTCATCCTCCATGAAATCCCATTTTTCTATTAGTGGTACTTCACTTAAAAACTGTAAGTATTCCTATTTTTATGCTTCATGCACAGTAGCACGACATCTTCATTTTTCTCCATCCTCTTCAAAATAAAGATATCCACTACTCACATATTGCATGGATTCTACTTTAAGAGTAGCACCACTAAACCCCACCACTTTCTTCCAATAATAAATGTCCTTCCTTATTCTAATGGTAAATGTTATATAGCCTTAAACTGTAGATGTTAAGCACCTACAACCAACAATAGATCCATTTAGTACCAATAGTAAATAATTTTAAAACTCAATAGTAAATCAATTTTAGTTCCACGTTTGATTATTTTAAAACTCCATGGTGTATCAATTTTAGATCAATTCTAGATTTAGATATCAATGGTAGATCAGTTTTAAAACTCAATGGTAGATCATTATATATCAACAACAGATATAAAGTACCAACAGTAGATCTCTATATATATCCAATGGTATGTGGTATTCAATCTAATAGTAGATCATTTGATTAGTCCAATAGTAGATCATTTTACGTAGTGATGGTAGAATGCCCATTTCAACCGTATTGGTAGCACCACTCATCTTCTGCAATGGTATCTCTTTGACGGTGCGACAAAATGGTAGTATCACAATGGTAGCAGATGTATTCTACCACAGGTATAGATTTTTATGTTATCTTAGGTATTGTTTCTCTTACAATTAGATGAAAAATATGATACTTCAAGTCATAATTTATGTTACCACTTGTTAATTTTATTGTTCTGAATTTTTTTTCTGGATTTTTTTCATAAATGTTAATATTTTGATTAAATATATGTTTATTTTAATTAATTTAATTAATTTATTATTATATAAAACACATATATATTTTATTAATGTCATGAAAATTAATTATAAAATATTTTATCTAATTATAATGTATTTTTTAAATTATACTTCATTATCCTTAGAAAGTTATAAAATTTATGAAAAATATTCTTTATTGCCCATATTCATTAATTTAATTATTTAAAAAATATTTTTTAATATTTTTTAATATTTTTAAAATGTTTTAATGTTTTAAATTCCTGAAAAACATATATTTATATTTTATGTATTTATATAGATTTATTCCAAAGATATTATTAACAATTAATCTTATTGCAATATTCAATGAATTATATGACTAAGATTTAACTATTTATTTAAAATTATGTTTAACCTTTTATTATAGAAACTATTGGAATGATTTAATGGGTTATTCAAATTGGTTTGAATTGGTCTTTCAGTTTTGAATTCAAACCATTATTTTTATGTTTTTTATGGAGATGAATTTTCCATCTCCTGAATAATTTCATTATTTTCGAATTGTTTTACTCATGGATGTTTTTTTTTACTTTGTTTATTTTACTATTTAATGTTATGACGAGAATATTTGGAAGTGATCATATATATGACAGTGATAACTTCTTCAATACTATGTTTTTCCTTGAGAATAAAATTTCTGAACTTATCTAGTGATGTACAAACCAAGTCCCATGTGATACACTATTTCATCATCTGGATAATATCTCAAGTGTCGAATTACATCTCCTTTGACCTCTACTACCTGGATGAGACAAGCTGGTCCAATTCTCAAGAACTAGTACCTGTGATTTCATCTTCTATCTACTTCATCTGGTTTCTTGTGTCTATAACACAACTTCCTACCATTCATGCACATTCTATTTTTTGTTTGTGATTTTACATACAAAATTATTTCTTCCTCTCTTCCATGAGTTCTGACTCTAGATTCTAATGTTAGGACCATTAGGGTTGTGACTCCCATAGTTTAAAGTCACGTATTGTAATTGGGTTGTGACTCCCCATACAAAATTCAGTGTGTGATGGTTATCCCTCCGCTAGAAAATGATCTTGTTATTAGGTTTTTATTCCTTCTCATAAAAAATTTTAGCGCACACCTATCTATGGATGAGTAGAGAGGTATACAACTAGACTAGGTCCACTTTGGGCTAAACTAGTTTCAAAATATCAGTGTTCATTTATTTATTTCTACTATAAATTTAATCACATCACTAACATTAATAACTAGTTTATATAATAAATTTATTTGATTAAAATTTTAATCTAGTCTATTCACCTGCCTCTAGACTATATTCAATTACTCCATTCGAGCTTAATCGTACATGTCCTGTTATATTGTTAAATTATAATTTTCTGCCATGGTTATGCATGAAGAAAAAATACACTATATTTTATCTACATAAATCCATTCTAAAACAACCTAGTAATGATATTGTTATCTATTTGGATTTATTGATTTAAGATTTGAAATTGATTTTTGATACAAGTGTCAGAATGTATAATGCTTATAGAAGTGAATAATTCACATTAAGGACCATATTTTATGGGAAGATAAATGGCATTCGTACTTATGGAAATTTGTTAAGCTATATCATTAATAGAATGTTTTTGTGTCTCATTTGTGAATAATTCACAAACTCAGTTTGATTGAAACATTCCTCAAATACTATATTTTTAGGAAATCAATTTTTTAACCTCAGTGACATAAATATTGATCTAGGAATTCATCATTATTATGGAATACTGAACAAAGTACAACATCATCTCCACTAACAGGTGATCAAATATTCAATAAAGTAGAAGATATTGACCATATTTTTGGTAAACTATTTTTAAAAAACCTTATGAAATCATGTTTAAAATATAGATTAATTTTCTTTGAATTACAGTACTAGAATTGTTTTTACGTTAGACATTTTTTTATGCCATGAATATAGAAAATATATATATTTTATAGAATTATTTTATTTTTACTAAATGTTCATGACAAAAAAAATGATATTAAAGATAGGTTGGAAACCATTGGCATGGAGATAAGAAAAGATTTGGAATTGGTGAAGGGGAAAAGTCATAATTTTCATCATCCAATATCTTACACTATATACAGAAAAGAAAAGTCACATTTTTTCATTTTAATTAATGGTGTAAAATTTTAGTATGGGTATTCATAAAAAATCAATAATGTCATTTAAATGACTAATTTGATGATATAGGGACTAAAATCACCTGATTTCCATGTTTTGATGTAAATTTGTTCATGTCACTCTATGTTTCATTCTTCCTAAAAATGTATGACATATATTTACTAGATAATGAATCTTTTTTAAATCCATATGTTGTAAAGTTATAGACATGGTAAAGATCCCAGTCATGAATAAGGAGGTTGTAGTCATATTATGTGAATTAGAGAAGTTCTTCTCACTATTATTATTTAATATAATGGTCAACATGACAGTTCACTTGGAAAAACAGGCTCAACTACTTGTTCACATCCATTACAGATTTATGTACCCCATTGAATGGTATATAAATATTTTGAAAGGGTACATCATGAACTAAAGTTTGACAGATTTTTGTATTTTAGAACGATATATTGTTAAAGAAGATATTGAATTCTGTACTGATTACCTATTAGATGTTGGTAGTATCAGAATCCCAAAGTCTCATCACAATGGATGCCTTATGGGTGAAGGTATTTTTAGAATATATATTATTATAATTACAATCATAGAGAAAGAGAAATATCACCATTACATTTTAAATAATAGTGAATATATTTATCTATACATTGAATCCCACAAAGTAGTTTTTAGACATTTGAATCAATCAAGGGATGAAGGATGGATATCAAATACACATAATAAATAGTTTATAGGATGGTTTCAAGATCATATTTAAAAGGTGTTGTTAGAAAATATGAATTAAATTATCATACAACTTCAATGGATAACTAGGGGACCGAATAAAAATGTTATATCTTAAACTTATTTTTAAATTAATGGTTATAAGTTCAATATAAAAGAACACAATGACCACAGTATGTTGAAAAAATGGAGTTAATATTACGGAAAAAGTGATGCACATATCTGGTTCTAAGGATATAAATCCAATTTATATGAATATGTCATATTTCAAAATTATCAAATGAATATATGAGTTGTATTATACAACATTTCAAGTGATAATTTTTCATTGTAAATGGGTTGAAAATAGGAGTGTAGTAAATTTTGATGAAATTGAATTCATGAAATTGAATTTTAGTAGTAAAAGGGAAAAGGGTGATCCCTTCACAATGGAATCACAAGTAGTGTAGGTATTTTATGTCTCACATCCAACAAACTAGAATTGGTCAATTTTTCTACTGATGACTACAAAAATTATAGTGTCAGATGAAATTTCAATTGAGGATAACCCTTTCACTAAGAGATCACAACCATTTCATGGAAACTCTATTGTAGACAATGTATTATACATTAGAGGGGACCACAAATAGTGGATTTGGATTCTTGATAGAGGATCCAAATTCATTCATCCATCAAATAAAATAAATTCAGTTCAATGGGAAGGTTAAAGTGTTTTTTAATACACTATAATTTCCATCATAATATTATGTGTTCTCTACTATATTTAAATAATATAAAATAAATTTTTGATTACTCATGTAGACAATGAATTTTTCACATGATGATGTTACCAATATTGGGGAACAATATGCGATGGATGTTGAAACAACAAAATTATTATGGGATCGACTACATGTTGATAAAAAAACAAGAATCAAACAACATCACAGTGTTGTCTAAATTTATCAAGTTAAGAAGTAAGGGTATAAAATATTAGGTTGTATAAAATCAACATGGGCAAATAATTGACCCTAATAATTCAATTTTCATTAGTTATGTATGGGTTATAGTGAGTATTAAAGTGATTATTGATATAGATTTATGGTTCCATATCCATACTGTAATGAAGGAAACCCTTTTGGAATATATAAAGGAAATTTTTTGACATACTTTCTATATATTAACAAAAAATTATATAATGAAATGTTTATTTAATTTTCATTATTCCGTAAATAGTTCATTTATTTTAGATGATTTTCATTAGAAATGTATCTTAATGGATGCTATAAAATCCCATATAGGCTTCCAAAATCTTTTTAACAAGTTTTATCTTAGGGATGTTGTGGGGAAAGTAATGACTCACCTACTGGTTAATTATGGAGAATTTATAATGTAGGAAACATGTAATTCTTTCATTAGTCTTTGCGATGAGAAATCAGTTCAAGTACATTTTAGTGGATAATAAATTATTTGAAATTATTTATTTTATCCATTTTGTTTCAAAATTGTTAATTTATGAAGAAACAAAGGAGTGCTAAAAATATGGAGCATTCATAAAAATGAATGTACCCCTATCACAAAGCATAGATGGGGTAATATTCACTAGAGAATTAAATGGTATGAATTTAAAAAAACAATAATGTTTTATGTGATTTGAAAAAAATATATTTTCCTATTTTTCATTTTGATGAATAAAAATAAAAATCCACATCTATTCCATGTAATGTGCTATGGAAGGAGGCTTGTGTAAATAATTAAAGAAAACTAGTTTATAAAAATAGAAAATTTGTATGGAAAACATGTGTAAGTATGAAATAATAGTAATTCTTTACGATTTATAATGTTATGAAATAACAATATATATTTATATTCATATGTTTTTTATATGGTTTAGACATAAGAATTTCAAGTCACTGTACCAGAAGAAAAACAACATTCAGTAGCATTGAAGTGACTAGAGAAATATGGACACATTAGAGGTGTAGGTTTTGGAATGTATCCTCAAACATATTTTGAGAAGAAAAAACTACAAGAAGATACATATCAGATGATGAGAGGATTTCAGGCACAAATAGATGCTTTATAAGATATTATTGTCATATATGGTTTAGTAGACCAATATATGAAAAAGGATCAAAGCGAACCGAAGGTGGAATAAAGACCAACACATGAAAAACCAAATTACCATGCTATCTTTGAGGCTAGTAATTCCCCTCCACCACATACCTTACTCGAGGTAACCAATTTTGTCATTACTCTTTCTCCTATAAGTATATATAAACTTTTGATAAATTTATATGACTAAAATTATGTAGGTTAAAATTATATGTGATTTCAATCTATCAAAACCCATGCACCTCTTTCTTGTAAGGGGTATAATGTATAATATTCGGGGATATGTGCTACACATCAAAGAACTCCCAAAAGATCCCACGAGAGTGGGGATTGAGGTATCTCAAAAACCAAGGACTTAATTTTCTATTCCACTTGATGATCTGGATATCACAATAGTCAATGATGTTATTAGATCTTTTGTAGCATGACCATATAATCATATAAAGATACAAGAGGTATGTTCTTAACTATTTTTTTCAAATATAAAACCTATAAAAGTTGATGAAAAAGGGATGAAGTGAGGTATGGTATTACATATGGATATAACGATGGGGAAAAAAGGTCAGATCAAGATAATATATCGAATCAACCACAAAAACAAAAATACCTCTAAGAGTACCTTCTCCCAAACATTTTCACTGCAAATATATCACCATAACAACTTCATGTAGAAATCACATTCAAAGATGGAGATATTTTCTATATTATATATGAAGAAAAGATATTTTGAATTATTATTTCATATGCGGTTGGTCTCGAGAGTATAAATGAGATACTCTTGTTTTAATGTCTAGGAGTCTCAGTTTAGAATACATAAATAAGTTACATTTTCATAACACATCTATCTAAAAAATGGACTAATATGTTCATTAAAGTTAATGACTATTAATATTTATTATAGGCGTCTATATTATTACTATATAAAGATAAAACCTTATGAAGCATAGTTTGGATTCACTAATGTCTATATCATTTCTATGAATGAAATTTAATTGGAGTTGATTCAAATTGGTAATAAAATAGATGATCTAAATAACGCATTTGAGAAGAAAATAACAAAAAAAAACAAACTATGTTTGATTCTTATAATGCAGGGGTAAAACTCTACAATCTAATCGTATAAAATATTTTTTTATATTTTTCATTAATCATTTTTTCTGAAGCATTATATACTAATCAAAATCAATATGGATACCATAGATATTAATTTTTTTGGATCCAATGCATGGATATCCATCAAATATACAACAAATTATGTTAATTCTAAATTTGTAATTCAATAAAATCAAAATTTTATAGATTAACATCGAATTATATGTTTCTTTTAGTGTTTTTACAAGAATTTTATTATGATAGGGTCATTTATAAATATAGTCTAATTCATTGTACGATGTTAATGTATAAAAATAAGAAGCTGGTGAATTAAATTAAATGGGAAAATATAATGCTATATATAGAAATATTTAACATTAAGAAAATATTTCAAGACAATTTAAATAATTTGGTCAATATTTTTGTAGAGTCTGATGCATGATAACAATAATGATTATAGATAATATGTTTGAGAATTTATAAAAAATATCATATACCATATAAATACTATCATCCCTAGGCTGGTAATTTTTTAAAGTAATTTTAATTTCATTAAAAATATTCCTTAATTGTTTTTTTTATATTTTATCAGCAATAAAAGGATTTCCAATAATCTACATACTCAAAGGGAAAAGTAAATTTGTTTAGAGATGAGTAGGCAGCACCCATGGTGACCGAATGTTTTTAAAAATCAAATATTGGTGATTATTGACTATGTTTTTGATATATCATGAGCTATGAACATAGAAATATATTTTAGTTGTGAATAATTAGTATAAAAATGTTTATATATTATTTTGGACCTATTTATGAAGGAGAAGTATAATGGAGGAAATCAATTTATTTAGAAACAAATGAGATGAATACATTGTTAAAATGTACACATATATTATGAATTGGTGACTTACAACTAATTATTTTGTTAATTTTATCATCATTTGAACTAGTTTTTTTTAGTTAATTTCCTTATTATTTTATTATATACTTATTTTTTTAAATTTTAACTTTAGTTCAAAACACATATCCCATACTCAAAACTAAGCAAAAAAATTCTGATTATTTTGATACATTGGGAAAATGATCTATAAGTAAATTTTGGTATATAATAATTAACCACACATCAATCTGACACATGAAATTGTTGGTATGACTCAATGTGTGTATTTTCAAAATGAAAGTGTCATTTTAGTTTAAAACTGGTTTCAAATAGTTAAAACTGACCAAATGAGCTCAAATTGTTTTCAAACATCAAAAAAAGATCCATAATTCATTTTTCAAATGTAGGAATTGACCACACACTAATTAGACTCAATATGTGGTTAGTATGACCCTAAGTATGTGTTTTCAATATAAATTGTTGTTTTAGTTTAAAATGCAAGCCACATAGCCAAATTTTAGAAAACTAGCTCAGATTGTTTTCAAACATTAGTATAGTGATCCATAAGTCATATTTCAGGTGTAGGAATTGACCTCACATAAATCCAATAGACATTGATGAAAATAGGACTCAATACGTGTTTTTTCAATACAAAAGTTCCATTTTAGTTTAAAAAACACATCAAATAGTCAAAACTGAGGAAACAATCTCATATTGTTTTCAAACTTTAGGAAAAAATATATAATTCATTTTTAATGTTTAGTAATTGACCACACATCAATATGACACATAACGTGATTGATATGACTCAAAGTGTGTGTTTTCAATTCAAATGTGCCATTTTAGTTTAAAGCACACATCAAAAAGCAAAAAATGAGTAAACGATCTCAGGTTGTTTTCAAACATTAGGGAAATGATACATAATTTAATTTTCACATGTATTAATTGAATTAAAATCAATCCCAAAACAAGATGTGGTCGATATTAATAGAAGGTCATGTTTATAATACAAAGGTGCCATTTTAGTTCAAACAGACATATTAAATAGCCAAAAATAAGAAAATGAGCTCTGATTATTTTCAAACTGTAGGGAAAAAATCCATAATTTTTTTTTCAGATGTAAGAATTAACCACACATCAACTATAAGTCCCCAGCCTTAAACCTTACTTAATCTTGAGTTATTACAAGATTACACATTGAGGATCTTTTCAGGTTTATAGTTTTAGAGAATTAGATCATGAAACTTGCATTACATTCCACATTTAAACAAAGTGGTTACATAAAAGACAGTTTTCATTCTTCCCATCAACGGAACATATTGAAAATAAAACATGGATTCTTTCTTGACACATCCTTGACACTATCATCACATCATGTACCTTTCCCCTGACCTGGGAAAAACATTTCAAAAACTTGGGATAGCATAAAAATCTCAGTAAGGGTTATAAAAATATGGAAAGGAAACATGAGTTCATATATACATAAGAATGAAATCATACTTCACCCATAAAACATAGGCACTTTAACATAACTCATCAAACCATGAATAAATCATAGAAAACATAAGACATAAAGGTAACTTGAGGCATTCATAACATTCTTACGTAGGGAGTAACCCTCTTGGTTACGTTTGGAATACCCATCACAATATATTCCCTAAATCTCTTCGGAGAAACCTTAACGTTTCACTCCTTTGCGTTACCCAATGCATTGGAGAGCTATATCGGGCTCACCCACCCTTAGTTTATCATGGAACCACCCGTTTTCATAACAATTCCCAATATCCACAACATAAACGTATCACATAAAACATGCATAAAGGAAACATAACATTTCCACATTTCAATCACAATATAACATTTTAGTATATTGAAATAATGAATCCGTTCAAAAAGAAACCATTTCGAAAACCATTTAAAGAATTTAATAAGGAGATTTTTGAATCAAAGTGTCCCATACCACATTGAAGAATTTAACATTTTAAACCATTAATATCCATATAAATCCTTAAAACCATTTTGAAAACATGGATATTAATAAGAAAAAATCATTAAAACATTTAAAGTGATATTTTGGTTAAAGGGTTTTTACCAAAATCAGAGACACTTGAATACAATAATTGAGGAATAACATTTAATCAGAACTTTATAATATCATGAGAATAAATGTATTCATGATATAATATTCCAAAGGACAGTATATACACCATATAATAGTGAATTGGTGCATATCAACAATGAAGTCTCAATAGGGATGTAAAATGTGATGAAATCCCTTATAAAGAAGGTATCCTTAAATTAAGGATAAATCAATCTCAAAATTTTGTGTTACAAATATAAATACACCCCATATAATTTTATATTAAGTGTAAAAAAATAAAAGGTCATTCACACATATTCAAATGATGACATATTCAATAACTACATGTTGAACCCAAAGAAATCGAAATTGGGTTAAAACGTTCCCTTGGTAAAATTCGACAGCCTAAACGGCGTCACTTCAAAATGAGTTGATGAGAGATAAAAAGTGTATCTCATCACTTGGACATAAAATTTACATCAATAAGGATATATGATAACATATCCCAACATAACAATATGTAAATTAAAAGACCCAACAAAAGAAGTCTTTTAAAAAAAGGAGGGTGAAAGGTTCCCTTACCGACTTGGGTATCTTTCAAAACATACACCCCATGAAAGAAGGACAATAAATCATTGATGTAAATACTCATAAACGAAAGTATATTACAAAAAGAGTAGAATAATGGGCAGTACATACACCACTGAAAGGAAATTGTGGCAAATGTAGCATAAATCTCACGGGAATAAAAGTGTGATGAAAAATCCCTTACGAAAACTCGGCAGCCTAACGGCGCCACATAAAACTTAAAAAAATGGATTGATGAGAGAGAATAGGGTCTCTCATCACATGAACATAAAAATTACAGTAAGTTTAATATAAAATAACATCCCAATAACAAGAAATATGAGCTTTAGAGGGAATGACATAAAAGAGTGTACTTAAAAAGAAAGAGAGGAGTAAGATCCCTTACCTCAGGTCCGACTTGACTCGATCGTTCTTTAACGTCCTGAATAATAAACTTGAGTTAATTTATACTTTCTTATGAACCTTATTAAAGTTCATTATTCCTTTTATATCACTTATCTCAATGTTATAAACATTATGTAATCATTTAAGTTATTGATGTTTGTTTTTTCGATATTTGGTTCTTAAGTTGAAAATGGACTTCTTACAATTACATGTTTCTTGTGTGGTCAAAGGTTCATTATATCCAGAATGATATTCATGATTTGTATATCATATATATCATATATATCCAGAATATACATGTATTTGTAATATTACATAATCATTTATAGGTAAGAAATGAAATGCACCGTTCATGGAGACGGTAAGTCGTACGTACGCATGAATGCTACTTTCATTTCTATCTCATACTTTAATGGAAAGAAACAATAATGATATAGAGGTATATTATAATTCCAGTATAACATCATATATAATAACTTTAAATCCATCCTTTATACGTCCCATGTATGGCATTAACGAATCAAATCACTTTGAGGGGGCGGTAGTCCGCACTTCCTAAAATGAAATTATCGTGTTTACCAACAATGGAAACCCTAAAGGTATGAAACAAATGAAAATACAGAAGATTAAGTAAAACATAAACATATTATATATCATATATAAATATATTGTCATCTAAATGGTCCCCTTTGAAGGTGTTATATGAGTTTTGAACAATCATCGTTTCGGGAGGCAGAATTTCGCCATCCACGGAAACCGTATGTTCTTTAACCATTTTATGTAGTTGTGTGAGAGTTTAGCTCGAATAAATCTTATAACAACATCCTAGTATATTGAAGATACTGGTGTTGTTACAAAATAAGTATATAAAAAGAGTTTATGGGGTTGGAGAAGCAAAATAAAACAAATGAACATGAGAGAATGAATTACCTTTAAAAGTGTAAATCCTTTTGATTTGAGCCTAAAGGCTTCCTTTGAAAGGATTCTGCCCAAAGGGAATCCTCTAGGATGAGGATAAGGATGTGGAGAGAGTAAATGGGCAGGGGATGGCCTAGACAAATGCTTGAGGAGGGTGTGAAATGTGGTAGAGGTGGGGGCCTTTTATAAGAGGAGAGGAGGGGCACTTTTGGAAATCATGAAACTATTATTTTATTTTCAAAAGTGTTTCGAATTTATAAGGTCCCACATTGATATATTTCTAAGATAAGATGATAAGGCTTAGAAATATTCCCATCCAATAGTTTTTGGACAAGTGTAGGTCTTAGATTTTATATTATCATTTCATTTTATTTAAACTGTTCATTAATGAGGTCATCCTTGCATCATCATGATGTCGTAATTAAATTAATTTATATAATGTCTAAAAATTATAACAAAAATATCCTGATGTAGGAAATCTCTTTATCTTTCCAAATAGTATTTATAGACAAAAATATGATTAGTATAACCCCTTCTAAAAATTGTTTTAGTAAAACAATTTATGTTAGTGTCCTTTTAACCTTTATTTAAAAAAAAGCATTAACGTCATTATCTCACCCAAGAGGCTCCATAGGGTCCCCTAAATCGACCCATGGGTTGTCTGGGTCGTCCATGACTCATCAAATAGGGGTAGGACAAGTGTCATGGTGTTTTAATATTTTTATAGTATCATTTTTACCTTAAATTACATTAATTACCTCTAATCGCGATTAATGAAAAAAAGTTACTATTCACCAAAAATTTATTTTCATCCCATTGAACCACATTTTACATACTAATGACAACCATGTATGTCAGATTTTCCAAATTCAATACACATTAGTGGCAAACTTTCATTTAACTGAAAAATCAATTTGCTTGATTACCACTTAGTGGTTTCACTATTCATCAAAAATTGAAGTTTTTCAGAAAAATCCCAAAAATTCACCCTAAGCTATATTTGATATTCCAAATTCAAAAATGAAGTCAATTTTACAAAATTCAAAACATATAAGTCACATTAATTAATTTAATAATTAATTCCCGCTGTCAGAGCAAATAGCGTGTTTTTATAAAACAATAAGTATCAAAAGATTGACACTAGTTTAAGTCTGATTTTAAAGTGAAATTAATTCCAACGACCACTATTGGATTTAATGGTAAAAATATATTCTAATTTTACTTTAAAACCAATTAAAAAGATAATCTAATCATATAAATAAATTAGATTAAAAAGAGGTTTTGAATTAAAATACAACATTTTACACTATTCATTAAAAAATGAACTTTATCAGAAAGATACCAAAAATTTACACAAAGTAAATTTTGATGTCCCAATTCTTAAGAAGAGTTTTATTTGGTCTAATAGAATGTATAAGAGTGAACAAAACTATATTTAATGACGGTTTTCCATCAAAAGGTGATAAGTGAACCTTTAGTGAAAACTAGGGCATATACGCCTAAAATTGAATTCTTTCTGTATTTTATGCCTTTATCTTTTATTGGATAAATGTAAAAATATTTAAAAACATATATAATCATATTTTAGTTATTTATATCCATTCCCGCCAATACAACGGCTACATGTTAACTACCATTTAAAATAATATTATTTTATTATTTGAGTGCAACGTAAGATTCCCAAGAAACTCGTTGTTGCGTGTTGGGTACGCCATCGAGCATAGCGTCCCCTTTAAAGAAATATTAATATTTTTTTCCCAAATATGGATAAATATGAAAATTTCATATTCTTTATTTACCTGGGGTGTTACATCCTTCCCCCCTTTTGGGAATTGCGTCCTCACAATTTTTAAAATTGAGCTTGGAAACATCCTTGAAAGTCCCACATCAGAACAAGAGTCGGTAAAACATTCACTTTAAAATAGAGAAAGATAAGTACAAAGGTCACCCTAGTTAAACCATAATAGGATTCCGTGTAGGAAAAGATGGACATGTAAGAAAAAGAAAAGGGTCATGTTCTGATGGAGAGTGATAGAAAACAGGTTTAGGAGAAAGTTAACCATGAGAAAATCGCAAACTTGTGATGGGTTAAACGGTATTCGATTCCCCAGTAGGAAAAGTTAATAGAAAACATTTTTGTTTTAAGTTACTTTTTATTGAGGAATTTATTCATAAGGAAACATAATCACTTATCATGTTTACTTTCAACTTTTATTAGATTCCTTACACAAACTCATATTTTCTCCAAAAGGCGAGTATTTAGGAAGACTTGTTCACATTAAGAGTACTATAATCAACTTTTAGAGAATCACCTAATCCACAAAAGAGAACTATATACTTCCCATGTCTTTATACTTTAACCAAAACCAAAACCAAAAAGGCTAGTACAAGATCAGATAATCCAGAAAAGGATAACCCTTTATAAAAAGAAAATCTATGCTTAATCTCCAAAATTTGTCAAACAAAACCCAAAGTTCAACAAGGACCATTATATAACCAATTTGTCCATAAAATTATTCAAAGTAAACCAAACTAAGATTGAAACCCAAATATTTGAAGGATTTAGTCACACAATCTTCCAAGGTACAAATTAACACTTATCTTCAAATAACATCAGTTTCTCTAAAAGTCTCATATTGAAAATTAATTATCCTAATCACATATCCTCCATGATAGGATAATAATTTCCATAGATAAACCAAAATCAGCTTATTCTAGATTTCATAAGATCATCTAACTAAAAAGAATTAGTCAAACTAACCAGGGACTTAACATAGTCCAGTGGTAGGCGATAAATACCAGTCGCACTTTGGTTGTGGGTTCGATTCCCACAGCTTTCTCCGATGCGATGGGTTGTCACACGGTCTGCGTTTTGTCCTTTTTCCAAAACTACATAAAATAACCCTAACATGTTTTTAATCCTCAATCGTTTCCTTATACCTTTAATTTTCATCCGAATTCGTTACGATCTCAACATCTTAATTCTTGAAGTCTTATTTCACCACCATAAAAACGATTCCCAAAATGAATAACATCATACCTTGATCATGGCGTCCACTCGGTTTCATCGTCATCTTTCCCACGTAGGTAGAGTTCCCATGCATTACAACAATGATTTAGAGATACTTCAAAATCATTTTCTTCCTCCATCCAAATACACCTCGTACAACATGGGTCATATGGGTGTTCATAGAAAAACAGTTTTGGAAAATAATCATGTATGACATATAATTCCAAAACATCTGATAAAACCTGATTTCTATAAAATAGTCGGACCGAAATTGAGTTGAAACTTTCTATTACTGGTCCTTTTAAAATACCATAAGTATGTGATGTGAGACTATATTTTAAAAGAAAATATAAATAGGTTGCGCAAGGGTCTCCTTCCTCAGCACCATTTCTAAAATCATAATATGCTTCAAATTCTTGTGATAAGGTAAAATATTTGAAAATACCTTGATAATATTTACCTTTCTTGAAAATATGAGAATATTGTGAAAATAGTATTTGTCTAAAAACAACCCATGATCCACGATGATAACGAGGTATAGTGGAGGTGTTTGATATCTCAAACAACTGCTTGCAAGTGAGTTGTATGCTAGAAAAAGTTTCACAATCATCCGAAGATGACTTTGCAATAATTATTGCAAGCATGTCATCAGGAAGAGATAGAAATGTCGTTTGAGATCCTTCTCCTTCCATTCGTAACTGACTTTACTTGACCTGAAAAAAAAAGTTATAAAACAAGGATTTAACTGAAATAATAGATATAGGGACTAATCATGTGTCTCACAAGAACTCCTAATCCCTAAAGTTGTCTAAACCGAACATTCATACCAACTATAAGGCCCCAGCCTTAAACCTTACTTAATCTTGAGTTATTACAAGATTACACATTGAGGATCTTTTCAGGTTTAGAGTTTTAGAGAATTAGATCATGAAACATTCATTACATTCCACATTTAAACAAATTGGTTACATAAAAGACAGTATTCATTCTTCCCATCAACGGAACAAATTGAAAATAAAACATGGATTCTTTCTTGACACATCCTTGACACTATCATCACATCATGTACCTTTCCCATGACCAGTGAAAAACATTTCAAAAACTTGGGATGAGCATAAAAAGCTCAGTAAGGGATATAAAAATATGGAAAGGAAACATGAGTTCATATATACATAAGAATGAAATCATACTTTACCCATAAAACATAGGCACTTTAACATACCTCATCAAACCATGAATAAATCATAGAAAACATAAGACATAAAGGTAACTTGAGGAATTCATAACATTCTTATGTAGGGAGTAACCCTCTTAGTTACGTTTGGAATACCCATCACAGTATATTCCCTAAATCTCTTCGGAGAAACCTTAACGTTTCACTCCTTCGCGTTACCCAATGCATTGGAGAGCTATATCGGGCTCACCCGCCCTTAGTTTATCACGGAACCACCCGTTTTCATAACAATTCCCAAGAGCCATAACATAAAAGTATCACATAAAACATGCATAAAGGAAACATAACATTTCCACATTTCAATCACAATATAACATTTTAGTATATTGAAATAATGAATCCGTTAAAAAAGAAACCATTTCCAAAACCATTTAAAACATTTAATAAGGAGATTTTTGAATCAAAGTGTCTCATACCACCTTGAAGCTTTTAACATTTTAAACCATTAATATCCATATAAATCCTTAAAACCATTTTGAAAACATGGATATTAATAAGAACAAATCATTAAAACATTTAAAGCGATATTTTGGTTAAAGGGTTTTTAACAAAATCAGAGACACTTGAATACAACAATTGAGGAATAAAATTTAATCAGAACTTTATAATATCATGAGAATAAATGGATTCATGATATAATATTCCAAAGGATAGTATATACACCATATAAGTGTGAATTGGTGCATATCAGCAATGAAGTCTCAATGGGGATGTAAAATGTGATGAAATCCCTTATAAAAAAGGTATCCTTAAATTAAGGATAAATCAATCTCAAAATTTTTTGTGACAAATATAAATACACCCAATATAATTGGATATTAAGTTTAAAACAATAAAAGGTCATTCACAAATATTCAAAGGATGACATGTTCAATAACTACATGTTGAACCCAAAGAAATCAAAATTGGGTTAAAACGTTCCCTTGGTAAAATTCGACAGCCTAAACGGCGTCACTTCAAAATGAGTTGATGAGAGATAAAAAGTGTATATCATCACTTGGACATAAAATTTACATCAATAAGGATATATTATAACATATCTCAACATAACAATATCTAAATTAAAAGACCCAACAAAAGAAGTCTTTAAAAAAAAGGAGGGTAAAAGGTTCCCTTACTGACTGGGGTATCTTTCAAAACATACACCCCATGAAAGAAGGACAATAAATCATTGATGTAAATACTCATAAAAGAAATTATATTACACAAATAGTAGAATAATGGGCAGTACATACACCACTCAAAGGAAATTTTGGCAAATGTAGCATAAATCTCACGGGAATAAAAGTGAGATGAAAAATCCCTTACGAAAACTCGGCAGCCTAACGGCGCCACATAAAACTTACAAAAATGGATTTATGAGAGAGAATAGGGTCTCTCATCACATTAACATAAAAATTACAGTAATTTTAATATAAAATAACATCCCAATAACAAGAAAGATGAGCTTTAGAGGGAATGACATAAAAGAGTGTACTTAAAAAGAAAGAGAGGAGTAAGATCCCTTACCTCAGGTCCGACTTGACTCGATCGTTCTTTAACGTCCTGAATAATGAACTTGAGTTAATTTATACTTTATTATGAACCTTATTAAAGTTCATTATTCCTTTTATATCACTTATATCAATGTTATAAACATTATGTAATCATTTAAGTTAATAATGTTAGTTTTTTCGATATTTGGTTCTTAAGTCGAAAATGGACTTCTTACAATTACATGTTGTTTGTGTGGTCAAAGGTTCATTATATCCAGAATTATATTCATGATTTGGATATCATATATATCATATATATCCAGCATATACATGTATTTATAATATTACATAATCATTTAGAGGTAAGAAATGAAATGCACCGTTCATGGAGACGGTAAGCCGTACGTACGCATGAACTCTACTTTCATTTCTATCTCATACTTTAATGGAAATAAACAATAATGATATAGAGGTATATTATAATTACAGTATAAAATCATATATAATAACTTTAAATCCATCCTTTATACGTCCCATGTATGGCATTAACGAATCAAATCACTTTGAGGGGGCGGTAGTCCGCACTTCCTAAAATGAAATTATCGTGTTTACCAACAATGGAAACCATAAAGGTATAAAACAAATGAAAATACAGAAGATTAAGTAAAACATAAACATATTATATATCATATATAAATATAGTGTCATCTAAATGGCCACCTTTGAAGGTGTTATATGAGTGTTGAACAATCATCGTTTCGGGAGACAGAATTTCTCCATCCACAGAAACCGTATGTTCTTTAACCATTTGATGTAGTTGGTGAGAGTGTAGCTCGAATAAATCTTATAACAACATCCTAGTATATTGAAGATACTGGTGTTGTTACAAAATAAGTAAATAAAAAGAGTTTATGGGGTTGGAGAAGCAAAATAAAACAAATGAACAAGAGAGAATGAATTACCTTTAAAAGTGTAACTCCTTTTGAATTGAGCCTAAAGGCTTCCTTTGAAAGGATTCTTCCCAAAGGGAATCCTCTAGTATGAGGATAAGTATGTGGAGATAGTAAATGGGCAGGGGATGGCCGAGCCAAAGTCTTGAGGTTGGTGTGAAATGAGGTAGAGGTGGGGGCCTTTTATAAGAGGAGAGGAGGGGCACTTTTGGAAATCATGAAACTATTATTTTATTTTCAAAAGTGTTTCGAATTTCTATGGTCCCACATTGATATATTTAGAATATAAGATTATAAGTCTTCTAAATATTCCCATCCAAAAGTTTTTGGACAAGTTTAGGTCTTATATTTTATATTATCGTTTCATTTTATTTAAACTGTTCATTAATGAGGTCATCCTTGCATCATCATGATGTCGTAATTAAATTAATTTATTTAATGTCTAAAAATTTTAACAAAACTATCCTGATGTAGGAAATCTTTTTATCTTTCCAAGGAGTATTTATAGACAATAATATGATTAGTATAACCCCTTCTAAAAATTGTTTTAGTAAAACAATTTATGTTAGTGTCCTTTTCACCTTTATTTAAAAAAAAGCATTAAAGTCATTATCTCACCCAAGAGGCTCCATAGGGTCCCCTAAATCGACCCATGGGTTTTCATGATAGGCCATGACTCATCCAATAGGGGTAGGACAAGTGTCATGGTGTTTTCATATTTTTATAATATCATTTTTACCTTAAATTACACTAATTACCTCTAACCGCGATTAATGAAAAAAAGTTACTATTCACCAAAAATTTATTTTCATCCCATTGAACCACATTTTACATACTAATGACAACCATGTATGTCGGATTTTAAAAATTCAATACACATTAGTGGTAAACTTTCATTTAACTGAAAAATCAGTTTGCTTGATTACCACTTAGTGGTTTCACTATTCGTCAAAAATTGAAGTTTTTTCGAAAAATCCCAAAAATTCACCCTAAGATATATTTGATATTCCAAATTCAAAAATGAAGTCCATTTTAAAAAATTCAAAACATATAAGTCACATTAATTAATTTAATAATTAATTCCCGCTGTCAGAGAAAATAGCGTGTTTTTATAAAACAATAAGTATCAAATGATTGACATTAGTTTAAGTCTGATTTCAAAGTGAAATTGATTCCAACGACCACTATTGGATTTAATGGTAAAAATATATTCTAATTTCACTTTAAAACCAATTCAAAAGATATTATAATCATATAAATAAATTAGATTAAAAAGTGGTTTGAATTAAAATACAACATTTTACACTATTCATTAAAAAATGAACTTTATCAGAATGATACCAAAAATTTACACAAAGTAAATTTTGATGTCCCAATTCTTAAGAAGAGTTTTATTTGGTCCAATAGAATGTATAAGAGTGAACAAAACTATATTTAATGACAGTTTTCCATCAAAAGACGATAAGTGAACCTTTAGTGAAAACTAGGGCATATACGCCTAAAATTGAATTCTTTCTGTATTTTATGCATTTATCTTTTATTGGATAAATGTAAAAATATTTAAAAACATATATAATCATATTTTAGTTATTTCTATCCATTCGCGCCAATACAACGGCTACATGTTAACTACCATTTAAAATAATATTATTTTATTATTTGAGTGCAACGTAAGATTCCCAAGAAACTCGTTGTTGCATGTTGGGTACGCCATCGAGCATAGAGTCCCCTTTAAAGACATATTAATATTTTATTCACAAATATGGATAAATATGAAAATGTCATATTCTTTATTTACCTGGGGTGTTACATCCTTTCCCCCTTTTGGGAATTGCGTCCTCGCAATTTTTAAAATTGAGCTTGGAAACATCCTTGAAAGTCCCACATCAAAACAAGAGTCAGTAAAACAATCACTTTAAAATAGAGAAAGATAAGTACAAAGGTCACACGAGTTAACCCATAATAGGATTTCGTGTAGGAAAACATGGACATGGAATAAAAAGCAAAGGGTCATGTTCTGATGGAGAGTGATAGAGAACATGTTTAGGAGAAAGTTAACCATGATAAAATCGCAAACTTGTGATGGGTTAAACGATATTTGATTCCCCGGTAGGAAAAGTTAATAGACAACATTTTTATTTTAAGTTACTTTTTATTGAGGAATTTATTCATAAGGAAACATAATCACTTATCATGTTTAATTTCAACTTTTATTAGATTCTTTACACAAACTCATATTTTCTCCAAAAGGCGAGTATTTAGGAAGACTTGTTCACATTAAGAGTACTATAATCAACTTTTAGAGAATCACCTAATCCACAAAAGAGAACTATATACTTCCCATTTATTTATACTTTAACCAAAACCAAAACCATAAAGGATAGTACAAGATCAGATAATCCAGAAAAGGATAACCCTTTATAAAAAGAAAATCTATGGTTAATCTCCAAAATTTGTCAAACAAAACCCAAAGTTCAACAAGGACCATTAGATAAACAATTTGTCCATAAAATTATTCAAAGTAAACCAAACTAAGATTGAAACCCAAATATTTTAAGGATTTAGTCACACAATCTTCTAAGGTACAAATTAACACTTATCTTCAAATAACATCAGTTGCTCTAAAATTCTCATATTGAAAAGTAATTATCCTAATCACATATCCTCCATGATAGGATAATAATTTCCATAGATAACCCAAAATTATCTTATTCTAGATTTCATAAGATCATATAACTAAAATGAATTAGTCAAACTAACCAGGGACTTCACGTAGTCCAGTGGTAGGCGATAAATACCAGTCGCACTTTGGTTGTGGGTTCGATTCCCACAGCTTTGTCTGATGCGACGGGTTGTCACACGGTCTACGTGTTGTCCTTTTTCCAAAACTACATAAAATAACCCTAACATGTTTTTAATCCTCAATCATTTCCTTATACCTTTAATTTTTATTTGAATTCGTTACGATCTCAACATCTTAATTCTTGATGTCTTATTTCACCACCATAAAAACGATTCCCAAAATGAATAACATCATACCTTGATCATGGCGTCCACTCGGTTTCATCGTCATCTTTCTCACGTAGGTAGAAGTCCCATGCATTACAACAATGATTAAGAGATACTTCAAAATCATTTTCTTTCTCCATCCAAATACACCTCGTACAACATGGGTCATATGGGTGTTCACAGAAAAACAGTTTTGGAAAATAATCATGTATGACAAATAATTCCAAAACATCTTATAAAACCTGATTTCTATAAAATAGTCGGACCGAAATTGAGTTGAAACTTTCTATTATTGGTCCTTTTAAAATACCATAAGTATGTTATGTGAGACTATATTTTAAAAGCAAATATAAATAGGTTGTGCAAGGGTCTCCTTCCTCAGCACCATTTCCAAAATCATAATATGCTTCAAATTCTTGTGATAAGGTAAAATATTTGAAAATACCTTGATAATATTTACCTTTCTTGAAAATATGAGAATATTGTGAAAATAGTATTTGTCTAAAAACAACCCATGATCCACGATGATAACGAGGTATAGTGGAGGTGTTTGATATCTCAAACAACTGCTTGCAAGTGAGTTGTATGCTAGAAAAACTTTCACAATCATCCGAAGATGACTTTGCAATAATTATTGCAAGCATGTCATCAGGAAGAGATAGAAATGTTGTTTCAGATCCTTCTCCTTCCATTCGTAACTGACTTTACTTGACCTGAAAAAAAAAGTTATAAAACAAAGATTTAACTGAAATAATAGATATAGGGACTAATCATGTGTCTCACAAGAACTCCTAATCCCTAAAGTTGTCTAAACTGGCCTTTCATACCAACTATAAGGCCCCAGCCTTAAACCTTACTTAATCTTGAGTTATTACAAGATTACACATTGAGGATCTTTTCAGGTTTAGAGTTTTAGAGAATTAGATCATGAAACTTGCATTACATTCCACATTTAAACAAAGTGGTTACATAAAAGACAGTATTCATTCTTCCCATCAACGGAACATATTGAAAATAAAACATGGATTCTTTATTGACACATCCTTGACACTATCATCACATCATGTACCTTTCCCCTGACCTATGAAAAACATTTCATAAACTTGGGATGAGCATAAAAATCTCATTAAGGGTTATAAAAATATGGAAAGGAAACATGAGTTCATATATACATAATAATGAAATCATACTTTACCCATAAAACATAGGCACTTTAACATACCTCATCAAACCATGAATAAATCATAGAAAACATAAGACATAAAGGTAACTTGAGGCATTCATAACATTCTTACGTAGGGAGTAACCCTCTTGGTTATGTTTGGAATACCCATCACAGTATATTCCCTAAATCTCTTCGGAGAAACCTTAACGTTTCACTCCTTCGCGTTACCCAATGCATTGGAGAGCTATATCGGGCTCACCCACCCTTAGTTTATCACGGAACCACCCGTTTTCATAACAATTCCCAAGAGCCATAACATAAGCGTATCACATAAAACATGCATAAAGGAAACATAACATTTCCTCATTTCAATCACAATATAACATTTTAGTATATTGAAATAATGAATCCGTTCAAAAAGAAACCATTTCCAAAACCATTTAAAACATTTAATAAGGAGATTTTTGAATCAAAGTGTCCCATAACACCTTGAAGCTTTTAACATTTTAAACCATTAATATCCATATAAATCCTTAAAACCATTTTGAAAACATGGATATTAATAAGAACAAATCATTAAAACATTTAAAGCGATATTTTGGTTAAAGGGTTTTTACCAAAATTAGAGACACTTGAATACAATAATTGAGGAATAACATTTAATCAGAACTTTATAATATCATGAGAATAAATGGATTCATGATATAATATTCCAAAGGACAGTATATACACCATATAAGAGTGAATTAGTGCATATCAACAATGAAGTCTTAATAGGGATGTAAAATGTGATGAAATCCCTTATAAAGAAGGTATCCTTAAATTAAGGATAAATCAATCTCAAAATTTTGTGTGAAAAATATAAATACACCCAATATAATTGGATATTAAGTTTAAAACAATAAAAGGTCATTCAAACATATTCAAAGGATGAAATATTCAATAACTACATGTTGAACCCAAAGAAATCGAAATTGGGTTAAAACGTTCCCTTGGTAAAATTCGACAGCCTAAACGGCATCACTTCAAAATGAGTTGATGAGAGATAAAAAGTGCATCTCATCACTTGGACATAAAATTTACATCCATAAGGATATATGAGAACATATCCCAACATAACAATATGTAAATTAAAAGACCCAACAAAAGAAGTCTTTTAAAAAAAGGAGGGTGAAAGGTTCCCTTACCGACTTGGGTATCTTTCAAAACATACACCCCATGAAAGAAGGACAATAAATCATTGATGTAAATACTCATAAACGAAATTATATTACACAAAGAGTAGAATAATGGGCATTACATACACCACTCAAAGGAAATTGTGGCAAATGTAGCATAAATCTCACTGGAATAAAAGTGAGATGAAAAATCCCTTACGAAAACTCGGAAGCCTAACGGCGCCACATAAAACTTACAAAAATGGATTGATGAGAGAGAATAGGGTCTCTCATCACATGAAAATAAAAATTACAGTAATTGTAATATAAAATAACATCCCAATAACAAGAAATATGAGCTTTAGAGGGAATGACATAAAAGAGTGTACTTAAAAAGAAAGAGAGGAGTAAGATCCCTTACCTCAGGTCCGACTTGCCTCGATCGTTCTTTAACGTCCTGAATAATAAACATGAGTTAATTTATACTTTCTTATGAACCTTCTTAAAGTTCATTATTCCTTTTATATCACTTATCTCAATTTTATAAACATTATGTAATCATTTAAGTTAATAATGTTTGTTTTTTCGATATTTGGTTCTTAAGTCGAAAATAGACTTCTTACAATTACATGTTGTTTGTGTGGTAAAAGGTTCATTATATACAGAATTATATTCATGATTTGGATATCATATATACCATATATATCCATCATATACATGTATTTATAATATTACATAATCATTTAGAGGTAAGAAATGAAATGCACCGTTCATGGAGACGGTAAGCCGTACGTACGCATGAACGCTACTTTCATTTCTATCTCATACTTTAATGGAAAGAAACAATAATTATATAGAGGTATATTATAATTCCAGTATAAAATCATATATAATAACTTTAAATCCATCCTTTATACGTCCCACATATGGCATTAACGAATAAAATCACTTTGAGGGGGCGGTAGTCCGCACTTCCTAAAATGAAATTATCGTGTTTACCAACAATGGAAACCATAAAGGTATGAAACAAATGAAAATACAGAAGATTAAGTAAAACATAAACATATTATATATCATATATAAATATAGTTTCATCTAAATGGGCACCTTTTAAGGTGTTATATGAGTGTTGAACAATCATCGTTTCGGGAGGCAGAATTTCGCCATCCACAGAAACCGTATGTTCTTTAACCATTTGATGTAGTTGTGTGAGAGTGTAGCTCGAATAAATCTTATAAAAACATCCTAGTATATTTAATATACTGTTTTTGTTACAAAAGAATTAAATAAAAAGAGTTTATGGGGTTGGAGAAGCAAAATAAAACAAATGAACATGAGAGAATGAATTACCTTTAAAAGTGTAACTCTTTTTGATTTGAGCATAAAGGCTTCCTTTGAAAGGATTCTTCCCAAAATGAATCCTCTAGGACGAGTATAAGGATGTGGAGAGAGTAAATGGGCAGGGGATGGCCGAGAAAAATGCTTGAGGAGGGTGTGAAATGAGGTAGAGGTGGGGGCCTTTTATAAGAGGAGAGGAGGGGCACTTTTGGAAATCACGAAACTATTATTTTATTTTCAAAAGTGTTTCAAATTTCTAAGGTCCCACATCGATATATTTCTAAGATAATATGATAAGGCTTCGAAATATTCTCATCCAATAGTTTTTGGACAAGTGTAGGTCTTATATTTTATATTATCGTTTCATTTTATTTAAACTGTTCATTAATGAGGTCATCCTTGCATCATCATGATGTCGTAATTAAATTAATTTATTTAATGTCTAAAAATTATAACAAAACTATCCTGATGTAGGAAATCTTTTTATCTTTCCAAAGAGTATTTATAGACAAAAATATGATTAGTATAACCCCTTCTAAAAATTGTTTTAGTAAAACAATATATGTTAGTGTCCTTTTCACCTTTATTTAAAAAAAAAGCATTAAAGTCATTATCTCACCCAAGAGGCTATGTAGGGTCCCCTAAATCGACCCATGGGTTTTCGTGGTCGGCCATGACTCATCCAATAGGGGTAGGACAAGTTTCATGGTGTTTTCATATTTTTATAATATCATTTTTACCTTAAATTACACTAATTACCTCTAATCGCGATTAATGAAAAAAAGTTACTATTCACCAAAAATTTATTTTCATCCCATTGAACCACATTTTACATAATAATGACAACCATGTATATCAGATTTTCATAATTCAATACACATTAGTGGTAAACTTTCATTTAACTGAAAAATCAGTTTGTTTGATTACCACTTAGTGGTTTCACTATTCATCAAAAATTGAAGTTTTTCAGAAAAATCCCAAAAATTCACCCTAAGCTATATTTGATATTCCGAATTCAAAAATTAAGTCCATTTTACAAAATTTATAACATCTAAGTCACATTAATTAATTTAATAATTAATTCCCGCTGTCAGAGCAAATAGCGTGTTTTTATAAAACAATAAGTATCAAAAGATTGACACTAGTTTAAGTCTGATTTCAAAGTGAAATTAATTCCAACGACCACTATTGGATTTAATGGTAAAAATATATTCTAATTTCACTTTAAAACCAATTCAAAAGATAATATAATCATATAAATAAATTAGATTAAAAAGAGGTTTTGAATTAAAATACAACATTTTACACTATTCATTAAAAAATGAACTTTATCAGAAAGATACCAAAAATGTACACAAAGTAAATTTTGATGTCCCAATTCTTAAGAAGAGTTTTATTTGGTCCAATATAATGTATAAGAGTGAACAAAACTATATTTAATGATGGTTTGCCATCAAAAGGCGATAAGTGAACCTTTAGTGAAAACTAGGGCATATACGCCTAAAATTGAATTCTTTCTGTATTTTATGCCTTTATCTTTTATTGGATAAATGTAAAAATATTTAAAAACATATATAATAATATTTTAGTTATTTCTATCCATTCCCGCCAATACAACGGCTACATGTTAACTACCATTTAAAATAATATTATTTTATTATTTGAGTGCAATGTAAGATTCCCAAGAAACTCGTTGTTGCGTGTTGGGTACGTCATCGAGCATAGCGTCACCTTTAAAGACATATTAATATTTTATTCAAAAATATGGATAAATATAAAAATTTCACATTCTTTATTTACCTGGGGTGTTACATCAACCTAGCACATGATGTGTTTGGTATGACTCAAAGTGCATGTTTTCAATAAAAAAGTTCCATTTTAGTTTAAAACACACATTAAATATCCAAAATCAAACAAACAAGCATAGATTCTTTTAAAACATTAGGAAAAAGATCCATAATTGATTTTCCATGTGTAATAATTGACATCCCATCAATCCAATACACCATATGGTTGATATGACACAAAGTCTATGTTTTTAATACAAAGGTTCCATTTTAGTTTAAAACACACATACAATAGCCAAAACCAAGAAAATGAGATCACAATGTTTTCTAAATTTAGGAAAATGATCCATAATTCAACTTTCATGTGTAGGAATTTACTAAACATCAATCCAACACACAATGTGTTCGATGCGACTTGGAGTGCATGTTTTCAATTCAAAAGTTCCATTTTAGTTTAAAACACACATAAAAGAGATAATATAGATTAAAAATATAGATTGTAGTTAAAATTTATGATAAGAATCCATAATTAATTTTTCACATGTATGAACTGACATCACATCAATATGAGACACGATGTGGGAGATATAACTCAAAATGCATGTTTTCAATACAAATTTTCCATTTTAGTTTAAAAAACTCATTAAATAAAAAAATGATAAAACAAGATTTGATTGTTTTAAAACATTTGTAAAATGATATATAGTTAATTTTTCATGTATATGAATTGGCCTCACATTTATTTGACACACAATGTGGTCGATATGACTTGAAGTGTGCATTTTCAATACAAAGGTGTCATTTTAGTTTAAAACATACATCAAAAAGAAAAATATGAGAAAAATGGCTCAAATTATTTTCAAACTTTAGTAAAATGATTCATAAATCATTTTTCATCTTTATTAATTGACCACACACAAATCATATACATGATGTGATTGATATGACTCTAAGTGCGTGTTTTCAATAAAAACTGTCATTTTAGTTAAAATTAAACATCAAATATCCAAAACCACGACAATGATCTCATATTTTTATCAAAATCTATTAGAATAATCCATAATTCATTGTTCATGTGTATGAATCGACCATAAATAAATTTGACATACAATGTAATCGATAAGACTCGAAGTGTGTGTTTTCAATGCAAAAGTGTCATTTTAGTTTAAAACACACATCAAATAGGAAAAACTAAGAAAATGAACTCCAATTGATTTTTAAGTTTTTTAAAATGATACATAATTCATTTTTGATATGTATGAATTTACCTTTGATCAATTTTACACATGGTGTGGTTGATATGACTCGAAATGCATGTTTTCAATACAAAAGTGTCATTTTAGTTTAAAATGCACATTAAATATCCAAAATGATAAAATGAGCTCATATTCTTTTAAAACATGATTAAAACATTCTATAATTATTATTTTTACATGTATTAATTTACCTCACATCAATATGGCACACAATGTGGTAGATATGGCTCAAAGTGTGTGTTTTCAATATAAAAGTGTCATTTTAGTTTAAAACACACATGAAATCGCTAGAATCCAAAAAATAAGCTCATATTGTTTTCAAAATTTAGAAAAATGATCCATGATTAATTTTTCATGTATAGGAATTTACCTCACATCAATATGAAATACTATGTGATTGATATGACTTGAAGTGCATTTTTTCAATAAAAATTTGTCTTTTTATTTTAAAACACACATCAAATAGAAAAAACATAGAAAACGAGCATATATTATTTTCAAAAATTATAAAAATAATCCATAATTCATTTTTTATGTGTAGGAATTGACTGCACATCAATATGAAACATTATGATGTCAATATGTCTCGAAGTTCATGTTTTTAATATAAAACGATCATTTTATTTTAAAACAAACATCAAATTGCCAAAAACAAGAAAACAAGATCATATTATTTTTAAAGATTAGGAAAAAATCCATAATTCATTTTTCATTTGTAGAAATTGACCCCAAATCAATCCAACACATGATGTGGTCAATATGACTTGAAGTGTGTGTCTTTAATAAAAAAGTTTTGTTTTAGTTTAAAACACACATCAAATAGTCAAAACCAATAAAATGAGTTAGTATTGTTTTTTAAAATTTAATACAATGACCCATAATTCATTTTCATGAGTAATAATTAAATGAACATAAATTCGACACACGATGTGGTCGATATGACTCAAGGTTCATGTTTTCAATACAAAAGTGTCATTTTAGTTTAAACCATACATCAAATAGACATTCCCAAGAAAATGAGCTCAAATTTTTTACAGATAATTTTATAATATATTACTTAATTAATTTACTTATCATTTTTATCTTATAATTAATTAGATAATTTTCAAAGATATAATTCTTTAAGTCGAACAAGAAACAATGTGAAATTTGAAGGCTTCTTATCAAAAATCAAGTCCTGTTGAATTTGATCTTATTAAAATTGAGTTTTTATCAAAAAAGATGAGATACAATTCCATATAACATGATTTTGATAATATAAATAAATGGTGTTATGTGTAAGAATTAACTAAAAATCAATATGATACATAGTGATCTTGGTATAACTCAAAGTATATTCTTTTAGTTTAAAATTATCACTTTTTGTTTAATTGTTTTCTTTATATTAACACTAAAATGATATTTTTTTCTTATATAGGTTAATTTTTTTGCTTTATCTAGGTTTGTTTGTTGGGAAACTAGTATCATGACTCAAGTTCGGAGCCAAAGATAAAGGAAAATTGATATTTGTAAATTCCTGTGATAATTTGTACTTACTCATGTAATTGTACAAACCAATTTTTGAACTATCTATAATATAGTGTTTTTTCTTGTATTCTTGTTATAAATTTTATGTCAATTAAATTTTACATTTTTTTCTTATATATAATCGTGTAATTTCTATTTTATTTTTATTTAGCGTGTGATGATTTTAACAACACACTTTAGTAGAATTCCACTTTATTATCACTATAAAAATCAGTGATAAAGGGGTCCTTTATCAGTGTTATTAAAATTTTTGATAAAAAGATCCTTTATCGGTGCTAATAAAAGAACTAATAAAGGGTTTCTTTATAAAAGTATCATTTATTAATGATTTTATTTGATAAAGGATATCTTAATCAAATATTTTTCTCGCACTGATAAAATCCTAAGGATTTTAATCATGCTTCGATTATGAGAACTTTTTTTCATGCTGACAAAGGCCTATTTTAGCATTGTTAAATGCCTTATTTGTAGTAGTGTGTTAGATCTTGTTCCAGTTGATGTGTGGATGTGTTTCAGGTTATGAAACTCTTAAGAAATCATGTCATGAATGTCATCATGCTTGAGGGAGGAAGTTCCTTACCATGTAGATGTTATTTATAAGATTGTTAGAATTATATGATGTTGTGTGTTTGTATGATTTATACCATGTTTGAGATTGATTTCATGTGTGTTCATGCATAGATCGTGAGACCATGCTTGAGTTTGATCACATGTGTCTGCGTGTTTATCCATTGAGGCCATGTTTGAGTATGGTCACATGTGTGCATTGTACCATGCTTGACTTCTGATCACATGTGTGTGCATGCATAGCCCTTGAGACCATCAGTTATATTTGTCTTATGATTTTTATATATCTTTTGTAACATATTCCCAATTATTTTTTCATAATTTTGTGTATGTGTAGCCTCTTGATGATTTTTCATGATATGAATTATTGTTAAATGTTGTGATTTGTATTTTTTATGGAATTTCATAGTCCATAGAACCATGATTTAGGTATAAAGATGAATAGGTGGCCCAGTATTGGTTAGAAAACCCCTTGGAGGGGTGCATGATGATGTAAAAATGAATATATAATATGGCATATTTGATGGTATGAATCAGATCATGGACATGTTTTTCGATGTGGTAGTAGACCATGTAGGGTAGCTGAGTATCCTTTAACTACAGGTTGATAAGTGATATTTCCATGCAGGGGTGACATGCACATAAAAATATATCAAACATGTTAGGTCGGTCTTACCATCCATCGAGTATAATGGCCACTATTAGGGTGGGGAGTGACATGTTCCTATTAATGAACACCATTAGGGTGGGGTGTGTGGTCTTCCTTAAAAGTGGAAATTTCAATAATGATTAATAGGTGTAGGGTTTCAACAAATTATGGGACTTATGAAACATCTTGTGACATGTAGTGAGAAACATTGACATCTTTATCAGAAATGTTCCAAAGTAGGTGGGGTTAGGGTTCATTGTAGTTTGGTTATCACATAATGACTCAATACTTGTGTGGTTGTATGTTTAGTTGATCATTTTATTTATATCATGAAAAACACTCTTATTCACAAGTACTCATATTAAGGATGCATTAGTTGTGTCCGACTGGGTTTATACTCACACCCCACATAAACATCTTGATTCATGTGCATATTTCATGATCATGAATATAGTAAAGAGCAAGACTGAAATGAAAGGAAGATAGGAGATAGATCATTTAGATCAGAGGAGTTATTGGGGAAGACATTGGGGTGAAACTATAGAGTTTTATTTATTTAAATTTCTTTCTCACACTCTTATTGGCATTCTTCTTTGGGTGTTCTTGGTTTATTATGTTGTATATCATGAGATACATTTCATTTCATTTATTATAACATTTTTTATTTATTTATTCATGTTATACTATGTTATTATATTTTTCCCTATACTTATATTGAGAGTATATTCTCCCCATTAACAACATTTGGACCATTGTTATTTGTTGACAACCTCTTGCATATGGGGAGGTTCACATGAGGCCATATGTATAATGAACTGATATTAAACATTACATAATATTGATTTAAGTAAATAATTCACATTGAGGATCTTTTCAGGTTTAGAGTTTTAGAGAATTAGGCGATAACTATTACATTACATCTAAAAAATTATAAAGTAGACACTTATACTTTATCCAATGTTTCACAAAAATAAAACTCCTTAAATAAAACAAGATCTATTTTCTTGATATAAATCTTCATGAATACTTCCTTTCTCTTACCCTTCCTTATACCATGTGAAAAACATTTCAAAAACATGGGATGGGCGTAAAAATCTCAGTAAAGGTTATAAAATAAGGAAAGAAAACATTATCCCATTAATAAATACAAATCAAAGAAACCATACTTTTCAATCATAACATACCTCATGAAATCATAATATTTATGAATAACACACAGAAATACTAAATCATAAATGTAACATATGGCATCCATATCAAACTTACTTTGTTTCTATCACATCTACGTAGGGAGTTACACTTGAAATACCCATCATAGTATATTCCCTAAATCTATTAGGAGAAACATCAATTTTACCTCTGTCACATTACTCAACGCATTGGAGAGCTATCTTAGGCTTACCCGCCCTAGCTTTATCACGGAACCACCCGTATACATAAAAAATGCCCAATAACCAAAACATATTCATAAAACATAAAACAAGCATAAAGTAAAGATAAAATTTACACATTGCAATCACAATATATCTTTTCAAGATATTGACATAATCAATACTTTATCAAACCATTTTCAAAACCATTTAAAACATTTAATAAAGATATTTTTGAATCAAAGTGTCCCAAACCACATTTAAACTTTTAAATAAATTATCATTTGAAAACATTAATGTATATATAAATAAATTGATAAAAACATTTTATTAAAACATGGACACTTATGATAATGATTTATAAGAATAAATATTTAAAACATTTAATATGATATTTTAGTTAAAGATTTTTTAACAAAATGAGAGACTCCTGAATACAAATAATTGAGGAATAACATTGAATTAGAAATTTATAATATCATGAGAATAAAGGTATTAATGATATAATATGCCAAAGGACAGTATATACACCATATAAGAGTGAATTGGTGTATAACAATAATGAAGTCTCAATGGAATGTAAATTGAGATGAAATCCCTTATAAATACGGTATCCTTAGATTAAGGATAAATCAATGACATAATTATGTGTGACAAATAATAATACACCCAATGTAGGTGGATATTAAGTGTAAAATAATCAGAGGTTATTCACACATATTCATATCATTACATAATGAATAAGTAGAGGTTTAACCCAAAGAATTGAAATTGGGTAAAAAAGTTCCTTAACAGAAATTCGACAGCCGAATGGAGTCACATTAAAATTTAAAAAATGATTTGATGAGAGATAAAAATGTTATCTCCTCACTTGAACATAAAATTTATATCAATAAGGATATATAAGACCATATCCCATCATAGGAAGATGTAAATTAAAAGACAAAAAAAGAAGTCTTTTAAAATGAATAGGGTGAAAGGTTCCCTTACCAATTTGGAATATTATGAAACATACACCCCATAAAAGAAGGATCATACAATGAAGATTTAAATAACCATAAATTAAAGTATATTACACAATTAATACAATCATGGGCAGTACATATTCCACAAAAAAGGAAATAGTGGCAAATATAGCATGAATTTCACGGGAATAAAAAGTGAGATGAATAACCCTTACCAAGTTGTAATTCAATCGAGTCGTATGACCAAAATTTAATAACCACAAAATTAATAAATAAATAACATGAATATAAAGAGAGTCATGATAGTATATATCAAATTTCAGTACACAATACACCACATTCAATAAATAAGTGGCGAACAATGGAAATCTCACAGAATTAAAAGTGAGATAAGAAATCACTTACCTCGTGTCTGACTTGACTTGTTTGTTCCTTGTTCTTCTTGAATAATAAACTTATGTTAATTTATACTTTATTAAGAACCATTTTTCATGTTTATTATTCTTTTTTTCACTTATTACCATGTTATAAACAATATGTAATCATTTAAGTTAATAATGGTTGTTTTGTCGATATTTGGTACTTGAGTCAAAAATGAACACCTTATAATTACAAGTTGTCCATGTGGTCAACAGTCAATTATCTCCAGAATGATATTCATGATTAATATATCATATATATCATATATATCCAGTATATATATGTATTTATAATAGTACATAACATTTAGAGATAAAAATGAAATGCATCGTTCGTGGAGACGGTAAGCCGTACTTACGCATGAACGCTACTTTCATTTCTATTTCATATTTTAATTGAATGAAAACATAATGATACATTGTTAAATTATAGTTCCAGTATAATATGATATATAATTTCAATAAATCCATCCTTTATATGTCCAACTAATTGTAAGAATGATTCATATCACTTTGAGGGGGCAGTAGTTCGCACTTCCTTAAATGAAATTATCGCGTTTACTCATAATGGAAACCATAAAGGTATGCTATAAATTAAAAATACAGAAGAATAAAGAAAAAATAAAAATAATATATATCATATATAAATACTATGTCATCATAATGGACACCATAAGGGGTGATATGAGATAATTGAACAATCATCATTTTGTGAGGCGTTAGTTTTCCATCCACAGAAATAGTATGTTCTTTACCCATTAGATGGAGGTGTGTGCAAGTGTAGTTAAAATAATTCTCATAACAACATCGTATTATATTTAGGATACTGTTGTTGTTATAAAATAATGTAATGAAAAGATTATAGGGGTTGGTGAATTAAAATAATATAAAATAATCTAAGAGAAACTGTTACCTTTAATCCAGGTAACTCCCTTTGGTTTGAACCAAAAGGACATCTTGAAGTGCCTTATGCCAAAGATAAGTCTTTTAGGAGGAATAGAGGGATATTTAGAGCTTATTTGGGCTGGGTTTGGATGATAAAAAGGTCTTGAGAGGTGTTAGGAATGGGATAAAAGTGAGGGCTTTTTATAAGTGGGAGGAGGGTCTCTTTAGAAAAGTGTGAAAATATTATTTTATTATATAATGATATTCTGTTTATAAAGGTCCAAAACTAATTAAAGTATAATATAAGATGACTCATGGTCTAAATAAATTCATACAATAATAATAATACTGGTTTTGGATGTTATTTTAATATTTATAATCTTATTTATTTAAATCATTTATTAATGAGGTAAATACTGCATTATTATTGTGTCATAAATAATTTAATTTATATGATGTCAAAAAATTATAATAAAAATACCATGATGTATAAAATCATTTTATCTTTCTAAATAATATTTATAGTCAAATAAATAATTTATATAATCTTATGTAAAAATTAATTTACCAAAAGATATTTGTTTATGTCATTTTTGTCTTTACTTTAAGATAATTAAAATAAAGTGTCATTGTCACTCTTAAGTGGCTCAATGGGGTCCCAAAATTGACCCAAAGATGCCCATGGTCGGACATGACTCAACCAATAATTTTAGTACAAGTGTTAAAGTAATTTTTTATTATTATAATATTACTTTTACCTTGAATTACCCTATTTACCTTTAACCACGGTAAATAAGTGAAAAGTTACTATTCACTGAAAATTATTTTCATCTTATTAAACCACATGTTACTTAATAATAACAACCATGTATATTGTATTTTTGAAATTCAATTCACAGAAGTGGTAAAATTTCATTTAAATAAAAAATTCGGTTTTTTAACTATTACTAAGTGGATTCACTATTCATCAAAAATTGAAGTTTTTCAGAAAAATACCAAAAATTCTACCTAAGCTATTTTTTATATTATGAATTAAAAAATTATGTCTATTTTACCAAATTCAAAACATAGAATTTGCATTATTTAATTTAAAATTAATTCCTGTTGTCAAAACAAATAGAGTGTTTTTAAGAAAAAATAACTATAAAAAGATTGACACTTGTTTATGTTCAATTTCAAAGTGAAATTAATTAAAATGACCAAAATTGGATAAATTGGTAAAAATATAATCTAATTAAACTTTATAATAAATTAAAAATACAATCTAATCATATAAATAAATTAGATTAAAAGGCACTTTTGAATTAAAATAAAGTATTTTTCACTATTCATAAAAATGGATTTTATCAGAAAAATACCAAAAAATTACCGAAAGTAAATTCTGATATCCTGATTCTAAAGAATAAATTTATTTGGTCAAATATGACATATAAAGTGTCCAAAACTATATTTAAACAGGGTTCTCCATCAAAAGGCTCTAAATCAACATTTTAAAGAATATTAGAGTATTTATGCTTAAAAATAGATTCATCCGCATTTAAAGCTTCTAAAATTTATTGGATAGATGTAAAAACATTTAATAAACATGTATAATCATATCATAGTTAGTTATGTTCATTTCTTCCAATACAATGACTAGGCATTAACTACCATAATAATATTATATTATTAGTGTGCTACGAAAGATTTCAAAGAAACCCATTGTTGTGTATCGTGTACACCATCGAACATAGCATCCCCTTTAAAGTAAAATTAATATTTAATTAAAAAATATTAGTGAATATGAAAAAATTAATGTTCTTTATTTACCTGGGATGTTACATCCTTCCCCCCTTTTGGGAATTGCGTCCTCACAATTTTAAAACTGGTCTTAAAAACTTCATTGAAAGTCCCACATCAGAATCGAGTCAGTAAAACTATCACTTTAAAAGAAAGAAAGAGAAGTAAAAATGTCACTCGAGATAACCCATACTAGGATTCCATGTATGAAAACATGGACAAGGAAGTGAAAACAAACTATCATGTTTTGATGGAGAGTGATAGAAAACAGGATTAGGAGAAAGTTACCCACTAGAAAATCACAAACTTATGATGTTTTAAACGGTATTTGATTACCTAGTAGGAAATGTAAACCAAGAAAGTTTTTGTTTTACATTCCTTTTCATAATTGGGTGGAATTCATTTAATACATAGAATAATAAAATAAGTAAATATACTTACCTTTAATTAGAGTTTTATCCTTTAATAAGTTTCTACCAAAAATTAATCTTTTCTCCAAACAATGAGTATTCAAGATGGACCGGTCACACCTAAAATACTAGAATCAACTTCTACTGAATCACATGATACAAAAAAAGATTAAACATATATTTACCATGTCTTTATTCATTAACCAAAACCAAAAAGGTTGGTACAAGATTAGATAATCCCCAAAAAGGATAATCCTTTATAAAAAGAAATATTATTCCTAATCTCCAAAATTCAACAAACAGTAACCTATGTTCAACATAGACAATTAAATACACAATTGTCCTTAAAATTATTCAAAATAATCAAAACTAAAATTGAAACCCAAATCCCATAAGGATTTAAATCACATAGTCTTTCATAGTAAATCTTAATATTTATCTCTAAACACATCTACTACTCTTAAAGTCTCATACTGAAGTGTAATTAACCTAATCAAATTTTCTCTATGATAGGTTAATCATTTCTATAAATATCCCAGATCACCTTATATCCACAATAAAAACATATATTTTTTCAAAATAATATTTCAACCATTACTCCACAATTTAAATCCCAAGGTATTCTATTTTCCTTAAACATATTATTTTCCCAAAAGAGATAAATTCTTCCAAAATAACCTTGATCACTTAATCACCAAATCATTTTCCTATACTAAGGATGTCTATTTGATAAAACATATAATCCAAAATAAACATATTCTTGATCAATAAAATCATTTAACTAAAAAAATTAATCATACTAACCAGGGACATCACGTAGTACAGTGGTAGGTGATAAATCCCAATCATACTTTGGTTGTGGGATCAATTCCCATAGCTTTGTCTGACGTGACGGATTGTCACATAGTCTACGTGTTTACATTTTTCAAAAACAATACAATTTTATAAAATTTTAAAAAAAAGAGACAAATTCCTCAAAAATAATAATAACATAATTTATCCTCAAAGGTTATCTAATACCTTTCATTTTGCACCCCAAAATGTAATCACCATTTATCACCTCTAAAATAACTATGACTCTTTCTAATATGATAACCATTATGGTTATGTCACTTTTTCTTAAATTACACCCTAACCACTAAAGTTATCTAAACCGACCTCTGATACCAACTATAAGGACCTGACCTTAAACATTACATAATCTTGATTTATGTCAAGAATTCACATTGTGGATCTTTTTAGGTTTAGAGTTTTAGAGAATTAGACCATAACTTTTACATTACATCTCAGAAATTAAAAATTAGACTCTTCTACTCTATCCAATGTTTCAAAAAATAAAAATCCTTAGAAAAAACAAGAGTTCTTTTCCTGATATAAATCTTCTTGAATACTTACTTTCTCTTACCCTTCCTTATACCCTATGAAAACGATTTCAGAAACATGGGATGGGGATAAAAATATCAGTAAGGGTTTTAAAATAAGGAAATAAAACATTATCCCATTAATAAATACAAATCAAAGAAACCATACTTTTCAATCATAACATAACTCATGAAATCATAAGATTTATGAATAACACATAGAAATCATAAATCATAAAGGTAACATATGGAATCCATATCAAACTTACATTATAGATATCACAACTAAGTAGGCAGTTACACTTGGATTACCCATCACAGTATATTCCCTAAATCTCTTAGTACAAACATCACGTTTACCTTCGTCACGTTACCCAATGCATTGGAGACCTATCTCGGGCTCACCCGCCCTAGGTTTATCCCGGAGCCACCCGTATACGTAAAAAAATCCCAATAACCATAAAATATTCATAACACATAAAACAAGCATAAAGGAAAGATAAAATTTCCACATTATAATCACAATATATCTTTTCAAGATATTGACAAAATCAATGCTTTATCAAACCATTTTCAAAACCTTTTAAAACATTTAATAAAGAGATTTTTGAATCAAAGTGTCCCATACCACATTGAATATTTTAAATAAATTATCATTTGGAAACATTAATTTCCATATAAATAAATCCTTAAAAACAATTTATTAAAACATGGGAATTTATGGGAAAGATTTAGAAGAATAATTCTCTAAAACATTTATAATGATATTTTAGTTAAAGAGTTTTTAACAAAATGAGAGACTCTTGAATACAAATAATTGAAGAATAACATTGAATAAAAACTTTATAATATCATTAGAATAAATGTATTCATGATATAATATTATAAAGGACAGTATATACACCATATAAGAGTGAATTAGTGCATAACAACAATGAAGTCTCAATGGAATGTAAATTGAGACGAAATCCCTTCGAAAGATGATATCCTTAGATTAAGGATAAATCAATGACATAATTATGTGTGAAAAATAATAATACACCCAATATAATTGGATATTAAGTGAAAAACAATCAGATTTTATTCAAACATATTCATATCATGACATAATTAATAAGTAGAACTTTAACCCAATAAATTGAAATTGGGTAATGAAGTGTCTTTTCAGAAATTCGAAAGCCTAATGGCATCACATTAAAATTCATAAAATAATTTTATGAGAGATAAAAATGGTATCTCATCACTTGTACATAAAATTTATAGCAATAAGGATATATAATAACATATCCCAATATAGGAAGATGTAAACTAAAAGACAAAAAAGTCTTTTAAAATGAATATGGTGAAAGGTTCCCTTACCAATTTGGTATCTTATGAAACATACAACCCATGAAAGAAGGATCATACAATGAATATTTAAATGCCCATAAATTAAAGTATATTCCAAAATTAATACAATCATGGTCAGTACATACACCACAAAAAAGGAAATAGTGGAAAATATAGCATGAATCTCACGGGAATAAAAAGTGGGATGAAAAACCTTTACGACGTTGTAATTCAATCAAGTCATATGAAAAAAAGTTAATAACCACAAAATTAATTACTAAATTACATGAATATAAATATAATCATGATTTTATATATCAAATGGCAGTACACGATACATCACATGCAATAAATAAGTGGTGAATAATGGAAATCTCACAGAATTAAAAGTGAGATAAGAAATCCCTTACCTCGTGTCTGACTTGACTTGTTTGTTCCTTATTATTCTTGAATAATAAATGTAAGTTAATTTATACTTGATTAAGAACCATATTTCATTTCTATTATTCCTTTTATATTACTTATTACCATGTTATAAACAATATGTAATCATTTAAGTTAATAATGGTCATTTTGTCAATATTTGGTACTTGAGTCAAAAATGAACACATTATAATTACCAATTATCCATTTGTTCAACAGTACATTATCCCCTAAATGATATTCTTGATTCAGATATCATATATATAATATATATTCAGTATATATATGTATTTATAACAGTAAATAACATTTGGAGATAAGAAATGAAATGCACCGTTCATGGAGACAATAAGTCGTACGTACGCATGAACGCTACTTTCATTTATATTTCATATTTTAATTGAATGAAAATTTAATTATACATAGTTATATTATAATTTCAGTATAATATTCTATATAATTTCGAAAAAATCTATCTTTTATATGTCCCATGTATGGTAAGAATGAGTCACATCACTTTGAGGGGGCGGTAGTCCACACTTCCTCAAATGAAATTATCACATTTACTCATAATGGAAACCATAAAGGTATGATATAAATTAAAAATATATAAGAATAAATAAAACATAAAAATAATATATATCATATATAAATACTATGTCATCATAATGGACACCATAATAGGTGGTATGAGATAATTGAACAATCATCATTTCATGAGGCGTTAGTTTTCCATCCACAAAAACAGTATGTTCTTTACCCATTAGATGGAGGTGTGTGTAAGTGTAGTTTTAATAATTCTCATAAAAACAACCTAGTATATTGAGGATACTGGTGTTGTTATAAAATAAAGTAATTAAAAGAGTTTACGGGTTGGAGAAGTAAAATAATAGAAAAGAATTTAAGAGAAACAGTTACCTTTAATTCGGGTAACTCTTTTTGGTTTGAACCAAAAGGACTTCTTGAAGGGCCTTCTGCCTAAGGTAAGGCTTATAGGATGAATAGAGATATATTGAGAGATTATTCAGGCTGGGTTTGGATGATAAAATGGCTTTAGAGGTGTCAGGAATGGGATAGAAGTTAGGGCTTTTCTAAGGGGGGTGAGGGGCTCTTTAGGAAAGTGTGAAAATATTATTTTATTGTATAATGATATTCGGTTTCTAAAGGTAAAAAAATAATTAATGTATAATATAAGATGAATAATGTTCGAAATAAATTCATCCAACAAGAATCAGAGCAGTTTTGAACGTTATTTTAATATTTATAATCTTATTTATTTAAATCAATTATTAATTAGTTAAATACTGCATCATTATTGTGTCATAAATAATTTAATTCATATGACGTATAAAAATTATAAAAAAAACCGTGATGTAGGAAATCGTTTTATCTTTCCAAAACATATTTATAGTCAAAAATTTAACTTATATAACCACATTAATAAATTAATTTACCAAAAGATATTTGTTTACATCATTTTTATGTTTACATTAAGACAATTAAAATAATGTGTCATTATCACTCTTAAGTGGATCAATGGGGTCCAAAAATTGAACCATGTATGCCCATGGTATGCCATGACCCAAAAAATAAGGTTAGGACAAGTGTTAAGGTAATTTTTTATTATTATAATATTCTTTTTACCTTGAATTACCCAATTTACCTTTAACTGCGGTAAATAAAATTCAAAAGTTACTATTCACTAAAAAATATTTTCATCTTATTGAACCATATTTTACATACTAATAACAACCATGTATTTCAGATTCTCAAAATTCAATTCACAGAAGCTGTAACATTTCATTTAAAAGAAAAAGGTTGTTTTTTAACTACTACTAAGTGGTTTCACAATTCATCAAAAATTGAAGTTTTTCAGAATAATACCAAAAATTCAGCCTAAGCTATATTTTATATTCAGAATTAAAAAATGATGTCTATTTTACCAAATTAAAAACATAGAAGTTTCATTATTTAATTTAAAATTAATTCTCGCTGTCAAAACAAATAGTTTTTTTAAGATACACTAACTATCAAAAGATTGACACTTGTTTATGTCCAATTTCAAAGTGAAATTAATTACAATGACTAACATTGGATTAATTGGTAAAAAATATAATCTAATTGAACTTTAAAACCAACTAAAAATATAAACTAACCATATAAATTCATTTTATTAAATGGCACTTTAGAATTAAAATATAGTATTTTTCACTATTCATAAAAAATGTATTTTATCAGAAAAATACAAAAAAATTAACCAAATTAAATATTGATGTCCCGATTCTAAAGAATAATTTTATTTGGTCAAATATAACATATAAAAGTGACCAAAACAAGATTTAAAGAGGGTTCTCCATCAAATGGCTGTAAATCAACCTTATAAAGAATATTAGAGTATTTATGCTTAAAATTAGATTCATTTGCATTTTAAGCCATGAAAATTTATTAGATAAATGTAAAAAAATTTAATAAACATGTATAATAATATTTTAGTTATTTATGTTTATTCCTTCTAATACAATGACTAGGCATTAACTACCATAAAAAATATTATATTATTAGTGTGCAACGTAAGATTTCAAAGAGACCCATTGTTTTGTATCGGGTATTCAATTGAACATAGCATCCCCTTTAATGTAAAATTAATATTTAATTCACAAATATTAATTAATATAAAAAATGTAATGTTATTTATTTAACTGGGATGTTACAATATGGTACTCCAACTCATATTTAGTGATTTGGGTTGGGGCATTACAAAATGGTATCAAAAGAGGTTTTTAATTTTTATTTATTATTGACATTGTTTTAGGGCAAGGTAGAAAGGAGTTAGTCTATGTGGGACTCAGGTAGGGGAGTCAGATGTGTGAATTTCCAAAACTTGTGTAATAGACCTCTAAGTTACCATTGTATGGACTAATTTTATAGTTATAGTTTTATGGTTTCAGGTCAATCCTTAGTATATTTTTTTGTAACTATTTTATTATATTTGGGTGAGTTCATGAATCCTTAGTAGTCACTTATGATCAAATTTCAGATATATATATATATATATGATTGTTGAGTGATTCACATTAGTTCTTTAATTTAATGCCTTGATTTTTCTATTTTTTAGAATAGAACATTATTCTACATTGAGTGATATATTTTTGTTCCTGCTATTATGATATATCTGTTGGAATTAGTTATTTGAACATTAATATGTTGTTATTTTTTGTATATATTTTCTTGTGACTAATGTGTAGGTATGGATAGCCTTGAGTAGTATTACGAGGGTTGTGCCTTCTTGTTATGGGTATCCTCATAGGATAGGTTTCTATAGAAATCCATTTTTCATGCATTATAAATACTTAGGATGTTTTGGTAAGGAAGTTGTTTAGGAATTATAAATTATCATTTGTCATTTTAGAAAATACCGATTCAATGATTGTTGATTGGACCCCTTTGGGGGTAGGCTAGAATGCTCATACAAGGGAGGATGTTCGGGTTTAACCACTAGACATACTGGTGAATGTTTCCACACCTTCCTTAGTTTTCAAGTAGAAATGACACTTTATCTAGAATTAGTTCAATAATTTTCTATTCAAGTCAAATGATTTTAAAAGACTTTGGTCTATTATGATAAGAACTTTATGTTCTAGAATCCACCATCCTTCTAGGGCATCGGTGATCATCAGGATTTTGAGGGCTAGATTGATGTCATTGAAAAAATAATTGATCTAGTGGAAACATGAAAGGACATTCGAGTCAATATAATCAACCATAATAATTTAATAATTTTCTATAAGGTGCTATATTTTCATGAACCAGGATGGAATATGTGAAGGTTTGACTTGGATAACCTTCAATAAAATTTTATTCAAGGAGTTATTTTTGGGCACATTGATGTTGGACCACATTCAGTAGTTCATGGGGCATCTGTATGACATGATGAAATTTAATTATATACCAACATGTATAATTGGGTTATAAGGAAATTAAAAGGCTTGGATGTTATGATAGATCCAACAATAGCCTCTTCCTTTCATGTTTTGGAAGACCTGTATTAGAATTTCTTTCGAGATGACTCATTCTGGTCACTCTTCTGAGAGAGGAATTGAGATTGAGATTGAACATGTGACAGGAGTGAAACATGTCTTGATTCCTCATTTTTATATAGAAAAAACTAATTTAAAGTATTTTAAAGTGATATTAGAGGATTTGGATGTGGAAGGATTTATCATACTAAGCACATCACCACGGGGGGCTCTAGTGTTGTTCAAAAAGAAGGTGGTAACTAGTCTTTGGTTGTGTGTAGACTATAAGATATTGAACCAAGTGACCATGAAGAATTGATATATGTTTTTGATGATTGATGATTTGTTAACCAGATATAAGGATCCCAGTTTTTCTCTATGATGGACTTACGACCATGCTACCATTAGCTACATGTTAGAGAAGAAGATATACATAAAAAATGTTTATGAGTAATTATGGAATGTATCAGTATATTTTCAAGAATTTTAGGTTGAAAAATTATCCAATGGTGTTCATAAATTTCATGAATATGATTTATATCCATATCTTGGACTCTTTCATCTTTATTTTCATGGATGATATCCTAATATACTCACAAACCTTAGAAATGTAGGCAAGAGACCTTAATAATGTAGCGAGCAAACCTTTTGCAGATCAAAATTATACCAAAATACTGATGTGTGACTTTTGAATTTATGAGGCATGATTTAATGAGATTTTTGTCTCTAAAATAGGTATTTATATAGAGGTAAATAAGGTTAATGCAATGATGTATTGTCCACGCTGAAAAATTTTATTGAGATCAATAGATTCCTTGGTTTAGCTAGGTACCACAAAGACACGTGGTCTAATGTATCACTACATTCATCCCCTACATCACATCATCTCATATCATAGCATGCACTTCATGCATCACATCATTAGAAAATCCCATTCCACATATCCATATAGCAAACAAGTAGTATTTAGGATCTACCACAACCCATATGTAATGTATTATAACTCAAGACATCACAACCCATACATGTATAACCTATAATAATCTATTGGATACTATATCTAGAGATACATGTGTGTAAATAAATCGGAAGTAATTATATATCTATACACACATACATGTGAAAGGTAATCATCGTCCACACCAACACATAATACTACCTATAGAAAATAGTGGGGTCATAGGGGGTAGTTAGCCATTTGTTCCTTGTTATCCTAGATGTTGAGGAAAACACACTCCCAGAGTCCACTAGATGTTAGTTTCCTTACTGAAATGGGTGGGGAAGCATATGAAAACACATAATATATAGGATATAATATAGATCATACCCACACGATGAGAATTATCCCAGTCTTAGTCTCAACAAAATCGGTCATCTCTCAGATACCTGACTCCTACCACTAATAGAATCATATCCTACAATAACACTAGCATTCAAGGAGCTCCATTTAACTAAGTATTTCCTTTTAACATTTTAATTTACATTAATTAATTCATTAACCATTAATTAACATTATTCACTTTAGAATTCATTAACGACCAAGTGAAATCCATTCTATTTAGGAATAATCTTACTGACTCCATAATTCTATAAGATTATCAACATTTTAATTAAACTCAATCACAAACCCCATGGGTTAAATCCTTTATTATTAATTGTCATTCCATAATTCTAGGTACTCTAGGAAACATCATAAGGTACTATAAAAGAGATTAATATCCAAGCACACATAGCTTCCTCAAACATTAATGAAAGGAATGTAGGTAAAAAAGAAACTATACCATATGGACTTTAAATTAGAACATTATTAATCAAGCATCACGATATCAGCACAGTAATTTGAAATTCCTACATTAACTTGTTCTATAAATCTTGGTGCCATCTCAGACACTGCCATGCATATCACTATTCATTCATCCCACCATTATTAGATTCAACTATTGCCCCAAAAATCAGGCCTCCCTACCTATATCTCACCAAAATATTATCCATACTAGGCTCATATAACATCACATATTAATGATAACATCGGATAAAAACACAAGGCATTATGGAAATAACAGAGTCAAAAAGGCATTTGGTCCCTATGAAAAAAGGCTTCCATCCTTCACAGGAAAATAGGTTCACTCAACCCCAAACAATTATCGTTACAAAAAAACAATTTTATTACCAACTTGGATTAATTGATTCAATTATCATAGGTCAGAACCCTAGGTTACTTTAGGAATCATATATTAAAAGATATAAATTATTTAAACATGCTTTCAAGAATAAATTCAAATTTTATTATACTTTAAGGAAGAAAATTTTCACAATCATACCACATTATTATTACCAAAAACAAGTATTTTTAACTTCATCTTCTTTAGAAAATTCCATTAACATATGGTAGAATAATTTTAATTAAATATACATCATGCCTCATTTGATTTCTGTCAAATTATAAGAATCAATAGATTAAATAAACATGTCTATTTAATTATTTATTGAACAACATTATAGACATTGTGTTCTTAACCATTATCATAAAATTAACAATATAATCACAAGAATAACAAAAATATTTATCAAATCATAAACATAGATAACACTCTATCAAGTAAAAAAGAGGCAAATTGTTATCACGGTGGAAACACATGCAATCACTATAATCCATAAACCATTTATTTTCATTAATTAGATTTATTATTTACTAAGTTTAATTATATATTCATCCAAAGTGAAAAAATATGACTAATTTATGACTTATCATAAAATAATTAGAGAAAAAAGAATCCCCAACATAAAGGATTTATGTGTTCCTGAATGAGAATAGAACAACAAGTGAAAACCACTAATCACCACTCACATAAGGAAACTACAGACCATAAGAATGTCACACCACATATGTGCCAAAAAACATCATATAACTCAATGATAACAACGGAGATAAAATAGAATATCATAAAAAGATTAAATGGAATGAAACAAGACCAATAATAGAATAAACTATAAGGGAAATTGGGAAAACTCACCTTATATCACCATAGATTAAACACAGGAAGATGAGGATCAATCCCTATCGAAAGGGATTCAAAACACAGGGGGATAGATCCTCTAGTAACCTAGGATTAGGAGAGGATTAGATGATTTTGTAAAAATCCAATGTTGTGATTTAATTTATAGTCACATTTCTATATAAAAATTTATAGCATGGATGGTTCATTCACATCATGATGGAATCATGTTTTAAGACTCACTAAAAATGTTTCACCTCAATCCAATAAACCTAGATCAATTCACTCCGTGAAATTTATGTCAATGTCATGAGTTTTTGGGGATATATTTATTGATGCTAATCCTCCACCCATTAATGTCGCTAATTGATGATTAACATCCTAAATCACAACTAGTGAATTTCCAATCTCAGTTCATGAATTCCTATTTGGTCCACAAATCGAACTCTTACATCATGAACTACAGTTCATGTCATGAACATCTCTTGCTTCAATATTCCATCACCCAAACTCCACTGATGCTTCTCTTGTACTCAACCAAGAACCATGAGCTTTATAAAAATTTAATTTTATGGGATAAAGGGATCTAATCCCTTACATTAGATACCTCTTAAACAATTATCATCCATGGAAATTTAAAATAAACTCATAGGGAAGGAAAATTAAAGAGGTTATCTGAATATAACCCTATGAGATACCTCTAAATAATATCACCATCAATGGATATCAACCACTACACCTAATGGAACAAAGAAAAAACCATGAAATACCAGAAACTAGATCCTAAAAACTCTTCTGTGAGAGATACCTCTCAAACAAGATCAAGGACAAAATCAAGATATCAATGAAGAGAATAAAATTTCATAAAATATATAATGGTAAACAACCAAAAAATTCATCGCTATAGGATAATATTTAAAAATAATAAACTCAGGATACAGATCCCACATCTGTGACTCATGTTCCCAGGTTCTCTCCTCCATGCCACCATGTCACCACTAGTTACAAACCATGGGAATCATATGCTCATGTGACAATTTTTATTTGTAGTCCTTGATCTCCATAAGCCACTCATTGAAGGTTTCATAATCATCAACATCAATCATACCCAAATCGATGATGTGAGAGTCATCATGAAGAGAACAGTGACTATATGACACATGGAAGACAACATGTATCCAGCTCACATGTGGGGGAAGTGTCATCTGATACGGAATGACTCCAACAAAATTCAACACCTTAAAAGCCCCAAAAAACTGGGGAAAAAGAATATTACCACATCCAAACCATAATTTACCATGGTGAGGATTCACCTTTAAGAACAAATTATCTCTAATGTCGAACTCTAGAAATCTCCTCACTGGATCAACATAAGACTTATGGTGATCATGCACTACCTTTATCCTTTACCGAATCACCTAAATAATGATTTTCATTATCTTCAATAGTTATGACCCAATAATTTCTCACTATCGAACCCTGATCTAGTACAATGAAGAATGAAAAGGTCATCCATAAAATGATTTAAATGGTACTATTTCAATGGTGGAGTGAATTTTTTTATTCAAACTCGACTAAAGGCTTGTGCCTCATCCAAAAACATCCAAAATCCATGGAACAAGTGTGAAAAATGTATTCAATAGTACAGATAGTTTACTATGTATGAACATTCATCTGCAGATGGAAAAAAGTGAGAAGGCATAAATGAGATCCAAAATCATGATTGAGACCTCTCCACACCATAGTGGTATAAAAAGGATCATGATTAGATATGAGCATCCTTTGTAATCCCTGGTTTCTCACCACCTCCTCTAAGTACTACCTAGAAAAAACCTCCATTGATCTCAACTCCTTAATTAATATAAAGTTAGTTGATTTCATCAAATGGTCCATTGTAACCCATATAGAATGAAAGAACCCCTAAGTTCCATGTAAACTATTGATGATGTCCATTAAGATATCATCCCTCTTCTATTGAGGAATATCCAACAGTTGGATAAAACCATTGAGAACATAGCAATCTACCTTTACCTTTTAGAAAACCAAACTTCGAGACAGAAACTTTGTAAATGAACATTTTAACCAAGGATGCAAAAAATGGCCTCTCATAGATTTGTACATCATTGTCACACTAGGATGTACTACTATGGGTGAACTGTAGAACTCAAAGAGAGCCACCTCAAGCATCACCAAAAGGGAAAAAATCCTCCTAAGAAGAACACTCAGTGTTGTTCATCCCAAGATCAACCATTAGGGGCATCACTAAAGACTACTAGATATCTCAAGTACTCTACCTCAGAATCTCCCATCCAGGACTCCTCCACCTACTACACTAAGATCATCCATTATCCAATGCATGAAATTCTATTAAATGTAATTCTAATGAATGATCTTTTGATGAACTGAAACATACTTCATTTCTAAAAAATATCTCATATGAAGACATGTTTCAATGAATCTTTAGAAACTATCCAACACTTTGGAAAATCATATTATTTTATCTTCCAAAACAAATAGTGTTCCCTTAATCATGTTTCAAAACCATACCAACTAAAACAATAAAACCATGGAATAACATAACCTACCTCAGTGCCATGCCCAAAAGACTTTGATCAGGTCTAATGACCATGCCAACCATTACCTTATAACTAAGGTATATAAGTATTACTCATATCTGAGTCAAAATAAATAAATAATCATTTCAGTATTCAATTAGGGTCGAACTCGTTATATCATCATTTTGGCATTCTAGTCATTGCCAAGCCGGATATATTATAATTTTAGCATTCTAATAAGTGAAATATAGATAAATCATCATTTTGGAATATGTCAAGGACAATTAAGGTATATAAGCAATACAACATATAAATCACAACACAAGTCATAACAACAAGGATATCACAATATCACATCATTTGGATCAATGGTTAGTTATGAAAATTACCATTTATCTATAAATTACACATTTCTTTTATCAATTGGTCATAACCAATAACATGCTAGTTATCTTAATAAACAATATAAGACAAGTTATTATCAATCAATCACACAAAAATTCATGTCATGCTAAACCCACTTTAATAAATTAATCAATTTACATATAATCAAGATTTTAATCACCCGAATGGTAGCCAAAAGCCAGGTCAAAAGAAAATTGGATCCAAAGGGACTCCAATGAATCATTCAATTTATCATTAATTTCATTTAGGCACATGATATGTTGGCTTAATTGAAATATTGCACTTACTTGAAAAAAATTAAAACCATAGGGTTAAGGTTTAGAACCACCGACCATTAACAGATGAATAACACAAATATTCCAACAACATATGTCCATAATGAAGATGGTGTAGATGAATAATAGAAAGAGCCTCGATCCAAACTAATCAAGATTAAAACCAAAAATACACACAGTCAAGATATTTTATCGCAACAGTTAGAGAATGGCTGAAGTGAAGGGGGGACTATAGAAAAACAACATACTAGGGATCAATCGCTCAAAGGGATGTCTAGAATCAAGGAAGGTGCTCCAAAATCACTGGTAAAATTTCTCGAAGTCAAGAGGAGAAAATCTAAACGTGGGTGAAATAAAAAATCATCTACAAAACACACTTTAAAACTTTAGGTTGGGGAATTACATGAAGTGTAATGTAGTTACATGTCATGAAATTTTTTTAGATGGATACTCTGAAAAACCCATCACCTCGGCTAAATATTAAATTTTTCTTAACATTACACGATGTGTAATCCATTTATAGTGTATTTAAATGTTCTGTAGATGGTTTTCAACCCATTTTCTTTATAAAAATCTGAACCCCCTTTAGGCTTCTCAACTTACCAATAATATATGGTAATACATGACACATTTATACCAAGAATCCCTTTAATTTAAATAAAAATAAATCCCTAGACATTATGTCATTTTCCTCAATAAATACTCTCAACTTGGATCCTCTATAGTTTTCTCAAGTATCATCATAGCCTAAGACTACGTTTATTCAAACACAAAGACATTAATGGAGAAAAAAACAACCAAAAGGGTTTAAAGATAAGAAAAAAATCAACTGAAATAATTTCAGTGAAAAAATAAAAGAGAGACATACCTAGGAAAATATGGGACCTTATAGATGGGTTTATTATCCATATATTCTTTGCCAACCTAGATGTTGGAAAAAAAACACCCTCATAGGGTCCACAGGGTGTCATTTTCTTTACCAATATGGGTGGGGTAGCACATGAAAACACATGACAAATAAGACAGAATATATCCCATAACCAAACCATGGGCAACATCCCAGTCTTAGGATCAACTCTAACTATCATCTCTCAGACACCTAACTTACAGTACTAAGAGCTAGATATCCTATAATAACACAATCATTCAAGGAGCTCTAGTTAATTAATTCTTTCCTTTTAAAATTTTATTTTATGGTAATCAATTTATTAACCGTTAATTAACATTATCCCATTAAAATTTCATTAAAATCCAAGTGAAATCCATTCCCTTTAGAAATAATTCAATTTATTCCATGATTACATAATATTATAATCATTTTAATTCCATTAAATCACCAAATCATGGATTAAATCACTCATTATTCATTATCATTCCATAATTATATGTACTATATGAAACATGTTAAGTTACCATAAAATTGATGCATAACAAACCATAACCAGTTGTCTCAAGAAGTGAGGAACAAAAGGTTGGTAAATAATAAACCCGACCATCCAACATTTAATCTATAATATTTTTAAGAAATCATATATATTTAAGAACAATAATGAGCAAGACTATATTCAATGTGTTCCATTAATCTTAGTGTCATCCTTGAAACCAACATACATATCATTATGCATTCAGCCTTCCATCACTGGCATCAACTATTTCCCCAAAACTCAAGCCTCCCCAACCATATATCACTAAACCATCATCCATAACAGGTTCACGTAATATTGCATAATAATTCTCACATCATAGAAACACACAAGTTGGTAAGGAAACAACAAATATATTCAATATGGAATTTGGTCCATAAAAAAGGCATTTGTCATTCACATGAAAATGGGATCACTCAACCTCAAACATTTATCTTTTTCAAAAAAAAACAGATTTTATTACCATATTGAATTAACTGGTTCATAAAACATAGGTCACAACCATAGGTTGCCTTAGTAATTGTCAATTAAAATCTATAAATTATTTAGACATTCATTGAAGAATAACTTAAAATTTTATTAGACATTAAGGAAGAAAAATTTCATTAACAAGACATATTATTATTATCAATAACAAGTATTTTCATCTTCATGTTCTTTATCTAGTTCCATTAACATATAGAAGGAATTTTTAATTAATCAAAAATCATTTGTCATTTGACATCCTTTAAATTATAATAATTGAAAGACTCAATAATGACAGCTCTTTAATTATTTATCCAACAACATTACATGGATTATGTTCTAAATCATTTTCATCAAATTAACATGCTAAACCTAAGCATAAAAACACATAAATCAAAGCATAAACATATACATATAGTTATCCAGTAAAAGAAGAGGAAAATCATTATCACGATGGAAAAACATGTGATAACTAAAAGACATTAACTAGTTTTATTCATTAATCTAGTGTTTTCATTACTAATGTTAATTCCACCTTCCCCTAAAGAGATAAATCATGATTACATTATTATTTATCATAAAATAATAGGAGAATCAATGAATCCCTCACCTCATGGAATTCAATGTTCTTTAGTAAGAATGAAATAACCAGAAAAAACCATTAATCACCACTCTCATAAGGAAATTAAGTCCCACAAGAACATACCCCACAACTTTTCCAAAAAACATCAAATAAATCCATGAGAACAAAGGATATCATCTATCATATCACGGAATGAAAATTCATATGATAAATAGGGAAAAATCACCATGGATTAATATAGAAAAAAATGGAAGTTGTGGATCAATACCTATTGATAGGGCTTTGAAATTACTAGAGAGAGATCCTATGGTCAATTTGTATTGGGAGAGGTTTGGATAATTTTGGTAAAAACAAAGGGTGTGATTTAATATATAGGCACACTTCCATATGATTATTTAGAGTGTTAATGGTCCATTCTTGTTGTGAATGACTTGAGTTTTAAGACTCTTTGAAAAATGTGTCACCATGATCCAATAAATCTAGATCAATTCACATTTCTAACTTCATGTTTCCTCCAGGATTTTTCAGGGATATATTTATCGATGTTGATCCTCCACCCTTTTATGTCATGAACTGATGGTCCACATTCTGAATCACACCTTGTGAATTTCCCTTCTCATGTTGTGAATTCTTGTTCGGTCCACAAATCGAACTCTCACATTATGAACTATTGTTCATTTCAGTAACTTCTCATGCTTCCATATTACATTTCCCAAACTCTACTTATCTTGATCTAGGCCTCATCCAAGCACCACAAGCTTTAGAAACATGTAATGTGATATGATAAAAGGACATGGTCCCCTACATCAGATATCAATCAAACAATTCTCATCATTTAGAGTTTAAAACCAAACCCAAAGAGAAAGAAAAAATAAATAAGTCCTATGAATAGCCACACTATGATATAACTATCAATAATATCACTACCACTAGATCATAGACACCAAACTCATTGTAAAAAAGAATAAATCCATGAAAAAACAAAAAACATCTCCTAAAAACTATCCTACGGGAGATACCTCTCGAAAAAGAGAAATGCCTAAAAAAGGATTCAAGTAAGAGAAAATAATCATATAACTAGATAATGGCCAACAACCAAAAAACAATCATAACTACAGGATAATATTTAATCTTAAAAACATAGGATACTAAGTGTACATCGGTGACTCACATTCTTATGTGTTCTCCTTTATGCCACCATGTCACCAAAAGACACAAACCAAAGGAATAATATGCCTCCAAAACACCTTCTCCTAGTGGTATTGAATCTTTATAGGCTACTCTTTGAAGGTTACATCATTTTTAATGTCAATATATTGATGATGTGAGAGTCATCATGATGATAGTAGGAAATTTTCAGCACATGGAATTCATCATGTATCGAAATCATATGTGGGGGAAGTGTTATCTAATAAACAATGGCTCCAACATGCACTTACACCTCAAAATAAAAAGAGTTTGTGTTTTAGAACCAACTGTTTGTACTTTTATTACATGAATATTTAATATATTTAAATATTAAAAATCTTATTAAATATTTTTCATTGTTCTACATGACTATAGTGTAATTATCTCATTGAGTATTTTTCACATTGAGAAGGTCATAACAGTTCCCACTATGATGTGAACCTTGAAGTGAAATGAAAATATTATTAAACATATTTGTGTAGTTTGGTGACATGCTAAAAGGGGACTATAATATAAAGACTTTCAATAGTGAGTACCCGTAAGCAGATGAGACTTCTTCTCGTGAAGTAAACACTTGGTAATCTCTCAGGCAGGATATTATTAGAACATACCTGCCATTAAGAATTCGATATGTTTTGGTGTCATCAGATATTCATATCTACGAGCATGTGTAATGATTATTTGACATTAATATTATTATTAATACATGTAATGACTCACACACTTTGATTTTCTGATCAAAACCATCAAGAAATTAGTTGGTGGGAAGTAGGGTAGGTTGGGTGCATCACAGTGGCACGTTATTAATGGATAATTCTATGAAGGATATGTCCCTTCCAATTATGGAAGTTGATATCTATTTCCTTTTATTTAAATATAACCATCTTGTGAAATTCCATAGCTATGGTGTAACGACAAGTTTATTTCTAGTAGTCAAAGAATGGCGTATCATGCACAAAGGTTGATGACACTATCATGAAACATACATGATGAGATATTGAGATAAAGGTATTATATTACTCAAAGAGTGTTTGTATGTTGATGTTATTGTTGTGATTTTAAGTTATTTCTCTTAGGTTCCTTGACCCGTTGCTAGACAGTACTCTTGGACTTTAGGCAAGCCCACCAAATTCTAATGTGAATGAATCCTAGAGGGTCACACACTAAGTGTTTCTAGTGGTCTCAGTTAAATTCTATTTGAATTTAATTGGTGAAATAAATATTATTCAAAAGACCATAGAAATATTCTATTCATGTTAAAATGGTCTCATAAATTAAATAAATATTTATTCAATGGATTATGAGTAAAATAAATTTATTTATTATATTGAACATTTAATAAATATTTATGTACTAGTTTGTAAATAAAATATTTATTTAAGAGAATACATTATTTATTTATTTATTTTTGTGTTCAATAAATGTAAGTAGAGTTTTGAGCAGACCAATGATGGTCCAATATAAAAATAATTTATTTTCAAAATGATAAATAATTATTTAACTAATTGACATAAGTTAAAATAATAATAAGGTTGTTATTATTTTGTGACGTGTATTTTTATTTATAAATCAATTTGGCACAAGTTAGAACACCATAAATAATGACACAATATTATTATTAAGATCATGAGTTTTCTATATGGTTATGAATGTATTTAATTATATTACGTAATTAAATATTGTAACCAAATCCACATGTCAATATATAAAAACATATTTCTATTGTGCCATGTACCGAAGTATACTCCCAGTGAATTGAGAATTGTTGAGCCAAAAAATTTCTCTCACAAATCCTCTTCTATATTCTATTAAAAATGAGAGATGTTCTTCAATATTGAAGAGCATGTGATCAATAACATCCAATGCAAGACACTCTCTTCCATCGCTAGTACCCTTAGAACAAGTGGTGTCGATCGGATTCCATCAGAGCATGTGTGGATCAACTCCATTGGGATTCTAGTTTGAATTCTCATATTCACAATGAAACAATTCGGAAGGATCATTTCGGATGACTAACATCATCAATGAATAATGTACTAAAGATCTAGGTATTTTAATTCTTTAGAAATTATATTAATTGTAAACATGATATGAAAGATCCCCTCTAAAGGTTTTAGGCCTGTTCCTTCTTAATCTAAATATTTGATTCTATTCCATAGATTCTAGAATATATCATCGTATTGATCCTAGAATAATCATTGATCTTGTTAAAAATTAAAGTTGGGTGTCGGCCCAACCGCACATCCACTGTGTCTGGAACCTTGAAGTGGAATCAGAGAGAGGTTATAATCATTTATATTTATTTAACTATTTTTGATGATTTACACTTTAATAATTTAGTTTTTCCATTCAAGGTGTAATAATTATATTAATATTAATATTTGGATTTATTCTTCCTCTATCGTTTCACGCAGATGTCATAAAAATGAATAATTTTTGAATTACAATTAAAACGAGGAACTCATCAGGAGGCACCAATGATTCTTCCCTAGTGACAAAAAAGTACACATTGTGTGTTCAAACTTGCACATCATGTTCTCTTCTATTCATGCCATGTAATTAGGAATACACGCCATTTAGTTGTGTACAATGCACCAGGAGTAATTCAGAAATTACTCAAGCTGTGTGAATTTATTAAATGAGATGTAGTTAATTATACACCACATGTTGACTAGGAAAGTTAGGCACATAGTTACTGGATTAGATTCCATGTGGAAAACTACACAAAATATGTAGTCTCGTTGGTTCAGGTTCCAAACCATGAATACCATACATGTCTTAGCCAACCGGTAACCGTGTAACGCAGAGACAAAATGGTTTGTAGCCCACTGTACACATCGTGTATGCCAAAATTTCCAAAGTCGGCTTCACACGCTGAGTCCCTAGGAATGTACTTTGGGATAGAAAGTGAAGGTAGTACACACCGTGTTCTAATAATTACAGTTCGAGTACTTTATGAAAAAAAAGATAAATAATTAATATTTTTGTAATTTTTTGAACTACATATTATGTAAAAATCGTACTACATGTTATTACTCTATGCATTTAATCATCTTGTATGCCATATGTCATAAGTGTAAAAATTGTATTCAAATATAATACATGATGGGTATATTTGAATGGGTATTCACTAGGATACCTTTAAGGTGCATTTATGTAAAGGATGATAATCTCAAGGAAATTTAGAAAATATTAAGATAAAAGGATAGATTAGATAAAGATAATACTTAATTGATTCGATCACAATTTATCTTAATAAGAACAGTTAAAGAATTGAATGCTAGTTTTATTAAATGTGTAACCAGTTTCATGTATGTGGGTGATCATGAGAAAGACCAAGACCTTTGTAAGTGAATGGTTTTCTTTTAATTTGCTTATTAAATTAATTTTTATCTTGTGATCCATATCTCCTTATTAATATGTAGGGCTTGTGTGCCCATGTTTTCTTTAATGTAAACCAATTTTTACCCCTCACATGCATGTGTGTTTAAAAAAATCATATGTAATCGATGGAACTCCCAAGCTAGTGGAGGTGGTTTAAGATGGAGGTGAGACAAAACCAATCATAAGAGATATAGAGGTGGACAGGTGGAAAGCTATAAACAGGAACCCAAAAGGTTCAAGGTGATTCTCCCATAGTCCAGGGATAGTTTATCAACTTCTAGATAAAATAACCCTTAGAAAATCTCATGATCATTCCTTTTACATTATTTTTTCCTATCATTTTCATGGTTTTTTATGATGGATGTGTCATTGTGATCACATAATTAATAAACTAACAAGAATGCAAGATGGAACTAAAATAAACTAGTCTTGTTTGTAAATATTATCACACTACTGGAAAATGGACCTATCCCCACGGTTTTCCTCAAAACCGTGGGGATAGGTACCCCCTATACCCACGGTTTTGGAAAACCGTGGGTATAGGTCAATTTTCAAGACCTGTACCCACGGTTTTCAAAAACCGTGGGCATAGAGGGGTCTATCCCCACGGTTTTCCAAAACCGTGGGGATAGGTCTTGAAAATTGACATATACCCACGGTTTTCAAGAACCGTGGGTATAGGGGTACCTATCCCCACGGTTTTGAGGAGAACCGTGGGGATAGGTATAGGATAAAAAACCTATACCCACGGTTTCAAAAACCGTGGGTATAGGTTTCCCATGTGTGCGCGGGAAAAATTTTTTTTCCGCGGGAAAGATTTTTTTTTGGCGGGAGTCCTATACCTACGGTTCTTCCCTCTATACCCATGGTTTATATAACTATATTTAACTAAATATATATATATATACACATAATTGATAGTAGGGTAGTGGTAGACACGGTACTTTGCAGCGAAGAGGTCGTGGGATCGAAACCCGCCTGCCGCTTTATTTTAGGATCTATACCCACGGTTTTGAAACCGTGGGTAAAAGCCATTGACACCGTGGCAATTGGGAATGTTTTGTTGACACGGTGGCAGAACACCTATACCCACGGTTTTGGAAAACCGTGGGTATAGGCTGGGGACCTATACCGACGGCGTTCCAGCCCACGGTTCCCAAAACCGTGGGTATAGCCTATACCCACGGTTTTGGGGGCTATACCCACGGTTTTGAACCGTGCGTATAGGCCTTTTTTCCAGTAGTGTCAACACATGGTTAATCACTTAAGTAAGTTCCCCTTAATATTAACATGAATGTGATAAAGATAAGAAGGCAATTTACTCAAAAGAGATAAAAATTGATCAATAAAATATTATGTCAGACTAAGACTTCCATTATTTGATTAAGGTAAAGATTCAATAAAATTATGTGTTTGTCCTACCCTTGTTGGGACACTTACGTTTATAAAAGAATACATTATGAAAGGTTTTAGGTTGACTTAAGTATATTACATAAAGAGGAGTATCCCTTTCTAGACTTGTTGTAATATTGGAGGTAAGTGTTGAGGAAATCCATGTTAGGATTTTAGGATTGGGTAATCCAATCAAAAGATTAAGGAGCTTCAAGCCTGCAGTTAGAGAAGACTTGCTTAAGTAAATACCATCAAAGATATTGAACAACCCTTGTTGGGGTCATGCGATGAGGAATATGGATCCTTTACACTAGATTGTCATGACCACTGTACATTCCGAGTTCAATGGTGAATGCCATTAGGACTTGATAAAATAGTGGGAGACTTAATAAAAGTAGTTTATTATTTATCATAAAATGTAATCAAGAAAGTACTAATGATATTGTCTTTTAATTATAAAATAAAAATGAAAAGCTTTTCAACCACACTATACATGCTATCAATTCCGGATAAATATGACATACTTAATGGTATTAACTTCCAAGAATAGTTTAGACACCTTCGGGTTATCCTACGCCATGATATAAAGTCTTACATATTGGAGTCAGCATTACTTGATCCACCCGCCAAAGAGGTGAGTGATGAGGATTTCTTGGTCTATGAGAAACATATGAACGACATGGTCAACATTCAATGTTTGATGATATCATCAATTTCTTGTGAGCTTATGAAGTTTCACAAAAAATGGATGGTTATAGCATGCTCGATAACCTCTGTGGTCATTACTAGGAGAAAGAAAGACAGAAAAGGGTTGAGATCTCCAAGGCACTCTTTCTGAGTAAGCGAGTTGAGGGTGCCCTAGATGGGCCTCATGTAGTCAAGATAATTGGCTACATTTACTCTTGGAGGTTCTAGGGTTTAAACTCCCCAAAGAATGAGGTACTGATCTCATTCTTGCATCACTACCTCATTGGTTCGGCAACTTTTTTGTTAATTTCAATATGAACAACATCGAGAAGACACTATCTGATCTTCTTATTCTCATTCACCATGTGGAAGTAGATATGAAGCTTGAAAATCCTCCTATCCATATGGTGAATAAGAGAAAAGGGAAGGTGGAGAGAATTGTGACAAAAGATTTTTCATTCCCTTCTAAGAAATAGAGGATCAAAGGGAAGGCATGGGAACACGAAGTTGTTTGTTTCGCATGTGGTAAGAAGGGCCACATGAAGAAGAACTGCACCTAGCCTAAGAAGAAAGGGGAAGATCTAGGTGTGTTTTTTATTAAATTAAATCTATATATTTCTACAAATTATGTATTAGATACAGATTTTTGTGCTCACATATGTATCCAAATAAAGAAACCAATTAGATTCATGAAGATTGACTGAGGGGAGGTAGATTCATGAATAGAAAATGGATCCAAACTTGTAGCTATAGCTATCAGGGCCTACCACCTCACAATGCCAACTAGGATGATCTTGGTGTTAAAGGGTTGTTATTATGTGTTTTCTATTACTTAAAACATTATTTCTATATTCAGATTAGATACATATGTATGTGTTTTCAATTTTGGAAATGAATGTTGCTTCTTTTACAAAGATAACATTTATTTTGGTAGGGAACATTTATACAATGTTCATTACATGTTGGATTACACAAACAAAGTAATGGAAAATGATAAAAAATATACTTCGCATGACTCAAATAACACCCAACTTTGGCATCACTGGCTAGGTCATATAATCAAGAAATTCTTGTCAATGTTACATCAAGATGGATATTTAGATTCTTTCAAACTAAAACCACGTAGTGTATTTCATGCATGTTTACAAGGAAAAATGACCAATTCCCCATTTAGTGGGAATGGTTAAAGGGATAAAGAGCTTCCGGAATAGGTTCATATTGATGTATGTGCACTATTTCTAGTTGAAGAAAGGGGATCCTACTCATACTTCATACTTTTATTGATGATTTTAGTAGATATGGATATATCTAATTAATGAGGTACAATTCAGATTATTTGATATGTTCAAAGAATACAAGAATGAAGTTGAGAACCATCTTGATAAGAAGATTAAGAAACTCCACTCAATCCAAGTAGAAGGATATCATAATCAAGACTTCATTGATTATATATGAGATTTTGGGATCCTATCCCAACTCACTCCTCCTTATGTGCCCCTATATAACGGTGTGAGTGAAAGGAGGAAGCACACCATGTTGGACATGGTGAGATCAATGAGGAGTCTTTCAAGCCTTCCATTATCATTTTGGGGGATATGAATTACAAAAAACAGCATGCATACTAAACCAAGTACCAAAAAAATTGATAAATGATATTCTATATGTGTTCTGGAGTGGAAATAAATCTTTGTTATCAAATTTACATGTGTGGGGAAGTGAAGCGTTTGTTTTGGCCTCTTCAGGTAACAAACTTGCACCCAAAGGCACAATGTGTACCTTTATAGGATACCCCAACAAAACAATGAGATATTACCTATATAACCCCTCAGAAAAAAAGGTTATAGTGGAATGACACTCTATATTCTTTGATAGTGATTACATATCCAAAAGAGATATTGGGAGAGAGGTAGACTTCGATGAATTCAAGACTCAAGGTACACAAGAGTTGGTACAAGAACAGATTCTACAAATCCTTGTGTAAGAAATAACTATTTCAGAGATAGAAAAACTATGTAGTTGTACAAGAGAGGTTACAGAACCGAATCAGTAAGGTTTTCTAGTTATAGAAGATAGTGACACATTATTAGTTGATAATAATAATCCTATAACATTCAAGGAAGAAGTTTGTGGACAATATTTTTTCAAGTGGAAAGAATCCATAAATTCTAAAATGGGTTCTGTGTACCAAAACCATGTCTAGATTTTGGTAGATCCTTCTGTTTGTGTATATTCAGTTTGTTGAAAATGGGTATTCAAGAATAATTTAGACAAGGAAAGACATATCAGTAACTATAATGGAAAAATGGCTGCAAAAGGGTTCAATCAACATCAAGGAATTGACTATGATGAAACCTTTTCACCAATTCCAATGCTAAAATCCATCAGAATTATATTGGTCATTCCCGCTAACCAAGACTATGAGAATTGTAAAATTGATGTCAAAATAGCCTTACTTAATGGGAACCTTTATGAATATGTCTACATGATAGAACGTTAAGGGTTTATGACTCTGAAGGATGCTAATAAGATATGCATGTTTTGAGAAGCCTTTTATGGATTAAAGAAATCATCCAGGTCATGGAAAATTCATTTTCATGAATCCATAACAGAATTTGGTTTTATCAAGAATGAATGTGATCCTTGTGTCTACAAATGGTTTAGTGGGACTTCAGTCATTTTCCTAACAGTATATGTTGATGAAATTTTACTTATTGTAAATGAGACACTAGTATTACAGCCTATTAAGGCATAGTTAAATCAATGCATCTCCATGAAGGACTTGGGATAGGTAGCATATATTCTTGGGATCAAGATCAATCATGATAGATCTAAGATATTTATGGGCCTAAGAAAAAGTGCTTGCATTGATAAGATACCGAAGAGATTCAGTATGGAACAATCCAAGAGGGGATTGTTACCCGTGTCACATGGAATTAATATTTCCAAGAGAATCTGTCCTCGGACACACGAGGAATGAAAGATAATGGCAATGACTCTATACACATCAGTGATTGGTTCAGTCATGTGTGCCATGCTATGTAATAGGATTGATTTTGTCTATTCATTGAGTGCAGTGGGAAGATTTCAAGTTGACCCAGGTTACCTCCATTAGATGGTAGAAAAGATTTTACTAAAGTATCTGAGGTGTACTAAAGATATTTCCCTAGTTTTTTGAGGAGATGAAAAACTTGTCATTAGGGTATATGAATATTCTTGTTTCCAGACTGATCAAGATGACATGAAGTCACAAATGAGATACATAATAACTTTTAATGGAGGTGTAGTGAGCTGGAAGAGCACAAAGAAGTGTGTGGTCACATATTTTATAGCAGAGTCCAAGTATATGATAGCTTCTGAGGTAGCTAAAGAAGTAGTATGGATGTGAAGATTTTTCCAGAAGATTTATGTGATAACTAGTAGTAAATATCCCATCACATTTTATTGTGATAATAATACAATGGTGGAACTTGCAAAAGATTCACGGTCACATCCACAGATGAAGCACGTACTTCAAAAGTGTTATCTCTTGAGGGATTTTTCTCAGAGAGGTGAATTTTCAGTGAGCATTATTTCCATGAAAGACAACATGGAAGACCCCTTGACTGGATCTTTGAATCAGTAGAAACATAATTATTATGTGAGGTCTAGTGGACTGAAAGATGTACACAGTTGGCTCTAGTCTATGTGGTAGTTTGTAAGAGTTAGTGTTCTAGAACCAACTGTTTATACTTTGATTACATGATTATTTAATATATTTAAATATTAAATATAATATTACATATTTTTCATTGTTCTTCATGACTATACTATAATAATTTCCTGGTGTATTTATTGCATTGATAATGTCATAACAGTTCTTAACTATGATGAGATCCTTGAAGTGCCATAAAAATATTATTAAATACTGTTATGTGGTTGGATGAAATACTATAATGGGACACATTATATATAGACCAATGGGTGCAAGTACTCATAAGAAGATGAGACTTCTTCTCATGAAGTTCTCACTTAGTAATCTCAATGATGGGAGATTATGAGAACAAACTTGTTTTTAGTAATACCTCATGTTTTGGTTTCATTGGATATTCCTATCTATGATAATGTGTAATGATACTTAGACTATAATATTATCATTAATAAGTGTCACAACTTGCACACTTTGATTTGCTGATGAAAACCATCACATAGACAGTTGGTTGGATGTAGGGTACGTTGGGTGTGTAACGAATGGTGTGTTATTAATGGATAATTCATGGAAGGATTTGTCCCTTTCACTTATGAAAGTTGATATCTCATCCCATTTATTGAAATAGAACCGTCGCATGAAATTCCATGGCCACAGTATAATGAAAAGTTTTTTTTTAGTCAAAGAACGACTTATAAAAACAATGTTTGATGACACCATCATGAAACCTTCTTGATGAGATATTAAGATAAAGGGGTTATATTACTCATTAAGCATTCGCATATAGATTTCATCATTGAAACTTTAATTTCTTTCTCTTGGGTGCCTTGGCCCATTGCTAGAGAGTACTCTTGGACTTTAGGCAAGCCCTCTTAATGCCAATGAGAAAGAATACTAGAAGGTCACACACTAAGTGTTTCTGGTGGTGTCAGTTAAATTCTATTTGAATTTAATTCATGAAATAAATATTATTATCAAGACCGTAGAATAATTTTATTCATGTTAAAATGATTGAACAAAATAAATAAATATTTATTCACAAGATTTTGAGTAAAATATATTTTTTTTTATTTCATTTTACATTCAATAAATATTTATTTACTAGATTGTAAATAAAATATTTATTTAATTGAATATATTATTTATTTATTTATTCTTGTGTTTAAAAAATGGAAGTAGAGACTTAGTAGAAAAAGGCCGATCTGGTAGTAAAATAATTATTTGCAATATAGTTAATAATTATTTAACTAATTGGCCTAACTTAATATAATAATTACAGTACTGTAATTGTAACACCCCGAGATTTTATGAAAAATATTCTTTTTAATTTCATTAATGTCTTGTGTTGTACGCTACACCAAAAGGATCTTGCACAACACGCATCCTTGACTTGCCTTGCATTACACGCAATCGCGACCTTCCTCGATAGCGTGTGTAGTACGCAATACCGAGTTTCACTAAACAACGATATGCTATTAAAATATTATTAAAACTAGCCGTTATGAATAGTAATAACCAATTTTTGAAATTTTGTAAATTTTATTTTTCAAAATGGAATTCATTTTTGGATTAGTAATATCGAAATTAGATTAGGGTGAAATTTTGGTACTTTTCGGATAACTTTCATTTTCTGATGAATAGTGAAAATTACTAAATTTTAATTAAAAACAACCTTTTTAATCGAAATAATTAATAGTGATAAATTATTAATTTGAGTGGTTTTAAAGTATATTTAGAATAGAATTTTACAATTTAATACAATGTTGGTCATTGGATGTAATTTCACATTTAAACCAGACATAAACAAGTGTCAATCTTTTGATAGTTATTATCTCTTAAGAACACACTATTTGTTTTGACGACGGGAATTAATTTTTAAATTAATTAATGCAACTGATATGTTTTGAATTTGGTAAAATAGACATCATTTTTGAGTTCATAATATCAAATATAGCTTAGGCCTAATTTTTGGTATTTTTCTGGAAACTTTCATTTTTTGATGAATAGTGAAACCACTAAGTGGTAGTTGAGAAAAATGAATTTTTCATAAAACTTAATTTTACCGCTTATGTGAGTGGAATTTCAAAAATCAGAGAGACATGTTTGATTTCAGTAAGTAAAATGTGGTTCAATGAGATGAAAATAATTTTTGTTGAATAGTAACTTTTTACTTTTTTTTACCACGGTTAAAAGTAAATAGGGTAATTAAGGGTAAAAATGATATTATTATTACCCTAAAACATGTACTAATTCTATTGGATAAGTTTAATTCGACCAAAAACAACCTAAGGAATAAAATATTACCATTTAGTCCCACTTGGATTAGATTAGGACATTTATTATTAATTTATTTAAAGAAGGGTTAAAATAGTTAAAATCAAAGTTTAATAAGTAAATAATTTTTAATATAGGGTTATACATAAGATAAATTAGACTATAAATATTAATTAGAAAGATACAAAGATTTCCTACATAATGGTATTTTATTTTTAATTTTTAGACATTAAATAATATAATTTATTTATGACAAAAAGATGATGCAGTAATTATCTTATTAATGAAATATTGACATATTTGATGTTATAAATACCCAAATAAATGTAATTTCAGACTTTTTATGAAATCAACTAATTTTCTAGGTTATAATGACATGTTATTATTTATTTAATTAACTTTTTTCGAACTAATCATTCTGTTATGATTTTCAAAAAAATCAATTACAAAATAGTGTCAAAATTGACATAAAATAGTTTTTAAAAGAAATATTATATTATTAATTGTTATTTTATTCCTAAAAATATACGGTTCGGCTAAATGACTCATATAAGGTTATATATATTAATAATAAACAACTTGGGGTTCGTTTGACTTCTTATAGTAAGTTTATTAACCTTATAGTATAAGAACACAAGAAGACAGGGTAAAAGTAAAATTATTTTACTTAATGTTAAATCTAAATGATAAGGTTAAAATAAGAAACTAAACTTGTCTAAATTATATTGGATGAGAGTATTTCGAACCATCCCCACCTTATATTCTAAATTAATCAATTTTTAGCTATTTAAAACCGAATTTGACTTTATAATAAAATAATAGTTTTAGTTATTCCAAAGGTGCCCCTCTCCTCCCTTATAAAAGGGCACCTCCTCCCCCTCTTCCTCACACCACTTTGAGCCTTCAAGCTCGGCCAACCCCTGAAAATTTCTTCTCTCCACTTCCCTAGAAACATCCTAGAGGTTTTGGTCTTCTTCAAAGACCTATTTTAGTGCCCTAAAAGGAGGTCTCAAAGAAGCACTTCAAAGAAGAGGTAATGTCCGTTACCGATTCTTTCATCTTTATTTCTTTCTTCTTCTTAGGTTGTTTCATTATGAAGTAATAACATCAGTATCACTTATATACTGATATGTTATTATAATTATGAAACAACGTTATTTCACCATCTATCCATCCTACGGAAAACGAAATCACCGCGCGTGCGTACGTACGGAATACCATCTCCACGCCGTGGTGTAATCTATTTTCCACCACCACCTTACTTGGATGGGTATAATGGTGTAAATAATAACTATATATGATTATTTTAAAGTGATATTGATTCTAAAATAGTATACATACACTCCAATATAGTCCCATAATCATGAGAACGATATCATCGCTCGTGCGTACGTACGGACTACCGTCTCCACGACGCGATGAGATTCATTATCCACTTTAACCATTCATGAATGATTATAAAGTATATATAATAAGTTATCATGAAATATATGACATAATAATGATACTGTATTTATGTGTATATATATGTATTGCATCTACTTAATTCCATTCAACTCAATAAGGAAACAAAAACAGCGTTCATGCGTACGTACGGCCTACCGTCTCCATGAACGATGTATTTATTTCCATTTACGGATTTACTATATATATGTATATTCTGAATATATATTATATATAAACCATGTTTTATATTCTAGAATTAAGTAATCATGATCTAAGTAATCATATGAATAATTACAAGTCAAAACACGGACGACAAATGAAACAATTTTACCCAAAACGCTCTTTAACATGGAATTTACAAAAGAAAGGGTAATATAAAGTCATAAGTGAACCATATATGATATCATAATAATTAATATGATTCTTTAATAAGTCAATGAAATTATTTAAATCATTATACAGGAGGTTCGGACACTTATGAAGTAAATCGGACCTAAGGTAAGGGAAATATCACAATCTCATTTTTATCCGAGATTGTTTATACTTTGAAATTTACTGGGGTGTATTTTATCATCCAAATCCATGTTTCCTAAATATTTAATATTATTTTCATCCACCTACAATTGTTTAAATCCAATTTTACCCTTCAGTGAGTTTTTAGTAAAAGATATGAAAGGAATCTTTTGTCGTTTTTCATACGAGGTAATTTTTGACTTTTCCGACAAAAGTATGAGAAGAATGTTTTTTTAACTTATATGGAATTAATGGATTTTTAAAACATTATTTCCAAAAATATTCCTTTACAAGTTTTCAAGTTTATTTTTAATCAACTTTTTTTAGTTTAGAATTATATGACATGTTAAGAAAGGAAAAGTGTTTTTGAAGCAGAAAGGATATTTTCCTCAAGAATGGAGTTCAAGTGTTTTATCAAAATTATTTTACATATAAGATAATAAAGGGTTCTATTTATATCCCTATTATTACATTGATTTGATTATTTTGTGATGGAATTATATTTTTATGAATTCCTTTATCTTATATGAATTGTTTTATGATGTCACGATGTTTAAAATTCCAATTTTTACTACATGGGTTATGAAATGATGTATGATTTATGATTTTGTGGCACACATAAGAATGGTATCATTATGAGATGGGTGGGACCTATATCTCCCTCCAATGAATTGGGTAAAGATTTTATATCTCATGAGATAGTCATGGCTGGAATGGTAGGTTATACTGGTTCAGTGAAACAGGACTGAAACGAGGAGTGAACTCGGTTCAGAAAGGGACTTTGTCCACTAAGATAGTCTTGGAAATGAGTCTTGACTAATAAGAAATGATTCTCTATGATTATGTGTGTATGCCACAAAGTTTCATGTTTTAAGTTATGATTATTGGGATTTCATTTCACTACTATTATTTATCCCATTTTATGAAATTATGCTCTCTTTTGCAGGTTAAGATTTCCAAAATGTTATGTTCTTATGAATATGATGTGATTGATATTTCTTTTTTTTACCCTTACTGAGCATTTGAGCTCAACCTTTTATGTTTTCTTTTCCCCAGGATATAAAGAATGGTTTTAGGTAAAAAAGAAGATCTTTATGGGAGATGTTGAAGATCTTTCACCACGATTAGAATATTATATTCCGAGTTTCCAAAGACACTAAACTATTACGGTCCTTGTGTGTGTGTTTTTGTTATGTACTAAGTATTCTGCAAAAGTAATGTAATGTCCATGTACGTAAGGCTTCGGGTATCTACAGTTGGTATCAGAGGAAAGGTTTAGTCAACCTTTAGAAACTAGGATGTGAAAACATTAGTGAAATCCCTAAAGATATTTCTAAGGTATGTCTAGGGATGTCCCTAAGGATAAGTATACGTATAGGATACAGTCCTAGAACTACGGTAACGATCATATAATTTAACCTAAGATGTTAGATATTGAATTTACTCCCCCTTTATTATGATTTTTTCCTCTCACACTATTCTTTTTGGGTTTTAGACGATGGCTGGAACCCGAAGGAACCGTGTTGATCGATGCAATGGAAAATGCAATGATTGTCCTCATGAACAAACAAATGTTATGGGAGATGGAGTGAAAAATCGTATTGCTATACTTACACAAGATATGAATCATTCTAGACTTCCAAATGAGCAGAGAAGGGAACAATATTCTATTGAGTCCTTCATGAGGCAACGTCCACCTTCTTTCAGTGGGTCTTCTGATCAACTTGTTGCTGAAAAATGGATCAGTACTACTGAAAAGATATTTTCAGTTCTTCAATGTTCTGAACATGAAGAAGTCATCTTAGCAATATATCGTTTGGAAGGTGAAGCTGATCAGTGGTGGAATCTTATCAAGAATATGAGGCAAAGAGATTAAATTGAGTCCATGGAATGGTACAAGTTCAAGAACTTATTTTTCAATAAGTACTTCCCTCGTATTCTTCGAACAAAGATGGAGAAGGAGTTTCTTAAACTAAAGCAAAAGGATGATGAATCTGTAGGTATATACGAAGCGAATTTTACAAGGCTTGAAAGGTATGCATCTGGATTTATCATCCAACCTGAAAGTAAAGTTGATCGATTCTTCAGTGGCTTAAAACCAAATCTTCGAAGGGCATTAGCTATAAGAGACTTTAGTGGCTATGAAGAAATTGTGTGTTGTGCTATCAAGGTAGAAACAGAATTTGGTGTTACTTATCCATCTCATAGTTTTGACAAGAAACTAAAGATGGAGTTCAAGGAGAAATCTCATAATAATGGTGAAAAGAAGATGAATGTTTCCTTATGCTCAAAGTGTGGAAAGAAGCATGGTGGAGATTGTCTTAAAGGGACTAGAAAAAGTTTTAAGTGTGGAAAAAAAGGTCATCGAGCATCTGAGTGTCGAAGTAATGGAAAAAGGGTTTCTAATGATATGAATTAAGAAAAGACTGCAGAGAACGCACCAACAACACTTCAATGCTTCAAGTGCAAGGAAATGGGGCATTATGCTAATAAATGCCCTAATCCAAGGGTTAGTGATGATCGACGTGAGCAACCACTTAAGGCAAAGGAAAAAGGGAAGTCACATGCGATCACCATTGGCGATGTTGAATATGACAACGATGTGGTGGAATGATTAAGTGTTTATGTAATGGGATTCCAGAATAATGTTGTATATAGTATCGCGGAATATTGGAATATTTATGTTTTGGTCTATTGTGGTTTTCAATAATTTTATGGCATCGATAACCATGAAAAGTGATTGTAATATTTTTGGAAAGTAGATGATATGCACATAATGAAGGGATAAATAGAATCTAATATGTTTGATAGTATTCGTGAGCTCATGATTGATATTATAACTAATTGATATCATGGTTTGAGTATATAGAATTTTGAGGATTTTGGTATGTGGAAAGTGTTAAATTTTAACTACATTCATGTTTTCACTAAGGTTCAATGGGTAATCATTTTTCAAGAGAATACATGATTAAGGCCTTAAAAAGTTTTTAATATGACCAACAAGACATATCTTATGATATATGGGGATCAAGGATGGTATTAACATGCTTGTTATATGAAATCTCTGGTAATCGTTTTCACTATAATATGACAATGGACTACAATATTATGGATAAGCCTAAATATTGGAATGGATTATGTTGGACATAAGTTAGTATTGTTTAAGGATAGAACCTTTTTTTGATATTATTGATGGGATGATATAGTAATGTAGTTTTAGAAAAAGGACAACCTGTAGGACGGGCGACAACCCATCGCGTCGGACAAGGCTGTGGGAATCGAACCCACAACCGAAGTGCGACTGGCCTTTATTGCCTACCACTGGCCTACAGGAAGTCCCTGTTTAGTAGAAACTAGTTTTATTATATTAAGAAGTATGATATATGAAGTATAAGTCCATTTTAGGAACCATATATTATTAATCTCACTATAGATGGACTTATGTATTTTTTGATAACTTTTCTAACCTTTTGTTTGAGACAGATGGAATGACTCATCATTCTATCACATGATCTGCTAACACATCACGAATGACAAATTCAACTTCATTTCTTTAAGAGATGAAGTGGAAATTGTCCAAAGAACGACAAATGGTGAGACTATACCAAAATCATGAAAGTATTTCTTCTAATTCCAATTTCATCAACTTTAGGGAAATGATCTTGAAAACAAAAAATGTTGTCCTAGTGCTCTTATATCTGATGAATCAGATGGTACCTTAGATCGTCACAAATTTGTGGCTTTGTGATTACTGGCTTTTCCATAGCCATGTTCTCTACCACACTCCATCAGAACTTGATGGTTAGATTTTTCTTCCATATCCATATTTTCACCTATGTTATCCTACGTGGAAACCCAGTGATGAGTTAATTTGGGTAACCGTTACATTTCATAGTTTAGTTTTTAAAGCCATGTTTTGGTATTCCTTTTTACGATGTGGGTTTATATTAAAGAAACTTTGGAATAGTAAACCATTTATAACCCCGACGAATTTCGAGGGCGAAATTCATTTTAAGGGGGGTAGAATGTAACACCCCTAGATTTTAGGAAAAATATTCTTTTTAATTTCATTAATGTCTTGTGTTGTACGCTACACCAAAAGGAGCTTGCACAACACGCATCCTTGACTTGCCTTGCATTACACGCAATCGCGACCTTCCTCGATAGCGTGTGTAGTACGGAATACCGAGTTTCACTAAACAACGATATGCTATTAAAATATTATTAAAACTAGCCGTTATGAATAGTAATAACCACTTTTTGAAATTTTGTAAATTTTATTTTTCAAAATGGAATCCATTTTTGGATTCGTAATATCAAAATTATCTTAGGGTGAAATTTTGGTACTTTTCGGATAACTTTCATTTTATGATGAATAGTGAAAATTACTAAATTTTAATTAAAAACAACCTTTTTAATTGAAATAATTAATAGTGATAAACTATTAATTTGAGTGGTTTTAAAGTATATTTATAATATATTTTTACAATTTAATATAATGTTGGTCATTGGATGTAATTTCACATTTAAACCAGACATAAACAAGTGTCAATCTTTTGATAGTTATTATCTCTTAAGAACACGCTATTTGTTTTGACGACGGGAATTAATTTTTAAATTAATTAATGCAACTGATATGTTTTGAATTTGGTAAAATAGATATCATTTTTTAGTTCATAATATCAAATATAGCTTAGGCCTATTTTTTGGTATTTTTCTGGAAACTTTCATTTTTTGATGAATAGTGAAACCACTAAGTGGTAGTTAAGAAAAATGAATTTTTCATAAAACTTAATTTTACCGCTTCTGTGAGTGGAATTTCAAAAATTCGAGAGACACGGTTGATTTCAGTAAGTAAAATGTGGTTCAATAAAATGAAAATAATTTTTGGTGAATAGTAACTTTTTACTTTTTTTTACCACGGTTAAAAGTAAATAGGGTAATTAAGGGTAAAAATGATATTATTATTACCCTAAAACATGTCCTAATTCTATTGGATAAGTGTAATTCGACCAAAAACAACTTTAGGAATAAAATATGACCATTTAGGCCCACTTGGATTAGATTAGGACATTTATTATTAATTTATTTAAAGAAGGGTAAAAATAGTTAAAATCAAAGTTTAATAAGTAAATCATTTTTAATATTGGTTTATACATAAGATAAATTAGACTATAAATAGTAATTATAAAGATAAAAAGATTTCCTACTTAATGGTATTTTATTTGTAATTTTTAGACATTAAATAATTTAATTTATTTATGACACAAAGATGATGCAGTAATTATCTTATTAATGAAATATTGACATAATTGATGTTATAAATACCCAAATAAATGTAATTTCAGACTTTTTATGAAATAAACTAATTTTATAGGTTACTATTACATGTTATTATTTATTCAATTAACTTTTTTGGAACTAATCATTTTGTTATGATTTTTACAAAAATAAATTACAAAATAGTGTCAAAATTGACATAAAATAGTTTTTAAAACAAATATTATATTATTAATTGTTATTTTATTCCTAAAAATATAATGTTAGGCCAAAGGACTTAGATAAGGTTATATATATTAATAATAAACAACTTGGGGTTCGTTTGGATTCTTATAGTAAGTTTATTAACCTTATAGTATAAGAACACAATAAGACACGGTAAAAGTAAAATTATTTTACTTAATGTTAAATCTATATGATAAGGTTAAAATAGGAACCTAAACTTGTATAAATTATATTGGATTAAAGTATTTAGACCCATCCCCACCTTATCTTCTAAATGAATAAATTTGGAGCTATTTAAAACCGAATTTGACTTTATAATAAAATAATAGTTTTTGTTATTCCAAAGGTGCCCCTCTCCTCCCTTATAAAAGGGAACCTCCTCCCCCTCTTCCTCACACCACTTTGAGCATTCAATCTCGGCCAACCCCTGCCAATTTCTTCTCTCCACTTCCCTAGAAACATCCTAGAGGTTCTGGTCTTCTTCAAAGACCTATTTTAGTGCCCTAAAAGGAGGTCTCAAAGAAGCACTTCAAAGAAGAGGTAATGTCCGTTACCGATTCTTTCATCTTTATTTCTTTCTTCTTCTTAGGTTGTTTCATTATGAAGTAAAAACATCAGTATCACTTATATATTGATATGTTATTATAATTATGAAACAATTTTATTTCACCATCTATCCATCCTACGAAAAACGAAATCACCGCACGTGCGTACGTATGGAATACCGTCTCCACGCTGTGGTGTAATCTATTTTCCACCACCACCTTACTTGCATGGGTATAATGGTGTAAATAATAACTATATATGATTATTTTAAAGTGATATTGATTCTGAAATAGTATACATACACTCCAATACAGTCCCACGATCATGAGAACGATATCATCGCTCGTACGTACGTACGGACTACCGTCTCCACGACGCGATGAGATTCATTATCCGCTTTAACCATTCATGAATGATTATAAAGTATATATAATAAGTAATCATGAAATATATGACATAATAATGATACTGTATTTATGTGTATATATATGTATGTCATCTACTTAATTCCATTCAACTCAATAAGGAAACGAAAACCGCGTTCATGCGTACGTACGGCCTACCGTCTCCATGAACGGTGTATTTCTTTCCATTTAATGATTTATTATATATATGTATATTATGAATATATATTATATATAAACCATGTTTTATATTATGGAATTAAGTAATCATGATCTAAGTAATCATATGAATAATTACAAGTCAAAACACGGACGACAAATGAAACAATTTTACCCAAAATGCTCTTTTAACATGGAATTTACAAAAGAACGGGTAATATAAAGTCCTAAGTGAACCATATATGATATCATAACAATTAATATGATTCTGTAATAAGTCAATGACATTATTCAAATCATTATACAGGAGTTTCAGACACTTACGAAGCAAATCGGACCTAAGGTAAGGGAAATATCACAATCTCATTTTTATCCGAGATTGTTTATACTTTGAAATTTACTGGGGTGTATTTTATCATCCACATACATGTTTCCTCAATATTTAATATTATTTCCATCCACATACAATTGTTTAAATCCAATTTTACCCTTCAGTGAGTTTTTAGTAAAAGATATGAAAGGAATCTTTTGTCGTTTTTCATACGAGGTGCTTTTTGACTTTTCCGACAAAAGTATGAGAAGAATGTTTTTTTAACTTATACAGCATGAATGTATTTTTAAAACAATATTTCTAAGAATATTACCGTACATGTTTTCAAGTTTATTTTTAATCAACTTCTTTTAGTTTAGAATTGTACGACGTGTTAAGAAAGGAAAAGTGTTTTTGAAGCAGAAATGATATTTTCCTCAAGAATGGAGTTCAAGTGTTTTATCAAAATTATTTTCCATCTAAGATAATAAAGGGTTATATTTATATCCCTATTATTACATTTATTTGATTATGTTGTAATGGAATTATATTTTTATGAATTCCTTTATCTTATATGAATTGTTTTATGATGTCACGATGTTTAAGATTCCAATTTTTACTACATGGGTTATGCAATGATGTATGATTTATGATTTTGTGGCACACATAAGAATGGTATCATTATGAGATGGGTGGGACCTATATATCCCTCCAATGCATTGGGTAAAGATTTTATGTCTCATGAGATAGACATGGATGGAACGGTAGGTTATACCGGTTCAGTGAAACAGGACTAAAACGAGGAGTGAACTCGGTTCAGAAAGGGACTTTGTCCACTAAGATAGTCTTGGAAATGAGTCTTGACTAATAAGAAATGATTCTCTATGATTATGTGTGTATGCCACAAAGTTTCATGTTTTAAGTTATGATTATTGGGATTTCATTTCACTACTATGATTTATCCCATATTATGAAATTATTCTCTCTTTTGCAGGTTATGATTTCCAAAATGTTATGTTCTTATGAATATGATGTGATTGATATTTATTTTGTTTACCCTTACTGAGCATTTGAGCTCACCCTTTTATGTTTTCTTTTCCCCAGGATATAAAGAATTGTTTTAGGTAAAAAAAAGATCTTTATGGGAGATGTTGAAGATCTTTCACCACAATTAGAAGATTATATTCCGAGTTTCCAAAGACACTATTCTATTACGGTCCTTGTGTGTGTGTTTTTGTTAAGTACTAAGTATTCCGCAAAAGTAATGTAATGTCCATGTATGTCTGGCTTCGGGTCTCTACAGTTATTTTGTGATGTGGAATTTTATTTATAATACTGCTTTGAAAAAGTTGGCAGACCATAAATAATGAAAAAATATTATTATTAAGAGTATGGGTTTTCTATAGGGTTATTAATGTATTTAATTGCTACTACAAAATTAAATATTTTAACTGAATCCCCATGTTGATAAATAGATACATACTTCTATTATTACATACACCGAGTTGTATTCCCGGTGAATTAAGAATTGTTGATCCAAACAATTTATCTCTCAAATCCTCTTCCCCCCTATCAAAATGAGATTTGTTCTTCAAGACTAAAGAATATGTGATCAAGAATGAATGATGCAAGAAACTCTGTTCCTGTGCTAGCACCTCGAGAATGAGTGGTTTCAATCGGAGGGCCTCAGAGAATGTGTGGATCACCGATAGTGGGACTCTGGTTTATTATCCTTATAAGTGAAATGAAATAGTTAGAAAGGGTCTTTTTGGAAAATTAACATCATCAATGAAGAATGTACCGAAGATCAATGTATTTTATTTATTTATAAATTAAATTAATTATAAACATGATATGAAAGATTCTCTCTAAATGTTTGAGGCCTCTTCCATATTTATCTAAAGCTTTGATTCTATTCCATGGAGACTAGCATTAATCTTTGTATTGATCCCAGAATAATCATTGATCATGGTAAAAATTAATGTTGGTTGTAGGCCCAACCGCGCTTCTACTTCACCCGGAACCATAAAAAAGTAGCAAAAAAATAGTGAGAAAGATTACTCCCACATTCAGACCCTCACATCCCAAGATTATGAGTCACCTCAGGAACTCATGATCTCCAACATCAAACTCTAGATATATCCTCATTTTATCAACAGAATACTTTAGATGATCATGCACTACCTTTATCTTTTCACAATTCATATGAACTATATATGTTATTCTCTGCACTAGTTATGATATAAGAATTGCTCACTTTCCCACCCTAATACAACACAATAGTAAATGAAAAGGTTGGTTGTAAAAAGATTCAAATTGTACCATACCAATGGTAGAGAGAAATTTTTTTTGTTCAAACATGACCAATGGTAGGTGAAAAATCCATAAACCTCCAAAATCTATGACACAAGTGTGCAACATGTCTTCAAGAGTCTGGATTGTCTAATTTTTCTGACCATCCATATATGGATGCAAAAAAGTGATAAGGTATAACTGAGATCCAAAATCATGTTTGAGACCTCTCCACGCCCTGGAGGTAAAATAATGGTCACAATCAGATATGATCATCTTATGAAATCCTTGGTGTCTCACCACCTACTCAAAGTAATACCTAGAAAAAACCTCCATTAATCTCAACTCCTTAATTTTCATAAAGTGGGATGATTTCATCAAATATTCCACTTTCAGCCATATAATATCAAAGGCTTATTGAGCTATATTTAAATTTCTAATGAATCCCATCAATATTTCCTCCCACTTCCATTGAGGAACATTCAATGGTTGGAGAAAACCAATGATAACACGATGCTATAACTTCACCTTCTGTAAAACCAAACATCAAGACACAAATTATGATACTAAACACTTCAACCTAGGCCACTAAAACTAGCCTCTCAGATATCAGTACATCTTTATCACATCAGGATATAATACAATGGGTGAACTATGGAACTTATGGAGAACCACCCCAAGCATCACCAAAAGGTAAAGAAATCCTCCCCTAGAACAACACCCAATGTTGTTTATCCCCAAATTAATGATAATTCTCATCAATAAAGATAACTCAGTCTCTCCAAAAATCGTTTTCATAATACCCTTGGCAATAATTCTCCCCCTACAGCATAAAATATGACTTCACATTCATCTAAAAAAGGAAACCTCTACCTGAAACCACTTTCATTTCAAGATGCATCCTTGATATTTCTTCTACCACTCTCTAGGAATCTCCACATTCACACATGGAATCACTACATGAATTCATGCATATAACATCAACTATAACATTACCATTTCCATATGTATATGAAAAAACAATGTTATAATATTGCAAGAATTTCATCCACCGTCATTGTCATAAGATCAGTTCATGATGGGATAAGAAAAGCCTCATTCTCTTATGATTGGTAAAAACCAAAAAATGCTCACTGATGAGGTAATGTTACTATAGTTTTACATAAAACATGACTGCTTCTAACATGAGATCATGGGTGGAATAATTACACTCATGGGGATAAAACTTTTGATACCCACAAGAGACTACTAATTTTTACTACACCAGAACACAACCCAAATTAATTTGTGAATCATTACATAAAACCTCATACTGAACTCCCTCTTTTAGAAAAATTAAGAGTACATGAATTTAAAAACTTCTTGTTTACATAATAAAAATATTCCTGAAACTAATCAGTCAACAATAATGCTTAATTATTTTCATTAAAGTCTAACATAGAAGTCACAACCTAAGAGAAATTGTTTATGTACCTTTTATAATATTCTATAAGACTAAGGTATCTTTAAAAATATAAAAATATGTTGGGGGATACCAAAGAAACAACTATAATAATCTTTAAAGGATCCATGGATACACCTTTTTGGGGCACAAAATACCCCAAAAAAACTTCAAATTCCCAAATCTCAAACATTGAAAACTTAATGAACAACTGCTGATGTTAAAGAACTCCCCAAATGGAATGAAGCTGCTCTGAATGCTACTCCTCAAATCCAGAGTACTCAAGGATGCTGTCAATGAAAGCTGTGATTAACTGATTCAGATAATTTATGAACATTACATTCATCAAACCCTTGAACATGGATATATTGTTCATCACACCGAATAACATCACCATGAATTCATAATTCCCATGATAACATCGAAAAGTTTTCCTCATAATATCCTCATATTTTACCAACATCTGATGATATCCCAACTAAAGATCTATCATCAAGAACCAACTACATCCTTTTTTATTATCTAATGAATCATAAATCCATGGAAGAGGATAGTAGTTCTTCACTGTCACCTATTTAGAGAGACAATAACAGATACAACGACACAGACCATCATCATTCTTCTTTATAGATAGAGCTGAAGCACCCCATGTGTCACACATTCCCAGAAAAAATCTCATTGCGAAAGATCATCAATCTACACCAATAGCACTCATAACTCATATGGAACAATCCTATCAAGATACATTGAGATTAGAGAATCACCCAACTATTTCTATAATACAAACATGATTTCTATTCGAGGGGGTAACACTAAAACCTCTTTAGGGAATACATATAAGTAATATTACAAAACCCTAGTAAACAACATATAATGAAACTATGATGAACTCATCATCAGTATATCTATCAAGTAAGACAAATATGGAATACACCCCAGGCCCATTTGAGGGCCTCACTCTCTAGAAAACACTACAATCCCTCCATCATCATCATAAAACACAATCCATATCCTAAATAAATCCATGATATCCTTCAATGAATAAAACTAGACCATACCAAGGATGATTTTATATGAATATATATGTCGATATAGGATGTCTCCCGAATTTGGGTTTTACCCTTCCACTAGTCATAGTCTCTATATAAATCATACAAATAATCCTAACTTCCAACTTGCATAGTCAAAACTAAGGGAACTATAAGCCTCAATGCATCAATTCTCAAAGCATGAAATAGGGTATGTGATATGAGGGAGTGTGTGGTTCTTTAATAAAAAAAGCATGAAACCAAGTGAAAAAACAAGTAAAGGGTGCCTCAAACGATGTATACCTCACCCAATGTTGGAAACTCTAGAGAATAAAGCTCACCACAGTCTTCTCCATGGCCTCTATAAACCTAATAAATACCACCTTCGTGGATGCTCTATAATCAATGAGGGAAAAGAGGGTAACATGGTTATCCTATACATATCATCTCTTCCAGTCGAAAGGTAGAACAAAATTTTTCTAATATATTTAATGAATCTACCTCAATGATGGAACCTAAATCACAATACCAACTACATGCTACTTATTCAGAAATATCAGACACTCTATTCACCGATGACCTCAACACCCACATGAATAACATGTGCCTAATCCATTATAATGGACATAAGAGCCTCCAACCCCATATAAATGAGATAATGAGGGTTGAGACAACTTTTGACTATCTAAAAACTTTTATACCTAGGATATTAAGAACACCGAACCACAACTCTACTATATGAGGAATCATGAAGAATCCACACTAATGACCATTTGGTCTTCACTAGCATCCTCTAATTGACCTTTTCTCTCACCAACACCTAGAGATACATCGAAAGAATAAAGAGGGAGACCTTGAGCCAGATCTTTGAATGAAAACCCTCCTATAAATGTCTCTACCTGACCTCCTCATATGAAAATAGATCTAAAAAATAATAGAGAAATATCTAGAAATAGTTCCCAAACTCTTGCATGATAGATCTACCCTATCAATGGGTAAGCATCTCCAGATGTCTGGACACCTTCATAGTAAAAGAAAAAAAACTCCACTCAAAATTAATCTCAGAAATTCTCCCATGAAACCATTGACTCTTTACAATCCTCAAGGAATAAGAACCACTACGGACTTGCTACACCAAAAAACATTGAAACCACCAACGAAACCTTGGGCTCCTTCTAATAAAAATTGAATTAAAGGCTATCTCAACATCTTATAACCAATATTATATCACTGAGTCTAAAATGGATCCCTCATACTTCTACATACTTTGGCACTAAAACTATTAGAGTGCCCACCTTCAAGTATCTTCTTCATTGACCTCTACACTATGAAAATATATTGGTACATCCTATTAAACATCTTTGGTGTGAACCTGATGAGGACGTCGATATGAAGCCATACATATAAAATAAAATCATATTAGGGAGTCCTAAACTTGGAATAAGTAATATTTATGATTTAATTAATTAATTAATTATTCAAGGTTTATCCTAATCCTAGGGTCTAATCATTTCAAACACAAGCACAAAGAAGAATGATGCATGATCTTTTACTATGTATTAACCCCACAACCAATATCACTTCTCTTGGTAGGCACAGTAAAAAAACATTTTTATTTAATTAAGTTTTAATATGTACTTATAAAATTTATTTATTATATGTAAATATAAGAAAATATGGATATATTTAATTTAAAATAATTTTTTTTGAAAAACAATAAATTTTCAAAACCATAATATCCATATGAATGTAATACATATGAATAAATTAAGTCAACATTGAAAAACGAAAAGAATAATATCTTAAATTTACCTTAAATTCTATCAAATATTTTAAAAGTTAGGTATCCCAACTAAAAAACACAATTCTGGAGGACATATAGCCCTTTTTTGACTTCAAAAAATATTGAATGAGGTCTCCCAAATCAACACAACATATATATGTTCCCCAACATCAATTTGATATGTTCTAGAGACCAAAACGGACACACAGATCAAAAGTTATGGTCATTTGAAGTTTAATTCATATTTTCGACTAATCTTGGACCGTTCATTAATTCATTTAATTTTTAAATCATTAAATTGTTATTAAATGACTATTAATTGATAATAATTAGCATATTATTAATTAATATTATTTTGACATTATTTTACAAGACATTTTTTCACTAAATATCTTATATATTAATTGTAAATGTGTATTTAGACTTACCTAAATAATATTTCAAAATATATTATATTTATATTAATATAACAATATTTATATATTAATATATTATTTTTATTGAAATATAATTATTTTTATAAAATATTCCCTTTATCAGTGCTATTAAAAAATGATAATAAGGGGTGTGGGTTTAATGCAAGTAAAAAATGTTGATAAAGGAACCCCATTTATTATCACTTTTTTACTAGCACTAATAAAGCCATCGTTTTATCAGCACATTTTTGCGGGCACTCATAATGACACCCCTTTATTAGTTTTTTTTGTGTTCTGATAAAGGGCCCCCATTTAGCTGTGCTATTTTTAGCATATATAATGACCCCCTTTTATGAGTGCTTTTGCTAGCACTGATAAAGGGGGACTTTATTAGCACTTCAGTAAGTGATGATAAAAATGAGCACTAGTTAAACCCAAATTTTCAATAGTGCGATAAAAAAAATCTTAGACTCATTTACTTCCACTACATGCCCTGGTACCACAATTTCCCTCCCTAATAGGGGATCCTGGGGATGAAGGACCCCAACACAAAATTTAGAGGCACTGTAGTAATGTTGACCAATCGTTGAAAAGCATATCAGTGACATAATGAGTGGGTATTATAGTAGTATATAATTTATTAACATGGGTACTATATATTTTATGAATTTATTTCCGTTTGTATTATTTCACAATGGACCAACTATGAGGATATGGGAACTACAGTAATGAAGGTATATATAGAACCGTATTATTTTAAGGGATCATTTCAAGCTAGTGTTTGTGAATGGGTGGGTGGGTATGCCTTATAATTGTGCTCCTGGTTATAGTGAAATTATTTTCCCATTACATGGATATAGTGATTATTCTAGAACCACCTAAATCATTTGAGTTATTATTTTTTATTTTTTTATACCATTTATAATTTTTTGACTCAACTCTCATTGGTACAAATGATGTTTTTATAATAAAGGTGAGGTTGTTTATGGATATGTTTAATTAATTCCACTAAGAACCTATGTTAAGGATTTTTTATGTAAATGTTAGATAGATTGTTTTTTTTGTGGTTGGTTTTTGGGATCCATACAATCTTTCTAATGTGGGGATATTAATGATAGAAGTTTTGAATGAGTAAGTATCTATGATCCATTAAATATAGGTGATGTTGAGATATTGTTAATATATGATTTGAGTAGTGTTTGTTACCTTGAAATTTTGGGATTATATAATGATAGTAATATGATATTTAATGGGATATAATTAATAATGGTTGTGAGTACATTTTCTTATTATTATTTGAACAATGAAAATAGTGTATTTCATTATTTTTTCGGTGACCTTCACCTAACACACAAACGATGAGAGGCTATTTGATGGTTGACAAATTACCCAATCCCCTCTCCCTTGTGATAATGGTTTAGTACAGATGATTTATATTATGTCTATTGTTTGAAATTTATATGGATATATAGATATAGTTTGTTTATAGTAGTGAGACATGGAATATTATATTGGGTATATAGGTGACAAGTTAATAGGGGATTGTATATGAGGAGCCTTTTGATATATTTTTAATGGTGTAGGTGGTATGTATATCTGTATAATGTGATTTAAGGAATGAATTAATCATGAGATATGGGATATAATTAGTGTTATTGAATTATTTTGGGATTGATTTTTATCTTGATTGATATGTTTCATTCATTGATGTATTAGTATGATCTACTCACATTATGACTTGAGAGTGTTAAAGGAGTAACCTTATGAGTATGTGCATACTCACTATAATTTTTACCTATTGTTTTATATTCCTTCATTGAAAGTTCCTAGTGTGAGTTGGAAGTGTAACTAGGTAATGCTTGATGGGTGATCATATCAATCATTATACATCCCATAGGGATTAGTTCGAGTAAGTTGGTATTGCACTGAATAGTTAGTGTTTTTGATTATTCTATATATTTTATATTTTTATTCTTGTAATTTATATCATTATTTTTTATTACATATATATATATATATATTATTTGAGCTTTTATTTATTTTAATTATTTTGGGGAAATCATATTATTTGAATTATAATGTTACAGGTTATCACTAGGGGTTAATGTCTCTCATATGAGAGATATATATCATCAACATTGGTCATAAAAAAACCCACTAAAGTTCTTCCTTCCATCAGCCTCCTCTTTAAAATAGAAAACCCACTAATTTTCAATTGTATTATTTCTTTATAGTAACCCCATAAACTCCCAATTTCTATTCAACTTCAAAAAATAATATATTTATCTATTATAAACATCCAATATTTAGAATCATTATGTATTGTCACATATCTGGGCATTATAATTCTTCTACATTCAATAAAAGTGGGAAGTGCATCTCAACTACAATCCTCTAATCTGGTCTCTTAATCCCATTTGATATGTTCAACTCGATCAGATGCTTTGAAATTCTTGACCCAACTCTATCATATGAAGACCTAACTTCTCGTTCCCCCCTTAAGATTCAGTGGTTCTTTAACTTTATTGAATATTTTCTGATTGTCTCACCTCTAGACTCATAATTTTCTCATATGAGTTCTCAAAAAATTGACTCATTCTAGTGTTTTTAATCAAATAAACATTTATTTTGATAGTTGATATATTTCTATCAACTAATTTCACCTCCATTTTTTGTTCTATCCATATAACCCTTTAATTCAAGTGAACATTTCGACTCCTAATGAATTCTCACTTTTCATCATCCCACATATGATAGTAAAATTTATCATCGCCATACCCAGTGAAAAAAAATAATTTGGACTCATCCTCAAGATTATCCTTATCCTTATCATCATAAAGAATACATATGAAAGTCTTATAAATATGTTGAGGTTTCTATCTTCTGATCATTTACTAGACCATATTCAACTGCCTATGTTGGACTTCTAGCATCAAAGTAAGTAGATGTTTTGAGTTCCTCCACCAAAATTTCCTTAGACATTACTATGTGTAATATCATGCTATGATATTTATTTGTTAATTTTTAATTCATCCTTTTAGAGACACTATATATTTGTGTTGTTTCAAGCATCATCTTCTCATGCCTTATTCCCTTCTTCTTATAGATGTTTCAGAAGTTATATCTTGTTTACTCACCCCCAATGTGAAAACATAGATATTTTACACATCCAACCAAACTCCCTTTCATACATGGATTTCCATTTAATGAACTCTAAAAATACATCAGACATATTCATTAAAAGTAATAATTAAAGGATATAATGTAATGTGAACCTATAAGGGACTCTATTGTGGAAGGTCCCCAAACATCTGAGTGAACTAACTAAACATCATGGATCTAGGCTTTAGTTAATCTAGATTAAAGGTAACCCTTCTATATAACCCCATCACAAAACATTAAAACCTTCTTATTTTCATGTGATAAATATTTAGTATACCATTGGATGTTAGAACATTCAAGTTCTTCTTACTATGAAGACCAAACATGCAATGCCAAATCTCATGAAATTTTTATGATATACTTTCAACCATTGGAATCCTATTTGTGTTTCCATTATAACAAAACATACAATCCTTTAATCCTCAAAAAACCACCATGGATCCTTGAGTCACTTTCCAGAATCCTCTCATAAAGACAGTCATAAAACCTACCTCATAAAGTCTTCAAATGAAAATTAAAAATTTCCATATCTCTGAAAAATTTCTAGCTTATTTAAACATAAAGACACCCCCATTATTCATCTAAATATTAACAGATCTTTTTACCATAATATTTAGAAATTAATAATCAACCAAATTTAGTTTACTTAAAATTTTTGACGCATAATTGTCAATGCAAATTTACCATCTCATTCAATGGAAGGATGTCCCTGAGTCAACCACCCATGAATTCACCCGATTATTGAAACTGAGAAATAGTTTGTTTTCTCCTTCTGGTATACAATCAAAATTTGAGATTTTAGAAGTTGTAGTTATTATAGAACATTATTTATGGATCCTATAGTCCTTATTTAAGAATCCTTTCTTCCCACATCTCTAGAAGGTAGGACCGGGACTAGCCGATTTTCCTCGTCTCTTATCCCACAACTATTATTCTAATGGTTTCTTATTATTGGTATTATGTTGAGGTTTTCTTCCTCATCAGTTAGTATTAATAGAATTATTGAAAAGTTCATGGAATTATCCTCACTCGAGCACCCCATTTAAGATCATGTTTTTCATATCCTCTATCTCCATCTACCAAAATTGAAAATTCTTTTCATCAAACAAATCTACCAATAATTTACCATCATCCAATGACATTCGTTCCACTAATAGTGAAATTCCATTAAAAATAAAATATTTTCAATGTAATCGAATTATTATTTCCATGTGATAATAAAATATCATCTTTTGATAACAATTGTTGAGAATCCCCCTTTGAATCCTCCTCTAATAAAGCATTGAATGTTGTCTTCATTACCCAAAAAGAAATACCCCATTGGAAGATCATTAGATGATGCACATTGGAACCTAGTCATCTGAAAGGACTCCCTCCATAATACCTGTAGTTTTTGTGATTTTTTTTCAAATAAATTTAACTTCTCTAATATTTTTCTTTAAACGCATCACCGAGTTTATCTTGCGTTTTATGCAACATTGATTTTACCTTGCGTTATATTCAACAACATGTTTTAACAAACCATGATATACTATTAATATTATTATTTAATGTGATGGTTATTGCCTAGCTATTGGAATGGTGGGTACTAATAGGACTTAAAAAATTATAAATATATATGGTTTGAAAAAAATAAAAAATGAATTCTTTTATCAACAATTAATTAAATATGAAAATAAAGACCAATTTAAAATAAAATAAATATTTTTCTGAAAAAACTATTTTTATAAAAACAAACACATTTTATCAAAAAAATAAAAAAAATCACTTTTAGTAAATTATTTATTGAAATTTATATATTATATATTCAATAAAATATTTTATCATTTATCCAAAATTTTTTATAGGCATAGGATAAGAATAAACCCTGATTTATGTAAAAAAACTCTGTTTTCCTAAAATCACAGTTTTGTTTCATTTTGTGAACATATTTTAAAAATAATTTTTATCAATTTTATAAAATTTACTTAATAAAATATAAATATAATTTGAAATAAATATTTTAAAAAAATCTTTGAGTGATTTTTTGAAATTTTTCTGAAAGGATAATGTTTTTGATGAATAATGAAAAATGAAAGTTTTTATTAAGAATTGTCATTTAATTTAAAACATGTAAAAATGAACAAATTATTTTAATATGGTTTTAAATTAAAATTATCTCAAATATATATTTATTAATATAATTTATTTTATTGTAATCTATTTCATATTGAATTTTTATTTTAAAACCTTTAATTTTTATGATATTTTTCTCTTTGGAAACTAGAATTTTCCTAATGTGTATGGATTTAATTTTATATTATATTATTCCAACTATGTGAATTTATTTTTTAAAAATGGATTAAATATATGGAATCATAATAATTTATTATATCATAAGTTCAAATTAATTTTTTACCATAATGAATCGTAAAGAGAGTAAAAATTAATTACTACTTTTAAGGTGAAAATGTGTTTACCGGATGGTTAAACGTAAATGATAAGGGGTAAAATGACCTTGAAAAATTTCCAAAACCCATTTTATGGACATATTTAGACTTTATATCTTATATTATCAATAATTATATATTATATTCCTTTTTAATGAAAGAAACCTAAGTACACCTTTTTCTTTTAAAAAATTTTAAGTGTGTCATCTCCCCCACTTATAAAATGACACCCACTCTCCTATCCTATTTATACATTTAAAACCATTTGTTTCAGCTAATACCTACCCAAATAAATTACTTAATTCTATACCAACATCATATAGGGCTTTTTTTATTATAATTCCATCCCAGGATAGTTTTTTTTGCAAACCTAAAGAGGTCACCCAAAGAAGCGTTAACGTTATTAAACGAGTATTTTTATTTTATTACTTATTACACCTTCTTAAATTATTATTAATATAGAATAATATAATAAATTAAGTATCTATAATATGCTTATATTTTGTTATATTATGTGAATGAACTATATCCATCTCTATTTCCCCAATATGGGAAATGATAATGTCACTCGTGTGTATGACATACTACCACCTCATGAATGGATGTGACTCACATCCCATAAAAAACCTCTCACGATTGAGAATTATACTGGATATAAGTTAAATATATTATATCTATAATATATTTCAACTTATATAAATAAAACATCCCATAAAACGTTTTTACTTGTCATTATATTGTGGATACGATAACGTCGATTGTATATACAATGGACTACCGCCTCAAGAAGCTATGTGCATTGTATTTCACTTAATATTTACATGTAAGGTAATAAAGATAATGAAAATTAATATATATTATACATATGAAGTCATAATGGTTCTATAAAGGTGAATTTTTATTTACCTTTCTTTTATACCATTTTTTAAAAGAAAAATGAAATAGTGTTCATGCATACGTACGAACTACCATCTCTATGAATGATGTAATTCATTTTTTATATATTGTTAAGGTTGGAGGAATTAATTTCCACTAATTTTTGTTGATTATAGGGTGCTAGTTTTATGCTCATGGGTATTGTAAATTCCATTTGGGTATGTGAAGTATCAGGTCAGGTGCCAATTTTGAGGGTATCCTTGGTCAGTTCATTACACGATGTGTTAGTTCTTAAGGTGAGAGAATGATGGATAGTTTGTTTAGATGAGGATATAACCACATAATCACATTATTATTAGGGTTTAGACTTTGGTATAGGATGTTTGGATGATTTCGGGATTCCACTTAGGGTGTAGGAATCAGGATTAGCTGATGTGATAGCATGTCGACAGGTGCGACTAAGCATTTTTAGGAAAAGGTTGGCTAGAGGATGTCCAACCAGTGATTTATCATGAAATTGTATGTGATGAGTTGTAAAATACACTGGGTAGGTGATTGGACCATTGAGAATTGTGTATTGGTAGGATATTCTAATGGTGAGGAGCATCATTGACCAGATTTGTTCCTTATAGTTGAGTCTTATAGTGTTGATCGCCACAAACAAAATGATGAGTTGATTAATGAAACTTGGTGTCTTAGAATGGATGAGTGTAGGTGAGGATCATCTTAGTGTTTTGATGGTGGTGGTGAGTGGTGTATTGGTTAATTATTAATAGTGAGCTCATTTTTGTAGTGATGTTGTGGAAGCTCGTTAGGTATTTCAGGATAGAACGTAGTGAATTGAGAATGAATTAATAGCTTAAATAAGATAGGATTTTTGGTTGGAAGTCAAAGAAGGCATCTCAGGGATGCGAAGTGTAATGGTAGAGATGTTGTGAAACCTCACTCATTTATGAGTTAAGATATTCTAGGGGATTTTGATTTTTTGAATTCTAGAGTAGGGATTGTTTTGAATTTTGAGATTCAGATTGGAATCATCAGAGTTGGAGTTATTAAAGGGGATGTTTTGTGATGCAGATAGAGGCTTGAGTGGTTCCTCATATGATTGGGTGAGTCTCTAGAGGTTTTTAATTAGAAATAATATGTTTTGAAATGCTTATTCACAACGTTCAGCTATCTCATGATTAAGAGAACTTTTGATGCATGGTTATGTTCATGGGTATGGAACAAAATCACCACATAGTTTCACAAAAACCGTGATGTATGTGAATTTTTATTTCATATATGATTTTCATAGTTAGAACATGAATTGGAAAACAGTGGGGTCAAACCATGTGATATTGGTCAACTTGGATAGTGAAGGATTCATGGTTTGTGCACGGTTTGGTCAACCATGTATCCAAACCATGCAACCCTTTAAAAGAAGGATAATGACTTATTTTACCTCTTGAATTGTTAAGAGGTAATCCCCTCTTCCTACCCCCCCCCCCCCCCACACTTGATGACACATCCCAGCCCCTAGATTTATATTCTTTGATTACCCTAATTTGTGTGGGGGGTAGTAGAGATTCCTTAGAATTTAAGGCGAGTATCTCCCTCTACCTCCCTCCATTATTAGTTTCTCTTATTCCTCTCTAATTTGGGTGGCCCGATTTGGTATTTGAGAAAAAATTACACAAATTCAAGGTGGAATTATCCTGTAATGATGTGTGTTTCACATGGATTAGCTAAAGGACGTCCTAAGATGGTATTTTAATGTTTTCCTTCATCGTTTTAATGTAGGTATGTATCCATATGAATTCTTTAGGGTTTTTCCTAATTGGATGAAATTACATTTTTTATTGGTGTCAATTGATAGGGTTTTTTTCTAGGATGGTGTTGTGAGTGCATTGTGGAACTTTCGCAGGTGGTTGGCTGAATGGCCCGAAGGCCGAAATTTTTATTGATTTTGGATAAACCCCTTTTAAGGGTAAAGGGGAAAAACCAAGACAATGACATTAACATGATTCGAAAAATAAAAGGGTTGCAACCCAGAACAAGACTACATGGAAGTGCCTCTACCCAGCATCAAGATCTTTAAGGCACGTCTCCACCAAAGTATGTCTGATCAGCAATCTGTCCCGTGCAAGGATGCACGGGCCCGGTACCGATGGCTACACCATACCCTCTCATCCTTCCATATCTGAAAATCCATACATGATGAAGACAACTAGCTCTATCATCCTCTAAGGCAAAACCGTGCAGAATGTGTGGGACACCCAACAGAACATCCATTCCTCCATCAACAATTAAAAGGTAGAAAACCAGCAGATTCAACCCCATCAAAGCACCACCACCATACCACAAATTTCACATCCAATCAAGCAAAAACTCACCTTAACCAAACCAAAACCTGGAAAAACTAACAGCAGCGCCAAAATGCCAGACCTCCCCCCTCCGGAACACGGGATCCGACCCCAAGCACACCATCGCATTCCAGAGCCGCCGTCGAGCTGGGATGAGGACGCGCTGAGATCGTGAAGCTGGAAGGCATGCCAAGGCCGACCGAAGACCACGCTGAACACACCACATCCGCAACTGGAACCCGAGCAGTCGGCGCCAAGCAGAGAGGATGACAATGAGCAGACCAAATCGACCACAAGATCCCAAAACGCAGAGGCCGACACCGAGCATCCGGCGGCAACACCAAACACCCGGAGCAGCCAAGAGATGGAAGGAAAATTGCAACCCAAAGCCAGACCACTTGACGTCAACGCACGCCGAGATCGAGCGGATCCGAAGCCAGGAACGGCAAAGTCTTCACAGTGATAACCGGAGCCGGTGCCGAGCACAACAAAAACGAGATGAGATACCGAAGCCGAAAGACGCAACGAAGCCACCGCCGAGCCATGAATTGTTTTATTTAAATTATGTTCCATGAAATAGATAAGGTGTCAAGGCCATATGGGACCATGGACACTGGCTTGATGCCTCAGTCATCGATGGTCGAGGAACCAAGTATATTTGAATTTATTATGATACACAGATCCAGAGGGGTGAGACTAAAATTAACTTAGTGTTTTTAGAAAACTATAATAGGTTTCTTAGACCCCTTGTGTAAGTATGGGTGATGAATTTTGATTTATTGGCTCAATTAGGCCATGTGAGAACATTGATGTGCCTTATATCATTTCAGATAGTTAATATGTGCATGGGGTGAGAGTTCTTCCCCCACTGAGATATGACTAGATATGTGGATATACCCTTTAGATATTTATGGATCGGTTGGGTGTGAGGACTAGCCTAGGGTTACTTGGAAAGGGGGTGCGATTAATTTTGTCTCCCTTGTTTGATATCAATAAGGGTTTACCTATGAGGATAATAAGGATATGTGACGATTAAAATGATCTCAAGGAATGATTTGGAATGCCATGACATGGTCCTTGGATTTGGACATGGTATAGTCTTCAATGTCTTAGACATAGTTCTTGGATTCAGATATGATACAGTTCGAACAACCTTCAACATGGTCCTTATATTTAGATATCATACGATTTAGAATGCCATCAAGATAAATCATCTTACACCAGGTGATATTTCCCCTTATTATATTATCATACAAATTAGAATGATTTCATGAATTCCACCCACTTTTAATGCCTCAACCTCAAATTCTTTTGAACATTAATAAATCTCAATGCCTGATGGTAAGAATGATGAAAAAACTATTTTGGCCACAAATAATGAGACCAATGATCTAGGAATCTCACAATAAAAAAAAATTACATATCATAATTTCTATAATTACTCCTTGAATCATTCAATTTATCACTAAAATATGCAATATTATGCTTGATTTTGATGAAAACAATGCTTATCCCAACTCCACTTTCATCACAGTACACTTCAATGATTTGATCAAAATTAGGTAATGCCAAAATTGGTGTTTCAAAAAACTTTTTTCTTAATGATTTCAAATGTTTCAAATAATATCACATATGATTCCAAGGAGTGTGTTCAAGGAATTGCAAACCATACAACATTCGAATATAAGGACAATGTCAAAGGCCTTCCAAACTGTATCACATATGATTCCAAGGACCATGTCAAAGATATTTCAAATTATATCACATAGAAATCCAATAAGTATTTACCATATATTACAAATCATATAACATTTGAATCCAATGATAATTTACAAGAAATCTTAAATCAACCCATAAGGCCACCATGGAGGGTATCAACCTTTGCACCTGTAACAACCCACACTATATGAATAATTCTTGTTTCCTAAAAATGTGCATTATCAACATAAATATATCACATAAATAATGAAGTTAGTATAAGTTGAAATTTGACCGTTATGTTTCAACCGTTATATGACTATTGGTCAATTATGACCATTGGTCAATTATGACCATTGGTCAATTATGACCATTTTTCAATATGACCATTGGAAACTATACTCTTAATAATTATTTTGACATTATAATTATTGTTTATATGTAGAAATGGTAAAGAAAAGTTAATGCTGAAAGAGTATTTGATGGACATATCTAGTATATTTGTTCCACAAAAATCTCATTTGATGGAGCTTGGCAAGGAGGTATCATCATTGGGACTCACCCTCAACAAATCTCATGTTTAGTTTCAATATGTTATTCTTGAACAAAATCACCTACGGGAGAAGTTCAAGTTGGTGGAAATTACCACTCGGGAAATGTTATCTGGGCTACCCCAAGAGCCTATCACAATCTCACAACTTACCCTTAGGTCATATGAGGGTGTTATGAGTGGTTATGTTTCATGGCCTTATTTACTTAAAGTGTAATCCCTTTGTTTAAATAAATTTGTTTTCCATCATTTCCATTTTAAGAATATTTTTTCTAAAAAAATTCGATGGAATTTGATAAATTGATTTTTCGAGTAAAAAATATTCTTTTCAGAGAGAGATAAATTATTATATTAAACAAAGTATTTATTAATAATTTTTATTATAATGAAATTGTAATATAAAAAACAATTTTTTTATAAAAAATGATTAAATAATTTTATTTTTGTTACGTGTTGTAAATTTTACTATGCATTTTACTACGCATTTTCTATATGCTATTATTTTTAATAAATATGTATTTTTATATTTAAAAGTTAAATTTATCATATTTAGTGATTTATTATGTTATAATAAATTTCATTTTTTAAATCAGGAAATTTATTTTATGTTATGGTGAATTTATGATAATTTTATAAAATAATTTAGTTTTTTCATGAATGGTAAAAATACAATTTGAGTTTTTGGTATATTTAATGTCAAAATAACTATTTATTAATGATGTAATGAAAAATATAAAATTATGTTCGACTATTTTGAATTAATGTAACATAATAGGTGTCCCATGTGGCCAATACCATCTGCAAGCCCATGTTTTTTCAAATACCAATACCGAGGTGTCCAAAGAAATTTATAAAAAACTCCCTCACTTTTTCTATAAATAACCACCCATTTATTCATTTAAATTCATTATAGATTCATTCTATACAAATATATAATAGTATTACCTCCCAAGGAGTCATCCCAAGGTGCTTTTAGGCCCCCAAGGTCCCAATCGTGTAGTTTTTGAGTTACTCTTCAGGGTAAGAGAAATTTCAACTTCTCTTTTCTTATCAAGTTCTCTTTTTAAGAGGTATGTATTTGAAATTACCATAACATGTTCTTATATAAATTTTATTATAATAATTTACAATATTGATATTATTTTATGAATTAGAGACCCTTTCCCCTCTCTTTTTAGTGTTTTCTAAAACCATGTTTCACACCTGTTATGCTGCCGAATTTGCTTCTAAAAAATTCTTTATTTTTCTTAAGAAATTATTTTATTTTATTTTTGTGAATATCCAAATCACATTATTTTATAGGTGTATTCAAAAATATGTAAAAAATATTATTTCATTATGGAATTGACATTCATAAAACCCCCCATTCCCTTTCCATGGGTTATAAATGGAATAATGATCATGTTTTTAGGCACCTCTTAAAACACAATTATTTTGATACGAACCCCATTTCTTTTATTCTCCATGGGTTATTTATGATATATATGATTATGATCTATGTATATCACATTAATTAATACATATTATGGTTATTCCTAAAAATGTTCTAATGCATTGGGTAAATAATTTAATCTCTAGAGATGACATGTTTTACGTTACCTTGGTGAATAACCTTGGTAATTTTCATGACACCTAGGTGATAAACCTTTGTGATATGCTTATGAATGAATAAATTAAATGTTTTAGACAAATTTTTTTGTTATGAATCATGTTATTTTCATTATTTTATAAATCTTTTACCATTTATCATGCCTTTATGATATTCCTTAAATTCATTTCGATAATTCTCATAATCACAATTAAAATGTTTCCCTTTCTTTCCCTTAATGGACCTTATGTTCACCCTTTCTTTGAGGTATGTCCCCAAGTACTGAGATGCATTAATTGAACATTGTATGAACCTATTATGAATCCTTTCAATTATATTAGAATAATATTTTAATGTATTTTGTACTGTTTTCACAAGACATTAATCTTTAAAAGATCCTATGTTTGTACAATGTAATGAAAATTTATGTAATAAAAGGATAGGATGTCATAGTTGGTATCAAAGGGATGTTTAGATATTATTTTAAATTAGTATTTGGAAACATTAGGTTGAAACTAATATAAAATTTTAAATATAGTAAATCATCTTGGTATTTTTGTTATGTATTAAGTAAGTGGTTTCTAAGAAAATGCATCCCTGTTTGGATATGAACAAGTGGATGTGTCTCTGGAATAGATGTACCTAGGGGTAAAATATCTAACAGGGTTCATCAGGCCTAAATCATAATAACCTAGTACATGATAATGTGCCTTTCTTCACTCTTGGTTTGACACTCTCAAGGGATATGTTTGGTTAATCACAAATCTTTTTATGAACCATTATAAAGGATTTATTGAAAATGTAATTAATGTTAAAGAATACAATATTTAAGAATGATGTTTTAAAAAATAAAATTCCTTTAGAATTATAAGTTTATTAAATGAAACAAATTTTTCACTAATGATTTCTTTTATAAAATAACGTCAAATAGTAAAAATCGTGTAAATGGTGAGCACAACAGACCAAGTGCTGACAACCTTCCAATAGAAGCTAAAATTGAAAAATCCATGAGAATGATGAATCAAATGACTCGATTTATGATCAATAACTTGAATCAATATGAGATACCAAATTTACCTTAAAGGTAATAAGTTTCCATTGATTCTTTTATGCGTCAATTAACACCATAATTCAGTGGATCTAATGACCCTTTTATTACTAAACAATGGATAAGCAATATAGAAAAGATATTTTATGTACTATGTTTTTTAGAATAAGAGAAATTCACCCTAATTGTTTACTATATAGAGTGATAAGCTGATAAGTGGTGGGAACTGATCAAAAATATGAAAACAAGATGGGATGTTGAAGCTATGGAGTGGTATGAGTTCAGGGGAACCTTTTTTAAAAATTATTCCCCATGTTTGATGTGAACAAAATGGATAAGGAATTACTAGAGATGAAGGAGAAGGAGAATGAATATGTGGGATTCTATAAGATAATTTTTTCAATAATTTATCCCTACACCTATTGATTTTTTATGTATTCTAATGGAATTTTTGATAGATTATTCAATGTAATATGACCACATCTATGGAATAATCTTTCCAATCAAGACTATGACAACCATCAGGAGATAGTACGAAGTGATATAAAGGTCGAACTGAAGTTTTTTAAGACATAGTGGTCTCAAAAATCAAATGAAAATAAGGTATCAATGGATACAATCATAGGGATTAACTTTGATCATGGATGGGGAGGAATGTAAGTGCAACTATTCATATGAAACTAATTTTGGAACAAGCATTCATGGAACTGCTTTCTTGGGAGAAAGAAATTTTACAAGTGTTTAAGAGATATCCATATTACTTGAAACTATCATAGTGAGGTGAAGCCTCAACTTATCAACAATAAAAACAAATGGATGATGGTGGAGGCCCTACCTAATGTCAAATTATTCAATTGTGGAAAACATGTCCACATTTCCAATCACTATCCAAAACCATGGGTGGCTGAATGGAATGACCATCAACCCCTACATAGGCCAAGGGAGGAAGGTCATGATTTTTTCTATCAAGACGGTTGAGGTTGAATCCCCAAATGATGTGGGGGGGGATCTCATTTTTTTTTCAAATATATAAAGTAATTTGGTTGATTATAGTCTTGCACATTCATTTATTTCCCCCATGTTTGAAAAGAATATAGAATCAATCCCTGAACTTCTAGAAGTAGAGATATCAATCAAGACTCTTAGAGGGATTATCTGAGCATAAATAGTGTTTAGAAACTCTAGTATTCAATTTGGAGAGCACAATCTCATCACAAATCTAGTAGTCATTTCCATGTTGGAATTCATCATTATACTAAGGATGAAATGTATCTCAAAGTATAATGATAATATCAGCTATAGAAGAAAATAAATATAATTAGTCATGAATAGAAAACCTAAAGTTGTTTTCAAAGGAGAGATATCTTGACCTAATATTTGTCTAGAAGCACCACCCATAGCCTTCTTTATGAAAATGATCAGTGGAGTTGAAGAAATAAATGAAAGTATATGTATAGATAATGTCCCCATCATTTAGGAATACATTGATGTATTTCCTAAAGAGTTTCTCGGGCCTCCCTCAGAAATATAGTTAGAGTTATCCATTGAACTTATTCTTGGATCCAATCCCATATTAAAGACATCATATAAAATGGATAATTTGTAAGTGGAGGAATTAAATAAACAACTCAAAGATCTTTTGTATAATGGGTTTATCTAATGAAGTGTGTCTCCTTAAAGAGATCCTATTTTATTTGTGAAGAAGAAGGACATATTAATGAAGATATACATTGATTATAGAGTTATTAATGGTATCACAGTGAAGAACAAGTACCCACTTTGAATAATTTACAATTTATTTGACCAACTTCGTGGGGCTCAATTCTTCTCCAAGATTTATATTCAATATGGTTGTCATAATTGAGGGATAAGAATGAAGATATTATAAATATCACTTTATGATCAAGATATTAAAATTATGATTTTGTTATTATGACCTTCGTCTTGACTAATACACCTTCTATTTTTATGTATTTTATGAATATAGTCTTGAAGAGATACCATGATAACATGGTGGTAGTTTTCATTGATGATATTCTGATATATTCAAGTTATGAGGAGTGTGAGGATCATATAAGGGTTATATTGAAAGCTCTAAGGAAGGAGAGGCTTTTTGGAATGTTCAGAAAATGTAAATTTTGGTTATAAAAAGTTTCTTTCATGGGGGACATTGTAACCAATGAATTAATAATAGTTGACCAAGAAAAGACAATTGTTTTAGAGGAGTGGTATCATCCTACAATAGTAACTGAGATTCGTAGTTTCCTTGGTTTAGTAAGATATTATAAGAGGTTTGTGAAAAATTATTCATGAATTTATAATCCACAAACCAAGTTAAATCAAAAAGTGTTCATGTTCATCCGGACAAAGGATTTTGAAGAAAGATTCAAAGATCTGAATAAGAGATTGGTTATTACACCTGTGTCAACTCTACCCTCTATTGGATAATGATTTATTACTTTTAGCAATGCATCTCTGAAAGGGATTGGGTGCGTCTGCATGCAAAATGATAAGGTGATTTTTTTTGCATCTCGAATGTTCAAGCCTTATGAGTAGAATTATCCCACACATGACTTGGAGCTTGATATAGTTGTTGTTTCTCTAAATATATGGATGCACTATCTTTATTGGTAGAAATGTTATATATACACATACCATCAATGTTTGAAGTATATTTTCTCAAAAAAGAAATTGAACATGATATAGAGGAGATGGTTGGAACTTATTATATACTATGATTTTTCAATTCATTATCATCTCATAAGTGAAAACAAAGTCACAAATGCATTAAGCATAAAAGACCTAATTATGCTCGCAATGATGAGGATTCAGTGAGATCCTTTGATCAATGACCTAGTAAAACAGGACATGGGAATCATAAGGGAAGGGACATCATCAACCTTATTACAAATTATTTCTCAACCATCATTACTATATAAGATCAAGAAATATAAAAGAGAAGATAATTTTTTACAGAAAGAAAATAGAGGCTGTAAATAATGGGAAGCTTCATGAGTAAAATATTAATCAAGAAGGTGTACTAAAATTTAGTTCAAGGCAATGTGTTCCATATATTCCCAAAATAAAGAAGGAGATGATGGATGAAGCTCAAATATCAACTTTCTATATACATCCTGGAAGAACAAAAATTTATAGGGACATTATTGAACCTTATTGGTGAGATAACATGAAAAGGGATACTGTTGACTACACTATATGGTTCTTGGTGTGTTAACAATTGAATATAGAGTGACATCTTTTTAAAGGGGTATTACAACCACTACCCATACTAGCATGAAAGTGTGATAATATAACTATGGACAATGTCTTTTCTCTCCCAAAAAAAATCCAATTGAAACAGTGAGATATGAGTTATAGTGGACCATCTCTCCAAGACTATCTATTTTATCTCTATTTAGGATGATTTCTCTCTTGTTCAACTTCCTTATATTTATGTAAGTGTTTAGGTTGTATGGGGTACCACTCTCCATCGTATCTGATCATTGTCCAAGTTTAGCATCTAAGTAATGAATAAGTATTAAACATGATCTAAGTACCAAATTGGATTTCATTATGGAATATCATCCCCAAACAGATGGATAATACAAAAGAACTATTCATACACTCAAGGAAATTCTTAGATCATGCTCGATGGAATTTAAAGGTGGATGGTATCAACATCTCCCATTAATTGAGTTGTCATACAAAAATGTCTTCCATTAAAGTATTCAAATGTCACCCTATAAAGCTATATATGTAAAACACTATAGAAATCCTACTTTTTGGGGAAATGTTATTGAGGGAAAGCTTCTTGGGCCTGATCTTGTGCAAGAGATGATAGAAATGGTTCATTCCATCCAACACTAAATTAAGGCTTCTCAGATTTTTCAGAATAGTTATGCCAACAACCATCGAAGGTACTTGGATTTTGATGTTGGTTCGAAATTATTCCTTCAAATTTCACCCTGGAAGAAAGTCATGCATTTTGGGAAGAAATGGAATCTTATCCCAGGGTACATTGGTCCCTATGAAATCTATGATCACATATGAGTTGTGGCCAATTGGCTTGAATATCCTCCAAATAAACCTAAAGTTCATGATGTATTCCATGTATCTCTCTTGAGGAATTACATACATGACCCTTAAAATGTATTGAATTCTTAAGTGGTACAACTAAAACATGAACTATATTATGGGGAGCAACCAGTGGAGACTTAGACCGTAGAGACAAGGTTATACAAAATATGACTACCCACTTCATTAAAGTATTATAGAGGAACCCCGAATATGAAGAATTCACCTAGGAACTAGAGGAGAAAATGAAGAAAAAGTACCCACAACTTCTCTTAACTAAGAGAATGAGTTTAAATCTTTGGGAAAAGACTTATTATGGGGGATTAATGCAACAATCATAACTTTTGGAATAAAATTTGTTTTCTAAAAATATGTGTTATAATATTTTGTACTCAACATAAATATATATATCTAATAATATAGTGAGTATAATTTGAAATGTGATCATAAGTTTTTTACCAATATATGACTTTTATTAAATTATGACTGTTGATAGTTGGAAACTATACTCTTAATAATGATTTTAACATTATAATTATTGTTTATAATTTGAAATGACAAAGAAACATTATTGCATAAAGAAGAGTAAATAACCTCATATAGTAGAGTCATGTTATATAAAGCCCATTTGTCAGGGCTTGGGATGGAGGTAACATCATTGGTCTTTTCTTTTGACCAAGCCCAATCCAATCTTCATCATATTAATCTTGAATGAAATCTCTTATGGGATAAGTTTGAGTTGGTGGAAATTACCACTCCATGAATGTTTTCCAAGACACCCCAAGACTCTATCACCATAGACCACCTTACCATTAGGTCATATTATATTGTTATAAGGGGTTGTGTGTTAAGAATTTAGTCACATAAAGTGTAATCCCTTTTTTAAAATAAAAATTTTTATTCCATAATTTTTATTTTAAGAATAGTTTTTCCATAAAAATTGAGATGGAATTTGATAAATTGATTTTTCAATTAAGAAATGTAATTTTTCAGAGAGATATAAATTATTATATTAAAATAAGGTTTATAAATAATGTTTATTATAATGAAATAGTAATATAAAAAATCCTATATAATTACAAATGGTAAAATATTTTATATTTTTTTCAAGTGTTGGAAATTTTACTATGCATTTTACAATGCATTTTCTATCCATGATTATTTTTAATAAATAAGTATTTTTTTAGTTAAAATTTAAATTTAACATATTTATATATATTATCATAAAATAAATTTCATTTTTTAAATCATAATTTCAATATTTTGTTAGGGTGAATTTATAATAAATTTATAAAATGATTTTGTTATTCATGTATAGTGAAAATACATTTTGAGATTTTAGTGTGTTTAATGACATCATAACTACGTATTAATGATTAAATGAGTAATATAAAATTTTTTAATACTATTTTTGATTAATGTAACACAATATATGTCCCAAGTGGACAATACCATGGGAAAATACCATGGTCAAGCCCATTGTTTTTCAAATACTACTATTAAGGTGTCCAAGGAAATTAATAAATGACTCCCTCATTTTTGCTATAAATACCCACCCATTTTTTGTTTATTTTCATTAAAAATTTATTCTCAAATAATATATTATATTATTACATCTTAAGGAGTCTCTCTACAGTTTTGTCAATCCCCAAAGGTCCCAATATTCGAGTTATAGGAGTTACTCTTCATGGTAATGAAAATCTCAACTTATATTTTCCTTTCAAGTTATTTTTTTATGTAGTACACCTTTCAAATTTCCATTACATGTTATTATATCCATTTTATTCTATAACTTTACATTATTAAGTTTATTTAATGAATTAGAGATTACCATCCATTTTTAATGTTTTATAAAACCATGTCTCATACCCATTATGTTGTGGAATTTTCTTCCCAAAATTTCTCTATTTTTCTCAAGAAATTATTTTATTTTATTTATGTGATCAAAAAAATATTCTTATTATACTTTGGTATTAAAAAATATGTAAAAATTATTTATTTTATTCTTTAATTTACATACATAAAACCCTCATTTAATTTCTGTGGGTTATAAATTACATAATGATCTTGTTTTTATTCACTTTTTAAAACACCATGTTTTTTTATATAAAATCCCTTTATTTTATTTCACATGGGTTATTTATGAGATATTTGATTATAATATATACCTGTTACATTAATTTTTATATATTAATGGTGAAACTTAATATCTCTTTAATGAATTGGGTAAAAATTTTAATCTCTATAGATGACATGTTTTATAGTACCTTGGTGAATAACGTTGGTAATTTTTATAACTCCTCATTGATAAACCATGGAGATATTCATATGAATGAATCAATTAAATGTTTTAACCACATTTTTATGTTATTAATATTGTTATTTTCATCATTATATTCATATTTCACCATTCCTCATGCATTTATGATATTCCTTAAGTTCTTATCGCTAATACTCATGATCACATGTAAATTGTTTCCCTCTATTTTAATTTCTGGACCTTATGCTCACGCATTCTTTGATATATGTCCCTAGGTTTTGAGATGTTGTAATTGAACATAGAATGAACCTCTGATAAAGTCTTAACAATGTATTATAAGATTTTTTTTTCATGTTTTCATGTATTATGTAACATTTTTTCAAGACACTAAGCTCTAAAAGATCCTAAATTTGTACAATGTAATTAAAATTTATGTTATAAAAAGGTTGGATGCCATAACACTAATTAAAAAGAACAAATAAAAATAAATATAATATTATACTAAATAGTAGAATCCTTGGGGACCATCCATATGAATTTCATAGTAGAAGGTGCATGGTCTGAATCCAGTGGGGAAATCCAAGGTATCCCATGTGTCTCATTAAATTTCAGTGTGAAGTGCATCCCAACCAAATTGTCTCATATATCGAATCATCACCACCACCTACTCGAGATCACATTTTTTATTTGGGTTCTAATTTGGAATTCCTTGGATATATTCCATATATTCCGACATGATACAATTTGGAATATATTATACATGGTCCTTGGATTCAGATGTGATATAGTTTGGATGGCCTTAGACATGGTCCTTAGATTCAGATGTCATATGGTTTGAAATGAAATAGAAATGATCCTTGGATTCATACATGATACAGTTTGGAATGTCTTGTACATGTTCCTTTTATTCATATGTGATATAGTTTGGAAGGCCTTGGACATAGTCCTTAGATTCCTAGGTCGTACAGTTTGGAATTACTTGGACATTCTCTTGGATTCATATGTAATAATAGTTGGATTTCCTAGGACATGATCCTAAAAATAAGTCTTTGAACCTGATACTTCAATATTTTATAGGACTTTCTTCTATGAATCATCTATTAGCCTAATATTTTTTTGACATGATGACATTACATGATTAGAGACACTCTAGTACTAGCCAAATTAGGTATGGTCTATTTTGGATATCATGTTAGAACCCAAGGATCGATGGTGGTTATTTAATTTATGCTTGTATGGTTACTTATTTTTTTTTTTGAGTATATCACATGTACACACCCAGTATTTACTGGTTTTGTATGGGACCATATTGGTGGTTCCCAACAATGTTGTAATCCCGCCTTTCTTGAGCAACCATGACACTCGATTACCTTATTGAAAATCACTATTCACATGTTCAAGTAGAGCAGAGGCCCAATGTTGCATGATTAAGCATATTAGCACGAATGGGACTGGAGAGTGTGATGAGGCGAGGCTCAGATGTGTAATTAAATCCTCATTGTATTATATTTCCTTTAATTATTATTATTTTTGATCAAACCAGTGGGAGGTCACTTTTATGATGATATGATTTGGTTTTTATTACTATATGTTTTCACATTAATTATTTATTGATTCTCATTTATTGATAATTTATACTATGTTGGATGTCTATTATTTTTGGAAGCCTCTAGAATATAGGGAGACATGCCTAAGGTCTGTCCCTATAGCATCACTGGTCTAGGTACTAATGAGTGTCCATGGGATGGGGACGTTACAAATCGATCCAATAAAAATCTTTTTTACGTCTAAATAGAAGTTGTGGCTTATTTAAAACCATTATAATACATATAAATCACTTATAAAGTGATGGTAATTTTAATCTGAATATCATTTTTTTAGTTTAAATATTTTTTTATGTATTATGAAATTTTTATATGAATCACTACATTATATATTGATCATTATCAATTATTAGTCACCTTTAAAATAAATGTTAAATGACTCCCACTAAATTTTAGGATTTATAATGTTTGGTTTGGAATCCAAGAATTAGGAAAATTTATGGAAGAATAATGATGAAAAATTCAATCACATAAGATTAGAGACTGTAATTCTAAATTATTTAATATGGTCTATAGGAATATTAAAAATAAATAAATTATTTCACAATTATATGTGAATTAATGATATCGACATCAATCAAAGAGCTTCAATTCTTGTGTGAAATCAAAAATGTATAATATGGGAGAAAGGGAGCTTTATATTCAACCAAATTCCAAGTTCAACAAAACAAGTGTGAGATGCTAGATGAATTTAAAATATTAAATTAATAATAATAAATAAAAAAATATTCATGAGTCCCTGATTTATCTAAACATTAAAAATTTCCAAGTTGAAACAAAACAAATACTAGACACTAGATGAACATGATATAAAAAATATAAAAAAAATAAAGAGAAGGGTAGCAGCTAAACTAACCATAGGCCCTAAATATGGTTAGAAGTGAGTCGAGATGTACTTATAATCTGGGTGGCCCGAAAGCCTCAAGGACTCCAAGCCCAAACCGGTGGCCCAAGGTGAATAGTTCCAACTGCTACAGTACCGAACAGTACCTGCAATAGTACTGCCACAGTGCCTGTTATAGTACCTGCACAGTGTACAGTTCTGCTACACGTACAGTGTACAGCCTACTAGAGTACTGCATAGTGTATAATACTGCTACACTGTATAGGTATTGTAGAAGACTGTAGTAGTGTTGTACACTGTGTGGCACTGTAGCAGACTGTACACTGTACAGGTACTGTAGCAGAACTTTACACTATGCGGGTACTACAGTAGGTGCTGTAGCAGTTACTATATCATGTACTATTCAGTACAGTAGCAACTAGAACTATTCACCTTGGGCCACCGGTTTGGGATTGGAGTCCTTAAGAATTTCAGGTCACCCAGGCCTTCGGGTCAGTAGCGCTTTCGGGCCACCTTTAAGGCCCTCAGGCCACCTCAAGGCCTTCGGCCACATGCAATTTCCCCAGACACAATACAAAAAAGGAGCAGCCCCATAAGAGGATTCAGAGTGGGTGCACTCACCAGAGCAGAGAAAAATGGATTTTTCAGAATGAGAGGGTATCACTATGCCATCGGGATCATCCTGTACTTGCACGAAAATCCTAGCCAGACGACCATGCAAAGGTGGAGAGCTACTATCATGACACAAATGCTGGGGAGGGGTAGTTCCTTGTAGATAGTCTAGTTGAATTTCCTAAGACCTTCGAGTCATGTAATCTCCTAATCCTACGAGACTTTTAATCTCTGAGCCTACGGGACATGTAAGGGTTCCCCCTCATCCCTTTAAAGGGGGTTATCAAAATCAAAAAAATAAAGGCCTTCAGGCCATTCAGGCTTTCATCTCATTTGATCTAGAAAAGGTAAAGGGCCCTATGGTGGACAACTGAGTAGGGAAGCTTGGAGCTTGTAGTAGAATGGGACAGACTTCGAAGGACCCACAGTTTATTTATTTACATTATCTGCTTTATTTCCTTTGGAAAGACTTTCCACTTATGGGATTTGATTTTATTTATTTGACATTAATGCAATTTATTTAGTTTTTTTTGTGTTTACTATGATTATATTGTATATTGGTTAATGATTATATTGATGATATGACATGATACAGAGGGTATACTCTTAATATTTTTGGATATAGACCCTCACTGCTAGTCAAAAACCACTGGCATATGGGAGGGGCATCTGATATCATGTGGCATTATGTACTTGAACAGGTGGTTCAGGTAAGGATGTTAAAATATATTTTTTTTATAAATTATCCAATCATTTTTTTCATTCCCTAAAACCTCACTAGACATAGTGTCATGGTTTGGAATGGTTGTTATTAATTACTGTATAGTAAGAGTGTCAGCGATCAAAATGGTATCGACTTTCAAAATAAAAATTATAGTCATCTGATTTAGTTAAAAAAAATAATGATCATCACGGTAATCATTTTTTATAAAACAAGAATCTAAAATTAACCCAATGCTAAATTATTGTCTAGAAACACATTTCATTTCTTGATTATGGTGTCAAATGAGGTAATGTTTCAACATCGACACCCGAGTGTTGTGTTAAATGATCAAGGGTATTCAAACCTTTCTAGACATATATGGGGGGTAATGAAGCTACTCCAAAATGACAAGATTGATATTTCTGATTGTGATATAGTAACTTTAATAGGTAAATCTATGGAATTTTTATATACTATAAACATAGTATGGATTAGTATATTATGTGTAAAAGAGACTAAATTGGTGGGGGAGATAATTAGACAGATCGAGTTTCAAAAATTAGTACTCGAGTAAAACTATAACAAAAAATGATGTTGGTATTATGGTGGATAAGGATTTCATCTTCATTAGTGTTTATGTATCTTAAGAAGGTCTAGATGTACAGCGGAAGTCTTATTTTTGTGTTAATTTAGAAACATGGATTTAGATTTTTATTCAACATGGTAATTTTTTATAGAATGTGACTTATGTGGGCATGTAGAAAAGGATTATAGAGTTCCCATAGATTACCATGGTGGGTTTGGTTTGGATGTAGTAAATAGTAAAGGATTAGCTCTATTATCCTTTGTCTATAATTGAAATTGTATGGTACCATATATGCTTTTTATGAAATGAAAATAACACCTTATTACTTATAAAAGTAGAATCCCAAGACCCCAAAATTATTATTTCTTCGTAAAAGGTAAGAAATAATATTTATTATGGATTGAAAGGTTGTTACTAGTGAGTAACACCCTTGTTTGTTTGGGTATGTTAATGTATGTTTTGGAATGTATTATGTTATGTTCTTGATCCTTGTGATGGTTCAAACTTGGGTTCAGAATGTGTTGAAGGTTATTGGAACCTTGAAATTTTGGTTTTAGATATTTTTGTTCCAAAATGGGAAACACCACTTTTGTGGTGAAAGTCATGGTGTCCCTGGTTTCCTTATGTGTAAAACAAGTAAAGGGACACGACCTGACATAGGTCTGGAGTATTAGAGCAAGACCTATGGGCCATAGTTTGGGTGACTTCACCATTCCCATTTCAGAGGCCGTAGTGAGGGAAAATGACATCATCTTTGGAAACACACCACAAGGATTTCTGTTTCAATCTGTTGTATTTAAGAACACCATGACCATGGTCGGGTCATGGTGGAGGTCATGGTGGTGTTCATGTGGCTTTTAAAATGGTTGAAATCATCAAATTCATTCCCCGATATCCATTAATGAGCTATGTTGGGTCTTCAAACTGCATTTGATCCATGTTTGGACAGCTCTAGCCTTTCCTTTTGTTGACCCATAGCCACAGTTCATCCACAATTATTGATTTATCCGATTTGAGATATTTTAGTGAGCTCATTTCATTTAGAAAGGAGATTCTCTGCTTTGATGTAACAACAACCTTTGTGAAGAATTTTTGGTGTTCTATATCATCTTTGGGGAACTCTTAGTGTCACTACATCAAAATGTGCAATATACTACATTAGAAATTATCAATGCTAGTGAAATGTGATGATAAAGGGTACATTTTATCAGTGGTAAAAAACATTGATAATGTGTACACTTTATCAGTGATTTTTTTAGTGTTGGTAAAGGGTAAACATTATTAGTGAATTTTCTAGTGATGATAAAGGTCGCAATAGCATGCGTGAGTCCACATTAAAATAAAGAATGTATAGCCCCTTCTTTATAAACGGTTCTATCACATTCAAATTTCAGAAGCCTACTATGGGGATGGGATCCCACATACACTCTCCACACACACCCATATAAACCTGTAATCTCGTATGAGCCTTGGACCACCCTTTACTTCATGTGGGCTTTATCCCACCCACATACACACAGTTGGGTCCTACATGACTTGGTCAACCTGCCCCCATCTGGTCCTATACAAGGCCCGACCCACCTACCCATACGGGCCATGGTCCCTATTTTTATATATACCAATAAAAATAAACATCAAAATCTAACATGATATATTTAATATATATTATGTTTCTAGTCAGAAAATTTTATCATTTTTTATATTTTTATTCAATATATAATATTTATTACTTTTTTATATTTTTTCGAATTTATTAATTTTTAATATTATTTATTAATTCATAATCTTAATTGTTTTTTTAATATTTTTTTTATATACCCATTTTCAATTTTTCATTGTTCAAAATGTTTGTAATTTTATCCATTTTAAATATTTATTTATACATGTTCATTCATTAACATCTAATATTTTTAATATGGTTGTACTTTATATAATTAATATGTATTCATTTCAATTTTAACATATATAAATATTCATTTTTAAAATTTTCAAATTATCTATATAATTAAAAAAATTCTTCATTTTTTTTAAAATTTTCATGTTTCTTATTATTTATTTTGATAATAGAAGCTACATATTATATAATGTCATTGTTCAATTTAACATGTATCTAACTTGTATACACACAGGCACATTAATTTCACACACATATATATTTACATAATTAATGAAAACTTATATAAAAACACATTTACCTAATATTTATGTAATTTATTCAAATTTTAATATTAATTTTAGAATTCATTTAGTAGCATAAAATATTTAATATATTATGTTTTTAATCAGTATAGTATATTCATTTATATTTAATATTTTTATAGATGGTATTATTTACTTATTTTTAATATTTTTTTTTTGAATTTAATGAATTTTAATATTTATTTATACATATTTATGTACTATGTTTTAATATTTCCAATATGCATTCATCTTCATTTTAATATAAATCCATATTTTAATTTTTTCCGTAATTTTTATAATAAATAAAATTTATCCATTTTTTCAATATTTTTAATGTCTACTCATTCTTAATTATTCAATTTCACTTGTTTTTAACAATCATGCATTTAAGATTTTATATTCATTAAAAATGTTGAATATATATTTTTAAATAAATATATTTATAAATTCATATTCACTATATTTATAAAATATTATATTAATAATTATAAATAAATAAATATAATTTTTTAAAAATTATTTATATAATTATAAATAAATAATTATATATTTAAATAATTATAAAAATATATTGATTATAATTAAATAATGAATATAATTACTGTATTTATATTTACATTTATATATATTTGTTATATATATATATATTGTTATGTAAATATATGTAATGATATAAATATATTTATAATTATAAATAAATAATTATAAATTTATTTACAAATAAATTTATTTATAAATATATTTATAAATTTATATTTACCATATTTATATAATTCTATATTTATAATTAAAAATATGTAAATATAATTTTTTTAACATATTTATAAGATTATAAATAAATTGTTATATATTTAACTATTTATAAAATTGTGATAACTATATTTAAATAATGAATATATTAATTATATTTATAGTAATATATATATTGAATTATTAATATTTATATAATTATATAAATATATTTATAATTATATACAAATATATATATATTTATATTTAAAAAAATATTTATTGATAATTATAATTATAAATCTTTATCTGCTCTAAAAAAACACTGATAAAATATATTTTTAGCAGCATTAAAGTTTTAGCACGGATAAAGATGGATTTTATTAGTGAATGCTTAGTGATAATAAGGGTTTATCTTTTTAAGCGTGAAAAAATGATGATAAAGAGGTGTTTTATTTGTACATATTATTTTAGCACTGTTAAAACCCTCTTTATCATCATTTTTTAGAAGAACTAATAAAACCATCCCTGATCATTTTAAATAACCCTAATCGATCATATTTTCGTTACGCCATTCATGCTCTCTCAAGATTTTATCTTTGTAGCCACTCCCACTCATCTTCTCTTGGATGAAACAACTCTGAAATCTATGGTATGTTATTTTTTTCTCCTCCTCTCTCATTGCTCACTTGATCAGGTTTCATCATTATGTGATAACATTGATTTATCTTGGCTCTGTGGTCTCCTAGTACCACTTTGGAAAATCAGTCAATGAATTCCCCACCATCATTCATCATCCTCATACAGTTCTTTGTTTGTGGTCTCTACATTTCTAATTTTATCCTACAACTACTCACATAGGTCCTACTCTGATGAAATCTAGTTCATGGTGTTGTGTTATGGTTTTTGTGTTGTCAACCCACTCTATGGACATTGGTTCCCTCTGGTTATTAGTGTCACCTCATTCTTGGATCTCACTAGCACTACCACGTACTAGTTCTCATCTACTTCACCACTTCCTATGCTTGGTACGATAGAGAATGGATACTACCTCAACATTTTAGATTTATTAAATGGTTAACTTGTGTGTGAATGGAATGGAAAATTTCATCTTCCTAGAAATGTTGTGGTTAAATAAAAAATAAATATCATTGATATTTATACATGAATAATTAATATGATATATGTTAATGATGACAAAGGATATGAATAGAATCAAAAATAATATTTTCATTCATTATATGAATTTACAGACTGTGGTAAAGAACTATAAGTTACCAAAAATATGAGTATATTTTTTAGAAAATATATAGTTAATATAAATAAGCATTAGGCCTTTAATTCAATTTCATTAGTGAAATATGGTCAAATGTAATTACCATTACATTTGTTTATTTTAAAAACCCTCAAAAAATTAAAAATTAATATTCATTTCATTAAGAAATTATTGGAGTCTCATTTTAAATAAAAAGTTTTATTTATGTAATTTTTAATTTTAAAATATCTATTTTATATAAGGGATTTTTTCTTCAAAATTCTCATTTTAATTTTCCAAATCCCATTTATAAGGGGATCTAGTTTTAAATATATTATTATTTACAAATTTTGTTTAAGAAGTTTAAATCATATTATTTTATGTGTAAATGGAAAATATATATCATGTTATCCTTTCCTAAGAATTTTTTTAATTAATGTATTGAAAATATAACTCCCTTTTAGTTTATTTTTTACAATATTATATTTTCAAAGAAATTGATGAATTATTATGTGGTTCTCATGTTTTTTTATTTTAAATTATTATAAGTGTTTGATTAAGGTTTATTTATATTTTTCATGTGTATATCTAAATATTATTAATTCCATGTATAGTGATTTCAAAAATTGTTACATTTTAGTATAAAAGGTAGTTATATTATATATTAAATGATTATTATTAATAAATTCAATGTTTTTTAGAAAGAGTTGATGTTTTTTATTGCTTGTGTTTAATTAAAAATTTGATTTTTAATGTGGTGAAAAGTAATTATATTGAATAAAGTCTCATTTTTTATATTAAATTTATTATTATTTTCATATATAAATAAATTTGTATCTAATGTGATAATTAAATGAGTTTTGGAATATTTATAAATTAAATTTATGGCTATATTTCTTGTTTGGGACGTTTTATTTTCAATAAAGAGGTTTTAAGGGTTTTGAATCTGAAAATTTATTTGATTCATTGTTTTAAAAGGTTTTCTTGGAAATAAATGATTTTCCATATATTTTTGTTAGTTAAAGATTAACAAATTTTATTATCTTGAAATTATTATGATGTATTAAAATCAAGGTTCGTGATTACTTTTGATTCGTTACGCCCCCTTAAGCATCTTTGTTTTTTTTAATTTCCCTAAATAATCAGAACATCATGTGCACAAACGATCTTATTTGTGCTTGATAAACCTCATTGATTCTCCACCCAATCGCTCTTGCCTCAAGCCATTGTTGGTTCACCCTCTCCTTCACCTTCACATTCATTTTCACTCATTCATTATAATTTCTCAATCTAATTATGTGGATCTCCTAGTTGCACATCATAAAACACCACCCACTTATCAAGTAAGGTGGTGACTGCAAATGATAAGTAGACAATGTTTTTTCAGTGCACATATGTTAATCAGATCCAAGTTTCAAGTATCCCTTCTTCTACCATAGATTAAAATCATACTATTTTCCAATTTTCTTCCATGTATCCATACTACTCCAAAGGATTAAAACCACAATGTATTTTTTTAAAATTCATTACCATGTGTATTTTATTTTTAGTGATCATTAGGGTATCATATTTTAAAATTGTTTTCTTTTTAGGAAACCAAAATATATTGAAATATAGTTTCTTTACAGACTAAATTTTCTTTTGATATCAGTGGAACTTTTATTTCAAGATTCATTAATAATAGGGGGTCTTATTATTTATTTTTAGTTATTTTATTAATTTTTATAATATCATTATTAATACTATATGTGTTAATTATATATTAATATTCTATGAATTATTATGTTTTGTGGAAATATATATTTTTAATTCAAATTCCTTTAATTTTAACTAAATTAGAATATGCATGTTTTTTATATAAAATATAATTATTTTTATCATAGATTCCATGTACACAGTATAATTATTTTTTTGATTTATTGAATTTCTTTAGGAATGGTTTTGGAAACTAGATGTGGGAGGTAACTTAGAGAGATATGTGTCTTTGTTAGAGGTGGAATCAAAAATTTTAGGATCTCAATGATATTAAATCCATTCTAACTGAATTTTTTGGAATGTTAATTAATGGAATGTATTTGTGGTGTTTTTAAGAAAAACATATAGTGGTTGTAGATATTGTTGGATATGTAAAATAAACCTAAGATTAATAACTCTACTATTTTTGAAATAGGGGTTCATTAGTGGGTTGTTGTACAAATATTTTTTTTTTATTCTTATAATAAATGGTCTAAAATAATATATAGAGAAAGGGAGTAACATGGAACCCAACATCACTTCTGTCATCAATAATAGTTTCATCCATTCTTTTCATCAAACTCCAAGTTCATTGACTATGGGTCACAATCCAATGATTAGATGACAATGTGTGTTTTCATGACCTCTCTCCATAATGATACCTCAATGAGGGGAGTGAGATGATGACTACTTTAGTCCCACCTCCAGTAGGCCTTGGTTTTGAGACTAGCATCGAGGGTATAATAACCATGAATATGAGAGGCATTACCCTATAAAAGAAATATGTGATATTGAGATATAAGAAGGATACACCAACCAACACATGATCAGACATATATATATATAAAGAAATATGATGTAAAAACATTCAATTTCAGAACATTCTATAACAACTGAAAGGAATAACTACAATTACCAAAAATGTTAAAACATCCATGACCATGAAACCCAAATAGCTGATGAAAAACCACAATCTAGTATTATCCAGCCTAATCTCCAACCTGCTCTAACTAACATGAAAAATAGTTTATATATACATTGGGTGAGAATAATAATATACTATGTAGGATCCTCCCAGGAGCCTCTCGTGAAAAAGATAAAGACAACATGATAAAGCATAGTGAACAATAGTGAAACTAACTAGTAACCTAAATAGTTATACTATGTTCCCAGCCTCACCATGACTAACTCTCACCATGCATCACATACAATAGAGCATATAACATAGTAATGAAACATCAAGGGTACCCTACTACCACTTCTTCACTGGTATTCTTCTCTTCCCCAACATTTTACATCCTATGTTATCTCACTCCAAAATAGGCTAGCCTAAAAACACTAGGGAAAGGAACCATAACATTCACCTCTTTCATCACCTCATCACATTATCCCATCCACGTATCTATTTATAGTAACTGAGTAGTCTATGTTATCCACCATAACCCATATAACATGTATCCAACACCGATTATTATACCTAAATGCATTTACAACCTATACACCTATTAAGTGCCTCAAGTGATCATATCCTATACACATAGTACCTATAATAATCATTTTGATACTATATCTAGTAATACATGTGTGTGAAATGACCACAAAACACTACAACCATCTACACATTTATATGGGGAAACTAACCATCATTCATACCAACATAAGTAACTACTAAGAGAAGATAGTGGGTCCAAAGGGAGTAGTCATCCATCTATCCACTCACCTGGATGTTGGGGAAAAAACCCTCCCATAGTCTACTGGGATTCATTTTTACCAACCAACATGCATAGAGAAATGTATGAAATCACATAATATACATGATATAATATAGCTCAAAACCACACAATGGGAACAACCTATTCATAGAATTAACTGTATCTAACATTGCTCAGACTCTCGACTGCCACTACTAAGACCAAATATCCTATAAGCATACACACATTTAAAACAGATGCATTTTAATTTTTATTATTTTCCTTTTTTTAATTAATTTATTATCCATTAATTAACCATTACCATTTTCCCCATTACATTAAAAAAATATTAGATTAAACTCCATGCCCTCTAGGAATAATCCAAACCATGTTCAGGGTTTTTCAAGATTAACATCTTTTAGCATTTTCATCCCATCAACACCAAGCCCATAGGTTAAGGATTATTTAGTAATTATTATCATCATTACATAATCTGGGTACTATTGGAAAATCATCTTAAGCTACAACCTTGATGAAACATGAAACCAAGCAAATCTCGTTACCTCAAATAGTTGGGAAAGGAATATATATAAAAGAAGAAACCCAACCATCTGCCATCAAATAGATTAATAATCAAGCATCCCAACTCTAATCATCATATGAATGGGTTAGAATAGATACAACATTTTCCATCACCTTTGGTTTCATACCAGACACCCACATGCATATACCAATTCATCTTCCCATAATAGGAGTCAGCATCTACCACATCATCTGGGCCTCCCTTCCCTCACATCACAACATCGATCCTAGGCTCCACCATCATAGGATCATATCACATCCATGCCTCCCTTCCCCACATATCATCATCCATATCAGGTTCACATCACAAAAGCAGTAGGAAACAAGAAGACATGTCCAATAGGGGAACTGGGCCCTCAAAACAAGGTATCCAACCTTCACACATAAACAAGCTCTCATAGCTCCAAACTCAAGGCAATCATCCTTCTCAATCAAATAGGAAACTCAATCCCTAGAAATAATATTTTAACACATATTCATATCTTTTATTCCATCTTCAATTAACTGATTCATTATTCATAGGCTCTATCTATGGGAAACCTAAGGAATCAAGATATAACAAGATATCAATGATATACATGATCTCTAAAATTAAAATAATTCTCATTAAAATTATTTTCACATTTATTACTCATAATCATCAACATGATTCAAATTATTTATCAATTCCATTTACACATGAAAGATCATTTTTTAATTAAACGTGTGAATTGCATCAATTTGATCATCATAAAATTACAACAAACACCAGATTACAAACATCCCCTTATTTAATTATTCTTAAGCCAATTAATTATCAATTAATTCTGAATATGTGTTATTTATCAAATTCAACATGTTACTTCCAGCATAATAATATTATAACAAACCATAGCATATATATCACATTATCTAGAAAATCAAGAGGAAAACCACAATCATGGTAAAAATCATATAAACATTTGATCGTAATCTAATTATTTAATCTTATTCAATAATTATTAGGTTTATTACACTTTTATCCTAAGGGATAAACCATTCTAACTTTACTGTTTCATGTAAAATAAAAAGAGAAGTTGTGATTACCCTACCTTGAAGGTGTCAACATTCTTTGCATGAGAATGAATCAATGTTGAGGATCTATGATCACCTCTCCCACGAGGAAACATCAATATCCTAAAGTCTCCATGAAAAAAATTCATATCCAACAATAAATAAACCTTGTTAGAAACAATGAATATCATGCACCATATTGTGGAGATAAAAAACTGGTGTAAAACAAGACCGATCAGGGAGAACCTACTTGAAAATGAAGAAAGAATGCACATTGTATCACCAGGGATCAAAGAAAGGAAGAAAATGATTGATCCCCATATAATGAATCTCAAAACACTGACATAAGGGCTACTAGATTTGTTGAAATTGATTGGGATGTATAGGGTTTGAAGAAAACCTGAACACAACACCCATTTATAAACGTACTACATAAGGAATTTACAAGGCGTGTAACACTTACACGTCGTGTAAATTTTGGGTTTTAGATATTAAAAAAAATATATCACCTATGATAAATAAATCATGATTATTTACCTTCTCTGAATATCCCCTTGATCCATCCTAAATAAGCCACAAACTTCACATACACGACGTGAATCAGTTACATGTCGTGAATTCTCCTTGCTTCCAACATTTTGAAGCTGAATCCCTCCAGACTCACTCTAATCCTCCTCGGAGAACCATGAGATTAAAAACATAAAAATTCATGGTATATATGGATCTAGGACCTTACATTATATACCTATCAAGTAGTTATCATCCTCGAGAATCCAAAACCAAACTAGAGGAAAAAAATGCATTATCCAAATAGTCACCTTGAGATTCCTCTCAAAGAACTCACCATCTCTGGAGCTCAACAATCTTGTCAGTGGAAACACACAAAAAAACCATGAAAAAAACCACCAGATCCTAAAAACTCTCCCTAGTTAGATACTACTCAAATTAGATTCAATCCACAATAATAAAAAATAGGAAACCATCTCATAACCCAAAGGTACAACATTCACAAACCAAACAACATTACAAGAGAAGTTTTAAACATCAAACTGCTTGGGGTTCTATGTGAACATATATGAATCACATTTCTAGGCCCTCTCCACCATTTTCTTATTCTACCATAATACACAACCCAAAATAATTTCATTCCCATGTAATACCTTTTCCTGGTAGTCTTGGTTCTATACTAGCCACTCCTCGAAGGTCACATCATTGTCAACATCGATCTCACCCAAATCCATGACATGATAGTCATCATGGAGATAAAAATAGAGATAAGACATGTGAAAAACATCATGTATTCCACTCATAATTGGGTGAAGTTCTATATAATACACCACAACTCCAACATGAGCAAACACCTTGAATGAACCAAAAAAAAGGGAAGAAATCTTACTCCCGCAACCAAACCTTCGCTACCCATAATGAAGAGTCACCTGCAAGAAAACATGATCTCTAAATTATAACTCTAGAGGTCTCCTCATATTACTGACATAGGATTTATGATGATACTAAACTTCCATCAGCATCTCATGAATTACTTGAACCGTCTCAATCATATTCTACACTAGTTGCGGCCTGAGATTTGATGCCTCACCGACCCTAGTCCAACACAATGGAGAACATAAACTTCGGCCAAACAAATCTTCAAATGGAACCACACCAATGGTGGATTGGAAACTATTATTATTAGAAAACTCAAACAAGGTTAGGTACCACATCCAAGAAACTCCAAAATCCAGGACTCAAGAGAACAACATGTCTTCAAGAGTCTGGATGGTCCACTCTGTATGTCCATATTTTGGTGTATAAAAAGGATTGATAAGGCATAACTAAGAACCAAAATCATATTAGAGGACTCTCTACAACCTGGAGGTAAAATGAGGATCCTGGTCATATATGATCATCATATAAACTCTGTGGAGTCGTACCAACTCCTCCAGATACTTCCTCAACAAAACCACCAATGATCTAGACTCCCTCATTGATATAATGGGGGTGGATTTCATCAAACGATCCACTATCATACATATATAATCATATCCTCATATATATTGAGGCAAAATTATAATTAATTCTATCGACATGTTCTCACACTTCCATTGGGTAACATCTAATGGACAGAGAAAACCACCAAGAACACTATGCTTGACCATCACCCTCTGGTTGACAAAACATCAAAAAACAAACACTAAAACTACATGATTCAACCCAGGTCACTAAAACTGTAATCTAAATTATAGGTACATATATTTTAGGCCAAGATGTACCAATAAATTAGATCTATGGAAATCTTGAAGAACTATCTCACACATCACCAAAGGAAAAAATATCCTTCCTTATAACAGCACCATGTATTTTCCATCCTCATACCAACCATCAAGGGAATTTCCCAAAACAACTTGGTCCCTTCATACCTCTACCTCATAATCCCCCAACTAGGACTCCTCCACCTATTATACCAAATATGATGACACAATCATCTATAAAAGACAACCTCTACCCCCAAAATCTCCCATATCTAAATGCATTGCTACGAGTTCTTCTATCACTCTCTAAGAATCTTTATATTTATGTATGACATCACTACATCACTTCATTCTCAGTGCATCAGCCAAAAAAACTCTCTTTCATAGGGTATATGAAATATAAAATTTTTAATACTTTAATAATTCCATCCACCGATGCAGATGCAAGTTCAAGTCACACTGGGAGAAGACATACCTTAGTCTCTTACAACAAAAAAACCACAAAATGATTGATGATGAGGTAATACCACAAAAAATTCAGTTCAAACAACACTACTGCCCACTAAATATCATGGGTGGAATAGTTTCACTCATGGGTACATAATTATTAATAACCATAAGAAACAAACATTATCTTCTGTATTAAAATATAACAATAAAAACATACAAATCATTATAAAAAACCTCATGCTAAGATCCATCAACTGGAAAAAAATGTCTAGAGCACTAAAAAAATTCTATTTCAGGTACTCAAAATCTGCCTGGCATTGGCCAGTCCACAAGAACACCTGATCTTTTCGGTTCAAGGCTATCAAAATAGTAACAAATTGAGATTAATAGGCTACGAAACTCTTATAATAGCCTATAATACCAAGTAAAATCTAAATCTCTACAACTGTCTTAGGGGATATCCATGAAACAACCTCCTCTATTGTTGCAGGATCCACATCTAATCCATTTTTTGATAGCACGTTCCCCAATAAATGGACTTAATTAGCCCATAACTCACACTCTGACATCTTCCCAAACAACTTCTCACAATTAATAGATCTCAAAATGGCACATAGATGCTCTAAATGATCCTCCTCAGATGCAGTATACAAAAGGATTTCATCGATGAAAACTACCATGAACATATCAAGGAACACTCTAAATAACATGTTCATCAACTCCATTAATATAACTGAATCATTATTCACAATGAATGATATCAAAACAAACTCATAATTCCCATGATGAAAATGGAAAGCAGACTTATGAATATCATCATCCTTTACCTGCATCTGATGATATTACGACCACAAATTAATCATCAAGACCAAACTCAGTCCATTAAACTAATTAAAGAAATCATCGATCCATGGAATAGTATAGTTTGTATTCACTGTCACTTGTTTCAAGCAATAATAATTGATACGAATCCACAAACTACCATCAAACTTCTTCATGAACAATAATGGTGCACCCCAAGATGACACAATCATTCAAACCAAACCTCGCTACAATTTATCATCAAGCTATAATTGCAGATCTAGAAACATTAAAGGTGGCATACTATACAGATTCATTGAGATAGGAGACACTTATTTCTATATCTTAATCCCAAACTCAATCTCTGGTTGGGGGTAACATTACAACCTCCTTTGGAAAGACATCAGGGTACTCTTCCACTACCTAGGGAAACACATACTACTAAACCTCAAATAAAATCAGCATCATCTTGGCCATCTAAGATGATAAAGACATAGAATACCTCTGACCCTTCCAAGGACCTCACTTACCAACAATAACTACTCGCTCTTCATTAGTATCATATAATAAAACCTACCTCTAGAATAAATCAACAATATCCTACAACAAATACAACCAATATAATCCAAGGATGATATCGTATGGTTATATCAATTAACATTTGAAATATCCCATAGAGTGGTGTTTCCCCATCACTAACTCATTATATCTACATACAACCTACCAGTTAGCTCAACCTCCAACTGACATAGTCAATGATAAGGGCATCGTAATTATCTCTACCTCAAGCCCCAAAAAATGGATTTTAGTAGGTGATATAATGGAATATGTCACTCCTAAATCAAACAAACCTTGTAAACAAGTAAAAAACTAATCGAAGGGTACCTCGAATGATGTCTGGATCACCTGGTACTAGAAACACAAAAGCACGAAGCTGACCATAACCATATACATGACCTCTAGGACCATACCAACAACTACCTCTAGGTATGAGCTATGATATGTATGGATGAAGAGAATATTCAGGATTTCCTAGGACTTCCCCATATCTTCTCTACTAATCCCAAACTGGAACACCCTCCTACTACTACCTCGGTTGAAACTGCCTCAACAAAGGAACTTGTAGTGGAACACCTGTCACACGCTAACTTCTCAGAATGGTTGGTCACTCTCACTGCATATGACCTCATCCTCCACAATAAAAACACGCGTAAGATCTCTTAGAATAAGTTTGAGAGATGCCACCCCAGGATAAATGAGATGATGAAGGTTGAGACATACATTTGACTGATCCAAAGCCCTTCTTCCCGGACAACTAGGAACCCCAGACCAAAACTCTTCTTCAGGAGGAATAAGGGTGACACCCCTATCATGATGATCCTATTTTTGTCATCATATTCTCATTAACATATCCTATTTCCAGTACCTTGAGACATGCCTTCAGGATAAATGGTGTCACTTGAAACTGGATATCATGATGAAAAGCCTCAATGGAATACTTCACCCTAGCCTCCTCTTCTAGAAATAGGTCTGAAGAATATCATTGAAGGGTCTTGAAACATATTGAAAACTCTCACACTAGAACTCCCCTACTGTAGGGTATGAATATCTTAGCAGCTGGATGTCTTTTCAATCGAATAATGAAACAATTATCAGGACCGATGTCTGAATTTCACCCATGATATTTATGACTCCTCATGATACCCAAGGAAAAAGAACCACCACTTTCTCACTGGTCAATGTAGCATCGTCACCAAAAACAAAACACAGTGATTCTTCTGAGAATGAATCAATCTTGATGTTATCTCTGCCTCCATGAACCAGTCTTCTATTATGGAATCTAAAACAGATACCTCATACTTATGAATAATCTAGTGATGAATCTCTCAAAGTTTCCTCTTCCAAGTTTCATCATCCTCATAAACCTCTTCTATGAGATGATCTAGTGGCACATCCCATTGAACATCTTTAGTGAAAACCTGATTAGCACATTTAATTGGAGCCATGCATGTAAATGAACAAACTATTATAGCTCCTAAACCAGGAATATGGAATAATTAACATTAGTTAATTATTTTATTATATTTTTAGGTTTTTAACCTATCCCAAGGTTTACCCATTTCAGACATAGGTGAAAAAAAATGTGGGTGATGATTTCCTTGGTCTCTACCCTGAAACTAGTATCACATCATTTAGTAGGATCATTAAACAAATAGTTTCATTCATTCGTTCATAGTGGGACCTAAATACTCATGTCTCAACCAGTCTCTCGTGTTTACATTGCTCACTAAGCTTCACTGAAACCATTTACCTACCATCCCATGAAATCTAACATGTACCTAACTCCATTCTCCATCTTATCACTAAATATGAACCTTTGGTACCACTCTATCATGAACCCCTCCTGAAAAAGATACCTCAATGATGGGATGGATATTGTTACTATCTGAATCCCACCTATAGTAGTCATTGGGTTAGTGATTAGCACTAAAGGTATAATAAACAGACATATGGGAGGCATTACCCTCTAATAGAAACATATATAATAGAGATATAAGAAGAACACCACAAACAACACCTACTTAGAAAAATATATAAATATATATCCCTAGTTAAGACATGAAATCTTATACAGTACTATAATATCTTAAATGAAAATATAAAAGTTCTAAAAAGTTAAAAACAACAGTGACCACATGGCCCAAATTACTCCTGCAAAATAGTGATCTAGTATTATCTAGATCGATCTCCAACTTCCTCTGTATGGCCGGAAAAAAATTTATATATAAGTAGGATGAGAATACAAATATAGTCAGTAAGATCCTCTGTGGAGCCTCTCATGTGAACGATAAAGAAACCATACTAAACTAAATTAAACAATAGTGAAACTAAATCATCACCTAAACAGGTATACGATGTTCCTAGAGTCACCATTGATAGCTCTATCCAAGTTTCACATGCATGAGATCATATAATATAGTAATAAAACATCAAGGGTACCTCTTGATTCCCCACTGGTTTTATTGTCTTCCCCAATGTCGCACTTCCTTATCCATCTCTCTGCAAAATAGGCCAGACCGAAAACAGATGGGAAAGGTGTCACAACATGCACATCATGAAATACATCATTACATCATCCCATCTACACACACACACACACACATAGTAATTGAGTATTTTTTGGGAGCCATCGTAGCCCGTATAACATGTATCAAACATCTGGCATTATAACTCAATATAGTAAATCATATACACATAGTAAATACCTCAATATATCATAGACTATACACATCATACCTATAATAATCCTTTGTATTATATATTTGGTAATGAATATTTGTGAAATAACCACGATCCACTATATCCCTCTATATACATATATAGGGAAACTAACTTCCATGTATACCATTATAAGTAACTACCAAGATAATAGAGTGGGTCTAGATGGGGTAGTTATATATCCATCCTCCCACTGAGATGTTGGGGAAAACACCCACCTATAGTCCATTGGGTGTTTGTTACCCTAATGACAGGGGTGGAGAAGCATATGAAATCAAAAAATATACATGATATAATATAGCTCACAACCACGCTATGGGCAGAACATAGCCTTAGAATCAACTGCATCTAATGTCACTGAGACTACCAGCTACCACTATTATGACCCGATATCCTATAAGCATAAAATAATATACAAGAGTTTCATTGTTAGTTTTTATCATTTTCCTTTTGCTAATTAATTTTTTATTCATTAATTAACAATTAAAATTATTCATCATTACATTATAGTAATTACGAGAGTAATCCTCAGGCCCACCTAGCATAATACAAACCGATTCAATGGTTTCTCAAGATAAACTTATTTTAAAGTTTTCATTTCATCAAAACCAACCCCATAGGTTAATAATTATTTATTCATTATTATAATCATTCCATAATCTATGTACTCTTGGAAAACAATCCAATTCTACCACTAAGAGGAAACATGAAACCATGCACATCCAGTTTCTTTAATCAGTAGGGAAAGGAATGCAGATAAAATAAGAAAACTGACCATTGACTATCAAATGTATTCATATGTGATCATCCCAAATATTATTATCACCTCAATGGGTAAGCCCATATTTAACTCATTATATCACCTCTGGTTCCATCCCCAATTCCGACATCCATATATCAATGCATCTCACCATCATAGGCATCAACTATTGCCACATCATCGGGGCCTCCCCACACACACATCACAAAAACCATACCAGCCTCCACCATCCTAGGATCATATCAAATCTGGGCCTCCATACCCCACATGTCATCATCCAACCCAGGTTCAGTCGTATCTAGACCACATCACAAAAGCAGCAATAAAAACAAGCACAACCAATAGGGAAATTGGTCCCTCAACACAAGGCATCCATCCTTCCCACATAAACAAGATCTCACAACTCCAAACAAAAGGCACTAAGCCTTCTCAACCAAATAAAAAACCAATTCCCTATAAACTATATTTTTACACACAATTTGTTTTTTATTACCTATTGAATTAAATGATTCATTATTCATAGGTCCAACTATGGGAATAATAAGGTATCAATCTATAATAAGCTATTATAGATAAACATGATCTCTAGAATTAAAACCATTCTCATTAACATTACTTTTACATTTATTATCCACAATCATAAAAATTCTACACATTATTTATCAATTACATTAACACATGGAAGATCACTTTTTAATTAAACAAGTTCATTGCATTAATTTGATCATCATTAAATAATAAACATTGAATTACAAACATTCATCTTCTTTAATTATTCTTAATCTAATTAATTATCAATTAATTTAAACTTTTCATTCTTTATCAAATTCAACATGATACTATAAGGATAAAAACATGCTAACAAATAATATCATAGATATCGCACAATCTATAAAATCATGAAGAAACAAGTTATCATGGTAAAAATCATATCCACATGCGATCACAATCCCATTATTTATTCCAGTTAAATAATTATCAGTGTAAATCTATTTTCATTCAAAGGGATAATACATGAAAACTCTATGATTGAACATATAATAAATAGATTAGCAATGAATCCCCTACCTCAAAGGTGTCAGCCTTCTTCAGATAAGAACATACCATCATTGTAGATCTCGGATCACCCCTCCCATGAGGAAACTACAATCTCATAAGGACATCATAACACAAACGAACCACCACCAACAATGATACCTCATTATAAATAATAAATATAAATCCCCATATAATGGTGAGAAGCAAGTGGAGGAAGAAAAACCGATCATCAAGAACCCACTATAAAACAAAAAAACACACCTTGGATAATCACGAATCACCAAATATTGAATACCAGAAGGCAATGATCAATCCCTATCAATGTAATCTTAAAATTCTGAATGAAGGGATGTATGATCACTAGTAATTGATAGGGATCCAAAAGTCTTGAGGAAAACTTGAGTGATTCACCCTTTTATAATCATGATTCACTGGGGTTTACATGGCTTGAAACCATTACACATTGTGTAAATTTCATGTTTAAAATATTGATGAAAAATGAAATGCATATGATAAATAATTCCCAATTATTTCTACTCCATGAAGCACCACGTGAACTATCCTCAACATTCAATGGACTTCTAATACACATCACGAAACACTTACATGCCATGTATTCTCCCTGATTCCAATATTTTGAAATTTAACCTCTGAAGACACACTCCATGCCTCATCTGAGCACCACAAGCCTTGAAAACATGAAAAGGGCATATCTACATGGATCTAGGACCATACATATGTTCTAAGGAAATAACTTTCTACAAAAATTTAGAAATCCGGATCAAAATTAAATGAAAATCAAGAACTAAATATCTAAGGGAATTTTTTCATCGAATAATAAATAATTTTTATTTACTAACATATTTATCACCACATTTTTTTCTCCCAAAAAATAAAATCTTGAATGTGAACCAATAAGCATATGTTTACCCCATGTTGTTTCTTTTCATGTTAACCTTCTGTAAAATGATAACTTGTCAGGAATCATAATTAATAACATTCAAATGTTGGGTTCCCCTTATCAGAATTATCTATAACATTTTCCATTGATTATGAATATATTAGGTGTATTTATTAATTTATTTTAAAAAAATGAATATTTTATGTTTTTAATAATTTGAATATGAATAATAAATAGATTAATGTTAATCATATGAAAAAAGAGTATGAAGATGGAATTAATGAGTTCATAAAGATTGTAATAGATCATTCATGTGAGCCTTCTCAAATATTTTTTACTTGTTTATGATGTTATTATTCAAGAAAAATTAGTTCATAAGAGTTTTATGAACATTTTATTTTCCATGTAATATATTAGAGCTATAAATGTTGAACGAAACACGGGGAAAACCCCAAAATACACACTAATTGAGATGACACTATGGTTTATAGATCATTTGTTATGAATACCAGTGTAAATGATAATGAAGATCATATAGATGAAATGAAAAGGAAAATTAAATATGACCTTCGTTAATATTCAATGTTTTTTGAGATGTTAAATAGTTTTTCTAAGAGACCACTATTTACTGATTGTACAAAATACACAGCATTGTTATCTATATTGAAGTTATATAATTTGAATACCGACAATGGATGGAGCAACACCGGATTTACAGAACTAATTGGTATCTTGAATGATATACTACCAGAATAAAGTGAAATTCATTGTCAAACATATGATTCTAAATGAATGATACATTCAATTAGAATGATATCTAAAAAAATACATAATGGTCTAAATGATTTCCTATTGTTTCAAAAGGACCATGAACCACTCAGAAAATTCCCTAAGTGTAGCATGAATTGATATAAGAAAGATGAATCAAGTAAATAGAAATATAGATGGTAATTTTTTATCAATAAATGGTTTATAAGACTATATGGATGTCAGGAAACCAAGATACAATTGACATGTCACAGAAATATGAGAATTAAATATGAGAAACTATTTCATCTTGAAGACTCTCCTTAGTGGAATAAAATTGATTATGAGTATCCTATATTTGGATATGATTCAAAAAACATCCATATTATGTAATCTACAAATGGAGTAAATCATTTTGGTGTATAGATTAGTTCTCATAGTACATGTTTTTTATGTTCATGCACGCATTTTTATTTTGTTTTAATGTATGTTAGTGTATGTTTTTGAGTAATCTAAAATCCTCTTATTATTTTATGTGAAAAATAGTTTTTTACATTTTATCTTTATTTTTTATGTAAAATGAGGTGTATTGTTTAGAACTTTATAATTTCTATTTAATTTGAAATATAAGAAGTATATATTCATTTTATTAAAATATGAACAAGTCTAATTCTATTTCTAGAATGTTCGGATATTGGTTTGAACTTTCTGTATTCTTTTAGTTTCTAGAATTATTTTCAGTTTAAACATCTTCATAGTTTTATTTTGTTAATCAATTAAAACTTGAGTTATATTGATTTTAATATTACCAAAATGGTTCTATTGTATATCCAATAGATTTATTTACATTTAATTAATATAAATGGATGTCTGAAATTTTTTATGTCGTATAAAAAATGTATGCAGTTTATGAAACAATTATAGAATTTTGGAATTTTAATAATTAAAAATAATTTTTATTTCTTTGATATCTATTTTTATTCACATCAAAATTACACATAGTTTATTGTATTATAAATATAATAAGTTTTTATAAATTTCACTAAACTATGTGATATTTTGAATATGTTTTTTACATACCACTAAAATACTCCTTTGTACTGAAAATGCTTTCTAATGTTTTCAAATTATGCATTTCACTATTTTCGATCATATCACATAATATACTTGTTGGATTTATTTTTTTGATCCATTGTAAAGATATAAAAATTATATTAATTTATGTATAATGGATCAACAAATAATTCTGTATTTTGTATATTTTAAAAATTCACCAATGATTGTCTATTAGGATTCTATATGAAATGATGAATTACTATTCATCATCTCCTACCTACAATAGGTTTCCTACATGGTATCACTCTCCAACTTTTTATCCTTGTCAAACTATAGGTTATTTTCCCTCTTCAAGCCAATAGTAGGTCCTTCAACATGAATTTATAGGTCTTCCTATATTTTTGCTTCATGCACATTAGTATGACTGCACCCATTCTTCTCCATCCTATATTGCATGATGATAATCACCACTCTCTTATTACATGGTTGTTCCTTCAATAGTAGCACCATTAGATCCTTCCATGTTCTTCCAACAATAGTTGTCCATCCTCTATCCAATGGAAGATGTTATATAGCCTTCAAAGGTAGATGTTCAGAACCCCCACCCAATGCTAGATCCATTTAGTACTAATGGTAGATCATTGTATAACTCAATGGTAGATCAATTTTATTTTAATCGTATATCATTTTAAAACTCAATGGTAGATCAATAATAGTTCAATAGTATATTTACAGGTCAAATGTAGATAATTTTTGAAATGTGATAGTAAATGATTATATATGAATGATAGATCTATAGTACTAGTAGTAGATCTCTATATACTTCTAACGGTGGATGATATTCATTCCAACAGTAGATGATATTCAAACCAATTTTATATCATTTGATCAACCCAATAGAATATCATTTTATATAGTGATGGTATATTCTCCACTACAACCGTATCAGTATCATTACTCATCCACTACAATGTTAGTTGTTTGATAGAGAAACTCAATGGTATTATCACAGTGGCGGCAGAGGATTTCTACCACCAGGTATATATTTTTTATGCTACCATCCAATTTTGTTATCTTACCATCAATTGAAAAATATTCAACAACCAATTAATATTTATGTTACCTCTGGTTAATTTTATTGTTCTAGAATATTTTTTCATTCTCTATTTTATATCAATTTTAATATTTTGATTAACTCTATATTTATTTTAATAATTTTAATTGTTTTATTAATTTTTCTAAATCATATATATTATATTAATTTCATAGGAATTAAATTTAAAATATATTTTTCAATTATAATATATGTTTTAAATTATAAATCATTATCTGTTGAAAGTTAGATCATTTGTTAAAAATATTTTTATTATCAATATTAATTATTTTAATTATTTTTAAAATATATATTAATATGGGTAAATATTTTAAAAATGTTCTAATTTATTAAATGCAGGAAAATATGACTTTTTATTTTATGTATTTATACAGATTGTGTTCTAAATTTTTTATTAAAAATAAATTTGATTTCTATATTCATGGAATTATTTATCTTAGTTTGAACTGTTTATTTGAAATTATGTTAGACCTATTATTATGGAAAATATTTGAAGGATTTAATGGGTTATTCAAATTTTTTTGAATTGGTATTTATGTTTTGAATTCAAACCATTATTGTTAGTATTTTTATGCATATTGATTTTCTCTCCCCGAAATAATTTATTTAATTTTGAATTGTTTTACCCATGTTGTGAGTTTGTTACTCATTGAATTTATTTATTTAATCGGATGTAAAGCATCATTTAAAGTGATCATATTCATGATATTGATAACTTCTTACACATTCAATTATACATCAAGAATAAAAGTTGTGAACTTCCCTAGTGTTGTAAAAACCAATTCATCTGGGATACTCTGTTTCATTATTTGGAAAATCTCTAAGTTCCAAATTAAATATACTTAAATTTCTACTAACTTAAATAGGGGAGACAATCCAATTCCCAGGAACTAATAACCATGATTTTTTCTTCTATCTACTTCATCTACTTTCTTGTGTATATAACACTACTTCTAACCTTTCATGCACACTCTATTTTCAATTTGTTCTTTTACATACAAAATAATTTCTTCCTCTATTTCTTGGGTTGTGAATCCCATATTATAATGTCAAGACCATTTAGGTTGTGACTCATGTAGTCTAATGTCATGTATTTTAATTGGGTTATCAATCCCCATACAAAAATCACCATGTCATGGTTATCCCTCTACTAGAAAAGGATTATTTAATAAGGTTATGATCCCCAATAAAAAATTAGTTTACAGAACATGTATCTATCACCAAGAAAAGTGGTATAAGACTGGACTAGATCCACTTTGGACTGAACCAATATAAAAACATCTTTTCTCATTTCATTATTTTTTCTAAAAATTAATTCAATTTTTTTAACATTAACAACTAAATAAAACTATAAATTTTTTGGATTAATTTTTTTAATCTAGTATATTCACCCACCTCTAGAACATATTCCATTATCCCATTCCAACCTAATAGTACATTTCTATTTATATTGATAAATTATGATTTTCTACCATGGTTATGTATAAAGCATACATAAATTATGTTTTCTATGCATATATCCTGACCAAAACAACCCAATAATGATATTGTTTTCTATTTTCATATATTGATCAATGATCTTAAATTGATGTGGGTGACATGTGTTCTAATGTATGAATCATATAAATGTGAATAATTCACATTGAGGGCCATGTTTTATTGGATAATAAATTAATTTTCAGCTTATAGAATTTTTTAGGCTATAGGGTTAAATATATTCTTGGGTGTCTTATTTTTAAATAATGCACACACTAAGTTTGGTTCAAACATACCTCAAAGATTGTGTTTTTAAGACATCAATTTTTTACCTTTGTGACATCAATAATGATAATGGATGATAGTGTTCAATGGGAAAACCAAATAGGGTATAACATCATCTCCACTAATGGGTTATCAACTATTTGACAACGTAAAAGAAATTGAAATTTATTTTGGTAATCCATTTATTAAAACCCTTTTGAAATCAAGTTGAAAAAAGAGATAAATTTTCATTGAATTACCATATTGTAATTGTTTTTATATTAGAATTTTTTTGATGTCATGCATGTAGAAAAAAAGTATTTGATACTATTATTAGCATGTTACTAAATTTTACTAGTAAAAAAATATAGAAATAAAGGCTATGATGGATATAATTGTCATCAAAATAAAGGAAGAGTTTGAAGTAATGAAAGGAAAAAGTCATAATTTTACTCCTCCAATAGCTTACACTATATGTAGATATGAAAAATTACAATTTTTCTTTTTTCCTTAATGTAGTAAAATGTAACAACCCAGAATTTCAATGTAATTTTTTTAAAATATATGGCAATTTTATGAGTCCATGAAAATTGACGGTGCATGATTCTAAGGCCCAGTGTTCCCAAAATGAATTTTATGAACTTTTTTTCAATTAAGTTCAGTAAATGTACGAGCGGGTTCTTGTAACTTTTGAATCGGTGCTTGGAATTGAAATCTGAAGGCACCGTTGAACTCGTAGCTCGAATATTTGCTTAAGGGTACCTTCATGTCGACTGCATTGGGTTGAGAGTGAAAGTTAATTTTTGTGCTTTTCGTGAAATAATTAAATAAAAAAAATGTCTAACATTTTTATTTTAGAAACCCCTAAACATAGGTTATGGTGGTGGGGACCACCCAAGCCGAAACCTCCCATGTGAATGTTAAGAGGTGGGGACCACCTGAACTAACACCCATTTTGAATTTCGAGGTGGGGAACACCCGAATATCTTTAATGAGAGAAAATATCTCAACTCCTCCAACTTTAATTATGCTAATTAAATGAGATAATTAATGGTGCCAATGCAGTTCATTAATTATGCCACCATTGTTGCACCAACTTAATTTATTTTGATAAAAATAAATTAATAAGTTGGTGACTTTTCACATTTTGGGTGGAATTGGGAGGAAGGGGTTGGAAAGAGTAGAGCTTCAGGGGGAGTATTCTCTCCAATGAAGAATGCACTCTCCAATGAAGAACGCACTCCCCAACGAAGAATACTCTCGCGAATGAGGAACGTCTTAAACGAACGAATCGACGATCGAGGAAATGAAAATGCCACCGACGTCCGTCTATCCCTCCTCATCGATGTCAACGAACCTCTGAGGTAGAGGTGTGTTTTAAATTGATCAATGTTATTATTCCCCTCACATTGAATCATCCCCCTTGAACCGCTTGCTACCACTCTAACGTGGAGGGTGAGGGCCAAACAATCATGGCCTGAACCCTATGTCATTCTTCATGAATGGTGTGTTCTTCACGATGGAAGATGGTGGCTTTGTGCCACAGTGACGAACGAAGAGCGGTTGGCCGAACTAGCCGACGAAGAAGGCGCGATGCGCAACCACACCGCGAGGAGAGGATGGATGGCCATATGGTCAGCCACAGTGGACAGTAGCACCACACCCACCCCACCACACCGTGTCCGCCCCACCGCACTGCGGCCCTCGCACCACCTCGTGCCACCCAGCACTGCCTGCGGCCTACGCCACCCCGCGGCTTCTATGGCCCTACACTGCCTGTGGTCCCCAGAGCCTCTGCCGCTCTGCGGCCACCGCAGACTCCCCCTCCCCATGGCCATGCACTGCCCGCAGCCTCTGCGGCCCCCGCGGCCTATGCTTCTCTGTGGCCCCTGTGGCCTCCGCCTCCCCACGGCCCCCATGGCCTCTGTCGCCCCGCGGAACACTGCCCCGACCGGGGAGCCCATCGGGATGGTACGCCCTACACGGGTCGGGCAGAACTCAGTGGGTTGGTCCAAGTCAACCCGAAATGGGTCGAACTAGGCCAGGTCGGGCCGGGTCAGTCCGACCGGGTCAGATCAGACCCAGACCTGTTTCGAACCTATACTCTCCTTTTTCCATAACTTTGGCACCGAGTGTCCGTTTGATGAACCGTCTACGATTATGGAAACCTTGGAGAAAGACGATACCTTTGGTATACCCCATTGGAGATTTTGATAATGTTGGGGTATGGTTGGGTTGGATTGAGAATGAATCCAATCGGGTCCTCGAGACTAAAAGGCTAATAACTTATAGACCGTGCGTCTGATTGATGCAATGTCTATTACGTTGAGACCCCTATGATGTGTAAGAACTTTGAGATACATATTCGTGGGAATTATTGGTAGTTGAATTATCAAACAGTGTATTGGAGAGCGGACCATCCTGGAGACAAGAGAGCTTATTGTGGGAACCCTATAGCTGGCTGTGACGGTGTACTAGGATCCTGTGTCGTTCTGACGATGTACTTGTAGTAGGATCCTGTTTGGGTCTGATGACGTACTGACGGTGTACTAGGATCATGTGTGGGTCTGAAGATGTACTTGTACTAGGATCATGTGTGGGTCTGATGATGTACTAATGATGTATTAGGGTCTTGTGTGGGTCTGATGATGTACTTGTACTAGGATCCTATGTGGGTTTAACGATGTACTAATGGTGTACTAGAATCCTATGTGGGTCTGATGATGTACTTTTACTAGGATCCTATGTGGGTCTGATGACGTACTGACGGTGTACTAGGATCCTATGTGGGTCCGACAACGTACTTACGGTGTACTAGGATCCTGTGTGGGTCTGACAATGTACTTGTACTAGGATCATGTGTGGGTCTAACGACGTACTGACGGAGTACTAGGATCCTGTGTGGGTATGATGAAGTACTTGTACAAGGATCATGTTGTTGTAACCATGGTCATCTATTCATTAATTGGCGAATTTTTTTTGTTTGTTGTCAATCCTCAGTGAAATTTCAGAATGTGTACCAGCAAAGTGATCATACAGTTCAAGCAGACAACAGTATTGAATGTGGTGTCGTTTCCCAGTGTTTGCCAAATTTTTTGGCTTGAAAATCGACAAATGGATAAAAGTGTTTTTGGAAAAGAGACTTGCGCATCGTGGACTTGAATGAGAGGAAAATTGTGTGCCATATGTTTTTCAAGATCAGAACATGGAAAAATGGAAAAGGGATAAGGGTCGAACAAGTATTGGTGTGGTCGCGCAAGTAACCTACGCGCCGAGGAGGGACTTGCGCACCGGTTCCTATGAGGTCTAGAAAATTTCGCGCCTATTTTTATTCCTATTCAGAACATCAAAATATGGAAAAGGGAAGTGGATCGCATAAGTATTGGGTTGTTCGCGCAAGTGAGTTACGTGACAGAGGCTAGGGAAATAGGAGCTGCACGCCGGGACTTGTGTTCCATGAGGACACTTGCATGCCACCGTGTAGGGGGGTCCAGTTTTCCTACAAATAGAGGACCCCCCCTCTTCATTTGTGACGAATTTCAAGACTTATAGATTTTTCAAGATCTCATCGTGCAAGTAATTGAGTCGCGCAAGTGGTAGTTGGGTCGCGTAGGTAGAGGTTGTGCATCGGTTGTTGGTTGCGCGACCAAGGTTGTTTGGAAGCTAAAGGTGTGGAGTCGCGCATGTTTGGAGTTAAAGGAGGAAGTGTCGCGCAAGTTTGTTGGTGTCACCTGTGCGCCGATTTTAGACCGCACAAGTGACTTGCGCGCCATTCTTGAAACTTGCGCGCCGGTCTTGGAGAAGCGTGCCAGGTGAGGCTGTTGTACGCCGGTCATTTTGGAGCTGCACAAAAACTGGAAGATTGCCCGATACTTTTGGTGCAAAATGGGATTAGTTTACAAGTGAAAGTTGGACTTCAAAAGAGCATCTATATTCAATAGAAAATGAATTCTTTTTCAACGATGAAGAGACCTTCACGTCTATAAACTGAGTGTGACTTCACCAAGGGCAGTGAGCCAGGGGGAGTCAATGGGAGTGACCCGAGGGATGCAGTGAGCTATCCCTAAACTTTTGTAAAGGCAGTGAGCCTGGGACAGAGTGACTATTCCCGAACCTGTGTAATCCACAACTAGTGAAGATTAGTGGAATTTGGTATGAACGACAACTTGTCTGCGTATACTCCTTGGACGTAGCCCTTAGCGGTGAACCAAGTAAAAATTGTTGTGTTATCTCTTTGCATGTGAATGTTTCATTGCTGATCATATTCATTATACAGGTTTAACTAGTTCCTACCAATGCGGGAACAAGATCCTTGTTTTTAAAAGAAAAATTTGACACCCTGATTCACCCCTCCCCTCTCAGGGTGTCCCGAGGTCCTACACATGTGTGGGTCTGAAGACGTACTAATGGTGTAATAGGATCCTGTGTGGGTCTGACGATGTACTTGTGATAGGATCTTGTGTGGGACTGACGACGTACTAATGGTGTACTAGGATCCTGTGTGGGCCTAACGATGTACTGACGGCATACTAGGATCCTGTGTGGGTCTGAATATGTACTTGTAATAGGATCTTGTGTGGGTATGATGATGTACTAATGGTGTGATAGGATCATGTGTGGGTCTGACGATGTACTGACGGTGTACTAGGATCATTTGTGGGTCTGATGATGTACTTGTACTAGGATCCTGTGTGGGTCTGACGACCTACTGACAAGGTACTAGGATCCTATGTGGGTATGACAATGTACTATGATCCTTTGTGGTTCTGCTGATGATTTAGGATCCTTCGTGGTTTGAACTCTTAACAGAGTAAGATGAATTAGTAGTCACATATAATCATATCTACTATTGTACCTAAGTTATACCTGGTGTGATCTGAGTTTGTACCTGTGTGGTACTTACCTTTGTGGTATTACTTCTTTTGTGGAACAGTTGAGCTTTGGATTTTAGGATGGACCCATGTTTTCCTCTTGATTGAGTTGGGCATACTTGATAACTTAGGTATATGTATGGGTATATACCTAAGTAGGGTTGTCAGTTGATTTCATGCTTTTTTATTTATCCTTTGTGGATTTTTTGAAACCTTGAGGGTCTCGGGGTCCCTACCAAGTATCATTATAATCACCCCTACATGGGATATGCCTGCACCTTGTTGTGTTTGGTGTAAAAAACAGACAACACTGATCGAGGAAGAGGGTTCTAGGACTGGACGGTGCCTGGAGGTGGACCATAGAGAGTGTCAGTATGCAGAGGAGACGTGAGGATGTGGAGTGTTGAGGAGGCGATCGGTACCTACCCTTCAAGTAGGAACCTCATAGGATGACCTAGTTGTTGTCTTTATCTTTCTTCAGTTGTATTGTATTTCAGTTGTACTTTTACCTTTACTGTTAGGCTTGTATTCTAGCCCCTCTTACTTTCAGCACTCTCTTTTCTATACAGTTTACTTGTGTTCGTATCTTGTTGTGTGATTGGCTGTGTGTATTTATAGGATATAAAGTAAATTCCTTCCCATTTTTAGGGAATATGCCTTTTAGTGCTAGTCTCCAGCCCCTGGCCTATGGAAGGCGGGCTTGGGTTAGTCATCGAACGGGCCCCAAGGGACGGGTCATGACAAATTGGTATCAGAGGACTTAGTTCTCCTGTAGAACATAGTAATATGATCTTTTAACGACAATAGTGTTAAGTGTAGTTAGAGTGGTTATCAGTTTAGGGAATCCAGTGTTGGTACTGCAGCCAACGTATTCATACACCAGGACCCGAACTTCTAATTTCTGACTTAGTTCACGAAAACACTAATTACGTGTGTGTTTTCAAGAATTTTTTTCTTTATGATCTCTTTTGAGTCAACTCACCAGGTTTAACTTAATGACCATGGTACATCTGTTCCTTATCAAGATTTCACTGCGTAGATAGCCAGCTAGGATTCCTGAGAGAGTACACGATGACGGCCCACCAAGCGATAAGGATCTGGTGCAGGGCCCTCTTACTATGTTGGCACCTTTGGGTGGGGTACCAGTAGCACCACCACCCATTGGGCAGCAGATACCACCAGCCGCACTGGCGGATGGTGCATGCTGGCAGAGCGTGTAGCATGAGTTCTAGAAGTAGAGGCCTCTGAGGTTACAAGGCGAGACAGTTTCCCATGCAGCTGAGGGCTAGCTGGAAGTGGTTTCTTGAATTTTCCACCTATTTGAGACACCAGTAGAGCAATGGTGATCTTAGCTACTAGTCTTTTCTTTTGAGTGACCATGAGGGTGGTCTTCATAGTGATGAGGCTTCAGTATGTGGATAGTTTCCCGAGATGGTACCTTCAGGTAGCCTTCCAGCTATATCACTTCCCGTTGGTTAGAAGTTACAACCGGTGGTATCAATATATGACAAATGTAGGATTAGTGCCTTATACATGTTTTAGCATCAGATACTCCTCAGGTTTCGAGGCGATCCTGACTCAGAGGTGATTAAGGACTGGATTGAGGAGGTGGCTAAGAGTTCCCTAGAGCTTCTACAGCTTGAGCAGGATGACATGTTGGTAGCTGAGAATTCTTCAAGGCGTACCGACCATTTCGGGTGCTCGATGAATACGTTACAATCATTGTTCAGGGCTTGGACTTCAGGGCGAGGTGTGTTTAAGGACAACCAAGCCAATACTTTTCCTATATGAATTCCTACTTATGTTTGGGTGCTGGAGAGAACCTTTATAGTTGATTTTACTTTGGCTGAGCGGATACATCCAATAAATGTTAGCAATGGGAGAGTAGGAAACTAGCACCGGTCTCAGAGACTTGGGTGTGTAAAATGTTTCAAGAATAAGAAGTGTTAGGGACGGATGAATCTGTAGGGAAAGAGACATGGAAGCAGAGTTAGGAGAGCAGCATGAGGTGGTGTACTTTTAGAAATGTTACAACCACCCCCCTTTTTGTGGACCCCACCGGGCTTAGGGAATGGGAGGACATGGGAAGGGAGTAGCTTCATGCGGTCATGGAGTGTGACCCAAGGGCTCTAGAAATGATTTGATGTTCAGTCTGTGTATACTACTAACTTTCGTATAAATAGACATAGGTACCAATCATTCCTTTTTTCCACGAATCTTGTCCAAGACCTAGAGTTTCCAGTTAATCTGTTAACTTGACCCTCATGTCTGGAGATACCTTTGGGAGGAGACTCGATAGTCATGCTTACACCGACAGTGTGATCTGACCCCTAAGGCGAGAGTTTTGGATTGAACCTCTGGGTGGCAGCGTCGAGGCCTTAAAACGTTAGTCTGGATATATAATGTACATCCATAGTTCATACTCAGATTAACTATATTAGGCAAAAAGGTTGTGGTTTCTCTACAATGTTGGAATGGGGTTTTCCTTGGTCGGAGAAAAATGAAACCTTGGCAACACAGGATAAACTCATGCATATGAGGGATGTATTATTTGGCTAGTTACTAACATAGATCTTTACCTGACTTTCCCAGGGCAGCGGCACCCTTGTCAGCATTGACAAAGAAGGGTAAACCCTTCGTGTGGTCAGAGAGATGCTAGTGGAGTTTTCAGGAGCTAATTTAGAGGCTTAACAGTGCACCCATCTTGAGGCTACTAGAGGAGGGAGTAGGGTACATAGTCTACAGCGACGCATCAGGTACCAGCTCGAATGTGTCCTGATGCAAGAGCAAGCAGTGATCACATATCTTTCTTGACAGTTCAGACAGCATAAGCAGAACTACACTACCCATGGCCTTTAGTTAGCAGTAGTGGTCTTCGCTTGAAGATGTGGTGGCATTACTTGATGGGCGAGCATTTTATAGTCTACTTAGATCACAAGAATCTCATGTATATCTTCTCATAGGAGGAATTGAACCTAAAACAATGACACTGGTTTGAGTTCCTCCACGACTATGACTTTGAAATAGTCTATACTCCTGGTAAGGGGAACATTGTAGCAAATTCACTCAGCAGAAGATCTGGTATACGGCTGCTAGGTGAGGAGATGGAGTAGTTGGCTGCTTTTCATATATCCTTTGTGAACCAGAATGGAGAAGATTTTCTTTAGTCTCTTACAGTCACTCCCCACTTCTTCAGTGAGTCAGGAAGGTGCAAAATGGGAATACTGACTACAAGGTACGACGTGCTCAGATATACCAAGGACATGCACCTAATGGATTTTAAGGTGGGGAGCATGTCATCCTCTTCAGAGGATGTACCATAGTACCAGTGTCACTTCAGGAGGAAGTTTCGAGAGAGTTACACACATACCCTCTAGAAGTACATCCAGGAGTGGCAAAGATGTACCAGGATCTTCGACGACAGCACTGGTGGCCGGGAATGAAGAAACCAGTTGCAGAGTTTGTCTCTCGGTGCCTCAATTGTCAGTAAGTGAAGGCAGAGCATCAGGTACCAGCAGGCTTGGTTCAGCCTTTAGAGGTCCCAGAGTGGAAGTGGGATGGGATATCCATGGATTTCATGACAGGAATTCCACGTACATCCAGATTTCATGACTCTATCTAGGTGATCGTCGACCGACTCACCATGTCGGCCCACTTCCTACCGATTAGAGAGCAGGGTTCAGAAGCGAGTTTGGGACACCCCTATGTGTAAGAGATTGTGCGGCTACATAGAGTACCCTTGATGATTGTCTCCGATCGTGATACACTTTTCACTTCTTGGCTATAGAAGGGGTTTCAAGAGGCTTTCGGGACGCAAATTCATTTGAGCACCACCTTCTATCCTCAGACGGATGGCCAGACTGAGCGAACCATTCAGACCCTTGAGGACATACTGCGTTCTTGCGTCCTCGACTTTAGTCATAGCTGTGAGGATCACTTGCCCTTGGTGGAGTTTTCATACAACAATAGTTATCACTCCACCATTGGGATGGCACCTTTTGAGGTGTTGTATGGGCAACCTTGCAGATCACCTTTGTGCTGGACTGACCCAATGGAGTCAGCACTAGTGGGACCAGAGATAGTATGGGCAACCATAGAGAAGGTTTAGATCATCCATGAGTGGATGAAGACTACATAGAGTAGGCAGAAGTCTTATGCTGACAGGATATGAAGACCTCTGGAGTTCAAGTATGGTGACCATGTCTTTCTACGGGTTTTACCATAACGAGGTTTACGGAGATTTGGTCAAGGCTTCAAGTTATATCTGAGGTTTATTGGACCCTTTCAGGTCCTCAGTATAGTTGAAGAGGTGGCTTACTGTCTAACACTTCCCCCTCAGTTGCACCAAGTGCACGATGTCTTCCAAGTATCCCAGCTGAGGAGATATGTACATGACCCTTCTCACATCATCGACCACGAAGAGATGGACGTCAAAAATGGGGTGACTTTTATGGAGGTTCTAGTAGAGATTAATGATCGACAGAAGCAGGTCCTTCATAGGCGGTCAATACCTCTAGTGCGTGTTTGTTGGCAGCATGGGAACCTCCAGGAGAGCATATGGGAGCAGGAGGATCAGATGCGTGCTCAGTACCCCCACTTGTTCCCTTAGTTTGAGTTATGGATTACAGGAACACAAATCCTTGAGGTGGGGAGAATGTAAAGACCTGAAATTTCCATGTAATTTTTTTAAAATATATGTGAATTTTTTGAGTTTGTGAAAATTGATGGGGCGTGATTCTGAGGCCCGGTGTGCCCGGAATGGATTTTTTTGAACTTTTTTTCAGGTACGTTTAGTAAACGTATGAGCTGGGTTTTTGTAACTTTTGAATCGGTGCTTGGAATTGAAATATGAGGGCACTGTTGAACTCACAGCGCCGGTATTCGCTTAATGGGACCTTCATCTCGACTGTAGTGGGTCGAGAGTGAAAGATAATTTTTGTTCTTTTCGTGAAAGAATTAAATAAAATAAAAATTTTAAACATTTTTATTTTAGAAATCCCACAACAAGGGTTATGGTGGTGGGGACCACCTGATCCTAAACCTCCCATGTGAATGTTAAGAGGTGGGGACCACCTGAACTAACCCCCATTTTGAATTTATAGGTGAGGACCACTTGAATCTCTTTAATGATAGAAAACCTCTCAACTCCTCCAACTTTAATTATGCCAATTAAATGATCTAATTAATGGTTCAAACGCAGTACAATAATTATTCCAACTTTTTTGTGCCAACATAATTTATTTAGATAAACATAAATTAATAAGTTGGCGACTTTTTACATTTTGGGTGGAATTGGGAGGAAGGGGTTGGTAAGAGGAGAGATTCTAGAGGATTATTCTCTCCAATGAAGAACGCGCTCTCCAATGAAGAATGTGCTCCCCAACAAAGAAAGCTCTCGCTAATGAGGAATGTCTTCAATGAACAAATCAATGATTGAGGAAACGCTAAATCCACTGATGTCTGTCTATCCCACCTCATTGATGTCAAAGAACCATCGAGGTAGGGGTGTGTTTTAAATTGACCAATGTTATTTTTCCCCTCACATTGAATATTCCCTCCTTAAGCTACTTGCTACCACTCGAATACGGAGGGTGCAGGCCAAACCAACATGGCCTGACCCCTCCATCATTCTTCATGAATGGCGAGTTATTCATAATGGAAGAAGGTGGATTTGTGCCACCGAAACAAACAAAGAGTAGCCGGCTAAACCAGCCACCATCGAAGGTGCGGCGCACGACTGCGCCGCGCGGAGAGGATGGCTCGCTATTAGGCCAGCCGCAGCAGACCGCTGCACCACGGTCTCCCCACCACACCATGTCCGCCCCTCTGGACCATGGACTCTGTGCCACCTTACGTCACCCCATGGCCTCCACAGCCTCGCGCCGCCTACGGCCTCTGCCACCATGTGGCCTCCGTGACCTCCATGGCCCTGTGCCACCCGTGGCCTCCACCACTCCACTGCCCCCATGGCCTCTATTGCTCCGTGGCCCACGCATCCTCCACAGCCCCACGGCCTCCACGCCCCGCGCCACCCGTGGCCTCCATAGCCCACGTGGTCTTCGTCACTCCACAGCCCCCACAGCCCTGTGGTCCCTGCGACCTCGCGGCACCCGCGGCCCCGCGCCGCCCGCGGCCTACGCGGCCCCCACGGCCCTATGCCACATGCATCCCCTGTGGCCGCCATGGCCCACACAGCTGTTGTCGCCCCACAGACCCCATGGCCTCCACCGCGCCGCGGCCCCCGCGACCTCCACTGTCATGTAGCCTCCATGGCCCCGTACCACCTGTAGCCTCTGCAGTCGCCCCACCGCCCCGTGGGCCACTCTCCAGGATGGGCCACACAACGGGACAAACCACCTAGCATAGGTCGGGCCGAATCCAGCGAGTTAGTCTGGGTCGACCTAGGCCGGGTCGGGCTGGGTCGGACTGGACCCGGACCAGTTTCGACCCTATACTCTCTTTTGGCCATAACATTGGCACTGAGTGTCTATTTGAAAAACCGGCTATGGTTCTAGAAACCTTGGTGTGATACGGTCCCTTTTGTATAACTCATTATGGATTTGGATAAAGTTGGTATGGTCGGGTTGGATCGAGCATGAATCCAACTGGGCCCTTGGGACTAAAAGGCTAATAACTTACAGACTGGGTGTCTGATTGACACTCTGTCTATTGCGTTGAGACCCCTATGACATGGATAAACATTGAAATACTTCTTCGTGGGACTTCGTAGCTATTGGTGTATCGACTAGTGGCTTGGGGAGTGGAGCCTCCCAGTGACAATAAAGCTTAGTGTGGGAACCCTGTAGCTGGCTATGACGGTGTACTAGGATCTTGTGTGGGTCGAACAATATACTTGTACTAGGATCTTGTGTGGGTATAACGACGTACTGACTGTATACTAGGATCCTGTGTGGGTATGATGATGTACTTGTATTAGGATCATGTGTGGGTCTGACGATGTACTGATGGTGTACTAGGATCATGTGTGGTTCTGACGATGTACTTGTACTAGGATCATGTGTGGGTCTGACGGCGTACTGATCGTGTACTAGGATCCTGTGTGGGTCTGATGATGTAATTGTACTAGGATCTTGTGTGGGTTTGATGATGTACTGACGGTGTACTTGGATCCTATGTGGAACTGACAATTTATATGTACTAGGATCATGTGTGGGTATGACGACGTACTAATGGTGTACTAGGATCCTATATGGGTCTGAAGACATATTGATGGTGTACTAGGATCATGTATGGGTCTGACGATGTTCTTGTACTGGGATCTTGTTTGGTTCTGAGGACGTACTGACAGAGTACTAGGATCCTGTGTGGGTCTGATGATGTACTGACGGTGTACTAGGATCCTGTGTGGGTCTGACGATGTACTTATACTAGGATCCTGTGTGGGTCTGGCGATGTACTGACGGTGTACAAGGATCCTGTGTGGGTCTGATGATGTACTTGTACTAGGATCCTATGTGGGTCTGACGATGTACTGACAGTGAACTAGGATCCTATGTGGGTCTGACGATGTACTTGGACTAGGATCCTGTGTGGGTCTGAAGATATACTTGTACTAGGATCATGTGTGGGTCTGACGATGTACTGACGATGTATTAGGATCGTGTGTGGGTCTGATGACGTACTGACGGTGTACTAGGAACCTGTGTGAGTCTGACGATATACTTGTACTAGGATTCTGTGTGGGTCTGACGATGTACTGATGAGGTACTAGGATCCTGTGTGGGTCTGACACTATACTATGATCCTCTGTGGGTCTGATGATGATTTAGGATCCTTTGTGGGTCTACCTCTTAATAGAGTAAGATGAATTAGTAGTTACATATAATCATCTCTACTACTGTACCTAAGTTATACCTTGTGTGAGCTGAGTCTGTACCTATGTGGTACTTACCTTTGTGGTATTCCTTCTTTTGTGGAACAGTTGATCTTTGGATTTTGGGTTGGACCCAGTGTTTTCCTCATGATTGATATGGGCATACATGATAACTTAGGTATATGTATGGTTATATAACTAAGTAGGTTTGTTAGTTGATTTAATGCTTTGTGATTTATCCTTTGTGGATTGTGTGAGACCTTTAGGGTATTGGTGTCCCTACCGAGTATCATTATACTCACACCTTCATGAGCTATGCCCGCACCTTGTTGTGTTTGGTGCAGAAGATGGATAACGATGATCAAGGAAGAGGGTACCAAGACTGGACGGTGCCCGGAGGTGGACCATATGGCATGTTGGTACGTAGAAGAGACGGGTGGATGTGGAGTGCTAAGAAGGCGATCTGTACATACCCTTCAGGTAGTAACCTCAAAGGATGACCCAATCTCTATCTTTCACTTTCTTCAGTTGTATTGTATTTCATTTTTACTAGTACCTTTACTGTTGGGCTTGTATTCTGACCCCTCTTACTTTCAGCACTCTTTTTGCTATACAGTTTACTTGTGTTTGTATTTTGTTGTGTGATTGGTTGCGTGTGTTTACAGGATATAAAGGAAACGCCTTCCTATTTTTAGGGAATACACCTTTCGGTGCTAGTCACCAACCCCTGGCCTATGGAAGGTGGGCTTGGGGTAGTCACAGCACGGGCCCCAGGGGATGGGTCGAGACATAAAATTTCAAGAGGGGTATTCATAAAATTTCAAGAATCTCATGTAAATGACTATTTTGATGTTATAGAGACTAAAATCACATGAATTTCATGTTTTGATGCATGATTTTATGGCTACCACTTTATGTTTAATTGTTCATAGAAATGAATGACATATATTAATTGGATTATGCTTATTTTTCAAAGACATATACAATAACTTTATAGACCCTTTTAAGTTTCTAATAATGAATTATATGGTTGTAATTATATTATGTGAATTTTATTTTTTTTCGGACAATCAGTCTTTGATATAATGGTACACCGGATGGTCAACATAGTTAGAGAAGTTCGTATATGTGGTCTTTTTCTTTATAGATGGATATACCCCAATGAATGATATAAAAAGATTTTGAAAGGGTATATCAAGATTTGAAATTTTCCCAAAGGTTTTGTTTCATAATGATACATTATCAAAGAGGTTGTTGAATTATGTATTGATTACCTATTATATGTTGATAGCATTAGTCTCCCAAAGTCTCATCCCAAAAGACGCCTTGTGGGTGAAGAAATTTCCATAAGATATGTTGTTACAATTACCATCATCGATAGGGAGAAATATCACCTTTACATTTTACATAATAGTGATGATGATGACCCATATGTTGAATATCACAAATAAATTCTTATAAATTTGAATCCATCAAGGTTTAAAGGATAGATATCAAATAAAAATAATCAATAGTTTATAAGATGGATTAGATATCATATTTTTAAGGATATATCTAAATTTATGAATTCAATTGTCAAACAACTTTGATGGCTAGCTGGAGGACCAAATGAAAATGTTATATCTTACATTGGTTTTGTAATTAATGATTATATGTTCTGTACAAAATAACATGATGACCGTAGTGTGATTAAAAAAAGTGGAGTTGAACATGTGGAGAAAGTGAGGTACATATCTAATTATAAGGATATATATCCAAATTATGTAAATATTTCACATTTTATCATCATATAAAGATATATTAGTTGTTTTATAAAATATTTCAAATGACAATTTTCTATTTCAAATGGGTTGACAACAGGAGTGCGGTGAAACTTAATGAAATGGGATTTATGAAGGTAAATTTCAGTGTGGAAGAGGAAAAGGATGAGATATTTATAATGTCATAACAAGTATTGTATGAATTTTATGTCTTAGATCTATTAAAAAAATAATTATTCAATTTTACTGTTGGAAATTAAATCAACTATAGGTTTGTATGAAAATTCAATTGAGGCTGACCCTTTCATTGGTAGATCCTAATCATTTCATTGCAGTTCTAATGTAGACAATGTCTTATATGTTATAGGGGAATAAAAAGATGGGATTTGGATTCTTGATTGAGAATAAAAATCCATTCATCCATTAAAGAAAATAAAGAGGGTTTAGTGAGTAGGTTAATGTGTTTTTTAATATACCATACTTTTCCTTATAATATTATGTGTTCTTTACTATATTTATATAATATAAATTAAACGTTTTACTACTCATGAAGACAATTCCTTATACACATGATGATGTTACCAATATCTGATAATAATTAGGGGTTGATGAGAAAACTGAATAATTATTAGGGGATCAATGTCATATTGATAAAAAAACACAAATTATGTAGAATTATGGTGTTGAATAAAATTATCAAGGTGAAAAGTATGTGTATAAAATCTGGGGTTGTCAAAATCAAGGTGGAAAACATGTTGAACCCAAAACGTTAGAGTTCATTAGTTATATTGGATTCACATTGAGGATGGATATGCTGATTAATATATATTTTTGGTTACATGTCTAACATATAATCAAGGAAACCCTTTGGAAAGATATAAAGTTAATGTTATGATATACATTCTCCTTTTTTCTGAAACATTATATAATGAAACATTGATTTAATTTTCATTATTCCTTATAGAGTTAATTTATATTAGATGATTTTCTGATGAAATATGTCTTAATGGAAACTATAGAAAACTATAGATTCTTCCAGACACTAATTTCCATGATTCATCTTAGGGATGGTGAGGGGAAAGTAAATCCCCACCCCATGTTACTTATGAAAAAAATTATAATGAAGGAATCATGGAATACTTTAATCAATCATCGTGATGAGAAATCATTTCAGGTGCATTATAGTCGAAAATATATCTTTTACATTATTTATTTTATTCAATTTGATTCAAAAGAAAATAATTTATGAAACCACAACCGATTGATGGAAATAATCAATGTACATCGAAAACAATGTACCCCTATCACAAATCAAGGATGGGGAAATCTTCACTAGAGATGAAAATAATATGTATTTTAAATAACCAATAAATTTTTTATTTGATATGAAATGGTATATGTTCCTTTTTTATATACATATTGATGAATCAAAATCTAAATACATTTCCATCCCACATCATATGCTATGGAAGGAGGCCTAAATAAATAAGAAGGTTAAACTAATTGATGAAAAAACAAAAGTAGTATGAGAAACATGTGTATGTATGACATAATAATAATTAATTATTCTTCATAAAATTATTACATAAAAAATATATTTATTTTTTCATAAGATTTTATAAGGATTATACACAAGAATCGACAACAACAGTACCAGAAGAAAACCAGCTTTTAGTAGCTTTAAAGTGGCAAGAACAATAAGGTCACATTAGTGGTATTGGGTTTGAAGTTTCTCATTGACAATATTTTGAGAATAAAAAACCATACTAATTTATATATATATATTTAATATGATGAAATTATTTATAGAAAAAATAAATGCTTTAAAATATATTATTGTCCGGTATGGTTTGGAAGACTAATATATGAAAAAGGATCAAAGTGAACAAGTGGTGGAACAAAGATCAACACATGAACAAAAAAATGACCCCACTATACTTGAGTCTAATAATTCCCCTCAACCACATACCTTGACCTAGGTAATCAATTTTTTAATTAATATTCTCCAAAATGTTTATAAAAAAACTTCTGATCAATTTATATTACAAAATTTCTATATAGTAAAGTTTTATGTGATTTTAATCTATCAAACCCCAAAAACCCCATTATTATGAGGGGTATTGTGAAAAATATCTAGGGAGACATTCCACAAATTAATTAACTCCCAAAATATAACATGAGTGTGGGGATTGAGGTTTCTCAAGATCCAAGCATTGAGTTTACTATTCAACTTAATGATCTGGATATCACAGTAGTCAATGATTCTATTGGAACTTTTATAGCATGGATATCCATTCTTATAAATATACAAGAGGTATTTCCTAAATAAATTTTTTAAAATGAAAAACCTATAAAAATTGATGAAAAAATTTCAGGAGTGAGGTATGGTATTACAGAGAGATAAAACAACTTGAAAATGGAAGGTCGTATGAAGATAATTTAATGAATCAACCATGAAATGAAAAAGACCTTACAAGAGTACCTTCTCCTGACCATTTCCAGTTAAAGATATATTAGCATTACAACTTCATGCAGGCACCACATTCAAATATATATGTGTGTCCTACATTCCTTATCAAGAAGAAATATTTGGAACTATTATTAAAGATGTAGTTATTCACATGATTATAAATGAGATTCTAAAGTTTGAATGTTTGGGAGTCTCCATTGTGAATACATACATTAGGTATATTTTCATAATATGTCTATATAAAAAATTATCTAATATATTCATTAAAGTTATTAACTATTCATATTTTATAAACATGTTTATATTACTACTATATAAAGGGAAAACCCTATGAAGAATGGTTTGGATTCATTAATACCTATATCATTCCAATGAATAAAATTTCATTAGTGTTGAAACAAATTGATAAGAAAAATGATGAGCTAAATGATGTGTTTGAGAAGAAAATAACTAAAAAATACTCTTCTTGACTCCTATAATACAGTGGTAAAACTTCAATCTAATATTATAAAATATATTTTTATTTTTTAATTAATTTTTTTTTTAGAAATTACAAATGTTGATTGAAATCAATATGGATACCCCAAATATATATTTTTTGTTTCCAATGCATGGATATCCATCAAAATGGCTATACATGATGTGTATTGTGGATTTTAAATGCACCTTAATCAATATTTTTTAGATAAACTTTGAATTATATTTTTTTCTATTTTTTAATAAAAAAATTGTTATGATAGGCTGATCTCTATATACAAACTCAATCATGGAATGAGGTTGGTCAATAAAAATAAGAAGCCTATAGATTAATTCAAAAAGAAAAAGTTTAACGTAGAGATATATATATATATATATATATTATTTAACTATCAAAACATATTTCAAAATAATTTACATATTTTTTTCAATGTATCGACAGTGTCTAAAGTTGGATAACAATAATGATTATGGATATTATGTTTGTAAATTTATGAAAGTTATCATGTACCATCAAAATACTATCATCCTAATCAGGTAATTTCTAATGGTAATTGGAATTTCATTTTAAATATTTCTTAATAATGTTTTATCTATATTTTCTTAGTACTACTATTATTACAACAATCTACATATTCAAAAGAAGAAGTAAATATTTTAGAGATGAGTGGGAAGATTAGATGGTTTCAAGAGGATTTATAACATCAAATTTAGGTAGTTACCTTCTATGTTTGTGATATAGTAGAAGCTATAACTTTAGAAATATATTTGGGATATAAATCATTTGTATCAAAATGATTATATACTATTTTTGATTTGTTTCTCAAGGATAAGTATAATGGAGTAAATCAATTTATTTAGAAATGAAAGAGAAGAATACATGGTGTTAGAATGTATACATACATCATGAATTGGTGACTTACTACTACTTATTTAGTTAATTTTCTCATCATTTTATCAACTTGTTTTATCTGATTTTTGTATAATTTTTATCTGATACTTATTTGGTTAAATTTATATGTTACTTCAACACGCAGATCACATGATCAAAACTAATAAAAAGATTCAGATTGTTTTGATACTATAGGAAAATGATCCATAACTCATTTTTTATGCATAGGAAATGACCACACATTAATATAACACACGATGTGGTCAGTCTGACTGAATGTGTGTGTTTTCATTACAAAATTGTCATTTTATTTTGAAACAAGTTACACATATATAAAACTAAGAAATAAATCTCTGATTGTTTTCAAAATTTAGGGGAAATATCCATAATTAATTTTTCACATCCAAGAATTGAACATATACCAATATGACACATGATGTGCTCGGTATAGCCCAAATTATGTGTTTTCAATATAGAAGTGTCATTTTATTTTAAAACGCATGTCACATAGGCAAATATAAGAAAACGAGCCCATTTTAGTTTCAACCTTTAGGATAATGATCCATATTTCATTTTTCACATCTAGAAATTGACCACACATAAATCGGACACATGATGTGGTTGATTTGACTCAAAGTGCATATTTTCAATACAAAAATCTGATTTTAGTTTAAAAAACGTATCAAATATCAAAAATAAAGAAAATAAGAGCATATTGTTTTCAATGATTAGGACAATGATCCATAGTTCATTTTTTACATGTATTAATTGACTAGACATCAATCCATCACACGAAGTGGTTGATATGACTCAAAGTTATTGTTCTTAATACAAAAGTGTCATTTTTTTAAAACACACATCAATCCAAAACTATGAAAATGATCTCGGATTATTATCAATCTTTAGGAAAATGATTCATAATTCATTTTTCATGTGTATGAATTGATGTCACATAAATCTGAGATACAATGTGTTTCATTTGACTCGAAGTGTGTGTATTCAATAAAAAGGTTACATTTTAGTTTAAAACATACATAAAATATCCAAAACCAATAGAACAAGATCAGATTATTTTCAAACATTAGGAAAATGATCCATAACTAATTTTTCAAATGTAAGAATTAATTGTACATTAATCTGACACTAGACGGGGTCGGAATGACTCGAACTGCATGTTTTTAATGAAAAGGTTCCATTTTAGTCAAAAATACACATCTAATAGCCAAAACTAAGAAAACTATCTTATATTGTTGTCAAAATATAGAAAAATGATCCATAATTCATTTTTAATGTGTATGAATTAACCTTACATCAATCTGAGATATGATGTGGTCGACATGACTCGATGTGTGTGTTTTCAATATAATAGTTTAGTTTTAGTTTAAAACACACATCAAATAGAAAAAACTAAGTAATTGAGCATAGATTGTTTTAAAAAAATAGTAAAAGGATCCATAATACATTTTTCACATGTTATAATTATCTGCACATCAATCTAACACACTATGTGGTTGATATGAATCGATGTGTATGTTTTCAATACAAAAATTACATTTTGGTTTAAAACACACATTAAATATCCCAAACTGAGAAAACAAGATCAGTATTTTTTCAAAATTTAGTAAAAAAATCCAATTCATTTTTCACATATAGGAATTGATTACACATCAATCTGAGACATGATGCGGTTAATATGACTTGAAGTTTATGTTTTCAATACAAATGTGCCATTTTAGTTTAAAACACACATCAAATAGACCAAATCAAAAAAACAAGGTCATACTATTTTAAAATTTTAGCACAATGATCCATAATTAATTTTTCACTTTTAGGAATCGACCGCACATAAATTTTACACACTATGTGGTCGATATGTCTTGAAGTACATGTTTTCAAAACAAAGGTGTCATATTTGTTTAATACACACATAAAATAGAAAAAGGTGAGAAAAAGTGCATGGATTGTTTTCAAAATTTAAGAAAATGATCTACAATTCATTTTTCATGTGTAGGAATTGATTTAACATCAATTCGAGACACGATGTGGTGATATGACTTCATGTGTGTGTTTTCTATACAAATGTGCTATTTTAGTTTAAACACACATCAAATAGCTAAAACTAAGAAAATAAGCTCATATTATTTTTAAAATTTTTGAAAATGATCCATAATTCATTTTACACATAAAGTAATTGACCACATAGCAATCTGACACATGATGTGGTCGATATGACTCAAAGTATGAGTTTTCAATAAGAAAGTTCCATTTTAGTTTAAAACACACTTAAAATAGCCAAAACTGATATAACAAACTCTGATTGTTTTCAAACTTTTATAAAATGATCCATAATTCATTTTTCATCTATAGTAATTAACCTCACATCAATATGACAAATGATGTGGTCAATATGATTTGAAGTGCATGTTTTCAATACGAAAGTGTCATTTTAGATTAAAACACATCTAAAATAGACAAAACTGAAGAAAAAAAATAAGATTATACTTCTATAAAACATTAGGAAAAATATCCATAAATCATTTTTCATATGATGGAATTTACCACATATCAATCTGACACATGATGTGGTTGATATGACTTGAAGTGCGTATTTTCAATACAAAAGTGTCATTTTAGTTTAAAACACACATAAAATAGCCAAATCTAATACAATTAGCTCATATTTTTTTCAAATTTATTTAAAATGATCCTTAATTCATTTTTAATGTTTCATAATTGACCTCACATCAATCTAGAAAATTATGCAGTCGAAATGACTCAATGTGTGTGTTTTCAATACAAAATTGTCATTTCAGATTAAAACACACATATAATATCCATAATTAGGGAAAAAATTCGAATTATTTTCCAAAATTATAAAATAGATCCATAATTCATTTATCATGTGTAGTAATTGAGTGCACATCAATCAGACACATGAAGTCGTCAATATGACATGAAGTGTATGTTTTCAAAAAAAGTGGGATTTTAGTTAAAAACAACACATCAAATAGACAAAACTGAGTAAATGATCCCAGATTGATTTCAAAATTTATGACAAACATCCATAATTAATTTTTCTCATATATAAATTATACACACATCAATATGACATATGATGTGGTCGATATGACATGATGTGTGTTTTCAATACAAAAGTGTCATTTTAGTTTAAAACACGTATAAAATAGTCTAAACTAATAAAACAATCTTGGATTGTTTTCAAATTTTATTAAAATGATCCATAATTCATTTTTCATGTCTAGGAATTTACCATACATCAATTCAATAAACGATGTGGTATATATGACTCAAAGTATGTGTTTTAAATACAAAATTTCTATTTTAGTTTAAAACATAAATCAAATTGACAAACCCAAGAAAACAAGATCAGATTGTTTTCTTATAGTTTTACCTGCAATTACTTTACCAATTTCCTTATCATTTTTATCTTATAATTATTTAGTTAATTTTCACAGAAATAATTCATGAAGACGAATAAGAAATGGTGTGATGGTTGAAGGTTTGTTCTAAAAAAGAAAGTCCTCTTGAATTGGATCCTTTACGTAGTGAGTTTCTTATTTCCAAAGATAAGATATAATTCAAGATAACCTACTTTTGAGAACAAAAATAAATTTTGTGATGTGTAAGAATCAATGATAACTCAATCCGATACATTTTGTTCTTAGTATGAATCAATGCACATATTTTACGTTTAAAATTGGCACTCTTTGTTTAATTTATTTTTTATTGTATTACTAAAATGAGAATTTTTTTCTTATATAGGTACAATATTTTTCTCGATTTTGGGTGGTTTTTTCAGTAACTAATATCATGACTGGGGTTCGGGGAAAAATACAATAGAAAATTGGGGTTTTTGAATGTATGTGATAATTTTTACTTACTCATGTAATTATAAAAACCATTGTTTGAAATGTCTATAATGTAGTTTTTTCTTGTATTTGTGTTATATATTTTATTTAAACTAAATTATACATTTTATCATTTATTTTCTTTTATATATCCTCTTGTATTTTATATTTTTTATGTTGTAGTGTGCTATGATTTTAATAGCACATTGTATCAGAATTACCTTATATCATCACTAGAAAAAGAACTAATAAAGGGATCCTTTATTAGTGATAATAAAATATCTAATAAAGGTAATCTATATTAGCACTATTAAAATAAATTATAAAGGGATAATTTATTAGTTCTTTTATTATCATTAATAAAGGATATCTTATCATTGATTTTTTCACGCTAATAAAAACCTAGGGATTTTAATCACACTCTGATTATTAGAACTTTTTTACACTAACATGTACCTATTTTAGATCTGTTAAAGGCCTTATTTGTTTTAGTTTGTGCATGTTTTCTTTGGTTGATCTGCGATCATGGTTCTAGTGATGACACTCTTGTAGAATCGGGATTTTAATATCGATATACTTGAGGTATGAAGTTTCATACCATGTTGAGGTTGTTTATATGATTTTTATCATGATATGACATTGTGTTATTATATTATTTAGACCATTCTTGAGTTTGATTGTGTTTGTGTTCATGCGTATCCTGTGAGACCATGCTTGCGTTTGATCACATGTGTGTGTATGTGTACCCTATGTGGCCATGCTTGAGTATTATCACATTTGGGTGTGAGACCAGTATTGAATTTTGAATACATGTGTGTGTGGATAGCCCTTGATACCATCCTTGATATGCATTCTTATGGTTTGTGTATAGATTACATAATATATTCCCAATTATGTTTTCATGTGGGTGTGTATGCTAAGATGCATGGGGATTATTCATGATATTCCTTATTTTTCATTATTGTGATTTGTATTGTGTGTGGTATTTTATAGTTCAAAGAACCTTAGTTTAGGTTTTATGATGAATAGGTGGCATGATATTGGTTAGACATTCCTTTAGAGGGTAGTGTGATGAGGCGATAAAGGCTACATACTATAGCTCATTTTATGGAATAAATCAAATCATGGTCCTATCAGCTGATGTGGCAGTAAACCATGTGGGAGAGATGAGTATCCTTTGGATATAGGTTGATATGAGATATTTCATTGCACGGGTGACATGCACATATAAGTAAGTCAAACAAGTTTGGTGGGACTTACCATCATCTGAGGATAATAACCACTATCAGGGTGGGGAATGCTATGTTCTTGTTTAAGATCGCCATTAGGGTGTGCCATGTGGTGTTCCTTAAAGGTGGAAAACTAGAAACAATACTGGCAAGCATAGGGTTCCAACCAATGCTGGTACTTGTGGAAACTTGGTTAGTGCATAATGACTTGAAATTTTTTTGGTTGTGTGTTAACATGAGAAGTTAATTTATATCATGACATACACTCTTATGTTGGTGTACTCTTCTTAAAGACACATTAGTGTTTTCATACTCAGTTTATACTCACACCCTACATGAATATCTCAATTCATGTGAAAACATCATGTTCACGTATACAAGAAAGAGAAAGGCCCCAATAATGGGAAGATATAAGATAGACCATTGTGCTTAGAGGCAGTACATGGAAATACTTCAAGGTGATGCTACATTGTTTTTTTATTTACTTTTCTTTATTTCATTATTGTTGACTTTCCAATTTATGGGTTCTTGGTTTATTATTTTTTATATATTTAGATACTTTTAAAACCCTTTATTATAGAATTGTTAATTTTTTATTATGTTATCCTATTTTATTATTTTTTATTATCTTTACTGATAGTAAGAGTATATTTTCCCTAATAACAACATCCATACCCTCACTGTTGGTTTGTAGCCTCTTGCTTATGGGGAGGCACGCATGAGTCCATGTGGCACTATATCTCTGATTCAGTTATTTGGGATGGGACATTACAAAATGGTATCATATGAGGTTTTTATTTTTATTTATTTTTTACTATGTTTTGGGGTAATGTAGAAATGATTTAGGCCATGTGGGGCTTAGGTATGGAAGATTCATGTGTTCCCGGCCAACACATGTGTAACAGACCACTGAGTTACCATTACTGGGAGCATTGTTACCGTTATAGTTTTACGGTTTCATGTTAATCCGGATTATATTATATCGTTACTATTTTATGGTATTTGGGTGTATTCATGAATCATTAATAGGATATTATGATCAAATGTTATATATATATATATATATTCTTGTTGAGTGCTGCATATGAGTTCTTTACTTTAATACATTTATTGTGCTATCTTTTCAGAATATACCCATATTCACTATTGAGTGAAATATATGTGTTCATGCTATTATGATATATATTTTGGTATTTTTTAGTTGAACTTGATCATGATGGTATGTTTGGTATATATATGCTTGCAACTATTGTGTTGTTATGAAGATCCATGAGTAGAACTAGGAGGGTTGTTCATTCTTCTTACAGGTAGCCTCATAAGATAGGTTTATATAGAAATCCATTTTTTGTGTCTTATAAATACTTAGTTTTTTATAGTAATCAATCTATTTAGGAATTCTAAACATTCATTTGACATTTGAAAATATACCGCTTCCATGATGCTTAACTAGACCACTTGGTGGTTAGGCTAGAATGCTCCCATAAGGGAGGATGTTCTAGTTCTACCAGTAGATATGAATGAAAATGATTTCGAACATGATCCAGTGGTTCATGCATAAATGAAATTTTATATAGGAGTCTTTCTATTAGTGTATATTAACGTTAGAGGAGTTTCTATGAATATGGTAAATTTTTATCAAGACATTCAGTTCCAACATACTCCATCCTTATAGGTCATCAGGGAACCTCAGAAAGTTGAGAACAAAATGGACATCATTGAAGGAATATTGGATCTAGTGTAGAATTAATGTGACTATCGAGTTAATCTAAGAATCCTTCATGATTAAAAAAACTTCTAGGAGGTGGTCTTGTTTCCTGAACTAGGCTGGGATATGTGATTATTTAACATGATTGACCTTAAAAATCCATTTCTTTATGGATTTCTTTCTTAGCATACTGATGTTGGAACACGTTCACGAGTTCATGGATCTTCAACAGGACTTGATGATAGTGTATACTTTCCTAGCACAGATCATTAGGATACAATGAAAATAGATAGTCTGGATCTTATTCTAGTGTCAACATTATCCTATTCCTTTCCTATAATGGTATAGCTATATTAGTATTTCTACCCAGATGAGGTCTCCCACTTGATAGAGTAGTTGAGTTTGAGATTAAACTTGTGAAAGGAGTGAAACCTGTCTCGATTCATCTATAATATATGGAACTAATTATTGTAAAATATTTGAAGGTGAAGACAGAGGACTTAGAGGAAGAAGAATTTACCAGAATGAGGACATCACCTTGGGGTTCTTCGGCTTTATTCTCAAAGAAGGTGGTTTCTTGTCTTCAGTGGACTATAGACTACAGGATGTTGAACCAAGTGATCATGATGAATCTATACACTTATCTGATGTTTAATGACTTTTTGACTAGATGTGGGGATCCTAGTGCTTCTCAAAGAATAACTTATGGTCAGGCTACCATCAGATACATTTTAGAGAAGAAGATATACTTAAGATAACATTTAAGAGTAGTTATTGAAAATATGACTATCTCTTCATGCCTTTTGGGTTTAAAATTTCTCTTTTAGTGTTCATAACTCTAATGAAAAGTATTTCACATCCATATCATTGAATATTTAATCTTTTTGTTCATGAAAAATATCTTGATATTCTCATGGATCTCAAAAATTCATGCAAGGCACCTTGATATTGTATAGAGTACACCTCAAGTACTTCAGCATTATACCAAACTACAGATGTGTCATTTTTAGATTTATGATTTGATATTTAATGAGAGTTTGATATATGAGGTAGGTATTTTTGTGGACCTAGATAAGTTTGAAGAGATTATGTATTTGGAATACTCAAGAATTTTTTTGAGATCAGGAGATTCTATGAATTATCTAGGTACCATAAATAACTCAAACAAGACTTCTCTCATTTGGTAGTGCTTATGAAAATGCTTAAAATAACAATGTGAAGGTTGAGTAGAAAAAAATTTATGAAGATTTATTCTTGATCAGAAAAGGATATTGAAGACAACCCTAATTATAATATTTCCAAATCCTGGTATTGGATATACATTTTATTGTGATGCCTTGGATATTGGGTTGGGAGTGGTAATAATATAGGGGAACTATGTTGCATATTATAAGTCATGACGATTGTGACACCACAGAAAAAATACCTGATGAAATAATTATAGTTTATATTTATATTCCATGCTCTGAAGTGTTTTTGGCATTATCTGAGAGGACCACTTCGAGATACACTCAATATTGAGAGGGGTGAATAATTTTTGGGAACTTTTTAACATTGTATAAAATTTTATCCCTTTATCTCTTAGACCTATTAGTGTATTGATTCTACTATTAAATTTTCCTTATAACATCAAAATATATGAAAGTAGGTAAATATGACAGACAATATTTTTATAAGGTTGGGAAAAACAAAATATCATTTGATTTATCTTTTACATTTTCATTTTTATTGGGAGGATGGAAACATATTTTTTTGAATTTTCTTAAATTCTATAACATCCATTTTAATTTTATAATTTTTTCCATTTATATAATTTTTTACATTTACCAACACATTTAATTAAAATGATTAAACATTGTGATAATTACAAATTGAGTGTATGATTTCATTTTTTTAGCTTATTTTCAAATGTTTTATCAAATTTTCATGGATTCATATATTTTGATTATGTTTTTGAATATTTTTGGTTACTCAAGGTTTAATAAAGGATTATCTTGATTTATTATTATAAGAGTATTTTAATTGTAAATAAAACAATAAAAATATTTTAGTTTCATATAAATATATATATATATATTTGAACATTGTTGCTTTCATTTATATGAATTTTCTAAATAGAAACTATTGGATTCCAATAAATTTCATCATGAATAATGAATCTGAAATAGGAAATGTTTTTTTATTAGGTTTTATTTTTATCTATTATACCAATTAATTCAGTTTTATATAATTATTTCTTGAACCTTTAGTTTTAGCTCACCATGTTTCTGATTCTAAACTAAATCAGCATATATGATAAGGTATATAATGTAAACACAACTAATGCTTCACTTCTAACCTTTTTACCTAATTCTTCAAATGTTCAATTTATTGGAGCTTTAAATTAATAGAATTTTATTATTTAAACCATTTATGAGATATATATATATATATCTAATCATTACATCTTATATAGGTTTATATTTGTAGTCTATGTTTTTTTGAATTCTCCATGATCATTGGGTTGTCTCATTTCTATTTTCCTTGTAGTAATGTTATATTTTCAATACAATATTTATTATTGATAAGTCATTTCCAATTTCTTATCTTAAATATTATGTTCTATGAATTTATATTCTTATTTTTCTCATGAAAACTATTTCCACATTGGAATGAGTGGTTTTATTTTCTTTTGTAAATGATTTATTTAAACTCTTAAAAAGGATATAAGAGTAGGTAAGTGAAACATTGGATGGTTTACTTTATAGTGAATCAGGGTTATGGTTCCAATCCATATGGAAATGATTGTGTTTTTAAATTCCTTTATTATTTTTTTATTTATTTAAATAGTGGGATTTATTTTATAATTAAATAAAAAACATTATTATCAAGTCATTAATTTGATTTATCATCTCATTCCTAGAATAAATGGTAATGGTATTAGAATTGGTAAACCAATTGTGTGATGGGAGATGAACGAAAGACACATAAATCAGTCATGTCATAAACCCTCCCCCCAAAGGTACCCTTCATAGGCTGAAAATGAGATAAGGGAGATAATGTTGCCTGAAGACCACCACCAATAGGCCACAAGTTAGAGACCTGCACCAAGGGTATATCGTACACAAAAATGAGAGGCATGAAGATAAAGGTAAAGCAATAATACATGGAAAACATCATGTATCCATATCATATGTGGGGTAAGTGTCATCTAATACACAACAACTCCAACATAAGCCCAAACCTCAAAATACCCAACAAAATCGGGAGAATGATTACTCCCAAATCCAAAAATTCAATACCCATGATGAGGATTCACCTTCAGTAACACATGATCTCTAATGTTGAACTCCAAATATATCCTCATCTGATCGGCATAATATTTTGGATGATCATGCACTGCATTTTTTCTTTCACGAATCACAAGAACTATCTCTATCATTCTTGCCACTGGTTCTAACCCAAGAATTGTTGAATCTCTGAACCCAATATAGGAAAAAATATAATGAAAATGTTAGTCATACATATATTCAAATGGTACCATACCAATGGTGCAGTTAAAACATTTCTTATTCAAACTCAACCAGAGGTAAGTAACTCATCCATGAACCTCCAAAATCCATGACACTGGTGTGCAACATATCTTCAATAGTGAGTGTAGTCCACTTTATCTGACCATCTATATACTGATTCAATGAAGTGATATGGTATAAATGAGATCCATAATAATTTTTGAGAGCTCTCTACACCCTGTAGTTAAAATAAGGATCATGATCATAGATGATGGTCCTATGGAATTCATGGTGTCTCACCACCTCCTCTATCTAGTTCCTCATAAAAACCTCAATTAAGATCAACTATTTAATTTCTATTAAGTGGGATGATTTCATCAAATGGTGATTTTTCACCCATATAGATTCAAAACTCCATAATCTTGAGGTAAGACAGTGATCAATTCCATCAAGATGTCTTCCCACTTCCACTAAGGAACATCCAACAGTTGTAGAAAACTATCAAAAACATGGTGTTCGATCTTCACCTTCTGGAAAACCAAAAATCAAGACACAATATGTACAACTGAGTAATTCAACCTAGGTGACCAAAACAACCCTCTCAGAGCTCATTTCATATTTATCACACAAGTATGTACTGCCATGGGTGAACTATGGAACTCACAAATAACCACCTCATGCATCGCGAAAAGGAACAAAAAGCCTCCCAAAGAATAAAACATGATATTTTTCATCCCCAGATAAACCATCAGGGGAATCACCAAAGACAAAATGATCTCTCTAAAACTCTACCTTAGAATCCACAAGTCGGGACTCCTCCACCTACTAAACTAAAGATGACTAAAATATCTTCTAAAAAGGAAACCTATGCCAAAAACCTCCATCATTTCAAGATGTATCATTGATATTTATTCCACCACTCTCTAGGAATATACAAATTCATGCATAACATCACTACGTGACTTTTTTATTAGTGCATCAACTACAAAATTATCCTTTCTCAGTGTAAATGAAACCTCCAAGTCATAATATTGAAATAATTACATCCACCATCACTATCACAAGATTATGTCATGCTAGGATAAGATAAACGTAATGTTTTTATTTCTGGTATAAACCAAAATATGATCATTGATGAGATAATTTCACTAAAACATCAAGGAAAACACGACTTCTACCAACATGAGATCATGGGTGGAATAATTACACTCATGGGGATGTAACTTTGAAGACCCATAAGAGACAAATGATTTATATTACGCCAGAACACAACCCAAACTAAGATGTGAAGCATTATAAAAACCATGAAACGAACTCCAACTTCTATAAAATAAAGAATAGGAGCATTGAAAAAATATCTCCTTCAGGTACTCAAAATATTCCTAACACTGATCAGTCTATAAGAAAGATTGTTCTTTTCTATTAAAGTTTTTATAGAAGTCACAACCTAAGAGAAATTTTTTATGATCCTTCTATAATAGCCTTTGAGACCAAGGAAACTACAAACCTATTCAACTATCATGGGGGATACCCATGAAATAACTATCTCAATATTTAAAGGATTCATGGATACACCACATTGGGACAAGACATGCCCTGAAAAAAGCATCAAAATCATAAAACTCAAACATTGATAGCTTTCCAAGAAACAATTGATGACAAACTCCCAAAATGGCATGTAGATGCTCTACAAGATCCTCATTATATGTGAGTTACACTAGTATATCAGTGATGAAAACCACCATAAACCAATCCAGAGACTCTATGAACATTGAATTCATCCAAACCATGAACACGACTAGAGATTTAATCATAATTAATGATATCACAATTAACTTGTAATTCCTATAAAGACACAATAAATAATTCTTTATTATATCCTCATCCTTTATACCCATTTCATAATATCTTGACTAAATATCGATCTTTGAAAACCAACTAGTTACTTTTTATTGATCGAATGAATCACAAATACATGGAAAAGGATACTAGTTCCTCATTTTCACCTGGTTCAAGTGATGAAAATTGATACAGATAACTAGACAATTCTCAACCTTCTGCATATACAGAATTGAAGCACCCATAGGTGAAAGACTTGGCTAAATAATATCCCACTTCAAAAGATCATTTATCATTACCCACACCTATCAAAACTTAGAAGGTGTAATAAAATATTGATTCCTAGAGATTAGAGTAGCACCCAAATATTTATCTATTCCAAAAAAAATCTCCCATTGAGGGGGTAACACTAAAACCTCACCATAAAAGGCATTGTGTTACTTTTCTACAACCCTAGGAAACAACACAGAATTAACCTTTGATGAACACAACATCAGTTCATCTATCAGAGAAGAAAAATATGAAACACACCCTCAACCCATTTGAGGTTCTTTGTCACCAAAAACATTGTAGGATCTCCATCGACATCGTAAAACAAAATCTGTCTCCTAAAGTAATCCATGACAACCTACATCGAATAAAACCAATCCATACTAAGGATTATGTTGCTTGACTATATCTAAAAACATAGGAAGTCTCACCAAGAGTTATCTTGAAACATTAATAGATCATATTTTTTATATACTTCATAAAGATAATCCCAAGTTCCAATTAGCATAGTCACTTCCAAGGGAATTGGAAGCCTCTTGAATGATATATGGATCACCTGATGCTAGAAACACTAGAGCATGCAGCTAACCATAACCAACTCCATGGCCTCTATGGACCTATTAAATACCAACTTAATGACTATGATATACTCTATGAGGATGAGGAACATCATACAGTTATCCTATAACTACCCCATCTCATCTCTACAGTCCTAATGCTAGAGCACCTTGTTTTTCATGTCTCAAATGAAATTATCTCAATTATGGAACTTGAAACAAAGCATCTTCTACAGGTTGCATTCTTATGAAGGTCAGGCACTCTTGTCATTGATGACCTCAGTCTCCACATGAAAAATATGGTCCTAATTCATTTTAAAGTACTTAAGGGCCTCCACCCCCTAATAAATGAGATAATTAGGGATGGAAAAAAACCCTCAAAATTATAAAAACTATTCTATTTGGGAAAATGGAAACCCTAGACTACAACTATACTATGTGAGGAATCATGATGAATCCCCTCTCATAATGATCTGGTCCTAACTAGCATCCTCTCAATGATATTTTCTCTCTCCAACACCTAGAGATACATTGGAAACATAAATGTTGTGACCTTTCATGGTATCTTTGGATGAAAAGTCTCATGGTAATGCCTCTCTCAGGCCTCCTCATATATGAAAATTTCTAAAACATAATGGAGAATGATCTGAAAATTTATCCCAAACTACTTACTGTAGATATAATCTATTGAATGGTAAGAAGATCTGGGTAACTAACCACCTTCATGATCAAAGAAATAAACTATACCTAGAATTGGCCTTGGAACTTCTCCCATGATACTGCAAACTCATTATGTTCCTCAAGTAAAAAAGAACAACTACTTCTTCATTATTCTATGCAACATTTTCTCTGCCAATGAAACCCATTGCTCTTTCCAAGAAAACATCAATCTAAAGGATATCTCTACCTCCTCTAACAAATCCTCTATCACTAAGTCTAAAATGATTCAATCGTACTTCTATGGACTTTGGTGATGAAACTTATATAGTATCCTTATTCATGTGTTATCATTGTCAGCCTCTACTCTATGATGATCTATTGGAACATCCTATTGAATATATTTGGTGCAACCTGACAAGGACATTGATCTAGGGCCACACCTAAAAATTAAAAACTATTAGGGACTCCTAATCCTAGAATATGGAATATTTATTATTTAATTATTTAATTATTAATTCGAGGTTTAGCCTACTCTGAAGGTCTAACCATTTCAAAAACAAGCACAATGAAGAATTATTCATGATCATTTCTAAGGTATTTACCCCTCAACTAGAATCACTTATATTAGTAGGCTCAATAAAAATACAAATGTATTTTTTTTAATTTGTATTTACATAATTTATTTATTATAAATAAATATAATAAAATATGTAAATATTTAATTATAAATAAAACTAAGTCATGAAAAATGGTAAAATTTCAAAACCATAATATCTATATGAATATAGTCCCTAGAAAAAAATCTATTCTCCACTAAAAATGGAAAATAATACTCTCTTGAAATAATCTGTAATACAATGAAATATTAAAAAAAATAGGGCATCCCAACTAAAAAGATTAGTTTTGGAGGCCTTCTGGGCATTTTTTGGCCTGAAAAAATAGTGACTGATGTCTATTCAATCAGAAAAATGTAGAGCTCTTCATTGGATCCAATTTGATATGTGTTACATCCCAAAAAATACTCGAGATCAAAAAAAATTTGTTTTTTGAATTTCAAATCCTATTTCCAAAATATCTTAGACTATTCATTAATTTATTTAATTCTTATTTCATCCAATTGTTATGAAGTGAAAATTAATCGATAATAATTTGAAAATTATTCATCAATATTATTTTTTAATTATTTTATAAGACACTTTTACTAAATATCTTATAAATTAAGTGTAAATGTTTATGTAGCCTTATCTAAATCATATTTTAAAAAATATTATATTTATATCAATATAAATATATTTATATATTAATATTTTATTTGTAATTAAATATCATTTTTATCAAATATACCCTTTATTAGAACTAGTAAAAAAGAACCAATAATGCAGGTCTTTATCAGTTCTAGTTGAAGATAAATGGTAAAGACCCCCCTTTATCAACAATTTTTTACTAAAACTGATAAAGGTCATCCTTTATCAGTATTTTTTGTTAAAACTGATAAAGTCCCCCCTTTATCAGTTCTATTTTATAAGTTATGATAAAGGTACCCCTTTTAAAGTGAATTTTTTTCATTGATAAATACCCCCTATATTAGTGCTTTTTTAGCAATAGTAACACCCCCCCCATTATTAGTGAATTTTCAAGTGTTGATAAATGGGGCCTTTATCAGCACTTTTAATTAGAACTGATAAATCCTAGCACAAGATTAACCAAAATTTATAGTGTTTTGATAAAAACTTTAAATCCTAGAATCATCTTATTTCGTTGTGCATCCTGGAACCATCATAGTGCCCCCATAACATGGGTTCCAGGGGTCGAATCCCACTAGACCAAATTTTGGAGTCCCTATATCATTAATGACCAATCATAGCAGTTTATATCAATGACACAAAGAGTGGGTATTGTGGAAGCATGAACTTTGCTGATATGGGCTCTATAGTTTTGATGAATTTATTTCCATTTTTATTATAACACAATGGAACAACAATGTAGATATGGGAACTATAGTAATGTGGGATTCTATAGTACCATGTTGTCATTAAGAGCTCATTTCATGCTAGGGTTTGTGGATGGGTGGGTAGGTCTGCCCTATAATTTTCCTCTTGGATATAGTGAAATGATTTTCCCATTACATAGATATTTTGATTCTTCCCAAACCACATAAATCATGTGTATTCTTCTTATTTATTTATCTTTCTACCATTTACTCTTTTCTTGAATCAACTCTCATTGGTGAACTATATGTTTTTATAAAAAATGTGTGTTTTTATAGATATGTATAATTAATTCCCCTGCAAACCTATCTTGTGGATGGTTTATGTAAATGTTAGATAGATTACTTTTTGGGTTTGGTTCAGATATCTTTACAAATTTGATAATGTGTTAGTATTAATGATTCATGTTTTGAATGAGTTAGTATTTAATATCCAATCAATATAGGTGATGTAGAGATGTTTATAATACAGGATGTGTGTTCTTTTTGTTACCTTGATATTTTGGTATTGGATAATGATGATGATATGATATTGAATTGGATATAATTAGGATATTTTGTGAGTATATTAAATTATTGTTATTTTAACAATGAAAATAGTGCATTTCATCATTTTTCATGTGACCTTCACTTGATACCTAGGTAGAGAGAGGCTATTAGATGGATAAAAATTACCCAATCCCCTGTCCCATGTGATAATGGTTTAGTATGGATGATTTAGATTATGGTGATGGTTTTATATGTATATGGAATGATTAATTTATGTGGTTTATATTAGAGAAACATGGAATATTATATTAGGTTTATAGGTGATGAGTAGATAGGGGATTCACTGTAGGGGGATTTTGATAAATTTTTAATGGTGTAGGTTGTGTATATATATATATATATTGTGATTCAAGTAATGAAATTAACATGAGATATGTGATATAATTAGTGTTGTTGAACTATTATGGGATTGGTTGTTATATTGATTTATCTGTTTCATTCCTAGATGTATTAGTATGCTATACTCACATTAACACTTTAGTGTTTCAAAGGAGGAACCTACTGAGTATGTGTATACTCACTATGATTTGTATATATTGTTTTATTTTCTTTCATTGCATGTTTTCAGAGTGAGTTGGAAGTGTAATTGGGTAACACTTGATGGGTTACGGTATTAATCATTATAGTTTCTATAGGTACTAGCTGGAGGCAGTTTGGATTACACTAGAGAGTTAGTGTTATTTATTATTCTTCGACTCTTTTATTTTTATGCTTGAAATTTATATAGTTATTTATTATATATATATATAATATTTGATATTTTATTTATTGTAATTATTTTGGTTAAATCATGATAGTTGGAGCCCAATGGTATAAGTTTTCATTAGAGGGTAATCTCTCTCATATGATAGATTTATATCATCAACATTGGTCCTTATCCCCTAAACTATTAGAGGTAGACTTGAATTGTCTCTCTTGATATTGTAATTTTCCCAATGAGGGGTCTCAGTGGGGTTGAATCCTGACATAAGGGTTGTAGTTGATAACATAATAGATTCATCACACTTAATAGAAATAATATATAATTATGTTCTTCATTATATTACCAAGGTATATATAATAGATGTTCTGAGCCTTCATGGTGCACCTCTTTCAATTATCATTAAGCATAATTCCAAGTTCACACAAAATTTTTGGAGGAGAATTAAAATGGTGTGATGTTATTTGTTTCAAATTATTACTTCTTACCAACCTCATAATAATGAATAGAATGAAATGATTATTAATATGCCATAGGATTGTTAAGGGTGTTCTCACTTGATATTTAACCCTATGAGACATTAGATGGGAATAAGTTTTGGATTACATCCTTATAGGATGAAGTTTGTAAGTGAAATTTGTGGCGTCCATATTTGATTCAATAGATAAATGAGAAGGTTAAGGAAAAACACATTAAAGAATCTTAAAGATGGTAGAAGATTTATTCAGACTCATACATTAATACATAGACATTTAATTCTATAATAATGTGTTCTTGATGAAACACCCCTAGAAAGACCACATGAAATTTGGAGAGAATTGAAAGTTTTGACCAATTTATATTGCCACATTAAAATATTAGAGTGAATGGGAATCATGAAATATCAATTAATTCCTCCACCCAACCATTTCTAACTTCATGAAATTTTCTACATCTCTCTTTGATATAAATATATTTCAAAGTCATTTCATATACCAAGTAATTAAAGAGTATAACTACAATATGATATATCTATTGAAAAAATTTGATTGACATTTTCAACATGAAAAATCATGTACTATAAAAATAGATAACTGAATTAGTGAATGTGTTATAGAATAACCATCAGTTTAAAGAAGAAATTCAGGATCATTATATAGAAATTTAGAAGTGATACTCATATTTGTTTTCTAATCAAGTGTGGTTTAAATTTTAAGGGTCAAATTAATTTAGGGTATATAATAAGCTACATATTTTATCATTGAATTTTCCCCTTATCTAATATATGTTTAATGATAAAATTATTCATTATTTTTACAACATTAAGAAATCATATATAATTCAATGTTCTCACACACCAAATTAATAAAGGTCACATAGACATAATATAAACTAAACATAATATCATTATTTAATAATAATATGAAGGAAATAAAAAATTATTCATTATGGCTGATATAGATAAAATGGGATGTGAAATTCAAAAAAACATATATGTGAAAATTTCAAATTATTATAGTGGGTAGTCTCTCAAAAGTAGCAACCCTAAAAAATCACATTCAAGGGAAAAACACTATTAATATTGGTCTAAAAATTTTAAGGGGATATGTAAATATATTTGAGTGAATATATGTAATGAATCTATTTTTGGAAGTTGTTTTGGAAGAATTTATTAAAGGGTAAGGTAGCCATTGGTAAGGTGGTCATCTGAAAAGTATTATGGAAATTAGAATAATAATGTATTAATTATAAATAATGTATGTTATTTCCAAAATAACTAAATGTATTGAATTATTTATTTAATAATTAAACATTTCATCGTTTAAATATATTTTCATAAAATGGATAAAAAACCAAACAATGTGTTGAAAATGGATAAGGGTGAAGCTTTGGGATTTTTTAAAAATAATGAAATTTGAAACATAATATCAAAATATGATATTTTTACATGGTATATGTTATTAATGAATTATGATGTATATATATTATGAAAATTGAAATTATCTTTTCTATAACCTAATAAATGTGTTACTAATTAAATAATTTATTTCTAAATTTTAAATTAAACATCCAATCCATAAAGTAATTTTTAAAGTGTGAAATTTATTTTATCTTTTAAAAAAATACATTTTTATTATTTATAAGGTATAATATATTATTCTAATAATGTGTGTCCACCCTGTTCCATGTTTGACCATAATAGACCTCCCCAAAACCCATCTCTCTATATTGACCTCTTAGTCTCCCTTATCCCCCCTAATCTCTTGGTCTCCTCCATTTCTCCCCTTATGAATCTCCTTTGTCTCCATTCTATTTTCCTAATCCCCATCTCTATTATTCCTCCTACCTCACCCAACACCTATTACTCCATGCCTCCCCACATCCAAATCCATGCCTCACAACCTCCAAATCCATGCATCTGTGCATCTACCTTTCCTCCTTATTTGAGACCTCCCCTCAATATCTTTAATACCCTTCTCTCCAAATCCACCTCTTTGTCTCTGCCTCTCCACCCCGACCCACCGCTTTACCTTTGTTGACTCATTTATACTACTGTGAACTTCATATTCAACAACAAAAAGGACTCATAATCTCACCTCGCAATGTTTTTTCCTCTCATCACTCACCCATGAATTTCCCCTTACTCTCATATTTTATCCTCTATGTATATTTCATCTTCCATATATCACAATAATCACCTGATAGGATGTTTTTAGATGCATATAAAAACATGAGATCTTCTTAAAGGATCTCAGTTGGGAATTTTGATTGATTGGTGTTATACCTATGAAATTTTGACCTGATAGATTGATATTCTTCATTGTATCATCAGTATAATAGGTGATGCAGGTGAAATAGTATTTTAAATTTTCACTTTATCTCATCATACAACCTCCCATTGTTTACCTTATATATCTTTTCGTAATCAAGAGTTTTCGAAAACACTAATACGCCATCTACAATCATGAAATCATTTAACTAAAACTAATATCTAGTCCTTAATATATCATCATTAATACTATTTATTTCATTAATCATGCATATTTTTTTATATTGAAACTATTATTTGATTCCCATCCTTATAAAATTTTTTTATTCTGTATTCAACAAATATTAAATGTTTTTTAAAAAAAGTCATGTTTTCATGGTGAAATATGATGATTACCTAGATTTTTTGAGAAGATTAATTTAAAAAACTCATTATTTAAATAGAAAAATGAAAATTGTGTGTTGGGTCTGAAATCATAGAAACAAAAGCACCATATGAATCCTCAAATGAAGAAAAAGGAAACTAAAACATCCAAAACCAGATGAAACTACATTAATGATGTGTCTAGAACTTAGAAGTCAAATCACAGCAACCACACTTCACAATACCACCTCAATAGAAGAATGATTTCTAGTATTTTTAGAATATTTATTTAAAAAAATCTCATTATTTAAATTGGTTATTGGTTCAGAACCACCGAAATGAAAAACCCTCCAAATCCTCAAATGAGGGACATTAAATCCAAAAAATCTGAAATTAGAAAATATTGCATGAATGATATATCTAAAAATGAGATGAAATACGAACCCAAATATGCACCACAATGCTATATTTAGATAGAAATTCCTAAAAGAAAAAAAATAATAAAAAACCAAGTAAAAGAACATAAAAATTTACATTATTCAGAATTAGTCCTACTCTATGAGGGGATGCTGAAAAATTTTATTATTAATATAAATAGAAAAAAATTAAAACTCAAATAATACCCTAACAAGTGATCCAGAACCATCTATTTATAGGCAATCAAAAAAACAATCTTTTGGTAAAACTGGGTCCACTACCATCCAAATTTCATGGGGATCCCACCACTAACCAAGGCCATCATCTAACTTCTATCACCTAAATCATGTCATCTAATGAATATTGTGGGATTTTAGAGATAAATTTGGTTGAATGTTACATATACCTCTAAATAAATTGATTAATCCTTTTATAACCATTAGGTTGATCTCATGAAGCATAAAAAAATCACTCGAAAGAAATAGTCTTTATTTCATAATTTGTCACTCAGAATTAGTCATGGTTTTTTTGTCACTTTCTTATGATTCTGGAATAACAAAAAAATTAACTACCACACCATCACCGACATCAAATTATGTTCTGAACTTCCAAAATCAACCCTTTTAGAGTTTTCTCAAAAAAATAACTAACAAATTATTCTTATAAAACTAGGATTAATAATCTACCACATGGGGATAATTTTTAGGACACACCACCAAGTCCTTTATTTGCATGAAAATATCCCTTCAACTCTAAATTGTCACTTTATAGTAGTATAGTTCCCAAAACATGTTTTCAATTATACATATCCCATTGATTCACAAGGTAGACATGAAATTTCTTAGATTACAACATTTATAACATGTTCACTATATTATAAAATCTATTAAACATATGTTTCACCAACAATTCATCCTCTATAAAATTCCATAAGAAGTGATACTTATAAAGAATTTTCTTTATCTTAGAGTGAAACAGAATATTGTTGGTTAATTCAATCACAGAACAACGTTCCAAATTCAAGACTTTTTATAAAATCCCTCAACAACCCCTTTATCCAATTAAAATTATTCATATATTTTATTATTGAAATTAAATCTTTCTCATTTTTTTAATTTTCAACCATAGGTTGATGTTTCAACATCCAAATCACATTTTTTCCTTCATAAGTGAACAAAGAGCCAGTTATGCTCCTTTGTGTGTCTGTATCTCCACTGAAGTTCTATAATGGATCATCTATTACAAAAGAGAGTGGCTTCCAAAACCATTGAGATACCATAATATCTACTTGAACACTTCTTAATATTCCCATCTAGGATTAGCCATGAATTTTTTTGATAACATACACTATATACACAATGTTCATATTTCAACAAATAATAACATACATCAAGATTCCAATAGACGGTTTATGTAGAACCTTCATCATGTACTTAATAACTTCTTCCCATATAGTTTTCTTCTGTTTGCACAATTTAAATTTTATAGTTAGAGGATTAATTATAGGATTTTACTCACTCATTCTAAATTGGTCCAACGACTTCTAAATATAGTCAAACTGATTTTGGAATGAAGTTCCAGACATTAGGTCTCTTTTAATCCACATCTCCATTATCCATTTTTAGGACTGTGATATTTATCTCAAAAAATTTGGACAATTCGACCTACATCTCTTAAATTATTTCCTTTATTGGTTAATAAAAAAGTCTTTCATCTACATAAAAAAATAAATATTAATCACTCTTCATTAAACAACTTCTCACAATAGAAATTATATAAATTTCTCTAGATGAACTATTATTCTTTCATGAAGACATTGAACTTCTAGTTCCAACTTCTAGGAACCCATTTCAATTCATGAAAACTCTGCTTGAGTAGACACACTATATGCTCATTTTGTTTCTCCATAAAACCCTATTTTTTCTATATAAATTTTCTCCTATGAATCTCTTTGAAGGATTGTGGGTTTAACAACTAATACTCAAGATGTATCCCTTCTATGGAAATTATTCTCAGTACCATCCAAATCATTAAATGATTTTAATATAGAGAAAATGTATCATAAAAAAACAAATCCTTTTTTTTGAAATTTTATCATGATAATACTTTTATTTTACTATTTTCTATCATCTTATTCTTCCGTAAGTCGATAAACCCATATTATTTATGATATATCTCATCAGAAGGACGTTTTATTAGCTACCATGCCTAAGAAACATGTACGGAATTCAATTCATCCATCATGGATAAATCCCACTGTCTCAAGTCATTTAACCATACAACCACTTATAGGCATTCAGGTTCTCCATCTTCTATGAGAACCAAGTAGTTCAAGTCACATCAATTCCTCTTCACTTTTCACTAAATCCTAGTAGATCTCCACAACTAACATTGCACCACTACTCTATTGAAAACCATTACTTATATAATTTCTTCTTCCAGATATCTATCATAAGATTCTACAGTCCTTGAGTTTTTTTAGTACTTTTATAATTGGAAACACCAATGGAACCTGGATTCTATATTAAACTTATTTAATATATATTTTTGTTTATTGGACTATTGTATTCCATATACAAAATAAACCTTAGGAATTCCACTCATATAAAACTCGATGTGCAACAATTATTTGTTATAATTTAATTCTTCTTCTTCATTCCAATCCTTCAATAGGTTTTTCTCATTAAATAATGAGTTTATGAATTTTATAAACATCAAAAAGTCACTATACTATAGTTGTAATATAAATTATTTGTCACCATACTCTACAATGAAAAAATCATGGGACTTATACACTAACTTATCCCTTTCTTTGGCATCAACATGTGTATAGGCGAGTGATCTAAAAACATTGATACGGTAAATGTTATCATTAATTTTGGACCATCATTCTTCCAAAATCTCCTACCCCAATGGATGATAATAACTTTGATTCACCAGATAGGCATCACAATTCATGAACACTGCCTAAAACACCATAGGGAAAACAACATGCAACCTTGTATTTCTTTTTTTCTCTACTGAAGTTTAATTTATCCTCTTTGAAACATATATTTGTTCCATTTTTCCTATTATATTCTTCTCAAACTATATTTATTTCCTCCAAAAGAACCTATGAAACTCCCTACTTCGATATTTCCTACTATTGTCAACCCTTAATTATTTTGGACTCATTTTATTCTCCCCTTATACCATGGATCCTCATCAAGAAATGGTTTTTAAAACATCATACTTTTACTTAAGAAATAATACCCACAACTTCCATATCACATCATTGATAGTTTTATCAGAGTATATTTACCATTCGTGAGAAGAGACCAAAGAAATCCCCCATACATTCATGTGAAAATACTATATATTTTGATCCTTAGGTATCTTTTCATCTATTTTGAAATACATGATTCATTTATTCCCAAGAATACACTATTCACATACTCCATACCCCATGATTCTATGTTTAAGTATACCATTCACTAGTACAACTTTCATACCTTTATCACTTTTGTGACCAGGATGTTTATTCACTAACATTATAGATCTAGAACATTTTTTTCTAGCATGAATTTATTCTTACAATACTTTCATCAAGTAATTTTTTTCTTTAACTCTTTTATAAACCAATATGGAACCACATGTAACATTCCATGCACGATGGAAAAATGTTTTATTGAAACTTGTATTATCCATTTTTCCTATCAAAACTAAATTCTTCTTTATCCATGGTATCTTTTTAAATCCTTGAAACTCATGTAGGCCTTTGTTTTGAGTATGGATGATAAAATCACAACTTTCTACTATACCAAAAGTTTTATAATCTATAAAATGTACCTTTATAAAACTATTATAAGTATAATTCTCCATAATCCTCCTCTCTGATATAGAGTGAAAAGATTCCTCTGAGTCTATGATCCATGAATAAAGACTTAGAAATCCCATTTAATCTTTTCTTCAGATAAAAACCAAAGAATTTGTCTCCTTTAAACCAATGGAAGTACCCCACTAAAATAAGATCATCAGATGATTCACAATGAAAAATGGTTATTCAGAAGTACTCCATTTACTATGTGTACCATATTTAATAATTACTCACACTATATTCACCAAAAAATGATTCCCGAGGTGAGAAAAATAGAAACACAATAGAAATAAAAAGAAAATAGAAAAACACAAGAATTTGCGGGCTTAAGAAAATGTGTCTAATCTTCATGGGAGAAACACTACTCTTTTCTTTTAATTATAATTGAATGATAAAATCAATACAAAAATAGATTACTAAGTATTATAAATCTTCTAATTCTCTAATACTATCAAAAATATCTTCTGGATTTCCTTGAATCATCCCATTTACACTAAGATCCCATGTACTTATAAACAAAGCTCCTACTAGTGAACATGTTAAACCCAATCCCCTAAAATTTTGAATAAAATGTCATGATCGATTTAGCTTCGATACCAAACTAGTGACATTTTACCTTTTCAAAACTTCTAGACGTTTATCACTCTATTATAACACCATCATAAAGTGAAAACATTTAATGGTACTACCACCCCTATAGATATCTTGATATCGTAGTCTGAACAAGAATACCATCCATCATTTTATGCATGATATTCTGGTAAATTTAAATATGATGAATGAACTTCTTGTGAACTAAAATGGACTTCACTTAACAAAAATCTCCCAATTGAAGAATTATTTTAAGGAAAAGTTATAAAATATATAGAACTTTAGAAAAACTTATTCCTTTCACTTCCATAGAAGGTATTGTTCCTCTACCTTTTATTTATATCCACCCAAGTCCCACTATGTCTGGATACCACCTCATAATTTTATGAAATTTCACCTCAATGATCAATTCCATCGGATTTTTTCTTCCCACTATCTTCGGTAGCTTCAGATATTTTCCATCCAGTATTTTTTGGATGAATTGATACTTTATTTCAATATACATTGTTCTTACATGAAACCATATTTCAAGATAAGTTGATTTCACTCTGATTATCACATATTATAACTCATCAATCAAAACTAATTTTGATATCCTTCAACAATCACGTTAAATAAACCATTTCTTTCCTAGATTATGTTGCTGCTACAAACACTATTTCCATTGTACTTAGAGTAACAATACACTATAGAATTGACATAAAACTTATTATTATTTCACCCTAGTTAAACACAAATAATGTTGTTTTATTTTGAGTTTCTAAATCACTAGTGAAGTTAGCATCAATAAATACTTTCAATGTATCTTTATCCTTGAAGCATGGGGTTCTATCTTCAGTTCCTTCAAGGTATTGGTTGATCCATTTCATCGCCTCTTGTTGGTCCTTTCCTAGATATAACATGATTCAACTTAAAACTCCCACTACAAATGCAATATCAATCTATATACAAATCATTTCATCCATCAAAATTCTGAACACAAATTCATATGGAACATTCTCCATATACCAATACTATAATTTTTTTAGTGATTGTGCCTTGGATAATTTGAAGTGTCTAATAAGATGGGATGAGACAATATTAAATATGATAATTCCAAATCATTTAATGATATTTAGGATGTATTACTTCTAGGATAACACCAAAATGTTGTCCTACATATCCCTCTTAGTACTCATCAAAATAATTTTCTTGTCATCTCTAATATCCCTCATTGAAAATATTTTAAAAAACTTATAAATTAGTCCGTGAATAATTGAAACCTCTAAATCCAGAGGACACATTTCATTTATATAGTGTATAAGTATGATCCAATTCACATCATTACATGGATTCTAGTAACAATAATTCTATTTTTTGTATCTATCAAATACTTATTCCAACATGAATATGTTGAAATTCCAATTCTATTACCTTTCCTACTTCTTTCCATTAATATTTTTCTTTAATTAACAAACCAAGGTATAGTTCCCATATTCAGTGAAATCTACTAGCTACTTTAGGTAAATTTAGTCCTCCAATTATCCATGATGGAAGGTAATATTTGCATCCATATCTTCTAGGTAAAAATATTTAGATGATATAAATCTCAACACCATTTGGATACTTATATGTCTAACTACTGGTGAGAATATTTCCAAGAAATCAAGTATTTCTTTCTATTGAAATCCTTTTTCCACAAAAATCACCTTGAAAAGAATTCTCCCATCAGCTCGGTCATTCCAATAGAAAACCCAATAATTTTCAAGTATCTTCCTTCGCTATGTCAACCACATAAACTCCATTATTCAGTTGAACTTAAATGAAATAATCTCCCCATCTATTACTTACTCCCACTACTTGTTATCATTATGTATTTTTGTTTCTTCCAAGAATTGTAGTTCTCATACATTTATTAAAAGTGGGAAATGAATGTAATCTCTAAACTATTAAATAGTTCTTCTACTCCTGGTTGATCTCCCTAACTCATTTAGTTTCTCTGAACTAGTCAAACTTAATCTATGTTCTAGAGATTGAACTTATGGTGGTCTCTCTTGATCATAACTTCTTCCTAAATTTTTTGGAAAAATTTCCTCTATTCTCACCAATAGACATATAGTGTTCTCATATTATATCTCTATAAATTGTCTTCTTTTGGTGTTATTACTCAAATCAACTTGGAATTTTATAGTTTATCTATTTCTATCCACTTATTTCAGCTCCAATTTTTAGTTTTTCCATAGAACCCATTCATTGAAGTGAACATCTTGGATCATGATTAATTATCACTTGTCATAATCCCAAATCCAATATAAAATGTTGTCATCACCATACCCAATGGAAAAACATACTTTGGACTTAACCTAGAACTTATCTGTATCATTATATTCAAGAATCATATATTAAAATCATAAAAAAACTTTGAGGATGATAAATTATGATCATTTATCAGACTATGAGGTTGATAACTTCTGATCATTTATTAGACTATATCCAACTGATGATATTGGACATATGTTGACAATGTAAGTAGTATTTTTGAGTTCCTCCGGCCCAATTTATTTAAAAATTACTATGTTTAATTTCATGATTCAATCATTCTCCATAAATATTTAATTTATCCTTTTAGAAAACTATTTTTGTGGTGTTTCAAGCATCATATTATCATTCCTTATTCCCTTCTTCTAATCAATGTTTTATATGTTTTTTCCAATTTACTCACCACCATTTCCAGAACACGGATATTTTAACATCAAGCCACACAACCTTTAAAATAAGTATTTCTATTGAATGAAATACAAAAAATACATCAATCTTATACATGAAAAGTAATCAATAAAGGTTAGAAAGTAAAGTGAACCTCTAAGAGACTGGATAGGGGAAGGTCTCTAAATATATGTGAGAACCAACACATATTCTAGTCTCAATTATTTAATTTATCTAAATTTAAGGAATCCATTATCTATAACCTCATCATATATATTTTTCACCTTCTTATTTTCAAGTGATCAATCTTCAATATGCCTTTGGATGTTAGAAATTTCATGTTCGTCTTGTTGAGAAGGCCAAATATTCAATGTCAAATCTATGTATCTTTTTATGATATACTTTCAACAATTTTAAATTCATTTATTCTTCTATTCAAACATAACATCCCATATTTCACTCCTCATATAACCATTATAGATCCTTGGGTCACTTTTTAGTCCCCTCTCAGAATGATAGTCTCACACCCACTTCATCAATTTTTCCGATGGAAATTATTTTTTCCACATCCATAAGAAGTGTATAAATTATTTCAACTTAATGAAACCCTCAATATTCATCTTAATATTCCCATATCTTTTTTCCATGATCTTTAGAGCTTTATATTCCCCCAAATTGACTTTACTAAAACATTTGGACACATAATTTTCCATGCATCTCTCCCCTCCCATTGAATGTAATTATGACCCTAAGTCAACCACCCATTAATCCACCATATTTTTAAAACTAGGAAATAGTTTGTTTACTCTTTCCACTATACAAACATAATTTGAGATTTAAGAATTTTGTGTTCTTACAGTACATTCTTTGCATCTCTTGCACTCCTTAAAGTGTCGTTTCTTCCCACATCTCCATCAGGAAAGACCAAATGCAGCATATTTTCCTCATCTATTATACCACAAATTATCTTATGATGTTTTTTATTGATTGGTATTTTTTGAGGTGATATTTCTCATCCATCAACTTTAATATCATTACCAAATAGTTCTTTGACTTCTCTCCACCCGATCTCCCCATTCGGGATTAGATTTTTCATATCCATAAGCATAAAATTTGTCTTTCTAGTGGAGTTACTAAAAATAATCGCCATCACATCCCAACTCTTCAGAAGAAATGATAGCAAAATATGTTCCCATACATCATCAGTGAAATTTACCTTTACTGGTTTTATCTTCCAATATATTATGTTAATGTCATTCACATGATTTGTCATTGATCTTCATTCTAATAACCAAAATTTGAACAGTCACTTCATTATAAACACTTTTTTGAATAATATAGTATTCTCATACATATCTTCTAACACATTCTTCACATATTATATTGTTTTATAACATCGAATGATTAAGAAAACATTTCATTAAAAATAAATACACATCTTTTATAGTGCATTTATTTCCTTTTATTACCATTCCTTCTTCTCGATTTTCTCCAATTGAATTCTAGTAAGTGGAACATAGAGGTCTTTTGGAATGAGATTATCCTCTATCACCATATTTAATGTAGAGTAGATTTTCATGGTTGGTGAATGGTTTTGCATAATGTGTGGACAAACAATTAGAGATGGGTAGTCTTGGATAATTAATGTTACATGGTTTGTTCAACCATATGTTCAGACAATGCAATCCTTTAAAAGAGGGAAAATGACGGATTTTTCCACCTTAATTTTTTAGTGGGGAACCCCTATTCCTTCCCCCCCTCACACGTAATGATCCAACGCACCCCATTAGTTTCTCCTATTTTATTCCCATCAATGTTGGGGTGGTTTTGTTGTGATTTCATGGAACTTAAGGTGATTATCTCCCTCTACCTCCTTTATTATTTTATCCTTCTATCTATTTCATTTGGGATGCCTGGTTATAGATTTGAGAGATAATTCCACCAGTGATTGGTGGAATCATCCTGTAATGATGGGGCTTCCACATGGAGTAGTTATAGAATGTCTTAAGAAGATTTTTGCATGTTCTTGTGAATTATTTTAATAGAGTTATGCCTATATATTATTTTATTTATGTTTTTCCCTAAATTATATGAAATTACTTTTTTGAATGGGTGTTGATTGATAAGGATTTTTCCTAGGATGGTATTGGGAGTGAATTGTGGACCTTTTTCAGGTGGTTAGTCATAGTTTCAGGGCAATAAGGTTTCTATGTGAGTTATTTGGTGATTATTAATAATTATATTAAATTAAAATAAATTATGAAATGTTATAAATGAGTTAAATAATTAACTATAAATTATTTATAATTAATTTTTGGATGTTTTTACTTGAGATATGTGCTTAGGATGTTGATGTGAGCTTGGATGGGTCTCAAAAAAGGATGGTAGAACATGATTAAAAAATGAAATAACTCTATTGTTGAGGTAGGTGGTTCTAGGTACATAACTATTTGATATTATGAATTTTTTGGTATTTAATGTGATGTGTGGTCTCACCACTGAGGGAAATTGATTATTTTTAAATTAAATGAGTTGTTTTATTTAAATGAATTGCATGGAAATGGAAAAGGTGTCATGGCCAGGAGGGATGTTTGGAACTGGCTTGATGCCTCAGTCGCTGGTGGTCAAGGTCCCAACCATATTTAAATTTCATGTGATATATGAACCCATAGGGGTGATACATTAATGAACATAGTGATAATAGAAAACATAGATAGGTTCCTTAGACCCCTTGATTTGGGATGGGTGATTAATTGTGATCAATTGGCTCGAGTAGGCCATATGTGAAACCTGAGATGCCTTAGATCCTTTCAGCTAGTTGGGATGAACATGGGGTGATCATTCTTCCCCCCAACGATATATTACTACATGAGTGGATAGACCCTTTGGAGATTGATGGATAGGTTACATGCGAGGATTGGCCTAAGGCTATAGGGGAAGGGGATAGGATTGAGGACATCTCCATTATGTGATACCAATATGGGATTACCTATGAGACCTATGAGGCCATGTGATGATTAATATAAGCCCAAAGTATGTTATTCCCTCTATGTGATAGGTGTTGAACCAAGGTATGATACTGAGATAGAGGAACCAATGAAGGGTGTTCTAACTATAATGGGACCAAGGGTACCCCAATGGGTACCCTAATGAGATGTTGACCCTATAGAGGGTGCATATTAGAAATTGGTAGTGATGATCATGGGTGTAAAATTAGAACCCAAGTATAAAATGTGAGCTTGAAGAGGATATGGTGATAATATAGTATATCAGATGATTCAGGTGGGGCACACTGCACACCGAGATATATTGAGACACATGGTATGCCTTGGATTAACTAGTTAAGAATGTGTTTTTAACATCGGTTTTTATTTATTTTTAACGTTAGTTATAAAGAAATATTATTGCAGGAGGAATTTTAAATAAATTTTTAACATTAGTTAAAAAAATGGAATTGTAAAACAATTGTTGTACTATTTTTTCACATCAATTATCTAATAACCAACAAGAAAAACCTATAGTAATGGGTTTTTCATGTCAATTATTTGATAAATGACATATAAAACTAATTATTAATGTCAGTTAGTCTACAAAGGATGTAGAAAACCATTTTCATTAATGGTTTTTCGCATTGGTTTTTGGAAAACAGATGTGAAAAAACCATTAAGAATGTTTTTCATGTAGGTTATCAAAAAACTGATGTGATAATACCAATTTTTTTAATAATTTTACTTCCAAATATCTCCTCCACTACTGAAAAGAAAATAATCAGTATAAAAACATGAAAAAATAGAGTAGCATAAAGAGAATAAAAACATCCAACAAAACCCATTTACAATTACAACTTTCAAAATTACAATATTGAGTACAAAAAAACTAAAATCCAACCAAGCATGTACAATGATTTTCCCATCCAAACACATTTAAATTTACAAATTTTAAAGTTAAAATATATTGTACAAACATAATAATGTCCAACCAAACATATACAATTATTTTCCCATCCAAACACATTTACCATTACAACATTAAATGTTACAATATAGAGTAGAACAAAACTGAAATATAACCAAAATTGTAAAACTATTTTCCCATTCAACTTGTTAGTTTTGAAGATATTGTGCACTATAAGGATGATAGACATCAATATAAACAAATTAAAATGAAATCATTTAACTTGTATTATGAATAAAACAATGTAATATTAAGGAAATGTTTATAAATAAATCTAACCCTACGGATGTTTGTGACTATCCTAGTTAAAATTATTTCAAACATAAATCATAACACATAATGATTTCATTTTTTAAGACTTCTTGTTTATGGAAATTATATTGAAATTATTTTTTAAATTTAAAATAAAATTATTAACTAATATATCCAAAGTGTACTAATTATAAATTAAAAGTCACCTTTACTTTTACATATTTGATCTTGGTGCTCTTTTTCATTGTGGTCTCTTGAATGAAATTTCACCACCTTTTAGGAAAAAAATATGAATGAAATAAATTTAAAATTCCAAATAATATAAATATGTATTAATAAATTTAAACTTACATTTCCGATACATCCTTAAAATTGTGTCTCACTTCTTCATGGATAGATCATAACCATTAAAATGATTCCTCCCTTAAATATAAGACACCTAACATCCAACGATGATTGATATAAATGAAAATTTAATGTTAGTGTTTATTACGTTAAAAGATATATAACACTTTGTGAGATATATGTTTCATACTATTGAAGATAAGGAAACATCCAGTACTGAATAATTTCCTCCTTTTGAAATCTTTCAGCAATATAAATTGTTCTTTCTTGTTCATTCAATGTTCTCTCTAAAGGGGAAATTAATTGTGGGTACATAAATCCATATACATTTATATTTTCATACTCCTTACACATTGTATAAAGATTCCGAATACAAATCAAACATAAGTATAAATTTTCAATAAATTAAACACATGGAAGGATTTATTTTTATACTTACATGGAAAAAACATGCATCTTGTTGACCCCCAACTAATATCCAATTACAAGATCCATTATATTGATTTCAAAAGTTCTATAGTCATTGCATACCCAAAAACACCAAATTATATTAGAATATCATAAACACCCAACAAAAAATATGAATATATTGACCATCTATCATTACTACTATAATATATATCTTATTTCATAACAATTCATATATATTTTTTCTATATAGTATTTATTTACATTTAATGTATTCTTGTAAAAAAATAGATAAATATATAAACATTAAACTGTTAAAAAAATAATACAAAAAAATAAATAAAAGATAAAATATTCACATACCTATGTGGTAATATGTTACAGATGTCTAGATGGCCAAATTAAAATGTGGCTGATACTTTGTCCAACTATACTCACCACATCTGTAGGTAACTGTACTCTGTATGATATATCTATAATATCCTATACAGTGAATCAATCATGCTCTATCTATAATTTTTGATGATGAGTGGAATATAAAATATAGAATATCATCCTTTATGAAATTATATAATGTTTTGTATCATCGATATATAACTCTCAATAATAGTAAAGTTGTGGAGGAGGGGGTGTAGGAGTAGGAAAATGAGTGGGGTCTGCTCGTGGAGGGGGAGGAGTGGGAGCTGCTGTCAGAGATGGAGGAGTAGTTTGAAACTATTTTTGCATTTATAAAAATATTGATTGTACCAAATATATGATCTTATTCTTTATCATAACATGATATCATGAACTTGATCCTTTAAAGGTTCAATTTTTTTATAAACACCCTCCATTTCATAAGATGAAGAACCTAAACACATTTTTTTCAAAGATACAACCATTGGGTATCCTAGAACATTACTTGGGTGTTTTGGATTTCCCAATGATGTAGCAAAAATATCAGGCATTCCCTCAGCTAAAAATATCCCATGTATGTTCTACTCCTCAAGATAAACCTATATGAATTATTTGAAAAATAATTTAATGAATGAAAATAAATAAGTAATATAATTCAGTTAAATAAATTAAGTAATTTAAACAACTTACAACCCTCTTAGCTACAACTCTCAATTCATCCGTAAAGCATTTTCCTTTTTTTCTCATCTGAGCCCTCTTCCATTTTTCAGTCTAGATAGGGGGTAGATGAGAAACCTCAATAGTTCTTGACGACTCAGCTCTCAATTTTTGAAATTTTCATCCATCATTTGTTCTTCTAATAACTTATACCCTCCCCAAGATAAAGTATGATGGTATACATTTCTATATTGGATCTCCTAATGATATATCCTCAATTTATATAAATTAATAATAATATAATAAATAATAAATAATAAATAATATAATTAATATTAAAAAACTTCAAAAATTTATCATTTTCTTACCAAGGAACATTAACCATGAAAACATAACATTGGAATAAAACAAGAATATGTGTCAAACACGTAAGATTATAAAATCATTTCCATATCAGCCAAGGCTTATTGCCAAGATCGTCATTGCAGACAAATTCCATTACTAAACCAGGCCTACTTGTCATTCTAGCCTGGAATTACTGAACCAAATTTAATTTTTATTCCAATCATGTCTATATTTTGAGACGTAAATATTGGCCTAATGAATTGGAGTGAGATATAGTTCCCACCCATCTCATAATTAAATCATTCTTACATGTGCCTCAAAAACATAAACCATTCATCCTAGAATAACCCAAGGAACAAAAAAATGCGTTTATTAAGCATCATTCTATCATAATACATATAAAAAAATAGATTTCATAAAAATATTTCCATCATAAACACAATCAAATTAGTGTAATAATAGGGATAAAAACATATCCCTATGTCAAAATAGATTTAAAATAATATTGATAAAATAATTGAAATTAAATATTGAGGAAAATATCTTTTCTTATTCAAAAACATATTCTTTTCTCAAAATTCCCTGTAATTTAAAAAGAAAATAATTTAATTGAAAATAAACTTGAAATATTGTAAACTAATCTTCATGGAAATAAGGAATTATCAAAGAGTAAGAATCCATTCATGTTGTATAAGTTAAAAAAACATTATCCTCATACTTTTTCTAGAAAATTCCTAAAAGTACCTAGTATTGAATAAAGTCAAAATATCCATTTCATAACATTTAGTAAAACTTCAAAAATGGGTAAAATTGACATTAAAAAATTTTACATGAATAGAAATAGTATTAAATGTTTAGTTAATAAGTATGTTGATGATAAATATACCATAGTAAATAATTACGTATAACAATCTTGGATAACAATGATATTGAAAATGTATCCCTTACCTTAGGTATGATATCTTTATTATATATTTGAAACTCCACTATAATGATTTAAATAATGTTATTGACTTATTAAAAAATAATAATAATTTTTATTATATCATATATGATTATATTATCATTTTTTTGTTAGTATCATTTCATTGTAACTCGTTATTCGAATATTAAATGCATTATGTTCTTATGAAAGTTTTTCCGGATAAGTTCATGTTCCACTTATTAAGTTATTGTTATATCATTTAAAAAAATAATATTAGTATATATATATATAATATTTCTTCATTAAATTCATGTATATAATCATGATTTAATGATATCATGTAGAATTAATCACATCGCATCGTTGAGATGGTAGGTCGTACATATGCACCAGTGATAATATCATTCACTTAATGGTTAAATGGTATGGAATTGGTTGGTATATTAATTATAGAGAATAATTATCATGTTATATTCTTTATTTAAATCCATTATACGTATCTGTATACCCATCAAGATTATGTATTGTTGAATAACAAATTACACCACAGCATGGATACGGTAAGTTGTACTCACGAACGTATGGTGATATTGTTATTCGTATGATTGATAAAATGAGATATAACATTTTACCATAATTATAATAACATATAAGAATGTAGAAGGTACTGTATCTTGTACTTTAGTATGTAAAAACACAATAAGAGTAAGTAGAAGAAGAAATTAATTTTGAAAGAGGTGATAAAACAATTACCTCCAATTCAAGTATCTCCTATTGATTTGCACAAAATCTCTCCATATGATGGATTTCTGCCCAATGTTTGGTCTCTAGAAGGATGGTAGGGATTTTGGGAGCTTATTTTAGTAGAATTTGTATAATCTATGTGTCTTGAGAGGTGTGAGTAAGTGGGTTGATGTGGTGGCCTTTTATAAGACGGAGGAGGGGCACTTTAGGAATGTCTTGAAATATTAATTTATTATAAATTTAATTTTGAATTCTAATAGATCAAAAGTGATATATTTACATAATAAGATGTGGATAGTTCGAAATAATCTCATACTATAATTTTTAGACTTTTATTTATTTTATTTTTAACCTTATCTTTTCGGTTTACCCTTAATTACACTCTTTTAATTTTAATTAAGGTAACAACATTTTAATTATTAAGAGGCCAATAAGTTTACTTATATTGGATAAATTTTCTATGATTGAAAAATTAATTAACATTCAGACATTATAAAATCCACTTTTTTATTTTAAAATATTTTTATTATTTTTAAATAAATTAATAAAATATTATTTTAATAAAATATTAATAATGTCAATTTTTACACTATTCATTTCATTGAATTTAAATAAAATCCAAACAGAGATATAATATCTAAATAAAGCATTTAATAGTATTATAATATGTCCTAATCATCAAAAATTCATGCATGGACTAAATTATTTCATTAAATATTTATTTTACATTTTATAATATCATTTATTTGATTCTTCCCTTAATAAAATAATTATTGTCTCATTGTTGTGTCCATATTTATGGTAATTATTTAATATATAAAAATTATAAATAAATTCAGTTTATATAGATAATTTCATTATATTTCTGTATACTATTTATTTTCTAACTTTTATCAAGTTTATTACGACATTAAAATTATTATACATATAAGAGATAAGAGAGTGACATTTTGACACTTTCTTTTATTTTAATTATAATAACATCACTTTCATGAAGAAAAGTCCATTAAATTAATCTATTAAGACCCTTAGGTGATATTGGTAGACTTTCATTCATACAATATAATTTTTTTAGGTTTTAGGGGAATTTTATTATCTTTATCATATTGTTTGTTACCATAATTTACCCAATTTACATTTAACAGTGGTAAATAAAAATTACCATAGTTAATATTCAAAAAATACAACAAAATAAATGTAACCTATTAAAATAATTTGGACACAATTATTCCAAAAATATAATCAATTATTAAAAATTCAAAACACATAAGATGTAGTAATTAATTTAAAATTAATTCATGTTGTCAAAGCGAGGAAACAAGGGTTTTTTAAAAGTAAAAACAATCAAAAGATTGATGTGCGTTTATATCTAATTTCAATTTTAAATTACTTCCAATGAAAAAAATTGGATTAAATGATAAAAATATAATTTAATTATTATTTAAATCCAATTAAAATGATTACCTTTCTCTATAAATAAATCAAATTAAAAATCAATTTTAAATTAAAATGTAGTATTTTTCTCTATTCATTAAAAAATGAATATTATCAGCAAACTACCAAAAAATAAAACAATGTAATTTTTTATTTATTTGAACCAAATAAAATATCTATTTTGTTAAATATAACTTATAAAAGTGTAAAAATGTAGATTTCAAATGGGCTTCCCATCAAAAGGCGGTAAAACTGTATTTTTTTTAAAAAGATCGTTTTATTAGTGAAATTGAATTTGTTTTTATATCATATCTAGAAAACATATAAGATGATTTTTAAAAATTACATTGAATATATTATATATATATTTCACTAATAAAATCCATAAATAGTGATTTTATTTTTTTAGTCACACTTATTTTCATTTAAATTTTTTTTAGAAGGAATTTAATTCTATTCATTCCTGCCATTCTAAGGATTAGGTTATAATATTTATTTATCACATTACTTGGTATTTATTGAAATTAGTTCTATCAAAATAACTTGAAATTTTTTGTAACACAATACATGAATAGTGTTGTTTAAACTGTAATAAATATGGTATTTCTTAAAGTGCAAGCTAATATTAGTGTAGCATAAAACACTAGACATCAAATAAATTTAATAATAATTTATCTCATAAAATATTTGGGTGTTATATTTTACCACCATAAATATAATTTTTCCCTATAAATTATTTGGGGTTGTAAAAGGTTTACTACAATAATGTTTCTTTCATAGAAATCCACATCGAAAAAAGGAATAATAAGACAAAATTTAAAAAAGGAATGTTAGAAACATAACAGTTACCCAGGGTAACTCATCATTGGGTTTCAACATAATAGAACTTTGCTGGGAAGTGAAAAGTGGATATGGAATAAAAATCTAACCATCATGTTCTAATTTATTTTGATAGATAAAAAGGTTTGAAGAATGTTAATAACTAGAAACCCATAAATCTATGATGATTTAAGGGACCACATGATACATCGGGTAAAGGTATTTGATAAATTTTTTGTTTTCTAAGATCCATTACCTAAATTTGAAGAACATGAAAAGAAAAACATACTTTATTTCAGTAAATTCTCACCATTGGTCATGCCTTGAACAATTTTAAAATCATCTATTATTCAAACTAATTAAGTTGAATTTTTCATTCTTCAAGTGTTTGCAGATCATGTGATCCATCAATAGAAGGATAGGTCATTCTATAAATCTCAAAAAAAAGGTTTACACAAATTATCAAATATTCATAAGTCCACATATTGTGATTTAATATATTAATATTTCATACATAAACTAGATTATAAATTATAATATCCATTATTGGATAACCTTAAAATCCTTCTAAAAAATAGAAAATCTATGAAATTAAAAAGAGGTGATCTAAATTAGATTAGAATTTATCTCCCATATCTCATAAGGTAGTTCTTAGTTGTCACATTCCCAATATTTGAATAAATTAATCCTGTATTCTCTTGAGTAATGGTAATAACTTGAATAATCAGATATCCAAATTGAAAACATGCATGTTTTCTTATTCGTAAGTCCAAAAAGTTGTAATCTTTATCTGAGATAGCATAACACATAAATCAATAAATTTTTAACAAGTTCAAAGCATTCTAATATTATCCAATTTGCTTATTCATATCCAACATAGCTTTATAAAAATATTATTATTTCAACATCTTGCTCATAGTAAGGGTCATCCTTCCCTAAGTCATGTGTTTTCCAAAAAAATCACCTTATTACCTCAATAACCTTTCATGGTTACTTATACCAGTCAGCATATACTTTCAAATACATGTGGAAGATCACAGTGGAACACTATATAGATATTTCATTATTCTATAATACCATAAAAAAGATTCTAAACATTATTCTGTAATACCATTACAAAAACACTGAATCATTCCACCACATAATTTTCATACTCAACATCATCAATGTTGATCATATGTGATTTGACATTGTCTTTGGCCTTAAGAGGTAGTTGACATCGATCATCATTGATCGCACAAGTATTAGGTCATTTGTTATCATAATGCCCAATTTCCTTTCACTTGTAGTATTGAAGTGTGGGTGGTGTATTCTCTGTAGCCTTTTCTTTATTCACATCATTAGATACCTTTTTCTCATTACATTGGAACTCTACTACCCGATGAACTAATTTCACCCTTCATACATTTATAGTCCCTTTAATATAGTCTTCACCATTCTTATTTCCATACTTTAAGTATAATAAAACACTCATGTTCTTTTCACCATTATTTTGATATTTTCTATTGAACTTCATCTTTTGTTTCTTGTCAAAACCAAGAGATTGATATGTAACACCAACTTTTATTTCAACCTTATAGAACAACGCAAAATGTATTCATATCAACTAAAGTATCTTATAGTTAATGCCCTTTGATGACTTGGTTTTAATCCACTGAATATTTGATTAACTTTACATTCAGGTTGGATGATAAATCCAGAAGCATACCTTGCAAGTCTTTTAAAATTTTCCTCATATGTACCAATAGATTCATCATCCTTTTTCTTAAGCTCAAGGAACTGATTTTCCATTTTTTTTCAAAGAATACAAGGAAAGTACTTATTATAAAATAATTTCTTGATCTCATCCCATTCCATGGATTCAATTTTATCTTCTTTCCTCGTATTCTTTATTAGAGTTCTCCACTGGTCCACTTCGTCTTGTAGATAATAAAAAACTATAGAGACATTTTCATGTTCTGAATAGTGAAGGATGAAAAATATCTTTTCAATGGTACTGATCCATTTCTAAGAATCATGTGGATCAGAAGACCCACTGAAATAAGGTGGGTGTTGCCTCATAAAGGACTCAATAGAATGTTGTTCCCTTATCTGTTTATTTGGAAGTCTAGAATGATTAATAACTTATGTATGTATAGTGATATGATTTTTCATTCCATATCACACAATAGTTGTTTGTTCAGGAGCACAATTTTTTTATTTCCCATTTCATTGATCATTAACACAGTTCCTTCATGTTCAATCCATTGTCTAAAACCCCAAAAATAATAGTTTGAGAGGAAAAATTTATACTTGGAATATAACATAATCAAGGGGGTGTATTTTAAATCTCTAACATCATAGTTTAATCTTAGTTTATTCATGATTATTGTCATAATTCAATGAATGCAACCTATAATTATACATATACAATGGAATTCCCTTAGAAATATCTCTAGGGATATCACTAATGTTTTCGCATCCAAGTTTCCAAAGGTTGAATAAAACATTCCTCTGATACCAACTATAATGACCCAAGAATGAAATATATGAATATTACTTATTTTACATGAATAGTCATTACATTTTAAAAATGCACACCTGAGGACCGTAATAGTTTAGTGCCTTTTGAAACATAGAATACATTCTTCCATCTTGTGAAATATCTTCAACATCTCCCCTAAAGATCTTCCCCTTTAGTACTCCTAATTAAAATATTTATTTATTACACAAGGAATAGAAACATAATAAAGGGTAATCTTATATGCTTATAATGGGTAATAAAACAATATATGAACATATTAATGTAAAAAACATGAATATAACTTTTGAATATTGAAATCATGAGTCATTAAATAAATCTTAGCAGTTCATAAATCATTATTCATAACAGATCATTTACCATCATAATATAGAATTTTCATAAAACATAAACTTTGAAAAAACATAATAATATAAAATAATTTCCATATTATCCAAGGATCATAACCAAGACCGTCGTAGAATATAGAGTCCATTACTAAACTGGGTTTCCTTGCTATTCGAGCCATTTATTAATGAACTATATTTACTTTCTATTCTAGTCATGTTTATCTCATGAGATATAAATCTTTACCCATTTAATTTGATGCAGACATAGGTCCCACCAATCTCATAATAGAATCATTCTTAAATTTTCCACAAAAACCTAAACCATTGATCAAATCATAACCCATGAAACCAAAAAAAATCATTAATTAAACATCATTACATAATAATCCATATAAAATAAATGGATTTCATAAAAATAATTCCATCATAAAAACAATCATATCAATTTAATAATAATTATAAAAACATAGACCTATGTAATCGTTGATGGGAAATAATATTCATAAAATACTTGAAATTAAATCTTGAGGAAAATATCATTTCTTCTTAAAAAAATTATTTTCTCAAAATTCCACGCAATTTTTAATGAAAAAAATATTTAATTGAAAATACACTTAAAATATAGTCAATTAAAATTCATGGAAATAAGTTTTTATGAAATCATAATAATTCATTCATGTTATATAATTTAAAAAACATTCTCCTCGCACTTTTCCGAAAAAGTCAAAAAGTACATCGTATCGAATAACGGAAAATTATACCTTTCATATCAGTTAGTAAAAATTAAAAAATGGGAAAATTTTAATTTAAATAATTGTAGAATAATAGAAATAGTATTACATATTTAGGGAACATAGATGTTGATGATAAATATACCCCATTAAATAATTACGTATAAACAATATTGGATAATAATGACATTGAAAAAGTATCCCTTACCTTAAGTATGATATCCTTAATATGTATCCAAACCTCCTTTACAATGATTTAAATAATTTTATTGACTTATTCCGAAATCATAATAATTTTATGATATCATATATGATTATATTATCATTCATTTGTTAGTAACATTTCATTGTCACTCGTTATTCCGATATTAAATATTTTATGTTCTTATGCATGTTTTGTTGAATTAGTTCATGTTCCACTTCTTAGGATATAGTTATACCATTAAAAAAATAATATTAGTATAATATATATCATATTTATTAAATCTATTCATGTATTTAATGGTGGTTTAATGACTATCACATAGAATGAATCACATCAGATCGTGGAGATGGTAGGTCGTGCGTACGCACAAGTGACGATATAATTCAATTAATGATTAAATGGTATACAATTGGATAGTATATTAATTATAAATAATAATTATCAAGTAATATTCGTTATTTAAATCCATTATATTAATAATTATACACATCAAAATTTTATATTGTTGAATAACAAATTACACCACGACGTAGAGACGGTAAGATATACGTACGCACACATGGTGATATTGTTATTCATAGGATGGATAAAAGGAGGTATAAGGTTATAAAATAAATATAATAACATCTTATAATATATAATATACAGTATATATTACTTTATTATGTAAACAACATATGAATAGAAAGTATAAGAAAAAAATAATTTTGAAAGAGGTTATAAAACAATTACCTCTTTCTCGAGTATCTCCTTTTGATTTGCACAAAAGGTCTCCTTAGAATTGTTTTATGACCTATGTATGGTCTTTGAGAGGAATTAAGTAATTATGGGAGATTATTTGAGATGAATTTAGATGATCCAAGGGGATTGAGACATGTTAGTAAGTGGGTAGATGTGGTGTCCTTTTTTAAGAAGGATGAGGGGCACCATGGGAATATATTTAAATGTTACTTTATTATAAATTTATTTTTGAATTATAATAGCTCAAAAGTGATATATTTCAAGTATAAGTTTAATATTTTTCTAAATAATCTCATACAATAATTTTTAGACTTGAATTTATTTTATTTTAAATCTTATTGTTTCTGTTTACCCTTAATTACTCACTTTTAATTTTAATTAAGGTAACAAAATTTTAATTATTAAGAGACTATTAAGTTTATTATGTGGGTTAAATTTCCCATAATTGTAAAATTAATTAAATTATAGACTTTATCAAGGACAATTTTTATTTTTAAAATATTTTTATCTTTTTTCAATAATTTAATAAAATATTATTCTAAAAAAATATTAATACTGTGAATTTTTAAAATATTCATTTCATTGAATTTAAATAAAATCAAAATAGAAATATAACTTTCGAAAAAAGAGTCTAATAGTATTATAACATTCCATATTAACCTATAAAGATCGTGGATGGAATATATCATTTCAAATAATATTTAATTTATTATTAATAATATCATTTATTGGATATTTCTATTAATAAAATAATTATCATATCATTGTTGTGTCAACATTTATGGTAACTATATAATATATAAAAATTCTAAATAAATTAAAATGATGTAGATAATTTCATTTTATTTATGGATACTATTTTTTTCTATGTTTTATCAAGATTATCACTACATTAAAATTATTATACTTATAAGAGATAAGAGAGTGACATATTGTCACTTTCTTTTATTTTAATAATAATTACATCACTTTCATTTAAAAAAGTCTATTAAATTAACCAATTATGACCCTTAGGTGATATTTTTCATCTTTAATTCATCTAGTAATATTTTTTCACGTGTTAGGGTAATTTTATTATCTTTATCATATTGTTTGTTACCCTAATTTAGCTAATTTACCTTTAACTATTGTAAATAAAAATTATCGTAGTTACATTTCATAATATAAAAAAAATAGAAATAACATATTAGTATAATTTGGACCCCCTATTTCCAAATATGGAATTTATTTTTAAAAAATCAAAACACATAACCTTCAGTAATTAATTTAAAATTAATTTCCATTATCAAAGTGAGAAAACGAGTTTTTTTAAAAGTAAAAACAATCAAAAGATTGATGTGAATTTATATCTAATTTGAATATGAAATTAATTAAAATGTCCAATATTGGATTACATTTAATAATAATAATCTAATTATACTCTAAATCCAATTAAAAGGATAACATTTTGGTATAAATAAATTAGAGGAAAAAGTAGTTTTAAATTAAAATGCAGTATTTTTCACTATTCATTAAAAAATGAATATTATCAGAAAAATACCAAAAATTTAACCAAAGTAAATTTTTATTGACTTTATCCCAAAAATATTATCATGTTTTCAAAAATAACTTATAAATGTTTAAAAAACTAGATATAAAATGAGGTCTCCATCAAAAATAGGTAAAACTAAATTTTTAGAAAAACTCATTTTATCCATAAAAATGAATTTTTTCTTATAAAATGTATATAAAACATATAATATGAATTTTAAACATTAAATTAAATATATTTAATATATATATCACTAATAAAATCAATAAATCTTGATTTTATAGTTTTATAGAATCACTTTTTTTCATTTAAATAGTTTTTTAGCAGGAAGATAATACTATTCATACCCACCATTGTAATAAATAAGTTATAATATGTAGTTATAAATTATACATGGTCTTGTGTGAAAGTAATTATATCAAAATAACTTGAAATTGTTTGTAACACAAGTCAAGAATAGTGTTGTGTATACTGTAAGCTAATACTATTTTGCGTATAGTGCAAGCTAATCATGGTGTACCGTACAACACAAGGGTTCAAAGAAATTGAAAGGAATATATCTCATAAAATATTAGGGTGTTACACAATCCATTGGGTAAATATTTATATCTAATGAGATAATTATGGGAAATAAGTTAACGAGCTTGATCCAAAATGGGAAACAAGTGTGTCTACATCCAAAATAAGAAACATGTGTGTCCTAATACACTATGGGAAGATGGGGAAACTTGATCTACTATGGTATGATGGGGAAACCTAATCCAGTTTTGGAATATGGGGAAACTATATCCACTATGGTAATATAGGGAAGCCCAATGAACTATAGAAAAATGGGGGTTTCTGATCCACTATGGGAAGATGGGGAAACATGATCCACTATAGGAAGATGGGGTATACTTATCCCTTAAAAGAAATGACTACAACTGGAGATGGTGGTAGGTACCTCCTTGTATGTTTATTCTTTATGAAGCTCCCTAATATTTTTTTTGAAATGATCCTTGAATTATAGGGAATGATTTTATATTCTTATCTCTATTCCATAGGACTATGTATTATGCCAATTTTATTCTCTCACAACTCATGTTTTCTAATTTTATTATGTTCCATGCCTTATTAACTAGAAATATTTTTTCAAGGACTCATGATTATTATCATGTTATTTAATTTATGATATTTTATTCTTATGATAATTTTCATATACCCTAATTTTCATGTTATGTTTACAAATATCTCTTCTTTACTAATACTGAGTATATAAAATCACCCCAGTCATATTTTTTTTGTTCCCCAGGTAATGAATAATTTTTTTATATTGTAGTGACAAATGTGAAGATATTTAAGATATTTTTTGGAGATATTTCACCATGTTATTTGATTTTGTTTCTAGAAATCTAAGGACTGTAATCTATTATGGTCCTTATACATGTATTTTTATAATTTACTGAATATTCATCTAAAATTATTTAATATCCATGTATTTTATTCTTGTGTATTTATAAAAATTGTTATTAAATAAGTTTTTAGGAAAATTATGTTTGTTATATTGATTTTTAGAGTCCCTTATATTACTTGTGAAAACATGGTATCCGTTTATTGAATACAAATAACATTGAGAAACATTTATTTTTATTCATTTTTTCATTATAAAGGTGTATCTGCTGGAAATTTATAACATTTTATCATGATCCTAAAATTAATCATTTTATTTAATATATATTTTTAAATCATATCTTTTATTTGTTTTTGGATTTAATGTTTCGATTGTTGAATGGGGTTCTTGTCTAAAATTTAATTTATTGATCCATGTTTGATATTACATAACATGATTTATTTTTGACATTTTATTAAATTTAAATTTCATTATATTACAAAATGTAGACCATGTCATGATATTTTTATTTCCATTTCATGACCATCATATAAAGATCCTCAAATTATTATTTAACCCCTAATATTAGGTTTCTATCACTAATTTCATTACAAAAAAGATGTATATTGTGAATGATAATCCATATTGGGAATTTTTAAATTTTTTATCTTGAAAAAAATTATATTAATATCTAATAGCCATTATACATGGTTTACCTATATTATCTATAATTAAATTTTCTCTATTGGGTTATTTTTTACATGTTATAAATAAATCTATGAAACCATTTTACTTTGGAAAGTAAGTTTATTTTTTCAATAGTCATATTTTTTTGATGACATTGTAGATTTACTTCAAATTTTCAAAATAATTTGATTAATGTATTTTTCAACAACCTTACCCTCATTTAAAATTTATAATGAAATTATAATTTTTTTATCCACTCTCATCAAAATTTTCAGTGTTTATCTTTTTAACATTTACATATGAGTGCATTATTCCACTCACTTTCTGATTCTATATGGACACATGGCTTTTAATTTTTATTGTATATAAAATAAAATTATTTTTCATATAGTTTTAAAAAATATTTATTATATAATGATTTAAAATTTCCATGAATATTTTATATTTCCAAATTGGTTTTTTCTTAAACAATAAAAAATTAATTTTTATATATTTCATTGTTATTAGAAATATCTTATACATGATCATATCTATTATTTAAACAAAACCACCCATATTCATTCTCTAGATGCCTTGTGAAATGTACTTATATTCTAGAGAAATGACAAACTACATCCTTTTTCAATCATAATCATCAATTATATACAATCCTAACATGTCACCAAATTTATTTCCATTATGAATACTATATTATTATTCCTTTGATAGATAGGTTTTCACTTATATATAATTCCATTTTTTATTAGTGAAATTAGTATCATAACAGTATGCAGATTATCAAATCGTTGTGAATACCATATATTAATTATCATAGTTGAATCTTATATACCCATAATGACAACTACTATCATTGGATACCCATTTATTTTCCATGGGTGTGCCATTTTTTATTATTAAAAAAATTATTAATTATTTCCTTTTGATAATTCACATGAAAAGGATATGACACCCATTTTCATTCCCAATGTTATTAAATATGTGTTAAATGATACCCACTTTTTTCTAGGGGTTCATTATAAATATGAATGGAATAATTTTCATTTAAATGATTAATAGAGCCCATTTTACTTCAATAGGATCATCATGATGTGAAAAAGAGAATGATTTCTAATTGGAACTAATATGCATTGATGATTTATTGGTGGGTCTTATATATCACTCTAATGTATTGAATAAAAATTATATCACACGAGATATGTTTTCATGAATTTACCAAAATTTCTCATATTCATGGGAATTGATTGATTAAATCATGATAATAATGATTCATAATTCTATTCTTTTCCATATTTATATGACATCACAGTTTTATGATAATTATAATTCATATATTATAATACCAAGGATTATATTTATTGACACATTTTTACATACTCTTTTGATTTATGTATTAAATTTTTCCAATCATTATACCATTATTTTTCATCTATGATTTATTTGATATTACATTAATATATATCTAGATTATACCCACATTCTCATCTTATTCTCATCAGTGAAATTTAATTATTATCGCTTGTTTTTTCCCTTAATATGAACACCATATAACCCTTTTAAAATGTTTCATTTTACTAGGTTATTATGAAATTTAATATATAATATATGTATTGAATAGTATCTTGTGTGTATTATTTGTTAGATATGTTGATCTATTGTTATAATTTAATTAATAACTTATTTAACAGTAAATATATCTATATTACATAATAAACTTGGAACAGACTAATTAAAAAAATTTCTAGACACATTATAAATATATTCCAATAGAAGTTCATTAGAATTTAAATGTTACATTATTTTTTAATTATATTTTATTATTTGATATGTTTCAATTCCATGATTTATTGTATGTTATTTTTAGAACTATATATAGAAGTGTGGACCTATTGTGCCTTATTATGGACACAATGGGATGGATTTTGGGATTGATATGTTGATGGGTATTTCATATTAATGACTTATGGTTAGATAGGGATGAGTTAATGGGTGGGGTTTCCATCATTATATAATATTAAAATATAAGACTTTCAAGGAGACAAATGTCTTAAGTGGTAATAATGGTTTCACATGGGGATTAGATGAGTTCGGTTTGTTAGATGTGGAAATGTGGTGAGACATGAATGTATGAGTTTATAAACTAAAAATAGATTCTAGAATTTCTATGTGTCAAATTTTTTTAGTAAAATAATTAAAAATTTAATCCCCCATTTCATTAATTATTTATATTGATAAAATATTAATCTTATTTATTATTACATCCCTAATATTATAACATGACCCTTTATCCCAAATTTCAACAATGTTAAATCAGAAATTTGGATCCTGTTTTTGTAGTTCATTTTCTAAATATGAGAAATTGACTTCAATATAAAAACATATAATGTGTATAAAAGTTTTTACTATATATTTTTGATATTTTAATTATATATTATTCTTAATATTATGAAACATTTATTATAAATTAAAAGTTTATTATTTTATTTTTATATATATCGAAACATCATATAAGAGTAATAATATAAATATACCTATAAAAATTTACATAATATGTAGAAAATTATTTTAATTTTATAAATAAATATTTATAGTGTTAACTAAAATTCACCTCGGTAACATAATTTTATACCACCAAATAAAATTTCACTTATTCAAAAAAAAATTGATGACTAGAATTAAAGTAATTTTATTTGATTAAATTTATAAATGTGATTAATATATTAATTTCAATATTAGTGAATGTAACATGATAAAACATATCTTTAGATAAAATTTATTTTTATTCTTCAAATTTATGTGTAGGATAGTATTATAATCTAATTTTTTTATCATGATATTAATTTATACACTATGAATAATTTAATGAGTTTTTTAAATCAATATAAAAATAAATTCTACCAAATTAGTATATAATTATATTTTAAATATGATAAATAATGGATTCCCCTGATATTGTGTAATATTTTTATTTCATATATTATTGTCATAAGTAAGAGTATGGAAACAAGTTTTTTATTATCCCCTGTAAATAATACTATCCTTAAAATTTTATATACATCATCACATAAATAAATGTGGGAAATTATTCATCTCTTAACACTATATTTTCCACATTTCCTATTTTATCTAATGATTTCTTCAAAGGTCATTTACCTATTATTGTTTCAAATTCAACAAAACCTTCTCTCATGTATGAAAAATTTGGAAAATCACCTAATTATATGATAATACATACTCAAATTGATTATAATATAGTACCTTTATATTATATATGAATTGATCATCTATCTTCATTGATCCATAATAATGTTATTATAAATAGTATTCAAATTAACTATTGTCTCTTAATTTTTTTGGCCTTCTAGTTTCTTATCTCCAACCTCAACCCTACAATTTTGGGTATGAACACTCTTTCAAATAAAAGATTCAATGAATTCATATCATAATCAAGTTGAATCTATTATAATATGAAAATTATTCCAATGGTATATACTTATCCATGTCCAATGAAGGTCAAGTGACTGTGAACATTTAATTTATTCGAGTGCATGAGTATTCATATCATATAGACAATTGGGTTTATGTTGACCGTTTTATCACAAATGTATATAAATGTTTAAAGTGAGAGGAAGGATCATAAAGTATTTTTATTTGATTTGGTGGTTATTAAAATATATAATTGATTGATATTCACTCTAAAGTCTCAATCATCATTTGTAAATATCTATGCAAGTTATTTTATTAGATTTCCTCATTTATTTTATGCAATGTGTATACCTAGTAATGGTATCCACAATAACCTATAAAACATTATTACTTTTAATAATTTCCACATTTTTCTGAAAATATGTACAATAACATTATCTCACCTCACCTTTTCTATATGTATAGGTTGAATGAATCCTTTTTTGATGTTGTATTTTATATTTTTCATGATGGAATGCCATGATACTAGACACATAGTCTATAATTTTCACCGACATTCCAAACCAATTGATATGTATCTTAAATATATATACATCAATTTGTTACAATTAAATATTGAAAATTTGAGATATGTGGTTCTTCTAGTAATTCTATTTTTCATTCATGTATAGCTGAAACACACAACCTCATTCTAATAGATAGAAGACCATATTAATAGGTGAAAACATTTGGTCTCCCATCATATGTGTAATTAATTCAATTTTGAAATATTTTTGGAATTTGTTTCTCACCCTTAGTAAATATTAGATGGAAATAATTTTTAAAATGTGTGATGTTTCCTTTTAGTACTGAATCCCACATTCATAATTACATACTATGTGGATATAGGATCATTGTCTCATCAGATAGGTCAAAACTCTATGATCATTTCTAATTAATTAATCATCCATATTTTATTCTCTCTTGTGTTGTAGCTTATTGAGAAATAAACGTTTTTATATAGTTCTAACAATCTCTTAGGTCTCATGTTGAACTAATATTTTGAGAATATGTGTTTTAAACTATTGTGATCTATATATATATCATGTATCAATAAATATCTATAGTTTATCTATAACTTCAATGAAATTATTATTGTTAATTAATTATAATTATTTGGATAGTTTTATTTTGAATATTCATTATCCCTAATTAATAATCAACCACTCTTTCAAATTGAATATGTATGTGTTCCATTACTTTATTCAATACATAACTATATATTAAAATATATTTTCTTCTAGAAGGTTGTATAAATAATGGTTCATTGAATAATTTCAACATCATAGACTCAAAGATTTTCTTATATTCATTTGTGAAAGTGAATTTTACCACATTACATGACATCATAATAAATAAGTAGGTTAATAGATAATTTTATGAAACAGTCTTTCATTTATCATGTTAAGCAAATGAAAATACATATATCATTTATATTCATTCATTTGAACCATTCCACTATATCCATCATCCATTAAGGATTTAAAGTTATTTCTTCATCAAGGGAATTTTTTCCATGAAAATTAAAATGTAATGAATTTAACATAAGATTTCTTTTCTTTGAGAACATAATGAATGATTCAAAAATTATTCTCATTATAAAAATAAATTTTAGTTTTCATCAACATGACCTAAAAGGATACCACTTTAAAATATACAAGATAATTATAAAATAATATATTTATCTAAATCAGAAACACATATAGTTCATTAGTTAATCAATGTTTAACCAATATATACTCATAATATACATTCCACATTTGAAATAGATTCATTAAAATATCATCATTAATCATGATTAATTAGTGATAACAAATGCGGGGATCGATCATTAAAAAATAATGAATCCATGATGTTAATAAAAATATTTTCCAATACATGGTAGATGTTACCAATTCATTAACAATATGGAAATTATGAAATTATAATTATTAAATATAATCATAAACACCCTATTATTCTAAAAAATTAATAGTTTATGAAAAAATTCAAACACTTGGGGGGATTACACCGTTATCACATTACTCAAATTATTTGATCAACTATAACAATTCAAATAGGTATATTCTATAAGGATTCTTAGACATAGTATTTTATTAATGTAAAAGTTAAATATAATTCACTACTTTACACTCATATATATTTCGTGGTAAAAATTAGGGAAAATAATCAGTTAATTCATGAACAATCGGTATATCCACTATTTATAAGCTTTCTTATTTTGGATGAAACTGTTTTCCTTTTCCAAGATTTACATAAGGTGGTCTACTATCGATAGATCATGGTATCAATCAGATAATAATTCTTCATGAAAAAATATAAAAAAACCCACTACGTTCATGAATCACAGTATCCCTATCATGGAAATAAATATATTGATTCTACTTAAAAATTATATTAACAATTAGGTTTATATCAAAGTAAACCATATATATTATAACAATGCTTCTATACATTGTGTTTCTATTCATCATAACATGGAAAAAATTTATACCTTAATTTCAATAATAGTTTTAATTATTGACATGATTGAAAACTCATTTACCACGGTTCTATAACGCGTTTTAATATTCTTAATAAATGAGAAGCATATTGAATATTGAATAGATCCAAAATAAAATAAATAATTTTATTCCATGGGTTTTAGAGTGAATTAACCTGATATCATAGCCATAGTAAGATTAAAATATTCTACGGTAAACATATTTTCTTAATATTACCCAACAAGTCCATTTTAAGGTCGGTTCCTATATGACAAGGGGCAGTGGGTCAATTAATTCCCAATATCATTATATTTGAAACATGTAATTTTTTTATCTTCATTAATCCCCTTATATTCATGAGTTAGGTGGACCTTCTCAATAATAATATAAGAAACTCAGGTTCCAATTAAACATATGCATGGGTGTTTGATTATAAAATTATCACTAGATTGATGCCTGGTTTTTCTCTTCTTCTTCATCTCCATATTTATCTCTCCATGTTTCTCAGCTAAAATATTTTTATTTATATATTCATTGAAAATGAATGAATTTAATGTTTCATAATTTTTTATTAAGTCACGTGATATTATATCTTTTTGTAATGATAAATAATTTGAGACCTTTTCTAATTTGCGACTTTTCCTAAGACCTTCATAGAAATCAGAGATACTAATTTTTAGTCTATATATAGAGTCCACATAATAATTATATATAATTAAAAAATATATGTATACTCATTAATACTATAATCTTTTTTCTTATTAAAATTGTGAAATTTCATTAATATATCAACTACATTCTCTTAAGGTAAGAATTACAAAGTGAATAAAACCATGATTTTTTTCATTCCATGAATTATATTATAAAGACCTTAAGTTTAACAATAAAATTTAATCTTGTATTAAAATTTCTTTAATGTATTTTTTATTTTATTTCAGTCATAGTAGTGGAGTTTTATAATAGGTGTGAGGATGTGATTGATGGTTCATGGAGGATATGGGTGGAATTGTTTTTAATGTGCAACATGGGAAGGAGTATATTATATTGGATTTCATGTTGTTAACTGAGTATTCAATTTTTAATCATGGAGATGAAATTACATAATAGTTATGTGGGATCTAAGTAATGATAAACTATGAGTCTCTATAAACAAAACAGCTATAATGTCCTCGCCATGTCATGGAAGATGCGTTCTCTTGTCTAAAATAGCCAATGATTATTATCTAAATCATGTAGTGTTTATTGGGTATAACTCTTTTAAATTGTGAGATAAATTGAACCCTTAACATTGTAGTGATCATAACACATTAGTGATTTATATTTAAAATATTATGATGGCTAAATCAATAATTTGATATTCAGGGTGACTTATTCTCAATGATGAGATTGTGTGTCTCTAAATTATCTTGATCCTCGTTAATTGAAAACAAATTGATGGGAATCTCTACTATGGACATGTACCCTTCCTCTCATGTCATAACTATTTGATGATATTATCAATCAATTAGGTTCCATAATGTGTGTATTTGTTTATATTTTCTAAAAATTCTCATTATCATAGAGTAAATTGTAGACCTAAGCTAATATATTTCCTAATCTATGTTGACCCATATGATCTAAAAGTGAATTCCTAAATAATTGTATAATTATAGATACATATAATTGGAATCACATTATTTCTATTCGTCAGATCTATATCCATCGAAGATGGTGGTTCTCAGTGGAAAAAACATATAACCCATTATATATTATTCTTCATGTACATTGATTCTTGAATATCTAGTGAGATTATTTATTATTGACTCAAGGGGACATTGGTGTCAGGATTTTATCATGGTTTTTATGATGTTTTTTGTGAATAAATACAATTTTAGTATGGGGTCCCTAAAACATAAGGACCATTATATGAAATTGTATATATAAAATGTGTTCTAGAGTTTTTATCACTATGAAATATTGTTTTATGTTTAGATGAGTTGGTGACAGGTATATATATTTAGTAATATACTTATTAGGGTGGGTGTGTACATTTTATGTTCATTTTAATCAAAATATATATGATGTGAAATGAGTATACACATTGTGATGTATACATATGATTTCAGGCATGCAATGAGTTTTTCAAGAATGTTTGAGGCTGGAAAAACTTGGGTAAAGGACCTATGAACATGGGTGACCATTACATTTCATGACATGTTGTGTGAGAAACCTATTGAGTTATTTTGACTCTTGTGTGACGTGATAGGAATGTGGGTGTGTGTATTCCTTGAGATTTTTTCTTGATATTATTTTTATATGAGTGTGTGTCCATCTAGTGATTCCCTTGGTTGATATGATCACATGTGGGTTCCTGTGTATACCACTATTACTTTATTAATATTCAATGATGATTCCTTTTTTTGTTTTAGTTGTATGAGGATTTTTGGATTTACTACAAAAATTATCATTAATTTATCTTTAATCAGTTTCCATAGAAAACCATTTAGATATTAGTTTATTCCATAGAGTGGTGATCAAGTGTGATTTCATGTGGGAATATTATGGGGTGGAATTTAATAATAAATTGTTGTGAATTATTTCCATGATGTATGACCTATGAATGGGAGTGGGGTATTAGTTTCATGTCAATGACTTTATTTTTTTTGTGTGGTATGGTGACCATGTAACCCTATTTGAGATAATATGTGGTGTAAGATATTCCTCAATCCCAACCTAAGACAGTAGTTTGGCATGACAACCTTCTATTCTAACCCAATGAATTATATCATATTTTACTTTTCTATGAATACATTTCCCTTGTGACTTGATTTTAGATTCATGTTTATAATACATAACTTATCCTCCCTGATAAAACCGAAGTAGGAATGTATGGGTATATAGGAACCTTGGATAGTGCACGGTGTCCTCATATGTCATAGTTTACTTGTGTGTATAATTTATATTCATAGAATACACACACATATAGTAGATTCACTTACGTTAAGGATGCATTTGTGGTGTCTTAATTGGTTTTATAATCCCAATCACCATTTAAAATATATTTCACATTTAAACTCATTAAACAATATTTCAGATGAGGTAACTAAAACAAATATAGGGTACTAATTCAGAAGTATTTTTTGGTCAAGAATATATTAGGATATTCACATATAACTATGATAGGGATATAAATCTTTTACTATTTTATTATGTTTACATTTTATTGAATAGATTCATTTGGGGATCAGGATGATTATTCCCTCAACATTTTATAACATCTATTATTGTATGGGATGTTATAGTTGGTGTTACTTTCGTATGTGTAATATGATTTCCCATTGATTATCATTTTAGAATACCTTATAGTGGCACTATTATATATTACAAAGGTAATATTATCACCATAGTGAATGATAGGCACTCACCACTTATTTTCAACAACATTTATATTGGGTGGAACACATTAGGTCATGTTACACATTAGTCTAGACCCAATGATTAGTGTTGGGTACTTATAAATTTGAATCAGATATGGTTTTCTTTTGAAATACTATTTCGGAAAGGTATGCTGAATATTATATATTGTAAGGGAATGTGATGCCACTCATTCTTGGATTTAGATAACTAATTATGTGAAATTATATAGTTTGATGCATGAGATTTGTGTTATTTTTGTTTTCTTTTACAACTAATTGATATCACATGTTTTGATGAACAAAAATTTATTTTTTGGATTTTTTGGATTATTTATTTCCTTTATTGGATTGAGTGGGTGAATTCATACATCATGGATTGGAAAATAGGATTATATATCATGAACCAATTCCTAAGATTTTATATCTTAATCATTTTAAAACCAATGATATATAAAATTGTTAGTAATTTACATGTGTTAATGATATATATTTTAACCTTGTATGTCAGGTATGTTTTAATGTAAAAATTACATATTTCGAATAACAAAGTGTTTTACCTTTATAAATTTTTCATAATGGGGGATATTTATATTACATAAAAGATCATATTATTCCTTACATATTTTACTCTATTTTATACATTATTCTAATCAAATAGAAAATAGGAAAATTCAATTGACATAAAAGGGTATATCGAAAATTTCTAGTTTCCCCCATTGTATTCAATAATATATAAATCTTATAATGTTTTTATCCCCATATAGGACTTTAGGTAAGTGGGGTTATGTTTTTTTGGATATTTTTAAAATAATATGTTTGGTTTTCTCAATCCTTTTAATAAGGAGGTATTTTTGTTTTGATTGATTTAGATGGTTTTTATTTTGGTTTAGAAAAATGTTCAGTTGAAATTATATTTGAAATGATATTGGTTAATAAAAATGAGATACCCTCCTAAATTCTCAAATTTTGTTAATATTTTTTTGAATAATATTATAATATAATTCCATATATTGTTTTTTATAGTCTGAGTAGTGATATAATGAATGTATCTATTGTCTTCAACATTTCCTTACTATGACTATGTGACTAACATTAATTTGAGTGTAGTGGGTTTATAAAATGTTTATGCATGTGTGAATCATGGGTATAATATGATCCTCAAAAAATGGTTTATCTAGTGTGGTATTATTTTGTAAAAAGTATCAAATGTTAGACATGTTGATTTGTGATGTCATCCTAAAATACTGAGAAGTTGCTGAAGATGAGTGAGACATACTGTAATAAATTTAAGGATAATAGTTGAGTTTTATTTCAACTAGTTATATGAAAATTATTTTCAATATAAATTTTCACATGACTTTAGAATCAGGTGAGTATGTTCTTATATCTAACATGACATGCAATAAAGCTAGAGCTGTGGTTCTATGTTTGTATTAGTTCATGGAATGTGTTATAAGACACCTTGGTGTTGATGATATATTTCTGTTCGACAAAAAATATATCATATCAGGTGGTGAATTCAGGTTATATATGATGATATTAGTGAGTTATTATATTTCATGGGAGTTGTTTGAATATGGGTTTTTTAATATTGAAATACCAATATTTGAAGTGCAGATTTGTTTAATGGTTCTGGAAGTGAACTGGTATTGAATATTATGAATGGGGAATGAGAATAATTCTAATTTTTTTGGTATAGTCTTTTATGGTTTTCACATTCATAATATATATTTATATGGTATTTATCATGAGTATTTATATGTATTATTTAATTATTATATAGAAACATGTATTGGTTTACAATTTGGAAAAAATTGAACTTGGGTATGTTCATAAGGAAATTTGGAAAAATCATTATGTTTATAAATAAATATATTTTTGATATTTATATCATGATTTAAGTGAAAACAATTATGTTGGTTATTCGAAAACATGGTTTGGAATTTTTGTGGTTGTGTGTCCCTAGTCAACCATTGGTTAGAGGGAGTGTCTCGCCTAAGGTGTACTTGGATGATGATAAGGTTTATTGGAAGCTTTTATAGTGAACCATGTTTTACCATTATGATCCCTTTGAGTGTGTAGGTTAATAGTTTGGGACTGTTATGATCATCTATATTGGTTCTATGGATGAGTTTTTTATTCCCTAGAACATATTATGGGAACCCCATGAAATATTAAACCCCTGAGGATGGGTTTTAGAAAAGTGAGTGTAAATAATACAATGATATTATATGTAGCCTAAAAGATGAAGGAATTATTACAAAATAGTGGAGTTTGGTTGAAGGGTTAGCATGTGATTTTTTTTAATGTAATTTGAATCTTTTTTCAAATATATAATATATCATAATGGAAAAATTTTCTGCATTATTGGAGATGTTTAGTGATTCTTTTGACTACATGGTTAATGATTTTTAATACTATCTACTGAAATGAAAACACATTTTTTTGTCATCAAGGATTGACCAAAAAGTCCAAATAATCTAGGTATAATATAAGTGTGTAGTGATAACCCCACATGAAATTTAAGGTACCATTATTTAATCATACTATTGAGCTAAAAACTATTGAAAGTCATCTTCTGTTGTATTGAATTTTGATTTTTTGATGATTTGTGGGTTATGAGCCCAACATTATGTTTTAAATTTTATAAATGATCAATTGATTAATATAGTTATAGAATAACTTAATTAGTTATTTTCATTAAAATTTTATTTTATGGAAGGTTAGAGTAAAATGTTCTTATCTCCATGTGTGAATGGGCTCATAGATTTGTTCAGTTGGGTTTGATAATGTCAACAAGTTTGATAGGTTTTTAGAAATTCATGTGGGTGTAATATTTCTAATAATATTGGATTCATCCCATTCTTTTGTTTAAGTAATATTTTAACTTCTTATTTTATTTTGGGAATGTGATACCATCCAATGGTTAGAGGATGTTGGTTTTCTAAGTTCATGTAAGTGGATGATTTGTTTCCATGATTTGGAGAAACCTGTTTGAGGGTATCTGTCAGAGGTGATCATGTTTGAATTAGTGATTCCAATCTATGGAATATACCTAGGTTTGTTAATAAATCTTCATGGTGGTATAATTTATGACTCCTGAATAGTTTCATTGGATGATTCATATAAAATATTTTAATTATGTTTGTAATGTCCACCGAACATGTAGTCACTCATATTTCCAAAATGGGTTAGTAATAAAAACTTAAGTGTGCATCCTCATATGCCTTAGAATACCGACTAGAATTTTGGGTGTGATATGTATAGCTATGAAAATTTACACATTGGTCTAAAGTCACTTCACAAATGAAATAAATTTTCATCAACATAACGGAATGCTGGGAAATATAGAATATCATATAAGTATGAAGTAAAGGAGAAAAAAATTATATGTAACAATGAATCATGTAATTTAATGATGAATATAACTATAATTCACTTATTAAGTAATAAATAAAAAATATTAAACTCCAATAATGAGTCTAAATTCTCAGGATGTGATCCCCATGGTGGTCCCATCATAAACCTCATGACTAGTCATAAGAAATAATCAACATCAAGGTCTAATGCCCTTTTCCAAACATATATCCATGTAATATTGTCGAGTGCCAAATGGTTGATTGAAAATTGTGTGATTTTAACTCAGTTTCTCAACACTATCACTTTAATAGCAAACAATTATAAAAATAAGAGTATTAAATAATGTCATAAACATGTGTATTAATTTATACAATAATTAATATCATATTGGATTCAACATGCTTCAGAACTGGAATGAACAACATCTAATATTGTTGTGTAACCATTCCAACCAAAACCATATACCCATGGAATAAAAAATCAATGGGTTGATCCCATGGTTTAAGAAACTGAACATGTGTTAGGGCCTAGCTCACTATATAATCATCTTAGCATGTTCTCGGGCATATCCCTGTGTATAAGAATCTCATCATTTGTTATGTAATACACCGGTATATAATAATATCATCTTGTGTTAAGGAATACCATAGAATATAATCATCTCAACATGCGTCAGAGCATACCCTGCTATATAAGAATATCAATTTGTTTCATCAGTGACAATCACAATAAAAAGTATATCACGACTTTTCCACAAAAGACCAAATGGTTAATTTTTCTAATAACCGATGGAAATTCGAAATAATAATTTATTCAATTAATCATATAATGATTTTTAAGGTGAAACTATAATAATATATCAACTGAATCACATGTCATGCTAAAAAACTATTAATTCAATATCAGTTCATAATTTATCAAGGATCTACTCATCCAACGAGTAACCACAAGACATTTCATAAATTAAATTGAATCGTATGTGATCCAAAAATGATTTGATTATTGGATTATCATCATTCAATCAATTAATTTATTAAAGTTAATGTGTCTTAGTGAAATCATAGTATTGAATATGAACATCAATTGAAATCAGAACATAGGGTTAAGTTTTAGTCCCCCTACCTATAACTAACTATCATCCAATGCTTCCAAAAAGATTCACCAAGATAAAAAAAAGTTTAAAAGACCTAATGAAGGATCCTAAATCAAAATAGACCATGATCCTGACCCATAACATCCATGGGAAATTGTTTAATAAAAAATGAAGGATACAATATGGGAACGAAGAGGAAAACCTAAAAATTAATTTGAATATGGAACAATTCAAAAAATTAGTATCTAGAATGGATGAGGATGCTCAAAAACCACATGGAAAACCACCTATAATAAAGGTAGAAAGGATACATGGAAGTAATTAATAAAATCAGCTGCACAATATACATAAGAAATTCTTTAATAGAAACTTCATGGAATATAATATAGTTATACTTTGTGACATTATTTTTTGTGGGATACTCAAAAAAACAAGTCACCAATGGTTAATATTTATCTTGATCAAGATTTATATGATGAGAATGGATTACATGATGTGTTATCATTTCATTCCATGTACCTATTCATGACATGACTAGTGGTAGGTACAAGTCGTGTAAGATTTACACAACCTGTTATTTTCTTAGCTGACAGACCTCATCAAATTTTCCACACTATGACCTAAAACATCTCCAAAGCCATATAAATAGTCTTAAAACCACTAAAAGCTCTTATAATAGTATTATATCATGACCCCATTAATTTAACCAAATAAACATCCCTAAAAATTAGGTTATTTTCTTCAGAAAATGTTCCCCACCCTCATAAACTGAACCTTACTACCAAGGACCAATTACAATGAAATGTTAATACCATAAATTTAACGAATATTCAATGTTGTACATACCTAGAAAAATTGTGATATTAAAATCTCCCCACCATTAAAAGATCACAACTAAGATTCTCCATTAATAACTATAGGGTCCCAGCAAACATGTATGGCCACTTTTCATGCATATTATGATCAATCCCTCATGTCTCCTCGTAAACTCTCCCATTTTTACACTACACTCAAACTAATGGTATAGTCATTCCCTAGAGATAAGTCACACTGTGATCCAAAATATACATCAAATGTTTCTAAAAGGTAGCCACAACATAATTCATGACATCCTAAATATCCACCATATTGGATGTTTATGGATAATATATCTGAATATAAAAAATGTAAAACAAATTTTTTATTGAATTATAATTATAGGGAAGTAATAATATCTATGCCACTAGATCGACTCTATATAATATTTTAACTAGATCTACAATATAGGGTGATACCTTTCCCATTTTCTTAATATTGTGATGTCCCAAACTAGGGGACACCCAAAAGAAAACACAATGATGAACCTCAAACAAAAAAGATCATCTTTGATGGTCAATATAAGATTTATGACTTCTCTACATGGTCACTAACAAAAACCTCATCAAATAAACCTTCTCAGATGTCTTCGTCACAAGATAAGGACAAACAAGCATCGACTCATGTTTATTTAACCAAATAAGTGGAGAATAGAATGACCAAATTTATAAATCTGCAACATCAAAAATATGTCTTGATGCATGAATTATGTTATTATATGATAACTCTATGATTCCCATATGATTCTCTTATAAACCGCATAATTCCAAAATACATGATCATAACATATATTCCGAAAACTGAATAGCATTCTAAGATTGACCCTTAGTCTATGGATGATAGGATATTCTCAATGGAAAATGTGATAAGAGATCCATCCAAAGACCATTATAGAACTGATTTGTGAAATGAGGATCTCAATCTAAAAAAACACTCCTCAAAACACCATGCAGTCACCTTTTTTAACACATAAAGACTATTTAGGTCATCAATATTGATGGTCTTCATAATAGGAATGAATTTTGATACCATCATTAATCAATATATGATCATCAATATAGAATAATTCCTATAGGTAGTCATGGTCAATCCTTTTACACAGTCTATAGGGATATCATCCCATTTCCACTCAAGAATTGGTAAATACTGCAAATTCACATTTAGCCCTCATGATTGAATTTTAATTGGTGACAAGTGAAATATCTTTCCATGAAGATTAATATCCATTTATTCATTAATGACTAGTAGTACTATTTAAGGAAATAATGATACATCTATGGAAAACCATGACGCACAACCCATCTATAAACATGAAACTTTTTCACATGCTTCTCATAGATGATCATAGGAACCAATAATCACCCATAGAATATAGATAATTTTCATTTCATTAAGGAAATTCTAATGGAGGTTAGAAACTATATAACCTATATCTCAGAAATAATCCCTATGTATTAGATAACTAATCTATTTTTATCTTTTTCAAAATCATATGAATGATAGATGTCGAAGAAAGGGTGGCACAACCCTGAAACTACTGAACATCTAAATGAATTTCTGTAAAAAGTTATATCGTTCACAAATTGTTTCGAGACTCTAAAACTGCCTATGATTTTGTCTTCAAGATCAACTCATCTAAATTTTTATCCATCCTGATGTATAAACCAACTTGAATTTGATGAAAATCACATATTCTACCCACCTCTTCTGCTAAATATTTGGGTCCCACTAAGAAAATATATACATAACGATCTTAGGGTCAATTTATACCACAAAACCTCTCACCCTCAAGATAAATCATCAATAATCTCAGGGAATTTACCACTACTATTGACTCCATGTAATGATTTGAGTAATTCCTATCATGTTTTATTAGCTGACTAGAGACATAAGAAACCACTATATCCCACTTCATAAAAAATGTTCCATGTAAAATACTAGATGCGTCATTTTACATGGTATAATACTTACTTAACATTTTTAATTTGAGGACATTTGATGATGTTAGACATCTATTCAGCACCTAAAATTCTTTCTCACAATCATCTTTACAAAAAAAACTTCTCCCATATCTCAGTCAGAAAAAACATTGGTGCTGCCAAAATGTAAGATTCATAGATGAAACACTAGTAATAATTTACTAATCCCAAAAGATGTTGAATCCTGAAGGTATTCCATGTTTTCTTTAAAGATATCATAGTTATAAGATTTTATAGTTCCCATAAAAATAATTCGTTTGAGATGAAATGGCCCACAAAGTGCACCTTATAAATCTCAAACTATATTTATTTATCATGGAATAATATTTTTCTCTCTCAATGTACTTGGGATGGTATCAAGATGGTGGGAATGATCTTATTATGATTGGGTGTACACTATTATTTCATGGAAAAGAAAAAAAAATGAACTATGTAATAATTAATGATCTGATTTTTCAAGTCCTTGAATACTACCAATGCATTCTTCAAAGTGAATAACATGAACCTAAACTCATATAAGTCATACATGATCCTAAATTAGTTCAGAGGTATGTTTTTTGGTCTCACCGTCAACTAGTGGTATCCTAATCTAAAATCGGTCTTGGAGAAAATAATATAACCTATCAGTTGATCAAAAATATCATCAATGTGAAGGATAGAATAGTGTTTCATGACCATCATTTGGTTCTGTATCTAATAGTGTATACAGAAGAACAATAAATTATCATAATTATTAGCTAAAAATAACTAGATAACCCCATTGTTGTGTACTAGGTCGTATGAGGTCATTATCATCCAGATAATCTAACATATCTGTTAAATAATGGAAGTCATATAATGTAATTCAAAAATGTTGAATAGTAACTAGATCTTATCATAGAACCTAGTCGATCGTAAATTTAATCTCATGATTGAGTGATAAATGGTAGAACGCATCTAGAAAGATGTGTTTAAAATGTAATAAACCTAGAGATTAGGATTTATGTTCCATCCCACAACATCTAGAATAAGTCTTGCTATATTAGTTGAATGAAAATTCAACCTACACTGGATTTTTCCTGCATGAACAGCCTGATGATCCCACACACCCTGGTGAGTAAAGATTCACCCATCAAAGAGATATAAAGTAATTTATCATCTGATAATATTAGATTTGATCGTGGTATTTAACTAGGTAAACCAAATCAATACTCATGTCCAATCTAGTCTTTTCCATAACAAAATGATTCTGAATGAATCTATAGCTACCAATATCTTGAGAATACTCCTTGTGAGAAAAGATACCCTCTAACTGCACTCCAAATTCTGAATCAAGATACCTAGATCAATTTTTGATATCCAATTTAAAAAAAGAATTCATTTAAAAAAAATATATAAAGGAATTTGATAGTCTTGAATAAAATAAAATGCAGGATATAATAGATGTTATATTAATCATACCTCTGATATTAGAGGTTCTAGAATCCAAAAAATAAGGGGTAGACTATATAACATGATGTTGGATTTCCCCACTACCCTGAGAACTAGTATAACTCCCTTGATCTATTCTTTATTTGTGGAACTACCACACATTTATGGGGATACCATTTCCCCAGCCTGAATGATTCATGGTACACTAGCTACTAGCCCTCTAAGGGGTAACTGATCCCCTTCCAGACATAGGTTCTTATAGTAATCCCATTACAATTCTCATCTATAGAAATTTTCTAAAAATTGAAGATGGATCATTCTTCAAAAAACATGACACTCAACTATGGATTAGAGACACTATGGGTGCTTGTGGCCAATCCATCTACACTGATACCATTGAAATTTGATATTTTCCTATGACAACTTCCCACTACACTGAAATTAATGCCCACTATTACCTTAGTATAAACTATCATAGGTAGATTATTTAATAATGAATAAAAAAATCCCAATTATCCTTAATGAAAATGTTCAACCACTATTTAGGTCCCCTTTTAGATTTCCTTCTATTATGTGAGGTTGATTCATCATGTCCTCAAAATTGATCAAACAAAAACTATTCACATATGGATTCATCTCACAGTGAATCGCATCCTGAAATAATCAATCCCTAGAGAATTATGCAGTCGCTAAAGACGAAACAATGTGATGTAGGTCGGTGAAACTTCCATTGTACTCCAACACTAAAAACCATCCTATGTCAGATCATGAAATTATGATCATTATTATCCATGAGATTCTTAGGATATATTTGGATCATGAACATCATATCAATTTCCTTCCACAAAAATTATTCTTATTGTCTATCTTGATCTCGAGAATCCCAATAGCACTAGGATCGTCGAAAAAGATTGTATGTATCATGCACAACCCTAATATATAATGTTATCTCTAGGTGCTTGAATATCATCCATACCAACATAGTAAAGAAATATATTTCATAGGGGAAAATCCTATGTAAATATAGGAAAATGATTTTTCTTAAACTCACCCATTAGCTCAGACATTTTTGGAATGGTAGGGACTATTTCTCTTTCCATGGAACAAATAAACCTCAGGAAGCTATTGTGAAGTTGACCACCTATTTGAGCCTCATGAGATATATAAATATCCATATCATCTTCATTAGGATTGTGATAATTTACACTCTCTTGATGTAAAACTCAAATATGAAAATTTTGAATTTTATCAAAAATAGAAACACACATATTACAACACTGGCTAAAACAAGTTCATCCTACACATGTGACAACAATAGGGAAACATTAAAACATTTTATCCTTAAAAAATATTACTGGTATATTACCATCACATAAAAATTGTTTTCATTTTATTTTCTAAATATAATAGTTATACCATAAAAAAATTTATATATTCATATATATATAACATGTAATAAATATACCCCTATCATGAACAATTCAGGTACATATATATATTCCTATATTCATACAATGATTAATGTTTAATAATATCACTCCAAAATAGGCTATAAGAATATATCAATAGAAATAATTAAATCATGTAAAAATTAAATCACACAACATGTAAATTTCCCAAGGTGAAATATCTTCATCTATTACAATAGAACAATAAAAACAACAATCCCATCTATAGGTACTCGTATTCCCCCCACAAATGAGTCAGATACACCCATGTACAAGATCATTACCATGTCCTAAAACATACTAGTATCAATTGTGACATTCCAAAATATTATTGAAATTGAAAATATGAAACTTCTTTGTTGATACCATTTTGTAACATCCCTTAACCCGAAACTCACTCACATGGGAAAATAGGATCGTTACAGAACCAAAAGCACACCTACCCATATACCATAAGTTGTTAACTATTAGTGAGGGTGAGATATGTACTGTGGGAAGACTATCCACTAAATTATAATATCATAGAATATATGAAAAAATAGACATCAATTCAACACAAAATATTTGAAAAATATATCACATAACTCAGAAGTAAAAGAGAAACCAAATAATTAATAATACTAAATTATGTAATGATAAGCTAGATGATAATATAATTCATTATTATGTAATATAAAAAATAATACCATATTAAAATATATACACAATTGACCCTGCTCCCAAACCCCATGTCGGTCGAATCTCTAGACTCAAACCCAATTGACATGGATTAGTTCAGTCTAATAAGAATAATTTTTCTCTTGATAAATTTTTTAAGACAATTTGTTATTAGAATTGTACCAACCCACACATTTTGACATACAAAACTATGATGGGACATAATAGGAAAATTTGGGACCTAAAATGACTTATATACATGGAAAATTATGGAAATATATTGAAATTAATTTAAGAGAAGAGAGATTTTAAAAAAATCGTCTTTAAGAGGTAAATTCACTACTTTAGTTTGTGGGCCATTAAATAGAATGAGAAAGAGTTTTTTTATGATTTTTATGTTCCTTTTCAGTTCCCCATTCCTTGTAACTCGTTTTAGGGGATTTTTATCTCCTTATTGGGTCATAAAAATGTATTTTTACACCCTTTTAATTGTTAGACTAGAATTTAATGAATTCGTGAATCTTGTTGTGCATTCATCATGCTTTAGAAATTTACATTTTCCTAGAATTAGTGGTGTTTATTATTTTATAGTGAATTTATCTTTGTGATTGTAAAAACCATGGTGGGTGAAATTTCCATTAATCCTTGGTCTATTGGATGCATTTTATGCTCAAATTCCCATAATTTTTTTAGGCTTCTAAAGACACATCAGTTTGGTATCAAAGACATGGTTCTAATGAGTATTTTTACAACATTCATCTTGTCACTCTAAAACATGTATCACAAGAGAGAATGTTATACTCCAACTTACATATTGGAAATAACTAATGGACTAATAAAATCTAAAATTAATCAAATTATTTGGAAACTTACCCAACATTTGAGAGTGCGATGACTAGATTCCCATCCATCGCAGCGATGTTCGCAACATCCATCTCCACATATTAGCTACAATACAAAACCATTAATGAAAATAATACTAATTGATATGATTATAGTGATTCAAATAATGATATGAGAATAATAAGATATGTTGAATATTTTGAAAGATAATTGAATATTGACATTACAAATTTTGATTTTAGTATGAATTTGGATTATTTTCTAGATTGGATGTGTTAAATAAAAAAATGTTTAAATTTAATAAATTTTTCATTGAAAAGAAGTGAAAGGTATATATTTTGAAACAAAAATATTAAACATATAATTGGTGGGAAAATATTTAAAAATAACGGGAATGTAATGGGAAAGACAAATATTCTCATGGGAGAAGTTGAAAAATATTGTCAGAAAATGATTTATTCCTTATAATTATAAGAAAGTTATTTATTTATAAATGCATCTCTTTGAATAAATAAATAAATATATTGAATAATACATTTGGGATTTTTGTTTCTTATTTATGTGAAGTGGTGTTCTAGAGAACAAAGAGAAAATAATTACAATATATTGGGTGTATTAAATGAATAAATTGAACATTTGGTTGAGTTACAGTCATTATTCTCCCGTGATTAAGTTTGAAAGCTAGAAATCTTTTTAGAAAAGAAAAAAGTGGCCCTGAAAGGCACATATTCTCAAGAATTAAAATATAGGTACAACCTTTTATAAATTCATTTCTAGTAATAAATCTACGGTTAGTGTGAAGGAATTTAGATGGAATAAGACACTGGATAAATGTAATGAGAAGGCTATGAAACAATATAAAGGTAAATCCAACTCCTTTGAACATCAAAAGTGTTTCAAATTTCATGGGTATGGTCATTTTCAAGCCAATTTCCCTTACAATAAAATTAATAATATAAATCAGAATGAATAGATTGAAGAAGAAATCAAAGAGGATGAATATGATGGTGAATAATCTGAAAATAAGGATCTTGACATGGAATAAGATGACTTGTATAAAATTCATATGCACCAAATATTTTTTCAAGATCAAAGAGAAAACATGTTCTATACTTGTTGTACCATTAATTAGCGAGTATATATGGTGGTTATTGATAGTGGGAGTTGTACAATTGTTACTTCAACAACACTAGTGGAGAAATTGAAGCTTCCAAATAAGAATCTTCATCAGTCACACAAATTTAAATGGTTGAACAATGGGAGGAAACTCCATGTCAAAAAATAGTTATGATTTTATTTTCTATTGGTAAGAACCATGTTTGTGAGTTATTTTATGATCTTATTCTTATGGATTATTATCACTTTTTTTGTAAAGCCTTGGAAGTTTAATTGGGAAGTTAAATATGATGGGAGAAAAACACATATTATTTTCCATATGGGGTATTTAATATCAAAAATTATTATTTGAATTTTTACCAAAATTTTCCAGAAAAAGAAATGTTGAAGAATATCCAAAAGATATCCTCTTTCTCAATAAAATTCAATTGGAAAAAAGAAAAAACATATTTTTTCTTCTTTGATGGTGTAGAATTCATTTTATGGGGGGAATATTCATCACCATCTGTTCACTGATTCCATGATTGTGAAATATCATAATGTTTTCTCTAATGATCTTCCAGCAGGATAACCCCCATTTATAGTCATTGAACACTAGATTGAACTTGTACCAGGTGCATAATTTCTTAATAAAACATCATATCAGTGTAATCCTAGAGAATAAAATAAACTACAGAAGTAGGTGGATGAATTGATGGATCAAGGATACATAATTCAAAGCATGAGTCTGTAATATATTCTAGAATTATTGGTGTTAAAGAAATATGGTACATATTTCATGTGAATTAATAGAAGAGTTGTTAATAATATAACCATTAAATAAATTTATATCATCCCACGACATGATGATATTCTTGATGAATTACGTGGTTTATAAATCATTTCGACGGTCAATCTTTATAGTCGATAACACCATATTTGAATTAAGGAAGTAGATGAGTGAAAAAAGCTTTCAAATACAAGGTTGGATTGTTTGAGTGGTTTTTTCATACCATTTGATCAATCAAATGATTCTATAACATTCATCAAACTCATGAATGATGTATGAAACCATTTATTGTAAATTTTATTATTGTCTATTTGGAAGATTTTTTTATTTATTTCCAGGATGTGGAGAGCCATGTGGGTCATTTTATGTGATAATTTTTCATTTTTTGGGAACACAAGAAATATGGAAAACTAAAAAATGTGAGTACATATCAAAAAAATTGTTATTTTTGGGATATATGGTAAAAAATGATTGAATAATTATAGAATAATCCAAAGTAGAAGCAATCAAGTCCTAACCACAGCTAGATTCCATCATAGAAGTAAGGATTTTCCATGGTTTGGCATGTTTTTATCATCGCTTTCATTGAAATTTTAGTACTCTAATAGAACCCATCACTTAATTCATGAAAAATAGGGTGTTTGGGATAGGCAATATTTTTATCCCTAGAAAGCATACTGTTGAATATTTATGTGAGAAATCGAATGATTCAAAGAGGATATACAAAACCTATAATAAATAATTTTGTGCGATAGTGAGAGCTCTAGATTATTGGTTCCATTATTTTAGACCAAAATAGATTTTTATCTATTCTGACCATCTTGCATTGAGGTTAAAAAATGGTAAACACAAGATGAGTTTGGGTTTTAATTCATACAATCATTCTTATTTATTTTAAAACACATTAAGGGGAATGATAATCTAGTGGGTGATGAATTCTCTAGAATTTATGCATTGATTAACAATATAGATGCTCAAATTACTTGATTATAACTTATGAATAAAGTTTATTTGAATAATATAAAGATAAATTGTATTTTAATCCAATGAAAAAAATGGATTTTTCAATGTTTTTTATATACATTATGGGTTTCTCTTTTAGAGAAACATATTGTGCCTTCCAAATGTTAATTATAAGGACTTTATCATTAAGGAGGACCATCAAGGGGAATGTGCATCTCATTTTAGCATCCATAAAACATTGGAGATACTAAAAGAGTATTTATAGTGGCTAAAGACACAATCAAATGTCCATGATATTCTTTCCATATGCGGAAATTATCTAAGAGAAAAGAGTCATTTCAATTCTAGCTTATACACTCAATTACCTATTCTAGAGTAGCCATGGGAATATATAACCATGGGTTTATGTATGGATTTACCAAAGAATAATTGAGGTAAATATTCAATAATGGTTATTGTTGATTGATTTTCTAATATGGCTCATTTCTTACCTTTACAAAAGACTGAAGATGAAGTGACAGTGGTAGAATTATTTTTTAATGAGATTCTTCACCTTCATGGATTTCCTCATAACATTGTTTTAGATAGTGATACTAAATTTCTCCACCATTTTTTAGAAAAAATAATGGGGTAAATTCGGTAAAAATATTATTTTCATCACTTCCCATCACCCTCAAAATAATGGGATTAAAGAAGTAACCAATCAAACATTCAGAACTATTATGAGAACAGTGGTGAACAAACCAAATTAAAGATTGGGATTTATAGCATGCAAAAGATGAATTTTCATACAATAGATATCCCAATGCTACCACTTTGAATTATCTATTTTTTGAGGTTTAAAGAATCAATCCAATCACTCCTATAGGATTTTGATTCTTACCTCTCAATTTTTAGGTGAATATTGATGTGTTTTAGAAGGAAAAGTAGATAAAGAACATCCATGAATCTATTCATGGTCAAATAGAGATGTATAGTGAAGCAAACTTGAGGCCAGCTAATAAGAACTATACGTAGGCAAATTTCTAAGCCTGTAAAAAGTGTGGATTCGCATTCGATGGAATATATTTCAATACAAAAGGATGAGAAATTTGGAACCATCTGTTAAAGGTTCATTCAATGATCATGAATTAGTGGGAAACAATGCATACAAAATTGATTTTACAGATTATTTTGGCGGTGTTTCTGAATCATTCAACATTGGGGAATTATCTCTATACATTGATGAAGACGATTCCATGGATATGAGGAAAAATACTCTCCAACAAGGGGTGAATGATATGGATAACATTCATCCTAAGAAGAATAATTTTGGATTTGATTAATATTTTATGCCTAATTGATACTTGAATTGGACCGGCACACACATTTTGATATCCAACACCATAGTAGACCATATCACACTAATTTGGGGCCAAAAAGGACATATCCACATGGACAATGATGGAAATCCATAGAATCACATTATAGAGGATAGTTATGTTGGAGAAAAGAATCAGTAAAGGTAAATTTCATACTTTAGTTAGTGGGGTTATTAAATGGCATTGGAAGGTAATGTTTGATGCCTTTTTGTGCCTTTTGAGTTCACTATTCCTTAAAACTCGTTTTGGGGAATTTCCATATCTTTATTGGGTCTTTATAATGTATTTCCACAACATTGTAATGGTTAGACTAGAATTTGACTAATTTATGAAGCATGTTCTGCATTTTTCTTACTTTAGCCTCTTCTCTTTTCTCAGATTTGGTGGTTCATCTCTCTTTCTTAAGAAATTGTATTTAATATTGGAGAAACCATGGTGTGTGGCATTTCCTTTATGAATTTCTCTATCAACTATATTTTTCTTCTCATATTCACTTACATTTTTTATCCTTCTGGCGATGCATCACCAATTAGAAAATATAAATTACTAACAATGACTTGTTCCCTTGTCCAACCCACCATCAATGTAATATGATCAACTACCATTTAGAGATCCAAATAGCATGTGAGTATAACTCAATATATTGAAACCACCATATCTAAATCCTACCCATATGATAAGTAATGTTTTAAATGAAGTGATAAATGAATGTATTAATTAATTCAACAATCAATATAAAAATGGATTGAACATTATTTGAAAACCTTCCATCATGTCTCTGATCATGTAGCACAACCACGCTGAACACAAAAAAATTACCATTGTATAACAAATTAATGTTTTGAACCCGCTATATAAGTATCTCATAATGTTTCAGGGCCTTGACTGATATATATGCATCTTAGCATGTTCCATAGCATAACCCAGAATGGAAGTAACTCAACATGTGTCCAGGAAAAGACCTTTATATAATCATATACACAAGTGTTAAGGAATATCCTTGTATATAATAATCTCATCATGTGTCAGGGCATAACCCAATATATAATAATATCAGTATGTGTCATAAGTGAATAAAAAAATATCATAAATATCACTATAATACCACACAAGTCCAAATGGATAATTATACTAATTTAATTTTGTCTTTCAATTTACCCATAAATTAAATTAATCATATAAGATATTTTCTAAGGAGAAAATATAACATGAAATATCCTGAATCACATTTCATGGTAAAAATAATATTTAATCATTTATTATTTAATTATTTAGTAAGGGTATGATAATACTATAGTTATCCATAATCCAATTCACAAAGTTAATTGATTCTAAAGGGATAAAATTAAGAATCCAATATAGGTTTATCATCATTCATTCAATTAATTTAGTAATTTTAACTTGAGTTATCAAAATCCCAATATTTAATATACATAGAAGATGAAATCATACCATTGGGTTATGTTTTAGACCCCCTACCTTTAACTGAAGATCCACCAACACTTCCAACATGATCTACCCTTGTGAACAAAGGTGAAGATTACCACATGAAGGATCCTTGATTAAAATAATCAAATATCATTATAAAAAATGAACACAATCAATCTTTTAAAATAAGGTGATGGATAGACATGTGAAAATAAGGGTAAAACAAAATAAAATAATTTTACTAGGGATTGAATCCACAAATATGTTGTCTGGAATGGAGGAGGAGACTCCATAATCTCTTAGAGAACTACCAAGGTTAGATAGAGGAGTGTTTCATGAATGTAATAATGAAAAATAACACCACAGTGTACTTATGAAAATATTAGTAGGAAATTATATAGCTTTTAATAGAGATATAAGGAATGAAAATATATTTAGATTCATACACTGAAAACTCATTACCTCAGATTAAAAAATTTCATGATTAGAAACTACATAATGTAAACAGTTTACAAGATCTATAACCATTTTGCGCTTTATATTGGCTCACATCTTCTCTACTGGTAATTACACAACATTTAAAATTTACAAAGTGTGCAACTTTCCATCTATATAGGCTACATTCCATTTTCCACTTAATGTATCAGACCACCTACACTGACCCAAACTCTCAAACAACCCATTTAAACACATTTAAAACGTTTATAGAAAAAAAATTAATTCAAACAAACATACATCCCTAAACATTATGTTAGTTTCCTCTAAAAAATATATCCATCCTCAAAATGGAAACCTAAAAATGGAGGTCTGATGGTAATGAAAACGAAAAAAAATTGTATTAATGAAGATTCAAAGAGGGAATTAACTAGAAAACGTGGTTTCTTATAATGTTCCATTTTCAATATCAATATTTATTAATATATGGAAAATAGATACCTTAGACCTTGGGATAGATAGATACCAATATATTATATGTTGTGGAAAAGATAGTTTAGAATTAATTGTTTCAGTTTATGAGCACCTAACATGACATATTTACATAAATATTGGAAGGAATGTGATATTAGGGTGTGACATTAACTCAAGATCATGGTTTAATGGACATAATTATAAGGGAACCAAATATTATGAGTTTGATGTATTGGTAAATTTTAGTAGGACCTATGGAGATACATCTCAAGGAAAAGTAGTCATTAGATGAAAGATTTGTAATATCATCTAAATGAGGGGTATGTTTTATTATATTTTTATCATATAATTAGTGACATATATTCTTATTTAGAAATGTATTATATCAATTAGAGACCATTAATTGAGAGGTGTTGGATGGTTCCTAGAATATTTTTTTGGAAATTTTAATTTTTAGATGAAACGTAGTTATAGACAAACTATATTTGAATCTGTGTTGTTTTAAGTGTCCAAATGTGTCAATATGGTGACCAAAACAAATATTTCCTTGGTGTGGTCTCATGCATGAGGAACTAGGTGTATCCATAGATACCACACCCAGAATGGCCACTCCACGCCATTGTGAAAGTAACAATGATCATAAAACAAAAAAAAATTTCCCATAATTATATAGTTTTTGTGGTGGAACTCTTAAGAATTGTGGGATAAAATCCCACATTGTCATGGTGGTAACACCACACCAATGATATGGATATTAAAATATTAGAAATGTTTGTATTAATAACCTTACACTAATGTGGGGTATTAAATACAATGATGAGAGAACATATATCTCATATTACATGATCAATATTTGATGATAATCAACTGAATGGATTCTCTAATGTGTATTTAGAAAACACATCCTCTTTAGTTCATATTTATAGAGATATAATCCATCATATCAGATCTATGAGGTATATTTATGTATATATATCCTAGAAAACACATTTCTCTTTTATAATATCATAGATATATTCATTAAGGGAATGTATATTGATTTTCAGAAGATATAAAACAAATGTATTGAATAATTGGTGGATTGAAGACTAATGTATTTTGGTAAAAATTACATCCATTTATTAGATATAGATCCATTTGTGCCAATGGTTCCCACAGGGTTAAAATTATAATATTTTTGTTTTATTCTTCTTTGATCATGATTCTTTGAACAATCTAGAGATATGTTATGATTGACTCTATGATTTTTTGGGGTGAAATCTCGATCTAGGTTATGATTCATGACATTGTAAATCAATACTATTGATATAGGGTGTCCTTTAAATTTTATGGACATTAAATTAAATTATTTCACTTGATATTTATGTGTATGGGTGTGTAGAATGGGAGACATTTTTTGGTGCTAGGATGATTGGTTGATATCCATATTTTTTAGTTGGATACAAATTGGGTGGTACTATATATTGGATTTCTAGATGAACAATAATATATGTTCACCATGTGTATATAAATGGTTATTTTTATTGAAATGGGGACAAGGAATGAGTCTTATGTATTAAAAAAGGAAATCACAACTCAGGTAAATGACATATAGACATAGCCAGTTCATTTCCATGATTGAAATATGATATCAAACCCATATTGAGTAATATTTATTGTAATGTGACTTGATTATCATGGGTTTGGATGTTTATCCCATGATATCCTTGATTGATATGAATAATATGTGACTTTTTGTTTTACATGTGTGGTCATTGGTTTTTATGATTCACATGTGGGAGTATCTGAATCCTGTGAGTCTACTCCTGATAGTGTGTACTTGTCACTATCATTGTTTTTCTATATATATATATATATATATATGAATGTGTTCATTTCTAGTATTTTTTATCATAGTAACATGTTGATCCATCATGGCTATGTTAATCCCTTAGAGGTCAAAATGGGGAGTATGTGCATCATGATGTGTAGTGATTATAGAATGTAGATGAATGATAGATAGAATGGAATAAAGGATTTGGGGAAGGAATTAAATATTTATATGGGGAATAATAGACTTTTGGACAGCATGAGATAGTTGTTGTGGTATGGATACTCAGTTACCAATGAGGGATAGTTTATAGTGTATGGTTTTTTAATGTCTTGGACTGAAAAATTTAGTTGTGCATGATGGACTTGTGGCATTACCCAAGGCTTGATGTCCTTGATGTCCATTCTAATACAACATTGGCCATTGAGTTTTTTTTAAGATTCATTGTAACTAGACATAACATTTTCTCTCATATAATTTCATAATAGGAAGGGGCATGGTTCATGGTGTCTTTTTTATCACATGATGAAATATTAAATGAAAGATTAAATGGGTTTTTGCATTCATTACATCACACGATATTGTATATAGAAACTTAACTTATGTTATGTGTGTATTGTAATTTTCATACTGGATTTCAAACTCACACACTGCATGGGAATTGTGGTGGATGTGAAAACACTTTGACCAAGATTTGACATGAGGCTAGTGACCCTACATACAAACGTGGGAATAGGGGAGTATAGTGGTGTAGGTGTTTCTTGGATATACTTTGAGGTAATTTTTAGAGATGTATCTTTATTATTATTTTATATTTTTTATGTATATAACCCCCAAAACTGGGGATATCCTATATTATGTATTATGAATTTATTTTAATATTTTTCAAATGGATTTCTATTTTTGTTATTTTTTACACATTTAAATTTTATTCATAATATAATTTGTTGGTCAGAGTGGTTTACTCAAGAGGGGGGTGAATTGAGTACCAATTAAAATTTCTGTAATTAAAAACAGTGTCTTAAAGACCCCCAAATAAAATAATAAATTAAACTGTAGTGAATTTATATTAAAGTAGAGGTTCTGTCAGATTCTCAAGGGATTGATTAATTCCCAGTTAATAAACATAGGAGTGTGTGATTATCTTTTGAAACTAACTTACTAATCCACACTTAACATAAACACTTGCTAATTTAATTATCAAAGTAACTTTAAAAACAGTATTGGTTTTAAAGTGATTAGCAGCGGAATAAAACTTTGAAAGAGATGGCACAACAGATGTAACCAAGAGGTTCAGTCTCAAGCCGAGACTTAGTCCTCTCAAAAGTTTATATAAGAATGATCCACACCCTGGATCGGGGTTCAACAGTTTACAACTGTCCAGGTCCAAGACCTCTACCACTGTTCTTCGTGGGAAACAGTACAACAGCAACCAGCTGTCCAGGTCACACACGACCTCTACCACTGTTATTCGTGGGAAAGAAAGAATGGAGGAGTTTGGTAAGGATTTACAAATCCTTCAGTTTGAGTACAGGAGACAGTGTATGTGTTAGATACAGCAGATAACACACACTGCTCGAAAAGAATGGTAATAAATCACAGAACAAGAGATGTAGAGTTTAGAGATGGTTCTGGTGATTGCAGTATAGCTCTGGACTTCTTCAGATTCGATCGCAAGTGAGTTTGAGTCCTCTTCTCGTTTCTGTTTGAGAAACAGAGTGTCGTATGCTCCAGGTTCACAGGTAGTGAGAATGTAGTCGATGAAGTTCTTCTTGTATGCACAGAACACTTCTCGAGTATGCTTGATTGTCTATGAGCTTCTCTGTGTTCTTCTCGTGCTTGTGTCGTTTTTTGGTATATTGGATGCACCGCACTTTTCTGGTTCGCTTCTTGTTGTTGTTTGTTTTTCCTTCACACGTTCGCGTTTTGCATCCCTTCTGTGGGCAGCGTAGTCTTCTCGTATTTATGTCCCATCAGGGGACAGAAAAGATTTCTTTTCAGCAGGTACGAGGTACGGGTTCCTGACATCCGACAACCTTTATCAGATATTTGACAAATCATCAAAATGTATGATATGACCGTTAGATAGATTAAATATAGGAAATAAAGAAATTCAAACAGTAAGTCGAGTGATCGGTAGGTAATCAGCATTGGTAGCTTGAACATCGGTAGCTTGAACATCGGTAGCTTGAACATCGGTAGCTTGAACATCGGTAGCTTGAACATCGGTAGCTTGAACATCGGTAGCTTGAACATCGGTAGCTTGAACATCGGTAGCTTGAACATCGGTAGCTTGATGTCATTAGTTTCTTTGACTCTATCGGTGGCTCTATGCGTCGGTTGGTACATGCTTGTATCAGTGACTTTGTTTATCGGTAGCTCCATGCGTCGGTAGGTACATGCATCGGTAGCTCCTATGCATCGGTAGCTCCATGCGTCGGTAGCTGTGAGTCTGTATCGGTAGCTTCGTCCATCGGTGACTCTTATTCCATCGGTATCTATTTATACTTACACCGGTAGCTCTACGTTTGTATTGGTAGCTGTCTGTAAGTCAGTAGCTTATATTTATAAGTACATCGGTAGCTCTGTGTTAAGTCTATCGGTAGCTGTCTGTCGGTAGACTAAGTCTATCGGTAGACTGGTTACCGGTAGCTCTTTATCAGTAGCTATAGGCAGATTAATTATGTTTTATGCAGAACACATCCGATTGTGTTAGAATCAATTTATAACTTGTATGAACATGGATAAATGATGATTAACATATTCCAAAGACTATTTTAAAAATTATTATTGGTTTGATCACATATTTGAAAGAATTAAAGTATAGATCAATGATACTCAAACAATATCATAGAGAATGAAAACATAATTGGGATTTTCAACACATATGAATACATGATTGAGATTATCAAAACAGGTGAGGTCAACAATCTTCCCCTTTTTGATAATCACAATTTATGATATTGGCATTTAACATAGTGAAAATATAATAGTAAAGAGTATAATATTGAATTCAATTTTCTCAGAGAAAACAGCATCAGAGATAATAGAAATAGATATAAGTTATCAGAGGTAAAAATCATAAGGTACTATATATACATAAGGTAGCAGAGGTAAATAAATAAAAATAAAAAAACAAAGGGTAATGTGTCTCCCCTTATTCCTTATTGTTCTCCATTGAAAATATTTCTCATTCTCTCATTTGTTCTCCCCCTTATTCTTTCATAAAATGCATAAAATATTTCTCCCCCTCTTATTATTCTCCCCCTCTTATTGTTCTCCCCCTTTGTGATAATCAAAAAGTGGGAAAGCATATATATATAGATATATAGGAGACAAATAAAACAAGAGAAGTAAAAAGAGTTCTGTATTAGAGTAGTCAAAAAGTACAAAAAGAGATTACAAAGGAATTCCTATCAAAAATCCTGGCCACTGGTTCAATCCTCATCTGCAACGTGAGATTTTCCTTTGGGATCCGAAGGATGCTCGGGTGGTGAGGATTCAGGTGAAGGTTTGGGAATTCCAGAAAAGATCAAAGGAGGCTGGGCCACTGACACAGAGTCAGGCCTGTAGGTTGAAGATTTTTGGGTGATCATTGGTGTGAGGCTTCGAATGGCTTAAACAGGAGTCAGCTGGAATGTGGAAGCAACTGAGGCAGAAGCAGGCAAAGCAGGAGGGATGATGACTGGTCTGGCATCAACATGCAAGAAGGGCAGCAGCAGATTTCTAAAATCCATAATAATTCCTCCTCCTCTTTCCATAGCAGAGATGAAATCATCTTTGTTCTCCATGAATTTCTCTAAGGCAGGAGTCAGTTCTCGTAGCTTGCTCACTTGTTCTCTGAAATCTTGAGTGACTGGAGGGAGCTTCATGTGTTCCAACATTAGCTTGAAGTGGTGTTCGAGTTGATGCTTGGTGAAAATTTTGGAGAAGTAGTAGTCCACTTTGCTTTTTATGGCTTCTTGAGAGGCAGAGGCTTCTCTCATAAAATCTTGAACAATCTTCATGATTTCTCTGGCATAATCCCTTGTAGAAAGCACCACTCGGCTCAACTCTAATGAGTCCACAGAGCCACTGGTAGAAATAGAGCCAATCTCCTCCTTCAACATTGCTCGAACTGAATTCAGATCAACTGATAGTTTGGATGTGAGAGGGCCAAGAGAGAAGGAAACAGTTTCTTTAAAACTCTTAGACAAACCACTGATTAGGCTTTGAACTTGAGAGTCTTGTAACTGAACATGATCCTTCACTGAGGTTTTGAAACTTTCAAACACTGAGACAAACTGGCTTACTACACTCTTCACATAAGCTAGGTCCTTGTCAGCTTGAGACTTGGAGCTCGTATAAGAATCCAAAGCAACAACTGATGTCTTGAGAGCTTCCAGATCTGCTTCGATTCTAGAAGACTGAGTCTGGCACTCTTTCACTTCTTCCACAAGCTCAGACATAAAAGAACATAAATTACAAGCCATAGATAGCTCGAAGGATCTCTCTAGAATTTTCATTTCTTCATAAAAGCTTTCCTTCATCGCAGCAACTGATGCACTGAATGATTCTTTCAGCTCATTCTTCAGGGATTCAAGATCTGATTTGGAGACAAAATCACTTGGGATAACTGTAGCAGATCCCCTTGCTGAGGCCAAAGTAACTACATAAGTAGTCATTATCGAATTAATTGAGGATGCAAGAGAGGTTTCCATTAGCTTCACTTCTTCAACAAAACTGGATTTGAGGTCCTCTTTCAGCTTATTCAAATCATGAAATCTGACCACATCATCTGGCAACAACTCAGCAGCAAGATCATAATTGGTCTTCGGTCTATCCACAGACACCTCATTGTCAGAATCCGGATAATCCAATCCACAGACTATAAACCCTGGGTCTTCTACCCAGTCTCCAAGTTCAACAGCTACTGTAACATTTCCAAGCACAGACTGATGCTCCCCCTCAATGGGTGCATTCTCATGTATCACAACAGCCTTTTCTGCTGGTCTTTCTTCATCAGAATCTTCTACAACAACTTCTACAGGTGCAGCATCTAGAAGATCTTCTGATACAGGTACATCTTCTTCTCTATCTCTTTCTTCTTCAGCAGCAGGTATAGCTGAGTTTCCAATCAAGGGACTCATACTTAAACTACCAGAAGCAGACGATTCAAGAGCATTCTCCTTTTCCTCTTCTTCTTGGTGAGGTACAGACTGGTCTTCCTCATAAGTAGGAAAAATTTCCTCTACTTTTCCTTTCCTATAATAAACCAATTCTGCAACAGGACTTGGGGGAAAGTCTGGATCTCCTCCAATATCCATGGGAGTTTCTTCTTCTTCTTCTGTTTCATCACTATAAACAGGTTCCTCTTCATCAGGTCTCAGACTCGGATCTCTCATATCCTTTGGTCTTGAGGGATGATCCACAGGATTAAACCTGTCATAGATCTTCTGATCATCACTGACCCATTCTCCCTTCCATGGGTTCCAGTTAATTTTCATGTACTTGCAAACAGTCGAGGTGATGCAGAAATTGTTCTTGACTACAACTGTCTCATCCTGAGACTCAGCTATTTCTTTCACTTTTATCATCACTGAAATCAGCTTGGCAAAGAACAAAGCATTAGTCTTTGACTTTGGTCTAATCATGTCTTCCATTTGAAGCATCAACAATCTGCACAGATTGATTTTTACACCATGTCTTAGCAAATGAAGAAGATAGATATCTTGATATCTCAGATTTGCAAAATCTCCTCTCCTCGGTATCAACACATGCTGAACAAACTTGAAAAGCAGTCGATTCTCTCCATCCATTTCAGCAGCAACCACTTGCCTTTGATTTCCATTTCCAGTCAGTTCTTGTAAAGCGGTCTCATAATCAAAGATATCACTACTAGGTGGCATTGCTCTTGATACATACCCAGAAACACCTTCATGTGGTACTTTCAAACTCTCAGCCCACTCTACTGAAGAAAAAGACATCTCTTTTCCATTTACAAAAGATCTAACCCGATTCTCATTCTCAGACTTTTCGAAGGTTACAAACTCATAGAATTGCTTTACCAACTTCGGGTAGTATGGGCCATTGTTATTCGAGAAACAATCCACCCATTTTTGGTCTTCCAGAATCTCGAGTACTAAGGATTTGCTAGGCAGTAGCCATTCCACGCATAGTTCCTTCTCGATTACTATGTCTCTATTCTGCAAGTGAGGATTCACTAGTCGCCTTCCCGATCTAGTTTTGACTTCACTAACACTGGCTTTATGTTGTGTCTTCTGCTTCTTAGCATTTGGTTCTACACTTTCATCTCTGTCGATAGGAAGCTTGGTTTTTTCCATCGCGGGTTTAGGGTTCTTGGCCGATTTGGGAGGTAAGGTTCGAAGGTGAGAGGTTTTGAGCTCGGTGAGGTAAGAAGTGGCTTAGACTTAGTTTTATCATTTAGGAATTCCAAATAAACGACTAAAATAGAGTAATAAAATAAAATAAAACGATTCATATTCTTGGCGGCAGACAGAAGTTTTAAAACTTTGCATCGGTGTGAGTTAATCATCGGTGAGAAAAACAAATCGGTGAGAGTTGTACATCGGTGAGAATTTCTACGTCGGTGATAATTTTACATCGGTGAGAATTTTCACGTCGGTGAGAAACTTACATCGGTGAGAATTTTCACATCAGTGAGAATTTCACATCGGTGAGAATTTCACATCAGTGAGAATTTTCACACCGGTTGTGATTAAACATTCCCAGTTCGTGTCTTATGTAACTTAGCCTATCCGAACTTAAAGGTTTAGTGAAAATATCATCCAATTGATGTTCAGTGCCAATAAATTCAAGAGAAATATCACCTTTTTGATAGTGATCTCTTAGGAAATGGTGTCTTACATCTATGTGTTTGGTTCTAGAGTGAGATACAGGATTCTTAGAGATGTTTATTGCACTGGTGTTATCACAGTTGATTGAAACATGTTTAAAAACATATCCATAGTCCAAAAGAGTGTGTTTCATCCATAGAATTTGTGCACAGCAACTACCAGCAGCTATATATTCTGCTTCGGCAGTAGATAATGCAACTGAGTTCTGTTTCTTACTACACCAAGAAACTAAGGATTTTCCAAGCAAATGACATGTTCCTGATGTGCTTTTTCTATCTAACTTACAACCAGCAAAGTCAGCATCTGAATAACTCATTAACACAAAGGATTGTCCTTTTGGGTAAAACAAACCTAAGTTAACCGTGTGTTTGAGATATTTAAAAATTCTTTTAACAGCAAGCAAATGAGATTCTTTTGGATTAGCTTGAAATCTAGCACACATACACACACTAAACATAATATCAGGTCGACTAGCAGTAAGATAAAGTAAACTACCAATCATACCTCTGTAATTTGTCTGATCAACTGGTTTCCCAGTTTCATCTGCATCCAATTTATAGGTAGTACTCATAGGAGTTTCACTTTCCTTGATACTATCCAGACCAAAACATTTTAAAAGATCCTTTGTATATTTACTTTGATTCAAAACAATACCATTTTCATTTTGAAATACTTGAAATCCAAGAAAGTACTTAAGCTCTCCCATTAATCTCATTTCAAATTCATTTTGCATACTTTTTGAAAAATCAGTACATAAAGAGTGTTTAGAAGATCCAAAAATAATATCATCAACATATATTTGTACAACTAAAACATCTTTAGAAATTATTTTAATGAAAAGAGTTGGATCAGCAATCCCTTTAGTAAAACCTTTTGAAATAAGGAAATTGCTAAGTCTATCATACCAAGCTCTTGGAGCTTGTTTTAAACCATACAAAGCTTTAGAAAGTTTAAAAACTTGATTTGGAAAATGGGGGTTAGTAAATCCAGGTGGTTGTTCTACAAAAACATCTTCAATTATAAAACCATTTAGAAATGCACTTTTCACATCCATTTGATATAACTTGAAATCCAGATGTGCAGCATATGCAAGTAAGATCCTAATGGATTCCAGTCTAGCTACAGGTGCAAAAGTTTCCTCATAGTCTATACCTTCTTCTTGACTGTATCCTTGTGCAACTAGTCTAGCTTTGTTTCTAACTATATTTCCAGATTCATCTACTTTATTTCTAAAAACCCATTTTGTGCCTATTGTCAAAGTGTCCTTAGGTCTGTCAACTAATTCCCAGACTTTGTTTCTTTCAAACTGATTTAATTCTTCCTTCATAGCTATTACCCAGAATTCATCATTGATAGGATCATTGATATTTTTGGGTTCCAGCTGTGAAAGAAAGGCTTGATGTTCAACCTGGTTTCTTAGAGAAGCTCTAGTTTGTGTTCCTCTATCAAGATTACCGACAACAGCTTCTAAAAGATGATTCTTTAGAATCCTTGTTGATCTGGTAAAGGTTGGACTAGAAATTTCAGGTTCATCTATAGGTTCGGGTTCAACAGAAGCAGATTCTGGAAAAAGTCCAGAACTGGATACTTTTATAACAGGTTCCTTAGATTTATCATTAAGGTCCAGAATAGACAAATCTTCTTCAAGATTCTCAAGAGAGGTTTTAGGCTCATGTGGATCAGTTTCATCAAACTTGATGTGAACAGATTCTTCCACACATTTGGTTTTCTTATTGAATACTCTATAGGCTTTACTTGAAATAGAGTAACCCAGAAAAATTCCTTCATCACTTTTGGAAGCAAACTTATCCAGATTATCTTTAGTATTCAGAATAAATACTTTGCAACCAAAAACTTTAAAGTAATTAACCTTAGGATTTCTATTGTTCCACAATTCATAAGGGGTTTTCTTAAGAACAGGTCTAATTAAGACTCTATTAATGACATAACAAGCTGTATTTACAGCTTCATCCCAAAAATAAATAGGCAGATCATATTCATTGAGCATGGTTCTAGCAATTTCTTGAAGGGTTCGGTTTCTTCTTTCTACTACACCATTCTGTTGGGGTGTTCTAGGGGCATAGAATTTATGAGTATAGCCATTGTGTGAGCAATAAGATTCAAAATCTTGATTTTCAAACTCACGACCATGATCACTTCTCAGGGTTTTAATCTTAAGTCCATTAAGGTTCTCTACAGACTTGGAGTATTTGACAAAGTAAGAACAAGATTCACTTTTGTGAGCTAGAAAATATACCCAAGTATATCTAGAAAAGTCATCTACAAGAACATAAACATAGTGCTTCCCATTTAAACTAGAAACTCTTGATGGTCCAAACAAATCCATGTGAACCAATTCAAGTGGTTGAGAAGTTGAAACTTCTTTCTTTGATTTAAAAGAAACTTTGTGTTGTTTTACCTTTTGACAGGGGTTACACACTCTATCATTTGGGAATTCTAACTTAGGTAGGTCTCTAACTAGGTTTTTCCTAGAAAGTTTTCTAAGTGAGTGAATGTTGCAATGTCCTAATCTTCTGTGCCATAGCCAAGATTCTTTATGAAAAGCATTCAAACAATTAATATTCTTCTTAGATAAAGAATTCAGATTAACAGCATAAACATTCTCATTTCTTAAGGCAGAAAATACCAAAACATTCTTAGAATCAAAAACTTTGCAAGAATCATTTTCAAATTTAACATGAAAACCATCATCACATAACTGATAAATACTTAATAGATTGTATTTAAGGCCATCAACAAATAAAACTTTAGAAATCAAAATTGAATCAGTGTTACCAATCTGGCCTAGGCCGATGATTTTCCCTTTTGAGTTATCACCAAAGGTGACAAAGCCTCCATCAACTTTTATTAAACTCTTGAAACAAGAGAAGTCTCCTGACATATGTCTTGAACATCCACTTTCCAAATACCACATCTCTTTACAGGAGCTCTTTAAGCAAGTTCCCTACAAAACAGATTTAGATGGGAGATGATTTTGGTACCCAGATTTTCTTGGGTCCAGACAGGTTATCCAATAACACTTTAGGTACCCATATTTGTCTAATGGGTCTCATATAATTTGTAGAATTGACATGCTTTGAAAGATAAACTTTATTAGATCCATAGCTATGTATATAACTGGTTGAAGCATATGAAGTTCCAAAATTACCTTCATTCTGTCCAGATTTAGAAATGAATCTAGTCTTAGCAATTTTCCTTTGTCCAGGTTGGTATCCTATACCAGTAGTATATTTAGGTGCTACTTGCTTTCCTAGCATCTGAGTTAAAGCATCCTTTCCATTTGTAAATTTTTCTAAGTCCTTTCTAAGTTGCTCATTTGATAGTTTCAGTTCTGTATTTTCTTTTAACAGTTGAGCATTTTTCTCTTTTTCAATAGTGAGTTCGGTTTTAACTGTAGTGGTGAGAGCATGATGTTTCTTTAATGACTTGTATTTATCCTTAAGTTCATTACATGTCTCTTCCAGCATATCACAGTATTCAAACAGTTCATATTTAGACATGTTATCACCTTCAGAATCATCTCCAGAATAATATGAATCTGAAGCAGGAGTTTCAGCAGTTACCTCAGAAGTGTTTGTCATAAAACACATGTTTGCCTTATTTTTGTGTTCAGTTTCAGAGCTTTCAGATTCAGTAGAGCTATCCTCAGAAGCACTCCAAGTAGCCTTCATGGATTTCTTAAACTTATTGTCCTTATATTCATATTTCTTTTTATACTTCAGCTTTGGACAGTCGGCTTTAATGTGTCCTTTTCTCTTGCACTCATAGCAGACAACATCATCAGTTATGTCAGCCTTCTTCCAATCCTTTTTCCATTTGCCTTGGTGATCATACTTACCCTTATAGTTTGTTTTTCTGAAGAACTTCTTTTTCCTATAAAATTTCTTAAATCTCCTAGCAATGTGAGCCATCTCAGCATCACTGTCAGAATCACTTCCACTGTCTTCACAGCTTGAACTTTCAACTATAGCTTGAAGCTTTTCTTTGTCCTTATTCTTTGAAGTTGAGGATTTGAAAGCAACAGACTTTCTTGCAGGTTCATTTTATTCCTCTTTGTTCACTTTAAGCTCTTCTTCATACATCATCAGCTTGCCAATTAGTTCCTTGACAGGTAGAGCAGCTATGTCACATGATTCTCTGATTGAGACAGATGTGCTTCTCCATCTATCAGGTAGACATCTCAAAATTCTCATAATTTGTTCCTTCGATGAGACATCCTTTCCCAGTGAGATCATTGTATTGACAATTTCATTGAACCTGAGATACATGTCAGAAATGGGTTCGTCAGGCTTCATTTTAAAATTATCATACTTGATAGTATAAGTGTTCAATCTCATTTCTTTAACATTAGTTGTTCCTTCATGAGAAACAGCTAAGGTATCCCAAATTTCATATGCAGTTTTACATGCAGAAATTCTATTAAACTCTTCATCTCCTAGAGCACAGTACAAGGCATTCATAGCTTTACAGTTGTTATTGTAAGTAGTCTTTGTAGGTTCATCCCAAGTAGATCTAGCAGTAGTAGGAATTTTGTATTCTGATTCAATAGCAGTCCAAATATCAAAACCTATGATTTCTAGATGAATTTTCATTTTCAGTTTCCACTGAGCATAATTAGTTCCATTGAAGAAAGGTGGCCGGTTAGTAGCAGCACCCTCAAGTCTATTTTCCATGATGAGAAAATTTTAAGGATATAAAAATTTAGATATAACAGAAATTTTAAGAACTTTAAAATACAACTAAAATCACAGTTCAAAAGCAGAGTACTTTAGAAAGTATTTTCAACCTCTGATACCAAGTGTTGGTCGGAGTGGTTTACTCAAGAGGGGGGTGAATTGAGTACCAATTAAAATTTCTATAATTAAAAACAGTGTCTTAAAGACCCCCAAATAAAATAATAAATTAAAATGTAGTGAATTTATATTAAAGTAGAGGTTCTGTCAGATTCTCAAGGGATTGATTAATTCCCAGTTAATCAACACAGGAGTGTGTGATTATCTTTTGAAACTAACTTACTAATCCACACTTAACATAAACACTTGCTAATTTAATTATCAAAGTAACTTTAAAAACAGTATTGGTTTTAAAGTGATTAGAAGCGGAATAAAACTTTGAAAGAGATGGCACAACAGATGTAACCAAGAGGTTCAGTCTCAAGCCGAGACTTAGTCCTCTCAAAAGTTTATATAAGAATGATCCACACCCTGGATCGGGGTTCAACAGTTTACAACTGTCCAGGTCCAAGACCTCTACCACTGTTCTTCGTGGGAAACAGTACAACAGCAACCAGCTGTCCAGGTCACACACGACCTCTACCACTGTTATTCGTGGGAAAGAAAGAATGGAAGAGTTTGGTAAGGATTTACAAATCCTTCAGTTTGAGTACAGGAGACAGTGTATGTGTTAGATACAGCAGATAACACACACTGCTCGAAAAGAATGGTAATAAATCACAGAACAAGAGATGTAGAGTTTAGAGATGGTTCTGGTGATTGCAGTATAGCTCTGGACTTCTTCAGATTCGATCGCAAGTGAGTTTGAGTCCTCTTCTCGTTTCTGTTTGAGAAACAGAGTGTCGTATGCTCCAGGTTCACAGGTAGTGAGAATGTAGTCGATGAAGTTCTTCTTGTATGCACAGAACACTTCTCGAGTATGCTTGATTGTCTATGAGCTTCTATGTGTTCTTCTCATGCTTGTGTCGTTTTTTGGTATATTGGATGCACCGCACTTTTCTGGTTCGCTTCTTGTTGTTGTTTGTTTTTCCTTCACACGTTCACGTTTTGCATCCCTTCCGTGGGCAGCGTAGTCTTCTCGTATTTATGTCCCATCAGGGGACAGAAAAGATTTCTTTTCAGCAGGTACGAGGTACGGGTTCCTGACATCCGACAACCTTTATCATATATTTGAAAAATCATCAAAATGTATGATATGACCGTTAGATAGATTAAATATAGGAAATAAAGAAATTCAAACAGCAAGTCGAGTGATCGGTAGGTAATCAGCATCGGTAGCTTGAACATCGGTAGCTTGAACATCGGTAGCTTGAACATCGGTAGCTTGAACATCGGTAGCTTGAACATCGGTAGCTTGAACATCGGTAGCTTGAACATCGGTAGCTTGAACATCGGTAGCTTGATGTCATTAGTTTCTTTGACTCTATCGGTGGCTCTATGCGTCGGTTGGTACATGCTTGTATTAGTGACTTTGTTTATCGGTAGCTCCATGCATCGGTAGGTACATGCATCGGTAGCTCCTATGCATCGGTAGCTCCATGCGTCGGTAGCTGTGAGTCTGTATCGGTAGCTTCGTCCATCGGTGACTCTTATTCCATCGGTAGCTATTTATACTTACACTGGTAGCTCTACGTTTGTATCGGTAGCTGTCTGTAAGTCAGTAGCTTATATTTATAAGTACATCGGTAGCTCTGTGTTAAGTCTATCAGTAGCTGTCTGTCGGTAGACTAAGTCTATCGGTAGACTGGTTACCGGTAGCTCTTTATCAGTAGTTATAGGCAGATTACTTATTTTTTATGCAGAACACATCCGATTGTGTTAGAATCAATTTATAACTTGTATGAACATGGATAAATGATGATTAACATATTCCAAAGACTATTTTAAAAATTATTATTGGTTTGATCACATATTTGAAAGAATTAAAGTATAGATCAATGATACTCAAACAATATCATAGAGAATGAAAACATAATTGGGATTTTCAACACATATGAATACATGATTGAGATTATCAAAACAGGTGAGGTCAACATAATTATTGTTCATTTTTATTTTATACGTCAATTTTTATCTATTACCAAGGGAATAATCTCCCCATGGTCTGACATAGGGCTTTTTAATTACTCAATGGCCTATTTTGTATGGGGTTGAATGCTTGAGGTTATATGATACCTCATCTCGGACTAGGGGATTCTGGTTGGGGCTACATCTACCTCCTCCTCCTCCTAGAAATATTGAATCAATTATTAGCATTGATCACTATCTCCCCTTATAAATATATCTTCCATGACTACATTCTCCATTTCATTAAATAAAAATATAATATATATCTTCTCGGGAAACATAAAATTTGTCCAACTACTATATGATTAGTAGCGAAATTGAATAACGATGCTTGTTGTGGCATGATGACATCCATAATTGATCCAACTAAATGTGGAGTAGTAGGTTACTCCATGTGGGAATTGTTACTAGTCATAATTTGGGGCATATTCTAAAATATAGATGCAATCTACTATGTCCAAACACCATCCATGTGGACATTCTTTGAATGGAATTTTCAACACTTATTATTGGTTTTGACTTTATTTCCCTTCATCTCATTTAGTTCCAATTCAAATAATTAATATACATATTTAGAATATTAAATTATAAATATTAAGACATAAAAATACTTATGAATATAAAATTCCAATGGAATTCAAAGGGTTTATAGTAATTCTTAATATAACTATGTTCATATAATATCTAGTTCTCATGGATCCTACTGAACTAAAATTGACAGAGACTTTATTTCCATAGCTCCAAAACCCAATATTATGTGTTCACTTTTTTAAATTAGTATAAAATGCAAGGTTCAAATTATAAAATACAAAACTATTTGGTAGTATTAGGAGACCAGATACATATATGACTTCTATAAAACATTAAAATGACAAAATATATCATAAATATCCTCATGAATCATTCTTATTCATTAAAATGTAATAAAAAAAATTTAATAGCTAAAATCTTAGTACCTTTGGGAAATGGAATCCTGGGAAGGGAGGGCTCAAATTCTCAGTATGAGGTTAAGTACAATATAATCTAACATAACATGAGTACACATGAAAATAAAAATTTTAAATAAAAAAATCAATATAATAAACTTATTGAGAATGAAAAATATACATCGATTTCATATCATTGAAAATTACCTCATGGATAACAAAAATTTATTTCATGGTGATCTAATGAATAAATTTAGACATTGTGATATTACCATAATTGAGTCACCAAAGAAATTATTATTATCAAAACTTCCACAATAAGGAAATAATTCCTTCCACAAAATATGTTGGCAAGAGATAATGTGTTAATTGGGTATGCATATTCCATATAACCAAAAAATTTGTCTCAAGCCGCAAAATAATGAATGATTGAACTATATTATACTAGAAACCACCCATCACTTGTTTAATTATAATGCACTCACCTTATAAAATAAATAGATGTAAATTCAACACATAATCATCTGACCATAGGTACCCCTAAGAATTTTTATTTTTGATATTAATATATAAAACCATAATACATTATAATTCAATAAGCTAGATAAGATGTACATAAGCCAACAAAAAAATGGTCGTGGATGGATGAACAAAAATTAATCAACATATAAACTATGGGGTATTTTAAATTTAATAGAATGATCTATTTAAATGAAACAATTATAAGGAAGTACATTAAGGTATTTTAAATGTGTTGGGATATCGATAGAAGAAAGAAATTAAGTTCAGTTGATTCAATTGGAATGATACTATAGCAGTGGTTGGAAAATACATCATTATTGTTTTATAAAGAGTACATGAATAATATTATGAATATCCCATGGGATTGTATAGCTAGGGGTGAAGTATCAGGTAAAGTCCTCATTCAGTATATTAAATATTTATTCGAATCTGATCCATAATTTTTCTAGGTGGTTATGTATCACCTTGTCCAAAGATCCACTAAACCTATTTATCGAGATGGTTCACTACATAACCATAGCACAGCACCCTATATTCCAAAAGTTATCAACTATATTGAGGGTCTAATGAGATACATTGGGAGATAATAAACTCATTAATAGAGTAAAAAATCTAATTGGAATAAATATAAAAAATAACATGAATTGTATCAATAACTATTCATCAAATATCCATCTCTGAAAACTAGGTAATTTCCCATAAACAAAAATGGTAAAATATTATATTTCATTGTACTATCATCAATCAATGTGTTAAAAAATGTTTACCATCAAAAAAATATGTAGCAACACCAATGTCAGTCCACTTATCCATTTTCCATCACAGATCCCATCTTGAACATCAACCATCCGGATTTTTCCCTTATTCATACATGCGTCTTAGAAATATTCATAGGTACTAATGGAAGATAGAGAAGAGTGTTAGTAAGACCCATTATTCCACTAAAAATTAAATCAAAAGTAATTTAAATTTTAATAACTGTGTATGTAGGGATATAAAGGATTAATAACAAGAAAATTAAATAGAATTTGTTTCAAAACTATATATCTATCAATAAGAACCTTGGGCTCATGGGTTCCTCGATGACAACAATCATAAACAAACTACTTCGTCCTGTGAACAATGTCTGAACCATATACTATAATTCCTTATAACATTGAATGATAATGGTATTTCATTCAAAAATTCAATTTAAATCATCATACCTTGGATAATCTGTAAGCTTACACACATCATGTCATAATCATGGGAATTTAGAGCATCAAAACAACATTAAGTCCGTAATATACATTAGTGGTGAATGGGTAATTAGTCTAACATGGCCCAAGGATCTAGCTCCTTAGTACAATAATCAAACCATACCATTATTCTTATTTTTTAAAGGTTCATCATCAACTAATATTAATGAAAAACAAGAAACAAGGGTAAACCATTTATCCAATTTCATAATCATCTATTTTAAAAATTGTTAAATTAACACATCCATTACAAGTTCATCCAAAAAAATTGAAAACACAATCCCACCCCATTATCCATTTAATACTTCCCCCCTTTATTGTCTTGATACACCTTTAATCATTATAGGTAAATCCATGCATCCCCTTATATTATTTTCAATTCACATACTATTGGTTTAACATTATAATCCCTTTAATTAGTCACTTAACAACACTATTTACCATTTTCAAAGGATTTACACACCCATGGGTGTCTATATTCTCAATCTCCTAATATTTAGTTGATATGATATAATTTATGATTCTTTCAACAAAATAATTTATCTCACTATTTGCGATATGTAATTAGTAAATAAATGCGTTGAATCATAATACAACAACACAGCCACATACACATGAAAAATATCAAGACTATGGTAGGTAACATGTAGAGAAAATGTCGTATGGTGATTGTCTAAAACTAATCTTGCCTCATGCCTTGAATAATTATAAAATGGATGAAATCACCATGATAAAAAACTACAATGAAATAGTTTTCATAATCATATGATTAAGAGGAAACAACCTACACCAACTCACCCTAAACATAGAAGAAAATAGAGTAAAAGACACACTCATGGATTCAATTCACACTAAACGATTCTTCAATAACTATATGATCAAAGAATAATAACCCCTAGAGATATTGGGAGCTCCTAAACCTCACCCCTAACTACTATATAAGAAATGGGGATGAAATTCGATGGAGGAAACATTATGAATGAGATAGAAAACTTGTAAATTCCATATTTTTAAAATTTATCATGGTCTTGATGAAAGATTTTACAAATGGTGCCCCATCCATGAGGTCGAAATTGTCCATACTGAAAAATAGTTTTATCTTTTATTAGGTACCTTCAAAAGTTTTTCAAACAATGTTGAATCCATTTAGTATTTCTATATCCATATATATATGGTTTTGGGGTTATCCATCCATAGCTTTAAAATCATTCTTCTCTTCCTACAGGGAACATGATCATGGTGCACATTTTGTACATACCAAGTGACATGCACTATATGGAAACATTTTTTAATTTTGAATTATCGAACCACTCAAACATCAAAGAGACATTCCCAAATAACGGGAAGAATTAAATGAATTATTTTCAAAAAAATTAAAAAATATAAAAATAAGATGAAAATTATCAAAATTAATTGGATCATTAAACCTCACAAAATTATAATATATTTTTCTTAGATACACTATCCAATAACAATAGGCCTCCATGGTAAATATATAAGGAAAATTTTCCAAAATTCTAGCTATCATTTTCGTGATTCATCATAACATGACAATGATTCATAACACATAGAATAAAGTCATGATATTACCCCATAAAAAATTCTCAATAAGATCCATAATGATAATAAGATTATCTATATTGGAAGAATCAACAACAAGCTCAAAATCATCAATACGTACCAAATCAAAAGGGTCAAGGTGATACTTTTAATGTAATGACACATATAAAACCTTGTGAATATCTCTATACCATTGTGGAAGAGAAAATTGGTATGAAACAAGTCTAATAAATTCTATTATCTAAAACAATCCATCATATATGGGAGTTAACTATATATGTTTCCAAATATTATGATGAAATAATCTCGATGAATCCTAAATGGGAACATGGTGACCCAATATAAACAGAATAGGTCAATGTTTTCATTCAATATATTTGAATCCTTGAAATCAATATAATTAAAAAAATTATTAACTTTTAGACTATCCCCCTGAATCATTCTTCCAAGAGAGAAATGTTCATGATTAAACATTATTAGTAATATTAAAACCCACCCAATATTCTGATATCAAAATAATTATTTAAAAACAACTATGAATCTACTTTATGAACATTCTTATGGTATACAAAAACAACATACTCTATGAATATGTGACTAAGAGGTACACTTTTTCAATCCACAAATGACACATACATATCACAGGAAATTACTGATCCTCTATCTATTTACTCAGAATGATGTGAATATTTTTGGAAGGATCTTCATGAGTTTGGGAGTGCACTAAGATGGAATCAAAAAATAAAATGTCAACATGATCCAAGAATGGATGGATAATTTTTTTCATCAAATAGAAAACACATTAGTGGAATTTGTTATCCCAAACATAGACACAATAAAATTGTAAATGGCTTGCAATCTTCTAAAATCAATATGTTGAATATATGAGGTTCTCCCCCTTAGTCGGTGATACCATGATATGGATAACACACTGAAATATCTTAGGTAGTCAAAAATATCATCAATATGTTGAAGATGATATCTGTATATAATAATAATTTGGTTCATCTTATGAAGGTTAAAACATAAATTCAACACCCCATTAGACTGTTTGAAAATAAAATCTGAGAACCCGATTTTGATGCACTCGGATGGAAAAATACAATATCTTAAAATTAATCCAACTGATTTTTATGTTCTTAATGATTCTATGGTACCATTATATGGGGAATAATGGAAACTAGCCACGCTCTATGAATCAGATCGATTGTGAACTCAATATCGCTCAATCTCTAATGTGGAATCCATAAAAACTCATTAGGAAACATATCCCTAAACTAGTCTACCATTTGGGGGAAGACATCATGGTCCACTCCCCCATCAACAATCACATGAACCATCACTAGAGCTATTATTTCACAAAATCACAAATAATTTGGCCCTGGATGACCATCCTAAATATCCTATTCACTATGATAGACTAATAAGACACTCTAAGGGGACATGAAAATCACTCTCCTATGATATCAATCAATGTATGGCTGGTATATATGAAACCAGAAATTTCTTGGTATTAGGAAAAAATATGAATTCTTTGACACAAACAAATATTAAAGGATATATTACCCACATATCTTAATGACACACTCTCTATAATGTTGAATACCAAATATTCACACCACTAACACCATGATAATTGAAAACCACCATACAATAAGTCATACTCTACATCCAATACAATTAATAATAGTGATCCTTTAAAATATTGTGATGATATTATACCAAATAAACATGTTTCTCAAATTGAATATAGACTAATTGTACTTTGTAATATTGATTTTCCATCCTCTTTACAATCCATAGATGGATAAAATGAATGTTACTAACCTATCCCTCCATGGTTAATAAATTTATGACTCTCATACACACCACTAATCTTATGACATGGATTATTTTGTTAGGAAACACCTCAACCTTCACCAAAACCAGTACAACTAGTAGAATTCTAACATCCATCTTGATAAGTGGTAAATGATTTCATGATTATTATTAGTTTATTCATAATATCTAAATCACCACCCATAATTATATGGTTTCACTATAAATTTAGCACATTACCATCCAACCTCATGTTTTGAACTCTACCTAAGGTTGAGAAAGCTGACCAAAACTGTGACTATGTAAACTTCAATGATAATAGAAGACCTGATAATTTCCATGTGAGTAGGATCCTCTCCCCTAACTACTCTTCCCACCACTAACTTGGTGAATTATTTTTTAATGAAACATCTTTATATGTGAGGATATACCACCTAATCTCAAACTAAAAACATATTTCCTTCACAAGAGTCCTCCTTTAGGTTCCCCTAAACAATGAGGTCATGATTCACAAACTCAATAAAATTCATCAGACCAACAATATTCAATTGGTTCATGATCTCCCATCTAATCACATATTGAAGAAAATTGGTCATATATAGCTCATCTCCTATCATAATAAAAAAATATTAGAAATTGGAGAAGTGGAAAAAATACTACATTAGAGAAATATTTGCCTAGGTCATCCACAAAAACTCTATAGTTATCTTATATCCTAGAGTCACTAGGTATTTATGATCAAAGAACATATAATTGAATTAATTTCACATAGTACAATCAGTCTTCTTATCCCCTGCTTAAATCTCCCACTAGTGCTCCACTGGTCATAAAAATTATAATCTTACGACATAATATTCTTCTTCATAGTAGTAACTATGTGATCCATGCTCATCTAGGTCAGATAAATCCAATCTCAACTACCTCATGTCCACTATATTCAACAAAAATATAGGGTAGTTGTATCTAGAACTCCAATATCAAATTAAACATACTTAGTTTTGATCACCCTTAGAATCTATCTATAAAAAACATAAAATTAGTGATATTATCATAGAAATTATCTTCTTACCAATCACCTAGAACCTTAAGTTGTTATATTTACACATATTGAATCACATTTTTTTATATTTCTTTTGGTCACTATATGGGTTGATGGTGTCACGATGTGAAATCTCTATACGTAAAAAAAGTTATTGGGGAACCTAAAAATTTATTTCAATGTTAAAAAATATAGGGGTATAAGTAGGAATAATATTATACTCCACATAAACCATCCCAATGGATACAAAATCATAAATATCGCTATAAAATTTCATACATATCTAGGGATATGGAAACCAAAGGGTAATCAAAACATCCAATTATTTAAACATTACATTATAAACAATTTTCACATCTTCATTATTTTTTCAATTATAAAAATCTAATTATGAACCATTTTGTCTATTTCAACTATAATATTAAATTATAAATAATTACACAATATTTTTTGGGCATTAATCCTTTATGTAAACAAAATAATCTGAAAATAATTTCATTTACAATAACCTAGATGACTTTCCTGTGTGTGAGAACCATGATTCACGTTACATGAATCCATGGTCACAAAAAATGATGTGTTCATATAGAATCATCATTCCATACCACCCCCAAGTAAAATCCTAGAAAATAATGACATCAAAACAAATTTGTATAACCAATGGTGAGGTTAAATTTTAAATCTAATAAAAAACCACATGAATAATAATCCCTACTCTGGAACATGGGCATTCCACCATACACGGGCTAGCTGCTCCCTGAATGAGTTCGTTGAAAAATAATAACACTTCTTATCCACATGGTCAGATTATCATAATATTAATCCAACATAAAATAAAAAACCAAAAAGTATACTTCGTAACATCCCATAATATGAACTACTAAAACAGAGCTTTTAGATTGCTCGCCCTGACACCTCATGTGCACCTCCCATAATTATAAAGTATTGAAACTATAAATGATAGTATAACGAGATACATAGGGATATAATGTAATGACCTGGATTTTCCATGAATTTTTTTTAATTATATGGGAATATTAAAAGTCTGTGAAAATTGACGGCGGGTGATTCTGAGGCCTAGAGTGCCTGGAATGAATTTCTGAACTTTTTTCCAGGTATGTTTAGTAAACGTGCAAGCAAGTTTTTGTAAATTTTGAACCGATGATCAGAATTAAAATTTGAGGATATCATTGAACTCACAGCGCCGATATTCACTTATGGATACCTTCACCTTGATTGTAGTAGGTCAAGGTTGAAAGATTGTTTTTTTTCTTTTCATGGAAGAAAATAAAATAAAGTAGCTTTATTTTATTTTTGGAATTTAATCCTCCTAATTTGTTTATGGTTTTGGGGACCACCTGAGCTTGAAACCTCTCCTTTTGAATTCATGGTGGTGGGAACCACCCGAACCCTCTCCTAATGTGGGAAAACCTTTCAATTCTCCATAATTAATTGTGCCGACTTCAATTAATTAATTGTGCCAAATTTAATTAATTAATTATTCCAACTTAAATTAATTAATTATGTCAACATTAAAATAAATTAATAAACATAATTTAATAGGTTGTCTCCTCATTTTTTAGGTTGGAGGATTTTTTGGCAAAGGAGAGCTTGGGGGAATTGTGGAGAAACAATCTCTCAAACGAGGAATACTTTATCCAATTAAGAACTCCGCCAAAGGTTCCCCGATAAGGAATGTCTTCAATGATGACGAACCGACATCTATCCTTTCCTATCCTCACTGATTTCAATGAGAAACTGAGTTATGGATTGTTGTTTTTTATACCCCTTACCTCGTTCATGACATCCTTCTTGAATTAAGAACATCTATGTCAATTGATATCGTTCTAACGCGGAGAGTGTGGGCCAAAGGAACACAACCTGACCTCTCCGAAACCTTGGTGAATTTTGATGGCCTTGAATCGATGGAGATGTCCCAAGACAAGTGTGGAAGTATTCATATTGAAGAACAGGACACCGGGCGCGCCCGATGACCCGAGGAACGTTGCTGGCAATCCGTGCTGGAAACCGGCACCGGTGGGGCTCAAAAGCGGCGGCAGGAACTCTAACTGGCAGCGAAAATGTTGGCGGCGTGACCACGCCACCAGAGAAGGGTTGCGGCCTGTCGGCCATGGTGGAGTGAGGGCGGCGTCAGGCGCATTGTCGGTCGTGCGAAGGGGCTGGCAGCGTGTGACCTTGCCGACGGGCATGTAGGAGTCGCAGCACGAGGCCATAGCGGCAAAAGAGGGTGGCCAGCTCGATGTTGGCCACTAGTGGTGGCGCGGTGCGTGGTCGCGTCACAAAGGAGGGATGTCCGTCCGGCCATCCGGGGAGCCGAGCGGGACCTGGGGTCCTGCGTTCCAGCTGCCAGCGCCACGTGGCACCGGCCAGTCGGCTACCCAACAAGAACGGTTGGGTCATTTGGGGTACCCAGGGGGCACCTCCCCTTGGGTGGTGGCTAAAGCGGAACCCACTGTGGGGCCACCCAGCTGTGGGCCGCCCAGCTGTGGGCCGCCCAGCACAGGCCACCCAGTGCGGGCCACCCTACGCGGGCCCCCCAGCGTTGGACACCCATCGGGCCGAGCCGCACCAGTGGGTCGGCCCGGATGCAGCCGTTCGGGTTGGCCCAGTCCGAGTCAGACTAGGTCAGTCCAAACGGGTCGGACTAGACCCAGACCAGCTTCGACCCTTTTTTGTTCTTTTGGAAATAACTTGAGCTATGGGTGTCCTTTTGACGAACCTTCTATGGGACCAGAAAACTTGTATCTAGATGGTCCTTTTGGTATACCCACTTGATTTTTGAATAAATTTGGGGTATGGGCTAGTTGGATCGAACACGAATCCAACCGGGTCTTTGTGACTAAAATGCCAATAACATACAAACAGGGCGTCTGATTGACACATCGTATCTTGCATTAAGACCCCTATTACGTGGTGGTTCTTTTTGATACTTCTTCGTGGGACTTCATGGCTGTAGGAGTATCAACCTGTGTCTTGAGAAGCGGACCCTCCTGGAATCAAGCGAGCTTAGTGCAGGAACCTTGTAGCTGGTTGTAACATGAGAAAGGGATCTTATGTGGGACTATGATTTCGGATCCTATGTGGGTATTTGTTCTAGTATCCCACTTGAATCTGCTCTAGGAATCCATGTGGTACTACTCTAGGATCCTATGTGGCTTTGTTGTACTAGGATACTATGTGGGTCTGATGATTTTGGATCCTACGTGGGTTTGATGATTTAGGATCCTATGTGGGTCTTTCTCTCAACAGATTAAGATGATTCAGTAGTTACATCTAATCATCTTTACTACCGTAACTAAGTTATACCTGGTGTGAGTTGAGTCTTTAAGTTTTTGGTAATCATGTGTGAGGCATACCTTTGTGGTTCATACCTTAGTGGTAATACCTTTGTGGTATTCTTCTATGTGGCATTACCTTTTTTGTACTTACCTTTGTGGTGTTACCTTCGTGGTATTCTTTCCTTCGTGGGACAGTTGAGATTTGGGCTTTTGAGTTGGGCCTTGTGTTTCATCATGATTGAGATGGGTTTACTCGACAACTTAGGTATATGTATGGGAATATACCTAAGTAGGTTTGTTAGTTGTTTACATGATTTTTGGTTTATCCTTTTTGGATTTTGTTAGACCTTTGAGGGTCTCAGGGTCCCTACTGAGTATCGTTATACTCACCCCTACACGGTCTATGCCCACACCTTGTTGGGATTGGTGTAGACAACATTTAGCGCTGACTAAGGACGAGAGTACCAGGACCAGAGGTAGCTCAAAGGTAAACATTATACGAGACGTTCCACATAGATGATCATTCGAGAGTTGTACCTACCCTTCAGGTAGGATACTTGGCGGGTGTTCAAAGGAGCTTTTTTCAGTTTCACTTGTATTTTTTAGTTTACTTGTACATTATAGTTGAGCTTGTATTATGGCCTATTTTACTTTTTGTACACACCCTGTTTATTATATAGTTTTACTTAGTGATTGTATCTTGCTTTGTGCATAGTTTTGTGAGTTTATAGATTATAAAGGCAATGCCTTCCTGTTTTTAGGGAATACACCTTTCGGTGATAGTCGTCAGCCACTGGCCTATGGAAGGCGGGCTTGGGGTAGTCATGGCATGGGCCCCGAGGGCCAGGTCGTGACATATAGTTACATATATATAAGTGTGAAACAATATTGAAATTTAGTAAAAAATAATTCATTAATAAAAATATCATATCAATATATATCCAACTCCTAGATATTGTTTAATGATCACAAAAGAAACATGTAAAATATACCACGTCATAGTGGTCTAATTTTTCAATGTAAACACAATATAAAGGATCGCTGACAATCCCCAAAATGAGACTGACCTCCCATATGGTCCCTTCATCCATGTTTTATCCCAAATTAAGACTCAACCATCTATCATTAATCCATTTTTGTTATTCATACTTGTGACCAATAAATTTTCTCAACTATCAATGGGGGACCAATTAATGTGTTTGTAAAACTCTATTGGACATTGAAAACACTATATAAATAAATTTAAAGATTTATAAAAATATATACATGCATACCATGGAATCATAAAACGACAACAAAATAACACATGTTTCATAACATTAATGTTTTCAGCTAACCCCATTAGAACCTATGTTAAATGTTTATATCCAACTAACCAAACTTTCATTAGACCATACAAAAAATTTTAACCATATATAATCAGTAAATATCACATATAAAAAAATTATGTTCCTTAATCTATTCAATTTAAATAAATTTCCCTTTTAGTATCGTTCCTTTTACCCTAATCATGCCCACATCATTGGAGCTTGAAACATAATTCTAGTATCCAAACTATACCATACATCAGTTATGAAAATATAATTTTTTTATCATGAACCAAGAATGAGGCGCTATATTCCAACATCAAAATAATAACATTATTCATATTCAACTAAGGTTTATCCCGTGTGACCTTTTATAAAACACTAACAGAAAGGGATCATCATTTATCAAATTCTATAATTATCCATTTTAACTTTTATTCACATAATATATCCACATGGAATTATTCAAAACCATTTAACATCCAAAACCCACCCCATTAACAATTTAGTAATTAATCTCTTTATTATATTGATATAAATTTATTCTTCCAAATTTATAAAAAAAGAACAACTTGTATTATGATAAATACAGGTACCATTTAGTTATCATTATAAACCCTCTAATCAAAAATCGGACAACTAATTTAACAATTTTCAAGGGTTTGAAATACACCATAGATGTACATAGACCATGTCTAATAATCCTCTATAGACATGAAATGGTTATTCATGGTTTTCATATACCAATTTAATTCCTAAATTACATTCTCTAATGAATGAAAAAAAATTGTAGTATTATAGAATAATAATACATACACATATAGAACAATAGTATTAGGACTACATGATGTAAATTATAGACCACTGAGCATATGGTAATTAATAAAATCAAATGTATCATCAACCCTTAATTCATGACAGAATAGTCAAACTCAACATAATGAAGAAATTTTGGGATATTAAGATCATATTCTTCATAATACTAGGAAACAAACCACGATGACTCTGTGAGATAACATATGAATATGGATTCAAATATATCCCATAAATGAAACTAAAAATTATTTAATATTTAAGGATAATCTCTATTAGAAAATTTTATATCTCTTAGATTAAATCCATATATTCTAGTGATAAAATGTATAAAATTTCAAGGTAAATGCTATATTTTCATGGGTGGATTGTAATTTCCCCTTATTTAACATGGTGCATGTTTTATGAGTGTTTTTTTTAGACTGTGTACCAACCATCCGATCATAACTGTACATTAGAAAATGGGGATTCGCAATTTTCTAGGGTCCCCAAAAAGTTTTTCAGTATTTATGGTGGTCGTTTGGTATCTCAATGTAAATGTTTCACTATTTCAAGGTGTGACATAAATTTTTTTTCTAACATTTCTTATATTCCACTAGGAACCATAATGAGGATGAATGGTTAATAAAAACAATAATTCAGTTGTTCTCCTTTAAATGTATGGATAAATTTACACTTTGTTGATATCCTAAACCACTGATACACCTTTGTGACCATCCCATTCACATGAATCATTCTATTAATAATGATAATAATTATTTTAAACAAATTTAAAATGAAACATACATCATCATGTTGTAGGGATCATACTGATTACCTGTTTCTACATCTATAGAACAAATTTATCCACATGCTTGTTTCCAAGTAGTGATTTCATTTCAATGAAAAACACAAAGTCATTTCATTCCATTTTGTTTGATATTTGTTCATTATGATAGAATATTTAATATATTTATTGAGATTAAATATCATTGTCAATATATCAAATGTGTGATAGATCTATAAAATTACCACAATGATTATATTAAAATAATGGTTTCAAATATAAAATGGATTTGGAGGAATGATAACCCTTACGTTAAGAACAATAATATCACCGGAAACAAGATATAAAAAATGTGGTTACATATTTTTTCATTAAATACGAATAAAATGTGAGATAATACCATGAAATTAAAATCATGGTAATATATTAAAATTTTAATATGAAAAATAATTACAATTATAATGGAAAGAGGATTGGAAAAACATAAATTGAAATACAGTTTATTAAATCTTGATAGGAAATCCATGAAAAGTATGAACTCCTTTAGAGGTCTTCCAAGAGGGTGAGGTACGTGAAATTCATGATAAATTCCTTTATGGTGGGTCGGGATGATACAATGGTTATGGGGGGATTAAAAAATAGGGGATTAATATCCTTGGAAAATAATGTTTGTTAACAGGTAAGAAATGTATCACATAATGGTTCAGTGGGTTAAGAGGGTTAGGTGTAGAAATGTAGGTGAGGAAAATATGTGTGCATTTACAAAATAAAAATTTTATTATAGAATGTTTGGGTTTCAAAATGATTAATTAATATTTGAGCTACATTATATTGACTATTTTAACCATTTTTAGTATTGATTAAATTTTCATCATTTTTATTAATATATAACTAAAAATAAAAAGGGAAATTCATACTCAATTTTGAAAACATGAATTCAATTTTTTGATTCATTTAACCAACTTCAATATCATTATATGATACAATTATAAATTTAATTTAAACATATAATGCGTATAGAAACATTTTTTGTAGAATGTTTTTTCTTTAACTAGTCGGTGTTCTAAATCATATTAAATAACAATAATAATAATTTAATATAGTTATAATATATAAATATATATATTTATGAAAAAAAATATTTACAGTATTAACTATGAAAAATATATATTTAAAAATAAACAGTATTTATAAAACAATTAAAATTATATTATTAATTATATTATCATTGTAACATCCCAGGTAAATAAAGAATAAAGAATTTTCATATTTATTAATATTTACGAATTAAATATTAATTTTACATTAAAGGGGTTTCTATGTTCGATAGCGTACCTGATATGCAACAAAGAGTTTCTTCGAAATCTTACGTTGCACACTAGTAATAAAATAATATTATTTTAAATGGTAGTTAACATGTAGTCGTTGTATTGGCAGGAATGAATAGAAACAACTAAAATATTATTATATATATTTTTTAAATGTTTTTACATTTATCCAATAAAGGATAAAGGCTTAAAATACGAAAAGAATTCTATTTTAGGCATATATACTCTAATTTTCACTAAAGGTCCACTTATCGCCTTTTGATGGTGAACCGTCATTAAATTTAGTTTTGGTCACTCTTATATATTCTATTGTACCAAATAAAATTCTTCTTTAGAATCGGGAAATCAAAATTTACTTTGTGTAAATTTTTGGTATTTTTCCGATAAAGTTCATTTTTTAATGAATAGTGAAAAATGTTGTATTTTAATTCAAAACCTCTTTTTAGTCTAATTATTTATATGTTTAGATTATCTTTTGAATTGGTTTTAAATTTAAATTAGAATATGTTTTTATAGTTTAATCCAATGGTGGTCATTGTAATTAATTTCACTTTGAAATTGGACTTAAACTAGTGTCAATCTTTTGATACTTATTGTTTCATAAAAACACGCTATTTTCTCTGACAGCGGGAATTAATTATTAAATTATTTAATGCAAATTATATGTTTTTAATTTTGTAAAATAGACATCATTTTTGAATTTGGGATATCAAATATAGCTTAGGGTGAATTTTTGGTATTTTTCTGGAAAATTTCAATTTTTGATGAATAGTGAAACCACTAAGTGGCAGTTAAAAAAACCTGATTTTTCGTTTAAATGAAATTTTACCACCTCTGTGTTTTGAATTTCAAAAATCTGACATACATGGTTGTCATTAATAAGTAAAATGTGGTTCAATGGGATTAAAATAATTTTTTGGTGAATAGTAACTTTTATGTTTATTAATCACGATTAGAGGTAATTAGTGTAGTTTAAGGTAAAAATAATGTTTTAATATTATAAAATGAACTTGAAACATGTCCTACCCTTATTGGATGTGTCATGGCCGACCAAGAAAATCCATGGGTAAACTTGGGGACCCCATGGAGCCACTTTGGTAGGAAAATGACATTAATATCTTTTTATTTAAAGTTAAAATAAAAATGTCACAAACATGAGTTGTTTTACTAAAACAATTTTTAAATGGGGTTATACAAGTCATATGTTTGACTATAAATATTCATTAGAAATATAAAAATATATAATACATCATTATATTTTTTTTATAATTTTTAGACATTAAATAAATTAAATTATTTATGACACCATGATGATGCAGCGATTACCTCATTATTTAACGATTTAAATAAAATGAAAAGATAATATAAAATCTAAGACCTACACATGTCAAAAACCTATTTTATGGGTGAATTTAGAACCCTTATCACATTATCCTCTAAATATATAATTTTGGGACCCTTTTTATCCGAAAATAATTTTATAATAAAGCATCTTTTCTTTACTTTCCAAGAGTGTCCCTCCTCTCCTCTTATAAAACGCCCCCACCTCTACCACCTTACCCACACCTCTAAAGCATTTTGTTCGACCAAGATCTACACATTTTGTTTCTAAACATCCATATCTTACTCCTAAAAGCCTCACTTTGGGCAGAAGTCTTCCCAAGAATCCTTTGATCTCAAATCAAAAAGAGTTACCCCTTTTAAAGGTAGTGTTTTCTCTTGTGTTCTTTTGTTTTATTTTGCTTCTCCAACCCCCTAAAATATTTTTATTCATTTATTTTGTAAAAACTAAAGTATATTAAATATACTATGATGTTTTTATAAGAATAATTAGAGCTACACTTACACACACCTACATCTAATGGTAAAATAACATACTGTTTCTGTGGATGGCGAATTTCTGCCTCACGAAACGATGATTATTCAATATTCTTCTAACACCTTCAAAGGTGGCCATTAAGATGTCACTATATTTATATATGATATATAATATGTTTATGTTTTCCTTAATCTTCTTTATTTTTCATTTATGTCATAACTTTGTGGCTTCCATTATGGGTATACGAGATATCTTCATTTTAGGAAGTGCGGACTACCGCCCCCTCAAAGTGATTTAATTCGTTAATGCCATATGTGGGACGTATAAAGGATGGATTTAAAGTTATTATATATGATGTATGTTACATATAAATTATTAATATAATTATTGAATTAAAATATACATACCTCTCATTTAGTTTTAATTCCATTAATATGACATAGAAATGAAAGTAGCGTTCATGCGTACGTACGGCTTACCGTCTCCATGAACGGTGCATTTCATTTCTTACCTATAAATGGTTATGTAATATTATAAATACATTTATATGCTGGATATATATGGTATATATGATATCCAAATCATGAATATCATTCTGGATATAATGAACCTTTGACCACACGAACAACATGTAATTGTAAGAAGTCCACTTTTGACTTAAGAACCAAATATCGAAAAAACAAACATTATTAACTTAAATGATTACATAATGTTTATAACATGGTAATAAGTGATATAAAAGTAATAATGAACTTGAAAAATTTTCTTAAGAAAGTATAAATTAACTCAAGTTTATTATTCAGGAGATTAAAGAGCAATCGAGTCACGTCAGACACGAGGTAAGGGAACTTCTTAACCCAATTTCCATTCTTTGGGTTATTCTCCTACTTTCAATTTATGTTATGATATTATTATGTATTATCTTGTATTTGTACTTTATTTATGTGTACTTATATTGAATACACATAATAGATCTATTTTATTTAAAAAACTATGATCTTGGTAAGGGACTTCGTCTCAATATCCTTTCATTGAGGCATATTTTGTTTTATACAAAACTTTCCTTTATACGGTGTATAAACCTCTTTGACTTTTACTTTTATACAAAAGGAATATTTTTCTACGAAGCGTTTTACTAAACAACAAAAATGAATGTTTCTTTTAACGTACGCGGTGACAATGACCTTTTCTATCGTCGCGAGTATTATTTGGTCTTTGGCTTCCTCAACAAGCTGTAATGTTTTTAAAATGAAATAAATACCATATACTCATTTATGTATTTTGGTATTGAAAATGTTTTTTATAATGTATTTTTTATGTTAATATATTTATGTGATATATTGTGATCAAAGTGTGGAAATGTTTTCTTTCCATTATATTTGTTTTATGTATTATGATTTTATAATGGTACTTGGACATTTGACGGGTAGTTACGTGATAAACCATATGACGGGTGGTGCCATGAATACCAGGATGGGTGGTTACGTTATAACCTCCAATGCATTGGGTATGGAAGTCGGCCGTATGGATATTCTATTAAGTGATATGTGTGGAAGTTGACCGTATGGTTATTCCATTTAAGTATGTTTATGTCCCAAGTTACCTTTATATGTTATGTGATCTTTATATGGGTTTTATGGTAATCTTTTGGTTACAAAAGGGTAAGTAATGATCTTTTATTCAGTGAAGAGTTTTTACTACTTCATAAAGGTGAAAAGTATTACTTTGATAAAGTATACATGGTTTACTTGTTGTTTTGATAAACTAACAGTTTTCATTCTTTGTGTATCCCTTACTGAGCTTTTTATGCTCACCCCAAGTTTTGTTGAAATATTTTTCACAGGTCTTAACGTGGAATAGGGTCAAGGATGGGATCAAGGGAAAGTCATTCTATATAAAACATGGAACTAGACATGTTTCTTTTTAAGAGTTTTTATTCTATGGAAATTTAGTAGAAGTGTCTACTTTGTAATCTTTTGAGATGTAATAGTTATGTCCTAATTCTCTAAAACTCTAAACCTGAAAAGATCCTCAATGTGAATTATTCATTTAATTCAATATTAAGTAATGTTTAAGGTCGGGGCCTTATAATCATAGTAACTAATATTTACATTTTCATTTAATTTTATTTGAAGAAATGAAATTTACATTATTATATAATTTTAAAATATTTATTATGTATTTGGAAATATTTTGTTTGATTCAATTTATAACATTGATAATAAAATATCTTTTAATAAGTTTTCATGTAATGTATAATAACTTATTATTATATATGTTATACAATTGATAAAAACATTTATGTGTTTCTTAAATTTATCAAATATTATATTTATAAAGAAATAAATCATACTATTACTAAAAAGATATTCTCTATCTTCCAATATATTTGGAAATTAGATTTTTAGAAGTAATATTTAGTTAAAATAAAGTACTAAAAATATTTTTCTTAAAAATAGTAATTATTTCATTAAAATTTTAATTTTATTTTTTATAAATTATGAATATAATTTTATAAATATATATTCTAAAATCATAAAAATTTGATCAATTAAATGTTATAATAATCATCTAGTCCTTAGTTACCAAAATTTTTAATTTTTTATAAACATTATTTTACACTATTAACCTCTAAATAATCTGTTTCTAAAAATATCAATATTTGACCATATGATAATCAGGGAACAATTCTTACCAATATGAAATGCATTTAAAAAAATATAAATTCTTTAATATTATTGTTTAATTTTTAAATATAATCATGAATAAAGGATCTTTAGAATATTAATTGTGAAATAGATTTCATGATGCACAGTGTATCTGTTAGAGTAAGATATATGGTATTATAAAGAAGATAGTTCACATTATAATATGTTGAAAATACTATGATTTACATGGTAATACATGTTTCTAAATCCTCCACTAATCCTATTGATGAACCTCTTAAAATGACTCTAGTGGAATGTAACTTTTGTAATCTCTCCTTGTGGAAGCACCCCTACTGGATTTTCTACCACTAAAATCATATTTCATTTAATATACCACCATTATACAATATGAAATTTCATCCATCAACATAAATACTATAAGACATTAGTTATTTACCATAGCACATAAAGAATTATGCTATAAAAATAATTTTTATACAATCTCCACAAATTGTATAATGTAATCCCATTTTTATTACCATATTAATATTATCAATGGACGTTAAATTTTTCATCGAATCATATTGAGAATCACCAGATGAATATTCAATTTTACTGAATAATTCATATTTAGAACTCTCTTATACATTCTCTATGTTATCTGAATTCATCTAGATCATATCCTTTAGTTTCAACATAGACCATTCTAGTGTATATATCATTATATATATCCTATGTTAATGTTTATAAACCCTTCAATTAAATATCCTGTAAATATTGTTCAATTTTATGAATTTTTCATCATCCAAATCAGTTGTTTTCTAACTGATCCACATGCTCCAAAACATATTTGATAAATATAAAACTAGCCATATATATATATATAACTCACCCCTGGAATATGGTTTCCACCATGTTCTTTAATTTAGTTTTTCATACTTCTAAAATATCATTCTTCTTCCACTATAAAACATCCACATACATGAATCCAAAAAAAATTAGTTGAATTTGAAAATTAAATTTCCTAATTCCTCTATGTATATATGCATTTCTTGTTTTGAATGATCCAAAACATAACCATATAACACTACCCAAACCAAAACCTAACATAACTACACCTATATCAATAAATAAAATAGAATACTCCTACATAAAAATGATATTATTGTTATTAATAATACATATGGGTGGATCTAAATTCATCAAACCCACATTAAATAATGTAAGATGGTTAGATACTATGATTGGACTAATGTCTCAAATATAATGGTTTTCCTAAAGGTTTTATTGATATATAATTCAAATAATCACTTACTTAAATGTTCTTAACATTCATACCCCCATGCTTTAAAACATTACATTCCTAAATCTATAATGTACCATAATATTCTAGGTTATTAAAAATTGTACTACCTATATTATAAGATGAAAAACTCATTCATTTTTATATAGAACACCCACGGAAAATTTTAAATCCTTATAAATATAATCAATATATTACATAAAAACATTTATTTGATTACATTTTTAGTTCAAGTATAAATTATTTCAATTTTTCATAGTGAAATACTATAACATTTCTTTATTAAACAGTGATTGTAACATTCACTAAAATAAAAATATATAACTAAAATATATTTTTTGTCCATAACATATATATCATAAACAATATAATTATATATGTATAATTCCTTATTCGACGATGCTAAATATATGTATCCATAATTAATATCTCACATGAAGTATTACATCAATCTCATTATATATGTCTTGTGGTCCTATTGTATAAAACATTTTATAACATTTTTTTTCAATATATTACATGTCCTTCATTAGTGAATATTTTTTTCATTTCATGATAAATAAAAAAATATTTATAATATATCATATTAAATGTTCATATAACATGAATAATTTTTTATGTCAATACATTATAGTAGTAAAATATAAATTAATATAAATATTATTAAAAATAATAATGAAACATAATTATGAAATCTAAATGAAGAATATATATAACAAATATTGGTATATTAAAATATCTTCCCTAATGTTTTTCATGAAGATAATACTATCGATTATTTTTTCAAAATTAATATCAAAAAAAGGAAATAATATATTAATTTTTAGAAAGGAATAGGATGTAAAATTTTATAGAAGTACATATTAATATATATATATATATATATGTGTGTGTGTGTGTGTGAAAAGGAAAATGTAATAAGATCATTTTATCTTTAATGGTTTTTTGTTCATTTGATATTTGGACATTGTGTTTATATATTAAATATATCCTGAGTGATGAATTATTTTTAAAAAAATTATTATTTATATATTATAAAAATTAAATTATCTTTAATGTAATAATTAAAAAAATTATTAAATAAGATTTATTTATTATTTTTTTTTAATGATAATTTTTAAGAAATTTTATTTTCATAAGGTATGTGGTTTACTATAATAACAATTTTCTCCCTTTCAAAAATTGAATTAAATAAAATTTATTTTATATTTGGAATAAGAATATCGATATGAGGTTTTCTTCTCAATTTCATTTTTTATAAAAATAACAATTTAAGTAGATAAAAAATGAGTTAGGAAAAAAAGTAAAAAATGAATTAAATAATTAAAATATTGATAAATGGTTTAAAATAACTCCCAAAATATGCTACATTTTTTTATTGATAGGATATATGTCACAAACCCATCCCTCCAATGATGCCCCTCCTGAGCTATCAATGAAGAAAGGGATATAATGACCCTTGAGTACAACCTCATGTAGGCCCTAGGTTTGTGACTAGAACCATGGGTATACAAATATCAGAAAATGTAAGGAAATAACCTTTATAGGAAACAAGATTAGGATATAAGACAATTATTCCCCAAAACAACTACAAGATACATATACAAGAATGAAAAAACCCCTATGACATGATTTTTTATAATATAACTGTTATAAATATAATGAAAAATCAAAAGGAAAAAATGAAAAATAAGTTTAAGCAGCGACACAAAAACTATCAAGATCCAAGATAGTAATGCTCTGCATGGTCCACGTAATCCTCCATGAAACCTAAAAGTAGCTTTATATATATAGGTTGAGAAAAAAGTATACCCATAAGTAAAACGGAATTCCCTCATGCATAGGTGATAGTAGTATAAAAATATCCCTTTGAGAAAATTGTTCAACCAAAAAACACCTAACATGTACACAGACCACCCCAACCACCTCAAGGAAAGCTCACCAAAGTATGAAAATCTGGTAATGTAATAAAATTAACATTGATTATAGGGTACCATAACCTAAATACCTATAGTTAACATCTCATACCATAATTCTTAACTTCATCTCCCTCAATCTTCTTCCACATGCCCCATGTCACAACCCGCCTGCACACAACTGGGCTTAAAACCACATCACATTCCTCCCATAGACACCTGAGCCATAGACCACATCACATCCAGAAGACACCTGATAATGAAAAAAAATCTCACCCTAAAGACACCTAGGAAAGCATAACAAATCTCATTTAGAAAACATTTGGGAATGAAAAACTTTCCTACACACACATGGGACAAAAAAACCACATCACAGTCTGCTCAAATAATCTTGGGCTATCACTACTTAGAAGAGGGAGCATGGATGAGTAGGTGAACAACCATCCATCCCACCAATAGGATGTTGGGAGATTCACCCTCCCCCATGATTATGGGGGTTTTGGTATAATTTTATCAACTAGGGTGGGTTCATATTGAAATCACATGGGAAATACAAGTATATACATAAAAGATACCGTATAATTAAGCCCAGTATATGGGTTATTAAATAAATAACCAACTCAAAATACTAAAATTTTCTACTGCCTCTAAATAAAATTAATAGTATTTATTAAAATCATTTTAGAAGGTAAAGAGTCCAAAAAAAAGGTATATATTTCCTCTCTGTTGAACACCTATTCATGATACTTCGTTACCACTTCCATTCTATTATCCATACAAACCCAAAACATTTCATAATTTATTACACAAGTTATTTTTTCATTCAATCACATCTCAAAAAACTATAAAGCACAAAATATAGAAATAAAAATAATAAAAAACATTGATAATGTAAAAATCCATGTTAAAAGGGACCCACTTCACATAAGGACACATCAAACCCTGACCTCCAGAGATGGGATGAAGCATTGTGCATGCTAATCATGTGGAAACTATAAGTTAATTTTCCATAACAATCACCAAAATACTTCTTCAATCTCATCCCGCATAGGTCATGTATCAACATAATCAAACACCAACTCACAACCCCATCCGATAACACATTTTCGAACAAATATTTTCTGTAGATTTGCTACAAAAAACTTCTAATCCACTCCACAATCAATCAATATCTCAAATAGAGATTCCATTACATGTCTGGGTTCAAGTATCATATAAAAAATCATCCATAGAACCGCCAAAGTAAAAAACAAATCACACATTTATTCTAAAAACCACACCACAACACAACAAGTGTAAACCCACACATCATATCACCCCATGCAGCAGGTGTAACACAAACCAGATTTAATTAGGAATTCGTTATTTAAATTCACTTGTTGATTCAGGGATTATCACCGAAACTATATGATCCTAGGGAATAAATTCATTAAATGAGTATATGTGATGATCCAAAATTCCATTTTTGGTGATATTGAACATTCTCAAACAAGAAACAACCACAACACACATTCCCACCACAATCAAAGTCACCAATGACCATAATTTTCAGAAGGGAATTTAACCCGTACAGATCATCGTATTAAAAATAAAAAAAAGGCTATAAAGGCATAAAAAACCCCCTGTAACTTTTTAAATTAAAATTTTATCTTTGTTTAAATTGGAACAAAAAAATGTATGGGTAGGAAAAGGTAAAATCCTTTCGCATGTTGCACAATTGAAGAGAAATGAAGGATATCCCACCTTTAAATGGTGTCAATGTTTTTTTCATGAGAACAGATCGCGTAATGGCTCTCTGATCACCTCTCCCATAAGTTCTACATCCAGCTGAGGATGTCACAACACTGGGACATCCATAATAACTGAGGAGAAGCTCATTTAGTAATAAGGGAGAACATCTTCCATCCCATGGTAATATGAAAGGGAGGAAACAGATTAAACTGAAATAAATCAAAAACAACAGACAAAGAACAAAAATTAAATCAAATAAATATCACAATAGATTGATACTGAGAATATATGAATCAATATATGTCATAGGTATCCTAAAAACACTGAAAATTGGTTTCTAGGTTTTCTGGGGTTGAGGGAGAGTTGCTACAACCCTAGCGTCTAACAAACCAGCTGCGTAGAAAATACTTAACAAGTTACATCATCAAGGTATTACACAACCTTTAATACCCTTTCATGCCATTTAATTCCTTGAGGTTGGTTTCCATAGAAAATCACATCACTTATTCATTTTTATTATATAATTATAAACCTCAATACATTACACATAATGAAACCCTCTCTCACATCATGAAAAATTTCACCATGTTGTGAAACCACTACATAACATGTGAAAGATACTTAATCACCATGTAACCTAATTAAACACCTTGAAATCTCATTACCATTGGATTTTAGCAACCAAAATCTTATATACTTCCTCTGATACCCCTTCGAACATGTCCAACAACCAAAATTGGAAAATTAACAGACCGGTAGAACACGAACTGTTACATTAGATTCCTATCAAATGATTCTCATCCCAGAGAATCCAAATCCATGACTAGAAGGAATGCAGTACCAAAAACCACTCCATGAGATACCTCTCAAGGATATCATGAAATTTCAGACATTACTATCAACTAAACATACAAACATTACAATGATAAACCATATTGTCTTGTTCAATAGTTGGAGTGGAAACCACACATCCAAGAAAACCTCCTCAGACTCCTATACCCCAAGCCTCATCACATCAACAAAAATTACTACATAACACACCACATAATAACAATTAACATCCACATCCAAACACAAAAATCAAGGAATTTCATCAACCTTGTTACGAAAATATCCACCTTGGGTGGCATTGACTCACTCATAGGGTTTTAATCACATCACCGTTAATGATTCTTTATTAGAAGTATGGCCCTCCCCTTTTCACATGTCATGAAATTATCACGCATTTCACTACAAAAATCTCAACCAAAGGGAAAAATTATCATTTCATGATACAATGTTCAAACATTACATCAAATGAAAAAACCCGAGTAAAGAAAAACATTGAAAATATCTATGAACTGGGAATGCATCTGCGTTTATTTCTCACAAGTACTATCCTCTATGAAACCATTCCTACACAGAACACTGACCAATGGAATGGTCTGTCCATGAAGCACCTTATATCGATGGTCTTGGATCTCCACTATCTTTTCCCTAAACTACACATCATCCCCAATATCCAACTCTCCCTAGTGAAGGGAATGTGAGTCATCATGATGATATCGATGAATCTGAGAGACATAGAAGGAATAATGGATCCTCTGCAACAACTGTGGAAATTAAAATAGGTATTATACATCTTCAACACATCCCAAAACCTCAAGGGGTCCAGAAAACCTAGGAGAAAACTTATTCCCTCTTCCAAACCCTTACTTCCCACATCGAGGGGAAACCATCAATAACACATGGTCCTCATCCTTGAACTCCATGGGCCTCCTCTAATAATTGGAATAATACTTATATCAGTCCTACACTAATTTCATCCTATAAAAAACAAGTTTAACCTTCTCTACCATTCTCTTCCCTACCTTAAGACTATGAATAGATATCTCCACAAGTTCTATCCAGTATAATGGTGAACAACACAATCTTCAGTTAAAAAGTTGAAATGTATCCATGTTGTTGGATGAGTGATATAAATTATTATAATAAAAATCTAACAAAGGTATGTTTCACACAAAAAAAATCCTCTAATTACCATGATTCATGATCACAACATGTCCTCCCACATCTGGATATTCTGTTTTGTCTTCCCATGTGTCTAAGGGTGGAAAACAGTGTTGATGCATAACTAGGTGAAAAAATAATAATACAATCATATCTAGAATTTTGAGGTAAAACGTGTCTCCCAATCTTAGAAAATGGACCTCATAACTTCATGAAACGGCACCACCTCATCCACATGCCTCTTTTGCAAGGCATCCACTGATCCTAACTCCTTGATTGCTAAGAAGTGACATGATGTTGTCAAATGATCCACTACATCCTAGATAACATCACATCCTCCTTGAGATCTAGGTAACCCTGTTATAGAATCCATCTATATTTCATCCCACATACACTTGGGAACAACCAATTTCTGCAATAAACCACTAGGAACATGGTGATTAGCCTTTACGTACTAGTAGACCAAGGGTATTTTCATAAACTCTTCCACTCCCTATATCACCCTAGGCCACCAAAAACACTATCCTCATGAAATTATACATCTTATAAATTAATGTGTGTAATGATAAAAGTGAGTTATGACACTCATGAAGGACTCCTTAATTCATTTCTACTAGAAAAAAACATTCCACGGAACAACATCTAATTTTCACCATCCTCTGAACATCTCTCCAGAGCATCACCATTGTTAACACGATCATGAAACACCTCTTTCTATGTGTCTCCCCACTGAGACTCTTCTACATACTTCATCAAAAATGATTTCCCCATCATCTGAAACAAATATCCTCTTCCACACCCCCTTCTTGAATCTTGGTGGAAGGCTACCAACTCCTTATTCACTCTCTATGTGTCTGTATATTCTTAAACAACCTCCTTTGATGACATTCTTCTCAAAGAATTAGCCACTAAATTACCCTTTCTTATTGTCTAGGTGATTAAAAAGTCATATTCCAAAAGAAACTCCATCTGCCTCTAATATCTCATGTTTAGATTTCACTGGGGAATGATATATCTCGAACTCTTATGACCTGTGAAGGCCACAAAGCTATCCCAAAAGAGGTAATACCACCAAAACATCATTGAAAACACAACCACTGCTAAATATAAGTCATGTGTGGAATAGTTACCCTCATTGGGACATAAATTACTAGACCCATAAGAGATCACTACCCACTACTGCATCAAGAAACATCCCAAGTCCATAGGGGAAGCATCACAGAACACCTCAAACATCACTCCTTCCTCGGGAAACTGGAGCATTGTAGCACTAAACAACTCCCCCTTCTAATATGTTAACACTTCTTGTCCCTGATCACCCAAAAAATATGATATTTTCAAGTCAAATTATATCATTAGGGATATAACTCGGGAGAAATTTGGTACAAACCTCCGATAATAGACTATGTGATCGAGAAAACTGTGAACTTATTCCACATTCTTGGGTGTTTTCCAAGAAATAAATGATTTAACCATTGAATGGTTAGCTTCTAAACACTTTTGATACACCACATGTCCAAGGAAATGAACCTCCCACATCCATAACTCACACATTAAAAACATCCCATAGAGTATAAGGTGTTGAAGATCATGTAACATACTTTAGAGATGCTCAACATTCTCAACATCTAACTTCGATTAGATCAAAATTTCATCGATGAAGATGATGATGAACTGATCTAAGAACTCACGAAATACATAGTTCATAAGCCCCATGAACTCAATTGGTATGTTGGTAAAATTTAACGGCATAACTACAAACTCGAAGTTCCCATACATTCATCTAAAAGAATTCTTTGGGATATTGCCCACCTTCACCCAAAACTAGTGATATCCAGACCACCAGTCGATCTTATAAAACCAAATCACATATCATAGCTGGTCAAAAAGATAAAATTTCCTTAGAAGAGGGTAATAGTTAATGACTGTCACCTGGTTCATCCTCCAATATTCTATAAACAACCTTAAACCACCATGCCCCTTCTTGGAAAACAACACTGGAGGACCCCACTATGACACACTGTGTTGTATTAAATCCTTTTACATCAGATTGTCAATCTAAATAATCTAATCCTATAGCTCATAAGGTGAAATCCAAAAAGATCCATCAAAATCTGAGAATAAGTGGGCTATAAGTCTATCCCAAAGTCAACATCATATCATTTGGGGGGGGTGCATCACAAATTCCTTTGGGAAAATATCCATTTACTACCCAATGACACAGGTAACATCCATCATCCCAATGATTTATGAATCCAATGAAATATCCACCAACAAGTAAATAAGGGGTTCCACACATTGACTTACAAGATGAAAACTCTTCCCACCAATGAAAACCCCATGTTGGTCATCTATATATGAAAACATTACTATCCTCTAGAAGCAGTCGATGATGACACACATAGAATATAGCTAGTAGATTCCAAGAATGAAATCATATGGATGCATCTATAACAATAAAATATACCCTTGGCACTGATTTGGTCCCATAATTAGTCTATACCCCCAGAACACATCAAACAAGCTGGTTTGGCCTCTGAATGGAATACCCAGCATCAGGGGTAGGAGAATCCTCTCTACGTCTATTCCCATAGAATGTCCTAGAGAATATGTACCAAATGTGAGTGATTATCCATAATTAAACTAAGAAGAATAAAAATTACTAAAAAACCCAATCATACATTTGATGATCTCTGGACCAGCTAGAACTGCTACCTCTACTATATGAAAATCACCACGCATAGCTCCTATGCCTCTCTGCTATTGACTGCCACCATGATCACACCCTAGTCGTGTTCACTAAGTAACATCCTAAGGTTATACTCTACCCACTCTATCACCCCTTAGTGAACCATGATCCTATTTTCCATACTGTTGAAACATCTTTACTAGTAACGGCTATAAAGGCTAGCACCAAACCTGTCTACCTACACTAAATTTCCCTTGAGCAGCCATCGGGCACTGATTCTAAAGATGGACACAAACTCCATAGAAGAAGCACATAATTACCATGTGAATAGGAAATTCATGAGAACCACTAGAACCAAAAGTCTGGTAAAGAAGCTACTAAGGTCAACTCCATGGAAGTTGAAACCTCAATGGCCCTGGCGCCTAAGACCTACTACTATCAACTCTACCTCTCAAATAACATTATTGGATTACATATCATGGTAAACCTACTCATGGGTGAATCCCCTCAATAACCTCTTCATTCTTATAAACCACCAAGTACATCTAAAAAATAAAGGGAGTAACTACATACTTGATAGAAGGATAAAGAGCCTCTTGAAGATGTCTCGCATGACACTCCTCATCCAAAAAGAGATCTGAGGAAAAATTAAGGAGATCCTTGAACATGATCCCCAAATATTGTACTAACATACTCCCCAATTTTTGGGTGATTATCTCTTCCCTCTTCTCATCATTCAGGTATGTAGAATGGAATTCTACATAGAACAAATTCTCGAAATTGACCCACAACACATTAGCCTCCCTTATCTCCTCCAAGTACAGTGTCCACCACTACCACAAAACTCCTTGCATCTGACTGACTTCCAAAGTATCTCAGTACTCTATCGGACCTTTGATCAAATTAAAGGTGATCTAAATCCCCTCAATCCAACTCTTTCTCTTCACATATGAAACACTACCCTCTAACATCCATGTGTCATATCACTAGAAATCCCACGACATTATCTACCACTAGTCATCCTCCTCAACTAGATCAACCCTCCATCAGTCAATCGTATCATCCTGCTAATATCAACTGCCTGATCCACACATAGGTGATGAATGAGATCCATAGATGAAAGGTAAACAATGATATCCAATGCCTGAGTAGTATAGAATTTTATTTAAGATTCATTTTAATTTATTTTCTTGTTCCTGAGTTCAAATTTCCCAAAACAACCCAATTCAAACTAGAAAAAAAATCATTATAATGAATATACCTTTCCTAGTGTCTCTATCTCAAAAATGGTGTACCCTGACATGGTCATTCGGTAAGCACTATGTCCTGCATCAGATCATGGGGGCCCTAAATTATTCCATCCTAGCTGGTATTCCCTATCCAATGTCATGCACCAAGATCATATGACCCTATTTCCCTACCAAACCATGTGATCTTCCTTGTTCCTAACTAAAAAATCCATACTATTTCTCAACCATCTGCTCTAATACCATTCTTTCATTACCCCTCCCTCCAATGATGCCCCTCTTGATCTAGAAATGAAGAAATAAATATAATGACCCCAGAATCCTACCTCCAGTAGGCCCCGTGTTGGTGACTAGCACCAATGGTATAAAAATTTCTCAAAATGGAAGCCAATACCCATTTTATAAAACAAGATATAGTGATAAGTTGACTCATCCAAAAAAACACTGATATACATAAAAAAAATAAACCAAAATTCCATCCCACATGCATGACTGAAATAGATATGTTAGAAATAATATGAAAACTCCAAAAGAAGAAAACAAAAGTATGGATAAATAGTTAATCAACAATTGTTAAGATTCTAATTAGTGACACCCAACATGGTCTACATAATCCTCCTAGAAACATAAAAGTATTTTTATATATGTATGGTGATCATATAGTTATAATCAGTAGGAAAACAAAAGCCTCTCATGCATAAGTGAGAGAAGCATACTAATTCCCATATGAGAAAACATTAGAACCAAACAACACCTAACAGGTACACTAACCAACCCAACCATGTCAAGGCACACACACAAAATAACACATGTCACGTAATGTAATATAATTCACATCGATGATAGGATAAAACACACCATTTTTTACTGGTTAGTCTCTCATACCCTAACAGAATATGGTCTCATAATCTTGCATCTTCTATAAGTCCAATTTCAAAACTCACCCACACACACCTAGTCCACAAACCACATCATATCCCTCACACAGACACCTGGGCAACAGACCACATCATGCCCCAAAGACACCAAGGATTTCACAAAACATATCATCCCAAATACATCTGGGAAAGTACAACACATATCATCCCAAAAACACATGGAAAAGCACAACTCACTTGCACACTCCTGGGCCTCATAAACCACATGAAAAAATCCCAAAGAATCTTTGTCTATCACTAACTAGATAAGGGAGTAGGTAAGAGAGGGTGACCAACTGTCCATACTCCCACCATGATGTTGGGAAAGAAAACCTCCCCCATGAAGATGAGGGTGTTCAGCACATATTTCTTATCTAGGGTGGGGTGCATATAAAAAATAGACAAAATACATGTATATACCTATAAGATACCATAAATTGAATCCCAGTAAATGGGTTTATAAAAAAACAACCAACTCACAACACTACAACATTCTTTACTACCTCTAAATTGAATTACGAGTATCTATAACAATAATTTAAAAAGGCGATGAGACTGGAAAAAATGATTCATATTTCCTCTATGTTTAAAACCAACTCATGATATATAGTTACCAAATCCATTCTGTAAGAAAAAAAACAACCCAAACCATTCCATAATTTATTAAACAAATCATTTACTCATTCCATCAGTACCTAGAAAACTATCAAGAAAATCATAGAGAAATAAATAAAATAAAAGATATCCATGATGTGAAAATCCATGGTAAAAACAACTCACTTTACATTAAGGACACATCGTACCATGACCTCTAGAGATGGGGTGATTCTTTTTGCATTCTACTCATGGAGAAACTATTGGAGAATTATACCTTGAAATCACAACTATCCTTATTCAAACTCATCCTTCTTAGGTCAAGTGTCATCAGAATCAAACCCCAACTCATAACTCTTTCCATTAACACATTATCCCACAACATGTTTCTATTCGATCTCCATAACTAACATTGCAGCTCTAATCTATCAAAAACCATTAATTTTAAAATTTCATCTTACGGATCTCTATCATGAGCATCTACAGTCCCTGAGTTTTTTAGTACATCTATAATTGGAAACACCAAGGTAACTTAGATTCCATATGAAACTTATTTCAGATATATTTTTGTTTCTATGACTATTGTATTCTATAAACTAACTAAACCTTAGGACTTCCACTCATATGAAACTCAATGTGAAAAAATTATTTTTTATCATTTAATTCATCTTCTTTATTCTAATCCATATATAGGATATTATCTTTAAATATAGAATTCATTCATTTTATGAACATCCAAATTTCATTATCCCATAGTTGAAATATAAGTTATTTTTACCATACTCTACAAGGAAACAAGAATGGTACTTAGACTCTAACTTATCCATTTTTTTGGCATCAAAATGGGCATAAGAGAGTGATCTAAAATATATGATATGGTAAATGTTAACATTCTTCTAGACCATAATTCTTCCAAAATCTCCTACCCTAATGGATGATAAGAAATATGATTCACCATATAGGCATAACAATTCACAAAATCTGCCTAAAACACCATAGGGAAACCAACAAGCATCATTATTTTCTTTTGTGCTCTACTAATGTTTAATATATCCTCTTTGAAACATAATTTTGTTCAATTTTTATTGGTATATTATTCTCAAAAAAATATTTATTTACCCCAAAAAAACCTTTGAAACTTCCTAGTTCTATATTCCCTACCATTGTTAAACCTTAATCATTTTGGATTCATTTTAGAATCTCTTTATACCATGGATCCCCATTAAGAAATGGTTTTGAAAAAATCATACTTGTACTTAAGAAATAACGCCCACAAATTCCACATCACATCATTGATGAAGTTATATAACTATAGTGACCCTTCTTGAGAAGAGGCCAGATAAATCCCCAATACATTCATATGAAAAAACTATAAATTTTGATAGTTAGGTATCTTTTATTCTATTTTAAAATATATGTTTCATTGCTTCCCAAGAATACACTCTTCACACACTCTATACCCCATGATTATGAGTTTCAGTATACCATTCACTAGTAGGACTTTCATCCCTTTATCACTTGTATGACCAAGATGTTTATTACCTAACATTTTAGATCTATAACTTATTTTTATAGAATGCATTTCTCCTTACAATACTTTCATCGAGTGCAATTTTGTATCATTAACTCCTTTATAGACCACCATGGAACCACTTGTAACTTTCCATGCACCACTAAAAAATTTTGTATTGAAACTTGCATCATCCATCTATCATATAAAAAATAAATTATTCCTTAGACATGGTATGTGTTTCACTCCTTGAAACTGATGTAGGAATTTGTTTTAAGTTTGGATGACAAAATCACTATTTTCCACTATATCAAAAGTTTCATAATCTATAAGATGTACCTTTATGAAACTTTTATAAGTATAATTTTCCATAATCCTCATCATGGATATAGAGTGAAAAGATTCCTCCAAGTCTATGATCCATGACTAAAGTTTTAGGATTACCCTTTAACCTTTTATTCTGATAAAACCACAAGAATATTTCTCCTTTAAACTAATGGATGTATCCCACAAAAATAAGATCATCAGATGATACACAATGAATCTTGGTTGTTTGGAAGGACTCCATCTACAATCTATAGCATAATTAAGAAGTACTCACACCATCTTCACCACACAATGTTTTCCCAGGTGATAAAAAATAGAAAATCGATGAAAATAAAAACAAAATAGAAGAACAAAATAATTAATGTGATTAAGAAAAATGTGTATAATGTTCATCAAAGAAACACAACTATTTCCTTTGAATTATAATTGAATGATACAATAGATAAAAAATAGATTACTAAGTATAAGTAATCTTCACATACTCTACTGATCTCCTAGATCTCTTCTTGAATTACTTGAATCATTATATTTACACTGAGATCTCATGAACTTATAAACAAAGAGACAACTACTGAAATAGTTAAACACACTCCCTAGAAATCTTGAATAACATAGCTTGATCTATTTAGATTACATACCAATTTGGATAACCTTTATCTTTTCTAAACATCTAGATCTTTATCACTCTATTATAACACCATAAAAAAGTAAAAACTTATAATGGTACTACTACCCCTGGAGATATCTTGATATAGTAGTCAGAACCTGAATCCTATTCATCATCTGATTCATGAAATTCTGGTAAATTTAATTCTGATGAATGAAAATTTAGTGAACTAAAATGGACTTTACTTCCCAAAAATCTCCCACTTAAAGACATAATTTGAGTAATAGTTTTACAATCTCTAGAACATCATAAAACCATATTCCTTTCTATTTCATAGAACTTACTGTTCCTATAACTTTTCGTTCTATCCACCCAAGTTCCACTGAGTCATGATACCAACTCATACATTCATGAACTATCACATCAATGAACAATTCCATTTGATTTTTTCTTCCCACTATATTTGGTAGATTAATATTTTTTTCTTCCAGTATGTTTTAGATGAATTGGTACTTCCAGTCAATATACATTGTTCTTGCATGAAAACCAAATTTCAAGCTATGTGTATTTCACTCTGATTATCACATAATAAAACTCATCCATCCAAACTTATTCTGATAACACTCAACAATCACAATAATTGAACCATTTATTTCCAATCATTTGGTGTTGCTACATACTCTATTTCCATTGTACTCATAGTAACAATCCATTATAGCCATGAAATAAAACTTATTATTATTCCAACCTAGGTAAACACAAATCATGTTTTCTTTTGAGTGCCTAAATCACCAACAAATACTTTCAAATGATCTTCCTCCTTGAAGTAAAATGTAGTATCTTCATTTTATTTTAGGTATTGGGTGATCCATTTCATAGACTCTTGAGGTTCCTTTCCCAGATATGACATGAATCAACTTACAACACCCTCTACAAATGCAATTCCAATCCAGATACAAATCTTTACATACATCAAACATATGAACACTAATGCATATGGAACTTTCTCCATGTACCAACTCTACACATTTTTTGGTAGTGATTATGCCTTGGATTATTTGAAGTGTCTAAAAAGATGGTTTGATACAATATTGCATATGATAATAACCAATCATTCAATGATTTTTCAGATATATTCCTTCTAGAATAATAGAAAAATGTGGGGATTTCTATCCCTCTCAGTCCTCATCCCTAGGATTTTCTTGTCATCTCTAAGATCCCTCATTTAAAATATTTTAATAATATATACATCAGTTCATTAATACTTGAAACCTCTAAACCCATAGGAGGCATGACATTTATATAGTGTATAAGTATGTTGAAATTCACATCATTACAAGGATTATAGTAACAATAATTATCTTTGTTGCACCTATCAAATCCTTATTCCTACATAAATCCATTAAACATCCAATCACATTAACCTTCTTACTTCGGCCCCTAAATACTTTTCATTAATTAAAAAACCAAGGTATAGTTCCCATATTCATGGAAATCTACTAGCTGCTTCAGGTAAATTTATTCCTCCAACTCTCCATGATGGAAGGCCATATTTGAATCCATCTATTCTATGTACAAATATTTTGATGATATAATTCTCATCACCATTTGGTTAGTTTTATGTTTAACTACTGGTGAGAATATTTCCATGAAATCAAGTAATTATTTCTATAGAATCCCTTTTCCACCAACCTCACCTTGAATTGAATCATTTCATCAGCCTTGTCTTTAAAATAGAAAACCCACTAATTTTCAAGCGTCTTCCTTCACTATGGTAACCACAACAACTCCAATGTTCTATTGAACTTCAATTAAAGAATATATCTATATATCATTTACATCCACTATTTAGAATCATTAAGTATTTTTGTTTCATCCAGGCATTATAGTTCTCCTACATTCATTAAAAGTGAAAAGTGTATGTCATCTCCAAACCTTTAAACAGGTCTTCTGATCCCATTTGATCTCCCTAACACATTTAGTTTCTCTCATCTAATCTAACCTACTATATATTATAAAGATCTAACTTTTAGTTTTCCCTCTTGAGCATAAGTGGTTCTTGAATTTTAGGAAAGTTTTCCTCTGGTATCACCTTTACACTTCTTGTGTTCTCATCTAATTTTTCTAGAAATTTTCTCTTTTTGGAGTTCTTAATCAAATTATCTTGGACTTCGATTGTTTATATATTTCGATCCACTTATTTAAGCTCCAATTTTTTGTTTGTCCATAGAACCCCTTCATTGAATTGAACATCTTAGATCTTGATGAATTTTCACTTGTCGTCATCCCACAACAAATAGTCAAAGTTCTCATCACCATAACCAATGAAAAAAATTACTTTGTACATAGCCTCGAACTTATCCTTATCATTATAATAAATAAAAATATATTAAAATCTTGCATAGAATTTGATTTGGATAACTTCTGATCATTTATTAGACCATATCCAACTGATGTTGTTGGATTTATGTTGACAAGGTAAGTAGTAGTGTTGAGTTCCTCCACAAAAATTTATTTAAACATTCATAAGTGCAATATCATGGTTTGGCCCTTCTACATCAATGTTCAATTCATACTCTTAGAAAAACTATATTTTGTGGTGTTTCAAGCATCATATTCTAATTCCTTATTGCCTTATTTTTATCAATTTTTTATAAGTTGTATCCAATTTACTCAGAACCATTGTTAGAAAATTGATATTTTAAATTCCAACCATAAAAAAATTTAAACAAGTATTTCCATTGAATGAAATCCAAAAATACATCAAACTTATTCTTAAAAAGTAATCAATAAATTATAGAAAGTAAAGTGAGAGTTCGAGAGACTGGACATGGGAAGGTATATAAAAATCTAAGATAACCAAATCAACTTATAGGCTAAAGGATTTAATTTATCCATATTTAAGGAAACCCTTACCTATAACCTCATCATATAGATTTTTCATATTCTTATTTTCAAGTGATTGAGCTTTATTATTCCTTTGGATGTTAGAAATTTCATGTTCTTCTTTCTTAGAAGTCCAAATATGCAATGTCAAATATCTATATCTTTTGATGATATACTTTCTGACATTTTAAAACAATTTTTTCTTCTATTAAAACATAAAATCTCATCATTTAGTCCCCATAAACCCATCATGGATCCTTGAGTCACTTTCCAGACTCCTCTCAGAAAGATAGTCTCACATCCCACTTCATCATTTTTTCCACTAGAAATTAGTTTTTTCCACATCCTTGAGAAGTGTAAAAATTATTTCAATATAAAGACACCCTAATAATTCATTTTAATATTCACATATATATTTTCTCCATGATCATTAGATCTTGATCTTCAACCAAATTCACATTACATAAACTTTTAGACACATAATTTTCAATGCATCTCTCCCCTCACTTTGAATGTAATGATGTCCCTAATTTAACCACCCATGACTCCACCATATTTTTAATACTGAGAAATATATTGTTTCATCCTTTCACTGCACCAACATAATTTTAGATTTCAGAATATTGTGTTCTTACAGAACATTATTTGTGTCACTTTTACTCCTTCTGAAAGTGTCTTTTCTTACCACATCTCCATCAGGTAAGACAGGGACTAGCCTATTTTCCTCATCTATTATACCACAACTTATCTTATGATGGTTTTTAATATTTCATATTTCATTGAGTTGATCTTACTCATCCATAAACTTTAAGATCATTACCTAATATTTGTTTGACTTCTCTCCACCCGATCTCCCCATTAAAGATTTGTTTTTTCATATCCTTAAGCATCAAATTTGTCTTTCTGGTAGAGTTACTAATAACACTCACCAAAGAATCCCAAATCATTGGAATAAATGATATAAAAAGAAGTTACCATACATTATCTATGAAATTTACCTTCACTTATTTGAGCTTCCCATAGAAAATTTTAATGTCATTCACATGATCTGTTAATGGTTGTCATTCTGATAACCAAAATTTGAACATTCACTTCATTATAAACAATTATTTCATTACTGCAGGATTCTCATTCATTTCTTCCAACACCTTAATCACCTCTTATATTTTTTTCTAATGTACAATGATTAAGGAAACATTTCATGCCAAAGAAATACACATCAGCAACGTTTCCTTTCTGTCCTTATATTCCCATTCATTCTTCTTGATTTTCTCCAGTTGAATGCTAGTAAGGATAACATAAAGGACTTTTTGAATGAGATGATCCTCTATCTCAATATTTAATTTAGAGGTGATTTTCATATTTGTTTCATGGTTTGGCATAATTTGTTTCCAAACCATGAGATATTGGTAGTCTTGGATAGTTAAGGTTACATGGTTTTTTCATGGTTTGTTCAACCATATGGCCAGACCATGTAACCATTTAAAAGTGGGAAAATGACTGATTTTCCCCCATAAATTATTAAGAGGGAAACCCCTCTTCCTTATCCCCCTCACACATAATGATCCAACCCACACCCTAACTCTCTTCTCTTTGATTATGATCAATTTTGGGGTGGTTTTGTAGTGATTTCTTGGAATTTAAGGTGATCTTATCCCTCTACCTCCATCCTTTATTATTTTACCATTCTTTCTATCAAATTTGGGATGTCTGGTTATTGATTTGATAGATAATTTCACCACTGCATGGTGGAATCATCCTATAATGATGGGGGTTCCACATGGTGTAGCTAGAGGACGTCCTAAGATGATATTTTCATGTTTTTATGAATTATTCTAATAGAGGTATGTCTCCATATGAATTTCTTGATGTTTTTTTCCTAAATTGGATGAAATTTCTTTTTTGTATGGGTGTTGATTGATAGGGATTTTCCTAGGATGGTGTTGGGAGTGAATTGTGGACCTTTTGTAGGTTGTTAGTCATAGTTTTAGGGAAACAAAGCTTCTAGGTGAGTTATTTGGTGATTATTACTATTTATGGGAAATTAAAATAAATAATGAGGGGTTATGAATGAGTTAAAAAATTAATTTTAAATGGGTTATACTTAATTATTGGATGTTTTCCCTTGGATATGTGATCAGGATGTTGATGTGATCTTGGATGGGTCTCAAAAAGGATGGTAAAACATGCTTAAAAAACAGAATAACTCTACTATTAAGGTAGGTGTTTCCTATAATACCCCAACCCTAGTTACGCAGAGTTAGTGCATTATTACATAAAATTGGCATGATCAAAAGAGATTAAGTATTGAAAGACCGATGAGTTTAGTAGCCATGGAAGTGCTAGAAACATAAGTAAGTTTTACATTATATCCTGAAATGGAAAAACAACAACAATATTGTGTTCCCATTGAGATCACTTGTATCCCTTAGCCTATTACTGTAGGTTAATTGTAATATACTTCTTTGCATCCTGGAAAAAATAAAACATAGAAAGGGCTGAGCTCATATTCTCATTAAGAATAACAATATAGTGGAAACTATCATAAATTTAAAAAAATATTTAAGTCATTATATAAGACTAAAACACAATCCTTTTAAACATAAAATTCAGTATAATATAGAAAAGATAAATCAAATAATGTCAGTTATTTATTCACATTGATATTTTACGAGTCAAATAATCACATGTAATATCAATACCAATTTCATAATGATTAAATTCATAATGTCGAAAATCATAACCACATATTCAAGGCCTCATGCAAGGACTACAAATAAAATTTTTTCAAGGCCTTGTACCAAGACACTAGTTTGTCTAATGAGACCTACCAATGCATCTAAGAACAATACAGGTCTCCACCCGTCACTTAATAAATCCAATGCATTCCTCATATGAAAAGTTTTAAATGCAACATAAACATTCGTATTAAAACTAGCATACAAAATGTTAATAATTTAACCATAAACCATAAATGGTATAAAAATAACACATGCACAGTAAAACATATATCAAAACCTTCAATATAATATGGAATATTGAATCATAATAAATCAACTTCCAACAAGTGTAAAACCCATCAAGGAATGTCAATATAGATGAAATCAAAACTATTTGAGATAAATATCTCTTTATATTTATAAATCATTTAAAAGTAACATAATTATAAAAGAAAAAATTTATTTTGAAAATATTCTTATAATATTTTAAGGGAATCTTAAAAGATGTTATAACGGTGTAAAATAGTTTCACCTTCCATATACGTTAAAAAACATTCTTACCTTAATTTTTCGAGAAGGTCATAAAGTAAATTATTTGGAAAATGATAGATATATTCCTTTAAAAACATTTTATAAAAATTAAAACAATGTTAAAAATTAATTTAACCCATATTCTAGGATGTATAAAAAATATTTTGAAATACATTTTTTAGAAACATATATTGGGAATGATAAAGAAGTCCTAGTAGATAGTTATTTATAAACAACCTGAGATAAATATAGAGATTGTAAAATTAACCCTTTCCTTGTACTTTTCCTTGACCAAGCATACATTAATCTATTATATATTAGTTAAATAATTGTTATTAAATTATACAATAACCACATACATAAATATGATATCATATATGATCTCTTAATATTTCTTTGTTAATAATATCATTGTTTCGGGTGTTAAATTAATCGTATTCCTTTATATTTATTGTAACGTAAGTCATGTTTGTAATGGATAAGATGTATTTGATTCATATCCATAATGATATTAAGTTATTAAACATTATTTTTAATCATAAAATTCAAATTATTCTTGAATTATTACGATGGGGAATGAATCTCATCGCATTCGTGGAGACGGTAATCCGTACGTACGCACGAGCGATAATACTATTCTATTAATGGTGGAATCATATTTAATTGGATGGTATATCATATATACAGAATAATTTAAATGTTATATTTATTATTTACATCAATTATACTCATTACTATACACATCCAAATAATTAAGTGTTGAATAACAAACTACACCACGACGTGGCGACGATAAGCCGTACGTATGCACGTATGGTGACAATGTCATTTATAGGATAGATAGAATAATGAATATGGTTGTACAATATTTATAATAATATCACAGTATGTAGAAGGCAATTTATTTATTATGTTTTTATGTAAGCAACAAAGAAAGAGGAAGTGGAAGAAGAAAAGAACTTTGAAAGAGGTGATGAAGTAATTACCTCTTCTTCAGGTTATTCCTTTTAATTTAATCAAAAGGCCTCCATAGATTGTATTTTTGTTCAATGTAAGGCCTATAGGATGAATTGAGGTATTTGGGAGGATATTTTAATAGGTTTTGGGTGATCCAAATGGCTTTTGAGGTGTGATTTTGAAAGTAGAGGAAGTACCCTTTTATAAGAGAGGTGAGGGTCACTTTAGGAAAAGCTTGAAATATTATTTTATTATACAATCATATTCAGTTCATAATGTATCCAAAAGGATTTATTTCTAGGATAAGGTGGGTATAGGTGGAAAAATTATCAACCAATATGTTTTAGACAGGTTTAGGTCACCATATTAACCTTATATTTTAGATTTAACTCTTAGTTAAATAGTTTAACTTTTACCATGTATTCATGTATTATTATAATAAATGATTAATAAACATACTATAAAAATCAAATAGAAACCCACGTGGTTCATTATTGATATATCTAATCTTATATAAGTCCTTTTTCAAAGACTTATATTTTTAGGAATATTATATCAATTAATAATATAGTAGTTGTTTTAAAAACTCATTTATGTCAATTTTGACACTATTTAGTATTTGATTTTTGTGAAATTCATAAAAAAATTATCACTTTGAATAAAATTTATTTAATCAACCATATCATGTCATATTAACCTATAAAATTAGTTTAATGAATCAAAATTTTCAATTTACAATTATTTTAATATTTATAATATCGATTATTTTAATCTTTCAAAAATTAGGTGATTACTGCATCATCATTGTGTCATAAATAAATCTATATATTTAATGTATAAAATAATAAATAAAATAAAATTATGTAGGAAATATTTTTATCTTTATAATTAATATTTTTATTCGAGTTTATCTTATGTATAACCCTATATTAAAAATGTTTTAGTTATTAAACTTTGAATTTAACACTTTTAAATCTTCTTTAAATAAAATAATAATAAATGTCCTAATCTAATCCAAGTAGACCAAAAGGATCATATTTTATTCCTAAGGTTTATTTTGGTCAAAAAACACTTATAAAATAGAATTAGGACTTGTTTTGGGGTAATTATAATATCAATTTTTAGCTTTAATTACCCTATTTACTTTTAACTGTGGTAAATAAAATTCAATTGTTACTATTCACAAAAAAAATATTCATTTTATTGAACCACATTTTTCATAATAATGACAATAGTGTCTCTCATATTTTTGAAATTCAATTCACAGATACGATAAAATTACATTTTATGCAAATTTTCTAATGTGTCTAGAAGGTTGGTAAAAGTTGATAAAAAAATCAATAAAATTTTATACATATAATTTTATTATAATATGAATCCAATGAATTACATTGAACTTATATAGGTATTATGTATCTATTTTGAACTAAAATAATTTTAAATAAAATAAATAATTATTTAAAAAAAGTCAGTTTTAAACAATAACGCAGTATTTTTCACTATTCATAAAAAAATTGTAAGTTTTCATAAAAATATACAAAATTCACCCTATGCTAATTTTGATATTTCAAATCCAAAAACGAAGTCTATTTTGATAAATAAAATTTATAAAATTTTAAAAAGTGGGTATTACTATTCACATTAGCTAGTTTGGTTGGTCGTGGTGTGTCAGAACTCGATGTTCTATACAACGCAAGCTATTTTATTATTCAAAGAGAAGCATACTGTGGAAGCATGGGGTGTCACATTCTTACCTAATTCAAATAATTTTGTCCTCAAAATTTCTAGAATACCATTGCATAAAAATATTGAGGTGGTTCTTCATCATAAGTTCCTCGGAATCCCACTTTGCCTCTTCCATTCTATGGTTTCTACATAGAACATTTACCAGATGAGTCGTCTGGTTTCTCAACACTTGTTCTCTGGAATCAAGAATCTTAACACGCTCATTACAATAAGACAGATTGGGTTCTAGTTCTATTTCTTCATAGGTGAGTACATGCGTTGGTTCAGGCATGTATTTTCTAAATAGTGATACATGGAACACATCATGAACTTTAGAGATACTTGGAGTCATTTCCAAATGGTAAGCTACAACTCCAATTTTTTCTATAATTTTGAAAGGTCTGATGTACCTGGGACTCAATTTACCCTTATTACTAAATCGTAAAACACAATTACATGGTGACACCTTTAAGGAAACATGATCTCCTACATGATATTCTAAATCCTTCCTTCGGTTATTGGTATATCTCTTTTTCCTACTTTGAGATGCTTTGATGTGGGTTTGGATAATCTTCACCTTCTCCATTGTATCCTCAATGTGTTCTGGCCCTACGAGTTTTCTTTCACCAGCATCATCCCAAAAAGTTGGTGTGTGACATCTCTTTCTATATAACGCTTCATATGGTGTCATCTGAAAACTTGAATGGAAGCTATTATTATAAGAAAATTCTACCAAAGGAAAATAATGATCCCCCATACCTCTAAAGTCATGTGAGAAAGATCTCAACATGTCTTGTAAGATTTGAATAATCTATTCTTATTTTCCATCGGTTTGAGCATGGTAGGCAGTGCTCAATGGATGTTCAGTATCTAGGTCCTTCTTAAGACTTTTCCCGAATCATGATGTAAAACGGTGATCACGATCAGAAACAATTGATAGGGGTACTCCATAAAGTCTTACAAATTCATTAATATATATTCTTGCTAAATATTCATGGGATAAATCTTATCTTATAGCAAGAAAATGTGCTAACATGGTAAGATGGTCAACAATGACCCATATTGCATCATTCCTTCTAAGAGTCTTTGGTATCCCCATGAAAAAATCCATTGTAACATCATTCAATTTCCACTCAGGTGTGGAAAGAGGTTTCATGACTCCTCCAGGATATTGTCTTCCAGCCTTAACTTGTTGAAAAACCATATATCTTGACACATAATTAGAAATATCCCTCTTCATGTTGTCTCACCAAAAATGTTCCTTCAAATCTCTATAGATCATAGTGCTACCAGGGTTTATAGAGAAATTAGAGCTATGAGCATCATCTAACAATTCAATTTTTAGATCGGGAATGTCAGGAACACAAAGTCACTTCCCAAATATAAAAATTCCATCTTCATATACAAATTCAATCAATATCCCATCATTCACAGCTTTAATATTCTTTTTAAACTCCTCATCATCCATCTGAGAACTTTTTATCCTTTCTAGTAATGATGGTTTGGAAACCATTTGAAAAAGTATTGATGTTTCACCTTCCACAATTATTCCCATATCCATCTTTACAAGTTCCATGAACATAGGGTCCCATTCAACTCTCATCTTATTCAGAACACAATGATATTTTTTTCCCAAAGCATCTGCTACCTTATTTACCTTCCCCGGGTGGTAGTGTATAGTGCAGTAATAATATTTGAGTAGTTCAAGCCATCATTATTGCCTCATGTTGAGTATTTTTTATGAGAAAATATACTTAAATCTCATGTGATTGGCATATATCTCACATTTTAACTATAGAGATAGTGTCTCCATATCTTCAAAGAAAAGATAATAACTGCTAACTCAAGATCAGGAGTAGGATAGTTTGGTTCATGATTTTTTTCAGTCATGATGAATAGGAAATAACCCTATCATTCTTTATAAAGACACAATAAGGTAATTTTGAAGCATCACTAAAAATAACAAACCCATCATTCCCTAATGGTAGATTCAAGATAGAATCATTGAATAATCTTTTCGTCAGTTCTTAAAAACATTATTCACACTATTTTGTCCAAACAAATTTAACCCCTTTACATTTGATCTTGGTTAATTGGTTTTCTAATCGGGAAATATTCTGGATGAAATGCCGATAATAACCTACTAAACCAATAAAACCTCATACCTCAGTTATACTTGTCGGCGCTGGCCGTTTTTGGATTGCCTTGGTATTTGAATGATCGACATAGATTCCATCCTTATAGACAATATGGACAAGAAAAGAAATTTCCTGAAGCCAAAATTCACAGTTGCTGAACATCCCATATAATTCATTTCTTTTAAGGGTTTTCATAATAATGATCAAGTGATTTTCATGATCTTTGTAGATTTTTTATTATACCAGGATATCATCAACAAATACCACTATAAATTCATCAAGATATTCCTTGAAAACTATATCAATTGGATCCATGAAAATAGAGGTTGCATTATTTAGTTCAAAAGGAATTACTCTAAACTCGTAATGCCCATACCTGGTTCGAAATGTTGTTTTTGGAATGTATTCCTTCTACACACACAACTGATGATATCCTGATCAAAGGTTAATCTTTGAAAAATATTGAGCTCCATGAAGTTGATTGAATAAATCATCAATGTGAGGTAGGGGATACTTGTTATTTATTGTTATAGCATTGATCTCCTTATAGTCAATGCACAACCTCATAGATCCATATTTATTCTTAATAAAATGGATAGGGGATCTCCATAGAGAAACACTAGGGAGAATAAATCCTTTATTACACAATTCCATTAGTTGTTTCTTTAGTACCTCTAATTTCACAGTTTCCATTCTATAAGGGGTCTTAAATATGGTCCTTGAACCAGGATTAAATCAATAGAAAACTCAATTTCTCATTCTGGATGATGTTATGGTAAATACTTGGAAACACATCAATATATTATTGCACAATATGTACATCCTCTATTTGAACATACCTTTATTTACCCATATTTATTTCATTCTATTCCTCCCCAATAATTTAATTTAGTTGAGATAATGGGGTTGGATCTAGATAAGAATCATGTGGTGACGTTTTTGCTCTAAAGATATGATACTCTTTATATCAAAAAAAAGTGTAACCTTTTTCTACTTACAATATATTTTTGCATCATGGTCCAAAATCCAATCCATACTGAGGATTATATCAAATTCAATCATGGGTATGACGATGATATAAGAAGATAAAGAACACGTATATTCCCTAATGGGAACTGATTCCCAAAACTTTGTTGCAATGATACTTCCCTTAGGAGTTTTGACTGACAACCCTCTTGCTAAGTCAAATTGAAATATCTAATTTTCTTAGTAAAATGGGAAGATATGAAACACTGTGATGATCCATAATAAAATAAAGAATTTCTTAAATTTGAGGAAACCATTAAATTACCTTCCACCGCGTCATCCAGAGCGTCAACCTCAGCTATAGTGATCCCATAAGCTTGACATTTCTCCCTTGGCCTTTTATGAGGTATGTTTCCCCGAAGCTCAAGACATTCATTTCCATAATGCCTCATTTCCCTACAATTGTATCATTCAACATTGACAGCCTCTTCCTTTCCCTTTCAATCCCGAGCTTGGTGGCCTTTTTCATCACACTTGTAACAGACTCCCATTACTTTCAGGAAAGTACTAGGGTGTTTCTTCCCACATTTACTATAGTATGGAAATTAAACTTTTCCCATCTTCCCCTTATTTCCATTTCTAGAGTGTTCAATAGATCTCTTTTTCTCTGGATTTTCTTTAATGTCATAATATATAGAGAATTCCTTTTTTGTATTAATAGCACATGAGAAAATATCTTCGCCTGATGAGAATGATTGTGAGACTAATGATCGATAGATAAATTTTTTTAACCCATCAAAGAATCAATAAATATTACTCCTTGGGTTATGTATATAATGTGTTTCATGCCTTGATAACCTTGTAAATTTATCCTCATACTTTGTGACATTCTTATCCTCCTTTTGTCTCAGACTTAAAAATTTTATTTCCATATATTCTTGATGGTTATGAGGAAAGTATTTTTCTAAGAAAAGTTATTTAAAATCCCTCCATTCAATATTTGATATTTCTTCATCCTCTGTTGCATTTTGAATTAATGGTCACCATTGATCTGTATCTCTCGTGAGGTGATAAACTTCGAGGACAACTTTTTCCCTTTCGCTACTCCTCAAAGCATGAAATATTTTCTCTAAGGAACTTATCCATTGCTTAGCTAAAAATGGATTTTTAGTCCAATTGAATGTTTGTGGTGGTTTCCTCATGAAGTAGTCTAACATTGATCCTTCGCGTTGTGTATTAGGGTGCCTTATATGGGTAAGGTTATTATTCATAACCTGGGTGAGTAATCCCAGTATGGTAATAATTTGTTAAGCACCATCTGCATCACTATCTCCACTATAATTATCTTGAGTAGGAGTGAAATCCATACATGGATTACGTGCGTTGATACAAATTCCATTCCTTCCACTAGGCACCATTTCTAAACAATGTCATACACTAGATTAGTTTATGAATCATAATACATAATTCCAAACTAGTAAAATAACTAACATAAATTGAACAGTTTATGGATATAATCCATAATTATAAAAATGTTTTCCTTATGGAGGTATATACTTATAAATCCTTTATAATGGCTTGTAATGAAAATGTGAATTATCTTAAGCATATACCCCGATAGTTTTGTAACCAAGAGTAAAGAAAAGCCTGTTTTCGTATACTAGGATAACCCGGGTCAAGCCTGAAACTCCTTGTTTGAGTTTTCACTCCTAGGTACATCTGTACTAGAGCCACCTCTACCACCTCGTATCTAGATAAAGATTTATTGCTTGAAAAACTCAAAAAATCTCTATATTACCCAATTTATAGGAAGTTCATCTATACCAATCCTCAAAGTCTATCTTAGGGTAATGTTCTCTAGTTGTAGTTTTTCTAAATCTACCATCCAAGGTTTTTACTAAACTTATTTTGATAAAACTGTAATGCCCCAACCCTAGTTACCCAAAGTTAGTGCTTATTACATAATATTTTCATGACCATAAGAGATGAATTCTCGAAAGAAAAATTAGTTTATTAGCCTTGTAAGTGATAGAAACATATATATGTTTTACATTATGTCATGAAATGGAAAAACAACAACAAAATTGTGTCCCCTTTGAACACACTCATATCCCTTACCCTATTCCCGTTGGTTAATCGTAATATACTTCTTCGCATCCTAGGAAAAATAAAACATAGAAAGGGGTGAGATCTGATGCTCAGTAAGGATAAAAATATAGAGGAAGATGTAATAAATAAGAAAAAACATTTAAGTCAATGTATAAGACTAAAATACAATCCTTTTAAATTTAAAATTTAGCATAATATGGAAAATATAAATCAAATAATTCCATTTACTTATTCACATGGATATTCTACTAGTTGAATAATCACATGTAATATCAATATCCAATTTCATGATGATGGAATTCATAATGTTGGACATCATAAGCACATAGTCAAGGCCCCATTCCAAGACTAAAAATATGATTTTTTCAAGGCCATGTGTCAGGACCCTATTTTGTCTCATGAAACCTACTCATGCATCGGGGAGCTATAGCGGGCTCTACCCATCACATACTATGTCCAATGCATTCCTCATATAAAAAGGTTGAAACATAATATAAACATTCGTATTAAAACTAGCATACGAAATGACAATACTTTAACCATAAACCATGAATGGTATAAAAATAACACATCCACTATCAAAAATATCACAAAACCTTCATTAAAATATGGAAGATTATATCCAAATAAATCATCTTCAAACAAGTGTAAAACCCATCAAAGGATGTTGACATAGATGGAAACAAAACTATTTTAGAGAAATAACTCTTTCTATTTTGAAATCATTTAAAAGTCACATAATTATAAAAGAAAGAATTTATTTTGAAAATATTCTTATAATCTTGTAAGGGAAGCTTGTAAGATATTATAACGGAGGAAAATATCTGCACCTGCTGTATACGTTAAAAACATTCTTATCTTAATTTTTTGAAAAGGTCATAAAGTACCTTATTTGGAAAATGATGGAAAAATTACTTTCAAAAAAATTTATAAAATGTCAAACAAGGGTAAAAATTACTTTAACCCATATTTTAGGAAATAGTAAAAATGTTTTGAAATGCATTTTTAAGAAACATAGATGTAGAATGTTAAATAATTCCCACTATATACTTACGTATAAACAAACTTGGATAAATAAAGGGATTGTAAAATTAACCCTTACCTTGTACTTTTCCTTGATTGAGGGTAAGTTAACATTATTTATAATAGTTAAATCATTGGTATTAAATTATACTAGAACCACATACATAAATATGATATCATATATGATCATTTAATATTGATTTGTTAAAAATATCATTGTTTTGGGTGTTAACTGATCCGTTTTATTTTATATGTTTTGTTACGTAAGTCATGTTTGTAATGGATAGTATGTATTTGATTTATATACATAATGATATTATGTTATTAAACATTACTTTTAATCATAAAAATAAAATTATTCTTGAATGATTATGATGGGAAATGAATCTCATCGCGTTTGTGGAGACATTAATCCATACGTACGCACGAGTGATAATACCATCCTATTGATGGTGCAATAGTAAGTAATTGGATGGTATATCATATATACAGAATCATTAACATGTTATATTTATTTTTACATCAATTTTCCTCATTATTATACTCATCTAAATAATTAAGTGTTGAGTAATGAACTACACCACGACGTGGAGACGGTAAGCCGTACATATGCACGTATGGTGACTTTTTCATTCATAGGATGGATAGAATAATGAATATGGTTGTACCATATTTATAATAACATCACATTATGTAGACGGTACTAGATTTAAAAGAACATTGAAAGAGGTGACGAAGTAGTTACCTCTTCTTCGGGTTGTTCTGTTTGATTTGATGAAAAGGGCTCCCTTGGTTGGCATTATCATCAATGTAAGGACTCTAGGTTTAATTGAGGGTAGTCAGGAGGATATTCGAGAAGGGGTTGTCTGAGCCAAATGTCATTGGAGGTGTGATTTTTATAGAAGGGAAAGTACCCTTTTATAAGGGAGTTGAGGGTCACTTTAGGAGAAGCTTGAAATATTATTTTATTATACAATCATATTCAGTATATAATTGCTCCAAAAGGATTTATTTCAAGGATAAGGTGGGTATGGGTCGAAAATATCTCAACCAATAGGTTTTAGATAGATTTATGTCACCATATTAACCTTATCATATAGATTTAACTCTTAGTTAAATAGTTTAACTTTTACCATGTATTCTTGTATTATTATAATAAATGGTTAATAAACTTACATTAAAAATCTAATCAAATTACATGTGGTTAATTATTGATATATCTAAAATTATAAAAGTAATTTGGCCAAAACATAGATTTTTAGAAATATTATATAAATTAATAATATAGTATTTGTTTTAAAAACTCATTTATGTCAATTTTGACACTATTAAGTATTTGGTTTTTCTGAAAGCCACAACAAATTTATCACTTCGAAAAAAATTAATTTAATCAACAATAACATGTAATATTAACCAATAAAATTAGTTGAATGCATCAAAAGTCTCAATTTAAAATTATTTTAATATTTATAATATCAATTATTTTAAAATCACAATAATAAGGTAATTATTGCATCATCATTGTGTCATAAATAAATTTAATTATTTAATGTCTAAAATTATAAATAAAATACCATTATTTAGGAAATATTTTTTTGATTTCTAATGAATATTTATAGTCAAATTTATCTTATTTATAACCCAATATTAAAAATGGTTTAGTTATTAAATTTTGAATTTAACACTTTTAACTCTTCTTTAAATAAAATAATAATAAATGTCCTAATCTAATCCAAGTGGACCAAAAGGATCATATTTTATTCTTAAGGTTGATTTTAGTTGAAATACACTTATCCAATAGAATTAATACATGTGTTAGGGTAAGTATAATATCATTTTTACCTTTAATTACCCTATTTACTTTTAATTGTGGTAAATAAAATTTAAAAGTTACTATTCACCAAAAATTATTTTTATCTTATTGAACTACAATTTAGTTAAAGATGTCAATTGTGTCTCTCATAGTTTTGAAATTCAATTCATAGAAGTGGTAAAATTACGTTTTATGCAAATTTGCTAACGTTCCTAGAAGGTGTGTAAAAGACGTTAAAAATCAATAAAATTTTATACATCAAATTTTATTATAAAATGAATCTAATGAATTGCATTGAACATATAAAGGAATTATGTATCTATTTTGACCTACAATAAATTTAAATAAAATATATAATTATTTAAATAAAAATTCGGTTTTAAACAATAACGTAGTGTTTTTTACTATTCATCAAAAATTGAATGTTTTTAGAAAAATACCAAAAGTTCACCCTAAGATAATGTTGATTTTCCAAATCAAAAAATTAAGTCCATTGTGATAAATAAAATTTCAAAAATTTCAAAAAGCGGGTATTACTATTCATAACGGCTAGTTTGGTTGGTCGTGGTGTGTTAGAACTCGAAGTTGTGTACAACACAAGATATTTTATTATTAAAAGAGAAGAGTATCATGGATGCTTTTAGTGTTACAGTTCCACATACATACCTCTTCAATATTATGTATTTTGTGGTATTTCAAGTGATGTGTGGTCTCACAACTGAGGGAAATTGACCCTCTTTAAATTAAATGACTTGTTTTATTTAAATAAAGTTCATTGAAATAGATAAGGTGTTAAGGCCATGAGGGATGTTGGGAACTGCTTGATGACTCAGTCACTAATGGTCAAGGCCCAAACTATATTTAAATTTCATGTGATATACGAACCCATAGGGGAAATACTTAAATGAAATTAGTGATTATAGCAAAGATGGATAGGTTCCTTAGACACCTTGAGTAGGGATAGGTGATTAATTGTGATCAATTAGCTCGAGTATTCCATGTAAGAAACCTAAGATTCCTTAGATCCTTTTGGATAGTTGAGATAAGCATGGGGTGGGAATTATTTCCCCCAATGAGATGTTACTACATGAGTGGATTGACCTTATAGAGATTGATAGATATCTTTAGTGCAAGAACTAATATAGGGTGACTTGGGAAGGGGATGGGATTGAGTTCATATCCATTATGTGATACCAATATGGGATTTTTGATGAGACCAATGAGTCCATGTGATGATTAAGATAAGCCCAAGGAATTTTCTTCCCTTTAAGAGACAAGTGTTGAACAAAGGGATGAGATTGAGATATAGGAACTAGTGAAGGGTGATCTAACTATGATGGGACCTAGGGGCCCCAATGGGTACCCCAATGAGATGTTGACCCTATAGAGGGTGCGTATTGGATATGGTTAGTGATGATAATGGGTTTAAAATTAGAACCCAAGTCAATGATGTGAGCTTGAGGAGGCTATGGTGAAAGTGCGGTCAATGAGATGATTCGGGTGGGGCGCACTGCCCACTGAGATATATTGAGATTCAAGGGATGCCTTGGATTCACTAATGGAGAAAGTTTTTTTCACATTGGTTTTCATGTATTTTTATCTTTTTTTATAAGGTAATGTTATTACAATAGATTTTTAAAATAAATTTTTAACATCATTTAAAAAAACTAGCATTTCAAATCAATTATTGTACTGGTTTTTCACATCAATTATCTTATAACCGACATGACAAAGCTATAATAAAGGGTTTTTTATATCGGTTATTAGATAACTAAAATGGAAAACCAATTATTAACGTCAGTTAGTCTATAGTGGATCATGAAAACTATTTTTATTAACGGTTATTAAATTGGTTTTCGGATAACTGAGGTGAAAACCACATTAAGAATATTTTTCATGTCAGTTATCAAAAAACAAATCTAAAAAAACCAATTTTTTAATAATATTTTTTTCAACTCTCCCCTAAACTATAGATAATAAATGAATAAGTAGAAAACCATAAAAAATATAGTAGAATAAAGAGTAGTAAAAAAACCAACAAACTCCATTTTACAATTACAACTTTCAAAATTACAATATTGAGTAAAAACAAACTAAAATCCATCCAAGAATGTACAATGATTTTCCCATCCAAAAACATTTAAAATTAAAAAATTAAAAGTTACAATATAGAGTACAAAAAAACTAATGTCCAACCAAACATGTAAAATTATTTTCCCATCCAAACACATTTACGATTACAAAATTCAATGTTACAATATAGATTACAAACAAACTAAAATCCATCCAAACCTGTAAAATTATTTTCCCATTCAACTTTTCATTATCTGAGATAATGTGCACCATAAAGATGAGGGTTAACAAAAAAATTAATATGAAATAATTTAACCAGTATTATGAATAAAATTAATTAAATATTAAGGAAATGTTTATAAATAAATCTAACCCTATGGAAGTTCGTGACTATTCCAGTTGTAATTATTTAAAACATAAATCTTAACACATAATGTTTGAATTTTTTTATGCCTTCTTGTTTATTAAAATTCAATTTAAATTATTTTTTCAATTCAAAATAACATTATTAACTAATATATCTAAAATTTATTAATTTTAAATGAAAATTAACCTTTAATATTGCATATTTGATCTGGGTGCTCATTTTCATTGTGGTCTCTCGAAAGAAATTCCACCACCTGTTAGAAAATAATATGAATGATATAAATATAAAACTCATTATAATATGAATAAGTATTAATAAATTAAAACTTACATTTTCAATACTTCCTTAAAATTTTGTCACACATCGTCAGGGATAGAACATAACCATTAGTGTGCTTTCTCCCTTAGAAAAAAACATCTATAATCCAATGACCACTGATATAAAAGAAAATTTAATGTTAGTTTTTATTATGTTAAAATATATATAACACTTTGTGATATTTATGTTTCATACTCTTGAAGATAAGGAAAAATCCAGTTCTAAGTAATTTCTTCCTTTTGAAATAATTCAGTAATATAAATTGTTCTTTTTGCTTTAGTCAATGTTTTCGCTATATGAGAAATTAATTTTGGGTCCATAAATCCATATACATATATCTTTCTATTATTCTTACACATTTTATAAAGATACCTAATAAAAATAAAACATAATTATAAATTTTCAATAAATTAAACACATGGAAATATTTATATTAAGACTTACATGGAAAAAACATGCATCATGTTGATGCCAAACTCATCTCCAGTTACAAGCTCCATGATATCATTTTTAAAAGAGCCATCGCCATTAAATGTCTAAAAACACCAAATTACATAAGAATCTCATAATCACCCAACAAAATATTTGAATACCTTGACCATCTATGAAGACTACTATAATATATATCTGAAGTTAAATCACTACATATTTGTTTTTTTATTTTGTATTTATTTACCTTTTAAAGTATTCTTGTAAAAAAATAGATAAATATTTAAACTTTAAAATGTTAAAAAAATTAATACAAAATCTAAATAAAATTTAAAATATAAACATACCTATATGGTAATATGTCGTAGAAGTCTAGATGTCCAAACTAGAAAGTGGTCGATACTTTTTCCAATTGTACTCACCTCATCTGTTGGTAATAGTACTCCATATTATATATCTATAATATCCTGTATTGTGAATCAATGATGCTCTATCTATAATTTTTTATGATGAATTGTATCTCCAATATAAAACATCATCCCATATGAAATAATATAATATCATGTATAATCCACAAATAACTCACAATAATGGGGAAGCTGTAGAGGAGGGGTGTAGGAGTAAGAAAATGAGTGGGGTTTGTAGGTGCAGGGGGGAGGAGTGGGAGATACTGGCGGAGGTGGAGGAGCAGTCTGAAACAATCTTTTCATTTCTATAAATATCAATTGTACCAAATAACTGATCTTATTCTTTGTAATCACATGAATATCATGAACTTGAGCCCATATAGGTTCTATTTTTTTATAAACAACCTTTATTGCATAAGATGAAGAAAATGAAATTACTTATTTCATAGATACACACATTTGGTATCCTAGTACATGACCCTGGTGTTTGGGACTTCCCAATGAGGTAGAAAAAATATCAATCCTGAACTCAACTAAAAATATCCCATGTGTTCTATACGCCTTAAGAGAATCCTATATGAATTATTTGAAAAATAATTCAAGGAATCAAAATAAATAAATAATATAATTCAAAAAAAATAAATAAATAAATTAAACATCTTAAAATCCTCTCATCTATAAATCTCGACACTTTTGTAAAATATTTTTCTTTTTTCTCATCCAAGCATCTTCCATTTTTCATGTCTAGATGGGGGTTGAGGGGAAACCACTACAGTTCTTGATGACTCAACTCTCATTTTTGAAAATTTTATCCATCATGTGTTCTTATAATAATGTATACCCTCCCCAAGATAAAGTATGAGGGTACACATTTATTGATTGGAACTCCTGATGATATCTCCCTGATTTCTACAAATAAATAATAATTAAATCATTAATAAGATCATTATTAAGATCATTATTAAAAAAACTTCAAAAAGGTAACATTGCACTTACAAAGGAACCTTAACCATGATAACATAGCATTGGAATAAAACAAGAACTGGTGAAAAACACATGAGAATACAAAATTATTTCCATATCAGCCAAGAATTATAGCCAAGACCATCATAGAGGATAATTTCCATTACTAAACCGAGTTTATATTCCATTCTAACCATGAATTACTGAACCAAATTTACTTTTTTTATTAATCATGTCTATCTATTGAGACATAAATATTTACCTAATGCATTTTAGGGAGATATAGGTCCCACAAATATCATAATTAAATCATTCTTACATGTGCCACAAAATCAAAAACCATTCATCATAGCATAACCCAAGGAACAAAAGATGGGTTTATTAAAAATCATTCCATAATAATCCAAATAAAATTAAAAGATTTCATAAAAATAATTTCATCATAAACACAATTATATAAAAGTAATAATAGGAATATAAACATAACCCTATGTCATATTATATGTACAATAATTTTGATAAATACTTGAAATTAATTCTTGAGAAAAATATTCTTTCTTTTGTAAAAACGTTTTATTTTCTAAAAATTCCACATAATTTTTAAAGAAAAAAATTTAATTGAAAATAAAATTTAAATCTTATAAAGTATGGTTCATGGAAATAAGGTTTTATGAAAGCATAAAAATCCATTCATGTTGTATAAGTTAAAGAAACATTGTCCTTGTACTTCTTTCAGAAAAGTCAAAAAAGTACCTCCTATTGAATAACTACAAAATATCCATTTCATACCATTTAGTTAAAATTAAAAAATTGGTAAAACTGACTTTAAACAATTATAGAATAAAATAAATATTATTACATATTTAGGGAACATGGATGTGGATTATAATTATACCTTAGTAAAATATTACGTATAATAATCTCAGATAATAATGAGATTGAGATTGAGAAATTATCTGTTACCATAGGTCTTATATCCTTATTATGTATTTTAAACTCTTGTATAATGATTTAAATAATTTTATTAACTTATTACATAATCATAATCATTTTTATGATATCATGTATTATTATATTTTCATCTTTTGGTTAGTAACATTTCATTGTCACTCTTTATTTGGATATTAACATCTTTGTGTTCTTAGGAATGTTTTGTCTGATAATTTCATGTTTGGCTTCTTATGTTATAGTTATATCATTTAAATATTTATATTAGTATAATATATATAATATTTTTTCATTCAATTCATGTATATAATCATTCTTTAATGAAGATCTTGTAGAATGAATTACATCGCATCATTGAGACGGTAGGTCGTACGTATGTATGAGCGATGATATCATTCATTTAATGGTTAAATGGAATTAAATTGGATGGTATATTAATTATAGAGACTAATTATCATGTTTTATTCATTATTTACATCAATTATACTCATAATTATACCCTTAAAAATCATTTGTTGTAGAATAACAAATTACACCATGACATGGAGACGGCAAGTTCTACGCATTCACATATGGTGATATTGTTATTCGTATGATTGATAAAATGAGGTATAAGGTTGTCCCATAATTATAATAACATCTTAGAATACATAATATACTGTATTTTTAACTTCTGTATGGAAACAACATAATAAGAATATGTAGAATAATAAAATAATTTTGAAAGTGGTGATAAAACAATTACATCTTTTTCGAGTATCTTCTTTTGATTTGCACAAAATCTCTCCTTATGATGGATTTCTGCCCAATGTTTTGTCTTTAGAAAGAATGGAGGTATGTTGGGGGATTATTGGGTAGAATTTTCATGAGCTAAGGGTCTTGAGAAGTGTGATTACATGGGTAGAAGTGGTGGCCTTTTATAAGTGGGAGGAGGGGCACTTTAAAAAAGTTTTGAAATATTAATATATTATAAATTTATTTTCAAATTATAATATCTCAAAAGTTATATATTTAGAGGATATGATAAATGAAGTTTGAAATAATCTCATCCAATTATTTTTATACTTTTATTTATTTTATTTCTAACATTATCTTTTCAGTTTACCATCAATTACTCTTTTTAATTTTAATTAAGGTAACAACATATTAATTATTAAGAGGCTCTTAAGTTTACTTATATGGGATAAATTTCCCATGATTAGAAAATTAATTAACTTTTCAACCTTATAAAATACACTTTCTTATTCTAAATTTCTTTTATTATTTTTAATTAATTTAATAAAATATTATTTTAATAAAATATCAATAGTGTCATTTTTTCACTATTCATTTAATTGACGTTAAATAAAATCCAAACACAGATATAACATTGAGAAAAAGTAAATAATAGTCTACTATAATGGCCTGTTCACTAATAAAAATAGTTTCTGACATAAATTATTTCATAAAATATTTATTTTACAATTTATAATATCATTTATTTGATATTTCTCTTAATGAAATAATTATTATATCACTGTGGTGTCAATATTTATGGAAATTATTTAATATCTAAAAATTATAAATAAATTCCCTTGATGTAGATAATTTTATTATATTTCTGGATAATATTTATTTTCTAACTTTTATCAGTTTTATTACTACATTAAAAATATTATAATTATAAGAGATAAAAGATTGACATTTTGTCACTTTATTTTGTTTTAATTATAATTACATCACTTTCATGGAGAAAAGTATATTAAATTAATAAATTAATACCCATAGGTGATATAGGTCAACATTCATTCATCTAATATAATTTTTTAGCTATTAGAATAATTTTATTATCTTTATTATATTGTTTGTTACCTTAATTAACCTGATTTACCTTTAATTATGGTAAATAAAAATTACCGTAGTTACTATATATAAAACCCAATAAAATAAATTTAACCTATTAACATAATTTGGACTCCCTTATTTCATATATGGAATCAATTTTTTAAAATTCAAAACACTTATGTAGTAGTAATTAATTTAAAATTAATTCTCATTGTCAAAGCGAGGACTCAGGGGGTTTTTAAAAGAATAAACCATCAAAATATTGAGGTGTATTTATATATAATTTCAATATGAAATTACTTCCAATGACCAAAATTATATTAAATGATAAAAACATAATATAATTATTATTTAAAGCAAATTAAAATGATTACCTTTCTCTATAAATAAATCTGATGAAAAAGCATTTTTAAATTACACTGTAGTATTTTCCACTAATCATTAAAAATGAATATTATATAAAAAATACCAAAAATGAAACCAAAGTAAATTTTTAGTTCTTGGATCCAAATAATATGTTTATTTTTTAAAAATGAACTTATAAAAGTGTAAAAAAACTGGATTTAAAATTGGTTTCCAATCAAAAGATGGTAAAACTGTATTTTTAGAAAAACGCTCATTTTATCAATAAAATTGAATTTGTTCTTATATCTTGCCGAAAAATAATATAAGATGAATTTTAAACATTACATTGAATATATTACATATATATTTCACTAATAAAATCTGTAAAGAGTGATTTTATTTTTTAAGTCTCACTTATTTTCATTTAAATAATTTATTTAGAAGGAAGTTAATAATATTCCTACCTGCCATTTTAATGACTAGATTATAATATTTATATATCACTTTACTCAGTCTTGAGTGAAATTAATTCTATAAAAATAACTTGAAATTCTGTGTAACACAATCCAAAAGTAGTGGTGTGTATACTATAAGTTAATACGGTGTTGTTTAAAGCACAATCTAATCTTGGTGTGGCATACAACACCAGACACAAAATAATATTAATAATAATATATCTCATAAAATAATGGGGTGTTACATTCTACCACCATAAAATGAATTTGTCCCTCTAAATTCTTCGGGGTTATAAAAGGTTTACTACATTAAATTTTCATTTATAGAAACCAACATCATAAAAAGGAATACTAAAACATCATTTTTAAAAGGAAAGTTAGAAACATAACGTTTACCCAGAGTAACTCATCACGGGGTATTCACATAATAGAACATAGTTGGGAAGTTAAAACCTGGATATGGAAGAAAAATATAACCATAATGTTCTGATGGATATTGATAGATAACAAGGTTTGGAGAAAGTTAACAATGAGAAACCCATAAATATATGATGATATAAGGGACCACCAGATTCATCTAATAAAGGTACTAAGATAACATTTTTGTTTTTAAATATACTTTCCCTAAATTTGAATAACATGAGATGAAATACGTAATTTATTTTATTAGTGTCTCACTATTGGTCATGCCTTGAAAAATTTACACTTCATCTCATATTCAAAGAAATGAAGTTGAATTTTTCATTCCAGAAGTGTTAGCAGATCAAGTGATCCATAAATAGAATGATAGGTCATTTCATATGAATCAACAAAAATGTTTACAAATATTATCAAATATTCATAAGTCCACCTATAGTGTGATAATATATTAATCATACAAACATCAACCGAATTATAACTTATACTATCCATAATTGGATAACCCTACAATACTTCAAAAAATGAAAATCTATAACATTAGAAAGAGGTGAACTAAATTAGTTTAATATTTATCTCCCATATCTCATAAGGTAGTTATTGGTTGTCACTTTCCCAATATGTGAATACCTTAATCATTTATTCTCTTGAATTAAGGTAATAACATGATATATCAGATAACCTTATTGAAAACATGCATGTTTTCTAATACTTAAGTACAAATATCATTAATCATCATCTGAGATAACAGAACCCATATGTCAATAAATCTTTAAAAAGTTCCACAGTATCTAATATCGTCCAATTTACTTATTTCTATCCAACATAGCTTTATCCAAATATTATTATCTAAACATCTTCCTCATATTAAGGGTCATCCATCCCTACATCATGTGTTTTTTAAAAGCATCACTATATTAACTCAATAACTTTTAATGGTTACTAGTACCACTCAGTATATACTTTAATATACATGTGTAAAACCACAATGGAACCCTACATAGATATTTCATTATTCTATAATACCATAAAAGAGATTCTAGAACTTTATTTTGGAATCCTATTACACAAACACTCAATCATTCCACCACTTCATTTTTATACTCAACACTATCAATGGTGATCATATGTAATTTGACTTGGTCTTTAGTCTTAAGAGGTTTTTGATGTTGATCATCACTGATCACCCATGGATTATGGAATTGGTTGTCATAATTCCACATTTCCTTGCACTTGTAGCATTGAAGTGTGGGTGGTGTATTCTCTCTTTCCTTTTCTCTATTCACATCATTAGATACACTTTTATCCTTAATTTGGCACTTTACTACCCTATGAACTTCTTTCCCACAGTTGAAACATTTTCTGTTCCATTTAAGAGAGTCTCCACCATGCTTTTTTTCACACATTGAGCATAAGAAAACTCTCATATTTCATTCACCATTATTTTGAGATTTTCCTTTGAACTCCATCTTTCATTTCTCGTCAAAACCATGAGATTGATATGTTACACCAACTATAATTTCAACCTTGATATAAAAACACAAAATGTATTCATATCAAGTAAAGTATATTATAGTTAATTCCCTTTGTTGACTTGGTTTTAATCCACTGAAGAATTGATCAACTTTACATTCAGGTAGGATGATAAATCCAGAAGCATACCTTGCAAGTCTTGTAAAAATTTTCTGGTATGTATCAATAGATTCATCATCCTATTTATTATACTCAATGAACTCTTTTCCAATTTTTTCAATGAATATAAGGAAACTACTTATTGAAAAATATGTTCTTGAACTCATCCCATTCCATGGATTCAATTTCATCTTGTTGCCTTGTATTCCTGATTAGAGTATTCCACTGGTTCGCTTCGCCTTCTAGATGATAAAAAAATATATTGAAATTTTCATGTTCTGAATAGCGAAGGATGAAAAATATCTTTTCAATGGTATTGATCCATTTCTCAGAAAAAAGTGGATTAGAAGACCCACTGAAATAAGGTGGATGTTGCCTCATGAAGGACTCAACAAAATTTTGTTCCCTTCTATACTCATTTGGATGTATGGAATGATTCATAACTTGTGTAAGTATAACAATAATATTTTTCATTCCATATCCCATAATATTTGTTTTTTAAAGGGGAAAATCATTGTATTTCCCATTCCATTGATCATTAACATGGTTATTATGGGTTCAAGCCATTGTCTAAAACCCAAAAAGAATAGTGTGAGAGGCAAAAACCATAATAGGGAAAAAAACATAGTCAAGGGGGTGTGTTTTTAGAATCTAACATCTCAGGGTTAATCCTAGTTTATTCATGATCGTTACCATAATTCTTGTAATGTAACCTATAATTATACATATCCTTGTGAATTCCCTTAGAAATATCTCAAGGTATGTCACTAAAGTTTTTGTATCCTTGTTTTCAATGGTTAATGAAAACATTCCTCTAATACCAACTATAATGACCCAAGAATTACATATATGAATATTACATATTTTTACATGAATATTCATTACATTTTACAAATGCACGCTTATAGACTGTAATAGTTTAGTGCCATTGGAATCATGGAATACAATCTTTTAACTTGTGAAGGATCTTCAAAATCCACTATAAAGATCTTCCTCATTAGTACTCTTACTTAAAAAATTTATTTATAACCCAAGTAATGGAATCATAATAAAGGGAAATATTAGATGCTCATTAAGGGTAAGAAAATAGTAGATGTACATATTAATGTAAAAAACATGGACATAACTTTTGAATATCAAAATCATGAGTCATGAAATAAATATTATTAGTTCATAAGGCATAATTCATAATGGATCATTAACCATGATAACATAGAATAGGTATAAAACATGAACTTGTGGAAAAAATAAGCATATTAAATCATTTCCATATTAGCCAAGGATCATAACCAAGACCATCAAAAAAGGCAAAATCCATTACTGAACTGGGTTTACTTGTCATTCTAGCCATGTATCACTGAACCAGAATTACTTTCTGTTCTAGTCCTGTCTATCTCATGAGATATAAATCATTACCCAATTAATTGGAGTTATATATATGTCCCACAATATCATAATTAAATCATTATTAAATTTTCCACAAAAACATAAACCATTCATCATATCATAATCCAAGGAACAAAAAAAGTATTTATTAAACATCATTCCATCATAATACATATAAAATAAATTGATTTCATTAAACAAATTCCATCATAAACACAATAAAATCAATTTAATAATAAGGATTGAAATATATCCTAGTGTAATCTTTGATGTAAAACAATATTGATTAAATAATTTAAATTAACTATTGAGGAAAATATTCTTTCTTCTTAAAAAAATATTTTCTCAAAATTCAAAGCAATTTTCAAAGAAAAAAAATTAACTGAAAACACACATTAAATATTGTAAAGTATTATTCATTGAAATAAGTAATTATGAAATCATAATAATCCATTCATGTTATATAAGTTAAAAACATTATCCTCATACTTTTTTCAGAAAATTCAAAATGTACCTCGTATCGAATAATGAAAAAATATCTCTTTCATACCATTTAGTAAAAATTCAACAATGAGTAAAATTAAATTTAAAAAAATTTGAAGAATATAAATATTATTACATATTTATGGAACATAGATGTGGATGATAAATATACACCAGAAAATAATTATATATAAACTATCTCAGATAATAATGAAATTGAAAAATTATGACTTACCTTAGGTCTAATAACCTTCATATGTATCCTAGCCTTATGTATAATGATTTAAAAAAATATATTTACTTATTAAAAAAATATAATAATTTTTATGATATCATATATGATTATATTATCATTCGTTTCTTAGTAACATTTCATTATCAGTTGTTATTCATATATTAAATGTTTTATGTTATTATGCATTTTTTTGGATAAGTTCATGTTAAACATATTAGGTTATAGTTATATAATTTAAAAAAGTACATTAGTATAATATATATCATATTTATTCATTCCATTCATGTATTTAATGGTGGTATAATAAATATCATATAGAATGAATCACATCGGATCATGGAGATGGTAGGTCATACGTACGCTCGAGCGACAATATCATTCACTTAATGGTTAAAAGGTATGGAATTGAATGGTATATTAATTATAAAGAATAATATTATTATTATTTTCATTATATATATCCATTATAATCATCATTATAAAAATCAAAATTAAGTATTGTTGAATAAAAATTTACGTTAAGGTGTGGAGATGGTAAGTTGTACGTACGCACACATTGTGATGTTGTTATTCATAGGATTGATAAAAGGAGGAATAAGTTTTTACCGTACTTATAATAAAATCTCATAATGTAGAAGATACTTTATTTAATACTTTATTATGGAAACAACATAAGAAGAGGATGTAGAATAATAAAAGAATTTTGAAATAGGATATAAAACAATTACCTCCTTTTCGAGTATCTTCTTTTGATTTGCACAAAAGGTCTCCATGAGATGGTTTGATGCCCTATGTGTGGTCTCTTAGAAGAATTAAAGCTTAATTATAGTTTATTTGTAAATAATTTGGATGATACAAGGGGCTTGACAGGTGTTAGTAAGTGGGTTGATGTGGTGGCCTTTTAAAAGAGGGGGGAGTGACACTTTGGGAATATCTTGAAATATTATTTTATTATATATTTATTTTCAAATCATAATACATCCAAAGTTATTTATTTCAAGGATAAGATGAGTATAGTTAAAAATAATCACATCAAATAATTATTAGACACTTATTTATTTTATTTTAAACTTATTTTTTCAGTGTACCCTTAATTGCTCTCTTTTAATTTTAATTAAGGTAAAAAAATTTAAATTATTAAGAGGCTATTAAGATTACTTATATGGGATAAATTTTTCATAATTGTTCAATTAATTAAATTTTAGACCTTATCAAGGCCACTTTGAAATATTAAAATATTTTTATGATTTTTAAATAATTTAATAAAATATTATTTTTATAAAATATCAATAGTGTAAATTTTTAAACTATTCATTTAATTGAATTTAAATAAAATCAAAATTGAGATATAACATTGAAAAAAGAATTTAATAGTCTTATAACATGTCATATTCACCTATAAAAATTGTGGATGACATATATTATGTCAAAATAATATTTATTTTACTATTAATAATTTCATTTTTTTGATATTTCTCTTTATAATATAATTATTGTATCACTATTGTGTCAAAATTTATGGTAACTATTTAATATATAAAAATTATAAATAAATAAAAATGATTTAGATAACTTTATTAGATTTCCGGATACTATTTCTATTGTATTTTTTATAAATATTATCAATACATTAAAACTAATATACTTATAAGAGATAAGAGAGTGACATATTGTAACTTTATTTTATTTTAAATATAAATACATCATTTTCAGGGAAAAATTTATATTAAAAGAATCAATTATGAAACTTAGGTGTTATTTGTAGGATTTAATTCATCCAATAATATTTTTTTTAGTTATTAAGGTAATTTGATTATCTTTATGTTATTGTTTGGTAACCAAATTTACCCTATTTACCTTTAACTGTGGTAAATAAAAATACAGTATTTACATTTCATAATATCCAAAAAAATAAAAGTAATGTATTAATATAATTTAGACCCACTAATTATAAATATGGAATCAATTTTTCAAAATTAAAAATGCAAAATTTTTATTAATTAATCTTAAGTTAATTTCTATTGTTAAAGCGAGAGAAGAAGTTTTTTTAAGTAAAAACCATCAACAGATTGATATGCATTTATATTTAATTTCAATGTGAAATTACTTAAAGTGGAAAAAATTGGATTAAATGATAAAATATTAGTATAATTATAAATTAAATCAAATTAAAATGATAATCGTTATGTATAAATAAATCCGATGAAAAAGTAGTTTTAAATTAAAATACAATGTTTTTTACTATTTATTAAAAAATGAATATTATCATAAATATATCAAAACATAAACCAGAGAAAATTTTTATGTCCTGAATCCATATAAGAAGTTTATTTTTTCAAAAATAACTTATAAAAGTGTAAAAAACTATAATTAAAATTGGTTCTCCATCATAAAATGGTAAAACTAAAATTTTAGAAAAACACTCATTTTATGTGTAAAATTGAATTTTTTCTTATATAATGTATAGAAAACACATAAGATTAAATTAAAAAATTAAATAGAATATATTACTTATATATTTCACTGATGAAATCAATAAATATTGAGTTTATTATTTTATAGAATCACTTATTTTATTTAAATAGTTTTGTAGAAGGTTGTTAATAATATTCATACCCGCCACTATAACAAATAGGTTATAATATGTAGTTATAACATATACATGGTCTTCTGTGAAATTAATTATATCAAAAGAACATTAAATTGTTTATAAAAAAAGTCAAGAATAGTGTTTCGTATACTGAAATCTAAAATAGTGTGGTGTATAATGCAAGCTAATCTTGATGTAGCGTACAACACAAGACATCAATGAAATTAAAAAGAATATATCTAATAAAATATTAGGGTTTTAAAAATCTATTGTGTAAATATTTATATATAAATATATAATTATAGTAAATAATTTGACGAACTTTATCCAAAATGGGAAACAAGTGTGTATAGATCCAAAATTAGAAACTGGTGTGTCCTAATCCACTATGGAATGATAGGGAAACCCGATCCACTATTAGAATATGAGGAAACCTAAACTCTTTAAGAATATGGGGAAACTAGATCCACTATGGGAAATGGTTATACCCAATAAACTATGGAATGATGGGGATACCCAATCCACTATTGGAAGATGGGGAGACAAGATCCACTCTAGGAAGATGGGGAATCCCAATCCCTTAAAGGAAATGACGACAACTAGGGTTGGTGGTAGGTCCCTCTAAGTATTTATATTATTTATGAAGTTCCCTAATACTTTTTTTAAAATGTTCCTTGACTTATAGGGAATTATTTTATATTCTTATGTGTATTCCATAGTTCTATGACTTATGAAAATTTTATGCTCTCACAACTCATGGTCTCTAATTTTATTATGATTCATGCCTTATTAACTAAAAATATTTATTTTAGGACTCATTATTATGATCATTTTATGTAGGGTATGATATTATATTCTTATAAAAGTTTTCTCATACCTTTATGCTTAAGTCATTATTATATATCTCCCTTGTTTACTGATACTAAGCATATGAGCTCACCACTAAAATATTTTTCTATTCCTTGGGTAATGAATAAATGTTTTTATATAGGTGTAACAAATGTGAAGATATTTGAGAGAGTTTTTGGAGATATTTCACCAGGTTATATGATTTTGTTTCCAAGAATCCAAGGACTGTAATATATTATGGTCCTTGAACATGTATTTTTATAATTTTCTAAATATTCATATAAAATTATTTAATATACATGTATGTTATTCCTGTTTCATTATAAATATGGTTATAATATATTTTTTAATACAATTATGTTTGTTATGTTGGATTTTAGTGTCCCTGCTACTTATTGGGAAACCAAGGTATGCGTTTAATGTCTAAAAAACATTGGGTAATATTTATTTCTATTAATTTTTTCATTATAAAGGTGTATATGTTGGAAAATTATTACTTTTTATCATGTTCATCACATTAGTCATTTTATTTAATAAATAATTTTAACTCATATCATTTATTGGTTTTTATATTGAATGTTTCGAATATCGAATGAGGTTCTTATCTAAAATTTAATTTATTGATCCATGTTTTATATTGCATAACATGACTAATTTTATACATTTTATTAAATTTAAATTTCATTATATTACTAAATACATTACATTTCATGATATTTTAATTTCCAATTCATGATCATCATATCCTGATCCTTTGACTCTTATGTAACCCATAACATTAGGGTTCTATCACCAATTTAATTACCAAAAATAATTATACTATGAATGATAATCCATATGGGGAATTTTTAATTTTTTTATCTTAAAAACATTAATATTTTTCCCTAATAGTCATTATTCATGTTTTACCTCTCTTATCCCTATTTAAATTTCCTCTATTGTATAATTATTTATAATTAGTAAATAAATCGATGAAACCATTTTACTTTGGCAAGTAACCTCATTTTTTATCTGTCATATTTGTTAGATGAAATTATAGATTTACTTATTACTGTCACAATAACTGATTAAATTATTTTTCAACAACCATGTCCTCATTTAAAATTTATAATGAAATTATAATTTTTTTTATTTTCCACTCTTATCAAAACTTCTTGTGTTTGTATTTTTAACATTTACATATGATCACATTATTCCAAACACTTTGTGGTTCTATATGATCACTTCCCTTTTAATTTTTATGGTATGTTAAATAAAATTATTTTTCATATAGTTTTAATAAATATTTATAATTTTTTAAAATTATCATGAATATTTTTTATTTTAAAATTTGTTTTTTCTGAAACACCAAAAAATTAGTTTTTATATATGTCATTGTTATTGGAAATATAATATTCATGATAATAAATATTATTTAAACAAAACCACCCTTATTATTTCCCTAGATACCTTAGGTAATGTCCTTATATTTTGGAGTAATGAGACATAATTTCCTTTTTCTTTCATAATCATCATATATATACAATGATATCATGTCACCAAAATTATTTCCTTTATGAATACCATATTTTTACTCCTTTTATAGATGGGTTGTCACCTATATATAACTCCATTATTTATTAGTGAAATTAGTATCATAATAGTATGCGAATTATCTAAACATTGTGAATACCATATATAAATTATCAAGTTTGAATGTTATATACCTATAATGACAACTAATGTCATTTGATACACATTTAATTTCCATGGGTTGGTTAATTTTTTATAATTAAAAAAATTATTAATGATTTCCTTATGATAATCCACATAAAAAGAATATGACACCCATTTTCATTCCCTACGTTCTTTAATATGTGTTGAATGATACATAATTTTTTACAGGGGTTCATTAAAAATATGAATGGAATATTTTCATTTCAATGATTAATAAAGGAAATTTTACTTCAATAGGATCTTTATGATGTGAAAATAGAATGGTTTTTAATTGGCACTAATGCATGGATGATTTATTGGTGGGTCCTATATATCTCTCTAATACATTGAAAAAAAAATTATCACGTGAGGTATGTATTCATGAATTTAATTCAATTTCTCTTATTCATGGGAAGTTATTGAATAAATCGTGATTTTAATTCTTCATAAGAGTATTATTTTCCTTATTTATATGATGTCATGGTTTTATGATTATTTTAATTCCTATGTTATGATACCAAGGATCATATTTATTGACCTAGTTTTACATACTCTTTTGATTTATTTATAAAATTATTCCATTTACTCTCCGATGGTTTTTTATCTATGATTTATTTGGTATTACATTAATATATATCCAGATTATACCCACATGCTAATCTTATTCTCACCAGTGATATTTAATTATTATCGCCAATGTTTTCCCTTACAATGAATATGATATCACCTTTTTCAAATGTTTCATTTTTCCTTGTTATAAAGAAATTTAATATATAATATATGTCTAGAATAGTATCTTATGTGGATGATTTGTTAGAGATGATGATGGATTGTTATGATTTAATTAATTACTTATGTAATAATATACATATCTATTTGACACAATGAACCTAGAACATACTAATTAAATGTTTTTCAAGACTCTTTAAAACAATATACCAATAGAAGTTCATTAGAATGTAAATGTTATATTATTTGTTAATGATATTTAATTAATGTATATTTTTCAATTACACAGTGTATTGTATGTTTTTTTAGAACTATATATAGCAGTGTGGACCAACGATGCCTTATTATGGACACAATGGGATGGATTTTCGAATTGATATATTGGTGGGTATTTCATATTAATTACTTATGGTTGGATAAGGATGTGTTAATGGGTGGGTTTTCCCTCTTTATATAATTTAATAATATAGGATTTACAAGGATACAAATGTTCTTTGAGGGGTAATAATGGTATCACAGGGGGGTTAGATGGGTTTGGTTTGTTAGGTGGGGAAATGTGGTGAGACATATATATCTATGAGTTTATAACCTACAAATAGATTCTAGAAATCCAATGTGTCAATTTTTTTAGTAAAATAATTCAAAATTTAAGTACCCATTTCATTAGTTATTTATATTGATAAAATATTAATTTTGTTTATTATTTTATCACTAATATTATAACACGACACATCATCCAAAATTTCAACAATGATAAAATATAAATGTGGATCCCTTTTTCATAATTCAGTTTATAAATATGATAAATTTACTTCAATATAAAAAACATATAATGTGTATAAATATCATTCCTATATATTTTTGATATTTTAATTATAAGGTGTTCCTAATATTATATAATATTTATTATAAATTAAATGTTTATTAATTTATTTTTATGTATATCTAAACATAATATTAGAGTAATAATATAAAATATACCCATTAAAATTTACATAATATGTTGAAAATAATTTTAATTTAATAAATAAATATTTTATAGTGTTAACTAAAATTCACCTCTATAACATACATTTATACCATCAAATAAAATTTCACTTATTCAAAAAAATAAATTTTGATTACTAGAATTAAAATAATTTTATATTATTAAATTTATAAATGTGTTTAAAATATTAATTAAATATTTGTGAATGTAACGTGTTAAAATATATCTTCAGATAAAATTTATTTGTATTCTTCAAATTTATGTGTAGGATATATTTATCATCTAATTTTTTATCATGACATAAATTTCTATACTATGAATAATTTTATGATTTTTTTAAATCAATATGAAAATAAATTCTACCAAATTATTATTTAATTAGGTTTTAAATATAATCATTAATGGATTCTCCTGATAGTGTGTATTTTTTCATATATAGTGGTTAGTATGAAGAGAAGACAACAGGTTTTTTAATATCCCCTCTAAAAATACTATCAATAAAATTTTATATACATAATCACATAAATGAATGTGGAAAATTACTCATCTCTTCACACTATATTTCCCACATTTCCTATTTTATCAAATTATTTCTCCAAAGTTCATTCGCCTGTTCTATTATCAGATTCAGCAAAACCTCCTCTCATGTGTAAAAGTACCATAAAATCTCCTAATTATAAGACAATACGTACTCAAATTCATTAAAATATAATACCTTTACCTTTGATATATGAATAGATCATCGATCTTCATTGAGGCATATTGATGTTATCATAAATATTTTTCACTTTAACTATTGTCTCCTAATTTTTTTGGACTCCTAGTTTCTTATCTCCAACCCCAACCCTATAATTTTGGGATTGAACACTCTTCCAAATAAATGATTCATATGAATTCATCTCATAATCAAGTGGAAGCTATTATAATATGAAAATTATTCTAGTGGTATATATTTATCCATGTCCAATTAATGTCAAGAGATTGTGAACATTGAATTTATTCTAGTGTGTGAGTATTCATATAATATAGACACTCTGGTTGATGTTTATGGTTTTTTTAAAAATATATATAAATGTTTAAAGTAGGTGTAAGGATCATAAAGTATTTTTATTTGATTTAGTTATTATTAGAATATATAATTGATAGATACTCACCCTAATGTCTCAACTCATCATTCGTAAATATATATATATGAATGTTATTTAATTGGATATCCTCCTTTATTTCTGTTCCATGTTTATACTTGGAATTGTTATCCACACTATCCAATAAAACATTATTAATTTTAATAATTTCTATATTTTTACTAAAAATGTGTAAAATGTAATTATCTCACTTCATCTTTTCTATATGGATAGGGTGAATGAATCCCTTTTTGATGTTCTATTTTAAATTTTTCATGATGGAATTCCATGATACTAGACACATTGTCTATAATTTCCACCAACATTCCATCTAAAATGAGATGTATCTTAAATATCAATACATCATTTTTTTACCATGAAATATTTACCATTTGAGATATGTGGTTATTTTGGTAATTCTATTTTTCACAAATGTATAGGTAAAACACACAACCTATTTCCAATATACAACACACTATATTAATATGTGAATCCATTTAGCCTCTAATAAAATATAGAATTAATTCAATTTTGAAAATTTAATATTATTTTTGGAATTTATTTCTAATCCTTAGAAAATATGGGCTGGAAATAATTTTTATCCTGTTGGATGTTTCCCTTTAATAAGGAATCCCATTTTCAAAATTACATACTCCTCGGATATAGGATAATTATCTCATGAGATAGGTGAAAAATATATGATCTTTTCTATTTAATAAATCATCAATATTTTCTTCACTCCCAGGAGGTAGTGTATCAAGAAATAAAAGTTTTTATATAGTTTTAGCAATCTATTATGTATCATGATGCACTACTTTTTTGAGAATATGTGTTTTAAACTATTATGATATGTATATATCTCATGTATCAATAAATAGCTATAGTCCCTCTATATCTTCAATGAAATGATTAGAGTTAATTAACTATCATTATTTGGATAGTTTTATTTCGAATCTTCATTATACATGATTTATAATCATTCACACTATCAAATTGAATAAGGATGTATTCCATTCCATTATTCAATACATAACTATATATTAAAATATATTCCCTTCTAGATGGTTGTATCAATAATGGGTCATTGAGTAATTTCAACATCACAGCCACAATTATTTTCTTATATTCATTTGAGTAAGTGATTTTTACCACATTACATGACATCACAGTAAATAGTTAGGTTAATAGAGAATTTTTTTGAAAAAATCTTTCATTTATCCTGTTAAGTCACTAAAAATACATATAAATTTTATATTCATTAATTTTGACCATTCCACTATATCCATCATCTTTTAAGGATTTAAATATATTTCTTTATTAAAGAAAATTTATCCTTGAAAATAAAAACTTAATGAGTTTAACATAAAAAACTTTTTTTTGGGAACTTAAAGAATGATTCAAAAAATTATTCTCATTATCAAAATAACTTTTAGTGTTCATCAACATGACCTAAAAGGATACCACTATAAAATATCCAAGAAAATAATAAAATAATATATTTATCTAAATCAAAAACACATAGGGTTCATTAGTTAATCCATGTTGAACCACAACAAACTCATAATGTCCATTCCACATATGGAATAGATTCTTTAGAATATCATCATTAATCGTGATTAATTAGTGATATCCAATGTGGGGATCAATAATTGAAAAATATTGAGTCAATGATGTTAATAACAATATTTTACAATACATGGTAGATGTTACCAATTCATTAACATAATATAAATAATGAAATTATAATTAACAATTATCATAAAAAACACCTGATTATTCTAACTAAAATGAACAGTTTCTCACAAAATTGAGACACTTGGGTGGATTACACCCTTATCACATTACTTTAATTATTTCATCAACTATAATAATTCCACTAGATCTATTCTATATGGACTCATAGATGTAAAATTTTATTCAGGTAAATGTTAAATATAATTCACTACTTTACACTCATATAGATTTCATGGTAAATATATGGGAAAATAATCAATTTAGTCATGAGAAATTGGTGTATCCACTATTCATAAGCTTTCTTGACCATGTTTAGGATGAAACAGTTTTTCTTTTCCATGATTTACATATGGTGTTATACTATTTAAAGATCAAGGAATCAATCTTATAATGAGTCATCATGGATGAATATAATAAAATCCACTACTTTCCTGAATCACAATATCCCTATAATGGAAAAAAATATTTTGGTTATACTTAAAAAGTCTATTGACACCTATAATTATATTAAATTCAACCATATATATGATAACAATGTGTCTATGTATAGTGTGTATATTCATCATAACAAGGAAAAAAATCCATACCTTCATTGTAATAATATTTCTATTTGGTGACACGATTGAAAACTCATTTCTCACGGTTCTATGCTGTGTTTTAATATTCTTAATAAACGAGAAGCGTATAGAATATTGAATATATCTAGAATAAAATAAATTATTTTCTATCATGGGGTTTATAAATGAATTAACCTGATACCATATCCATAGTAACATTAAAATTTTATATGGTAAGCATTTTTTCATAATATTTCCCAACAAGTCCATTATAAGGTGAATTCCCATTAGACAAGGGGCATTGGGTAAATTAATTCCCAATATCATTATAGTTGAAACACTTAATATTTTTTCTTCATTAATCCCCATATATTCATGATCTAGGTATACCTTATCAATAATAATATAAAAAACTCTTTTTCCCATTAAACATATACATGGGTGTTTGATTATAATATTATCTCTAGATTGATGTCTGGTTATTCCCTTATTCTTCATCTCGATATTTATCTATCCATGTTTCCCAACAACAATATTCTTATTTAAAATTTCATTTAAAAAGAATTAATTTAATGTTTCCTAATTTTTAATGATGCCACATCATATTATATCTTGTTGTAATGATAAATAATGTGAGACCTTTCCTAATTAGTGGCTTTTCCTACGATCTTAATAGAAAGGGGAGATACTAATTTTTAGTATATATATAGATTCAATAGAATAATTATATATAATTAAAAAATATATTCATAATCATAAATCATATGATCTTTTTTCTCCATCAATTTGTGAAATTTCATTAAAATATCAACTACATTCTCTTAAAGGAAGAATTACACAATGAATAAAACCTTGAAATTTTTTTCATTCCATGTTTTATATTTTAATGACCTTCAATTTAACAATACAATTTATACTTGTTTTATAATTACATTAACGGATTTTTTCTTTAATTGGAGTAATAATAGTGGAGTTTTGTAATAGGTGTGAGGATGTGATTGATGTTTCATGGAGGATATGGGTGGAAATTTTGTTTTTTAATGTGAATCATGGGAAGGAGCATATAATATTAGATTTAATATTGTTAACTGAGTCTTCCATTGTGATTCATGTAGATGAAAATACATAATAATTATGTGGGATCTAAGGAGTGATGAACTATGAGTCTCTCTAAACAAAACAACTATAATGTCCTCACCATGCCATGGCATATGTTTTCTCTAGTCTAAAAGGGAAAATGATTTTTAACTAAATCATGTAGCGTTGACTGGGTGTACCTCCTCGGCATTATAAAATAAGTTACACCCTTACCATTTTGGGGATCACAACACATTGTTGATGTCTATTTGAAATATTGTGATGGCTAAATCAATAATTCGATATTCAGGGTGAATTATTCCCAATAATTATATTGTGTATCCCTAGACTATATTTATCCTCATTAAGTGAAAAAAATTAAAGGTCGTCTCTTTTGTGGACATGTAACCTTCTTCTCATGTCATAACCATTTTATGATATTATCGATCGATTGGATTTCATAATGTGTTTATATGCTTATATTTTCTAAAAAACCTCCTAGTCATTATGTAAATTGTAGATCTACATTAATATATTGCCTAATCTTTGTAGATCCATATGATCTAAAAGTAAATTACTAAATAATTTTGTAATTATAAGTACATATTATTGGAATAACATTATTTCCCTTCATCTTATCTATATCCATCGAAGATGGTGGTTCTCAGTGGAAAAAACATATAACCCATTATATATTATTCTTCATGTACATTGATTCTTGAATATATATTAATATGATTTAGGATTGATTCTAGGGGACATTGGTGTGTGGATTTTATCTTGTTTGTGATCAATTTTTTGGGAATCGATATAATTGTAGTAGGGAGTCCCTAAAACATGAGGACCATTATATGAAATTGTATATGTGTTGTGTGATTAGGATTTTTTATCATTATGAGAGATTTTTCTATGTTTAGATGAGTTGTTGATATGTATATATATTTATTAAGATACTTAGTGGGGTGGGGGAACATTTTATGTTCATTATAATCAAAAAATATATGATGTGCAATGAGTATGCACATTGTGATGTCTACCTAATATTTCAGGCATGTAATGAGTTGTTAAAGAATGGTTGAGGCTAGTAAGACTCACTTAAAGGACCCAAGAACATGGTTGATCGTTACATTTCATGACATGTAATGTGAAAAACCTATTGTGTTATTTTGAATGGTGTGTGACATGATTGGATTGTGGGTGTGTGCATTCCTTGAGAGTTTTTCTTGATATAGTTTTTATATGAGTGTGTGTGTGTCTATTGATTCCCTTGGTTGATATGTTCTTATGTGGGTTCTTATGTATCCCACTATTCCATTATTAATATTAAATGGTTATTCCTGTTTATGTTTTACTTGCATTAGGATTTTTGAATTTATGACCAAAATTATCATTATTTTATCTTTAATCAATTTTGAAGGAGGACCATTTAGATATCAGTTCATTCCACAAATTTGTGATCCTTTTTGATTTGATGTGTGATGATTGTGGTGTGGAATTTAATGATACATTTTTGGGAATGATTTCCATGATGTATGACCTATAAATGGGAGTGGGTTATGAATTTCATGTCATTTAATTCTGATTTTTGGTGTGGTATGGTGACCTTGTAACCTGACATGAGATGGTTTGTGGTGTAATATGTTCATCAATCCCAACCTAAGATAGTAGGTTGGCTTGACTACCTTCTATTATAAACCAATGAATTAATTCATTTTTGTCTATTCTAAGAATACATTGGCCTTGTGAATTGATTTGAGATTCTTGTTTAAAAATACATAACTTATTCTCTATGATAAAACCGAAGTAGGAATGTATGGGTATAGTGGAAGCTTGGATAGTGCACGGTGACCTCATATTCCATAGTTTACTTGTGTGTATAATTTCCATTCATAGAATACACACACATATAATAGTGCAACTTATGTTAATAATGCATTGGTGGTGTCATAATTGGTTTTGTAATCACAATCACCATTGAAAAATTATTTCTCACGTAGACTCAATAAATAATATTTCAGATGAGTTAACTAAACAAATATTGGTACTGATTTAGGAGGAGTGTTTGGTAATGGATATGTCAATATATTCACATAAATCCTTTAGGGGGATATAAATTATTTATTATTTTATTATGTTTACATTTTATTGAATAAGTTCTTGTGGTGATAATGATGATTATTCCCTACACATTGTATAACATTGTTGTAGTATGGGATGTCATAGTTTGTGTCACTTTCGTATGTGTAATCTGATTTCCCTTTGATTATTAATTTAGAATACATTATAGTGGCATTGTTATCTATTAAAAAGGTAATATTATCACCACAGTGAATGATAGGCACTCACCACTTCTTTTCAACAACATTTATATGGGGTGGCACACATTAGGTCATGTGACACATTGGTCTGGACACAACGACTTGGGTTGGGGTCTTATAAATTTGAATCAGATCTGGATTTATTTTGAAAAACTATTTGGGAAAAGGTATACCAAATATTATATATTGTAAGGGAATGTGATTCCACTAATTCTTGGAGTTAGCTAACAAATGATGTGAAATTATATGGTTTGATGCATGGGATTGGTGTTATTTTTGTTTTCATTTACAAATAATTGATATCACATTTTTTTATGAACAAAAATTTATTATTTTAGATTTTTTGGATTATATATTTCTTGAATTAGCTTGAGTGGTTGAATTCATACATTGTAAATTGGAAAATAGGATTATATGTCTTGCAATCCATTTTTTTCATTTTCTCAAAGTCGTTTTATGGATTACTGGTAACCATATAGACACTGATCCAACATAAGCACTGGTCCAACATTAAACAGTGGTCGTGGAACCTGCCAACCAGAAATAAATTCACAACAGCAGATTCAAATTTCAAAATCAAAAACCAAACTCATCGTCACAGACACGATGACTGAGGTGTCTCGATCAGTGAACCGCCTCGAGCCACACCCTCGACATCATTTCAAAGACGTCTGAATCACTGGAAATCAACCACTGGCCCTTTCCACTGAGGCCAAAATCACAAAACCCAGATGCATCGGCCAACACCACTAAATCAGATCACCGGCAAGACTCGTCACTGGAAAATAGTCCAACATCCCTTTTCCATCACACCAACACCCACTTCATAGAACGAGGCAGAAACCCTCAGCACATCATAGAAGCATCACCGGAACACCATGAGAAACAACAAGATGAACACCCATCAAGATAAACAGAGATCAAGAAACCACAAAAACACCAGATTCAGTACCACACTACAATCAAATGCAACCAATCCTCATTGGAAAACCCTCTACGAGATCTGGATCAAATCACCAAGCTCGAATCCTCCAGAAGAAACACAAAAACATTCCACATACCTAAACGGATTCATCAGAACAACCAACACAAGACAACAGAGACTTGGAGCAAAACCCGTCGCCGCCTTCAGAACCGCACCCAAAGACCAGATCTACCCAAAAACCCGAACAGTCGACTCGTAACACAACGAAAACCCCAAATCATAGAACGAATAACCTGCACCCTGGACCGTCATCACATCTCCTCAAAAAACTATCCAGATCCGAAGCTAGAGCAGGGAGAAAGAAACGATGGAAGACGCCGAGGATGTTGACGAGCCCGCGCAACGAGAGTCAACGTCGCAAATGCGCCGAGCTGAGAGCCAAAGGAAGGTCAGCCAATAGAGAAGAAGAAGACGGTGGCGGGTGGGAAACCTAGCACCGCATAGCCCCTTACGGACTCATCTTTTCCATAGGATTATATGTCATGAACCGGTTTCATATGTTTGATAACTTGATCATGATAAAAGTAATTATATATGAAATTGTGACTAGTGTACATGTGTTAATGATATAGATTTTAACCTTTTATGCACTGTAGGTTTTAATATAAAAATTAAATATTTATAATAATAATGTGTATTACCAAAATAATTTTTTAAAAAGGGGGAAATTTATATTAAATAAAAGAGCATATTATTCATTACATATTTCACTATGTTTTATACGTGATTCTAATCATATAAAAAATAGGTAAATTAAATTCCCATAAAATGTTATATAGAAAATTTCTAGTTTCCCCCATTGTAATCCAAAATATATAAATTTTATAATGTTTTTATCCCTGTATAGGACATTAAGTATGTAGAGTTATGGTATTTTTGAAATTTTTAAAATAATATGTTTTGTTTTCTAAATCCTTTTAAGAATATGGGAATTTTTTTTGGATAGATTTTAGATGGTTTTGATTGTGGATTAGAAAAATTTTCAATTGAAATTATATTTGAAATGATATTTTTTAATAAAAATGAGAGACCCTCCAAAATTCTCAATTATTGTTAATATTTTTGTTAATAATATTATAATATAATTCTGTATATTGTTGTTCATAGGATGGGTATTGATAAAGTGAATTTATCTATTCTCTTCAACATTTTATTTATTATGATTATGTTACTAACATTAATTTGAGTGTAGTGTGGTTATCAAATGTTTATTCATGTTTAAATAATGGGTATAATATGATACTCAAGAAAAAATTAGCTAGTGTGGTATTATTTTGTAAAAATTATCAAATGTTAGACATGTTGATTCGAGATGTCATCCTAAAATATTGAGAAGTCGTTCAAGATGTGTGATCCAGACTATAATATATTTAAAGATGATAATTGAGTATTATTATAACTAGTTCTGTGAAAATTATTTTCCATATCATTTTTCACATGAATTTAGAGGCATTTGAATATATTTTTCAATCAAACATGACATGTAATAAAGCTATAGATGTGGTACTATGATTGTAATAGTGCATGGAATGCGTTACAAGACACCTAGGTGGTGATGATATATTTTTGTTTGACTAAAAATATATTATTTCTGGTTGTGAATTATGGTTATATATAATGATATCAGTGAGTTCGTATTTTGCATGGGAGTAGTTTGAATATGGGTTTTTGAATATTGAATTACCAATATTTTAAGTGCAACTTCATGTCATGGTTAAGGAAGTGAACCGGTATTGAATATTATGAATGGGAAATGGTGAGCATTCTAATTTTTTTGGTATATTCCTTGAATTTTTTCACATTAATAATCTATATTAATTTAGTATTTATCATGTGTCTCCATAATTAGTCATGATGTATTGTATATAAAAATGTAATGGTGTATGGTTTGGAAAAAAATTAACATGGGTTATTTTCATAATTAAACATTGAAAATCATTATGTTTTTAAATAAATCTACTTTTGAGATGTATAACATGATTTAAGTGAAAAAAAATATGCTGGTTCTTCAAAAAACATTTGTGAAATTTTTGTGGTTGTGTGTCCCTAGTAAACCATTGGTTGTAGATAATGTCTCATCTAAGGTGTACTGGATGATGATAGGGTTTATTGGAACCTTTTCTAGTGAACCATGATTTACAATTATGATCTCTTTGAGTGTGTGGGTTAATAGTTTGGGACTATTGTGATAATATATATTGTCTCTATTGATTAGTTTTTCATTCCAAAGAACATGTTATGTGAACCCCATGAAATATTAAACCCATGGGGATAGATTTTAGAAAAGTGAGTGTAAATAAAACCATGATACTATGTAGCCTAATGGATGAAAGAATTATTACAAAACAATTGAGTTTGGTTGAAGGGTTTTCATGTAAATTTTTTTTTCTGAATTTCATTTGAAGGTTGTTTCAAATATAATATATACCATAATGGAAGATTTTTTTTTTGCATTCATGGAGATGTTTAGTGATTATTTGACTACAGGGTTAAGGATTTTTAATACTAGCTACTGAAATGACACAAAATTTTTTGTCATCAAGGATTGACAAACAAGTCCTATGCATCATGGAATGATATATGTGTGTAGTGATACCCCCACATGAGATGTAAGGTACAATTATATCATCAGAATATTGAGCTAAAAAATATTGAAATTCATCTTCTATTATATTGAATTTTTATTTTTTGGTGCTTTTTGGGTTATGATCCCAACATTATAGTTTTCAATTTTAGAAATGATCAATTGTTTGATATATTTATATAATAACATAATTAGTTTTTTTCATGAAAATTTAATTTTATGGAGGTTTAGAGTGAACTGTTCATATCTCCATGTGGGAATGGACTCATAGAGTTATTCAGTTAGGTTTATAATGTCAGCGTGTCTAAGAGGTTTTTTAAAATTCATATGGGTGTCATCTTTCTATTAATAGTGGATTCTTTCCATGCTTGTGTTTAGGTAATATTTTATCTACTTATTTCATTTTGGGAAGGTGATACTAACCAATGGTTCAAGGATGTTGGTTTTTTGAGTGCATGTAAGTGGATGAGTTATTTCATGGATTTGGATATACCTATTTGAGTGTATCTATTAGAGGTGATCATGTTTGATTTAGTGATTCCAATCTATGGAATGTATCTTGGTTTGTTAAGAAATCTTCATGATGGTATAATTTATGAACCATGTATATAATCATTGGATAAATCATATGAAATATTTTAATTATGTTTGTAATGTCCACCAAACATGTAGTCACTCATGTTTCCAAAATGGGTTACTAATAAAAACATAAGCATGAATCCTCATATGCCTGAGGATACTGACTATAATCATGAGTGTGATATGTATAGCTATGAAATTGTACCCCTTGGTGTAAATTCATTTCACAAAAGAAATAAATTTGCATCAACTTAATGGAATGATGTGAAATGTTGAATATCATACAAGTATAAAGTAAAGGAGAAACAAAATTATATGTAAAAATGAATAATGTAATTAAAAGTTGAATGTAACTATAATTCACTTAGTATGTAATTCATTAAAAAATATAAAAATCCAATAACGAATCCAAATACCTTGGACGTGATTCCCCTGGAGGTCCCATATTAAACCTCATGACTAGTCAAGCAGCAACAATCAACACCAAGGTCTAACACCCTTTTCCAAACCTATATCCATGTAATTTTTTCATGTATGAAATAGTGGCTTGAAAATCATCTGATTTTAACTTTGTTGGTCAACACCACTGCTTTAATAGGAAACAATTCTGATAAGAAGAGTATTCTATAATGTCATAAACATGTGTATTAATTTATACAATAATTAATATCATACTAGATTCAACGTCCTTCAGAATCAGAATGAAAAAACTCTGTGCTTGTTGTGTAACCATGCCAACCAAAACCATGTACCCATGGAATAAAAAATAAATGGGTTGATCCCATTGTGTAAGAAACACAACATGTGTCAGGGCCTAGATAATTATATAATATTCTTAGCATGTTCCAAGGCATATCCCAGTGTATAATAATTTATTCATGTGTGATGGAATACACTGGTATATAATAATATCATCATGTGTTAAAGAATATCAAAGAATATAAGCATCTCAACAAGAATCAGAGCATACCCCACTATATAATAATATCAACATGTTTCATCAGTGATGATCACAATAAAAAGTATATCACATCTTGACCACAAAAGGCCAAATTGTTAATTTTTCTAATTACGAATGGACATTAGGTATACCTATTTATTCAATTAATCATATAATGATTTTTTAATGTGAAGCTATAACAATAAATCACCTGAATCACATGTCATGAAAAAAAAATGTTAATCTAATACTAGTTCATAATTTATCAAGGGTCTACTCATCCAATGGTTATCAATAATACATGTCATAAAGAAAATTGAATCGAAAGTGATCCAAAAATTATTCTAATATTGTATTATCATCATTGAATCAATTAATTTATTAAATTTCATGTGTCGTAGTGAAATCATATAATTGGATATAAATATCAATTGAAAATAGAACATAACTTTATATTTTAGTCCCCTACTATTAACAAACTATTAACCAATGCATCCAAAAAGATTCACCCATGAGAAAAAAGGCTTATAAGATCTCACAAAGTATCCCATATCAAAATAGACAACAATAATGACCCACAACATCCATGGTTAATGGTTTACCCAAAAAATGATTGAGACAAAATGGGAATGAAGAAGAAAACCTAAAAATTCATTTTACTCTTGAATGATTCAACAAATGGGAAATCTAGAATGGATGAGGATGATAAAAACCCACTTGGAAAACTACCTATGGTGAATGGAGGAAGGATGCATGGATGTAATAAATACAATCAGCTACACAATATACATAATAAATGCTTCAATGGAAACTATATGGTGTATAATATAGCTATACTTTGTGACATTATTTATAGTCGGAAACTCCAAAAACTAGTCATGAATGGTTAATATTTATCTTTATTAAGATTTATATGATGATAATGGATTACATGATGTGTTATCATTTCATTCCATGTACTAGTTCATGACATGACTAGCAGTAGGTACATGTCGTGTAACATTTACACAACCTGTAATTTTCTTAGCAGACACACTTCATCCCATTTTCCTCATAAGGACCTGAAACATCTCCAAATCCAAATAAATAGTCAGAAAGTAACTGAAAACGCATAAAATAGGTTTATAACATGACTCCATTAATTTAACCAAATAAACAACCCCAAAAATTGGGTCATTTTTCTATGAAAAAGTTCTCTATCCTCATAAATGGAACCTTACTACCAAGGCCCAATGACAATGAAAAGTCAATACCATATGTTTAATAGATATTCTATGTGGGAAATACATAGAAAAATTGTGATATTACAATCTCCCCACCATAAAAATATTGCAACTGAGATACTCCATGAATAACTATGGGGTCCCAGTGAACATGTATAGCCAATTTTCATGCATATCAGGATCAATCTCTCATGTGTCCTCATAAAGTATCCCATTATTATCCTACACTCGAACCAATGGTATAGTCCTTCCTTACATATAATCCACGCTGTGATCCAAAATATACATCATATGATTCTAAAATGTAGCCTCAACATAATTCATTTCATCTTAAAAATGTATCATATTAGATGTGTATGGATAATATCACCAAATTTAAAAAATTTAAAACAAATTTTTTATTGAATTATAGCTCTATGAAAGTGATAATATATATGCCATTGGATTGACACTATCCAATATTTTAACTATCCCCACAATCCATGGTGCTATCTTTTCCATTTTCCTAATATTGTGATGTACCAACCTAGGGGACACCCGAAGGAAAACACAATTACTAACCTCAAACTACAAAGTTAATCTCTGATGTTCAGTATAAGATTTATGACATCTCTGCATGGTCACCAACGACAACATCATCAACTAAACCTACTCAGATGTCTCATTCACAATACATAGACAAACAAGAATCGACTCATGTTTATTTAACCAAATAATTAGAGAATAGAATGTCCAAATTTATAAATCCCCAAGATCCAAAATATGGCTTGATTCATGAATGATGTTATTATATAAGAACAGTACAAGTCCCATATGATGCTCCCATAACCCACATAATTCCAAAACACATGATCATAACATATATTCCAGAATATGAATAGCATTCTAAGATATACCATTAGTCTTTGGATGATAGGATATTCTCAAAGGAAAATGTTATAAGAGATCCATCCAATGACAATTTTAGTTTTTTTGTGAAATGAGGATCTATATTCGAAATAACACTCCTAGAAACGCCATTCAGTCCCATTTTTTACACATAAAGACTACCTGGATCATAAATATTGATGGTCTCCATGATTGGAAAGTATTTGGATACCATCATTAATCAATATATTTTCATTATTATAGGTATTATTGAGAAATCCTTTCACATAGTCCATAGGGACATCATCCCATTTCTACTCAGGAATTGGTAATGACTGTAAATTCCCAATTAGCTTCTCATGATTGAATTTCAATTGATGATAAGTGAAACAAATTTCCATGAATATTAATATCCATTTATTCATTTATGGATAGTAGTACTATTTTTTTGTAAATAATGACACATCTATGGAAAACCATGATGCACAACCCATCTATAAACATGAAACTATTTCACATGCTCATCATAGATGATCATAGGAACCCATAATCACCCATAGAAATAGATAATTTCTATTTCATTAAGGCCATTATAGTGGAGGATGGCCACCATATAACATATATCTCAGAAATAATCCCAATGTATTAGATAACTGATCTGTTTTGATCTAGTCCAAAATCATAGGTATGATTGATGTCGAAGAAAGAGTTCCTCAACCCTAAAACTCCTAAACATATAAATGAATTTCTAAAAAAAAATCTATCATTCACAAATTGTTGAAAGACTATAAAACTACCTATGCTTTTATCTTCAAGATCAAATAATCTGATTTTTTTCCATCGCGATGTATAAACCATCTTGAAGTCAATTAACATCAGATATTCGACCCACCTATTCTACTAAAGATTTGGGTCCCACTGAAAAAATATATAAATAACGATATTATGGTCTATTTAAACCACCAAACCTCTCACCATAAAGATAATTTATCCATAATCTCAGAGAATGTACCACTACTATTGACTCCATGTCTTGATTCGAGTAATTCCTATCATATTTTCTTAGGTGACTAGAGACATAAGCAACCACTATATCCCACTGCATAAAAAATATTCCAAGGACAATACAATATGAGTCATTTTTCATGGTATAATATTTACCTAACATTGGTAATGTGAGTATATGTAATGAGGTTGGGCATATATTCAGCTCCCAAAATTCTCTCTCACAATCATCTTAAAAAAACATCTCCCATATCTCAATCATCCCAAACATTGGTGTTGCAAGAAGGTAAGATTCTTGGATGAAACACTTGTAATAATTTATTAATCTTAGAAAATGAAGAATCATGAAGAAATACCTAGTTTTATCCCAAGATATCATATTTATAACCTTTTATAGGTCCTGTAACAATCATTCATTTGAGGCGACATGGCCCATGAAGTGGACCTTATAAATACACAAACTACATTTACATATCATGGAATAATGTTGTTTCTCTCTCAATGTAATTTGGATGATATCAAGATGGTGGTAATAATCTTATTATGATCAGGTGTACATTATTATTTCATTGAAAAGACACAAAAAATGATCTAGGTAATAATGAATGATCTAATTTATCAAGGCCATGAATACTACCAATACATTCTTTAGAGTGAATAACATAACCCTAAACTCATATGAACCATACATGCTCTTATATGCGGTTGGATGTATATTTTTTGGTCTCACCATCAATTGGTGGTATCCTAATCTCAAATTGGTCTTGCAGAAAATAATATAACCTCTCAGTTGATCAAAAATATCATTAATGTGAAGGATAAAATAGAGTTCCATGACCATCATTTGGTTCGGTATCTAATAGTGTACACATAACCACAATCTACCATCATACTTCTTAGAAAAAAACAATTGGAGAACTCCATAGATTTGTACTAGGCCTTATAAGGACATTAGCTTCCAAATAATTCAACAATGCTGCTAACTAATGAAAATCATATCATGTAATTCAATAATGTGGATTAGAAACATGATATTCTCATAAAACCAAATATATCATAAATTTGATTTCATGATTGAGTGGTAAATGGTAGAACTAATCCATAAAGACATACTGAAAATGTTATAAAATAAGTGGTTGTGATTTTTGTTCCATCCCAAAACATCTAGAACAAGTCTTACTATATCAGTTGAATAAAAATCCAACATGCATTGGATTGGTCCTGCATGAACAGCCTGAAGATGCCACACAACATGGTGAGTAAAGATTCACCCATAAAATAGATGGAAAGGAATTTATCATCTGATAATAGTAGATATGATCATGGTATATAACTAGATAAACCAAATACAGACTCATTTCCAATCTAGTCTTTTCAATCAAAAAATGATTCTGAACGAAATTATAGCTACTGATATCATGATAACACTCCTTATATTTCCAAATAATCAATAATAATAAATTATGTAATGATAAGATCAATGAAAATATAATTCATTATTATGTAATATAAAAAATACTACCATATTAAAATATATACTCAAGTGAACCAACTCCCAAAACCCATATCGGTCAAATCTCTAGACTCGTGCCCAATTGATATGGATCAGTTCAGTCTAAGGAGAATAATTTTTCTCTTGATATATTGTTTAAGCCAATTTGTTATTGTAATTGGACCAACCCACACTTTTTGACATCCAAAACCATAGTGGGACATAGAAGACAAATTTTGGGCCCAAAAAGACTTATCCACATGGAAAATTATGGAAATCCATTGAATCTCATTAAATAGAAGAGATATGTTGTAGAAAAACATGTTTATGATGGAAATTAGCTACTTTAGATAGTGGGGTCATTAAATGGAATGATAATGAGTTTTTTGTGGTTTTTATGTTCCTTTTCAATTCCCAATACCTTGTAACTCGTTTTGGGGGATTTTTATCTACTTACTGGGTCTTAAAAATATATTTTCACACCCTTGTAATTTTTAGGCTAGAATTTATCGAATTTGTGAAGATTGTTTTGAATTCTTAATGCTTTTGAATTTTCCCTTTTCCTAGAATTAGTGGTACTTATTATTTGCGGGTGAATTTATCATTGAGCTTGAAAAAACCTATAGTGGGTGACATTTCCATTAAGCCTTGGTCTATTGGATTCATTTTTATTCTCAACTTCACAAACTGGTGTTGGAATTCTGGAGATGCCTCGGTTTGGTATCAAAGGCGTCGTTCTAATGAGTAAGCTCTACCATATTCATATTATCACTCCAAACCATGTATCAAAAGAGATAATCTTCTACACCACCTTCCCCAGTTGAAATAACTAATGGAATACTTCAATTAAAGATCATTCAAATTAGTGAGAAACTTACTCAACTGTTGATAATGCGATTTCCAGATTCTTGTCCACCGCAACGACATCCCGAAAATCCATCTCCACATATTAGGTTCAATCTGAAAATTTTTATGAAAATAGTGCTAATGGATTTGATTCTAGAGATTCACATGTAGATATCAGAATAATAATATATGATGAAGGTGTTGAATGAGGATTGAATATTGAAAGGAAGAAATTTTGAAACATAAATATTACACATATCATTAGTGGGAAAATATGTAGAAATGGTGGGAATGTAATGGGAAAGACAAAATATTCCCATGGTAGAAGTTAAAAAAGATTGTCAGAAAACTATTTATTCTTGATAATTATTATAAATATCTTTATTTCCGAATGAATATCTTGGAATAAGGAGATAAATCTATTGAATAATACATTTGGGAGTTTTATTGATTGTTGACATGAAGAGATTTTCCAGAGTACCAATAGAAAATTATTTCAATATATTTGGTGGATTAAATGAAGAAATTTAATATTTGTTTGAGTTACAACCATTATGATCACTTGATTATTTTTTATAAATATAAATCATGTTGGAAAAGAAAAATTTTACCTCAAAGTCACATATTCTAAAGAATTACAATAGATGTACAACCTTTTATAAATTCATTTCTACTAATAAATATAGCATTATTCGGAAGGAATTTGGATGGAACAAGATGCTATATAAAGGGAATGAGAAGGATACACAACAATTTAAAGGTAAATCCAACTCTTTTGAACATATAAAGTGTTTTTAATGTCATGGGTATGATCATTTTCAAACCAATTTCCCTAAAACTCAAATTATTAATATAAAACAGAATGAATAGATTGATAAGGAAATAAAAGAGGATTAATGTGATGGTGATGAATATGAAAATAATTATCATGTCATGGAATAAGATAATTTGTATAAAATTATTGTGCTTTAAATATTTTTTCAAGATCAAATATGCAGGATAGAAGATCAAAGAGAAAACTTGTTCCATACTTGTTCCACCAATTATTAGTGAGTATGAATTGTGATTATTGATAATGAGAGTCGTACAATTTTTATTTCAACAACAATATTGGAGAAATTGAAGCTTCCAACTAAGAATCTACATCAGTCACAAAAAATAAAATGGTTGAACAATGGAAGGAAACTCCATGTCAAAAAACTGGTTTTGATTTTATTTTCTATTTGTAAGAACCATGTTTTTTAGTTATTATGTGATTTTATTCCTATGGATTATTGTCACTTTTTGTTGGAAATTCCTTGGATGTTTTATAGGGAAGTAAAATATGATGGGAGGAAAACACATATTACTTTCCTTATGTATAATTTAATATCACACTAAATTCTTTGAATCTATACCAAAATTGACAAGAAAAAAATGTTCCATAAGTTCCTAAAGATATCCTCTTTATCAATAACATTCAATTGAAAAAAAACATGTTTTACTTTGTTGATGATGGATAATTCATTCCATGAGGGGAATAGTCATCAATATCTGTTAGCTGATTCCTTGATTGTAGAATATCTTATTGTTTTTCCTAATTATCTTCTAGTAGGATAACCACCATTTATAGTCACTAGACATAAGATTGATATTGTACTAGGTGCACAATTTATTAATAGAACATCATATCAATGTAATCCTAGAGAATAAAATAAATTGCAGAAGAAGGTGGATGAATTGATGGTATAAGGCTTTATAAGGTAAAGAATGAGTCTGTGATCTATTCCAGAATTATCAATGTTAAATAAAGATGGTTCATATTTTATGGGCATTGATAGAAGATTTTTTAATTATATAACCATAAAATAAATGTATCTCATTCCATGACTTGATGATATTCTTGATGAATTGCATGGTTTATAAATCTTTTCGATTGTCGATCTTCATAGTGGATACCACCATATTCGAATGAAGGATGGAGGTGAGTGGAAAAAGGATTTCAATACCAATTATTGATTTCTCAATTTGTTGTTCATGCCATTCATCCAATCAAATGATCATATAACATTAATCAGACTCCTGAATGATGTTTTCAAACCATTTATTAGAAATTTTATTATTGTTTGTTTAGATGATGTTTTGATATAAATCAAGGATGTGGAGAGCCATGTGGATCATATTTGGTGGGAATTTTATATTTTTTAGGAACAAAAGAAATATGGAAAGCTAAAAAATATTGGGTTCATTTGAAAAAATGTCTTATTTTTGGGATATGTGGTAACCAATTATTGAATCATTATAGATTAATCCAAAGTGGAAGAAATCAATTCATAACCACAACAAGATTCCCTGTAAAGACCCGTAAAATTCAAGGAATTTTTTTTTTCTTAATTTTCTTTGGAATTTTACAAGAACGCAGTTTCTAACGGCACCTGATTCCGAGGCCCGGTGTGCCCGGAATCATTTTCCGAAGTTTGGCTCGGGTACGTTCAGTGAACAAATGAGTGGGTTTTTCTAACGTTTGAATCGGTGCTCGGAATCGAATTCTAAGGGCACCGATGGAATCACAGCGCCGGTATTTTCTTAGAAATTCCTTTTCCAGAGTTGCATTTGCTCGGGTGTGGTTTTTAATTTTTGGGGTTAAGTTAAGAAATAAAATAAAGTGGTGCGACAACTTTATTTTTATTTCACTTAAAGCCACTTAAAGCCACTTAAGCTAAGTTAAGCGAATAGGGTGGAACCCAAAAATATCCTACCCACTTGGTAGGATATTTGTGAGGTGGGGCCCGCACGAGCCCCACCGTTTCTTTTCCTCTAAGTAACGCACCCGCGAAAACCCATTTTAAATGAAAGTCAACCGGTGCATTTTCTTAAATTCTTAACACCCCTATTAATTGGGAAGTTAAGTCGTTACCATTAATTCATCAAATTAATGATTTGTTTCTTAACTTTGTTTTTCATTTGTTGGAATAAGAATAAAATAAGACCAACACGTGTTTACTTGAGGGTTGCCTGTTGAGAGGATTTGGAGAAACTCTAAGTTCTTCATCCTCCTTCGTGAAGAACGCGAAGAACGCAAAAAACGCAAAGAAAGTGAAGAACGCCGAACCCTCGGAGATCGACGATGCGACACCGTGTACCATGATGCTGACGATTCTCCTTCTGCGACGCTTCTTCCGCGACTCTCCTTCCCCGCGACAATCTTCGATCAACAACTGATTGAGGTAGGGGATTGCGGTTCTTTAATTTTTCTTTGTGAATTCTTTTATCTTCAACATGGGTTTAAATGGTGCAATTAAATCTGTGTGTTTTAAACCCTCAGAGATCATCGACGTGACACCGTGTACCACGATGACAGCAACGCCCCTCCCGCGATGCGACGATCCTCTTCTTCCGTGATGGTCAATTCCGCGACGAACTCATGTTCGACGACAATGTTGAGGTAGGGGTTTGGTTCATTTAAATCTTTTTGATTTATACCCGCGGCGTTTGATTAAATTTTTATTGTGAGACATTTAAAACCGCTAACATGGTGGGTGCGGACCAACGAACAAGTCCGAACCCACCGCCCTTTTCGTTCTTGGTGTGAGGAACGGCGGACGATGACAAAACAAGCCGCACGGGTGATGTAAGGTCCTCGCAATGAAGGATGGACCCCGGGAGGGCCTTTGGCGAAGATGGCATAGAATTCCGACCACCGTAACTCATCCGGTGATCCGCAGAACAACCCGTCGGCATGCCACGCCGGTACGGCGGCGCTGGCGGCGGGAGGCGGCGGCGCCCGGTACGCCGCCGGGAAAAACCTCCGTGGCTGAAGCCGCGGCGGCAGACGCGGTCGCGCGGCCGCGCAAGACCGGAGGGGGACGGGACGCGGTAGCCCGGCCGTGTACGCTGGCAAGTGCGGCCCCACACGGGGCCGCGGTTCCCTCACGCGGGGGCAGCACACCCCCCGCTCCGCTCGTTCGTAACTGGCCGAGCCGACCCACCTAGCGACCGGGTCGCGCCCGCGCCGGCTGGGCCGGGTCGTGCCCAGGCCAGGCCGGGCCACCCAGGCCGGGCCGGGCCACCCAGGCCGGGCCGGGCCACCCAGGCCGGGCCGGGCCACCCAGGCCGGGCCGGGCCACCCAGGCCGGGCCGGGCCACCCAGGCCGGGCCGGGCCACCCAGGCCGGGCCGGGCCACCCAGGCCGGGCCGGGCCACCCAGGCCGGGCCGGGCCACCCAGGCCGGGCCGGGCCACCCAGGCCGGGCCGGGCCACCCAGGCCGGGCCGGGCCACCCAGGCCGGGCCGGGCCGCACCGGCCGGGTCGGACTCGGGTCGGGTCGACCCAAGGGGGGTTGGGCCGAGTCGGTCCGGGCCCAGATCCCCCGTTTCGGACCTTTTCGGTCTTCTGCTCATAACTTGAGCTAAGGGCCTCCGATCAACGTACCTTCAGTGGCGATGTGATCCTTGGATTGAGACGGTCATTTTGGTATATCGCACTCAAGGTTTTGGAGTACTCTGGGTTTGGCCGGGTTGGTTCGTACACGAAACCAACCAGGCCCTCGGAGCAGAAACGCTCATATCTTGAGCTCCAGACGTCCGATTGACGTGCCGTCAACTTTTTTGGATTCCTATAAGTGAGACGGATATTTTGGATTACTCTGTCCAAGGTTTGGATGTAGGTGGAGTACGGTCGGTTTGGTTTTGCCTTAAAAACCAACCGGGCCCCTGGGACGAAAAAGCCAATAACTCTCAGACCGGGCGTCCGATTGATGCGCCGTCTGCGACGTTGAGTTCCTGTTGATGATACGGAACTTTTGGATACATCAACTCTGGACTATGTGTCAGTTGATGTATCAGCCTCCCGGCTCATGGAGCGGACCCTCCCGAACGAGCTTGCTGTGTGCGGGAACCCTAGAGCTGGCTGTGATTGTGACGATGACGACTGTACAGAGATCCTCAGTGGATTCGACGGCGACGACTACAGCACTCAGCGATCCTACGTGGATTAGTGCTACAGATCTTGTGTGGGTATGATCCTGTGTGGGTCAGCGGTCAGCGGTCCTGTGTGGGCCAGCGCCTACAGAACCTGTGTGGGTCCAATCCTGTGTGGGTCTTTACGGGGGTTAGTTACCTATCGATTCTTTGTGGGTCAGATCCTTTGTGGGTCATTGCGGGGGTTAGTTTCCTATCGATCCTTTATGGGTTAGATCCTTTGTGGGTCATTGCAGGGGTTAGTACCTATCGATCCTTTGTGGGTCCGACGGCTTAGATGAATCACTGGAAATATCTGATCATCTCTATCGTCATACAAGAAGTATTCCTGTGTGAGCTGAATCCTGTTTTGTTTTCCTATATGGATAGTGTTGTGTTATCCTGTGTGGATTTACGTTTTGCTTTCCTGTGTGGACTGGGTTGTACTTGAGCTCGGATGTTGGAGCGTACTAGAATAGATGACTTAGGTATATGTATGGGAATATACCTAAGCAGTGTCGGATGTTACTTCGTGATTGTATCCTTCCTTTGTGGTTTATCCTTGTGGATTCTGGGAGACCTTCGGGGGTCTTGGGGCCCCTACTGAGAAGCTTATACTCACCCCTGCACGAGCTATACCTGCACTACGTTGTATTGGTTGCAGACGACGGACAACGTTGATCGTGGTTGAGGCTTGCGGAGCAGGACGGTACATGGAGGTGGACCACTGGGCGGGACGTACTCGGAGTGGTCGGCTGGACCCGAGGAGCAGTGGAGGCTATCTGTACCCTCCCTTCAGGTGGTATTTCCAGTAGACAGCTCGACGTTGCGGCTTTACTTTTCAGTTGTTGTTTTTCCCTTCCAGTTGTACTTTACTTTCAGTTTGGGTTTGTATACTGGCCCACTTACTTTTCCGCACTTACTGTTGTACTCAGTTTTTACTTAGTGTTTACTTCTACTTCTTGCTTGCTCTGTGGTGTTTGTTTACTTTACAAAGGCAATGCCTTCCCTTTTTACCGGTATTTACGCCTTGGTTCTAGTCGACAGCCCTTGTCCTATGGAAGGCGGGCTTGGGGTAGTCACGGCACGGGCCCTGAGGATGGGTCGTGACAAATTGGTATCAGAAGAGTTCGGTTCTACCGCAGAACTTGGGAATCTGATCTTTTCTATGTGAAGCAATAGTGTTAAGCATATTAGGTGTGGTTATCAGTTCAGGGAGTCCAGTGTTGGTGTGGCGGCCGACGTATCTGTACACCAGGACCCTGACTTATGATTTCCTATTAATGCACGAAAACATTGATTTCATGTGTGTTTCAATTTTTCTTTGTGATTACTTTGTGTCAGCTCACCAGGTATATTGTTCTGACCATGGCGCACCTGTTTCCTTTTCAGGATGGCCCCACGACGGCAGCCAGCTAGGGTTCTGAGAGTTAAGCGTGATGACATCCCACCGAGCGATGAGGCCTCGGTACAGGGCCCTTTGACAGCTGAGGCACCGGTGGTACCTTTACCCGCCGAGCCACCAATGCTTCCAGCCCCAGCTGCTGACGATGCACGTCGCCTTAGTGCCCTTCACGAGTTCCAGCGCTAGAGACCGCCCAGGTTCCGCGGGGAGACGGACCCCCAGGCATCCTAGGATTGGCTGGAGGCAGTGGTATGAGTTTTTAGGTTAGTGAGGACATCAGAAGAACTCATGGTGATCCTCGCAGTGAGCCTTCTGCACGCGTCAGTGGGACGATGGTGGAGCTTGATGCTCCAGGTGCACGATGAGGCATCTCTCCTCTGGGAAGACTTTGAGAGCCTCTTCCGCTCATAGTTTGTCCCAGCCACCCTCCGTGCAGTGCGCATCCAGGAGCTTCTTCAGTTGCGTCATGGCATCTAGACAGTCGCCCAGTACTCGGCGAGATTTACCGATCTCTCGCGCTACTCGACAGACATCGTACGGGACCCATTCTTCCGGACCCGGACCTTTGAGCAAGGATTGAGACATGATATTAGGGCATCGCTGATCTCCCTCGGCATTCTGACTCAGGCAGGAGTACTAGAGCGAGCCCTTTTGATCGAGATATTTCTTGCTGAGCCTTCTTCAGCAGCGAGACCTACCGCAGGGCGGCACATAGCAGAGTCTTCTATAGCAGGAAGTCAACGGATGACTCATGGGTCCAGGAAGACCAGACCCTCACGCAGACGACCTCAGGACACTGGATCAGCAGTGCAGGGCACACAGTGCGGAGCCAGTCTTTCGAGAGGCAGGCAGTGCTACACATGCGGCGGACAGGGCCACATGGCTCGTGACTGCCCGACCCACCATGCCGAGGAGCAGTAGATGGTTGAGAGGCCACCCAGAAAGAGGCAGAGGGTCGACCGTGGCGGTCTGCAGGGAGCAGGAGGACGAGGCAGAGGAGCTGGTCGAGCAGCAGGTGGTGGGCGATGCTTTGAGGCTCTACCACCACCACCACCAAGAGTTCCACCCCGACCACAGGGAGCTGGCGAGCAGAGACAGGCACAGCTCCAGGCAGCAGAGGCCTATGACCACGGCGTGCCCGAGATGATTCGAGGTACTATCTGTGTCTATTCCACCCTTGCTGTAGTTCTTATAGACACAGGAGCGAGTCACTCTTTCATATCCGCTGCCCTTGTTCGGAGCTCAGAGATTCCGATAGAGTCGTTGGCTCAATCCTTACGGCTAGAGACTCATACAGGAGCAGACTCGATGATTACGCACTGGTGCCGGCAGTGTGAGATTACTCTAGGAGGCTAGATATTCGGTTGGGATCTTCTTGTAGCGGCGTCGAGGTCTTACGACGTCATCTTGGGCATGGATTGGTTATCTACATTCCATACACAAATTGACTGTATTAGGCGCAAGGTGCGATGTGTACGCACCGACGGGAGCAGTTTCACCTTCACCGGCAAGAAGGGAGCCTTCGCATCGCAGGATGGACTTCCGCAGAGGAGAGGACAGCCCATCACTCATCAGTTGGCTAGCCTCATCCTAGGAGCAGTCGATGTGCGGAGTCCTAGTTTTCCTGCAGTGGTGGATCAGTATGTGTACATCTTCCTCGATGACATTCCAGGACTACCTCCTCGCAGAGAGGTAGAATTTTATATTGACCTGCATCCCGAGATAGCCCTGATATCGACTCTAGCATATCAGATGGCTCCCGCCGAGCTTCGAGAGCTACGGGTACAGTTGGAGGACTTGCAGGGCAAGGGATTCATCCGACCCAGTGTTTCACCCTGGGCTTCCCCGATATTGTTCGCCAAGAAGGCGGACGGGAGCTTGTGAATTTGTGTCGACTATCGTCGCCTGAACCAGGTGACAGTGAGGAACAAGTATCCGCTACCGAGGATTGATGACCTCTTCGATCAGCTCAAGGGAGCATGGTGGTTCTCGAAGATAGACCTCAGGTCAGGCTATCATCAGCTCAGAGTTCGGGATGAGGACGTGCAGAAGACGGACTTTAGATGTCGATATGGACACTATGAGTTCTTGGTTATTCCTTTTGGCGTGACCAACGCTCCAGCAGTGTTCATGGGCCTCATGAACAGGATCTTTCAGCCATACCTCGATCAATTTGTCATGGTCTTCATCTATGACATTTTGATATACTTGAAGACTGAGGAGGAGCACGCCTACCACTTGCGTATTGTACTAGACACACTCCGAGAGAACCAACTTTATGGAAATCTCTCGAACTGTCAACTCTGGATACGTGAGGTCCAATTATTGGGGCACGTCATCTCTGAGGTGGGAGTTGCAGTGGATCCTGCGAAGATCGAGGCAGTGCTAGCTTGGGAACCACCCAGGAGCATGACGGAGGTACGGAGTTTCTTGGGACTATCTGGATACTATCAGAGATTTGTTCCAGACTTCTCCAGAGTTTCGGAACCACTCTCAGCTTTGACGAAGAAGGGGAAACCCTTTTTGTGGTCAGACAGATGTCAGTAGAGCTTCCAGGAGCTGAGACAGAGATTGAACAGCGCACCTATCTTGAGGTTTCCAGAGGAGGGAGTAGGGTACGTAGTCTACTGTGATGCATCAGGGACCGGAATAAGATGTGTCATGATGCAGGAGCGGGCGGTGATCACCTATGGATCACGTCAGTTGAGACAACATGAGCAGAACTATGCTACCCATGACCTAGAGTTAGCAGCAGTGGTCTTCGCTCTGAAGACATGGAGGCACTACCTGATGGGCGAGCGCTTTACAGTATTTTCTGACCATCAGAGTCTTTGGTACATCTTCTCTCAAAAGGACCTGAACCTGAGATAGCGGCAATGGCTCGAGTTCTTCCAGGACTATGACTTTGAGATAGTCTATACTCCTAGAAAGGGGAACGTGGTAGCTGATGCTCTCATCAGGAGGAGGGGCATTCAGCTACTTGAGGAGGCGACAGAGCAGCTAGCCACCTTGCAGATATCCTTTGTGGATAGAGATGGGGCAGCCTTCCTTCAGTCTCTCACAGTCACCCCTCCACTACTGCAGCGGGTCAGAGAGGCACAGTGTGGGGACGCTGACTGTGAGACGCGGCGTGTACAGATATCATCAGGACAGTCATCTGATGGTTTGTACTTTGGAGAAGAGCACGGCATCCTTTTTAGAGGACAAACCTTGTTACCAGTTGCTTTACGGGAGGAGGTGCTGAGAGTGTTTCACACTTCTCCTTGGCAGTACATCCTGGAGTGGAGAAGATGTACCAGGACCTCAGACGACAGCACTGGTGGCCAGGCATGAAGAATGTTGTGGCAGAGTTCATTTCTCGATGCATCACCTACCAGCAGGTGAAGGCAGAGCATCAGGTACCAGCAAGCTTGGTACAGCCCTTGGAGGTCCTGGAGTGGAAGTGGGATGGGATATCTATGGACTTCGTGACTAGACTTCCACGCACTTCTAGAGGTCACGACTCCATTTGGGTGATTGTCGACCGACTCACCAAGTCGGCTCACTTCTTACCCATCAGAGAGCAGGGCTCAGTGGAGAGCTTGGTATGTCTCTACGTTCATGAGATTGTATGCCTTCACGGTGTTCCATCATCTATCGTCTCCGATCGAGATGCTCGCTTTACTTCCCGACTTTGGAAGGGGTTGTAGGAGGCGTTCGGGACACAGCTACGTCTGAGCACCGCCTTTCACCCTCAGACGGATGGTCAGACGGAGAGGACCATTCAGACTCTTGAGGACATGCTCCACGCATGTGTCCTCGACTTTGGTCATAGCTTGGAGGACCACCTACCCTTGGTGTAGTTTTCGTACAACAATATCTACCACTCCACCATCGGGATGGCACCATACGAGGCGTTGTACGGACGACCTTGCAGATCTCCTTTGTGCTGGACAGACCCTGGGGAGCCAGCACTTGTGGGACCAGAGATGGTCCAGGCCATGACAGAGAAGGTCCAGGTTATCCAGGAGCGGATGAGGATAGCTCATAGCTGGCAAAAGTCTTATGCTGATAGGAGGCGGAGGCCACTAGAGTTCGAGTATGGCGACCACGTCTTCTTGCGTGTCTCACCTCGACGTGGATTAAGGAGATTTGGATGAGGCGGCAAGTTGTCTCCATGCTTCATCGGACCATTCCAAGTCCTCAGCAGGATTGGCGAGGTGTCTTATCGCCTGGCTCTACCACCTCAGTTGCACTGGGTGCACGATGTCTTCCACGTGTCTCAGCTGAGAAGATACGTGCACGACCCGTCGCATATCATTGACCATGGGGATTTGGATGTTGATGATGGGGCGACTTTTGTGGAGGTCCCAGTGGAGATCGAGGATCGACAGGAGCGGGTCCTACGTGGCAGGTCAATTCCTCTAGTGCGCATCAGATGGCAACATGGGAACCTCTAGGAGAGCACTTGGGAGCGGGAGGCTTAGATGCGTGCTCAGTACCCACATTTGTTTCCCTAGTTTATGATGTATCTTTACGGGGACGTAAAGCCCTGTGGTGGGAGTGATGTAAAGACCCGTAAAATTCAAGGAAATGTTTTTTTCTTAATTTTATTTGGAATTTTACAAGAACGCAGTTTCTGACGGCACCTGATTCTGAGGCCCGGTGTGCCCGGAATCATTTTCCGAAGTTTGGCTCGGGTACGTTCCGTGAACGAACGAGCGGGTTTTTCTAACTTTTGAACCAGTGCTCGGAATCGAATTCTGATGGCACCGATGGAATCACAGTGTCGGTATTTTCTTAGAAACTCCTTTTCTAGAGTTGCGTTTTCTCGGGTGTGGTTTTTAATTTTTGGGGTTAAGTTAAGAAATAAAATAAAGTGGTGCGACAACTTTATTTTTATTTTACTTAAAGACACTTAAGCTAAGTTAAGCGGATAGGGTGGAACCCAAAAATATCCTACCCACCTGGAAGGATATTTGTGAGGTGGTTCCCGCACGAGCCCCACCGTTTCTTTTCCTCTAAGTAACGCACTCGCGAAAACCCCTTTTAAATGAAAGTCAACCGTTGCGTTTTCTTAAATTCTTAGCGCCCCTATTAATTGGGAAGTTAAGTCGTTACCATTAATTCATCGAATTAATGGTTCGTTTCTTAACTTTGTTTTTTGTTTATTGGCATAAGAATAAAATAAGACCAACATGTGTTTACTTGAGGGTTTCCTGTTGAAATGATATTGAGAAACTCTAAGTTCTTCATCCTCCTTCGCAAAGAACGCAAAGAATGTGAAGAATGCAAAGAACGCGAAGAACTCCTAACCCTCGGAGATCGATGACGTGACACCGTGTATCACGACGCCGATGATTCTCCTTCCAAAACGCTTCTTCTGCAAAGCTCCTTCCCTGCAACAATCTTCAATCAACAACTGATTGAGGTAGGGGATTGCGGTTCTTTAATTTTTCTTTGTGAATTATTTTATCCTCAACATGGGTTTAAATGATGAAATTAAATTTGTGTGTTTTAAACCCTCGGAGATCATCGACACGACTCCGTGTACCGCGACGACAGCGACGCCCCTCCCATGATGCGACGATCCTCTTCTTCCGTGACGGTAAATTCCGCGACAAACTCACGTTCGACGACAACGTTGAGGTAGGGGTTTGGTTCATTTAAATCTTTGTGATTTATACCCGCGGCATTTGATTAAATTTTTATTGTGAGACTTTTAAAACTGCTAATGTCGTGGATGCGGACCAACGAACAAGTCTGAACCCACCGCCCTTTTTGTTCTTGGTGTGCGGAATGGCGAAAGACGACAAAAAAAGCCGCACGGGTGATGTAAGGTCCTCGCAGTGAAGGACGGACCCCGGGAGGGCCTTTGGTGAAGACGGCATGGAATTACGACCACCGGAACTCGTCCGGTGGTCCACGGAACAACCCTCCGGCGCGCCATGCCGGTACAGCGGCGCCGGCGGCGGGAGGCGGTGGCGCCCGGCACGCCGCCGCGGCGGCGGACGCGGTCCCGCGACCGCGCGGGACCGGAGGGAGACGGGACGCGGCAGCACGGCCGCGTCCGCTGGCAAGGGCGGCCCCACATGGGTCCGTGGTTCCCTCACGCGGGGGCAGCATGACCCCCGCTCCGCTCGGCCGTAACCGGCCAAGCCGACCCGCCTGGCGACCGGGCCGCGCCCGCGCCTGCCGGGCCGGGTCGCGCCCAGGCCGGGCCGGGCCACTGAGGCTGGGCCAGGCCGCGCCGGCCGGGTCGGACCCAGACCTGGGTCTAGTCGGCCCGGTTTGGGCCGACCCAGGGGGGGTTGGGTCCGGTCGGTCCGGGCCCAGAACCCTTGTTTCGGACCTTTTCGGTATTTTGTTCATCACTTGAGATACGGGCCTTCGTTCAACGCACCGTCAGTGGCAATGTGATCCTTGGATTGAGACGGTCGTTTCTGTATATCGCACTCAAGGTTTCGGAGTACTTTGGGTTTGGCCGGGTTGGTTCGTACACGAAACCAACTGGGCCCTCGGAGCAGAAATGCTCATATCTTGAGCTCCGGACGTCCGATTGACGTGTCGTTGACTTTGTTGGATTCCTATAAGTGAGACGGATCTTTTGGATTACTCTGACCGAGGTTTGGACGCAGGTGGAGTATGGTCAGGTTGGTTTTGCCTTAAAAACCAACCGAGCCCCTGGGATGAAAAAGTCAATAACTCTCAGACCGGGCGTCCGATTGACGCGCCGTCTGCGACGTTGAGTTCCTGTTGACGATACAGAACTTTTGGATACATCAACTCTGGACTATGTGTCAGTTGATGTATCAGCCTCTCGGCTCGTGGAGCAGACCCTCCCGAACGAGCTTGTTGTGTGCGGGAACCCTAGAGCTGGTTGCGACTGTGACGACGACGACTGTACAGATATCCTCAGTGGATTTGACGGCGACGACTACAGCACTCAGCGATCCTACGTGGATCAGTGCTACAGATCCTGTGTGGGTCCGATCCTGTGTGGGTCAGCACTCAGCAGTCCTGTGTGGGCCAGCGCCTACAGATCCTGTGTGGGTCCGATCCTATGTGGGTCTTTGCGGAGGTTAGTTACCTATCGATCTTTTGTGGGTCAGATCCTTTGTAGGTCATTGTGGGGGTTAGTACCTATCGATCCTTTGTGGGTTCGATGGCTTAGAAGAATCAGTGGAAATATCTGATCATCTCTATCATCATACAAGAAGTATTCCTGTGTGAGATGAATCCTATTTTTCTTTCCTATGTGGATTGTGTTGTGCTATCCTGTGTGGATTTACGTTTTTCTTTCCTGTGTGGACTGGGTTGTACTTGAGCTTGGATGTTGGAGCATACTAGAATTGATGACTTAGGTATATGTATGGGCATATACCTAAGCAGTGTCGGATGTTACTTTATGATTGTATCTTTCCTTTGTGGTTTATCCTTATGGATTCTGGGAGACCTTTGGGGGTCTCAGGGTCCCTACTGAGTATCTTATACTCACCCCTTCACAGGATATGCCCACACTACGTTGTGTTGGTTGCAGATGACGGACAGCGCTGATCATGGTTGAGGCTTGCGGAGCAGGACGGTACCTGGAGGTGGACCACTGGGCGGGACGTACTTGAAGCGGTCGGCTGGACCCGAGGAGCAGTGGAGGCTATCTGTACCCACCCTTCAGGTGGGATTTCTAGTGGACATCTCGACGTTGCGGCTTTACTTTTCAGTTGTTGTTTTTCCCTTCCAGTTGTACTTTACTTTCAGTTTGGGTTTGTATACTGGCCCACTTACTTTTCCGCACTTACTGTTGTACTCAGTTTTTATTAAGTGTTTACTTCTACTGCTTTCTTGCTCTGTGGTGTTTGTTTACTTTACAAAGGTAATTCCTTCCCTTTTTACTGGGATTTACGCCTTGGTGCTAGTCGCCAGCCCCTGGCCTATGGAAGGCGGGCTTGGGGTAGTCACGGCATGGGCCCCGAGGACGGGTCGTGACATTCCATCACAGAAGTAAGGATTTTCCGTAGTTTGGAATGTTTTTATCATCACTTCATTTCCAATTTTAGCACTATAATTACACCCATAACTGAATTCTTGAAAAATATGAAATTTGAGTGGTCAAATACAGAAAATTATTCATTTTAAATCATTATGAAAAAAAAGATGTTTGAAGCACCATTTTTTGGCATTAACTGATTTTGATCAAGTCTTTAATGTGGACTGTGATGGAAGTGGAGTTGGGATAGGCACTATTCTCATCCACTAAAATCATCCTATTGAATATTTTAGTGATAAATTGAATGATTCAAAGAGGATATATAACACCTATGATATGAAATTTTATGCTATAGTGATATCCCTAGATCATTGGTCTCATTATTTTAGGCCAAAATAGTTTTTTCTCTATTCTGACCATCTTGCACTAAGGTTGACCAATGGTAAACACAACATGAGTTTGAGACTTGAAAATGGGTTTAATTTATACAATCATTTTTATTTGTATAAAAACACAACATGGGAAAATATATTCTGGTGGATGATGCATTATCTTGAATGTATGCATTGCTTAGCATTATAGATGCTAGAATTCTATGATTAAAACTTATAAAAAAAGTTTATCTACACAATATAAAGTTAAATTATATTTTAATTCAATGAAAAAAATGGATTTTTCAATGTTTTTTATATACATGATGTTTTACTCTTTAAGAGATACATATTTTGCTTTCTGAATGGTAATTATAAGGACATTCTCATTTAGGTGGAACATCAAGGGGCACTTACAACTCATTTTAGCATCCATAAAACTTTGGAGATACTAAATGAGAAGTTGTAGTGGCTGATGACACAATAAGATGTTCAATATATTCTTTCCTAATGTAGAACATGTCTAAAATAAATGATTCATTTCAATCCTGGTTTATACACTCGATTACCTATTCCAAAGCAGCCAAGTTAATATGTAAGCATGGGTTTCAATATAGATTTACCAAAGAATCATTGAAGAAAAGATTCAATAATATTTATGTTTGATCAATTTTCTAATATGGATCATTTCATACCTTTCCATAAGACTGAAGATTAAGTGATAGTGGAAGAATTTTTTTTGAATGTGATTCTTTGCCTTCATGGATTTTCTCAAAACATTGTTTCAGATAGTGATACTAAATTTTTCATCCATTTTTAGAGGAAATAATTGGGTAAATTCAGTAAATATATTATTTTTAGAACATCCCATCACCCTCAAAATGATGTGAATAGAAAAGAAACTATTCAAACATTCAGAACTATTTTGAGAATATAGGCAAACAAAAATATGATAGATTGGGATTTACGGCTTTCACAAGATGAATTTTTATACTATAAATCTCCCAATGCTACCACTTGGAATTATCCATTCGATGAGGTTTACAAAATCTATTTAATAAATTCTATAGAATTTTACTTCTTTACAATTGATTTTTTGTGAATATTGATGTGTTAGAGAAGGAAAAGTAGATAAATAATTTATATGAATCTATTTGTTTTCAAATAGAGAAGTATAGTGAAGAAAACATGAGGTCAACTAACAAGAACTAGAATCAGTCCAATTTCTAACCTTGAGAAAATGTGTGGATTCACATTTGGTAGAATATATTTCAATCCAAAAGGATGATAAAGATGGAACCATGAGGTGAAGGTCCATTCAATGCTCAGGAATGAGTGGGAAAAAATGTAAACAAATTTAATTTTCCATATGATTTTGGCGGTATTTATGAAACATTAAACATTATAGACTTATATATATACATTTATGAAGACAATTATATGGATTTTAGGGAAAATACTCTATAACTAGGGGTGAATGACTTGGATTAAATTCATACCAATGAGAATACTTTTGGCTTTGATAAAAAATTTAAGCCCAATTGTTATTTGAATTGGACCAGCACACACTTTTTGATATCCAACACCATGGTTGGCCATATCACATAAATTTGGTGCCAGAAAAGACTTATCCATGTATATAAGGATGTAAATCCATAGCATCACATTAAAGAGGATAGAGAGGGTGAAGAAAATCATCATTAAGAGGTAAATTTGGAATACTAGTTAATGTGGTCAATAAATGGCGTGGGAAAGTAATGTATTATGCCTTTTGTGTGACTTTTGAGTTCCCCATTGCTTATAAATAGTTTTAGGGAATTTTCATAGCTTTATTAAGTATTTATAACGTATTTCAACAACTTTTAATGGTTATACTAGAATTTGACGAATGTATGATGATTATTGTTCATTTTTTTTTCTTTAGAATCTTCCATTTGCTTGGAATTGGTGGTGCATCTCATTTTCTTATGTCATTGTCTTTAAGCTTGGGGAAACCTTGGTCGGTGGCATTTTCATTAAGTAATTCCCTATCAGCTATATTTTTTTTCTCATCTTCACTTACTTGTTTTAGGCTTCTAGTGATGCATCACCAATTATCTAATAGAAATCAGTAACAATGCCGTGTTCCCTTTTTCCAACCCACCATCAATGTAATCTTATCAACTGCCATTTATTGACCCAAATTGCATATGAGTATAACTCAATAGGTCAAAACCACCATATCTAAAACTAACCCATATGATAATTATTGTTTTTAATGAAGTGATAAATGAATGTATTAATTAATTCAACAATTAATATAAAACATGATTAAACCTTCTTTGGAAACCTGCAATCATGTCTCTGATCATGTATCTCAACTATGCTGAACAAAACCAAATTACCATTTTATAAGAAATTTATGGTCTGAACCCACTATATAAGTATATTCGATTGTTTTAGGGCCTAGACTGATATATATTTATCATAGCATGTTCTAGAGCATAACCCAGTATGGAAGTACCTCAAAAAGTGTCAATGAAAAGACCTTTATATAATCATATATGCATGTGTTATAAAATATCCCGGTATATAGGAATCTCAACATGTGTCAGGGGATAACCCAATATATAAGAATATCAGTATGTGTCATAAGTGAATAGAAAAATATCATGTATATCACTGTAATACCACATAATACCAAATGGATAATTATTCTAATTTTCTTTTGTCTTTCAATTTAACCATTAATTAAATTAATCATATAAGATATTTTACAAGGAGAAAATATAACATGAAATATCATGAATCACATTTCATGATAAAAACAATATTTAAGCATTTACCAGTTAATTATTTAGTAAGGTTCTAATAACCCTATGGGAATCCATAATTTAATTCAAAAAGTTAATTTAATCCAAAGGTATAAAATTAAGAATCCTATATAGTAGTATCATCATTCAATAAATTAATTTAGTAATATTCACATGAGTTATCAAAATCCCAATATTTCATATACAACGAAGTTGAAATCATGACATTGGTATATGTTTTAGACCCCCTACCTTTAACTTAATTTCCACCAACAATTAAAACATGATTTATCCTTGATAAAAAAGGTGAAGATGACCACATGAAGTATCCTAGCTCAAAATCATCAAATATCATATAAAAAATGACCATAGTCAAAATTTTAAAATAAGTTGATGGGTAGACAAGTGAAAATAAGGGTAAAACAAAAAAAATCATTTTACTAGGGATTGAATCTAAAAATATGATATCTTGAATGTAGAAGGAGGCTTCATAATCTTTTGGAGAACTACTTAATGTTAATATAGGAGTGATGCATGGAAGGAATAATGAAAATTATCAGCACGGTAGACTTACGATCCTTTTCTTAGCAAATTATATATATTATAAAAAAGTTACATGGAATGAAAATATATTTATACTCATACACCGAAAACTCATTACCTCATATTAATATTTATCTCGTGATGTGAACAATTTACATGATCTATAACCATTTTGTACTTTACAATGGATCACATATTGTCTACCAGCAATTACCCAACATTTAACATTTACAAAGTGTGTAATTTTCCATCAATATATGCTACATTCCATTTTCCACATAATGACCTAGACCACTTACAAAGACCCAATCTCTCGAGAAAATCCATCTAAACACATTTGAAATGTTTATTCAAAAAATACATTAAATTGAACAATCATCCATCCCTAAACATTATGTCATTTTCCTCTGAAAAACATATCCATCCACAAAAATCAAACCTAAAAGTAGAGGCTTGATGGAAATTAAAACTAAAAAAATAGTATTAAGGAATATTCAAAGAGGGCAGTAACTAGAGAAAGTCGGGTCTTATAATGTTCCAGATGGAATATCAATAGTTCTTACAATATGAAAAAATGTTACCTTGGACCTTGGGCTAGAGAGATACCCAATGTATGATATTCTAGTGGAAAAGATAGGATAGAATTATTTTTTTAATTTGATGAGCTCCCACCATGACATATTGACATAAATATTGGGAGGAATATGATATTAGAGTGGGAAATTAACTAAATATCATTGTTTCATGGACAAAATTATAAGATAACCTCATATTATGAATTGAATGTACTGGGAATTTTTATCAGGACCTATGGTGATACATCACATGGAAAAGTAGTCATTATATAGGGAAATTTGTAATTGAATCTAAATTTGGGGTATGTTTTATTATATTTTTATCTTATAATGAGTGACATTTATAGTTATTTAATAATGTATTATATCAATTATGGACCATTTAGTGAGAGGTGGTGGTTGGTTCCTAGACGATTATATTGGAAATTTGAATTTTTTGGTGAAACATAGATATGAACAAACTATATTTGAATCTTTATTGTTTTAAGTTTCCAAATGTGTCAATATAGTGACCTAAACAAATATTGGATAGGCCTGGTCTCATACATGTGGACCTAGGTGTATCCATATAGACCACACCAAAAATGGCCACCTCATTCCATGGTGAAGGGTATAGCGATCGTAAAAAAAATATTTTTCCCAAAATTAAAGAATTTTTGTGGTGGAAATCATAGGAATGATGGGATCATATCCCCCATTTTCATGGTGGGAAAACCACACCAATGATATGGATATTAAAATACTAGAAATGGTTGTATCAATAACCTTATACTAAGGTGGGGTATTAAATCCATTGATGAGATGTCATATATATCATATTTCATGATCCATATTTGATGATAATCAACCGAATGTCTTCTATAATGTGGATTTAGAGAATATATCCTTGTCAGTTCATCTTTATAGAGATCCAATCCATCATATCATATCAATGAGGTATATTTATGTTGATCTATCTAAGAAAACACTTTTCTATTTTATTCTATCATAAATATATTCTTTAATGGAATGTATATTGATTTACAGAAGATATAATACAAATGTATTGAAAAATTGGTTGATTGAATACTGATGAATTTTGGGAAAAATATCATCATTGATTAGATATAGATCCATTAGTTCCAGTAGTTCCCATTGGGATAAAATTATAATATTTTTTGTTTTATTCTTCTTTGATCATGATTCTATGATCAATCTTGAGACATGTTAGGATGAACTCTATGATATGTTTGGGTGTGATCTCGATCTAGGTTATTATTCATGACATTTTGAATCAATAATATTGATGTATGATGTCCTTTAAATTTGATAAACATTAAATTAAATTATTTCACTTGTTATTTATGTGTGTGGGTGTGTAGAATGAGAGACTTTTTTTTCTAGGATGATTGGTATATATCCATATATTTGTTGTTGTCTACTAAGATAGGTTCTATTATATATTGGATTTGTAAACGAATAATAATATATGTTCACTTTGTGTATATAAATGATGGTTTTTATTGAAATGGGGATAAGGAAGGAGTTGTATGTGTTAAAAAAACCAAAACTCGGGTAAATGACATAGGGACCTGGATGATTCATTCAACTATTTGAAATATAATATCAAATCCCTATTGAGTAATATTTATTGGAATGAGACTTGATTATCATGGGTGTGAATGTGTATCACATGATATCCTTTATTGATATGAATAATATGTGACTTTCTGTTTTTCATGTGTGGTCCTTAATTTTAATGATTCACAAGTGGGAGTGCCTAAATCCTGTGAGACTACTCCTGATAGTGTGTAATTGTCTCTATATAAGTTTTCTATATATATGTATGTGTTCTTTTCTAGTGGAAACATGGCCTATGATATCAGGTATCATAGTAACATGTTGATCAATCATGGCTATGTTAATCCCTTAGAGGTTGCAATGGAGAGCATGTACATCATGATGTGTAGTGATTATAGAATGTACATGAATTATATATAGAATGTAATAATGGATTTGGGTCTTGAATTTAATCTTTAAATAGGGAATGGTGGACTTTTGGTCATCATGAGATATTTGTTGTGGTATGTATACTTAGTTCCCAACATGAGATAGTTAACAGCGTATGATGTTGTCATTTCCTAGACTGAAGAATTGAGTTGTGCATGATGTACTTGTGGATTTACCCAAGGCTTGATGTCTTTAATGTAAATTCTGAGACAAAATTGGCCATAGATATTTTTTTAATATTCATTATAAACTTACATAACGTTTTGTCTAAAATAATTTCACAATAGGAAGGGATGTGGTTTGTGGAAATTTTTTTATCACATGATGAAACATTAAATAAAAGTTTAAATGGGTTTTTACATTCATTAAATAACACAATATTATATATAGTAATTTAACATATGTTAAGTATGTATTAGAATTTTCATAATGGGTTTCATACTCACACCCTGCATGGGAATCGTGGTAGATGGGAAAACACTTTTACCTAGATTTCACATTAGGCTAGTGACCCTACATAGAAAAGTGGGACTAGAGAAGTAAGGTGGTGGAGGAGTTTCTTGGATAGACATTGAGGTACTTTTTGGAGATGTATCATTATTATTTTTTTATATTTATTATATATATAACCCCCACATGTGGGGATATCCTGTATTATGTATTAATAATTTTTTTAATAGTTTAAAATTGATTTCTATTTTTTCTTATTAATTGCACTTTGAAATTTTATTCATCATATAATTAATGTTCATTTATCTTTTATATGTCAATTTATATCTACTAATAAGGTAATAGTCTCCCTATTGACCCACATAGGGCTTTGGAATTACTCAATGGCATATTGTGTATGGGGTGGAATACTGGAGGTTATATGATACCTCTACTCAGACTAGGCGATTACAGTTGGGGGGCTACATTTACCTCCTCCTCCTAAAAATATTGAATCAATTATTAGCATCAATTACTACCTCCCCTTATAAATATATATTCCATGACTACATTCTCCCTTTCATTACATCCAAATATAATATATATCTTCTCAAGAGACATAAAAATTTTTCAACTACTATATGATTAGTAGTGAAATTTAATAACGAAGCTTTTTATGGCATGATGTCATCCATAATTGATCCATTCATACGTGAATTAGTATGTTTCCCCATGTAGGAATTGGTACTAGTCATAGTTTGAGGAATATTCTAAAATATAGCTTCAAACTACAGAGTCTCAACACCATCCATGTAGACATTATCTGAATGGAATTTTCAACACTTGTTATAGGTTTTGACATGATTTCCCTTCATCTCATTTAGTCAAAATTCCAAAAATTAATATAGATATTTATCTCATTAAATTATAAATATTGAGGCATGAAAATCCTTAGGAATATAAAAGTCCAATGGAATTCCAAGGGTTTACATTAATTATTATTATAACTATGTTCATATAATATCTAGTTCTAATGGATCCTACTAATCTAAAATTGATAGAGACTTTAATTCCATAGCTCTAATACCCAATATAATGTGTTGACTTTTTGAAATTAGTACAAAACTCAAGTTTTATATTAGAAAAGACAAAACTATTTGGTAGTATTAAGATACTAGATACTTATATGATTCCCATATAACAAAAAAATATCAAAATATATCATAAACATCCTCATGAAACATTCTTATTCATTATAATGTATGAAAAAAGTTATTCATAGATAAAATCTTAGTACCCTTGGGAAATAAAATCATAGGAAGGGTGATCTCAAATTCTCAGTATGAGATTAAGTACAATATAAGCTAATATAACATGAGTACATATGAAAATAAACATTTAAAATAAAAAAAATCAATATAATCAACTTATTGATAATTAGAAATATATGGGGATTTCATATCATTGAAAATTACCACATGGATAATAATAAATTTATTCATGGTGATGTAATGAATAATTTTAGACATTGTGATATTACAATAATCGTGTCACCAAAAAAATTATTATTATCAAAAGTTACAAATAATACAATCATTACTTCCACAAAATATTTTGGAAAGAGATAATGTTTTCATTGGGTATGCATATTCCATATACCAAAATAATTTGTCTCCTCTTAAAAAATAAATTATAATGGAACTATATAATATTGGAACCCACCCATCGCTTATTTAATTATAATGCACTAAAATTATAAAATAAATAGATGTAAATTCAATACATAATCATCCAACCATAGGAACCCATATGAATTTTTATTCTGATATTAAAATATAAAACCACAATACATTATAATTCAATAAGTTGTATAAGAAATACATAAGACAACAAAAATGATCATGGATGGATGAAAAAAATAATCAACATGTAAACTATGGGGTATTTTAAATGTAATTGAATTATCCCTTTAAATAAAAAAATTATAAGGGGGTCCATTATGGTATTTTAATTGTTTTGGGATTTCTATAGAAGGTATAAATTGAGTACAATAGATTCCATTGGAATGATGTTATAGTAATGGTTGGAAAATCATTCATTTTTGTTTTGTAAAGAGTACATTAATTATCTTATTAATATCACTTGGGAGTGTCTAGATAGGGGTGAAGTATTAGGTAATGTCCTCATTCAGTATGGTAAATATTGATTCGAATCTCAACTATAATTTTTCTAGGTTATTATGTATCACATTGTCCAAATATCTACAAAACTGATTCACTGAGATGGTTCACCACATGAAAATTGCACCCCACCATATATTCCAAAAGCTATCAACTTGTAGTGAGGGTCTAATAAGATACATTAGGATATTATACACTCACTAATAGAGTAGAAAATCTAATTGTTATCAATATAAAAAATAACATGAATTGTATCAACAACCATTTATCAAATATCCAACTCTAAAAACTAGGTAATTTCCCATAAACCAAAATTGTAAAATATTATATTTCATTATATTGTCATCAGCCAATGTATACCAAAAATAAATTAATTTTTACCATTACAAAAATGGGTTCCAATATTAATATCAGTCCACTTAACCATTGTCCATCCCAGATCCCATCTCGAACAAAAACCATCAGGATTTTTCACTTATCTACACATGCATCTATGAAATATTCCCAGGTACTAATGGAAGATAGGGAAGGGTGTTAGTAAGACCCATTAGTCCACTAAAAATTAAATCTAATGTAATTTAAATTTTAAAAATTATGTATGCAGTGATACCAAGGATTAATAACAAGACAATTAAGGTGAATTTGTTTCCAAACTAGATATTTTTCAACATGAACCTTGGGATCATGGGTTCCTCGGTGAAAAAAAACACAAAAAAAACTACTTTGTCCCATGAAAAAAGTATGAACCATATACTATAATGCCATATAAATTTTAATAATAAGGTTATTTCATTCAAAAATTTAATTTAAATTGTCATACCATGGATAATAAGTAATGGTACACACATCGTGTCATAATCATGGGAATTTAGAGCATCAAAACAATATTCAATCCATAATATAAATTAGTGGTGCATAGGGCATTAGTCTAACATGGACCAAGGATCTGGAGCCTCGTTACAATAATCAAACAATACCATTATTCATATTCTGGAAAGGTTCATTATTAGTTGACATTTATATAAAACAAAAAACAAGGGTAAACCATTTATCCAATTAGATAATCATCTATTTTACAATTTTTTAAATTAACACATCCATTAAAATTTCATCAAAAAAATTTGAAAACTCAAACCCATCCCATTATCCATTTAATACTTATCCCCTTTAGTATCCTGATACACCTTTAATCATTACATGTAAATCCATGCATCCCCTAATATTAGGTTCAATTCATGTACTATTTGTATAACATTATAATCCCATTAATTAGTCATTTAACAACACTATTTACCATTTTTATAGGATTTACACACCCATGGTTAGTTATATACCCAATATCATAATATTCAGTGTATATGATATGATTTATGATACTTTAAACAAACCAATTTATCTCCCTATTTACGTTCTCTAATCCTGAAATAAACGTGTTGCATCATAATACAACAACACAACCACATACACATGAACAGTGTTCATACTATAGTAGGTAACATATCTAGAAAATTATATAGGGTGATAGACTAACACTTATCTTACCTAGTACATTTAATAATTATAAAATGGTTGAATTCACCATGATAAAAAACTTTTATGAAATAGTGTTCATAAGAATATAATGAAGAGGAAACAACCTACACCGATTCACCCTAAACATAGAAGTAAATAGTGTAAAATACATACTCATGGATTCAATTCACATTAAATGATCCTTCAATCACTATGGGCTCAAAGAAGAATAACCCCTAGAGATATTGAGAGCTCTTAGACCTCACCCCTAACTACTATATAAGAAATGTGGATGAAATCTGATTGAGGAAACATTATGACTGAGATAGAAAAATTATAAATTCCCTATTTTTAAAAATTCTCATGGTTTTGATGCACGATTTTTCAAATTTTTTCCTATATAAGATATCATAATTGCCCATATTGAACAATTGTTTCATATTTTATTGGGAACCATCAATAGTATTTCAAAAAATGTTGAATCCATGCAGTATTTCTATATCCATAGATACATGGTTTTGGGGCTATCTATCCATAGCTTTAAAATCATTCTTATCTTACTATAGGGAACATGATCATGGTGAACATTTTGTACCTACCATGTGACATAAACTATATGGAAACATTTCCCCATTTTGATGTAACGAACCACTATAACATCAAAGAGACATTCCCAAATAATGGGAATAATTCTACAATTTTTTTTAAAAAAACATAAAAAAATATTAAAATAAGATGAAAATAATTAAAAATAATTGGATCATTTGACCTCACAAAATTATAATATATTTTCCTCAGATACACAATGAAAAAACACTAGGCCTCCATGGTAAATATATAAGGACAATATACCCACATTATAGCTTCCATCTTCTATGATTCATCTTAATATGACTATGATTCATAACACATGGAACAATGTCATGATATTATCCTGTAAAAAATTCTCACTAATATCCAAAATAATAATCAGATATCCAATATTGGATGCATCAACAACAAGCTCAAAATCATCAATATGTACCAAATTAGAAGGTTCAATGTGATACTCTTAATGTAGTGACACATATAAAACCTCATGAATATCTCAATGCCATTGTGGAAGAGAAAATTGGTATGAACCTAGTCTGGTTAAAATGACCTAAAATGATCCAACATTTATGGGAGTTAACTATATATGTTTCTAAATATTATAATGAAACAATATCATTTTAACCTGAAGGGGAACATGTTCACCCAATATAAATGGAATAGGTGAATTTTTTCATTCATCATTTTTGAATCCTTGAAATAAATATAATTAAAAAATTACACCCTTTATGGCCATCCCTCTGAATCATTCTTCCAAGAGAGAAATGTTCATGATTATCCTTCATTATTAACTTTAAAACAACCAAAATATTCTAAAATCAAAATAATTCTTTGAAAACACCCAATAATTCACTTCATAAACATTCTCATGGTACACCAAAAAAACATACTCCATGAATTTGTGAATAAGTACACTTTTTCAATCCACAAATGACATATACATATCATGGGAAATTTCTGATCCTCTCTCCATTTACTCAAAATGATGTTAATATACTTGGATTTATCTTCATGAATTTGGGAGTACACTAATATGGAATAAAAAATACAATGTGAACATGATCCAAGAATGGATGGATAGTTTGTTTCATCAAATACAAAAACATGTTAGGGGAATTTTTTATCCTAAACATAGACATGATAAAATTTTAAATGGCATACCATCTTCTAAAATCTATATTTTGAATATTTGAGGTTCTCTCCCTTAGTTGATGATACCATGACATGGATAAAAAACTGAAATCCCTTTTATATTCAGAAATATCATCAATATGTTGAGTATGATATCTATATCTAATAATAATTTTGTTCATATTATGAAGGTTAAAACATAAATTTAAAACCCCATTGGCCAATTTAAAAATAAAACCAGATAACTCGATTCTGATGCACTCTTATGGAAAATCCCAATATCTTCAAATTCAACCTGCTAATTTTTAGGTTCATGATGTTTCTATGGTACCATTATATGTATAATAATGGAAACTAGCAAATCTATATGAATCAGATCGGTCATAAACTCAATATTTGTCAATATATATGGTGGATACCATAAAAAACTTATTAGAAAACATATCCCGAAACTAGTCCACCATTAGTGGGAAGACATCATGGTCTACTCTCATCATCAATCATACGAACAATCATCAGGGCTATGATATCACATAATAAATAATAATTTTACCATGTATGACCATCCTAAATATCCCATAGTCTATGATGGAAATAGAAGACACCCTTAGGAGACATGAAAAATCACTCTCCAATAATATCATTCAGTGTGATACTAGTATATAAGAAATAATACATTCTGTAGTATTAGGAACAAAACATTAATTCTTCAGCACAAATAAATATTAAAGGATATAGTACCCACATATCTCAAAGGACACTCACTATAATGTTGAATACCAAATAGTCTCACTACTAACGACATGAAAATTGAAAAACTCCATACAATAAGTCATCCTCTACACCCAATACAATCAATAAACGTGATACTTTAATAGAGTGTGATGATATTATACCAAATAAACTAGTTTCAAAAATTGAATCTAGGCAGATTGAACTTTGTAATATTGATCTTCCATCCTCTTTAAAATCCATAGATGGATAAAATTAATGTTACTAACCTATCCCTCCATGTTAATAAATGTATGAGTCCCGTCCACACCAATAATCTTCTGATAGGGATTATTTTGTTAGGAAACACCTCAACCTTCACCACAAATGGTATAACCAGTAGAAGGATAACTTCCAGCTTGATGAGGGGTAAATGATTTCATTAATATTATTAGTTTATTCCTAGGATCTAAATCACCACTCATAATTATTATTTTTCACTATAAACACATATCATTCCCATCCAACTTCATGTTTGGAACTCTACTTGTGGTTTATGAAGCTGACAAAACATGTGACTAGGTTTGCTTCAACGATAGCAGAAAACCTAATCATTTCTATGTGAGCATGATCCTCTCCCCTAAATACTCTTCCCACCACTACCTTGGTGAATTATTTTATAATTAAACATCTTTATATTTTAGGACATACCACCTAATCTCCAAACTAAAAACATTTTTCCTTCATAAGAGGCCACCTTTTGTTTCCCCTAAAAAATGAGATCTTGATTTAAAAACTCAATAGAATTCATCAACACAACAATATTCAACTGGGTCTTGATCTCCCATCTAAGCCCATCTTGAAAACATTTGGTTGTATATAGATCAACTCCTCTCATATTCAAAAAAAATAGAAATTAAAGAAGTGGACAACATACTACATTAGAGAACTATTCCCCTATGTCATCCACATAAACTCTATAGTTCACATCTATCCTAGAGTCTATAGGTATTGATGTTTAAAGAACATCTACTGGAATTAATTTCACATAGTTCCATCAATCTTCTCATCCCCAACCTTAATATCCCACTAGTGCTCCACTTTTCCTTAAAATTATAATCTTATGACATTACATTTTTCTTCATAGTAGTAACTATGTGATCTGTGATCATTTAGGTAGAAAAAATCCAATCTCAACTACCTCACATCCACTATATCCAACAAATATAGAGGGTTGTTATATCTAGAACTCCAATATCAAATTAAACATACTTATTTTATATAACCCTTATAATATATCTATAAAAACATAAAATTAGTGATATAATCATAGAAAATATCTTCTTACCAATCACCTATAACCATAAGTGGTGATATTTCCACTTCATGAATCACATTTTTTGAGATTTTCTCTTGTCACTATATGTTTTAATGGTGTCATGATGTCCAATCTCTTTACATAAAAAAATTTATTAGGGAACATAGAAATTTATTTCAATGTTATAAAATATAGGGGTATAACTAGAAATAATATTATACTCCATATAAACCATCCCAATGGATATGACTTCAAAAATATCACTATGAAATTTCATACATATCTAGGGACATGGAAAACATAGGGTAATCAAAACTTCCAATTATTTAAACATTACATTATACCCAATTTTAGCAGCATCATTATTTTTTCAATTATATCATTCTAATTATGAATCATTTTATATATTTCAACTATAATATTAAATTTTAAAAAATTACCCAATATTTGTATGGAATTAATGCATTATGGAATCAAAATAACTAGAATATAAATTCATTTTCAATAACCAAGATGACTTTCCCATGTGTGAGAACCATGATTCATGTCACATGAATCTATGGTTTCAAAAAATTAGATGTTCATAGAGATTCATCCTTCCATACCACCCCACATGTAATATACTAGAACATAATGACATCAAAACAAAATATTACAACCCATGGTGAGGTAACATTTAAAATATAATAATAAACTGCATAAATACTAATCCTTACACTGGAACATGGGAATTCCACCATACAAGTGCTAGCTACTCCCATGAATGAGTTCATTAAAAAATATTAACACTTCTTATCCACATTGTTATACTATCATAATATTAATCCAAAAAAACAAAAAAAAACACAAATTAAACTTTTTAACACCCCATAATAAGAACCACTAAAACATAGCTATGAGATTTCTCGCCATGACACCTCATGTGTGCCTCCCAAAATGATAAAGGATTTCAACTAGAAGTGAAGGTCTAATGAGATACATAGAGATATAATTATATATTTATAAGTGTGAAAATATATTATAATTTAGTAAAAAAATATAATTCATATTATGTCACGACCAGTTCCCCGGGGCCCGTGTCATGACTACCCCAAGTCTTCCTTCCATAGGCCAGAAGCTGGCGACTAGCACCAAAGGCGTATTTCCCTAAAACTGGGAAGGCATTGCCTTTATAACCTATAAACACACACAACAAGATATGAAAATGATAAATTTGTATAACCAATAAGTGAGTACAGTATGTAAAAAAGGTTCTAGAATACAAGTCCAACTGGAAGTACAAGTACAACTGAAAAACAAGTACAACTGAGGAAAAAGGAAAAATAGATACTGGGTCGTCCTCCAGGTTCCTACCTGAAGGGTAGGTACAGATCGCATCCTTATCACTCCTCGTCTATCTGTCTCCTCTGTGTACCGACATTCCGTATGGTACACCTCCAGGTACCATCCAATCCTTGTACTCTTAGCCTCGATCAGCGTTGTTTGTCGTCTGCATCCAACACAACGAGGTGTGGGTATATCCCGTGCAGGGGTGAGTATAAAGATACTCAGTAGGGACCCTGAGACCCTCTAGGTTTCACAAAATCCAATAAAGGCAACCCATAAAGAAATCAACGGATAACCTTACTTAGGTATATGCCCATACATATACCTAAGTTATCAAGTGATCCATCTCAATCATGAGGAAAACACAAAAAAACTGACTCAGATCAACCAAGATTTTATTCACATTATCGAAACCTCAGCTACTGGAGAACTCCTGCTCAATCGAGTACAGTGGTCCCACCGCGTCACATAGAGACGCTTCCCACTAACCTTGGACTACTGAGGTACTCCTTCTGTTGAGTACCGTGGGTCTGCTGCGTCACACAGAGGCGCTCCCCACCGTGGGTCTGCCGCCACACCCAGACGCATCTTCCGCATCACTAAGTACGCTCCTCTACCGTGGGTCTAATGCCAAAACTAGGAACTCCCCACTGGGATAGTATAATCACTCCAAGTAAAATGGTCAGTAGTCTTTGGGTCTCAGCCAGCTACTAGGTCTCTGCACTATGCTCGCTCGTCTCCGGGAGGATCCGCTCCACAAGCTACTGGTCAATGATCCACTGTAACTAAGTCCCACAAATAAGTATCCCAAAGGTCTACCACATCATAAGGGTCTCAACGCAACAGAGGACGCGTCAATCGGACGCCGGGTCTGTGAGTTATTATCCTTTTAGTCCCGAGGGCCCAGTTGGATTTGTGCATGGTCTGACCTGACCGTATCTCAACTGTACCCCAAACTACAGTGGGGTATACTCAAAGGTAATTTCATACTCCAATATTACCAGTGATGTAGATGGTTCGTCAAATGGACATCCGGTTCCAAAGATATGGCCAAAAGAAGGTAAAGGGTTGTAGTGGGCTCGGGTCCGGTCCGACCCGGTTCGGGTTGACCCAGCCTCACCTGTTGGGTCTGGCCTAGCCCATTGGGTAGGCCAGCCAGTTAGGTTCGGTCCAGCCCACTGGGCCTAGCCCAGCCGGCCGCGAGGGCGTGGACCGGTCGCGAGGGAGCGGACCGGTCACGAGGGCGCAGACCGGTCGCGGGTTGGCGTAAGGGCGGTTTGGCATGGAGGGCACCGTGAGGGGGTGGCTTGGCCCGGAGGGCGCCGTGAGGGGGAGTCTCATCCTGGAGGGTGCTGCGAGGGCGGTTCGGCCCAGAGGGCACCATGAGGGGGCGCGGCTCGGGGCGGCTCGGCCTGGAGGCCGGGGCCGGTTCGGCTAGGGAGCTGCGTGGGGCCAGTGGGCCGGTGCATCTAGGGCAGCTCTAGAGGTCGGTGGGCTTATTCGGCCAGCGGCGACGTAGGGTGCGTGGGGCGCGCGGAGTCTCGGGGTGCGCGGGGCACGTGGGGAGTGCGGATGGTGGAATCGCGGGTCGCGTGGGCCGTGTAAAGGTTGTGGGTTGCTTGGTAGGGGGCTACCATGAGGGCGTGGTGGGGTGGCGGTGTCGTAGAGCGGAGTCGTGCGTCATTGCCTTTGTCGTGGCTGGTGGTGGCACTGGTCGTTGTTCTTGTGCTCCTCCACGTAGTTTTTTGTCCTTCTCCATCGCAAAAAACACAAAAGGAGATCGGTGGAGGGGTGGGGCCATGTTAGTTTGGTCAGCACCCTCCACGTTTAGAGTGGTAGAAATCGGATCTACTTTAATCATGATCCATGAATGAGGATAATAATTTAAAAGATTCAATAATTAGATAATAACCCGCTACCTTGTTCGTTGTTCGTCGAAGGAGTTGTGGGGAAGAAGACGGATCATTGGGAAAAGACGGACATCGGTGTTGTCAGTGTTTTCCTCGATCGTCGGTTTGTGCACCGGCTCGTCATAGTCGAAGACGTCCTACGTTGGAGGAAGTCCCGAGGAAGAAGGTCGAAGTCAGGGTCGATGTTCTTCGTCGGTGTAGCGTTCTTCATCGGTGGAATGCGTTCTTTGTAGAGGAAGCGTTCTTCGTTGGAGAAGATTTCTCCCAAGAGCTCCTCCCAATTCTCTAAAGCCAGTCCATTCCTTAATTCCACCGCAAAGGAAAAGAAATAGCCAACATCAAAACAATTGATAGGATTTAATTTTATGTTGACACATAAAATTAATTGATAGCATTTAATTTTATGATGACACATAAAATTAATTGATAGCTTTTAATTTTATGTTGATGCATAAAATTAATTGATAGCTTTTAATTTTATGTTGACACATAAAATTAATTAATAGCATTTAATTTTATATTGACACATAAAATTAATTGAGTGAGTTGAGAGGTTTCCTCTTCCCCCCATTAAGAGGGATAAACCTCGGGTGGTCCCCACCACCATAACTCATGGGAGGTTAAGGTGTGGTGGTCCCCACTTCTAATGGTGTTGGGATCCTACTGATTAATTTTTTCTGCATCTACGGAACAAATATTTCCCCTTTCTTGTTTCCAAATAGTGATTTCATTTCAATAAAAACCATACAGTCATTACATTCCAATTTTTCTATATTTTTTTCATTATGATAGAATATTGAATTGATTTAATGAGATTACATCTCATTGTCAATATATCAAATATGTGATAGATCCCTAAAATTACCATGATGATTACATTATAATAATGGTTTTAAATATAAAATGGTTTTGGATAATTGATAACCCTTATGTTATGAATAATAATATTATATGAAAAAATATATAAAAATAGGGGATATATATTTTCTCATAAAATACAAATAAAATGTGAGATAATACCATGAAATTAAAATCATGGTAATATGTGAAAATTTTAATATGAAAAATAATTACAAGTATAATGGAAAGAGGATTAGAAACTCTTACATTGAAATATATTTTATTAAATCTTGATAGAAAAGCCTAGAAAAGTAGGAACTCCTTTACAAGACTTTCTAGAGGGTGAGGTAAGGGAAATTCATGATAAATTCTTTTGTGGTGGATAGGGATGATAGAATGGTTATGGGGGGATTGAAAAAGAGGTGATTAATATCCATGGAAACTAATGTTTGGTAAGGGGTAAGAAATGTATCACATTGTGGTTCAGTGGGTTAAGAGGGTTGGGTGCAAAAATCTAGGTAAGTAAAATATGTGTGCATTTACAAAATAAAAAATATATTATAGATGTTTTGGGTTTCAAATTGATTAATTAATATTTGAGGTCTATTATATTGACCATTTTAACAATTATTACTATTGATTAAATTTTCATCATTTTTATTAATATATAACTAAAAATATAAAATTTCCATTCATACTCAATTTTGAAAACATGAATTCAAATTTTTGATTCATTTTACTGACATCAATATCATTATATGATAAAATTATCCATTTAATTAAAACATATAATGTGTAGAATTTTTTTTGTAGAATGTCGTTGCTTTAACTATTTAGTGTTCTAAATAATATTTAATAACAATAATAATAATTTAATAGATATAATATATATATATATATGAAAATGTATATTTATAGTATTAATTATGAAAAATCATATTTAAAAATTCACAATATTTATAAAATAATAAAACATATATTATTAATTATATTATCACAGTAACTAATATTTACATTTTAATTTAATTTTTTTGATGGAATAAAATTTACAGTGTTATATAATTTTAAAATATTCATTATGTATTTGGAAATATTTTATTTGATTCAATTTCTAACATTGATAATAAATTAATTTTTAATAAGTTTTAATGTAATGTCTAAGAACCTATTATAATATCAATTATGAAATTGATAAAAACATTTATGTGGTTGTTAAATTTATCAATTGTTATACTTATAAAGAAATAAATCATATTATAACTAAATATATATTCTCTATATTCCAATATAATTGAAAATAAGATTTATAGAAGTAATTTTTAGTTAAAATAAAATACTAAAAATATTTTTTTAATATGAATTATTTCATTAAAATTGTAATTTTAGTTTTTTCAATTATGAATTGAATTTTTAAATATATAGTATAAAATCATACAAATTTGATCCATTAAATGTTATAATAATCATCATGTCCTTAGTAACCTAAATTTTTAATTTTTTATAAACTTTATTTTACTCTATTAACCTATAAATAAACTATTTCTGAAAATATCAATATTTAACCATATGATAATCTGGGAACAACTCATACAAATATGAAATGTGTTTAAACAAAATATAAATTCATTAATATTTTTGTTTAATTTTTAAATATAATCATTAATAAAGGATCTTTAGAATATGCATTGTGAAATAGATTTCATGAGGCACTCTGTATCTGTTAGAGTAAGGTATATGGTATTATAAAGAATATAGTGCACATTATAATATATTGAAAAATACTGTGAGTTATATGGGACTACATGTTTCTAAAACCTCCACCAATCCTATTGATTAACCTCTTAAAAATGACTCTGTTGGAATGTTACTTTTGTAAGTTCTCCATGTTGAAGCAATCCTACTATATTTTCCACAACTAAAATCCAATTTATTTTACTCTACCACCATTTTGAAATATGAAATTTCATCCATCAACATCAATACTATAATACATTAGTGATTTACCATAACACATAAAAAATTATACTATACAAATTATTTTTTATACAATCTCCACAAACTCTATAATGTAATCCCAATTTCATTACCATATTAATATTAGGAATGAACCATAATTTTTCAATTGAATCTTTTGGAGAATCACCTTATGCATATTCAATTTCGCTGAATAATTCAAACTTGGAACTCTCCTATACATTATCTATGTTATCTAAATTCTTCTAGATCATATCCTATAGTTTATACTTCAACCATTGTAGTGTATATATCATTCTATAAATCTTTTGTTAATGTTTAGAAACCCTTTAGTTAAATATCTAGTAAATATTGTTTAATTTTATGAATTATGCATCATTCAAATCAGTTGTTTTCCAAATGATACAAATGCTCCAAAACATCTTTGATAAATCTGATACTAGCCATATTTCTATGTAACTCACCCCTAGAATATGGTTTCCACCACCATTATTAATTTATTATTTCATACTTCCACAATCTAATATTTCTTCCACTATAACACATCCACATACATGAATCCAAAAATTCCTAGTTGAAATTGAAAAATAAATTTCATAATTCCTCTATGTGAATATATGGATGCCTTGTTTTTAATGATCACAAAAATAACCATATAACACTACACATACAAAAACCTAATATAACTACCCCTATATCTATAAATAAAATAGAATACTCATACATATAAAATGTTATTTTTGTTATTAATAATACATATGGGTGTCGAGAAATTCATCAAACCCACATTATGTAAATTATGATGGTTGGATACTATGATATGACCAATGTCTCTAACATAATGGTTTTCCTGAAGGTTTTATATATATATATAATTCACATAATCACATACTTTAATGTGATAAACATTCAGACCCCCCTTGGTTTATAACATTACATTCCTAAATTTATAATGTATCATAATATTCTAGGTTATAAAAAAATGTATTACCTCTATTTTAAGATGAAAAAATTGTTCATTTTTATATTGAACACCCATGGGAATTTTTAAATTCTTATAAATATCATATACCTATTACTTACAAAAATTAGTTGATTATAGTTTTTTTAAAGTATAAATTAGTTTTATTGTGCATAGTGAAATACTATCACATTTCATTATTAACTAGTGAATGTAACATTTACAAAAATAAAAATATATACCGAAAATATATTTTTTGTCCATAACATATCTATCATAAACAATATAATTATATATGAATAATTATTTATTCTACGATTCTAAATATGTGTATCCATAATCCATCGCTCACATGAAGTATTACATCAATCTCATTATATACATATGGTGTTCCTATTGTATAGGAGATTTTATAACAAATTTAATTTAAATATATTACATCTCCTTCATTAGTGAATATTTTTTCATTTCATGATGAATAAAAAAATATTTAGAATATATCATATAAAATGTTGAGATGACATGAATAATTATTTATGTCAATAAAATATAGTAATAAAATATAAATTAATATAAATATTATTAAAAGAAAAAATAATGAAACATAATTAAGAAATCTAAATGAGGAATGTATATATATAAAATATTGTAATGTTAAATTATCTTTCTTATTGTCTCTCATGAATATCATACTATCGATTATTGTTCCAGAATTAATATCGAACAAAATAAATAATATAAAAATTTATAGAAATTAATAGGATATATAATTTTATAGATGTAAATATTGATATATATATATATATATGAAATGAAAAATGTAATAGGATCATTATATAGTTATTGGTTTTTTGTTCATTTGATATGTGGTCATTGGTTTAAATATTAACAATGTCAGGTGTGATGAATTAGTTTTATAAAATTTATTATTTATATATTATAAAAAATAAATTATCTTTTATGTAATCATTAAAAAAACTATCAAATAAAAATTATTTCTTATTATTTTTTAATGATAATATTTAATAAAATATATAATTCTATGGTATGTGGTTTCCTATAAGAACAATTTTCCTTCTTTCCAAAATTAAATTAAATAAAATTTAATTTAAATTTGGAATAAGCATATCAATATGAGGTTTTTTGTTCAATTTAATTTTTTATAAAAAAAATAGGTGGATAAAAAGTTAGTTTGGAAAAAAGTAGAAAATGAGTTAAATAATTAAAATATTAATAAATGGTATAAAATACCTCCTAAAATATTCTACATTTTTTATTGATATAATTAATGTCACAACCCCCTCCCTCCAAAGATTCCCCTCTTGTGCTGATAATAATGGGAGATAATGACCCTAGAGTACAACCTTCAGTAGGCCCTAGGATTCTGACTAGAACCAAGGTTATACAAATATCAAAAAATATATGGAAATAACCTTTATAGGGGACAAGATCATGATATAAGATGATTCATCCACAAAACAACTACATTATACATATAAAAGAATGATAGAACCCTTATGAAATGCATGTTTATAATATAACTGCTATAAATACAACGAAAACTCAAAAGGAAAAATCAAAAGTAAGGCTAAGCAGCGACACAAAAACAATCATGATCCGTGCAAGTAATGCATAGCATGGTCCACATAATCCTCTATGAAACCTAAAAGTATTTTTATATATGTAGGGTTAGAAAACAAGTGTACATAGTATGAAAACCAAAGTATCTCGTGCATAGGTATTATAAGTATACTAATTTCCCTTTAAGAAATTTGTACAACCAAACTGCACTTAACATGTACACCGATAACCCAAAACTCACCTAGGAAAGCTCACCAAAGAATGAAAACACAGTAATGTAATAAAAATAACTTTGATGATAGGGTACCCTACACAAATTCCCACATGTTACCAGCTCGTACGCTAATGGTAAACATCCTTGCGCTCCTACCTCTTCCACAAGCCTCATGTCACAACCCACCTGCACACAACTGGGCCTAAATTCACATCACATCCCACCCACAGACACCTGGGCCCCAAACCACATCCCATCCCAATGACACTTGATAAATAAAAACACATCTCACCCAAGATACACCCAGGAAATCACAATGCATCTCATTTAGAAAATAGCTATGAATGAACAACTCGCCTACACACACATGGAACTCAACAACCACATCCCAACCTGCATAAAGAATCTTGGGATATCACTACCTAGAAGATGGAGTATGGATGGGTAGGTGAACAACCATCCATCCTCCCAATAGGATTTTGGTAAATTCACTCACCTCCATGATTATGGGGGTGTTTGGAACATATTTCTCAACTAGGGTGGGTGAATATTGAAATAATAAGTAAAATACAAGTATATACATAAAATATACCATACACTCAAGCCCAATCTATGGGTTATTAAATAAAAAAAACTCAAAACACTATAAAATTTTCTAATATCTCAAAATGATATTAATAATATTTATTAAAATCACTTCAGAAGGTAAAGAGACCGAAATGGTTTTCATATTTCCCCTCTGTTGAACACTTATTCATGATACTTTGTTACCACTTCCATTATTTTATCCAAACAAACCCATACCATTACATAATTTATCAAAAAAATCATTTATTCATTCCATCACAACCCCAAAAACTGTCAAGCACAACATAGTGAATGAAAAACAATAAAAAACATTCATAAGGTGAAAATAAATGGTAAAAACAACCCAATTCAAATAAGGACACATCAAATGATGACCTCCAGAGATGGGGTGAAGCATTTTGCATGATAATCATGTGGAAAATCTGAGTGAATTATCCATACTAATCACAAAAATCCTTCTTCAAACTCATCCTACTCAGGTCACGTATCAATATAACAAAACCCCAACTCACAACCCCATCCAATAACACATTTCCAAACAAAATGTTTCTATTGATTTTCTGCAAAAAACTTATAATCCACTCCATAATCAATCAGTCTCTCAAAATAAAACTCCATTACATGTCTAGGTTGATGTATCATCTAAAAAATTTTCAATAGAACAACCAATGAAAAACACATCACACAACCATGCTCACAACTACACCAAAAACAACTAGTGTAACCCCCACACAATATATCACCCCATGCAGTAGGTGTAACACAAACCAGATTTAATAAGGAGTCCCTTATTTAATTACACTTGTTGATTCAGGTGTTATCATAGAAACTATATTATCATAGGGAATCCATTCCTTATATGAGTATACGTGATTATCCAAAATTCTATTTTTAGGTGATACTAAACAATCTCAAACAAGAGACAAACATAATATACATGCCCACCACAATCAAAGCTACCAATGACCACATTTTTTAGGGGCATTTCACTTGTATAGATCATAGTATTACAAATAACTAAAAGGTTGTAAAAGGCCTGAAAAACAAACCCATATTCCCTTTTTAATTCACTATAGCTAATTCTTATCTTCATTTAATTTGGCCAAACCAAAATGTATAGGAATGAAAAGGTAAACTCCTCTCGCAAGATACACAATTGAAGAGAAATGAAGGAAATCTAACCTTTAAATGGTTTCAATGTTCTTATCATGAGAACAAATTACATAATGGCTCTTAGATCACCTCTCCCATAAGTTCTACATAAACCTAAGGATGTCACTGCACCATGAAATATAGAAAACCGATGAGAAGCTCATTTAGAAACAGAGGACACCATCTACCATCCCATGGTAAGAAGAAAGGGAGGAAAGGGATTAAACTAAAATAAACCACAAAAATGGATGAAGAGGAAACCTTAAATTGAATAAAGATCACAATTTATTGATGAATAGAATCTAGGAGTCAATATTTGGTGTAGGAATCCTCAAAACACTGAAAAGATATTGGTGGGTCTCTTGGGGTTGAGGGAGAGTTTCTATAACTGTAGAGACTGACAACTCAAGCAGGTATATAATACATAAAAAGTTAGATCAAAAGGGAATTACCCGAACTTTAATCCCATTTAATTATATTTAATGCCTCGAGGTTGTTTTCCACAAAAAATCACATCACATATTCATTTTATTATATAATTATAATGCTCGATTCATTACACATCATGCAACACTCTCTCACAACATGTAAAATGTCATCATGCTGTGAAACCCCTACATAACCTATGAATGATACTTTATCACCATGTAACCTAATGAACACCTTGAAATATCATTACCATCATATTTTAGCAACCAAAATCTTATATAATTCCTTTGAGCCTCCTCTGAACACCTCCAACAACCAAAATTGGAAAATTAATAGACTATTAGGACACGAACTGTTACATTATATTCCTATCAAATGATTCTCATCCCAGAGAATCCAAATCAAAGACTAAAAGGAAAGGGGTTCAAAAAACCACCCCATGAGATACTTCTCAAGGATATCATGACATTTGAGTCATTGTTATCGACTAAACATACCAACATTGCAATGATAAACCACATTGTCTTGTTTGAATGTTGGAGTGGAAACCTCACATCCATGAAAACCTCCTCAGAATCCTACACCCCAAGCCTCATCACATCAACCCAAATGACTATGGAACACACCATATAATAATAATTAACTTCACCTTAAAAACCCAAAAATCAATGAATTTCATCAACCTTGTCAACATAATATCCACTCTGGGTGGCATTGATTTTCCCGTAGGGTTTTAATCGCATCACCATTAATGATTATTTATTAGAATTATGGTCCTCCTATATTCACTTGTCAATACATTATCACTGATTTCACCACAAAAATCTCAACCAAAGGAAAATTTATCATTTCATGATATAAGGTACGAACATTACATCACATGGAAAACCCTGAGTATGGAAAAATTTGGAAAAGAACTAGGCACAGGGCACACATCTGTGTTTCTTACTCCCAAGTACTATACTATATAAAACCATGCCTCCATAGAACACAAACCAAAGGAATGTTCCATCAATGCAGCACCTTCTATCAATGGTCAAGGATCTCTACTGTTTGTTCCTTGAAGTTCACAACATCCTCAATATCCTACTCTCCCTAGTATAGGTAATGAGAGTCGTCAGGACGATATCGATGAATCTGAGAGATGTGGAAGGAATTATGGATCGTCTACAACAACTGTGGAAATTACCACTGGTATTCCACCTCTCCAACATATCCCAAAACCTCATCAAACCTGGGAGTAAACTTACTCTATCTTCCAAACCTCTGATTCCCACATCAAGGGGAAATAATCAATAACACATGGTCCCCAACCTCGAACTATACGGGCCTCCTCCTATGATTGTAATAAGACTTATATCAGTACTGATCTAATTTCATCCTATCACAAACAATTTTAACCTTCCCTTTAATTCTCTTCTCTACCTCAAGACTATGAATGGAAATCTCCAAAAGCTATATCCGGTATAATGGTGAACAACACAATATTCAGTTCTATGATTCAAATGGATCCATGTTGATGGATGAGTGATATCAATTATTATAAGAAAACTCTTACAAGGGTATATTTCACACCAAAAGATCCTCCAAATTCCAAGATTAATGCTAGTAACATGTCCTCAAACATCTAGATAGTTTGTTTTTTCTGCCCATTCATCTAAGGGTGGAAAAAAGTGTTAAGGCGTAACTGGGTGAAAAAATAATACTACAATTCTCTCTAGACTTGTGAGGTAAAACATGTCTCCCAATCTTTTAAAATGGAACACATAACTCCATGAAACTACACCATCCCATCCACATACCTCTTTTCTAAGGCATCCACAGATCCAGACTCCTTGATCTCTAAGAAGTGAGCTAATTTTGTCAACTGATCCACTACTTCCTAGATAACATCACATCCTATGTGAGCTCTAGGTAACCCTATTATGAAATCCATCTAGATGTCATCCCACATCCACCTAGGAATAACCAATTGCTACAATAAATTAGTAGGAACATAGTGATTATCCTTTACCTACTAATAGACCAAGCTTCTTTTCATAAACTCTAACACTCCCTATATCACCCTAGGCCACCAAAACTCCATCCTCATTCCACGATACATATTATAAATTTATGGGTGTAATGATAAAAGTGATTTATGACACTCATGAAGGACTCCCTAATGCATTTCTACTAGAAAAAAAACATTCCACGGAACAACGTCTAATTTTGACCATCCTCAGACCATCTCTTCGGAGCATCACCATGGTTAACACGATCATGAAAAAACTCTTCATATGTGTCTCCCCACTAAGAATATTCCACATAATTCATTAAAAATGATCGCACCATCATTTGAAACAAATATCCTCTTCCACAACCCTTTCTTTAATCTTTGTGGAAGGCTTCCAACTCCTCCTTCATTCTCTATGTGTCTGTATATTCTTAAATAACCTCCTTTAACGATATTATTCTCAAAGAATCAGCCACAAAATTACCCTTTCAAATGGTGTATGATATCAAAAATCATATTTCAAAAGAAACCCCATCCACCTCTATGGTCCCATGTTTATATTTCACTAGGAAATGATATATCTCAAACTCCTGTGACCTGTAAAGGCCACAAAGCTCTCCCCAGTGAGCTAATACCACCACAAAATCAGGGAAAACACAACCACTTCTAACTCCAGGTCATGGGTGGAATAATTACTCTCATAGAGAAATAAAACCTAGACCAATAAGATATCACTTCCCATTTTTTCATCAAGAAACATCTCAATCCCATAGGGAAAGCATCACAGAACACATCAAACACCACTCCTTCCTCAGAAAACTGGAGCACTGGAGCACTAACCAACTCCCCATTCTGATAACTGAACACTTTGTGGCCCTAATAACACCAAATAAAAACATGACCTTTACAGGTAAAATTATATCAATAGGGATATAAATTGAGAGAAATTGGGTACAAACCTCTGATAAGAGCCTATGAGATCGAGAAAATTGGGAACTTCTTCCACATTCTTGGGTGTTATCCATGAAATAACTGCTTCAACCATTGAGTGGTCCGCATCCACACCCTTTTGATAAACCACATGTCCATGTAAATGTATCTCCCACATCCATAAATCACACATTAACAACTTCCCATTGAGTTTACGGTGTCGAAAATCATGAAAGATACTTCAGAGATTCTCGACATTCTCCACATATAACTTCGAGTAGATCATGATTTCATCGATGAAGATGATGATAAAATGATCATGGAACTCACGAAACACATAGTTCATTATCCCCATGAACACAATTAGTGAATTTTTAAAACTTAATGACATAACTACAAACTCAATGTGCCCATACATTCATTTAAAACAAGACTTTGGGAAATTTCCCACCTTCACCCTAAACTAGTGATATCGATACCACCGGTTGATTTTATAAAACAAACTCACCTATATTAGATGGTAAAAATGATCATATATCCTCAGAAGAGGGTAATGGTTCTTGAACATCACTTGGTTCAACCTCCAGTATTTTATAAACAACCTTAAACCACCATGCCCCTCCTTGTAAAACAACACTAGAGCACCCCATGACAACACACTGTACTGAATTAAAACCTTTTAAATCAGATCATATATCTAAATCCTTTACTCATATAGCTCAGAAGGTTCCATCCAATAAGGATCCATCAAAATAAGAGAAGAACAAGGTTTTAAGTCTATCCCAAAGTCAACATACTATCAGGGGGTAGCATCATAACTTCCTCAGAAAAAAACATCCATGTACAACCCAATGACACTATGAACATCCATCATCCCAATTCTTTCTGAATCCATTGAAATATACACCAATAAAGAAAATAAGGGGTTCTACACGTTGACTTCCCACGTGAAAACTCCACCATCCAATGAAAACCACACATTGTTCATCCATATATGAAAACATTACTATCATCTAGAAGCAATAGATGAAAAAAAACATAGAATATAGATAGTATATTTCATGAATGAAATCATATGGATGCATATATAACAAGAAAAGATCCCCAAGGCCCTGATTTGGTTCCATCATCAGTCTACACCCCTAGAACACATCAAACAAGCTGGTCTGGAATTCGAATGGTGTACTCAACACTAGGGGTAGGAGAATATTCTCTTCATATTTTCCAATTTCATGGGAAGAGAAGATGTACCTAAGGGGTGTGAATCTCCCTAATCAAACAAATTTGAAGAAAAATTACTAAAAAACTAAATATATATTTTATGATCTATAAACCTGCTGGAACTACTGCCTCTACTACATGGAAATTAGCACACCTTGCTCCTTTGCCTCTCTAGTTTTGACTGAATTAATGACCAAACCCTATTAAGGTTCTCTAATAAACATCCTACGGTTATCCTCTACCCACTCCATCACCCCTTAGTGGAGCATGATCATTTTTTCCTTGTTGGTGAAACATCTCGACCAACAACTGCTACTGAGGCTGGAACCGAACATGTCTACCTACACCAAAATGAGCTCAAGAAGACATTGGGATCTAATTTTGAAGATGAAAACATACCCCATAGAATAAAAACATCATTCCCATGTTCATAGGAATTTCATGAGAACCAATGGCACTGGAAGGCTAGTAAATAAGCTACTGAGTTCAACTCCCTGAAATTATAAACCTCGATGGCCCTGGTGCCTGAGACCTACCGTTGTCAACCCTACCTCTCGAAGAACATTACCGGCACACCTCTCATGGTAAACCTCCTCGGGAGTGAATCCCCTCAATAATTTATTCCTTCTTATAAACCACCAAGTACATCTAAAACATAAACGGAGTAACCACATACTAGATATAAGGATAAATAACCTCCTAAACATGTCTCACACAAGACTCCTCATCCAAAAAAGTGATCTGGGGAAAAATAAAAGAGATACCTGAACATGATCCCCATATTAGGTACTGAAACACTCCTCTATTGGAAGGAGATTACCTCCTACCTATTCTCATCATTCATGGATGAATAATGGGATTATACTTGTAACAGATTCTCAAAATTGACCCACAACACATCAGCCTCCCCAATCTTCTTCATGTATAGTGTCCACCCCTAATGTAGACGAACTGACAATGTATCCTAGTACTCTATTGAAGCCCAGATCAAACTTATGGTGATCTCAATCCCCTCAATCCAACCCAAAATTTCCACATATGAAATACTACCCTCTTACTTCCATGAAGTATATTATTAGAAATCACACAACATTATCTACCACTGGTCATCCTCCTCAACTGGATCAACCCTCCATCAATCTACCAGATCAACCTGCTAATCTCAACTACCCGAGCCACACAGAGATGATGACCGAGATCCATAGATGAATGGTAAACAATTATTTTCAATGCCAGAGTGTTATGGAATTTTATTTAAGATTAATTTTAAATTATTTTCTTGTTCCCCATTTCACATTTCCAAAAACTACCCAATTCAATCTAGAAAAAAAATTATTATAATGACTATACCTTTCCCAGTGTCTCTACCTCCAAAATGGTATACTCACACTTGGTTATTCGGTAGGCATTGAGTCCTTGTATTAGATCATGGAGGCTCTAAATTCTTGTGTCCTAGCTGGTATCCCCTAGCCTATGTCATGGACTAAGATTATATAACCCAATTACCCTACAAAACCATGTAATCTTCATTGTTCCTAACTCCAAACTCCATCCTATTTCTCAATCATCTGCTCTGATACCATTTTTTCATGACCCATCCCTCCAATGATGCCCCTCCTGAGCTGGAAATAAATTAATAAAGATAATGGCCCTCAAATCCTACCTTCAGTAGGACCCATGTTGGTGACTTGCACCAATGGTATAAAAAACCTCACAAAATGGGTGGCAATACCCATTATATGAAAAAAAAAATTAGGTGATAAGATGAATCATCAAAAAAAACTAACACTAATATACATATAAAAGAAATAAAAAATCCATCCTACATGCCTGACTAAAATAGATATATTAGAAATAAAATGATAATTCCTAAGGAAAAAACCAAAAATAAGGATAATTAGTGAATCAACAATTATTAAGATTATAGAAAGTGAAACCCGACATGGTCCACATAATCCTCCTAGAAACCTGAAAGAAGTTTTATATATGTAGTGTGATCATACATTTATACTTAGTAAGAAAACAAAATCCTCTCATGCATAAGTGAGAGAAGCATAATAATGCCCCAATGAGAAAAATTTAGATCCAAACAACACCTAACATGTACACTAACCAACCCAACCATATGAAGTCACACTCAAAAAATAACGCATGCCATGAAATGTAATATAATCCACATTGATGATAGGGTACCACACACTAATTCCAGCTGGTTAGCCTCTCATATCCAAATAGAAATTGTCATTTCGATCCTACCTCTTCTATAATCCCTATATTACAACTCATCCACACAGACCTTGTCCACAAACCACATCATATCCCTCATGAAAACACCTGGTCGACAAACCACATCACACACTAAAGACACCCAAGAATGAAAAAAAAACTTTTCATCCCAAAGAAATCTGGGAAAGTACAACACATCTCATCCCAAAAACACATGGGAAAGCACAATTCACCCACACACACCTAGGCCTCACAATCCACATCAAAAAATGCCCAAATAATCTTGTTATATCACAACCTAGAAGAGGTAGTAGGAAAGAGAGGGTGACCAACTATCCATACACCCACCTAGATGTAGGGAAAGACACCCTCCCCCATGAAGATGGGGGTGTTTGGCACATAGTACACATCTAGGGTGGGGTGAATATAAAATAACACAATAAATACAATTATATACCTATAAGATACCATAAATTGAATTCCAACCAATGGGTTCTTAAAAAACAACCAACTCACAACACTACAACATTTTTTGATACCACTAAATTCAATTACAAGTATCTATAACAATCATTTCAAAAGAAGAAGATCCTGACAAAAAGGGTTCATATTTCCTCTCTGTTTAAAACCTACTCATGATACATAGTTACCAATTCTATTTTTTTAGAAAAAACCAACCCAAACCATTCTATAATTTATTAAAAAAATCATTTACTCATTCCATCTATACCCAAAAAACAATCAAGAACATCACAGAGAAATAAACATAGTAAAAAATATCCAGGAGGTGAATATCCAAGGTAAAAACTATACAATTTACATTAAAGACACATCATACCATGATCTCTAGATATGGGGTAAAGCTTTGGGCATTCTACTCGTGAAAAAACTATGGGATAATTATCCATAGAAATCACCACTATCCTTATTCAAACTCATCATGCTCAAGTCAAGTTTCAACCAAACAAAACCCCAACTCATAACCCCATCCATTAACACATTTTCCAATAAAATGTTTCTACACCATCGCGGCACAAAATGTCTCATCCATTCCACAATAAATCAATCTATCAACATGAGAAACCATTATAAGGAATGGTTGATGTATCATATACATATTAATCTATATATTTACCCAAGAAAACCATATCACACAACTATTCTCACAACCATACAAAAAATGACCAGAGTAAACCCACACATTATATCACCCCATGTACTATGGAATAACACAAACCGTATTTAAAAATAAACCCCTTATTTAATCCCATTTGTTGACACAAGGGTTATCATAGAAACTGTATGATCCTGGGGAATCCATTAATTATCCATGTTTATGTGAATAACCAAATTTCCATTTTTTATGTGATAATAAACAATCAAAAACAAGAAAAAACCACAACAGACATACTCAGTGTAATAAAATACACCAGTGACCATAATTTTCAGAAGGGCGTTTAGCCCGTATAGATCAGAGTATTACAAATAAAAATAAGGTTGTAAAGGAATGCGAAATAAATCCCTCCACCCTTTTCAATTCTATTAGGTGATACTTATCTTTATTTAATTATGAAACCCAAAATCTACAGGTATGAAAAGGTAAAACCATCCCACATGATGCACAATTGAAGAGAAATGATTGAAATCCTATGTAAAAATGGTATCAACATTCTTCACATGATAATGGATTATGTAATAGATCTCTGATCGCCTCTCCTGCAATATTTACATCCACTTGAGGATTTAAAAACACCAAAACATCAGAAAAAATTGTAGATAAAATCATTTATAATCAAGGGAGATTGTATTTTATCCCATGGTAAGAAGAACGGTAGGAAAATGGGATCAGACCAGAAGAAAAAACAAAAACAGAAAATGAACACACCTTAAATTGAATTTGGATAGCAATAGATTGAGGGAGAGAAGCTATGAATCATTACTAGTCTTAAGAATCTTGAAAAAATTGAAAAGAGGTTGTCAGTTTGCCTTGGTAAAATGTATTTTCACTATAGAAATATGGTTTTACAAACCGACCAGCTGGAAAATACTAAAAATTTAACAGTAGCGTGGTATTACATAATGCATAACCCCCCTTCACACCATGTAATTCATCAAGGTCATTTTTCACCAAATAATGCATCAACTCTTTATTTTATTATTTATTTATAAACCCTGATACATTACATGGTGTGAAACCATCTCTCATGGAATTTCAAATGTCAGCACACCATAAAACCCCATGCATAACCCTTAAAAGATACTTTCGCACCATGTAACCTAATTAGACTCCATAAAATCTCCATACCTTTGGATTTTAGAAACCAAAATCTCCCAAAATCCCTCTGAGCATCCTCTTCACACCTCCAACAATGAATACTATCAATGTAACATATCAGTAGGACATAAACCCCTACAATTTATATCCTAAATCCATTATTTAAAATCATATTTGTTTTCATCCATGAAAATTATTATTCCATAAAAATAAAGGATTGAGTATTATAAATATTCCAATATAACTTATATACTAAAAGATCTCACCTCCCTTCCTTCCAAAAAAATACAGTCATTCAGATTCATTCTTAGTTTCTGAAGAAAAAAAATCTCTCTCTATTTATACTCTTATAGGTATTCATGTGTATGATCACAATAAGTATTCTCACATATTTTTCCTCAAAACATTTAGTTATGTGAATATCCAACACATAAAATTATTTATATATATTTCCATAATAATTAAATTTATCAACATACTCTCACATATTATGAATATGACATAAAATTTTCATAATATTGATCCTATAGGATTATTTTTTGTAGAATTGATAATATAGTAATATAACTCTACATTCCAAAAAATTTATTTGATATAAGATTTTAATATTGGGGTGAGTTTAACCACCTAGAAATATAATTATATAAACTATTTATCATGGTTTAGTAAGAAAAAATTTAATAATTATATTATACGGCATTAATTAGGAATATATTTATTATTTATAAATCTATAATGGAATATAATCATTTTTTACCAGTTTATAAAATAAATAATTATCGATGTTAAAATTATAAAATTAATACAATTTTATATTTATTCCTTACAAAAAAATCATGTAATATCAAATTAATATATATAAAATTAAAAATAATAATTGAATAATGATTTCATTTCCAGTACTAACATTTATAGAGTATATTCATGAAGACAAAATTTGAATTGATATTAATATAATGAAATAAGAAACAATTGGAAATAATAATTACTTATGATAAAAATAAACCATGAAAATTAAATATATATATATATATATATATTAATATAATATAAATGGATAATATAAAATGGAATAAATACTAGTGAGAGTATTCAAAAATATTATGTAATATATATTATTACAATAGGATATGGATCATTTTTATGATGTATGAAGATAAGGTAAGGGGATATTATTATGAATATCTTTCATTATATTTAAAAGGTCTTATTTATTTTCTATCTTTCATAGAATATTATTACTTTTTAGGATTTTATGTAAAAATTATCCATGATACATGATGTGTGGACACATGCATTATAGAAACATAGATTGAGGCATTTTTGTTTTAATATTTCTTACGATAGAGTTGAAGTGATTATTATCATGAAAGATAAATTTGAAATGGAATATGGTGCACCTGGGAGAACTTCTCGTTACTAACTCCTGATGTGTCTAGAAGATATTATTTCATGCTTCTTGGTGTTGATTGATGTATAATGATTTATTGTGGGATAGTATTGTGAGAAAATCACTGAAATAAGGATAAAAACTGGTATGAATTTTATTTCAAGTGGTTCATTTACATGGACCTTTTTTTATTTAATTTTCATTTATTTTATACATTTTAATTCAGGAATCCATGTACATATTTTACTTTTATAAGAATTTATTCTGGGTGTTGGATTTTTTTCTATATGTCTATGGATAAATATGTTTAGTCTATGAAATAGTCACATAACCGAATGAAAAAATGGATTAATATGATAGAGACTAGCTACATAAATGCATTATTTTATAATAATTAATATTATTTATACATATTTACCCCTCTAACACCTTTTATAGAGATATATCATTTTAGAATAAACTTATTAACCAAGTGATTGGAAAGATAATAATTGGGTGAGGTATGACACTCAATAACAAATGAAACATAATATGATGGAGAATATGAGGGAGGAATAATTATGATACTAAGAGATCGAAATTCCATATGTAAAAAACTACATTATATTGACACCTAAAAATGTGATCAACCCCTCATGACATTGACACTATAAAAAATCATTATATAAATTTATAAAAATTTCAGGGGATATGAGATTAAATTATTTCACATGATGTTGATTTTAGACACCACCAATAATATTCCATATATATGATTACCACATAATATTAATTATAAAAAAATCATAATGAACACTTATAAAAATAAATTATTTGTTAATTTTTCAAAAAAATCACCCCATAACAAAAAAATCATTGATCATAGCATATAAAAATAATTCTTTTAAAAAAATAATCACGTGATAACTGAATATATAGAATTACCAAACCATTTGTTTCTAAGATGATAACCATGGATAACACATGGAAGGGAAAATACAAACATTTTAACATATGTTTCTAATAGTGTTAAAAAGGTTATATGAAAATTACTTTAAAAACATTTTTTGATGTAGATATATAAATTTTTTTAAACATAAATACAAATAGTTCCAAATGAAATATCATTGAAAAATTTTTTTATCAAAAAAGTGTAGTGGGAGAAAAAATATTTGAATTTGGAATGATTGATATCCTTTTTATTTAATATTTTGAAATACATTTTCCCTCATCATAAAAATATTATTAAAAAATACATTTTGTGGGTGTTATAAATAATTATTAAAAATATATAAAATAATCTGTATTATATATGAAAAAAATAGATGATAACATTGGTTGAAAGGAAAATATTTTTATTATGGAAAGAGCATTTTTCTGAATCAAATATATTCTTACTTATGATGAAATTATATTTTGTAAGGTATTTTGTACAAAAATTTATTATTGATAATTTGAATGTATTTTTATAAATAGAAAAATAAATATAAAATAATATGGGTAAATTTAAGGAAAATGAAATGTTTGAAAGGAATATTCATGTAATAAATGTTATTACACTATAAATAATAAATTGAGTCTATAAATCCCTTACCATGTTTAACTACAGAGGAAAATGCACAGAAAACCAATAGGTAAAAAAACATAAATATCTTAAAAAATTATTTGAAAGTTATATTCCTATGTAAAACTATTTATCATTTCCATTTGTTTATCTTTATCAATATTAATATTATTAATTTGTTTCCTATTTTCCCACTTCAGGTATTTATATTACTTAACATTTTATGATGCTTCATAGGATAATCATTCATAATTTCATCACATAAAAATTTATTTCATACATTTTAATTTAATTTACTATAATAGATGACATATAATATTTTAGTATAATAAAATTCCCTTTCATGTTTAATATAGTATTTATCATTGAATATGAAATTTTCAATGGACATTTTTTGGTGGTTTTTATACTATAAAGGGTGTTTTCAAAAATAATGAGTTAAATTTTGATGTATTGTACATAATAACATTAAATAATTACTAAGATTTTATTTCTAGATCATAGCGATAATTAATATTTCATAATAATCAGTGATATAATTTCATATCTTAAATCAAGTAGGTCATCAAACTTACCCAATCACAAACATAACATGATTATTGAGGATTTTAATGCGATTTAGTCGAAATATACTTAATCTTGTAGCGAAATGATACAATTAATTCTCTATTAGTATGATGTTTTGTAATATTAATTTAAATAAATGATTAATAATAGATATGAAAATATAACATAAAATGAATTTATTATTTTCCTCTTAGTTTGTATAATGTAAATGATTAACTTTCCAAAAATAATTTTATTATACTATTATTATCAGTTTAACAAATTTTTCATAGAATATCCATAATGATGTCACAAAAATAATATTTATCCATTAATAAAATTTCTATTTCCATCCATGTATGGATGTGATGAAATGAAAAATGGAAATCATTAATCATAGGGAAGTATTTATCCAGACATACACATGTTTAATTATTTCATTTTCTATAGAATGGGAAAAGGAATTAATGTTTTTTATCATTTAAGAATCTAAAATATCTCATTAATATCATAAATATATATTAGTTTCATTATCATGGTCATATTATTAATGGTGTAAAAGAAAATTAATAATGATGCATCATGGAGGAGGCTGTCTGCAAAATGTACAATTCACATTTCCATTTTTTAATGGAAAACAGGAGTTCTGATAATGGTTGTAAAATAAATATAATATCATAATAGTATAATAATGATAATAATGGTATAATGTTATGATAGTTTCATTAAATTTATAGAATAATAGAATCACTTGATTATGTAGAGTATAGAAATGGAGGTTAGTAACTTATACCACACTGTTAAAAAAATTTCCATTGTGAGTGTTATTAAACCATCAAGGGATGATCTTTTGGGAGGAACATAATATTAAAAAGGATAATCTATTCCAAAATCATTATATTTGTAAAATCATTGAAAAATGATATGTTTTTTTGTGTGAGGTTATATGATGTGAGGATTGACCCCCATATAATGGAAATTTAGTTATATTATTGTAAATAAATAAAATATTTTGATAAAGTGAATTCACACATAATTAGTTTTGAAAAAAAAATAGATAAATAACATAGGTAATATATTTTAAGGTCATTCTACACCTTCACAATTCAAATAGGTATACTTTTAAAAAATGTGAGGTCATTTTCTACTAAGCATACTCACACGTACCATTTTTTCACCATGTTAACTATTTTTAACTATGTAGTTAATCCTTTAAGACAAAAAAACACTATTATAAAATGAAATACTATTTATTAAAAATATTAAATAAAATTTTTGAATTCGATTTCTAAAATTTATAAAATAACTTCATTCAAATAATATCTTTATAATTTAGTAAAAACAATATTTATGAATAAATATAACAGATATTAGAAAATTTAAAATATGGGTATATAAATTAAAAAAAATAAACAATAGTTGCATAAAAATACATATTTGGTATTATAATAATTACTGATTAATTTATCAATCATTCATTAATAATAATAATGTTCTAAAATCATGTTATTACAATATTGGTATATTACAATATTCACATAAAAATCATTTTAGAAAAATATAAAAAATCAATTTTAATAAATTATAACTATGATAAATAAAAAATTGATTGTAATATTACTCATAATGGGATACTAATATTCATAAATATTATTTTTAATTTGAAAAATAAGATATAGAGAAATTAATTTTTCTAGGAATATAACTTCATATAATAAATATATTTGTTTTAGAAACTACTAATTAATCTAGTATTATGATATATTTTAATTTTTAAATAAAAATAATATTTTTTTAAATGAAATAATATTAACAACTAAAGATATATTGGTTAATTATACTGGAAATTTAATAAAAATTCATGTTTTAAAAAGTATATAAATTCACGATATATATATATATATTATTAAATTTGATATAGTTTAAATTTACACCTTTATAACACATTATGATATATATAAGACAAAATCAGTAGATAATGTATGTATGTTGTTTAATTTGGAGGTCCACCAAGCATGGATCATGATAAAATCATTATGGTCTTGAACTTATCCCACATACCATTTTAGAAAAATTGTTACTGCTGGAGTTCAGCTTTTTTCAGGAAAAGGGAAAACCCTGGTAAATAAAGCCCAATTCCATGTAAAAATTGAGCTTTATAAGGAATAAATTTACATCTAGATGAAATATATTCTTACAATATTTATTTTTTATAGTTATACATCAATTTATGGAAGCTAATTTAATGGATATGTTTTATATGTCGAAATTAATATTCCAAATATAACATGTTTTTCAATATTATTTTGGGTTTTATAATGAAAAATTATATTAAATAAACTATTCATTGATAATATATAGTTATATCAATGATATTTGAAACCAATGAACTATATACTCAGCATATAGGAAATATCACACAGTAAATCGAAATCAAATGAGGTATAATGCACATTATCTACATTGACTAGTCTAGATAAAATCTAAATATCCTATAATCATTTTTATATATTATAATAAAATATAATCCACTTATATATCACAATTATCGGATTTATATATTCACTAATTCACTTATAGACTGTATCATTCTCATATAAAATGTCAATCCTCTTTCAGGTGAACCAGTTATTTTTTCTACAATTAACCTACCAAAGGCTCATGAGGAAAAATTTCTCCATCCATCTATTAGACCAAAAATGGACTCCATTTAATAGTAACATTTAATTTATGTATGGAAATTACATTTGAATTATTTTAATTTTGACATAACCTCCAAAATGAAGTCATATACATGAAGAAGAAGAATATATATTCCAAACCTATATATCAGCTAAAATATCATCATAATCATCTTGTGGTGTTTAATATGTGTAATTCCAAGTAATAAAATCACAAGGTGAATGAGACATATAATTATAGATGATATCCCCTTGAAAATTATAATATATGTTTTATTTATATTAATTCCATAACAAACCAAGGAAGTATTCACAAGTACCTAACTCAAAACGCCATTTTAGCATTCATCTTCGACTACATTATAAAACATTCAATCAATTAGAATTTTTTTGGATGAATATTATTAATAGTATTTCCCCCAAAACCAACCACTAATTAGAAATTATCCTTTGAAACAACTACATGAATAAATAAAAACTATTGGGTGGTATTACCCTATAAAATAACATGAAAATTTGAAACAACCATCATTATTCACGATCACATATATATAAATTCACCCATAATCTCACAATTATTGCATTGATATGAAAAAATAATAATGTTTCTAAAATTATAACAATACCATAATTTGATCTTATAGTTAAATATCCTTAAACACTAACCATTATATCCATGTTCCAATAATTTCCACATTGATAAGTAGATCCATAGTACATGTCCATGATATAAATATATAAATATTTGAATATGTTTTTAAACTTGTATACTATATAGGATCATTCCTAAAACTAGTCCTAGAAATATGTTATTAGAATAATAATAACATAGTAACTATACAATAAATCCCATTAGTTACCTAAAAAAAGTCATCTATTAAAAATACTCATTACGGATCACTTGTCTAATATAGAACAAGATGCATATTTTTTATGTATTAAAATAATATATATATATATATATATCTAAAGGTAACAAAAAAACTAATTAACCACTAAAATAGTCACCCTCACACAAAAATAACATACATGTTGATGTTTACATCTATTCTGAATACACATTATCATATACCATATAGTGGAATACTTACCACATGTCCATGAAATCATATCCATAGTATAAAAACCACATATCTCATTATCATCACCATATATCTATATATAAAATCCACATAGTGATATTTTAAATTAATCATGAAATACACCATTATTATACCCTCAACCTTATGTATAACCCCCACCTATACCATAACATCATCACATATTCACATCGACCACAATACATTATATATTTTACATCATATTATATGTCCATAACATGATAAAGTGTTATTTATAAGAGTAGTTAAGGATGTGGGAGTAATAATACATATATAATTTCACTATCATATATGTTAGTTAAAATACCCAAAACCCAATATATAATATGGTCATAAATATTGTTATTTAGATTGGGTGGTGTTTCATAATATCAATCTAGGGAAACATATTAATAGAATGAACAATATAACCCAATTCTAATGGATGAAACGCATTTTCATTAAATATTTTTCTATGATCAGGAAAACATAACAACAACATTATAGACACATTCCAACAATATAACACCCATCATATTTTTTTAGTTGAGTGATGTTTTTTCATTCGTGTATAGTCATGGGTGATTAACTATTTCTTATTGATTATCTTATAGGGGAAATTTGATATTATGTTCTGGAGAACTACAAATAGACTTATAGCCATCTGTAGGATCCTGAAATAATTTAGGACATTATATAATAGGCTCAACCATGAAATACAATTCGATATTATGATGTTGTAATAATGTGAAATTCTGTTGTTTAAATGAGTTTTTCACACCACTAATTGTCCGTAAATAGTGTTTTTTTTTGTTTAAAAAATTAATGCACACTTGTAAACCACCTAAATTCATCATCTCAACATACAGAAAATTCTAATTGTGAATATTGGCTTCCACCATCATTTCTCCTTCACATTATATTATGTTGAAGGATCATTCATTCAAATTGATTTCTCTTGGTAAGTGTACACATATTTAAAACCATGATGTTTTGTTTCACATATATTCTTGTTCTCATTCTCATGAACCCTTATATGGTGGTAGTGGTGGCTATTTTATAGATTATTGTTTACCATTGTAGACATGTGGATAGGGTTTAGAGGTGGGGTCAAGATAATTAATCATTGTTGTCCTTAAGGTAGGTGAAATCTAAATTATCTATAAATTAATAATACATTTATTAGTTATTTAATTGTGTGGTCTCTCTGGCTAACCATATGTTCAACCTATATATTATTTATAAAATATAAATCATGGAAATTATACCCATCAGTGGTCCATGGATTTATTATGAATCCCAATTTTAATTCAGTCTATATGGACACCATAAAGTTGATATTTGGGAATGTAAATATATAGATAGTGTTATGAAATTGAAATTATATAGTCTAAATAATGATTTCATGGTTTATTTCCCATTAATTATTTTTCAACTATGGTTTTGAAGAATTTTTTTTATATTGTTTTGACAATGTTTCCATGATATGAACATTTCCTTTATTATCACTCATCTATTTCAGGATAGGTATATTCCCTTATGTGTTATTATGATTATATAGATCTGTATATTTCACTAATGTATATCTAAACCATTCAAATACATCATTCAAAGGTTGAGATAGGTATGGTTAATCAGAGATGTAATAATAGAATCTGAGTATTGAGGATATGTATTTATTAACATTATACTCTAATTATGTACAAACCCACACACATATGAATATATATATATATATATAATCTGTTATGTATGTACATACTATGAGAAGATATATTTCAAAACACTTTTTGTGGTGTATTATTGAGTTTTACACACACTCAGCATTGGAATTTATATGTTACTTTAGTAGAGGTCAGTACTTAAGAAATTTAATAATAAAAGAAAATTTTGATTGATGTGTGGCTTGGATTTTTAGTTTCTATGATGGGATATTTTACTTTCATTGATGATTTTTAGGGTTATAAATTTTAATTATTCTTATAATATTCAATAATATGATATACTATTGTATTATTTTTACATATATTTTCTAAAAATATGATATTTTATTTGTTATAGATTTTATTAGAATTTTAATAGAGATCTGATTTTTAGTTATTTTTTAAAATTACATATTCATAATTATTTAAACTATTTTTTCTAATTAATATGCAAGTATAGTCATCTTTAGGCTATTGAGAATGCATATTTTATGAGTTGTTTAAAATATGACAAATTGAGAATATAATAATTTAATCCAAATTGATTCTATCCTTACACTATGTCTTTATGAACTGTAGTAGTGATATGTTATATAATATTAGTATTAAAGTAAGACAAATACAACTACACCAACTATATATAGAACACTAGGAGGGTGATTATGAGAATTCCCTTAATGTTATTTTTTTTAACCTCAAATTATACATAGATAATTAATTGGATGATTAGTCACAAGAATGAATGCCACAAGTGGTGAAGACCATATTTAAAGAGGCACAATGGATGTGATCATATTTTCAGTGTTGACTATGGAGTTTCAATAGTGACAATAATTTTTTTCAATATTTAGTGCTCCCTAAGAAGATGAGTTCATAATTTTTTCTATATAAATGTGTTTTGAGAATCTAGATAACCCAAAAGATAAGACTGTGACAATTTAATTGAATATGATACAATGAATAATGAAGTTCATGTGGATTATTTACATCAAGGTGATCAAACAAGTGGGACTGTCATGGATTGATTTTCAAATCACTTTATTTGAGAAACTCTATCCATATGTTGGAAAATCATGAATTGAGTTCATTTTCCAAACCTAAGAAGGGATTTCCAAATTGTAACATCATTTAAATTCTACATATTTCAATGTATTATCCTTATTCCAGTGTGTAAGGAGGGGGATAACTCTTTTTTTATGGATGGTCTACGGTATAAGATTCAGGTGTAGGTGAACGTGTTCTATCACCTTATTTTTTTATGTTTTTTAGTTAGGAATTAATTATATAGAGTATAAAAGGAGTGGGATGTGGTGTGGGGTAGTTGGAATATTTTGGGAGTTTCTGTACTGGATCTAAAAGAAGTTTAGACCCACCATTTTGAGGAGTAATATTAGATTATTTGTAGTTATACTAGTCTAGGTAGTGGGTTTCCTCCCACATCATATGTAGATTATCCTATAATGTATTATAAGGGTTTTAGATGAGGCCATAACCTATAAAAGATCCCTTAACATAATATTTTACATATATTTTTTTGTTCCCTATAACACCTATAGTAGTAATAAAGGAAGTCTCAATGGTTGACCAATAATAGAGTTGTAGGGAATTTTTAGGGATTAGAAGTAGTATCACTAATGCCATTAAAGGATGGTAGCATGTGTTAGAACAAAAATAGTGGATCAGGGTTCCTGATATATTTCTACTTGATATGGATATCCACAATAGTTGTGTAGTGAATTATAGGGTAAAATTTATATGGTTTGGGTTGAAGGGATAAGATATATATTCATATTTCAACATAGTTTAATTAGATAGGTGTTGTTCAAAAATCCCTCAAGGTGTCATTGAATCACTTATGAGGTGATTGTGTTTGTTGACAATGTGGTCCTCTATGTTGTGTTTTCTGACAAAGCAGACCATTATGTTGAAATTTGTTGACAATTGGGGTTTATAAGGTGATTTTTTGAGTTCAAGAGTTGTTGTTTACAATCCTTCATTGGCAGAAGAACATTGACAAAGGAATGAACAATTTGTACTTGCATGCGGGGAGGTGACATACGCGTGGTGATCAGGGTACCCAAAATGCCTATAAATAGAGGGATACCCCTCCTCATTTATGTGTTAATCTCAACACTTTGACAAAATTAGATCTTCAGTCGCACAAGTTGGTTTGGGCGCGAAAGTAGTGGTTTGGTCGCCCAAGTTCAGAGTTGGCAAAGAGGGTGTCACACATGTGTTTAGGTGACACTTGTATGTCAGGATTTTAGAAGTGTTCCAGTTGATATTTTCATGACAATAATTGTTTGGGAATCAAATGGTGTGAGTCTCCCATTTGTTTGATTGGATAAGGGAGTGTCACGCAATTGGTTTTGGGACACCTGCACACCAGGAATTGAGAAGCGCACCAGCTATTCTAGGGTTGTGCGAAGGTTGGATGATTTCATGGTACACCCACAGTAAAGTTGTATTCATCAGTGGATGAATGTGGAACTTCAACATAGCATCTACATACAGAGGAAGATGCATTCATTTGTTACAATGAAGGGACCTACCAGTCTTTAAACTGTGAGTAGATCTTCTGAAGAATCATTGAGCACACTTCAGTTGAGAGTGAAGTGAGATTTCATATTCTGAGTGGTTGTAAACCATGAGAGGAAGTGAGTCCCCTCTGAACATTGTAAACAATAGTGCTCTTTTAGTGGATTTGGTACATTGGAACATCATCGGTGTATGCTCCTTGGACATATCCCATTGAGGGTGAACCAAGTAAAAAGTGTTGTGTCTTGGGCATGATTTAATTTCTGTTTATACTTTGATACATGAAAGAGAGAGAAGAGGGTTTTCTTAACAACAAAACAAGGTTAATAGGGGAAGTTGTTTTAATCTATCATACCCTAATTCACCCCTCTCTCAGGGTATCTAACCTAGTGTACCTAACAATAGGCAACATTTATTTTAAAAATAAATGTTATGATACAAGTGAATTTAACATTTTATTTTTCCTTGTTTGATGTAGATTAATCATATTATTTTATATATGTTTTATTCAAGGAATTCCCATTGTTGTCCATAGAGTACCTTTATAGGGTTATATCTATTGACACGCTATTTTTAGTGTGATCAGTATAAATTTGATACAATAGAGAATATTTTATATTATATTGGAAGTTGAATTTTTTAGACATAATAATGTTATAAATGAAAATATTTCATCATATCATATGAATGGTATGAATATGTTGATATTGTTCTCACATAGACTATTCAAATTGATGAATATTATTCTCATATCATATGGTCAGAGAGTATGTTCATGTAGATGAATGTGAATTAGAGGAAGGACACACATGAAATTACCATATGAGTCCTTTTGTGATTAACTCATGTTTATAGAATTATGATCGAAAATTTAGATAAACCATGGGATTTATTTTCTCCTCTTGTGGGACTGCTTCTTGTTTTTATAATATTGACTTATCTAGGTTTCTATTGAAAAGAGTTGTTTAGTTCAATATCATGTTCATTCCATGATACTAACCCTCATGTACTAATATTTATCAAATGTCTTTAGTAAATATTCATGATAATAAATATTAGATATAAGAAATTTTGGGAATAGGTTCACTTAGATGACATTTTCTCCAAGGGGATCTCCATGCATGAATATGGTTTATTGTGGTTATTTTTATCTAATGAATGTTTAATTTAATGATAGTTAAAACCCATAAATATATTCCATGTATTATTGACTAGTTAGATCATTTTAGAGGGACATAATTATTTTAAAACCATGATTGAATACAATGATATCACAAGCTGGGGCTATGTCCATTAGTCATGTAAATATTTATTTGATGAGAATGTATATACCATATGCATATCTTAACATGTTTTTTGGTTTAATGAATGTGTTGGATTTGTTTATGTCATGGTTGTATTGTTTTTTCACATGGATTAGTACACAATTGTGGCTTTATTCATGGGTGGAATTCATTTAAAAAATAAAAAATGGGAGGATCAACAAGTATTCCTGGAGATTATGTCAAGGACACTTTAATAACATCAAATTAACACAAATCTCCCAATTTCACAATATTGTATCTCTAAGTTAAAAAAATTTGGCAATGATTTTTTATGTCCATATATATATAACCCCTTAAGGTCTATATAGTTCTTCATTAGAATAATACAAATATCATCTTTTAAATACATATTTTTTTGGTATTATTCAATAAATAATGGATGTTTATCCCTAAATTATTCGATTATCCTATTCTAATGAAGGAATTATACAAAGATGAATATTAGTTATTTAGGTATGATGTTGTTGAGGATTCCATTTTATAGACTGAAATATAGTGTAACAATATCTCTAATCCTAATATTTTTATTTTTATGTAGGGAGTAAAAATATTTTGTGACATAATAGTATTTTGGAAATAAGTTTTCTTATTTCATTGATGTATTGTGTTCACTTTTTCTTCTAGACACCTATGTCCTAATGAGATTAAATATATGACACATGATCAAGAGGAGGTATAATTTTTGTTTTCCCTTTTATATTTTAGGAACTACATGTTGAGGGTGGAATTTGTAGAATATACACACAACCATATCAAGAAATACATCCTATCCTAATAGGACCTAAATATTAATCTCTGAATGTGGTTGTTGTATCAAAAATTTTATGACACATGTTTTATTAAGCCTCTCTAAATGAGAATATTTTAGTTCATAGTTGGATCAATGAATCAAAATATTATGTAGTTCAGATTTCCAAATTTGGCCGATAATTTATACCAGTTTTAACTGAGAATCATTTGGGAATATAGTAATACCATGGTTGAAAAAAAAATCATAATCTACTGAAACTTTTCCACATTATGTGATAAAGTGGAGTCAACTATATCGACTAAGAGTGTTAATCTTTGAGGGATAACATATATTTTGGTGATCCTCCACCAGAAATGATGAACGATAATGATGAGTTTCTCTATATTCCTAGAGATATAAGTGAATAACTATTTAAAGATTTATATGCCTCAAAATGTGTATTTCACAAATTTTTTATGAAAATTTTCATGAGATGAATAGATTTTACTTATGGATAATAATGAAAAATGTTGTCATGATTTTTTTATGTGATGATCCACATGTTAGAATGTCAATAAAACCTTTAGTGGAACAATTCCCTTTTTCCTTCATTGACTTTTCATGAGTGAAAATAGGAAAACATCGCAATGGATTTTCTGAATAGTTATACTGATTCTTCCCTGGGGTAGCAATGTAATTTTAGTAATAGTGGATTAGATGAAAATGGTAGCTCCCATTTTATAGATCATAATGACCTTCTTTATTGATGAGTTGGGTATATTATTTTGATTGATTTTGAGTTCCTTCATGGTATCCCTCAATCCATTTTTATAGATTATGAAACATGTTTCACATGATGATCATATATGGAGTTGTGAAAGAAATTAGGTATGTAGATTAATTTTATCACTAAATTTCATCAATATATATATATAAAGATTAGGTATTAATATTGATTTCAAAGTCCATGATGAGAGCATGTGTCATATATTTTTGTTATTCTTTGGAGAACTAGTTGAATTTGGTATAGTATGAATAAAACATATGTTAATTGTTTTTAGTATAGATGAAACCATTGGAATAAATGTATAATCGTCCATTCTAGTCACATATATATTGGTTGGTGGTTGATGAAATATCATAGATAAGTTTCAGTTTCCTGTATGAGATTCTATGGAACATTCTATTGATTCGAATGCATTTGGATACCACATATAGTACATAGGGGTATTTTTTATATCGTATATTCCTCCCACATGAGTTCAGGGTTTTTGACTAGGTATTTTTTTGTGTGTTTTTTATACTATGGAATCATCATATTCTTAGGTCAGGGATGTTGTCACTCGTATGTGTGGGTCCATTACAGATAGTTGAGAGGATCTGTAATGTAGCAGACAAGTTGGCACATCCATAGTACTTCAGTTCATTGATTGATATTTCAAAAATATAAAAGTTCATGTGATTCCATCTAGATATATTTCATATGGTTCACACATATGATATTTATTCTGATTTTGATAAGTAATTTGATATGTTTCAGGATTGTATCATGGGAAAATGTGAAAATTATTTTTTGTGTAAGGTATATTTTTTGGTATGAGTGTAGAGGAAGTATATCTATAATCAATATGATTGAATCAAGTAGGAATAAATAAATGATCATTTATTTTATATAGTTTTTTACTCTTCTGATAGAGGTACATTCCAAAATTCAGCTCTAGGAAAAACTAAAATATGACGGGGAGGTTTTAAAACTTCATGGATTTCATCCTTAGTAATAATCATTCTAAACCCTACAAAACTAGTTTATATTCTTATAAAATATTTTTTATTTTAGTTTTATAGAGTATGGGAGTAATTAATAACACAATAATAATTGTAAGGTGATGATTTGATACATGATTCTATGGATGAATCATATTCCAAGTGATGGAATAGCCTCATACTAAAAGAATGTGGTTTTATTGATATATCTACAAAAAAAATTCAGAGTAAATAAGTGTTGTATAGATATAATGTTTGAGTTTTCTGAAAGAGACCCAACATGATACTTATTAGGTATGCAATGTAAACATATTGAGTATTTGTAATTCCACTTATTTATTGAAGTTCCTAATTGTTTTTCCATTCGGTGTAGAGATTGAAAAAAAATCTTTTATTATTGATGGGGTTGATATGTTATTTCAATATAAGGGTTTGGAGGACTAGTGATTGTAACACCCCAAACTTCCATGGTACGTTTCCTTTTGAATAATGCAATAGCTTTCATTTTACACAACATCAAGATTCTAACACACTGAGACTAATCAAACTAGCAGTTATAAATAGTAATACCCACTTTTTGAAATTTTATTAATTTTATTTTTCAAAATGGACTTCATTTTTGAATTTGGAATATCGAAATTAGCTTAGGGTGAATGTTTGTTATTTTTTATGAAAACATTCAATTTTTGATGAATAGTGAAAAACTCTGTGTTATTGGTTAAAACCGATTTTTTATTTAAATAATTATTTATTATATTTAAATTTATTTTAGGTAAAAATAGTTACATAATACATATATAAGTTAAATGTAATTCATTGGAGTCATTTTATAAAAAGATTAGATATATAAAAATTTTAATGTACTTTTTACAGTCTTTTACCCACCTCCTAAGAGCATTTACAAATTTGCATAAAACATAATTTTACTGCTTCTGAGAGTTGAATTTCAAAAATCCGAGAGACATGGTTAATATCATTAAGTAAAATATGGTTTAATTGATATAATATTCCTAAAAAAATAAGGATCATCCAAAGAACATATATAAGGTTAAATATATTAATAATGAACCACATGGGGTTCTCTTGGCAGTTTATAGTAAGTTTATTAACCATATAATATAAAAATACAAAGAGACATGGTAAATGTCAAACTATTTAACTAAGAGTTAAATCTAAAAGATAAGGTTAATATGAGGACCTAAACCTATCTAAAACCTGTTTTTTTAGATCTATTTGACCCATCCTTACCTTATCCTCAAAATAATTTATTTTGGATCCATTAAAACCGAAAATTATTTTATTATAAAAAAATATTTCAAGATTTTCCTAAAGTGACCATCACCTCTCTTATAAAAGGGTACTTCTCCTTCTCATAAATTCATACCTCCAAATCCATTTGGCTCGGCCAACCCCTGCCAAAAAATTCCTCTAAACTATCCTCCCATAGACCTAGAGGCCTTACTTTGATCAGAAATCCAACCTATGGAGCTCTTTTTATCAACTCAAAAGGAAACACCCAAAAAAGAGGTAATTATTTCACCACCCTCTTTCAAGTTCTTTTCTTCTTCCACTTTCTCTTTCTTTGTTGTCTCCATACAAAAATAATAACTCCAGTACCTCCTACATACTTTGATGTTATTATAAATATGGTATAACCATATTCATTATTCTAACCATCCTATAAATGGCAAAGTCATCATACGTGCGTACGTACGGCTTACCGTCTCCACGTCGTGGTGTAGTTTGTTATTCAAACACTCCATTATTTGGATGGGAATAATAATGAGTATAAATGATGGAAATAATAAATATAACATGTTAATGATTCTGTATATATGATATATCATCCAATTTCATATGATTTCACCATCAATATAATCATATTTTCACTCGTGCGTACGTATGGATTACCGTCTCCATGACGCGATGAGATTCATTCTCATGTTAACCATTCAACGATGATTATAAAATATATATTATTAATAAGTATGTAATATATGAAATTATAATGCTACTAGATATATATATATATATATATTTATGTATATACTTACATATATCATATTCACTTACTTCCGTCCTATACGATATGAAAACAAAAACAACGTTTATGCGTACGTACGGCCTACCGTCTCCATAAATTGTGCCTTCATTTTCATATATATATCTATTATAAATATTTATATTCTAAATATATATTATATATAAATAATGTTTTGTATTATTGATGTATTTAAATCATTATCTAAATGATACGATCAAGAATAACAAGTCAAAACGCGTACGATAAAGAAAGCGATTATTAACAAAAATGATAATTTATCATAGAAATAATTATTAAATGGGTAGTATAATGCTATAAATGAATCATGTATGATATATTAAATATGAATATGGTTTTTTATAATTTAATAACATACTATAGTCATTATACAAGAGGTTAAATGTACCCTCGACCAAAGGAAAGTGCAAGGTAAGGGTTAATTTCTCAATCTCTTTATTATTCGAGGTTGTTTTTACGTAAGTATCTACTGGGAGATATTTATTATCCATTTCCATGATTCATAGAAGTGTTTTCAAATGGATTCTTTTTAAGTTACTTTTTAGTAAGACATCATTTTAAATGTTTTAATAATTTATTCTTCTAAACCTTTCTCATTAATGTCCATGTTTTCAAAATGGTTTTAAGGATTTATTTATATATACATGAATGTTTTAAAATGTTAATTCATTTTAAAAGTTTCAAAGTGGTATGGAACACTTTGATTCAAAACTATCTTTTAAATGACTTCCTTTTATATTAATTTTAAATTATTTCATTAAAAATGGATATATCTCTCAAAGATTTTTACTGGTCATTTTCAACTACATCAAAATCCTTTATAGGATATTATTCTTGATCGAGGTTGATTTATTATGATACAAATCATCCATACTGTATTGAAGGTTTTTGTGATATTTTTGACTGTAGATGTGTTATTTTTATACCTTTCATGCTTTAGGGATAAATTATTGAAATTTTGTATGCTAGTTTTAATATTAATGTTTGTGTTATGTTTAAACCTTTTCATATGAAGAATTCATTGGACTTAGTAAGTGATGTGTGTATCCCACTATAGCTCCTTGATGCATAGGTAGGTCTCATGAGACAGACTAGTGTATTATAATAAGGCCTTTACAAAATCTTATTCGTAGTATTGGCATAAGGCCTTGACTATGTGGGTATTAAAATCTAGCATTATGCATTCCATCATTATGAAATTAGCTATTGATATTACATAAAATTATTCAACTAATAGAATATCTATGTGGATAAGTAAATGGAATTATTTGATTTATCATTTCCAAATTATGTTGAAGTTTAAGTTTAAATGGATTTTGTTTTAGTTTTATACATTGCCTTAAATGTTTATGCTTGTTTATAAAAGTTTTCACTATATTGTTATCCTTACTGAGCATCTGAGATCACCCCTTTCTATGTTTTATTTTTTCCAGGATGTAAAGAATTATATTATGTCTGACCTGTAAGGATATTCTAAGGTATATGAATGTGGTCAATGGAGAGAATATTGTTGTTGTTTTTTCATTTTATAATATAATGTAACGTTTATGTACGTAATCTATTTTCCAAGACCGTTAAAATGATCGGCCCTTTGGGACTTGATTCCTTGTAATCATGGAAATGTTTTAAAATAATGCACCGACTATAGTTACTAGGGGTTAGGTCATTACAATTGGTATCAGAGAAAAATTTTAGCAACAACCTTGTAAATAGATTTAGAAAAACTCTGATTAGAGAACATTACCCTAAGAAAGATTTTAAGGATTAGTATAGAAGAACTTTCTATAATTTTGGTAATGTAGAGATTTTGAGTATTTTCAATGAAATACATCCTGTTATGGATATGAGAAGGTAGAGGCGGCTCTGGCACAGTTGTACCTAGGAGTGAAAACTCCGACAAGGAGTTTCGGGGGCCTTCTGCACTCTTGGTTACAACACTCCCAGGGGATATTCTTAGGATAATTATCATTTTCTTTACAAACAATTATGAAGGCTCTAGGAGTATATACTTCCTCAAAGAAAACATTTTTATGATTGTGGATTATATCCATAAACTGTTCAATCTATGTTAACTGTTTTACAAGTTTGGAATTATGTATTGTGATTCATAAACTAATCACTACTAGAAATATGGGCTTTTGATCCCCTTAACCTATAGCGACAGTAGAGACCCGAAGCCTGACGTACATGGATATTACATTACTTTTGCGGAATAATTAGTACATAACAAAAACACACACACAAAGACTGTAATAGTTTAGTGTCTTTGGAAACTCGGAATATAATATTCTAATCGTGGTGAAAGATCTTCAACATCTCCCATAAAGATCTTCTTTTTTTTACCTAAAACCATTATTTATATCCTGGGGAAAAGAAAACATAAAAGGGTGAGTTCAAATGCTCAGTAAGGGTAAACAAAAGAAATATCAATCACATCATATTCATAAGAACATAACATTTTGGAAATCTTAACCTGCAAAAGAGAGCATAATTTCATAACATGGGATAAATCATAGTAGTGAAATGAAATCCCAATAATCATAACTTAAAACATGAAACTTTGTGTCATACACACATAATCATAGAGAATAATTTCTTATTAGTCAAGACTCATTTCCAAGACTATCTTAGTGGACAAAGTCCCTTTCTGAACCGAGTTCACTCCTCGTTTCAGTCCTGTTTCACTGAACCGGTATAACCTACCGTTCCAGCCATGTATATCTCATGAGATATAAAATCTTTACCCAATGAATTTGAGGGAGATATAGGTCCCACCCATCTCATAATGATACCATTCTTATGTGTACCACAAAATCATAAATCATACATCATTGCATAACCCATGTAATAAAAATGGGATTCTTAAACATCATGACATCATAAAACAATTCATATAAGATAAAGGAATTCATAAAAATATTTCCATCACAAAATAATAAAATCCATGTAATAATAGGGATAAAAACATAACCCTATATTATCTTAGATGGAAAATAATTTTGATAAAACTCTTGAACTTCATTCTTGAGGAAAATATCCTTTCTACTTCAAAAACACTTTTCCTTTTTTAACATGTCGTAAAATTATAAACTAAAAGAAGTTGATTAAAAATAAACTTGAAAACTTGTAAAGGAATCTTCTTGGAAATAATTTTTTAAAAATCCATTCATTCTTTATAAATTAAAAAAAACATTCTTCTCGTACTTTTGTCGGAAAAGTCAAAAAGTACCTCGTACGAAAAACGACAAAAGATTCCTTTCATATCTTTTACTAAAAACTCACCGAAGGGTAAAATTGGATTTAAAAAATTGTAGGTGGATGGAAATAATATTAAATATTGAGGAAACATGGATGTGGATGATAAAATACATCCCAGTAAATATCAAAGTATAAACAATCTCGGATAAAAATGAGATTGTGATATTTCCCTTACCTAAGGTCTGATTTGCTTTGTAAGTGTCTGAAACTCCTATATAATGATTTAAATAATGTCATTGACTTATTACAGAATCATATTAATTGTTATGATATCATATATGGTTCACTTATGACTTTATATTACCCGTTCTTTTGTAAATTCCATTTTAAAGAGCGTTTTGGGTAAAATTGTTTCATTTGTCGTCCGTGTTTTGACTTGTAATTATTCATATGATTACTTAGATCATGATTAATAAATTCCAGAATATAAAACATGGTTTATATATAATATATATTCAGAATATACATATATATAATAAATCAGTAAATGGAAAGAAATACACCATTCATGGAGACGGTAGGTCGTACGTACGCATGAACGTTGTTTTCGTTTACTTATTGAGTTGAATGGAATTAAGTAGATGACATACATATATATACACATAAATCCAGTATCATTATTATGTCATATATTTCATGATTACTTATTATATATACTTTATAATCATTCATGAATGGTTAAAGTGGAGAATGAATCTCATCGCGTCATGGAGACGGTAGTCCGTACGTACGCACGAGCGATGATATCGTTCTCATGATCTTGGGACTGTATTGGAGTGTATGTATACTATTTCAGAATCAATATCACTTTACAATAATCATATATAGTTATTATGTTCACCATTATACCCATCCAAGTAAGGTGGTGGTGGAAAATAGATTACACCACGGCGTGGAGACGGTATTCCGTACGTACGCACGTGCGGTGATTTCATTTTCCGTAGGATGGATAGATGGTGAAATAAGGTTGTTTCATAATTATAATAACATATCAGTATATAAGTGATACTGATGTTATTACTTCATAATGAAACAACCTAAGAAGAAGAAAGAAATAAAGATGAAAGAATTGGTAACGGACATTACCTCTTCTTTGAAGTGCTTCTTTGAGACCTCCTTTTAGGGCACTAAAATAGGTCTTTGAAGAAGACAAGAACCTCTAGGATTTTTCTAGGGAAGTGTAGAGAAGAAATTTTCAGGGGTTGGCGGAGCTTGAAGGCTCAAAGTGGTGTGACGAAGAGGGGGAGGAGGTGCCCTTTTATAAGGGAGGAGAGGGGCACCTTTGGAATAACTAAAACTATTATTTTATTATAAAGTCAAATTTGGTTTTAAATAGATCTAAATTGATTCATTTCGAAGATAAGGTGGGTATGGGTCTAAATTCTCTCATCCAATATAATTTACACAAGTTTAGGTTCCTATTTTAAGCTTATCGTTTAGATTTAACATTAAGTAAAATAATTTTACTTTTACCGTGTCTTCTTGTGTTCTTATACTATAAGGTTAATAAACTTACTATAAGAATCCAAACAAACCCCAAGTTGTTTATTATTAATATATATAACCTTATCTAAGTCATTTGGCCGAACCTTATATTTTTAGGAATAAAATAACAATTAATAATATAATATTTGTTTTAAAAACTATTTTATGTCAATTTTGACACTATTTTGTAATTGATTTTTTTGAAAATTATAACAGAATGATTAGTTAGAAAAAAGTTAATTAAATAAATAATAACATGTCATATTAACCTAGAAAATTATTTTATTTCATAAAAAGTCTGAAATTACATTTATTTGGGTATTTATAACATCAATTATGTCAATATTTCATTAATAAGATAATTACTGCATCATCTTTGTGTCATAAATAAATTAAATTATTTAATGTCTAAAAATTATAAATAAAATACCATTATGTAGGAAATCTTTTTATATTTCTAATGACTATTTATAGTCGAATTTATCTTATGTATAACCCTATATTAAAAATTATTTACTTATTAAACTTTGATTTTAACTATTTTAACCCTTCTTTAAATAAATTAATAATAAATGTCCTAATCTAATCCAAGTGGGACTAAATGGTCATATTTTATTCCTAAGGTTGTTTTTGGTCTAATTACACTTATCCAATAGAATTAGGACATGTGTTAGGGTAATAATAATATCAATTTTACCCTTAATTACCCTGTTTACTTTTAACCGTGGTAAAAAAAAGTAAAAAGTTATTATTCACCAAAAATTATTTTCATCTCATTGAACCAAATTTTACTTACTGACATCAACCGTGTCTCTCGGATTTTTGAAATTCCACTCACAGAAGCGGTAAAATTAAGTTTTATGAAAAATTCATTTTTCTTAACTACCACTTGGTGGTTTCACTATTCATCAAAAAATGAAAGTTTCCAGAAAAATACCAAAAATTAGGCCTAAGATATATTTGATATTATGAACTCAAAAATGATGTCTATTTTACAAAATTAAAAACATATCAGTTGCATTAATTAATTTAAAAATTAATTCTCGTCGTCAAAACAAATAGCGTGTTCTTAAGAGATAATAACTATCAAAAGATTGACACTTGTTTATGTCTGGTTTAAATGTGAAATTACATAAAATTACCAACATTGTATTAAATTGTAAAAATATATTCTAAATATACTTTAAAACCACTCAAATTAATAATTTATCACTATTAATTATTTTGATTAAAAAGGTTGTTTTTAATTAAAATTTAGTAATTTTCACTATTCATCAGAAAATGAAAGTTATCCGAAAAGTACCAAAATTTCACCCTGAGCTAATTTCGATATTACGAATCCAAAAATGAATTCCATTTTGAAGAATAAAATTTACAAAATTTCAAAAAGTGGTTATTACTATTCATAACGGCTAGTTTTAATAATATTTTAATAGCATATCGTTGTTTAGTGAAACTCGGTATTGCGTACTACACACGCTATCGAGGAAGGTCGTGATTGCGTGTAATGCAAGGCAAGTCAAGGATGCGTGTTGTGCAAGCTCCTTTTGGTGTAGCATACAACACAAGACATTAATGAAATTAAAAAGAATATTTTTCATAAAATCTCGGGGTGTTACATTTTACCCCCCTTAAAATGAATTTCGCCCTCGAAATTCGTCAGGGTTATAAATGGTTTACTATTCGAAAGTTTCTTTAATAGAAACCCACATCGTAAAAAGTAATACCAAAACCAATCTTTAAAAACAGAAGTATGAAACGTAACGGTTACCCAAATAAACTAATCGTTGGGTTTCCACATAGGTGAAAATATGGATATGGAAGAGAAATCTAACCATCATGTTCTGATGGAGAGTGGTAGAGAACATGGCTATGGAAAAGCCAGCAATCACAAAGCCATAAATTTGTGACGATCTAAGGTACCGTCTGATTCATCAGATATAAGAGCACTAGGACAACATTTTTGGTTTTCAAGATCATTTCCCTAAAGTTGATGAAATTGGAATTAGAAGAAATACTTTCGTGATTTTGGTATAGTCTCATCGTTGGTCGTTCTTTGGAAAATTTCTACTTCATCTCTTAAAGAAATGAAGTTGAGTTTGTCATTCGTGATGTGTTAGCAGATCATGTGATAGAATTATGGGTCATTCCATCTGTCTCAAACAAAAGGTTAGAAAAGTTATCAAAAAATACATAAGTCCATCTATAGTGAGATTAATCATATATGGTTCCTAAAATGGACTTATACTTCATATATCATACTTCTTAATATAATAAAACTAGTTTCTACTAAACAGGGACTTCCTGTAGGCCAGTGGTAGGTGATAAAGGCCAGTCGCACTTCGGTTGTGGGTTCGATTCCCACAGCCTTGTCCGACGCGATGGGTTGTCGCCCGTCCTGCAGGTTTTCCTTTTTCTAAAACTACATTACTATATCATCCCATCAATAATATCGAAAAAAGGTTTTATCCTTAAACAATACTAACTTATGTCCAACATAATCTATTCCAATCTTTAGGCTTATCCATAATATTACAGTCCATTGTCATATTATAGTGAAAACGATTACCAGAGATTTCATATAACAAGCATGTTAATACCATCGTTGATCCCCATATATCATAAGATATGTCTTGTCGGTCACATTACAAATGTTCGAAGGCCTTAATCTTGTATTCTCTTGAAACATGAATACCCATTGAACCTTAGTGAAAACACGAATGCAGTTAAAAGTTAACACTTTCCACATACCAAAATCCTCAAAATTCTATATACTCAAACCATGATATCACTTAGTCCTAATATCAATCATGAGATCATGAATACTATCAAACATATTAGATTCTCTTTATCCCTTCATTATGTGCATATCATCTGCTTTCCAAAAATATTACAATCACTTTTCATGGTTATCGATGCCATAAAATTATTGAAAACCACAATAGACCAAAACATAAATATATCAATATTCCACGATACTATATACAACATTATTCTGGAATCCCATTACATAAACACTTAATCATTCCACCACATCGTTGTCATATTCAACATCGCCAATGGTGATCACATGTGACTTCCCTTTTTCCTTTGCCTTAAGTGGTTGCTCACGTCGATCATCACTAACCCTTGTATTAGGGCATTTATTAGCGTAATGCCCCATTTCCTTGCACTTGAAGCATTGAAGTGTTGTTGGTGCATTCTTTGTAGTCTTTTCTTTATTCATATCATTAGAACCCCTTTTTCCATTACTTCGACACTCAGCTGCTCGATGACCTTATTTTCCACACTTAAAACATTTTCTAGTTCCTTTAAGACAATCTCCACCATGCTTCTTTCCACACTTTGAGCATAAGGAAACATTCATCTTCTTTTCACCATTATTATGAGATTTCTCCTTGAACTCCATCTTTCGTTTCTTGTCAAAACTATGAGATTTATAAGTAACACCAACTTGCATTTCTACCTTGATAGCACAACGCACAATTTCTTCATAGCTACTGAAGTCTCTTATAGCTAATTACCTTCGAAGATTTGGTTTTAAGCCACTGAAGAATCGATCAACTTTATTTTAAGGTTGGATAATAAATCCAGATGCATACCTTGCAATCCTTGTAAAATTTGCTTCGTATATACCAACAGATTCATCATCCTTTTGCTTTAGTTCAAGAAACTCCTTCTCCATCTTTGTTTGAAGAATACGAGGGAAGTACTTATTGAAAAATAAGTTCTTGAACTCGTCCCATTCCATGGACTTAATTTAATCTCTTTGCCTCATATTCTTGATAAGATTCCACCATTGATCAGCTTCACCTTCCAAATGATATACTTCTAAGATGACTTTATCATGTTCAGAACATTGAAGAACTGAAAATATCTTTTTAGTAGTACCGATCCATTGTTCAGCAACAAGTGGATCAGAAGACCCACTGAAAGAAGGTGGACGTTGCCTCATGAAGGACTCAATAGAATATTTTTCCCTTCTCTGCTCATTTGGAAGTCCATAATGATTCATAGCTTTTGTAAGTATAGCAATAAGATTTTTCACTCCATCTCCCATAACATTTGTTTGTTCAGGAGGACAATCATTGCATTGTCCATTGCATCGATCAACACGGCTCCTTCGGGTTTCAGCCATCGTCTTCAATATCTAACATCTTAGGTTTAATTCTATGATCGTTAGCATAATTCCAATACTATAACCTATACGTATACTTAACCTTAGGTACATCCATAGACATACCTTAGAAATATCTCTAGGGATCTCACTAAAGTTCTCGCATCCTAGTTTCCAAAGGTTAACTAAACCTTTCCACTGATACCAACTATAGAGACCCGAATCCTAACGTACATGGACATTACATTACTTTTGAGGAATACTTAGTACATAACAAAAACACACACACAAGGACCGTAATAGTTTAGTGTATTTGGAAACTCGGAATATAATCTTCTAATCGTGGTGAAAGATCTTCAACATCTCCCATAAAGATCTTCTTTTTTTTACCTAAAACCATTCTTTATATCCTGGGGAAAAGAAAACATAAAAGGGTGAGCTCAAATGCTCAGTAAGGGTAAACAAAAGAAATATCAATCACATCATATTCATAAGAACATAACATTTTGGAAATCTTAACCTGCAAAAGAGAGCATAATTTCATAACATGGGATAAATCATAGTAGTTAAATGAAATTCCAATAATCATAACTTAAAACATGAAACTTTGTGTCATACACACATAATCATATATAATCATTTCTTATTAGTCAAGACTCATTGCCAAGACTATCTTAGTGGACAAATTCCCTTTCTGAACCGAGTTCACTCCTCATTTCAGTCCTGTTTCACTGAACCGGTATAACCTACCGTTCCAGCCATGTCTATCTCATGAGATATAAAATCTTTACCCAATGCATTGTAGGGAGATATAGGTCCCACCCATCTCATAATGATACCATTCTTATGTGTGCCACAAAATCATAAATCATACATCATTGCATAACCCATGTAATAAAAATGGGATTCTTAAACATCGTGACATCATAAAACAATTAATATAAGATAAAGAAATTCATAAAAATATTTCCATTACAACATAATCAAATCCATGTAATAATAGGGATAAAAACAGAACCCTATATTATCTTATATGGAAAATAATTTTGATAAAACTCTTGAACTTCATTCTTGAGGAAAATATCCTTTCTACTTCAAAAACACTTTTCCTTTCTTAACATGTCGTAAAATTCTAAACTAAAATAATTTGATTAAAAATAAACATGAAAACTTGTAAAGGAAGCTTCTTGGAAATAATGTTTTAAAAATCCATTCATGCTGTATAATTTAAAAAAACATTTTTCTCATACTTTTGTCAGAAAAGTCAAAAAGTACCTCGTACGAAAAACGACAAAAGATTCATTTCATATATTTTACTAAAAACTCACCGAAGGGTAATATTGGATTTAAAAAATTGTAGGTGGATGGAAATAATATTACATATTGAGGAAACAAGGATGTGGAAGATAAAATACACCCCAGTAAATACCAAAGTATAAACAATCTCAGATAAAAATGAGATTGTGATATTTCCCTTACCTTAGGTCCGATTTGCTTCTTAAGTGTCCGAACCTCCTGTATAATGATTTAAATAATGTCATTGACTTATTATAGAATCATATTAATTGTTATGATATCATATATGGTTCAATTATGACTTTATATTACCCGTTCTTTTGTAAATTCCATGTTAAAGAGCGTTTTGGGTAAAATTGTTTCATTTGTCGTCCGTGTTTTGACTTGTAATTATTCATATGATTACTTAGATCATGATTAATTAATTCCATAATATAAAACATGTTTTATATATAATATATATTCAGAATATACATATATATAATAAATCAGTAAATGGAAAGAAATACACCGTTCATAGAGACGGTAGGTCGTACGTACGCATGAACGCTGTTTTCGTTTCCTTATTGAGTTGAATGGAATTAAGTAGATGACATACATATATATACACATAAATCCAGTATCATTATTATGTCATATATTTCATGATTACTTATTATATATACTTTATAATCATTCATGAATGGTTAAAGTGGAGAATGAATCTCATCGCGTCGTGGAGACGGTAGTCCGTACGTACGCACGAGCGATGATATCGTTCTCATGATTGTGGGACTGTATTGGAGTGTATGTATACTATTTAAGAATCAATATTACTTTACAATAATCATATATAGTTATTATTTACACCATTATACCCATCCAAGTAATGTGGTGGTGGAAAATAGATTACACCACGGCGTGGAGACGGTATTCCGTACGTACGCACGCGTGGTGATTTCGTTTTCCGTAGGATGGATAGATGGTGAAATAAGGTTGTTTAATAATTATAATAACATATCAGTATATAATTTATACTGATTTTATTACTTCATAATTAAACAACCTAAGAAGAAGAAATAAATAAAGATGAAAGAATCGGTAACGGACATTACCTCTTCTTTGAAGTGCTTCTTTGAGACCTCCTTTTAGGGCACTAAAATAGGTCTTTTAAGAAGACCAGAACCTCTAGGATGTTTCTAGGGAAGTGGAGAGAAGAAATTGGCAGGGGTTGGCCGAGATTGAAGGCTCAAAGTGGTGTGAGGAAGAGGGGGAGGAGGTGCCCTTTTATAAGGGAGGAGAGGGGCACCTTTGGAATAACTAAAACTATTATTTTATTATAAAGTCAAATTCGGTTTTAAATAGCTCAAAATTGATTCATTTCTAAGATAAGGTGGGGATGGGTCTAAATCCTCTCATCCAATAGAATTTAGACAAGTTTAGGTTCCTATTTTAACCTTATCGTTTAGATTTAACATTAAGTAAAATAATTTTACTTTTACCGTGTCTTCTTGTGTTCTTATACTATAAGGTTAATAAACTTACTATAAGAAGCCAAAAGAACCCCAAATTGTTTATTATTAATATATATAACCTTATCTAAGTCATTTGGCCGAACCTTATATTTTTATGAATAAAATAACAATTAATAATATAATATTTGTTTTAAAAACTATTTTATGTCAATTTTGACACTATTTTGTAATTGATTTTTGTGAAAATCATAACAGAATGATTAGTTCGAAAAAAGTTAATTAAATAAATAATAACATATCATATTAACCTATAAAATTAGTTGATTTCATAAAAAGTCTGAAATTACATTTATTTGGGTATTTATAACATCAATTATGTCAATATTTCATTAATAAGATAATTACTGCATCATCTTTGTGTCATAAATAAATTAAATTATTTAATGTCTAAAAATTACAAATAAAATACCATTATCTAGGAAATCTTTTTAGATTTATAATGACTATTTATAGTCTAATTTATCTTATGTATAACCCTATATTAAAAATGATTTACTTATTAAACTTTGATTTTAACTATTTTAACCCTTCTTTAAATAAATTAATAATAAATGTCCTAATCTAATCCAAGTGGGCCTAAATGGTCATATTTTATTCCTAAGGTTGTTTTTGGTCAAATTAAACTTATCAAATAGAATTAGGACATGTTTTAGGGTAATAATAATATCATTTTTACCCTTAATTACCCTATTTACTTTTAACCGTGGTAAAAAAAAGTAAAAAGTTATTATTCACCAAAAATTATTTTCATCTCATTGAACCACATTTTACTTACTGACATCAACCGTGTCTCTCGGATTTTTGAAATTCCACTCACAGAAGCGGTAAAATTAAGTTTTATGAAAAATTCATTTTTCTTAACTACCACTTAGTGGTTTCACTATTCATCAAAAAATGAAAGTTTCCAGAAAAATACCAAAAATTAGGCCTAAGCTATATTTGATATTATGAACTCAAAAATGATGTCTATTTTACAAAATTCAAAACATATCAGTTGCATTAATTAATTTAAAAATTAATTCCCGTCGTCAAAACAAATAGCGTGTTCTTAAGAGATAATAACTATCAAAAGATTGACACTTGTTTATGTCTGGTTTAAATGTGAAATTACATCCAATGACCAAAATTGTATTAAATTGTAAAAATATATTCTAAATATACTTTAAAACCACTCAAATTAATAATTTATCACTATTAATTATTTCGATTAAAAAGGTTGTTTTTAATTAAAATTTAGTAATTTTCACTATTCATCAGAAAATGAAAGTTATCCGAAAAGTACCAAAATTTCACCCTAAGCTAATTTCGATATTACGAATCCAAAAATGAATTCCATTTTGAAGAATAAAATTTACAAAATTTCAAAAAGTGGTTATTACTATTCATAACGGCTAGTTTTAATAATATTTTAATAGCATATCGTTGTTTAATGAAACTCGGTATTGCGTACTACACACGCTATCGAGGAAGGTCGCGATTGCGTGTAATGCAAGGCAAGTCAAGGATGCGTGTTGTGCAAGCTCCTTTTGGTGTAGCATACAACACAAGACATTAATGAAATTAAAAAGAATATTTTTCATAAAATCTCGGGGTGTTACAGCGACCGCCATTGGCGGTCGCTACATTTACTTAAAAAAAGGTGGGGATTCCGCACCCCCTCCTCTCGCGAAGCGCACCCCCCCCCCCCCCCCCCACCCCTCGAATTCCCCCCTCCCATCGCTCGCGCCCTCCCCGTCGCCCGCGCCCTCCCTGACGTCGTGCGCCCTCCCCGCCGCCCCGCCCTCCCCGCCGCCCCGCCCTCCGCTGCCCCGCCCTCCGCCAGCTCGCCCTCTGCTGCCCCGCCCTCCACCGCCCCGCCCTCCGCCGCCCCGCCCTCTGGTTGGCCGCCCTCCGCCGGCCCCACCCTCCGTCGGCCCTGCCCTCCGCCGGCCACCCTCCGTCCACCCTCCGGCCGCCCTCCACCCTCCGGCCGCCCTCCGGCCGCCCTCCGCCCTCCGGCCACCCTCCAGCCGCCCTCCGCCCTCCGGCCACCCTCCGCCCTCCGGCCGCCCTCCACCCTCCGGCCGCCCTCTGGCTGCCCTCCGGCCGCCCTCCGCCGGCCCTGCCCTCCTCCGGCCGCCCTCCGCCCTCTGGTTGCGGCCGCCCTATGCCTTGCAGCCGCCCTGCGGCCTCCCTCTACCCTCGGGCCTCCCAACACCTGACTCCGGCAGCCCTCCGGCCGCCCTCTGACCTTCGGCCTTCATCCCCTCCGGCCTCCGACCTCCGCCCTCAGCCCTCCGCCCCCTCGTCCCTCCCCCCCAGCACCCCGAACACCCCCCCCCCTGCACCCCGCCAACCCCCGTCCCCTTCCTCTTCGTCCCCTCCCTCACCGTACCAGCTCCGGCTCCGGCTCCCCATCGCTGCCTCTCCTCTCGCAGCACCGCCTTCGGCTCCCCTCCCTTCCAGGTTTGTAGCGCAATCAGGTATGACATGGGATTTCACTTACATTATTATTTTATAAATGGTTCACAAACAATTAATTAGTATTTATTTTAAATATATTTGATATGAAAAATGAAAATGTAATAAGTCTTGTGTAAATGTTTGTTATAGGGATCTTATTATGGATAAGAGTTGGATTGATCTTCCAAATCGAACGTCTAGAGAGTATTTCAATGGCATTATGCAGTTTATTGACTTCACCAGAGGATTTTAAAGTGACTATATTAGTTTTCCATGTAGAAAATGTGCTAACAGATATCAATTCACACGAGGTACTGTGAGGGAGCACCTATTCTTTAATGGATTTCTAAGAAATTATAAGATTTGGACTCATCATGGAGAAGAATATGTTCGTTGTGAAAATATGGATACAGTTCAGATGGATGTTGATGCAAGGATGAATGATCCAATGCATGAAATGCTTACTGAAATGGTACGTGGGTTGGATCCTGAAGGCATTACCATCCAAAATCTTGAGACCGGTGAGATAAATCTTCTCTCTGGTGCAGATCATGATTCGAGGAGGTTTTATGAAGCAATTGATTATGTAAAAATAGAATTATATCCTGGATGTACTTCTTTCAATAAATTGTCGTTTATTGTGGAGTTGTTGCATTTGAAGACTTTGAATCATTGGTCAGACACATCATTCGACATGCTGTTGGTGTTATTGAAAAAGGTTCTTCCTGTCGACGCTAAGATTCTCGAGTCGTATTACCATGCTCGTAAGCTGACAGAGAACTTAGGTTTTACATATGAGACCATAGATGCATGTGCAAAAAACGGTATGTTGTTTAGAAAGGAAACTGCCCATTTGGATATTTGTACGGTTTGTGGTGCTTCCAGGTGGAAATAGAACAAGGGAAATCAGACTCATCAAAGTCAGATTGTGATACAAGGGAAACCGATTGCCGTAAAGCAAATGTGTTACTTTCCCCTTAAACCAAGGTTGAAAATATTTTTTATGTCATTTAAAGTTTCTAATTTAATGAGATGGCATGTAGAAAGAGTTCATGAAAGTGATATGTTAACCCACCCGGTAGACTCTCATGCATGGAAGGATTTTGATAAGATACATCCCGACTGTTCCAAAGATGTTCGTAATTTCTGATTGGGATTGGCAGCAGATGGTTTCAATTCATTCAAGTCTATGGTTGGTGCAACTCATAGCACATGTCCCGCGGTGTTGGTTCCGTATAATATTCCTCCGTGGCTTTGTATGAAGCAAAAATTTATATTAATTTCCACTATTATTGATGGACCTAAAATTCTGGGGGATAAGATTGATGTTTACCTTCAGCCATTGATTGATGAGTTGAATGAATTTTGGGGCGATGGTGTGATGACTTATGGCTATGAAACGAATGAAATGTTCAAACTGCAGGCTGCTTTATTGTGGACAATCAATGACTTCCCAGCTTATGCAAATTTATTAGGCTGGAGTACGAAAGGGAAATTTTCTTTCCCTTGTTGCAACAAAAGTAAAAAATCTGTATGGCTTAAGCATTCCAAAAAATGGGCATACATGGGTCACAGACGTTTTCTCCCCCCTCATCACAGGTTCAGAAAGGACAGAGTGGCATTTGATGGTTCTAGAGAGTTCATCCCAGCACCAAATATCATGACAGGAGTCGAAATGTTATCGCAGATTGAGGAAGAAAACATCCGCACGGTATATGAAATTTAGGATTTGGTGGCTCCTCTGGTACGTTATATTTGAGCTGCGGGTAGGTAGTGCAGTCACAATTGTAAAAAGAAAAGTATTTTTTATAGTCTTCCGTATTGGAAAACTAACATGTTGAGGCATAATTTGGATGTCATTCACATTGAAAAAAATGTTTGTGATAACATATTGTGGACCATTTTAGGTTTCAGTGGGAAATCAAAGGACCATGTTAATGCACGCCGTGATTTGGAAGAAATGGGTTTAAGGAAATAGTTGCATTTACAGTTAGCTGAGGGAAACAAGGCATATATGCCTGCTGCACAGTATACGATGAATACAAAGGAGAAAGAGACATTTCTTTCCATTTTGAAGATGTTCAAGGTGCCTGATGGTTACTCTTCTAATATTTCAAAGTGTGTGAATCTGACGAGCAAGACATTGCAAGGGTTGAAAATTCATGACAATCACATACTACTTCAGCAGTTGATTCCAATCGCAATTTGTGATTGTTTATCCCCCAATGTTGTTCAGCCGTTGATTGAGATGAGTAATTTTTTTAGATAGCTTTATTTAAGAAATCAACAAATGAGTGATTTAAAAAGTTTACAGGACCGAATTGTAGTTACGCTTTGACACTTTGAGAAACTATTTCCCCCCTCATTTTTAGATGTTATGGTCCATTTGACAGTGCACCTAACTGATGAAGTAATGGCTGTTGTTCCAGTGAAATTCAGGTGGATGTATCCTATTGAGCAGTATTTGAGTACATTGAAACGATTTGTATGCAACAGAGCTCGTCCGGAGGCATCAATAGCCAATGGTTATTTAATGGATGAGTGTACTACTTTTTGTGAAGAATATCTTATGGATGTTGAAACAAAATTAGATAAGACCTCTCAGATTCAGGATGGTCCAGTTGGAGAAGGAACCACATATGATATGGACAACATCGAGTGGATACAAGCGCATCGATATATCTTGTTCAATACTCCATCAGTTGCACCATTAATGCAGTAAGTATCTTATCACTTTTATTGTTTAACTTTTACATGTTTTTTTGCATAAGTTTATCATTTAAACATTGCGTTATCATTTGCAGAAAACACAGTAATGAGATAAAATAAGAGATGCATCGTGCGACTGAGTTGCAAATTCAACAGTCTTATTATGCATCATTTTATGATTGGTTCAATGATTATGTACGTATAAATTGATTTTCATTATGAGTGAAGTATTATACTAATTTATTTCATCATATATCATTACTGAATTATATGAATTATGTAGGTTTATAAGCTGAGGGAGTTAGGGGACCCCACGCTAACTGAAGATTTTATCCAACTAGCTGAGGGTCCATCTATAACGGCTCGTCGTTATAAATCTATAGATGCTAATGGTTTTCGATTTCACATTAAAGATGTTGAAGACAAACGAGCAACAAAAAATAGTGGAATCATTTTTCCATTTGTCAATTCTGGTTATTACTATGGTCAATTGATAGACATCATTGAAGTTGTATACACACACGGGTTGAAGTACATATTGTTAAAGTGTAATTGGGTTAATCCAGTGCGTGGATGTAAAGTCGATCAGTATCAGTTTTCATTGGTAAATTTTAACTATATGTTATACAGAAATAAACGAGTTGATAATGAACCTTTAATTTTGACATCACAAGCAGAACAAGTATTCTTCGTTACTTTGCCTTTGAATCCAGGTTGGCAAGTTTTTGTCAAAATGTCTCGGCAAGGATTGTTTGTATTTGAACAAGATGAACCTGAGACTGTTCCTTTTGTTTCCCAACATCTTGATCAACATACCGTAGTACAACGTGAAGAAGATATTTATTGGGTCAGAGCGGCTGTAGAAGGAGAAATGGTCGATTTGCATGCTTAATGAAAGGTATAATTGTTTTCCCACTATTTAGCCTAAGATATCATAAATTATCTAAACATTTTATAAATCCTTGTAAGTTTTAATCCTCACTTTTGGAAGTTTATTCAGTTATAAATATTTAGGGTGATTTAACTCATGTTATATTGATGTTATTGTCAGTGTATCTTCTCATTGAGGTATTCTTCATTTGATTCATGTGCTGTTTGAATTTTTATTAATTCAATTTGAAATTTGGATATGCATTGATTGGTTTTGTACATAATTTTTATATCTGTTTTGTGAACTCTCTGATTTTTTAAAATTCATTCATAACTAATTATTCAATCCCTTTTTGTTTGATTAACAACTGTACAAGTTTGATTTTTTTTAAAAACAATCCAATTTATCATTTGGGCACTTTGGATAGTCCCCTTACTAATGTTTTCCATGACTGCACGCATGTCAGGGGAAGAGGCAGAAGATCCACATCATCCATCTGAGGTATCTACGTCTCAGGGTCGAGGTATGTTGGAATGTCATTGTCTCTATTTTTTATTTAATTAATAAACATATATATATATATATATAACATCTGTCATTTTGTATATAAAATTGTTTTCAACAGGATCAGACTCGACTGCTTCTTCCTCTCGCAGGAGAGGCCCTGGTCATAGCATATTATCATGGAATTCCGACAAGACTTTTGATGTTTCATTTGATAATGTATTTCATCCTATGGGATGGAATTCCCCTGCATTTATTCGCCAGTTGGGTCATATCATATGTGATCCACATCGATTTCCATTGACTACGCGTGATTGGGCTTCTATCCCTCAGGACACATTAGATCATCTTTGGAGGGAGGTTCAGGTAAGAAGATCATTTTACTTTATTCCCTATGTATAAACAACAATAACATATGTGCTTTTTTTATTTAATAGAAAAATTTGAAAGTATATCCCGATGAGTTTCGTCCAGTGTGTATGAGCAAATGTCGTAAGATGTGGAAAGACTATAAAGGAAAAGTCAAGAGGGACCACTGGGTACCAAATGTGGGTGCCCCAGACATTCTGGAAAAAGTCCCAAGACAGCCCTCCCCGCACTCCGGACAGCCCTCTCCGCACCCCGGACAGCCCTCCCGCACCCCAGACAGCCTTCCCAGCACTCCGGACAGCCCTCCCTACACCCCGGACAGCCCTCCCACACCCCGGACAGCCTTCCCCGCACTCCGGACAGCCCTCCCCGCACCCCGGACAACCCTCCCACACCCCAGACAGCTCTCCCGCAACCCGTACAGCCCTCCCCGCACTCTGTACAGCCCTCCCCACACCCCGGACAGCCCTCCTGCACCCCGGACAGCCCCCCCGCACTCCGTACAGTTCTCCCTGCACCCCGGACAGCCCTCTCGCACCCCGAACAGCCCTCCCGCACCCTGGGCAGCCTTACCCGCACTCCGGATAGCCCTCCCCATACCCCGGATAGCCCTCCCTCACCCCGGACAGGCCCCCCGCACTCCGTACAGTTCTCCCCGCACCCCGGACAGCCCCCCCACACCCCGGTGTCATAAAACACCAAAAACGGCGCGAGACGGTCAAATTCGGAGAAAACGTGCTCCGAATGACCTGAAACCACACGAAAACATTAGGAATATTATTCTTGATATGTAGGAGGAGACGACGCGCCCATCGGACGTGCGGTGCGCGCGTTACGTCCGAGTGTGTCGTTTTCAGCAGCTCGGCGCACGCTAAAACGATGCGTTGGGGGGTCAAAAACACCCGAACGACCTCAGAATGCCATGAAACCGTATGACAACAGCCGTTGTTCGATTTTTGAAATGGTCGAGTAGACGGCACGTCAATCGAAGGTGTTTTTTGACCGCGGTGACCGGAAACGCATTTCTGGTATCATAAAACACCAAAAACGGCGCGAGACGGTCGAATTCAGAGCAAACGTGCTCCTAATGACCTGAAACCACACGAAAACATTAGAAATATTATTCGTGACATGTAGGAGGAGACGGCGTGCCCATCGGACGTGCGGTGCGCGCGTTACGTCCGAGTGTGTCGTTTTCAGCAGCTCGGCGCGCGCTAAAACGGCGCGTTGGGGGGTCAAAACCACCCGAACGACCTCGGAATTCCATGAAACCGTACGACAACATCCATTGTGTGATTTTTGAAATGTTCGGGTAGACAGCACGTCAATCGGAGGTGTCGTTTGACCGCGGGGACCGGAAACGCGTTTTTGGTGTCATAAAACACCAAAAACGGCGTAAGACGGTCGAATTCGGAGAAAACGTGCTCTGAATGACCTGAAACCACACGAAAACATTAGGAATATTATTTTTGATGTGTAGGAGGAGACGGAGCTCCCATCGGATGTTCGGTGCACGTGTTACGTCCGAGTGTGTCGTTTTCAGCAGCTCGGCGCGCGCTAAAACGGCGCGTTGGGGGGTCAAAACCACCCGAATGACCTCGGAATGCCATGAAACCGTACGAAAACATCCGTTGTGAGATTTGTGAAATGGTCGGGCAGGAGGCACATCCATCGGAGGTGTCGTTTGACCGCGGTGACCGGAAACGCATTTCTGGTGTCATAAAACACCAAAAACGGCGCGAGACGGTCGAATTCGGAGCAAACGTGCTCCGAATGACCTGAAACCACACGAAAACATTAGGAATATTATTAGTGACATATAGGAGGAGACAGAACTCCCATCTAACATGCGGTGCGCATGTTACGTCCAAGTGTGTCGTTTTCAGCAGCTCAGCGCGCGCTAAAACGGCGCGTTGGGGGGTCAAAACCACCCGAACGACCTCAGAATGACATGAAACCATACGACAATAGCCGTTGTGAAATTTTTGAAATGTTCGGGTAGACGGAACATCAATCGGAGGTGTCTTTTGACCGCGGTTACCGAAAATGCATTTCTGGTGTCATAAAACACCAAAAATGGCGCGAGACGGTCGAATTCGGAGCAAATGTGCTCTGAATGACCTGAAACCACATGAAAACATTAGTAATATTATTCTTGATGTGTAGGAGGAGACGGCGCACCTATCGGAGGTGCAGTGCGCGCGTTACGTCTGAGTGTGTCATTTTCAGCGGCTCGGCGCGCGCTAAAACGGCGCGTTGGGGGATCAAAACCACCCGAACGACCTCGGAATGCCATGAAACCGTACGAAAATATCTTTTGTGTGATTTTTGAAATGTTTGGGCAGAAGGCACATCAATCGGAGGTTCCGTTTGACCGCGGTGACCGGAAACGCGTTTTCGGTGTCATAAAACACCAAAAACGGCGCGAGACGGTCGAATTCGGAGCAAACGTGATCCGAATGACATGAAACCACACGAAAACATTATGAATATTATTCGTGATGTGTAGGAAGAGACGGTGTGCCCATCGGACGTGCGGTGCACGCGTTACGTCCGAGTGTGTTGTTTTCCGCAGCTCGGCGCGCACTAAAACGGCGCATTGGGGGGTCAAAACCACCCGAACGACCTCGGAATGCCATGAAACCATACGACAATAGCCATTGTGCGATTTGTAAAATGGTTGGGCAGACGGCACGTCAATCAGAGGTGTCGTTTGACTACGGTGACCGGAAACACGTTTTTGGTGTCATAAAACACCAAAAACGTCCGAATGACCTGAAATAATAGCATTTCTTAAATTGGGGGTTTTAAATTATTATAGCACCATGATTTGATGTCAGATTTAATTTTATTATATGTATATAATAACTGAATAATTATTTTTAATTTACGTTTGTTTTGTTTTTTTGTTTTTTTGTTTTTTTGTCTTATTGTAGGTTTATTGAAGCAGAAGATTGAAATAGATGAACCTGCTCAGATCGTTGAAGCACGTTTATCGTTTATGATGATCTTTATATTTATGATGTTTGAAATTGTTTTCTTTTTTTATTATTGTTATCTTATTTTATCTCTGATTTTGCACCGTGAAGAAAAAAAACAGAATTCGTACATTTCATTAAAAAAATGAAAAATGTTTTATTTAATATTATATATATATATATTAAAATATTTTATTTAATATATATATATATATATATTTTATTTAATAAATATATATAAAAATGAAAAATAGTTTATTTAATATTATATATATATATATATTTCTTTAATATATATATATATATATTAAAATATTTTATTTAATATTATATATATAAATATTTTCTTTAATATATATATTTTTTTATTTAATAAATATATATATATATATATATATATATATTTCTTTCGGAATGAATTTTTTTTTAAAAATAAATTCCAGTGTAGCGACTGCCTAGCGGTCGCTATAGGCCCGCATTTCGGCCACCTATAGCGACCGCCATTAGCGGTCACTATTACCCTACACCGACGGAGTAGATGCGACCGATAATGGCGGTCGTTGGGCGGTCTCTATAGCCCTATAGCAACCGCCAATGGCGGTCGCTAATACCCTTATTTTTAGTAGTGAATCTAGTGTATGCCATTGTTGAGAAATGGTGCCTAGTGGAAGGAATGGAAACTATATCAATGCACGTAATCCATGTAGGTATTGACCTCCTACTCAAGATAATTATAGTGGAGTTGGTGATGCAATTGGTGTGGATCGGATTATCACCATACTGGGACATCTCACTCAAGTTATGAATAATAACCTTACCTGTATGGAGCACCCTGATCCACAACATGGATGATCAATGTTAGAAAGATTCATGAGGAAACAACCACCAAAATTCAATGAGAGTACAAATTCATTAGTATCTGAGCAATGGATAAATTCCTTAGGGAAAATATTTCATGCTTTGGGGAGTAGTGAAAGGAAAAAAGTTGTCATGACAGTTTATTGCCTCACGGGAGATGAAGATAAATGGTGGGCATTAATCCAAAACAAAAAATAAGATAAAGAAGTATTGAACATGGAATGGAGGTATTTTAAAGAGATTTTCATAGAAAAATACTTTCCTTGTGACCATCGAGTGGATATGGAAAGACAAAATTTGAGTCTGAGGCAAAAGGAGGATGATAATGTCACAAAGTATGAGACTAACTTTACAAGGTTAGTAAGGCATGTAGCAGATTATATATGTAATCCAAGGAGTAATATTGATCAATTATTTGATGGGTTAAAACCATTTCATCATCAATAATTAGTCTCACAATACTTCTTATCATACAAAAATATTGTCTCGTGCTCTATCAATACAAAAAATAAATTCTATAAGTCTTATGACTTTAAAGCAATGCAAGAGAAAAAGAGATCTGTTGAACACTCTAGAAATGGAAATAAGGGGAAGAAAGGAAAAGTTGAATATCCATCCTATGGTAAATGTGGGAAGAAACACCCCAGTACTTTCCTGAAGGGAATGAGTGTTTGTTACAAGTGTGGTGAAAAAGGTCATCAAGCCCGTGATTTCATAGGGAAGAAAGAGGGTATCAATGTTGAATGCTACAATTATAGAGAAAATAGGAATTATGAAAATTAATGTCATAAGAGCCAAGAGAACTTACCTCAGAAAAGGCCAATGGAGCAAGGCCAAGCTTATGCAATCACTACTGCTGAGTTTGAAGCTCTGAAAGATGTGGTGGAAAGTAATTTATTAGTTTCCTCATGTTTAGAAAATACTTTATTTGATATTAGATCATTTCATTGTTTCATATCTTCCCAGTTTTCTAAGAAAAATAGATATTTTCAATTTGACTTAACAAGGGAGTTGTCAGCCAAAATTCATAAGGGAGGTATCGTCGTAATAATGTTTTGTGAATCAGTTCCCATTAGGGCATATAAATGTTCTTTATCTAATGATATCATCATCATACCCATGATTGAATTTGAAATAATCCTCGAAATGGATTGGTTGTCGGACCATGATGCAAGAATTTATTGTAATAAGAAGGAGGTTACAATTTTCGATGATGATAAGGAGTACCTTATCTTTAGAGTAGAAATGTCACCACATGATTCTTATCTACATCCCCCCTAGTAGCTCTACTAAATTAAATTATTAGTGAAGAAGAGAATGAAATAACTATAGGTGAGGAAAATGATGTTCGAATAGAGGACATACCTATTGTGAAAAAATATGTTGATGTGTTTCCAGAGGATTTACCTGGACATTCTCTAGAACGAGAAATTGAGTTTTCCATTGATTTAATTCCTAGTTCAAGGCCCATATCGAAGACCCCGTATAGAATGGACACTATGGAATTATTGGAATCAAAGAAACAACTACAAGAATTTAGTAATAAGGGATTTATTTTACCTAGTATTTCTCTATGGGGATCCCCTTTCTTTTTTGTTTAGAATAAAGATGGATCTATGAGGTTGTGTATTGACTACAGGGAGATCAATGCTATAAAAATAAAGAACAAGTATCCCCTACCTCACGTTCATGATTTATTCAACCAACTTCATGGATCTCAATATTTTTCAAAGATTGACCTTCGATCTGGATATCATCAGTTGTGTGTGAAGAAGGAAGACATTCTGAAAACAGCATTTCGAACCAGGTACAGGCATTACGAGTTTATAGTAATTCCTTTTGGATTGACTAATGTACCTTCTGCCTTCATGGATCTAATGAAAATATTTTTCAAGGATTTTCTTGATGATTTGTAGTGGTATTTATTGATGATATCTTATAATACTCAAAAATCAATTAAGATCATGAAAATCACTTGCGCACTATTCTGAAAACCCTGAGAAGAAATGAATTATATGGGATGTTTAGCAAGTGTTAATTCTAGATTCAAGAGATTTATTTTCTTGGCCATATTGTCTCTAAGGATGGGATCTATGTTGATCCTTCAATGACCAAGGAAATCCAAGAATAGCTAGCACAGACGAGTATAACTGAGGTATGCAGTTTTATTGGTTTAGCAGGTTATTATCGACGTTTCGTCCAGAATATTGTCCGATTGGATAACCCATTAACCAATATCACATGTAAAGGGGTTAAATTTGTTTGAAAAAAAGATTGTAAAGAATGTTTTGAAGAATTGAAGAGAATATTACTTAATTATCCTATCATGACTCTACCATCAGGGAATGATGGGTTTGTTATTTATAGTGATGCATCAATGAAAGGACATGGTTGTGTCCTTATACATAATGATAGAGTTATAGCATATGCATCACAACAGCTGAAAATTCATGAGAAAAACAATCCTACTCATTATCTTGAGTTAGCTGCAGTAATATTTGATCTAAAAATATAGAGACACTATATCTATGGTGAAAAATGTGAGATTTATACTGATCACAAGAGTTTGAAATATATTTTCCCATAGAAATAACTCAACATAAGGAAAATACTTTGGCTTGAAATACTCATGGATTATGATTGCACTAAACACTACCACCCGGGGAAGGAAAATAAGGTGGAAGATTCTTTGAGCAGAAAGGGTCATGGAATTTTGAACAAGATGAGAGTTGAAAGGGATCTTATATTCATGGATCTAGTACAGATGGATATGGGAATAACCATGGAAGGTGAAACATAAATACTTTTTAAAATGGTTTCCAAACAATCTTTACTAGAAAGGATAAAGAGTTCTCAGACTGATGATATGGAGCTTCAAAAGAAGATTAAAGTTGTGAATGATGGGAGATTGAGTGACTTCATATATGAAGATGGAATTTTGAAATTTGGGAAGAGACTTTGTGTTCCTGATATACCTGATCTAAAAGGGGAATTGTTGGATGATGGTCATAGCTCCAATTTCTCTATACACCCTAGGAGCACCAAGATTTATAGATATTTGAAGGAACATTTTTGGTGGGACAACATGATTAGGGAGATTTCCAATTTTGTGTCAAGATGTATGGTTTTTCAACAAGTTAAATCTAGAAGGAAACAACCTGGAGGATTCATGCAACTTCTTCTCATACCTGAGTGGAAATGGGATAATATTACGATGGACTTTTTCATGGGTCTACCAAATACTCCTAGAAGGAATGATGTAATATGGGTCATTGTTGATCGTCTTACCAATTCATAACATTTTCTTGCTATAAGAGAAGATTTACCACTTGAACACCTTGAAAGACTATATATTAATGAATTTATAAGACTCCATGGTGTACCCCTATCGATTGTTTCTGATCGTGATCCCTGTTTTACATCAAGATTCTGGAGAAGTCTTCAGAAGGCCCTGGATACTAAAATTTTTTTGAGCACTATCTACCACCCTCAAATAGATGGACAATCAGAATGGACTATTCAAACCTTAGAAGACATGTTGAGATCTTTCTCACTTGGCTTTCATGGTATGTGGGATCAATATTTACCTTTGGTAGAATTTTCTTATAATAATAAGCTTCCATTCAAGTATTAAGATGGCACCATATGAAGCATTATATGGAAAGAGATGTCACACACCAACTTGTTGGGATGATGTTGGTGAAAGAACACTCGTAGGCACAGAACTTTTTGAGGAAACGATGGAAAAAGTTAAATTTATCCAAACCCACATCAAAGAATCTCATTGTAGGCAAAAGATTTATGTCGATAACCGAAGGAAGGATTTGGAATTTCAGGTAGGAGAAAATTTTTTCTTCAAGGTATCTCCATGGAAGGGTGTTATACGTTTCAGTATAAATGGTAAATTGATTCCCAGGTACATCGTACCTTTTGAAATTCTAGAACAAATTGGAGTTGTAGCTTATTGTTTGGAAATTTCTCCAAGTCTCTCCAAAGTTCATGATGTGTTCCACGAATCACTATTGAGAAAATACATGCCTCACCCTATGAATGTACTCACCTATGAGGAAATTGAACTAGAACCTGATCTGTATTATTGTGAAGATCCTGTCAAAATTATTGATACAAGAGAACAAGTGCTGAGAAACCAGACAACTCGTCTGGTAAAAGTTCTAGGAAGAAACCATAAGATGGAACATGCAACTTGGGAACCAGAGGAACTTATGATGAAGAACCACATGAATCTTTTAATGCAGTAGTATTATAGAAATTTTAAGGATGAAATTATTTGAAGGAGGGAAGAATGTAACACCCCAAGCTTCCACGGTACGTTACCCTTTGAATAATGCAATAGCTTACATTGTACGCAACTTTGAGATTTTAACACACCATGACCTATCAAACTAGTCGTTATGAATAGTAATACCCACTTTTTGAAATATTATAAATTTTATTTTCCAAAATGGATTTCATTTTTGAATTCAGAATATCCTAATTAGGTTCAGGTAAATTTTTGGTATTTTTCTTAAAACATTCAATTTTTGTTGAATAGTGAAAACCATTGCATTATTGGTTAAAAAAAATTCAAATAATTATTTATTTTATTTAAATTTATTTAAGTTAAAAATAGTTAAAAAAATACCTATATAAGTTCAATGTAATTCATTGGAGTCATTTTATAATAAGTTTAGATATTTAAAAATTTTAATGAACTTTTTACAGTCTTTTACCCACCTCCTAGGAGCATTTGAAAAATTGAATAAAACATAATTTTACCACTTTTGTGAGTTGAATTTTAAAAATTTGAGAAACACGGTTAATATAATTATGTAAAATGTGGTTCAATAAGATGAAAATAATTTTTTGGTGAATAGTAACTTTTGAATTTTATTTTTCACGGTTAAAAGTAAATAGGGTAATTAAGGGTAAAAATGATATCATAATTACCCTAACACATGTCATAATTGTATTGGATAAGTATAATTCGACCGAAAACAACCCTAGGAATAAAATATGATCCTATTTGGTCTACATGGATTAGATTAGAACATTTATTATTATTTTATTTAAAGAAGAGTTGAAAGAGTTAAATTCAATGTTTAATAACTAAACCATTTTTAATATAAAGTTATACATAAGATAAATTTGACTATAAATATTCATTAGAAAGCTAATAATATTTCCTAAATAATGGTATTTTATTTATAATTTTTAGACATTATATAATTTAATTTATTTATAACACAATGATGATGGAGTAATTACCTTATTAATGAATGGTTAAAATAATTGATATTATAAATATCTAAATAAATGTAATTTGAAACTTTTGATGAATTCCACTAATTTTATAGGTTAACATGACATGTTAGGGTTTATTAAATAATTTTTTTTTGAAGTAATCATGTTGTTCTGATTTTCACAAAAATCAAATAGTAAATAGTGTTAAAATTAACATAATTAAGTTTTTAAAAAAAATACTATATTATTAATTGATATAATATTTCTAAAAAATATAAGGTTCAGAAAAAAGACATAGATAAGGTTATATAAATTAATAATGAACCAAATGGGGTTCTATTTTCAGTTTATAGTATGTTTATTAACCATATAATATAAAAATACAAAGAGACATGATAAATGTAAAACTATTTAACTAAGAGTTAAATCTAAAGGATAATGTTAATATGATGACCTAAACCTATATAAAACCAATTGGTTGAGATTTTTTTGACCCATCCCCACTTTATCCTCTAAATAATTCATTTTAGATCCATTATAAACCGAAAATGATATTATTATAAAAAAATATTTCAAGATTTTCCGAAAGTTACCCTCACTTCTCTTATAAAAGGGTACTTCCCCATCTCTTAAATTCACACCTCCAAATCTATTTGTCTCGACCAACCCAAGCCCAAATATCCTCTCAAATATCCTCCCTTTATCCTAAATGCCTTAATTTAATCATAAATTCAACCTAAGGATCCCTTTTGATCAACTCAAAAGGAAACACCCAAAGAAGAGGTAATAATTTCACCACCATCTTTCAAGTCCTTTTCTTCTTCCACTTCCTATTTCTTTGTTGTTTCCATACCAAAATAATAACTCCATTACCTCTTACAAACTGTGATGTTATTATAAATATGGTACAACCATATTCATTATTGTATCCATCCTTTTAATGGAAAAGTCACCATACGTGCGTACGTGCCTCTTACCGTCTCTACGTCGTGGTGTAGTTTGTTATTCAAACACTCCATTATTTGTATGGGTATTATAATGCGTATTACTGATGTAAATAATAAATATAACATGTTAATAATTCTTTATATATGATATACCATCCAATTACATATTATTTCACCATCAATATAATGATATTTTCACTCGTGTGTACGTACGGATTACCGTCTCCACTACGCGATGAGATTCATTCCCACGTTCACCATTCAACGATGATTATAAAAATATATATTATTAATAAGTATGTAATATATGACATAATAATTATAATGTATATATATATATGTGTGTATGTATGTATGTATTTAATTACATATATCTTATTCACTTACTTTTGTTCAATATGATATGAAAACGGAAACAGCGCTTATGCGTACGTATGGCCTACCGTCTCCATAAACGGTGCCTTCCATTTCATATATACATATATTATAAATATTTATATTTTATATATATATTCTATATAAATCAAGGTTTATATTCTGGAAGTATTTAAATCATGGTCTAAATGATACGATCAAGAATAACAAGTTAAAAGACATACGATAAAGAAAGTGATTATTACCCAAAATGTTAATTTAACATAGAAATAATTATTAAATGGGTATTATAAAGTCATAAATGAATCATATATAATATAATAAATATTAATATGGTTCTGGTATAATTTAATAACATACTATGGTCATTATACAGGAGGTTAAATGTACCATTGACCAATGGAAAGTGCAAGGTAAGGGTTAATTTCTCAATTTATTTATTATCAGAGGTTGTTTTTATGTAAGTATATATTGGGATATATTTATTATCAATTTCCATGTTTCATAAAAGTGTTTTCAATGGGAATATTTTTAAGGTACTTTTTACTGAAACGTCATTTTAAATTTTTTAACTATTTATTCATGTAAACCTTTCTCATTAATGTCAATGTTTTTAAAATGGTTTTAAGGATTTACTTATATGGACATGAATGTTTTAAAATTTTAATTCCTTTAAAAAGTTTCAAAGTGGTGTGGGACACTTTGATTCAAAAATATCTTTTAAATGACTTCTTTTATGTGAATTTAAATGATTTCATTAAAAAGGGATATTTCTCTCAAATATTTTTACTGATCATTTTCAACAATTTCAACATCTTTTATGGGATATTATTCTTGATCGAGGTTGATTTATTATGATAAAAAATATTTCATATTGTATTGAAGTTTTTTTGGTATGTTTGACTGTGGATGTTTTATTTTTATACCATTCATGATTTATAAATAATGTATTGGCATTTTGTATGCTAGTTTTAATACGAATGATTATGTTATGTTTAAACCTTTTCATATGAGGAATGAATTGGACTTAGTAAGTGATGGGTGGAGCCCGCTATAGCTCCTTGATGCATCGGTAGGTCTCATTATACAAACTAGTGTCTTGGCACAAGGCCTTGAAAAAATCTTCTTTGTAGTCTTGGCACAAGGCCTTGACTATATGGGTATGATGTATGGCATTATGCATTCCATCATTATGAAATTAGATATTGATATTACATGTTATTATTTGACAAGTAGAATATTCATGTGAATAAGTAAATGGAATTATTTGATTTATCTTTTCCATATTATGCTAAAGTTTAAGTTTAAAATTCTTTTGTTTTAGTTTTATATATTGCCTTAAATGTGTATGCTTATTTATGAAAGTTGTTTCTATATTTTTATCTTTACTGAGCATCTGATCTCAGTCCCTTTATATGTTTTATTTTTTCCAAGATGTTAAGAAGTATATTATGACTGACCTATAGGGATAGTCTAAGGGATATGAATGTGGTCCGAGGGTGTGCTGCGGTTGCCTGCGGAGTAGGGGGCAGCGTCGGGATGGCCTGGTCTTCCTCACTCTGGTCTGTTCGTCATCCTTTATGGATGTTCTCTTTTAAGGGCCCATCTCGCTTAACTGGAGGGTTGGGTGGATTCCTCCAGGATTATGCTAGCGGGTCTGTGGATTTGGGTTGGTGTGACAGCCACATCAGTGGGCGTTCGAGGAGACTGGTTCTGAGGAATGTCTAGTTCTCTTGATGTTTGTTTCCCCTAGTTCGTGGTAACTCGACCATTTCTTGGTGATTTTGGCTCTAGATTGATGATTTTTCAGTTTGAAGGCTTGATTTGGTTTTTTTGGTGAAGTGGTAGTGATGTGGTGAGGTCATGTTTGGTTTCTCACTTTTTTTTATAAAAGTGTTTGCATAATAATAATAATAAATTCAGGCAAAACCTAACCATTCATGATGAGAATACACATTTCACACAATAAATTATCCAAAGGTTGTGTTTTTATGTTTTTTAGAATAGGGAACTCAATAGTAATAACCCTATGTTTATCCGGTCGATCCCCTATCATTTGTGGATAATATTGGCATACAAGTTAAGTTCTCCATTATTTAATAGAGGACCGATGTGTAATTCATTTTTATTGATTTATCATAGTGTGTAAAATATTATTGAAACCCTAGATGTCACATTTTTTTATCAACTTCATTTTATACATCTCATAAACCCTATTATTGTTCTAATGGAAATATATTTAGGGATTTTGGTTAAGAGTTAATGATTTTGGTGGGGGTTCATAAAAATTATTCTCTAGTATAATAGAGGTATGTGGTGTGTAAATTATCCCAATGGGTTTACATCATTTATTAGTTTTTATATTATATGTTCACATAGGATATCCATGCATTCAACAAAATAATTAAATAAATAAATTTAAACATGTAATGTATACCATGTGACGACCCATGGATTTCTAAATTATTTAAAATTTGAAGGATCCCAATGATGATGTAATGTAGGGGTTTTTTTGGGTATGTAATTATTTAATCAATGTGATGAAACATGAATTTTTTTTAATTATAACTAGATAATAAAATTTTATTAATCAATTAGGGAAATAATTAACAAGGGAAATGTGTGTCTTCTTAATGGTGATAATATATGTTTTTACATAATTCAAGAAAATGGATATTTAGTTAAACCCCAATGAGTGTTTTTTATATTTATGAATATTGTGAATGGATTTGGGGTTGGATTTCCATTAGGTATTTTAATAAATATTTTGAAATATAGATTATTCTACCAGTGTAACTTTTATCCAAGGATAGGTTTATTGCCCCAAATGAAACCCATTCATTTCAAAATGTTAATTTTTTCTTGATAGGTATATAAATTAATGTTATTGGTGTATTTATCCTAAATTGATTCCTATGTTTTGGAGATATCTGACACTACATAATATAGGTATGGTCAATACTATGTATCATCTTGTAACTAGATGATCAACAATATCTATTTAGTCCCATTTAAAATATAAATATAAATATATATTCAAGTCTACATGAACAAATTCATACTAGATAAATTTATAGATACCATCTATTTTAGGCTACTATATTATACATACACCTAGCACTGACTGTCGATTGTTACCATGAGAAAACATCATGACTACATGAAAAAATATGTGAAGGTCCCATATGATAGTTGAAAAACTTGAACTACTAGTTTAGATATTAGGAGATGATTTTTTATTTTATGAAACATGTTGTTTATCTTCTCATTCATTTCGGAATATTTATGGATATCGATAATTTCAATATGATTGACTGTCATACATAAGAATAAATAGATACTATATGGGATGTAATAATTTAGTGATACTTTCCTAGTTGGATAATTACATATAATATAGAATATTATATGATAGTTCTTATATATACATTTATTTTACTCTAATATTATTTTACATTCACCCCATCATGTTGCAACACCATGTAATTATAGTTTGAAAGAACACTATTGCAGATATCTTGATTAACATGAAACATAGGGATTATATCAAAGTGTTATATATTATAAGAAAATTTCATTTAAATATTCTCATTATAGACTAGATGATATAGATAAGTTAAAAGGTTCTATATCTATCAGTGGGTAGACTATATGCTCTCTATTATGTCATATTACAATAATAATGTTATAGAATATAATGAAATAAATAATTATTGTAAACATGTTGAAATTATTTTTATTGTATGAATGTAATTAATGTAATAAATGTTCTTCCAATGTGAAAATCTGTTTAAGTGTAATATATGTGACAAATAAAAAGATAAATAGATAAATTAATGGGTTCCCAAAAATTCTACCCTAATATCCCACTAGTCCCGTTCTCCTTTTCTCATCTATCAGACACAGTCCTGTTTCGCTTAGTCAGATCCCTATACACGAAGTCAATATGTCAATCAAAATACCCATATGTGTGGTGAGTATTAAACTAATTATGGAACCACTGATTCTTCTCTAATATGTGTGGAAAAGTATAAAAACTAAATTCCCTAACAATTATTAATGTTTAAAAATTATAAAAATCATACCACATGTAAGAAGAAGCCATAAACTAACTAATACACCACATACCCCCACCCATTCCTGTGTATTCTCTATGTTTATAGGATAATAAAAGTATATCAAAAGTGACCATAAACATATCACATTTCCAGTGAAAAAGATTCTAGCAGTATCATGAATTAATTCAGATCATGTACCTATGAAAAATGCTAAGGGATGATAGAATACAAAACATGGTATATTTTACAACTACATAATATGAAATCATTATGAGAATACAATATTATAACATAAAAACAAATTATCATATTTAAAAATGATAAAAATACTCTATAAAAATCATAAAAACAAATATTATAATAGTTTTAATGGGAAACCCACATATCCACATGTGATCACAATAAAGAAAAATAAAATAGTTATGTTAATATAATAATTATCCCAAGGGATCATATGTAAATGACACCATAAAAGGGTGATGGACATATTACCTAAATACTTTCAATGACACCATCAAGTTTCTTCAATGATTTATCAGTCGAACAATGTTTACGTGTTTGATAGAACAAGAAAAATTCTATGGATTCATAGAAAAAATAATAGTATTTTATTTCAAAAATAATCAAAAGAGATCATGAAATAATATATTATTTCTTGTTGATAAATTCCATATTTTTTCAAACAAATTTATTTGATAAATATTTCATCATAGATAAAATTATAATAACACATGTTAAAATAATTGTATTTATGAATAATACATAGAGATAGATGTCAAATATTATCATTATTATTTTATAATTTTAAATTTCAGTAAATCTTCACCAATTTATATTAATAATAGGAATGAATTACATATGAAATAATAGATCATTCGAAAACCACATGGAGATATCAATTCAAAATAAAGATACCTAAATAGATGAGAATGTTATATTGTTCATAGAAACCAGAAGAAGATTTATTTTTAAAATAAAGAATAAAAAATATTGAATATTAGGTTTATTATATAGATAGTAATCCTAATAATGTCACAAAACTGAATGAAATATGGTTTAGATATTTTGAAGATAGAAAATTGAGTATTGGTGAATGACTTTTTTACCTCTAAATTGAATTAATATTTTATTTTCTATTTTATCATATTATTTATTTTAGTGTACTCATATTCTCCCATAATAGGATTTTTTATATTTAAGCAAGTCGTGCAATTAATTCATTTGATTTTTTGAATTCAAAATATTCAAAATAAGATATGAGTCTGATATGGGAAGAAGAAAACATATGAACATAGTTTTTAAATTATTTTGTCTAAAAATAGAGTTGTCTACAGGTAACATGGTTATACCCTTATAAAATTTCTATATGTCACATGAGGGTGGTTTTAAATCCTTTTTAACCCATTAAAAATATGGGTTTCTATTAAACACCAAGATCTACCCTCACCCGACATAGAGGTTACTTTAATGTAATTTTTAGGAAAATTATGTTCCCCATACACAAGGAGGATACTACCCATATCTGGAAATAAAAATCTAAGAGATACCCTTATGAAAAACCAATGTTACCCTTATATATAATATAGTAAATTAGAAACCCCGTTAATTAATTTCTATTTACCCATACACATTTTTTTGAATTAAAGATCCACAATGACACATGTCAGGATTTATAAATACGTAATTCCTAGAATCTTCATCATTACTTTAACAACATCATAGGTGAACATTTAATAACCAATATTAATTTAGGGTTACTCCTACAATATAAATAAAAAATTTACCAACTATTACTCAATTCAGTTGTCCTGTTTAATGATATGATTCAATTTGGAAAAATTATTTTTTTAGATAATATGAATAATAGTATATAAAAAGTTGAGAATTATAAATATTTAATAATTGAGATTTATTGAATTATAACCCTCTATTGTCTTATCAACCTCAAGAAGATTCAATAGAGGTATTTATATAACAACACATGCCACTGATCTATAACATTATACTCCAACTATCACATATCCATCAAGATTTTTCAGTTCTATCATAGGATCGAGATAATTTGTACTAGCAATCCATTAAAGAAACACTCTCTAGATTCTATAATATGAAGCATGTCCTCCGCATATGATTCACCTGGCTCCAAATCAATGTCCTCATAGACTATAACATGCTAAGGACCATGATATACCTGAAATTTTTTGAAAAGTGTAGCATATCATGAATTCTTTATTATAGTGGATGAAGGTTAGGATGGTACGCCCTTATCCCAGCCTACTTAATGTTGTTAAGGGTTCAAATAAAATATGTTTATATTTTTGCTTTCTTATAAAAAAATTGATACCCAAATTTATGTAACACTCAATGGAAACCCAAGTAACCAATAATGAACTCTAAAGTTCACCTCCTCTATTCTACATTTAGTACCTGTATATTTTGAGTTGTTATAAATTACTCCATAATCAACATAACTCTCTATATGGTATCATACACCTTAATAGGTTGAATAATTTATGAATCTCCCACCTCATTAAAATATAAAAATGATCACCATGACCATCTATGTATTGAATAAAATGGAACAATCTAAATAGATGTATGTAAGTTTTTGTTTTATGAAATGTACACCAAGGGTAGTTTTTCATAAAATGATCTAAAAAATTCTAGGATATGTGATTGATGCATATTATTATGTATGGGAATATTCCACTCCAATAGTCTGTCTTTCTCATGATGGTATGTTTTGTTCAACCACAATAATGTATGTAGGGATTATTGTAATAAATAAAAAAACATTGATATAAAATGTTAATTTTTATTACGTAATTTTCTCAAGGTAACTGAATAAATGTATATGATATCATGGAAAAAAAAATTCCCTTCTCATCAACTAGGTGAGACTATAAGTTAAGTATGAAAGGACCATCCTTTCTCAGATGATCGATGATCACCCAAACAATGTCACAACTCATAAAGGCCATTTGAATCCGTTTGACAAGGATTGTGATGATGTCCTCACTCTTCCACATGTGAACTAGAAGCTAAGGGATTAAAATTATTGTCCTCCAGTGATCAACCATTACAACATAGAAGGTATGGAATCAAGAAACAAACCCAATGATATCCCTCTTCATCTTGAGTCCCCAAATCCATCTCATGGGGTTAGGATTAAATTTTTTACCCAATGATTTATCTTCTATCTATAGGTACAAATTTATTTCATTGTATATTTGATATGGTTACCTGGTAATTCTAATCTCCCATGTACAAGGATTACATATTCATCTCACATTGACAACTCATGTATCAATTCATATACAATCAGTTGTTCATGCATCACATCACACACTAGGTTAGTGATCTATCTAGACATTACCAAGTGTACTAAAGAATACATTATCACAAATTAATCACATTTCAATGATCCACAATCAAAAAAAATTAGCATTCATATTATATGTAACAAGGTTATGAGGCACCACTATTACTTTGATGTTTTCACCTTAAACTATAGATAAAGATTAATCTTGAACGTAATAGAATCTACAAAAAAAATTAAATTTAAATTATGCATATTCTATATAAATAAAAAAAATACCTATATTATACCCTCATAACGACTATATAATGTTTAATTACTTATCTATAATAATGTACTCGATGATATTATGGTTAATATATAAAAAAACAACTCTTGGATGAGATAGTGTCATAAATACATTAATGAGTGGACCACCACTACCTACTCCTTGTCAATTTTTTGGAAGATATACTCATGAGTTTTTCACTGAAATAAATTATTTGTTTCAATTTCTCCCTATGTATTATGACTACTCCAAAACCAATTCTTGATAAAAACGTAGCATACAATGTATTAGATTTCTAGACCATGGTGTGTCATCAAAATAGATGTATCCATCATCCTCTTCTACACTTGAATCACTTATTAACATTGGACCAACCACTAGAATCACTCCATTATCCTTTAGTGCAGTCATGGGTGATAATTGGTTAGTGTTGTCATGGATAAATTGATGATACTAATTAAATAGTCCTAGAAGCACATGATATCATACATAGTTAGGGGGAAAGTTTGTTACATAGCATCATCCACTTTTCCTGAGCCCATGATTATACATATCTCGAACACCACATGCCTCAAGAACTCCAGCTCATGTATCTACTAGTTAAACATGGATAATTAGTAATAAATCTGATATTCATTAAGTGTAATCAAGACTATATCATGATGTTTATAATTTATCACTGGTGTTTATGAGTAGATGATGATGAAATTAACAAACACCATGATGACTGATTGCATATAGGGGTAGAATATTTTATTAATGGGATTGATTTAAATTTCCAGTGTGTTCATTAGTCCAAGGATATTCAAAAAAGTATCCAAAAAATACCATCTTTGAAACACCAACATTTTCATGTCCATATATCTAACATATACCTGGTTATAGTCTGATCGAATATCAATCATTAAGAACCATTAGGTTCCTCACAACATATTGAAATTATCACCAATCATTCCAATAGGATATTTGTTATTCCCATCACGTTGTTCATCCATCTCAATGAAAAAAAACATGTTCACACCATGATGATGTACTCTTGCATAAAAATACCATACAATAAAAGATTTCAATTCCCACATTAAGAACCTTTAACTTTAATGGTGACATAAAATATGATCCAACGGGTTTGAAATGGTTTGGGAATCATGAATTATCCCTATCTCATCTAAATATTATAATTCTTTATTATCTCTATTATGTCAAAAATACCCACATGGATTTCAACTAATTCATAATTATCATGAATTCAATTAGTTCCCAAGAATGATGGTGGTGGTTGGATTTTAGTGTCATGTAATATTTAATAATTGTTTTGAACACTTTTTCATAAGACGTTCACTATGATAAAGACTTTTTAATGAAATAAACCTAATTATTAAACTATAATGCAGGTGTATGGGAATTAATTTCTTCATAATTATACACCTTTAGTGATTATGTAGGAACACCCTACCATTAATAATTACTATAGACCACATTGTATATATACACATATGACTACGTCAATGGGACTGACTGAAAATTATTTTTTATTAGATTATAAAATCACTTTTAAGGAGCAAGTGAGAAACCACCAGATTCATCAAAACAGCCAAATAAAAATCATAGCAAAACCAAATCAAAATACTGGTTCCACCTCTCCCCAGTAGCTATAACAAGTGAAGTCCCTCCACCAAATCATGAGCACTCAGCATATAGTCTCGTGCAAAGATGCACGGGCACGGAACCGATGGCCAAGCCATACCCTCCACTCCAAGTGACATGATAAAGTGATGGCATCATGCTCTGAACCCCATATGAGGTAGAACCAAAAAAAATCTAGAAACAAAACACCAAAAATTCATCTCGAAACACATAGACTGATTATGAAATACCCCCTTTCAAATGATTTATGTAAAGGGAAACCAAGCATTAGTTAGAAATTTCTATGGAATAATCATTGAAGAAAAAATTAATTCTGCCGGAAACCGTATCTCTAAACAACATCCAGGATATAGCGGTTACCTGGATGTGTTGCTCTCCATTTAACAGGTCTTCAAATGCAGGAGATAGTGTATCCCAAACCTGTATATACTCCTATATTCTAATCAACCCCTTGTTAAAACCCCAAACCATAATTGAATCCTGTTTTTCAACCCAAGAATATTGTTCCTCATTCAGAGTCATTTCAATGACTCAACCCATCATCTTTGCCACGTCCTATTCAGAGGCATTGAGAAACAGCACCTACTCTGTCACATCATCATCTGAACTTAAGATCAGATCCCAGGAAAAATCGAGCTGACCATATGGTTTTAGTTGACGCATGGCCTCCATGTACAACTTCTCCTCGATTTTCTTTCCTACTGGCTGAGTCTTCAAATGGGGTGGCAAGGAAGAGTAGACCTTCCTACCCCTACACCTCCTGTTACTCCTGATATTCCTCAGGCTGGTTTCCCCAGCAGATTTATTCTTACTTGTTTAAATGGTTTCCTCCTCCCGGTCCCCCGGCTTGTATTTTGAATTCTTCACTGACTGTGTCTCTATAGGGAGTGGCAAGTATGAGTAGTCCTTTCTCGGTTTTTGTTTTCCCTTCCGGGTACTACCCCTCCTCAGACTTGAGAGTCCTTCACCCTGAACCTGAACTTCGCCCTCAACTTCATCTGCAGGATAAATATATTTGTCATCATTGGACTTGAGGACCTTTTGCCCATCTATGGATAACCTGGGTTGCTCCTGCTCATCCAGAACCAGGTCCGCATTATTTAGGCCATCAAAATAGTTTCCCAACTCAATAACAGCCACCTTCTTTCTAGTACTGGGTCTGAAATCTGAAGACTTACCCTCCCCTTGTTCCTTCAGCGTCGCTCTCAAACATTTACCACTCCTTGAGCACACCGCGTCAGCATATGGGGCACCCAGGAGGTCCTTGGGACCTCCCTCTTCCACCCTTGGAGGCTTAACTCTTCATCAATCCTGGGTACCCCCCGTTCCATCCCCCATTTCCACTTATGGTTGCTTCACTGAGACATCTACAACTATTTTTTTAACTCCCAACTGACATAAAATATCTCATAAATAGTCAATGGGATCACAAAACATTCTATTGGGATTTTACTCATAACCCACAATATATATCATCTAGCACTAACCAAGGCCTCATACATGTAGTTTAGTAAAAGTCATATATACAAAAAAAATAATGTGTTCATACATTTGAATCCCAATATAAACATATAAAAATATCATGGAAAATATATATATATCAGAAAAAAAAAATAAAGTCTATAAAAAACATTTAATACATTTCATGAACTTAAATTTTCAAAATAATATAAAGAACAAAAAAATTATATATATTTAATTTGATATTTTTCTCCAAGTCGTAATTGAGGATCGCACATAAAAATAACATGATACAACAATAGAAATCTCATTAATGGTATCTCAGAAGATAGTTAGACATTTACTGGATAGACACATGGAAAATCCTCCTACATGACACCCACATAGTTATTTCCATTCTACAATGTCCTAGGATAGACAAAATTTAAATGATGAAATATTTCTTTGGTATCGTTTTGAAATACTTCATGATGAACTATCAGGTCTAAATCAGTCATCCACATATACTACTACATATGGAAAATAATTTATGAGGTAATGTGGAACTCTAGTTTAATCCTGATGGTTCATGTGATACAATTACATATTTAATAAATACCATTATATTAATTTATGTAATGGTATATTCAATAATTTTAATCTTTTCGTTAAATTTTTCTGATAAGTTCACATAGGTATAGTAATACGATATGAATAAATAAATGTGTTTTGTTACATAATTTTTTTTGGGATTGTATATTATTATTAATTTTCAAATATGGTATAATAAACATAAATTTACATAGAACTGTAATATGGTTCTTTTTAACATTGTTAAAAAATAAATGTTTTTTTTTTCAAAACATCTAAAGTATTTTTTTTGGATAAATTATCATGTTAGATGAATCTTATAAAAATTAATAATATAAAATTGATAGTGTATGTTTTTATATTATAATTTCATTACATTCTTTATATATTTGAATAAAAATATTTGAATAATTCATAAAATTACTTTAATGATTCTTTTTGTGAATTGCTAATTTAGTAAATGATTTAAATTTAATAAGAATATTTTTTTAGGAACATTTAATGGAATTTGGTCGATTATATCATATATATTCCACTTATACTTCATTTTTTCTTTTATAGTAACAAATCCAACCCTAAATATGGAAAATAATATTATATCAAGGTAAATGTCAAATAGGATGAAGGGTTGGGAGAGGGTAAAAACAAAGAGATAAGGATTAAAAACTCAGAAAAAACTATATAAATTTTGTTATGTTAGATTATTTCATAATAATATCATCCTATATCATAAAGATATATATTTTTAGAAACATTAATATGAAATTAATTAATATTAATATAATACTTTGTGTATGTCTATGTGCGCCTTTCTCCTCACATATAAAAGGGGATATCCTTTTCTCATTTATTCAATATTTTTTCGCCCACTAGAACTACCAATAACTACCATAGTATAGTCGTATATTCATACAAATTTTTATATATAATATGTAAATTAAAAATACTATAATTTCATTACTAAAGTTGTATTCTAATTGAGGTTTCTCAATGAAGAGTTTTAAATATTAAATATGTACATTAAATTTAATTTCATATTATTCCTCCTCAATATTTATTGTATCCATTAAAAATAATGGGTTTATAAAATTCATCAAAATTAATTTTTATAATGATGATAGAATAACTGTTTTATAATTCTTGTCTATCAAATGGAAATGTAAAGTATTCCTCATTCCTACATATGAACTACCACCTCCAGGTAGAAATGTTATTTATTTTACAAAACTACTTCACAATAATGGTTAAAATGATAGAATTAGTAAATATATATGATATATATGACATTATAATTTTTTTTAAAAAATAAATTTATTATTTTAAATTTATTATTAGATTAATCTAAAATTAAAATCATTACCCATGAATAAGTATGAACTTCCATCTCGATGAAGTGATGTAAATGTTTTTTCAACACATCAATACATGAATCATGATAAATATGTATATAAATATTATATATAATATTTTTATAATTAGATAAATTATTTATATCATGGAAAAATGATCAATATCAAAAGATTATAACTACTGAAACAAAACATACATGGAAGACAATGTAATTAAAAAATGTAATGATGATGATATTGTACGATTTCTAATAAATGGGAAGTAATTTTTATAATTAGACCATGTATGGTGTAATAAGTATGTTTTTGGTTATTTAATATAATTATAATTAATTTAAATATATTATATCAATGATTAAAAGATCTTATTAACAAGGTTGGACTTGAGTTGATGGTTTTATGTAAAAATTTCAATTTTTAATCGAGGTTGCATCTACTTAATTTTATAAGGAGAAAATTATTAGATACAACTCTCATAAATTTAATACCTTTTATTATACAGGGGTTATTAATTGATCTTAAATGTTTTAATTAATTTTTTATATAATTAAAAACTGGATGGGCCAATAGAATGTTTCATGTAATTTTTTTAAATTTGTTCTAGAATCATATTCATTTATTTTTATATTTTCATTAAACTAATCTAAAAAATTATTATCCAAGGATTTTTTCAAGTAATTTTTAGATATATTTGAAATGTTATAGAAAAATTAAAATGAATCAACTTTCCATTTTCCAAATGAATTTCTCTTTATTTTTTAACAATAATGGGAGAAAGATCATTGTTCAAACATAAATGACCTGAACAAAATTTCACACCATCATAAATGATCAATTTATTGAGGCTTCATTTTAATGTATCCATGATTATTTTCAAATAAATTATTTTCCTTCATATTTGGAATATTTTTTAGAATTTAATTATAATATTTCAAAATTTAAAAAGTATTTTGATGAATAAATGTTCTAGTGATCATTAAAAATAATTTTTCATCAATTATATAATATATTAATTATACTTATATTTCAAATGGGATGTGATTCTATAATATCATTATTATTATTTATTATTTGGATATATATACGATGCTGAAATATTCATGAAACCCATTTAATTTTCTATGTGCTTTGTTATGGCTAAATTATAAATTCTTAAATGATCCTATGGAATATTTATATATGTATGTATGTATGTATTATAATTATGTAATGTGTTGATCCATTATAAACCTTCACTAAAATGGGTAATAATACTATTTTTAACTCAAATGGTATATGTGAGGTTATCTAATGGATAATAGTGGGCATACATGAGGTTATCCCAAGGTAAATCTATGTCACAAACACATCCACAATATGGTATCATGAAAATGATTTATTTTCAAGTTACACCACACTCCTGGAGGGAATTTTTGGTTTTTTTAATATCTTATATATGAACCATTATTAATTATTTGAATAGATAATGACCATTAATGGGATTGGTCTCTTGGAGGTATCATTGATTGAAATGAAGTATCCTTGACTAATAAATACATTGAAAATACTTCCATTATTATATTATTACACACAATTATTGCTGGTTTTTTTAATATCTTATATATGAACCATTATTAATTATTTGAATAGATAATGACCATTAATGGGATTGGTCTCTTGGAGGTATCATTGATTGAAATGAAGTATCCTTGACTAATAAATACATTGAAAATACTTCCATTATTATATTATTACACACAATGATTATTATTTTATCGCACTATAACCTATGGTTTTAGTTTAGTGTTAAAACCAAAATGAATCATGTAATTTATGAATGTGATAATCGATGCAATGATTATCCACATGAGTATCAAATGAAGCTAATGTGAAATCATGTTATAATGAGAAAAAATAACATTTTATAAGATGACTAAACATGGGTGGGTTTCTAGATTAACAAAATAAGATAATAATGGAGGTTCATGAAGATCCTGGAAGGATGGTTATTCAACTTCTAATATGTCAAGAACGTTTGAATAAGAACAGGTGGAAATTATTATGTGGAACAATAATATGATTTTTTAGTGGAACATAGAGACAAAGTGAAATTATTTTTAAGATAATATAAAGAGTTCATAGGGAAAAATAAAGTAAAACCTATTGATCAATTTTTTGTTTAATTTATTATCTATGGGAAACTTGTTCACTTTCAGAGATAATTCCATAATACAAGGACGAATTCCTTTCAAAAGTAGGGAGTTGTTCTAGGAAAATCATTATAATGGGGTTACTGAAGTGTCTATATATTGGTATTAAAGAATAGTCATAAAGAATTTTTTTATCCTTGTTATTATGTTTATAATAGAAATTAAATATCTAAATATCATTCTGCAGTAGTTTTTGTTTATGGATTTTATAGAATATTTTAAATGGAACTGATAAGAATGAAAATTTATTTAGTGATTAATTGATATTAAAAAAATATATTATTAAGGGATTAATAAACATTAACATTTTCTTGATATTTTTATAATAATGGTTAGTTAGTGTAACTTCCCTTGACATGACACTCTCTCATGTGGCCCAAAGGGTTGGTTATGTGACCTCAAGTGCGGCTCCCAATGTGCTAGTGGCTTCCGAATAGAAGCATGAGTGTGATAAGTATAGTGTGGAGACTATACTTCCATGATTAAGATACATATAAAAAACATATTATATTGTAATAAATATATATAAAATGTAACTACTAGAAATCAGAATCTATGGAAAAATAAAATACAGTTAATTAACAACAAACAAATACAACTAAAAAACCAATATAATAATAGTGGAATAATATAATAACATGTTGGAATGTAACTAAATGTTATTCTAGAAAAAATAAAAATGAAATACTATAAGACTAATATTATGACTCAAAAGTCCTAGATCCTGAACCCCATGTTGTTCCTATCACTAACACCCTAGCCCATTTAGCAAGCAACAATCAACAACATGGTTCCATTTCCTTATCCAATCCCACATACATGTAATTTGATCTATTATCCAAAGGCTTCTGTAATAGGTTGTGATTATAATTCAATAGATCAACACCACTTTGTCTAAAAATATTGAGTCTGATAATAAGTAAATTAAATAATAAATAATAGATGTATTAAATAAAAAAATTAAATTAATACCACATCAACCCACTTTATAATGATGCATATATTGATATGATCATGTATCATGACCACTAGAGCAATAACCATTTAACTGTGTTAAAAAATAACTTTCCTTGGTGCCATTCTGGAATGACTCTAAGAAAATCGTACAACCATTAGAACCATAACCTTATAACCAACGTATAAATCACTAAAATACGGGTCAAAATCACTATATTCTCATTTGTAGAATTTAATCAAGACTTAACATGAAATATAATCATTTAAAAATGTGTCAGTTATACAACCCATATATATAATAATTATAGCATGTTAACTCAGCCATTCTTTCTATATCATCATTTCATCATGTATCACTAGGCCTAGCCTACAATATAAGAATTTCAGAATGTAAACTGGGACAACACCCCATATAATCATTACCACGTTTAATAATAACAAAATTCCATGAAGCAAGGATATCAGAATACCACATCATATAGATCAATGGTTTATTAATCAAATTTACATTTAACTTTAAATAACAGATATAATATATAAATTGGGCGTAACCAATAACATTATAGTTATATCAAAAAGCATGAAAAACCATGGTGAGTGTATATCAAGTAATCACCCCTAATATTAGTCATTCTAGACACACTATAATCCATCAAAACATTAATTTATATTCAAGGGGTATGTCACCTGGATTGAAGCCACTTTCTAGGTTAACAAACAATTGGATACTAAGCGACTCCAATGAATAATTCATTTCATTTATTCAATTTATCTATTTTTAGATATGTTAGCGCAATAGAAATATTTCACATCATTGGAAATTTTCCAATAATAGGGTTATGGTTTAAACTACTTTCCATTAGCTAGATATCAAACAATTCTTCCAACAAAAGAACATATATCTTAACCATCTCCAAAAGATCATTATTTTATTGAGATAATTATCAACATTTTGTTGGAATAATGGGAATGAATAATATTAATAAAATTATGAAGCGTTAGCTTACACATGTTTATAAAATTAATTAATTAGTTTCCAATTATTTATGAGTGAAATTAAAAACTAATTTAACATTAAGGTTGTGTTTTTTTAATTATTTTTATGCTCACAGTAGAATTTTATAATAATAAATCAAATTAATCAATATTAGTGAAATATCATAATTAAATTTATATATTATATATTCAATCGCAATATTCTTAATTCACCCAATTTATTTGATAAGATAATGAGAAGAATAAATCAAATTGTATTCATTAAAAATCTATTTTTTATAAAGGGTAATTATTCGGGCTTTTAAAAGTGCATCAGTTTTAAAACTATTTTTCAGCAATTTATTAAAAAAAAATTGAAAAATTAAATTTCATTATTTAAGTTGGAATATCAAAATTATCGTTGGGTGATATTTTGGTAATTCTACGAAATGTTTCATTTTTTGATAAATAGTTAAAAAAATACCGAATTATAATTGAAAAATGTAATAACATCTAATTTTATTGTATAGTAATATCATATAATAAATTGGTTTTAAAGTATAAATATTTGAATTATAAATCTATCAATCCAATGCAGGTCACTGGATTAAATTTCACATTGAAATTGGATATGAAAACCTTGCAACCTTTTAATCTTTTCACATTTAAAACGACATTCCATATTGATTCCATGGGATTAATTTTTAATATAATTTTTAGAATTATAAAAATTTAATTTAGTAAAATGTATTCAATATTTTGAATTAGAAGTTATATATTAAGGCGTACAATCTTTTTTATTTTTAGTAAAAAACAACTTACTATGGAAAAAATTTATTTAAAATGGTATTTGTAAAAAAATGAAAACAATTAAATATAAAAGGTACATGGTTAAAATACATAAAGCTAAAACATTTAATTTTTTGTTGATTTATTATTTGATCCTATATTGCCTCTACAACATTAATTAATAATATAATGTATTGAAATTAATCCCAAATCAAATATAAATACCATACATAACCTACCCATTTGGACTCACAAGCCTTGATTCATTTATAGTCACCTAGAAACCCTCTCCAAATCTATATCCCATCATCCATATACTGCTTTTATCCCCAAAATACCAATCATACATCCATTAATAATATAACTAATGGAATTCCTCTAAAGAAGAGGTAACGTTTTTCAACCATCACTTCTGTTTTATTTCATAAACTACCAATTAAATTAATATTATATAATTCTTATATAATATCATTAGTATCTTCAATATAATTAGATATCATTATGTAATTGTTATAACCTATAACATCATGCACTTCCATCAAATTGAATACAGAATCATCATTCATGTGTACGGCAGACTACCTCCTAAAAATGAGTGTCGTTCTTCCATTACCACCATACAAGGTTGTAAAATATCATGGATTTATAGTTTATATTTAATATATATAATATTAATAATTTAATTATGATTCTAGAATTAATATATAAAAAAATACCTTTATTATTTCCATTTTGTGGGAATACGATAACATCATTTCAGGTTGTGTGGACAACTTTCTTATCAGAGCAATGTGATTTGTTCATTTTTTACATGTAATGTATTAAGGATGTTTGTAATAAACATATGTATCATATATGACTTGAAAATGATACTATAATTATAATATATTTGTATATAATTTACTTCTTTTATTTCAATATCACAAGTAAATTGTATTAGTGTTCATGAGTACATACAATCAACCGTCTCGATGAACAATGTATTCCATTTCAAATTACTAAATATTATGGACCACTATAAAAACATAATTAATGAATATATATTCTATTTTTTCATATTATAAATTCTTTAAATTATTAAATCATATTTATGTAAGAGGAACTACAAATAACAAGACAAAAAATACTCAAAAAACACATCTTTTATTACCCTAAAACGATGAAAATTTTGAGATATTATTAATGAAAAGGTAATAATATGTTATGAAATGTTAATATATTCTATAATAAACATTAAAATGGTTCTGTAATAATTTAATAACATGCATAAAACAATTACATAGTATGTTAATAAACATTCGACGAAAAGGAAATGAAAAGTAGAGGTTTCCCATCCCATTATTACTTTTGTGAAATTTATGAATTACTCACCACTTATTTCATGTGAGTAGTGTCTATTATGACCTAGATATATAATATCAAGAATATCATTATCAAAATGGTATATAATATTTCATTGGACAGTTATTAATCTTATGGTTCATACGATTCGACAGAATTGAAAATCAATGAGATTTCTTAATTCATTTTCAGTTCACTATTTTAAACATCTACCTCTCAATCATGACATGTTATGCATGTGTGAAGTGAATTTTTAATATATCAATTTGTATTTAATTTTTTTATGTGGAACTAAAGTGGATAGAAATATTATATTTATCGTACTAATTTCCAATTCAATGATATGAAATATATATTTTTTTAAAAAAATTATATTTTAAAATAAACCATTAAAATAGTCATTGAATTCAATGTCTATGTTTTGTAAATTTATTTCACAAAATATTTTCAATATTCTCCTTTTATATTATAAATTAATTTATTATCATGTTTCTCATTTTACATATTTTTCTTGAAAATATTTTATTTGTCATTGTCTAAAAGAGGGTCATTATGACTTTTCCCAAAAAAATACAAAAGGAATGTCATTTCATCTATTAAGGCAGGAGAGGCCTTTACTATTTTCATGACTCCTTAATTATTTTATGATTCATTTCAATGATTAAAAGGCTCAAGAATTATTTCAAGTGATCTCTCAATATTATTTTAATTCTAAGACTACATTATTTGATGTTAGTTATTCTTTAATGAAGATATAATTTAAGTAAATTATCCCTATTTATTTTAGGATTTTTTTATGTTTACAATGGATTGAGTTTTATAAATCTAATTTCTTTTCCATGGTATATTCTTATGATGAAATGTTTATGAAACCAATTTATTTTCAGGGGTTCTAATGTGACGAATGATTAATATTATTGTTGAAAAAATATATATGGTTTTATTTATGTATTGGGTGTGACTAATATATCCATCCAATGTATTGGGTAATGATAATATATCTCATGAGATCGATAGATCTAGAACCATAATTGAACTCAGTTTAGGTAGGACTCAAACTGGATCTGAAATCGGTTCAACGGAGGACATTGATTTCCATGATAGTAATGAGAGTGATCGTAGAATACCGATATTATTTGTGGAATGAACTCATTCCACTATGAAAATCTTTACAAATATCTTTTACTACTAATTAAATGATTTTCTATGCGTATGTGTTTGCCAAAATTCCATGTTTTATGCTCAATTTATACTTTTAGGATTTTGGTCTAATGAACTTTTTTAATTTACTGTATGACTCGAGATTGAAGGGTTTGATTTTCAAATTATATATTTTTATTCTTATAAACGTATTCTTTTGTTATGATTCAAATTTCCCTTTTTTACCCTTTTTGAGAATTTGATCTCACCATTTTCTTATGTTTATTTTATCCCTAGTATATTTAAGATGGTTTTATGTATGACATGTTTAATAAGGGTTATGTTATGAAAAACATTGGTGGGAGATGATATAGATGTTCTATGAAATAGTTTTTTATTTTTCCATGTTTCCAATGATACTAAACCCAAAATATTCTAGGGTGGTTTTGTTATGTGTAATGAATTTTCATCTATTTAGATGTAATATCTATGTATTAATTGAGTGGTTTGTTAAAGTTAGTATCAAAGAAAAGTCTTGGTCATGATTTAGATTTTAGTATGATAAATTTTTAGTATGAACACTGTGAATATGTCTAGGTTAAAGTCCTCTAGTATTTTTATTGATCATGAATAACCTATGATTAATCATATGGTTTCGTAGATGGGGATTTACAACTATGATTAGGGTTTCTCACACAATTATTTTTGATTTTATTTAATGGACATAACCCAATATGAACACACATGTGAACATATATATAAACATTTATATGTGAATTACATATAATTCACATCACATTCAAAAATACATATATGCTTATAGAATATTTTTTTATACATGTGAACTATATTCACATATATGAACATGCATGCAATTCATATATATGTTATATGGAAATATATAGACAAAATTAAAGATGACAATGGATGCCCATCAAGCGGATACCCACTATCCAAATTAGTTAAATAGTTTAGAGATAAAGTTTCTCAATTCAGTTTATATTAGATTTATAAGTGCCTTCAGAGTTTAGGGGTAAAGGGCCCTATGGGGGTGTCAAGGAGGTCTCAGCTTTGTTCAATCTCTCTGGCTTTCTGCATGTAAGTGTTTTTGTGTTTAAGCATTCAGTAGTAGACCAAACCAAACAAAATCCAGACAGGTTACAGATTTAGCGCCCCATGAACATATATATTCTAAGCACTAGTGCTTTGTACTCTTAAATACAGTGTTGATACTACACGTTAAATATTTTATACATGGAATAAGAATTCTATCGGAGGATAGAAATGCATAATGCGGTTTTCTGTTTTTTTATTTATTTATTTTAATAGCTATGATTCAATAATTTATTTTCCAAATGATCTTTTTTTACAAACGAGTACTTGAAAATTGTTTTTTTTTTTTACATTTAAATCTTACTTTTATTAGTTTTGAATTGATCTGAAAACATAAACTACAGAAGCAAGATTTGTTTTTTTTTTTCACGTGAAACTTCATGTAAATACTTATATTTCATTACAACGACAAATAATGATTTCCAATTCTAATCATATTTACACTTAATACCAGTCCATTAAGGAATTTAAGATAACTTTTCATGCATCTTAATGCAAATTTAAAAAAGTAAAACAAAAAATAGTTTCTTAATAGATCCTAGAAAGAAATTTCATTCCTGAAAAAGAAAATCTGGAGTCTATATTAATATATTAAAGGTGTTTAAATCCTCTACCTCCATAAGGATTTTCTCTCTACTTCCAAACATTTTAAAAAGAAAAAACAGGAATTCAGATTTTGTTGACTTCCAGTGAATTCCAAACATAATAAACTAATTTTCCAAATTCCATTTTTTTACCTCATCGCTACCAAACATACCCCAAGTTCAAAGCAGCTTGTCTTAACATGCCCCTCAAGTGTCATCACCCTCTCCAGATTCTGCAAACACAATTCCACATCAAACAATGTACAATTTCCACAAAACAAAAACCTGTTAATGATTTTTTGACAAAGTTAAAACTCCTGTAATGGAATAGATTGAACAAAAGTTTCCAAAGTTTTGGAACGTCTGCATCACTTTTTACTGCAAGCCAAACGTCACAGTTTTATGCAATCTATACCATTACAGAAGTTTCAACTTATCATCCATGTGACATACCATTTATTGCTTTCATGGTATCCTCCTGGTACACGCCGAGGGGTGATCCATGAACAGACAGGAGCATCTCGCCACGCTTGGGCAGTCTTGAAGACTTGGGGGTCGTCCCGACAGACAGTTTGCTACTGCTCACCTGTAATCAAAACCAAATCAAAGGTCATGTGCATAGGTTCGGTGTTTCAGATATGAAGAATTAATTATGAAAATATTCTATGGTGTAAGCAAGGTTCTCATCAGCCATCAAAAGATCAAAACATGAATGGTCTGGCTTAACCACAAACCAAAGGTCATCCACACTCAAAAAATACAAAAGTGTAGAGGAGGGGGGTGAGAAGGGATGTTCTTGTCAACAATACATAAAAATGAAGAGAGAAAAAATAAATAAAATGAAAACAATTGTGTTCACAAATTCTATTTTTAAGGGAGAAAACAGACATTCCAACCAAATAGGAAAGATTTTGGTTTCCCTTGAACTATAAACAAAGAGGATACCTACCCCAGGAGTTTGGAAAATGTCCGGCAGCCCCATCATCAGAGTGTCAGATGCATCCTAAATCAAATTTTAGTAGAAACAGAGCAAGAGATGTCAGATAGAAAGGTTTGATCAGTACAGAGGTGATGCTTCCATAAAACTACAATTCATGTTCATGAGGCTCAGCCTGTGCACCGTGATGACTGAAAACATAAAATAAAAAAATTTAATGGAAACTTCACCAACCAAAAGAGAAAAAACATGACAGAGATAGAAAACTCGTTGAACAAAAACAAGGTTGACATTTTACTTACGTTCAGCTAATGTTAAACAAGCAGTTTTTAAGAAGAAAACAAGTCCGTACAGTTGATCACAATGCTTAGGTTGCATTTGACGATACTTATATAGAAATATTTAGAGCAATTAGGCTCCGTTTGACAACACTTAATAAAAATTGATTGTATCACCTACAATAAGTGTTGTATAAGTGTTTCCAGATTGCTTATTCTGCCACTTATTTAAATGATTTCCTTCTGGAAAGTGTAAGTGCTTTCAGAAACAGAACCACAACTTAATTTTTTAAATTACTTACTGTTGAACCCCATTTTATTATAATGGGTATTTCCGAGTCCCACATCAGAATATCCCACCTTGTAATTTATATTACCCGTCTATAAAAGAACGTTTCCGCCTCACATTGAGGTTAGGAGAATTCGTCATCTACATGGTATCAAAGGGTGCTCTCTAACCCGAACTCTCCCTCTTTTTTCCTCTCCCATCTAGGGTTGTCAGAAAATCCCCAGCCTCCCGGTTCTGCCCGGCCCCGCCCTCCTGCGGATTCCCGGTTCTGTCCGGCCCCACCTTCACTGCGCCCTCCCAGCAACGGCTTGAACGCCTCCTTCCTCGTCTCCCTCCAGGCGCAGCCTCCCTGCTACGCGCGACGGCCCCGCCCTCTCTGCTTCCTCCTTTGCGCGCGACTGCCAGGCCCCCTCCCACCCGCACGCAACGGCCCTACCGCTGTACTCCAAGCGAACGACCGGCCCTGCCCCTGCAGTTCCGTCTCCCGCTCCCCGACGAGGCTCCTCCTGTCGCCCCCCCCCCCCGACTCCACCGCCAGCCTCACTCGAAGCGGGCTCCCGATCCCAGCGCCCCTGTCCCTCCCAATGGTCGTCGTTGTTCCCCGTGGGCCTTCTTCCAGATCGCGCCACGTCCCACGATCGGCCTTGACTTCCAGCGGGATCCCATTGGCCAATCTCCTTGTGCGACAACTCCTCCTTCGCGGCTCCCGGCCAACCCCTCCTTGGTCTCTCGGCCCTTCCACCCTCCTCGGCACTTCCAGCCACCGCCTCCCACGCGGTCGCCCGCCCTCCAGCGGCTTCCAGCTTTGCCCGACCCGCCCCTCTTCGGCGTTTCCCAGCCCCCATCCTCCGCGCGGCTTCCCGATGTTGATCACCACCTCCCTCCCACAGCACTCCTGCCCAACGGCTCTTCGGCTCTTCGGCACTCCCGCCCTCTAACGTCTCCTGAATCTGCTCTCCTAAGCAGGTCCCGGACCTACCCATCCAATGGCAGACTCTGTCCTGCCTCAGCTTATTACCGCCTCGACCCGCCTAGTGATTCCACAGGTGTATCATCGCCCTGGGAAGGCTCATCAGGCACTTTCCTCACTCACCCCTAACCTTGATCACACTGCCCTCCTGGGTCGTGGCAGTGGCCGCTCCTCAGGCACTCTTGGACGTGGTCGTGGGGAGAGTTGTCCTCGTCCCCTCTGTCAGCACTGTGGCAAGCTCGGCCACCTGATCAACCGATGTTAGGTCATTCATGGCCGCCCATCTCAACAACCACAGCAAGGTTAGACTGCGGTCCAGGATACTTCTCTGTCCGTTGTCGCTCTTCCTTCATTTCTGGATCTCTCTATGGCTGAGCTCCAGATGATTCACGATCAGGGCCACCTCCTTTTCGGGCTCTTCTTCAATATCTCTTGCCCACTCTGGTGGCTCCACTGCATTTGTCAGTCATCGCTCTCTTGTTTGGATGCATAACTCAGGTGCGTCTGATCATCTTACCGGTGATGGAGGTTTGTTATCCAACTACCGTCCCTATAATGGTTCATATGCCATCATTGTCGAAGATGGTTCCACTATCCCCATTGCGGGTTTTGATGCATGCTCCCTGACCTCATCTATTCACCTGTCATTTGTGGCCCATGTACCACGCAATCCTTTTAACCTTCTCTTCATTAGTAAGCTGACAAAAGATTTCAACTGTAGTGCTATCTTTACATCGTTTGTTGTTGTGTTTCAAGAGCGGATGATGAACTAAGAACTTCGTAGAGGTCAGCTTCGGGACGGGGTGTACATGTTTGATGGACCGACATCAGTCGGCAGCACGTCTGTCTCTACTCGTTCCTTGGACCTCCATTCTCAGTTGGGACATCCCCCCACCTCCGCCCTTCACAAGCTCTTTCCAAATATTTGTCAGCATGTTTCCTTTCATTGTGAATCTTGTAAATTTGTGAAACATCATCGCATTTCATATCTTCCTCGAGTGGATACACAGGCCACCAGACCCTTTGATTTGGTTCATTCAAATGTATGGGGTCCCTGTGCCGCCTCGAGTCCCTTAGGATATAAATATTATATATCATTCATTGATGATTTTTCGCGTATTACTTGGTTGTACCTTCTTCGCGATCGGACTGTGGTATTTTCCACCTTTCAGACATTTTACCATGAGATTCATATCCAGTTTTCCCCCTCAGTTAAATGTCTTCGCTCCGACAATGGGCGAGAGTACTTGTCCACTCCCTTTCAGCAGTTTCTCCATGCGAACGGCATCTTTCATTAGACCTGTCCCGATACCCCTCAACAGAATGGAGTGGTCGAGCGGAAACACCGACATATTCTGGAGACTGCCCGTATCCTCCTATTCCACCGCAAGGTGCCTCTTCTCTTTTTGGGGATGTCATCATCACTGCTACATATCTCCTCAATCGCCTTCTTCTATCCTTTGGGGGGAGACTTCTTTTCAGACTTTGTTCCCCTCTCTCACTACTCACTCACTTCCACTCCGTGTGTTCGGATGTCTCTACTATGTCTGTGACACTCTTCTCAACCTCTCCAAGCTCTCTATTAAATCCCTCCACTGCATTTTCGTAGGATATTCACGCACTCAGCGTGGATACCGCTGCTTCTCTCCAAACTTACGCCGGTATATCATCTCCACTAATGTATTGTTTGTTGAGAGCGCTCCATTCTCTCTTCCCTCTCCTCATCCAGACACTACCATTGATGAGTGTCTTCCTTTCATCATTCACCCTGCTCTGGTGTCTCCCCCTGCGGATCACCGCTCTGGGAGGGTCTACTCCCGTCGCCCATCGATTGTGTCCCCCATCCAGGCCGAGGACACCATCGTCTCAGCTTCATCTGATGCTCTTGCCCCAACACCAAACGACTTGCCTATTGCACTCCGGAAAGGTACTTGCTCTTACCAGACTACTCCTCTCTTTACATATTCATACAGAGGTTTGTCAGCTCTGGAGACGATATCTATTCCCCACACAGTTGGCGATGTCAAATCCCACCCAGGGTGGCTACAGGCAATGCAAGATGAACTGCAAGTTTTGGAGGACAACCATACTTGGGATTTGGTTCCCCTTCCAATCGGAAAACAGGGAGTCGGCTGCAAATGGATTTATACGGTCTGTCTCAATGTCGATGGCATCTCCATCGCCTCAAAGCCCGACTTGTGGCAAAAGGCTTTGCTCGGACATAAGGCATCGACAATTTTGAAACCTTTCTCTTCGGTTGCCAAGATAGCCTATGTCCGCTTATCCATCTCTCTGACCGCTCATCATCACTGGCCGCTTCATCAACTGGATGTCAAAAATGTCTTTCCCTGTGGCTTTCATGACGAAGAGGTCTATCTGCAGCAGCCCCCCGGATTTCGTGCCTCTAGGGCCGACTCTCATGTTTGTCGCCTCCGTCGATCTCTATATGGCCTCAGGCAGTCTCCCCGTGCTTGGTTTGGTTGCTTCAGCACTGTCGTCGCCGCCTTTGGACTCTCTCGTAGTATGAAGGACCACACCATCTTCTACCGTACGGCATCCAACGGTTGCATCTTGTTGGTGGTATATGTTGATGATATCATCGTTACAGGGAGCAACCCAATTGGAATTGCCCAACTCAAGGGGCACCTTTACCACCACTTCCACACCAAAGATTTTGGTCATCTCACATACTTGGCATTAGGTTCTCTCTTTCTGAGGACATCATCTTTCTCTACCAACAAAAATATGCCATGGATACCTTGCAGGATGCAGGGTTGAGTCAGGCGATTGTCGTGGACACTTCTCCTGAGCCTGGGGAACACTCTCTATGCTGACACGACATCCTTTCCTCACTCAGAGAGCTACCGTCGTCTAGTGGGAAAACTCAATTATCTCACTATGACACGACCAGACATTGCCTGCGTTGTTGGTAAAAAGAGCCAATTCATGGAGCATCCGACCAAATCTCAGTGGAAGGTTGTCCTCTGCATTGCCAAATACATCAAAAAAGACTCTGCCCTTGGTCTTTGGTAGTCACATCACGCTCATCTGGATGTTGAGGTCTGCTGTGATGCGGACTTCGTTGGTTGTCTTGCTACCCGCAAGTCTACTTCTAGATTTGTCGTTTTCTTTGCAGGTGACCTCATCTCGTGGCCCAGCAAGAAGCAGATTGTCCTCCAGATCTAGTGCAGAAGCTGAATACCGTGTCATGGCCACAGTTACCACTAAGATCCTCTGGCTTCACCATCTCCTCCATGAGCTTGGTTTATCACCGCAGATATCTGCTCATATCTAGTGTGACAATTAGGCGACCACAAAGATTGCATTGAATCTCGTCTTTCAAACAGAAGAAGCATATCAAGGTGGACTGTCACTTTCTTCACCATCATCTCGAGTGGAACCATATCAGTTTCGCTCATATTCTGACGACGGATCAGCTTATCGACATCTTCACAAAAGGCCTCCCGGAAGCTCGTTTGGACTCTCTCACTACAATGCTAGGTATCCACAGCCTCAGCGACCCAGTTTGAGGGGGAGCGTGTATGGTCTTGTTCGATGTCGTCTTTCTTTTTAAGGGACTCTTGATCCAATCTAGGCATGTCCAACTTGAGGGGGAGTGTTGAACCCCATTTTATTATAATGGGAATTTCCGAGTCCCACGTCAAAATATCCCACCTTGTAATTTATATTACCCATCTGTAAAAGAATGTCTCCGCCTCATATTGAGGTAAGGGGAATTCGCCATCTACACTAATCATAAGTGATAAATGTTGTAAGGGTCCCTTCAAATAAGCAGTGTTCGTTTGTTTTTTAATACACTCAAACTTAGATTTTAGAGGAAAATCGCTTATGTGACAGAAAATCACTTTTAAAATAAATAATCTGGAAACACTTACATAGAAGCACGTATGATAAGTGATAAGTACTGGAAGTGTGAGTGTATTAATAAACAAAACGAACACTGCTTATTTATGATAAGCACTTTTGTATAAGAGCTTCCAGATTACTTATGGAAAAATGCCTTTCTGTCACTTATTTCAATCTTTCAAACTGTTTATCATTAGTGATCAGTGCGATGAGCACTTTTCAATTAATGTTATCAAATGGGGAACCCCACAGAGCGGGGTGTTTCATTGATGAGCAATTCACACAATGCTTAATTATTTGCAATCATAACATATAGAAGGCTTGTTTTTGGAATTTAATTGTAAGAGTTCTTTTCAGAAAGAGAACAAACACCGTGTATTGTATTTAAAGTGAATATCATTTGACTACATTTATGGAAAAAATGAGTTACTATCACTTATCACAGTGATTTTTTTTCTAAAATTTAAGTGTTAAGTGTTTTATTTTTCAACAAACACCACTTAATTTTTCAACCTGCTTATCATAAGTGATACATGCTATTAATAGTTTAAGTGGTGTCAAACGAAGCCTAAACAGTTTCCAATAAGTGGTGTCAAACAAAACCTAATCAATTATTTCCATATGGCTTATTGAAAAGTTGTTTCCAGTCACATATTTGAGTGGAAGTGCTTTTTTTCAAAAAACAGAGCAAATGTTAATTATTTTTTCAAACTCCTTGTCACAAGAATTAAGGGAAGTGATTAAAATTAGATGGACGCAATGAATTCATCAGAAATCATAATTAAGGATGCTTTGTGGGAAAATAAAATTAAATGTACTATTTTCCAAATATTTTGGATCACAAAAACACCTCACCCCACTTTTTTCCTTATAAGATGGACAAGAGACGGTCAGTACTACTAGAACCTTTTAAAAAATGTTGTCAAGCTGATAGGGATCACATACCACGAGAAGGCTACTTTCTATATATTGGAACAGAGCAAAACAGAATTTAAGCAAAGGTAGAAGAATGCGGAGAGAAATGAAGGAGAAGGGAGAAATCAGGAGTCACCCTACACTCCCGCCCAAGCCACGATGGTTTATTCCAAAACCTACGTCCAAACTAACAAAAGTATTCTCTCCCCCTACTCTAGCTCCTCAACCCCCTTTATATAACAACCTCCCTGACAATATGTGTCCCCCGGCATATTCCTTTTTATTCCCCGACATATTCCCCTAACCACCACAGTTGGGCCCCATATTCTCTTTGACCCAAGTATCTAACACTATCGCACCCTTGAAAATCATCTTGTCCTCAAGGTGAAATATAGGGTGAAGATCTATTGCAGGTATTATGGTTACCAACCCCCTACTTTGTTCGCCCAGTCGTGCGTAGGGCGGCTCACTCGGTTTCAAAATTCTCCTTAGCTCATGTCCGCTGCACCGGGCGTGGCTGTCGGCTCGGGCCTACCCTTGTTCGACACATACATTTCATGCAATCATCCAGATCGCTCTTGAAACTTTAGATGTTGGCATGTCCATCATGTAACGTGTCAGTTCTTTCATCAAGCCAGAGTCTGGTGGCTGCGTTCGGATGAAGTGGTACTCACGGAGAAGGTATTGTAGGTCCCTAGGAGGTGAGTTTGATTCCTTGGTAACTATGGGTGTCAAACCATCTCCTTGCGACCACTTTCTTCATTTGGCGCATCTCCTCAACTGATGTGATCTCTTAATACCAACTTTGTGTGAGGAGCTCTCGCGCCCTGAGCTTCAAGTTGGTCAAGAAGTTTGATTTATATGATGAGAAAAGGTCCTATGGATTCTTACCGATCAACACAGGGTGCTCGATTCGTGGGACGTACAGACTCATGCCATGCCCGTGAGTTTTCAAAGCTCCAGTCCAAGCGGGTTGCGCCTCAAAATGCTCGGTCGTCGGAGAAGATCGAGTCACCTTGAGTTGTTGCGCCGTCATGTCAGTAGTTGTATTTTCCCCTGAAACCTCAGTTTGCCCCAACACCGGCAATGCATGCCTCCTCTCTTGCACTCCTCTCCTGGAAAATTTTTCCAACAGAACCACGTATTGGCCCGTCAACTGACCGAACCAAACTTCGTTGCTACGCTGAGGCACTGTCGTTTTGTTGATCACCTAAAAATGCGCTTCAGACCGTTTGGACGCAAAATGTCGGTCGACCTCAGAGGTCCAGATTGTCAGTCGCTTTTCTGATTCCTTGTCGCTATGGTCCAAACGCATGCCGAACTCCTCCATAACCAACGGTAGCCTAGTCGCTTCCGTTTGCACAAGTTCCGTTGGCACATGTTGCCTAGAAACAAGTAGAGTCGCTTCTTTGACAACCATAGACGTGGTTGGGGCTCCCATTATTTTTTACTATGTGTTGTACTATAGATGATAGAGAACAAGTAACTAACACTGCACATTTCCAGTGAATTTTGTCATTAAAACTGCATCTTGTCCCGTCAGACCAAACCTATTTTCGTCGTCGACCCACAGTTCCCTTGCCCCGCCCACGGCAACGCCAGCGCCAGCGAGAGACACCGCGGCCAAACCCACGCCGAACCGAACAAAGCTACTTCACGACGATGTTGCACCTTCGGGTCGTCAGTCACCTCGTGCACCTCATGTTGTTGTGGCACTTGCGGTTCAGCAAATTTCGTTGAAGGCACCTCGGTCATCCTTGTCGCATGCAGGACCCGCACTTCTGTCGGCTGGTGCAGCCGACGATGCACCCATTGGAGAAGTACCTTCTAGATGTCGGCTTCCTCTTGCTAGTGGTGTTCCCAATTCTTCTCCCACATGAGCTGGTCAAGCTACATCTGTAGGATCGAAGTGAAGAACAGCAGCAGGTTGGACCAAATGATAGGAATCACGTATTAGGAGAAGACTGCTTTCTATATATTGGAACAAAGCAGACCAGAATTATAGCAGAGGTAGAAGAATGACGGGAGGGATGAAGAAGGGAGAAATCAAGAGGCACCCTGCACTCCAACCCAAGCCACAATGGTTGATTCCCAAGCCTACGGCCGAACTAACAAACAGTATTCTCTCTCCCTACTCTAGCTCACCATACCCTTTTATATAACAACCTCTCTAACAATATGTGCCCCCTAGCATATTCCTTTTTATTCTCCAGCATATTCCACCTAACCACCCTAGTTGGTCGCCATATTCCCTTTGATCCAAGTACCCAACACAAGCGCAACCTTAATACAAGGGAATCCCAAACTGATTTCTCTATCCATCACTTACCGAAGGAGGAAGGGAAAGGGAAATGTATAATGATAAAATAGGTTGACACCCAATCCCCAAGGTATACTCTCTAAAGGAGCCATTGAGGTTATTTTATAATGAATAATTAAGATCATACCGGACCTCAAGTCCGATGTGGGATGCAGACTCCAACACTCCCCCCAAGCTAGGAGTACCTAACTTGGACACATAAAGAAAAAACAAAGCAATCGAAAGACTGCAAACACTCCCCCTCAAGCTGGACAAACCCAGCTTGACGACAAAACAAAGACAAAGCAGAATAAAAGATAAAGCTGCAAGACTGCTGCTCCCCCTCACAATCGTTGCTCCCCCTTCTGGATGATGGATGGATGAAGTTGTCGCGGGCGCAGCAAAGAAACCACGTAGACCGGGCAGGTTGACGGAGCGCCAGGAATGCCGCACTAGTAGGGTCGGTCGATGAGACGCCGGGAAATACACACAAGCACCGAGAAATCCGCACTTGCGGGGCCGGCGACGGGAGGCGGGGATTTCGCAGAAATGTTGCGGGATCTGGCGGCGCCAAAGGGCCCGGTCCGAGGTGGTCGAAGTCGTGCGCCATGGTGGAGGAAGCACAAGGGCGTGCCGACGGACAGGGATGTGGGTGTCGGGAGTCGTCAGCAGATGCCAGGAGGTGAAAATTCCGCAGGAGGTGTCGGAGATCCGAAACTGGAAGCAGGGCAGCCGCTGGGAGAAACTAGAGTCGGCTGCCGGAAGAGGAGCGCAGGAGGAGGGGGGCTGCCACAGAGAGAGGTCACCATGGAAGGAGCAATGCAAGAGGTGTCGTGCAAGGCGACGCGCGGCGAGGGAGCCGCTGGACAACAACAGAGCCATCGGAGCTGGCGCACAGAGAGGGGAGGTCGTCCGGCAGAAAGGAGAACCTCCGGAAGGGAGAGGGGAGGGAGCCGTCGGGAGGGAGATGCCGGCAGGGGGGATCCGCTGGGATGGAGATGCCGGCAGGAAGGAGATGCCGACAGGGGGGGATCCGCTGGGATGGAGATGCCGGCAGGAAGAAGACGCGAGAGTGCGCCGAGGGAGTGCGTCGCAGCCTGCCGTCGGGATCGCGGGAGGGCGCCGAAGGATCAGGCGCACAGAAAGTCGAGGCGACGGGCTGCTTCGCGACGAAGGGGCTACGCCTGGACAATGGCGTTGCAGGGGCCAGGAGTTGCGCAGGGATCCGAGAGCCAGGAGGAGGGTCGCCTGGAGTGCAGCGGGAGGGCCGTCGTGCGTAGCGGGAGAGGCGGGAGGGGGGCGACGTCGGGAGGGAAAGTCGTCGGGAAGAGGGGCCGCAGACAGAGGCCGGCTGGGAGAGATCCGCCGAGAGCCGATCCGCCGGGAACAACGCAAGGAGGCGGGACGGGAGTCGGGAGCCGAGCCGCCGGGAGCCACGCAAGGAGGCGGGACGGGAGTCGCGCAGGTTGACGGGGCCAGCGCGCGCAGGTTGACGGGGCCAGCGCGCGCAGCGGGGAGGAGACGCCGGGGCGAGCACCTGGACAAGGCCGGCAGGGAGCAGCGCGAAGAGGCGGGCCATTAGGCGAAGCCACCAGGACAAGGGCACCGGGAGACGCGTGCAGAGAGGGGCCAGGATCAGGACGCCAGAGGGGCCGCGGGCGAAAATGTCGCGCGAGGGAGATGCCGGCAAAAGGGGGGAAGATCCGCCGGTTGGGAGGGATAGCCGGCAGAGGGGGCGACGGCAGAGGACCTTCTTCCCTGGCCATGGAGGCCGCCGCCCCCCACAGGGAAAACCTAGAAAAATCTAGGGTTGGAAAAAAAATATCTAAAGGAGGGAGGGTTCGGGATTAGGTTCCCTCTGATACCATGTAGAATGATAAAATAGGTTGAGACCCAATCCCCAAGGTGTACTCTCTAAAGGAGCTCTTGGGGTTATTTTATAATGAATAATTAAGACTGCACCGGACCTCAAGTCCGATGTGGGATGCAGATTCCAACGGGAAATAATAATTAATAGTTGCTCAACGCATCACCTTGGTCTGCTCAATGTATCACTTTGGCAACTACTCCACGCATCAATCATTAAGCATCTACTACTCCATGCAGTTCTTCCTGTTGTTTACTCAACGCAACCCAACAACATCTACTTTGCGTAATTGTAGAAGTTAGTTTGGGAAACATACTATAAATTTTGTTTTCTTGGTTAGAAAGAGAGATCGGTAAGAAGTTAGTTGGCTTTTGCATCAATGCCTAGATGAGAGAATTCTCTCTAGAGGATCAGTCCATTGATCTCCATTTCTTATTTCAACTCTACCGCCCTGCTGTAATATTCCAATTATAAGTTCCTAATATATATTAACATATTTTTATTATTTATTTTTTGAAGTTTTCCATTTGGGAAATCATCAGCAAATGATGGGAGTCGCAGCTTCATAGGTCTTTACATGCACCAGGGTGTTATTTGAATCCAGTCACATTACACTGACAATTTCAACGCCGTTTTTGAAGTTATGAATGGACTCTTTGAGTGTATTGGTAGAATGATATTTGATAGAGAAGAGAGGGCCACAACTCACATGCAACTTGATGAATTTCATAATAAAACGAGACTGTATGGTTCTAAAGTTGCATTGATGACGAAGGATGTGCTGGACTGCTTATGGAACACAATTTCCTGAATTACAAAGTGTTAGGAATGTGTATTAGCTGTCGGGGGCAGCTTGGTCTTTTCAAAGTTAGTGGTTGGGGATTAGTGGTTTCTAGTCAGGGGTAATAAATAGGAGGCAGCCTGTATGGGGGAAAGTAGGATTCACTCTTGGGTATTTCGAGCTGCTGGGAGCTGGAACCTTGGGAGGTTCGGCTGGTCCACGGGAGAGAGGTCTTCTCCGGAGGAATCCATCTTCTTCCACTATTAGACCCGATTTAAGTGAATTTTCAAGTCCGGCATCGTTTTCCTCTTACATGTATTTATTTTCCTATAAATGAAGGTTTTCACCTATCTTTGAGGTAGGAAGTGTACCAATCTATATGGCATCAGAAGAATACCCCCACACCGATATTTTTTTTCATTTCCCTCCGTTGTGCCCCAAATTTTTTTTCTTTCATACCGCTATGCACCAAAGCCCCACCTCCCTTCACCGGTACCTATCACGCCCTACCAGCCCCACCTCCACTCCCCTCCCTGCGCATCGGCTGTTGGATTGGTATAGCCCGATCCGGTTGGACCGAATGTTTGTGATCCGCAACTGTAGCAGTGCGGACTTCGGGGTCAACTGGACTGTAGCACTTTTGACTTCCAGCCGGCAGTCACTGTAGCGGTTTTGACAAAGCTGGCCGCCGTTCACTATAGCGACGCGGACTCACTTTTCGAACAGTGATCGTCTTCTCCATTGTTTTATACCCCATTTTCGAGCTAGGGTTACTACTGAAAAAACTCTGTAATTTGTGCTCCCGATATAGTGAAATTTTGCCTCTCCCGTGGACGTAGGGATTATTCCCGAACCACGTAAATCACTGTGTTTTTGTTGTTTTCTTTCTTTCATTTTCTCGTTCCTGTCGTTGCGTCTCCCGACGATTCCGCAACATCGGCCTCCCTTGAACGTCGCCTACTCCCTTCGTCTAGGCTGCGCCTCGTTGCCTCCCACCCTGACCGTGACCTCATCGCACCTCCTAGGCGTGCCCCGTCGCCCCTCCCTTGATGGCGTCGGCCTTCCCAGGTACGCTCTTCCGCCCCATATGACATCGGCCCTCCATGCGCATGTCCCCTGAGAGTCTGCCTCTCTGGTCACATCGTCTTGCTGCGCAATCCTATCACGTGGCAACTATTCTGATTCACGGCACCTATGCGTCGATTGCGGCTGCGCACACCTATGCGCCCAGCACCACCCAGGCAGCACCTTCAGCGGCCCCTTCCCTCGACGATGCAACGCCTATTCCCAGGCGCCCCTGGTGTTATCTCGCTGCGCTATTGATGCACTCTGACTATAACTGTCGGACATCTGATAAGTGTCTGACTGCATATTGTTCCTGCAAGCCTTGATGCTACTGACCCGGCTATTCCTGCCAAAGCATTATCTGGCTATCCCTACCACCTTTTCCCCATCTACCTCCTGACATGGCAGCATACTCCACCATACAATATCCATCACAACCTAAAATTCTCTGACTGGGATTGCGCTTATACACTCTCATCAGACTGCGTTGCCACTTGCCACCGCTTCAACCTCTGTTGTTCAGACTGGAGGCCCTACCGCTTGTGTATCCCGTCAACCGACAACTTGGATGTCTGATTCTAGTGCTTCTGATCATCTCACAGGTGATGCAAGTATGCTTACTACCTATCGTCAGTATAATGGTGGCGCAGCAATAACTGTTACTGACGAATCTACAATCCCTATTGTGCGATTGGGCACATGCACCTTCACTCCTATTCAACTGTGGCTTCGGTGACTCATGTTCCTCATAGTCCTTTTAATCTTCTCTCAATCAGTAAGCTCACAAAAGACTTACTTAAATTGTGTTGATATTTTTAAATCTTCTATGTTTTTTTTCAGGAGCAGTCGACGAATCGTGAGTTTGGTAGAGGTCGTCTTTGTGATGGGGTGTGCATGTTCGATACCCAACCATCCCTAGCTTGCCCATTCACCACTGTTTGTTTCATCAACCTACATTTTCGCCATGGTCATCCACCGGCTTCAGTCTTATATAAGTTTTTCCCCCATTTCAGTCCACATCTTTCATTCCATTGTAAATCCTGTAAGTTTGTTAAATATCATCAGGTGTCTTATGTTCCTCGTTTGGTGATTTGTGTAGCTAACCCTTTTGACTTAGTTCATTCTGTTGTATAGGGTCCCTGCAGGGTCGCCAATCATTTAGGGCACCACTATTATGTATTCTTTATTGATGACTACTCTCGGATGACATGACAATATGTTTTTCGTGATCGTTCAGAGGTGTAACGTCCCGAATTTTTTGGAGCGAATCAAAATCATCAACCCGTTTGAATTTTTGAGTTTGGTGAGTGGGTCATCTTTCATTTTTGATCTTTGGAACCTGATTCTGAGAGTTTCTTTGACTCAAGGCCTCGTTTTTAGATGGGTATTAATGCTCGGCAAGTGCCTCGGAGTTTCGAGTGCATCAGAGGCCGAAAACCCAATTTCAGGAAAACGAAGACAGAGGCGCACAGTTTGAACAAACCGTGTAACCTCCCAGGAGTAACCGTGCGGCCCACCAGTGTCACTGGACACGGTTTAACAAACTGTGTCGGAGGGGGCGCACGACCGTGCGGGAGCTCTGCATTTTTTTACGAAGGGCTCACGCACATCCTGCGCAGGGTTTGGGAAACCGTGTGAGTGGGGTGTTCGGACAGTGGGCACCACACGATTTTCCAAATAGTGTTATAATTGTACGGCCTCTTTAAAAGGGAAATATTACCATTTTGCCCTTATTTTCTTTATGACGATCACCCCTCTTTTCTTCCTCTCGTGTGAGCTTCACTTCCTACGGCCAGGGAGCTCCTCTCCTCCCAGGCCTTGGCTTGATCTCTCCATCCGAGCTCAGTTACGATCGATGTCGATCGCGTTGGAACCGCATCGGTAAGCCCTTCAATCTGCTAGTCCCTTTTCTTCTTTGCTCTCGCCATACAGTGCGCTAAATCCGTGCGGGCCATTTTACCCTATTTTCAAGGCGTTTGTCTAAAACGCCGATTTCTTCCAAATTGGTCCGAGTTAGAGGCTGGTATCGGACGAGCGAACGTCTACCAGTAGGAGGTAGGTGGTGCCTAACTTTCTCTTTGATTTTGCTAGAGTTTCGAAAGTGCACTCTATATGCTCCATTGGTCTACTGAAGCAGAAGAAGCCTTTGATAGACTTAAGGAGAGAGTATGACCACAGCTCCAGAGCTTGGTATGCCAGATTTTTCAAAAGGGTTTTCCCTAGAGTGTGACACTTCAGGTAATGGGTATAGAAGTTGTACTCATGCAGGAGAGACGACCCCTGGTGTATTGCAGTAAAGCATTGTCCAATTCTACTCTGGCTAAATCCAATATGAACAGGGGTTAATGGCTAAAATTCGGTCGATCCAACACCAGAGACAGTACTTCATAGGAAGACGATTTGAGGTATATACTAATCAACGAAGTCTCAAGCATCTTCTTTGTCAAAGAGTTTTATCAGCGAACCAACAATGTTGGCAACCTAAACTTCTAAGGTACGATTTTGAAGTTATTTCCAAGCAGGGGAAACTGAACACTGCAACATATGCGTTGTCACGGGTTGTTCCGTAAAGAGAGTACTTGCTCATGGCCATTTAGAACAGCAATGGGAGGAACTACAGATACTACGGGCTGAGACACAGCAGGATCCACATTCAAAAGTTATCATAGAAGCCTTGCAGTGTGATGAACTCATGAAACCGAGTTGCTCTTATCGAAATGGCTTGTTGTTCTTTAAGAACATATTGGTTTTACCAACAAAATCGGTTTTACTTCCCAGAATGATGCAACATAATCACTCTTCTCCAAAAAGGGAACATTTGGGACGTTCGAAAACATATAAGTGGCTCGCCAGAGGAGTCTACTGGGCTAGAATGCCCCGAGCAACACATAAGTTCGTTCATAAATGTGAGGTGTGCCAGAGAAGAAGATGAAGCTTTGAGTCCAACAGGTCCGTTACATCGGATGTCAATTCCGAAGTTGATCTGGGAAGAAGGGTTTATGGATTTCGTTCCAGGGTTGCCTAAATCTCAGGGCTATGACATAGTATTTGCAGTGGTAGACCACTTAAGTATGCGCATTTTATTCCCCTCAAGCATTTTTACACAGCGAAAAAAACCGCAGAGGCGTTTCAGAAGGAGGTGGTGTGGTTACATGGATTACCTAGGGTCATTATCAGGGACAAACCCCCCCTCTTTATGAGTTTGTTTGGGCATGAATTATTCAAGCTACAAGGAACTACTTTAAAAATGAGTTCTTCCTACCATCCACAGAGTGATGGCCAAATAGGGGTGGTGCATAGGTGTCTTGAGATTTATTTGAGGTATGTTTCTTCAGATCATCCGAGCCGTTGGATGTCATGGCTGTCGTGGGCAGAATACACCTATAACAATTCTTATCACACTTCTATTGGCAAAAAACCCCAGATTCTTCACTATGCTCGAGGAGAAGCTGTCGTCGAGGTCGTTGCCGATGTCTTAGTGGCTAGAGATGAAGCACTGTCTCAATTTTGGGAAAATCTTCAACGGCCAACAGCTGATGACCAAATTTGCCAATCGACGATGCTGGGAGGTGGCTTATAAGCAAAGAGACTTGGTTTGGGTTAAGTTGCAACCTAGCAGGCCGGGGGTGCTATTAAAATCGCCCCCGAATTGACAGCTTGGTAATATGTACCGTCTCCAGTGGTTGAACGAGTCGGCACAGTTGCCTACAAACTTGGCCTACCTAAAAGCAGTAGGGTACACCCCGTGTTCCAAGTTTCTCAATTAAAGGTTGCGGCAGGCCAGCACCCAGTGAAAGAATATTTGCCCAATGACTTGGTAGAGGAAGGCAAGTATCCCATAGCCACGTCGGCTATTAAATTACAAGGTTATACTCCAATGTGATCGGTACATTGGCATGGGCGGACAGCAGAGGATGCAGCCCGGGAAGATGCAGAGGGGTTGAAGGCCCAGTTTCCAACTACCCACCTTGAGGACAAGATGGAAATTCAAGGAGGCGGCGGTGATAAGGATGCGGGGGGTGTCGGATAGGCCTCTCATTCTCTTTACTTACCAGCATGGGGGGGGGGTTAGTTCGTTTGAGAATGTTTAGGGGGTGTCGCCTAACTGCCAGGGGTAGTGATGTAATTTGGGTCTTTATTTTGTTGGCTAAGGGAGGGGAATAAAGTGGTGGACGGATACGTTGGGAGGGGACCACGGAGAATCGGGGAGTAAGGCGGTTAGCCTTGGCCTGTGAAGGAGTGTGCTCCCAAGAGCATGAGTCGAGTCAGTTCCTGCTGTAATTCAGAGGTGCTCTGGTATTGTGTGACTTATATAATTTTTAATTTCAAACAATTCTTTAATTATGTAATAATATTAATATGTTTTATTATTTTTACATGATAGATTGATGTATAAAATATATGTCAGGACCTAAAGTATACTCTTACGATCCAGGTTGGATCCAACACGTTACAAACCTACCCACCCATTACAATCCTAGGATAGAATCTCGATTCCGACAACCTTGAGTACCGATACTCATAATGGTGGAACATGGGCAATCGGATTAAGTGCTCTTTTTGGAAACAAATCACTTGAGCACTTGGGACATGTAATTTCAGCTGAAGGGGTTGCTAGGAATCCAAAGAAAATAGGAGTGAAGAGATGGCCAGAACCAATGAATGTTAAAGAGGTCAGGGATTCTTGGGGGCTTACTGATTATTATAGGAAGTTTATTAAAGATTATGGAAAAATAGAAAAGCCTGTAACGGCCCTTACCAAAATAAAAATGGATTTGAATGGGACCCTAGAAACCCAAGCTGCTTTTGAGAAGTTGAAATATAGCATAACTACAGCCCCTGTTTTGTGCATGCCTGATTTCTCAAGGGTATGATGTTTCAGGTTCAGGACCAAGAGAAGTTTTGATACCGGAGGGGAACCCTTGGGCTTATCACATCAAGGCACTTTAGGATTATATCCTGGCCAAATCAGCTCATGTAAAGGAGTAAATGCCTCCGGTATCATCAGTCCAACATTGGAAGCAATACTCAATGGGAAGGCATTTCAAGGTTCATGCAGACTATAAAAGCCTTAAACATATGCTTAGTCAACGGATTAGTGGATCAACAATGTTGGCAGGCTAAGCTAATGGGTTATGACTTTGAGGTAATTTATGAACTTGGAAAGACAAACGGAGCAACAGATACTTTGGCAAGAGTGCATGAAGAAGTGGGAACACAGCAGATGGATGTAGCAGAAAAATATTGGGTTGAAATTCAATTGGTTAACAAATTAATGGAAATAGTATCATCATTACAGAAGAATTTATCTGCTAAACCAGGAAATTCTTTCTGTAATAACCTTCTATTTTACAAGAATAGGTTGGTTTTACCTAAGAAATCAGCTATAATACCTAAAAATTTGCAGTATTATCATTCTTCTCCAGACACTGGGGATTTTTAAAGACCTATAAAAGGTTAGTAAATAGTGCTTATTGGACAAGGATGACTCAAGAAGTACAGGTATATGAGAGTGTGAGGTGTGCCAGAAAAACAAATATGAAGCATTGAGTCCAGCTGGGTTGAACTGACATGGAAGATGGTATCTGTGGATTTTATATCGGGACTTCCGAAATTGTATGGATATGATGCTGCATTTGTAGTAGTGGATTGGCTCAGAAAATATGCCCTTTATATTCCATTTAACACATGAAACAAGTTGTCAAGTTACATGAAAATTCCTAAAGCAATAGTTAGTGACAAGGATCTGATGTTTACCGGTCTATTTTGGCAAGAGCTTTTTATGTTGCAGGAACGGTTTCAAAAATGAGTTATTCATGTCACCCACAAAGTGATGGACAGACTGAAGTCATGAATAGATGTTTGGAAGCATATCCAAGATGTTCTTCTTCGCACCATTCTAGGAATTGTGTAATGTGATTGTCTTGGGGTGAATTTAGTTACAAGACTTCCTGATAGGGTCTGAATCAGAAAGTCAGGGAAATTCTATTAGGTAGCAGAAAATCTGTACAGCAACTGCCAATCACACTCTTCCTCCTTTGGTATGTTTGTAACACAGGTGGCCTATCAATTCTGCTCCCATGAAAAGCCACCCTGTCCTCAAGGTAAAAATTTGGAAACTGACTTTTGATATTATCAGCTGCCTCCCAAGTTGCTTCTTCTTTTGTCCGCCCATTCAACTGTATCAGCCACATCAGATTTCACCCAAGTCTTTCTGCAACGATTGCAATAGGATATTCTTGCTCAGCAATGCTGCTTTCAACTGAAAAACATGAAATACAGGGTGTATTCTGCTATTAACTGGCAGTTCCAAACGATAAGCAACAGGTCTCACGCATCCTACCACAGTAAATGGGCCATAATACCAGGCTGCTAGCTTGGAATTTATTTTATTAGGTCGTAGCTTAACCCAAACCAAATCTCCAGTTGTAAAAACCACCTGTCTGCAATGTTGGTTTGCATATTTCTCCACGATTTGCTAGGCTCGGTGCAAATTCATCCATAGCTGCTTCAAAGCCTCATCCCTATCCTTCAGTGCTGCAGCAACTGCATCAAAAACTGCTTCCCCCTTTACATAATGTAAGAGAGTTGGCAGCATACAGCCATACACAACTTCAACTGGTGTACGTTCAATCGAAGTATGATAAGCCGCGTTGTAGTGATATTCTGCCCAAGGTAACCAATGAGCCCAGTGTTTGGGTGATCCGAAGAAAAACATAGTAGATAGACTTCTAAACATCGGTTGACCACCTGGTACGACGAACTCATTTTCAACATTGTTCCCTGCAACTTGAATAGTTGCCAGGACTACATCACATCCCTGAGACTTAGTAAGTCTGGAAATGAAGTCCATCGAAACTTCTTCTCACACCAAACTGGGCAGCAGCAGCGGTTGTAACAAGCCTGCAGGACACATTGCCTCATATTTACATCGCTGACACACATAGTTTCGCACATGCTGTTTTATTACTCGCGTCATTCCTGGCCAAAATACGCCATTAACGAGCCAATACTAGTCAGTTCTTGTAATACAGCATGCCTCCCCTTAGAGTATAGTTATGCCCGACATTTGTCCCTTCCAGTACAGCCCATACTATCACTTGCAATTGTGAATCGTGTTGTACCTCACTTTTCACAATCTGAAAATCCATCCAGGAGGACCCTGTAATAGCCATTAACTGCAACTCTTTCTATTCATGTATTCTAGATAATGCATATGCTGCACTGTTTTATTCCCCCGGCTTATACTGTACTTCAAAATCGAAACCCTAAAGTTTTGCATGCCAACATCATTGATCCGTCGATATCACCAGCTGACTAAGTAGATATTCATGACAGTGCTTTGCTAAAATAAGCAAGTGGGTGCCCCTGCTGCATCAAGACAGCTCCAACCCCAACTCCAGAGGCATCACTTTCAACAAAAAATTGTTTAGAAAAGTCCAGCATACCAAGGAGTGCTGTAGTAATCATACGTCGCTTCAGTTTTTCAAAAGCCACCATAGTTCCAGGAGTGCACATAAACCTATCTTTTTTGGTCAGTTGCGTCAAAGGTAGGGCTATCTTCCTAAAGTCCCTAATAAACTTTCTGTAATGCCCTGTCAAACCCAAAAAACCAGCGTACTTCTGTCACATTCCGAGGTTGTGGCCATGTCCTTGTTGCCTGAAGCTTTTTGGGGTCTATAGACACTCCATCGCCTGAAATTATACGTCCCAAATACTCCATCGTCTTTCTTCCAAACATACATTTCTTTTGATTAACAACTAAAATACTTTCTTCAGTCGTCTGTAAAACTCGTCGCAATGTCGCCAAATGTTCCTCCCAACTGCTATTGTATACGAGTATATCATCAAAGAACACCAGCCGTATCCTTCGCACATGGGCCGAAAAATAGAATTCATAGTTGCCTGAAAAGTCGCAGGTGCATTCATTGAATGGTCACAGGTGCATTCATTGAATGGTCGCAGGTGCATTCATCAATCCGAATGGCATTACAAGGTATTCATAATGCTCGTCGTGAGTTCTAAATGTCGTTTTCTCAACATTCACTTCTCGCACCGGCACCTGATGGAACTGTGATTTAGAGTCAATTTTGGTGAAGTATGTTGCACCACCCAATTCATCCATTAGCTCTTCTATGACAGATATAGGATATCGGTCTGGAATTGCCATTCGATTCAACGCTCGATATTCTATACACATTCACCAACCCCCATCTTTCTTCTTCACCAACAATATAGGACCGGAATATAGGCTTGAGCTGTGCCGGATAAACCCCTGTTCCAGAAGTTCTCGTACCTATTTCTCTACCTCATTCTTTAGGTGGTGCGCATGCTTGTACGGTCGGATGTTCACTGGCTCCATCCCACTCTTCAGTTTGATGGAATGATCAGTCTCCCGCTGTGGTGGCAAATACTTGGGAGTTTCAAACACTGTCCTGTACTTGCCCAACATCTCTTGTAGCTTCCCCGGTTAGCTCGGTGTTAACTCGGTTTCGTTCTCCCACTTCCACTGCCCATCGCAGCCCCTGTTCCTGGAGCTTAATACCCCCTAAATATGATTACAGAACCCTGGGTAAAAATTGTGTCTATTTTGCCCCTTGTGGAGTTACAGTTTTCTCCTTCCAAACAAATGTCATTGTCATTTCCCTCCAATGGGTGGTTACATACCCAAGAGTCTCCAGCCATGAAATTCTGAGCACCAAAGCGGGTCTTGTAGTATCAGATTTGTATGCATCCACAACAAGTTCCAATTCCCCAAGCCAAACCTTCAAGGATTTGCACATCCCTCTCGATTCAACCCAGTGTCCATCACCCAAACGAATACTGAATGGCTTGGTATCAATGACATGTTCTGGAATCAGCATCAACAACTGTTTAGAGAGAAAATCGTGACTAGCTCCACTGTCTATTGGTATGCCATCAATTTTTCCTTCCATCAAATTTTGATCCCTTCACCCGCTCCTCATTTAGACTAATCATAGTTCCTTGCATTTCCATCTCCTAGAGTTCCTCGCTGAGTTCGCTTACCTCTCTATTCTTTTCTACACTAGTTTCGGTGTGTTCTTTTTCATTGCATGGCAGCACACACTCTCAAAATTTGAATCCCTTTCCCGAACACTTGTGTCCAGGTTGGAATCGCTGCCCACAAGTATAACAGTGTCCCTTAACTCTTCTTTCCTAGTATTTCACCGTGTACAGATTTCTAATCCCTTTCCACCTTGGAGCCAACTCGCCAACTATGTCTCTGTCTCGCCCAACCACTGGTGGAACCAGCCTCGAGGAACTTGGTACATAGTTTCATCCCTGTCCAGTAGTGACTCCTCCCTTTCCTAGGTTTTCAGAAACCTTGATATTTCCATTAACAATTAACTCATGCTCCACACACCGCGCCAGCGTCAACAGTCATGCCTTAATCCGTAGGCAGCAAAGGCTCTCAATGAAAGCACCAAGTTGATAAGGTTTGAATCAGAAAGTCAAAGAAATTCTATTAGGTAGCAGAAAATCTGTACAGCAGCTGCGAATCACACAGCTCGGAAGGTCCCTCACTCCTAGGAGTCCACACTCCACAGGCCACTGGCACGCCAATTCTCTACCCAAAACTCCCGATGACCCTCCCCTTGAACGTGAGTTCATATGCATTGGATGTGACCCTGAATAAGGGACTTGTGCCACTGGGGCACCAGGAGATTGGTCACCTTGTGACAACTTGGTGGATCGGCGAGTAACCGCTCATGAGTATGGAACTGCCACCTCACATGCATGCGTGTGTGAGAGAGAGAAGCATGGAATGGGTATGTCGGGAGGAAAGGAAGGAAGAGCAAAGTGATTTAGTTCAAATGTTTTGCTAAATTGTTCCCTTACGAATAAATTGTTCTACTTTCAATTTAAATTGTATTAAATTGAATAACTTTTTTTACCACTTTGATGCGTTTGCAGATGTTGTGCACTAAGATACATGTAAAAGCAAGGTGTTGTACTTCTCTAGTGATGCATCATGACACAGTAGGCATTGGACTTGGACTTGGACTTGGACTTGGAGCTTGGTTAGGGATGGTGCTTGGGTTGATGCTACTTTGGTATCTTTGAGTTCTGTTTTCCACATTGTGTGTTGTACTTCCTTTGTTCTGTCTGCTACTCTGATATTACATTCTGGTTTAAGATTGTTTTGTATTATTTTACATGCATCATATAGCATTGTTTGTCTTTGTTTCGTCTTCTGCAAGTTCTAGTCTCAGGGCAAATCGTCCTCCAACAATCTTATATGCCCTTGGCACTAGTTGTCAGCTTTTGGTGTCCTAGGGACATCACCGAAGGTCAGTAGCAGCTTTGCCTCTTCTCAAGCCAATGGGTGAGGGGCGAGACGAGGGGAGTGAATTATGAAGTGGGAAATATGGTTTTTGTTTAGGAAGCTATAACTAAAATAAAGCCAAAAATCGGTTACCCGATACTACGGACCTTTTGTAATTGAAGAAAGATCGAAACAGTTGCTTCCAAGCTCAAATTACCTAGTAGAGTACATCATGTGTTTCATGTTTCGCAATTGAGAATTGCTATTGGGGATCATCCTAAGGAAGAGATTTTCCTGAAGACTTCGATATGGGTGTTGAATATATGTGTAGAAAAAGAGACGCTAGGTTTAACTAAATTGGATAGATAATAAAAGAAAACAAAGTCATTTCCCTCCTAATACCCCCCCCCCAAAGCTGAACATGCCGAACATGCTATACTAATTCAAAATACTAAAAATATAAAGACACAGTGGCTAAGAGGCATGATAGATATTTGGACAGCAGCTAAGAGGCCTGATGGAGGTCCCGGCAGTCCGACAGTGATCCAAGCAGCAGCTAAGAGGCACGACAAAGGTCTAACGAGCCCAACGATGATTCGAGCAGCAGCAAAGAGGCCCGGCAGTGATACAGGCAAACCGGCAATAATCAGAGCAGTGACGAAGAAATCCGACGAAGGTCAGGGAAGCCCGCCAATGATCCAGGCAGTGAAGATGAAGCTCGGCGGAGGTCCAGGCAGACGGAGGTCCAGGCAGTCCAACAAAAATCCGGGAAGGAGGTGAAGGTTCTAGGCGCAGCGGAAGCTCGTGGGTGGATGTGCTCACTTGGCTTCTTGTAATTAGCAATGATCAATCCGGGATCAATACGACGATAAACGCCAGACTCTACGGATCGAATCACAGAAATAGACAAAGAAGAAGAAAAGTCCCAGAACCATAAAGGAGGATCATCACAGGTTGATTATAATTAATTTAATTAATTGACAAGAAGTACTTTTTACGGCGTTCTTTCTTCGTTGATATTTCTGATCACGTTCCGATGTGATTCGTCGTTGCGTCGCAAAAGCCAAGTGTAGACTTCCTCTAGCGGTGATCCACACATGCACCACGTATCTCTAGACGTCGCCAAAGGAATCTCCAAGGGCTAGTGTGGAGAAGCCTTTGTTTGCGTTGTCCGCCTTAGATCATCTTGATCCGATGGAGGAGGATCTCTATCAGTCTTGAGAGCGTTCTTGGAAAAAGAGGTTCTTTCGGCCTTCAAAGAATTCTCCAGAATTGTTGTGCACAATGATTAAGGAAAAGTGTTGGGCTTGTGAGGATATTTATAATCGGGTTTGAGGTTATAGAGTTATGACAATAAATAAAAGCATTACGCGTTTATTTATTTCATTAACTCTTATTGAAAACCCCCCCATGTCGAACCATTAATTCCTTGACATGCGCCCACGCTGATTATAATAAATATCATTAAATAAAACAATATTATTTCCTCAAAATCCCGACTAGAAAAACTACACGGCATGTAATCATTAATACACGGCGTGTACTTGTTTTTCATGAAACTACACGTCGTGTAATTATTAATACACGGCGTGTGCTTGTTTTTCATTTCCTTTCCAAAATGAAAACTACACGGCGTGTAATCAATAATACACGGCGTGTATATCTTGTTTTCATTTTATTCTTCCTCCATGTGAAAAAATGAAATTAAACGTACTACTTCTCCTTATATTTTGGATCACAAAAAAACCCCACTTTTTTTCTTATAAGATGGGCTGGGGGCATTAGAGCTTTTTAACAAATGTTGTCAAATGCAACATTAATACAAGGGAATCCCACGGAGCAGGATGTTTGGTAATTCACAAGATAATTAATTCCAATTATAGCATAAATCAACCAAGAGAGAGAGCATACAAGATCCATCGTCCCTATACTTCCAGCACTTAGGAGACCAGTTTCCACTGCAACAAATCAAATTACTGAAGTGAGACACTGAAATCAAGAGATTCACATATAAAACGAATTGCAAGGATTCAGAATTACCTGCATTACCAGGAAATTCAACCCCAGCAGTGGCCACAGAAGCAAAGCAGTTTCGGTATAGCTGATGCAAAAGAGAAGCATCAGCACTTTGGCCGGCATTTCTCATGGGTATTTTACCATCTTTTTCTTTCCAATGCACTTCAATCTGTCCATCTTTCTCATCTCTCAGAAGGGACAGATCGGGAAGATTCTCTTCAAAAAATTGCAGTACAGGAGTTTGCCGCTGTTCTTCATCAAAATACGAGCGAAGCAAGCGCAGCCCAGTCAGTAAATGCTCAGTTTCCACCTCACAGATAGCCCTAATTGCAGCACTCTGACGTTCAACTGTGCAATAAATGAGAGAAAAATGTGAGCATCACGTCTTTATTTTAGAAAGAAGAAATCGGTCAATCACATATAGCCATGAAATACTACAGTGAAAAAAAACAGTAACATTTATTTGACCTCTGAAGATAAAATTGCATTAGGGTAACCACTCCAAATTCAACTTAAAACATGCTGAACTACATGTGGTTTAATTTATGCAGAGATGCTATACAACTTACTACCTCCATCCCACGATATATACATAACAAAAATCACAAAAACCATGGAAATTGGTTAATTAAACCATTTGAATTTATCACAAATTATCATGCATTCTCAAAAATAATCTTAGTACAACACTTACAATACATTCTCTTTCATAATGAATAAAGGTCATTTGTAAAAAAAATATAATGAAATATACTATTTTCCCGTATATTTTTGTTGAAAATATCATGTTTAGAAATAGCCTTACCCTATCCCGAGTGTGTGGGTTAGGAGTACCCTATCCCCAACTCCAGTTTTGAATTTTAAATTTGGTATTTTTCGCTGATCTCTTGTATTGGTTTCCTTATAAATAAAGTCACCAGCCTCACTTGAGAGGCACGGATTCCAATACGTACTTTCGACATGGTATTTGAGGGAGTCCCACACCTCTCTCTCACCACCCAACCCTAGGGTTCCCGGCCCCCCTAGTCATGTGACGAGCACGACCAGTGCCCTCTACCTCCGTGACAGTACCACCCATGCACCATCACCCACACCGCCTGCACTCTGCATGCCTGCACCCCCGCACACCCAACCACACCCTCGCGTGCCTCTACCGCACGCACTCATTGGCGTTGCAATGTGTCATTCCAGACAGCAAGCAGATGCTTTTGATTCCTGCATTTCAAGCACCACCTTCCCGATGATTGTGCCTCTTCGACGCACTGTGATGTTTCATAATTGTGCGCATTCAACACATTGATTCTTGACATTGTGAATACCCGACACTCTGTAATACTAAGATTTTGGCTTGAATTGCGTTGTCATTAATTTATCCAGGTGGCTTTGTTTTCTTCGGCTGCTGTTCAGTTTTTTGCATTAGCTCCATCATTGTCCACTCTTACAGACATGATAACCACTTCCACCTGACTGGTGGACAAGCATCTCAACACCACCAATTTCATCATGTGGAAGTAGGCGGTAATCAAGCACTCAAAGGGATGGGGCATTATGGTAATCTTGTTGCATCTTCACCAGATCCCAATGATGACACATTCGGGCAATGGAAACAACAAGACAACAAGATTTTCTCGAATGTTGCTTAATTTGATAGATCAATCAATCAAAAATGTTGCAAAGAATGTCAATTCATGCAAGGAATTGTGAAATTTCATATTATAGATTTTCTCTGAGACTAACAATCTTCTGCATATTGCAAATTTGTTTAGCACCACAGCATGGTTCTCACCTCATTCCATCATTTTACAATGAGAGAAAGTCTATTGTTGATGAGATCAACAACTTATGGTTGATTCCACAGGATACAAAGGAGGCCTGAACTCAACATGGCCACTTATTTTTATTCTCTTTAGTCCACAAGCTTGGTACGGAGTCCGTGACCATTGTTATAAAGATAATGGTGATAGTTATTAATGGCGCGCCATTGTGCCATGGCTAGCGCCAGGTAGTGGTGCGCCACACCATGGAACGTCAAATGGCGCGTGCCACTGCGGCTTTTTTTTTTTTTTGCAATTTTTTAACCTACCAACTCATAAGCCCCGCTTTAAAATACCACTTTTGAGGTCAAACGGCGACCTCCCCTTCCAACCTTGTATAGCACTCTACTCTTCTCGCGAGCTCAACGACACGGACGGTATCGGACCACATCAACTGATGCATCTCAGCCGAGCTCCCTCAACCACCGTGACCCAGCCGACTACGACCCAACCAAACTCCCTCAACAACCGCGACACAGATACGCCATGTCATCCAGGGTAGGCGCACCTTTCGTGCGAACCAGTAGCATTTTTTTGTATTTTTTTCAATTTTATTTATGTTTTCCGCCCCTTGTTTTTTTTTCGAGTTACCCCTCTTGTTATTTCTACTACTATGTGTTTTTATGTTTTGTTTTTTTATTTTTTTGTTTATAGTTTTTTTTTTGAGATATATGGTTTTTAATATTTAATTGTTTGTTTTATATATTTTAGGAATTGTGATTTATTTCAAAATGTCTAAGGCAAGGCAAGACCCAGCTTGGTTTTTTGAGATATATGGTTTTTAATATATTTCAGGAACAGAGATATATGATTTTTAATATTTAATTGTTTGTGTCATTGTTGACTTCGTTTGTTTCTTGATGTATGGAATGAAAATTATTGACAAAAAAAATTATATTTATGTATATGTTGTATAATTTATTTGTTGATATATGTATATACCTCTTTTGTGCGCCGTAAGTTAATATTGTCACGCGCCATGCGCTGCACCGTGCGCGCGTCGAGCACCCTTGTCGTCGTCGTGCGCCATGCACCGTAAATAACTATGATAATGGTTAGCTCCATCACTTTACATCTACCACTGATTTATAATTCTCCGGTCCATGTTAGTCGTCCTCCACCATTGATCACCACTGAGCTTTCTAATCAAGTCATGATTTCTTGTAGCTTTAACCATGGTGGTGGATGCTCTGGAGGACGTGGTTGGCCCACGGCTAGGAAACACTACACTCATTGTGGTAATGATTATCACATCATTGATATCCATTGCCAACTTCATGATTGCTCGAATGGCTCTCCAATCCTAGGTTATTATTGTTCAGCACAAGCTGCACTCTACCTGACTTAGTGGCGTCACATGGCATCCGACATAAAGTTGATATCTTTGACGATCAGTATCAGCTGCTCCAATCTCAACGCACTTCTAAACCCTCTGATCGTGGCTCATAGCGATAAACTTGCCGCCTAAGAAGGCAAGTACTCTTCCGTCTTACCGGTCTACTTCGACTGACGACACAATCATTGTTGCAAATGACTCCCAAGTTCAAATTACCGGTTAGGGGAGATGCCTAGTTATGTCCACTCTGACGCTTCCCCCCAGTGGCTTTTGTTCCATGTTGTTTATTAAATTTTGTAGAATGGTACACTTCCTACCTCAAAGAGGGGTGGAGACCTTCATTTATAGATAGAGGAAAATAATACATGTGGGAAGAAAATGATGTGTGACTTGGAAATACAATTAAACGGGTCTAACACTCCCCCTCAAGCTAAAATGGGTATAGCTTAGAAGAAGAGTCCCACAAAAAGAAAGATAGAAGACCCCAAAAAAAAGACCGCACACACTCGCCCTCAAGTTCAGTCATTGATGGTGTAGATGCTCAACTTTGTGCATAGAGAATCGAGTTGATCTCCCGGCAATCCTTTGGTGAAGATGTCGGCAAGCTGATGAGTTGTTGGAATGTAGCAAAAAATGATAGATGGCCCAAAAAGTGACAGTCAAACTCAATATGCTCCGGGCGTTCATGAAAAACTGGATTAGAAGCAATCCCCGTGGCCAAATATGAGCATAAGTCTGCCGGGAAACCAATTTCATGAAGAATGTGACGAAATCAAAGAATCTCAGTAGTGATCGTGGTCATCGCACGGTATTCAGATTCAGCACTGGATCTGGAGATGACAGTTTGTTTCTTGCTTCATCGAGAGATTAAGTTACCCACCAGAAAAACCACAAACCCAGAAGTAGATTTTCGGGTTAAATAAGCAGCCATCATAGTCGGCATCACAAATTGTCTCAATGTCCAAATGACCGTGATGTGAATATTGAAGACCACGGGCAGAAATAGTAGGGTCAATAGTATCAAGGCATGCGCGAACAACACACAGCGAGACACTAATCGAATGTCTAGCTGGAACACCCGAAGTGCATCAATAGTGTTGCGAGACAATGGTGGGGGCATGCGGGAATAGGCGTCGCATTAGGAGACGGGTCGGAGGAAGGGGCAGCTGGAGGTGCTGCCTTGGGGCGCTGGTCGCAGTCGGTGCATAGGTGTGCGCAGTGGGACCGCGGATCGAAAGAGTTGTCACGTGAAAGGATCGCGCAAGAAGACAGCGCGATAGGAGAGGGTGGCGGCCGTCAGGGGACGTGCGCAAGAAGGGTCGTCATCAGCAAGGGCGTCAGGGTGCGCCTGGGAATTCTGACGCCATCAGGGGTGGCGGGGCACGACAAGGTCGCAGTCAGAGCGGGAAGAAAGGGAAGTCGTAAGCAGTGGAAGGGAGAGGCCACGGGGGTGGCGTGTCGCGTCTGGGAGGTGCGACGAGGTCGTGCTAACGGTGGGAAGCCGCAAGGTTCGGTGCGCAGCGACGGTGCGTAGCAAAGGAGAGCGGCGTCGCTGGTAGAGCGCGGCAGGAGCCGGCTAAGGGAGGCGGGGCTTTGGTGCGTGACGAAGGGGAAAAAAATTGAAGCGGGGAGGAGCAGCGAAAGGAAAGGGGGAAAAATATCGGAGCAAGGTTATTGCTCTGATGCCAAGTAGAATGGTACACTTCCTACCTCAAAGAGAGGTGAAGACCTTCATTTATAAATAGATCAAAATAAATACATGTAGGAGGAAAACAATGTGGGACTTGGAAATACGCTTAAACAGGTCTAACAAATTTATTGTCAATTAGTAAGTTTACTGCTAATTTAAAGTGTCCAGTCATATTATCACCAAATGCAATTTTCTTATAGGAGCTTTTGACGACTCAGATGCTTGGTATTGAATAGCTTCACGGTGTGTGGACGTGCTTGACTCGGGCTTTTCGCTCACTTGTTCCATGATCCCCCCTTGCGTCATGAAACTACATTGTCGGTTGGGTCATCCTCCAATGTTGATTCTTCAGCAAATTTGATTTGAGTCAGATCCATAATTATTTACGGCACATGGCGCACAACATCGACGAGGGACCGAGGCACAAAAGCGCATTACGCAGCACACGACACATGACAATATTAACTTGTGGCGCACAAAGTACATATAATCACATAATAATAATAACAAATAATAAGCTAGATAACAAAATTAACAATAATAACCAAAAATATAAAATAATAAAAAGTATTTGTAAATTTTAGTGAAAATTTATTTAAAAAAATCTATTGTTAATAGTCTTAAGTCATTCAGATAACAAATCATTGCAATTTGATCATGGGAAGAGTGTCAAGGAGGTGGCAGGGTTGCTAATTGTGCTTGGTCGTGACACTCGATCGATGCGTCGCACGAAATAGGGGGAAGGAGGGGTGTCGCTTGCCTTGCAATAAGATGTTTTAATAAAGTATTTTAATATGGTTTGGATTGGTTGGTTGATAAAAGGTATAACAAAAACACAAAAATGAAGAAAAAAAATAAGATGACACAATGGCACGCACAACGCCACATTGCACCATAGCGAAACATAGCGCGCGTCAAGGCGCGCCATCCCAACTAGGCTATTGAGTAGGCGCTGCGTGGCACAATGGTCTCTAGCGCTAGTCATGGCGTAATTGCACGCCATGGCGCGCGCCATTAAGAACTATGGTTGGATCTTGCCTCTCCTTTTGGTTGTGAGTCATGTCATTACGCAAAGCATTAGTAAGCCACCTATGTTCCCGAGTGGACACGCTTATCGCGAAACCTTTTCATGTAGTTCATTCTAATGTATGGGGATCCAACCTCGTTCCAAGCAAACTAGATCATCGTTACTTTGCCTCTCCCATTGATGATTTTTCCTATCTGACCGGAAACTGGGTTTATATATTAAAAAATCACTTTGAAATCTTTATGGGTTTTCGCTCATTTTATAAAGAAATCAAAACCCATTTTCAGGTCATACTAAAATATTTATGTTTCATAATGCTCGTGTTACTTCTATAGATCTTTCTGATTCGTTCTTGATGAACATTGGCATAATAGTTATTGCCCCAACATACCACAACAAAATGGCGTTGACAGACGCAAGAACCGTCAACTATTGGAAAGTGCTTGCGCACTTTTGTCTAAGATGAAGATTCTTACCATGTTTGGGAGCGACGCAATTTTGACTACCGTGTCTCATTGGCGGGCTTTTATAGTCAATCCTTCATGGGAGACATTGTTTCATGCATTATGCCATCAGGAACGCCGCATCCATTGTCCCTCAGTATCTTTGGATTAGATTGTTAATGATATTTGTCCCTTCGTTGCCAAGTTATGCACATGCCCTTCAGTGAATCTTCCTTGGTTACTTTCGAACCCAATGAGAGTATAGGCGTTTCTCCCCACCCTGCCTTGCTATGTAAAATTTGTTGATGTTTCTTTTTGTTGCACCCCATGGATTGGTTATAGTTGGATTTGTTGTCAACCAATATTAATAGAGTTAATCAATTACTGGATGTTGAAGATGACTGAAGATGGAGACAGAAAGCGGAGATAGAATGCTATGATATTGAAGTTGTGTGACTTTGACATGAAGGGGTTGGATTTGTTACATATGAAAGTCTCGGGATTAGGGGAAGGTTGGATGAGTTTTTGGGACATGTGACGACAATGAAAGTGTCCCGCGCATGCAATGATGATTAGAGTTGATGTTGTGGTGATGAAGCAGTGATATAAAGAAGTCACACACAAACCATAGATGGTTGGATGAAAGTTTGTGACAAACTATGGGTATACATGGAAATGAATGTGCATTGTGGTATATATTAATCATCAAGGTGAAGCTATATTGAAGGAATGTAATGATCGACTGTATTAAGGTTGAATAGAGGAATGGGTGACAGTGGTGTGTCAAAATGTTTTGGGAGTGTTTTTTAAGAATGTTTTATGCGGAGCTGTTGGGAATGACGAATATGCATGACAAATATATCAATTGTAAAAGGAAGCAAAGCATATGGTTGAGAAGGCGATCCAAGAGTTGGATTAATGTAAAGACTGTTGAGAGCATGAAGATACAATGAATTATGTTGTAATTTTGGAAGCATGTTGAAGCAACCAGGAGTATATAAGGTAAAAGTTGGTGCATGGGATTGGGAAGTGTTTTGATAAATGGAGATGGTCGAAGGAATTTATTGAAAAATAAAATTGATATTACAGAAGAAGACAAATCTTTAAAGAGGGATGGAAGCTCCGATAAATGGGCTTCATAGGATATGGTCCTACCGATCGAGACCATTGCTTCTTCCATCCGTGTTAATTAGACTTTATCATAACCCTTAATATATACTAATCTTAGCGGTCACTGTAGAACGGCTATATTATCAACGGTTATGATGTTTAACAGTCTCTTAAGTCCAACGGGCTAATTATAGCTATATTTTATAACGATCCAAAATAACAAATTGATATTAGAGAAAAAGAAAAAAAATTAAAAAGGGAAACTTGTGGTTATCGCTAGACATGACATAGCAAATTGAAGGAGATCAATATGTTGCAGTTTTTGACATGTGCCTATCGTTGGGAGTGAAACAATGCACTGAAGGAGGACTTCGCAAGTGGCGACATCGATATATTGCAAAGCGTGATACACCAAACTGAAGGAAAACAGTGATATCATAAACAGTGACAGAAGCTACCGATAGTCACAACACAATTGTTGATTATGATAAAGGATGTAGCAACCAAGCCAGGATGCCTTGTTTTGTGTGCACAGTGTAAAAACAAATATCGTAAAGGGAAGTATCGTGTATCGCAAATGACGACTTGAGGCACAGCAACTGTCACAAGAGACAAGCAAGATGCTGAAAAAAACAAAACTATGGCACATTGCAACAAATGATATCATCAAAGGCGATTTAGTCGCAAGTAGCAGATTCTATTTCGCTAAGACGACACGACATAAGGGCACATATGCAGAAGTAGATGAGACTTGTCATAGACAGCGAAAGGATATCGCCATACGCAACACAATCGCCAGAGGCAACATTGGCAATCGGCACCAATGATAGGGCAAAAACAAAGGGAATTCCACATATCACCAAAAATGATGTAGGATATTGCCAGAGGAGTTGAAGCTTCCTCAGTGACCTAGAATGTTAGAGCCATGAAGATATGTGGAAGCTTCCTCCATTGATGAAGAAGCTTCCTCGGTGATCTAGAATCATCCAATTAGTAATGAAGATAATGTAGAGAAGATCGATCAATTAAAGGAGAACATGGGGCATGTATTCCACAAGCATATATGGGAGAAAAGCAAAACGGGGGAGGGAATCTCCGTATAGGTTGATTAGCAAAAGGAGGAAATGACTCAACTGCATGGACAAATGTTAAACATCAAACATGCAGATCGATCAATTAAAGGAGAACATAGGGCATGTATTCCACAAGCATATATGGGAGAAAAGAAAAACGGGGGAGGGAATCTCCGTATAGGTTGATTAGCAAAAGGAGGAAATGACTCAACTGCATGGACAAATGTCAAACATCAAACATGCAGAGAGAGGAGGGATCAAGTTAGCTCAAGGTGTTTGTGGAGCATACACTAATTGTCTAAAGAATATGCAGGTTGGAGAAAGGTGATGAGTTTGACATTATGTGTGGCATAAATGCAAGAAAAAAGAGACGATTGAGAAGGTGGTAGTCACCCAAAAGAATTCAAGAGCATCGAGTATCATGGAAGATGATGGTATGATGATCATAAGCATAGTTATTAATGTCACACTATTGTGCTCGCCATGCAACCATGGTTAGCGCCAGCCTCCATCAAAAAGCAATGGATGTGCAATAGCCCTGTCGAGATTGCCCAGCGTGGCTTGCGCCATGCTGCGCCATGGCACAATGTTGTGTTGCACGCGCCACAGTGCCATCTACAAGTTCCTTAAACTGTCGAAGACTTCTTAACTTGTCTAACCCAAACAACTTTTACCTTTTTTTAATAAAACCTATACCCACCCTATCGACCCAACGAGCAACAACCTCTTTCCTGACAACCTGAGACCCAGAAGATCTGTGTGTGCATGCCATGTGGCCTCTTTCCTTCCTGAAACCGTGCAAGTGCAACTTGCTCTCATCTTCTTCAACCATGTGGTTTTTCTCAAACTAGTAGGCTCCAAGTGTTTTCATGTGAGCCAACCTATTTTATTTTCTTCCCAAACTAAGAATCAACCGAGTAATTCTAACAACCCTAACCAACTTATATCCCATTTTTTCCTGAATTTTTCATTGATCTTCCTCTATTTTTTTATTTTTTTCCTTTGATTCTATATTCATATTTCAATTACTTACACGTAACTTTCGGTTTCTATTTCATTAGATATTATATTTTCATTTTTTGGGGGATTTTGGGTTGTTGTGTAATTATCTTATTGATTGTGGTTTTTTTAAGATTTATGTTTAACTTTTAGACATCATGTTTTTATCTTTGTTTCTGATAATGAAGTCTATCATGATGATTCTAAGAGTGACGGTGAGAGAATCTCTGATCCTTAGATGTCTTGTGTTTTTATTTTTATTTTTTGCATTAACACTTTATCAGTTACATTGGTGACATTATTTGTGATTGACCTACGAAGTATGGTTTTATATTTATGTATTTTGTGTTATCCATTTTATTATTTAGTATTGTTGTTATACTTATATGTCCTTTGTACATCATTAATCAAAATCGTGATGTGTCATGCGCTGCGTAATGTGCTTTGGCACTTAGTGCCCCTATCGCCATTGTGCTTCAGGCGTGGTCGACAACTATAATCATGAGGCATGAGCCTAGCTAAACACATAAATGGCCAAGTGTTGCGGTGTCGCTCATCTTGGACAGAGGATGTAAATGTGTAAAGATCCTCAAACAGGAGGTCTTGGTTAAATACATGTGACAAAGAGAAAAAAAGGAGACTGAATATTGAAGATCTGAGAACACTGTGGGTGAGAAGAGAAGTGAAGAGAAGGTAAAGCTGAGAAGAGAAGAGAAGAGAAAAGTTGAGATGCATACTCTGTGGATGATGATGATTGAGCTTACCCAATGAGGAGGCATCCCAAGAAAGAGCTACAGCGGAGCACCGTACGAGGATAACATTGTTCTACCACTAGCTTTACTTAACAGTAGTATGAGTGTGTGTGGTAGTGTGTTGCACATTTTAAGTGGAAGTGTCTGGCGAACAAGCAGTGGTAGTGGGCCACATAACCAAAGGTAATGACCCTTGGATGGTCATCATAATCCTTATAACAAGATCAGTGAGGTCCAACGCAATTGGTGTGGAATTGCCATGCACTTCTCATCCTTATGGGTGGCAATTCATGTCGTGTCGTGTTGGCCTGTTTAATATTCATGCTGAGAAGCCCAAACTCAAACCTGAACCATTTATTAAATGGTTTACCGTGTTGTGCAATCATATAATTCTTATTTATATATTTAAATAATTATGTAATTGATTTATACATATTTATTAAATTCTATAGATTTATATTAATTAAAATTATTCCTAGAATACAAATAATTACAAATCATGCAATATATTCTTCTATATATATTAATTTACTTGAAATAAAATATTACTTTATTAACATATGTATAAAAAATTTTAATATTTAAATAATCATGTCATTTATCATGTTAATCGTATCATACATCCAAAACCCAAACCCAACCCATTTATTTAATCCATTTATTTAATCGTGTATCCAGTTTGTGTCATGATTACGTGTCGTGTCACCAATTGCCACCTCTACTTGGATTAGTCCATATTGGATGAACCAAGCAAAACCCTTTGTGTGCCCTGTTTACACATCACCATGTATGGGTGTGTTGGGCTGTGAATAAATGAGTAAATGAACATATTAATCAGGGCAAGAATTGGAATTAATAGTGACCCTACTAACACATGGATCAAGATCAGATAATACTATAAGCAGTGTAACTAGCTAAAGAATTGACAAGAAGTTTTAAATTGGTCACACTCTTATTCATCTCCCTCTCAGGGTATCTCGGAGTAGTTAGCCAACTCGGACCCAACACTTTTGTCAAGTCATCCATTTTTCATTTTTTGCGTCTGTCATGATCTCTTCCCCGCCGCGATCTTGATTGAGGCATCGCTTGCATATTCCCTAAAAACAACCACAACCCCCACTTGCTCCTCGTGGTGCATAGTGGGTATTGCTTTGGTAGAATTTACACCCAATGTCCAAGCATGCCCATTCCATACGAGCTTGATGTTACTCCTGCCCGAGATGACTCATTAATTCTAAATCCTCTGCCAGATGATTCATTTATTACACTTCAAAAAGGTACACACGCTTGTCAACAACATCCAGTTTATTCTCATCCTTACAATGGATTATTGACGGCTGCATATGTTTATTGGCACCCTAGCTAAGACATTGACATTGCGTACTTATGTCAAGGTTAAATCTCATCCAAGTCAGTTACAGGCAATACAAGATGAGTTACAAGCTTCAAAGTTTGAAAAAACATGGGATCTTGTCCCTCATTGGTTAAGCGGATTGTTGGATGCAAATGAATCTATATTGTTCACGTCAATGCAAACTTGACTTGTCGCAAAAAGATATGCACGGATTTATGGAGTCGATTATTTGGATGCCTTTTCGTTTGTGGCCAAGATGATATATGTCCCTTTATTATATCTCTTGTCGCCACTAATCATTTACCTATCCATAAGTTCAATGTCAAAAATGTGCATTCCTTCACGGTTTTCTCAACAAGGAGGTATATATGAACCAACCTTCATATTGTCGTCCTACTCGTTATATAGACTCAAGCAGTCAACAGGGGCTTGGTTTGGACATTTGAGCACGATTGTGATCAACTTTGGGATGTGTCAAAGCAAAAAAGAATCTCTGTTTTTTTAATAGCAGATTATTGCAAATAACATTCTTCTTATAGTGTGTGTTGATGATATCGCCATTCCAAGCAGTGATGGTGTTGGGAACCGACTCAAATCCTTTATCGAAATTTCCAAACGAATGATTTGGTTCCACTGCAATATTTCTTAGAGATTGAGGCTCCATGTGTTAGGATTGTGGTTGTCCGGGTGTGGGGTTGTCCGAGAGCAAGGCATGGGAATATTACTTCTAGGGATATATTTGTATTTTCCCTTTTTTTGTTAGTTGTGTTTGCCGGTTGTAGCTGGTAGGGGTTGTTGTTGGGCAAGGGGTTTATTAAATAGGGCTCTTGGATGTTGGGAAGGGACCATGATACATTTTGGGATTCTTTACAACAGGCTGTTGTGGGGGCTGGTACGTCGGGACGTCTAGCTGGGAGCTCGGAGAAGTGGTCCTCCTGGTTCCTCTCTCTCACTTTCTTTCATTCTCCTTCCTCTACTCCTTCCTCTCTCCACCCTACAGTATTTCTTTCCCGTGCTGAATAATAGTGGAATCGGTTGTAACTTCACTCTTACTCTCACTATCAAAATTTACATAACAATTGGCGACTTTGCTAGGGAATCAAATTCGCTAGAGAGACGCTGGCGCAGGGGAAGCTTGTTGGGGAGACGCGTTGGCTGGAGAGACGCCAATGCAGTGGAAGCTCCCTGGAGGAGAGGCGCGAATGTTGGGGAAACGCGTTCGCAGCAGGAGACGTGTACGAGTTGGGTACGATCACCAGAAGCGGTTGAGTGAGCAGATAGAGGTGGACAATCACGACAGGGAGTTCGTCTTGGCCGTGGAATACGTCTGACGTTGGCATTGTAAACGGACGAGCCAATATACTTCAATGTAGCAGTGAGGTGTGCGTCGTGGGGGGAGTGATGCACGTTGGAGACTACGATCGTCAAGAGGAGAAAAACGCGTTCACACGGTTTCTTGTGCAGACTAGACGATGCATGGACGATCAGCCAAAGCACAAGGACGAACATTATTTTTGGAAGAATTCGCTAGGAGACAAGTGAAGATCGAGAATGTAACAACACAAGCTTGGCGTACATAGATATTACATTTCTTTTGCGGAATACTTAATGCATGACACAAAAAAACGCCCAAAGTGTTGGATTGGTGTAGCCCGATCCGGTTGGGCCGAATGCTTGTAGCACCTCTGACTACTGTAGCAAAGATGACTGACCGACATTGACAGGCACTGTAGCAGTGCGGACTTTGAAGTCAACTATACTGTAGCCTTTTGAACTTCCAACCGGCATCAGCTATAGCACTTTTGACTTTGGTGGCCGCCTTTTCACTGTAGCGACGCGGACTTCTTGTGCGGTTGGTGGAACAGTGATCGTCATCCTCTTCATTTGTAGCCCATTTTCGGGTTAGGGTTTGTTACTAAAAAAAACTCTGTAATTGTGCTCCCGAATTATAGTGGATATTCTGCCTCTTCGTGGACGTAGAGATTATTCTCAAACCACGTAAATCTTTGTGTCCTTATTCTTTTCTTTTCTTTTTTAATCTTCTTTTTTTCCTCGTTTTTGTCGGTGCAACTCCCAGCGTTTCCGCAAAACAAATACCGTATTAGTTTAGTGTCTTTGGAAACTTGGAACATAATCTTCTAAGTGAAAGATCTTTAACATCTCCCATAAATATCTTTCCCATTAGTTCTCCTACCTAAAACTTTATTTATATCATGGGGAAAAGAAAACATAAAAAGGGTGAGCTTGAATGCTCAGTAAGGGTAAACATGAAGAACATCAAACAAAATATAAACATAAGAATGTGAAAACATGAACATAAATTTTCAATATCAAAAGCGTGAGTCGTGAAATAAATCTTGGCAGTATGTAAGGCATAGATCATAAAGGAACATTAACCGTGATAAAATAATATTGGCATAAAACATGAAATTGTGGCAATCAAATAAACACATAATATGATTTCCATAGTAACCAAGGCATTACTGTCAAGATCATCATAGTGGACAAAGTTCATTACTGAACCAAGTTTACTTGTCGTTCTAGTCATGCATTACTGAACCAGATTTACTTATTATTCCAACTCTGTATGACTGAACCGGATTTACTTGTCGCTTCAGTCATGTCTATCTCATGAGATATAAATATTTACCCAATGCATTGGAAGAAGATATAGGTCTAACTCATCTCATAATGAAATCATTCTCACATGTGCCACAAAAACATAAATCATTCAACATAGCATAACCCATGAAATAAAATGGATTTCTTAAGCATCATTCCATCATAACATAATTCATATAAAATATCATTCCATCATTAACACAATCAAATCATAGTAACAGGGATAGAAACATAACCCTATTTAAAAGTGTCATTTTAGATGGAAAATAATTTTGATAAAACGCTTAAACTTAATTTTTGAGAAAAATATTTTTTCTTCTTAAAAAACGTTTTCTTTTCTCAAAATGCCATGCAATTTTAAAAGAAAAAAAATTTAAAAAAAATAAACTTGAAATAGTGTAGAGAAAGTTTCATGGAAATAAAACGTCATGAAACCGTAAAAAAAAATCATTAATGCCGTATAAATTAAAAAAAACATTCTCCTCATACTTTTGAGGAAAAGCCAAAAAGTACCTCGTATGTTAAACAAAAGAAAGATTTCTTCCATACCATGTAGTAAAAGTCAAAAATGGGTAAAAATGACTTTAAACATACATATAAGAATAGTAAACATTTTATGAAAACATTTTTAAAAAACATAGACATGGATGATAAATATATTCTCAGTAAATACTTACGTATAAACAATCTCAGATAAAAATGAGATTGCAAAATTATCCATTACTTCAGGTCCGATTTATTCTGTATGTATCTGAAACTCATATATAGTGGATTTAAACATATTATTAACTTGTAACAGAACCATAATAATATTTATGACCTTACATATGATTCACTTATGACTTTATATTACTCATTCATTTATCAATTTCATGTTAAAGCAACGTTTTTGGTCATAATCGTTTTATTTATCGTGCGTGTTTTGACTTGTTATTCTTGATATTATTACTTAGATTGTGATTTACTTCCAGAATGTAAAATATGATTTATATATCATATATATTCAGTATATAAATATATATAATAGATAGATAAATGAAATGAAATACACCGTTCATGAAGACGGTAGGTCATAAGTACGTATGAATGTTGTTTCCATTTCCTTTTTTTTTTGGCCAAAACCTCATTTTATTATTAAAGCAAAGACCTCTTTTTGTCTGGGTAGAACAAGACTCATTACATTAGCATTATTATGTCACATATTTCATGCTTATTTATTATATATACTTTATAATTATTCTTGAATGGTTAATGTGATGAATGAATCTCATCGCGTCGTGGAAACGGTAAGTCATACGTACGCACGAGCGACGATATCATTCTCTTGATGGTTGAATAGTATGAAATTGAATAATATATGAATTGTACAGAATAATTATTATGTTATATTCATTATTTACATCCATTATACTCATCAATATACTCATCCAAAATAAGTATTGTTGAATAACAATTACACCACATCATGAAGACGGTAAGTCGTACGTACGTACGAACGACGATATCATTCTCTTAATGGTTAAATGGTATGGAATTTGAATGGTATATGAATTGTACAGAATAATTATTATGTTATATTCATTATTTACATCCATTATACTCATCAATATACTCATCCAAAATAAGTATTGTTGAATAACAATTATACCACGGCGTGGAGACGGTAAGTCGTACGTACGTACGCACGCACGCATGATGATATTGTTATTCGTAGGATGGATAAAAGGAGGTATAAGGTTGCCCCATAATTATAATATCTCAACATATAGAAGATATCGGAATTATTACTTTAGTATGGAAACAAAATAAGAAGAGAAAGTAGAAAAGAAAAGAATTTTGAAAGAAGTGATAAAACAATTACCTCTTTTTCGGGTATCTCTTTTTGGTATGCACAAGAGAACTCTTTAGGATGGCTTTCTGCCCAAAGAGTGGCCTCTAGGATGAAGTGAGAGAAGTTGGAAAAAGAGTTGGGCAGGGGTTGGCCGAGCTAAAGGGCTTTGGAGGTGTGATTAAAAGAGAAGATGTGTCCTTTTATAAAAGAGGGGAGGGGCACCTTTGGAAAGTCTTAAAATATTAATTTATTATAAATTCATTTTTGGTTTATAATGTACTCAAACTCATTTATTTCGAAGATAAGATGAGTATGGGTCAAAATCCTCTCAACCAATAAAATTTAGACATGTTTTAATTTTATTTTAAACCTTATCATTTTGATTTATACTTATTTAATATATTTAATTTTATTTGTGATAATAATATTCTAAATATTAAATGGTTATAAATACTTATGTGTTATCAATTGTCCATAATTGGATACTTTATGACATTGACAACCATATAATTTTCACTGTAATTTTTAAATATTTTTGTGATTTTTAAATAATTTAATAATATATTATTTTTATAAAATATTAATAGTGTCAATTTTGACACTTCATTTATTTGACTTCAAATAAAATCCACATAGAAGATAAATTTGAGCCAAAATATTTAATACACTCCTAACATGTCATAGTCATCTAAAAAATTCGTTGAGCACATCAATTAGTTCATATGATATTTATTTTAATATTTTTAAAACCATTTATTTGATATTTCTATCAATAAAATAATTTCTACATCATTATTGTGACATCATTAATGGTAATTATTTAATCTCTAAAAATTATAAATAAATTCACATGATGTAGATAATTTCATTAGCTTTATGGAGACTATTTATGTTGAAAGTTTTATCATGTTTATCACTATATTAAAATTATTATACTTATAAGATATATGAGAGTGACATATTGTCACTTTCTTTTGTTTTACTTATAATTACATCACTTTCATAGGAAAAAGTCAATTAAATGAATCAATCCCGACCCTTAGGTGATATTGGTCGAATTTAATTCTTCCAATATGATTTTGACATGTGTTTGGGTAATTTTATTATCTTTATCGTATTGTTAGTTACCCTAATTTACTCGATTTACCTTTAACTGTGGTAAATAAAAATTATCGCACTTACTATTCATAATATCTAAAAAATAAATAAATGTAATCTATTAACATAATTTGAACCGACTGATTCCAAATATGGAATCCATTTTTCATAATTCAAAAACACAGATTTGGCCGAAATTAATTTAAAATTAATTCCTGTTGTCAAAACCAAAAGGCGGGTTTCTAATAAGTAAAAACTTATCAAAAAATTGTCATGTGTTTATGTCCAATTTAAATGTGAAATTACTTCCAATGACCAACATTAGATTAAATGATAAAAACATAATCCAATTACACTTTAAAACCAACTAAAAACATAATCTAACTATATAAATAAATTAAACGAAAAGGCAGTTTTGAATTAAAATGCAGTATTTTTCACTATTCATCAAAATATGAATTTCATCGGAAAAATATCAAAATTTCAACCAAGCTAAATTTTGATATCCCGCTTCCAAAGAAGACTTTTATTTTGTCAAATAGAATATATAAAAGTGTTAAAAACTAGATTTAAAATTGGTGCGTCATCAAAAGGTGGTAAAAATGCATTTTTTGAAAAATACTTCTTTTATCCGAAAAATTGAATTTGTTCTTATATCATGTTCTAAAAAATACATAAGATGAATGTTAATGTTATATAAAATTCAAAATGCAGTTAATACTATTCAGAATGTATAGTTTATATAATATTTTAATAATATATCGTTGTTTAGTGAAACTCGGTATTACGCACAACGCAAGCTATCGAGAAAGGTCGTTCTTGCGTGCAACACAAACCAAGTATAGTGTTGCGTATACTGCAAGCTAATACGGTGTTGGGTATAGCGCAAGCTAATCTTGGTATAGAGTACAACACAATACGTCAAAGAAATTAAAAAAAATCTATCTTATAAAATCTCGAGGTGTTACGGAGAAGCTATTTAGTGAGATAGAATTCGACCTGGAGGAACAAAAGGTGGTTCCTACTTTTCATGCAGGGCGTCCGATTGTTTCTGAACAGTTGAGGCGTAGGTCGTGTGAGCAAGAGCAAGAACAGTTGCGAATGAATGAGGAGAAAACTGCTCAAAGGATTCGATATTTGCAATCGTGGGTGGAGCGATGCTCTATGTCTAAGAAACAGAACCAGTCAGCTGCAACATGCTCCCTTTGGAGCGACATCAGAGCTGTGAAGTTCGAAAAGAAACAGGAGGTGGGGCCATGCTTGTTGGATTGACACATGTCGATGGAATGAACAGTATTGCAACAAGAGTTAAGCTGCCTTATTTTTCAGATAAGGAACCACTTGGTTGGATCACAAAAGCAAAGGCGTGTTTCTTGGAAAATCAGACATGAAGCTACACTATGCACAATTAGGTTTAGAGTATACGGGTTTCCTTTGGTTTTTTGTCTTTGCTGAACAAAAAATTTGGATCAAAATGGGAGCAGCTGAAACCGACGCTATTAGAGAAGTAAGGGTCCGACAAAGTGAAGGAGAAATTTTCCCAACGACAGTGTAACAAGCAGCAGTCCACACAGGCACAGGAAGACATTAAGATGGAGGACGTCAAGCTGTTCAGTGCTTAGGACGAGAAAATTGATTTAATTCAGATTCACGAAAGCATGGACTGGTCAGGTTTTGGTACAAAAGATAAAGAGGAAGTCGATCACTTCGCAAAGGAAGAACTAGCAGCAGGTTTGGGGGAATTACAGACTGGACAGGAAGGGGACATCTGTAGTAAGCTAGTGGAGAAAATTGTCTCCAGTACGACTTGGTCAGAAGGGGGAAATTTAGAAGTGGTGTCAAGTGTAGTTTCGTCTGCTGGCGTCACAAGGGTTGAAGTCCCAACACCACCGTTCCGGATGGAGCTATTTCATTTACCAGATATTATAGAAAATGAGCGAGTTCAAGCTGCTTGGGTGACTCATCCCGTCAAAGTATGATTTTGGGGTCTTGAAGTATGGATTCCTAATTTAGAGAAGACACACACTCATCCCTCTTTCTACTATGGCGGGTTTTGGTAGGAGGAATTCTGTTATAGAGATGAAACAACCTGTCGGCGGAGCAGTAGTGGCAGAGCTTATGAACTTGTTGGTGGTGTCATTATCACGTTTGAGAATTGTGTTGAAGTTCAGAAGAGGGGTTAGACAAGCAGGACCCGAGTATGGTGTTGGTAGACATACGTGCAGGTTTGTGGGGATATAAATCACTACCAGACACATTGGTTGCATTGGGAAGGCCTGTTAAATTGGTTGTTTCAAGCAATAAACAAACTGCAGTTGGCAAACCAAGGACATTCTCGGCGTAAAGAAATGGAAATGCACCTTAGGGACGAAGTGAGGATGGCATGGAAAAGATGTCATATCAGGCTAATAGAGCGAGAGATGTGTTACTCTCAATGGCAGCTTTTAGTCGTGGAAATGTTATAGGGCTGGTTTGGGGAGGACGGGCAACTTTGGAATTCTTTGCTTCAGCTTTTAATGTGGGAGTGGTTTCAGAGTGAAGAAAAGCGAACTGCGACACCTATTCAAAATGGAAGTATGGGTGTACCAATGACTTGAGCATAGATGCAACAATTCACATGTTTGGTCTGCTTTATGGTTTGTCCCTGAATGCCACAAGTGGGTTTGCACAGCAGTGGCTGAATATCTCTCAACTATTCATAAAGAGGAGGTGAAGGCTGAGGTAATTATTGGTGAGGCGTCTCTTGAACTTCTTTTGGGTGTGACTAAATTCGTTCTTTGCGGCCCTAAGACGTTCGACAGGGATAGCGTTGGCAGAAAAGGGCATGATTCTACCTTGGTAATGGAATGCCAGGTTGTGGTTGTGCTAGCAGAGTCGAATTCTTTCGATGGCTGTGTTCTGATCTCATATTGGGCCATAATCAGTTCTCAAGGCCTGCTGGAGATAGGGGTTTCCAGGCAGCACACTGGCTGTTCGTAGTACAAATGTTTGAAGATTTCTAATAGGGAGTCTGGTTGGCTATGGAGTAGGCTTGGGATTAAGGTTTTACCCAGATTTTATGAGGGTGTTCCCTTCCGTGGAGCCACCACAATGGTTTTTGTTTTATGCAATCACTGAGGGGACTCATACTGGAAGTGCAATCCACCTCAAAAGAAATTTCAATCGGGATCCACCTTGGGGACAAAGTGGTTTTTAAGGTGGGGCGAATTTTAGGATTGTGGTTGTCGAGATGTGGGGCTGTCAAAACTTGTGTACAAACCTTCCTCTGCACGAGTTGGAGGATTCGCTCCCTATTGTTGCCTCTTTACAAACTCCAAGAAGTCAACAAACCAAATCGAGGTCCCCCGCCACAAAATTCCTCGCAACTCAAACCAGGAACAGTATGGCAATCTTCAACTACTCCAAAGAGAGAATTCAATTCCAGACTAGGAAAAAAACCCTGCGTCACTTACATAGGTCTCAGCTCCATCAAGAGATCACAATCCGACGTGTCGACGATCTACACAACTGATGTTGCACCTATCGCTAGCCAAACTTGACACTCACCGCTTCCGACAAAATCAATACCCTTATAGACAACAGAAACAAAAATGGAAGATCCCAACGCACTATCTGTAACACCCCGAGAATTTTATGAGAAATATTTTGTTATATAAATCATCAAAAGAATCTTTCACTACACACAACACTAGCTTGGCTTGTTTTACACGCAACCGCGGCCTTCCTCAATAGCTTGCGTCGTACGCAATACCGAGTTTCACTAAACAATGATATGCTATTAAAATATTATTAAAACTAGCCGTTATGAATAGTAATAACCACTTTTTGAAATTTTGTAAATTTTATTTTTCAAAATGGACTTCATTTTTGAATTCGGAATATCGAAATTAGCTTAGGGTGAAATTTTGGTACTTTTCGGATAACTTTCATATTCTGATGAATAGTGAAAATTACTAAATTTTAATTAAAAACAACTTTTTTAATCGAAATAATTAATAGTGATAAATTATTAATTTGAGTGGTTTTAAAGTATATTTAGAATATATTTTTACAATTTAATACAATGTTGTTCATTGGATGTAATTTCACATTTAAACCAGACATAAACAAGTGTCAATCTTTTGATAGTTATTATCTTTTAAAAACACGCTATTTGTTTTGACGACGGGAATTAATTTTTAAATTAGTTAATGTAACTGATATGTTTTGAATTTGGTAAAATAAACATCATTTTTGAATTCATAACATCAAATATAGCTTAGGCCTAATTTTTGGTATTTTTCTGGAAACTTTCATTTTTTGATGAAGAGTGAAACCACTAAGTGGTAGTTAAAAAAAACTGAATTTTTCATAAAACTTAATTTTACCGCTTCTGTGAGTAGAATTTCGAAAATCTGAGAGACACGGTTAATATCAAGGACTAAAATGCGGTTCAATGAGATGAAAATAATTTTTGGGGAATAGTAACTTTTTACTTTTTTTTACCACGGTTAAAAATAAATAGGGTGGTTAAGGGTAAAAATGATATTATTATTACCCTAACACATGTCCTAATTCTATTGGATAAGTGTAATTCGACCAAAAACAACCTTAAGAATAAAATATGACCATTTAGGACCACTTGGATTAGATTAGGACATTTATTATTAATTTATTTAAAGAAGGGTTAAAATAGTTAAAATCAAAGTTTAATAATTAGATAATTTTTAATATAGGGTTATGCATAAGATAAATTCGACTATAAATATTCATTAGAAAGCTAAAAAGATTTCCTACATAATGGTATTTTATTTGTAATTTTTAGACATTAAATTATTTAATTTATTTATGACACAACGATGATGCAGTAATTATCTTATTAATGAAATATTGACATAATTGATGTTATAAATACCCAAATAAATGTAATTTGAGACTTTTTATGAATTCCACTAATTTTCTAGGTTAATATGACATGTTAGTATTGATTTAATTAACTTTTTTCGAATTAATCATTCTGTTATGATTTTCACAAAAATCAAATTACTAAATAGTGTCAAAATTGACATAAAATAGTTTTTAAAACAAATATTATATTATTAATTGTTATTTTATTTCTAAAAATCTAAGGTTCGGCCAAATGACTTAGATAAGGTTATATATATTAATAATAAACAACTTGGGGTTCGTTTGGCTTGTTATAGTAAGTTTATTAACCTTATAGTGTAAGAACACAAAAAGACACGGTAAAAGTAAAATTATCTAACTTAATGTTAAATCTAAATGATAAGGTTAAAATAGGAACCTAAACTTGTCTAAATTCTATTGGATGAGAGGATTTCGACCCATCCTCACCTTAGCTTCGAAATAAATCAATTTGGAGTTATTTAAAACCGAATTTGGCTTTATAATAAAATAATATTTTTAGTTATTCCAAAGGTGTCCCTCTCCTCCCTTATAAAAGGGCACCTCCTCCCTCTCTTCCTCACACCACTTTGAGCCTTCAAGCTCGGCCAACCCCTGCCAAATTCTCTTCTCCACTTCCCTAGCAACATCCTAGAGGTCCTGGTCTTCTTCAAAGACCAATTTTAGTTCCCTAAGAGGAGGACTCAAAGAGGCGCTTCAAAGAAGAGGTAATGTCCGTTACCGATTCTTTCAACTTTATTTCTTCTTCCACTTCTTCTTCTTAGGTTGTTTCATTATGAAGTAATAACATCAGTATCACTCATATACTGATATGTTATTATAAGTATGAAACAGCCCTATTTCACCATCTATCAATCTTACGGAAAACGAAATCACTGCGCGTGCGTACGTACGGAATACCGTCTCCACGCCGTGGTGTAATCTATTTTCCACCACCACCTTACTTGGATGGGTATAATGGTGTACATAATAACTATATATGATTATTGTAAAGTGATATTGATTCTGAAATAGTATACATACACTCCAATACAATTCCACGATCATGAGAACGATATCATCGCTCGTGCGTACGTACGGACTACCGTCTCCACGACGCGATAAGATTCATTCTCCACGTTAACTATGTTGAAATAGTGGGTGCCCTAGACCCAACTATTATGTGCTTTTGATTACCATATCGTGTAAGGTATGCATGATGTCTTCTTATCATTATAGTGTAGACTTTTCTGCATCCACTATTGAAATGGTAATGTCCAAAGATTAATTGTCGTATCGAAAGGTTATAGCAGTTCCCAGGCTATAATGAGAACCTCTAGATACTATGACATTAATCTTAAATATATATGTTCTATGGTCTAGATACATCTTACTAATTGGACATAGTAGATGTTTGACCATCAGGTGATGGGGGCTCATAAGCATTGAGACTTCTTCTCATGAAGTTCGCACTTGGTGATCTCTAGTAGTGAGATCATGAGGACTAACCCGCCAATAGGAACACCACATGTTTCAGGTGTCATTGGATGTTCCTATCTACGATCATGTGTAATGGTCTCCTGACTTGAGATCATTACCAATGTATGTCATTTGATTGCGTACTTTGATGCAAGATGAAAACCATGTCAATTAAGTCGTGGCGAGGTAGTTTGTGTCGGGTGCGTCATTAGTGGCATGTCATTGGTTGAATGGTCAAGAAAGGATTTGTCGCTTCCAGGTTATGGAAGTAATATATCTCTGGCCATGTTGATATGGATGGCAGTACCTTTATAAGACCATGGTCATGGCAGTCGAGGGTAAATCCATCCAGTTACATCAACAAACAATAAAGCAAGAAAAGGGCGATGACATGAGAGTGCGTCCTGCTTTATGAGATATTATAGACAAAGAGATTATATTACACAGTGCGTGTTCATAGGTTGGTTGTCACTGCTGTGACAATCCTTATTTCATCAGGGGCCATGATGGGTTGCTAGATCCCGCTCTTGGTCTGTGAATACTTTTCACGGCTGTCGAAATAAGGGCCTAAAGGGTCACACACAATAGCGTATTCAAGAATCTGCCCAATTCAGTTGAATAAAAGTATTGGACATAGTGGGCCCCGCCACAGGGGTTCGGGAATTGTCCAAAGTTAAACGATCACCAATGCGATAAATAAATTCATATTATTCGAGTTTAGAATAATGAGTATTGAATTTATTTATTAAATGTATTTACGAGTTTTAAGTAAATACATGAAAAAATGTTAATTGACGAATATTAAATTATTCAAGGTTCAATTAATATTTATGGGAGCGACGAGTCGGGTTAATGACTTAATTATTATCATGTAATATATTTTAATATATTACAAGTAAATGATAATAATATTTATGGCTCAGTTTAATAGTCATAAAATGTCGTTAATAGTGCGTTAAGTATTCGGGGCTGGCAAGGCGATACCGGGTATTTTAATTGAGCACTATAAATATAAGAGGAGGGGACTTTGCCAAATACTATTCATGGAGTTTATCTCTCCTCTCCTCTCTCCCACTTTCTAGAGAGAGATGCTCTGGATCCAAGGAGCTCGGATGAAGCTCTCTCTCGGGCATCGCTAGCGAAGCAATGCGATGGTCGTTGGAGCGTCGAAGGCATCGTCGCAAATCCGCGCTAGCACCCGGATTACGACGAACGGCGCTCCCGCGGATTCCTTGAAGCGCGTGTGGACGATCTAGAGGAATTCGACTTCGGATTCTTCGAGCAGCGATCGCCAACAACGAGCAGACGTCGTGCGTGCCTTTGGATTTAAACCAGGTATTTTACGGTTTAATTTTGTGCTAAAAATCCTCCACGCGTGGTCCTCGGCTTTGACCGGGCTGCTCTTCACCGACGTCGTCAAGTTTACGGCGAACAGCGATGGAAAAAATTTAAAAACCCACCTGTTTAGGGCTTCCGCTGCACGCCCGGTTCCAACAAACCATTCATGAATGATTATAAAGTATGTATAATAAGTAATCATGAAATATATGACATAATAATGATACTGGATTTATGTGTATATATATGTATGTCATCTACTTAATTCCATTCAACTCAATAAGGAAACGAAAACAGCGTTCATGCGTACGTACGGCCTACCGTCTCCATGAACGGTGTATTTCTTTCCATTTACTGATCTATTATATATATGTATATTCTGAATATATATTATATATAAATCATGTTTTATATTCAGGAATTAAGTAATCATGATCTAAGTAATCATATGAATAATTACAAGTCAAAACACGGACGACAAATGAAACGATTTTACCCAAAACGCTCTTTAACGTGGAATTTACAAAAGAACGGGTAATATAAAGTCATAATTGAACCATATATGATATCATAACAATGAGTATGATTCTGGAATAAGTCAATGACATTATTTAAATCATTATACAGGAGGTTCGGACACTTACGAAGCAAATCGGACCTAAGGTAAGGAAAAATATCACAATCCCATTTTTATCCGAGATTGTTTATACTTTGGTATTTACTGGGGTGTATTTTATCATCCACATCCATGTTTCCTCAATATGTAATATTATTTTCATCCACCTACAATTGTTTAAATCCATTTTTACCCTTTGGTTAGTTTATAGTAAAAGATATGAAAGGAATCTTTTGTCGTTTTTCGTACGAGGTATTTTTTGACTTTTCTGACAAAAATACGAGAAGAATGTTTTTTTTTAACGTATACGACATGAAAGGATTTTTACGGTTTTATAAAGCCTTATTTTCATGAAGCTTCCTCCAAAAGATTACATAACTATTTTCAACAAAATCCTTTTCTTTTAAAATTGTATGACATTTTGTGAAAAGAAAATGATTTTGAAGAAGGATATTTTCCTCAAGAATTCATTTCAAGTGTTTTATCAAAACCATTTTTCCATCTAAGATGACATTATTTCATATATGTATGTTTCAATTATAATGTCTCTATGATTTACATGGTTTCACTTTTCTTATAATGAAATGATATCCATTTCTTTTATATGGATTATGTGATAATGGGATTATGTTTATGAAACTCATTTTATTCTTTGGGTTATTATGAATGATGTATGTTTATTTTGTGGCACAAGTAAGAATGGTTTCATTATGAGATGGGTGGGACCTATATCTCCCTCCAATGCATTGGGTAAAGATTTTATATCTCATGAGATAGACATGGCTGGAACGGTAAGTTAATCTGGTTCAGTGTTACAGGACTGAAACGAGGAGTGAACTCGATTCAGAATGGGACTTTGTCCACTAAGATGGTCTTGGCAGCAATGTCTTGGCTACTATGAAAATCATTACATGTGCTTAATGGATGCCACAATTACATGTTTTATTCTCATGCTATTTTATCATGGTTTATGTTCCATTATGATCTATGTCTTATGTACTTCCATGTTTTATGTCGTTGCTCAAGATTTTGATGTTTAAACATTATGTTCATGTTTTTAAGTTCAAATGTATATGGTATGTTTTATTTTATCCATGCTTACCCTTACTGAGCATTTGAGCTCACCCTTTTTATGTTTTATTTTCCCCCAGGATCAAAAGAAAGGTTTTAGGTAAGGAAACAAAAAGTGGAAGATCTTTATGGGAGATGTTGAAGATCTTTCACCACGATTAGAAGATTACGTTCCAAGTTTCCAAAGACACTAAACTATTACGGTCCTTGTGTGTCTGTTTTTGTTATGTATTAAGTATTCCACAAAAGTAATGTAATGTCCATGTACGTCAGGCTTCGGGTCTCTACACTATCACCATCACTCCCGGTCAATGCAACAGTTGCCTCTCTGATTCCAGCAACATAAACTTCTGAAACAGCGTGTTCATCTCCAGAACTCTGAACTTCCGCAAGACGGGTTCCTGAGCCAAATCATCTACCTCCATATCTCGAAAATCAAGTGTAATCGAAGGTTCGCTGGACCTTATTTCTTCCGCAACAAGAAATTCCAAAGAACCTGAATTCCGTTGTTCTACAGAGCTCAGCGAGTTCCCTTTCTGTGCTTGCATGAACAACAGATTCTCGCAGCACTGCCTCGCATCTTCACGATCTGTGGCTTACAGCTTTGAAAGAATTTTCAAAGAGGCTTGTAGCTTTTTCATCTCAATCGTCCGCACTTAACAAATTCGTTCCAGCGCCATTTCCACAGTGGGGAGCTCCTAAAGCAACGCCAATCTCAATTTCGAGCAGCTTCCGGCAACAAAAACCACGCTCTACTTGGTTTTTGCTTTTTTTTTTCTGGTTGTGCCCGTAACTCCCCAACGAGTGTGTCATAACAACATTCGCACTTCCCTAATAACGAGTTGGGTTCGTTGCCCTAGGTGCACTTTGCACAACTATGACGAGCTATATACAACATCCTCCCAACGTTCAGGCTAGTTGTGTACGTCTTCCATACTCGTTCTGTTTGGTCAGTGTGCCAATACACCAGATGTTTCTCGGAGTTCTCGACTCCAGCGGCGATCGCGTCCCCCTCTAGCGAAGCGATTCTCAACTTCGATCGTGCTTTCCCAGCATCGATCGTCTTTCCAAGTGCGATAGGTTATTCACTAGCGGTATATCAATATTTCTCTTACCAAGAAATCATCCAAGGTGTAGCGCAAGTTCTCCAAGATTCGCCGTATTGAGTTCAACTCGCAACAACGCATAAGCAACAAAGAAACAGACAGAACCCGACTTCCAAGAATGTAAACAGAAAGAACGTTCTCTTTAACAATCGCGATCCCGATCATCCGAATTCAGCGCAATCCACCAACACAAACCAATGTGTGTGTCTTCTAAAACGACTTTTCTTGAATTTTACTTAATCAAGATTCTTACCATAGCATACATACCTTTATCGTGGCGCCCTCTTCTGTTTCTTGATTCTGTTTCTCCAGTAAGCAAACCTCAATAAAAACACCAATTGTTAGGTTAGAAACCTAACAACAGGACGCACAACGGATTAAAGTGGTACCATGAAATCAATTGTTGCCCCTTACAATTGATAACCCCCCTAGTTATGAACCCCTGAACAAATACTAACTACTTCTTAACTGTCCTGCCAGCACAGTTAAAGGAGGACAATACTGCCAAATGAATACCCTCCCCTCTCACACAGTTGGCCCCCTTCTTTAACAACCCGCCTGCCAGACCTCAATCCACAACTACCCCAACCTAACAACAACGAAGAATAAAAGTACAGCACTACCAGTTACACGGACAGCCCACATTCCTCACATACTCTATACAATTTTGAACCATGAAATCATCCTCGTTTTTCTTTATATTGTGGGTTGAAGGTAGTAGTTCCTAGACATGAAAAGAAACATAAAAGAATTTTGAAAGTTGGCCCCTTTTGATTTGTAGAATCAAGATTGAGAAAATGAGGATTGTCGTGACGTGTCGTTTTTTAAGTTAGGGATTGACTTGTATTCTTGAAATCGGGATTCTATTAACAAATTTTCATAAAAGCGAAAAAATAAGAAATAAATGGGGTTGAAGTCAGATGAAAATACTGGAGACAGATTGCAATGCCAATTGATCAGTGTTTCGAAAAGAGCATGTCGTGGAAGTAACATTGTTTGTATGAATGGAAATCAAATAGTACTTAAGTGCAATGGAGCTACGGGAGGGGAAGAATTTTAAAGGGCCAAAGCTAAGGGATTTTAAATGGAGAGGGAAGGGAAATTGAAGGGGTGACTCGATAGAGGGAAAGGGATGTGAGGGTGAATAAAATTTCTTCCTTAGACTGTAAGGGAATGGTAGAGGATAGAAAATATCCATTACTTATCCGAACTGCAAGGAGAGGGGAATGAAAATGATATTAAATTTAATTAACTTTCACACTCTTCCAAATTGCCCTGATTTTGGGGGAAAAGTAAAAGCTTGAGGGAAGGGTTACCAAAATTTTGAACCAAACAAGTGTTTTAAATGATACCACCTCCCCAACCCACCCCTTTTTAAACCAAATGATGTATTTCAATAAAAAAAACTTCCAATCATTCCAGGTCTCCCAATTTACCATGAACCAAACACTAAGCAAGTGAAACTTCTGATATACCAAACAGTTCTTGCTCCAAGAAACAATGCAAACTGGATATATGAATGAATCATTGGCAAATAACTTATGATGGAGAAGTGAAAATGTTTTCGGCGCTTTTATTGATTGGAGCATGTAACCAGCATATAAACACATAAAAGAAAGTCTCTTACTATGAACAAGAAATCAAATGCAATCCAACAATGTACAGCAGTTGTCTCATCCAAGCACGCGAAACAAATGACTTCTCCTACCATCTTAAATCATTTATTGTTTTTTTACCACAGATTGTGGTGCGTCTCAGAACAATATGTGCAGTCTACTGCTTTCAGATTTAAACCAAACAAAAAAAAAAGGCATATTACAATAAAGATAGTTTTGTAAATCAAAAGTCAGTTTCTCAATTTTATAGAAGTGATGTCAATGAAAATTGAGAAAGTACCTTCTAGGCGTCTGGATTCCTCCTGCTTCTCAATCTCTTGCTGCTTTGTAACCTCTTCGTTATTTCTAATTTTAGAGCCTTCTGCACCTGCGCCACTCAAGTTGCTCCCTGGTGATGAAGCAGGTCGTGCCACATTTTTCCTTGCCCTTCTTTTGGCCATTCCAAAGCAATGATATTTATCTTACACGTAAGAAGCTGCTATCAAAATCCATAAACTGAAAAACATGGCTCAAGACCTATATTAAAATAAATATTCGTAATGTGACAGAGATTTCAAACCCTAATTCAATGCTTCTCGATAATGATAATACAAGAAACCATTTCAAAGATTGTTTATCGACTCGTTCATCTAAGAAACAAGTTAATGACCAGATGGAGGTTTTCTATACAGATGTCTATCACATCAATGTTATTTCATCAGAATTGTTTTCCCATTTCAAGGAGAGAACTTCTAAACATGCGACAGCAACTGGTTAATGTACACTTAAACAGTATAATGGACTGCTTATCCTCTGAAAGAAGAATATCAAAGAACCCTTAATGAGTTACCTCTAACTCGAGTTCCCAGTCATCACCGTCTTCTTCCAATATTTTCCAGTGCCGCAACTCCAGCCTGAGAAGGCTTCCTTCCAGGCAGGGCCAGCCCGAGCAATATTATTGCCCAAGCCCGATCTTGAATGTTGCCCTTTGATATGGTGATATACATATTAATTCTAAATTGTGACCATTCTTGAGCAAAATAACATAAAAATATAAATAAATAAAAATTGTATGAGAAATGATTCGATCAGGCGGAGTCAGACAGCCTGAGGAGCAAACAGTTGTGGACTAAAATGAATCTACATGGGAGGATAAGTTCGTCCATACGAACCACTGATTATAGAGGGGAAGGACGCTCCACAGATCAAATTGTGTCTGAAATAATGCACAAAAAAGTTTCTTTTCCTGCAATCATCTTTAGACGGCAGTGATCAACAACAAACGTAATTCCAGAAAAAATCAATCCCCACACTCACCCTCTACTGTTCAGAAATCAATAGGTGGAGGAGAGGGACAGTGGCGGCGTATCGAAGGGGATGGGGGAGGCAGGATGACACTGTCGGCGGAGAGATTGGGGCGTCGAAGATGTCGGGGAGGCCAGGCAAGGCCGGGGGGGGGCACTGGTGCCGCGACGTCCGCGGGGAAGAGGCGAGACGCGGGGAGGGGGATCGGGGGGGCGGGGGGGGCGCGGCGTGGGGCTGGGGGCGGGGGGCGGAGCGACAAACAATGTCGGCTATTCCTTTGTTGCCTCCTCGGGTTGCAATTCGCTGGAGGACGGGAATGCGCGGGCAAAATTTGTGATATAATTTTTTTTTTTTTTTTTTTTTTTTTTTTTTTTTTTTTGCAATTATGTAATAAGTTAGTTTTTCCCGCTCGTCGACCGGTGAGGGTGAGGCCGGTGATGGGCGAGGCGGCCCGCGATGTATAAATAAATTTCGGTTTATAATTTTATAATTGTGTTTATAATTATATTTATAAATATATTTATATTTATAATTTTATAATTGTATTTATATTTATATATCATGTAAATATATTTATATTTATAAAAAAAATTATACATATGTTTATAAATATGTTTATAAGTATAAATATATTTATCTAATTATTAAAATATTTATATATTTATATTTATATTTATAAATTTATAATTATATTTATATTTTTATAGTTACATTTATATTTATGTAATTATATTTATATTCGTATTTATATAATTTAAAATACATTTATAAAATTTAAAATATATTTATATAGTTATTTGTATTTATAAACATGTTTATGAATATAGTTGTATTTATAAATTTATAATTATAAATATGTATATATTGTATTTATTTAAGTCTATGATTGTAAAATTGTATTTGTATCTATAAACATTTTTATAATTATATTTACATTTATAATATGTAATATCCATAACTTGCACCTCTATAAGAGGAACAATCATTTTCCCCAACTATTGTTGAATTGTTTAATTCTATCTAGTTGTAATGTCTCGACTCGGAACCCACTAATCTGGTGTCCATCACATAGCCTCAAGTGCGTCTCCTCGTACATAAAAAGTTGTCGATTAACAGTAAGGGTCTGAAGGCGGTACAGTGGGGAGACTCTACTATTTGGGTGAGTAATAAATACAGTGGAGGCAATAATGATAATGGCAATGAAAGATAAATAATGAAACAACGGTGATCATAAACAGATAACTAGGTCAGTGTCAAACAATACAACCATGCATGAACATGGTAAGCAATAAATAGAAGGCAATAAACATACACATACATACATAACATAGGTCTAGGGTGACAAAGAACAAATAAATAAAAGACTCAACTCTTGTAGGTAGTCCGAGTACATGCTCAGCCCCCACCTCCATGTCAAGTCATAGTCCATAAAAGGGTGACAACAAGCAAGCACAATCCAAGGACCTATCCCGCAACCAAGAGATATGTTTGGGTACCAAATGGCGTCCCAAACAAAGTGCGAGTAAAACCCAGCAAACCACCACTAACAGTGTCTAATGCAATTCAGTTTGTGGATATAAAACGAAACAACAAAGTGCAGAAACAATAAATAAAGCAGTAAATAATAAATGTAATCAAGTTGGGCTTAGGTTCCTCAAAGACACTTAGGCAACCATATCTTCTTCAGTCTAAGATGAAATATCTCTGAACAATTAGCATTATATAAAAACACTTGGGAATACTGAAGTAGAAAGGAAAACAGGACTCGTGACTGTAAGCCCATACATCCACGTGCAACACTGGTCGTGGGGACCCAAGGTGGACCGAGGCATCCATACACAACGATAACCATATAAGGTTCTACATGTTCTATGATGTTAAAGATTTAGCAATCAAACGTGATATAGCATCACATCACCCATGAGCCAACCCAAGGCATTATGTATCAGGAATGCATGTATCGCTCGTAGCTTTCCATAAATTCATTTAACCTATGAACTCGTCCAAGGCATTCCGTATCCAAAATCCATGTATCATTCAAGGCGTAGCATAATCTCAATCAACCCATGAGTTCGTCCAAGGCATTATGTAACATGAATCCTATTGTTGTTCACGACACAACATAATACCATTCAGCCTATGAACCCGTCCAAGACATTCCGTATCAAGAGTCACTACAAAAAAATACCTGATTAGAAGGGGTTATAACCCATTCTAAACACATTAGTGGCGGTTATATGGAACCGTCACTAATGTGTCCGCCTATTCTTGTTAAAGGCAGTTTTGAGGAACCGCTGGTAAAGTAGTGTATTTTTTAGCGACGGTTTATTTAAAGGCGGTTAAACCACCCTCTAATTTCACAACAGAATTTCAGTTTAGGGGTTTTACCCCCTCTAAATTAATGACCAAACTAGCGACGATTCAAAACCACCGCTAGTTGAGTGGCATGTGCCATAATAGAGGCGATTCTCAAGACCACCTCTATTTAATACTTATTTAGAGGGAGTTAGAACCTCCTCTAAATGATTTGTATTAGAGGCGGTTCTAGGAACCACTTATAAATAATATATATATATTTTAAACTCGTTCGTGCCCCCAACCTCACCCTCTAACCCGTCCAGTTTGCGGCCCGCCGCCCCTCCCCGGTTCACGCCCCTCCAGTTCACGCCCGCCCTCCCATTTTCTGACATCCTTCTCTACAGCTCGGCTCCATCAGTTCCAGTCGCGACCGACCCTCTCTCCGCCCTCTCCCGTTCACACGCGAAGCCACATACCGCTGCAGTTATAAAATCATCATGCATGCGGGAATTGAAGCCAGGACCTCCCGTAAACCAGCGAAGCACCTTTACCACTATGACAGTCAAATTCTGTTAATATATTTACACATCATTATGTTTATATATATTACAAAGGTAATAAAAATAATTATTATTTCAATAAATATTTAAATACATATATAATTATTTAAATTAATATATACTTTTTAATATTATATATTTATGTTTTTATATTATAATACATTTATATCATATTAAATTTACATTTATATAAACTATACACTGTATATGTGTATTTACATACATTTGAGTATATATTTTACAATTCTATTCACATTATGTATATACACATATATTTATATATTTATAGATATATTTATGTACTTAAATACATATTTATATATTATATACATGTTTATTTATATTATATATATATAAGTATTTATTTAATATATTTATTTAATATATTTATATAAAATCTTTAAAAATATATCTATATAGTGTATTTAAATACATATATTTATTATTATGTAAATTAATATATATATATTTGTATAAATTGTATTATGTTATATATAATTAATATTACATGAAATATAATTTAGACAAATATTAAACATGAAATAAAATTTATACAAATATTTATATAATGTTATATGAAATACAATTTATACAAATATATAATTAATATTATATCAAATACAATTCATACAAATATTTATATAATGTATTTCAATACATGTATTTATTATTATGCACGTTAATATATATGTATTTCAAAAAATACAATTGTATAATATTATGTATATTAATAGATATGTACTTTAATAAATATAGTTGTATAATATTGTATACATTAATATATATTTATTTGTATAAAATGTATATCATATAATATTAATTACATATAATATAAAATCATAAACATTTTATTTAAAAATATATTTATTATTATTGTAATATAAATTATAAAAACTACAAGCTTGAGTTTTTATATGATTTATTTTTTTAAATAAATTATATTTATGTATTTATTTATATAATATGTTTATGCCTTTATGTTATATATAATTAATATTATAAGAAATACAATTTATACAAATAAATATATATAAATGTACATAAAATTATACAACTATATTTATGTATACATATAAGTACAATTAAATAAAATCATATAACTGGAAATATATAATAGAAGTAAATGATATATATATATATATATACTAAATCAATTTATAATTAATATGGTATACTGAAATATATATAAAATAATTATATAATATATATAATATAAATATATAATATTTATATTTAATTTTGCCTGTATTATATTTATTTATATACATAATATAATATAAATGTATTTATACATAAATATACAATAAAAATGTATTTAATATAATATATGTATAATACAAATCATGATATAAATGTATGGTATTTATAAAACCGTATATAAATTTTATATATAATGTCATTATATATACATGTGTTTATAATACATTTAAATACATTTATACACTGTCTTTATGTAATATATGTGTGTGTGTGTGCGTGTGTGTGTTCACACGCATATGCACCCACATATACATATTATTAAATTTGAATTTATATGAGATTTATTTAAAAAAAAAATAAAAATTAAGAGGGGTTTAAACCCCCTCAAATCAAAGGGATTAGCGACGATTCATGAACCCCCTATAATTTCTTGAATTATTGGGGGTTGAAAACCCCCTCTAATGTCGTAAATTAGAGGGGGTTCACAACCCCCTCTAATCTTTTAAATCAGAAGCGGTTCAAACCCCCCTATAATCTAAGGGAATAATGGCAGTTCATGAACCCCTCTAATTTCAGAGATTAGGGGGGGTTGTGAACCCCCACTACTTCCTTTAAAAATCATTTTCCATGTTATATATATAGCCTCTAATATATATCCAAACAAATAATGTATATATAGACACACACACATATAACTCCTCTAAAATCCAACCGAACATATAGAGCCACTAATTATTAATTTTGCGGTGGTTTTGACACAACTACCTCTAAAATCCAACCAAATATTACAAAGAAAAAATGCTAAAAATTTTAGAGGGGGTTGGGAACCCCCTATAAATTCGACGATTATAGGGGGTTGTGCATAACCCCCTCTAAAATGAATTTAGAGATGGTTATGCATAACCCCTTTTAAAACACCGCCGCTAATCTGCTGTTTTTTTGTAGTGAGTCCAAGTATTATTCAAGGTGTAACATAATATCATTCAACCTATGAACCCGTCCAATACATTCAGTATCAGGAATATAAGTATCGTTTAAGGTGCACTGCCACAAAACAGAGCAAGGGAAGTGCTGCCATTTATCAACGCTAAACAGAAAGCGCTGGTAAATGTTACATTTATCATCGCTAAAATAAGCCTGATAAAGGGTACACCTTTATCAGCGCTTTTTTTAGCGCTGATAAAAGGTAACATTTAGCAGCGCTTTTTTTAGCGCTGATAAATGAATGTTTTATCAGCGCTTTTATTTTAGTGCTGATAAAACATACCTTTATCAGTGCTTTTAACGAGCGCTGATAAAGGTTCCATCGATTTTTATTTAATAACCCTAACAGGCTATCCTCGCTCACACGCGGTCAAGCTTTCGCGGAAGCTGAACCAGGCCCCTCGCCGCCGCGACCTCGTCCTCCTCCTCCTCGTCATTCCTCCTTCTCCTCCGCCGCCGCCGCCTCCGCCCCCGCCCCCGCTGCCGCGACTGCCGCCGCCTCTGCCGCCTCCACCCCCGCTGCCGCGACCGCCGCCGCCGCCGCTTCCGCCTCTATCGCCGCCGCCGCCGCCGCTACCATTATTGATATTCATTTTTAGGTAATTTTTTTCCACCGCTTGAATTGAACGTGTGAAATCCTGATTTAAGGTGTTATTGCAAGAGTCAATGGATGATATAGTTGATAATGGTTTTGGATTCATGGTTCCTTACATATTATAGAATTATGAAGGAGCATTAGAGACCTGTGTGGTTGTTTTAGCCATTAAACATTCAGGTATAGAAAGAGATGGTGCGGTTGATCTGAAAGAATTTAATCATTACACAGAGTCATAATAAATTCAATATGAACCATTGGAATCAACTGTTGGTGTTTTAGGTTAGTGATTAGGTCTTTATCGTAGTTTCACATCACTTGGGACATTAGCGGCTAGGTTATCAATGTCTGTTTGCACCGAGTAATGGGATAAACATAATGATTTTTGGTCACTAGGGAGTATTTCTTATTGGTTTTAGTTACCATCTGGTTTGATAGCTATCCATGATGTGTTTAATATTTTCCATTTGAGTAGGTATATACCAGATCATTTACATGTGATTAGACGGGGGATGCTGATCTTGATCCCGATAATACTTTGGTTCCCCAGCCAATTCAGATTATGAATCTGGAGTATAAGGTACTACATGATTAAACGACCCCGAGTCAAGTTAATGTGGTAGTTCAGACAATATATCCATGATACATGGGGGAATGACTCGCTGATGAGGTAGTAGTGTCCTTCTTCATTAGAGGATCATGATCTTGAGGGATTTCTGGGGGAAAATCATTTATGGTCGGGAGATTATAAAGTCTCATTACATTTTATGTGAGGTATGTTTTAACATTTTTTTGGATTTTTTTTGGTTGAGGAATGCTGAGAAAGGATTTGGAGGACACATGTATTGGTAAATTTAGTGATCTTTAGGGAATTTTTAGAATCAAAACAACATTTTTTACTATATTCTGAGAAATTACATGACGTGTAAATGAAGTACATGACATGTAATGACCGCCAAAAATGACACATTAATTGGATGCACAATGTGACAATTTTACAAACTTTGTATGGTTACATATCATTTAAATAAAAAATATAATGTTTTAAATAAAAAGTGACTTGTTTTTTAGTCAAGAGGATTACACGACGTGTAAATGTATTACATGTAGTGTCAATGTCACAGAAAAGGTTTTTTGGGATCCATAGAGTTCTTGAGGCTTCATATTTTTTACAAAATTATCCTCTTGGATAGATCTTTATCCCGATGATATTTTGGGTCACTCCCTCCCATCTAGTTCACATTGTTCTATGCTTGATCACTATTATGGTTGGATTTCTTTTCTCGAGGTATATATGTGATCCTTCTGATTCCTATTTGGATTTGTTTGCACCTATGGTTTGGATAAAAATTAGTGATCAAATAGTGATTTCTATCAATAAATTTAAATTTATTTGCATGCATTGTCTTTTGGGGTTTGTGGGATGTGGTAAACGGTGTACTCGGTTTTAGATTATTTTATTCTCATGGGTTTCCCCTATTTTATGTTTTCTTTTCAGTTGGAAATCTCCTCTACTGTGCGCCTCTCCTCTGCCACGAACGCACCTCTGCCGTGTTCTTAACGACACCTTCGCGGTGAGTTTTCTCCTGTTACTCATTGGTTTCCTCTTGTTCGCATGTTATTACTGTTTGATATTGATGGTTATAATGTGAAATGTACGGGCTAAACGCCCCGCTGAAAATCGTGGCCATTGGTGGTCCTTATTTGCGCACTAAATGAATTGAATGTTGGTTGGTTCTTGTTGAACATTGGAATATAAAAATTGGTAATTTACGTATACTTGACTTATGAATGAACACCCCAGGATGATAAAACTTATCTGATAACCCCTGAATTAACAAACAAAATTGAATAAGGGATGCTTTGTAAAATCTAAAATTTTGATTGTTTGGTTTGTATGGTGTTGCGATTGTGATCACGATTGTGTTTTGTGTGGTGTTGCGGTTGTTGGCATGATTGATATGCCATTTTTTTCCATGTTGTAGTTCTTCCACCATTAAATATCAATCCAAACTTTACCCATTTCAATGGCACCGCCACTTTGTTACTAGTGCAATTCCACTGAATCCTAGAAAACCACTTTTAGAGGACTCTATGAGACACTTTAAAATACATGGAACATGCTTCACCATACATGGGTTTCATATAGATTTTAATGCCACACAACATTTATCTCCAAAATTTACACCACATGACTAATCTTCTGACTCAAACTTGGAATAAGTTTCATTTTAAATGTTACATCTCATGTGAACCTAGGTCACACACAATGTATCTCCAAGACATATACTTCAGCATGAAACCATGTTCATGCCATGAAATAATGGTAGAACCATATGACATGTGTTTTACTTCACTCACACCATGTATAGATACCATAGAGACTTGATGTGTATAGACTATACATCCCTAGTGGTCATGTAAGGACTACACACCGTGTATTCCACAAAAATGTGATGCATAGCTGGTGAGGTGACTCAATATGTATCTAAAGTACACGCCTTTAGCTCAAGTTGTTCTAAATGTCATGTATTTTCAAAGGCATCATTCAGTCTTTGTAAAGACTAACTTGGAATAAATTTGATATACGTCAGATTACATCAGGTATCTTATACATACACGATGTTCACCCTACTGGACACACCATGTATATGGATTTCACATGAGTTTAAAGGCATTTGTACCATGATTTGTTTTTATAAAACCCAAACAATGCTACCTGATTAATTAAAACATAATATTAGGCAAGTTAGAGATCGAACCCATAAAGACAATAAATATGAATAAAGAATGGATGAATGTCAATCGGTTGACAAAAGAGTATGAAGATGGCGTGAAAGAGTTTATCAAGTTTGTAGAAGATCATGCATGTGACCCTTCTCAAATCCTTTGTCCGTGTTTACGCTGTTGTTATTCAAGACAAATTAGTCCAGAGGAGTTGGAAGAACACCTGATCTGTCATGGAATAGATCAAAGTTATACATGTTGGAATAAACACGAGGAAAAAACGAATGTAGGTAGTGGCTCAGAGAACATGAAATTTTATAGATAATCTGATATGATTAGAAGCGTGAACAGTGAAGCAGATCGTATGGAGGGTGTGATTACAGATATGAATGATGATGAAGATCGTATTGAGGAAATGATAAGGACAATTGAAGATGAACTTCGTGATTGCCCAAAATTGTTTGAGAAGTTAAAGAGTTGTGCAAAAACTCCATTGTATGCTGGTTGCACTAAATATACAGCATTGTCATCCGTATTGAAGCTGTATAATTTGAAAGCAGGCAACAGATGGAGTGACACCAGTTTTACGGAACTACTTGCTCTCCTGAATGACATGCTCCCAGAAGATAATGAACTCCCAAGCTGAACATACGATGCCAAACGAATGCTACGATCGATGGGTATTATCTTTGAAATAATACATGTTTGCCTGAATGACTGTATATTGTTTGTAAGGACCACAAATTACTTAAAGAATGCCCAAAGTGTGGTGCTTCCCGATACAAGAAAGATGATTCTAGTCCTACGAAAGTTGTATGGTACTTTCCAATCATTCATAGGTTTAGACGCCTATATGGAAGTGAGGAGAGTGCATGACAATTGACATGAAATGCATATACAAGAATTAAATATGGGAAACTACGTCACCCGACAGACTCTCCTCAGTGGAAGAGAATTGATCACGAGTATCCTGAATTTGGGAACGAGCCGAGAAACCTTTGTCTGACATTATCTACAGACGGGGTGGATCCTTTTGGTTTTCAAAGTAGCAGTCATAGTACATGACCGATTATGTTGGTAAACTATAACTTACTACTGTGGTTATGCATGAAATAAAAACACATCATGTTATCTATGCTTATATCAGGACCAAAATAGCCGGGTAATGATATTGATGTTTATTTGGCCCCATTGATCGAGGATTTGAAAATATTATGGGATTCAGGTGTTACGTTGTATGATGCTTACAAAAATGAACATTTCACTTTGAAATCCATGTTGTACGGGACAATAAATGACTTTCCTGCTTATGGAAATTTGTCAGGATATAGCATTAAAGGAATTCAAGGGTGTCCCATTTGTGAACAAGGTACACAGTCAATTAGGTTGAAACATTCATCGAAAACCGTGTTTCTAGAACATCACAGATTTCTATCCCGACGACATAAGTACCGATCTTGGACAACATCATTCGACGGACGTTCAGAAGAACATACAACACTGTCTCCACTAAGAGGTGATCAATTGTTTGAGAAAGTAAAATATTTGGACACTACTTTTGGTAAACCATTTTCGAAAAACCTTACGAAAACTGGTTAGAAAAAGAGATCAGTTTTTTTTGAATTACCATACTGGAATTGTCTGTATGTCAGAAGTTTTATTGATGTTATGCATGTTGAAAAAAATGTATGTGATAGTGTCATCATCACATTGCTAAATGCACCTGAAAAAACAAAGGATGGAATTAAGGCTAGATTGGACATGGTTGAGATAAGAATACGAGAAGAGTTGGCACCAGTGAAGGGTGAAAAACAAACATTTCTTCCTCCTACTGCTTACACTCTTTCCAAGCAGGAGAGATATCAGTTTTGCAACTTCTTAAATGACGTAAAGGTTCCAGAGGGGTATTCATAAAATATCAAGAACATCATGTCAATGGGAGATTTAAAATTAAAGGGTTTGAAATCACATGACTGCCATGTTTTGATGAAAGATCTAATTCCTATAACTTTACGTTGCATTTTTCCCAAGAATGCCCACCATACATTAACGAAGCTTTGTTTCTTCTTCAAAGCTATATGCAACAAAGTTATAGACCCAGCGAAATTGCCAACTATGGAAAGAGAAATTTCCGTCATATTATGTGAATTGGAAATGTTTTTCCCACCAACATTTTTCGATATGATGGTTCATTTGGTGAGAGAGATTTGACTATGTGGTCCTGTACATTATAGATGGATGTACCCCATTGAACGGTATATGAAGATTTTGAAAGGGTATGTCAAAAACCGAAGTCGGCCAGAGGGTTGTATTACGGAGCAATATATTGTTGAGGAAGCTGTTGAATTTTGTACTGAATACCCATCTGGTGTGGAAATCATTGACCTACTGAAATCTCATCACACTGAGCGGCTTGAGGGTGAAGGAATTTCTGGAAGAGAGGTTTTCACAATCAATATTAAAGATCAGGAGCATGCCCACCTTTACGTTTTGCATAACAGTTTCGACGTTGACTCATATGTTCAAACCCACAAATAAATTCTTAGGTGTTTGAATCCTTATAGGGATAAAAAATGGATATCAGATACACATAATCGACATTTTATAGGATGGTTTCAAAACCATATTTTTAAGCAGTTAGATGAAAATCCAGACTCAATTTCAGAACGACTTCGATGGCTAGCCGCAGGAGCAAGTGTGTACGTATTATCTTACAATGCTTATGCAGTTAATGGTTATACATTCTATACTAATGAACATGATGAAGACAGTACCATGCAGAATAGTGGGGTTACACTTGTGGATAAGGTGATGCATGTTTCCGGTGCTAAGGACAAAAATCCAATTTATGCGAATATGTCATACTTTGACATCATCAAACGAATATGGGAGTTGGATTATATGAAATTCAAAGTGCCTATTTTTCAATGCAAGTGGGTTGATAACAGGAGTGCTGTTAAAATAGATGAATTAGGATTCGTGAAAGTTGATTTCAGTAAGGAAGGGGAGAAAGACGAACCATTTATAATGGCATCACAGGCAGTACAAGTATTTTATGTTGCAGACCCCGCAAACCGAAATTGGTCAATTGTTCTGTTATCGACCAAAACAACTGAAGGGTCCGATGAAAGTTCAATGGAGGTTGACCTTTTTATAGGGACTTCACAATCATTTCGCAGCGATCCCAATGTAGACGGTGTTTTGTATGTCAGAGGAGACCACAATGAAGGGATTTACATAGTCGATAGAGGAGTCAAATCTCTTCAGCCTTTAAAGAAAAAAAAGAGTACAATAATCAGATTATTTGTTTATTGTAACATACATTGTGTTACGTTATGTTATTATCTGTTCGCAACTGTTTTTATGTAATCTAAATTAAATATTAAACCACTTTTGTAGATAATGACTTCTGCACCTGCTGATGTGCCCAATCCCGAGGCACAAAAGGTCACTCAACCAGCAGCTGGTGGTCCCACTACAGAGCAACAACAATTTTCTCAACCAGATGCTGGTGGTACCAGTGCATAGAAACAACAGGTTTCTCAACCTGTTGTTGCTGGTCCTAGTGCTGAGGTACAACAGGTTTCTCAACCTATTTCTGCTGGTCCCATTGCCGATACTAGCGCTCCGGGGGAAGATATTGATGCTACTTCTGAGGAAATGGTAGGAAATGAAACCCTGAAAGTGCAAAAAAAAAAACAAGAGCATCTTAGTTTGACAGTGTTAGCCAAAATCCTTAAGGAAAAAGCAAAAGACATCAAATTTGAGGTGGGATGGAATAAGCGAGGCCAATATGTTAACCCCAACAGAGCCATCTTTAGTAGTTACATTGGAATCGTCACTCGACAACGCGTGCCAATTAATGTACAATCATGATACCATGTTGCCACCGGGCTGAAGACACTAATGTGGGAAGAGATTATGGTAACATTATGATATTATTTTTTTAATTTATTAAAATAAAATAAAATACCAAAACATTGACTTACTATTCATCATCCATTGTAGAGTGCATTTATAGTAGATACCTCGCATAAAGAATATGTATTAAGAGTTACAGGAAGGATTTATAGAGGTTTCCGCACAATTTTAACGAAATATCATCTTAAAGATGCAGAAGGGAAAATCAAGCCGCACCCACCTCCTCTTTACGCACACTTGATATCCCAAGGAGCATGGGATGCATTTAGCAACCGTCGTGGGGAGTAGACTTTTCAGGTACATTGTGTGGGGTAATACGTTGTTTGAAGTTTTCTTGTATTCATCATTCTAATTGAAATTTTTTTATTTATAAAACAACTACTAAGTGATGAAAATAAAAAATGCGCAACAGAACCAGCGTACCCTTACCGTAAAGCAAGGATGGGGTACACTGAACTTGAGAAAAAATTGGTACGTCTTTTAAATCTACCATACTACTAGTATGTGACATAAAACAACACCATAACCATGTTTCTATGTTTATATGCAGATTGATGAATCGAAATCGAAAGCCATATCCATCCCACACCATGTGCTATGGAAGGAGTATGACAACCCTGCTTTTTATTACAACTTAAACATGCTTTATTACATAAAACTTCACTTGATACAACAAAGAAGATCGATAGGTTTAGTGTCTTTGAGGATTAGGATCATTACATAAAAACTTAAAACATGAAATACAACATCTTTATTGAAAACTTCCTTTACATGACCACTACATTCCCTCGTACTTAGCATTGCATGGGATAACCTGAGGACATGCATAAGAAAAGGGTGAGCTATAAAGCCCAGTAAGGGAGTACACATGGAATAAAATGAGGAGTACAATACATGTTATGCAATAGGCATGTCAATAGAGCATAAGAGAAACATGAACATAAAGGCATGATAAAGCATGATAATCATAACATGGAAATGTGGCAACAACACTTAACATTGAATTAGCATGAGTCATGACTCATTGTACATAGAGCATGAGTAAACCCTCATTTCACATGAAGCATGAGTAAACCCTCATTGCACTTGAATTAGCATGATTCAACACTCATTGCACTTGAAGTAGCATGATACTATACTTTACCCAATGAATTAGAGCGCTATAAGGGCGCACCCTTCTTAAACATTTCATTTCATGCATAAGTGTGCCACATGGATCATAAAACATGGATTCATAAAACATAATCATTTATTCCATGATAAAGAAATGTGGAATTCATACATGAAACATTATAAACAATAAGTAAATGTGCATAAAGTTGAATACCCTTGATGGAGAAATGGAAATGGTATTCACTACACAATGGCATTGGCTTAGAAAATCGGTGCGATTTCGGCAGCGTAATGACGTGACATAAGAATTCATAAAAAAGGTTTGATGAGAGAGAAAGGGTGTCTCATAATATTTACATGAAATGGACAGTAAGGGGGTCATATAGATACATGTCCAAACAATTGTAATGGAATTTATATTCAAGATACAAAAGTATTGCTTGAATGTAAAAGAAGAGAGAGAAGTTCCTTTCGGAATTTCGGCATAGTAACTGGTGTACATGGGAGGCATTTAATGAGAGAGAAAGGGGTCTCCCATCATTCAAACAATAAGAGGGCAGTATGAGGGAGGTGAGAAACCATACCCCAACATTCATAATTGAAATTAAAAGGGCAAAACAACTTAAAGAAAATTGAAAAAAATGAGAAAGGAAGAAAAAACCCTTACTTGGAAGTGTACTTCCAAAGGCTAGAGAGAGGCTTGTGAGAGACTTTTTGGGAGATTAAGGCACCTTGGGAGGATTCTAGAGAGATTAGGTCAGAGGTTGGACGAACTCCAAGGTATTTTAGTGAGGAGGAAGTGGGAGCTTGGGTGGGTTTATATAGGAAATGTGAGAGAATTCTTTATTATTTAGGTTTGGGACCTCTTATATTAAAATAATCCAAACCACAAACCATCCCATGGTTTTTGACCATGGTTTCTGGAAAAGGAAATAGGAAAAAAATATTTTACAAGTCCAAGGTCCGAACATATTAAAATATTAGGGTTGATTATGTGGAGGTGAGTCACACTCCCATGAAAATGAATTTAAAAAGGCAAAGTGTTGAATATGTCTTGAGGGGTTCATTAATGCTTTGAAAAGTAATTCAAACAAACACAAAATCACATTATTTTAATGATAAAACATAAATTGGCCGAACATAAGGATTATGGTATTTTATTACATCACCATTGGGTCATTATGATGTCATAAAACCCATTATATATTTAACGGTATTTAATTTTTACCCAAAAATTTGACTATCTCAGAAAATTATGAAAAATTCACCATTGGATAATTTTGACGTCCTGATTCCAGAAATGAAATTTATTTTATCTAAATAATTTTCTAAATATGTGAATTTTCACTTTTAAAATAAAAACCGACATTTATCGAAAATTCACGGGTTTTGACAGAAATGACTTTCAAACCTTAATAAAAATTTTAATTGCATTCATAAAATTATAAGATCATTTATATTTAATAAAAATTAATTTAATAATAATAATATTATTTTATTAAAATATTATTTAATTCAAAAATCCCTTAATTTAATAAAATAGATTTCTTAATTAAATAATAACTAAAAACACCATTTGTACTTTAAAAACTATTTACAATGTATCAAAAAATGGCTAGAAATTATATTCATTATTATATACAAAAATAATTTACATGAACATAGTAATACTTATTTGTTACATAACCCCTTAAAACAGCCACATAAGACCTAAGGGTAAGGTGTGCAATGGTGACAGACTCTTGGGGCGGCTCGGATAACATCGCTCGAGTGGTAATTTCAATCAACTTCCACTTTTCCCGTAGACGGTCACGTTCGAGATTGACATAATGAATCTCATCTTGGGCTTGGTCAAGGGCTAAGCCCAAAGATGCCACCTCTTTTCTGAGCTCCGACAAATGAGCTTCGTATGAGGCAATTCTACTGGATGAGGCCATCACTTCCTTTGTCTGAGTAAAAAATTGGGTTCGTTAAAGCCTTAAATTTATACTAATCATGTGATCACTGTTCAAAGACTATATTAACAATGGTCAAAATTCTTAACATGAAACCAAAGAAGTTGAAATCTTATAAAAACATTTTTCATAAAGAGACATTTAACTAGATCAAGAGGGATTTTCCATTAATGAAACTTTGGGTCGTTACAATATTCCCCCCTTAAGAAATTTCTCCCTCGAAATTTTCCTTTCCCCACACTAAAACAAATGTGGGTAACTCAGCTTCATCATATCCTCTGACTCCCAAGTCACTTCTTCAAACTTGTGGTTTCTCCACAACACCTTGATGAGGGGCATTGTCTTATTTCGTAGAACTTTTTCTCTACGATCTAAGATCTTCACTGGTTGCTCCTCATAAGAAAGATCATCTTCCAATTGTACCACCTCGGAAGAGAGTACATGTGAAGGGTCCGGTATGTACTTCCTTAAGAGGGATACATGAAACACATCATGCACCTTGGCCATAGTAGGTGGAAGTGCTAGTTGATAGGCCACAACCCCAACACGATCAAGAATCTCGAAGGGGCCGATGTACCTTGGACTTAACTTCCCTTTCTTTCCAAACCTCATGACCTTATTCCATGGAGATATGCGTAAAAACACCATGTCTCCAACTTTAAACTCAAGGTCTCGTCGACTATTATCTACATAACTCTTCTGTCGACTCTGGGCTGCCTTGATATGCTGCTGAATGGTTTTCACCTTCTCCACCATTTCTTCGACCATTTCTGGTCCAAGCAGCTTACGTTCACCGAACTCATCCCAACATGCCGGTGTTATTCACCTTTTCCCATAAAGGGCTTCATATGGTACCATTTGGATGCTCGAGTGGAAACTGTTATTATAAGAGAACTCAACCATAGGAAGATGTTGATCCCATCCTCCTTTAAAGTCCATTGAGCATTCTCTCAACATATCCTCAAGTGTTTGGATAGTCCTCTCTGATTGGCCATCAGTTTGAGGATGATAGGCCGTACTAAAGTTTAGTTCAGTATTCAGAGCATGTTGAAGACTCTTCCAAAACTTAGAGGTGAATCTTGGATCTCGTTCAGACACAATAGATAGTGGTACTCCATGCAACCTTACCACCTCCTTAATATATATCCATTCCAGTTGATCCAATGAGAAATCCTCTCAAATAGCAATGAAGTGTGAAGTCTTTGTAAGACGATCCACAATAACCCAGATTGCATTGTTGCCTTTGGATGTCCTTAGAAGTCCGGTGACAAAGTCCATGGTGATGTTCTCCCATTTCCATTCTGGTATGGGTAATGGTTGCATCATCCCCTTAGACTTCTGCCTCTCTGCCTTCACTTGCTAACACACCAGGAACTTTGATGTATATTCGGCGATCTCCTTCTTCATATTATCCCAACAAAAGTTTTCTCGGAGATCTCGATACATCTTTGTGCTCCCTGGGTGAATAGAGAAATTTGAACTATGTGCATCATCCAAAAGTTCCTTCTTCAGCTCCAGACTTGATGAAACACATAATATTTTCCCAAACTGCACAATTCCTTCTTCATTAACATTAAACTCCAAGGATTTCCCCTTTTTGATAGCTTCCACTTTTTCTTGAATTCCCACATCATCCTTTTGAGCATCCTTTAACCTTTCCAAAAGAGATGGTTGAGAAATCATTTGTGAAAGGATTGATGATGTTCCCTTCTTTATGATTCCCACATCCATCTTCATCAAGTCTAAGAAGATTGGATCCTTCTCAATTCTCATCATTGATATAATCGCTGGATCCTTTCTACTTAGGGCATCCTCCACCTTGTTCACTTTTCCAGGGTGGTAATGTATTGAACAATCATAATACTTGATGAGCTCTATCCATCTTGTCTGGCGCATATTAATCTCTTTCTGTGTGAATATATATTTAAGACTCTTGTGGTCAGTATATATCTCACATTTCTCTCCATAGAGATAATGCCGCCATATTTTCAAGGCAAAGATCACCGCCTCCAACTCTAGATCATGCGTTGGATAGTTTCGCTCATGGATTTTCAACTGCCTTGAGGCATAGGATATCGCTTTATCATTCTGCATCATCACACAACCTAATCCCTTCTTTGAGGCATCACTGAATACCACAAAAAGTTCCCCACTTGTGGGTAAAGTGAGCACGAGTGCAGTGATACGCCTCCTTTTCAACTCCTTGAAGCTTTCTTCGCATTTATCACTCCAAGAAAACTTTACTCCCTTTCTAGTTAGCTTGGTAAGAGGGTTGGACAATCGTGAGAAATTTCTCACAAATCATCAATAATATCCAGCTAACCCCAAGAAGCTACGAATATCCGTTACCGATGTTGGCCTCAGCCATCCCTCAATTGCATCTGTTTTGGAGGGGTCCACAGATATCCCATTGCTTGTGATGATATGGCCCAAGAATGAGACTTCCTTCAACCAGAACTCACACTTTCTGTACTTTGCATAGAGCTTATCCTTGCGCAAAGTCTCTAGTACAGTTCTTAAATGCTCCTCATGGTCCTCCTTAGTTTTGGAGTATATTAGAATATCATCTATAAAGACTACCACAAATTTGTCAAGGTAATCTCTAAAGACTCTATTCATCAAGTCCATGAATATTACTGGAGCATTGGTGAGTCCTAAAGGCATTACTATGAATTCATAGTTCCCATATCTTGTACGAAAAGCAGTCTTGGGGATATCTTCCTTCTTCACCCTTACTTGATAATACCCTGACCGCAAGTCCACCTTGGAGAAGTATTGTGCTCCACGCAACTGATCGAATAAGTCATCAATTTATGGGAGTGGATACTTTTTCTTTATCGTGATTTTTTAAGTTCACGATAATCGATGGAAAGCCGCATTGACCCATCCTTCTTCTTGACGAAGAGGACTGGTGCACCCCATGGTGAAGCACTTGGGCGTATAAACCCTTTATCCAAATTCTCCTGTAGTTGTTTCTTCAGATCTTCAAGCTTAACAACAACCATTCTATATTGAGTCTTGGATATTGGTAATGCCCCAGGTATAAGTTCAATTGAGAACTCAACATCTCTTCTAGGAGGAAGACCAAACAGTTCCTCAGGAAACACTTCCGCGAATTCCCTCACAATAGGCATTTCTTCAAGGATGGTTTCTTCTTTGGACTCAATCATCTGATCCAGATACACGTGCTCATAGGGCAGTAATATCCATGCTTGGGATGATGGAGCTAAAGGAGATTCATCTTCCTCCTGACACTTGTAAAGAATCGGGGGCCGATTCTCCATATGGAGTGTGATTTCCCTCTCCCGACAATTTATGTAGTCTCTATATAAGGAAAGCCAATCCATGCCAAGAATTGCATCAAATTCCACTAAAGGGAGTATGATGAGGTTTGATGGGAAATTAAATCCACAGATTATAACAGGGGAGGACTTATATTCATGGGATACAATGATTGCCCCATTTGCCGTACTCACCGACATCTTTACTTCCATGATTTGTGGTGGTGCTGAGATTGTTCTACTAAACTTTCGAGATATAAAATAATGCGTAAAACCTGAATCAAAAAGTACATTCGCTATTCTTGAATGAATAACTAGCGTACCTATCACCACTTCGTTGTCGGGGTTCACTTCGGCAAAAGTGATGGCAAAAGCTCTTCCTTGCTGTCTTGGAGGTTGTTGGTTGCCTCTGATAACCCTTGGATTAGGGCACTGATTTGCAAAATGACCCGATTCTTTGCATTTATAGCATTGAACAACGCGTTGAGGTTCGAACAGAGCATTCCTCTCCTCTATCGCAGCCGCGGGTCCTTCTTGCCGACAGTTAATAGCTAGGTGCCATTCTCTTCCACACCTGAAGCATTTTCTCGTCCCCTTAAGGCAATTTCCAGGGTGCTTCTTTCTGCACTTTTGGCAAGTGGGGTGCTGGAACTTCTTAGCGCCGTTGGATTTATCCATCGGACCACCAGCATTGAAGTCCACCTTACGTTTCTTGTCCCCATGATACCCCTATGATTCTCCGATCTCCATTTCGACCTTGAGGGCACATCAGACAATTTCCTCATAGCTGTCGAAGTCACGGATCGCTAATGCTTTCCGCAAGCTAGGCTTCAGCCCACCAAAGAAGCGGTCAACCTTGCATTCGGGGGTAACGACAAAGCCAGAAGCGTATCATGCAAGCCTTGTGAAGTTTCCCTCGTACACTCCCACAAATTCTTCATCTTTTTTCTTGAGGGAAAGGAAGTCCCTTTCTATCTTAAGACGGAGGGTGCGTAGAAAATATTTATCGAAAAACATATTCCGGAATTCCTTCCATTCCAAAGCCTCGATCTCCTCCTCAGGCTTCGTATTTTTGATCAATGTCCACCATTGATCAGCTTCACCCTCCATACGATAAGCCGTCAGGAGAACCTTCTCTTGTTCAGAACATTGGAGGATGAAGAATATCTTTTCAATGGAGTTGATCCATTGTTCAGCGATCGTGGGATCAGATGATCCACTAAAAGTTGGAGGCCTTTGCCTCATAAAGCTCTCGATAGCGACTTGTTCCTTCTTAGGGGGGTTTGAACGTTCCTATTGACCTGTGTTTCTATTCAAAACTTGAGTTAGCTGAGAGAGAAGCGTGACAAAGTTCGCGATTCCCGCTCCCATTGGATTGGGCATCTCATTAGTACAATCATCACACTGATCTTCACAACGGTTGTTAGCCCGAGTCCTCCAATTACCGGCCATTGGCTGGAATAAAAGGAAAGTTAGGGGTAACACATAAAGGGCAATCCAAAGACAAAAGTTGATGACTTATAAATAAACTTTTATTTCCTTAACTCATGAGTCTATAGGATTCAATCTAGGCTTTTCATGATCTACTTTCTAACATATATTCTTAGGGGCATTTTTCCCTTAATAAGGGTTCATACCAAGATTGTGAATTTATCAAAACATATCCCCCGGGAGTGTCGTAACCAAGAGTGCAGCAAGGCCTGTTGTCGTGTACCAGTTCCCGTTCAAGTCTAGCTCAAAGCGGTGTTTTCGGGTTTTACCCCTAGGATACATCTGTGCCAGAGCCGCCTCTACCTGCTCGTATACAGACAGGGATATATTTGTTTGATAAACCACTTAATTAGTATTTACCATAACTTAGGGATGTTTTTATTATACTTAGTCTTGTATCCAAGGCTTTACTATGGTTTTCTAATCCCAAAAATAACTAAACCTATCCTCTGATACCAACTATGACAACCCTGCTTTTTATTACAACTTAAACATGCTTTATTACATAAAACTTCACTTGATACAACAAAGAAGATCAAGAGGTTTAGTGTCTTTGGGGATTAGGATCATTACATAAAAACTTAAAACATGAAATACAACATCTTTATTGAAAACTTCCTTTACATGACCACTACATTCCCTCGTACTTAGCATTACATGGGATAACCTGAGGACATGCATAAGAAAAGGGTGAGCTATAAAGCCCAGTAAGGGAGTACACATGGAATAACATGAGGAGTACAATACATGTTATGCAATAGGCATGTCAATAGAGCATAAGATAAACATGAACATAAAGGCATGATAAAGCATGATAATCATAACATGGAAATGTGGCAACAACACTTAACATTGAATTAGCATGAGCCGTGACTCATTGCACATGGAGCATGAGTAAACCCTCATTGCACATGAAGCATGAGTAAACCCTCGTTGCACTTGAATTAGCATGAGTCAACACTCATTGAACTTGACGTATCATGATACTATACTTTACCCAATGCATTAGAGCGCTATAAGGGCGCACCCTTCTTAAACATTTCATTTCATGCATAAGTGTGCCACATGGATCATAAAACATGGATTCATAAAACATAATAATTTATTCCACGATAAAGAAATGTGGAATTAATACATGAAACATTATAAAAAATAAGTAAATGTATATAAAGGTGAATACCCTTGATGGATAAATGGGCATGGTATTCACTACACAATGGCATTGGCTTAGAAAATCGGTGCGATTTCGGCAGCGTAACGGCGTGCCATAAGAATTCATAAAAAAGGTTTGATGATAGAGAAAGGGTGTATCATCATATTTACATGAAATGGACAGTAATGGGGTCATATAGATACATGTACAAACAATTGTAATGGAATTTAGATTCATGATACAAAAGTATTGCTTGAATGTAAAAGAAGAGAGAGAAGTTCCTTTCGGAATTTCAGCATAGTAACGGGTGTACATGGGAGGCATTTAATGAGAGAGAAAGGGGTCTCTCATAATTAAAACAATAAGAGGGAAGTATGGGGGAGGTGAAAAAACATACCCCAACATTCATAATTGAAATTAAAAGGGCAAAACAACTTAAAGAAAATTGACAAAAATGAGAAAGGAAGAAAAAACCCTTACTTGGAAGTGTGCTTCCAAAGGCTAGAGAGAGGCTTGTGAGAGGCTTATTGGGAGATTGGGGCACCTTGGGAGGATTCTAGAGATATTAGGGCAGAGTTTGGATGAACTCTAAGGGATTTTAGTGAGGGGGAAGTGGGAGCTTGGGTGAGTTTATATAGGAAAGGTGAGAGAATTCTTTATTATTTAGGTTTGGGACCCCTTATATTAAAATAATCCAAACCACAAACCATCCCATGGTTTTTGACCATGGTTTCTAGAAAAGGAAATAGGAAAACAATATTTTACAAGGCCAAGGTCCGAAAATATTAAAATATTAGGGTTGATTATGTGGAGGTGAGTCACACTCCCATGGAAATTAATTTAAAAAGGCAAAGTGTTGAATATGTCTTGAGGGGTTCATTAATGATTTGAAAAGTAAGTCAAAAAAACACAAAATCACATTATTTTAATGATAAAACATAAATTGGCCGAACATTCGGATTATGGTATTTTATTACATCACCATTGGGTCATTATGATGTCATAAAACCCATTATATATTTAAACGATATTTAATTTTTACCCAAAAATTTGACTATCTTAGAAAATTATGAAGAATTCACCATTGGATAATTTCGACGTACTGATTCCAGAAATGACATTTATTTTATCTAAATAATTTTCTAAATATGTGAATTTTCACTTTTAAAATAAAAACCGACATTTATAAAAAATTCACGGGTTTTGACAGAAATGGCTTTCAAACCTTAATAAAAATTTTAATTGCATTCATAAAATTATAAGATCATTTATATTTAATAAAAATTAATTTAATAATAATATTATTATTTTATTAAAATATTATTTAATTCAAAAATCCCTTAATTTAATAAAATAGATTTCTTAATTAAATAATAACTAAAAACACCATTTGTACTTTAAAAACTATTTACAATGTATCAAAAATGACTAGAAATTATATTCATTATTATATACAAAAATAATGTACATGAACATAGTACTACTTATTTGTTACATAACCCCTTAAAACAACCGCATAAGACCTAAGGGTAAGGTGTGCAATGGTGACAGACTCTTGGGGCGGCTCGGATAACATCGCTCGAGTGGTAATTTCAATCAACTTCCACTTTTCCCGTAGACGGTCACGTTCGAGCTTGACATAATGAAGCTCATCTTGGGCTTGGTCAAGGGAAAAGCCCAAAGACGCCACCTCTTTTCCGAGCTCCGACAAATGGGATTCGTATGGGGCAATTCTACTGGATGAGGCCATCGCTTCCTTTGTCTGAGTAAAAAATTGGGTTCGTTAAAGCCTTACATTTATACTAATCATATGATCACTGTTCAATGACTATATTAACAACGGTCAAAATTCTTAACATGAAACCAAAGAAGTTGACATCTTATAAAAACATTTTTCATAAAGAGACATTTAACTGGATCAAGAGGGATTTTCCATTAATGAAACTTTGGGTCATTACAAGGAGGCTCGTGTAAATAAAGAGGGGATACTGATAGATGAAAACACAAAAAAAGTGTGGGAAACATGTGTAAGTATGACATAATATAAATTTTATTTGCTTTAAATCGCTATTACATTACAATAACTACTTATTTTTCTATATTTTCTATCTGACATAGTCACAAGAATCAACAACAACTGCACTAGATGCAGACATACTTTCAGCAGCCAGAATAGTATGGCCACGTTAGAGGTGTGGGTTTTGGGGTGACACCCCGAACATATTTTCAAAAACAAAAACAAGCGAAGGATCAAAATGAAAAAAATGGAAAAGTTGTAAGAACAATTATCTATTTTTCAAGAATAATTACAATACCATAGAGAGATGATAACAAAATTGATGAGGGAGAGGCAACGAGAAGAAACAACTCAACAACAACCCGTGCGTGACGACCCCGCCCCACCCCCCACCAACTTTGAGGTGAGCCATTCCCCTAAAAAACCTGACTTAGATGAGGTAATCAATGTTTTAATAATTGTTTCTGTGAAATGTGATTTACATAGACACTGATACCTTTCCTGTACTAATATTTCACAGGGTAAAAATGACTGTGATTTATATTTATCAACTCCCACCTATCACCTTGCAGCGAGGGCTACGGTGTTCAATACACAAAATGACATGCTACACAACAGACAGCTTCCAAAAGATCATCTTAGAGCGTCAATTAACATAGCTAATGAGCCGAGTGCCGAGCTACCTGTTCCAAATGACAATGACAACATTCATACGATTGAACAAGCTGTTGGAACATTCATCGCATGACTGACAGTTCTTGTAAAAAAACATGTCAACAAAAAGGTATCCATTTCCAATTTATTTTTCAAGATGTACCTTTAACATTTAATGAAGAAAAGGTCTGAACCAATGAATGTTATTACAGAATGACAAAGACTGTGGGGTGAAACGAAATATCAGCTCAAAACTATCTCAAGGATCAACCAACCAATTGAAACGATCTACTGAGAGCACCTTCAACCCGCCCGTTCTATATCCACAGTTAATATCATTGTAGGCTCATGTGGATACAAAGTTGAAAGACGACAATACTCACACAATTGATTTCAAAAAAGATATGTATGGAGAGTAAACATCAGATTTAATTAGTGCTGAAAATGTAAATGAACTCCTCAAGTATGAATGGCTAGGTGCCTCAGTTGTAAATTTATACATGAGGTATGTTTTCATGATTTGATTTTACAAAAGCTGATATACTCTGATAATTATGAAAAAATACATTTTATATTTGTCGCAGGCGCATATATGAAAAACAATTGAAGAGATTTCCCCATGAACAAAAATTAGGACTCGTTAGTCCTCACATCACCTCTTCAAAAGACGAAATAGATTTTAATAAAGAGGCTGCAATAATGTCATCCCTACTCAAATCGTTTGAAAACAAAATTACGGATGATAGAATCTTTTTAATACCAATGATGCAGGGTTAAAACTCTAAAATTTAATCATATCAACTATATTTTCATTTCTTTATTTACTTATTCCTTTTTGTATTTTTAGGAACCATTGGATGCTAATTGCAGTCACTTTGGATACTCCAAAGATTTATTTTCTGGATTCAATGCATGAATATCCAAAAAACCGACCACGCATGATGGCATTTGTTAATTTGTAATACACTAGATGCATCATTTTAAAACTAAACATCTAGTTATATAATTTATGTTATATTTTAATGAGGATTCCGTTATGATAGGGCGGTGCATCAATATCGTCTAATGCATGGAATGAATCTAGGGCCTAAGGATAAGAACGCCCATAAGATCTATAACTGGAAAAGTATCCTGGTATATATAATAACATTACACTATCCAAACACATATCAAAATAAATTACTTATTGTTGTCGATGTTTCTGTAGTGTCCAAAACAAACAAATGGAAAGGACTGTGGGTATTATGTTTGTAAATTTATGAAAGAGATCGTATTTCATCAACAAACTAGCATCCCTGATGAGGTATTTTCGAAAATAATTACGAGTTCATTTAAAATATTTATTAATCCTTTGTGTATTTATATTTTTTCAGTACTACCATGACTATCGCAAAAACTCATATTTAGAAGATGATATAGATGTGTTTAGAAATGAATGAGAAACAGACCTGATGGAAGATTGTACACAAATAGGATAAAGGTGAATTCCTACTACTTATGTTATCTATATATGATCATTGATTATCCTCTAACCTTCTATGGTGAATAACCTTAGATGATGAAGAAATGACATATTAGAGCAGATCGAGATACAATAAACACAATGACTTCCTTCAATCATTAGCACACATTATTTTTGATGAAAAATGATCCAATATCTATGTAGGAATCTTAAATTTTATGTTTACACCCTTGTTGATTAAATAGTTTGAGCAGATCGATCCCTTCGATGGATATGTACCAATTGTGGATTGAGAATGCTATGATGTATTGAAATATTAATTTATTACTCAATGTTTTCTATCCCCGGATTCATATTATTGATCTTTGAACAAATCAATATTGAAGTAAGGCATGATGGTGTGCAGTGCATATGAGGTGAACGAGGAAACCACCGAGGATCAACAAAATCCATTTTCCAACAAACTATGGATGAAAATAACAAATATGGTCTATATCCATCATTTTCAGTTAGATATAGGGCCTAAATATAAATATTTCTGAAATTAAAGTAGAGGGATCAAATTCAACATGAAGAGATAGTATTTGAGCACATGTGTACCCCTTGGTTCATTTTCTTCATGTCGTGCCTATGGGCATTAAAAATCCCCCTTTTCCTATAAATAGTTATCCCCCCTCATAATCATCATTACCCTAACATTTATCCTTCCAAGCTCCATTTTTTGGTGTCCTTAATCACTACGAATTCAATAGAAAAATGAATCCCCCTAACCTCAGCGAAGAACCTAAACATCACAAAGATCCTCCCTGCAATCCCCCTATATTTGTGAGCCCATCGTCCTTGCAAAATTCTATGATTGTACGTAGTGATTTTCTAGTACCTTGTATGGTGTTCCTTGTTTCGTTTCCATACCTAGTGCTTCATCGCATAGGTACACATTTGAAGGAGGCTATTAGTAAAGTAAGTAAAACGGGTGAGAAGTGAGTCCCCCATGTCCAAGCTTCCAGATGAAAAACTTCCAAGCACCATCGTCCTTAGAAAATATTGTTAAACTTTATCCTCACCCCATTCAATGCACATGGGGTGTCGCACATCAAGTATTGTCCATGCCCAACTGACACAACATTCATGACACAGTAATCCCCACACCATCCCTCACTGACACAACATTCATGACATAGTAATTTGTTCTACTACTTCTTCTTGTTTATCACACCGAGCATTAATCATGTGGTCTTTGAGGTTAATAGTTTCTGTGACACCCTTATTATGGGCATCCATCATAGATTAAGCCCCATCATCCAACACCTAGGCCACTAAAAATGCGTAATCCTCAAACCACCTAACTACATAGGTTTTGATCCCTATATTCTAAATGGGTGCTTATGAATCCTCCCATAGGTTCAATGACAACCATTGGTAAACCATGGTTCCCTCCTCCTAGGGGTGCACGTCCTGGATATCTGTATCCATCATCATCCATTCCCATCCTCTCCTTTCCCTTGAGCCACTATATCTCAGGAGGATCATGACCCACTCGAAGGTCGCATATCCTTCGGGTAAAAATGTGTGGCTAACCATGCATAATCCCCAACCACATGTCCCATTTTTATTGGGTGGATAACCATGCATAAGCCCCAAATTCCCCTATAATAACTGTGTGGACATTGATTCCTAGCCAACTAGGGTGCGTCAGATGCCCCTCAAGGTTCAAGCCCAACAATTTCATCTTCACTTTGATTCTATCTCATCCATTCCATATCACTTTAATAATTCCCCCATTTCCATCCTAATTTTACTCAGGCCACCACATCCTGGTAGGATCATGCCATTCACATGGTCCATCTTAGCACGTATGTCCCATTCATCCCATTGCTACTCATGGAAGAACCTGGGAATCTGACAATGCATAAGCCCCACAAAACCCATACTCATCCAACCAAGAGTATTCCTAGTGTAAAGGGAAGCTAACCATGGGTAATACCCACACCATACCTCTTTTAAATATATGGTTTTTGATCCTTGCATTCTAAATAGGGTACGTAGGAAGCCTCCATGAGGTTAAATCCCAACCAATGGTAAACCATGGTGACCCCCTCATTGGGGTACACCTTCACTTATTTTCCCTCCTGTTTTTTCCTTAGTGGGGTCCAGATAAGTCTTCAAAATGAGAAACCTTACCTTTATGGGATGAACCACACTTGGGTTAGACCTCATTGGGTGTTTTGATCCATCTATCAGGTAAACTTTCCAGGTGCTCCCTCCTAGAGATGTACCTACCTGATCCACATTTATAAGTGTTTTTATCCACCCATTACATCTCTATAAGACATTAAATCATGACCCTCTATCCTTGTGGGATTTTAAAATCATGTAATACCACAAGTTAAACATGGGTTTCCATTTCGTTGAGAATCCCTTTGACGATGATGAATACATGTTACCAATGTTCTAGTGTACATACATTCCACTTATTCCCAATGTGAATACTTTCCTAACCAAAGTATTATGACCTAGAATGACCCTTTGGAATGTCCTGATATAATCATTGTAATTAACCATCATCCATAAAGAGATGGAACCAGGAACAAGTTTCACGAACAACGTCTTATTCTATAAGGGAGACTCATACTAGGTAATGAATTCTGAGGAGGAATCCATGGATGGAATGAACAACATCCCATCAACTTGTTTCAATCAAGGAGAAGACATCTCTTTATAAGTGATGAATGCTACTCACCTTTGTAACGAATGAATGTGTGGTACAATGTACTGCCATCGAACGTCAACATGCTCCAGGCAACGTGCCCCTACAGAAAGTGTCAGAAACATATGTCATGCTCAATCATACATGGCATCCCATTTTCTCATAAGGACCTCTCCAAAAACAAGATGTAAAATGAGGTTCCCTATAAAAGACTATAGTAGAATTAAATCCATGTAAAAAAATAATCTCAATTAAAAATTTAATTTTGATTTTCTTATAATTTTTTTCATATAAAATGTATATAAATTGAGATTATTTGGTCATCCAATTGATCAAAACCCATATTTAATTCTTCCATCGAGGGGGTACACGAAAACCTAACCTAATATCCCACAGAAATCTTGTCCCATTTCCATGTTAGAACTGGAAGTAGTTGAAGAAAACTTGAAGTTCTCTAATGCTCGGATTTGATGTGTTGGTATGTATAATAATGAGATAAATGTTCATTGATGTCTCATCTAATACATGGACACAAGAATCTTCATGGTATATCATATAACATCTGATTAGTACATTGGTACACTTCCAATGGGGAATTATGGAATTCCATAATAACAAAAAAAAAATCATCGAAAAAGGTACAATATACCAGTTTTAATAGGTGTTTCAGACATGTATTGGGGCTAGAGGGATGTCATTGGGTTTTGGGAGGATATCAAGGATGATTTGGGTAGTAATTCTATTGAAATATAGTAGCATTAGGCTACTCATAGTATGAAATGGTAATTCACAACATGAGTGCATTTAATAGGGTGACAATGGTCGTGAATGGGGAAAATGGGTCAAGTAAGGGTTTGGACCCAAAATATAGTGATTCACCACTTGGTTCATTTCATGTAACATGATTTAAAACTTATTTTTATGTGGGTGATGAGTTTATAAAGTATAAACCTCCTCAAGTTTCTTCGTTTGGGCACCAAGTTCTTAGGGGGTGGATAAACCCCATTCCCCTCCTTCCTTCCCCTTAGACCTGAGTGGATTATCAGTTGTTCATCATTTTGAATCAATGTGGTATATTCTCCTACATCTTCCTCACTTCTCTAACTTCTTTCTCAAAGATTTGAATTCAGTTTTTAGGGTTATAGGTGTAATTATTATACCATAGTATTGATAAATCATTGTTCTTCATGGGACTTTTATATATGACCCTTAGAGCATGTCTCAAAATTTCATAAACTAGTAATCAATCATTATTTGATGTAGATTATATTTTGTGGAAGATTTATTTATGGGTTTTCAAAAATTTAGGCTTAATTTGTCATAAATTTAGTAATATAGATTGGGGATTTAGTGTTTTCTAGGCTTAGGGGTGTGTCAGGAGTGGATCACACCTAGTTTCTCAACATTCTGGCTTTGTTGGATTACACGATGAGTTTGGCGCCTATTATACCATGCTGGATTTTTGGTTAAAATTAACTAATTATGTAATTTAATGTTGTTGGACATTAATACATGTTATCATGGACTCAGTTGTGGTTGGTATGAACTGAAGATAGTTTATTGGACTTCTGGTTGAGGTAAGGGCATTGACCTAATTGTGTCTCTTGGTTAATTGGTTATTTTATGTTTTGTGCCTCACTAGTATAATTCCATTTAGAAACCCCATTATTTAACACATATTATTATATTATTTTTAACATAAACATACATTAATTACAACCTAAATATCTTGAGGCCTAGTGTCTGTCTATTTTTCTACCTAGAAGAGATCAACAATAGCAACCTATCATCCTCCATCTGGTCGCCTTCTCTTTTATAGTTCCTGAAGGTCTCTCTTATACATTGAAAATATAATTTTTTATATCCTCATTAGGTTAGGTAGTTTTTACGTCCTGTAAGAAGATTAGAAAGGTTTCTCTCCTTCAGACCCTCCCATGGTTGGTCTACAATCAGGTACTGAAAGACCTCTTCCTTCTATAAGGGGTAGGCCTTACAAAAGGCATAAATGGAGTCATTTTATAGCTGGGTATCCCGATCGAGTATATTTACAAGGAGTCTCTTCCAGAGGGAAATATCAATATAAGTATGAGCATTATATCTGAGTCCATAACTATTTGTTTACCAGAAGAGGTATTTCCCCTCTGATCCCAACTGAGCTCCCCAAGTCCTCCCTCTCATGCCGCTAGTCAGGAATAGAGTGAGGTGAATCCTGTATGTGTGATAAGTGATTCCCTTTCTATTATCTAGGTATCTGGCTATGGAGGTCTTTCCCTACCCACCGATCTGAGTACTAAAACGATTGTGTAAGATTCCTCGTGCTTCTTTCTCTATTCTATCTTTTATAGGCATTCATTAGTGTATTTCCTTTATAGGACTTCTCCCCTAGTATCCACCACTCTTTTTATACAATCTCTTTTGGAATAGAATATATTTTTGAATATAATATGATGTACATATCCCAATATTAGATAAAAGAAGGATGAAACCATCGTCTAGGTATAACTAGAGTGATTCCTCTTCTACTATCTAGGCATCACAGTAGTTTGCTAGCAATCTGAGTAAATAAGGGTCCCATTTTATGAGTGTTTTTCATTTCTTATATAGACTAACATGAGCGCATATATCTTGGGAATGTTATTGGGTCCCCTATGTGTCATCATATCCTGAAATCCTCATGAAAGTCCCCACAATCCACAAACCATCCCACAAATATTTACCTACCCAGGTCATCACATCACAATGGGGAAGGAACTCTCACTCTATAGTCATCTCTCCTAGACCTATGAACTAATGAAAATAAATGTTGTAATAGGTAAAAATTGACATTTTATTAATGTATTATTTCATATTAATGTTAATTTATTTCATTATTGTATTAATAACATAATATTTTTTTTCTTATGTAGGTGAAATCTTTTTCCTGAGTTCAAATACTTTGTTCGGAAACCGCCGCCATGGACGACAATTTTTTAGAGCGGATGGATACAAAAAGGATGGAACATCATTGTTTTTTAACTGTGTTGGATAATTGTAATTGTAACCAAATTAAACATTTCTTGAAATTTATATAGCAGTGTGTTGTTTTTTATTCATGATTTCAAGTAAATGTATGTAGCATTTTTGTTCTTCTGTGCTTTGTGTGTGGGTGTGGTTTGTGCTGTGTGCAGGTGTTGTTTGTGCTGTGTGCAGGTGCTGTAATGTGTGCAGGTTCTGTGCAGGTTTTGGTTTTGCACATGATCTCTGGCCTTTATCAACGCTAGTTAAGCGCTAATAAATGGATAATATATCAGCGCTATCATGAGTGCTGATAAAGGTAGTTTTTATCAGCGCTCAAAATAGCGCTGATAAAGGTAGTTTTTATCAGCGCTATTTTTAGCGCTGATATATTATACATTTATCAGCGCTAAAAAAAGCACTGATAAAGAATACCTTTATCAGCGCTTGCTTAGCACTGATAAATGAGAACTTTTATCAGTGCTTTTTTTAGCACTGATAAAGGAGACCCCCTTTATCTTCATCGAGATTAAAAACGCTTTTTTTGCGTTGTTAAAGGAGGTTTTTAGCGCTATTATAAGCCATATTTGTAGTAGTGGTGTAGCATAGTATCATTCAATCTATGAACTCATCAAAGGCATTATGTATCAGGAATCCATGTATCATTCAAGGTGTAGCATAATCTTATTTAACGATGAGCTCGTCTAAGGCGTTCCATGTAAAGAACCTAGGTATCGCTCAGGACACAATATCACAAGCAAGCACATGCATTTAATTATTAAGAAAATGCCATGAGAAATATCCATGCCAATTTTAAAAATCAAACATGTTATCAATCATCTTGTTTACAATTTCTCGAGGCATACATCAATGTGTTAAATTTCCACTTGACATTTCTTATATAAGAAAAAAGTACATTTTAACATCCTAGACCTAGTTCACTTATAAGTAACCGAACCCGGTTAGTCACAAGGCTTCAAGCACGCCTCCCCATGCGTCAGAGATAGTTGACTAGTAGTAGGGGTCTATGGTGATAAAACAGGGAGACTATACTCTCATAATCAGAGTAACACAATAGTGTAATAAACAACTGAATAAATAGTGGAAGCATAATATTAACTGTCAGCAGAAGAAAAATAATACAAATATAATAAACAATCACCAACAACAATATACAGTTCCATATATAAAATGATGCAATGTCATGTCTCTAAACAAAAAGGAACATGCAGACATGCCAATATACACACATATATACAGGTATATCAGAAGAACCAAAAAGACAAAAAAATTATCTCTAGACAGCATCGCGATCCATAGCTTGATCCTGTGCTCCTTTTCTCCCATGCTATAATTAATCAAGCATCGATAACCAAGCATTTTCCCCTATCCCCACCTACATCCATGAAGTCTGTTCGAGTACCATGAGTGGGCCAAACAAGGTGTGAGATATAATCAGTAGGTCATCACCAACAATGTCTATAACAAATCCAGCTTGTGCATTTAAACTATAACTTTGTGAAGGTACAATAAGTAAAGATGTAAAGTGAGTGACAAGTCCATGAGCACAAGCTGTAATAAGAGCAGGCTATAACAGGAGAGCATCAATATATATATGAAGTGTCAATTGTAACGTCTTGGGGTTTTGAGCATATTAGAAATTCCCTAGCCTGTTTGAAATTTTGAGTTTGGTGGTCAGAACAACCTTTCTCTTGATCTTTAGAACCAAATTATGAGAGTTTGTTTGACCCAAGGCCTTATTTTTAGATTTTTTAAGGCTCAATAAGTGGCTCGGGGTTTCAAGAGAGTTTTGAGTGTGGTAGATCCTGAAAAATCCATTTTGGGAAAGTGCATACGGGGCGCACGGTTTAGAAAAACCACGCGGTCTTCCAGTGTTACTGGACACGGTTTGATAAACCATGCAGGAGGAGGCACACAACTGTGTGGGAGATCCATAGTTTTTGATAGAGGGATCACACACGGTATGCACAGAGTTTGGAAAACTACGCACCTAACCGTGCACAGTGCGGCGCTTGGGCACCACACAGTTGGTGCATGATTAGCCAAATCATGCGATCAGACTGTGGCACCACACAGTTGGTGCACGATTAGCCAAATCATGCGACCAGACTGTGTGGGTCTTTAAAATGGGTAAAATTAATGTTTTTTCACTCCCTACTTTAATAGATTCTTCCTCCCTCCCATTTTCCACTTCACGCATAGAGCTTCTCCAATCCTTCTCCCACCTAGGTTTTGAGCCAACTCCCTCAACCGAACTCTAATTTTCGGTTTGTTGGTGGCTACATATTCTTCTCGGTAAGACCTTCAATCCGATAGATTCTATTTTTTTATCTCACCATACATATCACTATATTCGTGTGAGTTTTTTTACCCTATTTCCAGGGCATTAATCCAAAACAATGTTTCCTTCCGATTTGGCTCAAGTTAGAGGCTAATATCAGATGAGCGAGCGCCTATAAGGTAGGTGGTGCCTGACTTTCTCTATGATTTTACGAGTGTTCCGGGGGTGCGCTCTATATGCTCCATGTGGGTTGTCTAAGGGAGGCCCTAATTAATTAATTTCTTGACCTTATATTGTTAAATTAATGATGTAAGATGCCTAAGGGAATTCTCTTACTCCACTACAATTGGTCAAATCAGGTAAGGGGCTTGGACCAACCTGGGCAGTTTAGGCCAAGTGTATATTTTGAGTTAAATTAAATTGTTAATATTGAATTACTTGGTTTTATGAGAACATGAAAATATTGGCACGAGGATTGAGGTGATTTCAATCACTTGGATTAGGGCAATGTAGTTTGTCAGGTTGGGCATGCATTGCAAAAAAACAACAGATTAACAACAATTTTTTAGAGGGGGTTATGCACACCCCCCTCTAAATTCATTTTCTGTATAAATTAAAGGGGCGTTATGCACAATCTTTGCTAATCATCAAATTTAGAGGGGGTTCATACCACCTCTAAATTTTTTATCACAATTTTTTTAATATTTTGTTGGATTTTAGAGGCATTTATATCAAAATAGTCGCTAATTTAATAATTAGTGGCACTATATATTCAGTTGGATTTTAGAGGTGTGATATATACATATATGATATTTGTTTGGATTTTAAATGATATATTTATATATATACACAATGAATTTTGTTTTTTAAAGAAATAGTGGGGGTTCACAACTCCATTTAATCTCCTAAATTGGAGGGGGTTTTGAACCCCCTCTAATTTATGACATTATAGGGGTTTTTGAACCCTATCCAACTTAAGATATTAGAGGGAGTTCATGAACCGCTGTTAATCCCTGATATTAGAGGGGGTTTTAACCCTCTCATTGTTTTTTTTAAAATAAATCTCATATAAATTCAAATTTTATAAAATATATATATGTGCGCGCATGTGTGTGTGTGTGTGTTACATTAACACGTTATATAAATGTATTTAAGTACATTATAAACACACACACACACACATATAAAGTCATTATATAAATTATTTAAATAAATACTTATACATATAAACAAAAATGTATACATGTATAAATATTGGTATATATAATATAAATTTAATTATAAATATATTTATTCAAATATATAAAATTTAAATGTGGGTTTATAAATACTATACATTTATTAAATACATTTTTATTGTATATTTATGTATAAATACATTTATATTATATTATTCATACCAATATATATATTATAGAAAAAATTAAATAAATATAAATATAAATATATATATATATACACACAATATTATTTAATTATATTATATATTTCCAATTATATTAATGCATTTAATTTTGTGTGTGTGTATATATGTGCGTGTATACATGATATAATATAAATGTATATAATTACATACATAAATATATAATATAAATGTATTTAATATAATATAAATCATAAAATAAATGTATAGTATTTATAAAACCAACATATAATTTTTATAGTTTAAAAAATAGGTGTAATAATAATAATAATAATAATAATTAATAATATTATTATTATACACACGTACATAAGTATATAAAAATAATTATATATATATATATATATATTATATCTATAAATATTATATAAATACACACACACATAAATGTTTAAAAATATATGGATAAATATATATTTATATATGTAAATATAATTATTTATAAATATTATATATATAGAGATATATATTTATATATACATAGATATATATTTATATAGATACAAAAATATATTATATTATTTATATTTCTATACAAAAAAAAATATATATATATATATATATCATATTTTTCTATATGTAAATAAATAAATTTTACCATATATAATATACAAAGACCGTGACAACTGAGTGGAAGAGGTGTGCAATAACCCCATAACTCGGGTTCGAAACCTGTAGAGAGGATTTTTTAAGCTGGATGTGAAGGAGAGACTGGGCGTGTGCAGGAAGTGTTGGGATTGCTGAGGCGTGTGCGCCTATGGCGTCATTAGGGGGGCCTTGGCGGATGTCCAACAGACATGGGTCGGGTGTCGGGGGGAGCTTGGGTAGTTATCCAGTGTACAACAAGAGGGGAGTCCAGTGGTTGTCCAACAGACAACAAGAGCACACAATGAGGGACAATAGGGTGTTGTAATAGTAGGTTCCCTAGACCCAACTTGAACAGTACTTTTGATTATCATATCATGTGCACAATTAGATATACATGATGTATTCTTACCATTATAATGTAGATATTTCTGCATGTTGGGATTTTTGATTTAAAATTTGAATATTGAGGAGAGAGAAAATTATTAATGGAGAGATTTATGTTAACATTGATGGATTGTTAATTCTCAATATTAATGGATAAAATTATTATTATTGACTGCATTAATTGGAGTTAAGGAATTGGTGTCTATATAAGAGGATGCGGTAACATGTTTTGGAAGGTGTGTTAGCACGATGTAGCCGACAAGAGAGAACTGGGAAGGGGTTGCCTAGTTTGTGATGACCCATGTGACGATGATGAAGATGACATAATTATATTGTATGTGTGGAGAGATTCTTGGTAAGATGTTTAAGATGTAGTCCACTGAGAGTAAGAAGGATGCGACGCATTGACGTTAAACAGGTGAAGAGCAACAGTGACATAATCAATGATCTGGGTCATGTATTGAAAGTCTTCCTGATAGTAGTGATCAAGTGGTGTGTCTCAATTAATGATCGATGATACATCATTATGGATAGATCATGATAGAGAAAAATCCTTCGGGTGTCGCAAGATGGTGCAAGGCTGATGCATGTTTGGATGAAGATCTCTGAGGTAGTGACGTTTTTTCAACAGAAGGGTGACCTTTTGTCATAGATGGATCTTTCAATACATGACATTGACAAGATGTTTATCAGAGAGAAGGTAGAGGCATATTAGGGTGTGGTTTTCACACAAATTTTTTTCTATCTTATCAGGATCGATTTTCCTCTAGCCCTAGGTCTCTCAGGCCCAACACATAATACCTTCTAGGATTCCATCATAAAACCCATGGGTGATAGGAGGAATTTCTCATCCAAAATTATATGTGAGACACCATCCTTGGTGGAATCCTATGTGGGACTTGGGTTTGTACCCATGAATCATCCCCTCAAACCAAAGACCACACAATTGGGCATCCCCTTCAACGATAATGCATCGGATATAACCATCTTGCACCACCGTTTTCTCATTATCTGGACTCACCACCTAACCACCACTATCAGGAAGACTTTTGACACAAGGCACCAAAGATTCACATGCTTCAAATGAGCAATCACTATCATTTCCAGACTAGTTTGAGGAATTATTCACCCTATATTACACCTAGGCTACACCATAGCTCTGATACCACTTGTCAGGACCAATTTTCCTCCAGCCCTAGGTCTCTCAGGCCCAATACATAAGCCCTTTTGGGGTTCTATCCTAAAACCCATGAGTGATAGGAGGAATTACTCATCCAATCTTATATTTGAGCCACCAAACTAGGTTGTGAGATCACCCAACTGCTGAAATTTTTTCCCTGCACAGCCTTCTTGGATATCCCATTCTTCACAATGAACATAGATGTCACCTTCAGGAGACACAATACTCAATCTCCCACAGTAACAATCAATGTAATTTGGGCATGTGACCAACTAGTCTATTCCCATTATTAGGTCAAAACTTGATATCTAAAGCATGAACAAGTCTCAAAGAAGACGGTACCCACCAATCTCGAGGGAACACTCCTTGCAATGTCATATACCCTTTGATCGAACCCCTAATGGCATGCCAATTAAAATAACCCCATATAAGAACTCTACCACCAGACCCAAACCGTTTACCAACTGAGTAGATATAAAATAATTCGAGGCTTCAGTACAAAGAACTAGCAATCATGGAAGCTACAATAATCACACCTCAAACAATCAATGGTCCATCCTCATAACCACCAGGTGCTGGCTGAATTACATGCAGCTGACCTGTCCCTCTACCCTGAACTCTAGTCTGAGTCCCCTATGTTACACCACTCTATTAATATAAGAACTCTTTTCCTGAAGCACCTTATCCTCTTCCTTGGCTGGTTCTACCCATAAAACTCTAACTAATAGACTGATATGGGGTTGTAGATCCTCTATCGATGCTATGTATCAACATAGTTCCTCCCTCACTAACCATCGATCAAGGGTCACTATAGAACCTTTATAGGTGTCTCATCATGCCATAAGTTCTACACTCCACTAGCAGTCAAAGTAACTAACCTTGTAGGTAACCAAACTTTATTTACTGATAGAAAATCACCTAACCACTTTCTTGAGAGGTCGGTCCTATCCCTTGATTTATCTTCCCACCACCACCTTGGAAAACTCTCATAACATTGCTTCCTACTATTGAGGGACACACCACCAGATCTCCCTACTGATCCCACTTGTCCACCACTAGAAGCATCATTCAGGTTCCCCTCAGAACGAGAGTCTAATTCACCACCTCAGCAAGATTCCTCAAATGGAAGATAGTCACCCAGGACTTGACCTCACATTTTAGGCTCATCCTAAAAACATTTCACCGTAACTATCTCATCTCCTAAAAGTTCTAGAATAAAACACTGCAATTTGGTGAAGCTGCTATGGAAAGTATGATTCTTATGGATTTAAACATGTCAAATGGTGAGAAGGTTTCATCATAGTAAATTCCTTGATGCTGTCTCAATCCTTTAGCCACTAGCCTTGCTTTATAGGTTCCAACTTGACCTTTCATGTCCAGTTTTCTCTTGAATACCCATTCGCATCCAACAGGATTTACATCAATTGGATCATCGACCAAAACCTAGACTTGGTTCTGATACATGGAATCCATCTCAGAATTCATAGCTTCTAGCCATCTTATAGATTCTGAGATTTCTACTACTTCCTTGTAGGATATAGGTTCATCATTGTCCAATAATAATGATTCACCATTCTCGGTGAATAGGAAACCAAATCTCTCTGGTTCTCTTATCTCTCTTGAGCTCCTATGCAATACTTGTGTTTCTAGAACCTCTTCCACGGGGACCTATAGAAATTGTTCCAGTATCAACTCATGTGTATCTTGAGCATCAACTTCGTCGAAGTCAATCTTTCTCCCACTATCCTTTTTGAGGATGTGCCCCCTCTTAAGAAATACGGCTTGTCTGATGACCATCACTTTCTTGTCTGAAGGGTTATATATGTCACATCCTTTCGTTTCCTTGGGATATCCTATAAAGATACACTTCGTGCCCTTGGGTGCTAGTTTATTTCCTGAGAAGTCCTTAACAAATGCCTCTCATCCCCATACACGTGTGTGCGACAAAATGAGTTTCTTTCCATTCCATAACTTGAAGGGAATTCCATTTTCCACCTTAGTTGGTACTCAGTTTAATGTGTATGCTGCAGTCTATAATTCATATCCCCAAAAGGATAATGGAAGATCTGCATGACTCATCATCGACCTCACCATGTCCAACAAGGTGTGGTTCCTCCTTTCACTAAAAACATTCCACTGTGGTGTATAAGGAGGAGTGAGCTGAGATAGAATCCCAGAATCCCGTAGAAGATCGATGAACTCTTGGTTTAGATATTCTCCACCTTGATCTCATTGAAGATTCTTTATCTTCTTACCAAGATTATTTTTTACTTCATTCTTGAATTCTTTAAATTTCTCTAAGGATTCTGACTTATACCTCATTAAGTAGACATAACCATATCTACTCAAATCATCAGTAAAAGTAATGAAGTAAAAACATCCACCTTTAGCTTCTAATGGAAATGGTACATACACATCAGTGTTCACTAATCCTAGAAGCTCTTTGGCCCTCTCACCCTATCCAATGAAAGGAAACTTGGTCATTTTACCATGTAAACAAGCGTGACATCTATCAAGTGGTTTTAGTTCAGTAGAGTCTAAATAGCCATCTTGGAAGAGCTTTGTCACGTGCTTCTTGTTTACATGACCGAGACGGTGATGCCACAACTGGGTGATGTATGAGTCATGTGAGTTTGTTTCGTTATCGATTTCCAACACTTGGTTTTCGTAATTTAATACATACAAACCATTATTTAAATGCGCCATACCATAACATACATTGTTATTATAAAAGAAGCAACCCTTATTTCTAAACTTGAAAATAAATCAATCCATATCTAAACATGATACATAAATTATGTTTTTGGTAACACTAGGAACATAATAAAAGTTATGTAAAACCAAAATCATCCTAGTTGGAAATGAGAGGTGGTAATAGCCAATGGCCAACGCAGCCAGAATCGCGCCATTGACAGCTCGAAGACCCACCTCTCCTCTGGACATATTTTTAAACCTACTTAATTCCTGAATTTGAATATAGATGTGAGCCCCAAAAGCTGTATCTAATACCAAATGTGTATAAATGGAAAGATTACACTTGATAAAGAACACACCTTTAATGTCCCCATGCTTCTAGGTGCAATTACTTTTCCAGTGGCCTAGCTTGCCATATGAAAAACATACCGCCTCCCACTCCTTACCCTGCCTATTGATCTTCCCATTCTTGGAGGGACGATGCTCGGGGGCTTCAGACCATTTATAAGTCCTTGTCCCATTTTCCTTGTCCTTCCTTTTCCAATTCACCATAAGGACTACGGGTTTGTCACGTCCCATGTCCTTATCTACCTAGAGAATTAAGTTCAGAAGTTCTGATAGACTCTTCTCATTGTTGCTCATGTTATAGTTGACAATAAATCTAGATAATGTCTTGGGCAGTGATGATATTATGAGATCTGTAAGCAACTCATCCGTGAACTTAATCCCTAAGATGTCCAGGCGTTCAATGTAGTTAATAAGCTTGACTAAATGAGGCCCAAATAACACACAATCTCCAAGCTTAGTTGTAAAAAAAGCATTGGAGATCTCATATCTCTCCTGTCTCACCTTATCTTGGTAGAGATCCTTAAGGTGATACATCATGCTATACACGTCCATGTTTTCATGTTGCTTCAAGAGCTCATTAGACATGGCCGATAGCATGAAACATTAGACATATGTGGCATCATCCATATGTTTCATATATAGAGATAGTTCCTCATCACTGGCCTCTTTCCCAGGCACAACTGGAATAGTCTCTTCCAACACATACAATTTCCTCTCATGGTGAAGGATAACACATAAACACCTCTGCCACTTTTGGAAATTGGTGCCGATGAGAAGGTTTTCTTTCTCGAGTATGGTTCACAATGATATGTTTGAAGTCATTTTTCTTGTAGTTTCTAAAAATTAAGATGAGAAAAGTTTTATAACTTTATTATGATAAAACTGATACAAATAAATAAATTAATACTTATTAGTCTCCCACTATTTTATCAAAATCCAATAGCCCTCACCATTGACTTCGGAATATTCTGTTGCCTGAATATTCTAGTGGAAAGGATCTATATTTCCCTTCACATTACCCCAACTAGGGTTGGTCAAGCAACTTGAAGGGTTTTAGGTTGTCATTCCAAATTCCAACTGCATTAACTCACAACTCCTTGATCCGCTGAGTGGACTCCCCAATCCTGAAATCCTTTTATTTTGGATTTCCTTAACCTTTGCCTATTGGTCACACCAAGTCCTATTGTGGTAGTCAAACCTTGATGAAAACCAAGTCAAGTCAACCCAAAACCTTGAATTAGAATTCCCTGATAATTGAAATCACCCCAACTAGGGTTGGTCAAGCACTTTGAACTATGGTTCGATTCTAACCAAGATTATGGAAGGCTATAACGACTTGATATTTTCTTTGAGGTATTTTATCCTTATACATAAATTTCCATTTTATTATATTTGATTACATGTTTGTTAATATTAAGTGTGATATACTTAAGTGATTAACCATGTCTAAGATAATATTTTACGCATAATCTGGTCTTATTTTAGTTCTATCTTGCATGCTTGTTTAATTCATTAATTGTGTGATCGTGACAACACACCCAAAATAAATAAACCATGCAACTGACAGAAATAAAACAGATGGTATGATCATGAGATTGTTCTATTGGTTAGTTTATCTAGCAGTTGATAAACTAACCTAAGACCTAGGGGAGAAACACCTTGAATCTTTTGGGTTCACGTTTATAGCTTTCCACCTATCCACCTTTGTATCTCCTTGGATTGGTTTCACCTTGGCTCCTAACTTGAGCCGCCTCCACTAGCTTGGGAGCTCCATCCATTACATATGATTTTATCTCACATACAGGTGAGGGGTAAAATGGGGTTTTACATAAAAGAAACCTTGGGCATGAAAGCCCTACATATTAATGAGGAGAAGGCTTACAGGCCAACAAATTTAATTTAAATAAATAAATTAAAAGAAACCATTCACATACAAAGGTCTTGGTCTAGCTCATGATCATCCATGCATGCAACGATATTTACACATAAATAAAACCAACATTCAATTATTTAATTGTTCTTGTTTAAGATAAATCACGCTCGAATCAATTAATTATCTTTAATTAATCAATCTTATCTTAAACCTTTTTTTTCTAAATTTCCTTGAGATTCTCATCTATCATAATTTTAAACAAATAAATTCATTTAAAATTATCTTTTTACGTAACTTATACCTTGGAAGCAACCCGGTGAATTCCCATTCATAACTACCCAATGAGTAGAAATGAACATTATGCAGATGTTAAATTAAACACATATATATAAAACACCTATCACGTGTTGTGCCTCAGCTTTATGCCTGAACTATGGTACACGTATCAAGGGTTTTTATAATATAATAATAAATTTTAATAAATCTGGATAATTTGGATGAGTACACAACATGTAGTTCCGATTACATGGCGTGCACTTTTGTTCACCATCCATCCGAAGTACACGCCCAGGGACATGGCGTGTAGATGTACTTCAGAATTTTTTCGAAGTACACAACGTGTTCAGCAGGATACACACCGTGTAGTATCCGCGTTACATGGTTTTCAGCCGGGAAAGCTATGTATAGAGTACACGGTCCAACCCTAACCCAAAGGGACTACATGCCGTGTTTAGTGGACCACACTGTGTATAATCTGGAAAATGTGTGCCACCTATTCCTGGTCAACACACGATGTCATTTAAGACTTAGAAATACTCCAACACATGACCTGATTTGGAAGACCAGTCTGATGCATTGAACCTAGACTACACTGTGTGTACTGCCAAATACACACTGTGTATTCTGGTTTTGTATGGTTAGGAACGTTTGACACCTTCGTATGAGATCCTCTATTTTATTTTAATCAAAATTAGAAGAAAAATTCATTTCTGTAAGGTGAATGAGAAATGAGAGAGGAGGAACAGATCTTGAGATTTAGATTTAAAGAACGATTAAATTGAATTGAAACAACTAAATTATTAAATGCGTAAATCACCAGTGAAAAACTAAATAATTATAATCAATGATATGAACGCTCTGATAAAACTTGTAGGTTCCAGGCATAGTGGAAGCACATTGGTAGGTGTACCCAACTTTAATTTTAGCGTTAACAATGATCAATCCGAGATCCTTCACGATAATAAAACGCTGGATCTTTGGAATAGAATGAAGAATAAAAAAGAAAAGAGGATAGTCCCAGAACCATAGATAGGATCATCATATATTGGTTATAATTAATTTAATTAATTGACAAGAATTACCTTGATGCAATTATTTCTTTGTTGATGTTTCTAGTCACGATCTGATGTGATTCATCGTTGCGTCATAGAATCCAAGTGCAGGATTCATCTAGCGGTGATCCACACGTGCTCCACATATCTTTGTACATCACCAAAGGGATCTCTAGTTGCTAGCGTGGAAGAGACTTCGCTTGTGATGTCCACCTTCGATCACCTTGATCTGGTGGAGGAGGATCTCTCTCTTGTAGCTTGAGAGCATTCTTGGAAGAAAATGATTCTCTCTTGACTTGAGAGCTTTCTCTAGATCCATTGTGCATAACCACAAAAAATGGCTAGGCTAATGATAAATATATAATTGGGATTTTTAATTACATAGAATAATAAAATGAATTAATTACCCAAAAAAATTTATTCATTTCATTTAATTCTTAGTAATACCACATGTCTAATAATAACAGTTGACTATTATTATTACCTGACATGCGCCCAATGAATTACACCTAATATTATTTAATTAAATATATAATATTATTTCTCATAAATTCTCAGAAAAAAATACATGACGTGTATATTTAATATACACGGCGTGTACTTTTGTTTTTCCATTTTTCTTTATTTCCACCACTACATTTATTAGACCTTGAATAATGGATATTTATTTCTAAAATAAATATCATCGCATTACTCGCTAATAAATATATTATTTCACCCAAAATATATTCTCTCAAATAACTAGCATCAAAATAAATGTGATTAGGTATCCTTAAATAATTATTAAACCACAATCGAGAATAATCTCTATTCAACTTGTTAAATTAATATTTAACTGAGATACTTGGACACACTTAGTGCATGACCCTCTAGGACTCTTTCTCAGTGGCATTAGGCAGAGCCTGCCTAAAGTCCAAGGTTAACATCTAACAACATGCCAAGGCACCCATAGAGAAAGAAGTTAATGCCTCAATGATGTGTCACCTCCTACGAACGCTTACCATGTAATATAATCCCTTTTTCTTGATATCTCGAATCAAGTGGGTTACATGCTAGTGCCATCAACCCATGTGCTTGATTATCCTTTTTTTGACTTTCCGAAATTGAACTTGCTCATTCCTCACCATGGACATGGATTTATTTAGGCTATATCAATTCCATAAAAGGGCCTAAGATATCCAATTCTGTTATGAAATAGAAGGGACAAATCCTTTCTTGCATTATCTATTAATGCAATATCACTCATGACACACCCAATGTATCATAACTCATTACGAACAGTGTGTCGTCACAGTTTTCGTCAATACATCTAAGTGTGTGAGTTGTAATACCCATTAATAATAATATTAAAGTCTAAGGCCCAATACACATGTTGTCCGCAGATAGGAACATCCAATGACACTATGAAATGTGGATTTCCTACTGGCGGGTCTCGTTCTCATAATATCCTCCTAGATATTACCAAGGGCGCACACCATGAGAAGGTGCCTCAAAGTTTTATGAGTCCTCACACCTATTGGTCTGTATTATTTGTGTCCCTTAAATAACATCATCTAATCATAGAACATATATTCAAGAACAGTGCTATGGCACTTCTGGGTTCTCATCATAGTAGGGATCCGCTATGACCCTTTAATGCAACAACTATCCTTAGGACATTATCACATGCATTGTCACACAGAAGAACAATCAAGATGTGATAAAGTATTTATTAATGAATAAAGTAGAAAGTAGTTTGTTCTAGGCCACCAACTCCAACAGGAACTGCAGCTAGAAATCCCTAGTCAGATCAACACATAATTGGTGCAGCCCGTCCTATGTCACTTTCACAAACTGTATAAAATGAGTGGAATTATCATGGAAATTTTCTACTGCCCTATCACCGGAAACCAATGGGGCCTCTTGTCCCACTACTAGAGGTGAATTCTCAATAATTTCCCCATGTTTCCCTACTGATAAGCATCATTGTGGAGGCATCTCTCTACAATACCAAACACATATTCAGGGCATATAATATATCTTTTCCATAGTTACACAAAATAGGAGTCACAACTAGACATAAATAAACTACTCCACATATACTTTCCCAATGTTTTAAATCCACAAAACTATCACTATCCTCAACCATCCCTATATAAGTTCATGGCTAACTCGAGGTAAAACAAATTTATATATTTTACAAGTCTTATGTTTGACATAGTTTTCCCCCTTTTCACTTTAAATTTTCAATTTATAACTATAAAATCCTCCCAATTATCATCTTTACATTTTATATCATCTTAATAATTAATTTAGTAGTTTAAACATTTTTCATTTCAGCACCATCTCATTAAAAACACAAAAGAAACAAAAAATCATTTCACTACCCATAACCCATCCATAGCATTCCATTCCATTCATGCCTAACATGATACATGTCATATAAATTTCACGAGTACCTAAAATGATTCATGTATACACATCCACATGCCATACTGGTTCACAAGTAAAATCTCATAAAAAAATAACATCACACAAAAAGTGTATCACCCAAAGTGAAATATCATATAATTGCAACAGGTAAATATAAATAACAACAATCCCACCCTGGTAACTTGGGTTTCCCCCCGCACATAGGTTAGTTACCCCCATGTATGAGCTCAATACCAAGGCCTGACACATCCTAGTATCTTTTCTACCTTCCCAAATAGTAAGACGATAGAAAAGAAACTCCTATAATACCACATTGTAACATCCCAACCTAAGAACAACTAAACTAGCACCCCAAGCCGGTTTGTTATGTGACCTCAAGCACACCTCCCCATATTCCAGAGGCTACTAACTAGAAGTGAGGGTCTGATAAGGTATGTGGAGTGACTATACCCTATTTACCAGAGTAATACAATAACATAAATCAAAATAAACAATAACCAAAGTAATAATGATCAATAACTAACAATAACCATGCATCACATAACAAGATACCAAAACTAGAAGTTCCTACAACCAATACAGAAAACATTTCATGCCATACTAGTTTCACATGTAAAAGGAATACCCAAAATAAAGAAAAACTGAAAATACCCAAATCAAGTCCCAAATCAAGTCTGGTCCCATTATCCAAGCTTCATCCAAAATTCCCAACTCAGTTATCTAACATAGGGCTTTTGACCTTATCTTGACCCGCAACCATGAAATCAGCTTGGGTACCAATGGAGGCCCGAGTAGGGTGTGAGTAAAACTCAGTAGGCCACCACCAATGATTTCTAAAGTAATATCCATTCTAATAACAGTAGTTGAATATGCAGGAGAAAAAAGGAACAATTAAACATGGAAATGAAAGTAACAAGTTTCTCAATATTAGTTATCAACCATAGGAGTTAAACACTTCAATTAAAAAGAATCCATTTGTTGATCATTCTAAAATTATATGTCAATGAGTGTCGAACCAATTACCATTACATATCAAATTCACTTAGTGCCCAAATCACTGTGTCAAAAACATATTCAGGATTAAAAAGTGTCATTTCAATCATATCAAGTCAGGGATGTTGAGTGTCATGTCTAGCCATCCTATATCAAAGATAAGGGGCATCATATCCAACATCCTTACCAATGGGTTGGAATCGTCATTTCTATCATCTATAATTATTCCATCATTCTAAAATTCTCAAGGTCCAACATTCTTGACCTTTTTATCAAGGGTGAACCCATTACAACATTCATTTATTCTCATGGTCTAATATACTCAACCTATTTGGCTCAATTCCATACTTAAACTACTTATTCATTTAACTCAACACTTAAATGTTCCTCAAAAAAATTTAATAGAATTAACATGCCCCTTTTCCCATTTCCCATTAATTCCCTTTATCATATCATAAAAAATTTACTCACCAAGTTAAGCCAAATGGCCCTGTTAGGTCCACAAGGCTGAATACCCTGAGAGGGGGGGGGGGTGAATCAGGGTATGACTAATTTAAAATTAAAGACCGTTCTGATCTTATTTCACTGTTAAGAAAAACACTCTTCTCTCTCTTTCCTATTGCACAATATAAACAGAAAGTAAAGCAAGCACATGACACATCAATTTTACTTGGTTCACCGCTAAGGGCTACATCCAAGGAGCATACGCCAACAAGTTGTCGGTCATACCAAATTCCACAAAACTTCACTAGATGTGGATTACAAGGTTCAGGATAGATCACTTCTATGCCTAGGATCACCGCCTTTACAATGTTTAGGGTCAGCTCACTGCTTTCCCAAGGGTCACTCCCTGTTTCTCTCTCTCTGGCTCACTGCCGGTGGAGAGGATCACCTTCTTTCTCTTCCTTTGCTCACTGCTCTAGAAGGAATCCACTCACAGTTTATAGACATGTAGGTCTCTTCATTTGCATGAAGGAATGCATCTTCCTCTATATATAGATGCTCCTTTGAAGTCCAAATTTTACCTGTAGATGAATATCTCTTTGCACCGAAGGTATCAGGCAAACTTCCAGCTTCCACGCAACCCGAGGACACTGTCGGAAAATCAACCTTACTTGGTGCGCAAGTCAAATCCGGTGCGCAATTCTCGGCGCGCAAGTCACAACTGGCACACAAGTCCACCTCAAACACTTGCGCAACACAAGCTTCTTCAACTCTAAACTTGCGTGACACACTTCCCTATACGCCCAAACCAATATTGGCGCGCAACTGACAACACTGGCGCGTAAGTCCCACTTGTGCGACACACCACCACTTGCGCGACCACCACACCTGCTCAACAGGAGCTCTAAATCTTCAAAGTTTTGAACTCCATTAATAAATGAGGAGGGGTGGTCCAGTATTTATAGGCATTTTGAACACCCTGCACGATGGCGCGCAAGTCACCCCTCGCACGCAAGTTTCGACACGCAAGTCCTATTTCCTCTTAGACACTTGTGCGACCAAACCAAATACCCAAACGACCCTATTTCCTTTGACATATTTTGATCTTCTGGTCTTGAAAAACAACAGGCACGCAAGTTTCCAAATCTCCTAGGCACCGGCGCACAAGTCCTTTCTCGGCGCGCAAGCCACCTGCGCGACCAACCCAATACTTGCGTGATCCTTATCCCTTTGCCATATTTTGATAATCTGATCTTCAAAAACATATGGCGCACAAGTTTCCTATCCTCCAAGACCTCGGTACGCAAGTCCCTTTTTCAAAAACACTTTTCTTCATTTGTCGATTTTCAGGCTCAAAAATTTGGTAAACACTGGAAAACGGCGCCACCTTGTATCTGTTCTTTTTATGACACCTCCAGATCATCCATTCCTTTGTCGACATTCTTGAATCAAACATGGATCGTTTACCACAGCTCTTGAACTCAACATTCCACCATGAAATCCCCTTTGTTAACAAATTTTTATGTCATGGTTTGTTTTGTCAACAATCACAGCACAGTTGTCCACTTTGTCAACAAACACAATCACCTAAAAAATGCTTCAATGATACCTTGAGGGATTTTTTCCTAACAATCTCCCCCTTTGGGTTTGTTTACAACTTTTCTATAAAAAGATACATTGCTAATTCATCATCCACCATTCTCCTTTTGCGATTCTGATAGCGATCAAGGATTTACTCAACACATACTCTAAGCCCACATGAGCAATGCTCGGTGTGAGAAACAAGAGTAAATGAAAAGTTAATAAATGAATCACTTTATCTCTGACATCCACTATTGACACCAAACTGATACCAATTTTTACCAAACTGATACCAATTGTTGGAAATATTCTTACCACATTCCAACATATCATTTTTGCTTTTATCACGATCCTCAGCTGTCGTGATATCTATTCTTTGATCGATCACTTCTAGCATCGTCAGATTTAAAACGCTCCCCCTTTATGTTCACAGCTTCAACCCTTATCAGCTTCAAAACCTCTTTAGTCTTATTTCTTGTGTTTTCCAAGCTAAGCTCTAGCTAAGCACGTTCAACTAGCTTCAAATCCCCCTATCTAGCTGCTCCACCTGTCAGCTTCTCCCAATTTCATCCATGATTTATCAAATTGCCACACTGTCTCCCCCTTGAACAATCACTATTTTATCCCCCTTTGTCAACGAACCCAAAGATCGTTCCTTTGTAGTCTGTAACAGAGTAGAGAACACATTCCAACACATTAGGGAAAAAACACATCAGACCTCGGGGAGAGGGGTGACTCCACATCTATACTATTTCAAGTGCAGGGATTCGACTAAACTCCTAGAGCCAGTCGATGCCTTTCAAATGATTTGTTGGGTAAGGCCTTTGTCAGAATGTCAGAAACCTGTAACTCTGTAGGCACATACTCCGACTTCATGATTCCCTACTCAACTTTCTCCTTGATAAAATGATACTTTATCTCAATGTGCTTTGTCCTTGAGTGATGGACAAGATTTTTGCTGAGATTTATAGCACTTGAGTTATCACACTGGATTCCGATCGGAGACTTCACTTCAACTCCCATATCTTCAAGCTGCTGCTTCATCCACAATAACTATGTGCATGCTTAAGTGGCCGCAATATACTCAGCCTCCGTGGTGCTCAATGAAATGAAATCTTGTTTCTTTCTTAGACAAGAAATACACAATCTGCCAAGATAGAATGCACCTCCTGACGTTGATTTTCGGTCATCTGCTGATCCAGCCCAGTCTGCATTAGTATATCCCAATAACTCTGTCTGATATTTATCAGTATATGTCAAGCCGAAATCCACTATGCCCTGGATATACCGAAGTATTCTTTTCACTACAATCATGTGGCTTTCCTTGGGATTAATCTGATATCTCACTGCTTGGCATGTGGCAAAAACAATATCAGGACTTGTTGTGGTCAAGTACAACAAACTTCCAATAATTTTCCTGTATTCTGTGATATTAACTGCCTTTCCATCCTCATATTTTGATAATTTCATCTGGGTAGCAACCTGAGTCATCATCTCCTTGGAATTATCCATTACAAGCCTTCTCAGAACCTCCTTGGCATATTTATATTGAGAAATGAATGTTCCATTCCTTCCTTGTGTCACCTGTGGACCAATGAAAAATGTTATCTCTCCAATCATTGACATTTCAAACTCATTTTTCATGAGTTCATAGAACTGTCTGCACTGAGCTTCATCTGATCCGCCAAATATTATGTCATCGACATAAACCAACACAATCATCCTTTGATTACTTTCGTTACTGAAATAGATATTGTAATCAACTCCCCCACACTAGAAAATAAGTTTTTTCAAGTACTGATCAAGCCTTGAGTACCATGCCCTTGGTGCTTGTTTCGGCCCATACAATGCCTTCTTTAGCCTACAAACTTTGTTCTCATCCTCATGAATGAGAAAAACATCTGGCTGCTCAATATACACCTCCTCTTCCAGAATTCCATTCAAGAATGCGGATTTGACATCCATCTAGAACACTTTGAACTTTCTTTGCACTGCTATGGAAAAAAATAATCTGATTGTATCTAGCCTTGCAACCGGTGCAAATGTCTCATCAACATCTATTCACTCTATCTGGGAGTATCCCTTGCACACTTACCGTGCTTTTTTCCGAATCATTGTGCCATCTTCATTCATCTTGTTGCGATAGACACATTTAGTCTCGATGACATTCTTGTCTGCTGGACTCGAAACAATCTCCCATGTCTGGTTCTTCTCAATATGATCAAGCTCTTCATTCATAGCCTGAACCCAGTTTTCATCTTCAGCTACATCGGAAAAAAATTTCAGCTCCACCTGAGATAAAAATGATGTTTGTTGTAATGATTTCATTCTTCGAGTTTGAACTAGAGCTATATGATCACCAATGATATTCTGCCTATCAATTTCAGCTCGACACTTTGGCTTCCTTGAAGACACAAAATTTGTTTCCTCTTTCTCATCATCCGTATCTTCTTCTGAGTCAGCTTCTTCCACTTCTACTCCCCCTGTGTTGCTTATCTCGTCATCACTTTCATCTGGAAACTGTTCACTAGGTCGTTGAGTATTCTGTTCATTTTCAATGATAGTGACATCATTGCTCTCAACAATTTTTCCCAGCCTTTTGTTGAAACATTTATATGCTTTGATTTTTCTTGAGTAGACAAGGAATATTCCCTCATCTCCCCGTGACTCAAACTTCCTGTGATTTTCTTTATTGATAATGAAACACTTACTTCAAAAGATTCGAAATTATTTCAACATTGGCTTCTTTCCGTACCACATTTCATATAGAGTCTTTCCTTGCTTCAGACACAACAGAGACCTGTTCAAAATGTAGACCGATGTCAAAACTGCTTCCTTCCAAAATTTATCTGGCGGGTCCTTTTCAATAAGCATTGTTCTAGACACGTTGTTGATGATCCTATTTCTCCTTTCAACAACTCCATTCTGTTGTGGAGTTCTCACTGATGAAACTTGATGCCTTATCCCGTGTTTCTCGAGATAATCTTCCACTTGACTGTTTGTGAATTATGTACCGTTATCTGAACGAAACTTCAAAATTTTCTGCCCAAGCATCCTTTCTGATTCCCTCTTATACTGCTTGATACAACTAAACACTTCTATCTTATGGGTAATGACAAATACCCAAGCCATTATGCTATAATCATCAATGAAAAGGACATAGTACCTTTGCCCATTTATGGCTCGTGGTTAGATAGGTCCACATACACCAGCATGCACTAATTCAAGCACTCTGGTTGATTTCTGTTGCTTTGGCCTATATGTATTTCTGATGATCTTCCCTTGTTGAAAAGCATCACATGTATGAGTACGATCACATGATAGTTTGGGAAGGTCTCTAGCAGCATCACATTTTACCAGATTTTCCATGGATGGTTGACATAGGTGACCAAGTCGCTTATGCCACAACTGGTTTTCTTCCTCTTTGGATAAAAGTCACATATATTATTCCCCACTTACAAGGTAAAGATTTCCCTTTGTACTTTTTCCTTGTAGAACAACTGCTCCATCTTTTGCTTTCACAACACACATCTTCTTAGTAAATCGGATAGAGTGCCCAGAGTCACATAGTTGACTGACACTGAGTAAGTTATGACTAAGCCCCTCTACTACCAAGACATCAGCACGTCTCATTTATTTTCCCCAAAATTTGGCCTTTCTGTAACCAACAATCTTTATACCTTCATCATTTCCAAACTTGAAAACTCCTTATTTGTCAAATTTTATGCCTGTAATGAGATCCTTGTTCCCTGTCATATGGGATGTGCAACCACTATCAAGGATCCATATTCCTGAACGATCTGAAGCTTTAAGGGCAATTTATGCAACTAATGCCTTTTCTTCTTTCTTTTTCTTGGTCCATACTTTTGCCTTCACACTCGGCATGGATTGAGACTTATGTTCTTTCTTAGAGTATGATGGACTAGCTTCATTTTGCAAAGCCGCAAATCTATTCTGCAATTTTAACTCACCTGTGGGTTTATTGATCTGCTGTTTGTGAACGTTTTGATTCTGCTTTGGCTCATTTCTCTGTATGGTCGAAGTACAGTACCTAGACATGTGTCCAAATCCTCCACACCAAAAATAGTGTCCTTCGAAATATGTTCTGGACAACCGTTCTCTGTTTGGATGCCACCTCTTTTCTTGTTCCCTTTGATATCTCTTGGCTATGGAACACACATACTGTGAATGTCCCATCTTCCTGCAACAATAACACCTGATATATGGTGCATTCCTTTGTGGTACTTCAGCACTTTGAGTTTCCCCTTGGGATCTTTTAATATTCTGATTCTGCTTTATGCCTAAATCAACCTTCAATCTTGGAACTGGTGCTTGCGGTCTGACTTCAATTGTCACAGATTTTTGTTTCTGATTAAGCCCTGAAACAACCCTAACTTCTAAGCTCAATTACTGCTTCTTCCCTGCTAAACTAATAGACTCCTCTTTCATCTTTTTAGTCTTCATAACAACCTTCCTTCCTAGGAATGTGTTAGGAATCAAAGGTTTTTCCTGGTCTTTGACTTTTCTCCGCATACCGACAACTTCCTCTTTAAGATCTTTGATACGCTTGACGTGATCTTTCAATTTTCTGTTCAAGCCATCGATCTCCCTTTTCTGTTCTTCAATCTTGAGCTTATGCTCATCAACCTTTTCTATGCTCTCTGGCCTTGAATACTTAAGGTTTTCTATTTCTTTTACAAGCCCAGACTTTTCTTCTTCCTGCTGTTGCATGTAGAGTTTGGCATCATGTACCACCTTGTTGGATTTCTTTATTTTTTCTCTCCAAATATCTATCTCTTCAAGATCTGCTTCTAATTCAGCTTCCATGTCAACTCTACCTTCAATTTCTTCTTCTTCTTCATCAGCGTCGGTTTATTCCTTTTCTTGATCACTATCGACAACAACCACCATTGAATTTTGTCCATGATCTTTACAATTTTCAAACTCCTCAACCTATTCATCCTTAGACTCATCTAAACTGTCTATTTCTTGTGAAATAAGATTCTTCTTCTTGAAAAATTTCTCTTGAACTGCTTCTTCCCTTTCACATAGGCTAAAGATTTCTTCTTGGGATTTTCAACTTCATCTTCATCATTTTCTTCTTGAAACTTTTTGGGGCATCTTGCAGCAAGATGACCAACTTTTCCACATCTAAATCAAGCAAGTGGAAGTTTCCCTTTGAAATTTCCTTTTCCTCTTTGAAGATTTGAGGAAAGGAATGACATAACCTCATCTGTCTCTTCTTCTTTTTGAGAATCTTCAATAGTGAGCTTCTTTATGGCCTTAAATTCCATCTCTTTGGATTTCCCCTTTTCCACAGCCTCGTTATCATCATTCCTCATCTCATATGCAACCAAGGTACTGTGTAAATTGTCCAGTGTCATCTCTTTGGGATCTTTATCTTCTAGTACTGAAACTTTTGGATTGAACTGAGGTGGAAGCTTCCTCAATATGCACTTTACGATATTTATGTCTTCAATGACTTCACCAAGTCCTCACATATCTTCCATAACAATATTTACCCTGTCAAATAATGCATCAATAGACTCATTTGGGTTCATCTTCAGATCTTCATACTTATTCCACAATACTTGCAGCTTTGCCTCTCTGACCTTGCAACTTTACCCTCTCTTCTTCTTCCTGAGAATCTTCAATGGTGAGCTTCTTTATGGCCTTAAATTCCATCTCTTTGGATTTACCCTTTTCCAAAGCCTCATTATCATCATTCCTCATCTCATATGCAACCAAGGTACTGTGCAAATTGTCCAGTGTCAGCTCTTTGGGATCTTTATCTTCTAGTACTGAAACTTTCGGATTGAACCGAGGTGGAAGCTTCCTGAATATGCGCTTTACGATATTTATGTCTTCAATGAATTCACCAAGTCCTCGCATATATTCCACAACAATATTTACCCTGTCAAAGAATGCATCAACAGACTCATTTGGGTTCATCTTAAGATCTTCATACTTATTCCACAATACTTGCAACTTTACCTCTCTGACCTTTATATCTCCTTCATATATATTCAAAAGCTTTTCCCACATGGCATGTGACGTTTTGCATGACATCACCTTTGTATAGATGGGATTGGAAAGGGATCCCCCTAAGGCATTGATTGATTTTTCATCAGCATCCAAATCTCTATGCTCAGCTTCTGATAATGCACCACTAGTAATATCAGCTGTGATACCATGCATAGCTATTGAAAACACATCCATTCCCAAAGATCGGAAATAGTGTTGCATTCAATTCTTCTATATATGAAAATTACATCTATCGAAGATCGGAATCCCTTTATGATTAGTGACCTCCATTGAGAGAAGAACTAATATAAACCTTTCCCTTTGATAACAATTGTTAGGACCACAAGGCTGAATACCCTGAGAGGGGGGGGGGTGAATCAGGGTATGAATAATTTAAAATTAAAGCCCGTTATGATCTTGTTTCATTATTAAGAAAAACAATCTTCTCTCTCTTTCCTGTTGTACAATATATATAGAAAGTAAAACAAGCACATGACACAATAATTTTACTTGGTTCACCACTAAGGGCTATGTCTAAGGAGCATACACCAACAGGTTGTCAGTCGTACCAAATTCCACTAAACTTCACTATCTGTGGATTACAAGGTTCGGGATAGATCAATTCTATGCCCAGGATCACTACCTTTATAATGTTTAGGGTTAGATAACTGCTTTTCCAAGGGTCACTCCCTGTTTCTCTCTCTCTGGCTCACTGCCAGTGGAGAGGATCACCTTCTTTCTCTTCCTTTGCTCACTGCTCTAGAAGGAATCCACTCATAGTTTATAGACCTATAGGTCTCTTCATTTTCATGAAGGAATCCATCTTCCTCTGTATGTAGATGCTCTATTGAAGTCCAACTTTCACCCATAGATGAATATCTCTTTGCACCGAAGGTATCGGGAAAACTTCCAGCTTCCACGCAGCCCGAGAACACTGTTAGAAAATCAACCTTACTTGGAGCGAAAGTCAAATCTGGCGTGCAAGTCTCGATGTGCAAGTCACAACTGGCGTGCAAGTCCACCTCAGACACTTGCGCAACACAAGATTCTTCAACTCCAAACTTGCGCGACACACTTCCCTTTACGCCCAAACCAATATTGGTGTGCAACTGACAACACTAGCATGCAAGTCTCACTTGCGCGACACACCACCACTTGCATGACCACCACACCTGCACGAAGGGAGCTCTGAATCTTCAAATTGTTGAACTCCATTGAGAAATGAGGAGGGGTGGTCCAGTATTTATAGGCATTTTGAACACCCTGCGCGATGGTGCGCAAGTCACCCCTCGGTGCACAAGTTTCAGCGCGCAAGTCCTCTTTCCTCTTAGACACTTGCGTGACCAAACCAAATACCTGTGCGACCCTCTTTCCTTTGCCATATTTTGATCTTCTAATCTTGAAAAACAATAGGCGCGCAAGCTTCCAAATCTTCTAGGCACCGGCGCGCAAGTCCTTTCTCAGCGCGCAAGCCACCTGCGCGACCAACCCAATACTTGCGCGATCCTTATCCCTTTGCCATATTTTGATGATATGATCTTCAAAAACATATGGAACACAATTTTCCTATCCTCCAAGACCTCGATGCACAAGTCCCTTTTCCAAAAACACTTTTCTTCATTTGTCGATTTTTAGGCCCAAAAATTTGGAAAACATTGGAAAACAGCGTCACCTTGTATATGTTCTTTTTATGCCACCTCCAGATCATCCATTCCTTTGTCAACATTCTTGAATCAAACATGGATCGTTTACCACAGCTCTTGAACTCGACATTCCACCATGAAATCCCCTTTGTCAACAAATTTGTATGTCATGGTTTGTTTTGTCAACAATCACAACACAATTGTCCACTTTGTAAACAAACACAATCACCTCAAAAATGCTTCAATGATACCTTGAGGGATTTTCTCCCAAAAGGCCCTTTAAGTCATGCTAACATGCCAAACAACAATTAAAACTGATTTAATCTTATAAACCCTTTAATTCATCATTTAACAACCCATTTCACCATTTTCAAGGGATTGGAACACCTTATGGTCATCCATAGACTCAGTCTCAAAACCATCCACAAAAATGACAAGGTCTATAAAGGGTCTTACACATCAATTAAAATCCCAATTTACCTTTATTAGTTAAGGAAACAAAAACATAGCAAGGCAGTGTATTAGAACAACCACATACACAAAGATAAAATCAATATTATGGGAGAAATCTTATAGACCACCTACCTTATCCTCATAGACAACCACTAATTCAACTTTGACCCTTAATTCTAGCTAATATAGCCTCAAATGAAAAGGTTATGAACTCCTTAAAAATAGGTTTGATGGTATTTGGAAGAAGATAAAACAACCAACAATGATTCTTCTAGAAAATAAAAGGAAATAGAGTTAGAGACTTATCCGGGGCTTCGATTCACACTAAACGACACCACTAACACCCTATAATCGAGGGAAAACCATCCTTGGAAGAGGAGGGAGATTTTAGTTCACACCCTAGGACATTGGGGAATAAATGGGGGGGGGGTGAAAATTGGGTTAGACCGCATAAGGATTAGGAGGGAAAAACATAAAATAGCCTCTTTTAATAAGACGCACGGTTTGGCCACATAGTTTTCCAAACCATGTGTCAACTGTGCATCCTCCACTATCTATGAGGAAACTGGGTCACACAATTTACTGAGGCACCCACATAATTTGAAAAACCATACAGAAGTTATGCGAATGGTTCTGTCCAACCTCACATGGTTTTCAGGCCCCCTGTTCATGGTTTACAAACCACAAACCCCCTTCTCTATGTCGCATGGTTATCATGTGTGGTTAGTACTAATTGTACATCAATCATGCACCATGCATAGTATACCCCCTTTCCCCCTTTTTTCTATTCTTGAACCCTTGGGACACTCTTGAGTCCTTTTCTACTCCAGATAGGCATTTCATTATCCATTTCAAAAGGATATTAACAAAAACTAAAACAAAAATGCACCTCATTAAAGGGTCAAAATCTTACACTACAGGTGATGTTGAAGGCTTATATGGGTAGATATTGGGTCATTTAGCATATGAGAAGACGTCTATTCCTATTACGTATCATGATTGGAGGCATATTCCCATCAACTGTATGAATTATCTTTTTGATAAACAATTGAAATTATGTCAAAATAAATATATAGTTTTTTATTTGATATTTTTATCAAATGCATGTCTAGTTATTTTTGAATATCTAATATGTATATAATTTTTCATTTTGATGTGCATGAAGTGGTTGTGTGTAAATGGAATATGAAAAGATTGTAGAAAAAGTGGAAGGAATTTAAGTATAAGTTGTGGTGTGAGTTTAATGACCCCTCCTTGAGTCTCCTTCAAATGTATAAAAAGGTATCTGAAGGAATACCTTAGGATCAGTGAAAGTCCTTTGTGGGTATACATCATCCCTATTCACATAAGGTATTTGATAATTTCTTAGTAAATTGATATTAATTTATTAAAAATAATGAGGATAAGATCGAAGAAGGTAATATTCTAGCTATTTATTAATGATATTTTTGTGGCATTTTAAGTACATAAATTTGTATAGTTGTCATTTTTTTACATTGATGATATAGGAAAAAGAAGTCGATTATGAGGTTAGTCAAACCGAATTGTGGTTTGATGTGTAAAAGAAATTGAAATAAAATTACATAAATAAAATCACTACAAACATTGGGGTAAATAATATAAATTACAATTCATTTTTTTGAAAAAATATATTTTTATAAAATTTGTTTTATTTCCAGCAAAAAATTAAAGAGGAATGGAATGTAAATCCCTCACAATCATCATCATTATCTCACAGAAATTTTCATTGCATAATTTTTGGTAAAGGATCATGATGGTCATGTGTAGGGTTTGGTCTCTAGAACACCCCCTCACAAGTCTTTGGGAGGAGCTCATCTTCATTCACTATGACGTCTCCTCCTATAGGTTCAAGCAATGTTATTATTCGCGATCACCTATAATCACAAACTAAAATTTTGAACCTTAGGAACAAAATACAGGAGCATGATACATGGTGGATAGTTTGAGATGAGTAGTTTTTAATGATAGGGAGTGCATTGGCTACTTTATTTCAGGGCACAACTGAGAGCATTCCTATGAACATTGCATCCTTGATATGAAAAACTACAGTAGTACTAAATCTATTATATTTATTTTAATATATTAATATTATTATGATAATTGTTATAAATATATTTTATATATAATATCTAATTAAAACTAACTCATATTCTAAATTTCATTTAATGTAGGAAGTAGATGCACAAAGGGTGGCAACAAACAGAAAAATCAGGAGCATTTATCATCTAGGGGTAGCCGACATGACTTAGGGGAGTAGAGTTGATGTTTGATTCCCCTTTTAAAATGTTTTATTTGTAATAAAAACTTATATATTATTATTTTCCCACATTTAACTTAAACATATGTGTTTTATATTAAAAAAATAGTGTGATATAATGTAAGTATTTTTTTTCTTTTTTATGTTTTTTTGTATGAGAACTCAAATTATTGAATTATGTGCCCTATGGATATATTTTTATTTTATATTGAAGGTATAAGAATATTCAGAATCCTATCATAACCTGATGTTTTTTTGTAAGTAGTGGTGGTTTAAATCACCATTGTATAATTAAAGTGGCTTTAAGCATGGCTACTCAATGACAAATTTTCATTATATGCTACTAAACCGATGCTAAAACCATTGTGTATTTAAAAAATAACTATCGCTAATACCCGTTTTAATTATAGTGATATTGTATCAGTTGTTCAACTAATATCAACAAATACACTTCTTCTTCTAATATATTTTATTCATAGAATCTCATGAACATTATTTTCATAATTTGAATATGAAAACTTCCCTCAAATTGTGATCTAATTATTCTTCATTTAAAATTGGCTAAAAAATAACATGCTAAAAGATCAAGTCCTTATCTTCAATAATTATTTTAAATATTCTATTTGAAATCCCATAATTATTGCTCAATGATATTCTAAACAGTAAATACTTTATTTTCCACTAATCATGGATTGAATCACAACTCAATCACTAGGATCATGTTATTTAATCTTTGAAGTCTATCTCAACATCGACTAACTTAAATCTCAAAAAATCTCACATTTGGTTAACTGTTAATCCTTCCATAAGGAATAAAATATCTTATGTAACCCTTTAGTGAGATTAAATATCTTATGCATGCATAAGATCATCTTACATATACTTCACGAGAATCTTACACATTCTTAAGTATTTTTTCATGCCCTTGTATATATTCTACATCAAATAGAATATATTATGTATCATCACTTTTGATACTTTAACCAAATTTCCACTTTGTAGTATCTTATGTATCACCTGAAAGATATTACTTACCATTTATGATATATTATGTATGATCCAAATATCTTATGCATCACAATATGATTTTTTTCATATGTTATATTGCAACATTCACTCCAGCAACTATATTATGTATCATTGAGATATACCATATATCCTCCAAATATCTTATGTATTTTAGTTTGGTTTTTTCATTTACCTTATTTTAGTAGTCCTTTCAATATAAATCTTCTGTATTCTCATATATCTTATATTCCAATGTAATATTTTTCCTTTATTGCATTTTAGTAGTCACTCAACAAATATATTTTGTATGAAAAATATCTCATGCATCCCATAATATATGTCCTTTGCTAAATTTCCAGTGAGCCTCAAACACTATATTTTGTATGCACTGAGATATATCACATACCAGAAAATCATCTTACATACCACATGAAATATGTTATATATCACAGTGCGAACTCTCGTGGACTTTTCGAATTCTTCAGCTTCATCTTAGAGTGATTCTTATAATATATGAATCTTACATATCACAATGACTTATAGAATATCTTTTGTATCATTCAGATAATATTATTCATCTCAGTAAGATCAAGTACTTTTTTCAATATTTTGATTCTGAATAAAACTTATGTATTCTAAGCCTTTGTCAATTTCTTAGCTTCAACTCAGAAATAAAAAAAATCTTCAAATTAGCTCAGACCTTCTTCAAACATTCTCAGAGAATCTCCAATCACTCACCACAATTCCTAAAATATATTACAACATATGTGTACTCCATTTAAGTACTTTAATAAATATCAAATATCTAAACTATTATCAACTTCAACCTCAACCTTCTTCAACCATCATCCAAGTGATATTCTCTATTTAGTACAATAACTTTCATGCTTGATAATTCAAGGATGTATTCTCAATCATCTAGAAAACCTTTGTACTTATCTCCTCAAGTTGTTAAATATATATCTCCTCAAACTCATTTAAAACCTTTAGTTGATAGTGATTTCAAAAACCATTAGCACTTGTCATTGATTTACATAAAATCAACAACACAATAATCATCATCTGTATAGGCTGCTTCTAAAACACCAAGCAACATCTCAATATTCCTTTTCAATCTATATAATGGAAACATCTCAACATTATAATTCAATCACCTTTTCCAACTTATTAATTGATCTTAAAAACACTATGGAAAACAATAATGCATATAATATGGTGGAAATCCATGATATATCTCAATCTCTCCAACCTCTTCATTCATTAGGCTCTCCATCATCACCCAAATCATATTAAATTTTCTCCTTAATGATATATTGTCAACAAATACAATAAATGAATCTCTCTTAAGACTCAATCCAATTGGGCACTTCAGATATAACAATGCATATACGAAAGAGGGTTATAAGAGTAATAAGTAACTTAAATAATCATGAAGAATTTTATAAGAAAGTATCATACCAATATCATAAGATATGAACTAAACATTGATCAACTAGAGGAGCATAAAGAGGATTATAGATCCAAAAAAATAATAAGAAAATGGTGTAATAGAAATTAAAAGGGTGAAGTATGGAAGGCTTAAATAATATATAAAATATAGGAATATTACATGAAAAATAAAGAATATAGATAAGATTTCCCCTTACAAACTTTATAAGAAATGAATTAAGAATAAACCATTAGGAGGATAATACATAGAGGTATTTACCTAAAAAAAGTAAAGATAAAATATAAAATATTAAAAGATGATATATCGAAAACATATAAGAATTTTGAATATGCAATGGTTTTAGTAAAACCACCGCATATTCAAAAAATAACCATCGTTAATACTAGTTTTCCTTATAGTGATACAATATAGGTTGTTCACCCACTCTTAAAAACTACACATATTCTTATACTATATTTTATTCACAGAATCTCATGGTTATTATTTCTATAATTTTAATGTGGAAACTTCCCTAAAATTATGACTGAATTATTCTTCATTTAAAATTGGTCAAAAAATCCCATACTAAAAGATCTAGTCCTTATCTTCAGTAATGATTTTAAATATTCTATTTGAAATCCCAAAATTATTGCTCAGTGATCTTATCAATAGTAACCATTTGATTTTCTACTAATCTTGGATTGAATCCCGACTCATTCACCAGCATCATTATATTTAATCTTTGAAGTCCATCTCAACATCAGCTAACTTAAATCTCTAGAAATCTTACATTTTGTAACTGTTAATCCTTCTATAGGAAATAAAATATCTTATGTAATAGTTCAAAAAGATCAAACATCTTATGGATTCATAATAGTGTCTTATGTATACTTCATGAGAATATTACATATTGTCAAGTATCTTAAACATGACCTTGCATATATTCTGCATCAAACAAAATATATTAAGTATCAAAACTTCTAGTAGTTTACCAATTTTTGAATTTGTGATATCTTATGTATCACCTGGAAGATATTACTTACCATCTATGATATATTGCTTATGCTCCAAATATCTTATGCATCACAATATGATTTTTTATATGTTATATTGAAACATTCTCTCTAGGAAATATCTTATGTATCATTGAGATATACTACATATCCTCTAAATATCTTACGTATCTTGGTGTGGTTTTTTCCTTTACTTCATTTCAGCAGGCCTTTAAGTATACATCTTTTGTGCTCATATATCTTATATTTCAACGTAATATCTTTCCTTTGTTGCATTTTAGTAGTCACTTAGCAAATATCTTTCATATGAAAAATATCTTATGCATCCCATAAGATATTTTCTTTTCTAAATTTCTAGTTATACTCAAAAAATATATTTTTTATGTACTAAGATATATCATGTGCCAACAAAAAAACTTACATACCATATGAAATATGTTATGTATCATAGTGTGAACTCTTAGGGAGTTTTCTCATTCTTCAACTTTATCTTAGGGTTATTCTTATAATTTTTGAATATTACATATCACAATGACTTCTAGAATATATTTTGTATCATTCAAAAAATGTTATGTATATCAGTAAGCTCAAGTCCTTTTCCAATATTCTACTTCTGAGTAAGCCTTACACACTCTATGCCTTCGTCAATTTCTAAGCTTCAACTCATAAATGGAAAACTTCTTCAAATTTTCTCAGTACCTCTTCAAACATTCTCAGGGAATCTCTAATCACTCATCACAATTCACAAATCATCTTTAACACTACACCAAAATCATTAATTAGCAGCGGTTTCTTAAACCGCCACTAATTTATTTTGCCAAAATATAGCGGCGCTTTTTAAAAAACTGCCGCTAAAACTTTTAATTTTTTTTTCAATCGTGAAACTTCTTCCCCGTCTCTACACCCCACTCCCCCTGAACTCAACACCCAACCCTCTTCCCTAGAGCCCATCAAACCCTATCCCCATCACTGTCGAGATTCTCTGACATCCATCACCGCTGGGATTCTCCACCATCGTCGGTCCCTTTCATGCCCTACTCCCCCGAATCCCAGACCTTGTTGTCTGTCCCCTTCTCCCCCGAGCTCCCTGAGCCTGAGCCCAGGCCGCCTAACCCTCTCTCCCTCGAAACATCACTGTCATTGTTCCCTCTAGTTTCCACTCTGTCGATGCTTCACCTCATCTCTAACCCTTCCCCATCATCTCCCTGTCATTGCTCCATTGATTATAGGTTGTGTTTTGGTTCTTTATTCCATTTTGGATTGATTTTAATTAGTGTTTTCTTGATTTTTAGGTCCCACTTTGTTCTATAGGGTGTCTTAGACCTTGTTAAGGTGGTATAGTTCCACCATTTTCAAATACAATGAGTTTAAAGTAAGCAACCCTTTGTTTTGGGTCTTTAATTCTTAGACCGCTACTTGAATGTATTTTTAATCCTTTATTTTGATATCAAATTATAATAATAATTATGTTAAAAAAGTATTTGATATGGACCATGTAGTGTTCTATTTAGTGATAAAATGTGAGACCTAGGTGTTAGATGGTTACATTTCATAAGATGGTTTCATAGGAAAACATAGGCATGTTGACATGGGAATGATGTTTGGGTAGGAAAATAGAGTTTGTCATGGAAAACTAGGTGTGTAGGTGGCCTTTGGTCAAGTACCATGGGTGCATCCAAAGTTCTTAGGTAAAATGGTCTCCTAAAAATATATTTCACATATGAAAACTTATAGTGTATTCCCATGATTTTATTATAATCATTCCAAGGTGTTAATAATTTTAAAAAGATAGAACCCACATACCCCCTGTATTAGATCTAATTGGATCAACAAATGTCTAAAATGAATGAAAATGTAACACTGGAGTTGGCATAGATTTACAAATATTAATTTTAGTGCCTAAGATATATTTTATTGTGGTGGTGGTGTGATATTCCTATGTGTGATAGTGATTTCATACCAAGTATCACTCTATTTCAAATGGGTGAATTGATGCATGTTTCTTATGAATAATGGGTCACTTACTTTGACACCCTATCCATGACATGATTGACCATTGATATGCTCTATGAACTTTAGCGATTCACGCTTCTTAATATAGGTGTGTTCTCCTCCACCATCACCCTACCCAAAGATAAATAGTACTAGGAACGTAGGATTTGTACTACCCTTATACATGGGAGAACTAACCTAGATGAAGTTTTGGGGTGATGGTTTTTACATATGTATCTAGGCCACCGGACTTAGTAAACACCATGGGTGAAGGGACTTGGTGAAACATATAGACAGATATTTTTTTTTACATTTTCAATTTTTATTCCCAGTGGTTTTAGAAATCCCTTGTATTTTCCTTAGGTAATTCTTATGAATTCTTAACTTATCATACTGATGAATCATTGATTCTAATTTTGGGGAAATAATAGAAAATACTATGATAACTTCATTCCATATTTAGTTTATTTCTCGAATAAAGGAAATGATTGAGATCCATGGATAGGGATATCATCAACAATGAGAAGATTTACCAATATGTCTTTATAGAATCTCATGAATGCATTATAAAAAATACCTATCATTAAAGCTCCTCCCACTTTACAATCATGGGATTTTGAAAATTTTTATTTTCCAAAAATTGGGTGACAAAATTCCACTCTTCTAATTTACTGATTACACCAGCATAAGTAGGGATAATATTTAGTCATAGGAAACATATAAAATTGAGGGGGGAACCATTCAGGTATTCATGTTGCACCATAATCAAACCACCTCTCACATGTAGTCACATATATTATAGCCTCAAACACATTATGTCACTTATATATTCTATTTTTCAGACACCATTCAATTGAAGGGTTTGAATGAGGATTTGAACCTATGGCAATGAGGAAGTGTTAAGCCTGAATGGATATATGCATATTGGGTCTGTAAGTCATGCACTAGGTTCAGTGATGAGAATATAGAGGTATCCATTTTCAAGGATATTTAGAACCTCAAACATAGATTTGTAGTAAATCTTGCTTAATCTTGGAGTTTTAAAGCCGCTGAAGCATTATAAGAAATACCTTCCACCTGAAACAAGGAGAGGAGAGAATCAACCTATAAAAAATATACCAAATTTCCTAATAACTCTTCCATAGAGTTATATATAATGAATTTTCTCCCCTATGGCCTATATGTGATAACTTATAATGAACTCCACCACTGGAAAATGATATGATAATACATGTCTCAAATATCATTGGTAACATACCTCATCCAATCACTAATATTAAATTTGAATGAGGGATAAAGGAAATTTTAGTTGCATGAGTGATTGTCCTGAACTGTATGTTAAAAAATCAGTTCCCTTCTATATAGAGATAGAGGGTACTAGTAACATATGGTCATGTAATGGAGAAATACCATTATTAAGAGTCAGGTTATGATATTAACACTGACTACCCTCCATAGAACTAACTAGAAGTATTTTTAGAAATGTGGTTGAGAAACTACTTACATCAAACACTCAATACCCACAATGGCAATATTAAGGGTTTTTTTCATGGCATTCAGACCAGCACAATGAGATCCTATGAGCATGGTGGTTCCAGTGTTGGAAAGGATTCACAAATGAGTATTTTACATTTATAGTAGAATGATTTTTTTGAGTCTTTGGGTTGTTTAAAGTGATATTGGGATAGATAGAAGTATATTTAAGTGTGTACAATCTATATAGAAATTTCAACATCCCAGAGTATGGATTCCTCCCTCTCATTTAAGATATTTTTTTATCATGAATATTTCTTGAAATTTTTGTGTAACCTTATAAATTCTTTTTTTATATTCATAATACAATTTATTTCCTTAAAAAGTCCCCCCACTACTATAGTGACAATTGAAAATTTTATTTTTGAGTTTGAAGATCAATCGTTTATGATGAATTTAAGATATTTCACCTTACTGAATTGAGTGGATGATAACAATAAATTTTAGGCATATATTATTTATAGGTTTTCATAGTAATTCTAGTTCCTAAAATATCCAATAGTTTTACTACCAATAGATTTCATAGTAGAGAAACACCTCATGTTAGTGCGACATATCTATGTATTGAAGAAACATATCAATGGGATTGGTTGATCTATCCATTGATGATGTCAAGAGATCCCAAATGAGGATGAGAGACCTTATAAGAAACCGATGTCTAGGGACACCAAATTTCACCATATCAATATAAAGATTTATTATTATTTTTTTATCTAGAGTTCAGTCAATTATTGAAATATAGGCCCTCATCTTCTAATATTATATAATTATAGGTTATCCATCAAGATAGAATCCATATTACTCCACATGGGGATGTAACAGAATTGTTGGATATTTTTTTTAATTTAAACCTTTGAAGGTATACATTTAAGACCTAGAGATTATTGTTTATGGTACGAAATACCAGATCCCTACCATGAGTTGAGTTAAAGAAATGATTGATTAATGTTTACTAAGTTCACCTATACTTAGTGAACCTAGGGTGTTTCTCCCATGATGACTATTTTAAATTAATGATTGTATGATTTTTCTTTTTCTTCTATTTTACATAATACTATACATGATTAATTACCTTTTTTTACTTTGATTTTTTTAGTACTTATATGAATCTTCTTATAAATACTTGGGTTGTGTTTTTTTTCACTTCCATTTATCTATTTTCCTACATAGTAATACTTATCTGTTTTAATTTTTTTAATAAAGTGCAGGCACAATGTGATATATATGGATAAAATTTGGATAAAATTACCAAGGAACACACCTCAGTATGATAAGGGTTTGGAAGATTTTTTAGATTTTGAAATTTCTAATCAATTCATTGATGATAGAATAAGATTTCCATGTCCTCAATATAAATTTAGAATATGGTTGAATATAGATGAAGTTTATGAACACTTGATATTGAAGAAATTCCTTGCTCAATATTTGTGTTGGACATAAAGTTTGAGCACTGATGTTAATCAACAAAATGATCTCCCAACTTCGTCGACAATGGACAATGAAATGAAAAACCTTATAAACGATGCATTAGACATTGCAAGACACCAACATCAACATCAAAACATATCAGAACAACCAATTGAGGGTACTATAAATAATAACTTGACAAGTGATGTTTTTGAGACTATAGGACAACCAAATCAAGATTGTAACATATCATTGGATCCTCCTCTTGATTCTGTAGAGACTAATATAAGATAAAACTTCACTGAGCAGAAAAATGTGTTTCATGGTTTAGTTTACGATGGAAATCAAGAGTTGTATAGCGGATGTTTGAAATATTCAAAACTTTATTTTCTACTGAATTTGTACCATATCAAATGTCTATGTGGAATTACAAATAAGGAGATGTACATGATACTGGAATTATTTGGTGATTCATTTCTTGAAGCAAAGATTCTTGAGTCTTTTTATGATATGAAAAAAGTTGTTAATAATCTTGGTCTGAATTATAAAAAAATACATATGTATCCCAATGATTGTATGCTTTATTGGGGTGGGGATTCAAGTATAAGGGATTGTAAAAAATGTTCTCTTCTAGATGACAGTCAATGGGTGATATTGAAAGTCTAAATCAACATACTCCTATGAAGAAGAAGAAAAGGAACACACCTACAAAGGTTTTGCATTACTTTAATTTAAAGCCTTGATTGCAAAGATTATTCTTGTAATCGAAAACTAATGAACACATGAAGTGAAATTATATAGATAATAATAATGATGGATTAATGTGACATCCAAGAGATTCACAATCGTGGAAGAAATTTGATTTATTATATCCAGATTTCTCATCTGATCATAGGAATGTTTGATTGGGATTGGCTGCCAATGGATTCAACCCATTTGGGACTTCGAGCACCAATTATAGCATTTGGATGGTTGTTTTAATACCTAATAATATGCCTCCATGGATGTTTATGAAAAAAACATATTTTATCATTTCAATGATTATTCATGGAAAAAAATGCCTGGAAATGATATTTATGTATACTTGCAGTCTCTAACTGAATAATTATAGGAGTTATGGAGCAACGATGTTGAGACATATGATGCATCTTCTAGAACAATGTTCAAAATGAAAGATGCTCTAATGTGGACCATTAGTGACTTCCCTGGACTTGAGAATTTAACTATTTGGAACACTTACACGGGTTTGGATTGTCCTGTTTTTAACTTTGATTTTGAGACCGAATGACTACCTCATAGTAAAAAATGGCGCTTCTTGTGTCATCGGAGATTTCTCGATGCATCTCAAAGATTTCGGTTGAACAAGTCAAAATTCAATGGTTCTATTAATCGTAGACCACATCCAAAGTTGTAAATAGGTTTTGAAATATCAGCACAACTTGGAAATATTGAAATAGAATTTGGGAAGGTGCTTAATTTGAATGATAGTGGGAAATGAGTTTAAAGTACATCATCAAGTGAAATCGGAACACAAAAATGGAAGAAAAAAAGTATATTCTTCAAACTTCCGTATTGGGAATTTAATTTGTTATGACATAATCTTAATGTTATGCATATTGAGAAGAATGTTTGTGATAATTTAATCTTCAAATTTCTTAATGAGCATGAAAAATAAAAGGACCATCTTAATGCTTGTAAAGACTTAAAAACAATGAACATAAAGTGTGATCTCTGGACAGATGAGAATGTAAAGTACGCTTTGACAATTTTTGCAATGAAAAATTGGGATAAAGATACATTCCTTAAAATTTTAAAACATGTGAAGGAATTTGATGAGTATTCAAGTAACATCTCAAGGTGTTTTGACTTAAACCATCATATGTTACATGGATTGAAAAGTCATGATTCACATATTTTGTTACAACAATTACTACCATTAGAATTACATACATTATTACCTGAAAAGGTTATTGTTGTTGTACTTTAATTTTTCACATTCTTCAGACAACTATGCGAGAAAACCCTACAACTATTTGAGCTTGAAAACCTTCAGGAGAGATTTTTATTGACACTTTGTGTAATGGAGATGATCTTTCCTCCATCGTTTTTTACTGTCATGATGCATTTAACTGTGCATTTGGTCCCAGAAGCTAAATTAGGAGTCCCCGTACATTATCGATGGATATATTCAATTGATAGGTACTTTATTTATATGTTTTAAATTTAAGTAAACAATTATTGGAACTTCATTAAATAAACAATTATGTTTATTTTTATTTTATTTCACAAATATCTTGGGCATTTAAAATCATACGTGAAAAATAAATCTCAATATAAAGGCTCTATTTTTAGAGGCTATTTGGAAGAGGGGTGTCTTACCTTTTGTTATAGATACTTGGATGATATTGAGACAATATTGAATTGAGTTGGATGTGTTAACGACACATCGAATAAATATCAACTACATGGAAAATAAAAAATCTTTCCTGTTATTGGCTGATCAGTTGGGAGGAGCTCAAATATTACACTGACAAAAATGAAATTATTATAGGCACATAGATGTGTGCTGCTGAATAATGAAATTATAGATCCATTTATTGAAGAGTTTAGGATAAAAACAAAGATAAAAACGAGAGTATGAACATGAAATGATAAAGATATAGAAAAAGCTATTAATAAAGATCTTGTAGAGTGGTTTTCACAATGTGTAAGTTTATAAATATTGCAATCAATATATATATTAGGTTGACACATATATTTTTTAAATCTAATAATGTATATTAATTTTTTTAGATCACGAATACTGATACTTGAGCTGAGTTGTTAAAAGATTTAAAGTTTCTTACTATAGGTCCTCTAAAACATGCTAGAAAGTTCCATGCTAAAAATGTGAATGGATTTAAATCTCATACAGTCAATTGGGAAGAGGGTTTGAAAACACAAAATAGTGGTATATTTACATTTTCTAAAGTGAGATACTATGTAAAGTTGATTTATTTTATCAAATTAAACTACCATGATCATTTTTTAGTTGTTTTATTCAAATGCAATTGGGTAAATATTATTAAGGGTGTTAAAAGATATTATTTTTAATTTACTTATATGAACGTATCTCGCTTGATGGATTTCGGTGATCATGAATTACATGATTAATATATCTTATCATCATAAGTGAAAATGGTTTATTATGTGAAAGATGTTGTATATGAAGGGTGGAGTGTAGTTACTCACATAAAATAAATAGAATTGTATGATATGGGTGATGAAGTGGAAGATTTGACCTATGACATTGAATCTCATAAAAAAAAATAAGCAAACTTATTTTTCCATCATGATATTGAAAATATTAGTCCTGCAAGGGTGGATGAAGTAGATGGAGTAATGATGGATCATGAAAATGACATGATTTAAGAACAAAATGGTTGTATGTGTAGTCATATATTCATTTATAAACCACTTATGTTATTTGTGCAGTCATTCATTATCATAGCTATGTATATTTTATTTGTCAGTACAGTTCATCTGTTATCATTTCTATTTTTTAATCATGATTTTTTTGAAATATATATTATGAATTTTATTTTATTTTATTAAATGACATGATTTCTAAAGAGGAAGCATTATACTGATGCCAGTCAACTCTCAATCGACGTTCCCTCGACCATACCAATAGATGATGATCCATTGGTCTCCCTCCCTACAAAATATGAGACACCCTCTGCTTCCCCCCTACACTATCTCCAACACCCTCTGTTAGTGTCCCATCATTAGCTCATCCAAAGCCTCCCTATTAAATTGCCTCAATAGTGAGGGAGTAGGTCTCCACTCTTGTTTTTTTCATAGGTATATTTTAGGGTGATAGTTATAGGTACAAATATAAAACATGAATAAAGTTAATGCACTTTTTTATACATTTAACGATTTTTTCATAAAATATTGAAACAATGTTACTACAAAGAGAAATATGAAAAGTTTAGATGTCTGTAATATGAACAAACTAAAGATAGTTATCCCATTTGACTATTATGGGTTCCCTATGGATGACGCTACAAGATTATTTAGCCAGATTCTAGACTAGCTGGCAGCAGAGCTGGTTACCCTTCCAATTATGTATGCTTATTAGAGGCATATTCCTTAATATTGGAAAAATTAAGTTTTTGATTCATAGAAAATGGTAATTTTAATACATTATGGTGTAATTTAATGTCATTATGTTATTAAATTCTAATATTTTCAAAATTAATCTTTTTGTATAGATGTTTTTCCACTTTACCATTACTGATCTCATAACACGAAAGTGGATATTGAAAATTTTGGGTAAGAAATGGAAGGATTTTAAATAGATATTATGGAATGAATTCAAAGATAATTCTTTGATCACCCAGCAACTGTATAATAAGGTACTCAATGGGGTACATAGAGAGCAAAAGAAAGTTTTTATTGATAGTCATCGTCATGAGAAGCACATGGTATTTAAATATATATTATCATATTAATCTCATTTTACATTTATACATGCATATGAAAAGGATATGACATTTAATAAATTACTATTAAATTATACCTTATTTATTTTAGGATGTTTCAAGGAAGAATGCAATGATTCGAGCTAAGAAAATCATCCCTCACACTACCGGGTCAAAGAGTTTCTCCAGAAACTGATCGACTCTGGTAAATTTTTTATTATTTTAAATATTTATAAGATAATATTATCTATTAAATATATTAAATTTTTGATTTATATTTGTTTAATGCGGTCACAGAATTTAGGACACCAAGTCTCCCAAACAGAACTGTGGTTGGATGTTCATAAAAAATCTGATGGGAGTTATGTTAATGAGACTGCCAAGGAAGTTGGGGTATGAATTCTTTTTTTAATTATAATAAATTATTATTAGTTGTCACTATGTTAATATTCATTGCTTCAAATATGACTAATATTTTATTTATAGGTAAAAATTAAATAACTATGAGATTTAAATCCCGTACAATCCTTCTCAGTCTCCCAGGATGACCGAGTTGGTAAAGTCCTTGGGAAAGAGTATCCTAGTAGAGTGCATGAGATGAATTTGGGACCATTACCATATGAGGTCTTTATCAAACCATCGAGGATTTTAGTTGTATATACTCCTGGTTTTATTCACTCCCTACCCTAAGATGTTCAGAGATAGTTTGTTTCTATGCAAAGCACAATTCAGGAACATGGGTCTTAGATATCTGCTTTGCAGAAAGTGTTGGTTGATTTGTATCAAAAGATAGCTGGATCTGTCCCCAATGATATTGCATCGATGACTGGTGGTGAGAAGGTAAATAAAAAAACTTCAAAATAATTTATTTCACAAACTTTTATTGGTTTTAATTTTAAATATAAATATACAACACTATTTAATTTTCAATATAATTGTCTTGTAGGTGTCGGTAGTAGGAAATAGAGATGAATATGGAGAGGGAGATGAGTAGAGTTCATCATTGGGTAGTGATTAGTGGTCTCTTTGATGACTTGGACCAACATAGAAAGGGGGGGTTTGTTTATGTATCATTTGTGGCACATAGTATTCACATGACATTTTCTTGATTTCCCATGTTTGAAGAGGCTGAAACCATTTATATCATGTTTTTTGTTATAAATTTATAGTGGAATGTTATGGTTCATGTAAATTAATATACTTGTTTACATATATTTAATTTCCTCCATTCACGTTTTATGGGATTGTGTAGATGGATATGGTCTAAGAAAACTATATATAAATATATAGTATTGTTTTGAGCCTTTTAAGCTCAAAATAATTTCTCTTTAGCACTATAGGTAATTAGAATTGTCTAGTGACCATGTCACCATGGTTAGAGGGTACTGTGTAAGTTGAAAAGAGATTTCGGGTGAAATATGGATATGAGACTTGATGTGGATATCCTTGGTTGGTTTCCCTAAGGATAGCCAGATATGTATAGGAGGATTAAGACTAGTGAAAAAATGGACGAGATGACCATCTGGATCATGATTCATGAGAAACACCCTCATAAGTGTGGGTTGAGGCTTAATGAGCACTATGAGTGGGATGAGTTCTTTGTAATGAGAAGATGTGTGATGGAGAAGGGTTATAACTAAGTGGAAGGATTAAATATATCCCTTAATATATAGGAAATGGAACCCAAGATTAGGTCACATGACTTTTTCGATACATGTAATCATGTTTCCAAGGGGTATAAATAATGATAGGTTGGGATGATACCAAGGTAGTAGGAATAAGAGAGAGAAGGTATTTTGTATAGTTGGACTAGGACATGAGGTTTGGGTCAGGGGATATTGTGGGTAGTGGTGTGACTGATAGGTGAAAGGTATGAGATCATATCAATGAGATTAGATCATGATGGGTATGGGAGATCTAGTTGGCGCCTTGATAGGAAAGAAATTCTTTGAGATGAGGGGATGCGTCTCAAGTGACTACCACCATGGGGTTTTTTAGTGAGCTATGTGATTAGATTCATTCCTTATTTTTTATTTCATGTGTTTGATTTTGTGTGCTTATGATAGGTGATATACATGGTGGGGGAGAGGATCCTGAGGCATGGCCTTGATATGAGTGAGATATATCTACCTAAACTGCCAGAGGTGAGACAGATTCCTTATGTTCATGAAGTAGTACCTTGCCCTGAGTAGTCTTACACTGGGATATCAGTACTTTCCTTAAGTAAGATTGGGTTGTGATAGTGGACCATGCCGAGTGAGAGGGTTGAGTCATGGTATAAGGAGATTCATGGATGATGGACACTACCTTGATTGATGAGGTAGTGGTCTAGGATTCAGATGTAAGATTTTAGCATGATTTTTTAGGTAGTGAGTTAAATACTTAGACGATTCCCACCCTAAGTCTTCAGGTATGCACCGAGTTATGAGTATGATGACATGAGGTGAGGCGATGATGAGATTTTGCTATGAAATCAATATAGGTATGATAAGTTATAATAGTGTCCAAGTTATTACATAATGACCTAATGAAAATAGAGTCATGGTGTCCAAGTTAGAAAATTCCATTCAGGATATTATGTGATATGTTCATTTTTACCTTGTGTATACATGTATATAAGATTCTGTGCATTGTTTTTTTCTAGGGTTATTCGGGGTCTTTAGATTATGTAGTTATATTTTTTTTACAAATCATTATATAGTGGTGGTTTAAACCACCACTCTATAATGATGTTTTTTGGGCGGTGGTTAAAACCACCACTAAATTCTCATCATTTTGTTTGTTGAAAACCCGATGCTAAAACAAATAAAACCACCACTAAATATACTTTCTATGATGATTACCAAAAACCACCGCTAAATGGAAGGAACCGATGGGTGTTGGATACCGACACCAACTTTAACGATAGTTTAAACAGCTACCAAAACAAAAAATAACCACTGAAAAATGGTGATTTTCTCGTAGTGGTAGTATATGTGCACTCCATTTAAGTACTTCAATAAATCTCAACCACATCAACTATTCTAAACTTCAACCTCAACCTTCTACAACCATCATTTAAGTTACATTCTCTATTTAGTATAGAAACTTTCATGCTTGATAATTCAAGGATGGATTCTCAATCATCATACCAACCTTTGTACTTCTCTCCTCAAGTTCTTCAATAGAAAGTTCCTCAAACTCATTTGAAACCTTTAGTTGACAATGCTTTTAGAAACCATTATCACTTGTCATTGATTCACATAAAATCTCAGCATGTCACACCCCAACCCTGACATGTTAATTTAGTCATTTAATTATTTTTTTATCCTTTATTTTGAGTTTTGGGTCAAGTCAGTTTTTAACATTTGAATTTTGGAGTTTCCTGCCTAGGCGCACGGTTGGAACACGGTTAGGGGAAACCGTGCGATAGCCCAGTGTAAACCGTACGACATCTCAGTGCAAGACATGAAACCTAGACAATGGGGCTATACTGTTTGGTCAACTCTATCCCAAGGGGGAGGGACCACATGGTATCCTAGGGAGGGATGCTAGATCGTGCGACCAAACTGTGTGGTCTACCTAGGTTTATAAAAAATAAAATAAAAAAATAAAATAAAATAATAATAATAATAATAATAAATGGAAAATAAAATAAAATAAATAAATAAACCCTGATATAAAAGGGGTATCCCCTCTCCCCTTTCCCCCTTTTAGTCGCACCCCCTATCCTCTCTCACTCGATGCCACACCCAGGAGGGCTCCCGCACACCATGGCCTCCCCCCTCTTAATTAGTGGTAGATTATCTTCCTAATATTGGGTGTGATATTCTATGATAAGAATATTCTATTTTCCTCCTTATTTTCTTGGTTTTATTCTCTTGTCGTACACATGTCTTGGATGAACCCTAACCGGTTTTGGGTGTTCATTTTGGTCGGTTCTTGTTTTTTAGGCTTCATTGGTCCTGTTGAGGCTATTTTTTGCCACATCTAATGAAGGTAGTGATTTTTATTCAATTTCAGGTAAGGGTTCTTACATTCTTCATTTTTTTCCAAAATTTTAATTAGGGGTTTTTTAATTTTTGGGCTTCTAGTATTTTTTAGTGCTTCTTGGACCTCATTGAGGTGGATTTGAGTCATAGTTTTCAAATGCGACCTGCATTTATACACACATATATATATATATGTGTGTGTGTGTGTAATTTATCCCTTTATATATATCCACTCATGAAAATATGAATATATGTATTGAGGCTATGTTTTCATATTTATATATTTAAAAAATGCATATGTGTGTAAGTGTAAAGGGGTATATGCATGTATAAGTGTAAATACCCAGACCCCAGTATCACGGAGATGATGCCTTATTTCATTACATTAGTAGTATGAACAACCAATCATATCCCAAAGGACTGAATAGTTTAGTAGCTTTGGAAAACTAGATACAAACACAATTGTTACATTACAACTTTGAAAGGAAAAAAAACATAACAAATCCATTGGAAACACCCATAAACTCCTAGATTATCCCTGTGAGTCATTCATAATATACATCTTTTCATTCTGGGAAAAAATAAAACATAAGAAATAGTTGATCTCAAATGATTAGTAAAGGTAATTAATATAGCGAAAGCTAACATAAATAAACATAAACAATAAGGCAAGGTGAATAACTAAAAAAACATTCCATTAAAACAAAATCTTAATCATAATATGAGAGGAATAAAAGTTGAATAAATAATTCCACATAAATAATCACATGAGAATGAAACTTAACCATGGATATTCTACTAGTCAAATAATCACATGGATTATCAATTACTAATATCATAATGAGGGAATGTATAATGTCGGTCATCATAAACATGCCATCAAGGTTTCAAATAAGATATTTTTTCATGATAAAAAGTGATTTTAGAAAAATATTGGTGTCTTAAAATAGATTATGGAGTGTACTTGAAAATGGGTAATAAATTGGGAGGTACCCTTTAATCGGGATTTCTTATCAAAAGTAATTGAAAAGTGAACTTTGTAAAACATGTATTTCCCCATAAAAGAAAGATTAAATGATCTAGATACATGAGTTTGGAACATATATATAGAATTTAGAATAATTATATAAAAATAATGAAGAATTACATTGAGTTAAAGAGAGAGAAAACATAACCTGAATGAAAAATAAAGGTTTGAGGAGAATCTCTTACCTTATGTCTGAAAGATTTATGCACCTATACTTAACATCCTAGATAATAAAATTAGATTCAATAATAAATTAATTTATAACCTATTCAAAATTTATTTGATTTATTATAATTTATTTATGTTCATTTCACTACTGGAAAAATAACCTATACCAACGGTTTGGAGGACCGTGGCCAAGTAATCTGTGAGGATAGGTCTATAACAACGGTTTTGGGAAAACTGTTGGTATAGACCTATACCAATGGTTTTGAAAACCATTGGTATAAGTAATATGAAAATCTATACCAATAGTTCCATAAAACTGTTGGTATATGTATTTCAAAAAAAAATATTCGGTGGGATTTGATCCTAGGACCTCTAGTTTATAATTGAATGACCTAACCACTAACCTAACATGACTTTTGTGAACATAATTTCATAAATATATATATTTATTATCATAATTATTTTAAATTTTGATTTATATAATGTTCTCGGTAAAAAGATTCGATGAAAAATCAAAGAACCTATACCAACGGTTTTGAGAACCGTTGGTATAGGTCCTTTGATTTTGGGACCTATACCAATGTTTTTGGACAACCGTTGGTATAGGGGGGACCTATACCAATGGTTTGGCCAAACCTTTGGTATAGGGGGTACCTATACCAAAGGTTTGGCCAAACCATTGTTATAGGGTCTCTATAATGGACCTATGCCAACGGTTTGGCCAAAACCATTGGTATAGGTCCAAATTAATGAACTATACCAACGGTTTGGAAAAAATCATTAGTATAAGTCATATTTCTAGTAGTGTTTATGGTATTTTTGGTGCGTTATAATATTCAATTCCATCATTTGGGAGTGTTCGATTCCTTGGTTTTCATGATTGGTTTACCTAAATACATGTATAATAAATCATGTAAAATGAGAATAATAATCCAGAATTGAAGTTATATGTTATTAATGATCTTATATATCATTTTATTTTCAAATATGAGGATTATTTATTAGATAAAATTTTAATGATAACTGTTTAGATTATTTTAGCATTTTTATTACCATGAACTAATTTTGTCATATTAATTAATATTTTGTATATATACTGGTTTCAGAATGATAAATAAGTTTTAATATACATATTATAATCTGTTTTAAACATAAAAATACTTTTATGACCAGCCTTGAAGGCAATAATGGAAAATTAAAATGCATTGTCCATGATAATGGTAAATTGACACATCATGAATGCTATTTTAATTTTTAGAATAAAAGGGAGGGTAGGAAGGGTTTGATGATGGATCTTACATTAACATAACAAAATTATAGTATATATAAGATATTATAGTTATCATTCCACTTAGATAAGGGGAGGTGAGTAAAGGATAAAAAAATAAATAAAATAAAATTAAATTAAAAGAGCGAAAGAGGATTTTACCTCTTGAATTCCTCTCCTTGAGAAGCTCCTTAAGGAACTTTGAAATGATCTTTTGGGTGATACCAACAAGACCAGAATGTGGGGGAGGTTTGGGATAGGTATTGGCTAGAAATTGGACAAGTTTCAAGTATTTTATGGTTTTAGGAGAAGAGGTGGTGAGAGGTGATATTTATAGTGGAGGAGAGGGGTGTTTTTTGATTATTTTATTCATTAGTTTATTATTTTGGATCAAGACTATCAATAGTTTGAACCTTAGAACTGTATATATTAAAATAATGAGGGAGAGTTTTATATTATGGGATTAAATCAGACATACATCATCTATGACTCAATAATTCATGTATTTGTTAAACATCGTAAATTACCGTATTTCACTATTCACAAAAAATCAACTATTTTAGAAAAATCCCAAAAAAATAACCTTTGGTTCCCATGTTGCCTCTTCAATTTTATGTTTTTTCCAAAGTACCTTTACCATCTGATTCATCTAATTCCTCAAAACTTGTTCTCCATTGTCCAGAATCTAGATAGGCTCTTCAAAGTAAGATAAATCATGTTCCAATTCCATTCCTTTATAAGTGAGAACATGTGTTGGGTTTAACATGTACTTCCTTAACAAAGAGATGTGGAACACGTCATGTAATTTAGGAAGGCTAGGTGGAATTTACAAATGATAGTCCAAAACTCTAATTCTCTCCATAATTTCAAAAGGTATGATGTACATGGGGCTCAATTTCCCTTTCTTACCAAACCTTATGACACCCTTCCATGGAGATACTTTCAAAAAAAACATGATCTCCCACTTGAAACTCCAAAATTTAACTTCAATTATCAGTATAATTTTTTTTCTACTTTGGGATTATTTGATATGGGTTTGAATATTATTTTCCTTTATTGTTCTTTCCTCCTCAATTTCTAGGCCTACAAGCTTCCTCTCACTCACTTCATCCCAACAAATTAAAGTACATTATCTCTTGCCATATAATGCTTCATATGGTTCCATTTGAATACTTGAATGGAAACTATTATTGTAGGTAAACTCTACCAAAGGTAAATACTGATCTCACATACCTTGAAAGTCAAGTGAGCATGATCTCAACACACCTTATAATGTTTTAATGGTTCTTTTAGACTACCTATTGGTTTGAGGGTGATACAAAGTGCTTAAATGAAGCTTAGTATCCAAATATTTCTGAAGAATTTCCATAATTTAAATGTAAATCATGGATCACGATAAGAAACAATTGAAAACAGTGTACTATGAAGTCTTACAACTTTATTAATATAGATTAGTGCAAGGAACTCAAATGAAAAATCCTCCCTTATAGTGAGGAAATATGTAGATTTGGTAAGTCGATCAACAATTACCCATATTAAATCATTATTTCATGGAGCCCTTGGTAATCCAGTGAAAAATTCCATAGTAATGTTATCCCATTTCCATATAGAAATGAACAGAGGTTGCATGACTCATCTAGGATGTTTTCTTTTAGACTTCACCTGTTGAAAAAACTAAACACCTTGATACATAATCAGCAATTTCCCACTTCATATTATCCCACCAAAAATGTTCCTTCAAATCTCCACACATCTTAGTGATACCAGGGTATATAGAGAAATTTAAGCTATGGGAATCATCCAATAATTCCATTTTTAGCTCAGGTATAGTAGGAACACAAATCCTTTTCCCAAATTTCAAGATTCCATCTTCATACATGAAGTCTACCAATTTTTAGATCCTAGTTTTCCTCATTGTGCTCTGGCATGGTGGCCCGGTTCTCGGTCTTTCGTGGTGGGATCTAGGGCTTTCAATCGAAGGGGTCTCTTTCCCATATTCTACAGTGAAGGGAGGTATGGTTGGGTTCTAGTTCTATAGTGGGATCCTAGTCTCCCATGACATTGAGGTCTGATTCAGTCTCCCGTTGTGCTCCCGTAGGGTGGTTGGGTTCTCGGTCTTCCATGGTGAGATCCAAGTCTTCCACAGTGAAGGATAGTCGAGCTCTAGTCTTCTGCGGTGAAGTCGAGATCCAGGCCTTTCACGCCGTGCTCCGACATGTTAGTGATTTGGGTGGTTTTTTGTGGTCCCCACATGTGGTTTTGATGATGATGACAATATTTGAGGAGCTTTGTGTCGTCGACATTTCTGGGGTGGCCCTTTTCCCAAACCTCACAGGTTCCCCTCTCACTTCCCGCGTGCTTGCTCATTTTGGCCTCCGGTTTGGGTTCTTCATTGGCTCAGATCTGCTTAGATTCATGCCCAAAGTGGTGCTTCTGGACCATATCCTCCTGGTTCCCCTCTTCAGTGATGATCCTTTGGTGTGATTGTTGGGTCTTCCATCCTTGGGTGGCATCAAATTGGCTTCTCGCATCTCAGATCGTCTAGTTTATTTGGGTTTCTCATCTGAAACTATGGTTTCAAAGGGAGACTTGTGGGTTTATTACAACGGGGATATCTTCTGGTTACCAGGTTACTGACTATGTTGTTGATTATTTTCAGAATGCTGATTTTATGGATTTTTGAATGAATTTCATGGTGGTTCATCTTGACCTATGGTCGGTGTTCAAGGGCCTATGAAACCAAACCTTCTTCAAGGGGCTGATTCAGATGAGGTTCAGAGCATGAAGTTTTCACAAGCCCATCACTATACAGATTTGGACATTTGATAGGATATGACTTTTTTCATCGGTACCAGGCCCATGCAACTCTAAATGGGATAACTATCCAAGTAGGGATGAGAAGGTTGAAGTTGGACGTAACATTTTTGATGCTGGGGAGGAGCTTTTTTTGTTGTCTTGATCTAGTTGTTGATGGTTTTTGAAATGTTGGGGCATAATTTATGTCTTTAATTCCTTGATGTCAAGTTGGGTTCCCCCTCACCCCATAAAAGGTGTTTATGATAATAAAAAATTAATTTTTAGTCATGTACACAGGATCCTTGTGAGTCCTCATTTTGTTTAGAACTCCATGATTCTTCCTGCTCAATGCATCTTCTTCCTTATTTGTCTTCCTTGGATGATAGTGTATTGAAAAATCATAATCCTTGAGTAAATAAAGCTATCTTCTTTACCTCATGTTGAGTTCTCTCTAAGAGAAGATATATTTCAAAATCTTGTGATCTGTATATATCTCACATCTTTCACTATATAGATAGTGTATTTGAATCTTCAGAGCAATGATTATAGCTGATAACTCAAGATAATTAATTGGATTGTTCTGTTCATGAGTTTTTAACTAACATGATGCATTATCAATAACTCTATAATTCTTTTTAAGGACATAACCAATTCATTTCTTTAATGCATTACGATAAATCACAAATCCACCGTATCCTAATGGTAGAGTCAAGATTAGAGCATTCACTAATCTCCTCTCCAATTCTTCAAAGAATTATTCACATTCATTTTTCAAAATAAACTTAACCCCTTTATGAGTAAGCTTGGTTAAAGGATTAACTAATTCAGAAAAATGTTGAACAGAACACTGATAGTAACCTACCAGACCAATGAGACTATGTACCTTAGTTATGTTCATTGGTGTAGGTCATTCCCAAACTTCCTTTGTCTTAACAGGATCAACTGAGATTTCATCCTCATAGACAATATGGCCAAGAAAATAAACATTTTGAATCTAGAATTCACACATTCTAAACTTCTCATATAACTATTTTCTTCTAAGAGTATCCAGAACAATCCGCAAGTGGTTCTCATTGCTTTTAGAATATATCAAGATTTCATCAATAAATACCACAAAATTTTTTTTAAGATATTCCTTGAACACTTTGTTCATTAGATCTATAAAAATAGAGGGTGCATTAGTCAGTACAAATGGAATTACTATAAACTTATAATGTCCATACCTGGTTTGAAATGATTTCTTTGGAATATATTCATTGTTTTTAATATTAATAAACTATTTATCACATAATTGTTGTTCTTATATGTGAAATAGTATGTGATAATGTCTTAAGAGTAGTTGTTGTACTAAAAGGTCACATCAGTTCTCCGCTATGATGAGAACCCAAAAGTGCTACGACACTATTCTTAAATATATATTCTATAGCCAGATGATACCATTTGAGGGACACAAATGATACAAGCTATCAGTGGTGAAGACTCATAGGGATTTGAGGCACCTTCTCATGGTGTATGCCCTTTGTAATATCCAGTATGGATATTATGAGAACGAGACCCGCCAGTAGGAATTCCAAATTTCTATGTGTCATTGGATGTTCCTATCTATAGATGTGTGTATTGGTCCTTAGACTTTAAGATTATTATTAATGAGTATTATGAGTCACGTACTTAGATGTATTGATGGAAATTGTGACAACATATGTTCGTGGCGAGGTAGGATATGTTGGGTGTGTTGCGATTAATATTCCATTAATAAATAATGTAAGAAAGGATTTATCCCTTTTGTTCTTTAATGAAAGTTAATATCTCAAGTCCTTTGATCAAAATGATATAGCCTAAATAAATCCATGACCATGGTGTTCTATAAGAAAGTTCTACTTCCAAAAAATCAAAGAGATAATCGAGCACATAGGTTGATGGCACCGACATGCAACCTCCTCGATTTGAGATATTATGATAAATGGATTATATTACACGGTAAGCATTCATATGAGGTGACATGTTTATTCAGTATTAAATTATTTCTCTAGGGTGCCTTGGAATGTTGCTATACGCTAACCTTGGAATTTAGTCTACTTCACCTAATTCCATTGAGAAAGATTCCTAGAGGGTCACACACTAAGTGCACAACTAGAAATACACCTATTAGAGACCACAAAAAATAGTTGCTAATGGTCTTGACAGAGCACCTACAGACCACTACACACATGATTATAAATGAATTAAATATCATTATACTAATATTTTATGTCAATTGGTTATTGTTTGGTCATTTTTGACCCCTACACATATGATTTTCTCATTATTACAACAATGATAATATTTCTGAAAATGAAATTTTAATTGTACTGATCAATCCACACATCAGATTGATGCACAATTGATTTCAATAGACTAAAAATTCTTTGAGTAATGTTTTCCTACCTTTTCAAATAAATTAGAAGTAGTTTTTTCTTTTTGACCCTATCATGGGAGATGTTTCATTTTAATAACACTAAGCAACGTTACTTATTGTTTTTAATCATACCGAGCGACATGAGGATCTGATTGATGCGGAGTTGATTCCTACATATCCAAAATGTCCTGATGTTTATTATCCCATGATTTCATGACAACCCAAGTATATTAGGTTGGTATTGACATCTTTTATGTGATTTATTAGTTAACTCCTAATCTGAGGGGAAAACACCACTTTTTATCATACTAAGCAATTCAGGTATCCGATCCATGTACCGATTCTTCCTGTAGAATATAAATGTCTTAAATATCATTGTACTAAGATTTGTGACAATCGGTGCTCGTTTGGTTGGTTTTTACCCCTACACACATGATTTTATCATTATTACAATAATGATAATAGATGTGAAAATGAACTTTTAATTGCACCGATCAATCTGTGCATCGAATTGACACCTGGTTGATTTCAATAGACCATATATTCTTTGAGGAATGTTCTCCTACCTTTGAATGTCAATTAGAAGTCTTTTTCACGTTTTGAACCCTTCATGGGAGATGTTTCATTTTAATAACACTAAACCTGTGTCGTGTGATCCCCTACACCATCACTCGAATGCATATATTCCCGCAGTGTTCTAAGATCAACGATCATTTGTGAATTTACCTCCTCAGAAGCACACAACCGTGCCTCAAAATCTGTTAGTTGTTGTGTCATCCCAGCAACAACAAGACCCACAACCTCATCATGTGAAAATAAAGAATGAGAAATCATTTTTTAATATTTCAAACTATATCCACACTTTTCATGACCAATAATGCGATGGAATATCTCATCCCTTCACATAACAAGTTGTCGCTGGTCCTCTGGCAGCTGTGCTAACTCAACTTCAAATTGAGCCTGTTTAATATTTAAATATATATATATATATATGTTTATATAAAAATGCATATAATTATTGGTAATGAGTAAAAGAACTTATTATAAGAGCTGCAATTTCTGGATCATTTCTGTAACAACCCACGTATATATAAGATAATTAACTTTAAACTTAATTTCCCACTTCTATGTTTTGAATTTTGAAAAATGGTCATCTAAAATTGTGATCAGTAAGTTATTTAGAGTCTTATAAGACCAAATTATTTTTCTAAATAGTAACATACCCTTATGAATAATAACATACCCTTAAGAATAGTAATGCACCCTTATGAATAGTAATGTACCCTTATGAGTAGTAACTTGACCCTAATGAATAGTAATAAACCCTCATGAATAGTAATTTTACCCTTATGAAAAATAACATACCCTTATGAATAGTAACCTAACCTATTATAGTGTATATATAAGATTTAATTGAAAGTATGGCACACCTATATCTTTGAATAAGTAAATAAATGCTTTAAAGTAGTTATTTTTCGAATAAAGTATTATTTTATTTAAAAATTAATTTTCTCATATTTATAAAATTATTTTGATAAAATGGAGTTAAATTTTGGATTCTACACATCAAAAAATGGTTGGGGTGAATTTTTGGTAATTTTCTGAAATACTTGATTTTTTGGTGAATAGTGAATTTTTGGTATTTGACAAATAAATGAATTTCTACATCATAGAGGTTTCATTGATGATGTGGTGCTAATTTAAGCCCATTATCATGAAATCACATGCCATTATTACTATTTTTAGTCATGTAAGACTCACTATTGTTTGTCTTGAGGCAAAATAATAAAATAATAATTAAAATAATGTGAAATCTCTCCCCTCCTCCACTATAAATACCACCCATTTCCCCCTCTTCCTCCCACACCTCTCAAGCCTTGAGCACTGTCTAATTTCTACCAAATTCCCTCCCAAATCTCATTCCCCACTTCCAAGACCTACTGGTCTCACCCAAATTCCAAAATCAAAGGCCTTAAGGAGGATCTCAAGGAAAAGAGATCAAGAGGTAAGAAATCCTCTTCCTTTTCATGTGTTTTTCTTTCATTTCTTTTTCTTTTATTATCGTATCTTCTCCTTATATTATCCAAGAGGCATTAAAGCTCCAAAAATATTTTATATTCTGGATGTTCTCCTGTTTATGGAAATTCATCACCATTCTTCTTCTCCTCTCCCACTTATTCAAGGAATAAAAACATTGTCCGTGATGTGTCAAATTACCAACATCGTGGATGATGTGATTTCAATTTTCTTTAATTCCTTAATTTCTGGTCATGAAACCATTTTTATGGTTTAAATAGGTTATAATATATGTATTATTTCTCATACATGGTTCTAGAATTCTTTTTTTACACATGGTTTTAATTTATAAAACAAAATGAGGTCGTTATTATCAAAGAACTACTAAAATGATCGAAACGAACATCATTAATGTTTTAACTTATGAATCATCCTCATGAAAGAACTCAAAATTATAGATGGTATAATTTATGGTTATTAAAATATGTAAATACCACTCCATTACAATTTTTTAGTTTCACTCCCAATCGACAAGAACATCCATCATGAACCGATCATGGAAAACATGTAAAGAACGCACCCAAAATAGTGAAAGGAACAAAATACTAACAATTAAAGGGTAAAATGATGTAATGAAATAATCATATAAGGTATTATAAAGATGTATATGTTTCTATAAGATATTAATAACACTCTTTTAACCATTATACAGGAGTTTTAAATGAGTTGGAAGTAAGATAAACCTGAGGTAAGGGAATTCTTAACCTAATTTCCATTCTTTGGGTTAACATTCTACTTCATTATTTATGTGGAATTAAAATTGCTTGTGTGATGGGTTTTGTATATAATATGTTTAATTATGTGTATTTACAGTGTTTATACATATTACATCCACTCTACTAAGCCTCACTTCAATTATATGATATTTATAACAGAATTTCCTTTTAAAATCATCTTTTAAAATTCTATTTTACAAAATTCAAAAGCAATGTTTTTATGCTATTATTCATGTTGTATGATTATGTTATGGTTCTTGGTCATTGTTTATAATGAATGGTGGGACCTATATCTCCATCCAATGCATTGGGTATGTGTAAGTTGGAGGTCGGCCGTATGGTTACTCCAAGTGTAACTATGATGGTTACACAAATTGTAAGGTAGTCATGAGGGTTACAAATTATAAGGTAACTGAGAGGGTTACAATATTGTGTAAGTAATTCCCCAAGATACCTTTATGGTTATATTTATTTTCTTGTATTTTGTGTCAATATTGTGGAAATATCATGTTTCACAAAGTAAGTATATATGGGTGACAAGTATGCCTTTTGAAAATGATTTCATATGTTACAAGTATTCATAGACTAATATGTTCTTTCCTTTTTATCATATCCATTACTGAGATTTTGTGCTCATCTCAAGTTTTTAAATTATTTTCACAGGTTATAAGTATGTGTAGGAAAAATAATAATCCAAGTTAAATGATTGAAGATTTGTCGAAGAAAATCATGTTATATTTGAAAAGTTTTATATTTTGATAGAAATGAGTACTGTTTTTCTATGTTCTCCACTCGATAATAATGTGTAATGTTATGAATGTATTATGTACAAATTCTCTAAATCTCTAAACTTGAAAAGATCCCCAATGTGAAAAGAATTTATTTCTTGACTAAATTTAAGATTATGTAATGTAATAAGGTCGAGTCCTTATAGTTGGTATTAGAAGATGGTTTAGATAACTTTAGGGGTTAGGATCATGTTAATATAATACCATAAATGTTTTTTACTCTATGTTTAATTTGAAATGTTATAGAATTTAAAGATTACCATGTTTCTTAGACTAAGATATGTTTGTTCAGAATGGTTGTCCATATAATAAATAGGGAAGCTGAAGAGGAGAGGCACCGACAGAATGATATCCTTCCGAATTTGCAGCCCGAAATGGTAGGGATTGGAATCGAGCAGTTTGTGACAATAATGAATCAGCTAAATCAGGAAATAAATGGTGGTGGAATCCATGCAAGAGAACAACTAGATGCACCACAATGGAACATGAAAATAGTGAAACATTTTATAAGACAACACCCTCCTGCCTTCAATGGATCTTCTGACCCAGTAGTGGCTGAAGGATGGATTCAATCCCTTGAAAAGATATTTGATGTTATGAGATGTTCAGATAATAAAAAGGTAAGTCTATCCATTTATCGTTTTGAAGGTGAAGCTAATCAGTGGTGGTCAATGGTAAGTAATGTCATGGATAGAGATGATATTTATGCCTTAGAGTGGGATTAATTTAAAAGTCTTTTCCTTGAAAAATATTTTCCTAAGGTGGTGCGACTTAGGATTGAGAAGCAATTCCTTGAATTAAAGCAAAAGGAGGAAGATTCAGTGGCTGTGTACGAAGAGAACTTCACCCGATTGGAGAGGTATGCTCCAAATCCAATTCTAGATCTTGATTGCAAAATAAACCACTTTTACTCACGATTGAAGCCAAGGTATCTAAGGGTGTTGGCCTCCCGTGAATTCAAAAGTTATGAGAAACTTGTCCGATGTGCTGATAGGGTAGAGATGGAGTTTGCTAATGATCACATTAATTTTGTAAATAAGGAGAATAAGAGGTCTATATGGAAAGCAATGGGTAATAATCAACCAAAGAAATATGATGGTAAGAAAATACAGTTTCCAGTTTGTGAAAAGTGTGGCAACAAGCACCCTGGGGAATGCCTTACCAAAACTGGGAAGTGTTTTTGATGCAGAAAGTTTGAACATATGGACCGATATTGTAATGAAAATGATCCTAAAACTAATCATGATAAGCAAACTATTAAGTGTTTTAAATGTGGAGAGATTGTTCATTATGCAAATGCCTGCCCAAAGAGAGATCCAAATGATGAAAAGAAGCCAGACTATAAGTAGAAAGGTGTATTGAGATCCTTTGCGACTACTTCAGTAGATGCTGAGCCATCCAATGAAGTTGTATCAGGTACTCTGTTTGTTTACTCATATTTTTATAAAGTCTTGTTCGATACGGGGTCTACACATTCCTTCATTTATGAGAAATTTTTGGGTAAATTGGAAATATAACCTCAATAAATGAGACCAGAACTTTTTGTTAAAACACCAGGGGGAAATATTATAGCAAAGAGGAATTATAAGAATCTTTCTATTGTGGTCTGTGGAAAGACTTTACCTACAAACCTTGCTATTTTTCCCTTAATCGAGTTTGCTGTTATTCTGGGAATGGATTGGATTTCTATTTATCATGCTAAGATTGAATGTAGAGCTAAAGAAGTTGTTTTTTAGAAATAGTTTCAGTTTGTATGCAAGAATGAACCCATACAATTGACTACATATCAGGAAGCTGAGAAACTGTTGACAGATAGAAATGAAAGTTATCTTTCTCATATTGTTGAAAACAAGGGAACCATTCAGATTAATGATGTTCCAGTGGTAAATGAATATCTTTATGTTTTTCCTGATGAGTTTCCCGATGTCATACCTAATCAGGAAGTCGAATTCACAATTGACTTAGTTCCTAATGCCAAGACAATTTCAAAACCCCCATATCGTATGGCTCAAATAGAACTTCTTGAATTGAAAAAATAGTTATAGGATTTTCTTGATAAAGGATTCATTTATCCTAGAACATCACCATGGGGTGCTCCTATTTTGTTTGTTAAAAAGAAATATGGTTCCAAGAGACTATGCATTGATTATAGGGCTTTGAATAACATCACTATTAAAAACAAGTACCTTTTGCCTCATATTGATGACTTGTTTGATCAGTTCCATGGAGCTCAGTAATTTTCCAAGATTGACTTGAGATCTGGATACCATCAGTTGAAGGTGAAGGAGGATGAAATCTCGAAAACAGCCTTTCATACAAGATATGAGCATTATGAATTTGTTGTTATTCCATTTCGATTAACTAATGCACATATTGTATTCATGAATCTTATGAATAGAGTATTTCAAGAGTTCTTGGATAAGTTTTTGGTTGTGTTTATTTATGACATTATAGTATTTTCTAAGAGTTAAGAAGAGTATGAAAAACATATAAGGGTTGTTTTACAAAACTTAAAGGAAAATAAAATGTATGGAAAATTCAGCAAGTGTGATTTTTGGTTGTAATAGATTTCTTTTCTTGGGAACATTGCCAATAAGGATGGAATAACAGTTGATACTACCAAAACAAGAGTGGTTGATGAATGGCCAAGACCCACAAATGTTACAGAGATTTGTGGTTTTCTTGGATTAATAGGTTATTACCGATGGTTTGTTAAAAAATTTTCATGGTTATCTAGACCGCTAACTAAGTTAATGCAAAAAGGGTTTAAATTTATTTGGACATAAGAATGTGATGTTTGTTTTGAGGAACTGAATAAAAGATTCGTGAATGCTCCAGTTTTGGCCTTTCATTCCCGAAATGGCGAGTTTGTCATCTACAGTGATGCTTCATTGAAGGGACTTGGTTGTGTTTTGATGCATAATGATAAGGTAATTACTTATGATTCAAGAAAAATAAAACCTCATGAGTTAAATTATCCCAAAAATGATTTAGAATTGGAAGCTGTGGGTTTTTATTTGAAAATTTCGAAGCATCATTTATACGGAGCCAAATGTCAAATATATACTGACCATAAAATTCTGAAGTATATATTCACTCAAAAGGAATTAAACATGAGGTAGAGAAGATGGCTTTAAATAATAAAATATTATGATTGCACGATCAATTATCATCCATGAAAAGAAAACAAAGTAGCGGATGCATTGAGCCAAAAACATCATGCATCATTAACCATGTTACGTTTGGAACATGATCCCTTGATTAATATTTTGATGAATTTTGGTATAGAAGTTGTTAGTGCTGGAAATACCTCTATTTTGTTTCAGATTTTAGTGCAGTCATAGTTATCAGATATAATTAAGCAAGCAAAGAAGGAAGACCATGATATATAGAAAAAGGTAGAATTGGTTAAAATGGGTAAGTTTCCAGAATTTAACCTTGACAAAGATTGTGTTTTAAGATTTGGAAAAAGGTTTTGTGTTCTTTGTGATTCCTAGTTGAGGAAAGATTTACTGTGTGAAGCTCATAGTTCTCCATTTTCAGTTCATCTTGGAATTACTAAGATGTATAGAGACCTTTGGGAGTATTACTGGTGGGATGGAATGAAAAGGGATATTGCTTAATTTACTGTGAAATGCTTGACATGTCAACTGGTTAAAGTAGAGTGGCAGTTACCAAAGGGGATGCTTTAGCCCTTGCTAGTGCCAAAGTGTAAATGAGAGAATGTATCCATGGAATTTGTGGTGGGACTACCAAATAATTCTCAAGGTAACAATGTGATTTGGGTTATTGTTGATCGGATGACAAAATCTACACATTTTATTTCTATTCGAGATACAATGTCTTTGGATCATCTTTCTCGGCTGTACCTATAAGAGATTGTCAGGTTATATGAAGTTCCTCTTTCCATTGTATCTTACTGGGATCCTAGGTTCACTTATAACTTTTGGAAGGGACTTCAGAAGTCTTTGGGCACAAAATTAAATTTTATTACAACTTTTCATCCTCAATCAGATGGCCAGTCAAAATGAACAATTCAGACCTTAGAGGATATGCTTCGAGCTTGTTCAATGGACTACCAGGGAAGTTGGGATCAACATCTTTCTTTAGTTGAGTTTTTTTATAATAACATTTTTCATTCCAGTATACAGATGGAACCTTTTGATGCATTTCATGAGAAGCGGTGTTAGACTTCAGCATTTTGGGATGAAGTTGGTGAAAGAAAATTAATGGGGCTAGAATTAGTAGAGGAAGTGGCTGAGAAAGTGAAGATGATCCAGCAACACATAAGGACATCTTAGAGTAGGTAGAAAATTTATGCAGATAATAGAAGGAAAGACTGCTCTTTTGAGGTAGGTGACCATGTTTTCCTTATAATCTCTCCCTGGAAAAGTGTGATGTGTTTTGGTAAGAAAAGAAATCTAAGTCCGCGGTTCATCAGTCCTTTTTAAATTTTGGAGAAAGTTAGACTAGTTGCATACCGAGTAGCTTTGCCTCTGATATTGTCTCAGGTACACAATGTTTTTCATGTTTCAATGTTGAAAAAGTATGTATCAGATTCAACTCATGTCTTGAGCCCAGAAGCAGTTCAACTGGAAGAGAACCTTTCTTATGAAGAGAAACTAGTTCAGATTCTTGATTGAAGGGAACAAGTATTGCGGAATAAGTTAATCCACCAAGTAAAAGTTTTGTGGAGAAACCACATGGTTGAAGAATCAACATGGTGCAGGAAAGGTACCCACACTTGTTTGGGTAAGTAAATAAAAATTATGAGGACGCAATTTCCAAAAGGTTGGGAGAATGTAACAACCTATGTACTTATAAGATAAGTAACTTTAAACTTAATTTACCACTTATATATTTTGAATTTTGAAAAATGGTCATCTATAATTATGATCAATAAGTTATTTAGAGTCTTATAAGACCAACTTATTTTTTTTGAATAGTAACATACCCTTATGAATAGTAACATACCCTTAAGAATGGTAATATATCCTTATGAGTAGCAACTTGACCCTAATGAATAGTAATGTGCCCTTATGAATATTAATGTTTCCCTTATGAACAGTAACATACCCTTATGAATAGTAATATAACCTATGATAGTGTATATATAAGATTTAATTGAAAGTATGGCACACCCATATCTTTGAATAAGTAAATAAATGCTTTAAAATTATTATTTTTCAAATAAAGTATTATTTTATTTTAAAATTAATTTTCTCATATTTATAAAATTATTTTGATAAAATGGAGTTCATTTTTGGATTCTACATATTGAAAAATGGTTGTGGTGAATTTTTGGTAATTTTCTAAAATACTTGATTTTTTGGTGAATAGTGAATTTTTGGTATTTGACAAATAAATGAATTTCTAAATCATTGAGTTGTCATAGATGATGTGGTGTTGATGTAAGCCCATTATCTCGAACTCACATTCCATTATTATTGTTTTTAGTCATGGAATACACTCTATTGATTTTCTTGAGGTGAAATAATAAAATAATAATTAAAATGATGTGAAATCTCTCCCCTCCCCCACTATAAATACCACTGATTCCCCCCTCTTCCCCCACACCTATCAAGCCTTGATTATTGTCTAATTTCTTCCAAATTCCATCCCCAATCTCCTTCCCCACGTCCAAGACTTGTTGGTATCACCCAAAGGCCTTAAGGAGGATCTCAAGAAGAAGAGATCAAGAGGTAAGAAATCCTCTTCCTTTTCATGTGTTTTTCTTTCATTTCCTTTTATTTTATTATAGTCTCTTCCCCTCCTCTTATCCAAGAGGCATGAAAGCTCCAGAAATATTTTATATTCTGGATGTTCTCATGTTCATGTAAAATTCACCATCATTCTTCTTCTCATCTCCCACTTATTCAAAAAATAAAAACATTGTTCGTGATGTGTCCAATTACCGATATTATGGATGATGTGATTTTAATTTGATTTAATTCCTTCACGTATGGCCATTAAAACATTTTTATGGTTTAAACCGATTATAATATATGTATTATATCTCATCCATGGTTCTATAATTCTTTTTTTACACATGGTTTTAATTTATAAAACAAAATGAGGTCGTTATTATCAAAGAACGACTAAAATGATCTAAATGAACATCATTAATGTTTTAACTTATGAATCATCCTCATGATAGAAATAAAAATTATAAATGGTATAATTTATGTTTTTGAAAATATGTAAATACCACTCCATTCCAATTTTGGAGTTTCACTCCCAATCAATAAGAACATCCATCATGAACCGATCATGGAAAACATGTAAAGAACACACCCAAAACAGTGCAAGGAACAAAATAATAACTATTAAAGGGTGAAATGATGTAATGAAATGATCATATAAGGTATTATAAAGAAGTATATGTTTATTTAAGATATTAATAACACTCTTTTAACCATTATACGGGAGTTTTAAACAAGTTGGAAGTAAGATAAACCCGAGGTAAGTGAATTCTTAACCCGGTTTCCATTCTTTGGGTTAACATTCTACTTCATTATTTATGTGATATTAAATTTTTTGTGTGATAAGTTTTTTATATAATATGTTTAATTATGTGTATTTATAGTGTGTATACATATTCCATCCACTCTACTAATTCTCACTTCAATTATATGACATTTATAACAGACTTTCCTTTTAAAATCATCTTTTAAAATTCTATTTTACAAAATTCAAAATTAATGTTTTATGATATTATTCATGTTGTATGATTATGTTCTGGTTCTTGGGAATTATTTATGATTAAGGTTGATATCTATATATCCCTCCAATGCATTGGTTATGTGTAAGTTGGAGGTCGGCCGTATGGTTACTCCAAGTGTAACTATGATGATTACACAAATTGTAAGGTAGTCGCGAGGGTTACAAATTATAAGGTAGCTGAGAGAGTTATAAGATTGTGTAAGTAATTCCCCAAGATACCTTTATAGTTATATTTATTTTCTTTTATTTTTTATAAATCTTGTGTAAATCTCAATTTTCACAAAGCAAGTATATATGGGTGAAAATTATGACTTTTTGAAAATGATTTAATATGTTACAAGTATTCATGGACTAATATGTTATTTCCTTCTTTTCATATCCCTTACTAAGATTTTGTGCTCATCCCAAGTTTTTAAATTATTTTCACAGGTTATAATTATGTGTAGGTAAATGAATAATCCAAGTTAAATGATTGAAGATTTGTTGAAGAAAATCATGTTATATTTGAAAAGTTTTATATTTTGAGAGAAATGAGTACTGTTTTTTTATGGTGTCCACTCTGTAATAATGTGTAATGTTATAAATGTATTATGTCTCAATTATCTAGAGCTATAAACTCTAAAAGATCCTCAATGTGAAAGGAAGTTATTTCTTGACTAAATTCAAGATTATGTAATGTAATAAGGTCGGGTCCTTATAATTTCGATCACGAGTCCTCATCCACACCGACATTTTATTAGTCAATGAACCTTGCTCCCATAACTATATACCAATAAAATATATAAATATAAAACAGAAAAAATATTAAATAATAAATTAAAAAATAAATAATAAATACATAATGTCAGTTATGAGACACTTTATGAGCCCTGAGCCTGTGAGGTGGTCCCTCCAACGCTTGATTCTCAGAATGACGTACTGACACTTACTACATTCAATTAATTCAAATTACAAACAAATAAAATGTCACAACTTATTTTAAACATATATACCAAAATAAATAGACTAACTACAATGGCCACAATAGACCAATATGCAACTAACTCATGCCACTGAGATGAGAGAACACCTCTTGGGATTTTTTTTAGAATGTCTGGGGCACCCACATTTAGTACCCAGTGCTCTCTCTTGACTATGATTTTATGATATTTACACATCTTAAGAAATTTAGCCATACACAATGGCTGAAACTCATCGGGGACACACTTTTATATTATTCTATTTTAGAAAAAAAATCACACATGTTAGAATTTTTTAAACATAGGGAAAAGAATAAAATGGTTCTCTTACCTGAACTTCCCTCCACAGTCGATCTAATGTATCGTGAGAGAAAGAAGTCCAGTCACATGTGGTCAATGAAAATCGGTGTGGGTCACGTATGATATGGCCCAAATAACGAATAAATGAAGGGCCAGTCACTCCCATAGGATGAAATATCTCGTTAAATGATACGTCTAAGGTCGTGTCGTAATTCCAAAATGAAATGTCACGAACCGCACCTATCCTACGAGAGGAAGAAGCAGTCGAGTCCGATCATTTTGAAAATAATTTTATACATAATTATACAAATGTGAATATATATATATATGTTTAGCAATTAATTAAAAAAATAAACACAATTACATTCATACATACCTCGACCCAGAGACGTAGATGGCTTTGCTGAATGATGTGGATCTAGTACATGTTCCCCTGACATGCCGAAATTCATAGAAAACATTAGTAAGGAAAGGATTCATTTCCTATTACAGTTCCTATCTGTATAGACCAATATAAAAAACACAAATAAAATATAACCAAACGAATCTATCCCAAGCATATCAAAGCACACCATTTCATATTCAAATATGGGTAATCTCGTGCTTGATTAAATAGTAAAAAGAAGATTAGAGTGACATAATATATTTTTTGTTTTTTGTTTAATAAATTATTTATAAAATATTCTATTGAAAAATTTCCAACCATATTGATTGAATTTTTATATTGATTGAGGATATCAAAGTTAAAAAATTAAAAAATGGTTAAACATTTCATAAAAGGTTAAACAATTTAAAAAAAGGATTTAAACTAAAGAGTGTGAAAACAATTATACCTTTCATTAAACATGAAAATAGATCATTTATCCTTCAATGACCACTATAACCCATTAAATATCTTCTTCATGATGAAATACAATATGTTGATTAAGCTGTTCTGCAACAAAGGCAATAGTCTAGGGTTCATCTTGTTCAAATAAAAACACTCCTCGCCAGGACATTTTCATAGAAACTTGCCAACTAGGATTCAATGGCAAGGTAATGAAGAAAACTTGTTTCACTTGTGATGTCAAAATGAAAGGTTCATTACCAAATCATTCATTTCTGTATAACATATTGTTAAATTTCACCAATGTAAACTGATATCGATCAACTTTACTTTCACGCAATGGATCAACCCAATTATACTTTAATAATATTTATTTCAACCCATGTGCATATGCAATTTTAATGATGTTTGTCAATTGATCATAGTAATAACCAGAATCGACAATTGGAGAACCGATTCCACTGTTTTGTGTTTCTCATTTTTCATCAACATATTTAATGTGAAATCGAAAGCCATTAGCATCTATAGATTTATAACGACGATACATTATAGGTAGACCCTCAGCTAGTTGGTTAAATTCTCCAGTTAGCGTGGGGTCACATAATTCCCTCAGGTTATGAACTTACATAATTCACAGAATTCAATAATGATTTCTACAGAAAGAAATTAGTATTATACTTTACTAATACTGAAAATTAATTTATACGTACAAAATCCTTAAACCATTCATGAAATTATGCATAATGAGATTGTTGAATTTGATACCCAGTCACACGATACATCTCTTCTTTTAGATCCTTAATGTATTTTCTGCAAATGACAATGTGATGTTTAAATTATCAACTTTATATATTCAAAAAAACATGTAAAAGTTAAACAATAAAAGTGATAAGACACTTACTGTATTAATGGTGCAATTGATAGAGTATTAAACAAGATATATCAATGAGCTTGTATCCACTCGATGTTGTCCATATCAAATATGGTTCCTTCTCCAAATGGACCATCATGAATCCAAGAGGGCTTATCTAATTTAGTTTCAACATCCATAAGATATTCTGCACAAAAAATTGTAAACTCATCCATCAAATAACCATTGGCTATTGATGCCTTCGAACGAGCTCTGTTGCGTACAAATTGTTTCAATGTATTCAGATACCGCTCAATAGGATACATCCACCTAAATTTCACTGGACCAACAACCATTACTTCATCAGTTAAGTGAACTGTCAAGTGAACCATAACATCAAAAAATGAGGGGGAAATAGTTTCTCAAAGTGACAAAGAACAATCACAATTCTTCCCTGCAAATTTTTTAAATCACCCATTCGTTGATTTCTTAAAAAAATCTGTCTAAAAAAATTACTCATCTCAATCAACGGTTGAACAACATTGGAGGATAAAGAGTCAAAAATTGCGATTGGAATCAACTACTAAAGTAGTATATGATTTTCATGACTTTTCAACCCTTACAACCTCTTGTTCATCAGATTTACACACTTTGAAATATTAGAAGAGTAACCATCAGGCACCTTGAGCATCTTCAAAATGGAAAGAAATGTCTCTTTCTTCTTTTTAGTCATTTTATAATGTGCAGCAGACATATATGACTTGTTTCCCTCATCAAACTGTAAATGCAACTATTTCCTTAAACCCATTTCTTCTAAATCACAATGTGCATTAACACGGTCCTTTAATTTTCCACTGATACCTAAAATGGTCCACAATATATTATCACAAACATTTTTTCAATGTGCATGACATCCAAATTATGCCTTATCATGTTAGTTTTCTAATAGGGGATCTTATAAAAAATACTTTTATTTTTCCACTTGTGACTACATTATCTACCTGAAACATGAATATTAGGTAATTGATGAGCCACCAAATTGTGAAATTCATATAGCATGCATATGTTTTCTTCCTCAATATGCGATAATATTTCTACTCTTGACATGATCTTTAGTACTCGGTTGAACTCTCTAGAACCATAAAATGTCACTCTGTCCTTTCTGAACCTGTGCTGAGGGGGGAGAAAACATCTATGACCCTTGTATGCCCATTTTTTGGAATGTTTAATCCATACAAATTTTTTACTTTTATTGCAATAAGAGTAACCAAATCTCCCTTTTGATGGAGAACCCTTTTTAAATATACTTTTGACAATTTTATATTTTGTATTTGACCAAATAAAATCCTTCTTTAGAATCTGGACATCAAAATTTACTTTGTGTAAAATGTTGTTATTTTTCCGATAAAGATCATTTTTATTGAAAATGTTGCTTTTTAATTTAAAACCTCCTTTTAATCTGATTTATTTATATGGATAGATTATATTTTTAATTTAGACTAAAGTGTATTTAGAATATATTTTTACCATTTAATCTAATGGTGGTCATTGGAATTAATTTCACTTTGAAATTGGACTTAAACTAGTGTCAATCTTTTAATAGATATTGTTTCTTAGAAACACGCTATTTGTTTTGACAGCGGGAATTAATTATTAAATTAATTAATGCAACATATATGTTTTGAATTTTGTAAAATAGACATCATTTTTGAATTCAGAATATCAAATATAGATTAGGGTGAATTTTTGGTATTTTTCTGAAAAACTTCAATTTTTGATGAATAGTGAAACCACTAAGTGGTAGTTTAAAAACTGATTTTTCGTTTAAATGAAACTTTACCACTTCTGTGATTTGAATTTCAAAAATCCGACATACATGGTTGTCATTAGGATGTAAAATGTGGTTCAATGTGATTAAAATAATTTTTTAGTGAATAGTAACTTTTAAGTTTTTAATCGCGATTAGAGGTAATTAGTGTAATTTAAGGTAAAAATAATGTTTTAATAATATGAAATGACCTAGACACATGTCCTACCTTCATTGGATGTGTCATGGACGACCAAGACAATCCATGGGTCATCTTGGGGACCCAATGGAGCCACATTGGTTGGAAAATGACATAAATAACCTTTTATTTAAAGTTAAAATAAAAATGTCACAAGCATGAGTTGTTTTAATAAAACAATTTTTAAATGGGGTTATACAAGTCATATTTTTGACTATAAATATTAATTATAAAGATAAAAAGATTTCCTACATCATGATATTTTTTTAATAATTTTTAGACATTAAATAAGTTAAATTATTTATGACATCATTATGATGCAGCGATTACCTCATTAATAAAGGATTTAAAAAATGAAAAGATAATGTTAAAACTATAACTTAAAATTGTCAAAGACATATTGGATGAGTATATTTCAAAAAATTACCACCTTATCCTCGAAATACATCAATGGGGGACCTTTAAAATCTGAAACTCATTTGAAAATAAAGTAACATTTTGTAACCATCCCAGAGTGCCCCTCCTCTCCTCTTATAAAAGGCCCCCCAACTCTGCCACCTTACCCACACCTCTCAAGCCTTTTTCTCGGCCAACACTTTCTCATTTTGTCTCTAAACATCCCTCTCTTACTCCTAGAAGCCTCACTTTGGGCATAAGTCTTTTCAAGGAAGCCTTTGAGCTCAAATCAAAGAGAGATACCCGATTTTAAGGTAATGTCTTCACTTGTGTTCTTTTGTTTTATTTTGCTTCTCTGACCCCCTAAAATCTTTTTATTATTTTATTTTGTAACAACACAAGTATATTAAATATACTAGGATTTTGTTATAAGAATTATTCAAGCTATACTTACACAAACCTTCATCTAATGGTTAAGGAGCATACTGTTTCCGTGGATGGCGAATTTCTTCCTCACGAAACGATGATTGTTCAATGTTCTTATAACACCTTCAAAGGTGGCCATTAAGATGACACTATATTTATATATGATATATAATATGTTTATGTTTTACTTAAGCTTCTGTATTTTTCATTTATGGCATACCTTTATGGTTTCCATTATGGGTAAATGCGATATCTTCATTTTAGGAAGTGCGGACTACCGCCCCCTCAAAGTGATTTGATTCGTTAACACCATATGTGGTAAGTATAAAGGATAAATTTAATGATATTATATATGATACCATACTGGAATTATAATACTATTATTTATAATTATGTTTTAATTCCATTAAAAAATAAATAGAAATGGAAGTAGTGTTCATGCGTACGTATGGCTTACCGTCTCCATGAACTGTGCATTTCATTTCTTACCTCTAAATGTTATGTAATATTATAAATGCATGTATATAATGGATATATATGATATATATGATATCTAAATAATGAATATAATTCTGGATATAATATATATTTTACCACATGAACAACTTGTAATTATAAAGAGTTTATTTTTGACTCAAGTAGCAATGATCTACAAAATGAGCATTATTAACTTAAAAAAATTACATAGTGTTCATAGCAGAGTAGTAAGAGATATTAAATGAATAATGAACTTGGAAAAGGTTCTTAAGAAAGTATAAATTAACTCAAGTTTATTATTCAGGAGGTTAATGAACGATCGAGTCAAGTCGGACCCGAGATAAGGGATCTTACCCCTCTCTTTCTTTTTTAAGTACACTCTTTTATGTCATTCCTTTTAAGCTAATATTTCTTATGACTGGGATGTTAATTTATATTTATCTTACTTTAATTTTTATGTTCATAGTATGAGAGACCCTATTTTCTCTCATAAATCCTTTTTGGATGTTTTAATTGGCACCGTTAGGCTGCCAGAATTTCGTAAGGGGCTTTTTATCTCACTTTGTGTTTTCGTGAGATACATGCTACATTTGCCAATATTTACTTTTGAGTGGTGTATTTACTGTCCATTATTATACTCTTTGTGTAACCTACTTTCTATTATGAGTATTTACATCAATTTTTTATAGTCCTTCTTTCATGGGGTGTACGTTTCGAAAGTTACCCAAATCGGAAAGGGAACTTTTCACCCTCCTCTTTTTAAAAGACTTCTTTTGTTATGTCTTTTAATTTTCATCTTATTATGTGGGGATATGTTCTTATATATCCTTATTTCCATAAATTTTATGTCCAAGTTATGAGGTACCCTTTATCTCTCTCATCAACTCTTTTTCTAAAATTTGATGTGACGCCGTTAGGCTGTCAAGGGAACTTCTTAACCCAATTTCGATTTCTTTTCATTCAACATGTAGTTATTGAATATGTCATCCTTTGAATATGTGTGAATGACCATTGATTATTTTAAACTTAATATCCACTTATATTGGGTGTATTTATATTTTTCACACATAATTATGAGATTTATTTATCCTTAATTTAAGGATACCATCTTTATAATGGATTTCATCTCAATTTACATTTCCATTGAGACTTCATTGTTTTTATGCAGAAATTCACTCTTATATGGTGTATATAATGTCCTTTGGAATATTATATCATGAATCCATTTATTCTCCTGATATTATTAAATGTTATTCCTCAATTATAGTATTCAAGTGTCTCTCATTTTGTTAAAAACCCTTTAACTAAAATATCGTTTTAAATGTTTTAATGATTTATTCTTATAAATATTTCTCATTAATATCCATGTTTTCAAAATGGTTTTAAGGATTTATTTATATGGATATTAATAGTTTAAAATGTTAAAAGCTTCAATGTGGTATGGGACACTTTTATTTAAAAATCTCTTTATTAAATTATTTAAATGGTTTTGAAAATGGTTTTTAGAATGAATTCATTATTTCAATATCTTAAAATGTTATATTGTTATTGCAATGTGGGAATATTATCTTTCCTTTATTCTTAAGTTATGTGATATGATTATGTTATGGTTCTTGGGCATTGTTATGAAGATGGGTGGTTCCGGGATAAACTAAGGGCGGGTGAGCCCGATATAGCTCTCTAATGCATTGGGTAACGCGAAGGAGTTAAACGTTAAGGTTTCTCCGAAGAGATTTAGGGAATATACTGTGATGGGTATTCCAAACGTAACCAAGAGGGTTACTCCCTACGTAATAATGTTATGAACGCCTCAAGTTACCTTTATGTATTATGATTTCAATGATTTATTCATGATTTTATGAGGTATGTTAAAGCGCTTATGTTTTATGTATAAAGTATGATTTAATTCTTATGTATATATGTACTCATGTTTACTTTCCATAATTTTTATAACCCTTAATGAGCTTTTTATTCTCATCCCAAGTTTTTTGAAATGTTTTCATATGTCAAGGGATTGGTACATGATATGCTGATAGTGTCAAGGAAGTGTCAAGAAAGAATCCATGTTTTATTTTAAATATTTTTCTGTTGATGGGAAAATGAATACTATCTTTTATGTAACCTTTTTGTTTAAATGTGGAATGTATTGCAAGTTTTATGATCTAATTCTCTAAAACTCTAAACCTGAAAATATCCTCAATTTGTAATATTGTAATAACTCAAGATTAAGTAAGGTTTAAGGTTGGGGCCTTATTCCCTATGAGGCTAGTAACGCAGGTCACCCCGTGTTCCAATTACGTGGGTTGTCATACATGGGTTGAGGCCATGTATGGGCACATGGATAGCGTACATGGAGCATACCCCAGATAATTCGATATGGCGTGTGATTTTTATATAGAATCCGTGTAGTTGAATTTTACATGAAAAACCTTATGGAATGGGTCGTTGTACAAAGGCAGTACCCAGGGTCAGAATACACAATGTGTGACACTTATACACACCATATACTTCTCAGTACATGGCTTAATCTTCTTTTCCACCATTTCTTGGATAGATTTCATTTGGTCTAGTGCCCCTTTTTCTCATTCCTTTGAAGGTCATGTATCATTTCCATTCACATGAGTAAGATCTCTACAGTAGTAATTTCTGAGATAGTGTCATGTATCCATCCGAGAGGCCCATACCAAGATCCTCTATCCATTCATGACCCAAGGTTGAGTAAGAAATCGACGTGACTATTCTTATAAAATGATAATCCTCTACTTAGCAGGTGAATCCGGATGTGTTGTGGTATCGGCTAAGGCCCTGACATAGATCCTCATATGTGTATCGTGATCTTTCCCCACTCACGAGTTTTTTCTCCTAGAATGAATGTATCTATATCTCTTTATCCTTCCTGATGAATATTACTTTTTTGGACGGATGACATCAGGGCTATTAGACTCATGTCATGAGTTCTCCCAGAATTGTGATTCATGGAACCTTCGAACTGAATCCCTAGAGGTGGTATGTGGTTTTGTGACTTTACTCTAGACTGCGGGTCTGAGTTTTGAGTATATCTAGATTGAGTTTCTCATGTTATATGTTCGGAGAAATATATTATGTAGTGATGAATATACCTTTTCTTCGTAAAAAAGCTTGGGGTTTTTGGGGTCCTCTATGAAGTATTATTACACTCACCCATGCATGGTATTTTCTCGTATGTGTCATGTATTTTTTAAACGAGTGAACTTTTGACAGAATCAAGGGTGGAGTAGTACTGGACTGAGGTTTCTGAGTTCCCTATAGTCCAAGTTGTTTCAATGTCTATGAGTAGCAGTCCCAGTACCACTTTGTGCTTATAGGTTGTACATTATTGTTTGCAGACTCTTGTTTTAATAGGCTTGTATTATTTCATAGTCTTAAATTCTTCACTTTACTTCCATTTTACTCTATTGGTTGGGTTTATTTGTATGCATGAGTTTTGTTCCTTAGTGGGTTTTACATTTCAGAATTTATGGTCTTGAAGATGTGTGTGTGTGTAGGTACTTATGCAATTCCTCCCGGGTTAGTAATATTTTAACTCGATGTGATTCACCATCCCCTGGCCTTTTGGGGGCCGGATTGGGGAGTCACGATGTAGGCCCCACTGGGACGGGTCAATACAGGTTACCGAAATAGAATTCATTAGCGGATGTGTCATTGTTGTGGGATATCATGGGTGATTGTTCCCCAAAGTGAAGTGCTCTATGTGATGGGTCTCACATGTTAGGTTCCTTGGTTATTGGTTATCCCAAGTGAAAGGCCTTGTAGGATTTGTTTCCCATGATTGAATTCATTGGAGATAGGTTCACCTTGTGAATTTTTTTGGGTGATGTTTTACCCTAATGAATTTTATGTGATATTCATTATCCATATTTCATGAAGATATATGTGAAATTTGTATTTCACTAGGTTTTTCTCATTCATATTAATTCATTAACACTTATGTCAGTTCCCATGGGGTACAAAATCCATAAGATACCTAAAGGATCCATTTGAGACCTTGGTGAGGTGGATCTAAGTGTCTATCTCAACCATAAGTATGAAAAACTATTTCCACATTTTTATATTAGGGGTTCTAATTATAGGAAATTTTAGGGGTCTTGAAAGATCATCCTTATTGAGTTAGGCAGTGTGTGCCAATGGATTAGAAGATGTAGCTCATACTCATAGGTGGGTTTCAAATAGTACGGTAGCATGGGAAAGATTAACTTTTCATGTGAAAGATGGATAAGCCAATTATTTTGGGTTTGGATTGGTATGTAGTGTGACACATGGTGTGTGAAAGGACTAACATCACTGTGAATTTTTGTTCCTATCATACATGGGAAACACTACTATGATTTCATTATTATCACACTATCATAACCAAAACAATATCATGGAATATGATGATTACGTTAAACATTTATGGGAAAAATTATCAAGAGTCCTTAGTGAGGGTTCTTAGTGAGGTGGCCTTGGTTGGGGACCGTTATCTAGAACCTATAAAAGAGGCCCTCACATTTCACTTCAGTAAGGTGTCTGTACTGAGGGAAATTTCATAAGATACTTCTTGGGGATCATTTATGAGTTGTATATTGAAGGAAATATTAGATATATTCTTTAGTGAGGCATCATGGAGAAGTTGAATTTGTGAGGCCACCTTGGTGAAGGGATTTAGTGAGGAACTTTGACGGTGTGGTGAGGGACTTTGGAAAGGTGGATTTGGTGAGGATTCTAGACATATAAATTTGACATTGTGGATTTTTTCCAAGATATTTTTCCCACATATCTCCCTCATCTTAGTGATTCTTTATATTAAGATTCCATATACTAATAAGAATTTAGATTCCATTGAAGTATTTCAATATACAATTCTTTGAATGTTTTCTCAATCAATGATGTCATTGATATGATTAAGGAAATGATAAAATATATCAAGAATACCACTCAATTTATCAACATATTGATTATTAAATAATTATAAATCATTATTATTCCTATGGAACTCTATAATACATAGTCAATAGACTCCCTATGTATGGATTTAGACTACCAATTTATTTTCCCATCCCAGTGCTAGATACAGACTTCCCTATTGTTCAAATATTGTTAGATCATATTATTGTAATAGAATATATCTATATTGATTGGAAATTGCCCTTATAGACTATATATTTCATGTTTTATATACCAAAACCTCAAAAACAATGATGAAAAATGAATATAAAATATATTTTAATATAAATAATCCATTATACAATGTCAAAGTATACAATGGAATATCCAATTGGACCTCTAACCTGGACAACATTTCTCTTTGAAGTGGTTACAGAGATATAAGATATACCATTGCTTCACAAAGATTAGTGGCCAAATAAATATTTTTGAATTGTATAAAGATACATGTACTTATAAATTTTATTTTTACAAACAAATCAATCCCATACCATATCTAACTATCTGATGGTTTTCGGATATAAAAAGAATTCGATTACCACATCGAGAAGTGGACATAAGTCATTGGGATGATTACAACATCACGAGATTCATATTTCTATGAAAAATATATGATGATTTTATTCTTCTAAAGAGTTATTTGGAATTTTTTCTAATGAACTCCATGCCTTGAATTAGGACTACTAACTCTAGTTGAGGGAGATATAGAAATGGAAATTAATTTATCCCTCAACACCACCTTTAGCTTATGGATTAAAATTTTATTTCTCCTTGCGGGTAACAACCATTGTTTTAAATTCATACATTATGTCTTTCCTAGTGAACATGTTGATACAAAAAAACCAACTAGTATGTCCATAAAAATGCTTTGAAATCAGCATTCAGTAATCAAGAAATGTTGGAACTCGGATATACTCTTCAATTAGTAGGTATCCCAGCTTTGTTCAATACTAAATGGTTATTAATATCACAAGATTCTCATTCTATAGTGAGGGTGGCTATGATCCTAATTTTAGTAGAATTTGAATTAGTAATATTAATAATCCTTTTAGAGTTAACCCAAGAAACATTCCATGATGTGATTTGATAGTCCCTATATGGTGAGGCCCCTCAAAATATATAAATACCAATCCAATTTTTCATAGATTTATGGAATCACACCATGGTGGCTATGTAATGAGGTGGAAAACCATGGATATAAAATTTATCCATTTACCTTTATAACTGGATTCCAAGGGTGTGTTACTAATGATAATAAATGTTGACACACAAATATTCCACCGCATGGAACACATTCAATAAAATATAAATCCATACAAATATCCTACATGCATATTGTATTATGGTATCAATGTCCCATTCACTTCTTACGAATAAAATATCTTTCTATAAGATATGGCTATCATATAAAGGGTTGGTGGTAGGAATATATATTAACCCTAAACTCCATGTTTTATAAAAAAAATTGGTGCATTATTGAGGTAAAATGATCTCCATCCCATAGATTCTGTGGATAGAAACACCATGTGAGATTTTATCAATTCTAAAGAATGTAAGAGAACATTGATAAAAAAAATTCCCAATTATTATATGATGCAAATATATTTCCATCATTTTAATATTATATTTAATAGGTAAAATGTTTGATGTAATGACCTAGAATTTCATAAAGGTGTGGGTTATTTTTTTAGTCAAAATTACTTATTTCCTCACTTTTAATGTTTTACAATGGACTCATAGACATCACGAGGTTGTCTTGGGAATGTTCGTAGCTCAGAACCCCATATTTTAGAGAAATATACAAGGATACACATTTTTTGAAACCAAACCTCCAACACCACATGGTTTCTCCTAACAGTACAGGGAATTTTAAAGGAGAGAATGAGGTTTCACGGTTCTCATAAACCATGTGATATAAGGAATATGACCATGTGGAAATTTAAAATTTTGATAATGCATTTTTGTACTGGTTTCTCATGGTTGGAAAATCATGCACCTATCCCATGTTCATTCCCTCCATAGACATTATAGGTAGTAAAATTGGAAAACATTTTGGCCAACCATGCAACCAAACCCTACAAACCTTCCTAGATGGTTGATTTTATAGTTTTCACAATAATGTTTTAACCACCTCCCCCTTTCTTTATCCCATCTCCAGTGGATGAAACATCCTAACCTCTCCCGTGGGTTCTCCATTTTCTAATATTAGTAATCTTATTAACTCTTCCATCCAGATTCAAAATCAAAGGACATCATAATTGTTAGATCTTCATAAGTAATATCACTAATCCTATTTTTTATTTCTATCGTTCATCTTCCCATCTCTTAAGCGATTTTGGTGATATCTCATTCACCCTATTTTCTCGTTGTTAGACCGTGTCTCTAATTTAATCCCTTACAAATTAAATCTTAACGCTATATGGATGATGAATTTTCTATGTCCATAATACAGGTGTTCTATATTTTTTTGACAAAAGTTTTAGTGTTTTCATGGATTTCCCATTGTATGGCATGACAAATATTTCCATAAATCGCATTAAAATTTATTCTTCATTTATAAACAATTATACAATTTTATTTATACTCATGAAGATCATATGTATGTTTTTAGAGGATTTCAACCACAATCATAGACACCCCATTGGGTGTCCTGAATGGAATTCACTTTTATAAATGATATTTTTTAACTGTCCTAACATCGCCTAAGTGTTCGACTTGGAATAGAAATGTATTTACCTATTTTTACAATTGTTTAATGGAACATAACCCCTTATATTTGTTTGTAATGACCCTAAAATTCATTTTCCTAGCTTAATTAATTAAGTGGATTCATTGTAATGAATGATATTGGGTTTCAAGGCCATGCCGAGTGATACATGCTTTATATACTGATCAGGTGGATAGTGATGCCATTTGTTGTATTAGGATTTTTAGTTATAAATTCATTGGAGGTGATACCTCATACTTATTATTATTATTACTATTTAGTTATTGTGGTTCATTGCATGATAGTTATGGTACGTGTTGAGAAATATATTTCATTCTCCATTACATCGGGTGTTGAGCATGATGACTATCTCCGTTAAACTTATATATGAATGATAGGCATGATGTTCCTTGTATTAATTGTATCATGTGTTGGGCATGATGTCTCAACCCACATATCTTGAGTGATGAGAATGACGTCTCACATTCATTATGAGATTATGGTTATGTACCCTTTTATTGAATATATAGGCTTGTTAGACTAGTTATGGATGCCCATGTTACACCCCAAGTCTATCAAGCACATATTATCCAGATATATAACCACTCATGTCCCCACATACATAGTGCCTATATATGTATATAGTATATATATATATATATACATTACTGTTATATATATATTATTACCGTTCATACATACACCAGCCTATGTCTAAGCGGGTATATCCAGCCTGGTGTCCTATAAGAACCTGAAATGGCTATTGTTTATCTATTTATCATTCCATATTATTCATTTATACCTACACCATCCTATTTATATTTACAACAATTAGTTCGTTTATAGGTAGAAATGGTGATGCCCTGCTGAGTTCATCTCATTCCCTACTGAAGCATCCTTTGGTACCCAAGTAGACCTTAAGTCTGTATGTGTGGATAAGGGAAATAACCTTGTTACTAGTGATGGATTCTTTTTTTATATCTTGTATAATGGTAGAAGAGGACCAAAAATATTCTCATGATTCTAGTGGAATAGTATTTTTTTAATTTTTGTATAGCATATAATATATGTTTGTCCCCTATTTCTCCTTTTTATATATTATATTTTCATGACATCATCAGTATATCAATAAGCCTATGGGATATTGATATTATTTCAGTTTCTTGTTAATTTATGCTTCCATAGTTGTTTATTTTATTTTCCTTCTATTTTTTTATTATTTATATCATGTTTCCACTATTTTCTGTTTGTTTATATTATCTTTTTTCACTATGATATTAGAGTATAGTATCCTAATTGTACCACTTTAGACCCTCTCATGTATTTAGAATCCTCTAGAATATGGTGTGGTGTAATTGAGGGCATGTAACCCACTATCATAGGGCCCCAGTTTTGTGCACTCCAGGTCAGGATGTTATAAAGTTGTATTATAGCCTACTTTTCCCTTTTTCCTTACAATTTGAGTATTAGACAAGAGCGTAGGAAGAAATGGGATTTGGTAATGAGCCTATGCCAAAGATTAGCTAACCAATGTATCGGGGAAACCAATATTACCTATGATGGTGTGTCGTTGTTATTGGATTATGACTGTTACTATTGATATGATTTAATTTTTCTGTGATTTTCATTCCTTATGATATTAGTATTATTGATGTTATTGATTTTGGACTTGGTACATGGCCTGTTAAGGTAAGAAATTATCATCCCATGTATCATTATAAGAACATTAATTATCATATGTGATGCATTTTTTCATGCCACATTAACTTTTTATGTGAATTTTCATACCATATATAGTTAGGTCCTGATTATTATATATTGAATTGTACTAAATATTTTTTGGGAAAATACAATTGGATTAATTAAAGTTCCTATATTAATATAAAAATTTTATTCACACATATGTTTGTTATGAAACCTTAATTATCAAACTATAATATATAGTGCATTCTAGACCAACATGTTCTGTAGACATATTCTAACATTCTATCATATGTAAAGGTCATGTTATAGTTAAATGATGTGCCAATTGAAATCCATAAGCAGTATGACTATTAAAAATTAAAAATGTAAATGAATCTAACTAAACCATGAATTATATATTTATATTTTTTCCTGAAATATTATGAACTAAAGTGAAATAAAACATTTATATTAAAATGGTTATCGCTGAATAGGTATTCTAATTGAAAATAAATGGTGTTTTCTTATATACCTTGAAATTTACATTACATATATCAGAACCCCTATATATTTATATGATACCTAGACACAAACCCTAAATTTTAGAGGGATTATGGGGGTGTCTATTATGTTCATATATCCTACTACCATTTTTCCTACAACCTGGGCCTCAATTTTGGATCATGCATAGGGATGTGAAATTTTTAAAAGAAAATTTGTGTATCTATCCTATTATCATTTTTCAATTATTTATGTTTTTATGTTCTTTCTAATGTGTTTGTTTAGCATTTTATAATCATGTCACAATGACATACTAAGTCATATGTAAGATAAGTAGATATGATAATGCACCTGAGGTTTTGGGGATTGAGCAACCAGTCATACCTAATATAGTTCCACCTATGGAATAACCTGATACTCTTGATATGGGAACTAACACCCAATTTCAAGAGGGAATTTTCATCATGATGCATCCCATTTATGGTGTTCCTAGAAATTCCTTGATTATGGAAGAGTTGACTCAGGAGTTCTAGTATAACCATCCTCCCACCTTTTTGGGGGACGACGTGTAGAGGCCCGAAGATCGATGTACATGGACATTACATTACTTTTGTGTAATAATTAATACATAACAAAAACAGACACACAAGGACCGTAATAGTTTAGTGTCTTTGTAAACTCGGAAAAATAATCTTCTAATCGTGGTGAAAGATCTTCAACATATCCTATAAAGAACTTCCCCTTTTCATTTCTTACCTAAAAACATTATTTATATCCTAGGGAAAATAAAACATATAAAGGGTGAGTTAAAATTCTTAGTAAGGTTACTCATGGATAAAATACATCAAATCATTTACATTTGAACTTAAAAACATGAACAGAAGGTTTAAACATCAAAATATTGAGCAATGACATAAAACAAGGCAGTACATAAAGCCTAGATCATAAAGAAACATTAATCATGACAAAAAAGAATGGGAATAAAACATGTAATTGTGTAAAAACATTAATCACATGATATGATTTCTATAGTAGCCAATGCATTGCTGCCAAGACCATTTTAGTGGAAAATGTCCTTTACTAAACCGAGTTTACTTGCCGTTCCAACCCTGTATTACTAAACCAGATTTACTTGTCGTTCCAGCCATTTCTATATCATGAGATATAAATATTTTCCCAATGAATTTGAGGGGGATATAGGTCCCACCCATCTCATATTGAAGTCATTCTTATGTGTTCCACAAAACAATCATAAATCATTCATCACAACCCAAAAAATAAATTGGATTTCAAAAACATCATTCCATCATAACATAATCCATATAAAACAAATGGATATCATTTCATCATCAGAAACGAGAAACCATATAAATAATAGAGGAATTATACTTGAAACATACACATATGAAATAATGTCATCTTAGATGGAAAATTGTTTTGATAAATCACTTGAAATGAATTCTGGAGAAAAATATCCTTCTTCATGAAAATCATTTTCTTTTCACAAAATGCCATGCAATTATAAAAAAAGATATTTTTTTGAAAATAGTCATGAAATCTTTTGGAGTAAGCTTCATGAAAACAAGGCTTTATAAAATAGTAAAAATCCTTTCATGCCGTATAAGTTAAAAAAACATTCTTCTCGTACTTTTTCCGGAAAAGTCAAAAAAGTACCTCGTAACGTAAAAAAAAGAAAGATTCCTTACATAACATGTAGTAAAAGTCAAAAATGGGTAAAAAGGAATTTAAACACACATGAAAAAATTTCTAGAAAACATGGACATGGATGATAACAATAACCCCAGTAAATACTTACGAATAAACAATCTCGGATAAAAACGAGATTGGAAAAGATATCCCTTACCTTTGGTCTGATATGCTTCATACGTATCCGAACCTCCTATATAATGATTTAAATAATATCATTGAATTTTTAAAAAATCAGATTAATTGTTATTATATCAGATATAGTTCACTTATGACTTTATATTACCCGTTCTTTTGTAAATCCCATGTTAAAGCAATGTTTTGGGTAAAATCATCTTATTTATCGTACGTGTTTTGACTTGTTGTTCTTAATGTTAGTATTACTTATATAATTATTTACATACTTCCAGAATGTAAATCATGATTTATATATCATATATATTCATTATATATCTAGCATATACATTTATTTATAATAGTACATAACATATGGAGGTAAGAAATAAAATGCACCGTTCATGGAGACTGTAAGCCGTACGTACGCATGAACGCTACTTTCATTTATATTTATTATTTTAATGGAATAGGTATATTATAATTCCAGTATAATATCATATATAATATCATTAACTCCATCCTTTATACATCCCGCATAAGGCATTAACGAATCACATCATTATGAGGGGGCAGTAGTCAGCACTTTCTCAAATGAGATTATCGTATTTACCAACTATGGAAACCATAAAATTTTTATATAATTTGGAATTAAATAAGCATAAGGAAATAATAAACATAATATATATCATATATGAATATATTTCCATCATAATGGCTACCATGGGAGGTGGTAGGAGAAAATCGAACAATCGTCGTTTCGTGAGGCGTTAGTTTCCATCCACAGAAACATTATGTTCTTCATCCATTAGATGGAGGTGTGTGTAAGTGTAGTTCTAATACTTCTAATTACAACATCCTAGTATTTTGAGGACACTGGTTCTGTCAAAAAATAATGTATTAAAAAGAGTTTAGGGGTTGGTGAAGTAGAATAAAAGAAAACAACTTAAGAGAAAATATTACCTTTAATTTGGGTAACTTCCTTTGGTTTGAACCAAAAGGACTTCTTGAAGTGAGTCCTTCCAAATTTAAGGCTTCTAGGGGGAGGATAAGGATGTAGGGAGATTATTTGGTCAGAGTTTGGATGAGCCAAAAGGATTGAGAGGTGTGAGGAATTGCATATAAGTCGTCTCATTTTATAAGGGAGAGGAGGGGCTATTTAGGAAAGTGTGAAAACATTATTTTATTATAAACATATCTTCGGTTTAAAGAGGTCCAAAACACATTAATTTATAAGAAAAGATGACTCATATTCTAAATAAAATCATTCAATAGGAATTGGACAGGTTTTGGATAATATTTTAATCATTATAATCTTATTTATTTAAATCATTTATTAACGAGGTAAATACTGCATCATTATTGTGTCCTAAATAATTTAATTTATTTGATGTCTAAAAATTAAAAACAATTACCCACATGTTGGAAATATTTTTAGATTTTCAATGAATATTTATAGTCGAAAAGATAATTTATATAGCCATTTATAAAAATTAATTACTAAAATATTTTTGTTAATTCCAATTTTGTCTTTACATTAAATTAATTAATCTAATGTGTCATTTTCTTTAATAAGTGGCTCCATGGTGTCCCAAAATATACCCAAGGATGATCATGGTCGGAAATTACTCATACAATAAGTTTTGGAAAAGTGTTAAGGTAATTTTGAATTATTATAATATTCTTTTAACCTTGAATTACCCTATTTTCTTTTAACCGTGGTAAATAAAAGTAAAAAGTTACTATTCACCAAAAATTATTTTTATCTAATTGAACCACATTTTACTCCTTGATATTAGATGTGTCTCCCGAATTTTTGAAATTCAACTCACAGAAGTGGTAAAATTTAGTATTATGAACAATTGCAAAAGCTCCTAGGAGGTGGGTAAAAGACAGTGAAAAGTTCAAAAGAATTTTTATAAATCTAAAATTATTATAAAATGATTCCAATGAATTTAATTGAACTTATATAAGAATTATGTATCTATTTTTACCTAATTTTTTTTAAATAAAGTAAATTTTTAATTAAATAAAAAGTCAGTTTTAACCAAAAACTCAGTGTTTTCACTATTCATCAAAAATTGAAGTTTTTCAGAAAAATAACAAAAAATCAGCCTAAGATATATTTGATATTAGGAATTCAAAAATGATTCCTATTTTTCCAAATTCAAGGCATATAAGTGGAATTAATTATTTTTAAATGTAATTCCCATTTTCAAAACAAATAGCGTGTTTTTAAGAAACAATAACTATAAAAAGATCATCACTTTTTTATGTCCAATTTCAAAGTGAAAATAATTCTAATGACCAACATTGGATTAAATGGTAAAAATATATTCTAATTACACTTTCAAACCAATTAAAAAGATAATCTATCCATATAAATTATTGCGATGAAAAAAGTTGTTTTTAATTAAAATATAGCGTGTTTTTACTATTCATCAAAATATGAATGTTATCAGAATAAAATGAAAAATTTATCCAAATTAAATTTTTATATCCTGATTCCAAGGAAGAATTTTATTTTTTCAAATTAAACTTATAAACATGTAAACAACTATATTTTATGTCGGTGCGCCATCAAAAGGCGGCAAAACTGCATTTTAAAAAAATACTTATTTCACCCGAAAAATTTATTTTGTTCTCATATCATGTCCTAGAAAATATGTAAGATGAATAATAATGTTAAAAAATTAAAAATGTAGTTAATACTATTCATAACGGCTAGTCCATAATAATATTATAACAATATATCATTGTTTAGTGAAACCCTGTATTGCGTACTGCACACGCTATCGAGGAAGGTTGTGATTGCGTGTAATGCAAGCCAAGTCAGGGTGACATGTAGTGAAAGACTCATTTGTTTTTTCATATAAAAAAATACAACCATATTTCATTTATACATTAAACAAAGTCTAAACTTAATATTGCATAGAATAATTTATACAAAACAAACTTGAAATTGTGTGTAACACGAGCCAAGAATAGTGTTGCGTATACTTCAAGCTAATACGGTGTTGCGTATAGCGCAAGATAATCTTCGTGTAGCATACAACAAAAGACATCAATAAAATTTAAAATAATAATTCACATAAAATCTCGGGTTGTTACATTCTACCCCCCTTAAAATGAATTTCTCCCTCAAAATTCGTCGGGGTTATAAATGGTTTGTTACTTGAGAATTTCTTTCATAGAAACCCACATCGTAAAAAGGAATGCTAAAACTTAATTTTAAATAGTGAAGTATAAAACATAACAGTTACCCAAATTAACTCATCACCAGGTTTCCATATAGGATATCATAGGGGAAAATATAGATTTGGAGGAGAAATCTAACCATCAAGTTCTGATGGATAGTGGTAGAGAACATGGCTATGAAAAATCCATCAATCACAAAGCCATAAATTTGTGATGATCTAAGGTACCATCTGATTCATCGGATATGATGGCACTAGGACAAATTTTTTTGGTTTTCAAGATCATTTCCCTAATGTTGAATAATTTTTGAATTAAAATAAATTCTTACTTGATTTTGGTACAATCTCATTGTTGTTCATTCCTTGAACAATTTCCACTTCATCTCTTAAAGAAATGAAGTTGAATTTTTTATTCGTCATGTGTTAACAGATCATGTGGTAGAATTATGGGTCATTCCATCTATTTCAAACAAAAGGTTAACAAAAGTTATCAAATTTAGATAAGTCTATCTATGGTGAGTTTAATCATATACGATTCCAAAAATAAACTTATACTTCATCTATCAAAATGCATAATAAAATAAAACTACTTTCTACTAACCAGGGACTTCTTGTAGGCCAGTGGTAGGCGATAAAGGACTGTCGCACTTTAGTTGTGGGTTTGATTCCCATAGCCTTGTCTGACGCGACGGGTTGTCGCCCATCTTGTAGGTTGTCCTTTCTCTAAAACTACATTATTATAACATTATATCAATAATATCGAAAAAATTATATCCTTAAACAATACTAACTTATGTTCAACATAATCCATTCAAATATTTAGGCTTATCCAAAATACGTTTTTCCAAACTAATAGTATAAAGAGAATGATTACTAAAAAGGTCATATAACAAGCATTTGAATACCATCATTTATCCCTAATATATCTTGTTGTTTACATTCCAATCATGTGAATACCTTAATCATATATTCTCTTGAAAAATGAATACCCATTGAACCTTAGTGAAAACATGAATGCTGTCAAAAGTTAACTCTTTCCACATACCAAAATCCCAAAAATTCTATATACTCAAACCATGATATCACTTAGTCCTTATATCAATCATGAGTTCATGAATACTATCAAACAATTTATTTTCTCCTTACCCCTTCATTATGTTCATATCATCTTCTTTCCAAAATATTTCAATCACTTTTCATGGTTATCGGTACCATAAAATTATTGAAAACCACTATAGACCAATACATTTATATTCCAAAATTCCCCAATACCCTAAATGAGATTCCATGATACTATTTTGAAATCCCATTACATAAACACTTAATCATTACACAACATCATTTTCATACTCATCATCACAAATAGTGATCGCATAAGACTTCCCTTTATCCTTTGCCTGAAGAGGTTGCTCACGTTGATCATCATTAACCCGTGGATTAGGGCATTTATTAGAATAATGTCCCATTTCCTTGTAATTGAAGCATTGAAGAGTTGGTGGAGAGTTCTCTATAGTCTTTTCTCTATTCACATCATTATCAACCTTTTTTCCCGTTACTTTGACAATCAACTGCTCGATGACCTTCTTTTCCACACTTAAAACATTTTCTAGTCCCTTTAAGACAATATCCACCATGCTTCATTCCACACGTTGAGTATAAAGAAACATTCATCTTCTTTTCACCAATGTTATGAGATTTCTCCTTGAACTCCATATTTCATTTCTTGTCAAAACCATGAGATGTATATGTAACACCAACTTCTAGTTCTACCTTGATAACACAATGCACAATTTATTCATAGCTACTGAAGTCTCTTATAGATGATGCCCTCTGAAAACTTGGTTTTAAGCCACTGAAGAATCAACCAACTTTACTTTCAGGTTGGATGATAAATCCAGATGCATACCTTGCAAGCCTTGTAAAATTCACTTCATATATACTAACAGATTCACCATCCTTTTGCTTAAGCTCAAGGAACTCCTTTTCCATCATTGTTCGAATAATACGACGGAAGTACTTATTGAAAAATAAGTTCTTGAAATCATCCCATTCCATGGAATCAATTTCACCTTGGGGCCTTGTATTCTTAATTAAAGTCCACCATTGATCTGCTTCGCCTTCTAATTGGTAAAAATCCAGAATGAATTTTTCATGTTCCAAACAGAGAAGTATGGAAAATATATTTTCAATGGTACTGATCCATTGTTCAGCAACAAGTGGATTATAAGAACCACTGAAAGAAGGGGGACATTTCCTCATGAAGGACTCAATAGAATATTGTTACCTTCTCTTCTCATTTGGAAGTCCATAATGATTCATAGCTTGTGTAAGTATAGCAATAAGATTTTGTACTCCATCTCCCATCACATTTGTTTTTTTAAGAGGACAATCATTTCATTGTCCATTACATTGATCAACACGGTTCCTTCAGGTTCCAGCCATCATCTAAAAACCAAAAAGAATAGTGTGAGAGGAAAAAATCATGCTAGGGAAAACAAAATAACAAAGGGGGAGTAACTTCAATATCAAACATCATAGGTTTAATTCTAATATCATTACCATAATTTTAGGACAATAAACTATACTTATACTTAACCTTAGGGACATCCCTAGACATACCATAGAAATATTTCTAGGGATCTCACTAAAGTTTTCTCATCCTAGTTTCTAAAGGCTAACTAAACCTTTCCTCTGATACCAACTGTAGTGGCCCGAAGCTCGACGTATGTGGACATTACATTAATTTTTCGGAATACTTAATACATAACAAAAACAGACACACAAGGACCGTAATAGTTTAATGTCTTTGGAAACATGGAAAAAATAATCTTCTAATCGTGGTGAAAGATCTTCAACATCTCCCATAAATATCTTCCCCTTTTCTTTTCATACCTAAAACCTTTCTTTATATCCTAGGGAAAATAAAACATATAAAGGGTGAGCTCAAATGATCAGTAATGGTATGCATGGATAAAATAAAACAAATCATATACATTTGAACTTGAAAGCATGAACATAATGTTTAAACATCAAAATATTGAGAAATGACATAAAACATGGCAGTACATAAGGCATAGATCATAAAGAAACATTAATGGTGATAAAATAGCATTGGAATAAAACATGTAATTGTGGAAAAACATTAACAACGTGATATGATTTCTATAGTAGCCAAGGCATTGCTGCCAAGACCATCTTAGTGGACAAAGTCCCTTACTGAACCGAGTTTACTTGCCGTTCCAACCCTGTATTACTGAACCAGATTTACTTTCCGTTCTAGCTATGTCTATATCATGAGATATAAATCTTTACCCAATTCATTGGAGGGAGATATTGGTCTCACCCATCTCATATTAAAATCAACCTTATGTGTGCCACAAAACAATCATAAATAATTCTTCATAACCCAAAGAATAAATTGGATTTCATAAACATCATTCCATCATAACATAATTTATATAAAACAAATGGATATCACTTCATCATAATAAATTTGAAACCATATAAATCATAGAGACATTATACTTGAAACATACACATATGAAATAATGTCATCTTATATGGAAAATGGTTTTGATAAAGCACTTGAAATGAATTCTTAAGGGAAATATCCTTTCTTCTTGAAAATCATTTTCTTTTCACAAAATGCCATGAAATTTTAAAAGAAAGCTATTTTGTTGAAAATATTCATGAAATATTTTGGGGTAAGATTCATGAAAATAAGGCTTTATAAAACCATAAAAATCCTTTCATGTCGTATAAGTTAAAAAACATTCTTCTCGTAATTTTACCGGAAAAGTCAAAAAAGTACATCGTAACATAAACAAAAGAAAGATTCCTTACATACCATGTAGTAAAAGTAAAAAATGGGTAAATAGGACTTTAAACATACATGAAAACATTTCTAGAAAACATGGTCATGGATGATAACAATAACCCCAGTAAATAATTACGAATAAACAATCTCGGATAAAAATGAGATTGGAAAAGATATCCCTTACCTTAGGTCTGATATGCTTTGTACGTATCCGAACCTCCTATATAATGATTTAAATAATGACATTGAGTTATTACAGAATCATATTCATTGTTATGATATCATATATGGTTCACTTATGACTTTATATTACTCGTTCTTTTGTAAATCCCATGTTAAAGCAACGTTTTGGGTAAAATCGTCTTATTTATCATACGTGTTTGGACTTGTTGTTCTTGATGTTATTATTACTTATATCATGATTTAATTACTTCCAGAATGTAAATAATGATTTATATATCATATATATTCATTATATATCTATAATATACATGTATTTATAATAGTACATAACATATGAAGGTAAGAAATAAAATGCACCGTTCATGGAGACGGTAAGTCGTACGTACGCATGAATGCTACTTTCATTTATATTTATTATTTTCATGGAATAGGAATATTATAATTCCAGTATAATATCATATATAATATCATTAACTTCATCCTTTATACATCCCACATAAGGCATTAACAATTCACATCACTTTGAGGGGGCAGTAGTCCACACTTCCTCAAATGTGATTATCGTATTTACCAACTATGGAAACCATATAGGCATGATATAATTGGGAAGTAGAGAAGAATTAGGAAATCATAAAAATAATATATATAATATTTTAATACATTTCCATCATAATGGCCACCATGATATGTGGTAGGAGAAAATCGAACAATCATCGTTTCGTGAGGCATTAGTTTTCCATCCACAGAAACATTATGTTTTTCATCCATTAGATGGAGGTGTGTGTAAGTGTAGTTATAATACTTCTCATAAAAACTTCCTAGTACATTGAGGATACAGTTTTTTTCACAAAATAAAGTATTAAAAATAGTTTAGGGGTTGGAGAAGTAGAATAAAAGAAAACAACTTAAGAAAAACTATTACCTTTAATTTGGGTAACTTCCTTTGGTTTGAACCAAAAGGACTTCTTGGAGTGCCTTATGCCTAATTTAAGGCTTCTAGGGGGAGTAATGGGATGTATGGAGCTTAGTTGGGAAGATTTTGGACGAGCCAAAAGGCTTGAGAGGTGTGAGGAATTTTATAGAGGTGGTCTCCTTTTATGAGGGAGAGGAGGGGCTCTTTAGGAAAGTGTGAAAATATTATTTTATTATAAACTTATATTCGGTTTCAAGAGGTCCAAAAAACATTAATGTCGAATATAATATAACTCATATTCTAAATAAAATAATCCACTAGGAATTGGAAAGGTTTTAGATAATATTATAATCATTATAATCTTATTTATTTAAATCATTTATTAATGAGGTAAATACTGCATCATTATTGTGTCATAAATAATTTAATTTATATGATTTATAAAAATTATTAAAAAAATACCAACATGTGGGAAATAATTTAAGAATTCCAATGAATATTTATAGTCGAAATGATAATTTATATATCCCCTTATAAAAATTAATTACTAAATGATTTTTGTTAATTCCAATTTTGTCTTTACATTAAATTAATTAATCTAATGTGTCATTGTCTTTCATAAGTGGCTCCATGGGGTCTCCAAATCGTCCCAAGGATGATCATGGTCGGTAATTACTAATAAAATAAGGTTTGGACAAGTGTTAAGGTTATTTTGAATTATTATAATATTCTTTTAACCTTAAATTACCCTATTTACTTTTAACCGTGGTAAATAAAAGTAAAAAGTTACTATTCACCAACAATTTTTTTATCTAATTGAACCACATTTTACTCATTTAAATTAACCGTGTCTCTCGTATTTTTGAAATTCAACTCACAAAAGCGGTAAAATTTTGTTTTATGAACAATTGCAAAAGCTCCTAGGAGGTGAGTAAAAGACAGTGAAAAGTTCAATACAATTTTTATAAATCTAAAATTATTATAAAATGATTCCAATGAATTTAATTGAACATATATAAGTATTTTGTATCTATTTTGACCTAAAAAAATTTAAATCAAATAAATTATTATTTAAATAAAAAGTCGGTTTTAACCAAAAACTGAGTGTTTTCACTATTCATCAAAAATTGAAGTTTTTCAGAAAAAGACCAAAAATTTAGTCTAAGATATATTTGATATTCCGAATTCAAATATGATGTCTATTTTTTAAAATTCAAACCATATAAGTGGAATTAATTAATTTTAAAAGTAGTTCCCATTATCAAAACAAATAGCGTGTTTTTAAGAAATAATAACTATCAAAAGATCATCACTTGTTTATGTCCAATTCAAAGTAAAATTAATTCCAATGAACAAAATTGGATTTAATGGTAAAAAATATATTCTAATTACACTTTAAAACCAATTAAAAATATAATATATCCATATAAATTATTACGATGAAAAAATTTGTTTTTAATTAAAATATAGCGTGTTTTTACTATTCATCAAAATATGAATGTTATCTGAATAATATGAAATTTTTTTCCAAATTAAATTTTTATATCCTGATTCCAAGGATGAATTTTATTTTGTGAAATTGAACTTATAAACATGTCGAAAACTAGATTTATAGTGGGTGCGCCATCGAAAGGCGTCAAAACTGCATTTTTAAAAAAATACTTATTTCACTCGAAAAATTTATTTTGTTCTCATAACATGTTCTAGAAAATATTTAAGATGAATAAAAATGTTGTAGAGTTCAAAATTTAGTTAATACTATTCATAATGGCTAGTCCATAATAATATTATAACAATATACCGTTGTTTAGTGAAACCCGCTATTGCGTACTGCACACACAATCGAGGAAGGTCACGATTGCGTGTAATTCAAGCCAAGTCAGGGTGGCATGTAGTGAAAGAATTCTTTTGTTTTTGTGTATACCAAAATACAACCATATTTCATTTATACATTAAACAAAGTCTATGCTTAATATTGCGTAGAATAATTTCTACAAAACGAACTTGAAATTGTGTGTAACACGAGCCAAGAATAGTGTTGCGTATACTGCAAGATAATACGGTGTTGCATATAGAGCAAGATAATCTTGGTGTAGCGTACACCACAAGACATCAATAAAATTAAAAAGAATAATTCTCATAAAATATTGGGTTGTTACACGGCGGACCACATGCTATTGATTCATAGCTAGAGGCTTTGTTTTTTATCATTGTGAATTAAGAGATTCTACCATAGTGGAGGCTAAAACTCATTTACTATAAGATACATGTTTATGCCAATTGATGGAGGGATGTTATTACCCAGGAAGACCAACATTGATATATGATAGGGGAAGACATCCAAATGATCTTTTATGAATATTTCCTTCCATAAACTATGAGGAATTACTGGGATAGAAAATTTATGAATCTAAAGTAGGGACCCATTTTTTCATGGAGTATTCTACTAATTTCACTAAGCTACCACATTTAAATCCTACTCTATATCGTTATGATCTTATGAGCTTCACGTGATTCAATAATGGGTAGGTATATAACATCCATTCACAAATCAATGCTTTTAGGCTGATGACTATTTTTGAGATAGTCAATCATGCCTTCATTAGTAAGAATTTTTTTAATGAATATGAAGGTGGGAACAATGGTGGATCAAAACCCCTATATAGACGCGTTTCTTATATCTGTCGAAAGAAACATTTTTGAGGTTTATAGTGGGGATAAGAGTTGTCGACTAGCTCGTAGTGACTGCTTCCATATATATCACCAGTGTGAGAATCCAAGGAATATGAAACCCTGCTGTATATGGGATATAGTGGAATGTATATGTTTTGGTAGGATAGGTCCTAAACAGTGATTATAAAATGATTTTAAATTTGTTCCTAGTTTGTAGGGATCTATACCTACCCGTCATTCTAATGTGAGGTAGTAGTTTCTCATCAAGTTGGTAGCTAGAGTAACATGGGTTTCTTAGGCTATGGTGGTGGTCAAGGAAGACATAATCAGACTCAAGACATGTAGTTCTAGTAGATTTGTCTTGATTTGGGAATTCAAGCTATGACTCAGGGCCATGGGGAAAGATAGTAATATGTAGTGTAGCCTATACCGATGGACCAGAGCACTAGACCTTCTACTGTTCGAGTTACTATTCTAGTATCCTCTAATTTATCATCTATATTATTTTACATAGGCATGTTTCACTATTTTATATCGGGGGAAACTATTGTCAATCTCCAACTCAAGATAGAACAATAATGGGGTGTAATAACTCTCCATACCCCATTGAGTATATGATCAGAGAGCGTTCATCGTTGTAATGATTGTCCCCTTGATATTGGAGGATATCTATTAATATATAATCTTTTTATCCTCAGCATTATTGGGATTGACATAATTATCATGATGGGTTTCCTAGTTTTCTATCGATCCCATATTGATTTTTATCATCATATGGTGATTTTTACATCACTAAAGGGAAGTAGAAATATCAAAAAGGGATAATGGGATTTACATGCATCTCAAGTTGAACCTATGAATTTGGGACTGGGAATAGTGATGGTATATATTTCCAGTTTTTTCTTTAATTATCAGGGGTTACAACACAATGATATCCCTCATGTGGTAGATCATATCATGGATGTCTTCCCTGACAATGTTTCTGGGATACCTGCAGTGTGGGATGTAGGATTTTTCAATGAGTTTGTACCAGGGGAAGCACTAGTGACCATTACTCCTTATAATATGTTATTTATGCATATTTTAAAACTCAATAAATTGTTAGAGGATCGGAATGCTAAAAAATTTATAACCTTAGAACTTATTTAGAGGGTTCACAGGTCCTATTTTCCAAGAAAGAAAATGGTACCCTCAAAATTTGTCTAGATTGTCGACAGTTGACATGTTTTATTGTAAAGAGCCTGCATCCACTACCATGAGCAGCTGACCTATTTGGTCATACTTGAGGAGTGGGGTTTTTTATAGATCGATTTGATGTTGGGATATCATTGGGTGCATTTAATATGATCATGAATAACTCAAATAGCTTTCTATAATTGGTATTGTCTTTAAGAAGACCTGGTAATGATGTTCGGTCTAACGAATGCACATACTGTTTTCATGGATCTAACGAATTGGGTTTTCCACCCATTTCTAGAATCATTTGCATTATTTATTATGGATTACATATTAGTTTATTATCATTATTCACATAACCATGCCGACCATTCTAAGAACATGCTAAATACACTGAGATAGAATTGGCTATATTTGGATCTCACCAAATTCCACTTTTTGTTCAACAAATTCCACTTATACAGTCATATAATATCATATTTTGGTGTATTATTAGACCCATATTATGTGAGTTATGTAGTTTCCTAGGATAATCCCATGAATTTCTTGGACCTATATTGTTTCTTTCAGATATATAGGAATTATAGAATCTCCATCAAGGATTTCTTATGCCTAGTGCAACCTATTATGGTCTTCACTTAAAACGGTGTAAAATTTATATTGTCAGAAGCTTGTGAGTCATTCTTTCAGAAGATTAAGTGAATATTGTCTTTGAAAACGATCCTAATTCTTCCATTTCTTTGACAAAGTTATACCATTTACTATGAAAAATTAGTATTCATTATTAGAACATTATTGATGAAGGATGATAGATTCAAATCATAGGTGTAACATTAGTTGAGGACTCACAATAACAATTAATTGATACAAGATCTTGATAATGCTATTATACTATATTTTTTACAATGCTGGATCCATTATGAACATGGGGATAATTTTTTGGTATTAAAGCATCATAGAATCCTCAACTGTATCATTGTACAGTGTGATCTAAATCTCCAGAAGTGTAGATGGGTTGAATACCTACAATTCATCTATTTTTATATTTCCTACATGAATGGAAAAGGAAATGTTGGAGTTGATTCTTTATACTGGAAGAAATAGACATGATAATTTCCGAATGCCAATGGTGATTGGATGCTCATAGACTTGTTTCCATATATGCATGTTGAGGTTCAGATGGAACCTGGTCAAACTATCTTTATGGCCCTATATGTGACCTCTACACTTTTGTAACTGGTAAGAATGAGGAAAATATAAGATCTTGATGGTTTAATTCAAATAGATTGTATCTCATATGACTATTCATATTCTGGTTGGATCGTGGATTAGGATGAGACCTTACACTATCATGGGAGTGTTTGGGTCCCATTAGACATAACAGGGGAGTTGATGTGGGTATTACATGCCTTAGTTTTAGAGTGAATCCCATTTTCACTGAGACTAATTGATAATTTTGTCTTTAGTATTAGTGGCCATGTAAAAAAATAGAGATATCTGATTTTATCACTCGGTGTTCTCCATGTTAGAAGGTGAATTCAGAACATCATAACCCCGAAGGACTTTTACATCCATTTTCCATTCCCAATTAGAAATGGGAAGGTGTTTCCATGGATTTTGTGACTTGATTACCCATATTACATCGGGGAAATGATATAGTTTGGGTAGTCCTTGATCATTTGATAAAGTTTAAACACTTCATACATGTTTCGAAAACATTCTTTGAAAATGAGATATTGAGGATATATATTAGCCAGGTCATTCATCTCCATGGAGATACTAATACTATTGTATTTTGAAGGGACTATCTATTCATTTCACAGTTCAAGAATGGGTTGTTGAAGTCCTTGGGTACACAGATGCATTTGAGAACATCCTATCACCCTCAGAGGAAAGAACACAAAGATCACATGACCTAAGTGTTAGAGGACATGCTCTGTGAATGTGTCCTTAATTTTGTTGGTTCTAGGGAGAAACACATACCCCTTCTCAAGTTCACTTATAGTAACAACTTTTTGGGTACCATTCAGATGGATCCTTATGAAGCCTTATATAGTAGGCCTTTTTATTCACCTCTTTACTAGTTAGAGGTAGGCGAGGAAGCTTTTCATAGACTATATCTCATCTAGGAGACTTTATAGAAGGTCCAATTGATCAGAAAAAGGATGTTTATGGCTCATTCAAGATAGAATTCTTATACCTATTGATGTAGGATACAACTTGAGTTTCAGGCCAATGATCATTTTTTTTCTAGAAATTGTCTCCTCGGGTGTCCCATTGATGATTTTTGAGGGAGGGTAATATCTCACATAGTTTCTTTAGATCCTTTTAGGTTTTATAATTAATCACACATTTAGATTATCAAACTTCACTTCCCTAGAGTTATTAACCTATGCATGATTTCATTCACATATATCATCTTCACTGATATCATCTATACTCATCACTTGTTTCCCAAACTGATGAGGTTGAGTTAGAGATGGGTTCTTATTTTGAGGAGTGTCAGGTGCTTGTAATGGATCCGATTGTGAATATAGTTCAAAGTAGGTCAATTAATTTAGTAATTGTCTTATGGAACCATGAAAGAGTATATGATGAGACAAGGGAGTGAGAAAATGATATATGAGCCCAATGGTTAGATATTTTCTCATATGATCTCTCTGTTCTCTCAGAAGGCCAACTCGATGACGAGTTGATTTATGGTGGGTAGGTTGTAATGACCCATATTTTCTTAATGGTATGGATTTTTAGGTTTTAATTCCATCTTTCAGGCCTTTTAATGTTTCTTAATGTAGTCAATGAGGTCATGAGAGGGGCTTGCTCAGATTTAGGAACCTCTGATTTTGGAGAAACATGCTAGGTTTTATAGTCAGTGGAAACCATGCAGCCCATCCCACAGTGTTTCTAAAAACTATGCGGGACGTTTCATAGGATATTACGGGGAATGTGGATATCTGAAACTAAGTGAGTGGAGTCACACACTTGTGCATAAATTTGAAACACTGTGATAGAGTTCTTACGCACGGCTTGAGAATGATTTCGAATACTATGTGCCTTGGTTGCCCTTGTTGCCTCCTTAAACTGTGGAGGTTGCATGGTTGGTGTAGTTTTTGGAAAATAATTTTTCAAATCCATTCGAACATGTTTGGATAAAAGATTTTATGGTTTTACTGTAAATGTTTTAAACACCTCACCCTTTCCTTCTTTCACATATTTCCAGTGGATAAAGACTCCTCCCCTCTCCCATAGGTTCGCCCTTTTTCTATCCTGGGTGTATTGATAATGATTCTATATAGACTCTAAATTGATGGTCCTAAAAATAGTTGTATATGTATCAGTATGATCTCAATTTTTTTTCTTCTTTCCAAAAATCATCTCCCCTCTCTTGTTCTATTTTGGTCCAAGCTCATTCTGACTATTTTTAGGGTGTTTGAACATTTCCAGGATTTCTCTCATTCAACTACTAATATGAAGTTGATATTGTAAAAGTAGACATATAAAACCCTAAGGTAGGTGTTCTAGATTTATTTCCCCAACGATTTTAGTGTTTTTATAGTTTATCTATTGTTAGGTGTGTGAGACATTTCAATGAATCACTTTGAAATGTGATCTTCCATTCTAAATAATCATACACACATTATTATTCTCATATAGACCCTTTATACCAATTTAGAGGCTATTTACCTCAATAATAGCCATGAATTTTGGTGTTCCAAAGAAAATACATATTTTATATTGAATATTTTAAGTGGGAAAACACCTCCTTTGTGATATTCTTGACTTGTAAATGGGTTTCCAACCTTTTTAGAATTGTTCAATGGAATGAAAAACCTTCAAAGTGTTTGGATTGAACTTGAAATGAATTTTCATTTCTTAATAAATTAAATGGTTTATGAATAATGAATGATAATGGGTATAAATTCCATTCTAACTAATGCATTCTTTATATACTGATTATGTGGCTTGTGAAACCCTTGTTTGTATCCAGATTGTTGGTTATAAATGAATTGGAATTGATCCCTCATACTTATTATTATTATTATGAGTATGCCATTGTTATGGGTTGTTTCATAATAGTTAATGGACTTGTTGAGAATGATGTTTAATTCTCCCTTACATTGGGTGTTGAGCGTGAGGTCACTCACCATTATACTTTTATATGGATGATGGGAAATAAATTCCATATCTTATTTTTATTGAGGATTGGGTATGAAGTCTCTTGCCACCTATCTTGAGTGTAGACCATGATGTATAAAAATAATTTAGAGATTATTTGCAAGTAACATTTTCTTAAGAATGTAGTCTCATTAGACTAGTTATAGATGCTTGCGTTACACCTGGAGGCTACCAAGCACCTAGTATCCATGTATATTATTACTTATATCCTCAGGTATATAGTGGATAAATATATTTCAATATATATATATTAATGTTAATATTATATATATATATGGGTGGTTATTGTTCATACATACATTGGGATTTGCAGGAGCAGGTAAAGTAAGCCATGTGTCCTATAGGAACCCGAGATAACTATTTTTTAACAATTCAGTATTTTCCCTTTTTCATTTAAACCAAAACACTTTTATTGATATGTACATTTCCTAGGTCATTTATAAAAACTATTGTTAGTGGCCTACTGAGCTTATGACACACACTAATCAGGCCGCCTTTGGTACTATAGTATACTTTATGTCTCAAGGTGTGGATAAGGGTAACTATCATATTAAATATTCTTGCTTCATTCTTTATATTGCTTGGATTATGGGAGTATAGGATTGTTCATACACTCATGAATCTAGGGGATCAATAGTTTTTCCTTCTGGACTATTTATATAGAAAATAATATATGAATGTTCCTTGTTTCTAATTTTTGAATATTATCATGCCATGAAATCATCATGTATATTACATGGAATATATCATTTTTATTTTATTTTAGTTCCATGGTTATTTATACTTTCTCAATTGTTTTTTTATTTCCGTTTTGTTGTTCTATCAGTTATATCAGGCTTCCACTATTTTATTTTTATTTATCTTATCCATTGTGCAACTCTTATATGATCGTATAGTCTCCCCCATTGTACCACCTCAGACCCTTTCCACTAGTATTCGTCCTCTTGCATATGGGGAGGCATGATTGAGACCATGTGATCGACCATCTTATGTGCTTGGTTTAGTGGACTCTATATCGAGATGTTACATTATAGTGGTGTAGAAGTAAGGTAAGGAACTCCACCAACCCATGATAAACTATTTAAAACTAAAAGAAATATTGGAAATGGTTTTTTGAAAGAAACTAAGAGAATTGATGTCATTTTTAACCTAAATTCCACAATCAATTAAGAGGATACAGTTATAATCAGGCATCACATTGTGTATTACAATAACCTAAAGATAAATTATCATATGGATTTCTCAACGGATTAAGTAACCGTAGATTTATAGGATTAACCTTGCTTCTAGACTCTTCATAATTCCCCTTTTTGTTCAAGATTCCTAGATCCATCCTTGGTCACAATCTCATGGACTTCTCAGGACATTTCCATAAATGTATTAATCCCTATGTATTTCTTTGATATGAAAAATAAGGAAAATATAAGTATTTTGGAATTTACTATCGACCGTATTAAATAATAGATATAATAGAATAATGTTCATTTAATTATAACATAAACCCCTATTACGGATACGTGGAACAATGTTTTTTTACTCAATCGACTATTCATGGGTTATCAGACCAATAAATTCAACTACTGAAATCTTTACACCATCATTCATAAAATCATAGTGATCCAAGCATACCTTGTCATATTGGAGTGTCATATTCATTTCATAGACATCATAATTCACTATAATTAATATGTGGAACAATAAATTGAGTGGTGGAAATTAAAAAATTATTAATTTTCATTCCTTCTTTAAATAACATCTACATCAATGGTGGTTGTTTAAAAACTTTATTCTCATGTATCAAGAGTGATTGAAAATTTGTTAGAGGATAAAGAATCTATTGGGGATGAAATGTAAAGAATCCATGAAAATAAAAATTTGAATACAGTGTTGTGTATATTTTTTGATGTTAAATGTTAAAACACAATATTTAAAAAATATTTATATTTTCAATAGTGTACATGATAGACAACACAAGATTAAATGTACCAAAAAAATATTATTATTTAAATATGATCATTATAACCTAGTCATTTAATTTTAATTAATTAATATAATTGAAGACATTATGAAATTTATAAAACTTACATGATCAATAGAATTTTATTTATAAATTCTTATGAAATAAGAACTCGATTTTAAGTAGTAATTTTTATTATTTAAAATCTGGTTTATTAAAAAAATTAATTTCACTGGGTGAGTGAAAATTATATTTAATTTCGGGAACATTTAGAAATTTTATTTCTAAAAATAATAACATATTTTAAATCTTCATTTCAAAATTATCTAAGAGTTTTTTTGGGAAAATTGAGTTCAACAGCTCTTGAACTGTATAAAAATTTAACATTATTTTAAAGGTAGAAACCTTAAATTTATCACTTTTTAAAATAAAAACCAGATCATTAGAGGTAGTGCAAGATAAATTAAAACCATATAATCACATCTCCTATTTTCAAGAACATCCACTAGTCATTTGGATTAAAAAAAAACGTATGATAATGTAGCTCATTGATGAAATCTTCTTAAAGAAATTAACCCATTGCACTATAAGTTTCCGAGAATGGTGGAACTGTCCAGTTATGGAATATTAGACGATGGCTGTGGAATTGCACTTGAACCAGATGTTATTCCAATTACTATTATTTTCATTACAAATGAAATTTTATTAGACCAATCAACTCTGCTTCCAAGGTCATTGCAATTCCATTAGTTTCCCTGGATTTCCCCTCGATGCCCCATCAGAGTTTCATTTTTCAACAAGAAAAAGTGGAGAACTATAAAACATCAAGCATACTATATAGTGGGGAATAGTTTCCATGAACCTTAAATCACCTCATCACAATGATTTTGGTAATTGTTCAAAATAGGTTTATTTTCTATTGAAAAGTAAAAAATAATGATTCTATGAAAATTTCATTTTCTTTGAAATTTTTGACTTCCATAGTATTTTAAAATGGTTTCAAAGTAAAATTATTTATATTTTATTAAAAATAATATAAATTAGTTTATGGGAATCAATTTTATTATTTATTTTTACACATAAATATTTTTATACTTAAAAGACATTTTTCAAGAAAAAAATGTTCAATATGTTTTTCATTTTTATTTTAAATTAATTTTTTCACTTATAGAAATAGAATATTGAAAAATGGATTATATATTTAGATTCATGATGTCTATTTTTTTAAATTTATCTCTTTTATGTTTGGTCGATATGAATAGTAACTATAATAAATTTTTACTACCATACTAAAGGTAAAATTGGTTAATTAGGGTTAAATATAATGTGATATGTCTTAAAATTTAATCAAAACATATCTTTATTTGGATTTCTAATTATATTAAATCCATAATAATCTAAATAATTTAAATATTTTCCTTTTTCATTTAACTTTTATTTTTACCATTGTAATATTAAGGTAAAAGATGAAGTCAAATATTTCAATTTCATAAATTTAATATCTATAATATTTTTTACAGGTATATAAAAATATTTTTTAAATTATAAATTTTTAATTGAGGTATTAATGAATTTATTTGTTAATTTTTAATGTATTTTTAATTTCAATTGATGATATAAGTATCTTAAATTCTTTTGCGACATTGATATAGTGCTTATGAAAGTAGTAAAAATTTCAAGTAAATAATGTTAAAAACTCTAAAAGTAATATTTATTTTTTTAGATGATCTATAACATGAATTTATATATATATATATATATATATATATATATATATATATTACATTATATATGTGTCTGGGAGGATTAAATTATAATTCCATAGCTGTTAGTTTTATTAAAGTATAATTATTTTAATTGTTCTTTATATATTATAAATAGTATTTTTTGTTTAATAATATTTTATGAAATTATATTAAAATAATTAAAATCCTAAATGTGAAAAAACATTAAGTTAACTTGTTAAAAAAACTCATCCCTTATCCATTAATTATCCAAATTTCACTTCACATGTCAAATTTTAACCCATTATATTGAAAACGTCATTACCAAAGTTGATGTAATAATGTGTTAACTAACAATTTAAACTACATGATAAAGTTTAAAATGATATTTAAATCCTTGAAATTTTTATTTTATGATTAAATTTAGATAATATAGTCAATTTTATTGAATACGTGTAATTTTGGAGGTATTTTATGTACGTTAGATACATATTATATTATAAAATTTAATGTTCTTCCAAGAATGGAAATAATTAAATTTTATAAAAAAATTAATAAATAATTAAAATTTTATAAAAATACAATAGTATTCCAATATAATTTTACATATTTGAAAATATAATCCATAATATATTTATGTGTCAATGTTTCCTCATATTAAAACATCCTTGATACATAAATATTAAAAAAACATTAATATTGTTGTAATTGTCAAAAGGGTTAGCGATGGGTAAAATTAATCAATAAGGGAAAAAACATAACCACATAATTTCAAAATTTTATTTTATTATATAATATAAACTCTAACTAATATAGTATCTTAATTATAATAATTTGGAATAATTAATACTTGAAAATTAGTTAGTATCAAAATTACACTTTATGAAATTCCAAGTATATCCTCTCCCTTGATTATAAAAGGGTGCCCCTTCTTTTTCCTTCTTTACACAAATTTGATCAATCAATATCATTAAAACCTATAAAAATATATATGTTATTTAAATATAAATTATTTATTTGTTTAATTATTATTAGAATACAATTAAATAATTTCTTTTGAAGGGATCTAATAGAGGCATATTGGAGAATAAGTAATAATCTTACCAGACTACATTCAAATTATTAATTCTTCCACCTACTCTTAATATGTAGTATTCATCATAGAAAAATAACTCCAGTGTTTTAAATATATAAAAATTTTATTATGATTATTTAATATATATTATGTAGGATTTAATCCATCATATGTTTTGTGAATGTGTCACTTGTTCATACGTGTGGAATAATTTCACTATGTAACTATATAATTCATTTTTTATCAGTATCATTAATTGATGATTATTATAAAGGGTTTAATGTATATACTTTATATTTGTGTAAAAATTATAATTTTTTAATTATAATACTATATCTACCATCATTCCTTATAATCTATTGAGAAATGATAACATCAGTTATGTGTACGTTTAGACTACCTCTGCCATGATGTGATGTGATTTAATTTTTTATTTTTATATACATGGATGGTAATAAGGATATAATTAGTGAATATATATAATATATATGATCAAATAATTATTATCATAATTTTTAATTTTATTTATCATTCTTTCCTTCCCTCTATAGAGGATTATAAATAGTATTTAAGCATATGTATGACATACCGTCTCTATGAACGGTGTAATTCATTTTTCTATCTGTATATTTTATGGATGGATATAAATAAATAAATAAATAAATATATATATAATTATGACATATTATATTTATATTATTATTTAAAATATGAATATATTGGAATGACGGTCAAAGTACAAGAGCAGGAACTGTCAAACCGAAACATGCATGGGAAATGAAGTTGTTATCACCTTGTATAGTGATTTTCATAAACATTATTAATAAATAGTGATAATTAAATACTATATGGTATGAAATATATGAGTATGGTTTTTAAATGATGTTATAAGAAATATATATTTATTATATAAGAGTTTCAAATGCATAAGTTTAAATACGACACTTCTGATAATATATTTATAGCAAAATCCCATTTTAATCTGGATTGTTTATGCATGAATTTCCATTAGAGAAATGAACAAATAAATATACGATAAATTCCATTACTATTTCATACCCACTAGTTATATATTATATATTTTTAACAATTTTCCTCTCTTTGAATCTTAAAATGGTTTAAAAATTGTTTTTAATAAAATCCATCCTTATTTCACCACATTTGGTCTTAATAACCTCTTCTTCCATATCCATATTTTCTAAAATAATTTAAATAATATTTTTGAACATCCATTGATAATTATTCTTAAAATTAATTTTTATCAATTTTTTAATTTCTATAATAATGATTCAAAGGAATCTATCTATTATTTTATGAACATTTCACTTTTTACCAAAAGTGAGAATGGTCTCTTTATTTTCACATACATCACATAAATATAATTTCACTCAATCATGACCACTAAATTTTTTGAATAATATACTACAATATTCAAGGTTTATTTCATAAAATATTTTATCCGTAATATTTTATAAATATTTTTATTTAAAATAAGTGATTTCAAAATTGAAATGGTATTTTCCCTATGAAATATGATAGTGATATTTTAATGGAATTTTCATCTATGGTAACATCATTTTATTTTAGTTATGTGTTAAATATATATTTTTCTATGTATACCAAACTTATTATTTCCCTTGATGGTTTTTTAAAATGATATTCAAAATTTTAATGAAACTCAACTATATTCTATGGGTTATGATGTGATGAATTTATGAAATGTTTATGAAACTTTTTTTCTTTGTACAAGTTATCATATAGTGATATGATGTGTGTTTTTTGATATATTTTCACACATATGTATGTTTTTTACAATGTTATGGGTTGTCTCATGATTATATATCCCTCCAGTTTAATTTGTAATATATCATATCTCATGTGGTAATTATGGGAAACAAGTTGATGTTCTTGTTCCCTGATGTGAAATAGGTAAGGATTACCTATCCAATATGTGAAAGAAATTATGATTAATTTTCTATTTTGATACAATAAAAAGGTTTTTATTTATGATATACTATGATTATATTGTCTTAGAACATAACCATGGCATTTGAAATGGTTTCTATACATAAAACAGTGCGAAACAATTATGAGAAGTTTTTATGGATATGATTTGACCTCATGGTTTAGGATTTATTTGTAATGATTTCTCACACTCACGATTCTTATATTTCAAATTCTAATTATTTATTTCTTTTTTCAATTTATGATCCATAATAAATGGGGTATGAACATTTAATTTTATGATCATAATATCAAACTCTTATTCTTATTTATGATTTTATTTTTTTATAGATTGATATATATCTTTTTTACTATTACTGAGCATATATGATTACCCTTTATTATTTTTAAATTTCATATATAGTGACCCAAGATTTTCATAGATATATATCACATCTATTTAGATGAAAATAAAATTCATTTTATAAACTATTTCCTGAGGAAGTTATTATTTTAGTGTATTTTATGACTTGGTAAAAATATTATATTATGGTAAAACATCATCAATGACTCCAAAACTGATATTCCCCTTTATTACTCTTCAAATCCATAACATACATTAATCCTTTAATTAATACATTGATAAAGAAATCAAAAAAATGGTGAGCTCAAATTATCAGTATGGGAAAACAATGGAGATATATAAGCATAACATGATAATAAATTTATGTGAATATGTTCAAAACATTTTAAAACTATAAATATATTATAAAAGATTACAATAATGAATCATGGAATAAATATTAGAATTTCCCAAGACATAAATCTTAACAAAATCAAAGAACCTAATCTATGAGAGCATAATATTTTCATAAGAAATAGAATTTTATGAAGACACATAGTAATATAAAATCATTTCCATTATATTCATGGAACACATGCAAAACAATAATAGTAGAATGGGTTCACTCCGCTTGTAATAATAGTAGTCAAGGTTCACTCCCTAGACCATCATAGTTGACAAAGTCCCTTACTAAACTGAGCTCACCCCTATTCCCAACCTATATATCTCATGGGATATAAATAGTTACCCAATTATTTGGATGGAGATATAGGTCCTACCTATCACATCATTAAAATAATACATATGTGGGACAAAAGATCATAAAACATTTATCAAATCATATACCATGAAATTAAATGGGTTTCATAATCCTTTCATCATATTATAACCTTTGTAAAAGAATTAGGTTTCATAATAATTTCATTATTTAATCCTAGAATAACCCATTAAAAAGAAACATGTTTCTTTTTAATAATTCCATCATAAAAATAAACAATTTAAAATACAAATTGGTATCACATCCTCTTTTTATTATGAAATTAAATCCATGTTTCAATATGGGTAGAGGGGCACCCATTACATTGCATGTATGCACAAGTCCATGTGGACTATTAACATGGGCCAAAGGCCCAATGTAGTGTCATGCATGCATCATCCAAATTATGTCACCAGGTCTGTGTCATATCTGTATCACCTCCCACATTAAAAATTCCTATGGTGATTTTTGGGATTTTAACCCTAGACTTTTGGATACAGGATTTTAGGTTTTACTGCTCAACCACCAACCCAACTGAAACATAAACCATTTAGATAGAGAATAATAATGGCATAAATGTTTCATAAATCTAGTAAAAAATATATAACATCAATATATTTCATCTTGGATGGAAATTTATTTTGAAAATACACACATATCATATCTTGATGAAAATGATTTTTCATTGAAAAACTATTTTGAAAACTAAAAATTCATAAAACATTTTTAAAATAATTTTAATTTAAAATATAATTTAAAAAATATAAAAAAATCATTAAAAATCATTTAAAAAATTTCATGAAAAATACCAATTTCATGATGAAAACACTTTTTAAAACCCATATTTTTTTAACAAATCCTTTTAATTATGAATAATATTGAATTATATTAATCGAATCTTCAAAATAATAAAATGATAATGGTGGTGGAAAATTACACATATGTTGTATATGTAATAACAAATACTCCTTTCACATTTTTCATAGAAACCAAATAGGAATTATTGGGAAAATGATTTGAATATTTCGTTAATTTTTTTTCAAAACATCAATAATGTAAAAAAATATTTTATAAATCATTTGATGAATTTTAAAAAATTAAATCATTTTTATAATATTTTTTTTTAAGATAATGGTTTTTAATGAAGAGAGAAATTAATGTTATTTATCTTAAAAAATTCAATTTTTTAAAGTAGAAAATATTGGAGAAATGGTAATATTACTATAAAATGGAATGATTAATCATTTTATAATAAAATGAATGAGAATTATTTATTTTTATATTATAATATTTCGTTATTGGATACTTAATCATAAACAATCCTCATAAACGATGTGCTAGTAACTTAAATCCATTTCCACTTTGGTAACATAAGAAACCTAATACTGATGAAACAAAGATACTAAAATATATATTTAATCACAAAAAATTTCATTACAATAATCATAAAAAAAACTTCAATGTCATTATATACACTACATAAAATAAATAAATGGTTAATATGGCTTATTTCTCACACAAGTAAAATGTGAGACATAAATCACTTACCGCTTACGTAATATTTTGAATCATAATTCCAAACAAAGAATAAAAATAAGTGAAACATTTAATATCATTAATATGAGTATATTCATTATATAATGTTAAAAATTGTAAATATACTCTCCACACAAAACAAACAAGTGGTTAAATTTCATGTCTCCCATAAATAAAAGAGAGATTAGAATTCCCTTACCTTAATTCACAGCTTAATTCGTACACATTATAATTTCATGTATAATAAATAATTATTATTATAATATATTACAGTAAATTTATAAATAATATTATATATGATATAATTATTTGATTTATTACACTTCTATTAACAATTCTTGGTTAAAATCATGTTTTAAGTAATAACCGCTTTATTTTTCATATATTTTTAGATTTACTTTCTTCATCAATATTACATTAATAATTGTTACATAATATTAGGAATAAAAATCATGAAATAATTACCATAATTATAATTTAACTATAATTTGAATACCAATCATGAATTATGGTTTACAGATATGATGTATGTTTCCATCAAGTAGATGGTACGTCGTACATACAAATGAGTATCATTTCCATTTTTAAATTATCTTTTTGGGAAGGAGTTAAGTAATATATTATATTTACATAATGATAATAAAATAATAATATTATTTTTAATATATTTATACATATCATACATGTGGTGTGGTGATAAAAATAGAGATTCACGTCGCTTCATTATGGTGGTATCCTATACATACATGAATAACATTATCGTTATCTAGTGATTGAAAATGATATAATGATAATGATATATTAATGTTTTATAATGATATATATTTCATGAATATAATAATTATTTCACTTATGTCACATATATTTTTCCTTATAATGTTCCATTAAAATCATTATTGCAAAATGAATCACATCTCTTCACGAGGAGGAAGTATGTCATACCCACAAGAAACATTTTCATATCCCTTATAGAATGGAATGTAAAAGGTATATATGGTATAATGACACTAGATGTATAATTATTTTATAGATAGCACACACACAGATATATATATATATATATTATACTCAATAATGATAGGTGGTGATGGAAAAAAATGATTGACATCAGTTCACAATATGGTAGTTTTCCCTACATAGGTACTGTGATTTTGTAAAACATTTAAAAACATTAGTGATGGTTTTTTCATCATGAACATAAAAAAATAACATATCATTATATATGTAATACTATGGTTATTATATAATCATTGTTCAAAAAAAAAATTTAAAGAGGGGAATGAATAAATAAAATAAAAATGTCCATTGAAGAATGTTACCTCCTCCTCGGTTATCCAAATTAGGTATGTACCAAAAATCATTCCAATGATGGATTTATTCCAAAAATAAGTCTTCTGTGATGATAAAATTGAATGGTTGAAGTTATTTGTTTGGGAATTAGCTGAGAAAAAGGTTTTTAAAGTGGGGATAAGAGAGGAGTGGCGGTGGCCCTTTATAAAGCAAGTGAGTGGCGAAGTTGTAATTTTTTAAAAGAAAAAGGTGTATCTGACATTTAATCATACCAAAAGGGTAATAAATTAATTATTCATTGGAATTAAACACGATATGTTCTAAATATATCTATAAAATATATTTTCTAAATGTTTTTCAGTCATTTTAATCCTTTTTCATTTAAGTTTAACACCCCAGTAATCACATTGACACCTTAACCGCGGTAATTAAATTACACTATTACATTTGGTAAAAAATTTAATTTATCTGTATTAGATAATATAAATAACTATGATTTAAAAAAAAATTAATCCATTTTTCTAAATTCCATTCAAAATATAGAACAATTTTAATACATAATTAATCCTGCAGACGTGACGAGAAAGTGGATTTTTCAAAGAGAAAATGTTAAAAAGTATACAACGTTTCGATATAACAATTCAATATGAAAATGATTCTATTGAACTAAAGCAGATTAAAAGAATTTTAATTGAACTATTTTTAATTTAATATCAATTAATTATATATTTATGTTTTTTTAATTATTTAATAGAAATGGATGTTTCCCATTATAATTTAGTATTTTTCACTATTCCTAAAAATATTAATTTTTTCATAGAATTATTAAAAAATAATCTGAAGATAAATATGATTTTTTATTACAAAAATTAAATATTTCTTATAAAATTATTTTTCTTAATGTTTCAAAATTATTTTTTGTCTATGTACACAAATAAGGTGAAAACTGTTTTTTTAGAAAAAAATATATTTTTTCAGAGCAAAATTGGATTTATTAATATATATTGTCTAAAAATATATAAGACGGTGGTTAAATATTTTATTTAACATATTATATATATCATTCACTAATATATCTCAAAAATAGTTATTTTCATAAATAATTCATGTAAAATATATATTTTACGTATAAAAATATTTATTTCAAAAAAAAATTTACTTCCATTTAAAATAGTTTTTCTTTTGATTAGTAATAAATTGGGCACATAATAATTAATTTTTTATACAAGTGAGAATAACGAATTTCCATAATTTATTTAATCTTATTCATACCCTCCATTAAATTGTTTAGGTGATAACTATCATATAATAATATTTTAATAATATGACATGTTTCGTTTAAACTCAGTATCGCATGAAATGTATGATTGAATCACTGTTACATCTAAAATAAAATATTGAAATAATTATGTCTATTTAAATAGAAAATATTTTAAAAAAAATTGTTTGTTACATTCTAACTTCATTAAAATTAATTTCTCTATCAAAATTCATCTGAGTCATAAAATGATTAACATTTGAAAATTATGTCATAGAAACCCACATTATAACAAGGGTTAAAAAAATCTCAAAAAAAGAGAAAGGGATTTGAAAAAGTCATCTAGAATAATATATACTCATTTTTAAAATATTATAACATTGGTGGGAAGTAAAAACATGGACATATAAGGTATCATGATGCCCAAATACTGATGGTGAGTGATAGAGAACATCATCAACATAAAGATAATGATAAAAAATCTTCAATCCAAAGTGGAGTGAAAAAGGTAGTTGATATCATAAAAAATTATAATATTATAACATATTTTTATTTCATTATCCTTTTTATAATGATTTATAATTAATTTTCCAACTATACTAATTACCTATGAAAATTCACTCACATTGTACCTTTTTATTTCATAGGAAATATCACATTCTTTGGTTATTCCTTTATAAATTTCCATATCATATCTAACATTAAGAGTTGAGTTTATCATGTATTAAACTCTAAATAATATTAATAATATATTGATAATTCATTCCTTCTATATCTAGATAAAAAATGTTTGCACTAGTTATCCAATATGGATAAATCTCTATGTGGTGAATTAACACATAAATATCTAAAACCTTATCCAAAGTTCAAATAAAATCATTCCATAAATGGTTAACCTTTTTCCCATTAAAATATTACAATTTATAAATAAGGAAACTAAATTTCCCAAACAAAATAGTAATTCTCAAAATTTCCTTCAAAATCTCATAATGGATACGTGAAAAATATTTTAATACCATGCTGAGAAATTTTAACAACCCCAATTCTAGTAACACAAAGTCAGCAATTACATTATTAAATTGGAATATATATAAGATTAAAATTCCAAATTACCGATTACTTTAGTAGTTTTGGAAAGTAAATTACAAACAATAAATCCATTTTACATTGGGAAAATAATGTAAAACATAATATATAACAAAATCAAATAAACTGCATCCATGAAAACTCATTCAAAGATCTCTTATTCATAAACTTGGGAATTAAAATAAAAAAGAGTGAGATAAAATTATTAGTAAGGTTCATATATAAAGTATTATATCATAAATAAATATGAATAATCATTATGTAGAAGTAAATAACTATCCAAACATTGCATTAATCAATAACTTGATCATAATATGGCGGGAGTAAAAGATGATCTAATAATGTCATATGAATAATCACATGATCTTGGAACAAGAACATGGATAATCTAAAAAATATATTAATCATAAGGAATAAAAATAATTATGTGATTCATAATATTGTATGTAAGAAATAAAAATATATATCCTCTAGATAGTTACTATCAGGATCAATATTTTTTTCAATTTAATTCTATGGGTAGAAACACATGTGATTTGGCCAATTGAATCATCTCATGAGACAACTGATTCATAGAGGGGCCTTTAATAATTGGTCTCCAACCAGTGTCTTTCATGTAAAAATCATTCCTCGTATACAGAAAAAATTAATTAATTAATAATAATGTTCCTTATCATCAAATATCCATATCAATTAATTGATATACATTTAAAATTATTTATCCTATAAATAAAATAAATTGACTAAGTGTATTCATTTTAAACTGATATAAATTAATTGTAAATACTAAATAACAAAGTAAAAACTAATTTCACACATAATATTATCATAAAAGAACAAATAAAAGGTAAATTTTAACAAACTTAATGGAAATTGTGTTATGAAATCTCTTGCCACATTATAATCAGTCGAATCCTATGACCCATAAAATTAATAATCATAAAATAAAGCATTAAATACTATGAAGAAAACGAGATTCTTGATAAAATATATATAAGTGATATTATACAACAAAAAACATATAACCTATGAATAATTAATCTATATCATGGAATTAAAATTGAGATAAGAAACCATTACCTGACACCTCCTTTTGTTGAACACTCTTTAACATCCTATTCTATAGCAGACTTGCTTCACATATCTTCTTAAAGGATCTAATATTGTTATTTTTTTAAGATCAAGAACTAAAAAATGTGGATAATGATATTTAGAAGGAAAATTGGTATGGTTTGGACAAGAAATACGTCTCAAATTAGTGTAATAATGTTAAGGAATGAGTGTACTATTAAAATTGAGGTGAGGGGAACTTAATGAAACTCAAAAAATATTGAATTAATATAAATTAATTTTCAATTAAAAATGGATAAAAAATTTCATTTAGAATATAATATAATTATGGGTCTAAATTCTCTCATCTGATATTTTTTAGACATGTTTAGGTCACATTATTACCCTTATCTTTTTGTTTCAACCATTATTTATTCTCTTTAATTTATAGCATGACAACAAGGATTTTTACACATTGGAAGATAGTATAGATACAATAAAAGAAAAAATACCCATAAATGGATCATTTATTAAATTTTCTACCTTATACCAATACTTTGGAAAAAACTATGATTTTTATGAATTTTAATTCATTTAATAAAGTATTATTTATTTTAGAATATCATTAATTACAACTTTATGGATATTCATTACATTTACTATTTGAAAGTATTAAAGAAAAAATATAAATTCAAACCAAATAATTTAATATACCCTTAAGAATCATATTAATATATAAAAATCAATGACAAAATTTATTAAATAAAAATTTATTTTTTTATATTTTTAATAACATTTATTTGATATTATAATTCATAAAATAATTACTACATGATTGTGGTGAAAGAATTTAAGGTAACTAATTTTTTTACTAAAAAGTAAAACTTTTTTATTATAAATATTCATCACTTAGCTGTAAAATTACTATTAATAGTTGAACATATCCTCACTATAACTTCTTTTTTTGAAAATAGTTATATTGATTTCAATTGTGACATCTTTTTCTTTTCTTTAACTCAATGATTATAAATGTTTTAATATCATATAAATAGAATCATAATTCCATATATTAAAACATTTAAATATTAGTGATGAACTTTAATCATCTAATATAATTTAGGAATGTATTGGGCTCATTTTATAATCATTATTTTATTTTTTTTCCTAGATTTTTTTGATTTACCCTTCATTGTGGTAATATAAATTACCAATGTTTACTATTCCTATTGGCCCAAAAAAACTATTTACTAAATTTTGAGCTTCTCATTCCAAATAGAAACCAATTTTTTAAAATTTTATTCATTGATGTTTCATAAATTAATTTGAAATTAATCTTACATAAGGGATAAAACAATGGGTTTTTGAAGTAAAAATGATCCAAAGATTTAATTATTCCTATATCCAAATTCAATGTGAAATAGATTACAATAACCAAAATTATATTAATAGATTTATAATTGTTTTATTTTTAATTTAAAAATAATTTAAAATATAATTTATCATTATTAATTTTTTAGATGAAAATATAGTTTTGAATGAAAATGAAATAATTTTAAATATTCCTCAAAAAAATAAAAACTGTCATAAAAATACTGATAAAGTAACCCTAATCTATTTTTGAAATTAAAATTTCAAAAATATATTTTATTTTTTCAAATATAATTTATAAAATTTTCAAAATTTAGTTTTAAAACAACTGTTACATTAATAGGTAAAAATCTATGTTCAAAAATCATATATATTTTTATGCGTAAGATTGGATTTTTTTTTATAAAATGCCAATAAAATAAATAGGATTAATATAAAAATATTTTATTGAATATATAATATTTAAATTTCATATTGTGGTTAACACAATTCATTCCTATCAAATTAATGGCTAGGTTACAATGATCACATAATAATATTTCATTGTTTGTTTCATCTGAGTATTGAGTGAAACGTAAGCTATCAAAGGGGTTAATTTTAATGATCTATATACTATAAATCATGAGGTGATACATTGTCCCTTCATTTAAAATATTTTCTCTTCACAATTTTTTTCCCTTAAAAAATCCATGGTTGTTACTTGAAAATTACTTTATGGGAAACTCACCTCATAAATAGGGTTAATAAATCATCCTCTTAATAAGAGGGAAAGGGAAATATGAAGGTCACCGAAAAAATTAGGATTTAAAATATGATAAAACACGTATGAAGTAAAAAACTAGACATGAATGAAAAATATAACTACCAAATTATTGTGGATAGTTATAGATAACATGGATATTCAAAATTTAACCATCACAAAACCATAAATCTATGAGCGGTTAAAAGATTAATGATTTATTATAAAGAAAAGTAAAAAAACCACACATTTGTTACAAAATATTTTTTCTAGAGTTGAGTTATTATTTTACTATATAATCAATTGAGAAAATAAAATAACTTGACTTATTTCCATGTCATAAACATAATATCATCATTTGGTTATTCTTACATCTATTTCAACTTTAAGTACTAGAAAATGGATATTATAGATAAGTTTTTTTATTCTTGGTTATCATTAATGAATCACGTAATCTAAAATTCATTCCTTTGGCCTTCTAATATTTATCAAACATAAATGGATATCAAAATAATATGAAAAGTTCAACTTTATCAATTCAATATGTTTTAATCTTACGACTCATCCAAAAAACATCATTCCAACTTCAATGTCCCTAAAATTAGAAGAATGAAAATAAATTTTGAAAATAAAAATAACATTATATTCCCTAAAAAAATAATGTACCTATGATTTTCTCATATAAAATATATGAATAATTTTATCATGTTAAAAAATTAATGAAAATATGCATTTTCTGAAATTAAAATATATGGTCGTTGATTATATTCTATAAATCAAAACGTATCATAAACTCCATAAACCATAAAATTACTAACCCATTACATGGTCACTAATTAATAACCATAAACATCACTTTATCATTATCATCCCAACATTGGAAACATATTTTTGGTTATCATTCCCAAATCATGTGTTTTCCAAAAGTTAAACATCAATAGAATCACTTCTCTTAGTTAATGATAGTATTCTTCATAGGACTAAAAATCCTCATTGAAATAGTACTAATTTAAAATCTTTATATATTTTATAATTTAGATATTCAATACATCATTAATTAAATACTAAAAAACAAAATTCTTCAATACAAACATAATCACATTAATCATTACTCTTTGTCTATAGTAATAAAATAAGAATGAATGGGATGCATCGTCATCTTTTGTGGTGTATTAATTTAATGATAGGGAAATTTATTTACATAGTTCCACATATCAATATTGTTTGACCATTATATATAAGAAGCTTTTTTTCTTTCCCTTCTAATCAAACTCACAGTGGTATTTCTCTTTACACTATTATCAAACTCAAAATTATTTTAACAAATTACTCTGGTGTTTCTTTCTACAATTATCACATGTGAGAAAATACTTATTTCCCTTATTCACTTAATATATATTTTCACCACATTAACCTTCTTATCTTTCTTCCATTTGAATCCATAAAATATTGTAATTTCATTATCTGTCTTACTAGAGAAAGATATTATCTTCTCATATGATGAGAATGTTTTGGATAATTCTTTCCTACTAACGATTCGCATATGCCCATAAATTTTTTATTATTATTAATCTTTATATCACGTGCATCAGTGAGGTTCAAATTAATTCAATTAGGATCCATTTTTAAATTATTAAACACAATTTATTAGATCATAACATTATGAAACATAATGTATAATCCCAAATCAAGTGAAATACATAACATAATTTGGAAATTTTATTTGTAGCTAGTTTCATAAAAATAAACATGGTTTCATTTGATTGTTATTATATAATTATAATAAAAGTCTATCATAGGGTTTTTTGTCTTATTATCTATTTTCCAAAATCTAGTTCCTATTTTTTCTAATAAAATTTCTCTCATACCAAAAATAACAACCCCAAATCCAATAACATGGATTTAATAGGTACTTTATTATGTTGGCATAGATGAAATATTCAAATCCCAAATGACTGATTAGTTAATCAGTTTTGGAAACCAAATTACATACATGAGACCCACTTTACATTGGGAACACATAATAAAACATAATACATAACAACATATAATAGACTGTATCCTTAAAAACTCATTAAATGATATCTTCTTGATATCATTGGAAATGTAAAAAAAAAATAGTGAGATTAAATTCCCAATATGATTCATGTATAAAAAAAATATCAGGAATAAATTAGAAGAATCAGCATGGAAATGTAAATAACTAATCACACATTCCTTTAATCAATAACATAATAATAATATGGTAGGAATAAGAGATGATCAAATAATTCCATATGAATAATCACATGTTCTTGAAACATGTACATGTATAATATAACTAATCAACTAATCACATAGAATAATAGTAATGAAGGAATATACATTGATTGACATTTGAACTACCAAGATATATCCTCTATATGGTTAATATAAATATCAATCCTCTTACCAATTTATCTTGGGGGGTAGAAACATGTTAAATTTGGCTAAGTGATTCCTCTCATCAGACTACCGATGCTTCAAGTGGCTTATATTAACATATAAAAAACCCATGTATTTTTTGTCTAAACCATTCATAATTAATCAAATAAATGATTTAATTAATAAAAATTGTTCTTTATAATAAAATATCTACTTTGAGTAATTGATGTAGATTTAACATTATATTCGCAGTTAATTAAATGAATTAATTATGTATATTCAATCTAAATCCACAAAAAGTGGAAATACTACATAAGAAAACATTAATTCATTTAAGAAATAATATTAACATAAAATAATAAATAATATAGAATTTTTATCCTAATTAATGGAAATTGAGTTAAGAAATCCCTTACCACTTTTTAATGAGTCGAATCATAAGCCCCATAAAATTTATATTAATAAAATGAAACATTGAATACCATAGAGATAATGAGATTTATAATATTGTATAGAGCATGGTAAGTACACAAGATAAATGAAATAAGTTATGGATACGTCATATATCTCACATAAACAAAAGTGAGACGATAAACCCTTACATTTAACTTCATTTTGATTGAATTCACATTAACATCCACTTCTTCAGCGGAGTTTATTTAGATCACTTTTTAAGAGATATTGGATTGGTATTTTTGGATGAATAGGACCACCATAACTTGTTCGAGGATGTTTTTTTTGATAAATGGATAGGTTTTAGTATAACTAAAAGGTTCAAAGTGGTGTAAAAAAGTGAAGGAAGGAGTTTCCTTCTATAATTAAGTTGTGGGTCACTTTTGGAAACACTCCACCCTGTTAAATTAATATAAATTAATTATCAATTAAAAATAAATCCAAAATAATTTATATAGAATATAAGATGAGGATGGGTTGAAATCCTCTAAAATAATAATTTTTATACAAGTTTATGTCACATTAATACCTTTATCATTTTGTTCTAACTATTATTTAATTACATTAATTCTTAAATAGACAACATGGATTTTTACTCTATGAGGATTTAAATAGTTACTATAAAATGAAAAACGACCAATAAATGCATTATTAATAAGAATAACTTACCCTAATAAAATGGACAAAATTTAGATTTTTATGATTTTTATGTCATTTAATAAAATATTATTTATTTTTAAATATGATTAATGTTAACATTAAGACAATTCATTACATTGACATAGAAAAATATCAAAATAACAATATAACTTAGAAAAAAAGTAATTTAATATACACATAAAATTTCAAATTCATCTATAAAATTATTTTATCACATTAATTGTATCTAATTATTTTTATTTCTATATTGTTAATAACATTTATTTGAAATTTCCAGTAATAAAATAATTATTGTACCACTGTTGTGAAAAAATATAAGGTAATTATTTCATCACATTAATTTAAAACTAAATTACCATGATAAATATAAATAATTTATATTTGAAATTAATATTTATAGTTAAACATATCCATTGTATAACTCCTTATTAATGAAATTATTGTTAAAGAATATGATTGTCACATCTTTTCCTATTTTTGAAATAAAATATTATAAATTCCATATTCAATTAAAAATGGAATAAAAAGGCCATATATTAGAACATAATAAAATTATGGACGAAATTAATATATGAAATAAAATTGGATCAATTTTTATAGTCATTTTATAATCCTTATAATATTATGTTTACCCTTTATTTCTCGATTTTTACCTGATTTACCCTTTACCATGGTAACACAAATTAACAAACTAACTATTCTTATTTTGGCAAAAATAAAAGGTGACTATTTAATTAATTTTGTTCTTGTGATTATAAATATGGAATCCATTTTTAAAAATTTATTTCAAATAATTTTTATAAATTAATTTAAATTTAATCAAATATATTGGATGAAACATCATGTTTTTAATGTAAAAATGTTGAAAAGATTGATTTTTTATATCCACTTTCAATGTTAAATTTATTCAAATTACCAAAATTGGATTTATATATGAACAATTTTTATAAATTTAATTTAAAACCAATTTAACTTATAATCTATAATTTTTTATTATATATTTGAATATTTAGCTTTCAATTAAAATATAGTATTTTTAACTATTCATTAAAAAAATTAAACTTATCAAAAATACACCAAAAATTAACCCTAATATAATTTTGATATTTTTCCTTCTAAAATTAAATTTATTTAGAAAAATATAATTTATAAAATTTTTAAATTTTAGTTTAATAATAAGTTCTCCATTTATAGAAGAAAAAACTACCTTTAGAAAAAAATTAGATTTTATGCGTAAAATTGGATTTATTTTTCTCGTATGCCTATAAAATATAGTGGATTAATTTAAAAACAATTGATTGAATATATAATATATAAATTCAAAAATAATAACAATACTATTCATTCTCTTCAATTTAATGACTAGTTTATAATTATCACATAATAATAATTCATTACTCATTTATGTTGCGTGTTCAATGAATCATACGGTGTCAAAGAGATAAAATTTAATAAGTGACATACTATGAAATCATGGGGTGTTACATATATTCTTGTAAATCATGGTAAAAACCCAAATTATAATAAAACCTCAATTAAAACAAGAATTTTTCATAATTCATTTAGAAAACCATTGATTATTGAAGATATTCCATAGATCCAGTAATGATGTTAACTACATCAAAGATAAAATAAAACAATTTATCAACAAATATTTTATAGGTTTTGTGGTAATAAATAAAATCCAATTTACATTATCTATATAAATAATCTATTTATCTAAACTAAAAACAATTTTATCAGTCTTATGAACATATTAAGGGTTATCATACCTTAATCATGTGTTAACTATTAAATAGTACCCTTCTATTAGATTACTTTTCTAGGAAATTAGTATTATTCTACATATTATTTTATGTCGTTTCCAAAAAACATATAGTGAAAAATCATAATATATTTAATAATTTATATAACATAATTCCAGAATTTCAATACATAATAACATTAATCTTCCCACTTCCCTTTCAAACCATTCACTTGGCATCATCATCTTATTCCTAAACACTTATTTCCTTTCCTATTTCATTTTTAGTCTCTTGGCCTTTAGAAATATAAATATTACTCATAAAACCATGTGGAATTTATTCATTATCACCCCACTTAAGGCATCAAAATACATGATTCTTATACTTTCCACATTTAAAACTTTCATTAGTCACAGATACCTTTGGGAGACCGTTCTTCTAATCTATTACATTAACCAAATATTTCATTTTTTCTTTATATTAAATTTCATTGTGTATAATTTTCCACACTCGAAACATATTCTCATCCCTCAGATATATTCTCTTAATTTCTTCTTTTCACATTATTGACATATATGAAATTTTATTTTCTTGAATCTATGGAATCTGCTACATGAATTCATAATGAATTATCTCCTTCTCATCATTGGGGACTCTAAGATTTAGCTAAGGTGTAAAATACCAATAATGTTATATGATAACTAATTAGGAATAATAAAAATATCCACCACTTAATTCATCATCCTAGTTCACTACTAAATATCAAATTTTCTATCACATTCATTTTTAAATATGTTTCTTCTAGTTCTTTTCATGAACTAAAACAAAAAGAACATAGTGTGAGAAACACTAATCATAAAAGGAAACCAATAAATCATTAAATGTCATGACCCGTCCTCGGGACCCGTGCCGTGACTACCCCAAGCCCGCCTTCCATTGGCCAGGGGCTGGCGACTAGCACCAAGTCGTAAATCCCGGTAAAAAGGGAAGGCATTGCCTTTGTAAAGTAAACAAACACCACAGAGCAAACAAGCAGAAGTAAACACTAAGTAAAAACTGAGTACAATAGTAAGTGCAGAAAAGTATGTGGGACAGAATACAAACCCAAACTGAAATTAAAGTATAACTAGAATGGGAAAACAACAACTGAAAAGTAAAGCCGCAGCGTCGATCCGTCCAATGGATGTCCCACCTGAAGGGTGAGTACAGATAGACTCTACAGCTCCTCGGGTCCAGCCATCCGCTCCGAGTACGTCTCGCCCAGTGGTCCTCCTCCAGGTACCGTCTTGCTCCACAAGCCTCAACCACGATCAGTGATGTCCGTCATCTGCAACCAACACAACGTAGTGCGGGCATAGCCCGTGCAGGGGTGAGTATAAGCTACTCAGTAGGGACCCCGAGACCCCCGAAGGCCTCCCAGAATCCATAAAGGATAATCCACGAAGGAAAGATACAATCACGAAGTAGCATCCGACACTACTTAGGTATATGCCCATACATATACCTAAGTAACCAGTTCCAGTTCGACTCTGACATCTGAACTCAAGTACAACCCAGTCCACACAGGAAGCAAAACGTAATCCACACAGGATAGCACAACACAATCCACAAAAGAAAACAAAAACAGGATTCAGCTCACACAGGTAAACTTCTTCGTATGATGATAGAGATAATCAGATATATCCACTGATTCATCTAAGTCGTTGGACCCACAAAGGATCGATAGGTACTAACCCCCGCAATGAACCAAAAAGGATCTGACCCATACAGGATAGATAGGTAACTAACCCCCGCAATGACCCACACAGGATCGGACCCACACAGGATCTGTAGGCGCTGGCCCACACAGGACCGCTGAGCGCTGACCCACATAGGATTAGACCCACACAAGATCTGTAGCACTGATCTACGTAGTATTGCTGAGTGCTGTAGTCGTCATCGTCGAATCCACTGAGGATCTCTGCACAGTCGTCGTCGTCGTCGAAGTCGCAGCCAGCTCTAGGGTTCCCGCACACAGCAAGCTCATTCGGGAGGGTCCTCTCCACGAGACGAGAGGCTGATACATCATCTGAAACATAGTCCAGAGTTGATGCATCCAAAATTTCCGTATCGTCAAAAGGAACTCAATGCCATAGACGCCGCGTCAATCAGACGCCCGGTCTGAGAGTTGTTGGCTTTTTCGTCCCAGGGGCCCGGTTGATTTTTAAGTCAAAACCAACCCGACCGTACTCCACCTGCATCCAAACCTCAGGCGAAGTAAGCCAAAAGATCCGTATCACTTAGAGGAATCGATCAAAGTCGACAACACGTCAATCGGACGTCCGGAGCTCAAGTTATGAGCGTTTCCGCTCCGAGGGCTCGGTTGTTTTCGTGTACGAACCAATCCGGCCAAACATAAAGTACTACGAAACCTTGAGTGTAATATATCTAAACGACCGTCTCAATCCAAAGATTGTATCGCCACTGAAGGTGCATCAATCGGAGGTCCGTAGCCCAAGATTTGGGCAAAAGACCAAAAGGGGTCCGAAAACGGGGGGGGGGGGGGGGGTCTGGGCCAGGACCGACCCGGCCCAACCCCCCCTGGGATGGCCCGAACCGGGTTGACCCGACCCAGGTCCGGGTCCGATCTGGCTGGGCGCGACCCGGCCCGGCCGGCGCGGCCCAGCTGGCGCTGGCCGGGTGGCTCCTCCCGGCGGCGCGCCGGGCGCCGCCGCCACCTGCCGCCAGTGCCGCCGTGCCGGCGGGCTACTCCGCGGACCACCGGACGAGTTCTGGGGGTCGGAAATGCGTGTCATCTTCGCCAATGGCCCTCCTGGGGCCCATCCTTCACTGCAAGGACCTCACATCGCCCGTGCGGCTTGTTTTGTCGTCATCCGCCGTTCCGCACACCAAGAACGAAAGGGCGGTGGGTTCAGACTTGTTTTTTGGTCCGTACCCACCACGTTAGTGGTTTTAAAAGTCTCACAACAATCATTTAAACAAACCACAGATATAATCACATAGATTAAAAAGAACAAAAACCCCTACCTCAACGTTGTCGTCGAACGTGAGTTCGTCGCGGAAGTAACCGTCGCGGAAGAAGAGGATCGTCACGTCGCGGAAGGGGCGTCGCTGTCGTCACGGTACATGGCGTTGCATAGAAAAACTCCAAGTATTAAAATCACACAGATTAACTTGCACCAATTAAACCCATGTTGAGGATATAATTCAAAAATAATTAAAAGAACCGCAATCCCGTACCTCAATTGGTTGTTGATCGAAGATTGTCGCGGGGAAGGAACGTCACGGAAGAAACATCGCGGAAGGAGGATCGTCAGAGTCGCGGTACACGGCGTTGCATCATCGTTCTCCGAGGGTTAGGCGTTCTTCTTCACCCTTCGTCGAAGGCCAGAGTTCTTCTCGTTCTTCGCGTTCTTCGCGTTCTTCGCGAAGGAGGATGAAGATCTTCAGGCCTTAGAGTTTTCCCCAAATCCTCTCAACAAGCCACCCCTCAATAAGACAAGTGTTGGTCTTATTTTATTCCCATGCCAACAATTTTAAGTTCAAAGATAAGTAATGAAAAAAATTAATTCAAAGAGTTAATTGCAATGAATTAACCGCCCAATTAATGAGGCGTTTCTTAACCCAAATAAACGCACGGTTGACTTTAATTAAAAAGGGGGTGCGGGTGCGTTACGTAGAGGGAAAGAAACGGTGGGGCTCATGTGGGAACCGCCTCACAAATATCCTACCAATGGGTATGATATTATGGGTTCCACCTTATCTGCTTAACCTAGCTTAAGTGGCTTTAAGTGAAATAAAATAAAGTGTCGCACCACTTGTATTTTATTTCTTAACTTAACCCCAAAAATTAAAAACCACACCCGAGCAAATGCAACTCCGGAAAAGTCGTTTCTAAGCAAATACCGGCACTACGATTCCATTGGTGCCCTCAGAATTTGATTCCAAGCACCGGTTCAAAAGTTAGAAAATGCCTGTTCGTTCGTTCACTGAATGTACCCGAGCAAAACTTCGAAAAATGATTCCGGGCACACCGGGCCTTGGAATCAGGTGCCGTCAGAAACTGCGCTCTTATAAAATTTCAAAGAAAATTAGGAAAAAAATTTCTTTGAAATTTACGGGTGTTTACATCACTCCCACCTCAGGGCTTTACGTCCCCGTAAAGATACATCATAAACTAGGGAAAAAAATGTGGGTATTGAGCACGCATCTGAGCCTCCCGCTCCCAAGTGCTCTCCTGGAGATTTCCGTGCTGCCATCAGATGCACACTAGAGGAATCGATCGTCCATGTATGACCTACTCTTGTCGATCCTCGATCTCCACAGGGACCTCCGCAAAAGTCTCCCCATCATCAATGTCTAGCTCCCCATGGTCAATGATATGTGTCGGGTTGTGCACGTATCTCCTCAACTGAGATACGTGGATTACGTCGTGCACCCGTTGCAACTAAGGTGGTAAAGCCAGGCGATAAGACACCTCTCCAATCCTACAGAGGACCTGGAATGGTCCGATGAAGTGTGGAGACAACTTGTCGCCTTTTCCAAATCTCCGTAATCCACGTCGAGGTGATACCCGCAAGAAGACTTGGTCGCCATCCTTGAACTCCAGTGGCCTTCACCTCCTGTCAGCATAAGACTTCTGCTGGCTCTGAGATGTCCCCATCCGCTCCTAGATGACATGGACCTTCTCTGTCGTGGCTTGGACCATCTCTCTTCCCACAAGTGTCGACTCCCCAGGGTCTGTCCAGCACAGAGGAGATCTGCAAGTTCGCCCGTACAATGCCTCGTATTGTGCCATCCTGATGGTGGAGTGGTAGCTGTTGTTGTACGCGAAATACACCAAGGGTAGGTGGTCCTCCCAGCTGCGACCAAAGTCAAGGACACATGCACGAAGCATGTCGTCGAGAGTCTGAATGGTCCTCTCCGCCTGACCATCCGTCTGAGGGTGAAAGGCGGTGCTCAGACGTAGTTGCGTCCCGAACGCCTCCTGCAACCCCTTCCAAAGCCGGGAAGTAAAGCAAACATCTTGATCGGAGAAGATAGATGATGGAAAACCGTGAATCCATACAATATCCTGAACATAGAGACGTCCCAAGCTCTCCACTGAGCCTTGCTCTCTGATGGGTAAGAAGTGAGCCGATTTGGTGAGTCGGTCGACAATCACCCAAATGGAGTTGTGACCTCTGGAAGTGCGTGGAAGTCCAGTCACGAAGTCCATAATGCTGTCCCACATCCAATTCGGGACCTCCAAGGGCTGTACCAAGCCTTCTGGTACCTGGTGATCTGCCTTCACCTGCTGGCAGGTGATGCATCGAGAAAGGAACTCTGCCACAACCTTCTTCATGCCTGGCCACCAGTGCTTTCGTCTGAGATCCTGGTACATCTTCGCTACTCCAGGATGTACCGCCAAAGGGGAAGTGTGAAACTCTCTCAGCAACTCCCCTCGCAAAGCAACTGGTACCAAGGTACGTCCTCTAAAAAGGACATTGTGCTCTCCTCCTATAGAGAATCCATCAGGTGCCTATCCTGAGGATATCTGCGCACGCCGCGTCTCAAAGTCGGCGTCCCCATGCTGTGCCTCTCTGACCCTCTGCAGTAGTGGAGGGGTGACTGTGAGAGACTGAAGGAAGGCTACTCCATCTCTATCCACGAAGGATATCTGCAAAGCGGCTGACCTCCTGGCTGAGCCACCTATGCGGTGACCTCCGGGCGGAACCGCCCCCGCAGTCTGCTGGGCCGGGCCCAGCGGACTTGGTCGAACCTAGCGGGATGACCCACCCAATGGGCCGAGTCTGTCCTAGGGGGTCTGACCAGGTTGACCCAGACCGGGTCGGCCTAGTCTGGGAGGGGTCGAGTCAGTCCGATTGGGTCGGATCGGGCCCAGGCCCATTACGAACCCCTTTACTTTCCTTTGGCCATATCCTTGGCACTGAATGCTCATTTGACGAACCTTCAGCGGAGATGGTATTCTTGGAACGCGATGGTCCCATTGAGTATACCCCACTGGAGTTCGGGGTAATGTTTAGATATGGTCCGATTGGATTGTACATGAATTGAACTGGGACCTCAGGACTAAAAAGCATATAATTCACAGAACGGGCGTCCAATTGACGCACTGTCTGTTTCGTTGAGACCCCTATAACAAGGCGGGCTTTTGAGATACTTATATGTGGGACTTATTGGAAGTTGGATTATTTAACTGTAGCTTGTGGAGCAGACCCTCCCGGAGACGAGCGAGCGGAGTACAGAGACCTAGTAGCTAGATGAGACATGACGACTGCATGACTGATTCGACTCGAAGTGATTCGACTAGCCCGGTGGGGAGAGAATGTTAGTTAGCGGTAGACCCATGGTGGAGGAGTGCTTGGTAGTTGGAAGCAAACCTGTGGTACTCGACTGGAGGAGTACCTATGAAGGCTATTAGAGGGAGCGCCTGGTAGTTGGCGGCAGATCCATAGTGGGGAGCGCCTCTGTGTGAGCACGGTAGACCCAAGATACTTGATAGGAGAAGTACGTAAGCAGTCCAATGTTAGTGGGAAGTGCCTGGTAGTTAGCGGCAGACCAACTGTACTTAGAAGAGGAGGAGTTCTCCAGCAGTCGTGGTTTTGACATTGTGAATAAAAATCCTGGTTGAGCTGAGTCAGTAACTATTGTTTTTACCTAATGATTGAGATGGATAACTTGTTAACTTAGGTATATGCATGGTCATATACCTAAATGAGGTTATTTTTTGATTTCATACTTTTTAGTTTATCCTTGTTGGATTTTTTGAGACCCAGAGGGTCTCGGGGTCCCTACTGAGTATCGTTATACTCACCCTTGCACGGGCTACACCCGCACCTCATTGTGATGGTTGCAGACGACGGACAACGCTCACTGAAGATCAGAGTAGCAGGACTGGACGATACTCGGAGGCGGGCCTTATAAAAATTCGGTACAGGGAGGAGACAGACAAACACGAAGTGCTGAGGAGACTATTTGTACCTACCCTTCAGGTAGGAATCCCCGAAGGACGACCCAATAAATACATTACATTTTCATCAGTTGTAATTGTTTATTAGTTTAACATGTACTTTCCTTTTGGGATTGTATTTTAGGCCCCTTTTATTTTTCAACACTCCATTGTAAACAGTTTTTCTTAGTTTTTTACTTCCATCTCATACTCTGTTGTGTGTGTTTACACTTTATAAAGGCAATTACTTCCTAGTTTTAGGGATTTATGCCTTTGGTGTTAGTTTCCAGCCCCTGGCCTATGGAAGGTGGGCTTGGGTTAGTCACGCCATGGGCCCTGGGGGACGGGTCGTGACAATTTATATAGAACTAAATAGTATATATCTTATAATATTTTTTGAATGTATTAAGGATGTAATAGTATATATTTTTAAGGATTCATATCTATTTATTGGGTTTAATGACATCCCAGGGAAAACTTGTGATCTACTTTATGAAGGAGAAATTGGTTATCTTTAAATTTGTGTGATGAAATTATAATGAATCTTCTAGGATTATTATTTTTTGCTTGTTACATATAGTAAACATTCATCTGTGTAATATAATAAAAATGGTATCTAGATAATTAGTGGATGACCAACCTGTACATGATTAAAAATCACTATGTTTAATAAAAAAATCAATGATACCTAAACAAAATATGTATTGGGTTTCTAGCATTAGTTTCTAACAATTGAAAACCCCTTATTCTATATTTTTATTCTTTTATACATTACATACAGGATTGTATGCTAGGTTTTATAAGAATATAAACATTTTTATTCACCAACTATAGAAGTTTAAAGATCATTGGGGTAAATGATTAAAATAAAATTTAGATATTGGTAAAAAGTTATATAACAAATAAAAAACTCCCCCATAGGTGTTTTCTTAGATATACACTAGGATTAATAGAAGCTACAGTGTTGATGAGTGATCTTACAGTGGAAATAGTTTCTTCAATAACTAATATACTTTTTGATATATAATTCATCTATCCAATGGCCCTATGGACTTAAATTTTTTATTTTTTTTGATAATACACCTTTCAAGGGGTGATGTAGAACCCTTATAATGCCTGTAGGAATAAGTATTCCATAGACCATAGGCCTTATAGGAATTCATTGCCTGTAGGATTAAAACATTATATACAACCCAGACTAACTTCTTAGAACTGCTCCTCTCTAGAATCTTCATCATGAAATAATCTCTCTACCTTCGCATGGCTATTCAGCTAGGCTATCCCATGCATGTACATGCTTTTCCCGATTGCAGGTCCCATATCCTCTCATTTTTCTAATCAGTGTAGCTTCTGATATAGTGAAAGCTACTTTCTCATCCTCTTATTGATCTTGTTTCTTGTAGGTTGTCTTGAATGCATCTGCACTTAAGGTGGCCTGAAGGCCTTGAGGTGGTTTGATGGGTTTACTGGCCCGAAGGCTTTGGTGGCTCAAAGGCCTTAAAGGACACGAGGAACAAATCGGTGGCCCAATGGCCTGAAACTAGTGCAATAAAAGATTTTTAGGAATATAAAAATAAGGGATTGAAGATAACAATTTATTTAGTCTTTCCCATCAATTATAAAGAGTTTCATTAAAAAATTTCCTTATTCTAATGGTTTAATTACAAGAACTGGTTGGAATATATTTTTAAGGAAACGTTTTATTCAAGTTATCAAAATATTTCATTTAACTAAGGGAAATATAATAGAGCCATATGTTTTTAATATTTATTGGGAAAATGGAAATTTTCTAAGTTGTAATTGATAGATATTCCCACTATGGCGTCTTATGGGTGATAAAAAATGAAATTTTATTTTGTGCATGTGAACAACTTCCCATAAAAACATATAATGTTTAGGAATAATTTGATTCATTATGAGTTTTATTTTAAAATTTTAATTCAAACTTTGATAATTAATTAAAATTGATAGATTATAAAATTCAAGTGAAGATAAATCCTCGATAGTTTATTCGGCATGATGATTAATGATATTGATGTTTTCAAAATGATTTTTAGGATGATCATTTTCTTTCTTTAATTAATTCTAAATACTATTTAGTGTTTTCAACATTTAGTGTAATAGCATTATAGATTAGTAATTTTATCATGGTAAGAAAATTATCACTCACTATAACTATCATAATATATTAAAATATTGTTATTTCAATCCAAAATTATAAAAAATTGGATAAAAAAGATAGGATAAAAGGAAAATTGATTCATGTAGAAATTAATACAATTAAATGTAGTTATATATTAACTTCTAATTATAAAAATAAAATAAAATTTCAAATCAATATGAAAATTTTAAAATGATTACAAAACAAAAAAATATGAAAAATGGGCACTTTTTGATACATGTGTTTCAAATGATTTTATAATATTTTATTTATTTTTAAATGAAATTGAATTTAATTTTTTTATTTATCATTCACATATTACTTTTATTTTTGTACTTCCTTTTCTATATTTTTTTATGTTTTTAGAATATATATTTAAATTTCATCCCTTTTGGATTTATTTATAAGTTTTTCAGTTTCTTTTTTTGATTAGTTTTAAAATATAATTTATTTTTTTCTATTTTTTTGATATTTTATAATATTATATATCTTAATTAGGGTTTTAATAAAACATTTACCTTCCACAATAACTATATAATTATTTTTGTTTAGAGAAATAATATGTGTTGGAGTTTAAAAAACTCATATTCTTAGTTTAGACTCTGTTAATGTATTATTATCTTTTCCAAAATTAGATTATCTCATGTAATGTTATGATATTTAAAAAATCAAAATTATTTTTGAAAACTATTTTTGAGGTTTTTTATATATATAATTAAAAACATATATAATAAATATCACAAGTTATGGTTTTTCATTACCTAAACATGGTTGTGAATCACCTTTAGGTATCAAAGAGAGTTAAAATAATAAAATAATAAAATATAAATAATATTAAAATTAACCTATTTCCACTATACTCATATTATATTAGATTCACTTATAATAAATTCATTAATCCTGGAATCAATAAATGAAAAATTATTTATATGTTAAATATATTTGCAACCTTCAATAATAAAATATTGTATTCATTTTATAATCATCCTTGAAGAAAAAAATATTTAACATCAAGCAATGTAATACCTAAGTAGTTTTAATACCATTTTTCAATAATTATAAAAACCAAATATTAATCACACACTAGTATTTATAGTCCATTCATAGTATTTTCATAAAATATTATTCATTTTATTGTATCAAATAAATGATGACTAAAAAAATAATGTTTTAATATGAAATGGTAAAAAATAATTCTTATAAAACATTCACACGATGATATTTTTGATAAAAAAGATTAATATTATTCAAAAAAAATTATCAATGCACTATAGTTCATAACAATTTTAAGTAAGAATATTGAAAAAAATAGAAAATTAAGAACTAATTTCAACGTACTAAAATGACTCAAATGGACAAAAAAATAAATAAAATAAATAAATATATTAAAAAAATTATAATAAAAAACTACTAAATAATTTCATATTCTTAAGATGTTTGATGAGAAAAACTTGAATAAATGATGATAGAAACAAGTAGAAAAAATTAAGACCAATCGTATATCTTACTTTAACATATTATGAAATACTAATACTACATAGAAACAAATAATAAAATAAAATTAGACTATATACAATTACGGGATCTAATTCTACCTACTCTAATAGATTATATACATCTAGAGACACAACATACAAGACATAAAATGAATATAATGTATGATAAAGTTCAATGGAAGTTGAAAAAATTATTTTTTCACACTCGAAGTTCTCTATCAAATTTGACTCCAAATCATCTGACTACTTATGAACTTGGATTGATTATGGTTTTCTTTTACTTCCATCATATTGGACTCTTCTCTTGACCAATAAAGTTCATCCATCTTTTTAGTAACTCCTATACTCTTATTTTAACAACCTTAGGGAAATGATTCTAGATAAGCTCACTCATTTTGCATTCACTTGATCTCAACCATTGATCATTGATTATAAATCCTAAAAATAAATCAATTAATCATTTATTGGATTCACATCATATATATTTAGAACTTCATAATTCATCACTTTCTTTTTTTTTGATGGAGATTATAATCCTCCAATCAATCAATAAATAATTTTATATCTGATGAAAATTCCAACCATTCCAATGTTACTCAATTCTCACACATTTTCCAAAGCTCTAGACTCCATCCATTGATGAACATGTTTGATCCCCTCTTTTAAAACCCACGATTTCCATGAAAATATGAATCTCATCCCACATCCTCATGATTTGTGACTCACAAATAAATTTTCTTCTATAATTATAATGATAATAATTATTATTATGGAAGACTTGATTTTGGTTTTGATATTTTCTTTTTGGTGGGAATACCAATTATGATGGATAGAGTTACTAATGTTTATCACTTAGGGTATTATATAATGATAATCATAGAGTAGGATATAATTTCTAATATAATTATCAAGGTTCTCTTTATCTTTACCGATTATGAAATTAGTCTACTAATTATCTAAGAGTGGTAACCTTATTTTTTAATGGCATTTGAAACAACTAATAATGTTATGAAGAAGTGTACGAGGAATGTTATATGAACTAATTATTATGATAAGGGGAATGTTGTGATAAATTTTTATAATTTCAAAAAGTTTAAGGTGAGGGGTATTGAAGAATAAATTTTATTATGAACTCCTTTTAATTAAGATTTAAAAATATAGTAATAATTATAACTATATACAACCCTTGGGTCATCTTCATGATAATCTCAATACAGAATTATTTTCATCAAATTTATTTCCATCTTATTTTTATATTTTTAAAAGCAAAATTTCTTTATCGAGGGATTTTTTTGTAAGTATAAATGAAAATAGAATAAATAGAAATGTTGAAACCTGGGTGAGGGGTGGTTGAACGTAGGATTCCACCTATTCACTCTCCACAGTTCACATATAATTATTTTTTTCATAAACTCACTCTTTCTCCTTATTCAGAACCCAACCTATGGTTAATACTATATGACTAATGAATTGGATGCATTAAACACACACAATAATGCATGATAACATAAAAAAATATCTCTTCTTGTAGACATGGAATTCACACTACACTCTCATATCACAAACATGAATCTAGAATTTTTATTGTGTACATAATGATGGAAACTATGTTTTAAAAAATAATTTAAAAAATGAGGTGATAAATATTTATAATGTGATAAATATCCTCCCCTTAATTCATACTCTCACTCTAATGAGAAGTCTTAGAGATCAAGCTATAAACCTACTCACTCATTATCATAACTTCCCACTACTCAAATTATATGAAAGAGTGGAATAGTGAAAATAAATTCCTACAGGTGAATGAATAAGAATATTTATCATTCATTATGGTCATTGAAGCAATGATAATGGGGTGAATCGGATGTTTTCTTCTTTAATAAATTCAATATTAATGAAATTTAACTTCTACATATTAATAGATTAATTCTCTTAATAAACTTTTATAACAATCTCAGAAGTAATAATTGATATAAATTTAAATAAGTAGTAAATGATTTAAAATTTTGTACCTTAGTGTTAGGGCCCACATACATTCTATGGAGACTATAGTCAGGTCAAGAAAATTCACTATTTTAAATAAGTGATTACAACTTTGAACCAGCTCCAGTTAGAATCATTTTATATCCCAATGTGTATGATTATAATGAATCCCATAGTTTACTCTGATTTTATTACTAATTTGATCCAAAATAAAAATATGAAGGACTTCGTAAATCATCTCACCAAAGGTTCATCTGAAACCTATTTGTGGTTTTATTTATCTATTGAACCACTTATATTTCTCACTATGATGCACCCATTTTAATTTTAATAGACAAAAATCTAAATCATACATATCATTTCATGTACTACTGTCTGATTTTATTTCTTTTTCATTTAATAAAACCACAAAACTCCCCACTAAATACTTCATTCCTTGTTTCTGATCATGTTTTTTCCAATGATCAAAACCATGTTCATCTTGTGACTTCATGCACACTTCCACCTGTAAAATATTATCAACATTATATTTATAGAATGTTTTTCTAGTTATAATATTTTAGAAACAAATCATATCTCCCTCATCATATAGAGTATTTCATAATGAGTGTTTTATAATGTATGGAACTTGAATGAACAGAATAGAATTTTAAAATTTGTAATATATATTATAAAAACAATATGGAAAATTCTTAATGTTCACACTAACTCTAGTATCATCATAGAATAAAATTCTTACAAAACATTAATAAAATTTATTATGATAAAACATTATAAAAACACATTGAAAAAGAACATTCATACCAACATCATGTTGAAAAAAAAGTAAAAATCATTTTTAGAAACCATCACAAGACATATTACATCTTTCCCTTATTATTTATCCACAAAATTAATTAAAAAAATAAAAAATAGTCCTTTAATCACTAAATAATTATTACATATCATTTTAATGGAACGTATAGTTTTTATCATTCATCAAACCATAAACATCTTCAAAGATATTTTCTTGACACCATAATAAAAGATAAAGTAATGTTTTTATGGAATTCTAACCCTCATTGACAAGAATTTTTTTTCCATGTAATGATAAATCTCACACTAACTTTTTATCTTTTAATTTTCACTCTAATTTTTCTACATACCAAAACTACTCAACTCTTTTATATCTCCAATTTTATGATAAAAAAATCTTTAGATTAATTTTTGGAAGAGTTAAACATACACAACCCCTCTTAAAGAAAATTTTATATTACTCTTCCTATTTGTAATCAAAATCCAAGGCGTAGTGGGGGAATTCCTTAATAAATTTAGGTTGTATTTAATGAAGGATGAACATAATATTTTAGTCTCAAATCCCTAACCCTTTATTTTGGGATAAAATTGGATAAAACCCCAGTTATTAGATAAAATTTTGAAATTTACCCCAACATTACATCTCCAACGATAACATTCTCTTTTATGTACTGATGCATGATATCAATGTGGTTTGATCATGAATGTTGTACAAGATTTTTAGAATGATCAATTTAACATTGATTATAAAAAATAATCATTAATGTTTCACATTCAAATATTTTAGTTAACATTTCAACCATGTCAATTGGGTAAAAGCATTGATGGTGGAAAACTATTCTGCTTCCACAATTCTCAATGTAACTAAAATTTATTTTACAATAAAAAATCCTAGAACATTATCTGAAGAAAAATTTTCATCTTAAAGTTGATTTTCTATTATTTATATATATATCCCAATAAACATAAGTATATCCTTTAATGTTTATATCAAATATTTTTTATACAATATACCATGGGAGGATGTTCCTTTAATTTATCTATTTTTTCACATATGTGATTATTTTGTATCACTTTAATATTTTTAATATAAAGTAACAATAAAAACAATGTATATCATTCAAGCTATAATATAGGGAAAAAATACTATCATCTTTCAGAAACATTACTAATGAACACTTGTCTCTTATTTATCTCCACTCATCTAGGATCCAATATAGATTAGAGTAAAAACATATTTGGAATCTATCATGCCGTATTTTTGTAATAATTACTTAGAATACGTCCATTGTGATAGAGAAATATAACATTACCTCAATTAGTATTATAAATCTAGATAGAATGATAATTTTTCATGAATTATAATTTCAAAACATTTCTTCATTTCATCAGTAAACTATTTAGAATTATTTTATATATCCCCTGAAAAAATTATGTTATCAACATAAATAATAAAAAAGAAGGTATATGAGTTCAAATCCTTTACATATAAGTTCATGTAAACATTCCATATATAAAAATTCAATTTTTACAAGAAGATATAAAGTTATGAGTATTAATACCATGGAGATTGTTTTAACTATTATATGGATCTCTTCAATATACATACCTTGGATACATCACTTTCATATAGAAAACCACAGTGTTTCCAAATAAAATAATTTCTCTCAATCTCTCTATTTATGAAGGATGATATGACATCTACATGATAATATTTATAATAAAAATGTTCAGCCACTACCAATACCATTATTATTGTTTCTATCCATTTATGTGGGGAAAACAATTTGTCAAAATAAAACCTTCCAACTATAAATAACCTTTACAAAAAAGTCATGCTCTATTTCATGAAACATATATATTTTGTTCAATTTATTTCTATACATACATATTATTACAATGATATTATTTCATGGTGTTCATGGAACAAGATTAAAAGTTCCATTTTTCGTTATCTAATCTAATTATTCATTCACAACATCAACTAATTCAATTTGGTCAACTGCCTTGGAAACTGTTTTTTTATCCTTTGAAATAAATGATGTTTGATTTTATAAATCCAACATTCAAGAAGTCTAAATAGAAGATATATAATATCCAATAATATTTCAAGATTAAACATGTTCTTGTATGGTATGAAATTTAAGATATTATCTTTCTCTTTTAATTTTCACACCACATAATTCTTATGAATCATAATTCAACTATTTTGACTCACTTTGATCATTAATTTTTTTACCACTTGAAGTATTTAAATTACCTCCAAAAAAAATTTCATAATCCTTTGTTAAGGCAGTTTTATTTTCAACAACATTAACATCATAATAATCAACCATATTTCATAAGAATTTAATAAAAAATTTATAAATTCTTCCTTTGGGTGAATATCACATTAAAATTATTTCCTAAACTTTTTCATAAAATTATACAAGATCAATATTCTTGAGATTTACTATGTAGGGAATTCCATAAAAATGAAATATTTCACCATTTATTTTAAAAAACATTTTATAAGATGACATGTGGGATTATGGAGATTCTAAAAACCCATTTTGAATATGTAAAATAGTATAAATAACATATCTTAAGAAAAAATAAATTTTTTAACAATATATTTCATCCCGTTTCTACAAATTTGTTTCCCTTCCACCACTCTATTTTATAGAGTGGTGTGTGGAGAAATATATTAATTTTTGATTCCATGGTTCTTATATATGTTTTAAAGGCATTATTTGTGTATTGTTTCCCATTTTTGGTTATCTTATTCATTAAATACAAATCCATTTCTCATTTAACATATTTTTTGAGAAAATACTATCATTTTGACAAATTATGATTTACTCTCCATATACACAATGTTATTCATCCAAGTGAAATCATTAATAAATACGATAAATTATAAATAAACTTTCATTGATTAATGTCCCATCCACCCACAAAGATCATAGTGAATAAGAAAAATACTTCTAATAGATTGAATATCAACATTGTTATAAATTTTTCCATTCATATTTTCTTTATGAAAAGTTGTAAAATAATTATCTTCACTCCTTTTCAAAAGTTTCATGTTTCTTATACCATTGAATTTGGAATTATTTTTCCTAATTTTATAGAAAATATTCCCAATTCTTTGATGACAAAACATGTTTTCCTCTTTAGAGCTCAAATATTATTTACTATGAGGTTCTTAAATTTGAGAGAGATTTATGTTGGTTATTTGTGCCTTAGTTACAAATTTTAAACAATACATAATTTTGATGACACACTAATCATTTCTGATGATAACTTCCTTAAAATAATTACAATGATGTCCAACAATATTTATGACATATATGATCACATAAACATATAAAAATTCATTGTATTTTAGTGTCTCTTCTTCAATCTCATTTTTTTATATTCCTATATTTTTTAAGTAAATATCATTTCCAAAAGAAACTACCCCTTTCATGTTTTGAATCATCTTTAAAAATCATTAAATAATCTACCATATATGAGGAACAACCAAAATTAATAATCCATAGTTTGTTCATTTTCCTCATATTTAGTGCTTTCTAAATAATAAGGGATCTTTCTTTAAATTTATTATTCATGGACTCCTTTTTTTCTAGAGTAAGATGTTTTTAGAAAAGTTATTTTTAATTTTTATAGAATTGTTTAATAATGTTTCAAATATTCCCTAAGCTTAATATAATCATCCAATTTAATTATTCATTGTAATGTTTCGATCACCTTGAGAATTTACCATTTTTTATTCCTATGGATAATAATTTTTTGTTTTATTTTCTTCTATTATTTCTTATCCTCAATTCATACATACATATGAAATGATATATGTTGTGCCAAAAATTATATTATTTGTTCTAAAAAATACCTCATCACTAATAATATCCACTTAATATAGGTATTATAAATAAATATGTTCTTTCACTATATTTATTTTTATGAGGTTCATAACATCTTTCAGTTTTTGTTTCCTCTTTGAATAGAGAATCTTATATATGAATTTTCTTTTCTATTTTTGTTTAGTGATATACTTTTAACATCTATTCTCAATCAATGTCTTCACAATATTTTTAGTTAAAATTTATTTATAATAGAAATAAGATGAACTATAACATTTAAAGGTTAACTATATCTCATAATTAATGGAATGTGAATTCCCTATAGTATGAGATGATACATATTTTAATAGTGAATATTTTTTAAAAATTTCAAACACATTTCACAAGCTATATTCAACCATATGAATATTTTATTTTTTTTAAAAACCCATACTTCCTTAAATTCATGTTTTTACTAATATTTTTCATTATATTTCTCTTTTTAGTAATATTCAGTTTGAGGATTATGATCTCTTGGATATACCTATCATCTAATTTAAAGAGATATTTTATCCCTTAAATATTCATTACACTTTATTTATTTATCATTTTTATTTAATTCTAGAGTTTTGTGTTTTTATCATGACATGGTATAATTTAACATCTATATTTATATACTCTATAATATTCTTCACATCATTCTTAATATTTATTATTTGAGTAAGATTCCTTTTTCTCAAAATTTTTAAAAAACGTTTTCTCTTTTTTTAAATAAATTATTATTATAAGAAATTTTTTTCATTAGGGTTAGAACATTCTATCTTAATCAACATATATCATCAGTTTATAAAAATATATACTTACTAATAGTGTAATTATTATCTTCCTAAGATATTTTATTACACACCTTCCATCGATTTTTTCTTCAAAATGATATTTTAAATCACCAACTTTCTCATATGGGAAATTCATATAAAAATATCCAATTCCTCCTCTCTCGAAAAATATGAGTTGAAGTTTTCCTTAATAATTTACTATACCTCTTCAATATTTATAGTAGATAATTTAAATTATCATTTCATTCATTTCATCATATTCTTTGTCTTTGTAAGAACTTATGTCAAAATTCCTAAAATATTGTATTTTCATCTATCTTATGAATTCAAAATCCATTTCATCTATGATCTCATTCTCGAATGATGGAGTGTTTATCATCTCATAAGGAACAAGAATGTTAGATATTTATCAAGAGATAAATCATCATTATTTTGAAGGTAATATATTTCATAGTAAGAACTATTTTTGAAGTCACTCAAGAGTTTCATAAAAATTGTATAACCAACAAAAAATATCTATAAATCCTTTATTGTTTAAAATGAATTTATTATCTCTAGTGAAGTAACCATCAATAGTTACTTTATTTTACATTATGTTATCATTGAACATAAATCAATAGATTTAAAAATTTACTTCCTTCACATTGGCGTTTCCTTCAATTATTATTTTGAGATATTACCAAGTTTATTTGGATATATTGAGTCCTATCACCATCATGAAAATAATTTTTGACGAGGGAATAAGAAAAGAATTTATATTTTTCCCATAAAGATCAATGTAGGTCTTATTAAAAATATTATACGAACATTTTTTTCAATGTATGAAAAACTAATATGTCACAAACCAAATTTAGCAAGATGAGTAAAGGGATAGAAAACTACCAGACACTTCCTTATTCAGGATGAAGAAGAGATAATGACCCTCTAATTCCCACCTTCAATAGACCCTAGAGTGGCGACTAGAACCAAGGGTATAAAATCTCAAATATAATGGAACGCATTAGACTTTTTATTTAATATGATCAGAAGATAATATAGTAAACCCCAAAACAACATCAGAAGCCAAGAATAAAAGTAAATCCACACAATCTATCCCTAAATGCACGTCTAAAATAAACTGAAACAAAATAAAAGAAACTCCAAAGGAAAGTACCAAAAGGAAAGGAAAAGAAACAACAACAACACCCAATGCCCAATATAGTAAGGTCCGACATTGTCCTCAAGGTCCTTCTGGAAACATGAATGCAGATTTATATACATAGGGTTAATATATAGGTATACTCAGTAGGGAAACCCAAAAGATCTCATGCACAAGTGGGTAGGAATTCTAATGCCCAATGAAAAAAAGAGATAACCAAAGAACCTAACAGGGAAACTACCCACCTATCCTCACCATGGAACACTCCCCAAATAAAGAAAGTTAGGTAATGTAATAGTAATAACACATCGATATTTGGGTACCCTACACAACTTTCCCACTGGTTATCTAGGACATCCTACGCCACAGATCTCCCCAACAAATTCCACTAAAGTCCCATTGTCACACCAACAACAACCTTACGGGCTATGACAACCATTAATCCTGCCTGATGATACATCGGACAACAAAACCACACACATACCTTCCCACAGACACCTGGGACACAACAACTAGTGCCACAACCAAAGACACATGGGCCTCATCCCAAAGACACTTGGGAAACAAACTTGACAGCACACACATGGCACAACCACCACAACACCCCCTTCCTGAAGATTCGTGCTCCATAATTAAACTTTAGTCATCACATCCTTCCTGAACAGTCTTGGTCTACCTTGAAGATGGAGAATAAAGGATCTAATAACCATCCACTCATAGGAATGTTAGAAAAAAACCCTCCACCTTGAAATGGGTGTGTTCGGAATGAAGTGCTCAACATCCATGGGGCGCGTATGAGAAAAATTAGAACTAAATTTTATACATATAAGTAATCAGGCACTCATCAAAACATAAGGTCCCCTATGTATATAAACAAACTGTACACAACCACTCCTAATGATATCCCAACATGTACAGTTGCACCACATCCTCAACCAGAACAGAACCCATTCCTATAAAATAGTCTCCCCATCGAACCCATTTTTGTTTTCATGTACAATTGATTCTGTTGAAAATTATTCTACACTACTAAGAATCTTATAGGCACATCCACAAGTCAAAAGAACATTGTACTGGAAAAGAAAAAAACCAAGCATCAATTTAAACATTCATACCTGATTCTCTAGTTAAGTCACAACAACGAAATAGATCCATGAGATCCCTAAAAGTACTAGATCCAATATAAGACCCCACATACTTGATCTACACTTCCTCAAGTCCACAAACCAAAAACTAAACATCAGGAGATCCCATTCCAATCCACATCACCCCACAAGCATCAATGAGAACAATAATGCATACCAACAGAATAAAAAAAATGTTGTTTTCATATTTATCCATCACTATTTATTAATTCCATTAATTCCCTTTGGTTATCTGGGATGATCACACATGGATTATTATTTATCGGGCACCCATTTTTTCAACCAATTTTACATGATTACCCAGTTTCCATGTTTCATCCATTCAGTCACAAGATTATCTAGAAACCAGAGGTGCATTCATGCACAATAAAAGAAAACCAAAATCCACGATTTTCAATGGGCATAAGTCCATACAATTAGAAAAATAATAATAAAGATAGAATAATATTGAAACATCATCATCATTCACACCCATTTACTCATTAAAATTATGTTTATAATCTTCGTTATGGTATGGCTTCTTCCACATCTCGAGGGAAACATTATCGCACCCACCCCGCATGATGCACAATAAAGGGAGATGAAAAAACAACCCTACCTGTATGACCATGGATCGATGTTTTTATCCTCACATCAAGAAATAAGGATTTGGGACTAGAAATAATGGAAAACTAGAGGGCTTCATGGATGAGTGTGAAGAGCTCTAGGATAGACGCATGATTCATCTCTGGAGTAAGTCTCTAGATGTACTTAGAAAAATCAGAAGGAAAAATTTAAGAGAGGATATCGACATAAGAAATGGAAAGAACTAAAAATTAGGGATATTTTTTTGAATTACCTGATGTTGGATCGTGGTTTGACCATGCTGTTGTGCAGTTTCACACATCAGGATTAATTTTTTTATTTAATAATCCTCATTGGAGATGGTGGATATATCAACTTTGAGTTTATAGATATGTTTGGATAAAAAACCACGTATCATGGGTGAATTTGGAAATTACAGGGATGGGTGTGACACTGAGGAAAATACCACACATTTTGGTAAATGAAGGGTCACCCGACTCTTGGAGGTCTAAAACTAATTTTAAAGATTTAAATGGATTTTAAAAGGGTATTAAAACACTTTTATGTCAAAAAATATGTTACCGAGGGTGGAACTAGAAAAGAATAGGAAACTAGGAAAAAATTGGCTATTAGTGGGACATTGTAATAGTTCCACCATATCGGTGGAACTATTTTGTGGAATCATGTTTTTGGAAAAATCCCATGAAATAAGTCACTCGACCTATAAGAACACTTTAAACCCAATAATTTCACAAAGTAAAGTCTCGGGAAAACAAGATTATTACATCATATACCACTCAAACTATTCTCGTCCTCGATAATTCAAGAGTAATCCTAAAGAAAAGAGAAGGGTCTAAACAACCATCCAGTAAGAAACCTCTTAGGGACAAACCATCCTAGAGTTGTTCAAAATCCAAAAAAATCCTTGATATCTAAGAGCACCTCTCCCTCATCTATCTTCTAAACAACTACAGATGCACTACTTCTATTCTCCCCCAAGTGACCACACACACTAATAATGGCCACACCACCCACTCTCACGAATCAGGGAGTCTCTTTTCCCATGTCAAGATACTACCCGCTTTGGGTGGCACTGACTTGCCCAAACGGGTTTAATCAAATCAACCATAACACATCTTGATATGGGATCAGGTCCTCCCCTCCCCATAGTCTGGACTTTTCAAACGCATTGAAAGAAAGGAAAATAGACCATATAATATTCAACAAGGTTAAGATCTACATAAAAGTCATGTACAAAGCAAACACAAAAGAAGACTCAAAATAGATCTGGGTAATGGGAACACATCTGTGCCTCCCATTCCTAGGTACTCTCCTCAAGGCCACCATGCCTCCACAACACCCAATCCAAGGGAATGGTTCATCCACGAAACACCTTCTCCTCATGATCCTCGATTCTCATTGGTTTCTCCGTGAACATCGCATCGTCCTCAATATCCATATATCCCTATTTTAGGATGTGCGAATCACCATGTAGATACCGATAGAGATAAAACACATGGAGGATGTCCTGGACCTTTTGTAGCGGTGGTGGTAGTGTTAGCTGATACGCCACTTCGCCGACTCACCGCCACACCTCTTAGGGTTTGATAAAACTATGAGAATGACTACCCCCCTACCGAACATCCACTGTCTATACTGAGGGAATAACATTAAGAACACATTTCCCCCAACCTCAAACTTCATGGGTTTCCTCATATGATCTGCATACAACATCTACCGGTCATCATCCACCTTCATCCTCTCACGTACATGATGAACCATTTCTGTCATGCTCTACACCACCTCCAGGCTAGGAACACCTACTTCCCCAACCTTGGTCCAGTACACGGGTGAACGACATGACCTACCATACAAGGCTTTGAAGGGAGCCATGCCAATTGTAGGATGATGGCTATTGTTATAGGCAAACTCTTACTGAGGAAATTATCAAACCCATGATCACCTGAAGTCTAAAACACATGCCTGTAACATATCTTCCAATGTCTGGATGATCCTCTATATCTTCCCATCTGCCTGGGGTTGGAAAGTGGTGCTAATTAATAGATGGGTGATAAAGGCTCATTGCAATCCCTTCCAGAAACATTAGTTAAACTGTGCTTCCCTATATGAGACTATGGACCTCATAACTCAATGAAACTGCACCACCTCATCCATGTACCTATGTGCTAAGGCAACCACTGAAACCGACTCCTGGATTTCTAGGGAGTGAGCTAATTTCTTCAGTTGGTCTACCAATAGCTAGATAGTCTCACAGCCTCCTTGAACCCTAGGGAGTCCTGTGACGAAATCGATCGAGATTTCATCCCATTTCCACTCCAGGATATCTAAAGACTGTAATAAACCTCCTCGGATGCACTGTGCATCCTTCACCTGCTGAAATACTATGCACATTTCCCTAATCTCCGCCATCACTCATTTCACCTCAGGCAACCGAAATTATTATCTCAGTACTGGGTACATCTTGGAAATACATGGGTGCACTTCTAGCGGGGAGGGTATGAAACTAATAGAGAACTCCCTCTCATACCATCTCTAGGACAAACAAATTTTATAGGAAAGCATCTAATTCTGACCATCTTTCGACCATCTTCCGACCATCATTCCAGAGTATTTCCCTAGTTAACACGATCATGCATCACATTAGACTCTAAGTCTACCCACTAAGACTCCTACAACTACTATACCAAGGAGGAATGCACCAACATCTGGAACAGATATCCTGTACCATCCTCAACTATCATACTGAGATGTAAAGTTTCCAACTCCTCCATTTCTTTAGAAGCATCTTATGACTCAAAAACTATATACTTCTCCAAATTCTAGATCAAGGTTTTGACCACCATGTTCTCCTTTCCCAAGGTTTAGGAGATCTTGAAGTTATTGTCCTGAATAAACTACATCCACCTATACTACCGCATGTTCAAGTTCCACTAGGGGAAGGCATACCAAAAGATATTAGGATTTGTGAAGACCACCATGTGTTCCCCAATGAAGAAATTCCGACACAAATTCAGTGAAAATAGAACAAATTCAAGCAATAGGTCATGGGTGGCATAGTTACTTTCATGAGAACGTAACTTCCTAGATCCATAAGAGTTCACTCCACACTACAGCTTCATAACACACCCAAATCCTAGAATGGAAGAAGCACATAACACTTCAAATGCTAACCCTTCCTTTGGAAACCTCAGTACTGGGGTACTGACTAGTTTCCGAATCAGATAACTGAAGGATTACAGGAATTTCTTACTCCAAATGAAAGCATGGTAATTCTTGGTCATGGTTGTCAAAGTTTCTACAAATCTAGGTAAGTCAAGAATGATCCTCTGGTGGTAACCTAATACACCAAGATAAATGCAAACCTATGAAATGTTCTTGGGTTATACCTAAGAAACAATCACTTTGAACATTCGATGGGTCAGCATTCATTCTCTTATGGGACACCACGTGTCAAAGGATGTGCACCTATCGTGTCTAGAACTAGAACTTGGACAATATCCCACAGATCTGGTGTTGTCAGAGGACTTCCAAAACTATCATGAGATTCATGGTTTGATCCTCCTCTAATCTTCAGTAGATCAGGATGTCATCAGTAAACACGACTATGAACCGGTATATATATTTGAGGATAATGGAGTTCATGAGTCCCATGAACACAACTATGGAATTCGTAATGCTGAATTACATGACCACAAACTCAATGTGACTATATTTTCACTTGAAAGAAGTCTTCGATATGTCACCCTCCATAACCTTCAAATAGTGATATCCTGACCGATGTTCGATCTTAGGGAACCAACATGCACCCTTCAACTAGTCAAAAAGGTCTTCATTCCTCGAGAGTGTGTAATAGATCTTGACCATCACCTGAATCAGTATTCGGTAGTCTACATAGAACCTAAGACCGCTATCTTCCTTCTTTGTGAACATGGATGGAGCACCCCATGGAGACATGCTCGTTCAGATAAAACCATTATTCAACAGGTCATCAACCTTGATCTACAACTATCGCATCTCAGAAGGTGTTATCCAATAGGGATCCATCGAAATCGAATGGGCACCGGGTTGAAATTCTATCCCTAACCCAACATCACGTCGAGGGGGTAGAGTCACCACCTCTCAAGGGAAGATGTCCAGGAACTCACTTAAGATCCTTGGAACTTCCACCATATCTATGAATCCTGACTCCACTGATAGCTCAACTAATAAAGAAAACATGGGGCTCCACTCACTGGGTTCCCTCCTGGAAACCCCTCTCTCCAACTAAAGTTTCACGGTGGCCACCCATATCTGAGAACATGACCCATCTCTATATGCAGTCGATAACAGTGTGTATGGAGAATAGTCAGTAGATTAATAGGATGACATTTTTTGGCTTTATTTTTAGTAGAAAGTGATCCCCACTGGACTGATGCATCCCTAACATCATTTTGCATCCTCGACAAACATCAAATAGGCTGGCCTGATCTCCAATAAGCGTACTCATCACCAGGGGTATGAAGAATCAATCTACGTCTAGGCCCAAGGAATATGCTATATGGGGTGTAAAAAAATATTGAGAATCTCTTAAATTAAACGAGTCACATTTAAGAGTAATAAATAAGTTGAACGTACCTCAAAAAACCTCTGGTCCTACTAGAACCGTTGCTTCTGTGACGTAAAACTTCACACACCCATCTCCACTGACCTTGGGTTCTTGACCTCCTCCCCGACCACACCATGGTCTAGTTCCCTAAAGAGATCCTTGAGTTTAGCCTCCTCCATCACCGTCCACCATCGATGGAGTGGGAGATCACTACCCCTACTACTGCTGCTGAAAAGGTCGGGATGGAAATTGTTGCTGTGGAGGTGGGTGCTGAATCTTCCCACCTACACAGTATATCACTTAGTATGGGAGCAGATTTCAGAGATTCCCACAACTTCCATAGATATATCACATCACTCCTAGGCTTGAGGAGAAAGGGCAAGGACTGGGAGATCAAAACTGGAACTGTTGGGGCATGCTACCAACCGGATGCGACCAATATGACACTGTTGCTGGAGGCCTGCTGCTAACGACCTTTACCTTCATTGGGATCAACTAGATCTCCTCTTCAGGCACACCTCTCAGTGTGTGAAACCTGTACACCACCTCAGCCTTCTTCTGAACCTCCTAGTACATAGGTAGAGTGAAGGGAGTTACAATATACTGATGGGATTATAGGAGTGCCTCCTCTAGGCGTCGTTCCCACAACTCCTCATCTAGGAAGAGGTATTGATAGAAACTAAGTAGATCCTTGAGCTCGATCCCCAACTCTCTCACATACATACTCCCCTACTAGAGGGAGACTAACTCCTTCCCCTTCTCATCATTTATTGTATAGGAAAGGAATTCTTCTTGAAATTACCTCTTGATATCAGTCCACGAAACATGAGCTTCTTTATTCTCCCTGAGATAGAGCATCCAACACTAACGTGCCACTACCTGCATCTGGAACACAGCCAGAGGAACCCAATACTCTGTTAGAGACCAGATCAAGCTGAAAGCAATCACCAGCTCCTCGAGTCAACTCTATGTCCTTGTTTCTGAGACGCTGTCGTTATACTTCCCGAGGGTCTTCCGCTGAAAATCATGAAATATATTCTTTCACTCGTCATACATATCTTCTCAAGCATCCCCCCCTCTAATCATCCAAATCTTATCCAGGGCTTCGATCTCCTTCACTACTCATGGACATCATCTGGGGTCTATAACTACAAGGTAAAAAAGGGAATTCCTAAGGCCGAGTAGTGTAGATGGTCTCTTTTAAATTTTTCTCTAACATGTTATTCATTTTAAACTACCAAAAACCCATAACACACAAGAACACATGTCATTATGATTCATGAACCTTTCCTAGGGTCCCTACCATGGAATCAATTATAGCCTCACTTGGTTGCTTGTAAGGATCAGAGTCCTTGCATCAGGTTATGGGTGGGCCTAAAATCTCATGCCCTAGCTGATCTTACGTAGTCTATTTTACACACTAATATTGCCTAAAATTGATTACCTAATGTATCATCCAATCCTCACCTTTCCTATCCATGGACTCCATCCTATCATTCAAACATCACCTCTGAAACCATTCTTTCATGACCCACCTTTACCCATAAGAGGAAGGGGATTGAAAACTGCCCGACCCTTCCTTCTTCAAGTTGAAGGATAGATAACGACCCCCAAGTCCAGCCTTTAATAGGCCCTGGAGTGGCAACTAACACCAATGGTAATGAATCTCACGTAAAATAAAAGTAATTACACTTTTTATTTAATAATTTTGGGAGATAAGATGGTAAATCCAAAAAAACTCCAAAATCCAAGAATAAAAGTAATGTCCAACAATCTATTCTACCATGCATGTATAAAATAAGATGATACAATTTACAAGAAAATACAAAGGAAAGTACCAAAAGGGATAGAAAATAGGCAACAAAAACTCCGAATGCCCAAGCTAGTAAGGTCCTACACAATCAGTAAGGTCCTCCTAGAAACCTAAATGTAGTTTTATATATGTAGGGTGAGTATACAGTTATACTCAGTTGGGAAAACCAAAAGCTATCATGCAAAAGTGGGGAGAAATTCTAATACCCCTTGAGAAATATAGATAACCAAAGAACCTAGAAAGTAAACTATCCACCAAGCCTTACCAAAGAACCCTCCCCCAATAACACAAGACCAGTAAAGTGAAAATAATATCACATCAATATTTGTGCACCCCTCACTGCTTTCCCATAGGTTATTTAGGACATCCTATGCATCGTACCTACAAAAAATATTCCACTATAGTACCACTACATTCCCAACAACAACCTTATGGGCTATCACAACCACACATCCTTCCAATAGACACCTAGGTCACCACAACCACATATATCCCCACATGTAGAAAGCTGGGCCACAACAACCACTCCAATGAATAATGACATATGGGCCTTATCACAAAGACAATTAGGAAACAAAACTTCCCACACACAGGTCGACCAACCACCATAACACCCCCTACATGAATTTTCTTGGGCCATAATGAATATTAGGCCATCATAGCTAGCTCTAAGTGTATTGGGATACCTGGGATAGGGAGCATAAAGGAGCTAATAACTATCCACTCATAGAAATGTTGGAAAAAATCCCTCCCCTTGAAATGGGGGGTGTTTGACACAAAGTGATCAATATGAGTATACTGAATATGAGAAACAGAAGAACTTAATTTTATACATATAAGTAATTAGAATCTTACCCATCCTAGGCTCTCGAAGCAGATAAACAACCCATACACAACCACTCTTATTGTTATCCTTACACACACAATTGAACCACAACCTCAACCAGAACACAACCCATTACTAGAAAACAATCTCCCCATCAAACCCATTGAAAATAATTATCCACCAACGAGATACTAACACGAACAGCCAAAAGTCAATACAACATTGTACTGATGAAGAAAACTACCAAGAAACAATTTAAGTATTCAGACCTTATTCTATTATAAAGTCCCCATAATAAAAGGGATCTGTAAGATCCCTTGAAGTACTGGAACCAATTAAAGCAACAACATACCAGCTCTACACATCCTCAGATACACAAACCAAAAGCTCAACAACAGGATATCTCATCACCATTCACATCACCCCATAAGCATTAATGAGAGAAACCTTGCATACCACTAGAACAAAGTAATTAAGTTTTCTGATTTATCCATCACTGAATATTAAGTCACTTATATTTTTGGGTAGCCAGGGTGATCACACATAGATTATTATTTATCGGGTACCCATTTTAACAATTAAGTTTACGTGATTAACCAATTTCCATGTTACAATCATTCTATCGCAATAATATATTGGAAAAGTTGTTCAATAGTGAACATGAAAGGATCACCAATGACCATGATTTTCAGTGGGCATTAAACCAAAAAATTCCCCACACACAAAAAACAATGAAGTTAAAAGAATATAGCAACATCACCATCATTCAAAGCCCTTTATTCTATAAAATTTACTTTATTATATTCATTATGGTTTGGTTTCATCTACCTACTGAGGTAGACATTATCACACCCACCCCACACGATGCAAAATAAAGAGACATGATGGAAAAACACTACCTGGATGATAAAGTATCAAATATTTTATCCTCACGTCAAGAACTAAGGATGTAAGTATTGTAGGAACGGAAAAATAGAGGGATTCAATGATGAGCATGAAGATCTCTAGCACGGGTGCATATTATGTCTCTTGAGTAAGTCTCTAGGGTTACATAGATAAACTGGGAGGAAAAAGGAAGAGAGGATCTCAGATTAAGAAAAGGAAAGATCCTAAAATTAGGGAGAATATTTTGAAGTACTTGAAGTCAAGTCAATGATTGACCATGCCATTGGGAAATTTCACATGTCGGGATTAATTTTTTATTTAATAATTTTACTCAGCAATGGTGTAGATAACAACAATGAGTTAATATATACCTTCAAAGAAAAAACAATGTAATAGGGGTGAATTTGGAAAGCATCGAGATGGGGATGACACTAAGGAAAAAGACCAAACATTTTGGTAAATGAAGGGTTACCCGACTATTTGGGGTTTAAAACATCTTTTTCTGGATTTAAAAGGATTTAAAAAGGGTATTAAAATAATTTTACATCAAAAGATACATTATCATGGGCAGTACTGGATAAACTTGAGAAATTGGGGAAAAAGATGGAAAAGGGTGGGACATTGTCCGGTGAGACACTGAAATGGTGCCACCGGTTCAGTGAGACACTATAAGTGGTTCCACCATTTAGGTGTTCAACCATGACCATGCGATTATGATGGTGCCACCATCATGGTGCCACTGTGACCAGTGGAAATGTAATGGTGCCACCGCTTTGGTGGAACTGTTTGGTGGTACTGAGTTTTTGGAAAAATCCAAGTAAAGAAGCCATATGACCCCTAAGAACACTAAAAACACTATATTTTCACAAAGGAAGGGATCGAGAAAATAGGGTTATTACACAATAGTTGTTTCATTGATAACCTCAAGGACAAGTGTTTGATGATAGGGTAAAAATATATTTTTACATCCATGATAATTTTTTAGTCGACAGCAGGAATAACTATATTATTAACTGAATTGATAATTTATTTTATAATGAATTAATATGGGAACATTCCCACTAATATTGGTTGATGTTATTTATGATCATGGAAACCCAAAGAGGGGGACGGGGTGAAATAGTGGTTTCCTTTTAACTAATTTCATGAATTTTGGAATTTAATCGATACAAATTTTTAATGTTATTTTCCATATCATATTTTATAATTATATCAAAATACATTATTGTTATTATGTTAAAAAGGAACAAAATATCTACAATGTTTGAACTAAATGTTAGAACCTATATTATTTCCATGGAAACAATTATTGGTCCTTGAAAATTCTCTATTTGAAATAATTGAGAAAAACATTGATTCAACTCCCTTTGCACACCTTCTATCTCTCATTTGGTTCGATTATACTGATTTATATTATTTTATAACCTTTTCCAAAAAAACTGATCGGAAACAAAAATATGTGACATTTTTTAAATCATCTCCCCCAATGTTTATCTGAAAACCCATTTCTAGTTTTCTCTATCTAAAGGTGTTCTTCTGGTGAACACTTTTCTACATCCTGTGAATCTTCTTATAGTGTTCCTCACTAAAAGTGTTCCAAATATATAACCTAATATTTTTTTATTATGAAAAATAACTATGCCTCATATTCTATTTGAAAAATACATCTAGTACATTACCTATTAGTTCTATGAAACCTCTATCAGATTCTTTGTTGGATATTATATCTCTGGAAATTTTTTGTAACACAAAAGTGAACATCTGTTGAAATCATAGGTTGAAAAATATTTCAATCCATTTTGTTTATATATTTGAATTGTGATGATTATATTTTTAATTTTACACCACCTTTTTATAGGATCTCCAAAAATTAAAATGGTGGCAAACCAATTTCACATTACCACTCACAAAAATTACAAAATTAATCATTCTATTTTAAACAAAATTATCCAGATGCTTCTTAAATTTTTTAAAATATTCAGAAATAATCATGAATTATTTGGATTTTATAACCTTTATCTACATCTATTAACTTTATATGAATAGGAACACCTTATATGTAATGCCCCGTCCCCATAATCCTGGAGCCGGTACATTATTTTAATACATTGTCATGATAACAAAGAATCAATTCCAAATGGACTGATACATTTAGTAGTATTGGAAAATAGATTGCATAAATGAATGTCACATTACACATTCAAACATAAAAAACAACATAAATAATTATTTTTGAACGCCATTATTCCCATAGATTAACCCTACATATCAATCATAATATACTTCCTGGAATCATGGGAAAATAAAACATAAAAAATGGGTGCGCTCAGATGCTCAGTAGGGGTAAATAATTTAGCAGAAGCTATAAACATTTAAGGAAAGATGTGTAATAAAAACAACCTTTTAAACATAAACTTGAAAATAATATGGAAGAAATAAATCAATCATTTCCATATAAACATGTACATAGATATTATAACAGTCAAATAATGAAAAGTAATAACTAATTTCATAACGAGGGAATGTATAATGCCGAAAATCATAACTACATAATCAAGGCCTCATTCCAAGACTACAAACAAAAATTTTGTCAAGGCCTTTTAAAAATACACTAATTTGTCTCATAAGACCTACTGATTCATCAAGAGGCTATAGTGGGCCCCAAACATCACTTACTATGTCTAATGTATTCCTCTTATGAAAAAAGGCGAAATATAACAGAAACATTCATACTAAAACTATCATATAAAATGTCAATACTTTAACCATAAACAACGAATGGTATAAAAATAGCACATCCACAATCAAACATATCATAACTCGTTCAATAAAATATGGAATATTTTATTATAGTAAATAAACCTCAAAAAAGTATAATATTCAATAAATTATGTTGACATAGTTAAAAATAATCAATAAATCTTTTTGAGAGAAATACCCTTTTTCAGGAAATCATTTAAAATTCGCACAATTTATAAAGTAATTCATTTAAAATGGATTTTTGAATTAATGTGTCCCATACAACTTTAAAACTTTTTAAGGAAATTAACACTTTAAAACAGTCGTGTCCACGTAAATAAATCCTTAAAATCATTTTAAAAACTTGGACATTAATTAAAAAGGTTTAGAAAAATAAATCATTAAAAACATTTAAAATGATGATATATTTAAAGATAATCTTCCATAAAATCATAAATAATTAATTTTTTAAAACATTTTAATGAAATATGGTCATATATGATAAATATGTCCCACCAGATACTTATAGATAAACAATCTAAGATAATAATGAGATTGTTGATATAACCCTTACCTTGTACTTTTCATTGGTCAATGGTACATTTAACCTCTTGTATAATGACCATATTATGATATTAAATTATAACAGAAACATATTCATATTTATGATATCATACTTGATTCATTTATGACTTTATACTACCCATTTAATAATAATTTCCATGTTAAAATAACATTTCAGGTAATAATTGCTTTCTTTATCTATGTGTTTTAACATGTTATTGTTATTCATATCACTTATATCATGATTTAATTTCATTCATAATATAAAACAATATTTATATATATTCAAAATATAAATATGTATAATAGATAGATATATTAAATGGAAAACACCATTTGTGGAGACGGTAGGCCGTATATACGTATAAATAATGTTTCTGTTTTCATATTGTGTTGAATGAAAGTAAGAGAATGAGATATATGTATGTATATATATATATATATCCAGTAGCATTATTATGTGATATATATATATATATAATCATATTTGAATGGTGAACATGGAAATTAATCTAATGGCGTCGTGGAGACAGTAAGTCGTACGTACGCATGAGAGAGAATTTCATTCTATTTATAGTGAAATTGTATGTACTTATATGGTATATTATATATAAAGAATAATAAAAATTTTATATTTATTATTTAAATCCATTATACTCAATGTTATACCCATCCAAAGAATGAAGTGTTGAATAAAAAAACTTCACCACAATATGGAGACGATAAGCCGTACGTACGCACGTTCGGTGACTTTGTCATTCATAAGATGGATAGAAAAATGAATATGGTTGTATAATATTTATAACAACAACTTATAATGTAAAAGGTAATGGAGTTGTTATTTTTTTATGGAAACAACAATGAAATAGAAAGTGGAAGAAGGAAGGATCTTTGAATGAGGTGATTATGTAATTACCTCTTCTATGGGTTCTTCCTTCTGATTTGAAAAAAAGGGCAACATAGGTTGGATTTATGATCAATTCAAGGACTCTATGTTGATGTCATGGTAGTTTGGAAGATATTTGAGCATGTTTTGTCCAATCTAAATGTATTTGGAGGTGTGAATTTTAGGGAAGGTAAAGTACCCTTTTATAAGAGAGGTGAGAGGCACTTTTGGAAAAGCTTGAAATATTAATTTATTCTTAATCAATTTTCAGTTTCTAATATCTCAAAATGGATTTATTTCAAGTATACGGTGTGGAAGATTCAAAAACCTCTCAACCAATAGGTTTTAGAAAAGTTTAGGTCACCATATTAAACTTATCATTTAGATTTAACTCTTTGTTAAATAGTTTAACTTTTACCATGTCCTCAAGTATTCTTACACTACATAGTTAATAAACAAAATATAAACTTCCAAGAGAACATAAAGTGGTTCATTAATGACATATCTAACATTATTTAAGTCCTTTTACAAAACCTTATATTTTTAGTAATATTATACTATTTAATAAAATAGTATTTGTTTTAAAAACTCATTTATGTCAATTTTGACACTTTAATATTTTGTTTTTCTGAATGTTGTAAAAAATTTATTACATAGAAAAAGTACATTGAATCATCCCTAAAATGTCATATTTGCCTATAAAATTCATTTATGGTTTAAAATGATTTAATTTTAATTTATTTTAATATTTATAATATGATTTATTTTATTTTTTCATTAATATGTAAAATAATGCATCATTATTGTCCCATAAATAAAATTAAATATTTATTATCTAAAAATTATAAATAAAATTCCATGATTCATGAAATAGTTTTATATTTATAATGAGAATTTATAGTCAAAGAGATCAATTATATAGCCTCATATAAGCATTTTTTTACTGAAATATATATGTTTATGTTACATTTTGCTTATCTTCAAATTAATTTATATAAAGTGTCATTTTCAATTACAAGTGGCTCCATGGGGTCCTAGAATCAGCCCAATGATGCCCATGGTCGGAAATGTATCATATAATAGGATTAGAAAACCTGTTAGGGTAATTTAAGACTATTATTATATTATTGTTTACACTTATATACCAGATTTACTCTTTAACCATGGTAAATAAAATATTTACTGAAATTAGTATTCATAATGTCTAAAAATAAAATTGACCTAAGTACTCAATTTGGACCTCATTATTCCAAATATAGAATCCATTTTTCATAATTCAATACACAGATGTTGCAAAAATTAATTTTAAATTATTTCCCATTGTCAAAAACATAATGTGGGGTTTTTAGAAGTAAAAACGACAAAAATATTAACACGTGTTTCTGTCTAATTAAAATGTGAAATTACTTCCAATTAAAAAAATGGATTAAATGGTGAAAATATAATATAATTATACATTAAAAATACTTAAAATTTTAATTTATCACAATAAATGTTTTTGATTAAAAAATTTGTTTTCAAATTAAATTTAGCATTTTTTTCACTATTCATCAAAATATGAAAGTTATTAAAAAAGTGCCAAAATTTTATCCAAACTAAATTTTTATGTCCCAATTATAATGAGTTATTTAATTTCATAACATTTAATATATAAAAGTCTCAAATATTGTATTTAAAAAGTTTTCAAAATTAAAAGGAAAAAAAGTATATTTTTTGAAAAATACTTCCTTTATCTAAAAAATAGAATTTGTCTCTATAATATGTCCATGAAACACATAATATGGATGTAAAAATTTTAAAGAGTATATAAAATATAAATTTAATTTAATACTATTCATAACCTTGTTTTGAACGACTAGTTTGGTAAGTCACGGTGTGCTTGAACTCAGTGTTGCGTGTGGCGTAAACTATTGAATTACTTTAAAGAGATAATGTAATATAAAATCTTGGGGTGTTACATTTTACCATTATTGAATTTGGTTAGATAAATGAAATTTAAATTATCATCACAATAGGATCATATTTTTTGGGTTTGAAAAAGATAAAAAAAGATTTTGAATGCTCTACTGCATGGAATATTTGTTCTGAAATTATTTAGGAACAATAAATATGATTCTATTTAACCAATATTATTTTTCCAAAGGATTATTTAATTATATTTCATTATAAACTTATTTTTTTATGAATTTTTTTTTCCAATCATATTTTTGAATATTTCATCTGATTCAAAAACTCCACATGTCCACTTTTCTAAATATGTATGATTCTACTGGGTTATCCTACCTCAGCACAAACATTATTTTAAATGAAATATCTTGGGAATGTATATATTATGACATCTAAAATTCTAATTTCATTTACATTTTCCAAACATACTTCCCTCATCATTACATTTCATAATTTTTCTACTTCAATCATCATATTTCATGTAACAAATCATTAGAAAAAATAGGGTATGAAGTGTTTGTTCTATGAATCCATATTCTTGTTGTAATTTCCATTAAAATATATAAAATGGTTGATGACCTTGTTCAAATATCTAAATAATTTTATCAAATATGGACATAATTTTATATTGAACCACTCATATTTTTTTATGATTTTTCCCTTTGAATTATTAAAACTAAAACTCGTATGTTGTTTTATCATTTATTAAAAAACTATCAATTTTTTATTTCATTGACATTTTATGAAACCCCAAAAACTCATCATAAAAAACTTATTTAGTTACTTAATGATTAGGTTTTTTCAGTGATCATCACCTAGTACATATGGTGACATAATACAGACTTCCCCTATTATAAACTCATAAACATCACCTATATAGAATAATTTTTTGGTGGTAATTGTTTGGTAACACAGTAGATCTACCCATTTGTATGAATAACTGGATCATTATATTTTCATTTTGTAAGTAACGTGGAATAATTTTTTATAATCATCTAATTTTTAATCCATTTTCTAAAAACACTGAAGGAAACATCATAACTCCCTTCCTTAGTCTAACAACTTCATATAAGAACATTTATTACAAAAATATTATCAATGTTTATGAAAAAAATTATACAACTTATTTAACGAAATACATTTCTAATACCATAATTTTTAAAACAATTGATTTTTTTAGAAAATATATAAAAGGTTCAACAAAAATCTATGTGTTATCCTTCAAAGATGGCTATACGTGTTCAAGATAATCAAACAACAACATCCCCTTAGAACTCATAGAATGATTTTAATGAAAATAGAAAACAATTCTATAAAAATAAGAATATGTTGCACTAACTTATTTTGTATATAGATGTTCTTAAATCATAGTCATCTTCTTGTATATTTAAAATAATTAATTATAAATCTTAAACTCTCTCATAAATCATAGGATCACTCCACATATAGGGTTTAGATTCATTCCACATTATGGATTCATGGATAATTTATCATTAAGAATATTCTTCCCTAAATAAAATAAGGGATCATAAAATGTATGTTATTCCTTATACATGTTTTTTTGGTATGTGGATCACTTCATAATTGTTTTCCTGAAATGGTTAGACATTTCATATTAGGAATATTTTTCCCTCTCATTGCTCATATGGTCCCTATGTGTTATTTTGATGAATATGATACCATTTATAAGGCGGAAATCATTTTTTCTCACCCATATATTTCTCAAGGTCTCATATAATATTATTAATGTGTTTATAATGATCCAATACTGTGGTAGTGAAAATTGAGCATGGTAGATCAGTGTTGACACTCCTAATCACAAATGGCAGTATGTACTTGTTGTTATTCACATATAGTTTTAGAGGGTGAGATTAATAATGAATTACCTTGGGTTACACTAATAATGCCTATATATTGGATTGTTTAATATTTCATAGATAGATGTTTATCTAATATATCCTTGGATATTATCAGGTTAGTCGCATGTTGCTTATCTTCTATCCTAGTTTAGTGTATATACATTTGTGTTTGAGGGTTGACTGGGATATTTCCTAAAACTCTTACATATTTGTTATAAACTAGACAATGTCATATTATAAAATATGATTATGTTGTATAGAATGACATAAATTAAAAAATAGGTACACCGTATTCCTTATTTTATAAATATAATATGGTAATTATTTAATAATAACCACTTTATTTTCTTGGGGGTGGGATGATTATATTGATAGACATTCAATAAAATTCCATTGGATATCATTTAAAATTATATTTCAAAACATAAAAATTCATTGGATAAGTATCATAACTATGTGGATAAAGAGATTTTCACAGTAAGGCATTAATTCATACATTATAAATGTATGAATTAATGAATGAAATGATTTTTGAGGCTTTTAAAGTATAGTTAGTGCATGAAAATGAATTATTTACTATTTTTACACCCTTATGTTCACCTAATGGATTCTCTCCATATTAATGAGATCTGTCTTCTACATTCCTATACCTCATGATATTGTAATACATCATGAAGTACAAGAGGATCCCACCCATGCAATCAGAGATTCATCTCAACTTATGGATAAACCATGAAGGGTGGATTTCATTCATCTAGTGCATTAACCATCATCATGCACACATATTTATTATAGTATTAGTGAATATATTTTGTATATGGTGAAAATTCCTTATTTTTACAGTTTATTAAATATTTTTTCTATTCTCACATGGTAGATCTTAATTTTTGTTTTTATCACTTATTATTATTAGCTTAATTGTAAAAATATCATAATAAACAATGGAATTAGAGTGGTTACCTGAATTCCCTTCTACAAATCATCTATTAAAATGATATTTTCTAAGGTTGTTGCAATACAGAGAACTAGATCGCATTAATATGTTAAATGTGCATTGTTAAAAAAACATATTGTTAGAATAATTATCAAAATAATATGATATGTGTTTATGTTATTTGTACAAAGTCCATAAGAAACATAAAAATAATTTAGTGTTAATACAACAATGATATGTGTCACGTAATATTATCCATACATGTGTGACTATTATAATATACAATGGGTTGTGTCATGTAATGTTAATCATACACATCCATTATGTTTGTTTCTTATAGTGCTTTTATAGATATTATAGAAATAATTTGTCATAAGACACATTCTCACTCACCTTATAAGGGATAGATTTCCCTCAAATTAAGCTCACATGGGCCAAGTAGATTAATCATGCACACGTAACAAACATGAGATTAATCTTACTAAATCTTTTTTATAAAATGAATTTAATCTGAAGTTGGAAAATCAATGTTGAGTTAACGCACACAATTTTTTTAAAGGTTCAGAAAAACAGATTGGGTTTTACATGAATCATACATTTTGAATTTACCATATATAGCTAAACGCACACCATTTTAATTTCATATGGGTTTTCATATATGTGTATTAAATAATAGGCAAACCTATGGTTTTAGTTGTATATAGGGTTAAAAAATGCGAAATTTTGTTTTCCCTAAAGTGAAATTAGTGGTCGAATTGTATTATTTATATAATAGTTATAAATTAGGACAAAAGTTATTTTGTGTTATTTATTAATTTATAAAACTTTTTATAAATTAAATAATAATTATTTTTTATATTTAATTATTAAATGTTTATAAATAATTTATTAAATAATAATCCCACAATATTTACCTTTTAATTTCGAAATACATTTTTAAAATTATATTTCATGACTTATAATTTAAAAAAATAGTGTTAATTTTAATGATAAATAAAAATTATAAAAGTTTCAATTTTTATTTAGGAAATGATCATAATTAATTATTATGAATTTTTCAAACTAAATTCCTTGTTGGAGAAATTATTTAAGCCACATAAAAATGTTTTTTTATGATTGATTTGTCCAAGGATTAAACTATGTAAATATGTGATATTTTGATTATGTATTTTATCTACATAATATTATTGGAATTCAAATTTTTTTATTTGATATAATATCATATATTTAATGTAAATTATAATAATTAATAATATTAAAGAGTTTATATTTGGAATATATATTAAATATATATATTTATCTAATTATTAATTTTAAATAATAAATTACCAAATTATAAAATGTTTGTAACTATATTTTATTTACGAATTATATATAAATGTTATTCATTTTTTTTGATTTAGGACTTGTAAATATATTTATAATTCTTGAATACTATTCATCATTACAACTATTTTATATTAATATTATGTTTGTATGATTTAGTTTAAGTTGGTAAAATACATATAAATTATCATACATGAATCTAAATTGTTACATGATAAGTATGAAATGTTATTTAGTTTTTATCGATATTCAATATTTATTGTACTAAGATATAAAAATTATATATATCCAAGACGTAAATATATTTTTTAAATTATTACAATACTTTTTCAACCAATAAAAGCCAAGGATCAATATTTATTCTGTATTTGGAAAATTAGTAATACAAATACATTATCTTAAACATAAAAATATACAAATTTATTTAAATATCTTCATATTGATCCACAATCCATAAGATATTATAAAATAGCATAGTATATCCTTCAGAAAATACGTAAGGAAAATGGTGAGCTAGATTGCCAAGTAAGAAAACATGGAATTAAAGCATAAAATTAGAGTGAATAAACCTTACATGATATTATATAGAGGATGATCATCATAATAGAGACATGGAATAAGGAAATGATTTCATAAGATAATAAATATGCGGTGACAATATAAAACATGGTATCATAAATAGAAGTCAAGGGTCACTCCCAATACAAAAATCATAAAGTGTAAAATATTCCATAGTGGATAAGTTTTACTCATTAATACCCTATGTAACATCACATGATATATAATATTTTACCCAGTCCATCAGAGGGATTTATAATTCCAAAACTATCCATCAGATAAATCAAAATCATATATATTCATGCTACACGAAGCAAATAAACCATATAGAAATCATAAGAATGATCAAACTGATGAGAAATAAATGGTTTTCATAAATTTGATTCAAGGATTAACTGAGGGATAAATAATAAAGACTCCTAAGAAAAAAAGGAATAAAATCATATGAATATTAAAATATTTTAATGAAATATTGGTCATGGTCAATTACTTTTAATATATAGATTTCATGAGAGGGATATAGGGGTATAATTAATAAGAACATACCACTTGGGTGAAGCTTTATGAAATAAGTACATGTTTTATTTAAAGAAGTAAAAACATTATTATTTTCTTCCTGACAAAAATTTAACCAAGGGTGTTGTATATACAATAATGTGTTTTTTTGGAAATTGTACATGGTTTAAATTGTTTTTGATAGGGATGATTCTTGACATGAGATAAGAAATAAGAATGTTTCATTAAAGCAAGTTTATATAAAACTCATAGTTTTTAAGGGAACTAATGTAACGACCCGAAATTTTGAATAAATCGTGTTTCCTAATTTTATGTGTTATTTTATTTTATTTTTATACTCAACAAAAATGTTTCATTTGATTGCATGAGTATAATTAAAATGAGACCATTGGGTTTTGACTATTATATGACCATTGGTCAATATGACCGCTAGAAACTAAACGTTTTGATTATTGTCTCTAAATACAAGTAATCTTGGTTAATTATTATAGAAAGAAGATTTGATGGCCTCACCCAGTAGTCTTGGACCGATCAAATCCCACCTAACAAAACTTGGGAAGGAGGTAGCACCACTGGGCTTTGCTCTGGACCAAACCCAAGCTGAACTTCATCGTGTGAAGCTAGAACGAGATCGCCTTCACGAGAAGTTCAAACTGATAGAAATTACTACTCGTGCGATGTTGGCCGAGCCTCCCTCAGATTCTCTCACCTTAGCACACCTTACACTTAGGTCCTATGCTGGTGTGATAAGAGGCTATGTAAGGAGACCGTAACTACCTTGTGTAATCCTTTGTTTTAAATAAAAACTGGGATTTCTTCTTATGATGAAGTTTATGAATTTTCAAATGTCTGGATAAATATAGTATGCATATTTTTGATGAATTTTAGAGAAAGGATATTTTAAAAATATTTATGTAAACCTTAAATAAATAAAAACGTGTAACGATTTTCAAAAAATGGTCTTCTACAAATATGTTTAGTATGAAATTTAGAGTCTAATAAGATCAGCTTAATTTTTGATGAATAGTAAATTATGGATAGTGATTTTATGCTTAGTATTAGTAATGTGACCAAATGGATTAGTAATCTCACTTAAAGAAAGTATTAATATAATCTAGGCACCTTGATTATGTAATGTAATTCAATAAAATAGTAAAAAAAAAACAGTTTCATAAATTATTATTCAAGTATTAGTTTTTTTGGTTGAATAGTGTTTTTTAATTAAAAATTAAATTAAAAATATTTATAAAAATATTTTTATAAAATGGATATCATTTTTTAACTCAGAGCATCGATATTATATTAAGGTAATTTTTGGGGATTTTTCTAAAAAAATGACTTTTCGGTGAACAGTGCATTTATTTAAAAAATAAATTAAAAATATTTAGAAAATTAGTTTTGTAAAATGGAGTTAATTTCTGAAATCAGAGCATTGATATTTGGTTAAGGTGAAATTTTGGGATTTTTCTGAGAAAGTTGAATTTTTAGTGAATAGTAAAAATACAGTTTTAGGGTTTCGGTATGTTTAATGACATCATAACTGTGTCATGATGATGTCATGAGATATTTTAAAGGATTTTCGACTAAAGAGGATGAATTATTGTGTGGGGGTCCCCATGTGGCCTAACTCTATGGGAAGTACCATGGGAGGGCCCATGCTTTTGAGAAAACCACTTTTGAGGTGTCCCTTGGCCATTAATGCCTTGTCCCCTCACTTTCCCTATAAATAGCAAGCCCTCCTCTCATCTTTTCGACTCCAAAACCGTCCTCAACGAAGTTCTGGTCTCCTTAACTCCCAAGGTGCCCCCAATCCCTCATGGTCCCAACCTTTGAGTTTTAAGAGTTACGTTTTAAGGTAAGGGATCCAACCTCTCTCTTTCTTTTCAAGTGATCTCTTTTATGTCATTTATTTTATGCTTCATGTTCTTATGTTGGAGGATGTTCTTTAATATTAATTATACTGTTATTTTTATGTTCATTTGATGAGATACACCCTCTTACTCTCATCATTTCTTTTTAAGAATGTTTAAGTGGCGCCGTTAGGCTGCCGAATTTTCAAGGGATTTGTTCACCTTTCTCATTTTTCAAAGTTCTACTTTCATGTCAAGTCTTTCATGTTCCTTTTTATTATTTTGGGGTATGATATATATATTTATCATACTGATATTTTATTATAATATGATGAGAGGCCCCATTTGATCTCTTCAATTCAGTATTTTGATGTTTAAGTGACGCCGTTAGGCTGCCGAATTTTTAAGGGATTCTTTCACCCTTCTCATTTTCAAGTTCTATTTTCTTGTCAAGTCTTTCAAGTTAATTTATTTTGGGGTATGATCTCTATATCTATCATACTGATCATTTATGTTTATATTATGAGAGACCCTTTTTTATCTCATCAATTCATTTTTGTTGAAGTTTAAGTGGCGCCGTTAGGCTGTCGAATTTTTATAAGAGAAATCTTTTTTTTGTCTTCCTTTCATGTTCTTCGTTTCATATGGTATATCATTAAAATTTAATCAATATTCTCTTAAATGCATTATATTCTGTCCCTCTAATTTTTTATGGATCATTTATGCGTGGGTGACCCATGTCCCATCTCTTTTCAATGTTCTCTAAAACCCCGAAACATAGCTGTTATGCTGCATAATTTTCGTCTCAAAATGCCTCTCTCTTTTCTCAAAATTATTTTATGCTATAAAGTGAATACTCAAAGCTCTTATTTCTACAGGGGTATTCACATATATATCAAAATGTTCTATTTTAAATTCTGGTATTTACATACATGAGACCCGCTCTCCCCTTCCGTGGGTTTTAAAGTGACAATAAAGATCATGTCTTTAAAGCAGTTTTTAAAACGTTATGATTATGAAATGAAACCCATTTATTTTATGCTATATGGGTTATTTATGAAATATTTTATGATTATATATGTGGATCATATGATAATAAAGGAAAATTTAAGGGTGTGCCCTGATAGCGCTCCAATGCATTGGGTAATGATGTAACCACTAGAGATTACAATTTTCACGATACCTTGGTGAATAACCTTTGTAATTTTCAAATGACACCTTGGGTATGGACCTTGGTGATATGGTCATGATTGTCTATGTTAAATTATGTAGCCATATCTTCAAGTTATGAAAAATGTTATTTTTATTATGATATTCCACATGATTTCTTTCTCATGCCTTAAAGTTCTTTTCATGACATTGTTGATGTATCTCAAGTTCACATGTTAAATGTTTCCCCTTGTTTCCCTTACTGGGCCTTCTGCTGACCCTTTCTTTTGATGTATGTCCCCAGGTTATGAGATGAAGTAATGAACCTAGTATGAACATAAGGAAAAGCCTTTCAAGTGTTTAAGAAGAATGTTTTTTTGTTTCATGTATTAAGTTTCTAGTTTCCAAGACACTAAACCTTAAAGATCCTCGGTTTTGTAAAATGTAATGAAAGTTTATGTGATAAAAAGGCGGGATTTTATAGTTGGTATCAAAGGATGGTTTAGTTATTTATGGAAATTAGGATATGAAAACTCTAGGAAGAACCCTATAGAAAAGTTTAAATATAGGAAATATTCCTGGTATTTTGGTGAGTATTGAGTAAGGGGTTTGTAAGCAAATACATCCCTATCTGGATACGAGCAGGTAGAGGTGGCTCTGGAACATATGTACATAGGGGTAAAACCCGAAAACACCGCTTTGAGCTAGACTCAAACAGGAACTGGTACACGACAACGGGCCTTGCTGCATTTTTGGTTACAACACTCCTGGGGGATATGCTTTGGTGAATTCATAATCTTAGTATGAACCATTATTAAAGGAACGAAGATAAAATAAAATAAAGATTCACATAAGAATATACGATCATGGATAACCTAGATTGGAACCTAGGGGATCACAAGTTAGGATATAGTTTAATTCTACAAGTTTATCCTTTTATTCTTAAAGTTTCCTTTTCATGATTATTGGCGAAGTATTTAAGCCCCTAATTATACTTTATCTTCTTAGTTAATGGTGGGAAATGGAAGAACATGTCCAAACAACCAATGTGATAGGAAATGCGATGATTGCCATATTAATATGACATAGATGATTAGGGGATTAAAAGATGATTATTATTTTGGAAGACGTTCACTATTTTGGGGACTCTATATGATCGAGGTAAATAGATTACTACGGTATTTTCATTGAGGAGTAAGGTTGACTTATATTTTGAAGAATCGATGAATTTAAGGCAGACTTATAGTAATTTAGGTTACTTATGGAAATGATTAACCTATCTTGGGGTAAATATGTTTAGGTTAGTTACTTTTGTTATAAGATGTTAGGAGTGGTTGATGTTGTTTGAAGATGAATGATAAAGTTTACCTTGGAAGACTATGTTATCAAATCCTTCTTGTATTTGGGTTTCAATCTTAGTTTGGTTTATTTTGAGGAATTTTAAGGACCGTTATTTATGGAATGGACTATGATGAACTTTGGGTAGTACCATGGAACTTTGACGATTTAAAAGTAGTTTCCATTCCTATGGGATTATTTCTTTTTGAAGAGTTGTTTTACCTTACCCTTTCTGTTTTTGGGATAATGTTTAAAGATAGAAGAAATAGATAGTTAATATTTTCTGGATTATGTGATTCTCTAGAAGATTATTCTTGTGTTTTGATGAGACCAAGTAGTTTTGAATGCTCATAGTTTGGAGAAAAGATTAGTTTTGGGTAGAAAATTATTAAAGGATGAAACTCTACATGAAGATAGGTATATTTTCTTATTATTTTGTTTTATGTTGTAAATGAATTCCTCAAAATTATGAAAAGGAACGTAAAACAAAAATGTTGTTGGTTTACATTTCCTACTGGGTAATCAAATACCATTTACACACATCATAAGTTTGGGATTTTCTTATGGTTAAATTTCTCCTAATCATGTTTTCTATCACTCTCCCTCAGAACTTGACCCTTTTTTTTCTTCCATGTCCATGTTTTCATACATGAAATCCTAGTGTGGGTTAACTCGGGTGACCTTTTTACTTCCCTTTCTTTCTTTTAAAGTAATATTTTTACTGACTGCTTTTCTGATGTGGGACTTTAAATGAAATTTCAAAACCCAATTTTAAAAATTACGAGGACGCAATTTCTTAAGGGGGGAAGATTGTAACGACCCGAAATTTTGAATAAATCTTGTTTCCTAATTTTATGTGTTATTTTATTTTATTTTTATACTCAACAAAAATGTTTCATTTGATTACATGAGTATAATTAAAATGAGACCATTGGGTTTTGACTGTTATATGACCATTGGTCAATATGACCGCTAGAAACTAAACGTTTTGATTATTGTCTCTAAATACAAGTAATCTTGGTTAATTATTATAGAAAGAAGATTCGATGGCCTCACCCAGTAGTCTTGGACTGATCGAAGCCCACCTAACAAAACTTGGGAAGGAGGTAGCACCACTGGGCTTTGCTCTGGACCAAACCCAAGCTGAACTTCATCGTGTGAAGCTAGAACGGGATCGCCTTCACGAGAAGTTCAAACTGATAGAAATTACTACTCGTGCGATGTTGGCTGAGCCCCCCTCGTATTCTCTCACCTTAGTACACCTTACACTTAGGTCCTATGCTGGTGTGATAAGGGGCTATGTAAGGAGACCGTAACTGCCTTGTGTAATCCTTTGTTTTAAATAAAAACTAGGATTTCTTCTTTTGATGATGTTTATGAATTTTCAATTGTCCGGATAAATATAGTATGCATATTTTTGATGAATTTTAGAGAAAGGATATTTTAAAAATGTTTATGTAAACCTTAAATAAATAAAAATGTGTAACGATTTTCAAAAAATGGTCTTCTACAAATATGTTCAGTACGAAATTTAGATTCTAATAAGATCAACTTAATTTTTGATGAATAGTAAATTATGAATAGTGAGTTTATGCTTAGGATTAGTAATGTGACCAAATGGATTATTAATCTCACTTAAAGAAAGTATTAATAAAATCTAGGCACCATGATTAAGTAATGTGATTCAATAAAATGGTAAACAAACGGTTTCATAAATTATTATTCAAGTATTAGTTTTTTCGGGTGAATAGTGTTTTTTAATTAAAAATTAAATTAAAACTATTTAGAAAATTATTTTTATAAAATGGATATCATTTTTGAACTCAGAGCATCGATATTATGTTAAGGTAATTTTTGGGGTTTTTTCTAAAAAAATGAATTTTTGGTGAATAGTGTATTTATTTATAAAATAAATTAAAAATATTTATAAAATTATTTTTATAAAATGGAGTTCATTTTTGAAATCAGAGCATTGATATTTGGTTAAGGTGAAATTTTGGGATTTTTCTGAGAAAGTTGAATTTTTAGTGAATAGTAAAAATACAGTTTTAGGGTTTCGGTATGTTTAATGACATCATAAATTTGTCATGATGATGTCATGAGATATTTTAAAGGATGTTCGACTAAAGAGGATGAATTATTATTTGGGGGTCCCCATGTGGCCTAACTCTATGGGAAGTACCATGGGAGGGCCCATGCTTTTGAGAAAACCACTTTTGAGGTGTCCCTTGGCCATTAATGCCTTGTCCCCTCACTTTTCCTATAAATACCAAGCCCTCCTCTCATCTTTTAGACTCCAAAACCATCCTCAACGATTTTCTGGTCTCCTTACCTCCCAAGTAGTCCTCCCAAGGTTCCCCCAAGCCCTCAAGGTCCCAACCTTTGATTTTTAAGAGTTACGTCTTAAGGTAAGGGATCCGACCTCTCTCTTTCTTTTCAAGTGATCTCTTTTATGTCATTTATTTTATGCTCCATGTTATTATGTTGGAGGATGTTCTTTTATATTCATTATACTGTCCTTTTTATGTTCATTTGATGAGAGAACCCCTCTTACTCTCATCATTTCGTTTTAATAATGTTTAAGTGGCGCCGTTAGGCTGCCGAATTTTCAAGGGATTCGTTCACCTTTCTCATTTTTCAAAGTTCTACTTTCATGTCAAGTCTTTCAAGTTACTTTTTATTATGTTGGGGTATGATATCTATATTTATCATACTGATATTTTATGATAATATGATGAAAGACCCCATTTTATCTCTTCAATTCAGTATTTTGATGTTTAAGTGACGCCGTTAGGCTGCCGAATTTTTAAGGGATTCTTTCACCCTTCTCATTTTCAAGTTCTATTTTCTTGTCAAGTATTTCAAGTTAATTTATTTTGGGGTATGATCTCAATATCTATCATACTGATCATTTATGTTCATATTATGAGAGACCCTTTTTGATCTCGTCAATTCATTTTTGTTGAAGTTTAAGTGGCGCCGTTAGGCTGTCGAATTTTTATAAGAGAAATATTATTTTTTTGTCTTCCTTTCATGTTCTTCGTTTCATATGGTATATCATTAAAATTTCATTACAATGTTCTTAAATACTTTATATTATGTCCCTATACTGTTTTATGGATCATTTATGAGTGGGTGACCCATGTCCCCTCTCTTTTCAATGTTCTCTAAAACCCCGAAACATAGCTGTTATGCTGCAGAATTTTCGTCTCAAAATGCCTCTCTCTTTTCTCAAAATTATTTTATTCTATAAAGTGAATACTCAAAGCTCTTATTTCTACAAGGGTATTCACATATATATCAAAATTTTATATTTTAAATTCTGGGATTTATATACATGAGACCCGCTCTCCCCTTCCGTGGGTTTTAAAGTGACAATAAAGATCATGTCATTAAAGCAGTTTTTAAAACGTTATGATTATGAAATGAAACCCATTTATTTTATGCTATATGGGTTATTTATGAAATATTTTATGATGATATATGTGGATCACATTATAATAAAGGAAAATGTAAGGGTACGCTCTGATACCGCTCCAATGCATTGGGTAATGATGTAACCACTAGAGATTACAATTTTCACGATACCATGGTGAATAACTTTGGTAATTTTCAAATGACACATTGGGGATGGACCTTGGTGATATGTTCACGATTGTCTATGTTAAATGATGTAGACACATCTTAAAGTTATGAAAAATCTTATTTTTATTATAATATACCACATGATTTCTTTCTCATGCCTTAAAGTTCTTTTCATGACATTGTTGATGTATCTCAAGTTCACATGTTAAATGTTTCCCCTTGTTTCCCTTACTGGGCCTTCTGCTCACCCTTTCTTTTGATGTATGTCCCCAGGTTATGAGATGCAGAAATGAACCTAGGATGAACATAAGGAGAATACTTTCAAGTGTTTAAGAAGAATGTTTTTTTTGTTTCATGTATTAAGTTCCTGGTTTCCAAGACACTAAACCTTAAAGATCCTCAGTTTTGTAAAATTTAATGAAAGTTTATGTGATAAAAAGAAGGGATGTTATAACTAAAAACATGTAAAAAATGAAAATGTATATTAACCAATTATATATTTAAGGGAAATAGATAAAAAAAATATAATATAATTATGATAATAATATATAATTAAATAAATAAAACTAATATGAATGTGTAATCTTCTTTTCAAGAAGGATGTATATATCTTCACTTACCTGGTGTCCGAATGCACTTTTCATTTGTTGTTAACATCATGAATAAATATAATAATAAAATTAAATATATACCAAAAAAATTCTTTATCTATAATTCATATTCCATTTTCCATGATAGATAATATGTTATATATTTATTATATAGTATTGTTTCCTATATTGGTTACTTAAGGTTTTACGGTCAATTTTTCATTAACACCAAATTTATATTGAATATGATGAAAATAACTAAAAAAATAGTTTCATAGTATATAGAATATTTATTTTTTAATGAAAATAATTTTTATATTTATAATATATTTTTAATTCCATCTACGATGGGTGTTGATGAAAAAGGAAACTCAATGCTTGTGGAAGTGGTAGTCCTTATACACACAAGATTAATGCATCCATTTCTCAATGAATGAGAGTTAATGAAGGAAAATGATAATTTTTACATTTAAATATCATTAATAAATTATAGATATCAGATTTATTAAGATATTATGTTTTTTTAGTATCAATGAACAGCGGTGATGAAAAATGGATGATATCTATTTGTGGATATAGTAGTCTGCACGATGCATTAACGTCTCTTTTACTTATATTAGAGGTTTAAAAGGATTAAATAATGGTTATTAAAGTAATATGACAAAAAAATAATGATTCATATTTCATTATATGTCTATGAATGTAATGTATTTGTAATATATAGTCCTATTAGAAAATATTGTGAAGAAGGTAATACATACATTGGAGACTTGATCTTCAATTAGAGATATCTTTAGAAGTGAAGGAATTATAATAGCATCTATATATCAGGGGATTAAGGATGATAAAATTTCTTCAAAGAGAGAAATTTTAAGTATAGTTTCAATGAAAATTTTAATGGGATGTGTGACCATGGTGGGGTGGAAGTGATCCACTTTTACAATTGAATAAAACAACAATTTTGGGAATATCATTTGTTATATCATAAAATTAAAAAAAATTACTTGGATAATGAATAAAAAATAATTTAACAATTGATTTTTTCATTATATTGGATTGATAAATCCTCAACCAAGGTTTTATGCCCTTTTGGTTTAGAATGATTAGTGTATTTTACCATAGGTTTTTACATTTTTACATTTTGTTTTTACCTTAGTAAGTTGTTTTTAATAAAGTAATTTATATTTTATTTGTAAATAATAATGCTACACATATTAATTGATTTTTTAATTTTTTGAAAAAAACTATTCCATATTTAATCTAATTCAATTTATAAATATGAGAATATTAGCTTTTATATTAAAATATAAAATATATAAAAAACTGCTTTTGTAGAAAAAATACCTTTAACCATTATGTGTTCTTATTATTATTTATTATTTAATAATAGTTTAATGTGTGTAAATTTAATAATATATATATATTAGCATAATATTAGATTTATAATTTATGTTAAATCAATTTTATTGAATAAATAAAAATTTCACGATACCAATAAAAGAAATCTTTTAAAAACATAATTTTACCAATATCAGGGTATTTAATAGTAGTCTTACTATTTCTTGTTACCTAAAAAAGAAATTAATATTTTTAGGAAACATTGAAATTTTTAACTCTAACTTTAATTATTTTTTAAAAATATTTAATTTTAAAAATTGATGTTCTAATTTTTATTATAAGCACATAAAACATTTTTTACTGTGAAATATTAATTCAGTTTGAAATATCCCAATCACATGTTTCATAAATTTAACATGATATTATTAATATATTTAAATTAATTAGTAAATAAATATTTTTAATATCAAAATGTTTTCCAAACATTCATATCATTCTTGAAATATTAAAGTGATTGTTTTTTGAAAAATCAATGTTTTTAGTATTCACCTAAATGGAAATTATTTTAGAAACGAATGAAAATAAAATCTTAAGATAATATTGAAATAATAAATCCAATAATTAATTTAATTAGGTCAAATTCAAATTCTATATTTATTATAAATATAGGAAATCAAAATATAGTTATTATTGTCTATTATATCATATTTAATAGCTTGAATAACTATCTTGAATAATTTATTTTTATTAAATATTTTCATTTTTTATTTATTCTATTATGAAATATAACAATTGATAATCATTCACATTATTAGTAGTGGGAAATAATCACTAATATATTGGGTCATTACATACATTCCCCCTTAAGTTTAACATCCCGAACTAGGAAAAACTTAACCCATGCCCTGAGGTGGTGGGTCACATGGCCTCCAGCGTGCCTCCCATACACTAGAGGCCGCTGACTAGAAGCGAGGTTGTGAAGGAGGTATGGTGGGAAGACTATATCCTCTTATCAGAGTACAATGAATAATATAATAGATAAAATCAGTATTATAAGAATAATAAAAAATATATAATCAATAAATCACAGAAGTGTAAACAAAAAGATAGAATAGATAAGAAACAGAAGAATGAATACAACTAAACAATTGAATAATAACAAAAAGCCACTAGGAAGTGTCAAAATACATGTATTTATGGAATGTTGATATACAAAAGGTAACACAGGATAGGCAGATATAAACATGTTATATAAGTAAGAAGAGAATAAAAACTTCTCCACTAGCGTCTTGAGCAAAATATCTATCCTCTGCCGTTAAGATGAAACTCTAAGTAATAATATACAACACCAGTAACACTGTGCATTACCTTATTCATACTAGCTGAAAAATAATTTTCCTTGGTACCAACAGATGCCTGAGTTGGGTGTGAGATAAAAATATCAGTATTACACTACCAATGATGTGTATGTGTAATGCAAGTAGTGCCCATTACTAAACAGTGTGTTGGAGTACATAATAATTAAAATACTGAATAAATAAAGAACCAGGCCACTATGGTTTCTAATTGATACATAGAGGATCTACCTACTTCATCTCATGGTTAAGAAGTGTGTCTGATTTTATACCATAAATATATAAATATTTATAGTATATATATATAGTTTAATTATATATTTCACCCACCTATGTGAAACAAGTACGTGTGGAAGTAACTATACATATACCTAGTATACTAGTCACTAGTAGGATCGGGGTATAATTTAAAATTCCATAACTAGTCTAAACAAACCTAAAATATCGACCAATATGTTACATGCCTTATAACCCAATATATAGATACACTTCATCCAAGACACTCTATATTTTCAGTGAGCCATTATGTCATCACTCGTAGTAGGGACACAACAAATCAATCCCAACATCCAACTAGTGTCAATAGCGTGAGACATCATTCTCAACACCCTATGCAAAGGTGTGTGAGACTCTCAAGCTCAACAAATCACTTACCATTGAATAAAACCCAATATCAAGGTGTATGATAATAACATTAATTGGAATTGGTATTTACCTCCCATGAATCTCTTTCATCCACCACACATATATATATATATAAATAACTCATAAAGAAAATAGGCATGGAATGACCACCCATTGTAAACCATTTTATTTAATACACCCATCTCATTTTAATAAGTAATATTATTAGGCATTATTCAATACACTAATTCAATTAATTTAAACTATTTAAACATGACATTTCAATTTATAAAGCGCATCGGGTCACTTAGGAGATGACATGGTCAAATAAAAAAACTTCTTACATAGGAAATTCCTACTATAGGTTGGCCCAAATACCTTAGATATACTTTGAGTCCTATAAAATTTCATATTTCAATGGAACATTTCATTTTTTTTGAGAAGCAAGATAAAAGGTTTATCAGAAAACTAAATCAATTATCCATAATGGCCAATTCTATTTGACACAACCATGGTGTGACCATATAAGGTCTGTCTTACATCTAAACTACCAAAAAAGTATCACTTGGTATAAAAATGTTTGTGATGATCAATTTAATATGAAGGAATCCATTTAAATGGGATGCTCAACAAAATATGGCATGCGGCACAATGATGAAGCTATGAACCAAAAAAAATCAAAGAGAACATTATGTGACCATATACCACAGGGCCATATATATTTCCTCACTTGATATCAACCTACAATTTGAATCATGTTGGGAGTGTTATGAAAAATTACCTGACATGCTAAAATTTAGGAAAATGTTACTTCAACTAAATAGTGTGATGGATTCAAGGGAAATATTGAATAGAAGGTAATAAGAAGGGAGGTAAAACCTTAAGGAGTCCAACACATTCAATGGATCATGAAATATACTATAGATCAGAAAGTTAGCTCATATCCTAACATTGGGAGAAATCAATCTCAAAGGATGAGGACAGATTGTTTCATTTGTTGGAGGTAGAAGACCGAAATAGAAATATTTGTATGAGTAATGTGAAGGTAAATTTTTTACTTTTCACCCAAAAATAATGGGGAAAACGTTTAAGGTGAATGGTTTAAAAATTGTATGTAGTTCATTGCTATAAGGGGAAACCTGAATGGTTATTCACATGTTTTTTTTACCTTGAAAAAACTATAATAATGGAACTATCCAAAAATATAGAACCAATGCATGGACATGAGCCTTAGGGTGAATGGTTTCAAAAAAAATCACATTTTATGGGCTACACAGTTTCTCCAACCCCTGTAGCCAAGTAATTTTTTATTTTTCAGGAACTTTGGGCTCCGAACAAGCCCCAGACACTCTCAAGACCTTCCATTGACCATTGTACACTTTTAACCAGATTAGAAAATGTTTCAAATTGAAAAAAATGATATGTACCTTCATAAGAAGAGAGTTCATTACAACCTCCCATCCTTAAAGAAACTCGTCCCTGAGTTGGCCTTCTGAGGATAAAGTGGTATCATCAACAAAGAGTTCCAACCACTAAGATCATATAACAGCTTCCCACTACCAGGTCTCATAATGTACTTGGATGTTCTTTCATATAACCTATTCCAAAGGAATGATACATACTAGGAGTGTCCTCATACAACGATCAAAGATATAAACATGATACTCATCAAAGGAAGCATCGATATCCAGCTCAACCTCATCACGTTTAATGCCATGTGGCAGGACTGGAGGATACATGTGAAGTAATGACACAAGAAGAAAATCATGCATAAACCAACATTTATGAGGATGTTCCATCTGTTAGGCTACTCATCTGTTCTATTTCACAATCTCTAAGAGTCCAACAAACCTCGGCGAGATCTTACCCTACCTCTCAACATATCTATGGACCATCATGTACGAGAGTCAAAAGAAAACCCGGTCTCCAAAATAAATATCAAAAGGTTTACAACATATATTAGAATACAACTAATGTCAAGATTTATCTATCATTATGTTCTTTCTGGTCTGTTGGACCTACTCTGTAGTCTCCTGCATGAGACCAAGTCCATGCATAGCTACCTACCTTTCCACTAGCTAGCACAGAGGTGAGATGAAAGGAATACCATATAAGGATTTATAAGGATAAATCTCAGTCGTATCATGGAATCTATTATTTCTAGAGAAATAAATAAGGGGAATGCATTTCTACCAACAACCTCCAATGTCAAGGACACAAGAATAAAGAATATCCTATATCACTTGAATCATACGATTCATCTTTCCCTAGGTCTGAGGGTGATAGGTCATGATCAAAACTACTTGTGTTCCAAAGGCCTTTTGAAATCACTGGAAGAACCATAATGTGAAATGATCATCTCTATAAAAATGATATTACAAGGGGCTTCCTTTATATATAAAAACTCCTGACATACAACCTTCCTGTTTCATCTATCGATAAGGTATCTCTCATAGGCAACACGTGTGCGACCTTCATCAAATGATCAACAAAAACCTACACTATATTGTTTCATTGTGGTGATCGCGGTTAAAATCTCATAAAGACCATCAAAAAATAATCCCATTTCCACTATATAATACAAAATGGCTATAAAAACCCTACAATATTTTTAAGATCTACCTTATCATTCTAAAAAGTGGAAGACCAAGTGATAAATTGGAAAATCTCACATTTCATACCAGGCTACCAGTACATGAACATTAGATCACGATACATATTGGTGACACTTAGGAGAAAAGCCCATACTGAGGCATGGAATTAATGAATCATCTCTTGTCTAATGTCTATAGGGACCCATTATCTTTTATGGAACAATAGAGTATCATCCCCAACCATGGTCCGACCTGAAGATGCATCATCATCCAATACACTTTACCTTAGTACAAGGCCTTTGATATCATATATTTGTCTCATTCTCTCACATTCATGAAGTGTATAAGTTACTATTAAGGCATAGAGGATAGTCTGACCATGGTCATCTAGAACTTCAATGTGAATCTCTAAGAATAAGGCCATAAGCTTACATTCAACACTAGATTCACGATCATAAGGTGTCTAAATATATTGTCTCAGATCATCAGCTATTGATTTCTCATTCCCAGGAATCTATACAAGATTGAAATCAAAATAATGTATGTACTTATCCCACCTTCACTTCCTATTAATAAGATCCCATTGTTTGAATATATATGTGAGTCTTTTATGATTTGTGAATACCACAAAATGCTTTCAAGGTAGATAGTATCACTAAAAGCATAAATCATGTAAAATAGTAGTGAGATCAAGGTCGTGTATTGGGTAATTCCCTTCATGATTCCTGTATTGATGATACCCACATGTGAAGACTCAATCACCATGTATCATAAAATCTCTAAGACCCAGACATGAAACCACATAATTAACAATATATCTTTTCCCTAGCTCTGTAAGAATCAGTATATGTACTGAAGTCAATAACCCTTTCAACTCCAAGAAAGATTCTTCACAAGATTCTAACAATAAGAATTTCACACCCTTCTTTATGAAGCATATAAGTACTTATTCAAATCATGAGAAAATCAAGATGAAGCATCCATAATATCTAATAGGTCCTAATAAAATCTTATTTTTAACGACATTCATGGGAATATCCCAAGGAACCAGAAACCAAAATTTCCATGGGTCTACTGAGACTCTCGATTCAAAGATGATGTGACCTAAAAAGTGTAATTTATCAATCCAAAAGTGACATTTATAGAGCATATAATAGAGTTAGTTCCCTCTTAGTGTATTTAGAATGATATCAATATGGGTTGCATGGTTTTTTTTGGAGCATGAATAGACCAGAATATAATCAATAAATACGACCATAAATGAATCCAGATATAGTTGGAAAGCTAGATTCATAAGATCCATAATGACTGCAGGTGCATTTGTGTGTCCAAAGGGAATGACCAGGTACTCCTATAGACCTTGCCTTCTTCTAAAAGACGTGGGACATATTCTTGAGTTATTGATACACACCTATTTATAGCCTAGTCTTAGATCTATCTCTGAAAACATCTTCACGTTTCATAACTGATTAAAGAGGTCGACTATTCTAGGTAGTTGATACCAATTCTTGATTGTGTACTGGTTCAAATGTCTGTAATCCACACAGTGCCTAAGGGTTTCATTTTCCATCTTGGAAAAAAGGACCAATAAACCCCAAGGATAAGTGTTTAGATTTATGAAGGCTTTAGAAACCATGTCCACTAATTTTTGTGTGTTCTATAAGCTCCTTAGGTGTCATCCTATAACAAGGAATGGTCATTGGTGATTCTCCTAGTGCTAGCTCTATAGTAAACTCTACCTCTTGAATTAGAGGTAGAACAGAGAAGTCCTTAGGAAATACTTCAATGAAATGGTCCACTACGGGATGAAAAATAACTGGTCGAACCCCTGGTTGTCCATGAAAAAACTGGTGATCTGAGCTGTCACACTACACTACCTTTATTGCTCGGGTCCTACCCACGATGCACTAAAATCCCATTATCCCTTATGCACATTGCGAACACCTTAGTGTGATATAGATTTCTCCATATGATGATATGAGTCAATATGGGATCAATATGGAACTAATCATCCCATACCAATGATTATGTTAAATCTTATCATATCGAGGATATAAAAATTAAAAAAGAAAATGAAACAACCGATCAAGAAGGGAAAATCCATAAAATTAGGAACTCCCACTAATATGATACCTAATGAGGTGTTTAGTTTCATAAATCCGTTGTAGTTCTCGATCTCATTGACCGAACACTCATAAATATCCATATATATAAATGAGTGAGACATGAATCTATCAGACAAATTTGACACTAAAGTGGAGGCTACTAGAATAGTAACATGTATAGTAGAAGGTCTGGAACACTTCTCCTCCAGCATAGGCTGGACTACAAGTAACTATCCAGTACTACATCTCTGTGTCACTGCATGACTACCTTGAGCATTCTAAATCTTCTAGAAGTGAGAATCATAAGTCTGACTACCTCTGCCTCAAATTCCACCTCAGCCTGATCGACCGGTGGTATTCTATCTACCTACCTGTCGATATAATACTAGTCCTACTTTTTATTGATGGGTAAGAGTAGATCCCCACTTTCTAGGAACTGCTAAAAACTTTCAAAAGAAATGATGACTATAGCCCTTCCTTCCAAAGCCTATGCACTCTACCAGATCACAATGTAATTTCGGTTTAGTATGCCCTACCTTCCCATATAGATGAAATATCAGAAAACATTCAACACATGGAGACTTACTACCACAACCTCAAAAATCATCCATAAAATATCTCTTTCGCCAAGAAGAAAAACCACTAGAATCTCTATGTTCCAACATCCCAGACTTACACCATTATCATCTCTCAAATTCCTCTCTATAATCAGGTCCTAGTTTAAGATTTCATAAATTGTAGTCAACCTGAAGACATTGACCTATGACCAAATGGTTTATACCAACCCATCCCTGAATCACCTTTCGGTTATATGATCATCACCTACCAAGGTAAGAGAAAACCACTACAGCTCATTAAAACATAAGGAATGTTCAATGGAAGTCATTCTACCCTACTGTAAGTCCATGAATTCCATATCACTTCCAGAACTCATATTCTAAGGAATGAAATAGTCATAGAAGATCTTATAGGAATATTCCCATAATATATCTCTATGATGATATTTTTGGGTGATAATGTCCCACTATCTATTAGAATAATCTAAGAGAATATTCAAATCTAGTTTGATCCATCACTCTGGAGGTGTATCCAAGTGCTTGAATGTAAAAATAATTTCTTTGATCCAAGATTCCACAACATGAGTTCTTACATCCACAAAAAATTTGGGAGGATGCAATAGTTAAATTCATAAGTCAACTATTCCATACATGGGGTAGGTCAAACAAAACCTTACATATTCTAAATCATACCTAGAAAACACTATTGGAACTGGTCGTTGGTTCCCATATCAGGTATTGGAATATGTTACCTAGGTGGCACTACAAGATGAATAACTATCGGATCAGGGCCCTCCACCGCAAGATCATGGTTGTCACTAACTTTAGCGTCTACGATAGAAGGATGTCATGTAGATATGTAATTACATTGAAAAAAACACTCCATAGAAGATATTTAATTTGTTGATAATATTTATAATATAAAACTAGGATAGGTACAAAGACTTCCAATATAAACAATTACTCCTCTCCTACTATTCCAATATCCACTTCTAGAGGATATAAAGATACCACAATTGGGCATAAGAAAGTAAGAGATACCTCGCTACCCACTACTAAGGCTTGGGTCAGGTCTATGTCTCTATTTCATTGGTATAAGCTAACTAATTTAACTTTAATAGTCATATAATTTTTATATTTGTTATTGTTCTAATAATTAAATTGCTATAAATGGTTGAATTAGGAAAATTACCATTTTCGATCCATAAGGTCTCATGCTCCATGTGAACAAAAATATTTAATCCACTTAACCCACACCATAACATGTGCCATACCATATGACTAATGTTTCATGGCTCAAAATTCTATAATTGACTTCATAAGTAGTACAGATTGACCTACTTAGAAAAACTTTTTTAGGATAAGGAATCCATTTTAAGTAACAATTATGTTTTCTAATCCCTGAAAGATGTTTCTGAATAATTCAACACATATTTAAGGAACTATCAATATGAAATAAGAATATTCACACTGAAAATAAATGTATCATATAAAAATATATGAAATATTATTCTATGTGTTCCGAATAATGATTCTTAGAAGAATGATCCTTACCCTCATATCATCGGGATAAATATAAAATAAATCCTTAATAGGAGCAATAATAATAACCAAAACATAGCATGTGTATCACTAAATGGTGAAATGATATCAGTAGTAATAGGGAGGAATCAGGGAAAAAATTATAATTCAAGAAATTGGCATTTAACTCAAACATAGGTTCGAAAATCCCAGTCACATTTTATGAACAAGTTCCAAACATTAATAATCACCAATCTATTGTATTAAACTAGTAAATCAAGAAATGAATCACTATGATACCACTTTTTAATTTCCCAAATCATTATCTACTTATCTCGTGCCCTGAGCTGGTGGGTGACATGGCCTCCAACACGCCTCCCCATAAATAGAGGCTACCAACAAGCATATAGGATGAGGAGGTGGTACGATGCTAAGACTATACCCTCTTCTCAAAGTAGAACAATGGATAAATAAAATAAAATCAATAGCATAAGCATTATATAAATAGACATAATAAATAAAATATTTAAGCATAAATAAACATACAAAATAGATAAGTAGAGAAATAATAAATATAACTAAACAAATGAATAATAACCAAAATACACTAGTAAATGTAAAAATACATGGATGAATGGAATGCTGATATATAAAATGGGAACATGGGATTGAGTGATATAAACATGCTATCGAAGTACAAAAAAAACTACTCTACTAGCATTTCGAGTGATTGATCGATCCTCTACTCCGAATATCTAACTATAATTAAGAATATCAAAGACCAATAGTAGGGAAAGTTACCTTATCTACACCTATATGGAAATAATATTCTTGGGTACCAATGGAAGCTCGAGATGGGTGTGAGTTAAAAATCACAGTAGTCCACCACCAAAGGTGTCTACACGTAATCTATGTAGTGGTCATAACTAAACAATGTGAATGAATAATTAACAATTAATAATCCAGAATAAATAAATTACCAGGACACTCAGGTTCCTAAAGAAAACCTGGACAGTCTAACGACATTGTCTCATGGTCGGGAAGTGTATATGAACATATTACACATATATATAGTAATATTATATGTATATTTGTATAGATTTAATTATATATTGAATCCACCTATATAAACCATGTATGTGGATATATAAGTGGCCATATAACTAGAAGAATAGTTTTTGGATGGACCGATGTGTATGTCAGACATCCATAAGAAGTCTAAGTGTGCTTAAAAGATCATGAAATAAAGTACATTACCTATATATTAAAAGATAGATATTCATCAGGCGACACACTCATGATGGTGAGTGAACCATTATTTCATCACACATAACATGTATGTGACACATCAAGCCCAATGTCTGACTATTGTGAATGGTATGAGACATTGTGATCAACACCTGATATAAGGGAGTGTGATACATTCATGCTCAATAATTCCCTTTCCATATAATCAAAACATATATCAAGGAGAATAGCAATAATATTAATTAGCATGATACATTGCGTCCCATGAATCTCTTTCATCCATCCCATATATATATATATATATGGCATAATAAAAACAGGCATGGTTTTACCACCCTTTATAATCCATTTAATTTAATTCATCTAATTCATTTTTAGAAGGAAAAACATCATGAATCAGAAAATTCACTTAGTCAATCCATTTAAACCATTTTAAAATGAAAATTCAATTTATATATCCCATTTGGTCCCTTAGTAGGGGACACTTTCAAATAAGGAAACATCCCACCTAGTTAATTTCAACTACAGGTTGATCCAAATACTATATAGGTACTTTATGTCCCATAAACATTGATATATAAAAGGAAAATCTAATTTTAATTCTATGATTAATGATTAAAGGTGTTTTGGTAAATTAAATCAATTATCCATAATAGTAACTTTCATTTGGCACACCCAAGGGGTTACCATAAAAAGTGTGGATGGCCTATAAACTACCAAATAAGGATAGAAGGGTATACAATAGGGTATTATGATCAATTTAATATGAAGTAATCCATTTAAATGAGATGCTCAGAAAAATACAGTGTGGTGAACAATGGTGTAGCTATGAAGCATCAAAACACAAAGTGAAAATGACGTGAACATCTATCTCTAGCCAATAGATGATGCCTCGCTCAATATCAACCTATTATTTGAAGGAGGCTGGATGAGATCTGAGAAATTTTTTCAATGGCCTAAAAATAGGGAAAATGTTATTTCACCTAAATAGTGTGACATATTCAAAGGAAAACTTGAATAAGATGTCAGTGGAAGGGGGATGATACCTTACGGAGTTCAAATCTATCGACAGATCATGAAACACATACTGGATAAAAATTAATATCAAAGAATAAATTTAGATGAATTAAATCTCAGAGGAGGAGGAAACCATGTTTCAGATAATGGAGGAATATGGTATAAATATAAATATCTTTACAATTTAATTGAATGGAAGTTTCTGATTTTCCCCAAAATATAAGGGGGTGAACAGTTTGAAAACCATGCATATGTCACTGTTGTAAGGAGGAACCCTACAAGGTTTGGTGCACGATTTATTTAATAAAGAGAAACCATGCAAAAAGGATCTATCTGAAAACCCAGAAGCACCACATGGATGTACAACTCAGGCCACATGGTTTCAAAGAAACCATGTGGCCTACAATCTCCAATGTCTGCAAACACATCGTATCAAACAAACCATAGGATCTGGGTGACACGGTTTCTCCAAACCATATATCCCAGTCATTTTACCATTTTTCTAGAACTCTAGGCTCTGAAAAATCCTTGAATGATCCTAGGACATTCCTTAGTTCATAGTACACATTAACCATGATTAAAAAAGGGTTCAAATTGAAAAACAAATTATTTGTACCTTCATGAAAACGTGGGTTATTACATTAATAATGTCCAAACACAAAATGTTATTTCATACACTAAGGTTGTAACATCCCAGGTAAATAAAGATCACGAAGATTTTCATATTTATTAATATTTGTGAATTAAATATCAATTCTTCTTTAAATGGGATGTTATGTTTGATGGCATACCCGATATGCAACAATGGGTTTCTTTGAAATCCTACGCTGCACACTAATAATATAATTTTATTATTTTAAATGGTAGATAACACCTAGCCATTATTTTATAAATAATGAATATTACAAACTAAAATATGATTATACATATTTTTTTAATATTTTTACATTTATAAAATAAAAGTTAAAGGATTAAAATAAGTAACGTATTCGGTTTTAAGCATAAATACTCTAATATTCATTAAAAGATCGATTTACCTCCTTTTAATGGAGAACCCTATTTAAATATATTTTTTCCACATTTATATGTTATATTTGACAAAATAAAATTCCTATTTAGATTCGGGACATGAAAATTTACTTTGGGTTAATTTTTGGTATTTTTCTGATAAAATTTATTTTTAATGAATAGTGGAAAATAATGTATATTAATTCAAAAGTGGCTTTTAATATAATTTATTTATATGGTTATTTTATATTTTTAATTAGTTATAAAGTGTAATTAAAATATATTTTTACCATTAAATATAATGTTGGACATTGGAATTAATTTCACTTTGAAATTGGACGTAAACAGGTGTTAATCTTTTGATAATTATTATTTCTAAAAAACAAACTTTTTGTTTTGACAGTGGGAATAAATTTTAAATTAATTTCTTCCACTGCTGTTTTTTGAATTTAGAAAAATGTATTCTATACTTTGAATTAGTAGGTCCAAATTGTGTAAATAGGTAACTTTATATTTTGGACATTTTAAATATTTACTTCAGTAAATATTTTATTTACCATGATTAAAGAGTAAATATTGTAAATAAGGGTAAAATATAATATTATAACAATAATAAATTAACCTATAATGTGTACTAATCCTATTTTTTGATACCTATCCTACCATGGGTATCTTTGGGTTGAATTAGGGACCCCATGGAGCTACATGGTAGTAATAATGACACTTTCTATTAGTTAATTTATAGTAAAAACAAAAATCACATAAACAAATATATTTTAGTAAATAAATATTTACATGGAGATATTTATGTTATCTTTTCCACTATAAATATTCATTGGAAATATAAAAATATTTCCTATATCATGGTATTTTTTTTATAATTTTTTGAAATCAAATAAATTAAATTATTTATAAGACAATAATGATATAATATTTACCACATTAATAAATGATTTAAATATATAAAATTATAAATATTAAAACAATATCTAAAACCTTTCCAATTCTTATTGGATGATTTAATTTCAACCATGAGTTATCTTATATTCTGGTTTATTGTTTTTTTGGCCTTTTTATACTGAATATGAGTTTATAATAAAATAATTCTTTCAAAATTTCCTTAAGATCCCCTCCTCTCCTTTATAAAAATCCCCCACTTTTAATTCTTTTATCACACTTAACAAGAATTTTTCTCATACAAACTTTGCTCTAAAAAGCTCCCAAGATTCCTCTATTCTTCCTATAAGCCTACCTTAGGCAGAAAGCACTTCAAGAAACCCTTTTGGTATAATCTAAATAGAGTTACCTGATTTAAAGGTAACGTCTTCTCTTAAGATATTTTATTTTATTTCTCTTCTCTAACCCCAAAACTCTTATTTTTCCATTCTTTAATATCAACAACAATATCCTAAATATACTAGGATGTTGTTATGAGAAGGATTCTAACTGCACTTACACACACCTGTATCTAATGGGCAAAGAACATACTGTTTCTGTGGATGGTAAACTAACACCTCACGAAGCGATGATTGTTCAAATATCTCCTTTCGCCTGTCATGGTGCCCATTATGATGGAACAATATTTATATATGATATATATTATGTTTTTTTTCTATATTCTTCTTTTATTTATATTTACAAGCATAAATTTAGGCTTTCCAATTTCTGTAAACACGATAGTTTTATTTGAGAAAGTGCGGACTACCGCCCCCTCAAGGTGATATTATTCGTTCATGGGATACATGGAACATATAAAGATGGAGTTAATGAAATTATGTATCATATATATCATATGATATTATACTATAATTATTATATACCTATTTATCATTATTTTTTCATTCAATTAAATATTAAATTGAAATGAATGTAGCGTTCATGCGTACGTACGACTTACCGTCTCCATGAACGATGCATTTCATTTCTTATCTCCAAATGTTATGTATTATTATAAATATATATATATATATATACCCTAGATATATATGATATATATGATATCTAAATCATTAATATCATTCTAGAGATAAGGGAGTTTTGACCACATGGACAAATTGAAATTATAACAGGTTTATTTTTAACTCATATTCTGAACATCGACAAAATGTCTGATATAAACTCAAATAATTAACTAACAATTATTTCGAATTAATTAGTGATATAAAAGTAATAATAATAATTAAAAATGTTATTATTAAAGTATAAATGAACTTATGTTTATTATTCAGGAAGAACAAGGAACATACGAGTCAAGTTGGACACGATGTAAGGGATTTCTTATCTCACATTTAATTCTGTGAGATTTCCATTATTAACCACTAATTAATTGCATGTGGTGTATTTTGTTCTACAATTTGATATATATTATCATGAATCAATTTATATTCATGTAATTTTGTGATTCATTTTGTGGTTATTAATGTTTTCTCAAATGACTCGATTGATTACAACGTGGTAAGTGTTTTTCATCTCACTTTTTTTCCTGTGAGATTCATGATAAATTAGCCAATATTTCATTTTTATGGTGGATTTACTGACCATGATTTTATTATTTTTGTAATATAATTTAATTTATGGGTATTTACATATTAATCATGTGATCCTTAATTTAGTGGGTGTATGTTTTGTATGTTACCAGATCTGTAAAGAAAACTTCCACCCTCGTCTTTTTAAACGACTTCTTTTGGTTATTATTTTAATTTAAATATTATTATGTTGGGATATGTTCTTATATATACTTATTAATGTAAAATTTATGTCCATGTGATTATATATCCTCTTCTCTCTCATAAACTTTTTTTTTGAATTTTAATGTGACGCCGTTAGGCTGTCGATTTTTTTAAGAAAACTTCTTAACCCCATTTCAATTTTTGGGTTAAACATCTACTTCTTGATTATGTAATTCTATGAATATGTGTTAATAACTTATGACTGTTTTACTCTTAATATACACTTATAATTTATTTATATTTGTCACAAAAAATTTTGTAATTGATTTATCCTTACTCTAAGGATACCTTCTTTATAAGGGATTTCTTCTCAATTTACATTTCCATTGATACTTCAGTGTTGATATGAACCAATTCACTCTTATATGGTGTATATACTATCCTTTGGAATATTATATCAAGAATACATTTATTCTATTGATATTATTAAGTTTTGATTAAACGTTATTCCTCAATTATTTGTATTCTAGGATCTCTTATTTTGTTAAAAACTCTTTAACTAAAATATTGTTTTAAATATTTTTAAGGTTTATTCTTCTAAATAATTCACATTAGTGTCAATGTTTTAAAAATCGTATTAATTATTTATTCATATGGACATGAATTTAAATTTCTTTCAAAATATTTGAAGTGGTATGGGTCACTTTGATTCAAAAATCTCTTTATTTAATATTTTAAATGGTTCTGAAAATGGTTTGATAAAAGATTTTATTTTTGTCAATATTTTGAAATGATATATTGAGATTTAAATGTGGAAATTTTATCTTTACATTATGTTTGTTTTATGGGTTAGGAATATGTTATGGCTATTGGGAATTGATTACGTATACAGGTGGTCCCGTGATAAACCTATGACAGGTGATCCCGAGATAGCTTTCTAATGCATTGGGTAACATAACTGAAGTAAACATGAATGTTTTTTCTAAGAGATTTAGGGAATATATTGTGATGGGTATTCCAAATGAGACACACTGTATAGTTATGATAGCTACAATGTATGTTTGATATGGATTCCCCAAGTTACCTTTATGATTTATGATTTCTTTGTGTTATTCATAAATCATATGATTTCATGAGGTATGTTATGATTGAAAATTATGGTTTCATTGTATTTTATTTATTGATGGGATAATATTTAGATTCCTTATTTTGTATCATGTACTATGATTTTTATGCTCATCCCATGTTTTTGAAATGTTTTCCACAGGACTAAAAGATGAATAAGGGTCAAGGATGAGATCAAGGAAAAGTCATGATGTCAAAAACATAGAACTACACTTGACTCTTTTTTTCACGAGTTTTTATTTTATGAAAAAATGGATACCTAGTAGAATTGTCTACATGTAATATTCATGTTGTTATGTAAATGTTCTGACCTAATTCTATAAAACTATAAACCTAAAAAGATCCTCATTGTGAATTATTCATTTAATTCTAGATTATGTAATGTTTAAGGATGGGTCATTATAGTTGGAATCAATGGTCGGTTTAGACAACTTTAGGGATTAAGAGTTTTTGTTTGACACATGGTTAGTCTCTATGTCTACTAGTTATGTTAAATACTTATTTTTGAAACTATTTTAGATCAAAGAAATTATATGACAAATGAAAGGAGGAGGATCTCAAATGACATTCTTATCTCTTCCTAATGACTTGCTTGCAATAATGATTGCAAAGTCATATTCGGATGACTGGGAAACTTTATCTAACAAACAACTCACTTGAAAGTAGTTGTTTTAGATATAAAACACCTTAATTATACCTCCTTATCATTTTGGATAATGGGTTGTATTTTAATAAATCCTATTTTCACAATATTCTCATATTTTCTAGAAAGGAAAATATTATGATGGAATTTAAAAATATTTTACCTTATCATTGGATTTTGAAAAATCTTATGATTTTGAAAAAGGTGTTGAAAAAAGAGACCCTTGTGTAACCTATTTATATTTTCTTTTACAATATAGTCTCTTATTACATACTTATGGTATTTTAAAATGACCTCTAATTGAATGTTACCACTCAAATTCAGTGTGACTATTTTATATAAATCACGTTTTATCAGATGTTTTGAAATTATATGTCATGCATTATTATTTTCGAAAACTAATTTTTTGTGAACACCCATATGAACCAAGTTGTATAAGGTGTATTTATATGAAAGAAGAAAATGATTTTGAAATATCCCCAAATCATTATTGAAATGCATGGACCTTCAACTTGCAATATAATGATGAAACCATATGGACAACATGATCAAGGTATTGTGATCTTCATTTTGGGAGTAGATTTATTTTATAATATAGAGGTGAAATGAATGACAATATATAAGATGGAGAGGTATTAATGTATTGGGATGAAAATTAAAGGTATAAGAAAACCATTGAGGTTAAAACATGTTAGGGTTATGTTTGAGTTTTATAATAAAGACAACCCGTATGATGGGTGAAAACCTGTCATGTCTGGAAAGGCTGTTGGAATCAAACCCAAAACAAAAGGACGAAAAGGGATCATTGCCTACCACTATCCTATGTGAAGTCCCATTTTAGTATGACTTATTATTTTTAGATAAATATTTTTACGGATCAAGAATAATTTGATTTTGGGGACTTATGTTTTTTCAACTGGATATCCTTAATATAGGAAAATGATTTGTTGATTAAGTGGTTAATGTTATTTAGGAAAACCTTCTCTCTTTTGGGTAACACTATATGCTTAAAAAATAGAATACTAGGGGATTTAATTTTTGGAGTAATTAAGGAAAATTTATTTTGGAAGAATATCTATTTTTATTTTGTACATATAGATATTTGGGTTATTTATGGAAATGATTAACCTATCATAGAGATTATGTGATTTGGTTAATTATGTTTTAGTATAAGACTTTAAGAGTATTATATGATTTGGGTGTTAAATGTTATGATTTAATATTGAATACTATGTTTTTAAATCCTTCTGAGTTTTGGGTTTCAATTTTAGTTTGGATTATTTTGAATAATTTTTAAGACAATTGTGTATTGAATGGTCTTTCTTGAACTTTGGGTACTTTTGGTCATAAAGGATTACCTTTTTTGGGGATTATATGATCTCGTACTAACCATTTTGGTTTTAGTTGATATCTAAATACATGAGAAATATATAGTTCTTCTTTTGTGTATTATGTGATTCTCTAGAATATGATTCTTGTGCTTTTGACGTGACCATGATCTTTTGAATACTTGTTGTTTGGAGAAAATATTAGTTTTTGGTAGAAACTTCTTAAAGGATGAACCTCTACTTGAAGGTAAGTATATTTCATTATTTTCTTATTCTATATAGTATATGAATTCATCAAAATTATGAAAAGTAATGTAAAACAAAAATGTCATTGGTTTACATTTCCAAATGGGAAATCAATGGCCGTTTAACACATCATAAGTTTGTGATTTTCTGGTGGTTAACTTTATCCTAATCATATTTTCTATCAATATCCATCAAAACATGATTGTTTTTTATCTCCTCCACATCCATGTTTTCTTACATGGAACCCAAGTATGAGATATCTTGGGTGGCCTTTTTACTTATATTTAATTATTTTAAAGTGATTGTTTTACAGAATCTTTTCGGAACTAGGACTATTAATGATGTTTCGAAGCCCATTTTTAAAAATTGCAAGGACATAATTCCAAAAGGGGGGAAGGATTTCACATCTCAGGTAAATAAAGAACATTAAATTTATCATATTTATTAATATTTTTGAATTAAAAATTGATTCTTTTTTAAGGTAATGCTATGATCGATGGCGTACTTGATATGCAACAATGAGTTACTTTGAAATCCTACATTGCACACTAATAATATAATAATATTATTTTAAATGGTAGTAAATGCCTAGCCGTTGTACTGGAGGGAATGAATATAACTAACTAAAATATTATTATACATGTTTGTTGAATATTTTTACATTTATCCAATAAATGTTATAGGCTTAAAATAATTAAAGAAATTGGTTTTAAGCGTAAATACTCTATTATTCACTAAAAGGTTGATAACAACCTTTTAATGGAGAACCCTCATTAAATATAGTTTTTTCCACTTTCATATGTTCAATTTGAAATAATAAAATTCTTATTTAGATTCGGGACATCAAAATTTACTTTGGGTATAGTTTTGGTATTTTTCTGATAAAAATATTTTATTAATGAATAGGAAAAATACTATATATTAATTAAGAACTACCTTTTAATATAATTTATTTATATGGTTAGATTAACTTTTTAATTGGTTATAAAGTGTAATTAGAATATATATTTTCCAGTTAATCCACTTTTGGACATTGGAATGAATTTCACTTCGAAATTTGATATAAACAAGTGTCAATCTTTTGATAGTTATTATTTCTAAAAAACACGCTTTTTATTTTGACAACAGGAATTAATTTTAAATTAATTTCTGCCACTTCAATGTTTTGAATTTATAAAAATGGATTCCATATTTAGAATCAGTAGGTTCAAATTGTTTAAATAGGTATCTTTTATTTTTAGATATTTTAAATATATACGTCAGTATATATTTTATTTACCATGATTAAAGTGTAAATATATTAAATAAGGGTAAAATATAATATTATAATATTATTAAATTACACTAACATGTGTTATAATCCTATTTTATGATAAATATCCATCCATGGGAATCCTTGGGTCAAATTTGGGACCCCATTGAGCCACATGAAAGTAATAATGACATATTATATTAATTATTTTAAAGTAAAGACAGAAATGACATATACAAATTTATTTTAGTAAATCATTATTTACATGAGGTTATATAAGTTATCATTTCCACTATAAATATTAATTCGATATATATAAATATTTACTACATCATGGTATTTTTTTATAATTTTTGGACATTAAATAAATAAAATTATTCATGAAAAAATATTGATGCAGTATTTTCCTCATTAATAAAATATTTAAATAAATAAGATTATAAATATTTAAATAATATCCAAAACCTGTCTGATTCCTATTGGATGATTTTATTTCGACCATGAGTCATCTTAAATTCAACTCTAACGATTTATTGACCTTTTTAAACTGAATATGAGTTTATAATAAAATAATTGTTTCAAACATTCTTAAAGAGCCCCTCATCTTCCTTATAAAAATCCCTCACTTCTAATTATATTCTCACACTTCTCAAGCCTTTTTCTCATACATCCTATGCTCCAATAATCTCCCAAGATCCCTCTATTCATCATATAATCCTTAACTTAGGAATAATGAATTTTAAGTAACCCTTTTGGTTATAACCAATGGGAGTAACCTGATTTAAAGGTAACGTCTTCTCTTAAGTTCTTCCGTTTTATATTACATCCCCAACCCCTAAACTCTTTTTATTCCTTTATTTTATAAAAAAACCAGTATCTTAAATATACTAGTATGTTTTTATGAGAATCATTCGAACTAAAATTACACACACCTCCATCTAATGGGTTAAGAAGATATTGTTTATGTGGATGGAAAACTAATGCCTCACGAAGTAATGATTGTTCAAATATCTCCTACCACCTCCCCTGGTGGCCATTATGATGGAAATGTATTTATATATGACAAATATTATGTTTTTGATTTATATATTCTACTATAAATATTATTTACAAACATAACTTAATGCTTTCTAATATGTGTAAACCTAGTAATTTTATTTGACGAAGTGCGGACAACCGCCCCCACAAGGTGATATGATTCGTTCCCTACATACATGGAACGTGTAAAGGTTGGGTTAATAAAATTATGTAACATATATATCATATTATAATATACTATAATTATAATATACCTATGTATCATTAAGTTTTCAGTCCATTAAATATTTAATAGAAATGAAAGTAGCGTTCATGTTTACGTATAGATTACCGTTTCCATGAACAACGCATTTCATTTCTTATCTCCAAATATTATGTACTATTATAAATAAATATATATAATTGATATCTATTATATATATGATATCTAAATCAATAATATCATATTGGAGGTAATGGAGTTTTTACAACATGGACAAATTGTAATTATAATAAGTTCAATTTTAACTCAAATTTCCAACATCGACAAAATGTCCGATATGAACTAAAATAATTAACTAACTGTTATTGCAAGGTAATAAGTTATATAAAAGTAAAAATTAAAATTAAAATTTTTATGAAAAAAGTATAAATTAACTTAAGTTAGTTATTTAGGAAGAACAAGGAACATATGAGTCAACATGTACACAGGGTAAGGGATTTCTTATCTCACATTTAATTCCATGAGATTTCCATTATTCACCACTTATTAATTGAATGTGGTAAATTGTGTACTAACATTTGATATATATTATCATGATTATATTTATGTTCATTTTATTTTGTGATTCATTTTGTGGTTATTAACTTTGGCTCAAACAAATCTAATGATTACAACAAGGTAAGGGTTTTTCATCTCACTTTTTATTCCCGTGAGATTCATGCTCTATTATCCACTATTTCCTTTTGTGTGGTAGATGTACTGCCCATGATTATATTATTTATTTAATATTATTTAATTTATGGGTAATTACATATTCATTGTGTGATCGTACTTTCAGGGGGTGTATGTTTCGTAAGTTACCAGATTGGTAAGGGAAACGTTCACCCTCCTCTTTTTAAAAGACTTATTTTTGTTATGTCTTTTAATTTACATCTTATTATGTTGGGATATGATCTTATATATCCTTATTAATAGAAATTTTATGTCAAATTGACGAGATATCTTTTTCTCTCTCATAATTTTTTTTTCTGAATGTTAAAGTGACATCATTAGGTTGACGAATATTTGTAATAAAACTTCTTAACCCAATTTTAATTTTTGGGTTAAACATATACTTCTTGATTATGTCATGTCGTGAATATGTGTGAATAACCTATTACTGACTTAAACTTAATATCCACTTATATTCTGTGTATTTATATTTTCACACATAATTATGTAATTGATTTATCCTTAATCAAAGGATACCTTCATTATACGGGATTTCGTCTCAATTTACATTTCCATTGAGTCTTTATTGTTGATATGAACAAATTCACATTTATATGGTGTATATAATGTCCTTTGTAATTTTATATCATGAATACCATTATTCTCTTGATATTATTATTTTCTGATTAAATTTTATTCCTCAATTATTTTTATTCTAGGATCTCTCATTTTGTTAAAAAGTCTTTAACTAAAATATTGTTTTAAATATTATAAAGTTTTATTCTTCAAAATCTTTCGCATTAATTTCCATGTTTTAAAAATAGTTTTAAGGATTTATTAATATGGACATGAATGTATTGAAATTGAAATTTCTATCAGAATCTTCAATGTGGTATGGGAAACTTTGATTCAAAAATCTATTTATTTATTATTTTAAATGGTTTTGAAAATGGTTTTATAAAAGCATTTATTTTGTATATATTTTAAATGGTATATTGTGATTACAATGTGGAAATATTATCATTCAATTTTGTTCATTTTATGTGTTATTAATATGTTATGGATATTGGGAATTACTTACGTATACAGGTGGTTCTGTGTTAAACATAGGGCATGTGAGCCCAAGATAGCTCTCAAATGCATTTTGTAATGAGATTGTGGTAAACATGAATGTTTATCCTAAGAGATTTAGGGAATATACAGTGATGGGTATTCCAAATGTTACTCCCGGTGTAGCTGTGATAGCTACAATTTAAGGTTGATATGGATTCCATAAGATAATTTTATGATTTATGATTTTTGTCTGGTATTCATAAATCTTATGATTACACGAGGTATGATATGATTGAAAAGAATGGTTTCATTGTATTGTATTTATTGATGGGCTAATGTTTTCATTCCTTATTTTATATCCCTTACTGAGAATTTTTATGGTTATCCAATGTTTTGAAATATTTTCCCCAGGAATTAAAGATGAATAAGGTTCTAGGATGTGATCAAATAAAATTCATGCTGTAAAAACATGGAACTAGACCAGACTCTTTATTTTCAAGAGTTTTTATTTTAGGAAGAAAATGGATACTGAGTAGATTTTTCTACATGTAATATTCATGTTGTTATGTAAATGTTATGACCTAATTATCTAAAACTATAAACCTGAAAATATCCTCAATGTGAATTGTCCATTTAATTCAGGATTATGTGATTTTTTAGGATGAGTCCTTGTAATGGTGAAAAATATAATTGTATTTTTTTCATGGTCTGCACAAATTCCCAAATTCCCTTTTATTACATATTCTTTATCCAATCTGCATTGTTATTCTGAGTTGTCTTATTTCATATTGTAATGCCACTACGAACTAAGATATTCATTGGAATATCGATATAAGAGATAAATTTTTTCAGTTATACCACTTATGAATCTATTACATGTGATGGATATGGTATATAATTCCACAATACAGATACATGTAATACCTTATGTACTTTATAATAGATTTGTTGGAGTGATATTTGATACACCAAAACTCTAATGAGATAAATAATCTCAAAGGAGATAATATATATCATAAATATCTTGCCTTACTTTCCAAATCTAATGAATCTATTCTATGGAGATATATAAAAGAAAAATTTATCGTTAACCTCAAACTCCATTTCTCATTGACGGTTATCATCATACCTCTTATATGGACTCTTTACTACATTAATCTGTAGTTGAATATCCATTACATTTTCAGCTATTTCCTTGAAAATATCCAGTCTTAGAAACACAATTTAACTTACTTCATCCCAACACATAGGTGTTCTACATATATCCCCATTGAGGTATTCATATATGTACATTTGGAATCTATAGTGGAAATTGTGGTAGTAATAAAAGTTGGCTAAATGAGTCCTTACATACCTTGAAGTCCATAAAGAAATATCTCAACATATTCTCAAGTGTTAGGATAGTCCATTCATATTTTCCCCCAGTATAGGGAGGATTGTTCATATAGTAGTTCAAATATATGTTTAGATAATAATAAAGACACTTCTAGAACACTTAGGAAAACCTCATGTCTTCATCATATACAATTGATAGTGGTGGTCCATGAAGCCTCACCACATATCTAATGTATATCTTTGTAAGGTTGTAAAGTGAGATGTCCTCATGGTTATTTTTCTATCATAATTTTAATATGATATACCAAAACCCATATAGAATATTTTCCATTTTCAGTATTTGGAAGTCATTTTAAAAAATTTATTGAGATGTTTTCTCATTTTCATATAGGCATGTGTATTTTTTCTTTATCCCTTTGGATTTTCCCCTCAAAATTCACCTGCTCACATACCAAGTGAATTGATTTATATTCTTCAATATAATTCTTCATATTCTCCCACAAATAGTTTTCATAGACATATTTATACATTTTCATATCTCCTGGGTGGTAGGAGAATTTTTAGATATAAGAATAATTCAATAGATTCTTCTTGCCTCAAAATATAATGGAACACAACTTCATTTCCAAAATCCATCAACTAAATCATCATCAAACTTGAAATAAGAGGGTTTTACATTTATTGTGGAACCCACATCCTAATATAACTATAAATAATGAATTTTTTCTTTCTTATAAGTATTTATGGATGAAAAATCATTTCATAAATGTAGGATGATAACCTTTTCTTAATGATTCCCATGTTCTTCCAATGTATTGATAGGAATATAAGATCCTCCTAAATCATCATCATATATAAAGTTACTTCATCATTTAAATATAGAGTATCTTCAATTTTATTTTCCTTCCATAGATGGTAGTGTACTGAGAGATCATAGTAATTTATCAACTATAACCATATTCATTGGAACATGTTGAGTTTCTTTTTAGTAAATATATAATAAAGTCTCTTTTGGAAATTATATATATAAATTCTCTATATAGAGATAATTCATCTAAATTTGAAATATTAGGGTTACTTTTATCTAAAAAAAATATCATGTTTCAGATAATTTTGTTCTTACACTTCAAGAGGCATGAGGTATGTGTTGTCACAAAATTTCTTTACAAGTACACAATCCAAGGCATTTTTATATCATTATAGATAACAAATACTTCCCCAATTTTTTTCATGGTGAGTAATGGTGCTATGGTGATCCTATTATTTTGATCCTTGAATCCATTTTTACACACATCTTTCTAGACATAATTCACTCCCTTCTGGGCAAGGTTGGTTTGCATGTTTTATAATCATGAGAGATTTAAAAATATCACTGGATGTACCCATATAATACTAGAATACTATGGATATATATCATAGATAATTGACTAGGATAATCCTTAAAATCTATATTATTCAATCTATCTATATATACCTGCATACATGTTGTTAAATTCCCCATGAATGTCAACTGTTCCTTCCAATAATCATGTTTACTATTACATTAATACTAATATTCCTTTTTTAATATCTTCACCACAACATTCAAATACTGCATGTAATCATTATTACTTTTATATTATTTATGAATAAAATATATAAATATTACCAAAAATTTATCATGGTAATCCTTAAATAATATATTTATTAATTCATGTATTTTCCTATAGAATTTAGGAGTCAAAATTTCATGAATATGAAAATATATTGAATATATATTATATACAAGGTGGTATTGGGAATATCCCACTTATTCACCTTTAATTGATTATATCCCGACCTAAGTTCCACTTTAGAGATATATTTTCCTCCATATAATTTATTGAGGACGTTTTCAATCCTTATAAAAGGGAAATTTTCCTATATCATGATCTAGTTTTATTCACGATAATTGATACTGAGATTCATAGACCCATTCTTCTTACTGACAAAGAGGATTGGGTCTCCATATGGTGAAGAAATCAATCATATAAAACACATTTCTAGATCCCTTGTAATTTCATCTTATATTTATATATTTAAATGTGTCCTATTATATATTGATTCTATCATATCATCCGAGATCTAAGTATAAGTTCAATTGTGAAAAACAAATCTTGGTAAAGTTGATGAAAATGAAATTATTCAGGGAATACATTAATATAATCCCTTATAATGGTCGTTTCCTTATTATCAGTACTCTCCTATTATACCAACTATAGTGAGTAAATTATTAAACACATATTATTTTATAATTAATAGTAAATGTTTCCATCCAATAAAATAAGGGGATTGATAGGTCTAGTGTATTTTAAATATTAGACATTAAAAAAACATCTTAAATATAAAAAATACAATCTTTATTTTAAAAATCAAAACAGTTCATATAACTCTTATATATATTTTATCACTTCATAGTAAATCGTAGAGAAAATACATAAGGAATTTTTTGGGCTAGAAATCCTATTAAGAGAATAAACATACCAATAAATAATAACAAGTGTGTCAAGAGGCATAATATTATATCAAAATGTGGATGATAAAAAAACATTGGAAATAGCACCAAGAAATGATTTCCTAAGATCATAAACATGCTTCAATTAAATAAATCATTATATCATAAACATAATTCTAGGGTCATTCCCAATACAATCATAATAAAGAAAACCATGTACCATGGTGTATTATATTCACTCCCCAATTTCCTACATAAAATCCCATGAAATACTAATTTTTACACAATAATTTTGAGGGATATATATATATATATATCAATCCCATAGATAAGAAAAATTAAAATCAAACATATTTGTTCCACATTAGTAAAATAATCCATACATAAATAATAAGCATGATCAAACCAATGAGAAGGAAATGTGAATCATAGTATTTTTTCAAGTCACAACTGGTGACTAAGTCTTATGGAATACCAATAGAAGTAGATATTAAATCATTTGTATGTTGATATTTGAAATTGAAAATTAAATATTTATCATTGTGTTCCAATATAGAAATTTCAGGAGAATGATAATGGGGATTAATGAATAAAATCATACCAATTAGGTGATGACCTATGAAATGGATAAAAGATATTATTAAAGAAGGAAGGAACTTATAGTTTCTCATAAAACTAGAATTTAACTAAGAGAGATATTGATTAAATAATTGGGATTTTATAATTATATTATTGGTTTAATGAAACATGTTATTGTATTGATTTTACATGGGACAAAAATTAGAAAATTTCCCTTAAATTAGGTTTACTTAAGAGTGGGAATTTCAAAGGGAACAAAAAAAATGATTAACCCATGAAATGAAATTGATATTTTACTAGGTATATTTGTGAGGGGAATATATATAAAAATAAAATAGTTAAATCCGAATTATGTAGTATAAGAATGTGAAATAGAAATGGAATATATAATTTTTATGTCACGAAGGAGGTATGAAAGATCCCTTATATCTACGATGAATGCACTCTATTATTAAGGTTAATATCATGAATATTAAAATTAATTTCTCTAAATATAAACTGAAGAAGCTTATTTTTTAGTATTTTATATTACATGGTCCTTTAATTATCTTATTATATTCATCTATAATATATCTTCTTTATTACATCATTTACTTTAGGTAGTTTGGTAAATTTTCATACAACTCATTATTTATGTTGACCATGGTCAAAGGTGTTGAAAAATAGTTTCATAATTTAAAAAATATTAATAATTTTATGTAAATAATTTTTTATATTAAATATATTTCTACATCAAACCATGTTGGGAGGTGATGAAAATTGAAACTCACTGATCATTAATGAAGTAGTCCGAATGTATGCATGATTAATATTTCAATTTATCAAAGAATGTGAGGGAATGAAAATAAATGATAATTTTGAAATTTTAGAATCATATTTACATTTTATATATCATATTTATTCATTAATTATATTATGATTATTAGGATGTAATGTTGGGGATGAAAAATGGGAGACATCACTATGTAGTGGCGGTAGTCCTTACATCGCACTAAGGACACTCTTGTTTTTTATAGGATATAGGGGAATAAATAAGGGTCATTCAACTAATATAATAACATATAAATACAATAATTTTATTAATATAAGTATATTGGAATGTATATAAGATATTTGGATGATAAATGTCAAGGAGAAAATATTACGTAGAAGGTAATATTTAAATTGGAGACTTGATCCTCTCTTAGATATATGATTGGATTTGAAGGCATTAAACTAACTTACAGGTATCAGGGGATTATGGATGTGAAAATTATTTTGAATATATTTTATTAGAAGAGGTGAAATGTAAATTCAAATTGGAAGTGTAACCATGAATGACTGTAAGTGACCACCTTTTATAAGTGAAGACCATTTTTGGGGAGACACTTTGTAAATCAATCAAATCAATACACTATTCCTTAGTATATAAATCAATAAATTCATAATAATAAAGTATCGGGGGATATTTGTTCTATTAATACTAAAAAATTACTTTCCACTCATATTTTCAACATGTTTGAAGTCTTTTTATGACATGTTTTTATATTATATCTTTTTTATTTTTCCCTTGGTTACTACTTTCTAACTAATTAATTTATATTAAGAAAATTTGAGGTTTTTAACAAAAATTTAATATACATTTAATCTAATTAAATTTATAAACATACTAAAATGAACATATAAAATAAAATATATAATATAAAAAAATCAGTAGAAAAATGACATTTAAAAATTATGTATTCTTTAATATTATTTATTATTGATTAAAATTGAATGCTATTTAATATAATTATATATAAATTTATTGGTAATATTAAATTCACAATTAAATCTATATGAATTAAATTTATTAAATTAAAATTAAATGAAAATAATAAAATAATTCTATAAAATAATGATTTTTATATTATCACCATAATTAACACTAATCATACTAGTATTATCATTATACACAACAATTTAATTTAACTTTGAATAATTAAATACCGTTATCAAATATTAAATAATTTATTTATATTAAATTACTAAAATTGATAAAATCGCATTTTAATTATAAGCACATAAAAATAATTTTTACTGTGAAATATTACTTATGATTCAAAAATGGAAAAGATGTATTTTATAAAATAAAAATATTAGTTTCAATTATTTATATTACTTATTTAATTTTTATTTTGTATATTGAATGAATTAATTAAATATTTGAGTCAATATTTTATTAGTAAAAAAATAGTTTTTTAAAAATTCGGTATTTTTACTATTCCCCTAAAAATTTATTATTTCATAAAGATTTCCAAAATTAATCTTAGTATAAAATTGATATATTGAATCCAAAAAATGTTATTTTTATCAAATTAAAATGATAAATTTATAAAAAATATTGGTATTATAATGGTATTTATTACAATCTATTCCATCTAGTTTACTATCTATAAAAAAAATTTAGAATAATTTAATATCATAATTGTTTTTTGGTTTTTGGTTTAGTCCATTATTAAATATAACGTAAGATATTAAACATAATACACATTAAGGGGAAATAATAACAAATATCTTAGGTCATTAAAAATTTGAATTACATATTTGAATATGATTTTTACAAAACATGAAAAGGTTTCATGTAACAAAGAAATTCAATGCATCTCGAAACATATAAATAGTTTATTTGTATTTGGGTATGTAATAGAAGTAATGATTGTTTTAAATAGATTCACATAAAATTGGTTTGAACATATTTATTTATTTTATGGAATATGATTCCAAAAAAATCATTAAAAGTATTCATAAATTTATTATACATAACATGAGATAAGATGGTCAAATTAAAACCCCATCAAAAATACTAATTGTCAGATTCGTTTTCAAGAGACACCTGGAAAGTCTTTTTTCATCCAACTAGGTAGGTAATTACACGATTGGGTTCTCATTGATTATTTTTTGGTGGAATTAATTTAATGAGTGACCCTAAAAGGATTAGGTTCCCATTCTAGATGTTCTCTATTGTATGTACTTCACTGAAATACCCTACTAATATTTGGTTACCATATGAATATATTTTAGATTATTAACATGATGGATTCAGTAAAATGATATCATATCAAATTTTCAAGAGGCAGATATAATATGATTGAGATGATTCCCTACCTAAATATCTAAGTGGTGATTGAAACATGAAAAAATAATCATTACATAGTGTAATATGGATATTGGACAACTATTTGTAATGGTGTATATAAAAGAGGGGTCATTGTTTTTATGAAGACACCTTAATTAAATGTTCATATTAAATGTATTAAGAAAACGATACTCTTATGAAGAATGATTTTAATATATAAAAATGAAATTATTAATATCAATTTTTTTCAATTAATCCTTGAAAAATATAATCTTATAAGTAAATCCTAAGACTAGTAACTCATGAAATGTTACCAATAAATAGAGATTATATGCCATAAAAATAAATCATGCCTAAGATAAATAATGATTTTGTTAAAAAAATAAATCATGATTATTTTAAGAAGCATAAAATGATATAGATTTGGTTTCATAGGAATTAAGTTTTAAGGATTGTTTTGGTAACTATTTTTGGGTTAGGAGTTTAATTCATGGGATGTTAAGTATGTAGAAGTAATGGTTGGGATGTTGATGGAGATGACACACCACCATGAGATGTATGATTTCATCAAGTAGAATATTTCTATGGGAACAGATGTACTAAATATTTTCAGTGGGAATAATACAACTAGTTGAATAGTGAATGTTCAACGTATATAACTGAGTAGGTGATAGATCAATAGACAAAGTAACACAAGGAATTTTTATAGTGGGAATGTGGGTAGTGTATCCTTTGGACACATGAACTAATTGGATGATATTTTTCTAAAGGAATCAGTATTTTAGAATGATTTCGGTTTCAAGATGTTTTGTCATGTTTTTGTGGTGGTGATGGAATGGGGATAAGATATAGATTTTTAGAATCCACATGTGTTAATACATTGAAGAATTTTTCCATGGGCAAGAAATAACGAAAATGTTTTGCATGAATAATCAGGGTGGATCGTATTAGTGACATTTATAATTCATCATGTATTTATTGATGTGGAACAAGATTTTATTGGGAAACATAGGTTAGAATTATAAATGAGTGGTCTATCAAGAATTTAAAAAGGCGGTAGGACCCAATAACCAACTGAACCCCTATATATATTGTGAGTTTAGACCATGTATAATGTGTTGTAACCACACATCATTCATTAAAGTATAGATTGTTCATTCAATGTTCTTATCAAAGTCTAGTATAAAAAATCTAGATTATATAATAGAGGCCACTTAAAGGAGTAATAGTAGAATATTGAATAGAAAGATGGATCATATCCTTTCATCAGCGAGTCATAATTATGAGAGTGATAGTGGTTGGGTCTTCTAATGTTAAGGAATTGATGGTTATCATCTATGGATATAGGTAAAATATTATATTTTCTTATAACTCATACATGTATCATCCTGAGATATTATAAAATATATTCTTTGAAATTAATTTAAAATATTAGATAGAATATGTCACACACAATTAATAATTTAACTTATTTTTTACACAAACCCATGTTTATCTTCCATTGAACTTAACATTATGTTTATTCAATAACTTGTGTTACATGGAAGCTCGAGACTTACCAGACAACAATATATTATTAATAATATTATTTAATATTATAGTTATGACCTATCCATTGGAATGGTGGGAATGAATTATATTATTTATATTATTAAAATATTTTTTACACATGTTTTTTTTAAATAATTCATTGGATACCAATTAGTTATAAATGAAAATAAGAACCAGTTTAATATAAAGGATGTGTTTTTATGAAAACTATTTTTATACCCGAAAATATGTTTTATCTTAATAAATTAAAAATCAATATTAATGAAATATTTTAACGAAATTTATATATTATATTTCAATTATTTTTTTCAAAATTAATTCAATAAGTTTTATAGGAATAACATAAGAACTAATCCAATTTTAAGCATAAAAATGTTATATATTTCAACAAGGTAGTTTTTCCACCTTCAAATGAAAGACTTATTTTGAAACCAAAATTTGAAACTATTAAAAATTTTATTTTAAAAAATAAACACTTATTAGAAATATCAATGTAAAAATTATCTTAGGTTTATCTATTTTGTATTTTTTAAAGATGTTTCAGTTTCGATGAAAAGTGAAAATACTGAATTTTAGTTGAAAAATGAATTTTCATCTAAATAATATATAATGTTATTTTATGTTTTGAATTTATTTTAAAGTAAAAATAGTTCAATTATATATATTTTAATCCTATTTTTTCTAAATTAATATTTTTTATATTGTACTTAGTTATAAAAACCTAGTAAACTTTTGAACATTTTCAATTTAAAATCTCGCTTTCTCATTCTGTCTGTGGGGTTAAATTTAAAATAAATTATTCCAATTATGTTAATTTAATTTAAAAAAAATACACACCATAAGTTCAATAAAATTAATTCATAATTTCTAGTAATATAAACTTGGATTTTTACTAATATTAATAGTGAAATAGACTAAAACTAATCATAACGATTAATAGAAAAAATTGTTTAATTAGTGGATAAAATTAGAATATATGGTTTAAGAATGACACAAAACATGTATAAATACTATTTTTTTTCCATATTTAGACCCTAAAACCTATATTATCTATTTGTTTGTTATGAAAACCTCCATTTAACTAGAAACATGTGTTCCCGAAACTTATTTTCAAAAATTCCATGTGTGTACTTTCCACCACATATAAAATGCCACCACATCTCCTTCCCTCATCCCAACTCTAAATCCATTGGGATAATCCAAGAACTATCAAAATTTAACACCAATTTTCTTTTCCCCATACTTTATGCCTCAAATTCTGAATAAACCCATTCAATGAAGTAATTTGGTGCAAACCAAAAAGATATGCATGAGGAAGAAGAAACATTAATCAATGAAATCTTTTTTTTATTTCTTTATCAAATGTATTAATTTATTTTTATATCATGATTATATAATAAAATCAGTATATTAAATAAAAAATATGTTTTAATGTTACGTTTACAACCAAAAACCTCATAATATTTCATCGAATAAGATACGAAAACATTGTTTGTGTGCACGGTAGACTACCGCCTCACGAACTAATGTCATTCTTTCTTCCACTACCACCTATAGAGGATGATAATAATTAAGTACATAATGTTGTTATATGATATATGTTATATTTTTTATTTATTTATTATCCATTAATTATCATATAACACATGTCTTCATCTTCTCCATTTTGTGGGAATACGATAACATGTTTTGTGGATGTGTGCACTACTACCTCCTCAAAGCGACCTGAATCATTAAAAATTTAAATGGAATGTATTAAGGATGGTTTTAAAAAACATATTTTATATAAATGAAATATATATGATATTAATTAAATAATAATTTTTCTATAAATATAATAAATCATTTTTTTCTTACCATATAACTCACTCAAAAAGTGATAATATCGTTCATGGACGTGTTGCCTACAACCTTTTCAAAGTGATGTGATTCATTTTACATCAAAACAATGATTTATATAAGTATATATAGTTAAATATAATGGTATTTATTATAAAATTATAATTATGTAAATATTAAATATCATTTATCTTCTTTTCATAATGATAATTGAAAAATGGAAACACTACTCATGCATACGTATGACCTACAATCTCCATGGTTGTAACATTAGTTAATTTTTCATAATCATAATTAATCATTGGATTTAAAATTATAATTTATGTATAAATATGATAATTATTTCATAATTATTAATCTTTGTATGTCTATATAATTTACTTTTTGACAATTATCAACCAACCAAATTCATTTTTGACACACACACACACTGAATATGGTCAAAACGTATGACATTAACTTACTATAATATGAAATTGTATATATCATGATAATTAGTAAAATAAAAGTAATAATAAAATAAATAAAATTTCATAATCATTTAAATAATTTTTATAAGTTTAATATTCATGAATATAAAGATAGACATGACATGATAGACTTAAGGTAGGGGTTTTTCTCACCTTGTTTTGATTTCTATGTGTTATATGAAATATTCACAACTTATTTTTTTGTGTTGTGTTTATAACACAAAAAAATTATTTTATGTTTATTATATTTAAATTTCGTTGGATTTATATTCCCATTTTAAGAACTACATTTCATGGGGTTTACAGTTTCAATGTTTCCTAATTTGTAATTAATTTTGTCACAATTTGACATCATTGATATGCTTGTTATGTTATACACCTATATTATTTAATGAGGTGTATAAACTAATAATTTTAAATGTCATATCATTGATATACTTATTCTCATTATATTACAAGTTTTATTTAATTTTATTCTTTCATGGGGATTATGATTCAATGTTACCAATGTGGTATGTGTCATTTGTCGTAATCTCATTGATTATCATGATTTTGTATGATTAAGTATTTATGTTGAAATATTATAATCATATTTAATTATCTTCTCATATGGTTATTAATGATATTTACAAGTAATATTAATTTTTTTTAACTCATTGGTACATAAATTATTTGAGAAAGTGTATTTAAAAAAATATGACTTTATTTTTCTCTTCAATTGGAAATCTGTGTTCTTTCAAAAAAATGTTTTCAAAAAATATTTTAAAATGTTTTTTTTCAAATAAGAATGTATATTTTCCTCAATAAAAAATTTAAAAAATTTTTAAATCTTATTTTATATGATTACATGTTTATATTAAATTTACATTATTTTTAAAATATTTTATTTTTTAAAGCAGGTTGTTCAAAATGAAAAATATATTTACCTCAAGAATTTTTTTTAGGATAATTGATTTGTATTTCCCATAATTAAAGTAAAAACCCATTACTATTATATATCATCTATAGAGGATATTTTTTATTTATACCATCCACATTCTTTTCTAGATTGATTAATATTGTTTGAATGATATTGTTATGAAAATAATTTCTCTTTCATAGGTTAACCATGTTTCAATGATATTGTTATAGAACTCATTTCTTTTATATGGGTTAATCATGTAATGAAAGGGATAATGGGTTTTCCTAATATTTTATAATGAAATTCAATATTATATGTGTTTTTTTAGTAATGGTACTTTGAAATTTGATATGAGGTTATCTTATATACCAATGTTGGGTGGTTCTATGATAAAACAACTATTATAGCCCTGCATTGAATTTGGTGTTGAATTTGACCATATGATCATTGTATTTGTATTAGTTATTGTGGGGGTGAAGTGAAAATTATGTATTATGTTACATATGCATTTTATTTAAGCTTCCTATGTGATTAAAATGTTTCTCATGATCATTATTTATATCACATGTCTCATGATTATTGATTCTGGTGACTCTTTCCGTTTCTATGGTTTAATGTTTTATGATCTCAGTATTGAGGGTTATGAGTTACTTTTTGATTCCCTCATGAAAATTAATTATATCACCACACACATATAAAATTTTAATCTCATTGATTATATTCAATTCGAAATTATTATGTTTACCCTTAATGAAAATTTTATCTCAAACTTCATATGATTCATTTTCTACTGGTTGTAAAGTTTGAGTTTGAATGATTTATGTATCTAAATGGTTTTATAAGGATTATGTTAATGACCAATGTTAAATAATGAAATATGTGTTAAATTGTATAAAATTCTGTTTACAATCATTTGTATATTTTATTTAGGAGTCTGTACTAATCATCTAAAATAATCACCCTAAAAGGTCCTCCAGAATGTGATCCATGTTTTATTTTTTGATGTTGTATGGTTTTGATGGAAAAAATTGGGTAAAAATTATTCCCATCATAGCTGGGAATGTAAAGTTATGTATTTCAAAATATGATATGAGTGTATGGTTCATGGGATGTTATTGTTGGTATCAAATGTCAACATAGAAAACATTGGAGATTTGTATTTTCATAAGTGTGGTTATATTAAGAGTTATGGATACCATCATAGGTCTATAAGATTAACTATTATCATAATTTAAAATTTATATACACCAATTTTAGGTTTTAAGAGATCATATCTTAAAGTGATAAATGGAATTATTGAGATGTATTTTTGTGTTGAGGTATTTTCAACCCCAAGGATCAAAATGAATTAATATTTACAGAGTAATTAGTTTTCATGTTTAAATATAAAATAAAATTTGTCTACTAGATGACAACCCATCACATCTGGAAAGGCAGTTGGGCTTGAACCCAAGAATGAAGGATGAAAATTGTTTCACACCAACAACTGGCCTTTGTGATGTCCTCATTAGTAAAAAAAATTACTGGATAAGATTATTTTTATTTTGAAAACATATGATATTTTATTTTTGGAATAATGGTTGATTTATCTTGGAGGGATAAAGGATCAAATACTTCTAATATTTTGGTTTTTTAACTTAATTAAGAAAAGATTGATGAAATTTAGTAATAGTTATTTATGGAATTATAGTGTTGAAATTTTTATATTACTATTTAATTATAATTAGTACTATGTAATATGATGTTTTATTCATTTTGGGAATTATATTACCATGTTATAACCATTTTTATTTTGGATAATGTATATAGATATGAGAAATAGATTGAAAATATCTTTTAAGGTTATGTGGTCTTTAAAAGATTATTTTCGTGCTTTAATCATAAGAAAATTAATCTCAAATACTCATGATCTAGAGAAAATTATGATACTATGGTAAAAATTAGTTAAACGACGAAATTTTACTTGTCATGTATGTATATTTATTTATGTTTTTTTAGTTTATATGGTGAAAAAATAATTCAACTATAGGAAGAGAATATTGAAATAAAATGTTATAATATTAATATATTTTTGAATGATATCAATCACCTTTTCCACACCAATTTGTCTTATGTTCTTATTTTCATTAAATTTACATTGTCTAAGTTCTCTATCATTCTCTATTAGTCAATGGGAATTATTTTTCCTTCCAAATCCATCTTTTAATTTCCCACCAATGTCCTATATATTTTTAATCCAAGTTATGCATAACTTTCAGTGAACTTTATGATTCTCGTTCCCCATTTTAAGGTATGTTTTCTTTGTTTTATTTTTACAATGTTTGTTTCAACAAATGAATTCAAAAAAATGTCATTCCTTTGAAATAAGACTAAGTTAGAAGGAGAAATTAATTTTAGCGGGAGTAGGATGTAACATCATGAGATTTTATAAAATATATTATTTTAAATTAATTAAAAATATTTTATATATTATGTTAATTGAAATGAAAATTGTATATTTAATTATACACGAAAACACATTTATCTTTCATTACACATAACATCATGTTTCTTTGATAAATTATATTACACACAAAGTTGAGTCTTACCAAACATCAATATAGTGTTAAAATTATTATTTAAATGATAGTTATATCCTAGTGGTTGGAATTATGGGAATGAATAATATTAACTAAAATATGAACTTATGGTTGAAACATGTTTATAAAATTAATTTATTGGTTACAAACGAATTATAAATGAAAGTAAAAACCAACTGAATATAAAGAATGCAGTATTTTTAAAAATTATTCTTATATCGAAAAAATAGTTTTATCTTAATAAATTAAATACTTCTCTATTAATGAAAATTATTATTTAAATTTATGTGTTATATATTCAATAAAAGGATTTTAAATTAATACAATATGTTTTATAGGCATAAAATGGGAACAAATCCAATTTTATGCTTAAAAGTAGTATTTTTCTAAATAGATGTTGTCCAACTATTAATGTAAGAATTTTTTTCAAACTGAATTTTAACACTTTTATAAATTCAATTTGAAAAATTAAAATTATTATTTTAAATTTAAATTTCAAAATTATCTTAAGGATAATTTTTCATATTTTTCTTAGAAGATTCATTTTTGATGAATAGGGATAAAATACTGAATTTTAATTTAAAGTTAACTTTTCATCTAAATAATTTATAATGGTAAATTATATTTTAAATTTTTTAATGTAATATAGATAATATATAAATCTATTAACAAAATTTAGGTATTTTTAATCTTTTTCTATATTGAATTTACATATAAAAATTTAGTAACCATTTGAATATTGTCCGTTTAAAATCCTTCTTTCTCATTCTGTCTACATGATTAATTTTATATTTATTTTCACCAATTATGTGAATTAAAATTATAAAAATGGATTATATATGTTGAATCATAATAATATATAATTTATAGTAAGTTAGATATTTTTTTGACCAAAATTATGAGTGAAATTGATTAAAATTAATTAGGCGATTAAGTGAAAAACGTGTTTACTAAGTGGGTAAAATTAGAATATAAGGTGTAAAAATTGCCCACAACTATTAAAAAGCCCATTTAATGACAATATTTAGACTAATAAACAGATATTATCTAATTCTATGTGATATATATGTTGTACCTCTCGTTCCCCTCATTGTTTGATTTTCATGATCACAATCACCTTATTTTTTGTCTAATATTGTTTGAAGTGTTTTTGAATGATAGGCAAAAGATTGCCAAGAAAATGGCCCAAGAAAGAATCAAGAAGTGGACTGAATTTCAGTCCACCGGCCAACCGGTGTGATATCACCGGCCAGCCGGTGGACCTGGCAGAGGCATTGCCCACTGCCAGGTTCCACCGGTCAGCCGGTGGCTCTCTCACCGGCCAGCCGGTGGCAACCTGATGCAACAGTGATGGCTACTGCCTCACCACCGGCCAGCCGGTGCTGCCTGGGCAGAAGGCCTTCTCAACATCCAAGGCACCGGCCAGCCGGTGGAGCTGTACCGGCCAGCCGGTAGCCCAGTCAAACTAGCCATTGGCTTTGACCAGTCAACCCTCTTTTGGCCTCCAACGGCTCCGAGGCCTTTTCCAACGGCTCCGAAGACTCCCCAAGGGTTCCATGCCTATAAATAAAGGCCAAGGAAGCCCCGGACATAAACCGGATCATATACAAAGACACCGTACACATTTTCCATCTTTGGCGTACCTCCGGCGGACTTCCTCAAAGGAACCCTCTTTGCTCCAACAACTTCCACATCCAAGGAGCTCCATCAAAGAAGCTTGGAAGCAGCCTTCAACATCTCGAATCAATCAAAGGCGCCCAAGGCTTCTCCCAATTACGGTTTTTAGTGTTTTATTTATTTTGAGCTTTAAATTTGGGTTTGTGCCTACAAACCCCAAACTCTTTCTCATCCCCTCTTTCTTTTGGGTTTCACATCACCATTAAGGTGTGAAGAGGTTGTCAAGCTTTCCTTTAAATAGCTTGAGACATAGGTGAGCTATCCTTCACCTGTAAGAAGGATAGTGGGTTCTTGCTAAACCATTAAAAGTAAGTGGGTTCTTGCTAAACCAATTCAAAAGCAAGCTGTAATAGGTCCTAGTGCTACCTCAAAGCCTAGTGGGTTTCTTGCTAAAACCATTGAAAAGCAAGCGGTAGGAATCTCTCAACGGTTGAGTTGGGAGCGGAGACGTAGGCCGGGTTTTTGGCCGAACTCCGTTATCAATTTTGTGTCTTGCCTCTTTTATTTCCGCTGCACTTTCAACTTTGATTTTAATTTGTTTATCATTTTTTAAAAGGCAATTCACCCCCCCCTCTTTCCATCCTTCCCATTTTTCTCCGAACAACAATTGGTATCAGAGCGAAAATTTGAATAATTCCCTAAACCGGTTTCAAATTAAAGATCCTTTTTGATGGCTTCTACCGCCTCTTCTTCTCAAACCCTCGAAGGTCATTCAGTGGGTCGTGCTCCATTGTTTGATGGAACCGACTATTCTTTTTGGAAAACCCGCATGACCACTTTTTTAAAAAGTATTGGTTATCCAATTTATAAAATTGTTATGCAAGGATTTTCCCTCTCCTCTCCCGATGAGTCTAAATGGACCCCCAATGACATTGCTTATTTTGAGCTTGATGGCAAAGCCATGAACGCTCTTCATTGTGGTCTTGACCGTAATATATTTAATTGTATTTCTTCTTGCACTACCTCTTATGATATTTGGAAATATTTAGAGCTAACCCATGAAGGTACTAGCATGGCTCAAAATCAAGAACCCGCTCAAAAGCAAGAACCCGATGAAAAATCCGTGCCCAATTGCCCACTCCACAAGAAAAGGGCCAAGAAAAAGGAGAAGAAGAAGGCTTCAAAGGCATCTTGGAGTGATAGCTCCTCCTTCTCCTCCTTCTCCTCAAGCGACCAAGGTAAAAAATGCCTAATGGCAAATCACGAGGTAACTTCTTCCGATTCCTCATCCTCGTCCTCATCTTCAAATTCTTTTAATCATTTGTCATACGAAGAACTCCAACATGTGCGAGACCAACTTGAAAATGGTTTTCATGAACTCTCTTCAAAATTTGTTTCTTTGAAAAAGAATTTCAAAAAACTTTCCTCCGAAAAAGACCAACTTCTCAAAGAGAAGGAGGAACTCTCCCTAAAAATCCAAAATTTCCCCAATGTTGATTCTTTGGAATCAACCATTAAGGATCTAAGGGAATCTCTTGCTAAATTCACCAACGGAGAACAAAACCTTTCAAAACTCCTTGGTTCTCAACGTGTTTCTAGAACCACCAATGGAATTGGCTATACCAACCAAGCCTCCTCCTCCCATGCACCCACTATTTTTGTAAGGGGGATCTCCCAATACAAATTTTGCAATTATTGTAAAAAACCCGGGCACCTCATTTACGAGTGTGATTGAAAAAATGCTCGGTACGGCCAACCCAAGTCTATTTTCTATTCCGATGAGTTCTATAGGAGAAGACCCGCTATGAGACAAGTTTGGATCGAAAAATCCCTTCTTGCGAGTCTCTCCGGGCCAAAATTTATTTCCTTTCCCCGGTGATTCATTGTTTTTATTTAGGGGGAGTATTTTCAAAACCTTGTCTTAGATTCAAACTTTCAATTTCAACACTTGGTATCAAATTTTTTCAATTCAAAATTTTATATTAAATTTTCATTTCAAAATTTTCAACTCTTGGTATCGAATTTTTATTTTCAATCTTTCAATTTCCAAAATTTCAATTGATTTTCAAATCTCAAATCTTGTTTTTCAAATCTCGTTTCCCTCAATCAAGTTTTATGCCCCGTGCTATTTTGATAATCACAAAGGGGGAGAAATTCTTGATTGATTGGGGGAGAATCCTTTTGATCATGCTTAGCATTTACTTTCTTTATCCTTTAAGCATGTCTTTCATTTCAGTATTTTACTTTGATTGTTTTGGTGATTGTGATCATCAAAATAGGGGGAGATTGTTGTACCTCTCGTTCCCCTCGTTGTTTGATTTTCATGATCACAATCACCTTATTTTTTGTCTAATATTGTTTGAAGTGTTTTTGAATGATAGGCAAAAGATTGCCAAGAAAATGGCCCAAGAAAGAATCAAGAAGTGGACTGAATTTCAGTCCACCGACCAACCGGTGTGATTTCACCGGCCAGCCGGTGGACCTGGCAGAGGCATTGCCCACTGCCAGGTTCCACCGGTCAGCCGGTGGCTCTGTCACCGGCCAGCCAGTGGCAACCTGATGCAACAGTGATGGCTACTGCCTCACCACCGGCCAGCCGGTGGCTCTGGCACCGGTCAGCCGGTGCTGCCTGGGCAGAAGGCCTTCTCAACATCCAAGGCACCGACCAGCCGGTTGAGCTGTACCGGCCAGCCGGTAGCCCAGTCAAACTAGCCGTTGGCTTTGACCAGTCAACCCTCTTTTGGCCTCCAACGGCTCCGAGGCCTTTTCCAACGGCTCCGAAGACTCCCCAAGGGTTCCATGCCTATAAATAAAGGCCAAGGAAGCCCCGGACATAAACCGGATCATATACAAAGCCACCGTACACATTTTCCATCTTTGGCGTACCTCCGGCGGACTTCCTCAAAGGAACCCTCTTTGCTCCAACAACTTCCACATCTAAGGAGCTCCATCAAAGAAGCTTGGAAGCGGCCTTCAACATCTCCAATCAATCAAAGGCGCCCAAGGCTTCTCCCAATTACGGTTTTTAGTGTTTTATTTATTTTGAGCTTTAAATTTGGGTTTGTGCCTACAAACCCCAAACTCTTTCTCATCCCCTCTTTCTTTTGGGTTTCACATCACCATTAAGGTGTGAAGAGGTTGTCAAGCTTTCCTTTAAATAGCTTGAGACATAGGTGAGCTATCCTTCACCTGTAAGAAGGATAGTGGGTTCTTGCTAAACCATTAAAAGTAAGTGGGTTCTTGCTAAACCAATTCAAAAGCAAGCTGTAATAGGTCCTAGTGCTACCTCAAAGCCTAGTGGGTTTCTTGCTAAAACCATTGAAAAGCAAGCGGTAGGAATCTCTCAACGGTTGAGTTGGGAGCGGAGATGTAGGCCGGGTTTTTGGCCGAACTCCGTTATCAATTTTGTGTCTTGCCTCTTTTATTTCCGCTGCACTTTCAACTTTGATTTTAATTTGTTTATCATTTTTTAAAAGGAAATTCACCCCCCCCTCTTGCCATCCTTCCCGTTTTTCTCCGAACAACAATATATTCCATTTTTTAGGTGAAAACATGGTTTAATCAAACTTATTTTTAGAAATACCAAGGGTGTCCTTTCACCCACTTATAAAAACCACCAAATATCCTCCTCTATTCATAACTCTAATGATGTTTATATTGGAAAATAAATTTCCAAATATATTCCTAATTTCCCTACCATAATACTAGTGTCTATATAGTGGGTATTAATCCATCCAACGACGTCTTTTGGGGAAAACCAAATAAAGTTACCGGAATAAGAGGTAACGTTTATCATCGAGAATTTTTTTATTTCATTCTAAAAACCCTAAATTTACATTTATATAATGCTTATATAATAACATTGGTTTCAAATGTATACTTATATATTTTTATGTTATGGTTATAACCTAATTCTTTACAAACTACCATCAAATGGGATATATAATCATTGTTTTCGTGTGTGACGGACTACCGTCTCACGAATCAATGTCATTCATTCACCCATTAAAACATATAAATGTAGGTAATAATAATGGAAAACTATTTTTAAATTATTTTTGTATTATTTATGATGTATTTATGCTCCTATAATTGTTATAAAATTCATACCTTTATGATTTCCATTTTGTGGGAATACGATAACATTGTTTGTGGACGTGTGGACTACCACCGTCTCAAAGCGATGTGATTCATTACTGCATTATATTGAATGTATTAAGAATGGTTATAATTAAAATATATGATATACCTGAAATAAATTTGATATTAATGAAATAATTATTTTTCTTTAAATATAATATATCATTTTATTGTTACCATTTCACACACTGAAAAAGTGATAATGTCATTTATGGACATGTGGACTACCGCCTCCTAGAAGTGATGTGATTCCTTTTACAACAAAAAAATGTTATATATAAGTTTATATAATCATATATAATTTTATTTATGATATAATTATTAATTTTTAATGTTAAAATATTATTTACCTCTATTCTAGAATGATCATTGAAAAATGGAAATGTTACTCATGCGTACGTACGACCTACCGTATCCAAGATCATAATGTTGGTTCATTTTTCATAACTATATTTCATGATTGTTTTTAAAATTATAATTGATCTATAAATATTATAACTATTTCATGATTATTATTCATGATATTTTTATCTTATGAACATTTTGACCATAGTCAACATACCGAAGTCATTTTTGACACCTTAGACGAATATGGTCAAAACATCCAAAAAAATAATAATCAATTAAGTAATTTTTTATAACAAGATAATGAGTTAAATAAATTTAATAATAAAATTAACAAAGTTTCTAAATAAAGTAAATAATTAACATCATTTTGTTATTTAGGAATATAAGGACACATGTAACAAGTTAGACTCAAGGTAAGTGTTTTTCCAATCACACTTTTATTTCTGTGAGATATATGAAATTTTAACCACTTATTTTTTTTGGTTTGAATACTTAATTTGAATTTATTTTTTTATTAGCCTTAACATAATATGTATTTACATAATAATTTAATCGTATCTCATTCTTGGGGTTTATATTTTCAAAGTTAGCAATGTGTTAATGGTTTTTTGTCACAATTTTCCCTGTTTGAGATATTTTTTATTTTATACACCTATAATATTTTATGAGGTGTATATACTATTAATTTGACATGTTATATTATTTATTTACTTATTCTTATGATATTTTAGGTTTCATTTAATTTTATTAAATCATGTGGATTATGGTTCCAAGTTACGAATGTGGAAAGAGTATTTTTTTCACAATTTCATTATTTATAGAGATTGTGTATGATTAAGTATGTAATTTTTAAGTATTAAAATTATAATTAATTATATTATAATTTGTTTAATATTGATATTTTAAAATAATTTTACCATTTTATAACTATTTATTACTTAATTTTTTTGATAAATTATTGTTAGGAAAATCTAACTTCATTTCTGTCTTTGGTCGGAAATCAGTGTTATTTCAATACAATTTTATCTAAAAATAAATTTCAAAAATGTTTTAAAAAGTGTGTCTAAAATATTAAAGGATATTTTTATCAACAATTTTTCTAATTATTTTTAAATCATTCTTTAAATTTTTCCATGTTTGTTTTCAAATAAAATGTTTTTGAAAATGTTTTATGATTTAAAAAGTGTTTTCTAAAAATGAAAAGTATATTTTCCCTAAGAATGATTTAATGATATTTTAATGGTATTTAAGTTAATAAAACTAAAAAACATGTGCTTAATTATCCTCCACTATTGATATTTCTTGTTGATACCATTATCATTATTTTCTAGATGGATTAATATTGTTTCAAATTGATAGTTATGGAACCCTTTTCTTTCCCACTTGTTAACTATGTTGCAAACATTTTCTTATGGAACCAATTTCTTTTAAATGGGTTGATCATGTTATAAAATATATAATAAATATTACTTTGATTTGATAATTAAATTATTTATTTTATATTTTATGATTTAATAATGGACCTTGGAAATTTGATAGCTGGTTATGTTATAAACTAATGATGGGTTGTATCTTTATAAATCAAGGATTTTTAGGTTTATGATAGCCCTCCAATACATAGGGTATTAAATTAGATGACATGGTGGTTACCTTTTTAAGAGTGATGATATGAGTGAAGTGAAAATTATATCCCAAGTTGCATACATGTTTTCTTTATACTGGCTATGGATTTAAAATGATTCTAATTATCAAAATGGATATCACATGGTTTATGATTATTTATTCTAATGAATCTTTCCGTTTCCATTTTTTAATATTTTATTATCTATGTAATCTTGGGTATGATTTTCATTATGATTTGATCATCCACTTTTATTATGTCATCATACCGTTTTGAACTTTTATGATCATACATGACATTATATTTTTAATGATTATCTTTACACTTCCTAAGAATTGGAACTTAACCTTCTAATATTTCCTTTTCCCCATGATATAAATATTTATGTTGAATTATTTATGACTCTAAATTATTTCACAATGATGATTTTGATGAACAATGTGAAATAATAAAATATGGTATATATGGGAGTAATTTCCATTTAAAATCATGTGAATTATTTATGTAGTATTTTTTTCGTAATTATCTAAAACACTAAACCTTAAAGGTCATATATATTGTAATAAATTAACATTTTCATTTTGATCTTGTAAGGTTTTGAGGGGAAAAAATTAGGTTGAAATTATCAGCATCATAGTTGGGAATGTAAAGTTATGTATTTCAGCAAAATATGTTGGAGTAAAGGTCCTAAGATGTCATAATACAAGTATAAGTTTAATTGAATGAAAGACATAATGTACTATTGTCAATGTAAGACATATTGGAAAAATCTCATAATCCCTAATATATTTTTTTTCTCAAGTCTTATTTATGTTAAAGTGGTTATTTTTTGGTCCATCATCCCAAAAAAGTTATCATTGAATGTGAACTCAGAGGGAGAAAGAACTAGTGGAGTGAGTCTTAGTGTAGTGGTAGGGGTTCCAAGTATTCCTATATCTAGGTATCGAGGAATCATGTATCCTCTAATAATTGATTTGTTTAATACTATTTATTGATAATTATAGAATATGTTGGCCTACTTTTGATGGCCTAGGGAATCAATCAAGTGATTATACATTGGAGGGAAACTAACATTAAATACCAAATGACCTTATAAACATTTATATCTAGTCATATAATCTATATGATTGGTTATGTCAACTACAAAATAATATAAATGGTTTTTTAAGTCATTTCATAGCAATATGAAAAGGGTTGTTTTCATTGACGAAAATGTTACAAAAAAGAGAATTAGTTCAATATTGTTTTATCATATTCTCTCAAAATTTTGAGGAAAGAAAAACAATGAAATGTAATGTTCATATTCTAGTGAAATATAGACAGTACAAGTGGCTAAAACTAATCCCAAACAAGAAAAGTTTGTTAAAGTATCCAAAAGTTTTTCTTCAAATAGATAGTTAATGTTAATGAAACCTAATGGTATTATTAGGATGTAGGAGTAATTATTCAATACAACACATTTTTCATGAATAACCTAAGAAGTTTTGGAAATTACATGGAATATCTATGATAGGGGTCAGTGATATAGAAATTAATTCGTTTCTTTTTAAGTGTATATGTCAAAAAATTTATACTTTACAAATATTGAAAAAATATATGATTACAAAATCAAGTTAATAATTAATAATGATTTTAGATTTCATCTATCTGATGAAGAAAACTATGGGCTCATGACTATCATTTAATAAAACCTCCAGACAATATCTGTTGGAACATACAAATGCAAAATAAAGGATACAATATCAATCCAACACTATGGTGATCAATACATGGAAGAATAAGAACTAAAATCACTTTATAGAAAAAAAACCTCTAGAAACACATAAAAAGTACTCTCAGAAGAAAATGAACAAAACAAATAATTTCATATAAACAATTTTTTTTAAATGGGCACATAATTATGTTCTAATACAATGGTTTGTGCAATAATAATCTATAATTCTTGAAAAATAAAGATGAATATAATATCTCAATAGTGTTACAATTATCCACCCTACTACATAGAGAGGGATTTAACTAGTCTGTTTTCTAGTTTCCACCATCTGGTCTTCGTGGGAAAAACCTTAGTCGATCCTAAAAAAGATCCCATATTTCAAATAAGGATTTCCCTAATATTAACTTCTTTTCCTAGTCAATAGTTATATATATTGACACATTCCCAAAACAACTATGAAAAATTAATAATTCATTAAAATACAAACAATCTCTAATATGAGTGACCATGGATATAAATATATGCACTATCTTTCTATACTTCCCATTTATGTCATCTGATAGTATCTTCCATTAAAAAACCATATAATGGAATCACCTAACTATATCATCCGATTCATGAAATATGTAAATAAAATCATTATAACTATCTATTTACCAGAATATTGGAATCATGGATTCCAGTCACTAGAAATCCACAACTATTATGAAACCACCAAAAAATAATTTCCTAGAGTATATCCATTCAATAGAATGACACCATGTAAAAAAATAATTATCCTAATCACACCTAAAAATATCTTACATCTAGGATCCACCACTTCATCCACTATTATATTTATATATCCTCATTCCATTATTAAATATTATGTTGTAGTTTGAATGGTTTACCCACCATGCCTTCTAGTAATAACTTCCCTATATTAGTGAAATATCACCTCATCACATCCAAGATAATGGCCTTTATAAATATATAAAACGTGTTTTGAGTTCCTTAAAACTTTTAAATATCTAGAACTCTATCTTCCAAGAACATTTTGATGAATTGATTTATCAAATAAATATACTTCAATCTATTATAAAATGAAATATATTTTTTCCATGTGAATAAATTATTATGAATAAAAAATGTTCATCCCATTATCTTTCCTTAATCTTAGATATTCTAATAACCCTTTAATAAAATTTAAACCCTTCCCAGATTCCATCACTGTAATCCAATATGATTTTAGTTTATGATGTGAAACTACTGGTTAATTATTTGAAAAAAAGGTAGCTATCATCCTTCTAAAAATGAACATATATTCGGCCATTATTTTCCAAGTGTCTCAATCTCCAACAAAATATAATTCAACAAAACAATGAAATTTATCATCATTTATAATAAAAAATTTCATGTTTATGGAACCCCTTATATACCATATATTCTACATTAGAGCCTTTTATTTCTCTATTAAAAAGTTTTATAAGCATATATTGATAAATATCACTTATTTTGGATGAATAAATACCTTGTAAAATTTCAAAATTATGACAATTGATTAATATTTAATCATTACCATATGAACGACCTCATATTATATCCATGGTTCCTCTTAATTCATTATATATAAATTATAAAACAACAGTGTAGTCGTTGGTTTCTCTTTGAACATGCCAAATAATTCCACCACCTTGTATTTGTAATCTTATTAGAATAGGTAAAAATTACTAGAACATAAGTCTCTCACTATATTCATCCCTAAGAATATATTTTTGTAGAATGATATTACTCATCACAAATATTCCAATCAATTCATCCTTTAGATGATTGATTCATTGATTTTGTGGACCAATAATAAGGAAATAATCAATTTAGAGATGTATGATAATGAAAATACCTTCATTGGAAAACTTATGATATATATATTTAAATATTTATCTATAAGAATATTAACTCCTTCCAGATGACTATAAATTGATATATCCAATTATGCGGCCAAACATTAAATCATAAAGTATTTTCATGACATTACACTCATGATCATAGTTCTGATACTCTTGGAAACCACCCAAAAAATCAATAAAGATTTCATAATCTTTGTCCCCTTTAAAGGAATGTTTTATTTATGTCAAACTACTCTAGATGATGTTCTTATATTTTAACTAAACTAAACACCATATTAATATTAATATTTTTAAATACTATTGAAATGCTCTCTGAGAAATACAGATCATCCATTTATTGAATCCTTTTATTACATTAATTTCCATGTACCTCCACCCAACATATACTTATTTTATAAACCATCAAACCAATTTATATTGAAAAAATTTATTCTTATAAGGTATCTCTTTTAGCCATATATTTTGAACACATATATGGAATCAATCTAATTCATAATTGATAAATCCAACAGATTCACGTTTGTTAAACATAAAACATATTCAAAGATCTTCGTATTTCAATAATCGATTACAATCAAGAATCACAAATATCACCCATTATAATTAACATAAATCCTTTCTCTGGAAGATCTCTAAATTTTCCTCTATGTCCCATCTCCACGAGGTACTGTAACATCTAGAGATTTATCATCCAGATGATTTTATCAAGACTCCACCTTATATGAACATGAAAGTACTCTATGCCTGGGAAATACCATCAGAACATGACTTTCCTATAGAATATCCATTGAATATTATTGGGCTTCTCGTACTGACTTTCATCTATAATACAATCAATCTTCTATAATATCTGGAAATCTATTCACTTGAACAACATATTCTAAAGATTATTTTCTCTCATCAGAGTTCTGTATAATATTATAATCAATCTATAAGACCCCTCCATTAATTATAAATTTTTTATTATGACCACCTTATTAATGTTGTTATCTAATATTTGATAACCAAACTCTTTTTCATTATATACCAAAAGGAGGCATGATTGGGACTTATTTTTAATCATAAATAAAGCATTTTTATCAATGTGGATATAGGTGAGTGAATCGAATATATTGAGATGGGTGAAGTCAATCATCATTCTTGACCAACATGATTCTAGTAGTTAATTCCCCAATATATAAGGTCATTAGTTAATTAAGTATATCATGCAATTCACTAATTTATCATAAAACACCATGGGTAAGACCATGGGAATTATCATACACATTTCCCTTTAATATAATGCATGGTTCATCATCTCCATGAATCTATTTTGTTCTGGAGTATGTGGTTCGATTTTATCAATCCATATGTATTTACTCTAATAGAATCCTCAAAATTACTTTATTTTTACTCCAAAAATTATTAGACTTTATGAATCTAATATTACAATAATTCTTATTTTAAACCATGGATTTAGATTTTTTTTGAAAATTATGGACCTATGTATTTTAAATTACACTCAAAATTACATATTTTATCAATGAAAATTATGTAATAGAGTGATCGTCAAATATAATTGACTGGTGGTTGTCCCCTTACATATGTATTCATTGACTGTAAATTATAGCTTATTAGTTTTTGAGCATCAATTTGCATGGACAACTTCCACTACATCCTTATGAATAATTCCTTATTCTATACTCCATTATTAATTCCTTAAATATATATTTAGAAATTAAGTATTTTCTACTGTTATTACTAATATTACCTAGATATTCATCACATAACTTTTTTGATTCTACTTATCATACATGAATCATAATGTTCGATACTGTTGTTTTATATAGAGTCTTATCATTTTCCTCTTTTTCTAAAACCATAAAACAATGAGAAATATTCCACAATCTATCCATGTATTTTGTATAGAAACCCACATTATCAAGTTATTCAACATAATCAATGTATTTTCTAAATACTAGGATTGGCCGTAATTTATACTTATTAAACACGAATTCACTCCTTTTGTGGAATAAAACTAATCTCTCACCAATTATGTTGTGATATTTCACTATCTACTAGATGTACCCATCTAAACCATCTAGAAATATTGATATTAATACCACCTATATCAAATTTTATGTGTATAATACAAGGGTAACACAATCCTATATTCTAACATAGGATTTGAGGATCCACATTTAGATGAGTATCATATGAATTTAACTCTATACTGATTGTATCCCTTATTGAGGTGAACTTTCTTCCCATTATTCCATCACATGGGAAAAACTTCTTACAAGATTATCTTGTCTCAAATTACACTTAACTTTCCTTTTAGGACCATTCTATGAGTCATTTTTTCACCTTCCTACCATGATGTATGAATTACTGGAAAATTACAAGATCTCCTTCCGATGAAGAACATTATTCAAAATCACCTCCCATATATGATCAAACAATATGTTTTTATCACAAATCGAGTTACTGAAAATGGTGAACATTGAATCACATGATTTAATGAGTGATGAGAGAAACAATATTTCCCATTTTGGATATCTAAATTTCACCATCATTGAATCTAATTGAATTATTATCATGTTGATATTTTTACTATTAACTGAACTATTCCTACCTTATGATATTCCCTTACATAATAGGATCCTTAGTAATAAAACGTCATTATAATCACGGGATTCACATATATGTCTATGAGGGCCAACATATGTTCTTATATGGAATTAAATTTTAGGAAATTTAATAAAAAATTCATTCCCAATGACATATATATGAATACCAAATATTTCTTGTTCATCTTATTCAATTCTCCCTTCGATTTCATTTTTAATATGGAACAAATTAATAGAGGATCCATGTATATCTATAATAGGATATCCTCCCTAAGCATTCATCAAAATAGAAAATATACGTCATAAAAATTTTATTCCCAATCCTAACCCTCTTCTAACACCAATACTCTAAATATTGTGAACTCTTACTAACATTTTGTCAATATGATGGTGATATTAGGAATTTCCATCTGATATTCTCATACAAGGTGAAAAGGAATAATGATTCTATTGAATTGGGATATGAAATACCATAACTTGGGTTTGAAAATTTAAAATCCTCTAACTGAAGCTCTAATATAATATTTTACGATCAATTATATCATCCTATAAATCTAATGGAACATATCAACTAAATAATACAACGGATCAAAAAAAAACATCCACTAAAAATCCCATGCAATGAATACATGAATTTTAAATACTAAGAATCCAATGAATGACACGATGATGAACAACCTCTATAATTTCACAAAAATGAATATAATAAAATATATATTAAAATGAACAAAGGAAAATGGGATACCTATGTTAAAAATAGTTTATACTATCTTAAAAAACATTGGTGGAACACTTCCACTATATAATTAATATAAATGGAGGATGATTAAAATCTATTAATATTATTAAAATCCTAACTGATCTATTATAAAACTTACAATAGGATCCCACTGGGCTGTTTGGTAGTCATCACCATAAAAAAATTACAGGATAATGTCCACTTGAGTTGATCTCAATAGAAAATCCCTCCATTTAGTAAAGGATTTAAACTAACTCAACTTATCAACATTGTCAATAGTGTTATCTATTGATAATTTTACATGTTCACCATGATGAAATTATATTTTTCCTAAAAAATCACACTACCTCGATGTTTGGTGATCAAGTGTAAGAACCTATTTACCTTCAAAGGATACCACCTGGTTGTAATTTATTATGGTTTCATCTGATTACTTTTTTCAATAGAATATTCTGAAAATATCATCAAATCCACAGTGTATGAACATCACGCCATAATAACTTATGATATCCCAAAATTATAAAAACCCATATCTTGGTTGATGCTACTCCACTGGACTCATAAATCCTTTATATATTAAATGCCTAGAGTTTTTCTATCCATTAGAGTACCACTTTTTTCAGAAAATTATTTTCATCGATGATCCTTAAATTGTTATTACCAAAATATGTTTTAATATAGAGGAATATATAAATCTCATAATGATATTAGTAAAGGGACCGTATAGTTATTTCATTCATTATAAATGATAAGTGTTTTTTTGTTATGAAATTATGATTATATATAATATTGTTAAATAAATTTAATACACATGGTTTATGATTTATCAAATTCTATAATATACTTAAAAAAATATAAGGATAAAAAAATTGATGGATAAAAATTGTTATCTAAAGGTTTTTTAAAATATTATGAATAAAAATTCCACCACAATTAGTTGAATATTTTGAACAATAATATTATTTTCAAGATAATACTAAGAATATACAAAATACCATATATGATATGGTATGAATAGTTTTTTAATCCCACTATTTTAAATAACATTTATTTCATAAAAATATATTATTTTGGTTAAAATAACAATATATTTTGATGGGAATATAGTTTCTATGAGCCTAGTTATAGTTTTTTTGGACTTTTGGAAATAAAAAATAAATAAATAAAATATTTTGTTGGTCAAATATGAATATGAAAATCACCTCAACCAAAAAGAGGACAAGATATATCTATGTAGTAATAATGTAAATATATATATTTGATATCATAAAAAATATTAATGGAATGGTTTCTAAGGCTATTGATTATATACCTAAAAACAATTAAATAAGGAAAAAAATTTTATTGACATCTTAACATTTGATGATGAAGAGTTAAAGATGTGTAATATGTTTAAGGATTTGAACACTAGGAATGCAATTACTAAATCTCACCAATATTAAAACATTTATACATCATATATGTTACTAACTAATGATATTAAATAGAGGGTTTTATTAGGTACACAAATTATGATTTGGATGGGATTAGATAGAGATTGATTGAGTATAAAAAACCTCTAAAAGTAAAATAAATATAATGATAATATTTTAGACTATCATATGTTATATGTTTTTTCATTGATTATGTATTTTTATTTAAATATACTTATAGGATTATAACAATATAAAATCAATAATTTTTGAAAAAATAAAACCCCTACATTACCATTAATTCACATTGGCTGCATATTTATATATTATAATGTGTGTCATATACTAAAATGAAAATTTTATTCTCAATATATCACTTCGAGTTATCCTTACAAGATTTTAGTCATTTGGTATTATAGTTTATAAATAATGTTTAACTTTAACATGAGTATTATTCTTGTATTAATATATATAATTTTATCATAAGGCAACAAAACATATTTTAACACTAGATAACCTAGGATGTATATAATATAGAGCTTCATACACTATATATAATGTATATAAAAATGTGTGGTTCATATTGGATTGTCCAATATCTTAGTTCTATGAAATACTTATCATGATAACCTTACTACTTTGACAAATTTCATATTGAATACTTATTGATTAGCTAATCATCTGGTGGTTTGCTATGTTGCGGGTAATGTATTCTATTTTGAGGTTAACCGAGAATTTGTTTTCCTATCATATAATGTGAATAGCATATAGAGAATCAATTATATTAGAAGGGAAATTATATAACCATACATAAATATTATATATTTTGTGATTATCTATTCTTATGATGGAATTATGATACCCTCCTCTATGAAGGAAAATTCTTAGTGATGTATTCATAGGATTGGTTAGAATATACTCAAAGAATTTAGTACATATGAGTTTTCTATATGGATTAACATACTTAGTGTCCCATAGCCACTCGATTTTTTAAATAAATGGATCATATGAAAATTAATGTCTAAAAATGATGTAGTTTTTGGATATAGGAATATAAATACACATATTTCATGAGTATCCCACCAGATCCATATATAGTTTTCTTAGCATTGATGATTTTATAGAGGATAATATTTTTATCATTTATGATTCAAGATATTAATATTTATTGAAAAATCTAGAAAGACCCATGTGGTCTAAATATGTGGTTAACTCTATGTCGGTGGATCTAGACATAGAGGGATTCTCTTTAGGTGTTTAAGAGTATTTCCTAATGTGTTTTGGATGTGTATTCACAAGGTATTATATATGATATAATGTGATGTGATGATAATTGATGTTTTCCAAAATTATTTTGCAAATATTAAAAATGAGTTATGGATATAAGTTCATATGTTAATATATATGGTACAATATATGGTGAAATGACACAAATTATACGCGGATTTACTATAAGTGGCGATATAAGGAGAAATTCCTTAATTCCATTTAATATTTTTTATTCATTGGGATATTTAATTTACACAATATGAGAATTTCATATATTATAACATGTGGATAAAACGTATCATATGAAAATTTTAGGGATATAAAATTGTTTTTATGCAATAAAAAATAGTACAATTTCATTGACCTGGAATGTTTTAATTCTTAATAATTTCACCAAATTACACTACTTATCAATTAAAATGTTGTTTCATAAGTTGAATACATGTGGGATAAGTGTCAAAAGTGAGTTGTTTCATGATTTATGACACCATGGTATTACCTCATAATTTATAAATGTAAATGTTAATGTATATATGATTAGATGAGGTCTTAAAATGGTGGGTGTTGAATGGAAATGAGTTTCATACTATTTTGATACTCTTACATAAACCCTGTCAATAATATCCATCTTCCTGAGCTCTCCTTTCCTCATTGATTTTGACAATGAGATATATGCATGTTGTGTACATAGGTAAATCCCACACATCAAATGGACATTTTATCTTTTCCTATATATACACCATAGAGGAGGGTTGACATTTGACTACCTATTGTGATCTTCATTAAACATATATAATTATTATATGAGAAATGGTCATCTTTAATATAAGGAATATACTACTTCATTTTATAGTCAACACACAATTTTAGGTAGTCTCACAAGGGTGATATTAGTTCGGGTTTCCTTTTCATTTTCATTGCATAGCTTATTTGTTAAAATACGTTATCAAATACATCATTTTTTATTTAGACAAAATTTTCAATCATAGGTATAAATCCTTATATAGTTTCTATATTTCATCACATTAGTATTTCATACCCACATTTGATGTCACACAACATGGTTCATGTATATTTGATCCTTATGTATGGAAGGGATATGGATTTATTGAAAATTAGTCAATAAAGATAAATTTCCATTCCTACAAAGTGAATGATGAGATACATATAATCATGCATGTTTATTTTAGATGAAGGATTAATCCAACATACAAAACCTCTAATGTATATGAATCCAATTCCTTATTTGTAGATCAAGGTGATTAGGATGTGGTAGGATTATTAAAATTAAGTGACCGCTTACATCTCATGGTTCTTATGATTCAAGAAGTGGGTCACATTGTGGACCCCTCTATAAAAACCTCATCATGAAATTATTTATGCGAAGCATTTTATCACTTTTGGTTTACCTAATACAATAGTTTTCTATTGTAATTATCTTTATATTGAAGTTAGATTTGATGTTCAATCATTCTCAAGGTTCAGGAAGCCGATTTTTCACTCAGGTATGGATCTTTTAATTTTGGGTCTAAATATTTACTTTGGACATAATATATATTCCTAATGATTTAGTAAATGTGTTAGGGGTGTCTGGAGATTGTTCAAAGCCCGTATCCCATCTTTTGGGAAAAAACAAGTCTGTCGCACAATTTAGTGTAAACAGTGTATGAATGCCGCATTGTTCGGCAAACCACACAGATTGTGTTTTTCAGAAAAGATCCACCTCGTATGGTTGGAGCATGTATGTGTAACCAAACGGTATGGGAACCCCTTCTACCTACGTAACCGTGCACGATAGGTGCATGGTTTTTTTAACCTTGTAGACAAACCCTGCACATGCTATTTTTTTTTGTAAATTTTAAAATTTCCCTTAATCATCTATTAAGCCACCCCCATCATCCCTAATCTGAGATTATATATAATTAACCTATTTCAATCTCAATTTGTGGATTTTTAAAGATCTAACATTGGAATCAAGAGATCTCCTTCATCCCGAAACCGACTGAGATTTCGTTCATCACATTGGATGTACAACTGTAAGTACTCGAGTCCTCTTGAGTCGTTCTATTTCTTGTTTTCTCTTGATCAAGATATCAGGGTATGAGAATTTTTCTCTTTTATTAGATATTCTCTGATCTGAGCCAAATCAAGGGCCAATACCCAAGGAGAAGAATCATACAACCCTAAATTTGATGGTCTATAACTCATCCCTAAAGTTTGTTTATTTTGGATTTATCATGTGGGGTCCACCTATTTCATCATGTTCTATTTATATAATTTTTTATTCAATTCTTAAACTTTTTATAACCATATGGATGTTATCTTCCCATATACGTGATTAATTATTGATCTTTTGACCATAACTCCATCCCTTCCTTTTCCAAGGTTATGCCATAAATGTTGCTTAGTGTTTTGACACATTTATGCCTTCGTTTGGGTATTCCTTGGCTTGAAAACTCCAAGGGTAAAAATTTATATATTAATTGTATTTTTTTATATTGTGAAATTCATAATGGAAAGTACCATTTATGTGTACCCCTAGACACGACTAAGATAAGTTCTTTAAATTTATAAATAAATATGAATGATTAATTGGTTTCATATCCATATCACCCCTTACCACATTAATGGAAGGTAGCAGAATGAAACATAAATTATGAAATATTCCATTGATGGATTAAATTATAAGTTTCATGGCACATGGCCTTATTAGACTAATGAAAGTCATGTCTTGAACCAAATGACTTGATAAAAAGGTTTCATGCTACTTGAAATTATCACACTAATTAAAGGAGTGGCTTGTGCCAAATAAAATATTACATGACTTCAAAATAAAATCAGAATGGAATTACTCTATATCGACTTGGATTCTAATCAGAGAATTCCATGAGCACTCTGGAACCCCATTCTGATTCAAGGATATGAATTTTGTAGGTTGAGACCCACCAAGATCTCAATCATTATCTGTTCTTAGATTCTTGGTATGATACAGTAGGATCCCTCATGTAATACTATGGGATGCAACAGATACACTCCTTTAATCCCATCAACATAATTATATGATTCCTTGGATACACTCCTTAGATCCAACACTAACGAGTTGGTTCCATTGTCAAAGACCATCAGGCCCAATCATTTCTTATCCCCATTTTACCTTTGTCGATCACATTGGACTTATTAGGTTCCTCACTGTGGAATGACATAGATTACACTCTTACCCCATTCCAGGCTACAGTTATTACCGAGTTGGATACATCTGTGGTCTACATCTCCTTGGTTATTACCATGGGAATTCACTAATAAATATCATTTGTCATGGTGGCCTTATTAAATCATGGATCTTTCACTATTTATACTATCACGAGGTGATGTTAGTGATGGATCTACCTCACTAGACCAATCAACATAAATTGTTAAAGTCTTAATTAAATGAACGTGTTACTTTTTCGGACACCAACTGAGGGATGAATAAGGTACTTGGGTATTTAGTTACATTGTACTAATTTACTTTATATATTCATGTATGCACACTGTTACATTTCTATTACACGATCCAGATGTTATAAACACCGTTGGTGGGGGCCCACTGAGATTTAACTCTCACCCTCTCCGGGAACCGTTTGGTACCCAGAGTAGATTACATGGTTGCAGGTGTTGACAAAGGAAATCATACAACTTCAAACAATTTATTGATTAATATTTAGTATACAACATGATAGCAGATGACTGAGTCAAAGCTCATGATGCTTGAGATAATATTTTATTTCCTTTACAGTATTGTGAAACATGTTATGCCTATTTTCCTCTATCCATGTTATTCAGTTTTCTAGTGAAATTCCATATCATCATCAGTTGTTGTCTTCTTGTATGTTATTCTAGTTATTTCAATTATTATTATTTTTTTCTCTATTTTATTTTGTGTCTTCTTTTTACAAATATTGCTCCTGTTATTTACCTATGTTTACTTTCACCTACTACACTACACTTTGGTAATAAGGGAATAGTCTCCCCATGGACACAACCTAGCCTGCCAGTACTTGATGTCATCCTCTAGAATTCAGGGAGATGCTCTTGAGGCCTTGTGACCCACTGGGCTTTGGGCACCCATTGAGTGTCATCTAGTTCTGGGACGTCAGAAAGGGGTATCAGAGCAGTTTATTTTCTTTACTATTTTGGGACAATATATTGGAGAATAGGAATGCTTGGGACTTGTCCATAAGATGTTCTTGGGTGTCTCAAACCCATGTTCAGGTTAAAAAACAGGTTTCCTAAATTATAATTGTTGTTATGATTTTTACTATTATAGTTGATATTATTTCACCATTGGGTGACACACATGTTGTGTGGAGTTGTTGATTATTAATTTTTTTGAGAATTTTATTCCATCCTTGGCTTCATGATATGAGGTTAAAAAGCATTATTACATGCATCATTTTAGTCACATAGAATTCTCATGTCATGCATATTGTCTTGACATATATGTGAATTGCATTACTTTCCATTGTATGACAAACCTATGATTGTTGAGTGATGGGTTGATAGTTATCATATGATTGTTTTACTCATGGACATGATTGATTGATTTACTGTCTCAATTCATGAAGTGTATGGGGCCTCATTGGATAGGATGAGTAATTTACTGAGTCAAACCATCATGCTATAAATAAATGGGAGTCATTTCTAATGATAGGTGTATGGGCACTAATTCACCAGAAATGAAAAACCATTATAAAGTAAATCATGAAATATAAAATGAAATGGTTGAATATCGATATCTCACCATGTCATTTTTATGAATGGTAAAGGAGTGAACAAGGTAATTAAATGAAAAATGAAGTGAAACTTATACTTGATCACTTATTGATACCTGGTTGTCTAAGTGGGTAGTTTGAGTAGTATGTCTTAGGTAGTATGTCTTAGTGGTCCCTTAGGTACCATTCATACCTCTAGGAGTGAAACTTGAGGAACCACCTTATGGAACTGAATTGGTCACTGATTCCCATGTTTATGATAGTTGCTACATATGATGTTGTCCATGCATGGTGCTCCGCGACTTGAACCCACGATGGCTGATCTGACTTGTGAGTTCCAACAATAGAAACATCCTACTTTCTTAGGGGATGGTAGTCCGCAAGCTCCTGAGTCTTGGATAAGGCCACCATATCTATCTTTGAGCATTTGGAGATGCCTCCAGAGAGAAGGGTCAATATTTCCACAAACATGTTTTGAGATTTGGCCTAGTGTAGGTGGTATGTGATTACCTAGGCTGGTCATCATCAATGCATGTTATGGGTTGATTTCCAGACAACCTTCTATGATAATTTATTTCATTGGACACTGAGAGCTGGCAGAGCAAGATAGTTTATACATCTAGAGAAGGGTTTTATGTCAGTTAGGGTGTATTCTTCATGCTTCACAGAGTTTTATGTAATTTCACCTCTTCTAACTGGTGATGAGATTTCACATACTAGATGTTTTGAGGATGGGATTCAATACACCATTTGTATTCAGGTCAATGTGTTTTGCCTACCTACCTTTTGTAAAATATCCAATCAATCTCTTATTACTATGTGCAACCAGAGAAACAAAAATAGTATTAGGTTTAAAGGATCAGTTCCACGTTATGCTAGTATTTCTTCTGGTGGTGGGAAGCATTACCTTATGGTTTATCATCAGGTCAGTGGAAACAATAGTGTAAATTTTGAAAGCTCTAAAGTGTGTCATCATTGTTTACTACAGGGGAATTAAAAGGATTAGTGTGATAGAGACCCACTAGAGTTATGGGATTCTGGTTGTATGGGGCATCTTCAGCATTTCTACAGGACAATTCAACCTGCATAGATTTGAAAATGATATGTGCTAGCTGCACCTTTAAGAGAGAGTTCTTTTACACTATGTTATGTTGGATGTTGGAATGGCATTGGCCAGTCTAGATGAGGAAGAAGTCGGGGCCATGGTAGTCAAAACCCTGATCACAAGAACCACCAAAAAAGTAGTTATGATTGTGGTAGTCTATCTGTATTATAGGTCCATGGATCAGGTTATCTACATGCACTATAGTCTATACTCGAGGATCAGGCTGCATGACAATCTATAGTACATGGTACTATTCTAGTAGCCTCTTCTATAGTATCTCGTTTATTTGATATAGGTTCTTCAAAATCTTTTATCTAAATATCAATAGTGTATAGTCCAATACTAGATATACAAAATCTATATGGTGTAATTATACTAGATACACAATTATGGGTATCAACAGGGGGAATAAAAAAGTGTATGGACTGTCCCCTTAAGGTAAGAAGTTATCCATTCTTATCTAACCACTTTTCTCTTGATATGAAGTGCTTTAATTTCAATCTAGGAATGGATTGGTGGGTTCACATTATTTCTTTTGTAAACTACAATTGACATAAGGTATATTTTACATCACCATAGGGAATAAAATATCTACATAAGATTGAGTGGGATGTCCAGGCTAGTAGAGCTAGACAAGAGTATCATGGGCTAGGTGGAGTGACCACCCAGATTGCAAATATCTTCAAAGAGGATCTGGGTTTACATCAAGCTAATTTCTCTCTAGTACTGGATTATTTTAGAGATATAGTTCCCAGTGATTTTTCTGGAATACTTCATGAGAGAGAGGTATAGTTTATAATTGAGCCTGTTATAGGTGTAGCTTTAGTTTCCATTCCTCCAAATAGGATGGCACCTACAGAGCTCCAGGATCTCAAGCAGTAGTTAGATGATTTAGAGGACACATGTTTTATACGTCCCAATACATCCTCTAGGGGTTTTCTATTGATTTTCACTAAGAAGGTGTATGAAACCTTATGTTCATGAATGGACTATAGAAGGTTGAAATAGATTATGGTCAAGAACTAGTATCCACTTCCTTGAATATATGATTTCTTTTACCTGATCCGAGGAGCAAAGGACATTCATTAAGATCTATATAAGATCAGGTTATCATCAGGTGCGATTTAGACCATCAGATACACCTCCTAAAAATTTCCGTAGAAGATATGGTCTATCTGAGTACCTTTTTATGTCATTTGGTATTATGAACACACCTTTTTTTCATGTCTCTAATGAGTAGGGTTTTCCACAACTATTTGGACTCTTTTTTCGTAATATTTGTGGACGGAATATTATTGTAATATTGCACTCAAAAATACCATTCCAAACATCTTGAGATCGTTTTGAGTACACTGAGAGAGAATCATCTTTACACCAAGCTTGCTAAGTGACACTTTTGGATAAAAAATACACTTTTGGGTCATATAATATCAGAATTGATAGTATATATTGACCTAGAAAATGAGTGTTCTGTAGTTACCTGGAAGCATCCCAAGAACGTAATTGATATATGGAGCATCTTGGGGATAGATGGATATTACAGGTGTTTCATACAATACATATCAAATCATTCTTCACCTCTTACCAGTCTTACAAATAAGGGTGTAAAGTTTACATGGTCAGAATCATGTGATAAATCCTTTTAGGAGATGAAAGAGAGGCTTGTATCAGCACCTATTCTAATTCTTCCTAGTACATGTATAGGTTATACCATCTTCTATAAGGCATCCTGAATTTTCTTAGAAGCATTAATAATGTTGGAAGATAGAGTCATTGTGTATATATCTCAGCAGTTGAGGCCTCATGAGAGAAATTACCCAACACATGATCTTGAGTGAGAAATAGTTGTCCATGCCTTACATTGCTGGAGAAATTATCAATTGGGCGAGTGCTTTGTGGTATAAAAGAACACAAGATCCTCAGATATATATGTTCTTAGTGTGACTTGAACCTCAGAAAGAAAATATGGGTCAAATATCTATAATACTTTGATTTTTTGCTTGCCTATATGCCTGGGAAAGGCAATGTGTTTGTAGATGCACTGAGTCGGAAAATTCAAGCAAAAGTTTTACAAGAATCCAATGATGAATGAATGTTAATGGACCTCTTTTATAAGATACATATATAGTTTCATGATGGTCACGAGTAGTCTTAACAATCATACTTAACTATTACCACTTCCTTCCTTGAGAAGGTGAAGAGTAGATAGTTTTCAGATCCTAAAGGATTGGTTCTCTATGAGAGTATATCGGTAGATAACCCACCTCCCGATAGGTCAGTGGATATAGACAACATCCTGCATGTACGTGGATGTATTTGGGTTCCTAATAATATGAGAGTGTAATTGATTAAGGAGTACCACACATCTTAATGGTATCTTCATACCGACATCTTGAAGATGTATTGAGATATGAGATGCCATTATTGGTGGCATGGGATGATACTTCACATATAAGGCTTTATGACTAGGCGTTAAACCTTTCAGCAGGTGAAGGCAGTGAACTAAAGACATGTGGGCTTGCTACAACCACATTTAGTCCTAGAATGGAAATGGGAGGATGCTGCTATGGATTTCATAGTCGGAATTCCATGGTTGTCGAGGGGTATCAATGCTATCTTAGTAGTCATGGACTAGCTAATGAAATCATACCAATTCATTCCAATTCGAGAGACATTCTCAGTTGATGATCAGGAAAGACTGTATGTCCATGAGATCATATGACTACACAGGGTTCCATGTACAATCATTTTAGATAGGGAGTCTCATTTCATGTCACATTCTTGGAAGGGATTGCAGAAGGATTTAGGAACACAGGTTATTCTAAGAACATATTTTCACACTTGGGATTATGGACAATCAGAACCGAAAATATTGGTTCTAGAGGATATGCTTCGAGCATGTGTCCTTGATTTCAGTGGTTCTTGGGAGCAGCATATCCCTCTCATAGAGTTTTTCTATAATAACATATTTTAGGTGAAAATTACAATGGATACATGTGAGGCATTATATGGTTGGCCATGTCGGCCAACCTTGTACTGGATAGAGGTAGGTGAGGTAGCCCTACTAGGTACTCCTCTCATTTAAGAGACTTTAGAACAAGTTCAGCTGATCAAAAAGCATATGACTAATGCTAAGTCTATATAGAAATCATATGTTGTTCTCTATCGATGACCCCTTGAGATAATGTTTGGGGATCATGTTTTTATTTGGTAATCACCCAGGAAAGTTCATAGAGGGTTACGAAAGCAGGAGAAGTTGCCGCCTTGTTTTGTAGGGCATTTTGAAAATCTAAAGAGTGTCGGGCTGGTAGCCAATATATTGCTACTACCTTAGAGGCACCGTTACCTTAATGGTGTCTTTCATGATTCATAGATTCTCCAATATCATTCCAACCCATCTCATACTTTGGATCTTGAGAAATTTTAGTTATATGTTGATGCTACCTTTGAAAGGTATCTAGTACACATCATCAACCATAGTATGAAGGCTCTCTGAGGCTAGTCTATCCCACATGTATGGGTGATATTTTTGTAAGACCGAGTACAAGATGAAACACAGGAGAGGAAATCCAACGTACAGGACCAGTGACCATATTTGATTCCAGACAATGTTTCTCTACCCATGGGAGGTGAACTTAAGGATGAGTTATTTTAAGGGGGAAGACTGTAAGAACCCAGTTTTTTACTGAGTTATGGATCATTTAATTTTAGGTCTAAATCATTATTTTGGACCTAATATAGATGCCTAATGAGTTAGGAAAGGTCTCAGGGGGGGGGGGGGGGTCCAAGGATCTTTTGAATCCCAAAACCCATCTTTTTGTGAAATATAGGCCTGGCGCATGGTTTTCTATAAAACATGGGGACTGGGTTTTTGCGTATAGAGACACCTTGCATAATCATTGCATGGTCGTGCGACCTAACCATACAAGTTCCAATTATAAAAAAGTAACCATGCAGGGTTTTTGCGCAGTTTTGTAGATCGTGCAGACAAACCGTGCACAAGATATTTTCTAGGTAAATTGAAAAAAAATTCAGTTAATGATATATTAATCCACCTATATTTTCTTTAACATGATTTTATATGGAATAAACCTATTTCTCTCTCAATTTAGGGATTTTTTAAGATCTAACCTTGGAATCAAGAGATATATTTCATCCATAAACCAGTCGATCAGTCGTTTTTCACATTGGAAGTGCAACGATAAGTACTCGATTCCCCATGAGGCATCCTCTTTCATTTTTTTGTCTCGACTGAGATATTAGGTGTAACTCCCCGACCCTAGTTACCTAGGGTCGGTGCATTATTACATAACATTGGCATGATCACAAGAAAGATCAAATCTCGAAAGACCGATTGGTTTAGTAGCCTTGGAAACACAAGATATATTCATAAATTCTTACATTACATTATAAAAATGAAAACTACAAAAACATATTTTCTTCATAGTCCACACTCATATCCCCACATACTATCCCTACAGGTCATTCATAAGTTACTTCTTCACATCCTGGGAAAAATAAAACATAGAATAGGGGTGAGCTCAAATGCCCAGTAAGGATAACAATATAGCAGAAACTTTCATAATTACGAATAAACATTTAAGGCAATATATAACTAAAACAAAAGCCTTTTAAACATGAACTTCAACATAGCATGGAAAAAATGAAATGAAATAATTCCATTTACTTATTCACATGGATATTCTACTAATCGAATAATCACATGCAATATCAATAACCACTTTCATAATGATGGAATGCATAATGCCAGACTATCATAACCACATAGCCAAGGCCTCGTGCCCAGACTACAAATAAGATTTTGCCAAGGCATTGTTCCAAGACACTAGTTTGTCTCATGAGACCTACCGATGCATCGAGGAGCTATAGCGGGCTCCACCCGTCACTTACTAAGTCCAATTCATTCCCATATGAAAAGGTTTAAACATAACATAAATATTCATATTAAAACTAGCATGCGAAATGTCAATACTTTCTCCATAAACCATGAATCGTATAAAAATAACACATCCACAGTCAAACATATCAAAAAACCTTCAATACATTATGGAAGTTTTGTATCATAATAAATCAACATCATATAATCATAAAATCCATCAAAGGATGTTTACATAGATGAAATCAAAACTATTTGAGAGAAATATCTCATTTTTTTGAAATCATTTAAAAGTCACACATTTATAAAGGAAGTAATTAAAAAGAGATTTTTGAATCAAAGTGTCACATACCACTTTGAAACTTTTGAAAGGAATTAAAATTTTAAAAACATTCATGTCCATATAAATAAATCCTTAAAAACCATTTTGAATACATGGACATTAATTAAAAAGATTTAGAAAGAAAAATCTTTAAAACCTTTGAAATTCTGATTTTGATAAAGAGTACCTTTCCGAAATTATTAAAATATTCATTTTGAAATCATTTAAAAGTCACATAATTATAAAATAAAACATTTAATTTTAAAATATCCTTGTAATCTTGTAAGGTAAGCTTTGACAATTTTATAACGGCGGTAAATAGCCGCACCCGCCGTATAAGTTAAAGAAACATTCTTACTTTAATTTTGTTGAAAAGGTTAAAAAGCACCTTGTTTGGAAAAAAACGGAAAGATTCCTTAATAAACCTCTTATAAAAAGTCAAGCAAGGGTATAAATGTCTTTAACCCATATTCTAGTAAATAGTAAAAATGTTTTGAAATTCATTTTTAAGAAACATGGATGTGGATGATAAAGAGATCCCAGTAGATTATTACGTATAAACAACCTCGGATAATGAAGAGATTGAGAAATAAACCCTTACCTTGTACTTTTCCTTGGTTGGGGTAGGTTAAACTCATGTATAATGGTTAAATAATTGTTATTAAATTATTCAATAATCATATACATTAATATGATATCATATATGATCTTTTAACATTGCTTTGTTAATAATATCTTAGAATTATCGTCGTTTCGGGTGTTAACTTACTCGTTTTCTTTTATATGTCTTGTTACGTAAGCCATGTTTGTAATGGATAGGTTTTATCTCATCCATATCCATAATTATATCAAGTCCTTAGATACTATTATTAATAATCAAATGAGAATTATACTTGAATGGATACGATGGAGAATGAATCTCATCGCGTTCGTGGAGACGGTAGTCCGTACATACGCACGAGCGATAATATCATTCTTTTGATATTAAAATAATATATAATTGGATGGTATATCATTTATTCAGAGTCATTATCATGTTATATGTATTATTTACATGAGTTACACATCATTATTATACCCATCCAAATAATAATATATTGAATAACAATTACACCACGACGTGGAGACGGTAAGCCGTATGTACGCACGTATGGTGACATGTTATTCAAAGGGTGGATAGAATAGTGAATATGATTGTACCATATTTATAATAAAATCACAGTATATATATGATACTGGAGTTATTATTTTAGAATGGTAACAACAAAGGAAGAAGAAGTGGAAGAAGAAAAGAACTTGAAAAAGGGTGGTGAAATCATTATCTCTTCTTCGGGTTCTTCCTTTTGATTTGATCAAAAGGGCTCCATAGGTTGGCTTTCTGATCAAATTAAGGCCTCTAGGTTGTAGTTAGGGAAGTTGGGAGAGTATTTGGTAAGAGTTTGGCCGAACCAAAAGGCTTTTAAGGTGTGAAGAAATGAGAAGGAGGAGTGCCCTTTTATAAGAGGGGTGAGGGGCACCTTTGGAAATGCTAGAAATATTAATTTATAATAAATTAATATTCGGTTTCTAATGGCTCAAAAGTGTATTATTTAAATTTTAAGGTGGGTATAGGTCGAAAACCATTCAACAAATAGAATTTAGACAGGATTGGGTCATTATATTAACCTTATCTTTTAGTTTTAACTCTTAGTTAATTAGTTTGACATTTACCATGTCACTTTGTATTTTTATATTATATAGTTAATAAACTTACTATATACATCCAAGAGATCCCCAAGTGGTCCATTAATGATAAAAATATCATGATATAAGTCTCTCGGTCTAACCCTAGATTTTTATAAATTTAATATCAATTAATAATATAATATTTGTTTTTAAAAACTCCTTTATGTCAATTTTGACACTATTCAATAGTTGATTTTTGTGAAACTCATAACAGAATTATTAGTTCAAACAAAGTCAATTAAATCAATAATAATATGTCATATTATCATTTAAAATTATTATAATTCATTAAAAGTCTCAAATTATATTTATTTGGGTATTTATAATATCAATTATTTTAATTTGTCACTATTATGGTAATTACTGCATCATCATTGTGTCATAAATAAATTAAATTATTTAAAGTCTAAAAATTATAAATAAACTTTTATTATCTAGGAAATCTTTTTATCTTTCTAATTAATATTTATAGTCTAAAATCCAACATATATAACCCTATGTAAAAATTGTTTTTCTAAAAGATATATGCTTATGTCATTTTTGTACTTATTTTAACTTAATTAAAATAAAGTGTCCCTATCACCTACAAGTGGCTCCATGGGGTCCCAAAATCGCCCCAAAGATGGACATGGTTGGAAATGTATCATCCAATAAGGTTAGTACACGTTTTAGGGTAATTTAGTATTATTATAATATTATTTATTAACCCTTATTTACCGGATTTACCCTTAACCATGGTAAATAAAATATTTACCGTAGTAATTATTCAAAATGTCTAAAAATAAAAGTTACCTATTTACACAATATGAACATACTGACTCCAAATATGGAATCCATTTTTCCAAATTCAAAACATAGAAGTGGCAGAAATTAATTTAAAATTAATTTCCGTTGTTAAAACAAAAAGCGTGTTTTTAAGAGATAATAATTATCAAAAGATTGACACTTGTTTATGTACGGTTTAATTGTAAAATTATGTCCAATGACCAACATTGTATTAAATGGTAAAAATATATTCTAAATATACTGTAAAACCACTCAAATTCATAACTTATCACTATTAATTATTTTGATTAAAAGAGTTGTTTTTAATTAAAATTTAGTAATTTTCACTATTCATCAAAATATTAATGTTATCTGAAAAGTACCAAAATTTCACCTTAGGCTAAATTCCATATTCCGAATCCAAAAATGAAGTCCATTTTGAAATATAAAATACATATAATTTCAAAAAGTGGGTATTACTATTCATTACGGCTAGTTTGATTGGTTATGGTATGTTAGAACTCGGTGTTGCGTACAACACACGCTATCACATTATTCAAAGGAAAGCGTACCGTGGAAGCTTGGGATGTTTCATTTTAAATTTTTTGATGTCCCCATTTAGTTAAAAAGTTTTAAATATTGTATTTAAAAAGGTTTCACTATTAAAAGTTGGTAAAAGTGCAATACTGAAAATGAATTTGTTCTTACATTATGTCTAAGAAATACATAATATGGATTCTAAAATTATAAGGATTATATAAAGTTTAAAATTTAGTTAATACTATTCATAACCTCTTTTTAACGTCTTGTTTGGTAATTCATGGTGCGCTTGAACTCAGTGTTACGTGTAGTGCAAGTTATTGAATTATTTTGAAGAAATAATACACTATGAAATCATGGGGTGTTACATTCTCCCCTCCTTCAATAAATTGCATCCTCGCAATTTGAAATTGTTCTTCGAAAATAAAAGGTTGAAAATAGAAAATATCTTTGTGAAAAAACCCACATCGGAAATTAGGATACTAAAATTTAGTCTTAATATGAGGAAAAGAGAAATGAAAGGGTCACTACCAAATTATGATCTTTATTAGTAGAACATTGGTGGAAATTAGAGAAATATAATTGGAGAAAAAACGTAAATATTTATAGGTAGTGATTGAGGTCATAAATCACAAACAAGTGTAAAATTGAGGTCCTTAAATTCATCAATCTATGATGATTTGAAATACCATCGGTTCAACAAAACATATGGTATTAGGATAACACATTTTTGGTTTTAGGATTCCTTAAATAAAGTATAAGAATTAATTTCTTCATAGAATAAGAGAAGAAAAAAAATATATTCTTGACAAGTAGAGTTCCATCCTTTAACTAATTTCTTCCACAAACTCATCTTTCACTCTAAAAGATAATAGAACGAAAAAAATATATTCTATTTATCCTATTCGTATAGGGTTCCAAAAAAAAAGAATTTATAATTCATTTACCAGATCTTTAAAAAATCTACATTATTTAATCCCAAACATCACGTGGGTCAGTGGTAGGTGATACACCCTTGTTGCCCTTTGGTTGTGGGTTCAAGTCTCGCGGCCTTTCCGGATGCGACGGGTTGCCGCCCGACCTCCGGGTTATCCTTTTATGGAAATCCAAAATAATCCAAACTAGAACTATCCAGAATACTTCAGTCCAAAATTTATAAGTAAGGTAAACACAATGAAGATCCTTTTTTTTCTGCGTAATAACACGTGAACACCTTCATCATGTATTCTTTTAAAACATTGCAGCATCCTGAATTATCATAAAACCTTATTGATTACAATCATGATCCCTTATTCCTTATAGAATAATAGATATACTCCTTCAATCCAAAAATGTTGTAAACCCCAACAATGATGGAATATACAAATCATTAATAAGTTTCAAGGTAGTCAAGAATATCCAATATAATTTATCCAAAACAATCATGTATTATTCCAAAATCACTACCTCGGTATCAGAACCATATTATGGTTTATCTTTCTCTCAACCATATATTTTCCATAAATTTAACTTGATATTGAGTCACTTTTCTTTATTCCACACAATCTTAAGTCCATAATGAAATAGTACTTCATTACAATCCTTATATACTCCATACTTATTATAATAAGTACATTGTTGATACAACACTCAAATGACATAATCAACATAAGAACTATAATCATTCCTCTTCATCTGTGGTAGTATCATAACTTGATTATTATCTAATAGTATCATTTCCGGCATAGTCTGATGACTGAGACATAGGTTCGCGTAGTGTCCAAACTCCTTGAAAATGAAGCATTGTACATTTGAAACCATTTTCTTACCCTTGCAGTCACGTACTTTGTGCCCTTTCCCTCCACACTTATAACAAACTCCCATTCCTTTCAGGAAAGTTCCAGGGTGTTTATTTCCACAATTATCACATATGGGAAAATTCTTCTTTTCCCTCTTCCCTTTATCCATCTTTCTCTCTTCCATCCTTTTCTTCTTTTGCTTCCCTTCAAAGCCATAGGACTCAGTAAATTCTTTACTTATCTTATCAACACATGATATTATTTCTTCATAAGATGATAATACATGGGAGACTATTTCTCTTATAAATTCTTTCTTAAGACCATGAAAGATATGATCATTCTTTCTCTTTGTATCATGTCCATTGCTGGAGTTCTCATTCCTTCTACTGGGCGCCATTTCTAAACAATGGCATACCCTAGATTAGTTTATGAATAACAATACCTAATCCCAAACTTGTAAAACACATAACATAAATTTAATAGTTTATGGATATAATACATTATCATAAAAATGTCTCCTTTGAGGAAGTATATACTCATAAACCCTTCATAATGGTTTGTAAAGAAAATTACAATTATCCTAATCATATCCCCTGGGAGTGTCGTAACCAAGAGTGCAGCAAGGCCCGTTGTCGTGCACCAGTTCCCGTTCGAGTCTAGCTCAAAGCGGTGTTTTCGGGTTTTACCCCTAGGTACATCTGTGCCAGAGCCGCCTCTACCTGCTCGTATCCAGAAAGGGATGTATTTCTCGGAAAACTCACAAAATCTCTACAATACCAAAATTCTAGGAAGTTCTTCTATACAAATCCTCAAAATCCATCTTAGGTCTATGTGCTCTAATCAGAGTTTATCTAAATCTAACTTTCCAAGGTTTGTACTAAATTTCCTCTGATACCAACTGTAACGCCCCGACCCCAGTTACCAAGGGTCAGTGCATTATTACATAACATTGGCATTATCACAAGAAAGATCAAATCTCGAATGAACGATTGGTTTAGTAGCCTTGAAAGCACTAGATATATTCATAAAGTCTTACATTACATCATAAAAATGAAAACTACAAAAACATATTTTCTTCATAGTCCACACTCATATCCCCACATACTATCCCTACAGGTCATTCATAAATTACTTCTTCACATACTGGAAAAAATAAAACATAGAAAAGGGGTGAGCTCAAATGCCCAGTAAGGATAACAATATAGCAGAAACTTCTATAATTACGAATAAAATTTTAAGGCAATGTATAACTAAAACAAAAGCCTTTTAAACATGAACTTCAACATAACATGGAAAAAATTAAATGAAATAATTCCATTTACTTATTCACATGGATATTCTACTAATCGAATAATCACATGAAATATCAATAACCACTTTCATAATGATGGAATGAAAAATGCCAGACTATCATAACCACATAGCCAATGCCTCATGCCAAGACTACAAATAAGATTTTGCCAAGGCCTTGTGCCAAGACACTAGTTTGTCTCATGAGACCTACCGATTCATTGGGGAGATATAGCGGGCTCCACCCATCACTTACTAAGTCCAATTCATTCCCATATGAAAAGGTGTAAACATAACATAAACATTCGTATTAAAACTAGCATACGAAATGTCAATACTTTCTCCATAAACTATGAATGGTATAAAAATAACACATCCACAGTCAAACATATCACAAAACCTTCAATACATTATAGAAGTTTTGTATCATAATAAATCAACTTCATATAATCATAAATCCATCAAAGGATGTTGACATAGATGAAATCAAAACTATTTGAGAGAAATATCTCCTTATTTTTAAATCATTTAAAAGTCACACATTTATAAAGAAGTAATTAAAGAGAGAAATTTCAATCAAAGTGTCCCATACCACTTTGAAACTTTTGAAAGGAATTAAAATTTTAAAAACATTCATGTCCATATAAATAAATCCTTAAAAACCATTTTGAAGACATGGAAATTAATTAAAAATATTTAGAAAGATAAATCTGTAAAACATTTGAAATTATGATTTTGATAAAGAGTACCTTTCCGAAATTCTTAAGATATTCATTTTGAAATCATTTCAAAGTCACATAATTATAAAATAAAACATTTACTTTGAAAATATCCTTGTAAGCTTGTAAGGGATGCTTTGACAATTTTATAACAGCGGTAAATAGCCGCACCCGTCGTATATGTTAAAAAAACATTCTTAACTTAATTTTGTCAAAAAGGTTAAAAAGCACCTTGTTTGGAAAACGACGAAAATATTCCTTTATAAGCCTCTTATAAAAATTCATACAAGGGTATAAATGACTTTAACCCATATTCTAGTTAATAGTAATTTTTTTTTGAAATTCATTTTTAAGAAACATGGATGTGGATGATAAAGAGATCCTAGTAGATTATTACGTATAAACAACCTCGGATAATGAAGAGATTGTGAAATAAACCCATACCGTGTACTTTTCCTTGGTTGGGGTAGGTTAACCTCCTGTATAATGGTTAAATAATTGTTATTAAATTATTCAATAATCATATAAATTAATATGATATCATATATGATCTTTTAACATTGCTTTGTTAATAATATCTTAGAATTATCATCGTTTCAGGTGTTAACTTACTCGTTTTATTTTATATGTATTGTTACGTAAGACATGTTTGTAATGGATAGGTTGTATCTAATTCATATCCAGAATGATATCAAGTCCTTAGATACTATTATTAATAATCAAATGAGAATTATACTTGAATGGATACGATGGAGAATGAATCTCATCGCGTTCGTGGAGACGGTAGTCCGTACGTACGCCCGAGCGATAATATCATTCTTTTGATATTAAAATAATATATAATTGGATGTTATATCATATATTCAGAATAATTATCATGTTATATTTATTATTTACATGAGTTTCACATCATTATTATACCCATCCAAATAATAATATATTGAATAACAATTACACCACGACGTGGAGACGGTAAGCCGTACGTACGCACATATGGTGACATGTTATCCAAAGGGTGGATAGAATAGTGAATATTATTGTACCATATTTATAATAAAATAACAGTATATATATGATACTAGAGTTATTATTTTTGAATGGTAACAACAAAGTAAGAAGAAGTGGAAGAAGAAAAGAACTTGAAAAAGGGTGGTGAAATCATTACCTCTTTTTCGGGTTCTTCCTTTTGATTTGATCAAAAGGGCTCCTTAGGTTGGATTTATGATCAAAATAAGGCCTCTAGGTTTTATTGAGGTAAGTTTGGAGTGTATTTGGGCAGAGTTTGGCCGAACCAAAAGGCTTTGATGGTGTGAAGAAATGAGAAGGAGGAGTGCCCTTTTATAAGAGGGGTGAGGGGAAAATTTGGAAAATCTAGAAATATTAATTTATAATAAATTTATATTCGGTTTCTAATGGCTTAAAAGTGGATTATTTAAATATTAAGGTGGGGATAAGTCTAAGAAATTTAAACCAATAGAAGTTATATAGTTTTGGGTCATTATATTAACCTTATCTTTTAGTATTAACTCTTAGTTAATTAGTTTGACATTTACCATGTCACTTTGTATTTTTATATTATATAGTTAATAAACATACTATATACATCCAAGAGATCCCCAAGTGGTAAATTAATGATACACCTATCATGATATAAGTCTATTGGCTGAACCATAGATTTTTAGGAATTTAATATCAATTAATAATATAATATTTGTTTTAAAAACTCTTTTATGACAATTTTGACACTATTCAATAGTTGATTTTTGTGAAACTCATAACAAAATTATTACTTCGCAAAAAGTCAATTAAATCAATACTAATATGTAATATTATCATATAAAATTAGTTTAATTCATTAAAAGTCTCAAATTATATTTATTTGGGTATTTATAATATCAATTATTTTAATTTGTCACTATTATGGTAATTACTGCATCATCATTGTGTCATAAATAAATTAAATTATTTAAAGTATAAAAATTATAAATAAAATATCATTATGTAGGAAATCGTTTTATATTTCTACTGAATATTTATAGTCTAGAATCAAACATATATAACCCTATGTAAAAATTGTTTTTCTAAAAGATATATGCTTATGTCATTTTTGTACTTATTTTAAGTTAATTAAAATAAAGTGTCCCTATCACCTACAAGTGGCTCCATGGGGTAAAAAAATCGACCCAAAGATGCCTATGGTGGGACATGTATCATCCAATAAGGTTATGACACATTTTATGGTAATTTAGTATTATTATAATATAATTTTTTAACCCTTATTTACCGGATTTACACTTAACCATGGTAAATAAAATATTTACCGCAGTAATTATTCAAAATGTCTAAAAATAAAAGTTACCTATTTAAACAATATGAAAATCCTGATTACAAATATAGAATCCATTTTTCCAAATTCAAAACATATAAGTGGCATAAATTAATTTAAAATTAATTCCCATTGTTAAAACAAAAAGCGTGTTTTTAAGAGATAATAACTATCAAAAGTTTGACATTTGTTTATGTCTGGTTTAATTGTAAAATTATGTCCAATGACCAACATTGTATTAAATGGTAAAAATATATTCTAAATATACTGTAAAACCACTCACATTCATAATTTATCACTATTAATTATTTTGATTAAAAAAGTTGTTTTTAATTAAAATTTAGTAATTTTCACTATTCATCAAAATATTAAAGTTATCCGAAAAGTACCAAATTTCACCTTAGGATAAATTCGATATTCCGAATCCAAAAATGAAGTCCATTTTGAAATATAAAATATATATAATTTCAAAATATGGGTATTACTATTCATAATGGCTAGTTTGATTGGTTATGGTGTGTTAGAACTCGGTGTTGCGTACAACACACGCTTTCACATTATTCAAAGGAAAGCGTACCGTGGAAGCTTGGGATGTTTCATTTTAAATTTTTTATGTCCCCATTTAGTTAAAAAGTTTAAAATATTGTATTTAAAAAGGTTTCACTATTAAAAGTTGGTAAAAGTGCAATACTGAAAATGAATTTGTTCTTACATTATGTCTAAGAAACTCATAATATGGATTCAAAAATTATAAGGATTATATAAAGTTTAAAATTTAGTTAATACTATTCATAACCTATTTTGAATGGCTTGTTTGGTAAGTCATTGTGCGCTTGAACTCAATGTTGTGTGTAGTGCAAGTTATTGAATTCTTTTGAAGAAACAACACACTATGAAATCTTGGGGTGTTACATTAGGGTATGATCATTTATCAGTTTTCCAATATCTATTATGATCCAAAAAAATCATGGGACAATACTATATGAGAAGGACCAAACAACCCTAAGGTGGGTGGTCTATTACTCATCCTTAAAGTGCATTGATTTTGGAGTTGTTGTGTGGGGCCCACCAAATTCATCAGGTATTGTTTATAGAATTAATAGGTGATGATTATACTTGATAGAACTCCATAGACCCTTTCTTAAAATATATTTGATTAATTTATGGTGGTTATGACCATAACTCCATCCCTTCCTTGTAAAAGGTTATTCTATAAATGTAGCCTCATGTTTTGAAATGTTTGTGCCACCATTCGATTGTTCCTTGGCTTGACCACTTTAAGGGTAAGCGTTTATATATTAATTGGATTATTTTATATTGTGAATTTAAAAATGGAATGTACCATGTATTCATAACACTTTACCAACCTAAGGTATGTGATTCAAATTGATAATTAAATTTGAATCATTTATTGGTTTTATATTCGTAGCACCCCATACCACATTAATGGAAGGTAGTGGAATGAACCTTAAATTATGAATTATGCCTTGGATGTATTTAATGAATGGATGCATGATACATGGCCTTATAAAAGTAATGAAATTTAAGGATTGAACCAAATGACTTGATAAAAATGTTGCCTGCTACTTGAACATATCACACTAATGAAAGGCTAGGCTTGATCCGAATGAAATATTACATGAGTTCAAAACAAAATAGGAATGTACTGACATAAACTCGCCTTGTATTCTGATCAGATAATTTCATGAGAACTCGGGAACCCCATTCTCATTCAATAATATAGCTTTATTAGGTTCATACCCACCTAGATCTTGATTCTCTTCAGTTCGTGGATGCTCCGTATGATACCATAGTATCCCTGATGTAGTACTCTATGTTTCTAGGGATACCGTCCTTTGATACCATCAATATCAGAACAGGATTCCTTGGATACAGAACTTGTATCCATTATTGACAAGTATGTCCCATGGTTAAATCCCATCTGGCCAAGTTATTTCTTATCCCCATTTTAACATGGTCTATCACCTTAGACTATGTAGGCACCTCATTGTAGAATACATTAGATTATTCTTTTTGGATTACACTCTTTCCCCATGCCTGGATACAGTTATTACTAAGTTAGCAACCAGTGAGGTCTACATCACCTTGGTTATTAGCATTTTAATTCACTAATAAATATCTTTGATCATGGTTTCATTGTTACATCTTTGAACCTTTACTATTTATACTATCACGATGTTATGTTAGTGATGGATCTACCTCATGAGACCTATCAACATAAACAGATAAATTCTTAATTAAAAAATGTGTTTCATGTTTAGACACAAGCTATGGGATAAATTAGGTTTGCAGGTATTTAGTTACATTTTAATGCATTACTTTATATATAAATTCCATCACACTATTACATTTATATTACACTGTCTGTTTTTTATCAAAACCATTGGTGGTGGTCCTCTAAGATTTATCTCACACCCTCTTCGGGCACTGTTTAGTACCCAGAGTAGATTACATAGTTGTTAGTGTTAACAAAGGGAGGAATACTACTTAGAAAACATGATTTCTTTCTATTTTGTGCGAAACATGATAGCATATATCTATGTAGGATCTCAGGATGCCTGGGATATTTTTTTATTTCCTTTACAATATTGTGGAACATGTTATTCCTACTATCTCGTATACATGTTTTTCAATTTTATAGTGACATGACTTATTATCATAAGTTGTTCTGTGCTTGGATTTTATTCCAGTCATTTCACTTATTGTTACTGTTGTCTCTATTTTCTGGTGTGCCTTTTGTTTACATATTCTACTTTCGCTATTTACATATGTTTTCTTCAAACTATTGTTCTAGACTTTTATAATCAAGGAATAATCTCCCCATAGACACACCCTAGGACCTCATTGCTAGTTTGCATCCTATGGAGTTGAGGGAGATGTGCATGAGGCCATGTGGCCCAATAAGCTTGGGGCACCTATTGAGTGTCATATGGTTTGGGGATGTCACACAAGGCATAAAATTTCTATTGAAATTCCACATGAAACCTAAAAACCGTAGAAAATACACTTTAAATTTAACTATTATAAAAAATTAACAAATAAATGATATAATTAATAAAAATAATAAATATTATTATATTTATAATAAATTCATTTATTCATCTTAAATTACAAAAAATGTGATTTAATCCAATTTAATAATAAAGTGTTGGTATTTAAAATATGAGATTCATTTAATAATATAACAGAATTTTCATCACTCCCCCACACATACTATATTGGACTCCTTGAAAATAATATATCATATTTTTCATAATACAAACAAAAAACAAGGGTGATATGATCTCAAAATATCGAAAAAATTAAATTCCATTGTTCTCATTTATAGAATTAATTTCTCTTCATTTTTCTTCTATAGCCATTAAATTAATTCAACTACATTAATTTTTCCACTACACATTTTCATATTTCATCAAAATGAATTCATTTCACTCACCTCTCTATTGTGATAAATATATAATGACAATTTCATATCAGTGTAATTCAAAAAACACCATAGGATTGGTTGAAAATTCACTCTCTACACAAGATAAATAAAAAGGTTTTCCCATTATGAGTATTTCCATACCTGTACATTGATTCTAAAGTTTAGTGAGTTTGACATTTACAGATTTTGTTTATAAATAGAAGGTTTCACCCCTTAAATATAAACCATGCTCAATCATTCAAAATTAAATGATAATTCCTCACTCAAATAACACATATTGAGTTACCATTTCAATTTCCCTCCTTTTTCAAACTACTCCACAATTTATAATAAAAGTTGTTCTATGAAGAATTAATCCACTATTTTTCAATTATATATATATATATATTTTATTTTTTATAGAGTATGGGATAATAACAAAATATAATGAATAAATTGTGACATATTCTCCTTTCATTTGATGATGATCATGGACATACAAAAAAGGAAACAAAATCATACAATACCATCTCCATTTTTTCAATTATTGTTAAAAAATATCTTCAAGATGAAAAAAATTAATGAAACAATTAAACATCACTCATATTACTTAACTCAATTGGTAAAAAACCACCAAACTACCACATAATATCATGCATCCCCATGATAAGAAATGAAATGAAATGACCCTGACTAGAATATCTCCACATCAGTGTCTAATTTATTTTATTGGTGTAGGATACAAGAAGTCCCATCCCAATGGATTAAATAGTATTGTAGTCTTAGTAAACTAGAAACATACATGATTCCCATATTATAATTGAATAAAAAAACTAAAAAATTAATTTCATTGAGAATATAATTATTACCTCAATCATACTCATGTATTTCATTCATAGTACACTTACTGGATTAATAGGAAAGAAAAAAAATGAGAGAGATGAAATCCTCAGTAAGGGTTCAATAAATTTGATTATATCATAAATCAATTAGTATAATGAACCTATAAAGGTAAATAACATAACACACATTCCACTAAAATAATTTTATTGTCATGATTAGATAAATAATAATCAATATAGGAAGGTAAATAACTTCAAACACATGAAATTTACTCAATAAACTGAAAATTAAATCCAACTAGAGATAATATTATTGTGAAAATATCATAATGAAAAATAACTAAATTCTTAATTACAGAAATTTTTAATTATTAGATGTCATTATCTAATGAATCGTGATACCTCTACTTTCCATAACTTTAACATTATAGTTTCAAAATAATATGTATGTATACACTATAAATCCTTTTATCTAAGGCTGACCAAATTATTAATCTTATGAGACTAATGATGGTTGGAGGGGGTATCAATAACCAAGTACCACCTATATTTACATGTCCAACATGTCACGAACCAACCCAGGTTGACCCTGAACCGGTCACCCGAGCTGGTCCGTGACATGGCCTGAGAGGCGTTCCCGATCCTCCCGGTCTGGCGACAAGCGCCGAGGCATCAACAAAGGCTGTGGGAATGATTTATCACAATAAAAAAAAATAAAACAACATAAATTATACAGAGATGTATAGAATAAACAAACCACATAAAATGACTAAAACTGGAAAAAAGAAAATAAAGCTAACCAAACATGACGTGTGAACTAACTCCGTGTGACCTCGCGGGTCGCTCTCTGACTCAACAATCAAGCATCACCCTAGGCGAGTGCACTCAAGATATAGCCTCCAAAAATACTAAAAATATAAATGAACTATAGGCGTGAGTATTAAAACTCAGTAGGCTAGCCCAATATCTATTCCCAATGAACTAAATTTAAAATAAAAAAATATCATTTCATGTTTGAACTACAATTTATAAAAGTATATTTTTCTAATTATTTTACTTCAAAACAAAGTACGAACCATTTCCCATAACCATTTCCAAATTTGGGTTCATTTCATTAGTGTCAATGGATTTTTAGAAAGGGAAATTGATGTTTTTATTTTCAAATTTGTACAAATAGGATTAAACTCTTTCATTTGAAAACCATTTCTTAAAAACCTAATCAAAAGCAATTTACCACTTTCCAAGGAAAACTGTACACCAGAAATGCACAAAGTAAAACACACAGCAAGGGAAATGTAGGTATACATATGAGCATTATAATCACTATTGTAAAAAACAAAAGCCGAATAGACATGGGTGAACCTAGGAGATCAAGAATAAACTAGAAGACACCAATACACGAGAAATCATCCTTGTTGACATGTCACAATGAAATAAAAACACACAATACGCTCGACCATCCTCTCTCAGGCAGGTCAAGGGAAAATCCCATAGTAATAAAACCAATATATCCACCTACTATGGGCCACTGGTCAGTACCATAACCAACCATTGCAGCAATATTTCTTAGAATATTCTCTCAATATGCCAGATTCCCATGTCTCATGTTTTTGGAAAGGGTGTGATCCAACTGATGCAAACCGAGCATCCAATCAGATATATATATATATATATATATATATATATATATATATATATATATATATAAAGCACAACAAGAATCACCCCGAGTCACTCCATGGGACAACATATCGCCTTTAAACAACTCAAGTACCTGGGAACCTCTAAGCACGACCTCCCAAATAGTCAATTGCAACCAAGGCAGGAGAGTTATCCTAGGAGGGTTTTTATCAAAACATTTTTATCGTTTCCCAAAAAGTGCCAAAGGAGCATCAAATACATTTCACAACCACTGCTAAAAAAGGTACAAATTCTTTATAAGACCAAAACTAGTTTGAAACTATTTAAGGAGCCCCAAAACCCTACTTCACAGGATGCCAAATATTTTTATAAAAACAAACCAACCCATTTATTTTTTTTCCAAATAAACTGTAAGATCCAACCGGGAAATTTCTCATGAGAACTAGATTACTTTTTCAAAATAAATCATTTATCTTTCAAACCAGAAACACATTCGAAATTCCGTGAATTATGTTTAAAAGTCGAACGAGCATTCCTTCACTACTGGGTGTCTGCTCATCATGAAAATATTTCAAGCATCGTGTATAAAATGAACGACTCTTTTTACACCAAATAATCATTTAAAAAGGTAATTATCTTATATTACTTCTCATTTATTAAAATTAATAAAATATTTAATTGAAAAATTATCGTACACAATCATAAAAAAAATGACACCATTCTTATAGTACAAGAATTGAATTATAACGTTGCATAATAAATGAATTAATCTTATGTTTCATAATAATATTTAGAACATAAATATATATATATAGGTGCAAACTTCAATAAGAAATGTAACTTAAATTTTAAAAGCAGTGCAAAGGGAACCTACCTCAAGATCGGTGTGCGGCGACAAAGCAGCCTGAGAACCGAGTTGCAATGTTGAGGAAACTTCGAAAACAAGGCGCGATGACGATGCTCACTCGAAAACGCTCTGTACGGGTCCTAGAAATCCTAAAAAAATTCATAAAAATCCAGCATCAACTAAAGCCCATAATCCAACAAGTGTAATTTGATAATAATAACAATAATAATAGTAAGAACAAGAATAAAAATAATGTTAATAACAATAACAATAATAATAATAATAATAATAACAATAATAAAAATAAAACTAATAATGATACTAATGATAATAATAATAATATTAATAATATTAATAATATTAATAATAATATTAATAATATTAATAATAATGATAATGATAACAATAACAATAATAATAATTATTATAATAATAAAAATAATAATAATGATGATGATGATAATAATAATAATAATAAAATCAAAAATAAAATAAATAAAATAAAGGTTTAAGGAATGGGGGGGCACATGGTTGGGCAAAGAGGGCGCTGGCGGTAGGCCGTTGCGCTGAGGGAGGGCCGATCCAGAGTGGGGTGCAGGTGCTGGCTACAGCTTGGTCGAGACCGGAGGAGGGAAAATCCCGTGCAGGGTTGAAGGGGCTGCTGCAAGGTTGAGTGCTCACCGGGGCTCGACTTGATTGAATGGAGGAGGAGGCTGGAAGGAGTACGCAGGGTGAGGAGGTCGAGGCACCGGTTGGTGCTGCCGCATGAGGCACTACAAGGGGGAAGAGAACTAGGAGCAGGGGGGCGTGTGCCGTTGGGTAGCATGGGAGCCCTGGGGGAAGAGCTGGAGGTAGGTGGTCGCTGCGCAACGCAAGGATTGCTGCAACCAGGTGCACCGCACGGAAGAATAGGAGGAAGGGTGTGCACGGCTAGGAGAGGGCGATGGGGTCGAGGCGCTCAGACTGGTGTGATGAATGAGGGCCACGTGAAGGGAGTGAGGAGGGCCGAGGGGGTCTGTGCATGCTAGAGACCAGGTCCGGAGTGGGGTGGTTGTAGGAGGCGGGATCTGCAGGTGTTGGATGCGGTTGAAGGTGATGGAAGGAGAAGAAGCGGAGGGCCAAGCGAGGGCAGCGATGCAAGGAGGGTGCTGGGGGGGGGTGATGCGCAAGGAGGTTCCCCGGAGTGGAGGGGAAAGAAGGAGATTGGAAGTGGCTGCTGTAGCGTGAGTGGAGAAAAAAAAGATCCGCGCTAGGGTTAGGGGGAAAGACAAATAAAGAGAGGAAGAAAAAAAAAGAAAAAAGGAATAGGGAAAATAATAATAATCAAAATAATAATAATCAAAATGTTAATAATAATAAGATAATTACTAATTTTTTTTATCATTATTAATTTTAATTGTAGTATTTATAATAAAACTAATAATAATAATACTTAACAATACTAATGTGTGATGATAAAAATAATGATAATAAAATTAGTCATATTATTTCAATAATAATAAAATTCTTAACACAATAAAATTTAAACGAAAGAACAATTAATGTGCGTTATAACTATAAGCATTTTTTTCAAATTTATGAAGAAAATGGGAAGCACGGTTACCCGGGAGGAGCCACGTGGAGTTTCCAAAACGTGCTATGCTCGCGCGCCCAACGACGTCGCGTCAAAAGTTCACTTTTTAACAAACACTAAAAGAAGAAATTTTTTTTTCCGAGACTCACCCCGGACCCCAAAAAAATTATTTAAGACAAAATAAATAATAATATAAAACACACGCCTAGGTCGGGGTGTGACAATTCTCCCCACCATAACGCTTTCTGCCCCCGGAAGGCCACAACACTATCTAGCCGATTGATCTACGCCTGAGGATTCCACACAACATGATCCAACCTCTTATCACATGGTCACTCCACCGACGACCAATGGGACTCAACCTCATTGACCAAAACATATAACCGGTCGAGGGGAGGCCTAAACAGACTCTCTACCATAATAATTCATTTAGCACCTGAAAAAGAAATAATAGAAAACTCAAAGAGACTCACGGTGGGTCTCCCCACCATATGGAACTGACCTATTAGCGACCATACAAAAATCAAACTTAGTCCAGAACCAGGCCTTACTCAAGCTATAAAAAGCAGAGCAAAAACATTTAAACCACTCAATCCTATTCGAAAGGGGAAGAAGATGATCTGAAAAGTCTGTGCAAACCAGGAAAAACCCTTACCCCATGGGTGGGGAGGGAGGGCCCAAGGATTGAATCACTAAACATGGACATAAAACTACTCATTACTCACTACATATGGATAAAAACAAACCAAAATCACAACAAATTCACATGGGTTGTCCACGCCAGGCCACTAATTGACACCTCGCATCCAAACAAAAATGAACAATTATAGACATTGTGCGAGGGATAAGTCCATCACGCACATTATGACAGGAGTAAAATTACAACGATAGAGAAACCAGATCAGAAACGCTAAAACTGCCTCACCACACAGTAGAGATGTAACCTTAAGTGGACTCCTTAAAATTCCCTAGGGGTTCCTGACTACGCACTGGCTTCAATCCAAGGCCTTTTGGCTGGAGCTCTGATGAATGAAGAGTCACTCGAGCTAGTCCACGACATAGCTCGAGAGGAGTTCCCGATCCTCTCGGGCTGGCGACAAGCACCAGGGCATTAACAGAGGATGTGGGAACGATTTCGCCCAATATAAAAAAAATAGCAGAAATAATTCAGAGCAATGCAGAATAAACAAACCAAAGAAAATGAATAAACATGGACAAAAGAAAATAAATCTAACCAAACACGACTTCCGAACTAACTTCATGCGACATCGCAGGTTGCTCTCCGAATCAACGATCTAGTGTCGCCCTAGGCAAGCACACTTAAGTTATAGCCTGTAAAAACACTAAAAATAGAAAAGAACTATAGGAGTGAGTATTAAAACTTAGTAGGCTAGACCGATATCTATTCCAATGAACTAACTTTAAAATAAAAGAAACACCATTACAAGTTTGAACTAAAATTTATAAAAGTATGTTTTTTATAAGTATTTTACTTAAAAACAAAGTACGAACCATTTCCCTTAACCATTTCCAAATTTGGGTTCATTTCAATAGTGTAAATGGATTTTTAGAAAGGGAATGTGATGTTTTTATTTTCAAATTTGTACAAAGAGGATTAAACACTTTCATTTGAAAACCATTTCTTAAAAACCTAATCAAAATCAATTTACCACTTTCCAAGGAAATAGTACACTAGAAATTCACAAAGCAAAACACACAACAAGGGAAATGTAGGTATACATATGAGGATTATAATCACTACTACATGAAAAAAAATCCGAAAAGACATGGGTGAACCTAGGAGATCCAGAATAAACCAGAAGACACCTATAAATAAGAAATCATCCTTATTGACATGTCACGATGAAATCAAAATGCAAAATAAGCTCAACCATCCTCTCTCAGGAAGATCAATGGCAAATCACATAGTAATAAACCCAATATATCCACCTACTATTGGCCACTGGTCAGTACCATAACCTACCAGTGCAGCAATCATTCTTAGAATATTCTCTCAATATGCCAGATTCCCATGTCTCAAGTGTTTGGAAAGGTGGTGAGCCAACCGATGCCAATCAAGAATCCAATCAGATATATATATATATATAATGCACAACATGCATCACCCCGAGTCACTCCATGGGACAAACTCTTGCTTTTAAACTACTCAAGTACTAGGGAGCCTCTAAGTGTGGCCTCCCAAACAGTCAATTGCAACCAAGGCAGGAGAGTTATCCTAGGAGTGTTTTTATCAAAATCATTTTTATCATTTCCCATAAAGTGCCAAACGTGCATTAAATACATTTCACAACCACCACTAAAGAAAGGCAAAACTTCTTTATAAGACCCAAACTATTTTGAAACTATTTATGGATCCCCAAAACACTACTTCACAGGCTGCCAAATATATTTATAAAACAAACCAACCGATTTCATTTTTTCCAAAATAAACTGTAAGAGCCAACCGGGCAATTTCTCATGAGAACTAGAATACTTGTTCAGAAGAAATCATTTATCATTCAAACCATAACCACATTCGAAATTCCGTGAATTATTTTTAAAAGTCGAACGGGCATTCCTTCACTACTAGGTGTCCGATCATCAAGAAAATATTTTAAGCATCAAGTATAAAATAAATGACTATTTTTACACCAAATAATCATTTAAAAAGGTAATTATCTTATATTACTTCTCATTTATTAAAATTAATAAAATATTGAATTTTAAAATTATCGTGCACAATCATAACAAAACAACACCATTTTTACACTACAAGAATTGAATTATAGCATTTCATAATAAATGAATTAATCATATGTTCCATAATAATATTTATCACATATATATATATAGGCGCAAACAGAAAGAAGGAATGTAACGTAAATTTTAAAAGCAGTGTAAAGGGAACCTACCTCATGATCGGTGTGCGGAGACAAAGCAACCGCGGAACCAAGGGGCGGCGATGAGGAAACTTCAAAAACAATGCGCGACGACAACGCTCGCTCGAAAACGTTCTTCGTGGGTCCTAAAAATCCTAAACCAACCCATAAAAACCCAACATCAACTAAATCCCATAATCCAAAAAGTGTAAGATGATAATAATAATAATAATAATAATAATGTTAATAAGAATAAAAAAAATAATAATAATAATAACAATAATAAGAATAAAACTAATAATGATAATAATGATAATGATAATAATAAGAATAATATTAATATTAATATTAATATTAATATTAATATTAATATTAATATTAATAATAATGAATATGATAACAATAAAAATAGTAATAGTAATAATAATAATAATAAGAAAAGAAAAAATAAAAGAAATAAAAGAAAATTTTAAGGAAGTGGGGCTCACAATAAGGGAAAGAGGGCGCTGGCGGTAGGCCGTTGCGCTGAGGGAGGGCCGATACGGAGTGGGGTGTGGGTGCTGGTTGCGACTTGTTCAAGACCAGAGGAGGGAAAATCCCATGCAGGGTTGAAGGTGATGCTGCAAGGCAGAGGGATCGCCTGGGCTCTATATGATTGAACAGAGGATGCGGTTGGAAGGAGTGCGCAGGGTGAGTAGGTTGAGGCACTGGTGGGTGTTTCCGCACGAGGCGCTGCAAGGGGGAAGAGAAGTAGGAGATGGGGGGGCGTCGTTGGGTTGTAGCGGAGCCCTGGGGGATGAGCCGGAGGCCAGGGGTCACTGTGCAGCGCAAGGACTGCTGCAACCAGGTGTATTGTGCGGAAGAACAGAAGGCAGGGTGTGCGCGGCTAGGAGAGTGTGACGGGGTCGAGGCGCTCAGACTGGTGTGCTGAAGGAGGGTCACGCGAAGGGAGTGAGGAGGGCCGAGGGGGTCTGTGTGCACTGGAGACCTGGTCCGGAGTGGGGTGGGTGCAGGAGGTGGGATCTGTAGGTGGTGGATGCGGTTGAAGGTGTTAGAAGGAGAAGGAGTGGAGGGCCAAGCGAGGGCGGCAATTCAAGGAGGGTGCTGGGGGGGGGCGATGGGCAAGGAGGCCGCCAGGAGGGGAGGGGAAAGAAGAAGAGGGGAAGTGGCAGCTGCAGCGTGACAGGAGAAAAAAAAGATCCGCGCTATGGTTAGGGGAAAGACAAATAAAGAGAGGAAGAAAAAAAAGAAAAAAAGAAAAGGGAAATAATAATAATAAAAATCAAAAAAATCCAAATGTTAATAATAATAGGATAATTCCTAACAATATTTTTAATCATCATTAATTTTAATTGTAGTATTTATAATAACAATATTAATAATAATACTTAATAATACTAATGCATGATGAAAAAAATAAAGATAATAAAAGTATTCATATTATTTCAATAATAATAAAATTATAAACACAATAAAATTTAAACAACACAAAAATTGATGCGTGTTTTAACTATAAACATTTTTTCAAATTTCCAAAGACAATGGGAAGCTCAGTTACCCGGGCGGAGCAATGCGGAGCTTCCAAAACGTCGCGTCAAAAGCACACTTTTTAATAAAGACTCAAAGAAGAAAAAAAATTGTCCAGGACTCACCCCGGACCCCAGAAAAATTATTTAAGACTAAATAAATAATAAAATAAAACACACGACTAGGTCGGGGTGTGACACAACACATTTTAAATATATTGAATGGTTGATTTAATTGTCAAACAATATACTCTATCATCAAATATCTATATTGAGTAAAGGATGTAGATTTATAAATATTTTCCTAGTTAATAAAATAGTTTTTTATGGAAAAAAACATTATCTAAAAATGGTATATGGTTTTTGAAATATACATATCATCCATAAAAGAATATTTATATTTAAGAAAAAATTAATTTTTAATGATAAATGATCATTATAAAGTGATTATTTCAAGGCAAATTTAATGGTTATAAAAACAACCAAGAAAGATAATGTCAACTCTATCCCTAGTCAAACTATTCACAAACCATACATAAAAATAAATAGTATGTTATAAATACATAATACATCTAATAAATCATATTTATGATAAATGGTATATTTCATTAATTAATAGTAATGTCATTAAAATTATTCTTGAGGAAAATAACCATTTCAATTTTCAATTTTTTTAAACTAAATGTTTAAAAAATATTGATGTAAATAATTTTATTTAAAAATAACCATTTATTCTAATAATTTATGTTTTAAATCATTTAGTGGTCACAATATTTGAAAATCCCATTCATTCTGTACAGGTTAAAACAAATACAACATTCAATTTCTTGGTAAAAGATAATCATTTCATCTATGGAAAATGACATGAAGATTCCATTCAATTTTTTTTAAAGTGTAAAAAATGGGTAAAATTTCCTTTAAAAAATCATTTTTATAATGTGAAAAAAAATTTGAAGAATTTTTTTAGAAAACATTTATTTCATTGAAAAGGGATGATCAACGGGAGAGTGAAATGTAGTTGGATTTTATTAAAAAAATATAACTAATATTTAATTTAAAAGAGTGTAAAATGGTAATATTATTTGAAAATATCATGAATAAATATAGTACTAGAAACATAAATAGATTTATTATTCAATGGTCAAATAATATCCTTCCATTTAAATTCATTCATAAACAACCACCATTAAAATTAGATTGTGAATGATCATAACATTGAAATTAGAATTAATATATGAATAAATGATGTGTATCAAATGTAAATACACAAAACACAAGTGTAAATATACTATAATATATTCAAAAACATTTAAACACATAATTTTATAATGTTAAAGACAATGAAGACGTAATATAACCAATTTGAAAGAAAATGATTTGGGAAATTCTTTACAACTTGGTCAATTTTAATTAAAATCATCATAGATAAAATAATTCAATATTAAATATAAAATAATGTTAATAAATAAGAAATGATTATATTAAATATAAATGTGTCATTATATACAACATGTATAATTAATTATGTGAATAACATCTCAATATGCCTCAATTAACGAAAATTAAGACGAACTCCCTTACCTTAGGCTTCCTATTTGTCGAACATGATATAAACTATAGTAAAATTATTTTAAGCTTATTATTAAGTTACAAAAAATCCATATTCTTATTTATAACACCATATACGATCCTTTTATATCAATTTATCACACTTTTATTAAAGAAAATTTATTATTTTCATTATTTTAGTTGTTAATTGGATGGTTTTATCATGAGTATTTTATCAAGAATGATCTTGTTATTATGGATATTATGTTGTTAAATATTCTCAAAAATTATATAGATGTTATAAATATCATATTAAATAATTATATTCCTTATTATAATAATTATTTAAGGTTCTACAAGGAAAATTAATCGCATCGCTTTGGGGTGATGGTTTCCCTTACGTATCGATTGGCGACGATATCATTCCTTTAATGTGAGAAATTGAAAGTAGTTGGGTGGTATAATAATTTTAAAAAATAAATATCATGTCATATATATCACATATATTCATTAAATGTTTCATAATTTTAATACATGTGAAGAGTATGTGAAAATACAACCACATCACATCACTAGGTGATAATCCTCCGTACACATGAGTGAATTTTTCATATTTTTAATGGAAATGAAATTAAGAAGGTATATGTGATATTATAATTTCAGAATTATAAAAATTTCATAAATATCATATTAGTATCTTAAATACATCATTATATCCATCATTCAAATGTGGTTATGAAAAATGAATTACACCGGTTCTCGAGGTGGAAGCCCTCCATACACGCGATCAATGGTTTCATATCCCATTAGATGAAAGAGGATATGGATATAGGTTCTGAACTTATAATAATAAAATATAATTATATTTATGATAATTAGGTTATTAAATAATCCTGGTCTAATATTTTTTTAAATAGGTTGAAGATGAAACAAAATAAAAACGATCGTTTAAGAATGTTACATCTTCTTAAAAAACGTTAGGTTTGCAACAAAATATTTAATAGGATGGATTTATGATAAAAAAAGGAATCTATTATTTTGTAAAATGAGCGAGGATGGTATTTTTTAGGTATTTGGAAAACCAAAATATTGTTTTTGTGTATAGGGTGGAAGATAGTGTGTGGCCTTTTATATGTATGGGAGAGGACCCAAATGGGTTTCTTTGAAAGTATTCAATTAAAACCATGTTTTTATAATGGATAAATACACCAAAGTTGCTCATTATAAACCATTAGATGTGATAAGTACTATATACTACCAAAAAAGGGTGATTTAATTTTTATCAGGTCATTTTAACTCTTATATTTTCAGTTCAACCCCATGTAAACATGTATTTACATTAAACGCGAGAATTATTATTTTTACTGATTTTACGATTTACAGTTGTAAAAAATTAAGTTTAACATATTATATAATATAAATTATTCTTATTGAAAATATGAATTCCAGTATTAAAATTTTAATTCATGTTAATTGAATAATACTATTTAGAATTATACCTGGAAATGCGATGAAAAAGCGAGTTTCCAATAAGAAAACTCTCATATATATAGAAGGTTTTAAAATCAAAATTTAAAATGAAATTGATTCTAATGATATAAATTATTTAAATTTTAAAAAAATTGAAATAATTTTAAATTAAACACAATCTAATATATAATTTATCCTTCTAAATTATTTAAATGAAATCCTAGTACTCAATAACAATTAGTATTTTTCACTATTTATTGAAAAATGAATCATTTTATAAATATCTAGAAACTTTATCCAAACATAATACTGATATGATGATTTAAAAAATGGATTTAATTATATCAAATAAATATTATAAAAATTTGAAAATTAATTTCATATTTTAGGCCTAAAGCGTGATTAAAAAATATTTAAGAAAATATAGTTTTTTAGAAACAATTTCTTTTATTCAATTTATTCTTATTTTTTTCTAATTTAAATATAACCAATAATTTTTTTTAATATATTTTTTATCCACATATTTTTCATATTTTCTAGTACAATTTATAACCTCTAAGTTAATGTCTATGATATAAAGGTATAATATATTATGGTTTATTTAAACACGGTGTTGTAAGTTTTGTAAGCTATCAAAGAGATGATATTTATTTTTAAAACATACAAAATAAAGACTCAGGGTGTTAAATTACCAAATATTCTTGGGGTTTAGTTTATTATATGGTATAAACCCAAAAATTATTCTTTCTATGTCTTAGGGTGTTGCATTTTTTCCTAACATTAATAATTTTCCACTTCGCAATTTTAACTTGATCTCAATGAAAAAGGGTTTAACATTTAGAAATACCATTTTTGAAACACCAATATCATAAAAGGTTAAATATAACTTCATATTAAAATAGGTAAATAGAAATAAGAAACATCATCTATAATAATAAAAAATCAGTTTCCATATAAAAGAACATAGGTTGGATGTAAAGATACGGACATAGAAGAAAACCGTAAATAATTATAGCGGGTGAGAGAGGTAATTACACAAAATAAAGTAAATGATAAATAGAATGTTAAATTCCTAAACACCACTAATATTTTATAATTTAAAATACCATTTTATAAATTGGATAAGAATATAATAAGACAACATTTTTAATTCAATATCATCTTCCTAATATTGAGTAATTGTTTTACAATCTATGAATATAAGGAAATATTCTTACTTGATATGCTTCCATTTCATAAGCACAATATAATATTATATATGTGCTTTGATTAATTTTCACTTCATATTATACTCCATGTGTAACAACCTGACATTTCATGAAGGTATGAATCATTTGTTTTTGCTTTGAATTATTTTTCTTCTCTGGGTAAACATCTCATATGAAAAAAAAGGTTCCCTAAACAGTTGTGGTTTTTTTTTGTAGTGAAGAGTTATGAAAATTGGTGAAATAGAGTGGCTCACATGGTCAGTGAATGGTTATGGCTAACTGTGTGACTCAACCATGAGAGGTACCCAGTTCATAGCAGAGACCTCATGAATTTTCTACAACTTTGTGAGCCAGGCCGTATGCTTGTGCAAAGTTGTAAAATTTTCCGATAGAGGCTTTTCTCCTAGGTTTCTCTTAGTTAGTCAAACATCACACCTAGAACATGTGAATGGGGTCCTTATATAGTGTAGGAAACAAGGTTGGCACACAGTTTGGCCAACCATGAGGCCAAACCGTGCAACCCAATTTTCAGTAGTGATTTTACAATTTCTCCCTTAATGATATTTAAACCTCACCCCATTATTATTTCTTCTCCACCATTAAACCGCATCCCTATAATCTTCTATAATCCTATCCCTACTCCTTGGTTTGGTATTGAGATAACGCCTTTACCCAGACTCTTATTACATCACCTTTGGAAGCATTGGACATGAAATAGTAAGCTCTATAATCTCATTGCTTTGTATCATAGATTATTTTCTTGTCTATTATACTATTTTGGTATGATCTCATTTTCCATATTTTCACTGAATTTTTATATTTTAGTGATTTCATCTATTTTTCATTGAGTCAAAGGATGATACATTGTGTGTGGTTCTCTATTAGCCTGAGGTTGGTGTTCTAGGAATTTTCTATCATGGTTTAGGTGTTTTCATAGCATTTTGTGATGTGCCACATCACATACTTTTCCATGAAATGCATTAAAATATGTTCTTCCTTATTTAATTTTGTGAACCATTATTCTAAAATCTAATAGACTCATGTTAAATTATTAGAGGATTCTAACTTCATTGAATACCACCCCTTTGGAAATTATTATATAAACTCCCTCCTTATGTAAATTATTATAGGATCAAACGACCTCCTAAGTGGCTTGGATTGACATAGAAAATGGAATTTTCCTCTTTTATATACATTTTTAATTGATTAAACACCATCTAAGTATTTTCCTTAAGTTGGAAATTTAATGTTCTTAGCTTGTAAATTTAATGGATTAGTTAAATTGAATGAGAATGGGTGGAATGGACAAACCACATGTTATATATTTGTAAATATAAATTATAAAAATTGGGCCCCCTTAGTTAAATGTTCTAGGTGATTACAAATTTATACAGACAAACCCTCATTTGTATTATTATTGTTATTCCATGGTTATTGTTTGTTTACGAATGATATAGGGATCTATTGAGAAATGCATTTGATGCTCCCTTGCTTTGGGTGTGGGGAATGGTTTCTCACACCATTATACTTTTATTTGGGTTATGTGAATGACATTCAATGTTCCTTTGCTTTGGGTGTTGTGAATGATGAATCACCCCACCATCTCATGTGATATAAAGATGTCACACATTTGTATGAGATTCAAGGCATCCACAATTTTTTAGAGAACTTATCTTGTTAGACTAGTTATGTTTGCCTTATTTATACCCCAGGTTTAGCTAGAACCTATTATCTAAATATATGACGACATATGTCCTCACGTATCAAGTGCCTATACATGTATACATATTATATATGAATAATTATATATATATCTGGATACACATGGTTACTGAACAGACTCATTTTGGACTAGGTAGAGCCTTCCATGTGTCCAATTAAATCCCGATTTAGCTGGTATTTATTTTCCATCATTGTTTATTATTCATCTTACCTACACAATACTAAGATATGCACCCTGGATAGAGAATAGAACCAAGATTATGGTCATGATTATTATGGAGAAGTCTTTAGGTCATGTTTTTATTTTTTTATAGAATGATCTATATACCTGTTACCAGTATTCCCATGTTTCCATATTTTTCATTCCACCATGACATAAAATCATTTTATATAACTTATCCTCTAGAATTTTTTATTTATTCTCATTTATTAAATTTTTATGCTTCAATAGTTGTTTATTATAATTGTTCTACTATTCCACCAATTATAACATGAAGTTTTTATTTCTATTTATTTATTATATCTCTCCTTCCACTTTGATATGGGAGTACAGTCCCCACTATAAATCCTAATACCCTCGCTACTAGTCAATAGCCTCTGGAATATGGGGAGGTGCTCTTGAGGGCATGTGACCCACAAGATCGGCGCCCCAGTTGAGTGGATTATGGGTTAGGGCATTACAAAGTGGCATTCATGAATTCTTGTCTTTTTTATATTATTTTTTGGGTATTAGAAGGGTGACTAGGGTTTAATATAATTTGGTATTGATTTTGATTTTGGGAGTATCTAACCCATATATAGGGGAAACCCAAATTACCTAGAATGGGTTATTACTATTCTGGTTCACTTATTTTACTTGATACAATTTCACTTTTGGGTGAAACACTAGATGTATAGAGTTAATATTATTTCCAATTCTAATTGGATGTTATTTATGGCCTTATAAGATGCGAAATTAGTATCTCATGCATCATTTTCGGATTATTAGAACTAATATGCAACACATTTTTTATTCCACATATACATTTAGTGTGCATTTTCCTATTGCATCTTGTTTAGTGCCTTGATTCTTATATACTAAAATTTTCACATATTTATTGCAGAGATAATATAATTGGATTAATTAATGTTCCGATATAAACCTAAATGGTTTTTCGACATATATTGGCGATGACACATTAATTGGACAATTATACCATGTGGTGGGTTATGGATCTTCTGGTTCCATGGACTAGAACAATGTTAGTTGATTGGGTTTCTTGAATGGAAAAGGTGATTTATGGATAAAGTACTTCTATAAATATTAAATACTGCTTTAGTCAATCAAATCATAGAAAATGATAGGTTACATCATGATATTGAATATAAAGGTCATGTTGAGGATTAATGACATTCCAAATACAATTTAAAATGAGTATGTCTTTTATGAATTAGTAGTGGAAATGAGTTTAACTGAGCAATGATATATATATATATGTATATATATATATATAAGAGTATGAAATAAAATGAAATGAATATTTTAAATGAGTTTGTTGCAGAAATATAGGGATTTCAATTGTAATGTAAAGGGTGTTTGACTCAATACCATGAAGTTGAAACTCTATATATTGAAACTTATATTGCCTAATATGAGACCTAAACCCAAAATCAGCCTTAATAATTTGTATTTTGGGGCATATATTACATTTCTTATGGATTTTTATAATTTTTATTACCACCTATAAGGGGATTTTAGTGCAGGTAGAGAGGTGTGGACTTTTCATTAGAAGGTTATGTACCTCTCCAATTATTTATATTCAAACATTTTTAACTGATAATTTTTTTCCAAGGAAATGATATGGAATTGTAAAATCATGTCATTATAATAGCCTCAGTTTTGTATTCTAAGAAGGTGATGATGACCATTCACCGTAGGTGGTGGTCCTTAGGGATTTAGTGATAACTTATATAGTTTCAGTTATAGCACCACCCATTATTCCTGATATGGGAACTGATGCCTAATTTCAAGAGGGTTTTATACGTATGATGCGGTCTATAAAAGGATTTTCTCAACCTTCATCAACTTTGTAATAGTTGACGTGGGATTTTCAGCAGCAACATATTCCAAAATATTCAGGGGATGGAAGACCTCAATCTATAGAATCATGGCTTAAGGATATGATTTCTATATTAAAGAATCTAGAGATAAATTCAGAGTGGATGGTCAAGATCACTTCCTATATGCTACATGGTAATTCCAAGTGATGGTGGGATGAAATAACCTTGGTATATTGATATATAGACATGATTTTTATAGAGTTACATAAGGTCTTTTATGATAACTTATTTACACAGAATTTGAGGGATGACCAGACTATAAAGTTCATGAACCTACAGAAGGGAGCCATGTCTATCATATAATATTCATAATAGTTTCACTATACTATAGTAAACCACTCTGACTTTATTTGGTGATGACCTAATGACTGTGAGGAGATTTAGGTTGGTATAGTATACATCATCTAACCACAAGTCAATGTTTTCTTATTGACCTATATTTCTAAGATAGTCAACCACGCCGTCATTAATGAGTGGAATTTGAGGGAATATGATGGTGAAAGATATGTTGGTTAAGTACCCTGAAGTAGTAGTTGTTAATATTGCAAAGGAAGCATCACTTTGAGGATGATTATGGGGTATTTGAAGTAAGATAATTTATACTAACATAATCATTATATGTCATCAGTTTAGGAACCAGAGATACTTGAAGTCCTAGTGTATGTGTGATCCATTTGAGTGTAGAGGTTTTATTAGGGTGGGTAATATTCAATGCTTCTATAGAACATTTCCATATGTACCAAGAGAGAGAGAGAGGGTTTTCACTGAATTCATGTTCTAGAGTGGGGTAATTAGTATCTCACTAGAAATGAAGATCAAATACCATCAGCCACCCGGGTTGAGGAAGAGGCTCAGGGAGAGGGAATTGTACTCAAGACTAACTGCACCAATATAGTGGTCTTGGTCAAGGTGTGTGGTTGCTACTTGGGTTTGTGGTAGGGGCTAGTTACATGCTGTGCATCCTATGGCAGAGGAGCAGAGAACGATACCTTTTATTGTTCTATGTATTATTATAGTTTTTTATACTTTAGTGTCTATATTATATTTCAATAGTGCATCACCTTACATTAAATATGAGGCAATTAGGGAGGTTCAATTCCATGAGGTATAATACTTATCTGGTGTCATAACAACTGATTCCCTATTGGTTATTTGATTAGAGAGTATTATCCTATGTATGTATTATTCTCTAGAGATAAGTGGATATATATTCATGTGGAATCATTTTATCCTTAACATGATAGGGTTTAATGTAATTAATTGAATGGACTCGTTAGTTCCCTATCAATCCCATATTAATTTCTATCATCGAATGTTTATTTTTTACATCCCCAAAGGGAAGTGGACATGGTCAAAAGGAAGAATGGTAAATCCATGAAATTCAATAAGTACATATGAATCAAGGGATGGGTATAAATAAAGACCATATTTCCAATCTCTTCTTTGATGACCATAGAATAATACTTTCTATTTTCCCCCTATGGTAGATCATATTAGATATGTCTTACCAGATGAATTTTATAGGATACCTCATTTGAGAGAGGTATAATACAACATTGATATAGTGCTACGAGTGGTAGTATTTTCTATAGCATCCCACCTTTTTATCACATAAACTTTATTACATTTTACAAAACCGAGGATCTTTAAGGTTTAGTGTCTTGGAAACAAGGATCATAATACATAAAAAAAACATAAAACATTCTTCTTAAACACTTGAAAGGCTTCTCCTTTAGTTCATCCTATGTTCATTATGCATCTCATAACCTGGGGACATACATCAAAAGAAAGGGTGAGCAGAAGGCCCAGTAAGGGAAACAAGAGAAACATTTTACAAGTGAACTTGAGGTACTTCAATAAGGACATGAAAAGAACTTTAAGGCATGAGAAAGAAATCATGAGATACATCATAATAAAAATAATCATTTTTCATAACTTGAAGATGTGGATACAACATTTAATATTGACAATCGTTTCGTTTCACCAAGGTCCATCCCCAAGGTGTCGTTAAAAATTACCAAGGTTATTCACCAAGGCGTCGTTAAAATGGTCATCTCTAGAGATTAAGTCTTTACCCAATGCATTGGAGCGCTATCAGGGCGCACCCTTAAATTTGTCTTTATTTTCATGTGAGCTACATATATCATCATCAAACATTTCATAAATAACCCATATAGCATAAAATAAATGGGTTTCATTTCATAATCATAACGTTTTAAAAACTGCTTTAAAGACATGATCTTTACGTTACTTTAAACCCACGGAAAGGGAAAGCGGGTATCATGTATGTAAATCACAGAATTTAAAATAGAACATTTGTATATATATGTGAATACCCCTTTAGAAATAGGAGCTTTGAGTATTCACTTTATAACATAAAATAATTTTGAGAAAAGAGAGGCATTTTGAGACGAAAATTCTGCAGCATAACAGCTATGTTACAAGGTTTTAGAAAACATTGAGAAAAGAGGGGACATGGGTCAAACATTCATAAATGACCCATCATACAGTAGAGGGACAAAATATAAGGGATTTATGAACATGGTAATGAAATTTTAAAATATACCATATGAAATGAAGAACATGAAAGGAAGAAAACAAAACAAGATTTCTCTTGTGAAAATTCGGCAGCCTAACGGCATCACTTAAACTTCAACAAAATTGAATTGACAAGGTCAAATAGGGTCTCTCACCATATGAACATAATAATCCAGCATGATAGATATAGTGATCATACCCCAACATAATATAAAGGAACTTGAAAGAATTGACATGAAAGTAGAACTTCAAAACGAGAAGGGTGAAGAACCACTTAAAAATTCGGCAGCCTAACAGCGCCACTTAAGACATCAAAATACTGAATTGAAGAGATCAAATGGGGTCTCTCATCATGTGATCATAAAAGACCAGTATGATAAATATAGAGATCATACCCCAACATAATAAAAATGAACTTGAAAGACTTGACATGAAAGTGGAACTTCAAAACGAGAAGGGTGAAGAACCACTTAAAAATTCGGCAGCCTAACGGCGCCACTTAAGACATCAAATACTGAATTGAAGAGATAAAATGGGGTCTCTCATCATGTGATCATAAAAGACCAGTATTATAAATATAGAGATCATACCCCAACATAATAAAAATGAACTTGAAAGACTTGACATGAAAGTAGAACTTCAAAACGAGAAGGGTGAAGAACCACTTAAAAATTCGGCAGCCTAACGGCGCCACTTAAGACATCAAAATACTGAATTGAAGAGATCAAATGGGGTCTCTCATCATGTGATCATAAAAGACCAGTATGATAAATATATAGATCATACCCCAACATAATAAAAATGAACTTGAAAGACTTGACATGAAAGTAGAACTTTGAAAAAGAGAGAGGTGAATGAATCCCTTGAAAATTCGGCAGCCTAACGGCGCCACTTAAACTTTCTTAAAACGAAATGATGAGAGTAAGAGGGGGTCTTTCATCATATGAACATAAAAAGGGCAGTAAGAGGAGTATAAAAGAACATTCTCCAAAATAAGAACATGGAGCATAAAAGGAATGACATAAAAGAGATCACTTGAAAAGAAAGAGAGGGGTCGGATCCCTTACCTTAAAATGTAACTCTTAAACCTCAATGGTTGGGACCTTGAGGGCTTGGGGGCACCTTGGGAGGACTCCTTGGGAGGTAATGAGACCAGAACTTCGTTGGGGAAGAGTGGGGAGTCGAATGGATGAGAGGATGGCTTGGTATTTATAGGGAAAGTGAGGGGACAAGGCATTAATGGCAAAGGGACACCTCATTAGTGGTCTTGGCAAAACCAGGGGCTTGCCCATGGTATTTGCCCATGGTATTGGCCACTTGGGACACCTCATACCTTATCTCACTATTCATAATTCGAACATATTGATTACAAACTTAATACATCATTTAATGATGTCATTAAACACCCGTAACTTAAAAACTGTATTTTCACTATTCATCAAAAATTCAACTTTCTCAGAATAATCCCAAAATTTCACCTTAACCAAATATCAACGCTCTGATTACAAATATGAACTCCATTTTATAAAAATAATTTTTCTAAATATTTTTAATTTAATTTTTAAATAAAAACACTATTCATCGAAAATTCATTTTTTCAGAAAAAACCCCAAAAATTACCATAACATAATATCGATGCTCTGAGTTCAAAAATAATGTCATTTTTATAAAAATAATTTTCTAATTATTTTTAATTAAATTTTTAATTAAAAAACACTATTCACCCGAAAAAACTAATACTTGAATAATAATTAATGAAACCGTTATTTAACTATTTTATTGAATCACATTACATAATCAAGGTGCCTAGATTATTTTAAAACTTTCTTTAAGTGAGATTACTAATCCATTTGGTCATATTACTAATCCTAATCATAAAATCACTATTCATAATTTACTATTCATCAAAAATCAAGTTGATCTTATTAGACTCTAAATTTCGTACTGAGCATAATTGTAGATGACCATTTTTCAAAAATCATTACACATTTTTAATTATTTAAGGTTTACACAACCATTTTTAAAATATCCTTTTCTAAAATTCATCAAAAATATGCATACAATATTTATCCGGTCATTTGAAAATTCATAAACATCATCATAAGAAGAAATCCAAATTTTTATTTAAAAAAAGGATTACACAAGGCAATTACGGTCTCGTTACATAACCCCTTATAATACCAGCATAGGACCTAAGAGTAAGGTGTGCTAGGGTGATAGAATTTTGGGGCGGCTCAGTCAACATTGCCCGAGTAGTAATTCCTATCAGTTTGAACTTCTCGCGAAGGCGATTCCGTTCTAGCTTCACATGATGAAGTTCGGCTTGGATTTGGTCCAGAGCAAAGCCCAATGGTGCTACCTCCTTCCCAATCTCTGTTAAATGGGCTTCGATCGGCCCAAGGCTACTAGGTGAGGCCATCAAATCTTCTTTCTATAATAATTAACCAAGATTACTTAAATTTAGAGACAATAATCAAAACATTTTGTTCACGGTGGTCATATTGACCGATGGTCATATAACACTCAAAAACCAATGGTCTCATTTTATTTATAATCATGTTTATCAAATAAAACATTTTTTTTGAGTATAAAAAATAACACATGAAATTAGGAAACAAGATTTATTCAAAATTTAGGGTCGTTACAATCTTCCCCCCTTAAGAAATTGCGTCCTCGCAATTTTTTTTATTGGGTTTTGAAATTTCATTGAAAGTACCACATCGGAAAAAGAGTCAGTAACACCATTACTTTAAAAGAAAGAAAAGGAAGTACAAAGTCCACCCGAGTTAACCCACACTTGGGTTCCATGTAGGAAAACATGGACATGGAGGAAAAAAAACAAAGGGTCAGTTCTGAGAGAGAGTGATAGAGAACATGATTAGGAGAAAGTTAACCATGAGAAAATCCCAAACTTATGATGTGTGTAAACGGTCTTTGATTACCTAGTAGGAAACGTAAACCAACAACATTTTTGTTTTACGTTTCTTTTCATAATTTTGAGGATTTAATTTACTACATAGAACAAAAACATAAGAAAATATACCTACCTTCAAGTAGAGTTTCATCCTTTAACAAGTCCCTACCAACACTAATCTTTTCGCCAAATGATGAGAATTCAAAAACACTTGGTCTCATAAAAGCACAAGAATCATCTTCTATAGAATCACATAATCTACAAAAGATTAACTATCTATTTCTTCTATCTTTAAACATTATCCCCAAAACAGAAAGGTTAAGGTAAAACAACTCTTCAAAAAGAAAGAATCCCATAGGAATAGAACCTACTTTTAAATCTTCAAAGTTCCATGGTACTACCCAACGTTCATCATAGACCACTCCATAAATAACGGTCCTTAAAATTCCTCAAAATAAACCAAACTAAGATTGAAACCCAAATACAAGAAGGATTTGATAACATAGTCTTCCAAAACAACTTCATTGTTCATCTCCAGACAACATCAACCACTCCTAACATCTTATAACAAAAGTAGCTAACCTAAACATATTTTACCCAAGATAGGTTAATCATTCCCAAAAGTAACCTAAATTACTATAAGTCCACCTTAAATTCATCAATTCTTCAAAATATAAGTCAAACTTACTCCTCAATGAAAATACTATAGTAATCTATTTACCTCGATCATATAGGGTCCCCAAAATAGTGAACGCCTTCCAAAATAATAATCATCCTTTAATCCCCTAATCATCTCTGACATATTAATACGGAAATTGTCGCATTTCCTATCACATTGGTTGTTGGGACACGTTATTCCATTTCCCACCATTAACTAAGAAGATAAAGTATAATTAGAGGCTTAAATACTTAACCAATAATCATGAAAAGGAACTTAAAGAATATAAGGATAACTTGTAGAAGAAAAGTATACCCTAACTTGTGATCCCCTAGGTTCCCATCTAGGTTATCCATGATCATATATTCTTATGTGAATCTTTATTTTATTTTATCTGTGTTCCTTTAATAATGGTTCATACCAAGCTTATGAATTTACCAAAGCATATCCCCCGGGAGTGTCGTAACCAAGAGTGCAGCAAGGCCCGTTGTCGTGTACCAGTTCCCGTTCGAGTCTAGCTCAAAGCGGTGTTTTCGGGTTTTACCCCTATGTACATTTGTGCCAGAGCCACCTCTACCTGCTCGTATCCAGACAGGGATGTATTTGCTTGGCAACCCCTTACTCAATACTCACCAAAATACCAGGAAGATTTCCTATATTAAACTTTTCTATAGGGTTCCTCCTAGAGTTTTCATATCCTAATTTCCACAAATAACTAAACCATCCTTTGATACCAACTATAGCATCCCACCTTTTTATCACATAAACTTTATTACATTTTACAAAACCGAGGATCTTTAAGGTTTAGTGTCTTGGAAACAAGGATCATAATACATAAAAAAAACATAAAACATTCTTCTTAAACACTTGAAAGGCTTCTCCTTTAGTTCATCCTATGTTCATTATGCATCTCATAACCTGGGGACATACATCAAAAGAAAGGGTGAGCAGAAGTCCCAGTAAGGGAAACAAGAGAAACATTTTACAAGTGAACTTGAGGTACTTCAATAAGGACATGAAAAGAACTTTAAGGCATGAGAAAGAAATCATGAGATACATCATAATAAAAATAATCATTTTTCATAACTTGAAGATGTGGCTACAACATTTAATATTGACAATCGTTTCGTTTCACCAAGGTCCATCCCCAAGGTGTCGTTAAAAATTACCAAGGTTATTCACCAAGGCGTCGTTAAAATGGTCATCTCTAGAGATTAAGTCTTTACCCAATGCATTGGAGCTCTATCAGGGCGCACCCTTAAATTTGTCTTTATTTTCATGTGAGCCACATATATCATCATCAAACATTTAATAAATAACCCATATAGCATAAAATAAATGGGTTTCATTTCATAATCATAACGTTTTAAAAACTGCTTTAAAGACATGATCTTTACGTTACTTTAAACCCACGGAAAGGGAAAGAGGGTATCATGTATGTAAATCCCAGAATTTAAAATAGAACATTTTTATATATATGTGAATACCCCTTTAGAAATAGGAGCTTTGAGTATTCACTTTATAACATAAAATAATTTTGAGAAAAGAGAGGCATTTTGAGACGAAAATTCTACAGCATAACAGCTATGTTACAAGGTTTTAGAAAACATTGAGAAAAGAGGGGACATGGGTAAAACATTCATAAATGACCCATCATACAGTAGAGGGACAAAATATAAGGGATTTATGAACATGGTAATGAAATTTGAAAATATACCATATGAAATGAAGAACATGAAAGGAAGAAAACAAAACAAGATTTCTCTTGTGAAAATTCGGCAGCCTAACGGCATCACTTAAACTTCAACAAAATTGAATTGACAAGGTCAAATAGGGTCTCTCATAATATGAACATAAGAATCCAGCATGATAGATATAGAGATCATACCCCAACATAATATAAAGGAACTTGAAAGAATTGACATGAAAGTAGAACTTCAAAACGAGAAGGGTGAAGAACCACTTAAAAATTCGGCAGCCTAACGGCGCCACTTAAGACATCAAAATACTGAATTGAAGAGATCAAATGGGGTCTCTCATCATGTGATAATAAAAGACCAGTATGATAAATATAGAGATCATACCCCAACATAATAAAAATGAACTTGAAAGACTTGACATGAAAGTAGAACTTCAAAACGAGAAGGGTGAAGAACCACTTAAAAATTCGGCAGCCTAACGGCGCCACTTAAGACATCAAATACTGAATTGAAGTGATAAAATGGGGTCTCTCATCATGTGATCATAAAAGACCAGTATGATAAATATAGAGATCATACCCCAACATAATAAAAATGAACTTGAAAGACTTGACATGAAAGTAGAACTTCAAAACGAGAAGGGTGAAGAACCACTTAAAAATTCGGCAGCCTAACGACGCCACTTAAGACATCAAAATACTGAATTGAAGAGATCAAATGGGGTCTCTCATCATGTGATCATAAAAGACCAGTATGATAAATATAGAGATCATACCCCAACATAATAAAAATGAACTTGAAAGACTTGACATGAAAGTAGAACTTTGAAAAAGAGAGAGGTGAATGAATCCCTTGAAAATTCGGCAGCCTAACGGCGCCACTTAAACTTTCTTAAAACGAAATGATGAGAGTAAGAGGGGGTATTTCATCATATGAACATAAAAAGGGCAGTAAGAGGAGTATAAAAGAACATTCTCCAAAATAAGAACATGGAGCATAAAAGGAATGACATAAAAGAGATCACTTGAAAAGAAAGAGAGGGGTCGGATCCCTTACCTTAAAATGTAACTCTTAAACCTCAAAGGTTGGGACCTTGAGGGCTTGGGGGCACCTTGGGAGGACTCCTTGGGAGGTAATGAGACCAGAACTTCGTTGGGGAAGAGTGGGGAGTCGAATGGATGAGAGGATGGCTTGGTATTTATAGGGAAAGTGAGGGGACAAGGCATTAATGGCAAAGGGACACCTCATTAGTGGTTTTGGCAAAACCATGGGCTTGCCCATGGTATTTGCCCATGGTATTGGCCACTTGGGACACCTCATACCTTATCTCACTATTCATAATTCGAACATATTGATTACAAACTCAATACATCATTTAATGATGTCATTAAACACCCGTAACTTAAAAACTGTATTTTCACTATTCATCAAAAATTCAACTTTCTCAGAATAATCCCAAAATTTCACCTTAACCAAATATCAACGCTCTGATTACAAATATGAACTCCATTTTATAAAAATAATTTTTCTAAATATTTTTAATTTAATTTTTAAATAAAAACACTATTCATCGAAAATTCATTTTTTCAGAAAAAACCCCAAAAATTACCATAACATAATATCGATGCTCTGAGTTCAAAAATAAAGTCATTTTTATAAAAATAATTTTCTAATTATTTTTAATTAAATTTTTAATTAAAAAACACTATTCACCCGAAAAAACTAATACTTGAATAATAATTAATGAAACCGTTATTTAACTATTTTATTGAATCACATTACTTAATCAAGGTGCCTAGATTATTTTAAAACTTTCTTTAAGTGAGATTACTAATCCATTTGGTCATATTACTAATCCTAATCATAAAATCACTATTCATAATTTACTATTCATCAAAAATCAAGTTGATCTTATTAGACTCTAAATTTCGTACTGAACATAATTGTAGAAGACCATTTTTCGAAAATCATTACACATTTTTAATTATTTAAGGTTTACACAACCATTTTTAAAATATCCTTTTTCTAAAATTCATCAAAAATATGCATACAATATTTATCCGGTCATTTGAAAATTCATAAACATCATCATAAGAAGAAATCCAAATTTTTATTTAAAAAAAGGATTACACAAGGCAATTACGGTCTCGTTACATAACCCCTTATAATACCAGCATAGGACCTAAGAGTAAGGTGTGCTAGGGTGATAGAATTTTGGGGCGGCTCAGTCAACATTGCCCGAGTAGTAATTTCTATCAGTTTGAACTTCTCGCGAAGGCGATTCCGTTCTAGCTTCACATGATGAAGTTCGGCTTGGATTTGGTCCAGAGCAAAGCCCAATGGTGCTACCTCCTTCCCAATCTCTGTTAGATGGGCTTCGATCGGCCCAAGGCTACTAGGTGAGGCCATCAAATCTTCTTTCTATAATAATTAACCAAGATTACTTAAATTTAGAGACAATAATCAAAACATTTTGTTCACGGTGGTCATATTGACCGATGGTCATATAACACTCAAAAACCAATGGTCTCATTTTATTTATAATCATGTTTATCAAATAAAACATTTTTGTTTTGAGTATAAAAAATAACACATGAAATTAGGAAACAAGATTTATTCAAAATTTCGGGTCGTTACATTTTCTATTCCTATTTACAGTATGAAACCTATATAGCTTCTAGAACTCAATAAACAAGTGTAAGGCCGGGATTATAATGGTTTTATATGCCCCAAAAATTCCCTGTGGGGTTCACCAATCCTTTATTAAATGAATTTAGATGGTACCCTTCATATTTAAATGGATTATCAATGGTTTAACTAAATTATTGTGAAGAACATGTATCTACTTTCATGAATAGGTGACCTCTTTGGTTATCTCTGAAGAGAGTGGGTATTCTCAAAGATATATTTGAAGTTGGGATATCATCATGTTTATTGCATGTCTTCATACATACCTCACACATTTCTATAGAGTAGGTATATACATTATGTTCACCTGGAAATTCTTTTGGGTCTCATGAATGTTCCATGACATTTTTAAGGATATGATGAATTGGTTTTTCCACCCATATCTAAATTCATTTTTGGAAGTCCATTTGGATGACATATTAGTATATTATCTCTCTCAACATGACCAGTACCTATATCTTGATATCATTATTAATACACTAATATAAAATCATATATATGATAAGATATGATAATTCCACTTTGGGATCAACAATGTCTACTTCTTGGGTCATATCATCTCAAAAAAAGGAGCATCAACAGACCTAGACAAAGTGAGAGTTGTAGTTTCCTCGTAGTAACCCAAGAACATCTTTGATATATAGAGTTTCTTAGGTCTATCAGGGTATTAAAAATTACTTATATAGGATTTCTAAAGCTTATAAGTGCCTCTCATATTATTGACTAAGAAGGGTGTGAAATTGGTATTACCAAAAGCTTGTGATGTAGTCTTTTAGGAGTTTAAAGGTTAGTTCACTTCATCACCAATCATGATTAATTTGAATCTAGGAGGGATATATACAGTTTATTATTACACATCATGTATTGATATGGGAGTATAGATAATTTGGTATGATTGAGTCATAGTATACGATTCTCATTAGTTGAGGATTCATGACTGGAATTAACCAATGCATGACATTGAGTTAGTAGCTTTTGTTAATGATTTATGCTGTTGGATATAGTATTTACTTGGGGAGAAATGTTTTGTGTTCACCAATCAAAAAATAATCAGGTACATATTTACATAGCATGAGATAAATCTTATGAATCACTAATTGATTAAGTACCTACAATCCTTTGATTTCAAACTTCCTATACATATATAAAATCCAATGTTATAGTCAATGATTAGATTCAGAGGACATAGCCTTATACATATTTTGGAGGCTAGGGTTGAGTGGATTCTTATGGGATTTTCATCAGAGATACATGTGGAGTTAAATAGGATCATGGGATGACTATAATCATGACTATACTACTGACATATCCCCTTTTGGAATAGGTGTGAATGATGAGGCTATCAGATCCTAAGGTCCTTGTCCTATGGTAGAGTATCATAGATGATGACTCATCTTCGGGTTGGACATCAGATAAGGATAACACTGCATGCTATCATGGGCTTGTATAGGTCCTAGTAGACATCCAATAAGAGTTTTTGTGGGAAACTCATGCCTTATTTTGGGACGTACATCCCATTTTAACCTAGATTTATTGAGAATTATATCTCTAGTTCTAGTGGACTTGTATGAAATTGGATATTTATATTTTTATTACTCGGTGTTTCACCTATTAGTTGGTGAAGGTTGAACACCCACAACCAGAAAGACTTTTATTGCCATTGTCCATTATATAGTTGGAATAAGATGATGTCTTTATGGTCTTCATGAATTTTTTCCCTAGATCAAGTCAAGAAAATGATATAGTTTGGGTTGTTGTGGACCAATTGATGAAGGTCTTACATTTCTTATATATTAGAAAGACATTATAGGTAGATGCAATAGGGAGGCTATTGTCAGGTATGTCATACATATTCATAGAGATCTATGACCTATCTTATATAATAGGGATTCTATCTTCATGTCTTGGTTTTGGAAGGGGTTAAAGAAGGATTTGGGTATACGGGTGATCCTAAACATGAATAATCACCCTCAGTACAGATGATAGATATAGTGTATGATCTAGGTGTTGGAGGACATGCTCAGTGAATGCATACTTGGTTTTGGGAATTGAATGGAAAATGACATACGCCAAGTTGAGTTCTATTATAATAAAATATTTTAGGATACCATTCAGATAGATAATTATGAAGTGTTATATTGTAGGCCATGATAATTAAATCCATGCTTGATTAATGCACGGGAGGAAGCTTTTCTTGGACAAAATATTTTCTAGGAGACATTAGAGTGGGAGAAACTAACAAGGAAGAGAATATTGATAGATCATTATAGTTAGTAGTCGTATAACAACCAATGCTCATGAACTCTAGATTATATGGTTGGGGAATGGGATTTCTTACAAGTTTCACCCAGTTCAGGCCATTGACAGATTCATAGGTATGGTAAGTTGTTGACTATATTCATTAGAACCATTGAGGTTCTAGAATGAATCTGACCAATATATTACCAGATATGAGACCCTCATAGATACATGTCTATGGATAATGTTTTTAACAGATCTCAACTTAAGAAATATTATACAGACCTAACACATGTTTTACAACATGATGTGGTTTAGTTATATGTGGATGCCTCCATCGAGGAGTATCCAATGCATATTTTGGATCAGAGTGTGAAGATACAACATGGTAGGTTAGCTTTATTAGTATGGGTGATATGGAAGAACGGTCGAGGATAGGATGATAAAAAATAGCTGGAGGATAATTTCCAAGTATAGAAGATAGATATTTTTTTAGAAGATCACTCATTACCCAATGAAGGGAATCTCAGGGATGAGTTTCTTTGAGTATGAGAGTTTGTAATAACCTGACTTATTATGAAAGTATAAATAATTTTTTTAGATATAATTCATTATTTTTTCTTGGTAAATGTGGTTTATAGATTATGGAAGGTTTCAAAAGAATCAAATGCATGTTTAGATCCTGGATCTCTTGAAATTGGGGAAATATAGTGGGCCACACACATATCACATGGTTAGTTCAAACCACACAAAACAACCATGCAGGGTACCTAATGTAGAAGATAATCCACATAGTTTTTCTACAACCATACGAACATATAAACATGACCATGTAGAGTTTCGGACATTTATGATAAAGGTTTTTTCATGGATTGTGCATGATTAGTCAAAATCTTTTCCTACCCAATGAGAAGGGAATCCATGAATAGTGGTGGTAGCACAGATGGTGCACAGTTTCTCCATCCATTGATCCAACCCATGGAACCTAATTTTGGGGGGTATTTTATGATTTTTACTTTAATGATCATCAAACCCCACACCATTTTTCTTTATCCTCCTCTAGTGTTCAGCTCCCCTCTCCACTTCTATGAATCTTTCCCTCCTCCTTGGATAGGGATTGAGATAACTCCTACACCGGGACTTTGAGATATTAACTGTTAGAAGTATTGGATATGTAACGACAATCTCCCTAATAATCTTGATTAATATCATAGTTTATATTCTCATCTCATGCACTATTTTGGCGAGAGCTCATTCTCCATATTTTTAAATAATTTTTCTATTTAAAATTTTTCTACCATTTTTCATTGAATCTAAGGTTGATACTTGATGAGTGGTCTTATACGAAGATAATGTATGAGGTCTACTGAACTTACTTCTTATTGTAGGTGTTTTCATAGATTTTACTGATGTCCAGCATGCATGAATTTTCCATAAAATGCCGTAATATTTTTTTCCCTTATTTAATTAAATGAAATATTCTTAGACACTCTGGAAGACCCATGTTAAATTATTAGGGGATTCCAATCTGATGGACTTCCACCCATTTCGCTTTTCATAATTAATTTTTGTCCTTATGTGAATTCTTAATGGATAAAAAAACCTCCTAAGCGGTTTATCTTGACATTGATAATATAATTTTCTTGTTTAATATAAATATTAACTAGAAAAAATGTGATCTTAGTGTTTGGATTGAATTTGAAATTTAATTTCGTTGTCTTATGATTTGAATGGATTAATTAAATTTAATGAGAACAGGTGGATGGGACACACCACTTGTTATATATTTTTAAATGTAGAATATATTAATTGTTAACCCTTGTTTAATTGTGCTAAATGATTATCAATGTTTAGAGGGAAAAATACTTGGAATTATGATTGATATGACATAGTTATTATCTATTGAAAAAAATTCATGGGTTTTTTTGAAAATGGCATTTCATGCTCCATTATATTGGATGTTGGGAATGACATCTCACACCATTAAATTTTTATATGGGTGATAGGAATGATGTTAAACGTTTATTTTTTTGGGTGTTTGGAATGATGACACACCCCAACATCTCGAGTGATGTGAAATATATCTCCCATTCATATGATATTCTTGTGATGTAACAATTTTACTGGAGCTTATATCTCTTTAGACTAGTGATGGATGCCTCAACTATGCCTTGGGTCCAGTTAGTACCTTGTATCCATGCATATGACTAAATATTCCCTTACATATATATTTTATATACATGTATACATATTATATATGGTTACTTATATATATATATGGATACACATAGTTATTTAATAGACTCATTTCGACCTATTTCAAAGTTGGTAGATCTAGTTAGGTGTCCTATACGAACCTGAGTTGACTAGTATTTCTTTTCCATCATAATTTTTTATTCATTTTACCTGCACACTACTAAGCTATTTATACTACATGGATAATTTCTAGACACCATTAGTTGTGGCCCATTGAGTTTATATCACACCCTAATCAGGCTTCCCTTGATACCCGAGCAGGCTTCAGGATAGTAGATGTGGATAAGGGAAAGTAACATAGTAAAAATGCTTTATTTGTTTCATATTTAGCATGAAACATGGGAGTAAAGGAATGAGTATATTCTCATGAAACCCATGGATAAGTCTTTAAGTTTTTTTTTTATTTTTGTATAGTGTTATGTATATTCCTATTCTTTTCAGTACCATATTTCCCATTTTTTTAATCAGCATGAAATGGAATAATTGTATAAGACATAGACTCTGGATTTTTTTATTTATTCTTGTTTATTGGTTTTTTTTCCCGAAATTGTTTATTATGCCTATTTCTAATGTTCCATCTGTTATAACATGATGGCTCTATTTTTATTTATTCATCATATGTATTCTTAATATCAGATATGAGGTTATAGTCTCCCCATTGTACCACCCTATAGAATCATTTCTTGATGGAAACCTCTAGCATAATAGAGGCATTCTTGAGGAAATTTGACCACTGGATCACCCCCTAGTTAAGCATAAACTGGGTAGAGTGTAGGATCTAAATATTGATGTAGATGCTCAATATACAAGAGGGGGGGTGAATTATATACTTTAAAAATTCCTTTGGAACCTTTAAAGTTAGTTACGAATAACTATGTTTTCCTTAAGAAAAGGAAAGGACTAAGTTTAACAAAGTTAAACTAAGCAAATTCACAGCACCTCTAACACCGAATGCAAACTTGGAAAGAGATTCCGAAAGTAGGTTCCAGAAATATGGTTCCGGAAATTGAAACTTAATAAAAGATTACAATATGAGATTTTACCTTAAAGCGTATAGAATCTAAATGAAACAGAGTACAAGTAAGGAAATATAAGAAAGTTATACTTTCCTTATAATAAAAAATGCAGCGGAATATAAACACGTAGTAGAACTAAAAGTAACAAGATATAAGTCTTTTAACCCAAAGAAAAGGGTATCCAACAACCTTGGATAAAGGTCCCTTGATTTATACTTTCAAGAAAGTCTGTCTTACCCACACCAGGGTAAGCCCTCGATACAAAGATCGGAGTCCCTGTCTTGCTATCCCCGCAAGCCCTAAACTTCAAGGTAGTTGGAAACCTCTGTCTTCCTCAGCAAGGAAGCCCTCAAACTTCAAGGTAGTCGGAAACCTTTGTCTTCCTATCCCCGGAAGCCCTTGAATGTAATCACCAACATTCGGAGTCGCACGAAGCTTTGAGAGTTAATAAGATCCTCTCTCTCTAGAAATCACTTCAATAGCATGTATGCACAAAACCAAGTTATTCATCGGTGCCAAGCTCTTTCAAATGAGCTCCTATTTATAGGTAAGGTCGGGTCCTTCTCCAACGGTCATATTTTCCTTAAAGATCGGAGGGACCTGTACACGTGTCACTTAGACAACGGTTAGATTATAACAAAATAGACGACATCGTTTTATAACAAAACAAGTGAAACAGAATGTACGACATCGTTTTAAAATCTATCTCAAAATTTCGGAATGAAAAATTCAGAGTGAAGGTTCAGAGTCTGAATAAACTCAGAGTGTATAAAACAAAGATGATCAGATTCTGTTTAATAGATGAATTCATAATGAGAATTCGGAATGAGAATTCGTCGTCAGAATTCATAATGAGAATTCATCATCAGGTTTTGTAATGAGAATTCATCACCAGAATTCGTAATGAGAATTCATAATGAGAATTCGTCATCAGAATTCGTAATGAGAATTCGTCATCAGAATTCGTAATGAGAATTCATTATCAGAATTCGTAATGAGAATTCAATATCATAATTCTTAATGAGAACTTATCACAATAATTCGTAAAGAGAATTCGTTGTCGAACTTCATAAGGATTCACATCCTGAATCTGATGTAGAACTTAATTAGAGTTCATATCCGGCGTTCGTAATGAAACTTTATTACAGTTCTCATCTGGATTTCGGAGTGAAACTTTATTACAGTTCTTGTCTAGAATTCGGATCCTAAAAATAGAATACCTCATATTAAAGCTTCAAAAAATTCCGAGAATATAGAAATGAATCCGAATCTCATACTTAAGAAAAATCTGGGTGAAAATATGATAAGGATAATTTTTCTTACAAAAGAGATTTTCCTTATAAAAGTAATTTTTCTTATAAAAGAAATTTTCCTTATAAAAGCAATTTTCCTAAAGATAAGGTGTTTGTGATTTTCAAAACAAGAAGGAATGGAAAAGTCATAAGGAAAACCTTATTGACTCAACAATCTCCCCCTTTTTGGAAAGCAAAAACATCCTTACAAAAAAGAAATTCTAAGAAGAAAGAAAAACATTAAGGCTTATGTCCCTTTCTTTAAGGATATTGATGAATACGACTAAATCCCCCTTAGGCTTTGAAACTCTAAGGATCGTATTCTAGATTCCCGGAGTGACATTTCATTATGAAAAAGAAAGTCTTCTTTAATGAAAAACTCCCCCTTAGATAAACTCTTATTAGAGTTCTTTTTCTTAAGTATATTTTCCTTCTCCCCCTTTGTGATTTTCAAAAAGAATTCGAGGGAATGAAAAAAAATAACAAAGTACCTGAAACATTAGTAGTAACAAAAAAAAACGAGCAAGCACACATTTTTCATTAAGTTTGAAAATTTCAACAAAAAAATAGTTAAGGTACAACAAAAGATCGGATCTGTCTATTTTCTATCTTTTTCCTTCACCATGAGACTCTTAAGAATAGTCTTTATTTTTTTCAAGTCTTTATGGTCTTCTTTGGCTTGCTTCTCTAATACCACTATTCTTGCACTTTGAGCTTCAATATTTTCTTCCTGGGCTTGAAGCTTTTCTTCCCGAGCTTTGATATTTTCTTCCTGAGCCTTCAATTTCTCTTGAAACTCAATCCGATGATCCCTTTCAAACTTCCAGTTTTGAGAAACAGAATTCAGCTTCCTATTCAGATCTCTGACTTCTTGAATCCGGAAGTTCTTTTCATCTGTCAGCTTCTCTTCAAAGGAAGAATCCAGCTCATTTATCTTCCTATCCTCTGTCTCAAAAGCATCCTTGACATTGTCTTGGAAATCATCAAAGAGTCTCATATTTTCTACAGTCTTCCTCGACCAATTTGTCATCCTCTTGCAAGATCTTCTATGGGCTTCGTAGCCGACAAAGAAAGTTTTGAACTGAGCCTCAATCTCAACGCACTTATCCATAACCATGGATATGGAATCTGATTTCTGATTTAAAGCATGTTGGAGCATCTGACATCTTGAGTCAATGCTTGAGAAGGTCGGAATAGAACCTACCAGCTTCTTTAAAGACTGAACAACAAAATCATGCCCCAACGAGGATGACTCTGAATCCGAGACTTTTCTTAGAGAATTTTCTTCATCAACTTGGTCAACCTTTCTCTCCTTGCTCAATAGGCTTAGCTACTGCCTCTTCCGGAGCAACAAACTCTCTTCCTGGAGTCTCAGGTAGAGATTCCAATGAAAAAGATCTCAGAACATGAATGTTTGTAGAAACCATCTCATTGAATTTCAACAAAGCCTGAGCTACCTCAGCCTCAGACATCTTCTTCTTAAGCTTCTTTTCTTTTGCTTGTTTTTCTAGCTCATCCGCAGTTTTCTCCTTCAAGGCCTTAGCCTCTGCAGGGTCCAAGCTAAACTGAGGCTCCCCTTGCACTCTATTCTCTTTCATTTCCCTCCATTTAGCAACTACCTCATCTGGGTAAGCTTTATTCTTCTTTGGTTTTGGAGGTGCGGAATGAACTTCCTTAGACTTGGGATTCTATGATTCTACTTCCACTTCTTTCAACTTTCTCTTCCTTACTGGCTTAGAGGATTCCGGATTAGCAACTTTCAGAATTGTTTCTTCTTGAGCAGGTAGATCAATAAACTGTCCAGACTCCTTGTCAAAGGATACATCCATTATTTTGAGTGTACCATCACTCGCCAGCATAATCTTGCAAACTCTTGGCTTAGATTTGCAAGACTCCTTAAAAGACTCAAGGCACCGAACTATTAACTTGGAGAGGATTGCCGGATACATTAAAATCTGAGCTCTTAGATTCCCTTTCTTCAAATTCTCAAGAGTGATAAGAATGTGCTTCATCAGGTTGAACTTCCTCAGATTTATCAAAAAATCTAGGATGTAGATCTCACTCTTCTTCAAGCTATCTTTGTCACCTTTCATCGGTACGATAAGACCCTATACCCATAACTCTAGAATCCGGAAATTTGTAGATAAACTAGCAATCTTCGAAGCCTTGTCATCAGCCAGTCCGAGAGTTTCTAAAGCTTTTTCCTTGTCGAAGCTACCCTTAGAATCCGGCAACACATGAGAAATAAATTCAGCTTCACCTTCATTATTCATCCCTACCAAGCTAGCTGCGTTGGCATATGAAAGCTTATAAGTCTTGCCATAAGACTTAAAAGACAACTTGTCCCTTCCATCTTCCTGAAGAAAAGAAACTGTCTCATAGAATTCGATAAGAAAATCCGAATACACTTCATCTTGATTCCTAGGTTTTGACACCGCAACATCTTCCCAACCATTAAGATTGATATTCTTGGAAATAAGAGAGTCATACTTGTTGAAGAAATCCGAATGGACCAGCCTCTCTCTGTATACTAACCACTTCGAAATCGGCTTGGAGGAAGACATGTCTTGCAAAGCTACTTCCACAGACATTTAGATTTGAAGACCTCTGAGAAGTTCGGAACGGAGAAAGCTGAAGTTCAGAATGGACTTAAATCAGAGAGGCAGAGCTTCGGGACGCGAGAGCTTGAAAACCGATGTGAGACAACTATTTGGGTCCTCTTTATATATGCAATGAGATGACGGTTCAACTTCCTCGTTTGATCGAACGGTTATGATAAGCTGAGATTAGATCTGACGGTCGAAAACTAATTCTGTTGAATCCAATATTTTGAGGTTTTTATTAAAACAAAGAAATAAGAAAACTATAACCTGAGAACAAAATATAAGAAAATGCCAGCAAAAAAAGTATGACTACGAAAACTTATGTAAGGAAATCATACCTTTCAGATTGTCTTATGAAGATTATTTGTAATTGGTAATATTCTTACGAAAACCAAAAAAAACTTTATTACGAAAAGACAGAAATTGGAAAAACTCACAACGAAAAACAAACTCAATACGGAAAACTCAGTACGAAAAAAAAACTTAGTAAGGAAAAACTAAGTACGAAAATTTCATTCCAGAATTTGAAAACGAAAAACTCTTAAAGAAAGATTCGGTACGAAAATCCCGTTATGAAAATACCAGTATGAAATTTTCCATTCCGGATGTTTTCAATATGAGGACTTCCATTCCAGAAGTATTCTGTACGAAAATGTCCATTCTGGAACATTTTAGTTCCGTAAATTCCATTCCGGAATTTTAGTTCCGAAAAGTTTGAAAACAAATTTTGGAAAATTTTGTTATTCTAACAATCATATGTACTCCCCCTATGAAAAAGAGTTTATTACTGTAAGGAGACTTTTCCAAAAGAAAGTTAATTAAGGAGGATTACCTTATGGTTATCATTCCTAACTTCTGTTTAATTTATTCAAATCTATCAGAAGGAAAAGATTTTGTGAAAATATCAGCAAGTTGATCTTGTGTTCCGATAAATTAAAGAATAATATCTCATTTAAGTGTGTGATACCTAAGAAAGTGATGCCTAATATCTATGTATTTTGCACGGGAGTGATGTGCATGATTCTTACTAAGGGCAATGGCACTTGTGTTATCACACAAAATTTGAGTTTTAGTAAAACTCAAGCCATAGTCTGTGAGTGTGTGTTGCATCCACAACACTTGAGCACAACAACTTCCAGCTGCTACATATTCAGCTTCAACAGTGGAGAGTGCTACAGAATGTTGCTTCTTGCAGGACCAAGAAACTAATGAATCTCCTAAGAAATGACAAGTTCTGGATGTACTTTTTCTATCCATTCTACATCCACCAAATTCAGCATCAGAAAAGCTTTTTAGAACAAAATCATTTCCAGAAGTATAAAATAATCCTAGATCCATGGTTCCCTTAAGGTAGCGAAAAATTCTTTTTACCGCCTTTAAGTGAGATTCCTTAGGATTGGATTGATATCTTGCACATAAGCATACTGAGAACATGAAGTCTGGTCGACTAGCTTTTAGGTAAAGTAAACTTCCTATCATACCTCTAAAAGATGTTTGATCTACTGGTTTCCCATCTTCATCAAGATCTAAAGAGTTTGAGGTACCAATGGGAGTACTTATACTCTTAGTGTTGTCATAACCATACTTTTTAAGAAGATATTTAATATACTTATGTTGAGATATGTAGGTTCCTTCTGGTTTTTGAGAAATCTTAAAACCAAGGAAAAATGTTAACTCAACCATCATACTCATTTCAAACTCAGATTTCATTAGACTTGCAAAAGAGTCGGTCAAAGATTACTGAGTTGATCCAAATATGATGTCATCAACATAAATTTGAACAATCAAAACATTTTTTTTATCTTTCTTTATAAAAAGGGTTTGATCTGCATTTCCCTTAACATAGTTATTTTGAAGCAAAAATCCAGTGAGTCTATCATACCATGCTCGTGGGGCTTGTTTAAGGCCATATAAAGCTTTGGTAAGTCTAAAAACATGATCAGGATGTTTTGTATCTTCAAAGTCAGGAGGTTGTTCAACAAAAACTTCCTCTTGAACATAACCGTTAAGAAAAGCACATTTCACATCCATTTGAAAAAGTTTAAAATTAAAGAATGCTGCAAAAGAAAGTAGAATACGGATAGATTCAAGTCTAGCTATTGGAGCATAGGTTTCTTCATAGTCTATTCCCTCTTGCTGATTATAGCCTTTAGCAACAAGTATAGCTTTATTTCTTACTATGACTCCATTTTCATCACATTTATTTCTGAAAACCCATTTTACTCCAATAACAGAAGTCTCCTTAGGTCTTTCAACCAAGGTCTAGACTTTATTCCTTTCGAATTCATTTAGTTCATCTTGAATGGCTTTGATCCAATCATCATCACCTAAAGCTTCATCAGTTCTTTTAGGTTCTAATTGTGAAAGAAATTCTAGATGTTCTACTTCATTTCTTAAGGAACTTCTAGTCCTTACAGGTTGGTTTACATCACCAATGATACTATCACTGAGATTATTCTTAAGAAACACCTGATTTGGATTTTGTAAAACCTGTTCATCAACATAGGGTAGAAAGTCTTCTAGGGTAAATGTTTCAGAAGTATCTTCTTGAAAAATTTCCTTATCAGAAGGTTCTTCTATCAAAGGTTGACAATCAGTTTTTGAAAACACATCTTAGGAAGTAGGTTGAGGTGGTTTAAAAACAAAAGGATCTGACTCATCAAATTTTACATGTACTGTTTCTTCAACATTACAAATATTTTTATTAAAAACTCTATAAGACATAGAAGTTGTGGAATAGACTAAGAAAATTACTTCATCAGATTTTGGTGCGAATTTATGTAAGTTATCTTTAGTATTTAGAATAAATACTTTGCAACCAAAAACCTTGAAGTAGGATAGTCTTGGTTTTCTACCATTCCATAACTCATAAGGAGTTTTATTAAGAAAAGGTCTAATCAAAACTCGATTTATAGTATAACAAGCAGTACTTACAGCTTCAGCCCAGAAATGTCTAGCAATAGAATATTCAATCAACATGGTTCTAGTTATTTCTTGAAGAATTATATTTCTTCTTTCAACTACACCATTCTGTTGAGGAGTTCTAGGTGCTGAAAAATTGTGAGTAATACCTTTTCTACTACAAAAAGTTTCAAAATCAGAATTTTGAAATTCTCCTCCATGATCACTATGAATAGTTTTCAATGGAAGGTTTTTCTCATTTTTAACTTGAGCTCTAAAACTTTTGAAATACAAAAAATCTTCAGACTTCTTTGTTAGAAAATAGACCCAAGTAAATCTAGTGTAATCATCAACTAGAACAAACACATAGTACTTGCCTCTAATAATTCCAGTTTGTGTTGGACCAAAAAGATCCATGTGCACTAACTGTAATGCATCAGTTGTTGAGATTTCACCGATTGATTTAAAACTAGATTTATGTTTCTTGCCATATTGACAAGGATCATAAACTTTAGAAGAATCAAATCTAAGCTCTGGTAGATCCTTAACTAGTTTCTTTTTAGAAAGTTTACATAAGTTTCTAAGGTTACAGTGACCTAGTATTCTATGCCATAACCAGGAATGATATTCCATTGCACTTAGGCAAGTTAAATCTTGACTCCTGAGGTCTTCTAGGTTTTAAAGTGTAAACATTCTCTTGCCTATTGGCTGAGAGAATAAATTCTTCCTTGGAATTGTGAACTAAGCACTTATCATTCCTAAAATTCACAAGGTAACCTTCATCACATAACTGACTTATGCTAATGAGGTTGTGCTTAAGACCCTTAACAAAAAGAACATTTGAAATCAAGGTTTTACCTAAAAGAACAATATTACCAATACCAACAATCTCATCCTTAGAATTATCTCCGAATGTTACCTTTCCTCCTTTCGTTTTGATAATCTTTTCAAAATAGCTTTTGTTACCAGTCATGTGTCGGGAACATCCACTATCCATGTACCATGTATTGTTGCAGGTATTATCTTTATTTTCCTGAAATCAAGAAGATAATTAGACTTTCGGAATCCAAACTTGTTTGGATCCGAGATTTCCAGATAATAAAATTTTAGGAACCCACATCTTCTTAGAAAAGTAAGATTTATGAAATCCTAAAGATTGGGTTTTGTTTAAGGAACAATTCTTTGCCCAATGACCACCACATTGACACTTGGTAAAAAATGGGGCACTTTGAGGAACAAAATAATTGTTACTAAAAACTGGTTTTGCATGGGTATAACCAAATCCAGATTTATTTCTTAAAGGTCGTATTTGGGAATACATTTTATCAAAATTTTCCTTACCATGAGTAAAGTTTGATAAACACTTCTTTAAGGAAAAAATTTCGGACTTGAGTTTTATAACCAAGTTTTTATCCTCAAAATCATTAGTTTTAGAACTAGAGCTAGGCTCGAAAACATTTTTCTTAGAAATTACTTTTTCTAATTCTTTAGAAAGTTTGTTCTTCTCAGAACTTAATTCCTCAAGATTTTTTGAAATACTTTCAAAATCAGCATTTTTCTTATCAAGATCTTTAGAAAGATCTGATATTTCTTTCGTAAGAATAGAATTCCTAGAGTTTTCTTTATCAAGTTTCTTATTGAGTTTGGAATTCTCAATCTCAAGAAGTTCAGAAAACCTAGAGACTTCTTCATAAGTAGGTAAAGTATTTTCTTTATTAGAAGAAGATTCTTCATTAGAAGAGTTATAATACTTACTATCATTATAATTTAAAGAAACATTGGTCAATGATTCATCATTTCTTAACTTAGCCATAAAACAATGATTATCAATAGGTAATCTGGCTATAAGACCAAGATTCTTCTGTCCTGAAGATTCATAATCAGAAGATTCATCTGAAGAGTCACCATCACTGGCACTCCAGGTGTCATTAACTTTCAAAAATTTCTTAGCTTTGGCATTATAATATTTCTTTCTGTTACTGTCTGAATGCCTTTCTTTCCTTTCTTTATTTTTGAGCAAAGGGCAATCTGGTCTAATATGTCCAGCTCTCTTGCATTCATAACAAGTAACTTCTCCATCTTTCTTATCTTTCCTGTCCTTTTTCTTATACTTGGATTGGAAATTTCTCTGTCCAGCTATCTTGTTCATCCTTCGAGCAAGATTTTCTAATTCATTTTCAGAGACTTCACTCTCACTAGATTCGGATTGGAAAATAACTTTCTTAGACTTGGATCTGGTTACTCTCTCAGGAGTCTTAGATTTCATCTGATTTGAAGTTGTTGTAAAAGCAACAGTACCATTTCCATTCTTCTTCTTGATGTTGTCATAATCTCTCTTCATTCTAGTTTCATATTGTATAAGAGTTCCAAATAATTCATCAAGAGTAATTTTAGTGACCTTCCTGTTTTCATCTATAGCAGTTCTTTTGGATTCCCATTCATTGGGCATAATATCAATTATTTTATCTACAAGAGCTTCATCATCTAAACCTTTCTCTCCCATATATTGTAAGCTATTAACAATGGTCATAAATCTCTGTTTAACATTACAGATTGATTCACCATAAGGAAATTTGAAGCCATAATATTCAGCTCTAAGCGTAGATCTCCTAGTCTCAATCACTTTAGAAGTTCCAAAGTGTGTAACCTCTAACTTCTTCCATATACAATTAGCTGCTTCACAAGAATAAATTTGGCTATATATATTTCTAGTCATTGAACACAGTAAAGTATTGCGTACCTTATAATTGAGTTGATATTCTTGCTTTTCCTGGTTAGTGAAAGTTCTAACTTCCTTTTCGGGAATTTTATAATCACCAGTAAGCACAATGAAGTCGTCCACTCCAGTATTGATAATGAAAGTCTTCATTCTATCTCTCCAGTATTCATAGTCATTACCATCAAAGATTGGTGGTCTTTTAGGATTTATATTATCAATTGAACCAACATTAATTCCTGCCATACTAGAACAACCTTTGGCACACAAATTTGTTAGTAGCAAAAGTTCGTAATAACAAAGTTCGGAATGAGAAAGTTCGGAATGGGAAAATTCGTAATGGGAAAATGAGCAAGAAAAACTTATTCGTGAGTATAAGTATTTCAGAGACCACCTATGATACCAATTGTAGGATCGAAATATTGATGTAGATGCTCAATATACAAGAGGGGGGGTGAATTGTATACTTTAAAAATTCCTTTGGAACATTTAAAGTTAGTTACGAATAACTATGTTTTCCTTAAGCAAAGGAAAGGACTAAGTTTAACAAAGTTAATCTAAGAAAATTCACAACACCTCTAACACCGAATGAAAACTTGGAAAGAGATTCCGAAAGTAGGTTCTGGAAATATGGTTCCGGAAATTGAAACTTAATAAAAGATTACAATATGAGATTCTACCTTAAAGCGTATAGAATCTAAATGAAACAGAGTATAAGTAAGGAAGTATAAGAAAGTTATACTTTCCTTATAATACAAAATGCAGCGGAATATAAACATGTAGTAGAACTACAAGTAACAAGATATAAGTCTTTTAACCCAAAGAGAAGGGTATCCAACAACCTTGGATAAAGGTCCATTGATTTACACTTTCAAGAAAGTCTGTCTTACCCACACCAGGGTAAGCCCTCGATACAAAGATTGGATTCCCTGTCTTGCTATCCCCGCAAGCCCTCAACTTCAAGGTAGTTGGAAACCTCTGTCTTCCTCAGCAAGGAAGCCCTCGAACTTCAAGGTAGTCAGAAACCTCTGTCTTCCTATCCCCGGAAGCCCTCGAATGTAATCACAAACATTCGGAGTTGCACAAAGCTTTGAGAGTTAATAAGAGCCTCTCTCTCTAGAAATCACTTCAACAACATGTATGCACAAAACCAAGTTATTCATCAGTGTCGAGCTCTTTCAAATGAGCTCCTATTTATAGGTAAGGTCAGATCCTTCTCCAACGGTCATATTTTCCTTAAAGATCGGAGGGACCTGTACACGTGTCACTTAGACAACGGTTAGTTTATAAAAAAATATACGACATCGTTTTATAACAAAACAAGTGAAACTGAATGTACGACATCGTTTTAAAATCTATCTCAAAATTTCGGAATGAAAAATTCGGAGTGAAGGTTCGGAGTCTGAATAAACTCAGAGTGTATAAAACAAATATAATTAGATTCTGTTTAATAGATGAATTCGGAATGAGAATTCAGAATGATAATTCGTCATCAGAATTCGTAATGAGAATTCATCATCAGGTTTCGTAATGAGAATTCATCACCAGAATTCGTAATAAGAATTCATAATGAGAATTTGTCATTAGAATTCGTAATGAGAATTTGTCATCAGAATTCGTAATGAGAATTCATTATCAGAATTCGTAATGAGAATTAATTATCAGAATTCGTAATGAGAACTTATCACAAGAATTCGTAATGATAATTCGTTGTCAAACTTCATAAGGATTTTCATCATGAATCTGATGTAGAACTTAATTAGAGTTCGTATCCGGCGTTCGGAATAAAACTTTATTACAGTTCTCATCTGGATTTCGGAGTGAAACTTTATTATAGTTCTTGTCCAGAATTCGGATCCTAAAAACAGAATACCTCATATCAAAGTTTCAAACAATTCCGAGAATATAGAAATGAATCCGAATCTCATACTTAAGAAAAATCTGGGTGAAAATATGATAAGGATAATTTTTCTTACAAAAGCGATTTTCCTTATAAAAGCAATTTTTCTTATAAAATCAACTTTCCTTATAAAAGCAATTTTCCTAAAGATAAGGTGTTTGTGATTTTCAAAACAAGAAGGAATGGAAAAGTCATAAGAAAAACCTTATTGACTCAACATAGAGATGTTCCACCAAGTGATGAATTTCCAAAAATATTTTTTATTTTTTACTTAGTAAAATTATATTTTAAAATATCGTATTATATATAAATGTATGAAAACTATTTCCACATATTTCTAAATATTTTCCAAAACCAATAGGGTTAGCACAAATTATCTAATATAATGCATTAATGTATAAAACTTAACCATAACACCACTTATTCATTATTAGTATTTATTAATTAAATCATTGATGATGAAAAAATGACATTCTAATGTGGAAATAACCTAGACCAGTGGTGGTTGTTATACCCTTATCATCAATTAGTTGTGGATTCACGCTATGCGACCTTCGCTGAATGTAATGGGTTGTCACCCGTCGTACAGGTTACCCTTTTTCCAAAAATAAATTAATATAGTTCTTAAATACTTCCCAAATTTTATTAATGAATAATTACATCAAATACAATTATAGTATAAACCCTAATCATTACTGATAACTATAAAATTTTTCCCTCAAAATTTAAGGGAATTATTCCATAAACAACTTTTTTACTAAAACATTTTCTAAACCAATGGTTTGTATTTCCATAAATATCCCAAAAAATAACCTTAATATTGGTAGACTCACATCACTTAAACCCTTAAAATGGGTGTTTAATACATTGAACTTTTGATCAACCATAAACTAATAAACCCATGATTTTATAGATAACACTATCTTAATGAAGAAATATATGTTTCTAAATTGGAAGAAAATCATTATATTTATCTTAATTCTTATATCCAAAATACCACTATTAAATTTTTTTTTTAGTTTTATTCTCGAGTCCCAATATATAAATACTTAATCTATTTTATTTCAATACAAGTCCTTATTTAGTCTTGTAGATAAAATATAGAAGTGGGAATTGAATTAGATAATTTTAAGGTTTCCCACATTAAAAAATGAAATATAAATGGATCTCTAAGATGAAATTTGTTTCCTTAATACTCATCATACAGTCCATTTTTTATTGGAATTTTTTTCTCTATTCAATTCTTCTTCATACATAATAAATTTTCCCATTCCATTAAGGCACTTTCCTAAGTGTCTCCTTCCACATTTCTGATAAAATGTAATCTTTTCCTTATTTCCACTAAGGTCTCCACCACTAGAGCTTTTAGTGAACTCAGTCCTTATATACATTGGTGAGTCAGAGTTTTGGATAAGGTATAGGTTATTATAAATATTTTGGGATAATTTATTATGAATGATTGGGATATATTTCATCCCTTTGAGATTATCATAGTCATTACATTTTCCTTCTTGTTCAATTTTATCAGGACTCCATCAGGTTCTAGATATTTAATAAATCTAAAAATCATAGTGTAATAAAAAATAATTTCATTTTTGAAATCATATAACCTTTTACTTGATGTCTAAATAAGGAGACATTATTTTCCATCTAATACACCTTTGGATTAACCAATTTCATTCCTTGTTATCATCAATTCATATCATTCATAATGGTTTATAATAAAAATTTGAATTATCTAAAATATTTCCATTGGGAGTATAAAACCATGTGTGAAGTAGGGACTATTGTCTTGAACTAGGTAATGATTCAGTTAACCCCAACACAACCTTTTGGTGTTATTTCCCCTCGGTACATCTTTTCTATAACCACATCCACTTATAATTTCCAGATAGAGATGCATTTCTTTGAAAACCACATAATTTATACCTTACCAAAACATTTGTATGTTATTATAATCATGTCCTAAATAATCTATCTTCAGGTCATGTTCCCTAATATATGATTTCCTATATCAAGTTCATAGTGTTTCTACTAAACTTACCCTAATACCAACTGTGATGACCGTAACCATAATAGCGCGGAGCCTGTTTCTAAATATTTACATTGGGATAAGATATAATGAATCACATTATCTTTAGATGATTTTATTATCAATATTTGATAATAAATAATAAATAATAAATAAAAAAATGTAAAAAACATAAAACATATTCTAATAATAAATTAAATGAGAATAAAATGCATTCAGAGATAATATCCTTGAGAAACTTTTAAGGATAATAATAAAAGATTTATTAATGAAGGAAATTATTAATTATTGGAGATAATGATCTCAGACATCATGATATCTTTACTATTTAGACATTCCTCAAGAAAGTTTAAAACTAATGGGTGGGTATACACCGGAAAGCCATTTAACTTAGACTAACCAACTGATTAATCTCATGAGTCCACATATGCATTGAGGGGATGTCTATGACCAGGCCCATATTATATCTACACGAACAATTCATTCCCAATATATCTAATAATTGATTTAATTAATAATAAATACGCCTTATAATCATTTATTTTTGCCGAGTAAAGGATATAGATTTGTTAAAATTTATATTGTAAATGAAATAAAATTACATGTAAACACCATATCTAAAAAAGTTATATGTTTTATGAAATAATAATATAAATAATAAATGAATATATATATATATAAGACAAATTTAATGTCCAATGAAAAATTGTCACAAGAAAGTGATAATTTCTAAGGAATGTTAATGATTACAAAAATTAATCAAGAATGAGAATTTCAATAAAATTCTTGGTCCAAATGATAATAAACCATATAAAGAGATAATAAAGAAGGTATAAATACAAAATATTGATTTCAGATCATAAGTATGATATATGGTTGATTCCATTATTAAATAGAAACACCATAAACAATTTATTAAAAAAATTATTGATGAAAATAACCAATTCAATTTGAAAATATTTTTAAAAATAATTTTCAAAAAATATTTCAAAAATATTTTTAATTTAAAATAAAAATTGAAACATATAATTTAATATGTAAAAACATTTGTGGTTATGTTGGTTGAAAATTCCATTCATGTCATACAAATTAATATAATGTTTCTTTAAAAAAAATTTGGTAAAAGAAAAAGAAGCATTCTGTGGAAAACAACATGAATATTCAATTAAATTTTTTTTATTAAAAGTAAAATATTTATGGAAATTCAAATTATAAATTAATTTTAGAATGTTAATTTTTTTTTATTTTTTTTAAAAAAAATTGATTTCTAAGAAAAAGTATTTTAGACGAGGGAGAGAAAAAAAGATATATTTTCATAAAAACATTTTCCAAAAACATTCAAGTACCAAAGAGTGTAAAATAATATTATTATTTAGAAATATCATGAATAAACATAGGATAATAACATTAAATGAGTTTATTATAAAATTATAAAATAATTTCCTTCAATATAAATTCACGCATACACAATACCAATTAAAATGAAATTGTGAAACAATTCCTTAACAACATCATACCGTTGAAGTGAGAATTAATAAATTAATTTATTATGTTTATAAAATTGAAATACACATAAAATAAGTTTAAATAAAGAATAATATATTAAAATAGTATTAAACACACAATCATAAAATGGATAACATACCAAATAAGTAATATAACCCAATGAAATAAAATTTAGATATGAAATTCGTTACCACATTATAAAAATTAATTTAAATCACCTCGGATAAAATATTTAAAATTGAATCATAAAATTCGATGAATTATTTTTTAATCATGAAATTACATGTCAATGGGGCAGTATATACACCATATAAAATTATTTAGATTCATAAATTTCAATATTCCTTAATATAGTAAGGTTGAGACGAAGTCCCTTAACTCACACTTATTTTTGTTTGAACATGATTTAAATTCATGTATAGTGGTTTTATGTATGTAATTAATTTATAATAGAGATATATTAATATTTATAATTTTATATAAGATCTTTTATATCATTTTACTACCTGTTTGTTAATAATATTTCACTATTTCCATTATTTTGGGTGATAATTACTCATATTTCTCATGGATGTCTTGTCATGAAACATCCAGTTATTGTTCATATCATATAGTTACATATTCTAATAAATTTCATTGAATTTATAAACATTGTATTTACTCATTTTATTCATTCTTATAATCATCATTGAATTTTGGGCATTTAAGATGAATCATGTCCCTTCGTGGAGATGGTATGTCGTATGCACGCACTAATAACAATATCGTTCAATTAATGAGTGAAAGGGTATGGAAGTAGGTCATATATTAATTTTATACAATCAATATAATTCCACATATATCACATATATTCATTAAATTTATTTTTATTACTTTTCATGTAAAGAGTATGTAAATAAAAATCACATCACTTCACTATGCAGTAGGTCACTGTATACATTAGTGAAATTTTTCTTATATAAAATGGAATTGAAATTAATAAGGTATATATGATATTACAATAAATAATTATAATAATTCCATAAATAACACATATTTATGTTAAATACATCATTATATCCATCCTTGAATTCTAGTGATGGAAAACGAATTTCATCGTTCACGAGCCAGTAAACTTTTGTACACATGAGCGGTTATTTTGATTACCATTTGACAAAATAGAAGATAGATATGGGTCTGGAAATTATCCTGATAATATTTATGTATATATAATAAATTATTTTTTTATATAATCATTCTATAATAAGTTTTTAAAGAGGTATAATAACAAATAAAATAAAAATTTTAATTTAAGAACTTTACATCTTATTCAGAAAAAATCATTAGGTTTACACTAAAAGAAACCATGGAATGTATTTATGATAAAATAACGGAAACTAGAATGTTGTTATAAGATTATATAATTTATTTGGGTATGTATTGACTAAATATGAATTCATTTTAATTGTGAAGAGGGGAGGAGATGGGGTTGATTTTTAATAGTTAGGGAGATGAAACACATGTAATTTTTTAAAAGATTCAATTACACCCATGTTTTAATCATACCAAAGTCCTCCAAAATGGTACATTATATAACCTAATATCTGATCAATATAGAAACTTATTCTAAAATTCATTTTTCTTCATATTTCTTTAATCTAATGGACATTATATTCATTTTATTTCCTTGCTAACGAGGGAAATATTTTTCAAAAAACGTTTCTTTAAAATGATTTCATTCATCATGTTCTATTTCTTCTTCCTCAATATTATTGAGGAATAATGGCCACCATTTATCAGTATCACATTTGAGACAGTATACTCTTAGTATAACCTTTTCATTTTCATCACTTTCCAATTCCAGCAATATCTTTTAATTGGACTTTATCTATTTCTCATCGACCAATTTATTAGTAGTCCTAGTAAATGATGGGGGATTCTGTTGCATAAATAGATCCATTATAGATTAATTTTTCAATGGAACAACATGTATATCCATTCATGAATGTTTATTTTTCAAAAACATCTTATTCATCTCTAAAATTTCCATTATTTTTTCAATACCAATTCATGTTATATTGGAATTCTCAATAGAGTAAACTCTATATTGGACACAATTATTAATAAACATATTTCTCCCAATTATAACTTATAAAAACTTCTATTTACTAGAATTGAGTATAAAGTTAATAATATTAAAACATAATTTTATACTCTAAATCTGGGGTAACACTTTAATTAAATTAAAAATTAATGAAAGGTTGATCTCAGAATCATAAACATAGTTTATATGGTAATAATATCTTACCTTTCATAATGATCCCTAAATAAAATGTGAATTAATCAAATAATATCCCCCAAGAGTATCAGATTAGGTTCATTGTAAGTATTATAATTGGTTTCCATTTGTTTCTTGAGTCAATCCTGATGTGACTTTTTCAGAGTTATTACCTCTAGGTACATCTGTTTCTGAACAATGGATACATAAGTATCTAGAAAAGGATATATTGTTAGTAAATACATTATAATATTACTCATACCAAAATTTTGGGATATTATTATATGATTATCCTAAAATTATACAATACGGTTATATTTTTTAATCAATTTTTTCCTTAATCTAGTTACCAAGTTTTCAACAAAACTTCATCTGATACAAATTATAATGACCCTAAATCTAGCAACCAAGAGTAAACATCTTCAATAATACATTTCAACTAGATAAAAGAGATAAAATATAAAAGGAATTAATAGTTTAGAAGATTTAAAGAACTAGATACATACATGATACCCATTTAACATCAATAATTTAAAAAGAAACATAATAATGGAATAAATTCATCATCCTTAAACTCATTTAATTAATTATTCTTTATATAATAGTGAAATGAAAAATGGGTAAGCTAAATTACCTAGTGAGGGTTATATACAATTAATTCTATCATGAGTAAATAAATCATAATCAATATGAAAACTTAAGTAACTAAAAAAATTACATTTAATCATCAAAATTATAATTAAATAAGTCATATTAAATATGGAAATGTAAATAACATAACACATATTCTATTTAATTAATAAACTAAAAATGAATGTATCCTGAGATAATATTAATGTGAAGATCTCAGGGATACTAAAAATAATAGAATTATCAATGAAAAAAATTCTTTATTAATGGAACTCCTGATTTTAGGAGTTTTGATACCTCTTGTGAATACCTTTCACAAAAAAAATTTAAATTTAATGTAAATCCCCATTTAATTTAACCAACTAATATGTATCATGAGACCTGTCGATTCATCGAGGGGCTATATAATTATAGGCATAACCATTACTATATGTCAAAATCATTAGTAATTTATCGAATTAACAATTTAATTCATAAATAATATTCCATATTAGTAAATTTCCATTCTGAGTAAAGAAAAAAATATTAATATTTCCCCAATCAATCATTTTACATTTATATTAAAACATCATACACACGAATAATATACAATTTCAAAAATAGTAAAATATTTAATAAAAATAATATTTATATTTAATAGAAATATAATTTAATATGAATAGTGATATCAAAGGGATGGTATATACACCAAATAAAAAAATAGGTGTATATCTTCAAATAAGTCCCAATAGAGTGCAAATTGATACGAAATCTATTACCTCACACCTACCTTTAGTTAAGAGATTATTATCCAATTTTATAGTGGTTTAAACAATGTTGTAAACTTTTAATGGAACCACATTTATGTCTATAAAATCATATATTATGCTCTTATAATATCTTTCTGCCCATTAATTAATAATCATTCATTATCACTATTGTTTTAGGTGTTAAATTATTTTCCTTTCTCTTGTAGTTTTTTTGTGATAGTTCTAGATTTTTAAAAAAGGATACAGTTAATTCATCCCCAAAATCATATTAATTTTAAAAATATTTTATTCATTGGATACATATTTAAAACTATTTTTTAAAATTAGACATAGAAAATAAATTACCTTGATCCGTAGGGATGGTAAGCCATATATACGTACAAATGACATCATCATCTCTTAATGTGTGGAATGGGGATGATTTTAGTGATATATAAAATTTAAATAATTAATATAATTTAATTTATGTCACATATATTAATTAAATTTATACATATTACCTTTTATGTAAATCATAACTGAAAAATTAGTTGCATCGCTTCGCAAGGTGGGAGTCCGCCGTACACCAGAGCGATATTATCATATTTTAAATTGAATAAAAATTAAGAAGTTATAGGTGATATTATTATTTTATAAGTATAATTTTATCATAAATAATATATATATATATATATATATATATTAAATTCCTCATTATATCTAACTCTGAGAGGTGTTTATGTGAAAAAGTAACATCAATTTGGGAGGTGGTAGTCTACGGTACAAATGATTGATGATTTCATTTCTTATTTGACTGAATAAGAGACTAATATAGCATATGTCATTAACATAATAAAATCTCAGGATATGGTAGATATTGATTTTAATATATTATATGTATTAATACACAATATATTATTTTTAATGAACATGTAAAATTAAAGAGTTTCCTTAAGATGAATACATTCTATTAGAGAATACACCTTTTGGATCTCCTCTTAAGGAACCTATGGTTGGTATTTTGGGAAGAAAAGAACCTGCTGAATTTGTATATGAAATTTGGTAAGAGTTTCTATCTAGTTTTTTTGAGCAAAAATTCATGATCAGTGTAACGAAGTGAGGAGAGGGAGTTCCCTTTTATAATTAACGAGGAGTGGAATTTTTGTAAATACAAAAAACTATGCAATAATGGAGAGACACTCTCAACAAAAGTGCCTAAAAAATTGATAAATAATTGAATATTGAGAATTTATGGTCAATAAAAAACCCCCACCACATAAAATGAAACATGTTTTATTCATTTTGTTCCCATATCATCTAAGCTTATTCACTTTTACCATTTTAGTTTTCACCATCATAAATTGTTATTTTAACATAAGTAATTTATCAACTAATAATAAAATAAAATAATTCTTATTAGATAATATTTATACACTTATTATAAAAATTATATTAAATTTATCAAATAAAAATGTGGTGTTTTTGAATAATTAACTTTAAAACAAGTGCACGTAACAGGAAAACACTCGTTTTAACTATAAACATGTTAACTAATTTATTAATGTTTCAACTAATTATTACGACCAAAATTAATTGAAACATATTAAATAATATTAAATATGGGGATTAAAATTAATTAATCTATTTTTATTTCAAATTTGAATCACATATGTTACGAAATTTAATATAAAATAAACCCGCAAGACATGCTGAAAAACTTGTTTCCTTGAAATTTGTCTATTAAGCATAAGACGATCTTATATTAACTCTAAAAACAGTAATAATAATTATACAGATTCAAATTTATATATTTAGATATATACTATATTCATTGAATTAATTCTATTCCTTATTATATATTATTTCATTTAATTAAAATTTAACTATATTATGCCCTTTTTTATAAAAATATTTTTCTGAAAAATTACAAGTTTTATTAAAAATATAACTTTTACCCCCCAATGTTCTTATATTTTTTTATCAAATTGATACATAATAAATTTTTAATTACACATATTCACATAAAATAATATAAATAAAATGGGTAATTTTTTTTAAAAAAAATTGTTATTCAGAAAATATTGTTTTTAAGCAAAATTTTAAAAATTCATTCTAGTCTTATTTTTACCAAGAGAGATAAAAATGGAAATAAATATTATCAAATTATAATTTTTCAAAATAAATATTCAAATTTTCACTTTATAATAAATTTATTAAAATATAATTTCCACATTCTATAATTAAACATCTTGGTTATGTGTATCATAAGATATCAAAGAGATTATATTTATTTAAAAGTAAACATATTTTAAAGTCTCAGGGTGTTACAAAATCCCATGTGATTAATATATTTTAAGAATATTTTTCTAAAATTTAAATTCATTAAATTTATTAATTTCTATATATTTTAACCGAATAATTTATTCCACCAATATATATATTTTTAAGACCCATCCCCGAGGGGCCTATACTGTGACTACCCCAGGCATGCCTCTAATAGACCAGAGGCTGTTGACTAGAACCGAATTATAATATCCCATAAATGAGAGTCATTAACCTATAATACCTATATGCACACCCACATCTCTAGACCACAAATTTTGAAATGTAAAAACCCAATAACCAATGAATGAAAAACACTGTATCCCACAACCACAGTATAATAGTGAAAGTACTAGAAATTAAATAAGGCCAAATAAAATCCCACCAAAATGATTATGTAACCACATGTTCAACCTTTAAGAAAAGAGTTAATGAGACCACTGTATGAACCATAAGTACACACCTTGTTTGTACAACCTCGCTAAAACTGCCTAGTCCTTGTCCACCTAGGATTTAATCAATGGGTTGATCACCTGCATAAGATACGACATGTGTGGAAAAACACTATATAGGGGTGAGTATAAAAATAATCAGTAGGACACCCCAAAACTAAAAGGATATACCACAAAGTAAGTACCATGAAGGAAATACCACAAAAAAAATACCATGAAGTAAATACTTAAAAAGAAATACTAGTAAACTCCACAAAGGTATATTCCAAAAACATATATAATAAGAATATCTAGATATACTCTAGAGAAACACCACGCCGTCAGGATGTCTTAACAAATTTAAATCTACATGATTCTACTCGAATCACACTCGTTCTAGGAGAACTAACTCCTTGAGTCATGATATCATCAAAGACACTCATGAGATGTCTAGCTCATTTGGGCCCTAGAAAAATGAGAACATATTGGTCAAAGAACACTATAATACTCTGAGAGGGGATATTTCCCAGATGCACTAGGGAATACCACTAACCTAATCTAGATCAACCAGCAACGTAGAGGATCCTTCCTAATCACATTGGGGAATACCACTAACCCTAGTAATGCAGCTCTTAACATAAGAGATCCTACCTAGATAAACTCGAGAATACTGATAAACCTAATGATGAATCCCTCTAGGGGGAAGACCAATGACCTATTTTTAGAGGTTATGTTGATTCCACCAAACACATCTAGGGGTGATAGAGGATCCACAATCTAGTCCTAAAGAGAGATACCATAACTCTATTTGGGACTCAGACTCTGGGGGGACTACAATACAGTAATGTGGATGTAATTCTGTTTTGAACCCTCAAGGAATGAACCAAGTGAATGATCTCAAACAATACTGATCTAAAATAAAAACTCACTATTTGCCCCAAAATTTTCATCTTGTCACTAGGGTCCCAATGACATAGACAGCTCATCAAAGGGACACAACATTAAAAGGTTATGGAAGTTTTTAGTTTCAAAAGGTGGTCACTGGGCCCATGGATTGACGGTCACACTCAAACGCCCAGACTAGACACCTCGTGGCTGATGCGGTCGACCATCATATTAGATCCCCCTACCCATATATGTTGTGGTTGTGTAGTAGATGGAGTGACCATGACCCTACTCTGACCCAGTCACCACAGGTCCGACCCACAAGATCTGACTCAACCCTACCCATTGGGCCCAACTTGATTGCCCTGACCAGCCTTATTCGACAGGTTTGGCCTGCTTAGCCTGAACCTATTCATATAGCCTAATGGGGAATTTCCCACTCTACTCCATACGATTTCATGACATGAATTCCACATCTACACATGGAAACCTACTGCATCCTGTGACCCGCCTCCTCTGCATGAAACTTCCTGCTGCATCCCACGGTCTGCCTTCATCGTTGTCATCTCCCACGACAACCACCGTAGTTGCTACCTCAGATCACCCAACTAATGCCGATTATCATTGCCTTGCCTCATCGGGCCACCAGGCCAGACCTGCACCGATGATCCACTCCGTGTACCCCTAACCAACCTCTTATACCCATAATTAGAAATGGTTATAGATCCAATCTTCTCAGTTCCTGATCTACACATATCCAACCTGTGTGGTCAGTTTTCCTTCAATCCGAAGTTCTGATCACATTCGAAGCCACCCGAAAATTCGAGCCCTATACACTTTTCTAATGGTGATGAATGAATAGAAAATAGGAAAGAAAATATCAAATAACTCCCAATGGAAAAAACCTCTACCTTTGTTTATATCGGCCACAATTTGTTCAAATTAGAACAAAGAATATAGAAGAACCAAGAAAGATCTTGAAATAATCCTCATAACTATAAACCATCATGCAATGATCAAACCATAGATCAATATATTCATGGATTTACCCATGTTTTTCATGGAAATAAATAGTATGGAAACAAAAAGAAGAAACCAACCTACCTTGATTGGGTTTGACCCTAAAAAAGAATAAAGTGTCATCACATCCGCTCGCAAGATCCGTCGAAATACAAGGGGCATATTTCGATCAATCTTTCATCATCTTCCAATAGTTTCTACAGATAATTTTCATGGATATTAGGCTAACCATAAATTTATAAAAAATAATTAATAAAATTGGTTCACTGTATCAAATAAATTTATATAAAATTATTTATTTATTGTTTTTTCTTTGATACTTTTTCTACATACAACCCACATCGACAAATGTTTTGTCATGCCTAGGGTAAAAAAATGCTCTAAAATCAATGGTTACGTCATATTTATGATTCAAGAAACTGTATAATAGTTATTATACTTCTTTAGGAAAAATCATGCATGTTCTATAAAAAGATTAAAATTTTTCAAAAAATTGTTCTGGGAAAACTGTTCCTCATAATCACATGTTATCTTAGCGCCTAGTCACAAAATCAATCCATATAATTTCTAAAAATAGTACATGAAAAAATCCAATGCATTAAATTCTTTCCAATATGGAGACTTACATCCCCAAAAGTAAAAATAAGGACTACTCAAACAAAAGAGGGTTTTGAGCACACATATGAGTCTCCCACATTCATCTTCTCTCATAGAGATTCCCGTGCTGCCACCAAAAACATGAAAAAGGAATCTAACACCCACGAAGGATCCTCTCATGCTAATCCCCAATCTCCATCAGGTACATAGAAAAATTCACTCTATCCTCGATGTCCAGCTCTCCCTAGTAGATGATGTGTGATAGGGCATGCACGTACCTCCTCAGCTATGACACATGGAAGAAATCATGCACCTGATCTAACTACTGTGGTAGAGCCATGTGATACGTAAACTCACAAACTCTTTTCAATATCGAGAAAGGGTGAAATATCCTTAGAGAAAGATTACTACACCAACCAAATATCTGTAATCAACGTCGAGGTGAATCCCACAGAAACACATGGTCTCCTTCCTTGAACTACAAAGTCATCCATTTTCTATCCGCACAAGAATTCCGAAAAACTGTGTAGTCTTCATCAGCTCCTAGACGATCTGCACCTTCTGTGTAGTGTCTTGCACCAACTATGGGACCATGAGTGCTAACTCTCATAGTTTATTCCAAAAAAGTTGTGAAAAGTTGGGTTGTCTTTACATGGTGTAACAAACCCATGTTTTTCAATGAAAATTGTCTTCTTATAATTATGTCATAAAATATCACGAAAACGCAACATAATGAACTATTAAGTGATAATTGACCTTTAAACATAATTTTTTCACTTTTGTTTTTCGGAATTTAGAAAATCTGACATACACGGTTGTGTTCAAGATGATTTTTGTAGTCTAATAAAACAAAAATAATTTTTGGTGACTACTAACCTACCCTTATGAATAGTAACATACCCTTATGAATAGTGATATAACATAATTAATAGTAACCTTATGTATGATAGTATAAAAATAATATTCATGTGAAAGTATGATGTACCTATTTTTAAAACGAGTAAATGAATGTTTTAAAACTGTTTTTAGTAATAAACCACGATTTTAATGAAATATTAAATTAATCGTATTTGGAAAATTATTTTTGAAAATTAGACTTCATTTTTGGATTCTACACGTTGAAAAATTATTGGGGAAATTTTTTGGGATTTTTCTAAAATACATGAATTTTTTTATGAATAGTGAAATATCGTAATTTACAAAAAAAAATCTAAATAAGCTAATTATAGAGTCATATGTGATGATATGTAGATGTAAACCCACTTGGTTCGGTATCACATGATAAAATTACTATGCTTGGCCATTCAAGACTCAATATTCCTTGTCTTAGGGGAAATTAATAAACTAATGAATTTTATATTAAGGAAACCCCTCTCCCCTCCACTCTAAATACCACCCTTCACACCCTCATTTCCTCACACCTCTCAAGATCCAAGACTTCTCTAAAATCTTCCAAAATATCTTCCCTATCCCCTATCCCATGTTCAAGATTTTCTGGTCTCATCAAAAGACCAATCCTAGCTTCCTTAAGGAGAATCTCAAGAGGTGTATTTAAGAGGTAATTTCTCTCCCTCTTCTCCTTTATTTTCCTTTCAAGTTAATGTTCATTTCTTGATCTCTCCCCACATATCATCATCCAAATGGTATTTTAACTCCATTATTATACATATAATATAATTTTATTATACTAATGGGATATTATATTAGGCAACCCCATCTCCTCGTCCTTATATTTTATTAAAGAGTACGTTGTTCGTTAGGTGTTAATTTATCAACTTCAAGAAGGACATGATTTATTCTTCCATTTCTACCTTCATATCTGGTCATGAAACCATTTTTATGTTTGAACCATAATTTTTTATATGTATTATTTCCTATTTAATTTTCTGGAAATAAATTATGTCCATTTTACTAAGTGATAAATTAAAACAAGTTCATTGTGATTGAAAAATAGCCCAAATTAACCCAAATAATCATCATTGAATTCTTATCTAATGATTCATCGACATGGATATAATATGATTCATTATAATAACATTAAATATCCTGTAATACCATTAGTAACATATAATATCAGTTCTGGATGTTTACCCATGTTCTACCCAAACTTCAATTTAAGAATACAAGTGAACCACTCAAGAAAACCATAAAAAGAAACATTCCCGAATAATGTTTTTAAACTCTATAACTAATAAAAAGGCACATAAAATCACTTAATTAAATCATAATGAACTATATTATTGTACAAAAGGTTTTGGATTTCTTTTTAATGGATATAATGTCATTATATAGTACATTAAAGAGAAGGTGGCATTCAGATACTAGGTAAGGGGAAAATCTCGAACCCAATTTTTTTTCTTCGGGTTCTACCTCTTTCACTCCAATTTAGTATGGTCACTTCATAAAAATATTATGTTTATCATTATTTTAATGTTTTTAGGATATAAATGTTTTCTAATTAATTTTATGTCAATCCAAATGTTTTCCAAAAGAACTCTCCTTTTAAGAACTATACTTTTACCTCTCATTCATGGTTGATGGTTCTTGTATCAAGTATGGTGTTCCCTCTTTCTTTTGGGAACCAAAATCTTATGAATGTATTATTATGATATGAAAACCATTCCTTAACATGGGTTATTTATGTTAATTATTGATATATGTTCTATGTGGAGTGCATGATAATGATAATATTATGAGGTGATGAGTGATCCCAGAATTATATATCACAATATGAATGTTTGTATGTGATGGGTGCGCCTAGAATTATATAGTACTCCAATGCATTGGATAAAGTGATGAATCTCATGAGTAAATGTGAAATGATATATGAACAAGATTATATCTTGGTTCAAAAGTATGTGTGGTAGTTAACCACTAAGACATGATGTTTCGTTTTTATGCATTGCCGCATTTCAAGTCTTTTATTTATGATCCTCTCATGTTCATGATCTTTTGCCTATGTCATGATTATTATCACCCCATGATATATTCTTATTATCTATACTATTACTTGGCTTTTAGCTCACTGCTATTTATGTATATCCTCAGGTGGCTGCATGTTCTAAGGAGAGGGAAAGTGCCAATAAAGAAGCTAGAGAAAAAGGAATTAAATAAATGTTTATGCTTGATGTTGTAATTGTTATGTATGGTCCAAGTTTTCCCAAACACTAAACCTTTGGATCCTCTATGTGAATTAATATTATGTTGTTTATCTCTAAAATTATGTAATAGTAATGTAAGAAAAGGCAGGGTCGCTATAGTTGGTATCAGAGTAAAGGTTTATTTAAATTAATTAGTGAACCCCAGATAAAACCTATAGCATGAGACTATGTACAAATATGCACATAAGAATATTTAAATAGGGATCCCATTTGTTATGTTTTTGGTATAAATAGTTTAAATGAATAAGTTATTCATGAATTTTTTACTTATGTTTTGTTCTAACCTTTTCTATTTTATAAAATGGTGGGAACCCATAGAGATTAGGCCAATAACTCATGCGAGGGCCAATGCAATGATTTCTCGAATGACATCCCCAATGATTTGGGAGGTAGAGTTCATAACGTCATAGAGATGATTACCCAATTATACTAGGTTATGAACAATAACCATAATAATTGGGAATGTCCTCCTTCAACAAAGAGGGAGAAACTAGCTATCTAATGTTTTATACGGCAACGACCACAGACATTTAGTGGATCTTATGATCCACTAGTTGCAGAACAGTGGGTCAAATCCATGGAGAAGATCTTTTCTAGGCTTCAATATTTTGATACCGAGAAGCTGACTCTATCCATTTATCATCTAGATGGAGAGGCAGATCAATGGTGGGCTTTGATTATGAACACCAAGACAAGGGAAGGAATTGAAGAGATGGAATGGGAAGACTTTAAGATAATTTTTCTTACTATGTATTTCGCATGAACTTTTCGTATGAAGATGGAGAGAGAATTCATAGAGCTCATGCAAAAAAAGGAGAATCTTTCACAACCTATGAGGTTAATTTCATACGGCTTGAAAGGTATGATTCAGGTTTTGATATCAACAATGATTGAAAAATTGATAGATTCTATAGTGGATTAAAACCACACCTTCGAAAGGCTCTTGCAATTCGAAACTTTTGGAGTTATGAAGAAGTTGTTCGATGTGACCTCAAATTGGAGATGGAGTTTTGAGAATGGTCCCGTGGCTATGGGGATAAGAAAAAAGTGATGGTGTTTCAAGATGGAGGATCTAATGACAAAAGTAAGAAGAAAACTCAACTACCCACATGCCAAAAATGTGGGATGTTGTACCATGGGAACTACCTCAAAGAGATGGGGAAGTGCATCAAGTGTGGGAAAGAAGGAAACCATTCTCAATAGTATAGAAAAGACAAAAAAGGAAGGATAATGTGGTAGAGGAAAGGAGAGAACCACTCATGGTTCAATGCTACAACTGTAGGGAGCTAGGTCACTATGAAAGTCAGTGCACTAAATCTCAAGTTCTTGAGGGTAATCAACGTCAGTAACCACCAAATCCAGAGGAACAAAAAAAGGATTATGCCATCATTACTGTGGAGGTGGATCATGATAATGAAGTCGTACATGGTACACTTCCTATTCAATCAATAATGGACAAAGTCTTATTTGATTCTGGTTGTACACATTCCTTTATATCTTGAATGTTTTCTAGAACTATATAATCGAAGCCCTGAAACCTTCATGTAGAGATATATCTACTTAAGGGATTTACGATAGATCTTTTGGAAGGACCATAAAATCTATAACATTGATAATGATGTTTATAAGAGTAATTTTTATTGATTTGTTGATATATAAGGTTCAATGTTCTGTAAATAAGTGATGGAAGATGTGCCCTTTGAAAATTTAGTCGAGAGGAATTTTCAGAATCTCTCAAAATATTTAAATATACTAAGACAAATCTAGAAAAAAATGGTTGAAAATGGCCAATGAATACTTATGTGATGAAAATTTTGACCAAATATTATACATTTTTTCTTATTTAATATTTTGTAATTTTTAAATATTTTAATAAATTATTAATACAATAAAATATCATTATTGTTAATTTTGATAGTATTCATTACTTTAGATTTAAAAAACATCACGAAAACAAGTAAAATTAGAAAAATACATTATCATATCCTAAAATGTCATGATAATCTATAAGATTCGTGTATCACCTTAAATATCTCAAATTATGTTACTTTTAGAATTTTTAATTTCATTTATTTGATTATTCCATTAATTCAATAATCATTACATCATCATTGTGTAAAAATTTATGTTAATTATTTCTCCACTAAAATTTAAAAATAAATTTCAATGATGAAAATCAATATATTATATTCCAAAAATGATATTTATATGCTATAATATTTTTTGGTTAACTCAATATTAAAAATATTATATTTATTATGAACAAGATTGTGACATGTTTGACTTTTCTTGAAATAAAATACAATAATTTTCATAATCTCATCCAAATGGATATTAAATGTCGTATGACAGAATATTGGATAAGTATGGACGAAACATACTCATCTAAAAAATCATGGCAATCGTTAAGTTCATTTTATAGTCCTTATCAATTGATTTTTAACTTAAATTAACTGATTTACCCATACCATGCTAATAATAATAATATAGTTAATATTTATAATGATAAAATATAAATGAAAATTATTTACCATATTAAAAACCAGTGATTAAAAATATGGAATCCATTTTAATGAATCAACTCATACAATTGGATAAATATAATTTAAAATAAACCCCATAAAACCCAATGAAAAACAATTTTCTTGAGGAATGCTATTTTTATGCCTAAAAATGTACTTATACCAAAATAAGGTATAAGGATGATTAAAATGGAAATAATGTTATTATATATAAATAAAAATTACATATTTTAATTTTAGGTAATATTAAAATATCAAAGGGGTTTTTTAATATAATAAACATTAATGTTTTATAATATTTGATATTTTCACTATTGACTAGAAAATAAATCGTTTTAGATAAATCACAAAAAAATAACTCTATGAAAATTTCAATACAATAATTTAAGAAATTATATTAATTTTATTAAACAAAAATTATATAATTTTTAGATATAGACTATAACATTCCCCCCTAAAAATCAATAAAACCATTTTTGAGGAATTTGTTTTTGATGAAAAAAATGAATTCAATAAAAATTAAATGCCTATTCATAAATAATTAATTAATACATTAATGATAAGTATAAAAATTATATATTTAATAATATTTTTCACACTATTAATTCCATCCAATTTATCAACTAGGTTATAAGGATCACACAATAATATTTCATTGTTCATTTAAGATGGGTTCACTTTCTGTTAAATGCTATAGAACATAGTGTTTTTTAAAATATTGGGGTCTCACATTATCCTTTATATCAATTGAATAATAAAGATTTTAAATTTTTATTAGTTATCAAGGTATTTACATTTTAATTTTTTTGGAAATCAAAAATTGTAAAATGTGTGAGTAAAACAACCTCTTAAAAAGAGGGTAATGGAAAATGTGAAGGTCATTAAAAAACTATATATCTAAATAAAAGGTCATTAGTGGTAATATAATATATGGGAATATAAGATAAAAATAACACCCATGGATTAATAGAGACTGATGGAGATCAGGTTCATGATAATGTTAACCAAAAACTATAAATAAGTGAGAGGTTAAGAAGTCCATTGATTTCTCAATAAGAAAGGTAAATGGATAACATTATTTTTTTAGCGTTATATGAGGAATTTCCAAAAAGGGTAGGTATCTTATATAATTATAAGAAATTAAATACTAAAAAAGTCTAAAAATAGGATATTTACACTTATCCCTCATAAGAAGAGGTAAAATATCATCAAGAACCTAATTAGACCATGACATGTTATTACCATCAACACAAATTTTGGAAAGACCATCTACAAGAGAGTTGGACCCTATATAAGTGGGTGAAAATGTAGTCAAAGGAAGATATATATTCTAAGAAACTAATCCAATATGAGATTAACTTCCATAAAAGTTTCACAGACCCTCTTATAGAATGCTGAAAAATAATACAATAATTACATTCCAACCAAAGATTACTCAATCCCAGAATAGAAGCACATTCAATTACGTCAATGAAACCCAACACATCTCTCTCATGTGAATAATAAAAATAAAAACATGCATAAACGAAGCATAAACCCTCGCTATAATGGTTTCCAAATATAGCCTCACAACCCGAAGGAACCAGATTACCCATTGAAGAACCATCAGTATTGATTTTAGTCCACCCTGTGAAATGAGATTTCCAAAATTATTAAAACATTCTAAAAGGGGGATGATATTTTCCACTAAAATAAAGTATTCTTAAAATAGAGTGATCATGTGAAGAGTTAAAGAAAAAACTCTTTTGGAATGTGTTATCTTCTATGATAACAATCTATAGTTAAGACATAGTAGTTTGAATAACAAACATAAACCGATAATGTGACCATTTATTTTGAGAATTACAGATAAGGGAAATTAAATCCATAATAGTAACCCAAAATAATACATCACTTGGGGGTCATTGAAGGTGATGAATAACATTTAACGAAACAGTGAGTGGAGAAAGTGTGGGGTAGACAGATCCCAGACATATAATAAATATTATTTCACATTGACAATGATGTAACATAGATCAAGAGTATGTGGTCGATGTCTTCCCTATATGTATAGAAGGGAGAACATAAAGAACATTTGATGATACATCAATTTGGTAAAAATTGATTAGCTGTTAACATTCCACACACTAATCCCTAGACTTGGATTGATCACAAAAGATGAATAAAACATTGGTGAAGTTTTCTCAGCCATTGAAATTTTGATTCTAACCCAACAAGTAAAATATATAATGCTTTTTATGTCAAAATACCATTTTTCATAGGTTCCAAAATCCAGAAATCGGTTCTGGGCGAGAACTGATATCTGTTTACAATATCTCTAATGTTTTTTGGAAGATAATTTATGTTGGTAAAATTATCTGAGATTGAATTAGAAAAATTTTTAATAAAATCATTGTCTAAGAGGCATTACACTTAAGGAGCATTCATCTAATACTAATTAAGATTTCCCATATATGAATCTCTAGATACCAACCACCTTGAATAAAAATCAATAATAAAAAAATATTAATTTGAGGGTTGGCCAAATAGGTTAAGGCATGTGTAAGAAAATCCCAGATTTATGTTTGAGAAGAAATTTGTCATTGATAATGTCAAGAGACATAGATTTACCATTAACCGAACTCTATATGAAATGAACATTCAATGATTGATTAGAAAAGTATGTTTTTTACACCAAGACCCCTGGAGTCATAAGGCATGAAACAATTTTCCAGTACATAGTAACTAACTTCCTTTCAATAATATCACCACTCCAAAAACAAATTTTAAAGGAGGTGAAAATATTCTTAATAAGTGAAACCAGCCATTCATTAACCATAAATGAGTAAAAAAACATTGAGGTTATGAAATATTTCACCAAACAAGTGCTCTATCAATTGAAATAGACATACCATTCCTTAAACCAAGATTCTTCTTGATCTCATTAAGTATTTCATGAAAATAAAAATCCTTTAGTATTCCACAAAAAATAGGAGCATTGATATAAAAAAAGGGAAACCTCCTCTCTTATGACCAAATTTCCAATAATAACATGTTTTCTAGAAGGAGGCTTCTTCATATTGAAATAATTATATAATGATTTCTTCATCATTTTTATATCGGTCTAAACCCCTTTAGTGAAGATAATAATGTCATATAAATATAAAAGATGGGAAGTAGTAGAGAGTCCTATATCAGTATTAATGGATTTAAATTTCCCATTATCAACCATGATAGAAAAAATCATATTATGATAATCCTCAAAAATGGATAAAGGAATAGAATAAAGAGGTTCACCTTCTCTTAAACCTCTTGAACATTCAAGATAACCTTAAGGGGAACCATAAACTAGAACAAAAATATATTTTGAGCCCAAAATTATTGTAGTCCAATTGATAAATGATCTACCAATCCAAAAATAGGAAAAAATCATACAAATTTAGGTTTTATCCATATTTTCCAAATCCTTGGGAATATAATGTTTCAGGGAAAGATTTTAATCGATATTAGGTTTCATAATCAGATTAACAAATTCAAAATAACTAACAAGACAACATTGAATAGTTATACCCTTGAAGAATCCAAATCGATTGGGAGAAACAATTTTATTTGAGACAGAGGCTAACCTATCAGTCAATGATTTTCTAATGATTTTATAAATTTTTTTGACCAAAGAAACCAACTAATATAGATGAATTTTTTGGAATTTTCAACTTTAGGAATAAAATAAATAAATTGATAACTCATTCATCATGGAAGAGAAACACTCTTAAAAAAAGACAACAAGCCAACAAACATCAACTCAAATAATTTCCCAATATAAATGAAAGAGAAAGATTTCTATATCCATTAGGGATAGAACTAATTTTAGAAAGCTGATAAAAATATCTACCTTAATCTCTGAAATCAAGGGTTCAATAGTGAAGAAATAATTATCATCAAGATTAACAATATGTGGAATAATACCATCCATAGGCTCAAAATGATAGAGGAACTATTGAAAATATTCTTATAATAGTAATCTACGTGATTAGAGAGATCCTTCATATTATATATAATCTGATCACAATTATTGGTACGTGAAAAAGGTATGGAAATTATTCTATCATGTTTAAGGGAATTAAATAAATTGAAGTTCCCATCACCATCTTTGTGATATTCACCTTTAAATGAATTCCTTTGTAAAGAATACTTAATTTTAAGAAGATTGCTGAGTTTAAGAAAAAGCTCAACCTCATTCACAACCCCATCTTTAAAATCATTAGAGGTATTGTGATTTTGAATTTGTTTAAGGGAAACCAAAAGGGAGGATATATCAAAATCAATATAAATGAACTAATTTTTAATCCATGATTTTTTCCTCTTTTTTAGAATTTTAAATTTTAAAATATATGCTAAAGAATCATATGTAAAATCAATAGAGGTACAAAACTCCTGAATATTCATACCAAAATATGATTAAGACAACCAAGAATTATTGAATATAAATGTTAGAGAGGGCTTGGAAATCTTGGTAACAAGATCAAGTATAATTTGATGAAGATTAAAATGAATCATTGACAATGTAGTTTAGGATATAGTGTTCCAGGTATCCATGAAAACATCATTACTAAAGGTTATATCATGTTTACTTGCATCCATTCCACTATGATATTTCATATACTAGGTATAATTGGATCCAACCATATTTATCTCAATCAAATTATTTCTTTTAATGAAGGTTATAAATTCCTAAGGGGAAATGGAATAGGTCACAGTACGCAATTTCTCATTTGGATTCATTATTGAATTCAAATACCCAATCATACACCGAGGACCATAAATAATGATTTCAATGTGTCAATCTCTAATAAGTTTATTATTTTATATTGATACCTATTGTAAGCATAACTAATAGAGAAACAATGTTTAATCCAAATATAATTAACGGAACAAGTGACATGTTGATCACTAGAGGATAATAAAATATAATTAACCAAAGAGGAAGGAAAAAAAATCAATGATTTTAAACATAAGTAGAACATAATTTAGTGTTTAATAAATGGGACCTAAATTATAAAGAGTGGAAGTATTAGGTTGGATTTTTTGAGGTTTAAGTAACCCAATAAAAAATGTATTATGTTTATAAATATGGTACCTAAGGGACCAATTAGTATCATTATTATATTGCCCTTGGAACCTATAGAAAAGGGTCCTCATTTATACTTCTGATTTAGGGTTAACCCACTTCTTTTCTCCAACTTCTTTCATAGTTAAGGATTTAAGAGGAATTCTAGATTCCCTCTTAGCTACTAGATCATAATGAAATAAGGAGTTTATGTCACAACCCTTAACCAAATAAGTGTTATCTCCCTTTTTATAGGGGGTGTTTATTCAAGGAAGGATTTAACATGATCAAGGAATCTCCCAAATCACAATGCTCCATTTCAGTCTCCATATCTGTATAAAAATCTCCCATATCACCTAGAGATGTATTATTAATTGGTTTATGAGGCTGAATAATAGAAATATCTGACCTAAACAAATCCTATGTCATTAATGGAACTACTATTTTAAGGGGACAATCAACATTGTATTAAAATCTACGACTAATGTTGAACAGAAAGCATAAGCCCCCTTATATTTTGTTTGATGTCACCTGATATAATCTGATAATTAATATCACTATGTGTCTTAAGGAACATCTCATTGATGTCCAGTGCAATTCACAAGGATAACGAGAGATCATATAAGGGTATTCCTTTTTTAGAATGCACCTCAGACCCAACTGGGTTTGAAAAGTAGGGAGAAGGAGGATGAGAATCATCATACTTAGAAATATCTACCCATGATTTTTTCAAATTATTCACTAGGAAGTGAAGTGAAATAGGTAAGGTGTCCATTGGATCCTGGGATACACCACCCCGTTTTAAGAAAAATATCGTTGTTCTTAGGCCTTTTGTCACTTCTTTCAAATAATTGGATTTTGGAGCATCTTAATCCTTTCTTCGAATAGATCTATAGTTTTGAACATTGTGACATTAAATTTTAAATAGATAACATTATTATTTCAAGGTCATTTCCTAATTTTATGTTATTCATTTACTATCTAGAAAAAGCACTCAATTAAATAATCATACTTGATTCTTTATTTTTCGTAATCATAATTACATCCCTTGGTTATTCTATGATCTATTTCCTCTTCATATATTCTGCTAGAAAATTGAAATTTGAGATAAAGTTTTCATTCCTAAAGAAATTTTAATGAATCAAAACATCAAAAAATCATTCCTTAAGCCTCTAAATATTTACAAATTTTATAATTGTTATTAGAGTTTATCCAAAATGATAAATCATTATTTATCCTTATATAGTAATATCTAAATTTTGAATTAATCTATTTAACAAGGGTTAATTCATAAGGCTCCTCTAAAATATGTCTAACTAGATTCAAAATAAATCCAAAATTTAAGGAATATGGTCACCAAAATTACAATGTCAACTTATCATTAATTTCCTACAACATATCTCTTATCATCACAAATAAATACATTGATCATGTAAAAACCCAGAAATTATAAATTTAGTTTTATTATAAAAATATTTTATAAAATGGATTTATTTATAATTAAAACAAACTAACATAATTTTTGAGACATTTTTCCGTGAAAATAATATTTTAAATCAAAATTTTTAATTAATTTAATTACAATACTTATAATTAATTATATCTATTATTTATAGTTTTCAAAATTATTATTCTAAAGAAAAATATGGGTTTTATTTTTAAAAAAATATTTTAAAATAACAACTATTATTTAATTATTTATGTAAATTATATTTTATTATTAAAATATGAATTAAGGATAAAACGTTTTTAGAAGATTATTATTAACACTATTAAGATAATATATTTTAAATATATGAAAATATATTGTGGTTTTGTTTTCTATAATTTACAAAATATAAATATATATAAATATTTTATTTTCAAAAAACAAAAAATATATATATAATTGTTTTTTTAAAATTTGATTGAATAAAATATAAAAAAATAATTTCATATTCATTTTTTTAAAAAGAAAAATATGATGTTTTTTAATATTTCCAACAAAAAAATACCCCTTAAAATTTCAAGAAATAAATCCCCAATAATTAAAAAATTGATAAAACAAAATAATAAAAAATAGAAAAATTATTGCATTGTGGCTTGTCAAACAGAAAATATGAAACGTTAGACTAGACAGAAACAATAAAATCTAATTCCAACTTAAAATAAAGTTCAAAAATGGGATGATTATTTAAAAAACGAAATGGTAATAATAATATTATTAAAAAATGTATATCGAGATTGTGTTATGATTAGATGTTTTATTTTAAAATAAATTTATATTACTCAGCTTCTTATAGAAGATTTAGGTAGCAATGATTTATTTCCTTTATAAATTTGGATAACTCCTCCTCTATATTTAGAAGACACTACCCAAACCACTCATTTGGTCCATATTCTTAGGCGAGTTAGAGATTTCTGTTCCCCATTCAATTACAACTATGTAAGTGTTCATTTTATTTTTTGTCTAATTTTATAAGTCATATATATATATAAGTGTATATTCAAATATATATATATATACCCATATTTCATTCATTTTAAAATTTTAATGAAAATAATTTTTTTAATTTTATAAATGATTCTTTATAATATATAAATTTTATGAATACAAGTAAGGGTTTAATTATTTTTTATCAAGCTATGTTGTTTTACAAACATATACCTATATATATATACACAACTATATTTATATAGTGTAACATTTTCAGATGAGGGTTATGTTTTAAATTTTATATTCTAACCTATATTTTGTAATGGATTTATTATTTGTAATTTATTTTATATGGATTCATTCTTCTTATTCAAATTAATTTCGGTTTATATATACATGTGTTTGTTTCTGTGTTTATATATGCATATACGAACATATATAAAAATTTATTTTCAATATATATATATATATATATATATATATTAGAGAAGGGTTTTTTTTTCAAAATTTAATCCTAACCCTATAGTTTCCATGTGTAAAATTTAATCATGGGAAAAATTATGTTGATTATAAGGAAATACAAACACATATATATTTGCAAGTATATATGGATGTAAATATTTTCTAACATTTAGATTTTATTAAACAAATTTTTTCTTAATTATTATCTATAAGCTAATATGGTGTATGTTAAATTTATTTCTAATAGGTTTGCTTGTATTTTCAAAAGGCATCATATTATGTGAAAATTCTAAACAAGCTATCATTTCATGTGAAAATTTGTATCTACACCTCTTTTTATGTCATACATAAATATAACTGTCCCCCATCTAGATTATAAATGAATTTCCTTGAATTCTTACATCACATGTATATTTATTTCATTAGCCATGTCATTTATTAATTTCAAATAACTATAGTTATTTCAAGAATGGGATTATCCTAAAAATAATTTAGAAATTATCAAGAAATTATTGATGACATGTTATGAGCGGGTTCATTTTTTTAAAAGAAAATATTAATATGCACATAATTTGTAATTTTTTTGGGTTAGGAATGGGAATGGAATGTCCATGGAAAATGTTTTCAAAAATTGGTACATGGATGTTTTGTGATTGTTATGGGGAGTGAACCCATAATAATTAAGTAACTTTCTTCCATATGTGATATTTCAAGTACACTTATTTTATGGTTTTTATTATGGTCTACCAAGTAGCATGAATGATCCACCAGAAAATTATTATTTTCAATAAAAAATTCCCAACAACTTTTCAATTGTAATTATTTTGTGAAATTAATGGTTTCCTAAATAAATTAATTTAGAATTAAAATGTTATGGAAATATATTTTATGTATGTATATTTATTTTAAAGATATTTTTTAGAGAATTTTTTAGTTTTTTTAGAACCCCTTACTGGGTATTTTAAATTCTCACCATACGTTTTAAAATATTTTTATAGGTCTATTAGATTTATCAATGTTGTGTTTTTATAGGTGGAGGTAGAGAACTGAATATTTTTTTTATTTTAAATTATATATTTATGTTTTAATGTAATATTTTTCTATAATTATCTAGAACCTATACCGATAAATTTTTCTAGTATATAATAGAAGTTGTGTATTTCATTGAGTTTCTTTTAAAAAAATACACAATATTTATAAGTGCTATGTCCGGTATCTCGGGTTAAGATATTTACAGATCATATTTTCTCCCAAAACATGGTGATCACTATAAAACATTTTAAAAACTTGCATTCATACAAAAATTAACAATTCCCTTTTCGAATCACAGATTATCAAATATATTCCACTAATCAAAAAATGATTTAATCAATATAATGAATTATATTTCCATTAAAACATTTTCATGGTCACCAATAATATTCATTTTACATCCTCAGTGAAATTATTTTAGTTAACCCAACTAAACTCAACATCATGTAAATATTTAGGTTTATCATTATTGTTTCCATTTATTCTCAAAACATATCACCTTAACACTAATTAATTCTCTTGGTTATTGGAACATTAAACATATTATCTCAAATCCTTATGTAAAATATTCTATTTTAAAGTAAAAATTTATTTTATAATTCATAAAACCAATATATCCTTGATATAATAATATTGCTTCACAATTAAAGAATACAAATACAGAAGTAATTTAACATTTCCACATTGACTGTAGTAATAGTTTAATCATGACCTCGATCACTTTTCTTCTTCAAAGATATATTCCATTGATGATTTTAGAATTAATTTTCAAATTTCATTATATACATACAATTGAAGAACTACCCATTGAAAATTTCATTATTTCCTATTCAGTCACGTGCCATATGGCCATTCTCTCTACCCTGGTATCAAAATACCATTCCCCTTATAAATTTACCAGGGTGGTTTTTCCACAATTATATCATGTTAGAAAAAAATTTCTTTCCTTTCTTCCCCATATACATTTTTTTTCTCTTCAATCCTCATCCACTATTACTTTTCATAAAAGGCACAATACTTATAGAATTGTTTATCTATCTTGATAACACAAGATACTATATGCTTATACGAGTATAATGTTTATGAGTACAGTTCCCTTAAAAATATTGTTTTAATATCATCAATGAAACATTAAATCTTACCCTTTGGATTACTTAACTTGTTTGAATAATGACTAGATAACATTGTAAAGTTATCTTCAAAATTTTCAATATTTTCTTCTACCATATGTCTCAGACTCAAGAATTATATCTCTATATACACATGGTGTTGTTGAGGAAAATATGTTTCCATGAAAAGGTCTTTAAAATCCTTATATTCTAGGATTGATATTTCTTAAACATACTGAAGGTTTCAAATCAATTACCACCATTTATCTAAATATCTAGAGATATGATGAACTACTCTAAAACCCCTCTCCCTTTCAAAACATCCCAATGTGAGAAATATATTTTCTAAGGAACATACCTATTTATCAGTTAAAAATAGATTGAAAGTTGAATTTAATGAAGAAGGTTACTGATGTATGAAGAGGTATAAAAATTTTACATCACATTGTAGATCTACAAGATGCTATATATAGGTTAGTATTTTCCACATAACCAAAGTCAACTATCCAAATATAGTTATAATTGTTTTAGATCCAGCTATAGATCCTGCTGATGCTTCATTATATTTCCTAGGACGGAAGTATCTAAATGGATTACAAGCATTGATATGGTTTCCATCCCTTCTCCATGGAACAAATTTCTAATAAATTCAATACACAAGATTATATCATAACTTTATGAAACATAATTCATAATCTCAACACTATTAAAACACTTAAAATAAATAGAAAATTTAGGTATAATTATTATCTAAATACTAGAAATCATTCCATTCGGTATATTTCCCAATTATTTTATTGGGTTTCATCCAATAGTCTATATTTTTCTTGAATCTAGTTTGAAATTATTCTACTAACCTTCCTCTAATACCAACTATAACAACCCAAACTCTAGTTGCCCAAATTTTGTTGTTACTTTGTTATATTGGCACTGGATAAAAGTAATCAAACCTCAAAGGACCGAATAGTTTACATTTTTTGGTTAAATAGATTCATTAACTTCATATTAAAATTGAAATCATAAAATAAAACATTTTTTTATTAAACAATTAATATTTTTAGTATATCCCTACATATCAATCATAATACACTTCCCTAAATCCAGTAGAAATGAAACATAAGAAAGGGGTAAGTTGTGATTTTTTTTCATAGAAGGCATATAATGAATGATATAAAGTTAAAATAAGGAATAATAAATATGGAAGAGTATATAACTAAACGCACATTGCACTTAATCAATATCTTGGTCAAAAAAATTATCCATAAATAGTATCATAGTAAAAATATCATGGATATTAATGAAATAATTCTCAATGATGGATAAATAAACTAGTGGACATCATGATTTTTGAGATCACGATATATCAATCATTAAAACATTGTGCTAATATAGTATAAAAATATGGGTAAAATACCATTTTATTTTTCAAACTGATTTGTCCCATTGGACATTTTGATGCATCGATGGGCTGTATAATTCTGGTCCCTACCCTCCATAGCATGCCCAATGCATTCTTCCTATATTGATCGAATGATTTAATTAATAAAACATATTCCTTATCAAAATATATATGTATTGAAAAAATAATTATAACTTATCATTAATTTTCCATTAAATCAAATACTTTCAAAATTTAAATCCATACGTATAAATGTTATATGACATATTCAATAATAATATACATGATATAAGAATATGGATATTCAAGATAAATTAAATATCAAATGATCACAAGTAATGGAATCCTTCCGAGGCTGCAATCATTAAAATATATACCTTGTAGTGAATAATTAAGATATGTGATTTTTTTGTTGATGAATAAATTTACTATAAAAATATCATTAATGCTTTTAAGAAAAGACCCTTTTCACATCAAAATTAACTTCTACAGAGAAAAAAATCACAGGTATAAAGGAAAAAATATTTATTGAAAATAACCTTGTAAAAATATAATGCAATATTTAAAAAATTATGGAAAAATTACAAAAATAATATCACATCACGATAAATAATTAAAAAACATTCATTTTGTATTTTTTTCATAAAATTCACAAGGTAACTCATTTAGAAAACTATAAAAATACTCTTTTCAAATATTTTTCATACAAATAAAAACAAGGTTAAAATGAATTTAAAAAAATTTATGAGAATATTTAAAACCCATGAAAACAATTTTAGATAATATGGACATGGAATATAAATATTCCCTAGTGGATACATAAATATAAAAAATATCGAATAATTAATAGAGTGTGAAATAAACCACTACCACTTTGTAAATTATGATTCATAATCCACATGAATGAAATAAAATGAATTGAAACATTAGATATCATGAATAGAACTATTTAAAAGATATAATATATCAAATGGGAGGTATACACACCACATAAAATAAATAAGTTTTAAATATGATATATGTCCCACAAAAGTAAAAGTGAGATGAGAAACCCTTACATAACATTTGAATTGCTTAGTAAGTGAATTTAAAATCCTATATATTAAATATATATTTATTATAAATTTATAACCATAACCATTTTTAACATAACATATATTATTCACATATTTTATAACCTCTTTATTAGTAATTATATGTTAATATCATTATTCCATATAATTAATTGCTTTGTTTTTATGTATGTTATGGTTTGGTAGTTCAGGTACTCACACTTTAATAAAATTTTCATCATCTCAATAATTTTATCAATAAAATAAAAATATTATATATTATTTATTTCCATCATTATAATTATCCATGTAATTTAGAGATGGAAAGAAATTACATTTTTGCGTGGAGCTGATAAGTTGTATGTACGCCCGTGTGGTATATTCATTTTTCATTGGATTTATGAAAGGTGGAATATTTTTTTCACAAAATAATAATAATATATCATTATATAAATGATACTATTGGTATAAATTTATTTTTTAAACAAAACATAATGAAAAAGTGGGAGAAAAAATAAACATGAAATATTTGGAAAAGACAACCACCACTTATTTGGTGAACATCCTTTAGAGGTCTTATTAAGGTATCTAGGGTTGCACATTTGGAATTACAAGAACCTCATAGACTTATATAAATTTTTTTGTAAGATTAATATTTAGGGTTTTGTTGTGGTAGATGTCCCAATTTGAATTAAATAAGTGAAGTAAGGGGATCCCTATTATAACTGAGGTGAGGGGTACTTTTGGAATCCCACAAAATGTTAAAATATAATAAGACTATCCTTGAGAAAAATGATTCTAAACGCCTTATAAATTAATAGGGAAAGATATATTTGAAAATATATTACCCCATTTGTGGTTATTAAACATATTTATGATTTTTTTTGAAAAATTTAATAAAATATTAATCCCATAAAATATCATTATTGTCAATTTTTAAAGGATTCATTACGTTGAATTTTAAAAACATAAATACAACAAGGAAAATTAATAAATTATTTTATTATATCATAAACATGTCATTTTAGTAAAGAATATTTTTTTATCACCTTAAAAATGTGAAATTATGTTACTTTGAATATTTTAAGTATCATTTATTTGATTATTCAATTAAATAATTAATTAATTCATCATCATTGTAAAATAATTTAAGTTAATTATATCTTCAAAAAAAATTAATAATCAATTAAAATTATAAAAATAAATCTTTTATATTTAAAAAATTATTTACTGACAAGAATATCCTTTATTTAACCCCATACTTTAAATATTATAGTTATTAATAACTAGAATGTTAAATTTTTGAATTTTCTTAACATAAAATACAATAAATGTTATTATCTAATCTAAATAGAAGAAAATCACATATAACAAAATCATGGATGAGAATTAAAGAAATCTACTCATCTAATTAGACCATGGAATGTTTTAGGGTCACTTAGTAGTCCTTATCATTTTATTTTTAACCTAAACATCCCAATTTACCCTTATCATTATAATAAAATTACTATAGTTTCTATTCATAATGACCAACAATAAAGGATAACTATTTACCAAATTTGGAACCACTGATTCAAAATATGGAATAAATTTTCCAATACTCAACTAATATAACTATAACAATTTATATTAAAATTATTCTCACAAAATGAAATAAAATATAGTTTTATAGAAAAATGCCATTTGAATCCCAACAATGTACTTATACCAAAATATGGTATAAGGAAGATTAAAATATAATTAATTATATTTTATCAATAAAAAATTACACAAAATTAACTTTTATATCCGATTAAAATAATAAATAGTCTTTTTTTTAAAATGAAAATGTATATTTTATAAAAATTAAAAAAATTCACTATTCCATAGAAAATTAATCGTTTAGAAAAATAAAAAAAATCATCCTAAGTTAATTATCATATGATTATTTCAAAAATGATATTATATTTGTAAAATATAGTAAATATATTTTCCATAAATTGATTATAATATTCACTCAAAAAATTCAGAAATCTATTTTTGAAGAAAAAATATTTTTTAAAAAAATGACGTCACTAAAATAAATTTCTTATTAAAAAAATAAATAATTAATACATTAATAATGAGTAAGATAATTATATATTTAATAATTTAATTTATACTATTCATTTTCAACAATTTAAAATCTAGGATATATAAATCACATAATAATATTTCATCGTTCTTTCAAGTTGTGTGTTTTGTATCTTGTACTCTATTGAACACAATGTTCTTTTAAAATAACTTGGTGTTTCATTTTTTCTATTAGTTATTATATCATCAATATCTTTTTTACATTTAACACCAAACATCAAAATACCAAATATCATTAAAATAAAATCATTAAAATAGATAATTATATCTTATTTATTAAATTAGCAAGTGTAAATGGAAGTAACTAGATTATTAAATCTATAAATAAAAATGAAAATAAATGGAATTTGGTAGTGGAATTATCCCTTATGAAGATGAATTCTTTATGCATAGAAATGAAGTATATTCAATAGGTGTTTCCCAATATCTTTACCAAGCAGAACTATAACAACTATGGTTTGAGGGAAATTATATGTGAGAGGAATTCAAGATCCTATAAATTTACACGAGATTCATACTAGGGGAATAAATAATTATATATGCTAATAGATCTTACAATATTTTTAGATATTATAAGGAGATCTTGTGTGGCTCTATAAAAAGAAAATACAATGATTAAAATATTCGTGAGGTATTTTATTTATCAAAATGTGTTTTTAGAAAATGAATGTGTATCTAATAATTCACTGATAAAATTAACACGATCTATTTATTAAAAAAAATCTAATTTTCACAAATGTTATTTTAATTAAAATTTTGTAAAGAAACGAAATATATTACATATATGATAAATTTATGATATAAATAACATATTAACCCTAATCTAATTAGTCAAAAATTAAAAACTAATGTACAAAATTGTTAATAGTTTAAAATTGTTATTTCTTTCTAAAAAAAATTTGACTATATTTTTATTATTTTGAAATAAAATTTAACTGTAAAATTAAATAAAATATACATCATAAAATGATTTTTTTAACTTATAAAAACAATATTATATTAGGATAAATTGTTGATATGTCTTTTAAATTAAGGATTTTTTTGTGATATATTGAAATATATCAATTTTATAAATAAATTAACTTTTATGATATTATTATATAAGTATGAATTGAAAATTTAAGAAACACTTTTAAAAAATAAATTATTTTTATAAGATACAATTTAAATTTAAATTTATTTATTTTAGTGTGAAACATATTTTTTATATTTTGGAAAACTATTCTATAAAATTGGTTTTAATACATTATATTTTTTTTTTATTTTTTGTCAATTTTAGAATGTGAATATAATTAAATTAATTTAAAATTATGAATCCTATTGTATATATTCTATAATAATGTTAATATTTATTTTTAGATATAAAAATGAATTACATGGTAAAAATAAGAAAACTCGTTAAAAGGTAAACCAGTAAAATGTGATAACCAAAGTCGTAAAAGTACTAACATGTTTAAAAAGGTATATAATTGAATGGTGGGGTTTCCCAGAAAACACTAATATCTAATTAATCCTTTTCCATTTTCAAATATTCATTCCAAAGGTAAAATGATTCCTCTATATATTAAGTTGATATAATTAAAAAAATGTTATTCTCACCACATATAAAAGTGACTTCTCACTGGCCCTTGAAGACAACTCCTGAAATTTCAATTTCGTGTTGAAAATTTAAAATATATCATTATATTAGAATCTTTCTTCACATACATATTCTTCTGGACACACCATTTTGGATTATGTCCTACAATTCTATAGTATTCTCAAATTGAATATCCAAATTTTGTAATGTAAATACAAAATATTCTATAACATTAGTTCTGTTTTATATTTCCATTTCAAACCAGTTTTTAAAAATATTATATTTTTAAATCAGAACTAGTTGTTTAATTAATATTGTTACATTTTGGTAATAACCATTTACCACTTGTTCACTTTTTTATTAAAAAAAATAAAATGTAATTCGTATATTTGTATGAACTACTGCCTCATCAAAGTAATTTATCTCATTTTTCATATAGTCTAATTTTTATTTTACAAAATATATTAAAATAAGATTAAAAAACTAAATAATTTCTATTATATATAGTTATGATATTATAATTAAAATATTATTAAAAAATAAAAAGTAATTATGACTAAAATTTTAAATTAATTATGATATGTTCATGTTTCAGTTCGTCTAACCACCAAAATGAACAATTATATAAAATAATAGAACGAATGACTATGAGAACATAATTTTAGGAAATATATAATATAAATTAGTCAATAATGGTTTATTTTTGGGTTTTTTATTTAAAAATTAATATTAAACTCAATAATTTTGAAACCAACATATGTTCATTAAAAATAACTAAAACGTCTGTTGACACCAAAATATTTGAAGAAAGGAGAGAAGAAAAAAGGCCTCGTGCTCTTCCTCGCGATGCCCCGACACGAAGCCCTCCGAAGCCACATGGCTGGCGCGAAGCACCAGAGGCGGTAACTCTCCGCGAACTCCCTGACGTTCATGATGCCACTGCAAAGTAGATGAGACGGTAACTCTCTTCGAACTTGGTTGATGTTCGCGACCCGCCGCAGAGCAACCCCAACCCCCTTTGAGCCGAGTGATCTCTGTTTCACGGCACCTCTTGCCTATAAATACCAAGCTCCCCCTGAGCCCTCCAGACAGACGATCTGACCATTCGGCTTCACATCTCCCAAATCGTAAAGCACCCTTCACTCTGGGAATAATGAGCTCTACGAGGTATTTTTGCTTGATGAGAGGCCTCCGACTTGTCTCGTTTTGAGCCCCTCTTCCGAGAGGGATTCCCTTCACGAAGCCTAAGGGTATTCGGGAAGGAAGGGGATCCCCAAGGAGACATGGGCAGTCACGGAGCATTTATGCTTTGTGAAACACCCACCCTGTACACATGATCCACATGCCAAGGCAGGGTCACTATACTTCGCGAATCACACTGCTTCACGGCACCTTGCTCTGCGAGGCACCTATGCTTCACGAGGAAGTGCTCTGCGAACACCCTTCTACTTCATGAAGCACCTACCACTTTAACCTCCACCCCATTCAAAGTCTATGGCACCCCACCTCATAAAGCACACCCCTTCGCATGTGCCCTCCACTACGCAAAGAAACCGAGTTTCGCAAGGCCCCTGCCTGTGGACCCCTCTGCTTGGAAATTTCTTCTCCCGTGTGACCCTCCAGGTTTTCATGATGTGATTTCAATGTCCCCGGGATGATACCACCCATGTCATTACTTTGCCTAATGCTTCTTAGCACAGGCATGCTAACAACTATTTCTTCATCGCAAAGCCACACGAACGTGGACCCCTCGATGGTTCTCACTGAGACCCCACTTCACCAGAGCCTTACCGATGTCTTCCCTCCCACAATGGGTAGAGGGTACTAGTTATGTATGTCCTAGGGGTGTGGGGCGAACCCACCTCGTCCGAGCTACAGGACGTTAAACTACCAAGTAACTCGTCCTCAACACATGACGTTAAGCTGTGATCCGACCCCGTGCCTCACACGCAGGGTCCCCCCGGCTCGGACATTCTTTACCCCCACTGGTCTCCATGGAGATGGGATTACCCCTCACAGGGGATGATATCCTCCTTATCGGAGTGGAATTTGTCCATGGGGAAGGGAAGCCATCTTGGCGTAAGCCCCTAGCCCCTCTTGCGGAAGGTATCACCCATGCACCTCTGTACTTCCTCACCACCAGGGCTTGTGGATGGCGTGATAGGGAACAAGGCACCTTCTTTCTTCGGTCCCAAATCCTCTCCCTCTATTCTTTGTCACTCTCGAGCCTCCATCCTGGAGTATGTCCCGGTACCATGGGCCGCCTAATGCATAATCCCCTCTTCGTTTCTCACAGACGCATCCTTCGCGACGTGATCGTCAGGTATCTACTGCCTCTTGTTTCTCACACCGAGCACAACTCACGTGGGCTTAGAGTAAGCATTGACCATGACAATTCCCCCATCCAGCATGACGTTAAACTATATGCCCTTTTCCAACATGACGTTAAACTGTATGTTTTCCTGCATGACATTAAACGATATATCCCTTTTGAACTATGAGATCTTTGATCGTTGTCAAGGAATGGCACATATGAAGCCTCCATGATGTTCAAGACCACCACCCATCATTTCTTCACGCCAGGTTCCACCCTTATCCCGCATAATGTTAAAATTCATTCCAGTCCAGCAGTAAGCCGTTGTGACTATCCTGATCTACGTGGACTTTGATCCATGCCAAGGCATGGTACATAGGAAGCCTCATGAGGTTAAATCCCACCCCCAGTGGACCTCCAGGTTCACATTCATGTCGGTTCATTGACAAAGCCCTATCCTGAACAATGAGGACTTTGATCCATGTCAAGGCATGATACGTAAGAAGCCTCCCTGAGGTTCAATCCCATCAATCATCAGACCATGGTCCTTGTTCACGTCTGTTCACCGGCACCCACATCTCTTTTGAACTATGAGGACTTTGATCCATGTCAAGGCATGATACATAGGAAACCTCACAAGGTTTAATCCCACCATCCACCTAGGCCAAGGTTCTTATTCACATCGGTTTGCTGACACTCCCCCATCCTGCAGGACGTTAATCTACATCCCAATCCAGTAGTAAGCTGTTGTGACCCTGCAATCTAGTTGTTCCGACACCCCTTCGTTTCAGTTCAACATCCCCTTTTCCTGAACTGCGTGGTCTTTGATCTATGCCAAGGCATGGTACATAGGAAGCCACATGAGGTTCAAGCCCACCAACCATTGGACCAAGGTCCTTCTTTAATGTCGGTTCTCCAGAATCCAACCCGAACTACGTGGACTTTAATCCATGTTAAGGAATGGTACGTAGGAAGCCTCACGTGGTTCAAGCCCACTACCCGGTCATTCTTACCTCATTCACGACGGTTCACCCACAATCATCAGTGGCATAGAGTGTAAGCCCCACACATCCATTCTGAACTACATTTACATTGATTCCCTGCCACGGGGATACGTAGGATTTCTCCTCGAGAGTCAATCCCATAACCACCATCATCTCCATGATGGATCCATTTAATTCCCCCTCCACTCCATGTAGCTTTACATTACCCATCCTGATTCTCATTCGGGCCGCCACATCCCGATCAGATTATGCCACCCCATTCCCCTCCACAGTATTCGAGAAGCTACCCATAGGCTGGCTACGATATCAGTGTTCCCTCAAGCGGGATTCCTCAATTTGATCCACTCCTGCTAGTGTTCTGATCATCCCGATCCATCTCTTCTGGATGTTAAACTTGCGGCATACCCTATGTTAAAACAAGGGAAGCTAAGAAAAACCCCAGATACATGCCTATGGAAAATTATTCCTTACGCTTAATGTGGGATTCCTCAGGCATCCGCACCCTCTAGAAGCCCTATAATAAAGGAAAAAAAGCAGACATGCCAATTCTGCAGAGTTCAAACATGTTAATGATGCCTTGACGTTACTAATCTCCCAATTGAAGGTTTCTGCCCTGACCGGACCCCATGTAATGTCCTGACAGAAGCTGTAAAATTAACCAGCATCCATGGAAACATGGCACTGGGAAGAGTTTCATGAACAACGTATTAAATCTATGAGGGAGACCAGGACTAGGTGACGAGCTCCGAGGAGGAATCCATGGAAGAAAAAACCGACATCCCATTATCTCGGTTTCGATCAAGGAGAAGACATCCATGAATAAGGAGTGAATTTTGACCACCTTTGGAAAGCGGGAATACGGGGTAAAAAAAGTTGCACCTATCGTTCCCCAAGCAAACGTACGTGCACGCCCTAGAAAAAGCATCAGAAACAGAAATGGTGAACCTGATGTGAATTCTTCTCCTCAATGTGGAGATTAGTAGTGCTTGAGATATCATTAGATCGGCATGTCACCAGATCCAGATATCTGGTGCCGGGTCCCGCCAAGAAAATAGCAGGCCTGCCGTGAAACTCACCAGAAGTTGGCGCAGTAGAACATGGGGCATTCTGTTCTGCAATGTTGTCGGCGTGGATCCCTCTTTCCAGACACGGAAGACTGAATGATGCTGGGGCACCAGTTGTTGATTTCTTTTCCTCGCAGTGTTGATTAATTAATATCCCTGCTTATCATGAATCAGGTTGCTGCCATAGAGATACGATCACCACCCACACGCCTACGCAGGGGCAGGGGAAACACCAGTACTGCCGCTCTGCGTGGCTCCACTGCTGCCACAATGGCATCTGCATCCACGAACGTGGGGCACCCATGACCCATATCCCCATCAGAATTCATCCAACGAAGGGTGATTAACGACCTTGTATGCCGTTATGAGGAGGTGGTAATAATCCCAACCCGGGATATGTCCGACCTGGACCTAGAGGCGTCCAGGCCCCGCCACCAACGCTGCCCTCGAGGGCCGCGTAGGGAGCCCCTGCTCCCCACCACAACATTCAATCGTTTCGGGAGCCTGTTCCCTGAACTCCTTGACGACTCTCTTCCTTACACTGATGAGGTGGGTGACATCCGGATCAGCCCAGTCAGACTCCCGATCCAAGGACTCCAAGAAAGGGCCCCCACCCAGCCACGTCAGCGCTGCCGTCCGACCTCGCAAGAGGAGCAGTTAGGTTGTGCCCCTGCACCACCCGCACCAGCTCGCCTGACCCGACACCAGTGTTGGGCCCGAGCTGGGGGCGCCCATCAAGGGGAGTTTACTTTGACGACTACTATGGCCCGAGCCACCGCCGACGCATATCACAAAGTCCCTGGACACGCTGAGCAGGGGCATTCTTATTCCCAACCAAGATCAAGGACCCAATCGCCCCACAGGCAGGCTGGGTTGGCTCTTCGTGTCAAAGACACAAGTGGTGATCGCCGGGAACCAACCTTCGGTGATGTCTCCCCGTACATAGGTCCTCCCCATACCACTACTCCACAGAGAGCGGGCCTTTCCCCCTCCGAAACTCGTCATGGAGGTATGCCATATGCTACCCCCAACCCGAATGAAGACCTACCCAATGGCAATGAGACTCGGCACGAAAGCCTCTTTCGTACCCACCACACTGTGTATAGAGTCCCTCCTCCTACCCCCGACCGTCGATATGAATACATTGTCCATTCGGTCCCTCTCCAGCGTCGGGATCCTCCCTACATTCTCTCCACAGATGGCGAAGTTCTTCCTCGCCCTGGAAACCAGAGGGGTGAAGCTCAACCTCACTCCACCTGCAACAAGCATAGAGGTCCTCCCCATGCGCCCACCAGTTCAAATGAAGGTTGCCCCCGCTCAGGTTCTATTCGTGGAGGTCCACCCCATGACCCCTTCAACATTTTTCCCGGTTCTCCTCGCACCCCAGCTGTCTCAAGTGGAAGTCCTCTCGGACCTGGCACCAGTGAGGCCCCTAGATTGTATGTCGGGAATCAGCCGTGTCCCAAGGAGCCATCTAGGGGCAGGAGGGCGGGTCTTCGCCGCCAAAAAAAATAATCCTGGGAAGGCCCAGACAAGGATAAAATGGCTCACTTCTCGGATTTTGAAGCAGAATGTGACTCAGCAGTGGAACCCTCCCCTCGGTCCTCTGTGTCAAGAACCGGGGCAGGAACAAGGCGTCTTAGCCTCATCCTTCCAGAATGCGAAGTCCACTGGATTCCCACCTCTCTTCACAGGTACATCCAGGAGGAGGAAATTTTGGGAGTCCCAGAGGTTCCGACCGTGCAGTCACCATGGTTGTCACTAGAAGCGCCCTCTGCCTCGACCAGAGATCATGGAGAGCTATTCTGGGGACCTATAGTGGTTGAGAAACAGCATGCCCCATCGCCGGTAACCTCAATCCTTATACCAGAAGCTGTGGCTGTCAGCCCGTAGAATTGCGACATTGTGGTCAGTTCACCGCACTCTTCGGAGGATGGCCCGAAATTCTGTGGCCAGTCGGCTCGTTCACGGTATTCTATGCCGCCCAGTTTACTATCCCAGCAGTTCGCCTCTGCACCGCTACCGATTCTTCAGCCACATCTGGTTGACGAGTGGGGAAATATGGGACCAGACCCTGAATCTGAGCCTTGGATCTTCTGGAACATTCTCGCAGCGGATCACTTCCCTGAGAAGTTCTAGCCGGCGGTAGAATCGAACTTTAGTGCACTGGAATCCCTCATCCCAGAGGAAGTCGAGTGCTTCCATAAAACCCTATGGGTGATGCACTTCCATCTTCGTTGTGATCAGGTGATGTACCCCAAGAGCCAAGTGAACTTTGAGGAAATCAGTGAGCAATGCCGTCTAATTGGTTTGGCCGCACTTCCTGTGGCCCAGCGCACTGAGTCACCAGGTCGCCAGAGCGCCCTCCAACAAAAATGCGTTCAGAGTTTCAAGTTACACCCCAAAATCATCAGGGAAGCTACCCCCCATGTGCAAGTCTGTGGCTGGGGAAAATATGCCGCCCTCCTCTTCAATCCTATCTGGTGGAAGCCCTATTCGTTATGCGACATTGAGGACATGCCCCCAAGAAGGGTTGTGATCCACATGGCTGAGATATTTGACAAGGAGGATGAGTTGGAGTTTCTCGATGGAGACATACCCCCTGAGGGTGTACCACCATTGTTGGACCCATCAGGGATGACTACGCATCCACATAAGATCCTCCTAGGCCTCCCTGCGCCCACCGAGTTGCTGGTACACAGTCGGAATGCTGGTAAAGTTAAAGAACATGTCGGAGCTATCAAGCACTCCGACCCGTCCGCCTCAGTACATAAAACAGATGATGAACCCGAGAAGTATGTGTTGCGCCAACAGCTCGCAGAGCAGATGAGGCTAGTCAATGAACTCATGGTTGAGCATGCTATAGAGCGGCGACCCGACTATGGTGATCCCAAGCCGGGGCAGTCGGGGCAGCAGGGGCAGGAACAACTTCCCCCGGCGAGATGCCCTCAGGCAACCCTGATCATGCTATTCCAGCAGACAAGCCTAAAGCTGGAACTCATGGAAAGAGGGCATGATACATCTCACCAAACCCTCCTGAACGGCGAGGCAATCCGAGGAATCCAGCCTGGGTTCCCCTAGCTGCCCCGTGGTCCATTCCGCCAGTCACTCCACGAGCCGTTGAGCTGCCTACCGTATCAAAGAGCCTGCCAACGCACTCATGTTTAGGGATCCCCGTCAAGACAGGGACCCCCACTCGGATGATCGTATAGCAGCCCTCATCGCCCGCCTTAAGGCATTGGAAATGCAGTAGATGGAAGTCCCACCAGATGGCAAGCCATATCCCGCATGGGTGGACGATATACCTGCACCTCTGGGTTTTGGGAATCCCACTTTCTCACCCTTTAACAGGACAAGGGACCCACCGCAGCACCTATCCCACTTTTCCTCCAACTGTGGCCCCATGTTGGGGAGCCCAACATATCAGGAAGCCGCCAAGCTCTGCTGTTTTGTGCAGACGTTGGAGATCCCTGCATTCGTCTAGTACAGCCAGCTCCCTATTGGATCGATGACCGGCTGTTAGGATCTCCACCGACAATTCCTATACCAGGTCAGCTCCACCACATGAAAGACTAGCATCACAGACCTCTTCAACTGAAAACAGAGGCCTGATTAGGAAGTTGCAGACTTCATCGCCCGGTGTAAGGGGCATACATACTACCTCGACATGACGCTAACTCAAAAGAAATTGCTGACGATGTGATTAGGGAATGTCAAAATAGAACTGGTTCATTCCCTAATCATCCAGAACTACCACAGAGGGTTTCAGGACTTCTCAGATAAGAACCAATTCCTTGAGGAAGCTTTGCAACATGCTGGTCAAGCGCATCTGCTACCCCATGTGATCCCATCCTAGAGGGCTCCCAGAGCCGATCCCGCTACGGTGGCCCAAATAGAAGCCCCCAGGCGGATAGAATTGATGCCATTAGCACCAGCTCCGTAGCCTCGTAGAGGCCCTCCACCTCATGCACAACCTCCTACCCAGCAGCGACCGCCTCAAAATCGACAGTTTCCCCCGCGCAATGCGCCACCACTGCCTAGGAGGGACAATAAGGCTCTGCCTCCTCAGTAGGCCCCTCCGTCCCCTCATTAGGGCCTAGCTCCCAGAGACCCTTATCTAGAAAGAAGGAACCATACATACATGTTCACAGAGAATGAGGTTCCTGGTTACTTCTGAAGTGCCCTAGAGCAGGGGATTGTGCGCTTACTCGAGTGCAGAAAGACGACAGAGGTGAATCTCACGGATTTCCCCAACTACTACCCCTATCATCGGATCCTGGGTCACACCCTCAAGCAGTTCTATGTGTTTAAAGACTGCCTCCAAGACAAGGTCGACAATAACATAGTTAGGTAGGGCCCGACCCTGACACAAGTGGAAGGTGCCTTTTTCAGGTCCGAAAGTGGTAGCAATAATGAAGGTGAGTGGCAGCAGGTTCCGACTGTGGGTCTCAGAAGTACGACGAATGGATGGCTTGTAAAACCATCGCACATGTCCATTGTATTATTCGGGCATGCCTGAATCAGCCGGAGCCTTCAAAAGATGCGACCAATACCTCTGTGTCGTCATCTCAGTCGGCCTCTTCCCAGAAGGGAAAGTAGTGGCGGCGCAAGGAGAAGCAACATGCTCCACCACTACTGTCGTCATACCACACTCTCAGTGATTTCATGCCCCCCCTGAGATGGGGATCCCTCCTAGAATAAACCCCACGGTGGATGATTTTTCAAGCTATAGTCCAGGGTACGCTTCGGTTAATACTGTGGAACTGGTAAATCCCTATATGAATCTTGACGAGGGCGAGCACCAGGTGAACCTCCCCAATGTCTGAGGTCAACGTCAACATCGGCGGAGCCACGACTACATGGGTCATTAGGGTGCATCATCTAGAACCTCTATCCAGGCCGTGCATGCTGCTGAAACTAGACAGTTGGCCAAGCGCATAGCTCAGCATGCATAACCTCCTCATCTAGTGCCCTCAGATCTACCTCCACCACCAATTGTGCTACTAGATCAGGAAGAGATTCCTCGTCCGTACCGCAACTAGTCCTGCCCTAGTACAGTCTAATATTAGTTTTCTGGTCCTCATCCGGCAGCTACCCTTCAAGCCTCGACTAGCAGGAAGTGGGATGTACTCAGTACCAGCCAGCCGCCGGTCCAGCCAGCAGGGCCCACCATGTCTCCAATTTTAGAGCAGCCTCCTGTAATCAGAGGCTTGTGGCTGTCCCAGAAGTATAATGTTCTAAACCACCTTTTTAACATTTTAGTGAGGATTTCTATCCTTGAGTCTCTTCTCATGTTGTCTAAAATGCGTGAAGCACTTGTCGAGGCCCTAAGGAGCTCCGTCCAGTTTGAGACGGAGGTAGGAGCTGCAGAAGCCTTCCACACCGAGGCGATTGAAAATGCTGATTGTCAGGCGATTATCTCATTTTCTGGTGAAGAAGAAGAACCTCCCATATAAGGGAAATTTCGTCCACTATATGTCACTGTCTAGTTCAATGGCATGGAAGTCCGCCACTGTCTTGTTGACACAGGCTCTAGGATTAACCTAATCCCGACTCACACACTGCGAAAGCTAGGTTTGTCTGAGGAGATCTAACTCCCTCTGACCTAAGGATCCAAGGATATGATAGAACCAAGAAAAAGACGGTTTGATAGATCCTTGTGAAAACCCAGTTCGGTGGCATAATTTCCAGTACCGAATTCATGGTTGTCTCCCAGGACACCGAATACGACGTATTGATGGGAAGGCCATGGAACCATCTACATGCAGTGGTCCCTTCGTCGTATAACCAATGCCTCAAATATTCCCTCAATGGTAGAGTGGGCATGCTCTAAAGAGATGTGTCTCCTTTTTCCTCTTGTGAAGCCCGCTATTAGGATGCTGACTATTACAAGAGAAAGGATAAGCAAATTCTGGAAAGTGAGGATAAACCCGTCAAGGTCACAAGTGATCCCTGGGCAGGCCTGGATGACGCCTACACCTTTGTGATCCATCGGTTGGAGGCCACGACCCCCGACATGGGGCAATGATTTCTCGTTTCGGGTTCAAGAGGAAGGAATATTCTCAGGTCCAAGTGATAGCGTTTAATCACCTCGTACTCCTACACCAACCAGGCTCAGGTGATCCCGGAACCTCCTACCCCTATACGGTATTAGGACGTCAGGCTCATGGCAGCGACAGTACGTCATACGTGTCTCTTCCGCTGGGATGGAATCAACCGGCTCAAGCCAATGTGCCACTACTACTTCAATGTCATCAAATGAGGCCCCTTGGGCCGAAGGCCAGATGATATTGGATCGACTGCCTTCATCGCTATAGTCTCAATGGCGCATGAGTCTCCTGACGTGATGACAACTTTCGCTCAGGTCAGCACTAGCTTCCCATCGGAGTATTGTGGCTCGGAAGTGACTCCCCTCACAGAAGATCCCTCCACAAGTGGAGAATAGGATCTGGTGGATGCTCCTCACACCATTGAAGAATGCGTCTCTACCACGGTCGATGAACTTGTACAGGTGAACCTTGGTAGCGAGGCAGACCCGAGGCCCACATTGATCAGTGATGCCATGTACCTCGAGGAGTAGTGGTGGTACATACACTTCCTTAAGCAGCACTGAGATGTGTTTTCCTTGATATACGACGAGATTCCTGGACTAGATCCTCAGGTATCCATCCACCGTCATGTCCTCCCGACAAACCATCGCGGGATCAAACAACATCACAGAATGATTCACCCTTCCCATGGTTCCATGGTTGAGGAAAAAGTTGACAAGATTATCAAAGACATCTTTGTTAAAGATTTCCAGTACCCCAGGTGTCTAGACAACATTATTCCAGTCAAGAAGAAGAATGGGTAGATCAGAGTTTGTATCGACTTTCGCAATCTCAATCGCTACTTTCTGAAGGATGATTTTCCCCTTCCAGTGAAAGAGTTATTGATTGATGCCATGGCCGGGTTCCAAGCCCTCTCCTTCATGGATGGGTATTCCACGTACAACCAGGTTCGAATGTCCCCTGAAGACGAGAAGTCCACTACCTTCAGGGATCCACAAGGTACATTCTTTTATTAGGTTATGCCTTTCGGCCTAAAAATGCAGGTGCCACCTATCAACGGGCCATGCACCGCATATTCATGCTGATTCTCAGGACACTGGTGGAGTGCTATGTTGATGATGTGGTGGTAAAATCTCGCCAGTTCCAGGGCCATCTCATGGCCTTTGAGAATGTGTTCGGTTTCCTCCACCCCCTCCACCTAATGATGAACCTGTTAAAATGTGCCTTCAGGGTCACCTCCGGGAAGTTTCTTGGATTCGTTTTCATGTACTGAGGCTTCGAGATCAACCCAGAGAAGATCAAAGATATCAACCAGATGCCTCCACCGAGCAATATTTGGGAGCTTCGAGGTCTCCAAGGCTACATAGCCTATATACGCCGATTCATCGCAAATCTGGCTGGCTAGTGTAAGCCCATTTCCCGACTCATGAAGAAAGGATCCACCTATGAATGGGATGAAGAGTGTCAGGATGACATTGAAGAAATCAAGAATTATCTGCTCCAGCCTCCGATCCTGATGCCACCCATTGCTAGAAAACCTCTGGTCCTTTATGTGACCACTTTGGAATGGTCTCTCGACGCCTTGCTCGACTAGAATAACAATGAGGGGATAGAGAATAGCCTCTACTACCTTACCCACATGATCCTAGATATGGAGACCAGATACCCCCTGTCGAGAATAAAAACTTTGCGCTCGTGTTTTCTGTACAGAAATTGTTGCATTACCTGCACCACCACAAGGTACAGTTCGTATCTCGAGTAGACCCACTAAAGTACATTATGAACCATCCCATGTTGAATGGCTAACTAGTATGGTGGGCGGTGATCCTCCAACAGTTCGACATCAGATTTGTGCCTCATAAGGCTATCAAAGGACATGCATTGGAAGAATTCCTAGCTGTTCATCCAACCTCCACGGATCAATCCCTGGATCTGGATTTTTCTTGAAGAGGCAATTCTCTAAGTTGACCATGTCGTCTCATGTTGGAAAATGAACTTCGACGGTGCCTCCTAGAGCCCCACCGGTAAGAGGCTCAACGATCCCAAGATCAACAGAATGGGTCTGGGTATCGTCCTCATCACCCCGGCACAACCTTTTCTGCCAAACTCATTCTTGTTGTCAGAAGGCTGCACTAACAATGAGGCTAAGTATCAGGCTCTCATCACCAGCCTCGAGATGGCCCCTGGGATCGATGTGCCCCATTTTCACGTAAAAGGGTATTCTGAACTAGTCATCAAGTAGGTCAATGGAGACTATGTTGTCAGAATGCCGGAGCTCATTCCATTATTGGAGTGCACCCTCCATTTAATGGCCCAGTTTTCTTCTCGAACAGAGGTTACCTATGTCCCTAGGTCATAGAATGGTCGAGCGGATACTTTGGCCGGCCTAGCTGCATCACTTGCAGAACTAGAGTAGGATGATCAGATTATACATGTGGCACACCAAAGATTCATTTCCCCTGTCACCTCAGAGGAAAACGACATCCTGAGGGTAAGCCATCATACTGCTGGGACCACCATGTCAGGAGCCCCAGGTTCTTCAGATACAGTGTTTGAGGCCACTGCCGACTGGAGGCCACCGTTTTTCTATTATCTCCAAAATGGTTGCCTCCCGGATGATCAGGCCGAGTGTGAGAGAATCTGACACTGTGCACTACAATTTACCCTCTAGAGTGGACCCAGTATTGAGAAGATCCTCTATAAGCGGGGTTTAGATGGTGTTATCCTCTGATGCATTCAAAGATTCGAGATTTCTCAGGTCATTCAATATGTTCATGCCGGTTCATGTGGTTCCCACCAGGCTGGGCACAAGCTGTCCCATCAGATCTGAAGGTTGGGGTACTTCTACCCCTCTATGATCCATGATTGCATTGAGTTTGAAAAGAGATAATGTGCGTTCCATTTTCATGCTAACTTCCTGCATCGGTCGTCAGATCCTCTCCACTCCAAAAAGTACCCTTGTCCATTTGCAGTGTGGGGACTCAATGTCATGGGACCATATCCACTGGAAATAGCTCGCCAGTGTAGGTTCATCGTGACCGCTACAGATTTATTCTCCAAGTGGGAAGAGGAAATTCCCCTCAATGAAGTCAAGGACTGTTCCATCGTTGACTTTGTAAACTCCAATATCATCCACCAGTTTGGAGTCCCTCAGGTTGTCCTCACCAATAACAGCACCAACATCCGATAAGCCGAGATTAAGAAATTGTATGCCAAATACAATATCCATTTAAACCATACCTGTCACTATCATGCACAAGAAAATGGGAAGATCGAGGCGATTAACAAAACTCTCTCTATCATTCTGCAGAAAATGGTAGGTTAGAACAAGAAAAGTTGGCTGGACAAGCTCCCCAATTCCCTCTGGGCGTATCAGGCGACGACTCGCAATTCCACCCAGGTGACTCTATATTCTATGGTGTGTGGGGATGAGTTCGTCCAGCCTATCCAGATCTAGCTGCCATTATTACGCATTGTAGTCTATGACCAACAGGTGCCAGATAAGGTGGCCAAAATCCATCTAGATGAATTGGAAGAAATGGAAGAGAACAGGCTCCATGCCCTGCACAATCTAGAAAGGAATCAAAATAAGATAGCCAGAGCCTTCCACAAGAAGGTTCACCTTCACTCTTTTTGGTAAGGCAACCTTGTGTTGGCCCTCCAAGCGCCAATGATACCTGGTAGGAAACCACCAATGTGTTGAGCCCAAATGGTAGGGACCTTACATCATTCATAAGGATTACCCCAATGGAGCATACTCCTTGGTGACCATGGATGGTGAGCGCATAACTCCTCACACCAACGCCAAGATCCTCAGGAAATAATTTTTCTGAGCCCCAAGGTCTGGCACAAACTTAAACTGTACAGTCCCGCATAACCCTAAACTGCACCCCGGTCCTGCATGACCCTAAACTGTACCAAGGTCCAGCGCGACCTTAAACTTTATGGTCCCGCATGAGCCTAAACTGCACCCCGGTCCTGAATGACCCTAAAGTACACCACGGTCCCACACAACCTTAAACTATATGGTCCGGAATGACTTTAAACTATACGGTCCCGCATGACACTAAAAAGCCCCCCCGGTCCTGCATGACCCTAAACTAAACCAATGTCTGGCACGACCTTAAATTGTACGGTCCCGCATGAACCTAAAATGCACCCCGGTCCTGCATGACCCTAAACTGCACCAATGTAACAGCCCGAGATTTTATGAAAAATATTCTTTTTAATTTTATTAATGTCTTGTGTTGTACGCTACACCAAAAGGAGCTTGCACAACACACATCCTTGACTTGCCTTGCATTACACGCAATCACGACCTTCCTCGATAGCGTGTGTGGTACGTAATACTGAGTTTCACTAAACAACGATATGCTATTAAAATATTATTAAAACTAGCCGTTAAGAATAGTAATAACCACCTTTTAAAATTTTATAAATTTTAGCTCTCAAAATGGACTTCATTTTTGGATTCGGAGTATCGAATTTAGCCTAAGGTGAAATTTTGGTACTTTTCGGACAACTTTCATATTTTGATGAATAGTGAAAATTACTAAATTATAATTAAAAACAACTTTTTTAATCGAAATAATTAATAGTGATAAATTATTAATTTGAGTGGTTTTAAAGTATATATAGAATATATTTTTATAATTCAATACAATGTTGGTCATTGGATGTTATTTCACATTTACACCAGACATAAACAAGTGTTAATCTTTTGATAGTTATTATCTCTAAAAAACACGCTATTTGTTGTGACAGCAGAAATTAATTATAAAATTAATTAATTCAACTTATATGTTGGGAATTTTGTAAAATAGAAATCATTTTTGAATTCGGAATATCAATTATATCTTAGGGTGAAATTTTGGCATTTTTCTAAAAAACTTTAATTTTTGATGAATAGTGAAACTACTAAGTGGAAGTTAAAAAAATTAATTTTTTCATAAATCTTAATTTTACCGCTTCTGTGAATGGAATTTAAAAAATCCGAGAGACACGGTTGATGTCAGTAAGTAAAATGTGGTTCAATGAGATGAAAATAATTTTTGGTGAATAATAACTTTTTACTTTTATTTACCACTGTTAAAAGTAAATAGGGTAATTAAGGGTAAAAATGATATTAATATTACCCTAACAGATGTCCTAATCCTATTGGACAAGTGTATTTCGACCAAAAACAAACTTAGGAATAAAATATGACCATTTAGGCCCACTTGAATTAGATTAGGACATTTATTGTTATTTAATTCAAAGAAGAGATAAAAGAGTTAAAATCAAAGTTTATTTACTAAAACATTTTTAATATGGGGTTATAAATAAGATAAATTTGAATATAAATATTCATTATAAAGCTAAAAATATTTCCTACATAATGGTATTTTATTTGTAATTTTTAGACTTTAAATAATTTAATTTAGTTATGACACAACAATGATGCAGTAATTACCTTTTTAAGAAAAATTAACATAATTGATGTTATAAATGCCCAAATAAATGTAATTTGAGACTATTTATGACTTAAACTAATTTTATAGGTTAATATACATGTTATTGTTGATTTAAGTAACTTGGTTTGAACTTATCATTCTTTTATGAATTTCATAAAAATCATGTACCAAATAGTGTCAAAATTGACATAAATTAGTTTTTAAAATAAATATTATATTACCAATTGTTGTTTAATTCCTAAAAATCTAAGGTTCGGCCAAATGACTTAGATAAGGATATATATATTAATAATAAACAACTTGTGGTTCTTTTGGCTTGTTATGGTAAGTTTATTAACCATATAGTGTAAGAAAACAAAAAGACACGGTAAAAGTTAAATTATTTAACTTAGAGTTAAATCTAATTGATAAGGTTAAAATAATAACCTAAACTTGTCTAAATCCTATTTTATGAGAGGATTTTGACCCATACCCACCTTAGCCTCTAAATAAATCAATTTGGATCTATTTAAAACCGAACTTGACTTTATAATAAAATAATATTTTTAGTTATTCCAAAGGTGCCCCTCTCCTCCCTTATAAAAGGACACCTCCTCCCTCTCTTCCTCACACAACTTTGAGCCTTAAATCTCGGCCAACACCTGACAAAATCTCTTCTCCACTTCCCTAGTATCATCCTAGAGGTCCTGGTCTTCTTCAAATACCATCCTTAGTTCTTTAAGTAGAGGTTAAGAAAAGGCGCGTCAAAAAGAGGTAATATCCATTACCGATCTTTTTCAATTTCTTTCTTCTTCAACTTATTCTTATTTAGTTGTTTCATGATAAAGTAATAACATCAGTATTTATTATATACTGATAAGTTATTATAAATATGAAACAACTCTAATTAACCTTCTATCCATCCTAAGGAAAAAGGAAATCACCGTGCGTGCGTACGTACGGAATACCGTCTCCACGCCGTGGTGTAATCTATTTTCTGCCACCACCTTAATTGGATGGGTATAATGGTGTAATGAGTAACTATATATGATTATTATAAAGTGATATTGATACTTAAATAGTATAAATACACTTCAACACAATTCTACGACCATGGGAACGATATCATCGCTCGTGCGTACGTATGGACTACCATCTCCACGACGCGATGAGATTCATTCTCAATGATTAACCATTCATGAATGATTATAAAATATATATAGTAAGTAATAATGAAATATATGACATAATAATGATACTGGATTTATTTATATTTATGTCATCTACTTAATTCCATTCAATTCAATAAGGAAACGAAAACAGCGTTCATGCGTACGTACGGACTACCGTCTCCATGAACGGTGTATTTCTTTCCATTTACTGATTTATTATATATATGTATATTCTGAATATATATATATATATAAATCATGTTTTATATTCTGGAATTAAGTAATCATGATCTAAGTAATCATATGAATAATTACAAGTTAAAAACACGAACGACAAATGAGACGATTTTACCCAAAACGCTACTTTAACATGAATTTACAAAAGAACGGGTAATATAAAGTCATAAGTGAACCATATATGATATCATAATAATGAATATGATTATGTAATAAGTCAATGACATTATTTAAATCATTATACAGGAGGTTCGGACACTTACGAAGCAAATCGGACCTAAGGTAAGGGAAATATCACAATCTCATTTTTATCCGAGATTGTTTATACTTTGGTATTTACTGGGGTGTATTTTATCATCCACATCCATGTTTCCTCAATATGTAATATTATTTCCATTCACCTACAATTGTTTAAATCCAATTTTACCCTTCGGTGAGTTTTTAGTAAAGGATATGAAAGGAATCTTTTGTCGTTTTTCGTACGAGGTACTTTTTTGACTTTTCCGACAAAAGTAAGGGAAGAATGTTTTTTTAACTTATACGGCATGAATGGATTTTTAAAACATTATTTACAAGAAGATTCCTTTAAAAGTTTTCATGTTTATTTTTAATCAACCTCTTTTAGTTTAATGTCGTATGACATGTTAGGAAAGGAAAAATGTTTTTGAAGTAGAAAGGATATTTTCCTCAAGAATGGAGTTCAAGTGTTTTATCAAAATTATTTTCCATCTAAGATAATAAAGGGTTCTGTTTTTTTATCCCTATTATCACATTTATTTGATTATGTTGTGATGGAATTATTTTTATGAATTCTTTTATCTTATATGAATTGTTTTATGATGTCATGTTGTTTAAGAATCCCATTTTTACTACATGGGTTATGCAATGATGTATGATTTAAGATTTTGTGGCACACATAAGAATGGTATCATTATGAGATGGGTGGGACCTATATCTCCCTCCAATGAATTGGGTAAAGATTTTATATCTCATGAGATAGACATGGCTGGAATGGTAGGTTATACCGGTTCAGTGAAACGGGACTGAAACGAGGGTGACTCGGTTCAGAAAGGGACTTTGTCCACTAAGATAGTCTTGGAAATGAGTCTTGACTAACAAGAAATGATTCTCTATGATTATGTGTGAATGCCACAAAGTTTCATGTTTTAAGTTATGATTATTGTGATTACATTTCACTGCCATGATTTACCCCATGTTATGAAATTATGACCTCTTTTGCAGGTTAAGATTTCCAAAAGTTATGTGCTTATGTATATGATGTGATTGATATTTCTTTTGTTTACCCTTACTGAGCATTTGAGCTCACCCTTTTATGTTTTCTTTTCCCCAGGATATAAAGAAAGGTTTTAGGTAAAAAAAAGGAAGATCTTTATGGGATATGTTGAAGATCTTTCACCAGGATTAGAAGATTATATTCCGAGTTTCCAAAGATACTAAACTATTACGATCCTTGTGTGTGTGTTTTTGTTATGTACTAAGTATTCCGCAAAAGTAATGTAATGTCCATGTACGTCAAGCTTCGGGTCTCTACAGTTGGTATCAGAGGAAAGGTTTAGTCAACCTTTTGAAACTAGGATGCGAAAAAGTTAGTGAGATCCCTAGAGATATTTCTAATGTATGTCTAGGGATGTCCCTAAGGTTAAGTATACGTATATGTTATAGTACTAGAATTACGCTAACGATCATAGAATTAAACCTAAGATGTTAGATATTTAAGGTACTCCCCCTTTATTATGTTGTTTTCCCTAGCATGATTTTTTCCTCTCACACTATTCTTTTTGGGTTTTAGACGATGGATGGAACCCGAAGGAACCGTGTTGATCAATGCAATGGACAATGCAATGATTGTCCTCCTGAACAAACAAATGTTATGGGAGATGGAGTGAAAAATCTTATTGGTATACTTACACAAGCTATGAATCATTCTGGACTTCCAAATGAGCAGAGAAGGGAACAATATTCTATTGAGTCCTTCAAGAGGCAACGTCCACCTTCTTTCAGTGGGTCTTCTGATCCACTTGTTGCTGAACAATGGATCAGTACCACTGAAAAGATATTTTCAGTTCTTCAATGTTCTGAACATGATAAAGTCATCTTAGCAGTATATCGTTTGGAAGGTGAAGCTGATCAATGGTGGAATCTTATCAAGAATACGAGGCAAAGAGATGAAATTGAGTCCATGGAATGGGACGAGTTCAAGAACTTATTTTTCAATAAGTACTTCCCTCGTATTCTTCGAACAAAGATGGAGAAGGAGTTTCTTGAACTAAAGCGAAAGGATGATGAATCTGTTGGTATATACAAAGAGAATTTTACAAGACTTGCAAGGTATGTATCTGGCATTATCATCCAACCTGAAAGTAAAGTTGATCAATTTTTCAGTGGCTTAAAACCAAGTCTTTGAAGGGAATTAGATATAAGAGACTTCAGTAGCTATGAAGAAATTGTGCGTTGTGCTATCAAGGTAGAAATGGAAGTTGGTGTTACATATCCATCTCATGGTTTTGACAAGAAACGAAAGATGGAGTTCAAGGAGAAATTCTCAGAATAATGGTGAAAAGAAGATGAATGTTTCCTTATGCACAAAGTGTGGAAAGAAGCATGGTGGAGATTGTCTTAAAGGGACTAGAAAATGTTTTAAGTGTGGAAAAGAAGGTCATCGAGCAGCTGAGTGTCGAAGTAATGGAAAAAGGGATTCTAATGATGTGAATAAAGCAAACACTGCAGAGAACGCACCACCAACACTTCAATGCTTCAAGTGCAAGGAAATGGGGCATTATGCTAATAAATTCCCTAATCCAAGGGTTAGTGATGATCAACATGAGCAACCACTGAAGGAAAAGGACAAAGGGAAGTCACATGCGATCACTATTGGCGATGTTGAATATGACAACGATGTGGTGGAATGATTAAGTGTTTATGTAATGGGATTCCAAAATAATGTGGTATCATAATGTATTGGAATATTTATGTGTTGGTCTAATGTGGTATTCAAAGTGATTGAGATATTTTTTTGGAAATAAGATGATATGCGCATAATGAAGGGTAAACGAGAAAATGAAATGTTTAACAGTATTCATGAGCTCATGATTGATATAAGGACTAAGTGATATCATGGTTTGAGTATATAGAATTTTGACTGCATTCATGTTTTCACTAAGGTATTCAAGAGAATACATGATTAAGGACTTTTAATGTTTGGAATGTGACCAACAAAAGATATCTTATGATATATGGGGATCAACGATGGTATTAAATCTCTGGTAATCGTTTTCACTATGTTATGAGAGTGGACTGCAGTATTATGGATAAGCCTAAAGATTAGAATGGATTATGTTGGACATAAGTTAGTATTGTTTAAGGATAGAAGTTTTTTCGATATTATTGATGGGATGTTATAGTAATATAGTTTTAGAAAGAGGACAACCTGCAGGACGGGCGACAGCCCATCGCGTCGGACAAGGCTGTGGGAATCGAACCCACAACCGAAGTGCGACTGGCCTTTATCACCTACCAATGGCCTACAGGAAGTCTCTGTTTAGTAGAAACTAGTTTTATTTTATTAATCAGTACGATATATGAAGTATAAGTCCATTTTAGGAACCATATATGATTAATCTCACTATAGATGGACTTATGTATTTTTTGATAACTTTTCTAACCTTTTGTTTGAGACAGATGGAATGACCCATCATTCTATCACATGATCAATTAACACTTCATGAATAACAAATTCAACTTCATTTCTTTAAGAGATGAAGTGGAAATTGTTCAAAGTACGAACAACAATGATATTGCACCAAAATAAAGTAAGTATTTATTCTAATTCAAATTCTTCAACTTTAGGGAAATGATCTTGAAAACCAAAAAATGTTGTCCTAGTGCCCTTATATCCAGTAAATTAGATGGTACCTTATATCATCACAAATATATGGATTTGTGATTACTGGATTTTCCATAACTATGTTCTCTACCACTCTCCATCAGAACATGATGATTATATTTCTCTTCCATATCCATATTTTCACCTATGTAGAAACCAGTGATTAGTTTATTTGGGTAACCGTTACGTTTCATACCTTTGTTTTTATAGATTGGTTTTGGTATTCCCTTTTTACGATGTGGGTTTCTATTAAACAGACTTTCGAGTAGTAAACCATTTATAACCCAGACGAATTTCCAGGGCGAAATTCATTTTAAGGGGGGTAGAATGTAACAACCCAAGATTTTATGAAAAATATTCTTTTTAATTTTATTAATGTCTTGTGTTGTACGCTACACCAAAAATAGCTTGCACAACACACATCCTTGACTTTCCTTGCATTACACGCAATCACGACCTTCCTCGATAGCGTGTGTAGTACGTAATACTGAGTTTCACTAAACAACGATATGCTATTAAAATATTATTAAAACTAGCTGTTAAGAATAGTAATAACCACCTTTTAAAATTTTAGAAATTTTAGCTCTCAAAATGGACTTCATTTTTGGATTCGGAGTATCGAATTTATCCTAAGGTGAAATTTTGGTACTTTTCGGATAACTTTCATATTTTGACGAATAGTGAAAATTACTAAATTATAATTAAAAACAACTTTTTTAATGGAAATAATTAATAGTGATAAATTATTAATTTGAGTGGTTTTAAATTATATTTAGAATATATTTTTACAATTCAATACAATGTTGGTCATTGGATGTAATTTCACATTTACACTAGACATAAACAAGTGTTAATCTTTTGATAGTTATTATCTCTTAAAAACACACTATTTGTTGTGACAGCGGAAATTAATTATAAAATTAATTAATTCAACTTATATGTTGGGCATTTTGTAAAATATAAATCATTTTTGAATTCGGAATATCAATTATAGCTTAGGGTGAAATTTTGGCATTTTTCTGAAAAACTTCAATTTTTGATGAATAGTGAAACTACTAAGTGGTAGTTAAAAAAATTAATTTTTTCATAAATATTAATTTTACCGCTTCTGTGAATCGAATTTCAAAAATCCAAGAGACACGGTTGATGTCAGTAAGTAAAATGCGGTTCAATGAGATGAAAATAATTTTTGGTGAATAGTAACTTTTTACTTTTATTTACCACGGTTAAAAGTAAATAGGGTAATTAAGGGTAAAAATGATATTAATATTACCCTAACACATGTCCTAATCCTATTGGACAAGTGTATTTCGACCAAAAACAAACTTAGGAATAAAATATGACCATTTAGGCCCACTTGAATTAGATTAGGACATTTATTATTATTTAATTCAAAGAAGAGATAAAAGAGTTAAAATCAAAGTTTATTTACTAAAACATTTTTAATATGGGGTTATACATAAGATACATTCGACTATAAATATTCATTAGAAATATAAAAATATTTCCTACATAATGGTATTTTATTTGTAATTTTTAGACTTTAAATAATTTAATTTATTTATGACACAACAATGATGCAGTAATTACCTTTTTAAGAAAAATTAACATAATTGATGTTATAAATGCCCAAATAAATGTAATTTGAGACTATTTATGACTTAAACTAATTTTATAGGTTAATATGACATATTATTGTTGATTTAAGTAACTTTCTTCGAACTTATCATTCTGTTATGAATTTCATAAAAATCATGTACCAAATAGTGTCAAAATTGACATAAATTAGTTTTTAAAACAAATATTATATTATCAATTGTTATTTAATTCCTAAAAATCTAAGGTTCGGCCAAATGAATTATATAAGGATATATATATTAATAATAAACAACTTGTGGTTCTTTTGTCTTGTTATGGTAAGTTTATTAACCATATAGTGTAAGAAAACAAAAAGACACGGTAAAAGTTAAATTATTTAACTTAGAGTTAAATCTAATTGATAAGGTTAAAATACTAACCTAAACTTGTCTAAATCCTATTGGATGAGAGTATTTCGACCCATCCCCACCTTAGACTCTAAATAAATCAATTTGGAGCTATTTAAAACCGAACTTGACTTTATAATAAAATAATATTTTTAGTTATTCCAAAGGTGCCCCTCTCCTCCCTTATAAAAGGACACCTCCTCCCTCTCTTCCTCACACAAATTTGAGCCTTCAAGCTCAGCCAACCCCTGAAAAAATATCTTCTCCACTTCCCTAGTATCATCCTAGAGGTCCTGGTCTTCTTCAAAGACCATCCTTAGTTCTTTAAGTGGAGGTTAAGAAAAGGCGCGTCAAAAAGAGGTAATATCCATTACCGATATTTTTCAATTTCTTTCTTCTTCAACTTCTTATTCTTTATTTGTTTCATGATAAAGTAATAAAATCAGTATTCATTATATACTGATATGTTATTATAAATATGAAACAACTCTAATTAACCTTCTATCCATCCTACGGAAAAAGGAAATCACCGCGCGTGCGTACGTACGGAATACCGTCTCCACGTCGTGGTGTAATCTATTTTCTGCCACCACCTTAATTGGATGGGTATAATGGTGTAATGAGTAACTATATATGATTATTATAAAGTGATATTGATACTTAAATAGTATACATACACTTCAACACAATTCCACGACCATGGAACCGATATCATCGCTCGTGCGTACGTACAGACTACCGTCTCCACGACGCGATGAGATTCATTCTCAATGATTAACCATTCATGAATGATTATAAAGTATATATAATAAGTAATAATTAAATATATGACATAATAATGATACTAGATTTATTTATATTTATGTCATCTACTTAATTCCATTCAATTCAATAAGGAAATGAAAACAGCGTTCATGCGTACGTACGGACTACCGTCTCCATGAACGGTGTATTTATTTCCATTTACTGATTTATTATATATATGTATATTCGGAATATATATATATATAAATCATGTTTTATATTCTGTAATTAAGTAATCATGATCTAAGTAATCATATGAATAATTACAAGTTAAAAACACGAACGACAAATGAGACGATTTTACCCAAAACGCTACTTTAACATGAATTTACAAAAGAACGGGTAATATAAAGTCATAAGTGAACCATATATGATATCATAACAATGAATATGATTCTGTAATAAGTCAATGAAATTATTTAAATCATTATACAGTAGGTTCGGACACTTACGAAGCAAATCGGACCTAAGGTAAGGGAAATATCACAATCTCATTTTTATCCGAGATTGTTTATACTTTGGTATTTACTGGGGTGTATTTTATCATCAACATCCATGTTTCCTAAATATGTAATATTATTTCCATTCAACTACAATTTTTTAAATCCAATTTTACCCTTTGGTGAGTTTTTAGTAAAGGATATGAAAGGAATCTTTTCTCATTTTTCGTACGAGGTACTTTTTTGACTTTTCCGACAAAAGTACGGGAAGAATGTTTTTTTAACTTATACGGCATGAATGGATTTTTAAAACATTATTTCCAAGAAGGTTCCTTTACAAGTTTTCAAGTTTATTTTTAATCAACCTATTTTAGTTTAAAGTCGTATGACATGTTAAGAAAGGAAAAATGTTTTTGAAGTAGAAAGGATATTTTCCTCAAGAATGGAGTTCAAGTGTTTTATCAAAATTATTTTCCATATAAGATAATAAAGGGTTCTGTTTTTTTATCCCTATTATCACATTGATTTGATTATGTTGTGATGGAATTATTTTTATGAATTCTTTTATCTTATATGAATTGTTTTATGATGTCACGTTGTTTAAGAATCCCATTTTTACTACATGGGTTATGCAATGATGTATGATTTAAGATTTTGTGGCACACATAAGAATGGTATCATTATGAGATGGGTGGGACCTATATCTCCCTCAAATGTATTGGGTAAAGATTTTATATCTCATGAGATAGACATGGCTGGAATGGTAGGTTATACCGGTTCAGTGAAACAGGACTGAAACGAGGGTGACTCGGTTCAGAAAGGGACTTTGTCCACTAAGATAGTCTTGGCAATGAGTCTTGACTAACAAGAAATGATTCTCTATGATTATGTGTGAATGAAACAAAGTTTCATGTTTTAAGTTATGATTATTGTGATTACATTTCACTTCCATGATTTATCCCATGTTATGTAATTATGACCTCTTTTACAGGTTAAGATTTCCAAAAGTTATGTGCTTATGTATATGATGTGATTGATATTTATTTTGTTTACCCTTACTGAGAATTTGAGCTCACCCTTTTATGTTTTCTTTTCCCCAGGATATAAAGAAAGGTTTTAGGTAAAAAAAGGAAGATCTTTATGGGAGATGTTGAAGATCTTTCACCAGGATTAGAAGATTATATTCCGAGTTTCCAAAGACACTAAACTATTATGATCCTTGTGTGTGTGTTTTTGTTATGTACTAAGTATTCCGAAAAGTAATGTAATGTCCATGTACGTCAAGCTTCGGGTCTCTACAACCAAGGTCTGGCACGACCTTAAACTTTACGGTCCCACATGACCCCAAACTGCACCCCGATCCTACATGACCCTAAACTGCACCAAGGTCCGTCACGACCTTAAACTGTATGGTCCTACAGGACCCTAAACTGCACCCTGATCTTGCATGACCCTAAACTTCACCAAGGTATCTCACGACCTGAAACTGTATGGTCCCACACGACCTTAAACTAGATGATCCCGCTTGACCCTAAACTACATGATGGTCCTGCATGACCTTAAACCGTCCATTCCTGCATGAATTTAAACTGCAACATCATCCCGCACGACATTAAAATACATCATCATCAGTCAAGATGTTAAACTTCTCAGTGGCATCCTTCATGACAATAATCTTCAAAATGGTCTAATCTCTATGACCCTAAACTATTATCTCCTTCATCCTCACTGCAAGAAGTTAAACTAAAAGCCAGTATGGCCTTCCTGGCCGGGGCCCAGCCATAGGCCCCTTGGCCTTCCCCGACTCAGGCTCTCTTGTGGGATTGTACAGTGTGGTGTAGGATTATGTCCTCGTTCAGGTCGGGTTACTCATTTTACCATACATATCCCCAGATGAGATGTGTCCCCCATCCCTCATGACGTTAAACTGTATTCCATCTCACATGACATTAAATTACATTTCGTCCCACATGATGTTAAACTACATTTCGTCCCCCCTGACGTTAAACTACACTCCTAGAACTATGTATGGCTTGATTCTCATCCTCATGGTATATGTAGGAATTCTCAGACGCTTCGTTTTGAGCCCAGCCCCGAGCTCTTCTCTTTGACTATTCCCCCGTGGGTATAGTTTCCTCAGAGGGTCCTCACATGATGTGCAGTAGGCTTCCTAAGCCCTTCTCATACAAGGATTACGAGGGTCTCACCATGTGCCCACTCTTGTTCTTCTATCCTCCTCACATCATCACCACATGACGCTAAACTGCATGAACTTCAAGAACTATGTATGGATTGATTCTCATTCGCATGAGATATGTAGGAACGCTCAGACATTCCGTCCATTGGCCCATCCAAAAATTAAAAATAATCCCCTTGGGTCAAGACATATGGTAGGGTGAACACTTTTTCCTCAATTTACGTCGATCAAGCCTCGCCCTGACTGTATGTCTCCCTCCCTGGAGATGTTCACCTCTTTCGTAGATGGGTACAACTATGCTTCACCAACTCATTGTCTGTGATTCCACCACTTTCCTCATCCGGAAGGGCGCCTGGACGGTATGGATGCTCGGCCTAAGGGCCCTCTTACCTCTTCGATCCAACTACCTCGAGGATGTCGAGCAACAAGCCGATACAAGTCCCGCATTTCGAATGCGGTCAGCGATCGACGCTCATTTTTTTCTCCCATATCAGTTCACCTCATGGAATATATGTTTCGAACATAGTCAACAGTTGTCCTAGATCTTCGGGTCCACCCCAAGATGTCCCAAATATCGAGTACAGTGGTTCGTTCTGCCCCATCCCGAAGCGACGGACTTCCCTCCGGGTGGTGCCAACAGTCGGGCCCCTGGCCCCGATTCTCTTATGGGAGTATACAACATGGTTACTTTCCATGCCATACACATTCCCTGACCGAGGCTCCGCCTTAGGTCATTTGGACTTCTTGGGCCTCTGGCCCAGGTACTATATGATGGGGTTGTGCGGTGTGGTGTGGGATTACTTCCTCGTTCACGTCGGGTTACCCGTCATACCGTACACATCCCCATAAGGGACACCTCATCCTGGCCCTCGTCCATACAACAAGAAATTAAATTGAAATCTAGTCAGGCCTTCCTGACCAAGGCCCAGCCTCAGGCCCCTTGGCATTCTCGGGCCCCTTAGCCCAAGTCCTTACCTGGACTGTGCGGTGTGGTGCGGGATTATGTTCTCATTCACGTCGGGTTACTCGTCACGCCGTACACGTCCTCGTTAGGGTATCCTGTATCTAGTTATCTTACTGAACTACATGTGGCTTGATTTCCATATTTATGGGATACGTAGGACCACAAAACATTCTATGCATCGGGTCCAGCCCCCATCTTCCAAAAATCGTCATCCCACCTTGGCCCCTTGGCCTACCCTTCAATATTCATCCAACCTCGGCCCCTTGGCCTAACCTTCCCCGGAGAGGGGAGTATATATCGTGTTGTGGGATAATGTCCTCCTTCACGTCAGGCTTGTAATTACAATGCCATATACCTCTCCCTCGTGAGCCACTTTGTCGACCCTTTTCGGTGGTTCACCATTGTGCCTAAGGGTACTCTGGTTTAGTTACCTGGAATGTCAGACTCTACTCAGACACGTCTGCACCCTCTTTTCAGGCTTCATGTTTCCATTAATCTGGGCTTTCATCACCTTTCACACCCAGAGGGACCCCCATGAACGACATGGATACAATGCCCAAGGGCTCTCCTACCATTACAGGCCAACACCCCCAAGGGTTTTAGACAACAAATCGTTAAAAATCCCGTGTTGAGAATATGGTCAGTGGTCGATGCTCGTTTGTTGTTCCCACTTCAGGTTAATGCGATATGGAGACTATTTTTCTGCCATAGTTAACAATTATCCCCCATCGCCATGCCAACCCCATTAAGCCCAAAATGTTAGTTACGCGATTCACATCCTTATCCATTCACATCATGGCCAAGTAGAGTTTCAAAACACTTGATACTATTACTTAGTGTGCATCTTCATTATAGGGGAACAAAGCTGTGTTAAAGGAGTCCTTTGGAGCCCTGTACCAACTTCCCTTTGGTGGATATTCTGGGTACTGTGATAAGAAAATTCCTCCCTTGTTTCCCACACCGAGTTTAACTCATTTGGGCTTAGGGATTGGGTTGAGGTCTGCGTTGACATGGAAAGTCGTCATCCATTCATAGTCCGAGCTCTAAGACCATAAACTAAGATCTCCTCTGAACAACATCTAACTTCATTACCATACTCATGGGATATGTAGGAACGCCCAGAACTCTTGTCTATGGGTCTAATTTGAGTTCAGCAAATTTGTCTCTTCTGTCCTACCTTCGAGACTTTGACAGTGTGACCATGGGGAATGGTGTGGGATTATTTCCTCCTTCATGCCGGGTTTTCAATAGAAGAACCACATGCACCCCATTCTAAGAATTAGCCCTCCTGTTTGATGGCCCGCACGACATTAAAAGTCACCCTCCAGAACTACGTGTGGCTTGATTCCCATCCGCATGGGATACATAGTACCACTCGAATGTCTAGACTTCGGGTCCAACCCCACCTCCTAGAGATCTACCGATCTCCCTGGTCACCTAGTCCCCTGGCATGTTCCTCTACACGAGAGGGATATATAGGTGCGGTACAGGGTTCTTGGAACCATGCCCCCCTTCTCCCTGGAATTCGTCATCTCTTAGCCGCACTCAAGTTGTGTCCCTTGACCCCTTGTAGTGGTTCTCCCAAGTGTTAAGAGTACTTTGGTCTAGGACCCAGAGTTTCAGATTCAACTTAGGCAAGTTCCTTCCACTTTTCATGCTTTGTGTTTACCTTCATTCGGGCTTTCATCATCTTTCACACCCGGAGGGACCCCCAAGAACGGCCTGGATACCACACCTAAGGGCTCTCCTATCATTATGGGCCAATGCCCCCGAGGGTTTTCGACAAAAAATTGATACAAATCCCACGTTGCAAACATGGTCAGTAGTCGATTCTCATTTGTTTATACCCATTTCAGGCTAACATGATAGGATTCTGTGTTGTGAACATGGTCAGTAGTAATACCCTATTGTCATGCCAGTGCTTTTAGACCTTGAATGTTGGTTGAATGATTCACATTATGTTCCACCCCACCGTTTCCAGGTGGAATCTCGACACTCTTGGTGCTATCCCTCAATACACCTCTGCACGTCTAAGGAAAAAGTTGCAATACAACATCCTTCGAGGCTCCCACGGTCCGAGCTCTAAGACCATAAAATAATATCTTAATTAAGGGATATGTGCGGCTCGATCCTCATCCCCACGAGATGCGATGGGTCACCGAGATGTCTTGTCTCTAAGTCCAGCTCAGATGGGAGCTAGTTCCTCATGCCCCTTCCATTCTTTCCCCTATTTGGGCACCTTGGCCCACAGTTCCTATCTCAGAACAGCGTACGATGTGATGTGAGAACATGTCCCCATCCACGTCAGTTATGTCGCACGACACCACACACATTTCCCGCCCAGCATCCTCTCTGCTTCGTCTGCACTGCATGACGTAAAAATGCTTGCTTGGTCTTATCACACGACCCTAAATTATGACATTATTGTCCTGGCTACACGATGAAAAACGACATTGCATTGTGATGACCCCATCATAGAGGACATAACGTTGGGTATTGGTCACGTTCTATGCAATTTTTCAATGCCAATCACAGGTTGATTCTGGTGGTGACACCAGGGCTTGCTACCCTAGGCCTGTCGCATCACAAAAAAAACCCACTCACCTTAAAGGACAAACAAGATTTATCAATTTCCACTTCTTTTGGTGCAAGGGCCATGCCCACACTCCCCTTTTTCCACGGCAATGGTACCTTACCATGAAACCCCCACGATCTATGTATGGATTGATTCTCATCTTTATGATATACGTAGGAGTGCCAGAGAACTTCCACGTGTGCCCATCCTAACATCCATGTTCATTCCCTCGACTTGAGCACTTCCCCAGAGAAAAAATGGTATTTAGGGCTTATGTCCTCTTCCGCATCGGGTTTTTTAATCACCTCACTATGTGTTTCCTGCTCTCTTTACCTGTTCGTGGTCCGAGTTCAAATACCTTAAACTAAGACCTCTTCAATAACTACGTGTAGCTTGATCCCCATCCCCATGGGGTATGTAGGAAGGCCTTTGAACTTTGTCTCAGGCCCAGATCAACTCTCATTTTTGGTCACTCGACCTAAAACTTTCCGAGAAGCACGTGGTGGTCAAAAACCCCGGTTCCCATTCACGTCGGGTATTTGAGTTAACCCACCACGCGCCTCCTCTGTTTCCTCCCACCCATGGTCCAAATTTTACGACCCTAAACTAAGATCTCCCTATAGGAAGGGACTTGACTCCCTCTATCTATTGCATCTCATTAATGCATTCAGATGTGTTTTGACAAAGAGTCCAAAGTGTGGAATCTTCATGGAGACAATCTCTCGTTCCATGATCATGATTCGTGAGCTTTCTATTTGGATCCTCATCCTCTCCCACATCCAAAAGGACCCTCGGACGACATGGATTCTAGGATTAAGGGATCTACAAAGATGTTGGGCCCAAGGGCTCTCCAATCGTTTCGGGCCAACGTCCTTAAGGGATTTCCGACAACATTTGCGAAATGGTCCCGTGTTTCGAACATGGTCAACGGTCAACCCTCATTTTTCTGTCCCCATTCTAGGCTAACGCGATATGGATGATGCGTTTCCTCCATGGTCAAAAGTTATCCTCCATCGTCACTCCACCATCATTGTGATCCAAATCTCGAACATCATGATTCACATCTTTCCACTTCCTCATGTTAATGTGGAATTCCAACATAATCGGATCTACCTCTTAACGAATCTAGGTGTTCCACATGGTGGTGTTAGTGTCATTGGGCCGGTATTAACCAAGCGTCCCTTTGCCCTAACCTTCCCCTTCATGTGTCGGGAAAGTTCCCCATTAATTATTGTTTACCACATCGAGAACGACTCATGCGGGCTTAGTAGTTTTTGTGGGATATATACTGCTGCATCCAAGAATCTCATCATCCTGAATGATGTTAAAATGTTCCTCCAGAACTATGTGTGGCTTCATTCTCATCCTCCTGGGATACGTAGGGACACCCAGATATTTTCACATAGGGTCCAGCCCATAGGAATCATAAATCATCTTCTTCCCCTTTCCAGCCCCCTGGACGGACCCCTTGAAGGGGACCGTATAACTATAACTCTTCCCTGAACATGTTCAAGATCCCCCAATATGACATTGTGAAGTGAAAGACCCCCTCACCAGAGAGGCCCTGTCTGAAAGGAATGGTCGATGATTAAACCGATGTGGCCATCTAGTGTACTCCCACCATGGTGGCGTAATTTCATGAGTGGTGTATTCTGTTTGATCAAACCATCACTCTTTATGCCATGCTTCATGTTCCCCTTATTCAAAATATTGTCCTCTTTCATGTCTGGAGGAACCCCCTAACAGTATGGATGCTCGACTTATAGTCCACCTGCTATCCTGGGCTAACGTTCTTGAAGACTATTCATGTATGAAAGGACCCCCTAACAGTATGGATACTCGACCTATGGTCCACCTTCTGTCCTGGCCCAACGTCCCGAAAGACTGGTTGACGATATTGGAGTTAGGTCCTGTGTTTCGAACATGGTCAATGGTATACCCTCATTTTTCTGTCCCCATTCCAGGCTAACGCGATATGGATGTTGCGTTTCTACCATATTCAATAGCTATCCTTCATTATCATGCCACCCCGTAGTGTTTCAAATCATGGGTATCGTGATTCACACTTCCCATTACCATCTGTTCGGACTGAATTTAGCGCCCTTTTCTTTGAATCGTTCGTGCACAAAAGGACGCTGGAAAAACAGTATTTCGGCTATTTTGAGAACATCATTCTCTAGTCAGGTCTCTACCATTTCTCAGAGATCTGGGACGGTTTTCCAATCCCCAGATTCCTGAATCTTAGTTTTCACTCCTATGTTTGGATAGGGCGATGAGGTGACTATCTCTTGGTTCTCACATCTGGCCCGACCCATGTGAGCTTAGGGAATTGTCGTTGGACGTTCTGCAAACATTATAAGGATGCAATGAACCAATGAAAACAACATAACTCATGCATGCTACAAAATTGAAAATAATTAAAGAACGAAATTATGAGTAAGGGTTTGTAATCATTACAGTACCCAAGGTAAACTCCCCCTTGTATGGATTAACCCCATCAAAAGAGCGTTGCAGCTCCGCCACCCTTCGACTTGTGGAATCCAGGAACTACTGTCGCCGACTAAGCTCCTGCTCCTCCTCAGCAGTGATGGGGCATAGTTCATCAGACTCATCTCGGACCCGCTCTACCCCAGCCCGAATGACATCCATCTCTTTTGATGTTTGCCTCATAATATCTTCCTCCTCTGCTAGCTAGACCATTAGCCACACGATCAGCTCAGATTGTGCATTGAGAGACGCTGAGTGCTAATCTGCTGGATCTGTAGGTTCTGGACTTCGTTTTCAGCCTCCTGGAGTTTCTTGTTGTTCGCCGCCTTCCTCCACTACCAGCCCACACTGAGCCCATGGTCATACTCCTGGATCATATCTTCCATGAGATCTCGGATGAGCAGATGAGGGCGATGGGCGTCCACTCCCCAAGCACACAGTTCGCGTAACCGCGAGTAAAGTCTGTCCATTTTGTCCAGCCATAACAGTTGGGGTGTGTCGTTGACGAAGCGTGTGATCAGCTTCCACGATTAGTGGTGGCCTATTTTACTGTCTTCTTTATTGGAGAAAATCTCATCCTAGTCTGTGTGATTAGCATGCTCATATGCAGGGTGCGCCTGCAATAAGTCTTCAGTGGGATCTGCATCTGTTGTAGGATCATGCGCGACATGTGGTGTTGGATCAGACGTGGTGGGAATTGGGTTGACCGGTCGATCCCCATCGTCGGACTCCACCACAATAACCTCTGGCATGACCCTGCTGGTGGTCCCTCCAATGATAGGGAGTGTTTCAGTTTGGGTAGGTGGGGTAACTATCTCCACGATCACGAGCATGCCCCTAGGAGGGATGCCACCAGAAAACCTGACCAGCCTTGCCATAGCAGCCCATGCCATTCGTAGAAAATTACGCAACATGGAAGGACATAGATGTCAGTTGGAACGATATTTATATGACAAGAAATGAATTCAGTGGAGAAGACTTATGAAGATAAAACTCTGGGTGATGCTCATGAGTTGATGCTGACAGGACCCCGAGGCGTGGCCCTCCGTATATTGTCGGGAGGTCTGGAAATTCTAGAGGAGCCACATCGGGTGCCCTATCCCCGCTAGACAAAGAACAGGATGTGGCCACAGGCACAGGTTCCGAAGGACCTGCATTGTCACCCACCCAGGGGCAAGATCGAGGTCTACGTACAAGTTCCTCCTCCATAGTTCAGATGTTCATGAGAGGTCTATAATGGGCTGAGAGCAGACATCGAGGAAAGAAACTTAGGATGTTACTTCGAGAGTCTCCGCTAAATCATCGAGATCCAAGTCTTGATTTCCGACTTCGCCTTCCTCCAATGGGATCCCTCCACCAGCCTCGTCTCCCCAAGAGGATTCATCTGATTCTTTCGGCAGAGGGAAGTGCTCTCTCAGTTTGATGGCCGATAGCTACGGGGGATCCATCTGATCCAGCAGTACCCTCACCTGGTCTGTCATTGGACACATGACACCACTGGAATGTACGTAGTCCTCCTGCTCATCTAGATATTGCCCCGCCTCCACTGGAGACACCGTGAAACTGGCTCGAACAGGACCTATACTTGATAAAACCATCCTGAGAGGGTTCAGGTGTTCCCACATCATGGGCGGGATGAGGTGTTGTCGATTGATGTCCCAAATGTCCTAGGCCTCTGGAAAAGAAGAATTCTCTTGCATGTCGATATGGAGCAGTTTTTCCCCAAAGCCTTAGTGGATATCCTAGGGAATACCCTCAGTGGCCGCCCCTCTGGATGACTATGTTCTTCTGGGACCACCAGATCCGTCGCTGCTGTTGGGACTACCGCCGCTACATCATTCTCACCTGGTGTAGGGGTCGCCGATATGGTAGCTCCACCATCGCGAGAGACCCTTTCTTCCCTCCGACCCCAACCTTGGGATAGGGGAGGCCCTCCTTCAGTAGCCCGATCAGTTGGATGCTTCGGTATTTCCCCCAGATAAGCTGCCTCCCAGCTGATAGCATACTCCTTCACAAGTCCAAAGTTAGCAGTGGATGGAGGCAATGCATTTCGCATTTTCCTGTCTTCCTGTGTGAACATGATCCACAATTGCCTCATCACACACAAGTGCTCCTAATGACGCACCTCCAATTAGACCTATGGGGTCAGCCGCTGCAGGCACTAGAACTGCCTCGCAAACCGGTGTGGGGTGTAAGGCTCGCTGAGCGGCTCGCAGTCCCCCCATGCCACCAAAAGTCAAACTAGAAAGGCCAGGAGATAGGCCTGGTGATCTTCCATTCGCTGACCATCATTAGTGAGTACCCGCGTCGACAATGGAAACAAATGGAAGTTAAAATCATCCGCCTTCCACACCCGGTTCAGTACCATTGGTACAGTTAGATTGATTGGGAATCTCCCGACAGCATTCAGAATGGAGGGGCGGACGTTTGACCCCGGTGGTGAGATGGGGTTTGGATATTCATAAACCCCCCTGACGTGTGCCGCGATCCACCCATATAGAAGGATGAAGGGCCCGCATATCCTCGGTGGTTTCTTTCCCTCGCTAACGTGCCACAGAATCTTGTACAATCTGGTGAACATCAGAATCCCCTAATTGACCCGCCTTCCTATGGCCATCATGGATGCCATGATGAATGAGCTAGGCTGCACCCCCATGTTGGTGTCCCTCACTGGTAGGATCCAACCGCAGATAAGGGCTGCGAAAAACGCCTCTAGCCAGACTATCAGCTGCTCTTCAGTGCTGACACTGAAACCCCAGGTCTTCCATTGGTTGTCCTCTAAGAGACGCCAATACGAGTGCTCCTTGCCCCGTGAGCCCCCTTCGGACAAGTTTGAGGCCTCAGAGGGAACTCTCGATCCTCCTGGAAGTTCAAGAACTGCTTGAACGACTTTTTAATGTGGACATCTCTCACCACTTCCTTGTCCTCTCCAGGTACCAGTCCCATCAGTGCCAAATCTAGCTGCATCATCTGCTCTGGATCCTCCCACATTGTCATGACGTGGAGGAACTCATCATACTTGGCCCCCGAGATCGGGACTCCCGAGATCTGATGCACATCCCGCAGACTGATGCCAACCTCTCCATAGTGCAGGTGAAAAGTGTTGGTCCTAGATGACCATCTTCTCAACAGCTCCGACATCAGCTATTTTGGTTGATAAATGTGGAATTGGGAGGCCCATGTCACCTCATACAATCCCACTCTCCTCAATTCATCCCCAAACTCCTCACATAAGGCACCTACCCAGTAGGCCCATGCCCAATCATTTCTGAAGTTGCCGCCCTAGCGTAGGTCGCACTCATCTGACCACCCCTTATTCGAATCCCCCAAAGATACCTTCAGTATAGTGAGGTACATAAAGGGGGATTTCTTTGGTTGCAAGGGCATCCCATAAATGTTGTTCAGGTGGTTTTACAAATAGTCGGCGGTGACAGGCGTGTATTCCTCCTACGCATGACCATTAGTTTCCCTGAACCATTGACGCTGGCATTGCATGCTCCTATACCAACAAGCTGGTTCATCCCTACTCGCCAAAGGAATGAAGACGTCATCCCTCAGCTCGAATCCATAAAAGGGAATCTTCTTACTCAGCATATAGTTCTTTTGGATCTCTATTAGCAGTTCCGTCAAAGAATTATGGTCTGAGTGGCTTCGGACTAGCTCCCCGAGGCCCAGACAGATGTCCATCTCATCCATCCGGGTGGCGTCTGCAAGTACCCCTAGCGCAGCTTCTTGATGTGCCATTACGTATACAGAACTCAGAAAAATATAGGATCAATTCATGATGATCGTTCACGGAACTTTCTCACGATGATCTTTCACAAATCCGAGATGCAGAGCCTGGCCTTGGCCTGAAAGCACACGATCGCTTCGCATAATCACGGAGTTAGAGACTCGCAGTTATCCATGAAGCTCGATTCATAGTGAGAGGACGCGGAGTAAGTGGAGCTTCGTGAACCGAGAGTGCAAAACGACAATGTCGCAGAGAAGGGAAAGGAATAAAGAGAGGCCAGACCCCCTATTTTTAGGCGGTGGCCCTCGGAGCTTCATGGTACATCTGGAGAGCGCGGCCCCTGTCCGCCTCGCACGCCTTCTTCGTGAGTCAACACTGCGAATTGCTGATAATTTTGGAAATTTCCCTCAGAATTCTACCCTAGATACCTCCGCGGCTCCAAGTCTGAGGGGGTGAATTTTTTTGGTTCCAAAAATATTTGAAGAAAAGAGAGAAGAAAAAGAGGCTCCACGCTCTTCATCGCGAAACCCTGACGTGAATCCCACCGAAGCAATGTGGCCGCCGCGAAGCACCAGAGGCGGTAACTCTCTAAGAATGCCCTGAAGTTCATGAACCCGCCGCGAAGCACCTGAGGCAGTAACTCTCCGCGAACTCAGTTGACATTCGCAACCCTCTGCGGAGCAACCCCCACCCCCTTCGCACCACGTGTTCTCTACTCACGGCACCTCTAGCCTATAAATACCAAGATCCCCCAAAGCCCTCCAGATGGACGATCTGAACTTTCGGCTTCCCAGCTCCCAAATCGCAAAGCACCCTTCACTCTTGGAATCATGAGCTTCATGAGATATTTTTTCTTCACGAGAGGCCTCCGCCTTGTCTCATTTTGAGCCCCTCTTCCGAGAGGGATGCCCTTCGTGAAGCCTAAGGGCATTCGTGAAGGAAGGGGATCCCTAAGGGGACCCTGGCCGTCGCAGAGCATTTATGCTTCCCGAAACACCCACCCTGTACACATGATCCACATGCCAAAGTAGGGTCACTGTACTTCGCGAAGCACACTGCTTCACAGCACCTTGCTCCATGAGGAACCTATGCTTCGCGAGGCAGTGCTCTGCGAATGCCCTTCAACTTCACGAAGCACCTCCCACTTTCACCTCCACCCCATGCTAAGGATAAGGTACCCCACTTCATGAAGAACACCCATTCACATGTGCCATCCACTACGCAAAGAAACCGAGCTACGTAAAGCCCCTGCCTATGGATCCCTCTGCTTGGCAATTCCTTCTCCCGTGCGACCCTCTAGGTTTGCACGATGTGATTTCAATGTCCCCTGGACAATACCACATGTGGCATTGCTTTGCCTAATTCTTCATCACATAGGCATGCTAACGACTATTGCTTCTTCGCATAGCCATGCTAACGTGGACCCCTCGATGGTTCGCTCTGAGACCCCCCTTCACCATGGCCATACCGATGCCTTCTCTACCACAAGGGGTAGAGGGTACCAATTATGTATGTCATAGGGGTGTGGAGAAAACTCACCTCGTCCGAGTTGCATTACGTTAAACTACCAAGCACCTCGTCCTCAACACATGACATTAAACTGTTATCTGACCCCATGCCTCGCCCATAGGCCCCCCCGGATCGTACATTCTTTACACCCACTAGTATCCATGAAGATGGGATTACCCCTCATAGGGGATGATATCCCCTTTATCGGGGTGGCATTTTTCCACGGGGAAGGGAATCCATCATGGCGTAAGCCCCATGCCTCTCTTGTGAAAGGTATCACCCATGCCCCTCTGTACTTCCACACCTCAAGGGCATGTAGGGTGGGGGAGTGATAGGAAATGAGGCACCTTCTTTCTTCGGTCCCAAATCCTCTCCATCTGCGCTTTGTCGCTCTCAGGCCTCCATCCTGGTGTAAGTCTCGGTACCATGGGCCACCTAACGCGTAAGCCCCTCTTACGCACCCTTCGCGATGTGATCATAAGGTCTCTGTAGCCTCTTTTTTATCACACTGAGCACGACTCACGTGGGATTAGAGTAAGCATTGACCCTTGCAATGCCCCCATCCATAATGACCTTAAACTGTGTGCCCCCGTCCAACATGGCGTTAAACTGTATGCTTTCCCTCATGACATTAAATTGTACATCCCTTTTGAACTATGTGGTCTTTGACCCATGTCAAGGCATGGTACATAGGAAGCCTCCATGGGGTTCAAGCCCACCACACATCGTTTCTTCACGTCAGGTTCCACCCTCATTCCGCATGACATTAAACTAAATTACAGTCCAGCGATAATCCATTGTGACTATCCTGAAATACGTGAACATTGATCCATGCCAAGGCATGGTACGTAGGATGCCTCATGAGGTTCAAGCCCACCACCAGGGGACCCTCGGGTTCACCTTCACGTCGGTTCACTGACGAAGAACTATCCCGAACTACGATGACCTTGATCCATGTCAAGGAATGTTAAATACAAAGACTACCTGAGGTTCAAGCCCATCATTTATCAGACCAAGGTCCATCTTCACGTCGGTTATCCAACACCCACATCCCCTTTGAACTATGAGGACTTTGATCTATGTCAAGGCATGGTACGTAGGAAACCTCACAAGGTTCAAGCCCACCATCCACCTGGGTCATGTTCCTTATTCACGTCAGTTCACCGATACGCCCCTGTCTTGTATGATGTTAAACTGCATCTCAATCCAGCGGTATGCCGTTGTGACCCTACCATCCAGTTGTTCCGACATCCCTTCGTGTCAGTTCATCAACCCATTTTCCTGAACTACGTGGTCTTTTATCCATGCCAAGGCATGGTACGTAGGAAGCCTCACAAGGTTCATGCCCACCACCCATTGGACCAAGGTCCTTCTTCAATGTTGGTTCTTCAGAGTCCAACCCGAACTACGTGGACTTTGATCCATGTTAAGGCATGGTGCATAGGAAGCCTCACGAGGTTCAAGCCCACCTCCTGGTCGTTCTGACCTCATTCACGATGGTTCTCCCACCATCTTGGGCGGTATAGAGTGTGAGCCCCACACATCCATTATGAACTACACGGACTTTGATTCCATGCCACGGGGATATGTAGGGAGTCTCTTCGAGACTCAATCCCATCACCTCCATCATCTCTACGATGGCTCCATTTCATTCCCCCTCCACTCTATATAGCTTTCCATCACCCATCCCGATTCTCATTCGGGCCGCCACATCTCGGTGAGATCATGTCACCCCATTCCCCTCCACAGCATTTGGGAAGCTACCCATGGGATAGCTCCGATATCGGTTTTCCCTCAAGGGGGATTCCTCAATCTGATCCACTCCAGCTGGTGTTATGATCAGCCCGATCTATCGCCGCAGGATGTTAAACTTGCAGCATACCCTGTGTTAAAACATGGGAGGTTGAGGAAAACCCCAGATACATGTGTATTGAATATGATTCCCTGTGCTCGATGTGGGATGCCTCGGGATTCCGTTCCCTCGAGAACCCCTATAATAAGGGACCAAATACAGACATGCCAATTCTCCAGCGTTCAGACACCTTAATGGTGGCTCGACATGACTACTCCTGCAACTGAAGGTTTCTTCCTTTACCGGACCCCTTGGAATGTCCTGACAGAAGCAGTTTAATTATCCGGCGTCCATGAAACATGGAACTTGGAAGAGTTTCATGAACAACATATTAAATCTATGAGGGAGACCCAGACTAGGTGACGTGTTCCATGGAGGAATCCACGGAATGAAGAACCGACATCCCATCATCCCGGTTTTGATCCAGGAGCAGAATTCCCTGAATAAGGAGCGAATGCCACTCGCCTTTGGAAAGCATGAATGTGGGGTAACAAAAGCCGCGCCTGTCGTGCCACAAGAGGATGGACGCACGTGCCCTGACGAAAGCATCAGAAACAACATGAGAATCACTGATTTTACCCTTTAGGAGTATAACAAAGACATACATTAAATGAAATTATCAATAATTATATAACATCTATTATAAAATTTATAATTATAACTAAATAGTGAACAATGAATCTGTAAACAGTTATACTCTTTCCCATTACTAAAGTAGTATAAAACAAAAAATTTAAACTAATAGACTATGATGATGAAAATAAAATATAATAAAATATTATATTTGTAATTAATGATTAAAATGGTGTTTATAAAAGGAAAGATATATCAATAAGGATAATAAATAAATGATTAGTATTTTTTAAATACAATAGATTCTTGTTTTTATGATGGAATTCATCAATTAAGGTAATGGATTTTTATCTCAAATATAATTTCACCATACATTGTTTATATAATCGACCATCATATTTCTTATATGGTGTAATCAGTATTTTATTAATGAATTCTACAATATTAATTTAATTCGTTTTTTAAGATCCATATAAAGTTTTTATTTAAATTTTGTTCGATTAAATGTATTCTAATGTGGTAAGGAGTTGTCTTGAATCATAATTTTTTCACAATTCATAATATTTACTTCTTATATATAGTTATTAAAAGATATTTTTATTATGATATATGATGATATTATAATCATTTTTCTCATAATTTTCTAGGTAATTACATTGATGACTTTTTTTATTCATAAATGATGATGATGTAATGAATAATTATTATTTTTTCTTAATTATCTTTTTTTATCCTATGTCTATATTTACACTTCCCACTAGTGTTATATTTTTTAATATATTGAAATATATGTATGATTTATTTTTAGTAATTTTTATTATTTATTTTACCTCTATTTTAATGCATTATTTATCACTCTATTTATGTTATGAGTTTCAATAGTGGTATTTTCAAAATATTTTAAAATACATCACATTGAAATATTTTATCTCTCTCTTAAATTCATCATTTACTCTGTAAAATTGTTATCTCCATTACATGTAATAATTATTTTATTTTATTTTAATGTGGTGTTTTAAATTTCTTTTTTTGTAACCTTCATTAAAATTAATTTTGAAAGTGGTTTGTAATTTTATCCCTATTCAATAATTCTTTAAAATAGATTATAAAGGAAATATTATGTGGTTTCCCTTCCATATAAAACATATTGAGTTATATTTCATGAGTCACTGTATAAAATAATTGTTTAAATACTCCATTTTGGGTGATAAATTTTTTTTATCGACCGATTGACCATTCTTATCTTGTTATGAAATTCTATTTGGAAACAATATAAAGATTAATTGTTCTTATATTTGTGCCAAATTTTCATAGGATATGTTTTAATTGAATTTTATATATTAATACCACCTTCCTTTTATTTTGATACAAGGATCATGTTTATTATTTTTTGATTCTAGAAAAAATTTAAATAGTAATTGTTTGTTCTTTATATATTTCAAGAACTTTCTTCATGATTGATGAAAATATATTATTGATAATTTTTTAATGAGATGTTTCTTTATTTTCATTTTTATATTATTCTTATAATATTTCCCTTAATGATATGTTGATGTTTTTTTCCCTTATTGAGTGTTTGATGTCACCCATTTCTTTTGTTTCCATTCCCCCCATGAAATCATACACATGACTATAATTTTAAGGAATATTTATATATAGATTATTTAGGGGAGATGTTGAGGAAATTAAAATTAAAATTTTTTATATTGTAATAATGAAATTTTGGGATGAGAATAACACATTTTCTAATTCTCATAGAAATATAACAATTTATTATTGGGATTCAGAGATGATATATGAGTTGTAATGTTTTTATTATAGATATGACATAAAAAAAGATATATTTATAATGTTTTGTTTAAGTTTATATGTGATCAAATGAGGCATATACCCAGGGTAGTTTAGTATAGGGGTAGATGTGTGTGATAGTGGGGCACTTGTCACATTTAGAAGATAGGTAGGAGGGTCTGGATTGGGTAGTCTGGGGATGTTAATTTGATCAAACAACCTATCATCAATGGTAGTAAATTAGAGAATTCAAATTCAGCAAAATTATATAGGGAAACAATTTCCTAGTAAATTTATAACTTACCAAAATTTTACAATTTGGGATATCACCCGTGTTGTCCCTCCACATGTATAGTGATATTCAATGCCATCATGGCCAATATATTTTATTGACCACCGAGAATCCTCCACTATCAGCGGATTAAAAATTTTGAAGCCACAATTTTGATGTTGAATTACACCATGAAATATATTTTTAGATCCCCATTAGACTAATGTGAGTTACTAAATACCATTAATAAAAAAGTTTTTTTAAAGAATAAGATATAGTGAACTTTATTGATTGTAATGTATTAACGCGTTTGGTGTAGAGAATGATATTGTGTCACGGGCCAAACCCTATTTCCTAAGTGGTGTAATATGATGAATTAAATTACGGATAATTATAAATAAGAAAATTTAAACATAGGTTTTTCAATACCTTGTGGAGGTTTTCCTTTTATCAAGGTCTAGATAGTCTCTATTGGAGAATATTTGCCCCAGTTGAGACTACTTTCAACATAAAAAGAGTGATGGTAAAGCCTACATAGACCATTTTTATCATGATGTGTTTTCCTAACCCATAGGTGGAAAATAGAGGATATTTTCCCCATGGATTTAGTAAATATATTGTGTAAGGGGTTTTCAATGAAGTTGGTTTGTGTGAAAAATAAGGATCTCATGTCTTTGGGGATGAACACACCACATTGTAAAATATTTGTTCACCTCATCGATTGATGAAAATAGGGTTATTGTGATTTGGATATTAACTATATAGTTTATTTTACGTCATTGATCAACTAGAACATGAATAAAACTTAAAATGAGTGATATGTTTTTCACCATATTCCACTATACTCAAGGTAGAATATATATCCATATAAATATAACATTCTAATAAGTCATTCCTATGACTATGCTTATAGATATATTTTGTGGGAGGTACAAATGGATTATAATAAATGGTGGTCATTCAATGTTTTAGTAAATAAATATCAATAGATATAATACTGATATATAAATAGTTATAGATGGTATAATATATATGAGATATATATATAGTTGTATCATAGAGAGTAAATTTTATATAAAAATGATGTATTGTTCACACATGAAGTGAATTGAAAATAGAAATAATTAGGAATATTTATTTCTATGAGTGGTCAATAATAACTAATATGTTTTGGGTTCCAAATTCTGAAGTTATATTCAATGAATAAATTTCAACATCAACCATTTTGAGATGTGCACTTTATGTTTCGTTCCCTATTTTACTTTGGTTGTGTAATGCTATGACTACTAAATCGATTTTATTGGGAATTAAAATAATTTTTTATCTTTAATAAACACATTTATTTCAGATAATTTATCTTTTATCTCATCTAAGATAAATATATTAATCATGGTTAGTGAACACATGATCACAACTGGCTAAGTATTAATGGGGATTCAATATGTTTTGAATATGTTGTATGCAACATGTTAAAAAACATTCTATAATTGTGAGATTATAATAGGAATTAAAAATATAATTGTGTGTATTATAAATAATTTTACATAGTTTTCTAGAAAGATTAATTGTAAAAAACAGATGAACCCCAAATTTATAGAGGGGAGTCAAAAGAGAGACCTCACAAAGAAAAGTGTTTCTATTATGATATTGAGATTAATGTATCTAGTTTTTTCAGATTACATTCACTAGTTAGATAGATGGGCTTATGAATTTCTTGTTTTAGTCAGCAATGAAGATAAAGATAGCACAATAAGTATTATAGACAATAATTTAATTGATTTTACATATTTATTGAGTTTTCATTAGATACAAAAAACCGTCCTTGTATACCAATTTCCATTTATTCCTCATTTTTATTTTTTTGGTCATTAATTCTATTCACTAAATAGATTTTCAATCCTAGTTAGTTTAGTATAATTTTTAATTTAGTGCTGGGTTTTTAAGGCCTTATAATTGGTTTATAGGTTGGATTTTGAGTCCTTGTTCTTTATGGTATCAACACTATAATTTCACTACACTTTATTTTTATTATTAATTTTTGGATATAAGAAAATTATATTCTAATATTTGGTTGTTCTTTTGATGAAATGACATCTTTGGAACCTACAACCTCATATAATATAGAACGAAACCATTGGTACTTATACAATTCACTTGGATACCGACTCATGTTCACTATTTGTAGTGGGTGTTAAATTTATAAACCACCTATTGTGGATTCCACATTATTATTATTTGAATATAACCAATCTATCTTGTTATCATTATCAAACAAAAGAGAGTCAATAATATTTTGAGTATATAGAAAATTAATTTAATGTAAATAATTAATTTTATAATATCCCTATATTGGATAATTTGGATGGTCTTTTCCAACATCCAAATATTTTTGTAAGAATAACATTTTTTTAATCCATGGAATATTTTCTAACTACTTTGAAACTTCCAGAATGTCCTTATAATAATTAATAATATTAAACTCACACTAAATATATTCTCAACATTTGAAAAGGAAAGTAGGGAGACCCCCTAAATCCAGGAAAATCATGGATACTGCTTTAAAGGTTAGGAGTTCAAAGCATATTACCATGACTAAAGCATGTCTTGATGACCTGACTGAATCTGGAAATAATTTACCATGAGTTTTCTCTCGGCTGGTTCTTGTCACTTTATGGCATTGGTTTCAATGCCATATTTTCTTAGTCGGTTTTTGAATGGGTTTCAAAGGAGGATTTTCACCTATTCTCTGAGATTAGCAATGTTTCTGGTTTATGACTTACAGAATGAGGAGGATGAGTATCAGTTTTTTCTGAATTTTCAGATTGAAATCCATGATTTTTTATCTCTTCACATGATGATAAAGAAGTTGTAATTATTGTTTCATACCTGGATACTTCCACAGAGGTTGAAGCTGGGCAGTATTGTGATCATAATTCAGTTACAGAGCTGGATTTCTGCATCAATACTATGAAGAACTTGTAGTCATTTTTCAGGAAAATCTCGGATACTGCTTTAAAGCAGAAAGGGAATGATAATACAGTTCGATGGGCAGTGGGTCGTGGTGACATCATTCTGTGGAAAATTATCTGGATTTCCTGTAGGCAATTTTATCCATGGTGCAGTGGGAGGTGTTTGATATAATTATGATTGGTCGATGAGCTGAATAGGTGTACTCTTTTCAGATCATTCTATTGAAGATTTCAGAGTTGGGTTTCATGGATCTCATTCTTTCTAGAGGCAATATTGATGGGGGAATCCTATCTTTAGTACAAGGGTATACCTTGGAAGTTGAAAATTTTGGTTTGGCACTTGTGGAATCAGGTGATTCCTTCAGTTGAGAATATTCAGGTCATAGGAATCTCGCTGGCTTTTAGATTCCAGCATTGTCTTTTGTCACAGAAGGAGACTTCCAATTATTTGTTCCTTCTAGGGGATTGGGAACTATTTTTTGGGGGTCTGGTTCTTCATTTTGCAGGAGATGAATATTCACGTTGTTGATGGTTTGAGGCAGGAAAGGATAGAAGACTGGTTTCAGAGGCAAGTCATCTTGGGATTGATGGATTCCTTTGGTGGAGGGTAGGCTTTCTTGTTGTTATTTTTTGGCTTATATAGGCCAGGGCTGTTGTCTGCTTTGGTCTCTTTCCTTTTCACCTTAACCATTTTTTATGGTTTTGGTGTTTTTTGTTTGTATTTTTCTTGTACTGTTTTCTTTTCTCTTTAATAAATTTCCGTTAATATTTATTTATTTTACTTTTATAAAACTATAAAAAAAGTGAAGGGGTAAGTGATGTGTGTGGATGGTAGGAAAATAAAATTAAATGAAATAAGATCCATATATGAAGTAATTATAAATGTGGGAATGATACAATGAACAGATATAAATTTATAATTTTCAAACTCATTTTTTTAAGTTCATTTTACATATCTATTCCATTAACCATACATTATTACAATCCTAACATGAATATCATAAGGTTATACCGAATAATACTTTTATTTTTTCATTGTGAAACACAATCTATGAGTAGGGTTTTTTAACTTGAGGAGATTTGTTGATCATCCACTACTATGATTCATATATTCATATATTTCTATGTTTTTGGTATTTTACTAAACAAATGGTAATGGGGGTTTTATGTTGTGATTTATAGAAAACATAAAATAAACATGAACTTACATAATACAAACAACATGGGGTTAAATTGAGAGTATAATCTTCCAAAATAATTACAAGGATTGAACCTTTATTTAATTTTTTAGTTACTTACACTTACACAGATCAAACTCCATCATAATATTGGTCATCTTTACCTACCCAATTTTTAATATACTTTGTAACTAAAACATTCTACAAACAATGGACATCCATGTATTCATTCGATATCAAGATAGGGAAATCCTTGATTAAATAACCTCATAACACAAAATTTGAGTATAAAATTTCACCAATTGAACACTTAGGAATCATAAAACCCCCATATTCCCTTTTAATCACATAAAGGGAGGGAAAATAGTGGAAGAATAATATGTATACCATAAGACACAAAAATTTAAGAATGCCAATACTCATTTCCCACCAATGATCATACTCAAAAGAACCCAAACTAAATAACATAACTTTACACATGATTGAGGAAGTAATCAGGTTCATTTCTTGATTATTCCACAAAGAGTTCCATAATGTTAGTTATTCACAATCATAATGATATGAGATCATAATGAAGATGTTGATGGGGGAGATACAAATGAGAGTGATAATAAAATGAATATTCTATTAAACGTATTAGTTAATAAAATAAAAAAATATAAATAAAAACACCTAATTTAAATTCAGAGAAATTGGCCATGTGGAAAACAGTTCATCCCTTCTTATTTTGGAACTAAAACTGACATTTTAGATCTGAACATGTAGTTCCATCATTTTCAAATGATGGAAAAAATAATTTAAATATGAGTAAAATGAGACCTTATTGTTCGTAGGGGTAGACAAGAATAACATGAGTAGTGGGATAGTTCCAGTTGAATAATTATCTTTTTATTCCATTATTAATCTTGAGATACAATACCATGATTTTATTCTATTTTCATAGGATAATCACCCACATGGTGAGTGTGTATTCAATTTTCCTAAGAGTGTTTTATAATATTTAATTATCACATGACATTCTATTTTCATTATTTTCCAAGGGAACAAACTATTATATATATCCTTACAAACTAAAGTGATCCTTACATACTAATAATACATTTTTATTGATCATTACATAGTATAGATTTCCCTTCTTAAAAATTATACATCATTATTACCATGAAAACATTTACATAACTTTTTTACACCATGGAACCATTTACATATCTCCTTTGTGACATGGAAAACATATATAACATCCATGTTATGATTACATATTAGATGTTTTCTCCCCATAAAAAAATAATTTATCTTATGTATCACATATTCTATTGGGTAATATTTATATGTCAATTTAGAATCTCAAATATATCTAATGTATTATTGAGTATTTATTTATAGTTTAAATTTGGGACCTCTTATGTATCCTATCTGGAAACTCATAGGCATCAATTTGATCAAACCTATGGGTATCCAAATTGAATGTAAATCTCATGTATCCTAACTAATTTAACATCTATTCGCATGTAACACTCGTATTTACACTAAATATATCATCAAACTATGACAAACCAATGTATTCTTCATTTCAATAATTTTGAAATTAAAAAAATAAAATAAAAAATATTTTATAAATTTTCAGGTTAAACCAAAATTATTTAAAAATATAATAACTATATTAATTTTTCATTTTTAAGAAAAATATAGGGATTTATATTGGATGAAATAATAAATTTTTTAATATATTAATTCTCATTACTCTCACACATTGAAACCATTAAAATCTTAGAAAATACAATGAATTCAAGTAAAAATATCATCGATTCCATATTAGATACTGAAAAAAGATAAAAGATAAATAGTAAATAATTATTTCTTTAAAATTTATCACATGTCATTTATACATCCATTTCACTATCCCATTTTATCTCACATGTGTTTTGGGAATTCTAATCTGGGATAATCTAGTGCATGACTTATGTTACATACAATTGATTCCCTATTAACAATAAAATTAATTTAAATGGATGTATTCTTAATATAAATATAAATATGGTAAACTATATTAATTATAATTATCATAGGTTTTCTACTATCAAAGGAATGTGTAATACACATGATGACTTCCAACAGGCTGTTTTGATGTTTGGGGGTTGTTTGGGTATAGAGATAAAAAATGATAATGTGGATAATTATTTTTACTCCCTTAAATGAATTGAAAATTATAATAATCTATTGTTATAATATGAATAAATAATATTCATTTATTCACAAAATAAATCACTCATCATACATATTCTATTGGTATATTTATGGGCCAAAAATATATAGTGAATATTAATAAAGCACATCCTCTATTTTCCATTTTAATTTTATATTTTTTATATTTTTATATTTTATTATGATTTTCATATAAATTTTTTCATGGAGAGATATATGGAACTAAACGTTATAATGAAATTATATATGTGACCAGTAGTCAAAATAGTTTATGGGACCTCACTTATAACACAAAATAAGGGGATTTTACCCATAATTTACCATTAACATTCCATCTACGCCATACTAAGTTGAAAATATACCATGAAATTAAATATAGAGTTATGTAGGTAAAGAATAAATTATTATTTAACATTTCTTACCTAATATTTAATTCATAGTATCAAATTCCTAATAATGATTAAATTTCAATGGAGCAAGAAAAATAAGTTTTAGAAAAGATTTTAAAAATTTTAAAGTGTTGTTAATCATGAATAGAACACAAAAACCCTAAATCATCCAACAATAATAATACAATGTTATAGTTTACTCAATACATGCGACTCTTAAAAAATAGGTTATAATGAAGAATAAGAAAATTCATCATTGATTGCCTCTTGGGTTTGGGATTAAAAATATTTGGCCACAAAATTCATGGATGAGATAGTAATTTACATTTTATAAACATAAGTTAAATTAAATTAATGTTGAAAAAAATTAACTGAAATAATCCTTTAAAGGTGATTAAAGTAAAACTATCTAAATTCTCAAACAAAATAATTATTTTCACAAAGAATGGAAACATTTGAATATAAAAATTTCTCTAAAAAACACTGAACATGAAAAATAGAAAACAAAAATTTCCCATATAATTTCATAAATAGATTTAAATCCCACAAAAAACTTATCTAATACTTTCTCTTTAGGTCCAAGAAGGTGTAAAAATGATTAATGAGTCATTTAATAAATGTTTTGGATAAATAAAACCTGGTTATTGAGAGTTGAAATACTTATGTTAGTTTCCTAGGATCCACATTCTCAAATCCTACGAGGAAGTAATAATACATATTAAATTTATTAAATTTAATTAAAAATAAAAATTAAATAGAAATTATGTCAATTTAAACCCATAAGTGGTTAATGGGTTCTAAATTTTCTTTATTAGTCTTTGTAGGACTCCGTGGTGGTTGAGGTACAACCGATGGATTGAGGTTCATATTTTCCCTGACTCAATCCTGCCAAGTGCGAGAATCTAGTTGCTAGGTGTGACATGATGAATGAAGAGAGAACCTTTGTGGATAAGAATAAAAGATGCCCTTCATGGATAGGTATGAGAGATAACCTTCATGGATCAACATAACAGAACCCCTTTGTGGATTGGCATAACTGAGACCCTTTGTGGATCAGCATAAGAGAGACCCTACATGGATCAACATAATAGAGACCCTTTGTTGATCATCATAAGAGTTTCCCTTCATGGATCAACATAAAAAAGATCCTTTGAGGATCAACATAATAGAGACCCTTCATGGATCAGCATAAAAATAACCTTTTATAGATCATTATAAGAGATGCCATTCATGGATCAGTATGAGAGAAACCCTTCATGGATCAACTATAGCACGACCCATTTTGGACTAGTCATAGAGAGACCCGTCACGGATCACTAGTATAGTGACCTTTCGTGGATCAGCAGTAGATCCTCTCAAAAGAATTAGATGGTCTAGCCTCTTGACTAATCATCATTAATTCTTTTCTTACATTATACCTTGTGTGAGCCATGTCTTTTTCTTTTTTTCTTTACATTGAGATCTTTCATTATTTTATTTTACTTTGTAGATTTTTGTGAGACTTGAGTTGGTCTCGGGGTCCCTACGGAGAATTTTTATACACACCCCACCACGATGTTCACCCACAAATGTTGTGTCTTGTGGAGACGATGTAAAATTTTGATAGGGAAATTGGGGAGCTAGGGATAGACAATTCTCGGAGGTGGATCAATAGATTTTTTGTGCTTTAGTGACATCTAACGGTGAGCTACACATACACTTATGTATGATCCTTAGCGAACGACCTCCAGAGCATGTACTTCTTTTGCTGTAATTTCCTTTCAATTGGGCTTGTATCCTAACCCCTTTACATTCAGTTTAGACCTTTTACTGTCAGTGGATGTATTTTCTGGTGGTTGTACTATTTTCATTCATTTTTGGTTTTCTATGGGAAGTATGCCCTGTATGTGTGTGTATAGGTTTAAAGGAAAGGCCGTCCCTTTTTGGATATGCTTTTTTTGTGGTAGTAACCAGCCCTTGGCCTATGGGAGGTGGTCCTCAGTTGTCACAGCATGGGCCCGGGGGGACATGTCGTTACAAAGTGGTATCAAAGGGTAGTCGATTCTACTTGAAGAACTAATAGTTTGAGTTTTCGAGGATGGAAATAGTGTTATGTGTCATGAGTTCTTATTTCAGTCTCGGGAGTCCAATGTTGGTGAGGCAATCAACGCATCCATACACTAGGATCGTAAATTATATTTTCTGACTCTGTAAACAAAAACACTGATTTCATTTGTTTGGGAAAATTTTGTTTTCTCTTGATATCTTTTGATTCATCACACCATGTATAACTTATTGAAAGTGGCACATCTATTTCCCTATCGGATTCCTCCAAGAAGATAACCATCTAGGATTCCAGTGGAGGATGATAATTATGGAACATAATGTGATGAGGCATCGTTTCAGAGACCACTTACAGCGATATCACCTTTGGGTGGTGAACCGGCAGCACCACCACCCGTAGAGAAGCAATTTTGACGATACCCACTAGCAGACAGTGCATGTCGACTAAGCGCACTATACGAGTTCCATAGATAAAGGCCTCTAAGGTTTCGATGTGAGATAGATCCCCAGGAAGCTGAGGATTGGCTGGAGGCAGTTACATGAGTTTTTTGCTTAGTAGAATCACATAGAGACCAGATGGTGGTCCTAACAGCTAGCATTTTTCAGGGAATGATTGAGATATGGTGGATCTTGACACTCCAGAAACATGAGAAGGTGACCCCTTTTATGTTTGATTTTGAGAGCCTCTTTAAGGTGTAGTTCATAACTGTGACACTACGCTCAGTGCGTTTTCAAGAGCTACTACACCTATAGTCGTGTAGCCTGACTGTGGCCCAGTACTCGATGGGGTTTACCGACCTCTCTTGCTACTCCACTGAAATGGTACATGACCTTTTATTTAGGTCCTAGACCTTTGAGGATGGACTCCAACATCAGATCATGGCATCTATTATTTCACTCAGCATCCTGACAAAGGATGAAGTGATAAATAAATCTCTACTGTTAGAGAGTTTCTTAGCTGAGCTGGAACCGATGGTAAGAGCCACCACTGGACAATAAGTGGCATAGTCATCTGCAACAGGCAGTAGACAGTTGACAAGGGGGCCCAAGGGGGCTAGTTCTTTCAGGGGGAGACCCCATGACTTGGGGTCAGCAGTGAGGGGATCCTTGAGTAGAGGGAGTCAACTGGGGACTAGGCTATGGTTTATATGTGGTGGGTAAGGATACATGGCTTATGACTGCCCAAACCGCTACACAAACGATCAGCTGATGGTTGAGGGGCCTCTAATGTATAAGAAGAGGTTCAAGAGAGGGGGTCCATTGGGAAAAAATTTGTAAAGGGAGCACACCAAGCATTATGTGGTGGACAACAGTTTAATGTGGTTCCACTACCACCCCCAGGTGGTCCACTACAAGCTCAGGGAGTCAGAAAATACAGGGAAGGCCAGCTTCAAGCGATGGAGACCTACAACCATGTCACTCTAGGGATTATTGAAGGTATTCTTTGTGTCTTATCCACCCAAGATAATGTTCTTATTGACACAGGATCATGTCACTCTTTCCTTACCACAGATCTCATTTGAGGCTCGGAGATTATGGTAGAGCTATTGGCTCGATCCTTATGATTACAAACTCCTACATGAGTGAATTTTAAGATTACAAACTAGTTCAGGCAGTTTGAGCTTACTCTAAAAGGCAATATCTTTGGATGGGATCTCATAATTGCAGCACTGAGGCCTTATGCCATCATCTTGGGTATTGACTAGTTATATACAGTCCATGCTCAGATCAACTATTTTAGGTGCAATGTGCGGTGTGTCTATGAGGATGAGATTGGGTTCTCCTTCACTAGAGAGAATGGAACCTTTGCAGAACATGATGGAATTTTTTAGAGGATGGTGTAACCGATCACTCATTAGTTGGCTAGACTCACCCTCAATGCAGTGGACTAGAGGAGTCTGAGATTTCCTATAGTGGTGGACAAGTATGAGGAAATCTTTCTAGAAAATGTCTCAGAACTACCTCCTTGCAAATAGGAAAAATTATGCATTGACTTATACCCAAGGAAAACACTGATATTTACACCTACATATTGGATGTCTCCCAGGGAACTTTTGGAGTTGAAATTAAAGATTGAGAAATTATAGAGGAAGGGGTTCGTAAGACCCAATGTTCCTCCATAGGACACCCTAGTGTTGTTTTCCAAGAAGGAAGCTGGGAGCTTGAGGCTATGGGTAGACATTTAGTGCCTGAACTAGGTGACTATGAAGAAAATATTTTCACTTTTGAGAATTGATGACCTCTTCAATCACTTGAAGAGAGCGAGTTGGGTCTCAAAGATCAACCTCATATTATGCTATCATCGGCTTCAGGTATGGGATGAGGATGGACTGAAGGCAACAATTAGATGTTGTTACATACACTACGAGTTCTTAGTGATTCACTTCGGCATGACCAATTCCCTAGAAATGTTCATGGGACTCATGAATATGATCTTCTAGCCTTACCTCGATAGGTCCATGATAGTCTTCATTGATGCCATATTGGTGTACTCAGCGTTGGATGATGAGCATGATGCACACATGTGGATAGTCCTAGATACATACCAAGAGAACCAAATATTTGGTAAGATCTCAATGTTCTTGTTCTGGATTCAAGAGGTCCACTTTCTAGGACACGCCATATTGGAGGCCGGAGTTGTAGTGGATCTAGAAAAGATAGAGGCAATGCTTGATTGAGAGCCACCCAAAAGTGTGACTAAGGTGCGGAGTTTATTGGGGTTGGTTAGAGACTATCGAAGGATCATGAATGACTTTTGCATCATAGCAGCACCCTTGACATCTTTAATGAATAAAGTAAAACCATTTCTATGGATAGAGAAATGCCAGCTGAGCTTCAAGCGTTGAGGTAGATCTTGACCAGCGCTCCCATCATGAGGATTCTAGAGGAGGGAATCGACTATGTGGTATACTATGATGCATCAGGGACAAAAATGGGTTGTGTCCTAATGCATGAGAGAAATGTGATAGCTTATGGCTCACGAAAGTTGAGGCAACATGAAAACAACTATTTTGCCTTGACCTGGAGTTAGTAGCATTTGTCGCTACATTGATGATGTGGCGACACTACTTGATAAGAGAATGGTTTACCATCTACTCTAACCATAAGAGTATGAGCTATATCTTCTCACAGAAAGACATAAACTTGGGGTAGATGTGATGAGTGGAGTTTATCCAGGACTATGAGTTTGATATAGTCTACACTCCTGGGTAGAGGAACGTGGTAGCGGACACACTCAGTAAGAGGTATGCCTTATAGCTACTGAGTGAGTTGATATAGGAGATAGCCAAAATTCAAATATCCTTTGTGGATAGTGATGGATAAGTTTAACTTCAATCGATGATGGTAACTCATCCACTCATATAGTGAGTTTGTGAGGCAAAACATTCTGATGCTGACTACGAGGCCTGATGTGTTCAAATATATTCAAGAAAATATTCTAATGGATTTACGATAGGTACAAAGCATGTCATCCTTTATAGAGGACACCCCATAGTACCAGTGATGTTAGAGTATGAGGTGTTTATGGATTTCCATAAATACCATTTGGAAATACATCCTTGGGTGGATAAGATGTATTAGGACCTCCAACGTTAGTACTGGTGGCCAGGGATGATGAAAATTGTGACCGAGTTCGTTTCACGATGCCTCACATGTCATAAAGTGAAGGCCGAGCATCATGTCCCAACATGCATAACACAACCACTTGATGTACCAGAATAGAAGTGGGATGGTGTCCCCATGGACATTGTGACGAGGTTACCACACATATCTAGGGGCCATAATTCTATCTGGGTGATTGTTGAATGACTCACCATGTATGCCCACTTTCAAGCCATTCAGGAGTAGGGATCAGTAGAGGGATTGAGATGCCTCTATGTCCATGAGATAGAGAGGATTCACAGGGTGACTTCAACGATATTCTTATACCATGATGCATGATTTACATCCCAGTTGTAGAAGGGGTTACAGGAGGAATTTGGGACATAGCTGCACTTGAGCACATCATTTGTCCCCCATACAGATGGTCAGATGGAGCAATCCATAATGAAATTGGAGGACATGATTCGTGATTGTGTCCTAGATTTTGATCATAGTTCAGAGGACCACCTACCACTAGTCGAGTTTTTATAAAAATATATATATCACTACACCATTGGCACGAAACCATTTGAGCCCTTGTACGGATGGACATGCTTATCACATCTATACTAGATAGACTTACATGAGTTAGAACTCATGGGTCCAATGTTGTTATGGTCTATCACTAAGAAAGTGCAGATCATACAAGAGTTGATGAGGACTTTGCAGAGAAAGAAGAATTCATATGCCAATAGAATATAGATACTCTTGGTGTTTAAGGATGGATACCGTGTTTTCCTTTGGGTCTCACCTCATTGGGGATTACCGAGATTTGACTGAGGTAGAAAGAAATCTCTGAGGTTAATTGGACCTTTTTAGATCCTTATCAGAGTTAGAGATGTGGATTACTACCTAACTCTTCCCCCATAGATGTAGCAGGTGCATGATGTTTTTCACATGTTGTAGCTGAGGAGGTACGAGCATGATCCATTGCACGTCATCGACTGGGGAGAGCTGAACATTGATGATGGGGAGGTCCTTCACAGATGGTCGATTCCTCTGGAGTGCATTCGGTGATGACAGGAGAATCTGTAGTAGAGAACATCTGAGTGGGAGGCTCAGATTCGTGCTCAGTACCCACAATTTATTTAGTCTCCCTTCTTTTAGATTTTAGATATGAAAATCCATAAGGTGGGGAGAATTTAATGTCCCGGAATTTATGTATAATTTTTTTAAATTATATGTAAATATTTTGAGACTGTATTCTTTGATGACATGTTATTCTAAGGCCTGTTGAGCCCAGAATAAAATGCCTAACATATTTTGAGTTCACTTAAGTAAAAATGTGAGTAGTTTTTTCTAAAATTTCAAGAGATGCTTAGATAAAAAAACTGTGGGCATTGTTGAACTCATAATGTCGGGTTTTTCCATGAAAGGTCTTAACTTTGACTAGGAAGGGTCAAAAGAAATGTTATTTTTCATACGATTCGGAAAAAATGAAATAATTATAAAATGTTATTTTAATTATTTTCTCAACTTTTGAGCCGAGGATGGTGGAACTGTAGTGTGGAGATGAGGTGCATTAAAGGAATCCCTTTAATGGCTTGTTAAGATTCATCATAGAAGCTACACTGTTTAATAAATTAAAGAGCATAACGATGCAACATAAAAATATAACAGAAACACTAGAACATGTTCCCTTTGAATTAGAAAACACATTAGAGAGTTAGAATTAAATTGTGGGGAATTCTATGACGAACCTCTAGTGAGATTCCTATCTAAATAAGAATGAAAAATGTCAGTGAAATGATATTGACATCGAAGTACCTAGAAGAAAAAAGTTAGGATGAGAAAAATGATGTCGACCTCTTGAACCCTCAAGGAAGGAATGCTACGGAAACGAATGTCAAACGAGGTAGGAATTTTTTTATTCATGTTTTACCTGATCGTATTTTAAAGGTCAATCATGGATTATCCCACGAAAAGGTGAATCGATGGATCATGAAATCTAGCGGGAGAGTGTCGTTCTTGGGTTTTCTATTTGGGAATAATTTTATTGTTGATAAAACTCAAATCCTGGGCCTTATATGCATTAAAACTCTAATGCATAGGGCGTGGGCCAATACAAACAAGGATCGAACCCTTCTACTTATGTTTTCTTGGTGGAAAAACTTTCAAACCGCGACCACACATGTTTGAGGTCGTCGTAGTGATGGTGGCATCCCTACGATCCCATAGGCATAGGCAGTTTGAAAAATAGACCACCTGAGTAAGTCAGGTGGACCACAAGTGGAATCGTCGATGCACCGACGCCTAGTGGGGGCCGACGGTGGCCGCCAGGGGCCTGTGGCGACGTCTATAGGAGGAGATAGGCATAGTGGGGACACATCTCCAAACAATGTCACATGGAGGGAGTGGCCCACATCTGTGCCGCTCGGTCAAGAGAGCAATATGCGTTCGAAGACGACAAGTGTGAGTCAAACCAACAATGTCACAAAGCCGCAGTTTCTTGACCTCAGTGGAAGAAACAACCCCACGTCGACCACAGAGTGAGTTCGGGAGCCGGACGCGAAATCTAGTTGTGTCCCAGCTAGGCTGAGGTCTGGTTTGCCTCTAGCGGATTTGGTGGACCCATGGACGAACGGAATAGACCCATGCCGTGTTTGGTTCGGGTTGGGTCGACAGACCCGGGTCGAGTTTGTCTGACCAGGTCAAACCAGTCCGAGATCACATCGGCCCCTTTTTTGAAAACATCAACAACTAGCAGACCAGGAATCTGATTGACATGCCATCTACAGCCCAAGGACCCTTGTGATGAGGTGGTCCTTCTAAGATACTATACATGAGTTTTGGCAGAGTAAGAAGTATGGCCGGGATGGATCAGACTCAAATCTAACCGAGGACCTTTTAACAAAAATTCCAATATCTTGCAAACCGTGTGTATGTTCGACCTGCTGTATATTGTGTTGGGACCCTTACAATGATATGGAACTTTTAATTTATCTATGTGGGGGCTTCATGGTAGTTTAGGTATGACCTAGAGGTTGTGGATCCGATTCTCCTAGAATCAAGCGTGCTAAGTGCGAGAATCCAGTTGTTGGCTATGACGTGAAGAATGAAGAGCAAAACATCATGGATATGCATAAAAGCGACCCTAAATGGATCAACATTAGAGAGATGCTTCATTGATCATCATAAAAGAAACCCTTTTTGGATCATCATAAGAGAAAACATCCATGGATCAGTATAAAATAGTCCCTTCATTGATCAACATTGGAGTGAATATTCATTGATCAACGTAAAAGTGACCCTTCCTGGATTAGTGTAAGAATGAACCTTGATGGATTTGTATAAAATATAACTTTCCAGGATAAGCATAAGAGAGACCCTTCATGGATCAACATAATTGCGACCCTTCATGGTTCATCATAAAATCATCCCTCATAGCTCAGAATAAAAGAGACACTTTGTGGATCAACATAAGAGCGACCCTATGTTGATTAGCATGAGAGAGAACATTTTTAGATCAGAAGGAACACCTCTCAATAGAATATGATGATCTATATTTTTGACTAATCATATTTAATTTTGTACTTATGTTATACCTGATGTGAGCTGTGGATTTTTTGTGTGATTTACTTTGAGATCATTCTTTTTTATATTTACCTTTGTGGATTTCTGTGAGACCCGAGTTGCCCTTGGGGTCTATACTGAGTATTTTTATACTCACCCCTTCATGGGATTCACCCGCACCGGTTGTGTCTTGTGCAGATGAAGGACAACTTTGTCTGGGACTTTGGGTAGCCAGGGCTAGATGGTGCACAGAGGTGGATCGATAGACATGGTGTGTTGTAGTGACATTCGATAGTGAGCAGTACATACCCTTATGGTATGATCCTTGGATGATGATCTCTGGTGCATTTTTTTTTGTAATTTCCTTTTAGTTTGGCTTATATCATGTCCCCTTTACATTCAATTTACACCTTTTACTCTCAGCGGTGGTTCTTTGTTGTGGTTGTACTATTTTTTTCTTATTTATTTTTCATTTTTAAGTATTCCATGTTTGTGTGTGCACAGGTTTAATGGAAATGCCTTCCCGTTTTAGGATATTCCTTTTCAGTCCAAGCCTCCAGCCCCATAACAATAGAATACGAGCTTAGGGTAGTAACGACATGGGACCCAGGGGATGGGTCGTGACATTTATCATTCTCTAAAACCCAAATTTTCCATTGTCCAAATAGAAGGGCTCGAAAAAAAAATTTAAATTGAATATTATAAATTCCTTACCCATTAATAAACTCAATCAATATTAATTGTGAATAAATTAAGAGAATAAAAATAATAATACATAAATGTCTCATATATTCCATTCCATTTAGAATTTTCAACAAACATTAAAATCTCAAAAGAATTTATATAATGAAATGAATTATATATAAAAAACATTTTACTATTATTCAATCAAAATTACTATTCTCCTTCAAATATATATATCTCAAATATCACCACTTATTCACATTTATATTTACTAACTTATTTATTTCCATAACACATAATAGATGACTAGTGATATCAAAGAAATGTTAATTTTAAATAACATGTATACCCTAATGGTATTTATGATAACCGAGGCATAGAATCAGGGTTGGAACAAAAATCACATAAATGATTATTACGATTTATTTCTTTCATTAGAGATAATAAAAATGTTTTTTACTTTTCAATCATTTTTAAAGACTTCGGTTTGGAACACAATTGGTTGAATTAAATAAATTCATGTGAATTTATATTATTTGTTATTTTTTTATGTCTATTTGACAATTAAATTTTCTCAATAAGTGACACAATAAAATTTTAATTTATATAATCTAATTTTTTTTGAATTAAATATTTGGTCTATTAAATTCATTTCCAATTAAAATTTATTATTCATATTTTAATTAAGGAAATTGATTTTTTGTCAATAATGAATTAAGTATACTTGATATCTCTTGCATAGGATTCATCCAATTGGGAATAATAAACAAAAATCCTTTAGATATATAATAAATAAAAGAAATTAGTTAATATAAAATGAAATAATTAGATGAATTCCACCACAAATAGGTTATTTTTCCCTTCATTTATTCACTTATTTTTTATTTTTATTAATTGGAATCCGAGTTATCAGAAATTCCTCCATATCATATCCTATTATAGATACATTTTATATGGCTTCATCATCGATGTCCTCGAGGGAATATGGAATTATAGTCAAGTTTTCCATACAAATAAATGATAAATCAGTTTCAAAAATGAAATTTGAAAAACATAATGTAAATATGTTCAAATTTAAACGATCTCTATCAAAATATTCAGTTGTTAATTTTTTTCTATTGATAATGCCTATAAAAAAGTTATGTTAAATTTATTCAATCAATCCATTGAATTATATACCAGTAAATATTTTGACCACCACCTTATTTAATTAGAAATATATAACAAAATATATTCTAGAGGGGGTGAATTTGAATACATTATTTAATTTAATCCAACTATATATTTGGAAATATTCTATGTGAATATGGAACTATAATACAATCATAATCTATTTGGAAACTACGCTAAATTTTATTTCCTAGTATCCTATTGAAGGATTTGGTTTATTAAATATAAAAATTTGAACCTATCATAAGTGGAGGTTGGGAGATAGCCCCTAATCTGTCTATGAGTATCTTAGTTGGTCACATTCAAGAAAAGAAATTAATGTATTTAATATTGTTTTTATTTTGTTTAAAATAAGTTGAAATTTTCATGGATTCATGATGTGTAAATAATTAATGATAATGTATTTGAAATAAAAAAACAAAAAATGAAGTAATAGAAAAATAAGGAATGATCATAGGGGTGGGATCAAATTACCCACTATCCATATTAAATTGTTTGAATTATTTTCAATTATAAATTCAAGGATACTCCATTAATTAATCACATATTTTGAAATTTTAGGTTATAATAAAAATATAAATACTTTTTATGCATATAAATTTCCACCCCTTTTGAATAATTCCTTTTATCAACCTTATATGACAGACATTGGTTGATTAATGTTACTTAAAGTAGAAAGATATGACATAGGAGACAGTTTCGTGAGAAAAAAAGAGGATAAATTCCATTTCAAACCATAACAAGCCCAAAATACTTAAAAAAACTAAATAAAATATTAATGAAATTAATGTGTGGGACTTGGGAACCACAACCTCTTGATTGAACAATCCTCAGTTACTACTCTATTTCAAATGAAATAACAAGAAAAAACTAAGTAGAAACTCAATAATAGTAAATAAATAATATGTAAGAGAATAATTTTTTATATTAAAACATATAGAGTAAATTAAAAAACATATTATTTGTTACTCTATCGAATATAAAAAATAATTCACCTTGTTAACCCATTGTATTAAAAAGAGGGATGGTTTTTTTATAGATAATGTTAGTGTTTTTATATTATATAAGTGTTCCATACAGATTTGGATAATATTAGTATTCCCTATATATTAAAATCTTCAATTCCATTCTCCTTTTCTAAAATCCCATTTTTCAAGAGTAATTTTATATTTTAACGATCAGTTCCAAGAATCTCAAATGCATAATTTCTTGATTTGGCCTTATATTACAAATGATTATAGTTTATTTTGAGGTTTTAATATGGTTTATACATTAAAAAGAAGATGAAAAAATGAATCATGTTTATCTATATGGAATTTAATAAGTGTTCTAGATTTCTTCAAATCAATGGTTTATTGTTCTTTCATGAATTTCTTGTGGTTAACTTGAATAGTGGTGTGTGTGTTGAGAAAAATATAATTTTAGTTGGGTTATGAAAATCCTCAAATTAATTGAGTGGGATTCCTAATTATTACCCTTGGAATCATTCTAATTTATATAACATACATCCCATTTTAATCACATATAGTAAAAACATAGCCAAATATACCTTACATGAGCTATATTGAATTGTTTTTAATCTAAAATGACTTGGGTTTAATATAATATATATATTGTTTTGATTGAGTTTTTAGTATTTGAATTCATGTCAATTGAATTCATGATATCCTTACCCTTGTTTTTATTCTGAAACTTATGAAACATGGGATCTAATCCCATAAAAATACATTTGAGGCCTCCCTTTATATTATTATGTGAGTAACTCTCCAAGGTTTTATGATTTATACACAAAAATATGTTTTAAAAATTCATTATTAAGTGATTGATTCCTGAAATTTGTTAATTATAAAGAATTTTTCAATCTAGATACCTTATTTATACACCATGTATCTCATAAAATAATTATTCTTAGATGACCATATGATCTTCCAGGTTCACCTCATGTAGTGAGTTGGATTTACATTAATCGTATGTAATATAATTATAATTTTATTTAATCACATTAGATTTGTGTTTCTATATATGATTAACCAGTTTCCATCAAAAAATGTAATTAACTATTTTAAAAAATAGCAATTATTGATTAAATATGAATAATAATTAAACATAATTAAAAATCATAATATTAGGGTATTCCACATTAATCACATTATATTTATTAAAAAATTAATATATTATAATTTAAATATTTACATTATAATATTTATAGTAGTTATAAATAAATATATAATAATAAAAACTAAAAAATTAGGATTTATCATGTTTACATATTATTAGTAGTAGCATGAAAAATATAGGTGTTTAGGATGGAAATATGGATGGGGGAAGAGTCTATTTGATGCTCACCAAAATAGCTGTCTCGATCCTCTTTTACAGGTTTTAGGTAAAATGAGTACTACGTATACCAATGAAGGAGACAAGGGTAAATAGAATGTTGTCAATCAATTAATAATGTAGTTTTGGATGTTAAAAAATCAATTTACTGGTGCTGAGGAGAAAGAGGAAATAATGAACTATGAGGTGAAGGATGCTAAAAGGATGGATCATAAGGAAGATCAACATCCATAGGGTAAGAATATTTGGAAGGGGGTAATGAAAACTACAAGCATATGGGATTTGGGAATAACTCTATATTTATAGTCCAAAATTATGGTTTTCATCCCCAATCACTGGATCAAGGTATTATTACACCATATGTTCATATCTCGAAGGAGATAAAAAAACTAATGGAACTCAATACAGTTGGTAACTAAGATGACATGTTAGAATATTGAGTGAATGATTTATTTTAAGGGAAAGAATATTTCAATGATATAATAACTAACAAAAATAATTTGTTGATGATGATGGTTTATAAACTATTTTACTAATAAATGTAAAATAAAAAAAGTATTATTCATATAGAAATAAAAAAATGCTTATTAGGGAATAGATAGATTATTTTTTTGTTGATTTATATTTTGGAGATAATGAAATTGGGGATGAAATTCTATATTGTTAATAATATATTTGTTGTTGGATTCATTGTTATTTTTATTTTTATTTTAAGTTATTTAATCTTAGAGATTTTCTTTCCAGACTATAAACATGTGCTAATCACAGTGGAAGCAATTAGAAATCATTAAACCATGATCTTCCATTAATGATAATTGATATTGAAAAAACCATAAATAATGATTATACATACATTTAACTATAGATATCCACTTTTCCTTTGTTCTTCATCCATTATACTTGATAAAGATAACCTCAGAGTAATCATAAGATCAATCATTTTATATTATGTCTTTGAGTTAATTTATTATCACATTATATGGATATGGCCCTCATCTAGTCACATGGAATTATATTTATTCTCAATAAAAATATAGAAGTATGAGGGAAGATTTGAGTATGGGGGAACATTTAGGAATAAATGACATGCTCAAACCCCACAAATCAATGGTTTTTACTTATTTATATAGATATAGAGATATTAAAATGCATTTACTCATTCTTTTATAAAATATAATTTAATTCATTATCTATCTATGCATTCATATCATGGTTTCATTAATACTACCATGTGTTTAATCATATGAAATAATTAGTTTAATGATATTGACTATTTAAAAATCAAATTTTAATCATTAAACACTCCATTTCCATGCCATATCAGTGGATTTTTATCACAGGACATTCCTTAAGATAACACTAAATATAGATATACGATATAATATAATTCAGTCATTCTCGTATAATATGATTAGAACATTTCATAAATTATTATATTAATGCAAAGACAATATAGGTGAATAATTTTTAGAACTTATCTGTTTTATTTTCATACTGTCACTAAATAAACATATTCATAGTTTCTTATCTTATAATATTTTATACAATTGAATAACTTATAAACCACAACCAAAACACTTTTGGATAAAATTAAATAATATGTTGGTAAGATATCTCCAACTTCACTTTGTATTATATCATATCTAATTCCTTCTGAATACCCATAAATAAGTATTTTGGATGAAATAAATAACATTTTTAGAACAAATGACTATGTAAATAACGAATCCATTTTCATTCATGATGAATGTGTAACCCCATATACTATTTTAGCAGGTATAACAACTATGAATAAAAAAATACTTTTTTTCAAAATTATTTCCATTGAAAAAGAATCAAATATAATCAAAATAATAATGGATGTGGTGTAATTGCAAATAAACACATGTTTCTTTATAACTATGTCCACTATCTACATCATATATAATATTTCTATTCTATATAATCCCTTTGTCCAAAACATCAGGTGAATATTAGACACATGGTATGTCAATCCCATATATATAACTCATATGTTCTCAATTATTTGAGTTATATTGAAATCACCAATGAATAAATCAGATAAAATTCACCATTATGGATGAGCACATTACATTCCCCTCACCATGAGGGAGTGATAACATTATATACATAAATATTAAATTATTTTAACATAATAAAAAATAAATAAAACATTATTAAATTCCCCATAACTATAAAGGTCTAGTGTATATGATGACTGGATACATAATCAACATATTTCGTGGAATATCTTCAAGATATCTAGAATTTTCGTCTCACATGGTACCCTTATTAGAAACACCTTAATTAATACATTTATATAATATCGAGAAAAGGAAATTTTAGAAAGGTTGAGCTTAAAATATCGGTGAGGGTAAACAGGGGATATATAAATTTAACATCATAAGTTATCACAAGAGAATAATAATGGTATGAGAACATATTAAAATATTATGAAAAAAACTCCATTATGTCATGGAAAATTAAACATTATCAATGGGATAAGAATTTTCTATAACAAAATAATTTTTTCCAAAGAGCGTGTAATCATCAATAATAATTTTTTATCGTTGATAAAATATCATAAGCATAAAATCTAATTTTTTTTCATAAAAATACTCATAAAAATTATTTTATACGTTATGAAAATTTTCTAAAACAATCATTGTTTACAGATTCCCATAATTATTTGGGTTTAGTCTCCATTCTAATCCATTATTTTTTCAAAGAAAACTGTAAATTCTATTATAGTGGACCAAATCACATACTAGACTGGGTTTAGTCCCCACTCTAGTTCATATTAAATCATGAGACATAGGAATTTACCCGATTAATTTTGTGGACACTTAATTATAATCCCACCCATATCATAATTGAAAACATATAATAGTGTAATAATAAATAGTAAATGAAATCCTCATTTCATTATAGATTAATTAAATGGGGAAAAATACACATTTCATTAAATCATATGTAAAAACATCTACATAAAAAGGAATCTAGACAATGAATGTGGATAGTATAATAATATTATATCACTAGTGAATCATAACAACTCTTAAATTAGGTTAACATAGATGAGAAATATTTTTTATAAATCCCTTAATAACATTTGTTGAAAATAAGAGGAAAACATTAATTTTCTTTTGGTAACTTTTAAAAACATAAATTCCCAGAAAATAGGAATATAAGTTTTTTTTAAAACCATTCAATATTTAAAATTAATTAAAATGATGATGGAATTTCATGATTATTGGAAAATAAATTCATGTCATAGATGTTAAAAAAATTCTTCCCATGCATTTGTAAAAATTCAAAAGTGACTTGTAAAGGAAACATAAAAAATATTCCATTCATTTATTTGTAAAAAATGAATAGGTTGTAAAAACAAGATTATTATAAAAGTTATTTATATGAAAAAATTATGTACAATATTTTTAGGAATAATTAAATATAATAAAATGATTCTTAACCAAAAATAGAAAATAAGGTCAATATTTCTTAAAAAATTCAAATCAATTTATGTAACCAAGAGGGGAGGAGGATGAGAAAACTATAAATCCCATAATTTAATAGATGAGAATAATATATATGGTTTTTTAGTGATAAATGTAATATTATTCTTCCGATTATAATTCAAACATAATACATCTTTATTAAAAATTAGATTTCGATAGATTTCCTGACCTGAGTTCCTAAATTTTTCTATAAAACTCTTAAGAGAATGCATAACTATTTTATTTTTTTGTAAATTAAAAATTGAACCATATTCATATTATAATTTAGTAAATTATTTCCTAATAATTTATATCAACATATTTATTATCAATTATTCATTAAAATAAAACTTTTTGATGTAATTTTTTTTATTTCCCATGTATGTCTTCGTTCGAATTTTAGGTCCCTATTCCTTGGTCATTGTTTCCTTATCACTAGAAGATTTTTATCTTCATAAAAGTAATATTTATTCAATACATACATTTTTATATTAATTCATATAATTTACTTAGGAAAAATTATTTACATTACATAATAGAGATAATAGTCCTTGTTTTTAAATGAGTGGTGTTTTCATTTAATAATGACTGGAAATAAATAAACATCGATAAAAAAATATATTTTTTGAATAAAAATAATAGAATAACTGTCATTTATATTCATTAAATATATTTTTATTATGATAAATGTTATTAGGAAAGTAAAAAATGAATCACATCACTTTTTGAAGGATGTAGTCCACAAGTAAGCATGGGTAATGTTATGATTTTCCAACAATGGAGGCTATGAATAAATATAATATTTATATTCAAATATTCCAAATTAGTTTATAAGAATAATTTATCTCTAATAAATAAATAAATAAATATATATATATATATATATAACAATCCATTAGATATGGTGATGAAAAATAGAATATATCGCTTTATGGTGAACATAGTCTGTATGAACACATGTATGATGTTTTTAATTTAAACTATATATAAAAGAGATATGAAATGTATATAACATTAATATAAAAACATTTAATTTAATTACATGTACTTATATAATCATGTTAATATGGTTATAGATTATTTTTATAAGGATAATTAAGAATGAAATTCAAAATAGATCAGTAATGAAAATTACCTCATCTTGAGGTATCTTCCTTTATCTTACACCTTAAGTCTTTTTGAGATGGTATTTTTCTATAAATTGTAACTCTGAGACATGGGTATGAACGCTGGGAAAGATATTTTATAGGGATAATATGAAATAGTTTTCTCATGTGGTAGGGAGAACTAAAAAAACTAGTTCCATTTTAAAATAGAGGTGGGTGGAAACATGGAAATAACTCAAACTTTATTGTATAAGACATGTTTTAATCAGGTCTAATATCTCTAAATAATCATTGTTTAAAATATAATAAGGGTGTTGTTGATATAAACCATCCAATGAAATTTATGGAAGTATTTTGGGTTATTATAAACATTATCACTTATGTTGAAACCTATTTTATTTTTTTAATGCCTTTCATTGAAATAAATCATGATTGAAAATCAATGTAAATAATGATTCCCTCTCAGGTGAGGGTATCAAAGAATATTGTAGTTTATTTTCATACTGGGCAAAATTGTTGTATAGTTTAACATTGTATAGCAAGGAAGAAAGTGAACCAATGTAAAGATATTTATTCTAGGGGCGGTTTCACGAATCAACATCGTATAACATGGAGGTGAACCGATGTGTAGAGATTGGTTTGGGGATTTAACCATGGGAGGTTGCCTACGTACCCAGCCTAGAAGGAAAGGATCAAAGTCCGCGTAGTTCAATTAAAGAATGAATTAGTGATCAAGTTTTTCTTGGGGACAACGATCTAAAAAATAGTGTTGGGACTTACACATGGTTAGTATACCAGAGAGAGTTTTATGGTTGAAGTTTTCTCTAAGCACACATGAGTCATACTCAGTGTGAGAAACAAGAGGTAACAACAACCTTAACGATTCATAGTTTAATGTCATGTAGGAGATATGAAGGGACTATGCAGTTTAAAGTCTTGCAGTTAGGACTATTGGTGATGCACAATTTAGTGTCATGTAGCATGGACAAAATGTTGTTTAACGTCATGTTGGATGTATTAAAGGACTTTCTGTAGAGTTTAGCATCATGTAGTTAGGATGATGGGGACAATACAGTTTAATGTCATGTTGGAAAAAAAGAGGACTGCGCAGTGTAATGTCATGTAGTGAGGACAAAATAGTACACCATACATCATGTTTGATGTATTAGGGACTTTTTCACAGTTTAACGTCATGTTGGAAAAAAAGGGATGATACAATTTAGCATCATATTGGACGTAAGTTCCAATAGTTCAAGGTCGTATGCATGGACCATTGGTTATGCAGTTTAACGTCTTGCTGGATATAAGGGACTTATATTTAGTTAAACGTCATATAGCAAGGACGATGAAGGGAGACACAGTTTAATTTCATGTTGGATGAAAGTTCGAATAGTTTAAGATCATATTCATTGACCTTGGATGATGCAGTTTAACGTCATGCTGGACGTAAGGGACGTGCAAATAGTTTAAGGGTGTATGCATGGACCGTTTTCGTATAGTTTAACGTCATATAGAGAGGAAAATGAAAGGGATACAATTTAATGTCATGTTTTCTGGACATGATGAGCTGTTTTAATGTCATGCAAGACGGAGGTGCATTTTAAGGTCATACTGGACCAATGATGATATTTTTTCTGTTTATACAAAAAACTTCTTAAAAAATCTGGCATTGGTTGGAGTAGTGATGAGATCTCCATCCATCGAGATTAATGAATAAGCTCCATTGGAGTAGACCCTATGTATCAAGTAAGTTCCTTACCATTTTGGCTCAAGCTTGGGAGATTTATTTCCTGGTATCATTGGACTTCTGAGAAATAATACCAATTCTCCCTGAGTGAATGAACGGAAATGAACTTTTTTGTTGAAAGCTCATGTTATTCGATTCTGATAGACTTCCAAGTGGTGAAAATTGCACAATATTTTCTCATCTAACCGTTCCAATTCATTCAATCGATTTTGAGATTGTTCATCTGTATATGAATGATCACAAATAGCTACTCTGAGTGAGGGTAGTTGAACTTCAATGGACAAGAAGACTTCTGTTCCATATACCAGTGAATTTGGAGTTAACCGCATTGCAGTGCGGGTGATAGTCCGATAACCCATAAAGCATGAAAGAGTTTATCAAGACATGATTTAATATCTTTATCCACCATCTTTTGCAGTATATTTGAAAGAGTATTATTAAAGGATTCTATCTGGCCATTGGCCACTGCATGATACCGAGATGAATGATTGGATTTGATGTTGTATTTTTTATATGACTTATTCACCTCAGAAGAAAAAAAGTTTGTGCCATTGTCCGTCAATATGGTATGAGGGACACCAAATCTGGTAATGATGTTAGACTTGATGAAGATAACAATTCATTTAGAACTGACTTTTTTAAGAGGTATTGCCTCTTCCCATTTGGAAAAGAAATCAGTAGCAGTAATAATATACTTAAACTGCTTGGCCATAGCTGAAGGGTAAGGTCCCACCACATCCATTCCCCATGTGGAAAATGGCCACGAGTATTTAGATGTATGAAGCAACTCTAGAGGTTGATGAATGAAGTTGGCATGTACTTGGAATTAATGACACTTCTTTGTGAAATCAAAACAATCTTGTATCATTGAAGGCCAAAAGTATCCAAGCCTTCGAATCTGATCAGATAGTCTATGTCCAGACTGGTGGGCACCCCAGAATCCTGCATGAACTTCTTTCATGATAGTCATTGTCTCTTCACCATCAATGCATCTGAAGAGAACTCCATCAAAACCACGTTTCTAGAGAATTTTCTCTAGGTGATTTGGACTATCATAAAGAGTAAAATTTACCACACATCGCCAGATTTGTTCTTTCTCGGCTCTATCAGGTGGAAGTGTTCCATTTTCAAGGTATTCCCTGATAGGTGACATCCATCCTCTAGTATGATCATAAAGTTCACGAATGGGACTAATTTCATTAATTTCCTCTGTTCTGATTCGAACATAAGGTGAAATTGCACGACGGTGGGCAATACTGATGATTGTCTCATCCCGATTTGAATATGCCAGAGTTGTCTCTATATTAGCCAGTGCACCAGTTTGAGCAATTTTTGATCTTGGGCCATAAGAAAATGTCGGTTCCAAAGGTAATTCCACCATTAACTCTCTGATGTAATCATACAAATGGATTAGTTCTTCGTTTTTGATGTCATAATCCCCATTGAATTGTTTTATTACCAGGTCTGAATCACCTTTCACCTTTAAGTGATTCACTTGTGCCTGAAGTGCCAATTCCAAGCCTACGATGAGAGCTTGGTATTCTTCTTCATTATTGGTACCACCTTCCCATAAAAAGAAGGAATAAGGTAACACTACATTTTTTGGAGAAATGAGCACAATTACTAAGCCAACATTGTTGAATTTGGGATTTTCCATTTTCCTCCCTGTTGGACTTCTGGAAGCACCATCAAAATACATTTCCCATTCCTGATGACATTCTTGAATAGAGAAGACTTCCTCATCAGGGAGTTCAATATCTGAAGATGTGTCTTCCACTGAAGGGTGTTTAGCCAGGAAATCAGCCAGAGCTTGGCCCTTTATTGCCTTTTGTGACACATACTGAATATCGAATTGCTGCAAAATAACTTCCCACCTTGCTAGACATCCTGTAAGCATTGGACGACTAAGGATGAATTTGAGCGGGTTATTGCGAGATACCAATTGGAACTCGTGATGTTGCATGTAGTGTTTCAACTTCTGAAATGAAAATATTAATGCCAGTAAGCACTTCTCAATACTTTGATACAAGGTTTATACTTCAAGCATAGTCCGACTGAGGTAGTAGAGGCTGTTTTCATTCCCATCGTCATTTTTCTGAGCAAGAAATGCACCCAAAGATCACTCTAAAGCTGTCACATAGAGGATAAGTGATCTTCTTTTAACTGGTGGCATGAGTGCCGGTGGAATCAAGAGGTATTTATTGAGAATATAGAATGCTTCTTGACAATCTTCATGTAACACCCCAACCCTAGATACCCAGAGTCCGTGCATTATTACATTACATTGGCATGATCACAAGAAAGATCAAGTCTCGAAAGACCGATTAGTTTAGTAGCCTTGGAAACACTATATATATTCATAAAGTTTACATTACATTAATAAGTGAAAAAGTACAACAACATATTGTCTTCATATCCCCTCATACAATCCCTACAGGTCATTCATAAAATTCTTCGTCACATCCTAGGAAAAATAAAACATTGAAAGGGGTGAGCTCAGATGCTCAGTAAGGATAACAATATAGCAGGAACTTTCAAAAATAAACATAAAAATTTAAGGCAATTCATAACTAAAACAAAAGCCTTTTAAACTTGAACTTCAGTATAATATGGCAAGGACAAAATGAAATAATTCCATTTACTTATTCACATGGATATTCTACTAGTCGAATAATCACATGAAAATATTAATAACCACTTTCATAATGACAGAATGCATAATTCCAGACTATCATAACCACGTAGCCAAGAGCTCGTTCCAAGAGTAAAAATAAGATTTGGTCAAGGCCTCATGCCAAGACACTAGTTTGTCTCATGAGACCAACCGATGCATCGAGGAGCTATAGCGGGATCCACCTATGACTTACTAAGTCTAATGAATTCCTCATATGACAAGTTTGAAATATGACATAAACATTCGTATGAAACTAGCATATGAAATGTCAATACTTAATCGACAAACCATGAATGGTATAAAAATAGCACATCCACAGTCAAACATAACTCATTATATACAATATGGAAGATTGTATTGTATCAGATTAATATCAATAAAGAATAATGAAGGATATTGACATAGATGAAAATAATCGTCAAAACTATTAGAGAGAAATATCCCCCTTTTTCTTGAAATCATTTAAAAGTCACACTATTTCTCAAGAAGCCATTTAAAAATAGATTTCTAAATCAAAGTGTCTCATACCACTTTGAAACTTTTAAAAGTTATTGTAATTTTAAAACATTAATTTCCATATAATTAAATTCATAAAACCATTTTCAATACATGGACATTAATGAGAAACATTTAGAAGAATGAATCTTTAAAACACTTAAAAATGTATTTTAGTTAGAGTTTCTAACCAAAAGAGAGACACTTAAATACAAATAATTGAGGTAATAAAAACATTATAATATCATGAGAATAAAGGGATTCATGATATACTATGTCAAAGTACATTATATACACCATATAAAAGTGATTTGGTGTATAACAACAAAAAAGTCTAAATGGAATGTAAATTGAGATGAATTCTCTTATAAAGACCATATCCTTAGATTAAGGATAAATCAATGACATAATTATGTGTGACAAATATAAATACACTCAATATAAATGGATATTTAGTGTAAATCAATCAGATGACATTCACACATATTCTTTTAAAAACAACACCAATGAATTGGATATTTAACTCAACAAATGGAGATTGAGTTAAAATTACTCTTATCAAGTTCATACCGATGACTTGAGAATTTATCAATAGAGTGATTATATGTATATAAATTATATCCACATAAATGGGAGTGGAAATTATGACATAATCAAATGAATAGTGATTTCACACACAATCTTGGAATAAAATAATCAATGAAGTATGCCTAAAGATGAATGAGTGCAAATTGAAATTTCAAATTCCCTTATCGATTATGTAACTTAAGAAACATACAACCATGAATGAAGGATCGTACAATGATGATGTAAATACCCATAAATAAATTTATATTACACAATGAATACAATCATGGGCGATACACATATACCACATGCAATAAATAAGTGGTGAACAATGGAATTCTCATGAAATTAAGAGTGAGAGAAGAAACCCCTTACTTTTTACTTTCTCCTTGGTCAACGGTAGGTTAACCTCTTTTATAATGGTGAAATAATTTTTATTGAATTATACAAGAATAATTTACATTAATATGATATCATATATGATCTTTTAACATTGATTTGTTAATAATATCTTAGAATTATCGTCATTTCGGGTGTTAACTTACTCGTTTTCCTTTATATTCTTTGTTACGTAAGCTATGTTTATTATGGATAGGTTGTATCTTATTCATATCCAGAATTATATCGAGTCCTTAAACATTATTTTTAATCATCAAATGAGAATTATACTTGAATGGATACGTTTGAGAATGAATCTCATCGCGTTCGTGGAGATGGTAGTCTGTACGTACGCATGAGCGACAATATCATTCTTTTGATGTTAAAATAATATATAATTGGATTTAATATCATATAGACAGAATAATTATCATTTTATATTTATTACTTACATGAATTACACACCATTATTATACCCATCCAAATAATAATTTATTGAATGACAATTACCCCAGATGTGGAGAGGGTAAGCCGTACGTACGCACATATGTTGACATGCCATTAAAAGGATGGATATAATACTGAATATGGTGGTACCATATTTATAATAACATCAAAGAATATAGAATATACTGAAGTTATTATTTTAGAATATAAATAACAAAAAAAGAAGAAGTTGAAGAAGAAAGGAACTTGAAAGAGGGTGGTTAAAACATTACGTCTTCTTCGGGTTCTATATTTTGATTTGATCAAAAGGGCTCCATAGGTTGGATTTATGATCAAATAAGGCCTATATGTTGTATTGAGGGAAATTTAGAGAGTATTTGGGGAGTTTTTGGCCGATCCAGAAGGCTTTGAATGTGTGAATTTGTGAGAAGGCGGAGTTCCCTTTTATAAGAGGGGTGAGGGGCCCCTTTGGAAAATCTAAAAATATTATTTTATAATAAATTCATATTTGGTTTCTAATGGATCCAAAGTGTATTATTTACAGGTTAAGGTGGGTATTGGTCTTAAACCACTCAAACAATAGATTTTAGATAGGTTAGGGTCATTATATTAACCTTATCATTAAGTATTAACTCTTAGTTAATTAGTTTCACTTTTACAATGTCTCTTTGTATTTTTATATTATATGGTTAATAAACATACTATATACATCCAAGCGGCCCCTAAGTGGTACATTAATTATACACCTATCATTATATAAGTATCTTTTCCGAACCCTATATTTTTATGAATTGAATATAAATTAATAATATAATATTTGTTTTAAAAACTCTTTTATGTCAATTTTGACACTATTGGGTATTTTGTTTTTGATAAATTCATAACAGCATTATTACTTCAAAAAAAATTTATATAATCAATCCTAATATGTCATATTATCCTATAAAATTAATGGAATTCATAAAAAGTATCAAAATGAAATTTAGTTTGATATTTATAATATCAATTATTTTAAAATTTCATTAATTAGGTAATTACTTTATCACTATTGTGTCATAAATAAATTAAATTATTTAATGTCTAAAAATTATAAATAAAATACCATTATGTAGTAAATATTTTTATCATTCTATTGAATATTTAAAATCGAATTTATCTTATGTATAACCCTATATAAAAAATGTTTTTGTAAATAAACTTTGATTTTAACTCTTTTAACTCTTCTTTGAATTATATAATAATAAATGTCCTAATCTAATACAAGTGGACCTAAATGATAATATTTTACTCCTAATGTTGTTTTTGGTCGAGATAAACTTTTCCAATAGAATTAGGACATGTGTTAGGGTAATATTAATATCATTTTTACCCTTAATTACCATATTTACTTTTAATCGTGGTAAATAAAAGTAAAAAGTTACTATTCACCAAAAATTATTTTCATCTCATTAAACCAATTTTACTCCTTGATATTAATTGTGTCTCTCATATTTTCAAAATTCCACTCACAGAAGCGGTAAAATTATGTTTTATGAAAAATTCAGTTTTTTAACTACCACTTTGTGGTTTCACTATTCATCAAAAAACTGAAAGTTTCCAGAAAAATACCAAAAATTAGGCCTAAGATATATTTGATACTATGAATTCAAAAATTATGTCTATTTTACCAAATTCCAAACATATCATTTGCATTAGTTAATTTAAAAATTAATTCTCGTCGTCAAAACAAATAGCGTGTTTTTAAGAGATAATAATTATCAAAAGATTGACACTTGTTTATGTCTGGTTTAAATGTGAAATTACATCCAATGACCTAAATTGTATTAAATGGTAAAAATATATTCTAAATATACTTTAAAACCACTCAAATTAATAATTTATCACTATTAATTAATTCTATTAAAAAAGTTGTTTTTAATTAAAATTTAGTAATTTTCACTATTCATCAAAATTTGAAAGTTATCCAAAAAGTACCAAAAATTTCACCCTAAGCTAATTTTGATATTACAAATCCAAAAATAAAGTCCATTTAGAAAGATGAAATTTATAAATTTTCAAAAATTATGTATTACTATTCATAGCGGCTAGTTTTATTGGTTGTGGTGTGTTAGAATCTCGAAGTTGCGTACAATGCACGCCATTGCATTATTCAAAGGGAAACGTACCGTGGAAGCTTGGGGTGTTACATTCTCCCCTCCTTCAATAAATTGTTTCCTCGCAATTTTTTTAAAATTGGGCTTGAAAATATAATGGAAAGTCCCACATCGGAAAAGGAGTCAATAAAACTATCACTTTAAAAGAAAGGAAGAGAGGTATAAAGGTCACCCAAGATAACCCATACCAGGATTCCATGTAGGAAAACATGGATATGGAAGATAAACTAAGTGTTATGTTCTGATGGAGAGGGATAGAAAACATGATCAAGAGAAAGATAATAATAAGAAAATCACAAACTTGTGTTGGGACAAATGGTCATTAGTCTCCGCGTAGGAAAAGTAAACAGACAACATTTTTTGTTTTAAGTTACATTACATAAGGAAGAGGAATTTATTTATGATATTGACAAAGAACATAAAGATATATACTTACTTTTTAAGTAGAGATTCAGTCTTTAATAAATTTTTACTACTAACTCATTTTTTTTGAACAATGAGTATTCAAGAAGACATGGTCACAATGGAAGAGCTAGAATAAACTTCTATAGAAATACATGATCCACAAAGGATAAACTATATATTTACCTTGTCTTTAGAGATTAATCAAAACCAAAATGGTTAGTATAATATCTAATGATCCCCCAAATGGATATTCCATTAGAGAAAAAAACACTAATCTTAATATCTAAAATTAAACCATCAATACCCCAAAGTTAAATAAATACCATTCAATAATCAATTATCCTTAAAATCCTTCAATATAATGAAAACTAATATTGAAACCCAAAACATATAAGAATTTAGTCTTCCACGTTAAATTGTATCTCAAAATGACATTAATTACTCTTAAGGTCACATACTTAAAAGTAATTAACCTAATCATTTCCATAAATAACCCAAATCACTATAAATCCACAATAAAAACATAGATAAAAATCCACCATTAATCCTCACATGAAATCCCATACTATTCTATTTTCCTTGTGCATATAGTGTTCACAACAAAGCGAACAACTTCCAAAATAACATTTATCACTTAATCACCAAATCATTTTCCTATACTAAGGGTATTCATTTGATAAGGCATAAGATCCCAAATCAAATTATTATTGATTAATAAAATCATTTAACTAAAAATAATAGTCACACTAACCAGGGACTTCACGTAGTCCAGTGGTAGGCGATAAATACCATTCACATTTTGGTTTTGGTTTCGATTCCCACAGCTTTGTCCGACGCGATGAGTTGTCACATGGTCTGCGTGTTGTCCATTTTCAAAAACTATATTTTATAACATTACCAAAATGAGATAAATTCCTCAAAATAACCATAACATAATTTAACCACAAATCTTATCTCATACCTTGCATTTTCATCCCCAATTATAATAACTTATAATTTCCTCAAAACCAATGATCATATAAAATCAAAGGGTTATTTATAACTATATCCACAAGAGAAAAGATAATTCTTCCTCAAATATCATTCTCACATGGAAAACTGCAGGGTTAAAAATACAAGAGAAAATTACTCCAAAGTAAACCGATCAACATGGAGCACTAATACATTTTAAACATTTAACCAACCATTTATTCCTACATAGCTTCTTCTTTGACCAAGAAAATATCCTATAGAATATGGCATTCACTCGGGTAATGTCCAGGTCCCCTACATTTACGGAAAATGACTGTAAATGGATTCTTGGGACCTTTTTTATCTTCTTCCATATTACTCTTCATTTTTCTTCGACAATTCATCAATTTATGTCCTTCCTTCCTGCACGAAAATCATTCCATTGTCCCATTGAGACACTTTCCTGGGTGTCTCCTTCCACATTTCCTGCATGATTGAAATTGAGGATTCCTTTCTCCATGGTCTCCACTGCTGGTGCTCTTTTCATTCATCACCTTTATCTTCTTTGTTGAGTCCAGGAATTGGTTAATATATATATTGTGGATCATATTTTTGGAAAATTGATTTGGAATAAAGACGATATCTTTTACACATATCAACATTACATTTTGTTGCTCATTTCCACCGCCATTCCCACCTTGTACATCATTCTCAAAGTCACTATGACTTCCTTGGAATTCAGCCATTGACTAAAACCAGAAATTATTGTGTGCGTAATAGTAGTCATAAAATCATTTAGAGATTAACATGTCACCATATTCTCTATTTGAAACACATTAGGATTAACCAAGGTCATTTAATCTCATCTTATATATATATAATACTTCAAATCGGTTTGAAAAGAAAATGTGAATTATCCTAAGAATATCTCCCGGGAGTGTCGTAACCAAGAGTGGAGCAAGGACCATTGTCATGCACCAGTTCCCGTTCGAGTCTAGCTCAAAGCGGTGTTTTCAGGTTTTACCCCTCGGTAAATCTGTGCCAGAGATGCCTCTACCTGCTCGTATCCAGTCAGAGATGTATTGCTCAGAAAAATCAAAAAATCTCTATAATACCAAAATTCTAGGAAGTTCTTCTATACTATTCCTCAAAGTTCATCTTAGGTATACGTGCTCTAATCAGAGTTTATCTAAATCTAGCTTCCAAGGTTTGTACTAAAATTCCTCTGATACCAACTGTAACGCCACGACCCTAGATACCCAGAGTCGGTGCATTATTACATAACAATGGCATGATCACAAGAAAGATCAAGTCTCGAAAGACCGATTAGTTTGGTAGCCTTGGAAACACTAGATATATTCATAAAGTTTACATTACATCAATAAGTGAAAAACTACAACAACATATTTTCTTCATATCCCCTCATACAATCCCTGCAGGTCATTCATAAAATACTTCTTCACATCCTGGGAAAAATAAAACATTGAAAGGGGTGAGATCATATTCTCAGTAAGGATAACAATATAGCAGAAACTTTAATTAATAACAATAAAAATTTAAGGCAATGTATAACTAAAACAAAAGCCTTTTAAACTTGAAATTCAGCATAATATGGCAAGGATATTATGAAATAATGCCATTTAGATATTCAAATGGATATTCTACTAGTCGAATAATCACATGAAAATATTAATAACCACTTTCATAATGACAAAATGCATAATGCCAGATTATCATAACCACATAGCCAAGCCCTCGTGCCAAGACTACAAATAAGATTTTGTCAAGGCCTCGTTCCAAGACACTAGTTTGTCTCATGAGACCTACAGATGCATCGAGGAGCTATAGCGGGATCCACCCGTGACATACTAAGTCCAATGCATTCCTCATTTGACAAGTTTGAAATATGACATAAACATTCGTATTAAACTAGCATACAAAATGTCAATACTTAATCGACAAACCATGAATGGTATAAAAATAGAACATCCACAGTCAAACATAACTCATTCGATACAATATGGAAGATTGTATTTTATCAGATTAATCTCAATCTAGAGTAATGAAGGATATGAACATAGATGAAAATAATCGTCAAAACTTTTAGAGAGAGATATCCCCCTTTTTCTTGAAATCATTTAAAAGTCACACTATTTGTCAAGAAGCCATTTAAAAATAGAATCAAAGTGTACCATACCACTTTGAAACTTTTAAAATTAATTTTAATTTTAAAACTTTAATGTCCATATAAAAAAATTCTTAAAACCATTTTTAATACATGGACATTAATGAGAAATATTTAGAAGAATGAATCTTTAAAACACTTAAAAATGTATTTTAGTTAGAGTTTCTAACCAAAAGAGAGAAACTTGAATACAAATAATTATGGTAATCAAAAATTTATAATATCATGAGAATAAAGGGATTCATGATGTACTATGTAAAAGTATATTATATAGACCATATAAAAGAGATTTGGTGTATAACAACAAAGAAGTCTCAATGGAATGTAAATTGAGATGAATTCTCTTATAATGACCATATCCTTAGGTTAAGGATAAATCCACGACATAATTATGTGTGAAAAATATAAATACACTCAATATGATTGGATATTTAGTGTAAATCAATCAGATGAAATTCACACATATTCCTGTAAAAACAACCCCAATGATTTGGATATTTAACTCAACAAATGGAGATTGAATTAAAATTACTCTTATCAAGTTCATACCGATGAAATGAGAATTTATCAATGGAGTGATTATGTGTATAAAAATTATATCCACAGAAAGGGGAGTGGAAATTATGACATAATAAAATGAATAGTGATTCCACACATAATCTTGAAGTAAAATAATCAATGAAGTATGCCTAAAGCCGAATGAGTGCAAATTGAAATTTCAAATTCCCTTATCGATTAGGTAACTTAAGAAACATACAACCATGAAAGAAGGATCATACAATGATGATGTAAATACCCATAAATTAAATTATATTACACAATGAATACAATCATGGGCAATACACATACACCACATGCAATAAATAAGTGGTGAACAATGGAATTCTCAAGAAATTAAGAGTGAGATAAGAAACCCCTTACTTTTTACTTTTTCCTTGGTCGAAGGTAGGTTAACATCCTGTATAATGGTGAAATAATTGTTATTAAATTATACAAGAATACTTTACATTAATATGATATCATATATGATCTTTTAACATTGATTTGTTAATAATATCTTAGTATTATCATCATTTCTGGTGTTAACTTACTCGTTTTCCTTTATATTCTTTGTTACATAAGCTGTGTTTGTTATGGATAGGTTGTATCATATTCATATACAGAATTATATCAAGTCCTTAAACATTATTTTTAATCATCAAATGAGAATTATACTTGAAGGGATATGATGGAGAATTAATCTAATCGCGTTCGTGGAGACGGTAGTCCGTACGTACACACGAGCGACAATATCATTATTTTGATGTTAAAATAATATATAATTGGATGGTATATCATATAGACAAAATAATTATGATTTTATATTTATTATTTACATGAATTACACATCATTATTATACCCATCCAAATAATAATTTATTGAATGACAATTACACCACGATGTGGAGACGGTAAGCCGTACGTATGATCGTATGGTGACATGTCATTCAAAGGATGGATAGAATGATGAATATGGTTGTACCATATTTATAATAACATCACAGTATATAGAAGATACTGGAGTTTCCAACAAGCCTGTACCCAAGTGGTACAGGCTCCTGCTTGGCATCCAGAAGACCCGGGTTCAAATCTGGGTAGGGATGAATTTCTGGATACTGTAGCAGGGTACTGTAACAGGGTACTGTAGCGGGGCACTGTAGCAGACACTGTAGCAGTCGTGGAACTATAGCGGCGGCATCACTGTAGTGGCAGAGGAACTGTTGCAGGATACTGTAGTTGCCGCGGGTACTGTAGCAGGTACTGTAGCTGTGCAGGGTACTGTAGCAGTACTATTCACAGAGGGTCCTTTGGGCTAAAAAATGGGCTTTCAAGCCTTGTATTCAGGCCACATGGCCTTGGGCCTTTGGGCTATGTATTGGGTCTCCCTCTACCCTCTAAAGAGGTCTTTTCTTTAAATAATAAATTGAGGCTTCGGCCCCAACCTTTTTAAAAAAAATTGGAAGATACTGGAGTTATTGTTTTAGAATAGAAATAACAAATAAATAAGATGTTGAAGAAGAAAGGAACTTGAAAGAGGGTGGTGAAAACATTACCTCTTCTTCGGGTTCTTCCTTTTGATTTGATCCAAAGGGATCCATAGAATGTATTTCTGGTCAAAGTAAGGTCTCTAGGTTGTAGTGAAGGAAGTTGAGAGAGTATTTGGTAAGGGTTTGGCCGAGCCAAAAGGCTTTGAGTGTGTGAATTAGTGAGAAGGGGGAGTTCCCTTTTATAAGAGGGGTTAGGGGCACCTTTGGACAAGCTAAAAATATTATTTTATTATAAATTCATATTCGGTTTATAATGGCTCCAAAGTGAATTATTTAAAGTTTAAGGTGGGAATGGGTCGCAAACCACTCAACCAATAGAATTTAGACAGGTTTGGGTCATTATATTAACCTTATCTTTAAGTAGTAACTCTTAGTTAATTAGTTTCACTTTTTACAATGTCTCTTTGTATTTTTATAATATATGGTATATAAAATTACTATATACATCCAAGAGACCCCCAAGTGGTCCATTAATGAAACACCTATCATGATATAAGTCACTTGGCCGAACCTTTGATTTTTAGGAATTTAATATAAATTAACAATATAAAATTTGTTTTAAAAACTCTTTTATGTCAATTTTGACACTATTGGGTATTTTGTTTTTGATAAATTCATAACAACATTATTACTTCAAACAAAATTTATATAATCAATACTAATATGTCATATTAGCCTAGAAAATTAGTGGAATTTATAAAAAGTATCAAAATTACATTTATTTTGAAATTTATAATATCAATTATTTTAATATTTCATTAATTAGGTAATTACTGCATTACCATTTTGTCATAAATAAATTAAATTATTTAATATCTAAAAATTATAAATAAAATACCATTATGTATGAAATCTTTTTATCTTTTTAATGAATATTTACAATCGAATTTATCTTACGTATAACCCTATATTAAAAATGTTTTAGTAAATAAACATTGATTTTAACTCTTTTAACTCTTCTTTGAATTAAATAATAATAAATGTCCTAATCTAATACAAGTGGACCTAAATTATAATATTTCACTCTTAAGGTGGTTTTTGGTTGAGATACACCTGTACAATAGAATTAGGACATGTGGTATGGTAATATTAATATCATTTTTACCCTTAATTACCCTATTTACTTTTAACCGTGGTAAATAAAAGTAAAAATTTACTATTCACAAAAATTATTTTCATCTAATTGAACCACATTTTTACTCCTTGATATTAACTGTGTCTCTCAAATTTTCGAAATTCCACTCACAGAAGTGATAAAATTAAGTTTTATGAAAAATTCAGTTTTTTAACTACCACTTAGTGGTTTCACTATTCATCAAAAAATGAATGTTTCGAGAAAAATACAAAAAATTAGGCCTAAGCTATATTTGATATTATGAATTCAAAAATTATGTCTATTTTACCAAATTTAAAACATATCAGTTTCATTAATTAATTTAGAAATTAATTCCCGTCGTCAAAATAAATAGCGTGTTTTTAAGAGAAAATAATTATCAAAAGATTGACACTTGGTTATGTCTAGTTTAAATGTGAAATTAAATAAAATGAACAAAATTGTATTAAATGGTAAAAATATATTCTAAATAAACTTTAAAACCACTCAAATTAATAATTTATCACTATTAATTATTTCTATTAAAAAAGTTGTTTTTAATTTAAATACAGTAATTTTCACTAATCATCAAAATATGAAAGTTATCCTAAAAGTACCAAAATTTAACCCTAAGATAATTTCGATATTAAGAATCCAAAAATTTAGTCCATTTGGAAAGATAAAATTAATATAATTTCAAAAAGTATGTATTACTATTCATAACGGCTAGTTTGATTGGTTGTGGTGTGTTAGAAACTCGAAGTTGGGTACAATGCACGCCATTCCATTAATCAAAGGGAAACGTACCATGGAAGCTTGGGGTGTTACACTTCAGTCCACTTGTTAGTGACTCCCTTCTTCATCAATTTCATGAAGGGTAAACTTTTTCTTGCCAAATTGGAGATGAAACGCCGAATATAGTCTAAGTGTCCTTGAAGTCCTCTTAATTCTTTCAAATTTTGAGGAGGTGACATACCAAGGATTGAATTTTTCTTCTTAGGACCGACTTCAATACCAGGATGGTGTATAAAAAAGTCAAGAATTTTTCCTTAGGTTACCCAAAAAGCACATTTTAAGGGGTTCATCTTCAAATTATGTTGCCAAAGTTTGCGGAATATGACTTCTAAATCAGCCAAGTGATTAGAACGTTGTTTGGATTTGACCACCAAATCGTCCAAATAGCATTCAACAAACTTCCCTAAAAAGGGTTTGAAGATACGATGCATGGCATGCTGATATGTTGCGCCTTCATTCTTTAATCCAAAGGGAATTACACGGTAGAAAAACACACCTTGAGGGGCTCTGAAAGCTGTGAAATCCTCATATTCTAGAGCCATTCGGATTTGATTATATCCGGAATATCCATCCATGAAATAAAGTGCTTCATAGCTAGCTATTGCATCAATTAAATGTTCTGTAATCAGAACTGGGAAGTCATCCTTAGGACAATGACGATTAAGATATCTGAAATTGATGCAAACTCTAATTTGTCCATTCTTATTTTTCACAGGGACAATATTAGCCAACCAATTGGGCTATTGATATTCTCTGATGAAGTTAGTTTTGATAATTTTATCCACTTTAGCTTCAATTTTGGAAGCATAAGTTGGGTGTGTTCTTCTCGCTGCTTGCTTAAATCATCGATGCTCTTCTGGTAAACCCAAATGATGAGTAGCAACATCAGGATCAAGCCCAAGAATCTCTGTATAGTTCCAAACAAATATATCTCGATTTTTCTTTAAAAAGAAATTATATAACACTTGTTCTTCAAGAGTCATGGCCGCACTGATTAAAGTTGGGCATGGATATTCTTTTGTACCCAGAGTTATTTCTCTAAGTTCATCCATAGTGGTAGAGATAGCCTCTTCAAATGCTGGAGGAGCATCTCTGAGATCTTCCTCTTCTTCTTCTTCATGTGTTATTTCTTCTGTTTCTACTTGCATAGTAGATGATAAAGCAAAATTTCCATGATTAGAAGGGATCTTAAAATTTGAACATCTTGAAGAAGAAGCTTCCATTTCTGACCCAATTGATGATGAAGGGTCTTCCTTGGGAAATAAAGAGGAGATAATGGATTGAGAATCGACATCATTGTTCACCTCTGATGTTGCTATAACTTCTTCTGGACTGATTGGCGAAGTATAGACATGTTGGATTTATATAGATGAAATGAAGACGTCACCATTTGGGCATTCATCACTGCTTGGTGGGTTACCAATTTCTCCCATGTTGTCTAGATCGATTGTCGTAATTGACATTATGGATCTTTCCATAAGAGTATTTTGATTTAGGTCTATCTTGTCAATTTGACTAATAGGAAACACCTAATATATACTCACATGTGTAAATGGATTTACTGGATTCTTTTACAAACCTTATGGAGAATTAAATTTGGTAAGCTCCCTTGTTGTGGATTTATCCTTTCCCTTAATGTGATATAATTCCGCCTCAATGTATTGAGACTCACATGTCTTGAACGAGGCCTTATCACCATACAATGTGCCAAATTGACCATCGAAACAATATTTGAGACATTGATGGTATGATGAAGGGATAGCTGCCTGTTGATGTAGCTAGGGTCTTCCAAACAAGATGTTGAAGGCTAAGTCTTGATCAACAACCATGAAATCTGAATTAGATACAAGATCTCAAAACTGAGTTCTAAGTGTAACCTCACCATGTGGTTCTTGTTCATTTTTATCATATCCTTGTAACATCATGGTAGAAGGAGATAAATCAGATTCCGTGAGGCCCAATCAACGAAGTGTACGAATGGACATGATGTTGACTCTTGAACCACTATCAATGAAAGCTCTTTGGATGTCTACACCATTGACCTTTCTAGATAAGTACAAAGGTCTAATATGTCTATGCACGAAATCATCTTCATCTTCATCAGTTAAAGATATTATTGCATGGAATTCCGCGTGATTATTCTCTATGTGATAGACTTCAGCTGCAACAATTTCAGTTTCAAACTCTTGAGGACTTGACAAAGCCTGGATGAGTGTCTCCCTAAGATCTTTTGATAAATTCAAGGCATCCAGAATTGATAACATGGCCTGTACTTAGGCTAGGTGTTTCAATACATCATACTTTTGATCCAAAGGTCTGCGTTTCCCAATAAGAACATGTGTTTTAGCAGGTGTCTTGGAAGTTGATGCTTTAGAAGTTGATGCATCTCATATCGGGATAGGAGTTGGCAATATTCCAGGCTTTGGAAGATTAGACTAATTAGATCTATTTACATGCTGTGAAAAAGAATATGGAACCTTCAACTGGTCTTCTAGAATAACTAATCCCTGACTGAATTTTCTATTGGTGGAAGATCTTTCTTGTTCTTATTGAGCTCACTGAAGGGCTCTGCCACGAGTTTCTGCGGTATACACAGTTCTAGCAGGGGTAGAATTGGAATAGTATCTTTTGAAATATCCACGTCTTCCCCTGTATCCTGAGCCTCTGGAACTGCCTCTGATTCCCTTGTTTGATACAGGGAATTCAGGCTCATCGAAATAAAAACTGCTATTGGCATATGGATCTATTAATTGAATCATATTAAAAAAACCAAAGATTAAATCTTCATCCGATGAGGACTCTGCTTGACTAGCCAATTTAGGTTGTGCCATTTGGTAGGACGGTGCTCGTTGCTTCGAAGTAAATGGTATGAAATATTCCATATTGAAAGACAGCTTAGGATTTGACACATACTCATCTTCTTTTTACTGTTCCTCCTTGGAATTATGCCATTTCTTTGAGGATTTTCCCTTTGATGAAGAAGGTTTTTCTGCGGCATTCATGGCAGAAGGCACAATTGGTTTCATCACTTGTGTTCTCAAAATTGCATGAGTTCGATTGATCGTCATTCTGACCATCCAATCATCATATTTTTGTGAATTTTTTCATTTAACTTCTTATCACTCGCCTTCCTCCACTGGAACTGTAGCAGTAACACATGCTACCTGAGCTGAAGAACCTTTCAGTTTAACATCTCCCAAATCGAAATTTTTTTGCATGAGGACCTTAAAATCAAAGCACTCCTGAATGGGATTCCCCAACATTTGATGAAACGGGAAATAGTTGGGATGGTCTTCATCTCCTTCCTTTTTTGGCCTCTTGGGCATTGGCAATTGAACCAACTTATTTTCAAGAGCCGAAATGAAATAACCAGGAACTTGTTCATTTCAAAAAGAGTATACTTTTCTTTTCAAATCCTCAAATTGTTTTCGTCTTTGATCTCTTTGATTATCTTGACTAAACGACCTCTGTTGTTGGCACTCAGAAGGTGGAGCCCTTCGGGAAGATGAAGGTTTTGAAGTAGAAGAAGGTACAGGTGCTTGCATAAGCATAACTGTAGCAGTCTCTGCTTTACCCATTCTCCTTCCTAGAGATGATGGAATTACATGAGATTTAGCCTTAGTCTGTATAAGAGAATCTTCAATCTGTTGAGAGATTGAAGTAAGGTCTCGAAACCCTCCTGTGTAATTCACAGGGATCAATGGAGTGCGTAATTCTTCACACAGATTTTCCACACATATTGGTAATAGTTCCTCTTGAGGAAGTGTTAAGCTTAGGGAATATGTTAATCCCTTCTAGCGATCAATGAAATCTAAGACCCTTTCATTATAACTTTTCTTACAGTTTTTAAGATCAAAAACTACTTTCTTTGGAAAAGTTGAGCTGAATTGAAGAAGAAATCGTTGACGGAGATCTTCCCATCCGGTAATTGACCGGGATTGCAAGCTTGTGTACTAGACAGAGGCTGGTCCTTGCAAGGTTCATACAAATCATATGAGTTTCACTACTTCTTTTTGCTCTAGAGTTCCCATCATAGGATCAAAACAAGACACGTAATGCAGCAAATGCTGTTCAGGATCGCCTGATCCATTGAAAATATGGAATACAGGGTTCCGGAAACATGATGGGGAGAGATTGAATCTACCCATTTAGGGTAAGATTTCTTTTCTGGTTGAACCTGAGCACACTTCCCTTCCATAGTCTCTAACCAAGCTATTAATGACTCAATGGTAGTTATTAACTTTTGAGAAACATCTGGTTGAATTTGGACTTGGGCAGGTGTAATGACTTGTGTTTGGGCAGGTATGGCAGCTGGTGCTACAACTAATGGCAGCACTGCCAATTGTTATTGCACTTGACCCATAGGACTAGACTTGTGAGGGTGTACTGATAGAGGAGGATATTATTGATACATCTCAGTAGCTTCAACAAACTCCCTTGGCTGAGTGGCTCTAGCACGCTTAGGAAGAAGACAACCCTGATGTAGTTCTGCATTCAACCTCCTCAATCCCTTCATTTCTTCCTCCTGTTGTGCAAAACTTTTCTCTAGTGAGAGCGATTGGACTTCTCGAGAGGAAGGATATGTATCCTAATTCTTTCCCCTCCATTTTTGGATCATTTTCGGAGAGGGGGAAGTGGGTTACTTGAAGGATTACCTGGTTTCTGAGTAATCATTTTATTTTGTGTACGCACACCTTCTTCATTTGTGTTTGTGCATACATCTTCTTGAGCAGGAACCTCTTCATCTGAATCCCCTGAGTGAGACTCATCTGGTGGATCAACAACAACGACATTGATGACATTGATTGATGCATAAAGCATCACATCCCTTCTATCAGCATTTCTATGATATTTTCTTCTTCCATGTGTTTGATGAGACATTTCCTTTTGTTGATTTGATCCCTCAGGAACTTCTTGATGAACCGTAATTTAGAGGGAATCTCCTGAAAATTTGGCTCTTCGTTCCTCCTGTGGCTTCTTCCCCAATAGAGTGAAGACCGACTTTCACTGAGGAGGGGATTGATGATTTGAAAAAGTCCCTAGTCCGGTGGACTGGGGCTGTTCCTGCTGCCTTTGCTCAACTCCTCGAATCTTATTTGTTGATTCTGAGGGTTGGTTTAAATGTGTCCCTAGTCTGGCAAGCTGAGGTGGCTCTTGAAATTCTATGTCAGAGACTTTCTTAAAATCTCTCTTGATCTAGCGGATCTTAGTCTTGAAATTAGATGGATTCATCAACCTGCATCCAATTTTATTACTCAGTTCAAAAGACCCTTGGATGATTTCCGACACTTCTGTCACTTGATGATGTGCTTGCTCCATATGAGAGGCATGTTCAATATTCTTGTCTTCTTGATGCAGGAGTAATTCAACAAATTGTTCCTTGTATTCTTGATTTTGAGAAGAACTAGTTGAGGGCTGTTCTTGGGCAAGATTTTTATTATAAAGAAAACCCATTGACTGTGGCTGGCCACAGGTAATAACATTGCATGAGACCATTTTCGGTGGGCTTTGATGATTGGAGATCATAGTGAAATTTAGTGCTCCATGAACACCCCATCCTCTGACATGAATACCAGATGGGGCATTGGAAATTAACTGGCACAATCTTTTTAGTGCACCAAGGCATGAACGCTAAAGGGCTCTCTACTACTTTTCATCCTTCGGATATCGAGAGACTGATAGAGATTCCAAGTCAATGTGACATTGAAACCCTTCTATTATCTTAACATGATTTTCATATTCATCATAAGATAATACTTTATTTTTCAACTGACAAAGATTTTTCCATATATTTAGATGAATATCATGAATTCCGTCTTCCATCAAAATCTCTAGAATGTCATACTGAGAGTCAACCAGAGGCCAAAACATGAAGGGAACTTCACCTTTCGGAGAATGACCTACACCCCGGGCTATCTTACGATTGAGAAAATATTTCACCTGCTAGCGATAAAGCATCAGACATGACTGGTTTTGGATTTGAAAGTGCCTCAAGATAAGACGGATTTCTCGGTACTACATTGTCCACTAGAGCATTTTTTGGACAATTTGCATCACTACTATGGAGAGGACTTTTGCAGCGAAATTCATGTTCATGGAGAGGACCACCATGGTGGTTTACAACAAAAGATGAGATCTCTTTCTCCTTGGTCTTCTGACCAAACAGAGGGCTCCTGTGGCTCTCATATGAAGATGAATCCTCGAGATTGACCGAATTGTCATGAAGCATGCCTTCATGAGGAAGTGTCTATTAAAAACCTTCAGAATTCATGTTCCTACTATTGGGAAATGAGGGAGTAGAATCTTTTATTCCAACAGATATCTGTCTGAGGGCTTCAAGAAATCCAGCATCGAGCAATGCCTTGTTACAGATTGGATCTTGATTTCTTGACTGCACTGGGAAGGTATTTTTCTTAGATGCCTTCTTACTCAATTTAGCAGGTGTGTGTTCCTGCTTAAGAGAAATGATCAGGTTAGGCTGATTATATCTTCTAAAACTAGGTGTATGTGCCTGGCTTGGTTGTCTGTATGATATGGGGGAGTACGCCCCACAACCCTCTTGGACTGGAACAGATGTGTGTGTCTGTTCCAGAGTGAACTGTTGATGTGTCACTCCACTAGTAGGGATAGAATTATGTGTCTTTCCCTGAGATGTTGCTGAAGCTATTATAATATCATGGCAAGCATCCATAATATGAGCAGGGACTTGCTTCTGCTCTTTCACCATTGATAAAATATGCTTGGTGACTTCAGCTGCCGAAACAGGGATATATGTCCATTACGTGCTTGGAGTAAGTGTATGTGCCTGCTCCTGTCCTCCTTTTCCTGTCAGTGAATCCTGATAGTACTCAAGTGTGGGGGCAGAGAATTGAGTTTGCCTCCTGTTTGTCACCAGAGCTTTCCAACTGACTTCTCTATGTACTACCAAGCAAGACTGATGGTAGACTTGATTAATACTAGCAGGTGTATGTGCCTGCTGATTTCTCTTCGCCGAATGTGGTTGACGAGATCCATCATATGTATCAGATGAGCCTGCTGACTAGGTGATGATGTATAAACAGGTGTATATTCCTGTTTATAATACTCTGCTGTAATTGCCTGACGGGATTGGCGTGATGCTGCTAGACGAGTGTTCTGGACATCGGAATTAAAACGGGCAGGTGTGTGTCCCCGCTCGTTGCTTGCCACCATGTTAGGTTTGGGGACTTCTTTAGAGATGGAAGAGATGAGAACCTACTCACTGTTAACCGGATTTTTCCTCTGGTGATTCTTCTTTCCTACTCAGGTTTGAGGAACCTGAGCCAAGCACCTGGTGTCGGTACCCTCGTCATGTTGAGGGCACACTCCCACACGAGTCTGGCGGCGACTGTTGATGGGAGCCCCCAGGATGGACTCCTGTCTCCTTGAATTATGGTTCTGAGGGACCTGCTCATTCACCTCCTTAGAATATGTGTAACACCCGAGACTTTTATGTTATCATCAAAGGAATCTTTTTCTACACAACACTTGCTTGGCTTGCTTTACACGCAATCGCGACCTTCCTCGATAGCTTGCGTCGTACGCAATACCGAGTTTCACTAAACAACAATATGCTATTAAAACTAGCCGTTATGAATAGTAATAACCACTTTTTGAAATTTTATAAATTTTATTTTTCAAAATGGACTTCATTTTTGGACTCAGAATATCGAAATTAGCCTAGGGTGAAATTTTGGTATTTTTCTGAAAACTTTCAATTTTTGATGAATAGCGAAACCACTAAGTGGTAGGTTAAAAACTGAATTTTGCATAAAACTTAATTTTACCGCTTCTGTGAATGGAATTTCAAAAATCCGAGAGACACGGTTAATATCAAGGACTAAAATGTGGTTCAATGAGATGAAAATAATTTTTTGGTGAATAGTAACTTTTTACTATTTTTACCGCGGTTAATAGTAAATAGGGTAAATAAGGGTAAATATGATATTAATATTACCCTAACACATGTCCTAATTCTATTGGACAAGTGTAATTCGACCAAAAACAAACTTAGGAATAAAATATGACCATTTAGGCCCACTTGGATTAGATTAGGACATTTATTATTAATTTATTTAAAGAAGGGTTAAAATAGTTAAAATCAAAGTTTAATAAGTAAATCATTTTTAATATAGGGTTATACATAAGATAAATTCGATTGTAAATATTCATTAGAAAGCTAAAAAGATTTCCTACATGATGGTATTTTATTTGTAATTTTTAGACATCAAATAATTTAATTTAATTATGACACAAAGATGATGCAGTAATTATCTTATTAATGAAATATTGAAAATATTGATAATATAAATACCAAAATAAATGTAATTTGAGACTTTTTATGAATTCCACTAATTTTCTAGGTTACTATGATATATTAGTAATTATTTAATTAACTTGGTTCGAACATATAATTCTGTTATGACTTTCACAAAAATCATATATCAAATAGTGTCAAAATTGACACAAAATAGTTTTTAAATCAAATATTATATTATTAATTGTTATTTTATTCCTAAAAATCTATGGTTCGGCCAAATGACTTAGATAAGGATATATATATTAATAATAAACAATTTGGGGTTCGTTTGGCATGTTATAGTAAGTGTATTAACCATATAGTGAAAGAAAACAAAAAGACACGGTAAAAGTTAAATTAATTAACTTAGAGTTAAATCTAATTGATAAGGTTAAAATAATACCCTAAACTTGTCTAAATCCTATTGGTTGATAGGATTTCGACCCATCCCCACTTTATCTTCGAAATAAGACCCTTTGTAACCATTATAAACCGATTTTGACTTTAATATAAAATAATATTTTGAGATATTCCTAAGGTGCCCCTCTCCTCCCTTATAAAAGGGCACCTCCTCCCCCTCCTCCTCACACCAATTTGAGCACTCAAGCTCGGCCAACCCCTGCCATTTTCTCCTCTCCACTTCCCTAGAATAATCCTAGAGGTCCTGGTCTTCTCCAAAGACCAATCTTAGTTCCTTAAGTGGAGGATTCAAAGAGGCGTTCCAAAGAAGAGGTAATATCCATTACCGATCTTTTCAATTTCATTCTTCTTCAACTTCTTCTTCTTTAGTTGTTTCATGATAAAGTAATAACATCAGTATTACTTACATACTGATATGTTATTATAAATATGAAACAACCCTAATTCACCTTCTATCCATCCTACGGAAAAAATGAAATCACCGCGCGTGCGTACGTACGGAATACCGTCTCCACGCCGTGGTGTAATCTATTTTCCACCATCACCTTACAAGGATGGGTATAATGGTGTAATGAGTAACTATATATGATTATTATTAAGTAATATTGATACTGAAATAATATATATATATATACTCCAATACAATTCCACGATCATAGGAACGATATCATCACTCGTGCGTACGTACGGAATACCGTCTCCACGATGTGATGCGACTCGTTCTACATGATCTTCATTTCATAATGATTATATAAATGGATTGAATGAATGAATATGGTATATACTACACTAATACCATTCTGGAAATGAATTATCTATAACCTAAAGATAAGAATAAGAATTTATTCGACAAAACACGCATAAGAACAAAAAGTTATAAAGACCCGAGTAACAAGTAACAATGAAATATTACTAACAAGAAGCTAATAATATGACCATATATGATATCATATAAATATGTATGATTCTGGAATAATTCAATAACATTATTTAAACCATTATACAGGAGCTTCGGACACGTACAAAGCAAATTGGACCTAAGGTAAGGGAAATATCACAATCTCATTTTTATCCGAGATTGTTTATTCGTAAGTATTTACTGGGGTGTATTTTATCATCCACATCCATGTTCCCTCAATATGAAATATTGTTTCCATCCACTTGCAATAGTTTAAATCCAATTTTACCCTTAGGTGAGTTTTTAGTAAAGAATATGAAAGGAATCTTTTGTCGTTTTTCCGTACGAGGTACTTTTTGACTTTTCCGACAAAAGTACGAAGAATGTTTTTTTTAACTTATACGGCATGAATGGATTTTTAAAACATTATTTCCAAGAAGCTTCCTTTACAAGTTTTCAAGTTTATTTTTAATCAACTTCTTTTATTTTAAAGTTGTATGACATGTTATGAAAGGAAAAATTGTTTTTGAAGAAGAAAGGATATTTTCCTCAAGAATTCAATACAAGTGTTTTATCAAAATTATTTTCCATCTAAGATAATAAAGGGTTCTGTTTCTATCCATATTTTTACATTGGTTTGACTATGTTGTGATGGAATTATGTTTATGAATTCCTTTATCATATATGAATTGATTTATGATGTCATGATGTTTCAAGAATCCCATTTTTGTTATATGTGTTATGCGATGATGTATGTTTTATGATTATGTGGCACACATAAGAAAGGATTCATTATAAGATGGGTGGGACCTATATCTCCCTCCAATGCATTGGGTAAAGATTTTATATCTCATGAGATAGGCATGGCTGGAACGGAAGGTTATTTCGGTTCAGTGATACAGGACTGAAACGAGGAGTGAACTCGGTTCAGAAAGGGACTTTGTCCACTAAGATAGTCTTGGCAATGAGTCATGACTAACAAGAAATGATTTTCCATGATTATGTGTGCATGCCACAAAGTTTCAAGTTTTATGTTATGATTATGGGGATCTCATTTTCACTTCTATGATTTATTCCATGTTAAGATATTATGATCTCTTTTGCAGGTTTTGATCTTCATAAAGATATGATATGATTTTTATTTCCTTTATTTGCCCTTGCTGAGCATTTGAGCTCACCCTTTTATGTTTTCTTTTCCCCAGGTCAGGAAGATGGATATTAAATTGAATATGCTAAAAGGGACCCTAGATATGATGAAATAAACGGGAGATACTGTAGAAGATTTATGAACCAGTTGTTTATGTTTCCCAGTTTCTAAAGACACTATACCTATACGGTCCTTTGTGGTTTTGTCATATGTTGTAATAAGTGTGCTTCAATTTTGAAGTATTAACAATGTATGTAAAGTATGGGTCGTTATAGTTGGTATCAGAGGAAAGGTATAGTCAACCTTTGGAAACTAGGATGTGAAAGCCTTAGTAAGAACCCAAAGGATAAGTCTAAGCATAGAACACAATCTTAGTGTTTTAGAAATGGCCTTGAATAACCTAGGATAAGACCTTAAGCATGAAAATTTTATTCTTGAATTATGTGGTTTCCTATTATAATTAGTGTTGCTCACACTATTCTTCTTGGTTTTAGTCAATGGCTGGAACCCGAAGGAACCGTGTTAATGCGGAATGCGATGGGCAATGCAATGATTGTCCCCCTGAGCAACCAAACGATACGGGAGCTGGAATGCAAAATCTTGTAGCCATGCTCACACAACTTTCTCAAGCTATGAATCATGAAGGATTTCCAAACGAGCAAAGGAGGGAGCAACATTTTGTTGAATCCTTCATGAGGCAGCGTCCACCTTCTTTCAGCGGGTCTACTGATCCATTAGTTGCTGAACAATGGATTAGTACTACTGAAAAGATATTTTCAGTTCTTCAATGTTCTGAGCATGATAAAGTCATCCTAGCAGTGTATCGTTTGGAAGGAGATGCTGATCAATGGTGGAATCTTGTTAAGAATACGAGGCAAAGGGATGAAATTGAGTCTATGGAATGGGACGAGTTCAAGAACTTATTTTTCAATAAGTACTTCCCTCGTATTCTCCGAACAAAGATGGAGAAAGAGTTCCTTGAACTGAAGCAAAGGGATGATGAATCTGTTAGTACCTATGAAGCAAATTTTACAAGACTTGCAAGGTACGCTTCTGGTATTATTATCCAACCTGAGAGTAAGATCGATCGATTCTTTAGTGGCTTAAAACCAAGTCTTCGAAGGGCGTTATCCATAAGGGACTTCAATAGCTACGAGGAAATCGTTCGATGTGCTCTCAAAGTCGAGATGGAGATTGGAGTAACCCATCAGTCACATGGGTTTGATAAGAAGAGGAAGATGGAATTCAAAGAAAAATCTAAAGAGCACACGGAAAAGAAGATGAACTTTCCCTTATGCTCAAAGTGTGGAAAGAAACATGGAGGGAGTTGTCTTAAAGGGACAAGTAAATGTTTTAAATGTGGAAAGGAAGGTCATCGGGCATTTGAATGCCGTGATAATGGGAAGAAGATGTCTAATGACGCAAACAAAGGAAGGGATACACAGAATGAACCTACAACACTTCAATGTTTCAAGTGCAAGGAGATGGGGCATTATGCCAATCAATGCCCAAATCCAAGGGTTGATGATGATGGTCGACGTCAACAAACTCTTAAGGCTAAAGACAAAGGAAAGTCACATGCAATTTCTATCAGCGAGGTGGAGTAGGATAACGATGTGGTGAAAGGTACACTTACCACCCACTCTAAAGTAGCAAATGTTTTATTTGATTCTGGATCCACCCACTCTTTTATTTCTGAAAAATTTTCTAAGGGTATCACCGTATTACCTCAACAATTAGATGTTGAGTTAGCTGTGACAACACCTAATGGCACATCAATCGCATCAGAAGTTTATAATTCTTCTCCGATCGAAGTTTGTGGGAAAGTGCTTCCTGCAAATCTTGTGATCCTTCCTTTAGTGGAATTTGATGTGATTCTTGGCATGGATTGGCTTTCTCTACATAGAGCTCATATCGACTGCCAAAGAAGGGAAGTCACATTTCATATTCCAGATCAATCTACGATCGTCTATCAATGCAAGGATGAACATAACCTTCCAGTGGAAATTTCTTCCATCTTATGGGTATTGATTCCACTAAATGAAGGTTATTTATCTCAAATGGTTGGTGAGAAACTCACGATTAAGAATATGCCCATTGTACGGGAGTTTGATGACGTCTTTCCGGAGGAATTACCGGGTCTTCCACCAAATCGTGAAGTTGAGTTTTCAATAGAACTCGTACCGGGTGCTTTGCCTATTTCAAAGACACCTTATAGAATGGCCCCAATTGAGTTGCAGGAATTGAAGAAGCAACTCCAAGAGAATCTTGATAAGGGATTCATATGCCCTAGTGCGTCACCTTGGGGAGCACCTGTTCTATTTGTTAAGAAGAAAGATGGATCAATGAGACTCTGCATTGATTATTGAGAACTTAACAAGATCACTATCAAGAACAAATATCCTCTCCCACGCATTGATGACTTATTTGACCAACTACGCGGAGCTCAATACTTTTCCAAGATTGATCTTCGTTCAGGGTATCATCAATTAAGGGTCAAAAGGGAGGATATACCAAAGACGGCTTTCCGTACAAGGTATGGACACTGTGAATTTATAGTGATGCCATTTGGTCTTACTAATGCCCCTGCTATCTTCATGGATCTAATGAATAGAGTCTTTAGAGACTATCTTGATCAATTTGTGGTAGTCTTTATAGACGATATTCTTGTCTATTCAAAGAGAAAGGAAGAGCATGAAGATCACTTGAGAATTATATTGAAGACCCTGAGAAAGGAGAAGCTTTATGCCAAATTTACCAAGTGTGAATTTTGGCTTCAAAAAGTTGCATTTTTGGGTCATATAATCTCAAAAGAGGGGATATCTGTGGATCCAGCAAAAACAGAGGTTATCGAAAGATGGTCAAGACCAACAACAGTAACTGAGATCCGAAGTTTTCTTGGTTTGGCTGGATATTATCGACGTTTTGTAAAAGATTTTTCACGATTATCTAATCCACTCACCAAGTTGACTCGGAAAGGAGTTAAGTTTGTCTGGACAGAGGAATGTGAAGAGAATTTCAAGGAGTTGAAAAGAAGGTTATCCAGTGCACCTGTGCTCACACTGCCTTGTAGTGGAGAAAGGTTTGTGATCTACAGTGATGCATCCAAGAAGGGATTGGGGTGTGTTCTTATGCAAAATGATATGGTGATAGCTTATGCCTCACGACAGTTGAAAATCCATGAGCAAAATTACCCAACACATGATTTGGAGTTGGCTGCGGTAATCTTTGCATTAAAGATTTGGAGGCATTACCTTTATGGTGAAAGGTGTGATATTTATACTGATCATAAAAGTTTAAAGTATATTTTCACACAAAAGGAGTTGAATATGCGTCAAAGAAGATGGTTGGAGCTGATTAAGGATTATGACTGCTCAATCCATTACCACCCTGGGAAAGCAAACAAGGTGGCAGATGCATTAAGTCGACAAGACCATGCTAGTTTATCCATGATGAGGATCACAAAAGATCCAATATTTATGGATTTACAAAGGATGGATCTTGGAATTATAATGGAAAGGGAAAAATCTTATCTTTCCCAAATGAATGTTCAACCATCTATACATGTGAAGATTAAAGAGGCACAGAAAGAAGATGTCGAGTTACAAAAGAAGGTGAGAAATGTTCCTGAATTCAACCTTGATTGTGATGGGATAATAAAGTTCAGGAATCGGGTTTGCGTTCCTCCCATCCCCGAATTAAAGAATGAGCTGCTGGATGAGGCTCATAGTTCATCATTCTCTATTCATCCTGGAAGCACGAAGATGTATAGGGACCTGAAAGAGTACTTCTGGTGGGATGGCATGAAAAGAGATGTTGCTGAGTATGTCTCTCGATGCTTGATTTGTCAACAAGTTAAAGCTGAGAGACAGAAGTCTAAGGGGATGTTACAACCATTACCCATACCCGAATGGAAATGGGAAAACATCACTATGGACTTTGTCACAGGACTTCCTAAAACATCCAAAGGCAATAATGCTATCTGGGTCATAGTTGATCGTCTTACAAAGTCTGCACACTTCATTGCTATTAGAGAGGATTTCTCTCTAGATCAGCTTGCCAGGATATATGTAAAGGAAGTGGTAAGATTGCATGGAGTACCACTTTCTATTATATCTGATCGAGATCCGAGATTTACCTCGAAGTTCTGGCGAAGTCTTCAGCATACTCTGGATACAGAGTTGAGTTTCAGCACTGCTTATCATCCCCAGACAGACGGTCAGTCTGAGAGAACAATTCAAACCCTAGAAGATATGTTGAGAGCTTGCTCTATGGATTTCAAAGGAGGTTGGGATCAACACCTACCTTTGGTGGAATTTTCTTATAATAATAGCTTTCACTCCAGTATTCAGATGGCTCCTTATGAAGCTCTCTATGGAAAGAAATGCAGGACTCCAACTTGCTGGGATGAAGTTGGGGAAAGAAAGCTATTAGGACCTGATCTCGTTGATGAAATGGCAGAAAAGGTTAGATCTATTCAACAACACATAAGAGCAGCTCAGAGTCGACAGAAAAGTTATGCCGACAACCGAAGAAAAGACCTAGAGTTTGAAGTGGGCGATAAAGTGTTCTTACGAATATCTCCCTGGAAGAGGGTTATGAGATTTGGAAAGAAGGGGAAGTTGAGCCCTAGATATATCGGTCCTTTTGAAATACTGGATCGTGTTGGGAAGGTAGCTTACCGATTGGCGCTTCCACCGAATCTCTCTCAAGTTCACGATGTGTTCCACGTATCTCTCCTGAGAAAGTACATACCAGATCCTTCACATGTACTCAGCTCAGAAGTTGTACCGCTGGATCAAGATCTTTCTTATGAAGAACAGCCGATAGAGATTCTAGATCGTAGCGAAAAAGTCCTACGAAACAAGACCACTCGCTTGGTGAAAGTTTTATGGAGAAACCACCAACTTGAAGAAGCTACATGGGAGCATGAGGATATGATGAGGGAGAAGTATCCTCATTTGTTTGTTGCAAAGTGACGAATTTCGTGGGAGAAATTCTTTTTAAGGGGGGTAGAATGTAACACCCGAGACTTTTATGTTATCATCAAAGGAATCTTTTTCTACACAACACTTGCTTGGCTTGCTTTACACGCAATCACGACCTTCCTCGATAGCTTGCGTCGTACGCAATACCGAGTTTCACTAAACAACAATATGCTATTAAAACTAGCCGTTATGAATAGTAATAACCACTTTTTGAAATTTTATAAATTTTATTTTTCAAAATGGACTTCATTTTTGGACTCAGAATATCGAAATTAGCCTAGGGTGAAATTTTGGTATTTTTCTGAAAACTTTCAATTTTTGATGAATAGTGAAACCACTAAGTGGTAGGTTAAAAACTGAATTTTGCATAAAACTTAATTTTACCGCTTCTGTGAATGGAATTTCAAAAATCCGAGAGACACGGTTAATATCAAGGACTAAAATGTGGTTCAATGAGATGAAAATAATTTTTTGGTGAATAGTAACTTTTTACTATTTTTACTGCGGTTAATAGTAAATAGGGTAAATAAGGGTAAATATGATATTAATATTACCCTAACACATGTCCTAATTCTATTGGACAAGTGTAATTCAACCAAAAACAAACTTAGGAATAAAATATGACCATTTAGGCCCACTTGGATTAGATTAGGACATTTATTATTAATTTATTTAAAGAAGGGTTAAAATAGTTAAAATCAAAGTTTAATAAGTAAATCATTTTTAATATAGGGTTATACATAAGATAAATTCGATTGTAAATATTCATTAGAAAGCTAAAACGATTTCCTACATGATGGTATTTTATTTGTAATTTGTAGACATCAAATAATTTAATTTAATTATGACACAAAGATGATGCAGTAATTATCTTATTAATGAAATATTGAAAATATTGATAATATAAATACCAAAATAAATGTAATTTGAGACTTTTTATGAATTCCACTAATTTTCTAGGTTACTATGATATATTAGTAATGATTTAATTAACTTGGTTCGAACATATAATTCTGTTATGACTTTCACAAAAATCATATATCAAATAGTGTCAAAATTGACACAAAATAGTTTTTAAATCAAATATTATATTATTAATTGTTATTTTATTCCTAAAAATCTATGGTTCGGCCAAATGACTTAGATAAGGATATATATATTAATAATAAACAATTTGGGGTTCGTTTGGCATGTTATAGTAAGTGTATTAACCATATAGTGAAAGAAAACAAAAAGACACGGTAAAAGTTAAATTAATTAACTTAGAGTTAAATCTAATTGATAAGGTTAAAATAATACCCTAAACTTGTCTAAATCCTATTGGTTGATAGGATTTCGACCCATCCCCACTTTAGCTTCGAAATAAGACCCTTTGTAACCATTATAAACCGATTTTGACTTTAATATAAAATAATATTTTGAGATATTCCTAAGGTGCCCCTCTCCTCCCTTATAAAAGGGCACCTCCTCCCCCTCCTCCTCACACCAATTTGAGCACTCAAGCTCGGCCAACCCCTGCCATTTTCTCCTCTCCACTTCCCTATAATAATCCTAGAGGTCCTGGTCTTCTCCAAAGACCAATCTTAGTTCCTTAAGTGGAGGATTCAAAGAGGCGTTCCAAAGAAGAGGTAATATCCATTACCGATCTTTTCAATTTCATTCTTCTTCAACTTCTTCTTCTTTAGTTGTTTCATGATAAAGTAATAACATCAGTATTACTTACATACTGATATGTTATTATAAATATGAAACAACCCTAATTCACCTTCTATCCATCCTACGGAAAAAATGAAATCACCGCGCGTGCGTACGTACGGAATACCGTCTCCACGCCGTGGTGTAATCTATTTTCCACCATCACCTTACAAGGATGGGTATAATGGTGTAATGAGTAACTATATATGATTATTATTAAGTAATATTGATACTGAAATAATATATATATATATACACCAATACAATTCCACGATCATAGGAACGATATCATCACTCGTGCGTACGTACGGAATACCGTCTCCACGATGTGATGCGACTCGTTCTACATGATCTTCATTTCATAATGATTATATAAATGAATTGAATGAATGAATATGGTATATACTACACTAATACCATTCTGGAAATGAATTATCTATAACCTAAAGATAAGAATAAGAATTTATTCGACAAAACACGCATAAGAACAAAAAGTTATAAAGACCCGAGTAACAAGTAACAATGAAATATTACTAACAAGAAGCTAATAATATGACCATATATGATATCATATAAATATGTATGATTCTGGAATAATTCAATAACATTATTTAAACCATTATACAGGAGCTTCGGACACGTACAAAGCAAATTGGACCTAAGGTAAGGGAAATATCACAATCTCATTTTTATCCGAGATTGTTTATTCGTAAGTATTTACTGGGGTGTATTTTATCATCCACATCCATGTTCCCTCAATATGAAATATTGTTTCCATCCACTTGCAATAGTTTAAATCCAATTTTACCCTTAGGTGAGTTTTTAGTAAAGAATATGAAAGGAATCTTTTGTCGTTTTTCCGTACGAGGTACTTTTTGACTTTTCCGACAAAAGTACGAAGAATGTTTTTTTTAACTTATACGGCATGAATGGATTTTTAAAACATTATTTCCAAGAAGCTTCCTTTACAAGTTTTCAAGTTTATTTTTAATCAACTTCTTTTATTTTAAAGTTGTATGACATGTTATGAAAGGAAAAATTGTTTTTGAAGAAGAAAGGATATTTTCCTCAAGAATTCAATACAAGTGTTTTATCAAAATTATTTTCCATCTAAGATAATAAAGGGTTCTGTTTCTATCCATATTTTTACATTGGTTTGACTATGTTGTGATGGAATTATGTTTATGAATTCCTTTATCATATATGAATTGATTTATGATGTCATGATGTTTCAAGAATCCCATTTTTGTTATATGTGTTATGCGATGATGTATGTTTTATGATTATGTGGCACACATAAGAAAGGATTCATTATAAGATGGGTGGGACCTATATCTCCCTCCAATGCATTGGGTAAAGATTTTATATCTCATGAGATAGGCATGGCTGGAACAGAAGGTTATTTCGGTTCAGTGATACAGGACTGAAACGAGGAGTGAACTCGGTTCAGAAAGGGACTTTGTCCACTAAGATAGTCTTGGAAATGAGTCATGACTAACAAGAAATGATTTTCCATGATTATGTGTGCATGCCAAAAAGTTTCAAGTTTTATGTTATGATTATGGGGATCTCATTTTCACTTCTATGATTTATTCCATGTTAAGATATTATGATCTCTTTTGCAGGTTTTGATCTTCATAAAGATATGATATGATTTTTATTTCCTTTATTTGCCCTTGCTGAGCATTTGAGCTCACCCTTTTATGTTTTCTTTTCCCCAGGTCAGGAAGATGGATATTAAATTGAATATGCTAAAAGGGACCCTAGATATGATGAAATAAACGGGAGATACTGTAGAAGATTTATGAACCAGTTGTTTATGTTTCCCAGTTTCTAAAGACACTATACCTATACGGTCCTTTGTGGTTTTGTCATATGTTGTAATAAGTGTGCTTCAATTTTGAAGTATTAACAATGTATGTAAAGTATGGGTCGTTATAGTTGGTATCAGAGGAAAGTTATAGTCAACCTTTGGAAACTAGGATGTGAAAGCCTTAGTAAGAACCCAAAGGATAAGTCTAAGCATAGAACACAATCTTAGTGTTTTAGAAATGGCCTTGAATAACCTAGGATAAGACCTTAAGCATGAAAATTTTATTCTTGAATTATGTGGTTTCCTATTATAATTAGTGTTGCTCACACTATTCTTCTTGGTTTTAGTCAATGGCTGGAACCCGAAGGAACCGTGTTAATGCGGAATGCGATGGGCAATGCAATGATTGTCCCCCTGAGCAACCAAACGATACGGGAGCTGGAATGCAAAATCTTGTAGCCATGCTCACACAACTTTCTCAAGCTATGAATCATGAAGGATTTCCAAACGAGCAAAGGAGGGAGCAACATTTTGTTGAATCCTTCATGAGGCAGCGTCCACCTTCTTTCAGCGGGTCTACTGATCCATTAGTTGCTGAACAATGGATTAGTACTACTGAAAAGATATTTTCAGTTCTTCAATGTTCTGAGCATGATAAAGTCATCCTAGCAGTGTATCGTTTGGAAGGAGATGCTGATCAATGGTGGAATCTTGTTAAGAATACGAGGCAAAGGGATGAAATTGAGTCTATGGAATGGGACGAGTTCAAGAACTTATTTTTCAATAAGTACTTCCCTCGTATTCTCCGAACAAAGATGGAGAAAGAGTTCCTTGAACTGAAGCAAAGGGATGATGAATCTGTTAGTACCTATGAAGCAAATTTTACAAGACTTGCAAGGTACGCTTCTGGTATTATTATCCAACCTGAGAGTAAGATCGATCGATTCTTTAGTGGCTTAAAACCAAGTCTTCGAAGGGCGTTAGCCATAAGGGACTTCAATAGCTACGAGGAAATCGTTCGATGTGCTCTCAAAGTCGAGATGGAGATTGGAGTAACCCATCAGTCACATGGGTTTGATAAGAAGAGGAAGATGGAATTCAAAGAAAAATCTAAAGAGCACACGGAAAAGAAGATGAACTTTCCCTTATGCTCAAAGTGTGGAAAGAAACATGGAGGGAGTTGTCTTAAAGGGACAAGTAAATGTTTTAAATGTGGAAAGGAAGGTCATCGGGCATTTGAATGCCGTGATAATGGGAAGAAGATGTCTAATGACGCAAACAAAGGAAGGGATACACAGAATGAACCTACAACACTTCAATGTTTCAAGTGCAAGGAGATGGGGCATTATGCCAATCAATGCCCAAATCCAAGGGTTGATGATGATGGTCGACGTCAACAAACTCTTAAGGCTAAAGACAAAGGAAAGTCACATGCAATTTCTATCAGCGAGGTGGAGTACGATAACGATGTGGTGAAAGGTACACTTACCACCCACTCTAAAGTAGCAAATGTTTTATTTGATTCTGGATCCACCCACTCTTTTATTTCTGAAAAATTTTCTAAGGGTATCACCGTATTACCTCAACAATTAGATGTTGAGTTAGCTGTGACAACACCTAATGGCACATCAATCGCATCAGAAGTTTATAATTCTTCTTCGATCGAAGTTTGTGGGAAAGTGCTTCCTGCAAATCTTGTGATCCTTCCTTTAGTGGAATTTGATGTGATTCTTGGCATGGATTGGCTTTCTCTACATAGAGCTCATATCGACTGCCAAAGAAGGGAAGTCACATTTCATATTCCAGATCAATCTACGATCGTCTATCAATGCAAGGATGAACATAACCTTCCAGTGGAAATTTCTTCCATCTTATGGGTATTGATTCCACTAAATGAAGGTTATTTATCTCAAATGGTTGGTGAGAAACTCACGATTAAGAATATGCCCATTGTACGGGAGTTTGATGATGTCTTTCCGGAGGAATTACCGGGTCTTCCACCAAATCGTGAAGTTGAGTTTTCAATAGAACTCGTACCGGGTGCTTTGCCTATTTCAAAGACACCTTATAGAATGGCCCCAATTGAGTTGCAGGAATTGAAGAAGCAACTCCAAGAGAATCTTGATAAGGGATTCATACGCCCTAGTGCGTCACCTTGGGGAGCACCTGTTCTATTTGTTAAGAAGAAAGATGGATCAATGAGACTCTGCATTGATTATTGAGAACTTAACAAGATCACTATCAAGAACAAATATCCTCTCCCACGCATTGATGACTTATTTGACCAACTACGCGGAGCTCAATACTTTTCCAAGATTGATCTTCGTTCAGGGTATCATCAATTAAGGGTCAAAAGGGAGGATATACCAAAGACGGCTTTCCGTACAAGGTATGGACACTGTGAATTTATAGTGATGCCATTTGGTCTTACTAATGCCCCTGCTATCTTCATGGATCTAATGAATAGAGTCTTTAGAGACTATCTTGATCAATTTGTGGTAGTCTTTATAGACGATATTCTTGTCTATTCAAAGAGCAAGGAAGAGCATGAAGATCACTTGAGAATTATATTGAAGACCCTGAGAAAGGAGAAGCTTTATGCCAAATTTACCAAGTGTGAATTTTGGCTTCAAAAAGTTGCATTTTTGGGTCATATAATCTCAAAAGAGGGGATATCTGTGGATCCAGCAAAAACAGAGGTTATCGAAAGATGGTCAAGACCAACAACAGTAACTGAGATCCGAAGTTTTCTTGGTTTGGCTGGATATTATCGACGTTTTGTAAAAGATTTTTCACGATTATCTAATCCACTCACCAAGTTGACTCGGAAAGGAGTTAAGTTTGTCTGGACAGAGGAATGTGAAGAGAATTTCAAGGAGTTGAAAAGAAGGTTATCCAGTGCACCTGTGCTCACACTGCCTTGTAGTGGAGAAAGGTTTGTGATCTACAGTGATGCATCCAAGAAGGGATTGGGGTGTGTTCTTATGCAAAATGATATGGTGATAGCTTATGCCTCACGACAGTTGAAAATCCATGAGCAAAATTACCCAACACATGATTTGGAGTTGGCTGCGGTAATCTTTGCATTAAAGATTTGGAGGCATTACCTTTATGGTGAAAGGTGTGATATTTATACTGATCATAAAAGTTTAAAGTATATTTTCACACAAAAGGAGTTGAATATGCGTCAAAGAAGATGGTTGGAGCTGATTAAGGATTATGACTGCTCAATCCATTACCACCCTGGGAAAGCAAACAAGGTGGCAGATGCATTAAGTCGACAAGACCATGCTAGTTTATCCATGATGAGGATCACAAAAGATCCAATATTTATGGATTTACAAAGGATGGATCTTGGAATTATAATGGAAAGGGAAAAATCTTATCTTTCCCAAATGAATGTTCAACCATCTATACATGTGAAGATTAAAGAGGCCCAGAAAGAAGATGTCGAGTTACAAAAGAAGGTGAGAAATGTTCCTGAATTCAACCTTGATTGTGATGGGATAATAAAGTTCAGGAATCGGGTTTGCGTTCCTCCCATCCCCGAATTAAAGAATGAGCTGCTGGATGAGGCTCATAGTTCATCATTCTCTATTCATCCTGGAAGCACGAAGATGTATAGGGACCTGAAAGAGTACTTCTGGTGGGATGGCATGAAAAGAGATGTTGCTGAGTATGTCTCTCGATGCTTGATTTGTCAACAAGTTAAAGCTGAGAGACAGAAGTCTAAGGGGATGTTACAACCATTACCCATACCCGAATGGAAATGGGAAAACATCACTATGGACTTTGTCACAGGACTTCCTAAAACATCCAAAGGCAATAATGCTATCTGGGTCATAGTTGATCGTCTTACAAAGTCTGCACACTTCATTGCTATTAGAGATGATTTCTCTCTAGATCAGCTTGCCAGGATATATGTAAAGGAAGTGGTAAGATTGCATGGAGTACCACTTTCTATTATATCTGATCGAGATCCGAGATTTACCTCGAAGTTCTGGCGAAGTCTTCAGCATACTCTGGATACAGAGTTGAGTTTCAGCACTGCTTATCATCCCCAGACAGATGGTCAGTCTGAGAGAACAATTCAAACCCTAGAAGATATGTTGAGAGCTTGCTCTATGGATTTCAAAGGAGGTTGGGATCAACACCTACCTTTGGTGGAATTTTCTTATAATAATAGCTTTCACTCCAGTATTCAGATGGCTCCTTATGAAGCTCTCTATGGAAAGAAATGCAGGACTCCAACTTGCTGGGATGAAGTTGGGGAAAGAAAGCTATTAGGACCTGATCTCGTTGATGAAATGGCAGAAAAGGTTAGATCTATTCAACAACACATAAGAGCAGCTCAGAGTCGACAGAAAAGTTATGCCGACAACCGAAGAAAAGACCTAGAGTTTGAAGTGGGCGATAAAGTGTTCTTACGAATATCTCCCTGGAAGAGGGTTATGAGATTTGGAAAGAAGGGGAAGTTGAGCCCTAGATATATCGGTCCTTTTGAAATACTGGATCGTGTTGGGAAGGTAGCTTACCGATTGGCGCTTCCACCGAATCTCTCTCAAGTTCACGATGTGTTCCACGTATCTCTCCTGAGAAAGTACATACCAGATCCTTCACATGTACTCAGCTCAGAAGTTGTACCGCTGGAGCAAGATCTTTCTTATGAAGAACAGCCGATAGAGATTCTAGATCGTAGCGAAAAAGTCCTACGAAACAAGACCACTCGCTTGGTGAAAGTTTTATGGAGAAACCACCAACTTGAAGAAGCTACATGGGAGCATGAGGATATGATGAGGGAGAAGTATCCTCATTTGTTTGTTGCAAAGTGACGAATTTCGAGGGCGAAATTCTTTTTAAGGGGGGTAGAATGTAACACCCGAGACTTTTATGTTATCATCAAAGGAATCTTTTTCTACACAACACTTGCTTGGCTTGCTTTACACGCAATCGCGACCTTCCTCGATAGCTTGCGTCGTACGCAATACCGAGTTTCACTAAACAACAATATGCTATTAAAACTAGCCGTTATGAATAGTAATAACCACTTTTTGAAATTTTATAAATTTTATTTTTCAAAATGGACTTCATTTTTGGACTCAGAATATCGAAATTAGCCTAGGGTGAAATTTTGGTATTTTTCTGAAAACTTTCAATTTTTGATGAATAGTGAAACCACTAAGTGGTAGGTTAAAAACTGAATTTTGCATAAAACTTAATTTTACCGCTTCTGTGAATGGAATTTCAAAAATCCGAGAGACACGTTTAATATCAAGGACTAAAATGTGGTTCAATGAGATGAAAATAATTTTTTGGTGAATAGTAACTTTTTACTATTTTTACCGCGGTTAATAGTAAATAGGGTAAATAAGGGTAAATATGATATTAATATTACCCTAAAACATGTCCTAATTCTATTGGACAAGTGTAATTCGACCAAAAACAAACTTAGAAATAAAATATGACCATTTAGGCCCACTTGGATTAGATTAGGACATTTATTATTAATTTATTTAAAGAAGGGTTAAAATAGTTAAAATCAAAGTTTAATAAGTAAATCATTTTTAATATAGGGTTATACATAAGATAAATTCGATTGTAAATATTCATTAGAAAGCTAAAAAGATTTCCTACATGATGGTATTTTATTTGTAATTTTTAGACATCAAATAATTTAATTTAATTATGACACAAAGATGATGCAGTAATTATCTTATTAATGAAATATTGAAAATATTGATAATATAAATACCAAAATAAATGTAATTTGAGACTTTTTATGAATTCCACTAATTTTCTAGGTTACTATGATATATTAGCAATGATTTAATTAACTTGGTTCGAACATATAATTCTGTTATGACTTTCACAAAAATCATATATCAAATAGTGTCAAAATTGACACAAAATAGTTTTTAAATCAAATATTATATTATTAATTGTTATTTTATTCCTAAAAATCTATGGTTCGGCCAAATGACTTAGATAAGGATATATATATTAATAATAAACAATTTGGGGTTCGTTTGGCATGTTATAGTAAGTGTATTAACCATATAGTGAAAGAAAACAAAAAGACACGGTAAAAGTTAAATTAATTAACTTAGAGTTAAATCTAATTGATAAGGTTAAAATAATACCCTAAACTTGTCTAAATCCTATTGGTTGATAGGATTTAGACCCATCCCCACTTTAGCTTCGAAATAAGACCCTTTGTAACCATTATAAACCGATTTTGACTTTAATATAAAATAATATTTTGAGATATTCCTAAGGTGCCCCTCTCCTCCCTTATAAAAGGGCACCTCCTCCCCCTCCTCCTCACACCAATTTGAGCACTCAAGCTCTGCCAACCCCTGCCATTTTCTCCTCTCCACTTCCCTATAATAATCCTAGAGGTCCTGGTCTTCTCCAAAGACCAATCTTAGTTCCTTAAGTGGAGGATTCAAAGAGGCGTTCCAAAGAAGAGGTAATATCCATTACCGATCTTTTCAATTTCATTCTTCTTCAACTTCTTCTTCTTTAGTTGTTTCATGATAAAGTAATAACATCAGTATTACTTACATACTGATATGTTATTATAAATATGAAACAACCCTAATTCACCTTCTATCCATCCTACGGAAAAAATGAAATCACCGCGCGTGCGTACGTACGGAATACCGTCTCCACGCCGTGGTGTAATCTATTTTCCACCATCACCTTACAAGGATGGGTATAATGGTGTAATGAGTAACTATATATGATTATTATTAAGTAATATTGATACTGAAATAATATATATATATATACTCCAATACAATTCCACGATCATAGGAACGATATCATCACTCGTGCGTACGTACGGAATACCGTCTCCACGATGTGATGCGACTCGTTCTACATGATCTTCATTTCATAATGATTATATAAATGAATTGAATGAATGAATATGGTATATACTACACTAATACCATTCTGGAAATGAATTATCTATAACCTAAAGATAAGAATAAGAATTTATTCGACAAAACACGCATAAGAACAAAAAGTTATAAAGACCCGAGTAACAAGTAACAATGAAATATTACTAACAAGAAGCTAATAATATGACCATATATGATATCATATAAATATGTATGATTCTGGAATAAGTCAATAACATTATTTAAACCATTATACAGGAGCTTCGGACACGTACAAAGCAAATTGGACCTAAGGTAAGGGAAATATCACAATCTCATTTTTATCCGAGATTGTTTATTCGTAAGTATTTACTGGGGTGTATTTTATCATCCACATCCATGTTCCCTCAATATGAAATATTGTTTCCATCCACTTGCAATAGTTTAAATCCAATTTTACCCTTAGGTGAGTTTTTAGTAAAGAATATGAAAGGAATCTTTTGTCGTTTTTCCGTACGAGGTACTTTTTGACTTTTCCGACAAAAGTACGAAGAATGTTTTTTTTAACTTATACGGCATGAATGGATTTTTAAAACATTATTTCCAAGAAGCTTCCTTTACAAGTTTTCAAGTTTATTTTTAATCAACTTCTTTTATTTTAAAGTTGTATGACATGTTATGAAAGGAAAATTGTTTTTGAAGAAGAAAGGATATTTTCCTCAAGAATTCAATACAAGTGTTTTATCAAAATTATTTTCCATCTAAGATAATAAAGGGTTCTGTTTCTATCCATATTTTTACATTGGTTTGACTATGTTGTGATGGAATTATGTTTATGAATTCCTTTATCATATATGAATTGATTTATGATGTCATGATGTTTCAAGAATCCCATTTTTGTTATATGTGTTATGCGATGATGTATGTTTTATGATTATGTGGCACACATAAGAAAGGATTCATTATAAGATGGGTGGGACCTATATCTCCCTCCAATGCATTGGGTAAAGATTTTATATCTCATGAGATAGGCATGGCTGGAACGGAAGGTTATTTCGGTTCAGTGATACAGGACTGAAACGAGGAGTGAACTCGGTTCAGAAAGGGACTTTGTCCACTAAGATAGTCTTGGAAATGAGTCATGACTAAAAAGAAATGATTTTCCATGATTATGTGTGCATGCCACAAAGTTTCAAGTTTTATGTTATGATTATGGGGATCTCATTTTCACTTCTATGATTTATTCCATGTTAAGATATTATGATCTCTTTTGCAGGTTTTGATCTTCATAAAGATATGATATGATTTTTATTTCCTTTATTTGCCCTTGCTGAGCATTTGAGCTCACCCTTTTATGTTTTCTTTTCCCCAGGTCAGGAAGATGGATATTAAATTGAATATGCTAAAAGGGACCCTAGATATGATGAAATAAACGGGAGATACTGTAGAAGATTTATGAACCAGTTGTTTATGTTTCCCAGTTTCTAAAGACACTATACCTATACGGTCCTTTGTGGTTTTGTCATATGTTGTAATAAGTGTGCTTCAATTTTGAAGTATTAACAATGTATGTAAAGTATGGGTCGTTATAATATGGGAGTGAATGGTGATTGTGTTCTCGGGATAACGACCCAAAACGGTTGGAGGCGATTGTTAGCACTGCCTGCTTCTTGATCACTGGTCATCGATGTCCGGACAACCAGGGTGAATTGTTTACTTGGAGGGCTTGTCGGGAAGCCTCCAGAGTTGGAATAGTACCGTTTTGATGGTACTCCTTAACCAGCACGTTTGATACCAAGCGTTGATGATGCTGAGTAGGTGATATCGTCCTCAAAGCGGACGATGATCCAGTAGGAGTAGCAGCAGTGGCATTTGTAGCAGAAGTTTTCACAGTAGACATATTCACGGATGTGATCTTAAGAGAAGCCATTCTAGAAATACAGAAGATCTTGGAAAATAGTGCATGTGTGATATAACTGACGTTATCAAGATAAATTCAGCCGCTTCATCTTTTGGATGAGCACATATGTCAATGATTGTTTTTACTGGCCCTCTCATTGAGTTTTAAATAGGGGCCTAACAAATAAGCAAAACATCATTTTGACTTGGTTAAGGATTCACGTCGGCTTCACCATTTTTTTGTTTCCCTCTGGAATTGGGGATGATCAAATTGATTTAAGATTCAAACATTCCAAGAATTTTATAATGGGTTTGTTCGTAGAACAGGAAACATCCCATGATTCCATATCCATTTGAACCTACTTTCCAAAGGTAGGTGCTCATTAGTTGTAGGCTGAAGAGGCTTAGTAATTTTCATTGGTCGAGAGGATGGGAGGTCAGAATCATCACACCTTTTTGAGGAATTATTGTCTACTCCGGGACTCTCTTTATAGATTTAAGTTATGTTAATGAATCCTTATTACATTACCAAGTATAAAATGAGCTTTCCTTTAGATCTGACAATCAATGATTGATATGTAGAAAATTTAGAGAATCTTTTATATGTATTTGATGTTCTTCATTGATAGAGAATCGTCTGTATTTGTTTAGAGATTCCTTGTCAATGGTATCCTTTAATACATAAAAGTCTCTTGGTCATTATGATTACCATACTAGTTTTAAAGCCACTCAGTGGGGCACTTGAAGTTTATTGTCATTTAGAAGGACATAGATTATTTCAGAGTTGGGATTGTACCCGCAGATGGGATACCTACGTATCCTTTGTTTTACAAAAAAGGAATCATAACCCACGTAGTTCGAGTAAGGGAATATGATGTTTATGATTGATGGCTCAAAGAAAGATGTCATAATTACTTTTACACTCTAAGCTCACATGGGTCATGATCGGTGTGAGAAACAAGAGGTATTGGTAAAACCATACAATTGTGCCATAAAAGTTGCAATAATAAAAAATGATGTGGGGATTATGTATGTATGACTACACAAATAGATGAAGATTGGGATTTACTTCAGGGAAGAAATCCAGGAAACCGGGTCGATAAAGGTATTTTTACTTTATGGAGATTTGGATACTCTAATTTGGGGCTTACTCTTGAAAAGGAGGCCCAAATTAGGAGGGGACTTATGATTGGGTTTTACTTCGGAGAAGGAGACCCGGATCAAAAAGTAAATTAGGACTGGTTAAGAGAAATTAAGACTAAGGCTTACTCTTGAGAAGGAGGCCCAGGTTAAGGGACTTGAAAAATTAAGGGACTTGGGGCATACTCCTAAGGAGGATGACCATATTTGAGACTGGGGCTTACTCTTGGAAAAAAACCTAGGTTAAGAGAATTATGGTTGGGGTTTACTCTTAAGGAGGATTCCCATATTTGGGAATTTTAATATTGGGGCATACTCCTAAGGAGGATGCCCAGATTAAGGGACTTGAAAAATTAATAAGAATTATGACTGGGACTTACTCCTGAAAAGGAGGCCTAGGTTAAGGGGTTCTCTCATCGTAAAGGATGAGGTTGAATGAATGAAATCTCAATCATTAGTGACATAAAGATTATGTGAATCACTATGTTTTTAAGATATACTCCACAGAATTCTTTTCAGATAAGGAATTCAATCAAGAAAACATGCCATAAATGGCTTTGAAGAATGTCTTGAAGATTGAATCTTGAATAGGAAAGGTGGAATGGTATAAGAGGGGTTAAATGGGCAAGAAGGTCACCCAAAAAGGCAGGGGCGCGCAAGTCCTCACAAGTGTGTAGTTACTGCGTAGGCGCTCTAGTCCTGGTCGTGCAGGTATACCTGCGCGACACATGGGTACTTGCGTGATTGTTAACCAGTAGGGTAACACTTGGGATATCCTTGACCAAAGCCTTTATAATTATCCTGAGTTACTTCTAGAAGAGAGGCACACAGGTTTTGGTGAAGAATTAGGGTGGCGCGCAAGTATGTTCATTTCCCTTAAGGGTAAAACACCTTAGGCGCGCAAGTGTTAGTGAATTCTAACACATATACCTTACTCCTCTTGTTTAGACCTTCCATTCTAAGTAATGAATTACCTTAGAAGTGTTTGGAAGACCTGAAGAAGAGACTTGGGTGTTCAGAGTTCTATATTTGAAATCTAGAAAAATTACTCTGGAATTGGGGGGCCCACATGGTCTATTTATAGGCTGGAGAAAACCCCAGGTAGTTATCAATTAGGGCACGAAAGTTACTTGCGCGACCATTAGGCGACACCCAAGTATACTTGCGCAACAATGAGGGAAATTCGGCGCCCCTTTGTGCATTTGAAGCCTTGGTCATGCCTTTCTCGATTTTGAGGTTTTCTTCAAAGGATGAATCAATTTGTGCTAAGTCATTTCCCTTTCCATTATTTTAGACAATGTGACAAAAAGGAGCATCAACAAACACATATATTCTGAATATAGTATCCTATGGAATACTATAGGTGTAACGTGTATAGGTTGTGATGTCATGAGGATCCTTACTCAGTGTATGGGATGTAATGGCTTGAGGTATAATACCCGATGTTTGATACACATTATGTGAGCTGTGGTGGCTCCCGAAAACATACCTGGTTACTTTTGGTTGTGAGGATGGTGTGGTGCATTGCCTAGGTGTCTGCGGGCAAGCCTTTGTGGTGCATGAGGTGCAGATTGGGGTGCTTCATCCAGGTGTCTATGGGCAAGCCTTTTGGAGAGAGATGCTTAGGACGTGCGATGCTGGGGAAAAGCGGCATGCCAGTGGGGAAGAAGTAGTGGGGTACCCTTGATATTCATTACTATCTTCTATATTCTTGTATGTGTTACTTTGTGAGAGTGTCCATGGTGAGGTTAGGAACTTAGTATACCTGTTTAGGTGATGAGTTAGTTTCACTTATTGTTCACTATGCTTTAGTATGCTTTCTTTAATTTTACACGAGAAGCTTCAGGGAGGATCCTACTGAGTATACTAGTATACTCACCCTATGTATTTATAAACTATTTCTCAGGTCACTTAGAGCCAGTTGGATATCATGCTGGTGTCTAATAGCTTGGGGTGGCAGGAGCTGTTCGGGCTTTTGGTTGCTGTTTTTTAACTTCATTTTGGGTAATTGCAGTTTTTCATTTCCAGTTGTAGTACTTTTGCATTAAATTTCATATGTGTATTTGGGTTCCTTTTATATTCCCATTCTGATTCGAATTTGATTGGCGTCTATCTTATCTCTCTCTTCCACATGTGTTCTCTTAGAGGGTAATGCCTCCCATTTGTGTGTTTACTATACCCTCAATGCTAGTCGCCAACCCGGGGCCAACTGGAGGCGGGAATCGGGGGTCATTATCTCCCTTCTCACATTGCCAGCCCAGGAGAGGTACACTTTGTGGGGAGGGGGTCATTACAGAGTGGTATCAGAGCTCCAGTTGAGGGGTAGGATGGAGTTTGGAGTTAGGCACACGTGAGGTTTCATGGGTTGGTTGGGCAACGATGTCATTCATGTTTAGCATGTGAGGTAAAAACCAGAGACCGGCTAAGACCTAGGCATTTAGGTCCCTCTATGATCTGATGTACATACCTTTAATTTTACAATGGCTAATAAAAAAGGTAATACTAGTTGCAGGGTAGAGACCTAGGAAAGGATCATGCATCATTCTTCTTGTGCATGTGTTTGAATGGGTAGACCATGAGATAGGTTGACCTAAAATGAGTGAAATAGAAAAATTAATTAATTAATGTTGAGTCTTCCATATTTCAGTTTTAGGAGCCTAACGGTTTGTTAATTTACATGTATGGATCTAGGTTGACGTCCTCGAGAGGCTTGCACAGAAAATGCCCAGCAGGCTGTTCCAGCAGAGCGTCATAGGGTAGAGGTTAACGAAGACTACACATGGAGGAATACACATCGAGAGCTTCAGCGCCAGAGTCTGGAGAAGTATAAGGGATCCGTTTCAGATGCAGTCACGGAAGACTGGTTGGAGGAGGTCTAGATAGGCTTCAGTTTGATTCATGCTCGGAAGGAGCACTCGGGGTCCTTGGTTGTGACAATTCTGTGTGGAGGAGCAAGGCAGTGGTGGTTCTGGTTTCTTGGGGATCATGAGGAGTCAGCTATCTCATGGGAGGAGTTCCGAGATAGGTTTAGAGTCGAGTTTCTTTATTCGACTGCGAAGGCATCTAGTTTCCCGGAGCTTCTTACCCTTCGACAGGGGAGCTCTAATGTTTGAGAGTTCAGAATCTGTTTCTGGAACCTTCTACGTTATGCTTCCGACATACTGCCAGATGAGGAGGCCAGGGCAAGGCATTTTGAGGAGGCTTTGCATCTAGAGATCCATCTCTAAATCACCCCATTTATGCTAAAGACATATCTTGAGGTGATGGTGAGGGCATAGGTTGTCAAGAGGACTTTTTCCATGACCGGATCATCACGAGAAGGGAATAAACATGATTCCACACGAACCATAGCTGTGGTCCGGGGTTCTCGGTTTTCTGGGAAGAAGAGTTTTTGTTCACCCGGGGTAGGTCCCAGCCCTTCACATCTCATTTCACTAGAGGCAGCAACTCTCAGGACTATGCCAATGGATCAGGCGCTTGTTTCTCTTCTGGTGGTCATCGTCATCAGCAGCAGGAGTTCCTGACCTTTCAGAGTGGCCATCGTATGCCAGGAACTACGCTCCAAGTTCCTCCGTTGAGGCAGTTCCATCCAAGGAAGCAACAGCCAGTTGCACCGGCTTTTGATCAGCCTAGGGTAGATGGGGCGGGTAGCTGACATCCCCATGACGCTCCTCGTCCTCAGAGAGAAGAGTGTGGCCATGGTGGAGGGTGTCATCAGGGTCAGAGAGGCCGTGGAGGAGGTCGTGGTCAGCTTCATGCTCTAGAGTTTCTAGCTCTAGGTGAGCCAGACGTCGTCCGAGGTACTCTTTGCTTGTTTTCTACGTTGGTGTATGCCTTGTTTGATTCCAGAGAAAAACACTCCTTCATATTACCTACCCTTTTCCATGCTTTGGGACTTGAGGTAGAGAGGCTTCCAGTGCCCATGGAGTTGACTACACCAGTTGGAGGTCAAGATGACTTGTTTGAAGTATGTAGAGACTATGATCTAGTGTTGGGGCAACACCTCTTTTGGGGAGATTTCTTATGTTTACAAATACAACCATATGATGTCATCCTCGGCATGGATTGGTTGTATTCGGTATAGGCTATTGTGGATTACATCAGGAAAAAGGTCGTCTTCATTGGTGTAGATGGATAGAAAGTGGGGTTTGTTAGTGATAGAGATCCAAAGTGGGGTTGTAGGCGCATTCCATCCTTATCATCCATGATGGCTGAGTTGATGCTGAGTTCTTCAAGAGGTTCAGCAGTTTGCGTTTCCTAGGGTCGTAGAGGAGTACCCTGATGTCTTTCCCGAAGAGGTTGTAGCATTACCCCCTCGATGAGAGATTGAGTTTGGGATCGAGCTACAGCCAGGAGCGTCTCCTATCTCTATGTCTCCATATAGGATGACCCCTTCTGAGTTATGAGAACTAAGTATTCACCTTGATGGTCTGTTACAGTGTGGTTTTGTTCGACCAAGTGTGTCACCGTGGGGTGCACCAGTTTTGTTCGTAAAGAAGGATGATGACAGTTTGCGGTTGTGTGTAGATGATCATCGCTTAAACAAAGTGACCATAAAGAATCTCTATCCTCTTCCATGGATTGATGATTTATTTTTTCAAATGAAGGGTGAAAGTTGGTTCTCAAAGATAGACTTTCGGTCAGGATATCATCAGATGCTTGTAAAGGATGAGGATATCCCGAAGACTGCTTCCTGTAGATGTCATGGGAATTATGAGTCCGTTGTAATGCCCTTCAGCGTGACGAATGCTCCGGCTGTGTTCATGGTACTGATTAATGGTGTGTTCCATGAGTTCATGGACATGTTTTTGGTGGTTTTCATCGACTAAATCTTTGTTCACTCTACATCTGAAGAGGAGTATGCAGAGCATCTATGAGCCGTTTTGGGAGTTCTTCGCCAACAACATCTGTTCGAGAAGTCTTCGAAGTGTGAGTTTTGGGCTCATGAATTCTGTTTCATGGGACATGTTGTGTCCCAATAGAGAGTAGCTATGGATCCATCAAAGATAGAATTAGTGGTGTCTTGGGAATCCCCCAAGACAGTGTCATAGGTGCAGAGTTTCCTTGGTCTCATGGGCTACTACAAGAGGATCGTAGACAATTTCTCCCGAGTTGCGACTCCTCTGATAGCTTTGACTAGAAAGGATTAAGCGTTCGTATGGACTGATGAGCGTCAGGAATCATTCAAGTATCTAAAGGAGAAGTTAGTAAGTGCTCAAATTATTTGTCTTCTGGTTAAGGGAGTTCAGTTTGATGTTTTCTGCGATGCTTCACATCTGGGGTTAGGTTGTGTCCTCATGTAGTAGAGGTTAGTTGTTTCTTATGGGTCTCGGAAGTTACATCCCCATGAACATAACTATGACACTCATGATCTTGAGTTGGCATCTGTGGTGTTTGCTCTAATGTTGTGGAGACATTACCTCATTGATGAGCGATTTTTGGTTTTCACCGATCATAAGAGTTTGAGGTATGTTTTCTCTCAGCAGGACTTGAACATGGGATAGCATCAGTGGATGGAGTTCTTATAGGAATATGACTTCGAAATATCGTATACACCTAGAAAAGGGAATGTTATAGTTGATACGCTGAGCCTCAAGTCACGTAGTGATGCTGTGCATGAATCTGGTGATTCCTGGAGAGTAATGGAAGAAATTTTAGTATTACATCTTGATACGAGAGATGTTGGGGGTAGAGGATGTCTTTTTTTGATGACGGTACAATCATCCCTAGTGCAGAAGGAGGAAGAGTCCCAAATGGGAGATCTAGAGGTGGATGTCTTGAGAGACCGAGTTGTTTGTGGTGAGGACCATGATGGTTGGTCTGAGGATGAACAACAACGAGTGTTGTACCAAGGAAGGAATTTTTTTCCCTTGGATATGTGTGAGATGATTCTCAGAGAGTTCCAAAGTTCTACTTTAGAAGTACATCCTGGTGTGACAAAGATGTACCGATCCTTGAGGAGTCAGTTTTGGTGGCCTGGGCTGAAGCGTATTGTTGCAGAGTTTGTGTCTCGATGTTTAGTTTTCCAGAAGGTTAAGGCCGAACACTATTTCCCTGGTGGTCTTCTCCATCCATTAGATATTCCTCAGTGGAATTGGGATGAAATCTTAATGGTCTTTGTTACAAGTTTACCTAGAGCTTCAGGAGGACATGATGCAATATGGGTGGTAGTGGATAATTTAACCAAATCGGCCCGCTTCAAAGTGATCAAGGAGTTGATCTCAGTGGAAGTTTTGTCGAGGCAGTATCTAGAGGAGGTGTTGAGACTTCATGGATTCCCTAGGATGATCATTTATGAACGAGATCCTCATTTTACCTCCAAGGTGTGGAGGGGTCTCCAACATGCTTTCAGTTCTCAAGTATACCTTAGCACTGCTTTTCATCCTCAAATGGATTTTCAGATAGAGCGAACCATCTAGAATCTAGAAGACATGTTGCGCACTTGTTTTATTGACTTTGGAGGTTCATGGATGAGGCACTTACCCATGGTGGAGTTCACTTACAATAATAGTTTTCACTCCACCATTGGTATAGCACCGTTAGAATCCATGTATGGCTGACCATGACGTTCTCCATTGTGCTGGACTAGGGTGGGAGAGTCAGCAATTCTCGGACCAGAACTAGTGCATAATACAACAAAGATGGTTCAGGTGATTCTTGAGAGGATGAAGACAACACAAGATCGTCCAAAATCATTTGTTGATCAAAGAAGGATACCCTTAGAGTTTAATGTTGGGGATTATGTGTTTCTGAAGATGACTCCCCGTCGTGGGCGGCGAAGGTTTGGTCATGGAAGTAAGCTTTCTCCCTGGTTTGTTGGGCCTTTCGAGGTGTTATCTCATGTAGAAGCTGTGGCGCATCGAGTAGCACTTCCCCCACATATGAGTCGGATACATGATGTTTTCCATGTATCTCAGATCCATCCTTATCTTCATGATGACTCCCACGTTATATATTGGGGAGAGATCGATGTTGAGGATGATGCAACCTTCGAGGAGCGACCTGTGGAGATCCAAGACCGCAAGGAGAAGGTGTTGTGTGGGCGTTCTATCCCCTTAGATCATGTCTTGTGGATACACGGTGGCATGGAGGAGAGTACCTGGGAACGTTAGTCACAAATACGTGCTCAGTACCCATATTTGTTTGATGTTTAACTCTTTTCATGTAATGATGTTTCCTTTTTAGTTAGACCTTTCATTTTTTATTTATGAACTTCTCTTGATCCTTTTGTGGCTTTCTCCCTTTTGAGAGGTATCTGGATGGGTGGTTGTTCGGATCCTATTTCTCTTTATTTGTCTCTCTAGCTTGGTTTTGAATTCTCAAGGACAAGAATGTTTTGAGAGTTATTTGATGTAATGGCCCAGACCTCTCTGGTCCATTAAATTGTGAAAATGTGGTGTTGGAGGTTTAACAGTAGGTCAAGGTGACTTATCCCCAACACATTGCCAAATTTCCAGTTCGGTGAATAGTGTTTCCAGTTTTATGAATAGTAACGGTAAGTGAACAGTGTTTCTATCAGTGAGGTTCAGTGAACTGTGATTCTATTGATGAGGTCTATCGGTAGACTTGTACAGTGTTTCCAGATCAGTAGACTTGTACAATGTTTCTATCGGTGGGGTCTATCGGTAGACTTGTACAATGTTTCCTGATCAGTAGTCTTTTACAGTGTTTCTAGAATGGTAGACTTGTATAGTGGTTTTATCGGTGAGGTCAATCGGTAGACTTGTACAGTGTTTCCAGATTGGTAGACTGGTACAGTGTTTCCAGATCGGTAGACTTGTATAGTGGTTCCAGATCGGTAGACATGTATAGTGGTTCCAGATCAGTAGACTTGTACAGTGCTTCCAGATCGGTAGACTTGTACAGTGTTTCCAGAATGGTGAAGTCTATCGGTAACCACTAACGGTGAGGTCTATCGGTAACCTCTAATAGTGAGGTGTATCAGTAGCCTCAAATGGTGAGGTCTATCGGTAACCTCTAAAGATGAGGTCTATCGGTAGCCTCTAACAGTGAGGTTTAAAGGTGACCTTATCTTTGCTTTTCCAAATTTTGGGTATGTGAACATTGTTTCCAACTTCCTACAGTTTCATTGCTTTGACGTTTCCTTTAATGTAAAATACATTTAAAGAATTATTTTAAGGACTCTTAATTCCAATTCAAATGCCATTAATCTTATATTAATTATCCATATAGTTTGGGATGTTTTTACATGGTCAAACAACGTGGGATAATACGATCCTCTTTTAATGGAGAATTAAGCGTGTCTAAAACTGTCACCCCATTAAATCTTCAAAAGGGAAAAGATATCATCCTCCAGTTCTCTTCCTATTTTTCATGACTATGAGATGCTAGAACCCTTCAATCCTTCCTGTAGGAGTTTCACAATCAAACCCTACTCCTCCGATTGGTTCCACTCTATTTTTGATGCAACCGAGCTGTGTCGGTCAATCTTCCATATAAGGTATGTTTTATCGTGATTACTTTGGGGATCATCTTCTCATATTTCTCAATTCCATATTATACTAGGTAATCTCCAAGATTCTAATGGTTTTTTCTTGGGGTTTGGTTGGTGCTGTCATACCATGGCATCCTCCGGTGGATGCAGTTTTCATGAGAGGAGAATTGTGACCCATTGTGTGGATAAAGAACGTCAAGAATTTTTGAGGTAGGGGATTCATCGCTTCTCTAATTGTTTATGTGAAATCATAGAGTTAACATGATTTATCCCTTTGGATCACAATTAAATTGACCTAATTAAATACTTGAACCAGATTAAAAGAATTGGTTTGATCGTATGTTGTTGCTTTATACTGTGATAACGGTTTGCCTCATGTTTTTCTTTATAGAGTGATATATATTCTTGCCTTGATTAGTTGTTCGTTCTAGATGGGAATTTATAAATAATTTAAAGCCGCAATTAATTGATAATTAATTGGCTAATGATAAAAAGGCATGTAAATGAATCGTGTTGTTTCCATTGTTGTATTTGTTCTAATTTAATGTTAATAAAATTGGCATAGGAAGCATGTTAAATCTTTTGTGATAGCTTACTGATTAGGTTTCCCGAAATTAGAACCTACGAATTGGATCTATTAATTAAAGTGGGATTAAATAACTGGTTGGGTAATAAAAGATAATGCCTGGTAGGGTTCTTAGTTACCCTCTTGTTCGTATGGCCGAGTGCCTTGTGCTTTAGAGCCATGAGTGCTCATTATGTATGAATGCTGTATGCCTTTTTAAGGGTCCAAGAGCCCATTTGATGTGATGTTTGATTTAATACTTCTTGTTCTGTGATGTGACCTTGGAGGGGTGTTGTGATATGTGGAGGTAGAGAGTCCTTGTGGTTGTGGAAGTGGATGATGCCTAGACTGGCGAGATGCATCAGTTTATACATGTGGGTGTCGGGGAGGACAAAAGTGATGATGGAATGGGATGGATGTGTTTTTTGGATGCTTGGTGACTTTAATTGAATGTTTATCTACTTTACTTTTTCCCACTGCTCAAGGTAGCTGGTCTTTATTACCCTTCTTCCCAGGGAGGCCAAGACACGCGGGGTATGCCACATGTTTTCCATGTCTAGATTCTCAAAGGATAATGGGTCTACGCTCTTGCTATAGGCTGAAAAGACTCAACGGGTAGTACCTATACTCATAGTGTTGAGCCCCCTTGTGTTTAGTAGCATAGAATTCTTTTCTAGAATGCTTGGAAATTTGGGAAGTAATTCTGAAATGAATATTGGAATAAAAGGTGTTAACCCATGGGGTTGGTGTTCGCTGAAACATATTGATGAGGTAGCAATATTTTGAAGGAACAATTGACTTTGGGTGCGTTTTTAATGAAATTTAACAAGGAATTGTTCATAGTTAATTAATGTTTAATGAATTAACTAACATGCAGTAGAACTGATAAAAAGGGGATGAAGTAATCTAATAAATCTCTTCAAATGGTTGTGTGCATATAGGATACCTAGTCTTAGAAGTAGAAGCCCGGAGTATGAGAGACATTAGCTACAGTTGTGACTAAGAATAGGTAATGCCCATAGTGTGGTTGTGAGATATAATATATTCTGTACATTTTGTGTTCTTATACGCTAATCCACCCTATCAGTAAGGGAAACAAACACCCTGAGGATTCTAAGCCCTGGGGGGGGGGGTGTTTTCCCCAAAATTCCATTGGGAGAATGAATGGATGACTACCCCCTATGGACCCACTCTCTTCTCTTGGTAGTTACTTGTGCTGATGGGCACATTGGTTAGTTTCCCCAATATATGTGTGTAGATGGATATAATGGATTGTGGTTATTCACACACATATATTCTGGATATAGTATTCTATGGACTACTATAGGTGTAACGTGTATAGGCTGTGATGGCTTGAGGATCCTCACTCGGTGTATGGGCTGTAATGGATTGAGGTATAATACCCGACGTATGATGCACATCATGTGAGCTATGGTGGCTCCCATAAAGTTACCTGGTTAGTTTTGGTTATGAGGATGGTGTGGTTCTTTGCCTAGGTGTCTGCAGGCAAGCCTTTAGGATAGAGATTCATAGGACATGCGATGTTGGTTCAAAGCGCCAAACTAGTGGGGAAGTAGTAGCGGTGTACCCTTGATATTCTTTACTATCAGCTATATTATTGTATGAGTTACTTGGTGAGAGTGGCCATGGTGAGGTTGGGAACTTAGTATACCTGTTTAGGTGACGAGTTGGTTTTAATTGTTGTTCACTGTGCTTTAGTATGCTTTCTTTAATTTTGCACGAGAGGCTATGGGGAGGATCCTACTGAATATAATGTTATACTCACCCTATGTATATATAAACTGTTTTCAGGTCACTTTGAGTTGTTTGGAGATCAAGATGGTTTCTACGAACTTGGGGTTTCGGGAGCTATTCAGGCTTGTGGTTGCTGCTGTTTTACTTCATTTTGGGTACTTGAAGTTTTTCCCTTCCAATTGTAGTACTTTTGCATGACATTTCATATGTGTACTTGGGTTCCTTTTGAATTCTAGTTCTTATTCAGAGTTGATTGGTGTCTATCTTATCTCTCTCTTCTGCATGTGTTCTCTTAGAGGGTAATTCCTCCCATTTGTGTGTTTAATATACCCTCGGTGCTAGTTTCCAACCTGGGGCCTACTGGAGGCGGGACTCGGTGGTCATTATCTCTTTTCTCACATTGCTGGCCTAGGAGGGGTACACATTATGGGGAGGGGGTCGTGACAAGGTGTATGTAATTATATTTCTTTTCTCGGGGGAATATACAATTTTGATGTAAAAAGACTATAGTTACTCCACCCTACACATCTGATGGAGTTTAAAATTTTATTGAGATAATATATAACTTAGGATTTTGAGGTCAAAATGAATGATAAACAATTATTTGGAATGTTTTTGTTTCCATATAATAAGATCATGCATCAGTGATACATGTTTGGGGTCATGGGTTGGATCATTATTATCATGTATCCTAATATTTTAGGAGCCATATGAAATCACATGATCACCCTGCATATGTACAAAACCAAAACCCAAATATTAGTCATCATAGAATACCACAAATCCCTAACCAACCTCTGGGAGAGAGAAAACAAGACCAAAAATCAAATGGAAATTTAATTAAAAAATTTAAATCAGAAATTTTCCATTCCATATGTACATAAATCCTTTCATGTGAGAGAATTCATTAGATAATACAACATTGAGATATACTTATCAAACTAGTGGTAAAAACCCCTCAAGACAAAGAAGATATGCATCTCAGAAAAATTATATTTTTTCTCTAATGTCTTAACAACCCTCACATTAAAAGGATTGAATGATATTCAATGTTCCAACTACATTTTTACTAAGAACACCACATTCCAAATCAAAAAATTAATCTTTGAAATACTTTAAATAGAGTATGTGATCTCTAAAGATACCAAGAACTATTCTCAGATGATGTACATGATCCTACTAAGAAATAGAGTAAAATAGAATTTTATCTACAAGGTCCATTACAAACATATGAAGATAGTAATCGATGATTCTATAATTCAATTCCATAAATATGACATGAGAATTGGTTATTAAAAATGGAATTTAAGATACTAATGATAGACATACCTACTCTGAAAGGTGGTTTTATGAATGTCATGTTTTTAATTATTAACGGGTGATAACCAGATCGATGGTCAATATTTGAGAACCACATCTACCATTTAAATTGTCTTAATAGATCATTAATCTATAGTAATAGATACATATTTTTCATCAAAAATTAATTTAGTTTATATTATTAATAACATATTCAAATAGTTCCATACACATTTTTAACAAATAGAATTTGTGAAACCCAAGGTGACCCTCTCGGTTGAATGAATACTTTCCACAATATGCCATCAAAATAGGTCATTAAATATTTTAATTTAAATGGTTCAATATAGAAAAACTATATTGAAATTGGGTAAGTACCCGACACTAAATCAATAAAGAAAATATTCCGCTCTTATATGTGTAAAACTTGAGAAATTGGAATAAAACATTTGAGGAAACATGATGTCAACTATAGAGATATCATCAATCAATTATTCTTGAGCCATATCAAAAGAAAAAATAAAAATTTCTTTCCCCAAATCTAGATTAGATGTTACGGCTATAAAGTTCTTCTTGTCCTATTTCCCCAAAAAAACACAGCACAACCCATTGATAATAGTAAAGGAGTATTTCCAAAGATAATATTCTATTAGTTTCTTATTAATAATGGTCAAATCAATATTATAAATTTCACCAATTTTTTTAATGTCAAGAACTATAAAATTCGAGTAATTCATGATATATGATAAGGATATGATACCGGCATGAAAATAAAGACCCTATGATCTATTAATTCCAATGGGAATATTAATATCCATCACATAAGATAAAAAATAGATAGGAATGTTTAGTAGATATATAGTAAATGTCAATATAGACAAGTGATTTTGACCAGTATCAAATAAAGTACTCAATAATGATGAAGTTATAGTGATGGTTCCTCTCATAGTCACTGGATCCATATATTATTTATTTGGAGACTATTCTATTATGTGAAGGAGATTCATTATGGATGACTATTGTTGCAACCCATCTTTGGAAGAATATGATTTCACCATAGTACATTTAATAACTAATAAAACCATGATGTTTTTTTGAAGCATAAACCATATGGAATTGCATCTGTAGGTAGCCTGAGTGATGAAAAGAACTATAGATCTTCAGTTCCTCATTAAAACCCTTTTTGAATTCTCAAACCCACCACACTAAATAAAATTTAAAGGGACTCTTCTGAGAATTATATGAGGTCTGGAATATACCTGTTATCTACTTCTACCATGTTCCTCATCACACATTCTATTTACTATAAAGTAACTCAATAAACATCCAATAGGAGGAAAACGATTACCCATCCACCCTAAATTACTATCCAAATAAAGAGTAACCACTGATGGAAAATATATTAGGTATACATATTATGTGAGATTTAGTAAGAAAACCTATGAAAAATTATCATTTTAGATACCCATCTTAAATCATAGAGCATTTATTTTCTCCCTCTATACAATTTCTAGTGTAAATTTCACAATATTTGAAATATCATTCTCATACTATGTCAAAATCATGTTAGATTATTGGAGGGTGAAAAACACTATAGAATAAGATACTACCATATATTTTGGATATAATTGATTAGTTAAAATAACAGTAATGTCCATTAACTCCAAACCCATCCATTACCATTATATCCCACTATCTTCGTCTTGGCCCCTCCAACAAGAAGGTATCACATTTCACCTAAATCAGATAATGGAAATTCATGAAATTAAAAATACCTTCTATATTTTTCAACTAATCCTCATCCTCTTAAGGATTATTAGTTCCATAAAAAGTTGATGGATTCTGGTGAAGGAACTCTTGATCATGCTTGAAGATTCATCTCTTTGAGGTTCCAAAACTGGATCCTGATTAAAAGTGTGTATAGGTGCATGTCCTTGTGATTAGTCAACATGAAAAATAATATCAAAATGATCTTGGTTCATGGGAGGGCATACTAACTATGGTTCACCCGAATCTTCGTTTAGGGGCCTATTTAAATGTATTCCCAAAGGCATGATGTTACACAAAATTCGAAAAAAAATAAAAAATCAAAAGATTACTCATAACAACAACTAAACCAAGAAATATGGGGATATCAATCCCATCATATATGATTTCCACATTTTTATTTAAACATACAAAAAATTTAAAATACCAGAATTAGATGAAAACAATACTCAAATTCACTAATCCCAAACACTTAGGTGACTTAAGGCACATTATAGTGAGTGTTGTCAAGTAAATCACTAAAAACGACCTCATAAGTCCCACCAAGACATCCCAAACCACGTACTAAAATAAATGGAAGATTCCTAGCCTATACCTCTGATAAAAACTTTTCAATATCCATACCATGTATCCTAGTACCCTAATACCAGATCCAACTTTGACATTGACCGAAGGGGATTTCTGAGCCTCACTACTTGGTGACTACCACCTGAAATCGTAAAATATCATGGAGGGAATGAATTTTTCAAAGAACACTAGAAGTTAAAATAGACAAGTCATAATGCTTAGCACTCCCAAAGGAATTGATTATTGGAATCAAATTTTTATAACATAACTCAAAAGAAAGATAAATATACCAAAGGAAACTACAATGTCAACCAGAAAAAAGTCTTAGAAACTCATGTGTAACATGTGGGAAACACATCTACTAATCACCATAATCACTCCATGGTATAATGGATTAAGAATATACACAACCTCCAAGTGGAACATTCCCATTACTAAGATCAAGAATAAAAAATTCTAAAAATTCCTAAATATAAAGGTAGTGTGTGATGTACAAAGCCCAGTAGGGTCTCACCTAGTGTTCCATAATCAATACAATAAAAATTAACCATTTTTTCTATCAATTTAAATAAAAAATGCATCCAATTTGATTTTAATATTAAAAAAAAACATTATTTCATTCAAATAAATGTAATTTATATCAAAATAGATTTCAAAAAGGCTAAGGAAAACATTTTATACAATCTATTTATATAATATAGTTGACATGAATAAAGTCGTTTAATAAATAAAAGGCGTGTATGATCAAATCTAGTAAATAAATCACCATATAAATGATCCCCATGGTACATTATCTTCCATTTAATAGGATCCCCACACATCCCATTTATCAACATGACTCTAGATATTAGTGGCTACTAAAATCATAAAAATATTTAGGGTGCCACAATAGATAATCAATATCCACCCCATTAGGGGTTTCAGTATGGTCAATAAAGATGTGAATGGTTCAGTTAGTGTGGTCATTGTATGTCCATTTTATAGGGGATCAACATAATAGCATTCTTTTTTTCATTACATAATAAATACTCAGGATTAAATTGGCTCTAATAATCATCCAGTCAAACCAATTGGAAATTAGTTACTTGAAATCATTTCAAAATATAATTTCCCAATTTCAGTTCTCAACTTTACATTATCATTTCAAAACTATTTTTTTAGCATTTGATTCCATTTAAAATAAAAATACAATTTAATAAATTTTTTGAATATCAACATCAAATCATTTCATCAAAACAGGTCTCAAATAAAGCCAAAAAATTTCAAAAAATATCCCTATAATTCAAATTCTATTGAAATTGGGATGTTTTCCAATTTCTATATCCATTTCAAATCAATGATCAAATAATATCAAATATATTTTGTTTAGATACTTTTAAAATACTTTTCTAATCATTATATCAATATAGGTTTTCAATTGAATGTCGAAGTCTTATGGAACAACATACCTTTTTATCAAGGGAATCAAATGATCAACATCCAGAATGGGAATGTCACGAACCTCCTTCATCAATATGAGGGAAGGGATGAAAAGGTTCCTTGAACATTATTTTAAAATATTAAAAAGAGATAGTGACCCCGAGTTCCGCCTCCAATAGGCCCCGGGGTGGTGACCAACACCAAGGGTGCACAAATATCGCAAAAATGTGAAGCATTACCCATTTTATAGTAACCATGATCCGGAGATAAGATGTATCAATCTCAAAACAACTCCAATAAATATATTTGAATAATTGAAAAATCAATCCAACATAAATTTTTAATGAGAAACTGCTAAAATAAAATAAGAAGCTCCAATGTATATACCAAAATAAAAACTAAGCACCGACAAAGCAATTGCCCCCAATGTACAAGCTAGTAAGGTCCAACATGGTCTGGGTAATCTCCCTCGAATCCTAAAAACAATTTTATATGTGTAGGGTGATCAAAAAAGTATACTTAGTAGAAAAAACAAATGTATCTCATGCACATGTGAAGAAGCATTCTAATTCCCCCATGAGAAATATTTATCCCTGAAGCACCTATCAAGGTATACTATCCACCCAAACCTCACCAAATGACAATAACCAAATACCAAAAATAATGTAAATTAATGTAGTGAGAACATCGATATTTTTGTACCTCACACTGCTTCCCAATAGTTAATAGGTCATACCTACTAAATAACTTCCTTATGCTACCACACTCTTCCATAAGCCCCACTATCAAAACCTTCCCACACTCAACTGGGCAACATACCACATCCTTATCTTAGATACCTTGGCCGCAACCACATCACTTCTATCCTATAGACACATGGTATAAAAAAGCACAAAATCACCCTGAAGGCACATGGGAATGTACATCATATCTCATCATGAATACACCTGGGAAACACACCTCACCCACAGACACCTAGGCCTCATAACCACACCACAACCTCCCTGAAGAGTCTAGGGATACCAATGCCTAGGGAAGGGAACAAATAAGAGACAATAACCATCAATCCATCCTCCTACCAAGATTTTGGGAAATGACACACTCCCCCATAATAATTGGGGTGTTTGACATGTAGTCCTCAACATGGGTGAGGTATATATAAAAATCCCATGGAACTACAAGAATATATATATGTACCAAATACTAATCTCAAACAATGGGTATTCAAAACAACACAGAAACACAAAACTACCTTAGTTTCTACCTCTAATTGAACTACCACACAAATATAAGTATACCAAAATCATAACCCCATCAAATTCATTTAAACAATAGTCATAATTTATTTAACAAACCATCTGGTCATTCTATCCCTACCCGAGAAACTACCTAACACAGCTCAAGAAGCAACCACACATTCATCCATAACACATCAGGATGAAGGAAAAAGGTAAAATGACCTACCACACACGTCCCTTTCATAATCTCTGGTCCAACCACTACCATCATCATTCTTTATAGGAATTCCACCTTGTCTTTTGTCTCAATAAGAAATCCACAAAAACACCTCATCACAGCCGCACTCGGAAGCCCAACAGCATAACAACACCACACCCAGTAACATAAACATACCACACACTAAAACTACAATGACACTGCCAAAGCATTGTCGATATGAAGTCCCAATACATAACAGATTAATTCATTCCACAATAAACCTATATCTAAATAAGAGAATCAATTACACTGCCCAAACCAACCCATACACATAGCCACACTCCAAGACATGAAATCACATGAACAAAGAAAACACAACGTTGAATAGATCCATACACAACACATAACCACACCTAACATAAAGGTGTATTTATATTTAGAAACCCCCATTATTTAATTCCACTTTGATAAAAGTGGGGTTATCATAGAACAAGTTTGATCCCAGGACATCCATTTAATTAACCGGATATACATGACTTATCATGTTTTTATGTTCACATATATTCAACAGAGGATTAACTGCAAGTTTAAATAATCACACGTGAGAAAGAAAGACCACCAATGACCATGATTTTTCAAAGGATACTACCAATACGATTCAAAATAGGGATCGGAGATAACAAATAGAACAAACGATCATTATCAACATCACCTAGTTCCTCATTTATATTTGTTAGAAAGGTTATAACCATTCCCACAAGAATACATCATTACACCAACCCCGTATGATACACAATTAAATGGGAGAGAAAGGAATTCTTACCTTGAACAGTAGACAATCATCAATTCCTCCTTGTGTTAAAAAATTGGGGGTGCACGAGTGGTATGAAAGAATCTAAGGAAAACTAGATGTAAAGGCCCCAAAACAACACACATGAATCCATGGAGAAGAATGGATCTGGGTGCACCAAGAGAAAACATAAATACACATGGAGGAGAAGATCTCATCTTAGAAGAGAAAAATCCTATTTTAATGGAAGAAAACAGTTTCATGAGCCATTGATGTTGGATCATGGTCAAGACCACGTGGTCTGACTAATTCAATGGATTTGTAGAACTGGGATATTAAATATATAATTAATATCATTTGAAACACCTTTAGAAAATTCAAACAAGGTTTTAAACTCAGTTTACATGAAATAAAATGTAAGAGGGGTGAAACTGGGAAAACTAAAAAATGATGGAAATAACTCACTGATGGGGGAGTCACTTACACAAGTTAATGAATGTGAGTCACCAATGCTTAGAATCGACAATGATATTCACCAAAATAAGTAACTAATATGATTTCCCTATGTAACCCACTAACAGTGAGCCACCGATGCGACTCACCAACACCACTCACCGAAGCTGGCCTATCGCTGCCACGATGTACCGATGCCCTGACCTATTGACACCCTGACCTACCAACAGATAGACCTAATGACACCCTGACCTATTTAATCCCTAAAGTACCAACACTCGTACCTTCCTATTTATTTTCCTATGGATTCCTGGACCTAACGGCACCCTGACCTACCAATGAAAAAAATATAATTTTCAAAAACTCTTGAAATGTGACACCATTACCTCCTAGAACACCCCAAACACTAGATTTTGAAAATGTAGTGGACCAAGGAAGTCCAAGAAATTACCTCAAATACCTATCAAAATATTTTTTCCCTCTATAATTTAAAATAAAACCCATAATAAAGAGGGGTCTCAACAACAACCCCGTAAGATACCTCTCAATGATAAACCACCCTGTGTGGCTCTAAAGTTGGACTAAAACCTCAACATATAAGAAAACCACATCCAACATCTAGTAACCTAAACATAGAAAGGATAACCCACACAAGAACCAACAATCTGGACACATTTATTAGGTAATTTATTCCTCTATGTCAGGAGAATATGCACTCTAGGCAGCACTAACTCAATCGCATGAGATTAATCACATCTCAATTAATTAATCTCAGTTAGGAATAAGATCAACCCCTTTATAAATTCCATGAATTAATAACACATTATGGAATAAGAAAAAAAATTCTCATAGTAAACAATTTTCAAGAATTACATCATAAGAAAAGTAAATAATAAAAACTCAAAACAACTCTGTGTATTGGGCACACATCTGCGTCTCCCTTTCCCAAGTACTCTCCTCCAAGACACAATTCCCCCACAACAAACAAAAAAAATAAATCATCAATCCACATACAACCTTATCCTTATTATCCCAGACCTGCACTGGCTGCTCAATGAATATTTCATTGTCTTTGATATCAAACTCTTCCAATTCAATGACATCGGAGTCATCATGAAGATACTGACGAAGCTGGGAGACATGAAAGACATCATGGATCACTTACAAATATGGTGAAATAAAAACTGATATGCCACACCACCAACTCACCACAACACCTCAAAGGGTCCAATAATCCTCAGGAAAAGCATTCTCCTTCTATCGAACCTCCATAGCCCACGTCGTGGGGAAACCTTCAGGAACATGTGGTTCCAATCCTCAAACTCAAACAACCTTCTCCTGTGATTGACATATAACATATGCTGATATTTTGTCTCCCTCATCCTCTAACGAATGATCTAAACCTTATCTACGATTCTCTCCAGCACATCAAAACCATGAATATCCATTTCCCCACATTCTATTTTGAAAAAACATTAATGATATCACATTCTTTTGAAAACATCAAATGGAGCCATTCCAATGGTAATGTTATAGATTTTTTTAAGAAAACTCTAACAAGGGACAATGATGCACCTACAACCCAACATAATTCATGACGCATTCTTGTAGCATATCCTCCAATGTCTAGATGACCCACTCTATTTACCCATATGTCTGAGGGTGGAAACTAGTGATGAGGCATAACAGAGGGACAAAATCATGATATAGTTCCCTCTAGACTAGAGAGGTAAACCATGTATCCTGATATGATATGATAGATCTTGTAATCCCATGTATCCACACCACCACATCCGCATACCTCAACACTAAGCAATCCATTGTACATGATTCTTTAATTGCCTAGAAGTGAGCCGATTTGGTCAACTGATCCACTACTACCCATACTACATCACATTCCCCTGATCCATGGGTAATTCATTGACGAAATCCATTGGGATATCATCCCACTTCCACTCGAGGAAATATAAGGGATGAAAAAAAAACACATTGGGAACATGGTACCCCACCTTCAGTTACTTGCATGCCATGCACTTCACCACAAACACATTTACAACCCGATTCATCACGGGCCACCGAAACTATTCTCTCAAGCAGCGGTACATCATGGAAACTCCTAGATTCACTAAAATGGGTGATCTATGAACCATAAAGAGAAATAACTACTGCATAAATATTATGAAAAACAACTTTCCATAGAACAACATTTGATTCTGACCATCCACTGACTATCCCTCCAGAGCATCACTATGGTCAACATGATCACATATCACCACTACCTCCAAGTCAACCAACTGATACCCATACCCTTTTTCCACAAAGATGATTTCACAATCATCTAAAATATATATCATATACCACCATCAATTCCCACATCTATGTGCAAGGTGTGCTAATTTTCCATCTCCCTCCTAGAATTTGCAGATTCTCAAACAACCTCCCTCTATGACTTCCTACTCAAAGTATCGACCCCAACATTACCCTTTTCTTAAGATGTATTAGATCTAAAAGTCATAATCCTAGATAAAATCTTTCCACCTATTCTGTAAAAAGTTCCGTTTTCATTGGAAAAAGATGTACGTCAAGATCATGTGATACTTAAAGACCGCAAAGTTCTCTCCATTGAGGTAATGCCACCTCAACTTCAGTGAGAACACGACCACAGATAGTGATAGATCATTGGTGGCATAGTTACGTTCATGGAGAAAAAACTTCCTAGACCCATAAGAGATCCCCAATTTCTACTGCATCAACACACATCCAATGCCTAGGTGGGAAGAATCAAAAAACACCTCAAACATAACCCCTTCCTCATGAAACATGAGAACTAGAGCACTGACCAACATTCCATTCATATAGATAAAATATGCTAGAAACTAATCAATACACATAATTCCTCTTTATTTTCTAGTTAGAGCCACCAACGAAGATGCTATTTCAGATAAATCATGTAAAAAACTTTGGTAATATCCCACCATACCGAGAAAACTGCAAACCTATACCACATTCTTGGGTGCTTCCAAAGAAACAATTTCCTCGAACTTGGATGAGTCCAGTGCTACACTCTACTAATACACCACACATCTAAGGAAGTGAACCTCCTCTGTCCAAAACATAAACTTGAAAAACTTCTCATAGAGCCGGTGGTGTCAAAGAACCTCCAAGTCAATAATGAGATGCTCAGTGTGCTCATCCTCTAACTTTGAGTAGACTCAGATTTCATTGATGAACACGATGATGAACTGGTCCAGGATCTCATGGAATATATTTTTCATAATCCCCATGAACATGGATGGTGTGTTCTTAACACCAAATGAAATAACCATGAACATGAAGTGCCCATACCTTCACCTAAATTTATTCTTTAGGATATCATCCTCTTTCACCCTCAACTGGCGATATCTAAACCATATATCAATAATAGAGAACCAACATGCTCTCCTCAAGTGTTTGAAAATATTTTATGTCCATTGGAGAGGGTAACAGTTCTTGATCGTTACCTGATTTAATCTCTGGTAGTCTATACATAGCCTTAGACCACCATCTACCACCCTCACAAACAAATCCGGGGCACCCGACGGTGACACACTAGTTCAGATAAATCCATTTTTCATCAGATCTTCAATTTGAATCCTTATCTCATGTATCTTAGAAAGATCCATATGATAGGGGGACTTCGAAATTAGAGAGACACCATGGTAAAATTATACACAAACTCAAAGTCACGTTGAGGTGGTAGATTGAAAAAATTATCAAGAAAGTCATATAAGAACTCCCCCAAAACTCTAGGAACCCCCTTTATCTCACCATACACCAATTCAACAGAAAGTTCATCCATCAAGGAATAAAGAGGCTATACAAACTGACTGCCCATAAGACAACTCCTCTCGCTATTGAAAGCCCCATGTTGGCCACCCATGTAAAAAAAATCTTCTTTGGAATCATTTGATGAACATATGCATGGAAAACAACCAGTCAATACCAACGATAAAACCATATGGATTCTATTTTAGAAAGGAGATAACCCCCTGGAATAACATGACCCAAACATAAGTACACATCCCCGACACACATCAAACACGGTGGTCTAAACTCTTACTAGTGTACTCAACACAACGAGAATGAAAATTATCTTTATGTATAGTCCCAAATCATGGTCTAGAGAGGGTGAAATAAAGGAGTGAAAATCTCTTGAATTAAACAAGGCCCAAAAAAGAGTTATAAACAAGTTGATCATACTATGAAAAATCTCTGACCTCAGCAGAACACGTGCCTCTATGGAATGAAAATAACCACACATAGTTCCTCTTCCTCTCTTTTTTTTCGACTGAATCCTCGACCACATCTTAGTTGAGGGCCTTGAAGAACGTACATAGGCTTGTCTCCTCTGGCTCTATCTCTATATAGTGGAGTAGGAGACTACTGTTCCTACTCTTAAAACGGACTGGATGGAAACATCTAATGAGGAGGGTGATGGACCTTCCCAACTCCACCATACTAATCTTGAACTGGGGACATGGTTTTAATGTCCCCATAACCTTTGCAAGAGAAACACCTCGGTCCCATGCCTATGGGAAAATCATGAGGACCAGGAGGTCAAAACTGAAACTGTTTAGGTCAAATCCCCACTAGCAAAAACCACAAAGGTTCCTGCACCTGATACCTACCATTGGAAGACTCTCCCACCATAGAACCCTCCTTACACACCTATCATGGTAGAAATAATCCTCAGTGCATCCTCTCATCCACTTCCTCATTTTTTTGGGACCCTTAGATATGTCGGAAAGATGAAGGGAGTAACTGCGTAATAGAGGGAATGACGAAGTGCCTCCTCTAAGAATATCATCCAAGAGTCATCATCTATAACGAGATCTAGAAAAAATCAAAGGTTATCTTGGAACATGATCCTAAGTTTGTATACGGACATACTCCCCTACTGAAGGGAGAGTATCTCTTGTTTATTTTTTCCTTCATGGTAGAGGAAAGGAATGATGCCCGAAATTCCTTCTAAAAATTGTCCCACAGAACTTTTTCCGCCTTTCTGTCCCCTAGATAGTGATTCCACCACTAACACGTACCTCCCTGCATCTTGATCACTACCAAAGTAACCCATTACTCTTTCGAAGCCCGGATAAAGCTGAAGGTGATTACCAACTCCTCAATCTAACTCTTTGACTCTGTATTTGGAACATTTTCTTTATAATTTACTAGAGTATAATGCTGGAAATCATGAACTGTATTCTTTCACTGATCCTCCTCCTCCTCCTCTAGATCAACCCTCCACCGATCATCTAGATCATCTTATTGAGCCTCTGCTGCCTGAGCCACTCGTGGACAACGAATGAGTTTCATAGATGAAAAAATAAACATGTAAATCATAAGCCACAATATTATAGAATTTTTATTAAGATTAGTTTTAAATAATTGATTATTTTAATGATACAAAATATACAAAAAACTAGGAACACAAGTCATCCTGATGCACGTAACTTTCCTAGGGTCTCTACACCACAAACGGTATAGCCTCACTTAGTCAATTCGTAAGCTCAGAGTCCATGCTTCAGATCACAGTGGCCCTAAAATCCCATGGCCCAGTTAGTATTTTTGGGACTATGTCTTGAACCAAGATTACATGACACTATTTCCCTACCAACCCATTAAATCCTCACAATTCCAAACTCCAAACTCCATCCTGTCTCTCAACCATCACATCTAATACCATTCTTCCAGGGACTTCCTTCATCAGCATGGGGGAATGGATGGAAAAGTTCTGTTACCTTCATTATTCAAGATGAAAAAGAGATAATGACCCCCCCCACAAGTACCACCTCTAATATGCCCTTGGGTGGTAACCAACACCAAGGGTATACAAATCTTGCAAAATAGACGTCATTACAATTTTTAAAATGAACAAGTTCAAGAGATGATATGTATAAACCTGAAAACCACTCCAATTAATATATATATAAAAGATTCCAAAATCCATACCAAATTCATGTTTTATGAAAAGAATACTATTAATATAATGAAAATCTATAAAGTGAATACCAAAATAAAAACAAATTTGAGACACAACAACTGTCCTCAACATTCGAGCTAGTAAGGTCTAGCACGGTATGAGTATTCTCCTTCGAAACCTAAAAATTGTTTTATATATGTAGGGTGAGCATACAAGTATAGTAAGTAGAAAAAACCAAAGTTTCTTGTGCACAAGTCGAGAAGCATACTAATTCCCTCAGGAGAAATTGTCAAACCCTGAATCACCTAACAAGGTATACCATCCACCCAAACATAGAACTGAATGCTCACCAAATATTACAAGTAATGTAAAAGAAAGTAGTAAGAAGATCAATATTTGGGTAACCACACCACTTATTACTGGTTAACTACTCATCCCAAATGATGAATGTCTTGACACTACCACACTCTTCCACAAGACCCACTATCCTAACCTTCCTACACACACCTAGGTTACATACCACATCCCTCTCGAAAACACCCTGGCCCTAACCACATCACATCCTTCCCACAGACACCTGGGCCACAAAACCACAACCTCATCCTGAAGACACCTGGGAAATTATAACATATCTCATCCTAAAGACTCCTGGTAAGAACATATCACCCACATACACTAGGTCCTCACAACTACCCCATAACATGCCCAATGTGTTTATGGATACCAATGGATAGATGAAGGAGTATAGAAGAGCCAATAACCATCCGTCTATCCTCCCACTAGGATGTTAGGAATAGACACCATCGCCCATAACAATGATGGAGTTTGGAATGTAGTGATCAACATAGGTAGGGTGCGTATAAAAATAACATGGAACAACAAGTATATATATAGTTACAAAACACTCATCCCAACCTATGGGGTTTCAAAAAACACTAGACCACACAAAAATACCTTTTTGCTACCTCTAAATGCAGAACAACACAAAAAACCATAAAAACAAATCATAATCCCCGAACAATTCATTTAACCAACTATCATTTTTTATTTAACAAACCATATATTTATTCCATCCCTACCTGACCAAAAAACAAACAAAACAAAAGAAACAACCAAAAAGTCACCTATAACACACTAAGATGAAGGAATAAGGTAGAACAACCCACCACACACTCCCATTTCTTTAACCCCCATCCAACATTACAACTATAATTATTCAATTTCAGGTTTACCGATCCTTTCCCTCAACAATAAAACCCCCAACACACATCATCACAACAACACTTGGATGCCTCACTTCATAACAACACCACACCGTGTAACATAATTGTAGCACAACCCGAAACTACAACCCAACTACCAAAAAACTTTCCAAATGCAGTCCCACTGCATAACAAGTTCATTCACTCCCTAATAAACCAATCTCCCAACCTGAGATTCCATTACACCACCCGTACCACCCCATAAACAAAACCACACTACCGAACACTACATCACAGGACCAACAGAAACACAAGGATGAATAGATCCATACACACAATAAAACCACACCAAATAGAAATGTGTTTTCAGAATTAGAAACCCTCATTCTTTAATTCCACTTTGATAAAGGAGGGGTTATTACTGGACATGTTTGATCATAGGGAATATATTTAATTAACTAGATATTTGTGAATAATCGAGTTTTCATGTTCAAATATGTTCAATATTTGATCATCAATAAGTATAAATCACCACCCATGTTAAAGAAAAGTCCACCAATGACCATGATTTTCAGAAGTATATTACCCATACAATTCACAATAGGGATCCAAGATAACCGAAAAAACAAATGATCATCCTCTACATCACCCAATCCCTCATTTATGTTTGTTAAAAATGTTTCAACCTTACATAGATAAATACATCCATACACCCACCCCATATGATACAAAATTCATAGATAAAAAATTAAATTCCTACCTAGAATAAGATACGATGATCAATTCATCCTTGTGCCAAAAAAGGGGTGCATGAGTGTAAAGAAAGAATCCAATAAATATTAGATCCTAATATTCCAACATATCATACATGAATCCATGAGGAAGAAATGATATAGGATCACCACAAGAAAAGTTTATCACACGAGGAGGAGAAGATCTCAACTTCGTGGAGATAGATCCTATATCGATGGAAGGAAATGATTTGAAGTGACATTAAAGACGGATTGTGGTCAAGACCATGAAGTTAGAGTGTTTGAAATTACAAAGAGTGTTATAATATTAAATATATAATTAAAAACATTCGAAACACCTTTAGAAATGGTGAAATAATGTTTTAAACTTTATTTTCATCAAATAAAATGTATGAGGGGTGAAACTGAAAAAACTAAAAACAGTTGGAAATGACTCACTGATGGGTGAATCATCCACATGAGTCACCAATAGTGAGTCAAAAATTCATGAATCAACAACATGATTCACTGATGGGACTCACTGATACGAGTAACCGATATGGCCCACTAACAGTGAGTCACTGACGTGACACACTGAAGCCACTCATTGACGCCAGACCTAACGACGCCCAATCTATCGATGCCCGACCTACCAACGCACTAACTTATAGATTCACTGAAATACCAATGGAAAAAGGGAATTTTGGAATATACTTGATAGGATCTACCATTTCCTCCCATAACACCCATGGATTTTGACAAAGTAATGGACCAGGGTGGATTGAGACATTAGAGGGAACACCAATAATGATTGAAGGAGAAGATGATCTATGAACTGAATCTAGAATCAATATCTATCATGAAATTAATTATATTAAATGAAAAAAATGTTCAGTACCATCAGAAAAAATATGAACTAAAACTATTTATGTAGAATATAAAGGAATTTGAAAAGAAAACAAACAAGAAGAGATTTACTTACCAGAGAGGGATCATATCTTCTACAAGCACTATTATTCATTATAGGAGGAGTATTGAGGATCTAAAATACCATAATTATATCTTTATAGGAATAATGGTTTGATATAGGATCTAATTGGGTGTGATTAAAATTTTAATATTGTCATTTTGGATTTATAAAATAAATTTATGATTAAAAAAAATAGCGAGAACTATTTTCTAGGGAGGGCTATATATTTAGAAAAAATGTGATTCCTACCCACATAAACCTACTAGACTAATGGATAGGGTTAATGGTTTGGAAAATTTATTAGATTAATCATTCACCAAAAATGTAAACCCTCACTATCCAAGGGTGCACAGTTTCAATGTTTCAGTCGCATAGTTAGACAAGCTATGTGCACACTTCCATTGGTTTACAACATGGTTCACGGTTTGTTAGAGCAATATGCATGGATTTTTATAATGGTGATATAAAAATGAATATCCCAAGGATCTTCCAAAATTCACCAACATTCAACTGAAACATCCCAAAACAAGTACCCACTAAAATGTGGTCAAAACAAGGTCAAGTGAAACATGAAAGAAGGTAACGAGATGTTCAATGAACACTTATTTTCTTATAATAACTCTTATTTATCTTAAAATGAATGTATTTGATCAATAAAATCATTTCACCTTATTCTCATCCTCCTCCTAATTTTTTATAATATACCATCATTCTTCTTATCAATATATTAGGTTCTTATTCTCATCACATTATGCTCTTAGAATATATTCTTCAAGAGTTATATATATCATAAACCTCACTCTTCCACATAGAACTTTATATATCCTTATGACAACATTATATTTTTAAATATATTTAATAGGAAATCCATTCTTAAACATTTTTTTCCTATATTTCTCTCACAATTGACTCAGTCTCTTATATTTCGGTGTCTCCCACAATCTCAGTTATTATTTTTCCCTGAACATCGGTCTCAAATTTAATATCTATAATTCCCTTATTCCTTTAATTTTCTCTATTTTTACCTAATGAATATATCAACCCTTTTATTTTCCCACCAGGATATATAAGCATAAATGAAATTAAATTACAAAAATATCTACAATTACAAATATTTATTTGTTTCTGAAAAAGATGCAATAAATGTAGTTGCTGAATCGATCACCGTTTTTTTGTGGGGTATTAGTAATTGACTTATTGTGTGAGATAAATATTTAATTTAATTATCATATAAATTAAATAATAAACATATTTGTCATTCATTGTGAATTGTAAATCATTTTTTAGTGTTTAGAATTGTAATGATCAATACCAGCATCATTAAATTTTATTTTTAAATTTATGTAATCTAGAATTTCTACATTTATGGGTTGATTATTTTTATAGAATCTCATTTAATCTTTATCATATTTTTATTTATAGTGATGTACATATTAACAATCAAAACAATTGAACAATAGTTAATATTTTTATGTTATTGTCACTTAGATTAATCATTTCCATCATCTGGATTTTTTAACTTCAACAAAATATTATATCATGAATTTATAAGTTTGTTCACCATATAGATTTATCCATGTTTCGGTATATAGATAAAATCATAAGAAATAATCATGTATTACATTAAATAGGATGTTCAATTAGTTATTCCTCTAAAAATATTATTTAAGGGAACATGATTCTCATAAGAGTTTTAATCTCTTACAAGTTTCTCATACATTTTTTAAATTTTGAAAAACAAAAAAGTCTTAATATTTTTTGAATAGTAATATAGTTCATCAAAAATATCATATATACTCAAGTAAAAGACTTAGAGACTCTAATTTTTTTTATGTAATCCATTATAAAGTATTACTCTAGAAAAATTTATTATGGTGAGTCAATGTCATACTCTATCTCACAATGTCTTAAGAGTAGGCTGAAAATTATTATACAATTATAAAAATTCCTATGTGAAATAAATTATTACATGGGAGGTTAAAAATATATAAACTTATACATTTATCAAAAAAAATTCTAACATTAACGTTTTAAAAAATTCAATGGTGTATTATTAAATCACCAAATGATCATATAAAGTTTAATAAAATCCATATGAACCGATCGAAAAGTCTTAAGAAATAATTATTATCCAAATTTTCAATCATCAAAGTCATGTATTATGTTATTTATCTTTGTTAATATGATATTTTCATAAATTCATTTTAATTATACACAATATACTATGAAGTAAGACATTTATAACTTTTCTTCTTAAACTAATAAAGTTTATAATTCATAAAATTAGTATAAAACATCTTAAAATCATCTTTAATAATTCTCATACACATAAAATCACAATATAATAATATAAATTAATTTTAGCAACTATAATAAAATCCCAAACACATTCCAAATTGTTCCATGGAATATAATAGTCAATACCGAAGTAGTTTATTTCAATTGAAACTCAATAATTTTAAATTGTTGCTTCAATTCATTAATATCAAACCATCATAATAGTAATATTACCTATTTAATTTCTATGTAATTATTAATAAAAAAACCAGTTATAGGGTCTCACTTATTACAGTTATCTTTCCTCAAAACATTGATCAGATTTTAATAGATTTAGTTATAGATATACAGGTTTTCCATCACTAAAATTTTAGGTAGTTCATTTAGAACAATTTTGATAAATATTAATTTCAATTATAAATTATCTAGTAGTTTTTTTTATTGATTTATATAATGACTAGTTAAAAATTATTTGACTTATTGGATACTATCATGAACCTATCTAGGAAAATATTCAAGGACATCTACACTCCATTATTAATTACAAAAAAAATATGGGTAGTACCATCATCTCATTTGGGTGGATTCTCCATCAATCATCCATCACTCCAAGATAAATTGAATTTCCATCACAACTATGTCAACATCATTTTTTTATAAAAAAATCAACACCATACCAATAAATTCATTTGGTATCACTGTTTTCACCTTTTGTGTTTTTTATTTACAAAATATATACTCTTAAATTCAATGTTTATCTTCTCCCTATAATAGAAAGTTAATGAAAATTAGGAACAACCTTCTCCACATTGATTATTGTAACACCCCAGGTAAATAAAGAATACGACATTTTTGTATTTATCCATATTTGTGAATAAAATATTAATATGACTTTAAAGGGGACGCTATGCTCGATGGCGTACCCAACACGCAACAACGAGTTTCTTGGGAATCTTACGTTGCACTCTAATAATAAAATAATATTATTTTAAATGATAGTTAACATGTAGCCGTTGTATTGGCGGGAATGGATAGAAATAACTAAAATATGATTTCATATGTTTTTAATTGTTTTTACATTTATCCAATAAAGAATAGAGGCTTAAAATACGGAAAGAATTCAATTTTAGGCGTATATGCCCTAGTTTTCACTAAAGGTTCACTTATCACCTTTTGATGTTGAACCATCATTAAATATAGTTTTGTTCACTCTTAAACATTCTTTTGGACCAAATAAAACTCTTATTAAGAATCGGGACATCAAAATTTACTTTGTGTAAATTTTTGGTATCTTTCCGATAAAGTTCATTTTTTTTAAGGAATAGTGTAAATGTTGTATTTTAATTCAAAACCACTTTTTAATCTAATTTATTTATATGATTAGATTATCTTTTGAATTGGTTTTAAAGTGAAATTGGGAAATATTTTTACCATTTAATCCAATAGTGGTGGTTGGAATTAATTTCACTTTGAAATCAGACTTAAACTGGTGTCAATCTTTTGATACTTATTGTTTTATAAAAACACGCTATTTGCTCTGACAGCGGGAATTAATTATTAAATTAATTAATGTGACTAATATGTTTTGAATTTTGTAAAACGGACTTCATTTTTGAATTCAGAATATCAAATATAGCTTAGGGTGAATTTTTGGTAATTTTCTGAAAAACTTCAATTTTTGATGAATAGTGAAACCACTAAGTGATAATCAAGCAAACTGATTTTTCAGTTAAATGAAAGTTTACCACTAATGTGTATTGAATTTTGAAAATCCGACATACATGGTTGTCATTAAGAAGTAAAATGTGGTTCAATGAGATTATAATAATTTTTTGGTGAATAGTAACTTATTAAGTTTTTAATCGCGATTAGTGATAATTAGTGTAGTTTAAGGTATAAATAATACTTTAAAAATATGAAATGACCTAGACACATGTCACAACCCTATTGGTTGTGTCATGGCCGACCAAGACAAGCCATGGCCTAACTTGGGGACCCCATGGATCCACTTTTGTTGGGAAATAACATAAAATACTTTTAATTTAATGTTAAAGTGAAAATGACACTAACATAGTATGTTTTACTAAAACAATTTTTAAGTGGGGTTATACAAGTCCAAATTTTGTTTATAAATAGTAATTGGAAAGATAAAAAGATTTCCTATATCATAGTATTTTTTTTATAATTTTTAGACATTAAAGAAATTAAATTATTTATGACATAATAATGATGCAGCGATGACATCATTATTTGACAATTTAATTAAAATGGAAAGATAATGAAAAATCTACAATATACACATGGACAAAACCAATTGGATGAGTGGATTTCGATGCCTTATCACCTTATCCACGAATTCTACCAATGTGGGACCCTTTAAAACCGAAAAGCATTTTCAAATAAAGTAATATTTCTTTGCTTTCCAAAAGTGCCCCTCCTCTTCTCTTATAAAAGGCCCCCACCTCCACCTTATTTCACACACTTCAAAAGCCTTTGTCTCGGCCAACCCCTGCCCATTTGCTCTCTCCACATCCCTCTCCTAATCCTAGAGGATTTACCTTGGGCAGAATCCTTTCAAAGGAAGACTTTAGGCTCAAATAAAAAAGAGTTACACTTTTAAAGGTAATTGTTTGTCTCATATTCATTTGTTTTATTTTGCTTCTCCAACCCCCTAATCTCTTTTTATTTACTTCTTTTGTAACAACAACAGTATCTTCAATATACTAGGATGTTGTTATAATATTTATTTAAGCTACACTCTCACACAACTACATCAAATGGTTAAAGAACATACGGTTTCCGTGGATGGTGAAATTCTGCCTCCCGAAACGATGATTGTTCAATACTCATTTAACACCTTCAAAGGTGGCCATTATGATGTCACTATTTTTATATATGATATATAGTATGTTTATGTTTTCCTTAAGATTCTGTTTTTTACATTTTGGTCAAACCTTTATGGTTCCCATTATGGGTAAACACGATATCTTCATTTAAGGAAGTGCGGACTACCGCCCCCTCAAAGTGATTTGATTCGTTAAATACCATATGTGGGACATATAAAGGATGGAACTATGATATTAAATATGATATTATACTGGAATTATAATATACCTTTATATCATTATTATTCCATTCTATAAAATACGAATAGAAATGAAAGTAGCGTTCATGCGTACGTACGGCTTACCGTCTCCATGAACGGTGCATTTCATTTCTTACCTCTAAATGATTATGTAATGTTATAAATGCATGAATGTACTGGATATATATGACATATATTATAACTACAACATGAATACAATTCTGGATATAATAAAAATTTGGCCACATGAACAACATGTAATTGTAAGAAGTCCACTTTCGACTTAAGAACCAAATACCGACAAAATGAACATTATTAACTTAAATGATTACATAATGTTCACAACATGTCAATAATTGATATAAAAGGAATAATGAACTTGGAAAAGGTTCTTAAGCAAATAGAAATTAACTCAAGTTTATTATTCAGGACGTTAAAGAACGATCGAGTCAAGTCGGACCCGAGGTAAGGGATCCTACTCCTCTCTTTCTTTTTAAGTATACACTTTTATGTCATTCCTTTTTAAGCTCATATTACTTGTTATTGGGATGATATTTTATATTAAACATACTGTAATTTTTATGTTCATGTGATGAGAGACCCTATTCTCTCTCATCAATCCATTTTGGAAGTTTTGTGTGGCGCCGTTAGGCTGTCAAGGGAACTTCTTAACCCAATTTCGATTTCTTTGGGTTCGACATGTAGTCATTGAATATGTCATCCATTCAATATGTGTGAATGACATTTTATTGTTTTACACTTAATATCCACTTATATTGGGTGTATTTATATTCTTCACACATATTTTTGAGATTGATTTGTCCTTAATTTAAGGATACCTTCTTTATAAGGGATTTCATCACATTTGACATTTCTATTGAGGGTTCATTGTTGTTATGCACCAATTCACTCTTATATGGTGTATATACTGTCCTTTGGAGTATTATATCATGAATCCATTTATTCTCATGATATTATAAAGTTCTGACTAAACGTTATTCCTCAATTATTGTATTCAAGTGTCTCTAATTTTGGTAAAACCCCTTTAACCAAAATATCATTTTAAATGTTTTAATTATTCGTTCTTATTAATATCCATGTTTTCAAAGTGGTTTTAAGAATTTATTTATATGGATATTAATGGTTTAAAATTTTAAAATCTTCAAGGTGGTATGGGACACTTTGATTCAAAAATATCTTTATTAAATGTTTTAAATGGTTTTGGAAATGGTTTCTTTTTATATGGATTCATTATTTCAAAATACTAAAATGTTATGTTGTGTTTGAAATGTGGAAATGTTTTGTTTCCTTATGAATATTTTATGTGATACGTGTATGTTATGGTTCTTGGGCATTGTTATGAAGAACGGGTGGTTCCGTGATAAACTAAGGGCGGGTGAGCCCGTTATAGCTCTCCAATGCATTGGGTAACGCGAAGGAGTGAAACGTTAAGGTTTCTCCGAAGAGATTTAGGGAATATACTGTGATGGGTATTCCAAACGTAACCAAGAGGGTTACTCCCTACGTAAGAATGTTATGAATGCCTCAAGTTACCTTTATGTCTTATGATTTCTATGTTTTATTCATGTTTTGATGAGTTAGGTTAAAGTGCCTATGTTTTATGGGTAAATTATGATTTCATCTTTATGTATACATGAACTCATGTTTCCTTTCCATATTTTTATGTCCCTTACTGAGCTTTTTATGCTCATCCCAAGTTTCTGAAATGTTTTTCAGGTCAAGAGGAAAGGTACATGATAAGACGTTAGAGTCAAGGATGTGTTAAGAGAGAATCCATTTTTTTATTTTAAATATGTTCTCGTTGATGGGAAGAATGAATATTGTCTTTTATGTAATCCATTTTGTTTAAATGTGGAATGTAATGCAAGTTTCATGATCTAATTCTCTAAAACTCTAAACCTGAAAAGATCCTCAATGTGTAATCTTGTAATAACTCAAGATTAAGTAAGTTTTAAGGCTGGGGCCTTATAGTTGGTATCAAAGGCCGGTTTAGATAACTTTAGAGGTTAGGGTATTCCTTAAGCATAAGTGACATTACCATAATGGTTAGGATTTCAGAAAGAGTCCTAGTTTTAGATAAAGTGAATGAGTAAGTGTATATTAGTGTTTATCTTCCTCATTAGTACATGATGGTTTTGTTGATATACTCACACTGACCTTTTTGGTTTTAGTAAATGGCTGGATCTAGCAGGCACCAAAGTAACAGTGGATGTGAAGGAAATTGTGATAGTCTTTTGAGCAAGCAACTGAATGATATGGGAGCTGCAATGAGAACTCTTCTGATTATCCTCAACCAACTATCTGGAGTCATGATTGACCACCTAAACCTTGGAGTTTTCTCTAAGGCATCAAATATGCAAGAAACAAATACCTACGGAAGTGCAGGTAATAATCATAAAGGTATGAGTGTTCAAAGACCTATGTGTCAGAGATGTGGAAAGAAACACCTAGGGAAATGTTTCAAAGGGACAGAAATATGCTATAGATGTGGAAATGAAGGTCATAAAGCAAGAACCTGTAATGGAAAAAGGAAGCATCCCGTTGACTCGAGGAAAGAGAAAGAAGTTCTTTCTGAGGGATCAATTGAATGTTTTAAATGTGGTGTGCATGGTCATTATGCAAACACATGTTCTATGAAGAAGTATCGTGAATGGGGTCACCAAGAGCGTACAAATGTTCGTTTACCAATACCTAATGCCATTCCTATTGAGGATGAAGAAACTGACAATGACCAATCAAAGGTATGTACTATTTCATGACTGTTGTTTTCCTATTTTGAAATCTTAGGATATGATTCATGATTTTGTTTGTAGGAAAGAGGTATTTCGGAATAGGTTGGAAAGGAATGGATAATGGATCATGAAGAATGTTGAATGAGTAAGATGTCAACATATAAGGGCTTCAAGAGTTATGGTGAAATTCTTAAGAGTATTATGTCTATTTTGATGATGGGGTTACATTAGAAGACTTTTTATATTATGTGTAACCCTGATGATTAATATAGGCAAATTTTATCCAAGGAATAGTTACCTTTTCTTTTGTGGACATAGTTATAAAGAACCACTTGGGTTTATATGATCCTTACTTTTGAGGTAATTATGGGTTACTAAAGGTTATGATTGAAGTGGAGGGCATGAGATGAAATTGAGGTTAAAATGTGTTATGATTATTTTGAAGATTTTATCTCGTTTTGGGGAATGTTTTAAGAATTATATAGTTTTGGAAAAAGGACAACACGCAGACCGTGTGACATCCCGTCGCGTCGGACAAAGCTGTGGGAATCGAACCCACAACCAAAGTGCGACTGGTATTTATCGCCTACCACTGGACTACGTGAAGTCCCTGGTTAGTTTGACTGATTCTTTTGGTTATATGATTTTATGAATTAAGAGTAAGTTGATTTTGGGTTATTTATTAAAATGATTACCCTATCATGGAGGATATGTGATTGGGATAATTACTTTTCAATGCGTGACTTTAGGAGCAACTGATGTTGTTTGGAGATAAATGTTACGATTTAACTTGGAAGACTATGTGACTAAATCTTTCAAATATTTGGGTTTCGATCTTATATTGGTTTACTTTGAAGAATTTTATGGACAAATTGTTTATCGAATGATCCTTGTTGAACATTGGGTTTTGTTTGACAAATTTTGGATGTTAAGAATAGATTTTATTTTTATAAAGGGTTATCCTTTTCTGGATTATCCGATCTTGTACTAGCCTTTTTGGTTTTGTTTTTGGATAAAGTCTAAAGACATGGGAAGTATATAGCTCTCTTTTGTGGATTAGGTGATTCTCTAGGAGTTGATTATGGTACTCTGAATGCGAACAAGTCTCCCTAAATACTCGTCTTTTGAAAAAAATATGAGTTTGATTAAGGAATCTAGTAAAAGTTGAAGGTCAACATGATAAGTGATTATGTTTCCTTATGAATAAAATTCCTCAATAAAATGTAACTTAAAACAAAAATGTTGTCTATTAACTTTTTCTACTAGGGAATCGAATACCGTTTAACCCATCACAAGTTTGTGATTTTCTCGTGGTTAACTTTCTCCTAAACATGTTTTCTAACACTCTCCATCAGGACATGACCCTTTGTTTTTTTCCTCCATGTCCATATTTTCATACTTGGAGTCCTAGTATGGGTTAACTCGGGTGACCTTTGTACTTATCTTTCTTTATTTTAAAGTGATTGTTTTACCAACTCTTGTTCCGATGTGGGACTTTCAAGGATGTTTCCAAGTCCAATTTTAAAATTGCGCGGACGCAATTCCCAAAAGGGGGGAAGGATGTAACACCCCAGGTAAATAAAGAATACGACATTTTTGTATTTATCCATATTTGTGAATAAAATATTAATATGACTTTAAAGGGGACGCTATGCTCGATGGCGTACCCAACACGCAACAACGAGTTTCTTGGGAATCTTACGTTGCACTCTAATAATAAAATAATATTATTTTAAATGATAGTTAACATGTAGCCGTTGTATTGGCGGGAATGGATAGAAATAACTAAAATATGATTTCATATGTTTTTAATTGTTTTTACATTTATCCAATAAAGAATAGAGGCTTAAAATACGGAAAGAATTCAATTTTAGGCGTATATGCCCTAGTTTTCACTAAAGGTTCACTTATCACCTTTTGATGTTGAACCATCATTAAATATAGTTTTGTTCACTCTTAAACATTCTTTTGGACCAAATAAAACTCTTATTAAGAATCGGGACATCAAAATTTACTTTGTGTAAATTTTTGGTATCTTTCCGATAAAGTTCATTTTTTTTAAGGAATAGTGTAAATGTTGTATTTTAATTCAAAACCACTTTTTAATCTAATTTATTTATATGATTAGATTATATTTTGAATTGGTTTTAAAGTGAAATTGGGAAATATTTTTACCATTTAATCCAATAGTGGTGGTTGGAATTAATTTCACTTTGAAATCGGACTTAAACTGGTGTCAATCTTTTGATACTTATTGTTTTATAAAAACACGCTATTTTCTCTGACAGCGGGAATTAATTATTAAATTAATTAATGTGACTAATATGTTTTGAATTTTGTAAAACGGACTTCATTTTTGAATTCAGAATATCAAATATAGCTTAGGGTGAATTTTTGGTAATTTTCTGAAAAACTTCAATTTTTGATGAATAGTGAAACCACTAAGTGATAATCAAGCAAACTGATTTTTCAGTTAAATGAAAGTTTACCACTAATGTGTATTGAATTTTGAAAATCCGACATACATGGTTGTCATTAAGAAGTAAAATGTGGTTCAATGAGATTATAATAATTTTTTGGTGAATAGTAACTTATTAAGTTTTTAATCGCGATTAGTGATAATTAGTGTAGTTTAAGGTATAAATAATACTTTAAAAATATGAAATGACCTAGACACATGTCACAACCCTATTGGTTGTGTCATGGCCGACCAAGACAAGCCATGGCCTAACTTGGGGACCCCATGGATCCACTTTTGTTGGGAAATAACATAAAATACTTTTAATTTAATGTTAAAGTGAAAATGACACTAACATAGTATGTTTTACTAAAACAATTTTTAAGTGGGGTTATACAAGTCCAAATTTTGTTTATAAATAGTAATTGGAAAGATAAAAAGATTTCCTATATCATAGTATTTTTTTTATAATTTTTAGACATTAAAGAAATTAAATTATTTATGACATAATAATGATGCAGCGATGACATCATTATTTGACAATTTAATTAAAATGGAAAGATAATGAAAAATCTACAATATACACATGGACAAAACCAATTGGATGAGTGGATTTCGATGCCTTATCACCTTATCCACGAATTCTACCAATGTGGGACCCTTTAAAACCGAAAAGCATTTTCAAATAAAGTAATATTTCTTTGCTTTCCAAAAGTGCCCCTCCTCTTCTCTTATAAAAGGCCCCCACCTCCACCTTATTTCACACACTTCAAAAGCCTTTGTCTCGGCCAACCCCTGCCCATTTGCTCTCTCCACATCCCTCTCCTCATCCTAGAGGATTTACCTTGGGCAGAATCCTTTCAAAGGAAGACTTTAGGCTCAAATCAAAAAGAGTTACACTTTTAAAGGTAATTGTTTGTCTCATATTCATTTGTTTTATTTTGCTTCTCCAACCCCCTAATCTCTTTTTATTTACTTCTTTTGTAACAACAACAGTATCTTCAATATACTAGGATGTTGTTATAATATTTATTTAAGCTACACTCTCACACAACTACATCAAATGGTTAAAGAACATACGGTTTCCGTGGATGGTGAAATTCTGCCTCCCGAAACGATGATTGTTCAATACTCATTTAACACCTTCAAAGGTGGCCATTATGATGTCACTATTTTTATATATGATATATAGTATGTTTATGTTTTCCTTAAGATTCTGTTTTTTACATTTTGGTCAAACCTTTATGGTTCCCATTATGGGTAAACACGATATCTTCATTTAAGGAAGTGCGGACTACCGCCCCCTCAAAGTGATTTGATTCGTTAAATACCATATGTGGGACATATAAAGGATGGAACTATGATATTAAATATGATATTATACTGGAATTATAATATACCTTTATATCATTATTATTCCATTCTATAAAATACGAATAGAAATGAAAGTAGCGTTCATGCGTACGTACGGCTTACCGTCTCCATGAACGGTGCATTTCATTTCTTACCTCTAAATGATTATGTAATGTTATAAATGCATGAATGTACTGGATATATATGACATATATTATAACTACAACATGAATACAATTCTGGATATAATAAAAATTTGGCCACATGAACAACATGTAATTGTAAGAAGTCCACTTTCGACTTAAGAACCAAATACCGACAAAATGAACATTATTAACTTAAATGATTACATAATGTTCACAACATGTCAATAATTGATATAAAAGGAATAATGAACTTGGAAAAGGTTCTTAAGCAAATATAAATTAACTCAAGTTTATTATTCAGGACGTTAAAGAACGATCGAGTCAAGTCGGACCCGAGGTAAGGGATCCTACTCCTCTCTTTCTTTTTAAGTATACACTTTTATGTCATTCCTTTTTAAGCTCATATTACTTGTTATTGGGATGATATTTTATATTAAACATACTGTAATTTTTATGTTCATGTGATGAGAGACCCTATTCTCTCTCATCAATCCATTTTGGAAGTTTTGTGTGGCGCCGTTAGGCTGCCGAGTTCTCGTAAGGGATTTTTCATCTCACTTTTATTCTCGTGAGATTTACGCTACTTTTGCCACAAATTTCATTGAGTGGTGTATGTACTGCCCATTATTCTACACTTTGTGTAAAATACTTTCGTTTATGAGTATTTACATAAATGATCTATTGTCCCTCTTTCATGGGGTGTATTTTTTGAAAGATACCCAAGTCGGTAAGGGAACCTTTCACCCCCCTCTTTTTAAAAGACTTCTTTTATTGGGTCTTTTAATTTACATATTGATACATTGGGATATGTTCTCATGTATCCTTAATGATGTAAATTTTGTGTCCAAGTGATGAGATACTCTTTTTATCTCTCATCAACTCATTTTGATGTGACGCCGTTAGGCTGTCAAGGGAACTTCTTAACCCAATTTCGATTTCTTTGGGTTCGACATGTAGTCATTGAATATGTCATCCATTCAATATGTGTGAATGACATTTTATTGTTTTACACTTAATATCCACTTATATTGGGTGTATTTATATTCTTCACACATATTTTTGAGATTGATTTGTCCTTAATTTAAGGATACCTTCTTTATAAGGGATTTCATCACATTTGACATTTCTATTGAGGGTTCATTGTTGTTATGCACCAATTCACTCTTATATGGTGTATATACTGTCCTTTGGAGTATTATATCATGAATCCATTTATTCTCATGATATTATAAAGTTCTGACTAAACGTTATTCCTCAATTATTGTATTCAAGTGTCTCTAATTTTGGTAAAACCCCTTTAACCAAAATATCATTTTAAATGTTTTAATTATTCGTTCTTATTAATATCCATGTTTTCAAAGTGGTTTTAAGAATTTATTTATATGGATATTAATGGTTTAAAATTTTAAAAGCTTCAAGGTGGTATGGGACACTTTGATTCAAAAATATCTTTATTAAATGTTTTAAATGGTTTTGGAAATGGTTTCTTTTTATATGGATTCATTATTTCAAAATACTAAAATGTTATGTTGTGTTTGAAATGTGGAAATGTTTTGTTTCCTTATGAATATTTTATGTGATACGTGTATGTTATGGTTCTTGGGCATTGTTATGAAGAACGGGTGGTTCCGTGATAAACTAAGGGCGGGTGAGCCCGTTATAGCTCTCCAATGCATTGGGTAACGCGAAGGAGTGAAACGTTAAGGTTTCTCCGAAGAGATTTAGGGAATATACTGTGATGGGTATTCCAAACGTAACCAAGAGGGTTACTCCCTACGTAAGAATGTTATGAATGCCTCAAGTTACCTTTATGTCTTATGATTTCTATGTTTTATTCATGTTTTGATGAGTTAGGTTAAAGTGCCTATGTTTTATGGGTAAATTATGATTTCATCTTTATGTATACATGAACTCATGTTTCCTTTCCATATTTTTATGTCCCTTACTGAGCTTTTTATGCTCATCCCAAGTTTCTGAAATGTTTTTCAGGTCAAGAGGAAAGGTACATGATAAGACGTTAGAGTCAAGGATGTGTTAAGAGAGAATCCATTTTTTTATTTTAAATATGTTCTCGTTGATGGGAAGAATGAATATTGTCTTTTATGTAATCCATTTTGTTTAAATGTGGAATGTAATGCAAGTTTCATGATCTAATTCTCTAAAACTCTAAACCTGAAAAGATCCTCAATGTGTAATCTTTTAATAACTCAAGATTAAGTAAGTTTTAAGGCTGGGGCCTTATAATTATGATTTAATTGTTTGGGAATGTATTTTAATTGAAAATTATTCTTCCCTTACACATCTTAATTTTAAAAACCATATTCCTCCTTTTATTCATAAAATATATTTTTATTAATCTATTGAGAGGACAGGTCAATTTAACTTAAAATAAGGGTGGAACAACATTTTTCTTACCAATGTTTCATACAGTAATAAACTATGTCACTATGTATACTATCATGGTATATGAATAATTATAATGATCAATTTAGTGATTTTTTCCAACATATATATATATATATACCACAATGTGCTACTATCTCCATAATACAATTCTTAGGGGATGCATAGATAGATTATCAAAAAATGGCATGAAACTACACTGGACTAACAAAACACACATAAGAAATCAATTTATAAATATTTTTTATTATTTATATTTTAAAAATCCAATCCCCTTTATAAGGAATACCAATTTAAATTAACACCAATTTTAGATAGTGAAAGTCATACCATAACATCCTTTTTTTATAAGGGATGTCTAGAAATCCATATTTAATTATAAAAAAAATGAATCTATAGTTTCATAATATTCATTATCACTATTATTGTATTATATTCAATGGTATTTTTCAAGCCTAATTTTATCTCCATAAATAGTCACTTAATATCTTCAATGATAGTTTTACTTTTTTTAAACTCTATAACATCAATATAGTTCTACTAATTATTCTACGATTAATTCAATAATCAATGTTATACATTAGTACCATAGTAGAAAAATATGGGAATAATGTGAGCCTCCATAAAATCTTTAATAATATAATTATGGTCGATAATAGTAGATCAACCTAGTAATGTTGTTCTTCTTATATTAAAATGTTTAAGAACTCTTCAATCTTACTTCACCCTTAATTTTGAAAAATAAATTCACTTTGGAAACATGAATTTCATTTCTTTTTTAACATTCTTATTATTTGGAATAAGAAAATTTTAATTTAGAATGTGATGTAAAATACCAAATTTCATCATGATCCTTATTATTTTCCATTTTGAATATCCTATAAATATATATTATGAAATACAATTTCACATTCTCGACCTTGATTATGTTCGGGGACTCCTTTGAACAGGAGTCCTGGTGATAGAGTAATTTTTTCCTCTTTTTTCTTCAGAAACTTATCTTGCTGTGTAATACACATCATAAATATAACAAAAATATTTCCTATATTCTTATAAAATCCAAAAACATCTCCAAAAACATTCTGGTTTCTATTCTGAAGAACCTTTTAATCTATTAATCAATTATATCTACCACCCAACCAATCATATTATCTCTCTTGGATTGATTCTAATTTGAATCCAACTATCTAACATTAATTTTATTGATGTTAAATTACTTATTGAAATGATACATGTTTTATAATTTCATACCATATAATAATAATCTCTTTTATATAGGTTTAATATCCTTTAGAGCTTTATTTTCTGAATTCTGTGTGAGTATGTTACTCAATAGATATTTTCTACGTTTTACTCCTCAAATAAGACTTGTCACTAATTTACATTATTTCATATTATAACAAGGTATCAAATTAGCTTCATAATATGAGTTTGGTGGGATTTTAGATAATAAAATTCTCTTTAATGGTGTCCACTTACATTTCTATAATCATAGAAATTTTGAAGATATTTAATTAAGATATTAGTTTTCATATTTCTATTTTTTTATGTTTTGAGATTCTATAAGAATTTTTATTCTAATTTTTATATTTAATCCTATTAAAGTTATGCCTTATATAACTTCCATTAACTTACATGTTGTGATTGTGTAACATGATCTTTTATTTGAAACTCCAGTAACACTAAGAATAGAAAAAAATCCTCATTTCGTTTCTTGTATGTGATGTAAAGAAAAATTTTATTCTACCTATTTAAAGAAATCAACAATATTTTGTAAAATACATGGAGAAATTTAATATTTGTTATTAAAACCTCATCCCATGAAAATAATTTGGGTTAATTAATATTTTCACAAATTTTTTTTCTATAATTAGACTTAACTCTTACACTGGCCATTTTAATAGAATTAGTGAAACTAGAGTTATCATGATAATGGGTTACTATATTCTATAAGATTTTATATAGTTGATAAAATTTTATTGAAAAATATTACATCCAAAAATACGTGTCTACATATAAATAAAAGTCCTTTTAGAATCATTTTTCGAAGTATTTAACTTTTCTATTATATTGGATGTTCTATATTCTCTTCTCATTAGACATTTCAATTTATCTTAACGTTTAAGATACATAATGATGATATATTTTTTTCTTCTTTAAAGGGAATAAAACTTAATTTCCTATAATTTTTAATTTATTTTATTTTATAATGATGTAATGTTTTTTTATTTTAATATAAGTTTCAATATTCTTGATTTTGTTTCCTTTCACCTCTAAAGCAATAGCCATGATAGAAGGAGAATCTATATGTGAATTTTTAAGTATGCATCTTCTCTTAACTATAAAATTATAACATTTAATTTCTTATCTATATTTAATTTAAAATTTTATTTAATTATTAATAATATCTTTCTATTGACCTATTGTAATTTTATATTTTTTTAGTTCATTGATGATAGAGTTGAATTATTATAATTTCCCAAAAAAAGATTTTTGATTTTATTTTGAATCAACTTTTATCTATGATCTCACATAATATAATTCTTGAAAGAAAAATAATTTAAATAATAACATTACTCTAAATTTAAATTTAGAATTCCCAACCCTATAATCAGAGGTCTTAAATAGATTTAGAAATACAATATTATTGATTCTCATAAAAGCTTGAACATGATTCTTCTAATTGGTAATTTTTCAAAAGAAATATTTTCAACTACCAATCTAAATATATTGAGTTTTTGGTTTATCCTATTTTTCATTTATATACATTATCCGGTTATTTTCCTCCCTCTTTCATGTACTTCAATGATTATTATTTCAACCTTTAATTTTTGTAACAACGTGAATTGAAATAGAATTTTCTATGTTGGGATATTCTAGAAACAACTAAAATAATTAGATTATATTTTTCAAATAAATTCCAAAAGAAATGTTAAATTTTGATCCAAATAGAATGAAACTTTTCTCTAATGACACATAAAATTCAAATAGGATCCATTCACATAATCCTAAGAGTGGGGTGAATGATATTTGTCTAAACACATACCCAATTCCATTAATACTCATAATATTTTTACCATTTTGAATTTTGAACAACTTTTTAAATTTAAGAAAATATCAGAACTATTTATCTCCTCCCAATTATGTGACCAACATGAAATTCAGAAAATAAATTTACTAATAGTACCAAATATTTCTACATGGTTCGTCCCCACCATGGAAACTTACTCTTTGTTGTAACTCATATTTTTGGGTAATGAATTTTCCACTATAATGTTTTTGTCATTTATATTTAGATTTGAATGGTATTATATTGAAACCATGTCTTTAACAAGAACAATAGTGACCTTTGGTATCATTCATGGCCTTTGGGAACCCAAATGTGGATACCCAAAATCCATTGATGATTTACACTAATTCCAATAGTATTCAGTATCCAAAATTTCTTACCAACATCCTTTACCCTTTGGAAGTATAAAATCAATCTATACTAGTATTATGTATATTACTATAACCTTGTTTTCTTCATATCAATATGGAGTCTTTTTCTCCCTTTTGATCATCATACAATCTTCTTTCAACTCAGTAAAATTTCAAATACTTTCTACTAACTCTTATGAAAAAATAACTCATTGGCTTCTTCAAAATAAAATATTAAATATATCGACTTCAACTTTTTTGAATAACTCCATGTGCATCAACCTTCAACTTTCTAATCTTATTTCTTCACATTCCCACTATTTTGATAATGGGTATCATAAGAACATGAATGAATACTATTTTCTTCTTCTTATTCCTCATCATGGATTAAATTTATATGATCAATAAAAATTGTGATTTGTTTTTATCTTCTTCTATTTATCATTCAATAAAAAATATAGTCTTATTTTTCATCATTATATCTGATTATTCTTTTCTTATAGTGTTATAGTAGGTTCTACTCATTGATAATTATGTCTTTCACACATCATTTTTTTAAAAATTAATTTGTATATCTCCTTATACCATAATTATTATATTATATATATTTAATACATAAAATAACTTTTAAAATTATGTGGATGACATATCCTTCTATTTTTCAACAACCAATTATACATGTGTGTTTCTCGTGATCTCATATATTCTTTTTTGACTCATCTATGGTCTCTAATGTGATACTGAGAATGACCTTATTCTATTTAAGGTATGTATCGACTAACGAAATATAGTTCTTTTTGTGATCCATGGATTTATTCTCACACATTTGATATAAACTTATCCAAACCTGTATAATCTGATATTTAAGTATACATAAGTTTCATGGAAATACATGACTTATGTATTTTATATGATATAAATCCTTGGAAATTATTTTAATGGTTTTTGAAATTATTTATTATAGAGTCTTATAAAGATATACATAATTTTTTAATTTATATAGAAGCATTATCTAAGAATAACATCATAAGACATTTTGAAACAATAATTTGGATTTTGAGAAATTATATAATACATCGCCTATAGAGTATAAAAATATATCTAATACATACTTTGAATGAAATTAAGAGATGTTTTTAATGATTTTTTTCAATTCTATAATAAATTATAGTTATTTCATAAGACTCTATATATTTTCATAAGACATTAAAATTGTATTATATTTTTAAAATGAAACATTTTTAATAAGTTACACATGTGTTTAAAACTATTTTTATTCTGTAATCCATTTATAACCCAGTAATAATTCTCACTCTATAAGTTATAATTTTTTTCCACCTTACATTGATGAAAAATTGTAATAATTTATGTCAACACATATGTTTTTTGAGTTTCTCAAGGGTTTATGTTCCCACCCAAAAACAATTGATATGATATTTCCCACATCAAAAAATTCATATGATTCGTGGTTTCATTATAGATAAGGGAATTAAATACTCTCCTCAAAAAGGCCTCATATCAGGGAAAAGATCCCACCCAAAATATTATGTGTTTGATAGATCCACCCATGGCCCATATGGTACTCAATACTTTTATTCAATTCGAACCCCATGTGTTTTTAATAGGTTGGTAAAATCAATTCTAAAAATTTAGGGAAAGCACTTTATACGACAAAACAATATCTCTCTCTGTTCATTAGCTAATTGATTTAAGACCGAATCCCCCATTAATACCAGTTACATGGATGATTAAACCACATAACAGTTCTTTATATGAAACTATCAACTCTTGAAATTTCATAAGTGGTAGGATTTTTAATTATTGAAGGAATCCCACATTCTATGGATACATCATTGGATCATGGATGGGTTCTCTACCTTGTTACGAGGAGTTTGACAAAACATCACATTCCCCATATGGGACTTGTGAATTATATGTAGTTGAAACCCCATAATGTTCATAAGAATCTAGTTAAATAAATCACATAATAATATATAGGAAAAAAACTACACATGATAAGGAAATTAAAACCTCATTGTAATACACTAGATTATTTCTCAATAACATAATATAATATCCTTAAATATTAATATATTTATATCAATTATAAGATTCTTATCTATAAATATTTTCAATATATAATAATTAACTTTAATTTAGGCTTTATACATATTGAAAATTTATTAATATGTAATGGTTATCCTATTCAGAAATATCCAATTTGTGAAGATACATTTAAAATTCAATTGAATATATAAAATCTTATACGCAATAAATTTTCTTCAAAAAAAAAATAAAAAACTCTTAATTATAATACTATTTAAAAACTATTATAAATATATAAATAAAACCACCAATTAATTAAAATCCAAATAAATATTTTAAAAAGTAAACACACATAATGAAAATTAGTAATTTATATACATAAATTAAATGAATAATTTTGTAAAATAAAACCATATTATTCATAATAATATACTCTAATTTATTTAAACTTAATTAATATAAGAAAAACATAATAAAAACATATTTATGAATATATTAATAATGATTAATAATAAATGATAATAGGGAATATAGATTGTTATTGAGTATAAATCAGAATGTGATGAAATACATAATATAATATTATATAAATAAAAGTGGCCATTAGACACTCACCACTTTCGAAATATAAGACCATTCAAATTAGAGATCATATAAGAAGTATTATTTAATAATATAGACTCTATGAGGCATTAAAATCACAAAGACGCACACATGTATCAAGAATATTTAAACAATCCAACTCAATGTCAACCCTTGAAAATCCATGATATTGATTTTCTAGAATCACCATGTGTAATGTTATAATTGTGTAAGGAGGTATGATGTGGATAGAGAAAAAAAATAGTGAACAAACACATGAGAAAAACAATACGATAAATAGTAAACTATAGGATTAATTAGGGTTAGAAACTCATGAAATCTATATCCATGGTATGTTGATGAACCAAATTAAATTCTAAAAAAATATTAAAACCTAAATTAGACATAAGATAAGAGATCCAAAACATGGATCCCTAGTGGTAGGGGTGAGAAATAAATAATAAATGGGGTAAAAAATAATATGAAAACATATATAAGTAAACAAATATTAAAATAACATTATAATTTCATTGTTTCATTATATATAATGTAAATTAGATCAGAATTTTGATTTAATTTTCAATATCAATGAAATTATTTAAATAATTACTGACCATATAAAAATAAATAAATTCACTACTGTATTTCATGGTCTTCCAATACATAGTTCATTGAATTTTGATAATCCATAAAAATCCTAATTGATAGAAAAATTTTAATAATAAAAATGTCTTTGTAAATATTTCAAATAGAATGACATAAATTTATATACTATTAACACATATCTATTCCTTCCACTATTCAATTACATAAATAATAAATGAAGTTAGATTTCAATATTATTATACCTAACATGTCATACTTGTTTTTAGACAAATACGGGTCTTATTTCCATTAATATAATATATAAATATTACTTTTATATGGTGAATATATATTTATTCCAATGAAAATGATATAGATAAATTTTTTAACGATGTTAATTGTATATACTCATCTTCATTAGTGTGAATATCTATTATTGATTTCATTTTAAATTTCAGTAATATTGGACCACCACAGGCTGAAAAGAGATAACTAATAATGTATTCATATTATGTACATTTTCAGTATAACCTTAATCAACATAACCCAAAATTTCATTCATTTAATCAAAACTGTTACCAATACATAAATCTAAATTAGAAAATACCATATTTTTCTTGACTATAATTATGATTTTTATATAGTGATGTTTCATAAGGATTATAGGAACCATCATATTATCTCTAAAAAATAAAATATTTGATCTCAATCATATCGTGGAATACACAATACTCACTAGAATATACACATAACAAATACTACAAATATATTAAAAAATACATATTCTATGGGTGTCTATATCAGATATAAGTAAAAATTTTAAAGTAGGGGACTATAAATGGATTTAAAATTATAAAATATACACCCCTTTTGGATTAAAAAAATATAGGAATGTTATGATATATATAATAATTTATAATTTCTTCAGATATAATTTTGAATTTCTCTTCTCAGTTGTGGGGGGAAGATTTGGAGATAGAGGATTTGATGATGAAATCATTATTTTTCTTTTCCGCATTGTAGTTATTGAAAAAAATAACATGTTTGTAAATTTTATTCTAGATATTAAAATATACTTTAGTGTTTTATTTGATTCAACATTCATATTGATTATGTTTTTTAGAAATATATTTATCTTTTGCTTCAATAATGTTGTGAAATAAGTGATCCATCGAATTCCCATATAATATAGAAGTTGTGTTGAATTGAATTCATCAAAATATTTTATTTCTTCTGATTTTGTTCCTATGGATCTCAAAGAACACAAAATGATACCATTTTTGTTTGATTCAATGATTCATATAAATTGGTTTGAGGCATTAAATAATAGATTATACTTAAGGCCTCTAATATAGATATTTCTTATCATCTATCTTATTTTAAGGTATTCAGTTGTTTTTTACTATTATTTACTAGGAGTATCAATATTTGACTAATTATTGTAAATTATAATTGTTTTTTTAAACTCACATATTCGACTACACATTGATTGAAGAGTTAATAATCAATAAAAATTATATCATCCAAACATGGATGTTTAGAAAATATTTTTTCCCAACATATTACTTTACTAATTGTTCTAAAATTAGTAGACCTTTGGGATAAATGTACCTACATATAAATACATTTTAAGAAATTACTAGTGTTAAGATGACTGTTTTTTTGGGTGATAGATCTATGGAGATATAGTATGTGACATTGTTACCTTGGTTTTTATTATCAACCCTCCCAACACATTATAATAAATGTAAAAAGATCAATGATATTGAACAATTTGTTTAATAAAATCCCATATTAGTGTTTTCACATTCTTATCTAAAATTTATTTTTTATATTTTCTATTTCTTATTCAGATATAATTTTTGGTTGGATTTATTTTTTGTATTTTGTATATGTATTTAACCTTATATAGTTATTATTTCCACTAATTTGTGTTAATTGTTTTTGTTTCTCTATGATTTGACGAGTGATTATATCTGGAAATCAAATTGTAATTTAGAGTGGTAATTATTTTGAGTCAGCATAGAATTAACTTAAACCCCCCATCTTGAATTTTTTATCACAATGTCAATTTGTTACAATAAATAATACCAAATAATCACTCTAAATATTTTTTAATGTAAAACACTTTTTATTGAATATTCTCTACTTAAATTTACTAAAACATACTCTTACCAGTGGTTTTTGAGTAACTTTCCATTTACATACATAAATGTGTAGAAGATGAAGTATATATAGTTTTTTAATATAGGGATACCAAAGAAAACAATTCTAAATTTGAATACAATATATCCTTTAATTATTGATATAGGTGAATACTTATTAATCTCTATTCAGAAAAGGAAATTTATAATAAAATCATGAGGTTATCACATTCAAATAATATAAATTACATAGAAAGAAATATTTTATTTTATTTAAAAGTAAAAAAATGGATTGTTATTTTTTTAGAAGGTTTATAATACAATTTTTTTCATTAAATGAAGTGTTATATCTTTATTAAATATTTACCTCATGAAATGGAAACAGTATTGTGGAGAAAACATTATGTTTAAGACAATGAATAATTTAATGTTCTTAATCACAAAATAGTTATTTTTCATGTAGAATATAAAGTGTATAAATTTATACATATAGAATCAGGGGGTCAAATACTGCAAATATGTATGGAATCATGAATATAATTCAGTCATATAAAGAGAAAGAAATTAAAAATGATAATGTTATGTGGATTATCATCTATATTATTCCATAATAATGGGATTTTAAAAAAAATATTAGTTGATGAAACAATGAATTTTATAAATATTAATTTGGAAGGTATTATTTAAACACTCCGGAGACATGAGGGTTGGCGAAAAATATTTGATTAGAAGGAGAAGATGATAAATGGATTTTTGTTTTACACAACATTCAGTTCTTAAATTTACTAAATTAACAATTAAAAGTCTATTATTAGAATGAAAAACCATAAAAACATTCAAAATGACATGGTTTAGAAGTTGGTGAAGGGAAATATTATCAACCCAAAATATTTATAAACAATATTTATGGAATGGATAAATTTTATAAACCAAATTATTTTTACTAAAATGATAAGTTCAGAAAGATATATTATATCTAATTTACCTATTATGAGTGTAAAAAACTGAAACACATTATTCCAAACTACACAATGTTAGAAAACAATGGAAAACTATAGAGTAAATCGTCTATGAGTAATGGATGAAACTATTTTAAATCTATTAATGGTAAAAGGAGTGGTATTGATTTTTTTTCATCTGTAGATGATAATGGAGGAACAGATTACTATAATTATGATAAAATCACTATAATTAAAAAAAGAAACGAGTAAATGAAATCTGATTTATGTGAATGGTAACTGCATATTCCCTTACTATATTGACTTTATATTCAACATTCCCTTTTTCCATAGATTATAATGCGAATTATCCATCATTTCAAAAAATATTTGAATGTGTGACATACATAGAGAATAAAAATAAAAAGGAGATTAAAGTTTATGACTTAGCTAAATTAGCTTATATTAAAAAAATGATTTCATTTCTAAAATTATTTGTAAAAATGATGAAAATTAGATATTTATTTTAACTAATGATGATATCAAAATAGTTATAAGGAATAATTAAGAACATATAAGTCTTATTTTTTAATTTTACTTCTTTTAAAGAGAACTGTGATAATATTTTAATATAGTTACAACTTAATTCAATATCATAGGGAATAGGTTTTAAATTCAAAAAAGAAACATTTTTAGTACAATTAGTTTGTTAATTAAAATAATCCTTTCAATATGAAATATAAATGAGGATATCATTTTTTAAAATATTAATCCTTGAATAATTTTTAATCATTCAAAAATCTTAGAAATCTTATGTCATGAGAACTAGAATCATTTTAACATCACAAGGCTGGATAGATGTGTATTCCCAATGTTTTATTTTTTAACAACAATTGGCACTTTAATTTTTGGGTACTACATTTCTAAGATTATAATATTTATTTGAAAAGGATTACTATCGAAAATAAAAAATTTGGTACAGGGATAATGGATATTCTTAGAAAAAGACTGTAAATAATTCAAGATTATGAGGAAGTGGATAGTCAACATGTTACATTAAATGATAATGTTTAGTGAAATCTTGTTAATAGATGCGATAAATCACATATAATTAAAACTGTAATTATTGAGTAATATATGATTTTTGAATTATGTATAACCTCATTAGAATAAACCAATTATGTGATGATAGTAATTATATTTTTTTTTCAAATTAAAAATGTTCCATCAAAAGATCATAAGGAGTTCACATTTTATCTTCTGACTGGTGAGGTAATATTTACATGACTAACTATGAAGTATATAATTTATAGAATATAACATGTCATAGTGAAATTTAATATTTTTCACGGCATTAGCGTGGGATATGAAAACACTATAATTTTTAAAACATAGATAAACATTCAAGGAAATGATTATAAAATTATTTATCATCTCTTAATTATAATTATTCCAGATACTATGATATTTACCATTCTAGTACCTAATATATGATGATATTTGATGAAACTGAATAAATCCCAACTTCTGATCTATAATAATTACTGCATATGGAATTTTTTCCCCATAGAAATTTGAAGTATCAATGGGAAACAAAATTTCTATTTCCTATAGGATGATTATTCTAGGTATATTAGGGTTTTTTATTACTCTTAATTTAAATCTCCTCTTTTTTTAAAATTTTTCTTCTATTGTTTGAAATTTCAATAACCTACATATATTCACAATTCAGATTAATCATGATGGGGAATTTGTAACTTATTATTTAATAAATTTTCTTTTCAAAGAAAGGAATTACCCATAGTTTCTCAATAGTAAAGAACCAATATTTTGGGTATTTTAATAATTGAATATATCCACTCAGGAAACTTCATACATTTTTATGAGAATAATTTTTCTATTATTTATTTTCGAGTGGAATAAATTAATATTACATTTTATATTATAAATCATGTTTCAAATCAAACGATTTTAAATAATAAACCTTAGGAATTATGGAACATTTGGAAAACAAAATGTGGCTACATCAATGTATTTGGAACTAATGTATTAATATTGAATAGCAAAGACAAATTATATCAATTTTATCTAATGTCTCATGAAAGAATTATTATTGGTAACTCCACTACTAGTAAAACATACTAGTTTTTCATCAAATATACATGTTTTTTAATGATATGGTACATGTAAAGTTTTATTAGATATGAATTATTATTTGGATGAATTGTATTTATTTTCAATAAGGGCAATTGGCTTGGTTTTTATGAGATATCAATTTATGAATGTGGAGATGGTGATTCTTAGAGTAGATTTATGGATACTCCTTTAAAATAATTTTAGATGATTATAAATACGATACTAATTATTAAAATAGGTGATAAAGGTACTCTAAAAGTGAATTTTTTTAATATTATAAAGGGATGTTTTAGATGTTCATTTATGAGGTTATTTTGAGTTTTTTTGGAACAAATAACACTTTTTGACGATTCTAAATGAAGAAGTGAAGAATAAAAAAAGTTTTTACACATGTGAGAATGATAATGGGACAATAAAGGAGGAACTACCCTTGATCTATTCTTGTTCGTATGATCCACATCTAAGCCTAGTTTCCAAGCCTAAGGGTGCGAGGAATTACTAGAGTTATTATAAAAAAGCCAACCATGACCAAAACCAATTTGGGACAAAATCTATTAGGAGTACTGAAAGTTCCATGTTAGAATAATTCTATCCCTAAAATGTGGAAGGGTTGAATCAATGATAATTTTTTTTTATGTTTCCTTGTATATGAAAAAAAAATTCCCCCTGTTAAATATTTTATTCTCTGATGACAAAAAATCAAACACACATCCATAGGAACATAAGAAATTATAAGGTTTGCTATTAAATAAGAATATCTACATCCTTTGTATGGCTTGGAAATAACCCAACAACACACAATTCTCTAAAAAACAACCATTCTATGTGTAATACAATGATAAGGATATACCCTTTCACTAATGTGTCACTATAGAAAAAATCCAATAGTGACTATACTCCCTCTACTTAAAATTGTATAAAAATAAGTTAATGTGACAACAAAAGTTACCCCTGGTTATTTTTAATTTCCAAAAATGTATTATTTTGAAAGTAATTCTTCAATTTATTACAAAGAAGCTAGTATAAACATCAAGGAGTTTGTTATAAAACTCATTCTGATCTCTTTATCTAATTTTCCCAATAAAATTTCTCAATCCAATTGATCAATAATTAAACTATATCTTTGTCAGAATACAGTTGAGGTAATTTAGAACTCTTCCTTACTCATTTTGGAGAACCCAATAAGAAAATCTAGATATTATTATCCAACCTAATATGATTACTGTCCAACTATGATGACAAGTATAATATGTAAATTAGATTGATTTGTTGATCCACTGAATATGATGATCAGTTTAATATGTTATAATCTTGTCTCTTCTCTTTTCTCATCAATCCAATTAAACATATTTAACAGAGCTTAATATAGAAAACTTCTTGTCTCCATATAAATGAAAAAATTATCTCTCTTTTTCTATGAGTACTACTTCTATAAGAAACATACATTGTACTTCTTCCATTTAAAAATGACCCAAATGTGGTTTGGGTGGTATTCCTAAAATCTCTCTCGCTCAACCAAATTAGCCAAATTTTTATGTTTTACATGAATTTTGGGTGAAACATGACTTAATCCTCATTTCTCAACTCTGCTAATCTCTTATAGATTCTTCTATAATATTCTAAAAACATTATCTCACCTATAACTTTATTTACAATGATCGAATCTGATTTCATCAATATAATTCTTTCATTATAGTGTTCAATAATAATTTCTTGTGTGAGGAAACAAATACCATCTTGATTTCTCTATACGATTATGAATCTCTATACTAGTTAAAAATTATCGTCTTCGAACATCAAGCTCTGCCTTTCTAGAACTTCTATATCTCCTTCAATATTTCTAATGCCTGATTCCAATCTTGATTATGATTTTTCTCATTTTGATTAAGTAAAATATAAAACAATAGATTCTTCTTAATCTCTTCTCTAGACCAACTGGAACAGTGAACAAATCAATTCATCCACTTTTACATGGTTGTCTATTTTTTTGATTAAACTCTGAAATTACTCTTTATATTGGTAACTCTATAAATTTCTTTTATTTGTATTCATATGTCAAAGAAGATTCATCCTCCAATGATTATGATGGAATACTATGTCTGATAGAACAATATCAGTGGCTTCTTTCTCTTATTAATTTGATACCATTGAAAAAATATTTCCCTCTTCCCATCAACATTATTCTATTGAGACTTTTATTTTTTATATTTTGGTCTCACTAAATACTAACACCTTCAGTTTATCAAAATTTCACAAACCTTCTCAGCCTTTATGAGTTTGATGAACCCATTATGATTATCATAATATAAGAATACATCTTCTTCACAATCTTTCTTATTTCAAAATCATCACCTAGATGCATGACTTCCTTCATGAATTTAAATACATCTAGGATCATTTTCAGAATCATAAGACTTTTATTACATTTAGGATCAATATAAATAGTGTCTTACTTACAATAAAATGTATTGTTAATTATTAATAATTTAACAACATCTTTCTTTCCTTTTCATCCTAAATAAGATTGAGATTATTACGATCATATTGGATATGAGAAACATTATTTTCTTATGATCCGATCCTCAATATTATTGTCAACATATCTTTCACTACCCCTTTCTCTCAAGAATCATTCATCACAAGTTTTACCACTAAATCTGGATTTGTGAGAACTCTAAGATCATCAAAGCATCATAAAATTTTAGTCAAATCCTCATAGAATCCAATTCACCATCATTAAAATCAAATATTCCTTATCGTATTCTGGGTGAATTCGATAACCCTTTACTTATAGAAATATTATTCCTTAACACGATTGACCTTTCCCATCACTGTGAGTCTAATTCCATGAATATGATGTTCAGTCTGATTGCACAAAATGAAAATTGATGTATTTTTTTCATTTCATCTTAAACATACTTAAAAAATGATAATACCATTAATATAAAAACTTCTTCAACTTCAAGAATCCATCTCTAGCCAACTGGGTCCCAACAATATCCCAATTTAGAATTTTTTCAACCAAGATTCATAAATCACTAATATATTTTTGGCAAGAAATGGATTACTTATCCACAATTCTAAGCCTACATGAGCTAAATCATTGTAGGAAACTAAAATTATTGATAGAAAAACCATGTTGTCTAAATGTAGTGATTATGAAATCCTTCTTCAAATTTATTCTTCATCTCTTGAACTTTTTGAGAATAAAAAACATATTGTTTCCTATAACCACTACAAAAAAAATATTTCACTCAAAATATAGTGATGAATTTTTAGATGTCCCACAACTCACCCATTTTTACATGCTTCCATAAGAATATATTTATGAAAAAAAACTCCTCTTGAAAGAACTATCAAAAAGTAATATGAGAGTGGGGGAAAATATACCAAAAAATTATTGGAAATAGGTTGAATGCCCATGTTGAACCTCAATTTTGAAAAGGATTCCTTCGGTAAAGGTTTTGTGAAAAGTTTTGCAACTTGTTTCGATTTAAGAGTATACTCCAGCTTTAATTAATTATTCACCACATGCAATTTGATATATATATGTTTTCAATGAGAATGTTGAACTGGATTCTCAGTGAGATTGATTTCACTTTTCTTATCACAACCCAATAGAAAGTCTAACAACACTTCAACATGAAAATATTCATATTGAGTTTTTGTCCACATAAGTTGATTAACGGATTTTGTAGCAATAATATAGTGAAATTTAGCCATACTTAGAGTTACATAATTATATTTCTTTGTATTTCATCTTAAATAATTATTTCCCAAAAAGAATGCACTACCAGATTTGGATCTTTTATCATCAACATTTCCTTCCCAATCATTATCTGAATACCCAAAAAAATCAATTCTATATGAGCTATCAAACCTAATTTGGAATTTTTTTGTTCCTTTGATGTATTTGAAAATTATTTTTTCCAATAGGTAGATGAGATTCTTTAGGAGAACTCTGAAATCATTACCATAAGGTGTCAACATAAAAAATGTTTGGTCTTGAGGTATTTAAATATAAAAAACTACCAATCATCTTCTAAAATTATTTCTAATCAGCTTATTTTCTATCTCCATTATTATATAACATTTTTCCAACTAAAATAAATGTGGAAACAAGTTTTTACTTTAACATGAGGAACTCCCTAAAAAGTTACTTAACATACTTTTCTTAAGAATGATAATGTTTTTCTGATTTTTTAATATTTTTTAAAAAAAGAATGTATTTAATTTCCCACAACATGGACATCTCATACATGTTTTTTATTTTTTAGTAAATATTTCACATTCCCTTTCTTCATTCTTAGAAAAGATAATGTCATCAACATAAAAAATTATGATGAGGGAATACTCTTGTATTTCATTGATGTAAAGATTTATACCAACTCATCCTTTCATAAAATTAATATTCCTTAAGAAAGTAACCAATTTGGAATACAATTCCATTGGAGTATTTTTTATCCCTTAAAAATCCTTCTTCAATATGTATAATAAAATTCATCTATTCCAAAAAAATCTACAAGGTTGTTTAATATAAATTTCTTCACAAAGATCATGATTCATGAATATATATTTAGCATATATTTGAGAGATCTTGTATATTCAATGTTAAGTTATAGAAAGAAAAATTCTAATAGTTTCAAGTCTTGAAAATAGAGAAATGTTTCATCAAAATAAATACCTTGAATTTGGGAATACTCTTTGAAAACAAAAATTTCCTTATTCTTTATCACTTCACCTTATTCATTCATATTGTATTAAAAAACCCACATTTTACCAATAATGTTCTTTTGTTATCTATCATGGTTTTTAGTTCCCATGAATTATTCTTTTCAGTATGATCTAACTCTTTATTCATGGCCTAAAATAATTTCATATAATAAAAAGGTTGTTTTTCCGCATTCTTCTCGACTTTTGAATACCATGAAGTATGTGTAATAGCATTTGGTATTTGATTTATTTGAACCTTCTAATGTTGTTCAGAAATAATATTCTAAGCTTAAACATTCCTCATCATCATATGATGATATTTTTGAGTGTCTTATTCATCACTAGAAATATGTGATTCTGATTCTTCTTCTTTGGAAGGATTACAATTGTTTTCATCCTTATCGAGATTGTTTTATTTATCCTTCCAAAAATCCTTATCTTCATGATTATATTTTTCTTCTTCTATATTTTCTATATATTTCACATCAATAGAATCAATAATAATTCCTTTTTCTTTGATAAACATTTATATCCTATTAATTTCAGGTCATAGACAAGAAAAATTCCATCTATACTTTTCTCCTCAAAATTTCCATAGTTACCACCTTTCTTATTTATAATACGTGGACTCCTAAAAACACTTATGTGGTACAAGATTTGATTTGTTCCCTAGAAAATTCATATGGGGTTATATCATAATTTTACATGTAGATATATATGTTTGGAATATAAATAATATTACTCCTATCTTTCCTTCAATAGTAATGAGAAAGACCATGTTTAAGTAACCTAATTCTTCCCATTTCTACCAATCATATATTCCCTCTTTTAGAAACCCCATTTTGTTGAGTAGGGTATGTAGAACATTAATCATGCCAAATTTTATGCTTCTCATGACATCTTTCAAATTCTTTACATTTATATTCACCACTATTGTATGTTCTCAACATCTTTACTGAATACTCACAGTCATTCACATCTTTCCTTATGAAACTTTTAAACATTTTTAAATAATCTGAAATATAATTCATATAAATAACAAAAGTAAAGAGAGTGAAATCATAAATTAAATTAATGAATTACTTATCCTTATTTGTTTATTGTCTTCTCGTTGTCCCACAAATATCGGAATGAAATAGCTCCATGGGTTGTTTTGAAAAAATATAATCTTTCTTATGAATTGTGTTTGTAATCATTCCCTTCTAGAAAATAGTGAAACTGTCATCACTTATTCTAGGTAAACCAAAATTTCTGAGACACTATTTCATTTTAACAATGTTCTCATGTTTCTTTGACACATTTCTACCTACCTTATAGGACAAAATTGATTCTATTCCACTATACTCTTGTAAAAAAATGTTTTTTATTTCCCTAACCAAAAACAAATATCCTTTTGTAAAATGGCCCCTTGTAACAATATTTACATATTCTTCACTTTACACAACAATATTACCTCTTCTGGATTTAATTTTTTTACCCTTATCACACAATTTTAAAACCCTTATAATTTTTTTATCCCATCAACATACAAAATTTTCATGGATTTTATATTTTATTTCCCAATAAGGGATGATCCAAAACCTTTTATTTTCAAGGATTCATTATTTATAAATGTTATTGTTCCTTATTTAAATTATTTCATATTATTGAAAAATTTAGAATCTCTTCTCATATGAGAAGAAAATACACTATAAAAAATATAATGTTATTCCCCTTTTGTAGCTTACAAATCAGTTTCTACAATAAAAATGTTCTCGTATTCCTTTTCATTCTTCACTTTAGATATCTATGAATTATTAAGAAACATCATTATTCTAGTAAGAAAATAAAAATCCTTTTTCAGGGTATCTAGGTTGATTACATCTTTCAAAAATAGTTTCTAATTGTTGGAATCTATTTTCAATCATTATACCATCATTATCTAGTTTCCTCAAAACAACATTGTCGGACTTCATTACTTGAGGAGATTGATTCCCCCTAAACCATTATCTTCCATATCATGTGGAAAAATAGTAATGTTATTGTATAAACCAACACAAATTTTCCATGTGTCTTAATCCATTATAATATTATAAGTATCCATAGAATTAGTATTTGCCTCGGAAACTTACATACTGATAGTAATACTAAATATGATGATCAAAAACCTTCATCTCTTTCTTATCTAAACCAAAAACCATTCATTTATTAATCCGTGTTTTGTATTTATTTTAAAAATTATTAGATTCAAAAGTGATATAATTATTTACAGATTTATATTATTTCAAAACATTTTTGGACTTAGTGTATTTTGAAACTTTGGAATTCTACACTTTTTTTTATCTTGGAAACATACATAGATTTCCCATATTTCTTATTTTCAGAAACAATTCTATGTTTCTTATAAACCTTTGAAGGTAAATTTTATTGATCCTTCTTCATTTTCTCATTATGAGAACTTTAACTAAATTCGGTGACAGAGTTTGTGAAACTTATACCTTTCTTTTCATCTCTAAAAAGTGTTTTTTGGAAAAACTTTAACTCTTCTTCTTTGGCTTTCATCTTCCCTTTCATATACTTATTAAAATTATTTTCAACCTTAATATATTTCTTCAAATCTTTAATTTACACCAACATCTTCGAATTTTCATCTAAAAATAGTTTTTCAATTTTTGATGAATATTCATCTTCTAACTTGTTTTTTTATTTCAACTCCAGTAATACTTCGTAATAATTATTTCAACTTTTTTATAATGGAAACTCATAATTATTTCCTTCTTATTCAAAACACCTAATTTCAAATTATTCTTCATTAAATATTTTAATGAGAATGTTTCCAAAACCATTTTCAATATAATTTTCAGATTCGACATCACTAACATCATCTTCGTAATCTTTAGATAAGGAACTACTTCTTTTGGATTTAATGAATTTTTTATCTTTCCCTATAGAATACAATTTTCCATTATCTCCATTTTTCTTCCACAATATTCTTACCTTATTTCTTATCATCACTATTATATTCTTTATTTCATTGAGGGAAATTAGCCATAATGTTCCCAACATCTCTATATTCAAAACATTTCAAGAAATGTTTCCCTTGGTATTCCCCAGTACCTCTTATATAATTTTTAGAATACAAGGATAAAATATCATCATGATTTTTACATAGCTCTTTTTTGGAATCAGAATCACCTGATTCGTTTTCAATAAGAATATTCATTGATGTATCGTTATCAGCATCATTGAAAGTCATTTATATATCAAATTTTATTTTTCTATTTATATCTTACCCCCTTCTCAATTTATAAGTGATGGGAGTGCTATGTAAATCAACTAGAGATAATGTTTTTGAAATCTCTCTTCTTTTGAAAGTATTTTTTCTTCAAAAATTCCATAAATAATTATAAATAAATTTTCAAAAACTATAGAATATTATAAATTTTCAGTTTGACGTATGATAGTGCTAAAAATATCATTCATTAAGGAAATGAATTCCCTAATAGATTCAAATTAGATCATTTTAAAATCATCACACATAAACCTTCATATTTTTAATTTTTCCATATTTACTTTTTTATTCCATTTTTATATGTTTTATAATTTATCCCAAATACAATTAGATGTGGAAACACCTTTCAACCTTAGGATTTCACTTTCATAAAGTGATAATAGAAAATCATTCTTAGCCCTTACATTATTCTCAAGATTTTTTTAATCAATAGATGCAATTGGAACATTATCATAATTATGAGGAAACCCATTTATAAAAGCTTAAAGAAAATAATATCCAATATATATAAGATAAGGAAGTATTATACCTTTAAAAATATGATAATTCTTACTATAGAAAACTATAATACCATTATTGTTCACAAAATTAAAATTATCCATCATCAAAGAATAAGTGATGGAAACCATTAGCTATGATAATAGTTGAACATTCCCAATGAAGATAATTGTATCACTGAGTGGGGGAGGGGGTGGATTAGTGATACTTTTATTTTATGTTTTCTTGCAAATTAAACAATATTATCCTCCTATTAAATATATCATTCCCTTATGAAAAAAAATCAAACACACATCCATATTAAAACATGAATTTATATGGTTAACTATTAAATATGAATATATACATCTTTGTTATGGTTTTGAAATAAACCAATACCACACAATCCACTAGAATTTTTTTTAGTGTAATAGAATGAGTAAGATATATCTTTTCACTCACATAGAACTATGTAAAAATCCAATAATGTGTTTTCTCCCTCTAGCAGAAATGGTATAAAACAATGTTTGTGTAACAATACATGGTAAATGTGATTCATTTCAATTTAAAAAAAATGAATTCTTTTGAAAACCATTCTTTAATTTCTTACCTAGAATCTCTTTAGAACATCAAGGACATTGATATTCAACTCAGTTCAATTTCCTAGTCAGATTTTCTTAATATGAATTCCCAATCTAGTTGATCAATATAGAAAATATAACTGTATTAGAATATGGTTGATGAAATTCAAAAAAACATACTTCCTCTATCAGGAAAAACCAATACAGGAGTATTGATTCAATTATTGAGCCTCATAAGATGAACTATCGAATACAGTGATAATTAAAATATGCTAATTAGCTGAATAATATGATAAAATGAATTAGATGATCAACTAAATATATTCAAATATGGTGTCCTATACTTTTACTTAAATCCGACGAAAACTATTAAACAAATATCAATATGAAAAGATTCATCTCTCCCTACACATGTGGAGCTTCTCTCTATTATTCTTTGAATAGTAATTCAATCATAAAATTAAAATGTACTTATCCCTTTCATACTCATCTAAAATACATTGTGGGTGGGATTCCGGAAAAATTTCCCATTCTACCAAATTACACTAATCTGCATGTTTTCATTCAATTTTTGGTGCACCTTAACTTCATCATAGTTTCTATACTATTCTTGTCTCTTATAAATCCTTATTTAATCCTCTATTAACTTCATGTAACATCTAAATATCAACAAAAACATAGAATCTGATTTTTTCAATAGGATTATTTTATTCTGGGCTTCAATACCAAGTGCTTTTATGAGGAAATTGATACCATTATGATTTTTTGATATAATTATGATGATCTGTACCAAATGAAGAAAGAATCTTCATTGAACATTAAGTTCCACCATTCATGCATATTTGTACCTCCTTTAATCTTTTTAAATTATGATTATGATTATGATTATGATTTTTCTCATTATGATGAAGACATATATAAAATAATATATTCTTCTTTATCTCCTCTCTTGACCCACATGAATAGAAAACAATGAAATTAAATCCAATTTAAATTGTTGAATATATTATTGATTAAACTATGAAATTCATCTTTTTATTGGTCACCTTATTTTTTAAGTTCTTTTTATTCGTCAGTCCCAAAAAATTCTTCCACCAACGATTATGATGTCATACTGAGTCCGATGGACCAGTATTAGCAGCTTCTTTCTCTTCTGAATATGATACCACTAAGAACATATTTCTATTTTACTATGAACACATTTCTCAGAATATTTTTATTTTTTTTCCTTTTGGTTTGTCTGAAAACCAACACCTTTGTTTTTTCAAATTTTACAAAACCTCTTTTTCCTTCATGAATCCATTGGACCCAAAATGATTATCTCTATACTAGAATGCACCATATTCACCAACTTTCTCCATTCACAATCATTAGCTTCTATTATGAATTCCTTTATAACTTTGAATACATTAATCTTCAACTTCATCATAAACATACATTGATTACATTGAGAATTGACTTCAACAATGTATTACTTATAATAGAATGTATTTTGATTTCCCAATCCTCAAGTGACATCTTTTTTCTATTTCAGTCCGAATACGATTGAAATGATTATGATCAGACTTGATATGATTAGCGGTATATTATTTCCATCAAATCCTCAATATGATTGTCAATATATCTTTCACTCTCTCTTTATTTCATCAAAATTTCATCATAAGTTATTCTACTAACTCCTAATTTTTGATAACTAAAATATCATCAGAGCATCATCAAATTTTAATCATAGTCATACATACTCTGATTCTCCTTCATTATGATCATATATTCCATACTAGATACAGGGTGAATCTTATAAACCCTTAATTCGAGGAATATTCTATCTCAATACGATCAAAATTATCAAGAATTGGGATTTTGATTGCTTGTATATGATGGTCAATCCAATTTTCACCAAATACAAAGTGTGGTGTCCTTTTTCCTTTCTTTTGAAACTTACTTGAAAAAAATACCTTTGACTTACAACCCTATTCAACTTCCAGAAACCTTTTCCAGCCAAATTGGTCCCAAAAAATATACTTCATTCATTTAATATATTATATAAATAAAATTCACCTTCTAATTAAGTATATCTTTACTATCTGACTTAAATGAACTTCATTTTTAACTTTCAATGTATTCCATTAAATATCATATAACACATATGAATTAAAATACTATGTTACATCATTGGATAATCAATGTAACATTATAATTTGGTTATATAGATAATTTTTCATACTACATAGGTAATTCTTAAAGATTCCATGGAAATTTTAAATGTGAATGGGGATGTGATTTTCACAAGAAAACTTTCTTCTAATGGTGGTTTTTCGAAATGAATTTTTGGTACATTATGTAGATAATTCATTATAAACATGTATACTAAAACAATGCAGATTAATGTTAGTAAAAAATTATATTTGGGTTGTGGGTTTAAATTTACAAAGGTTAAATGCATGTAAAAGATTTTTTATGAAAATCACCATGAAGTAAATCATGAGTTGAGGAAAATACTATGCTATGAAAGTATGAAAAAATCATAATACAATGTCTATTTGTATAATTGAAACATAATTTCTATAATGAATCATGAATATTTTATGTGAATAGGCCAAGCTATGTAGTTTTTCTTTGTGACTGAAGAACATGACGATAAATCAAACATGTACTACATAATGAATATAAACAGTGGTTTCCCCATGATGTTCAGTCATGATGGATGTTTTATGTGATAGATATTTTGTACAAAAACATGAATCATGTGACGATTGTTTATAAAAAATAAATGTGAGTATAGAATATAAATATGTATTGTGGATTTTTTATCCCCTTTCCTATATGAAAATGGGTTGATTATGGATATAGAACATTAATGATGGTTATTTTATTGATAAATAAATCAAAAATTATACATAGTTTCTCATCTCTAGAAAAATTGGTATCACCGTAGTTTGAGTTACTAAAATTACTTGAGCTTTAAATATTTTTTAACTCAGAGTTATTTTTGGACTAGTATTATTTGATCAACACACTTATAAGTACCTTTGTAAGACAATGTTTTATTAATCTATTAAAACTTGTAGAGATATCTCTAATTACCACAATGAAAACATATCTCCCAGAATAATTCTATAAAACATGAATTACATATTGATTTTATAAGTACAATATTACAGTGGAAGAATAACAATGTATAGTGAACTAAAGTCATAGGAAGTGGAAGATTGTTGTGGATAACCATCTTTTTCATAGAGGAATACAAAGGATGGTTTATCCATACAAACTCTCTAAATATTCATAAAAATAAGGTAATGTATATATAATTATTCCATTAGACTAGAAAATCTTTTAATTACATGGAACACAATACATGATCTTTTAAATTTTAGTATCATGTAAATTAGTAACATAAAAAAAAGAAAATAAAAAACATTATTATTATCCATATGAATGTATTCATAATTGGTTTATCCTAATTTATTCATACTACATCTCATATCCTAGAGAAATATATCAAAGGAAAGGGGTGATCATGTTCCCAATAACTAATTAATAAAAATAGACATTTTGAATTTGATCACGAGGAATATAAATAAGAACACGAGGTATAAAAATATAAAATGATCAATATAACATGAATCATATAAATAAAAAACAACACTACTAATAACATGGAATGGTGGCTACTAAATTTAAATGATAAATTTATAATCATATCTCCAATTTTTATCACTAATATGTCATAAATGAAAATTATTAAGGGGAATCTCCAAGTTATATTAAAAAATGTCATATCTAGAGAAACAATTCTTTACCCTACACATTGTAGCACTATTAGGGAACACACTTAATATATCATAATAAATAAGAGCCACATTCATCATTCAAAATCATTCCATTAATTACAAATCGAGAATAAGGAACAAGTTTCTTATAAAAAAAATGGCATAAAAAATTAAATAAAGACATGATAAACAAATAATTCTTAACCCAAGAAAAGGGAATATAGGTTTCATATATGTAAATACCCAAGTAAATAAATTATTTCTATATCAACATGAATACCCTGGGAAATGAAAGTGGTTTGGGTATTCAATTAATGAAAATAATTGATAATTTCTCAACTAAAAGAGTGGTATTTGAGAAGTAAATTCAGAAACATGGCGTGTATAAAGCATAGTCTTAAAAAAGGGTAATATTAAAGGAAAAGATAGTCACCCATTGATAAAAAAATTATTTTATTATAAATATTACTACCAAAATGATTATACAAGAAAGTAACATACCCTTTAAAATGCGTAAAAAATATTTACCTGAATGGGAATGAAGAGGGAGATAATTCCTTTACCTTAAAGAGTAACACCTTAGTCATGAGGATTGAAACATTATGGTCTTAAATTCACCATGGTGGGGACTCTTTATGGTGAAAATGTACAAAAATATATTTAGTATGGATCGAGAGTGTATTGTAAAGGTGATACGGGAGTGTGTATATAACAAAAATGGAGATTTTTTAATAATTTCCTAATATATTTCTTAAAAATCTAGGTTGTATAAAATAAAAAACCATTTTATTATACATGGTTTTTATCATGGTTTTGGACCTTCGAGTCACAATTTTTGATATTTTAATCCATCTAACCCAAAATCGATAAATTTATACCTCTTTTTACATAGAAAATTATGTTTTACACAAAATAATGTATTTAAAATAAATATTTTCCATTTTAAACTATAGAAGGTCACATATAGATTAGTAAATTAACTGAAAATATTAAAATAACTATCATTAAAATAATAAAATATTTTAGGACGTGTATTTTGGTTTACTAATTATAATATTATTATGACATAAATATTATGCCATAAAACTCACTAAAAATTCAAAAACTGCATTTCTACACTTCACTAAAAAATAAATAATTTTAGAAAAATCACAAAAATTCATCCTAAATTAATTTAAACATTATGATTTCAAATGTTATATTTATTTTATAAAAATATTTCTCTTAATATGATAATTTCATATTTTAAATATAAACAACTTCAATTTATGAAAAATAGTTCTCTTTTATATATAGTGAAATTTATGTCACCTATAAATTTTTTTAAGACATTATAAAAATATTATTTTATTTATATTTAAATGGTATTTTTTAAATGAGTATTTTAAAACTCCGAGCTTCCACGATACACTTCTCTTTCAATTATGCAATATCTTGCATTGTACGCAAGTTCGAGTTCTAACACACCGCGACTAATCAAAGTAGCCGTTATGAATAGTAATACCCACTTTTTAAAATTATGGAAATTTTATATTTCAAAATGGACTTCATTTTTGTATTCTTAATATCGAAATTATCCTAAGTTGAATTTTTTGTAATTTTCTGAGAACTTCCATTTTTTATGATTAGTGAAAAATACTTAAAAAAACTTTTTTGACCAAAATAATTTATAGTGATAAATTATACAATTGAGTGGTTTTAAAGTATAATTAAAATATATTTTCACCATTTTTTCCAATGGTGTTCATTAGAATTAATTTCACTTTAAAATTGGACATAAACAATTGTCAATCTTTTGATATATATTGTTTCTTAAAAACACGCTATTTGTTGTGACAGCGGGAATTAATTATAAAATTAATTAATGAAACATATATATTGGGAATTTTTTAAAATTGACATCATTTTTGAATTCAGAATATCAATTATAACTTAGGGTGAAATTTTGGCATTGTTCTGAAAAACTTCAATTTTTGATGAATAGTGAAACCACTAAGTTGTAATTAAAAAACTGATTTTTCGTTTAAATGAAACATTACCACTTCTGTGATTTGATTTTCAAAAATCCGATATAAATGGTTCTCATTAGGAAGTAAAATGTGGTTCAATGGGATTAAAATAATTTTTGGTGAACTGTAACTTTTAAGTTTAATTAATCACGATTAAAGGTAATTAATGAAATTTAAGGTAAAAATGATATTATAAAAATTTGAAAATACCTTTAAACTTGTCCTACCCCTATTGGATGAGTCATGGACGACCAATAAAATCCATGGGTCAACTTGGGGACCCCATGGAGCCACTTTGGTAGGAAAATGACATTAAAAACTTTTTATTTAATGTTAAAATAAAAATGTCACAAACATGAGCTGTTTTACTAAAACAATTTTTAAGCGAGGTTATACAAGTAAAATGTTTGACTATAAATATTAATTAGAAATATAAAAAGATTTCATACATCATGATATTTGTTTTATAATTTTTAGACATTAAATAAATTAAATTATTTATGACACCATGATGATGCAGTGATTACCTCATTAATTAACGATTTAAATAAAATGAGAAGATAATGTAACATCCAAGGATTAAACTTGTCTAAAACCTATTGGATGAGTAGATTTATAACCCTTATTACCTTAGCCTCTAAATTTATCATTATGGGACATTTAGAATCCGAAAATCATTTTATGAAAAAGTAACATTTCAATCTTTCCAAGAGTGCCCCTCCTCTCCTCTTATAAAAGGCCCCCACCAATCCCACCTTATTCACACCATCAAGCCATTTGGATCGGCCAAAATCTTCCCAAATACTCTCCCAAATTCCCTCTATTACTCCTAGAAGCCTCACTTTGGGCAGAATCCTTCCCAAGGAATCCTTTGGCTCAAATCAAAAAGAGTTACCCGATTTTAAGGTAATGTCTTCTCTTATGTTATTTTGTTTTATTTTGCTTCTCCAACCACCTAAACACTTTTTATTCATATCTTTTGTAACAAAAACAGTATCCTAAATATACTAGGATGTTTATATAATAAGTATTCGAGCTACACTTACACAAACCTACATCTAATGTTTAAATAACATACTGTTTCTGTGGATGGCGAATTTCTGCCTCACGAAACGATGATTGATCAACACTCATATAAGACCTTAAAAGGTGGCCATTAAGATGTCACTATATTTATATATGATATATAATATGTTTAGGTTTTACTTAAGCTTATGTATTTTTCATTTATGGCGTAGCTTTATGGTTTCCATTATGGGTAAACACGATATTTTCACTTTAGGAAGTGCGGACTACCGACCCCTCAAAGTGATTTGAATCGTTAATGCCGTATGTGGTATGTATAAACGATGGAGTAAATGGTATTATACATTATACTGGAATTATATTGTACCTTTATATAATTATAACTTCATTCCATTAAATATGAAATAGAAATGGAAGTAGCGTTCATGCGTACGTACGGCTTACCGTCTCCATGAATGGTGCATTTCATTTCTTACCTCTAAATGTTATGTAATATTATAAATGAATGTATATAATAGATATATATTATGTATATGATATATACATCATGAATATAATTATGGATATAATGGATATTTTACCACATGAACAACTTGTAATTTTAAGAAGTTTATTTTTGACTCAAGTATCAAAGATCGACAAAATGACCATTATTAACATAAATAATTACATAATGTTAATAACATGGTAATAAGTGATATAAAGGAATGATAAACTTGAAAGAGGTTATTAAGCGATTATAAATTAACTCTAGTTTATTTTTCAGGAGGTTAAAGAGCGGTCGAGTCAAGTCGGACACGAGGTAAGGGAATTTCTTAACCCAATTTCCATTCCTTGGGTTAATATACTACTTTCAAATTATGATATGATATTATTATGTCCTATCTTGTATTTGTACTTTCTTTATGTGTACTTATATTTAATACACATAATATATCTATTTTATTCAAAAAAATGATTTTGGTAAGGACTTCATCTCAATCTCCTTTCATTGAGGCATATTTTGTTTTATACACAACTTTCTTTTATACGGTGTATAAACCCCATTGACTTTTACGTTTATTCAAAAGGAATCTTTTTTATACGAAGCATTTTACTAAACAACAAAAAGGAATGTTTTTCTTGACGTACGTATGCGGCGACAATGACTTCTCCACCTCCGTGAGCACTATTTGAGTTTCGGCTTCCTCTACAAGCCATAACTTTTTTTTAAATGAAAAATAAATACAAAGTTTTAATTTTCTTTTATTTTGGCATTGAAAGTGGTTTTGAAAGTGTTTTTATTATATCAATGTGTTGTATTGATATCTTGTGATTGAAATGTGGAAATTTTATGTTTCCTTTATGCATGTTTTATGTGATACGATTATGTTATGGTTTATGATATGTTTAAAGATATTCATATGAGGAATGCATTGGACTTAATAAGTGACGGCTGGAGCCCGCTATAGCTCCTCGATGCATCGGTATGTCTCATGAGACAAACTTGTATCTTGGCATGAGGCCTTGACAAAATATTATTTGTGGTCTTGGCACGAGACCTTGGCTACATGGTTATGATAGTCTGGCATTATGCATTCCATCATTATGAAAGTGGTTATTGATGTTGCATGTGATTATTCGACTAGTAGAATATCTATGTGAATAAGTAAATGCCATTATTTAATTTTATTTTTTCCATATTATTCTGAAGTTCAAGTTTAAAAAGGCTTTTATTTTAGTTATACATTGCTTTAAATGTTAATGTTTATTTATGAAAGCTTCCGAAATATTGTTATCCTTACTAAGCATCTGAGGTCACCCCTTTCAATGTTTTAATATTTTCCAGGATGTGAAGAAGTATTTTATGAATGACCTGCAGGGACAGTCGGAAGAGGATATGAGTGTGGACTATGGAGACTTTGTTATTTTAGTTTTTTACTTTATGATGTAATGAAACATTATGAATGTATCCAGTGTTTCCAAGGCTACTAAACTAATCGGTCTTTCGAGACTTGATCTTTTGTGATCATGCCAATGTTACGAAGTAACGCACCGACTCTGGGTATCTGGGGTTGGGGTGTTATAGTTTCTATCAGAGGGAGTTTAGTACTATCCTTAGAAGCTAGATTTAGATAAACTCTGATTAGATCACATAGCCCGAAGATATACTTTGAGGATTAGTATAGAAGAACTTCCTAGAATTTTGGTATTATAGAGATTTTTTGAGTTTTCTGAGAAATACATCTCGGTATGGATACGAGGAGGTAGAGGCGGCTCTGGCATAGATGTACCTAGGTGTAAAACCCGAAAATACCGCTTTGAGCTAGACTCGAACGGGAACTGGTGCACGACAACGGGCCTTGCTGCACTCTTGGTTACAACACTCCTGAGGGATTTTCTTAGGATAATTCTAATTTTCTTTACAAACCACTATGAAGGGTTATTGGTATATACTTCCTCATAGAATTTTTTTATGATTATGGATTATATCCATAAATAGTTCAATTTATGTTAAGTGTTTTACAAGTATGGAATTATGTATTTTGATTCATAAACTGATCTAGTTTATGTTATTGTATAGAAATGGCACCCAGTAGAAGGAATGTGTACTCCAGCAATACGTATGATCCAAAGAGTAAGAAGGATCATATCTTTCATAGTATTAAGCCAACATTTAGAAGGGAAATAGTCTACCATGTGTTCTCAACATATGAAGAAATAGTATCATGTGTTAATAAGATAAGTAAATAATTCTATGAGTCTTATGGATTTGAATGGAAGAAAGATAAGAAAAGGATGGAATAGAGAATGATGGGTAAAGGGACGAGGGAAAAGAAGAATTTTCCAATATGTGATAACTGTGGGAAGAAACACCTTGGAACTTGCCGGAAAGGAAAGGGAGATTGTTATAAGTGTGGATAAAAAGGACACAAAGTGCGTGACTGCAAGGTTAAGAAAAATGTTTCAAATGTACAATGATTCATCTACAAGGAGTGGGGACACTATGCAAACCAATGTCAAAATCATAAGAGTATGCCCAAAATGATATTATTGGATAATAATCAAGTTATGATACTACCACCGATGAGGAGGAATGATTAGAGTTCTTATGTTGTTATTAATGAATTTTTTCATTTGAGTGTTTTATCAATGATGTACTGGTTATAATAATTATGGAGTATATAAGGATTGTACTGCAATACTATTTCATCAAGGACTTGAGATTGTGTGGAACCAAGAAAAGTGACTCCACATCAGGTTAAATTTTTGGAAAATATATGGTTGAGAGAAAGATAAACCATAATATGGTTCTGATACCGAGATAGTGATTTTGGAATAATACATGATTGATTTGGATAAATTATATTGGATATTCATAACTTCCTTAAAACTGAATAATTATTTTTATATATTTTTGGATAGAAGGAGTATATCTAGTATTCTCTAAGGAATAAGGGATCATGAATGTAATAAATAAGGATTTATGGTAATTCAGGATGTTGTGGTGTTTTAAAAGAATACATGATGAAGGTGTTCACATGTTGTTATGCGGAAAAAAGGATCTTAATTATGTTTAACTTCCTTATAAAATTTGGACTGTGAGTTGGACAGAAGTATTTTGGATAACTATAACGGTTGGAATGGATTATATTTTACATTGGATACTATTGTTATGGTTATTTTTGGATATTTATAAAAAGGACAACACGCAGACCGATTGACAACCCATCGCATCGGACAAAGATGTGGGAATCAAACCCACAACCATAGTACGATTGGGATTAATCGCCTACCACTGGACTACGTGAAGTCCCTGGTTACTAAAAAATAGTTTTTCTGATCTAAATGGTATGTGTTAATATTTTGAACCTTGTATGATTAGGACAAATATAATATTTTTGAGTTCTATTATCTTTTTGAGTGAAATATGAGCTTGTGGTAGAAATTATTTGATGGTTGAAACTCTTCTTGTCAAGCATAAATATATATATACCTATCTCTTATTCTATGAATAAATTAATTCTTAATCTTTATTAAAGGGATATTAAATCAAAAATGTGTTATCCTAATACCTTATGTCTTGTTGTATTGATACTATTTTAAATCAACATAGATTGAAGGCATTGAGGCCCTGAATTTTACACTTGTTTGTGATTGATGACGTCAATCACTCCCTACAAATATTTACGTTTTTACTCCAATTATATGTCTCTAATTTCCAACAATGTTCTCCTTATTGAGATCATAATTTGGTGGTGACTTTTTGATTTCCCATTTTCTCTTATTAAGGATACATTTTATTAACCTTGTTTCCGATGTGGGTTTTCCACAAAGGTATTTTCTATTTTCAACCTTTTATATTCAAAGAAAATTTTTAAATTGCGAGGATTCAATTTATTGAAGGAGGGGAGAATGTAACACCCCGAGCTTCCACGATACGCTTCTCTTTCAATAATGCAATAGCTTGCATTGTATGCAAGTTCGAGTTCTAACACACCACGACTAATCAAAGAAGCCGTTATGAATAGTAATACCCACTTTTTAAAAATATGGAAATTTTATATTTCAAATTGGACTTCATTTTTGTATTCGTAATATCAAAATTATCCTAAGTTGAATTTTTTGTAATTTTCTGAGAACTTCCATTTTTTTTGAATAGTGAAAAATACTTAATACAAATTTTTTGATCAAAATAATTTATAGTGATAAATTATACTATTGAGTGGTTTTGAATTATAATTAGAATATATTATTACCATTTTATCCAATGGTGTTCATTAGAATTAATTTCACATTGAAATTGGACATAAACAATTATCAATCTTTTGATATATATTGTTTCTTAAAAACACTCTATTTGTTGTGACAATGGGAATTATTTATAAAATTAATTAATGAAACTTATATTTTTGGAATTTTGTAAAATTGACATCATTTTTGAATTCGGAATATCAATTATAGCTTAGGGTGAAATTTTGGCATTGTTCTGAAAAACTTAAATTTTTGATGAATAGTGAAACCACTAAGTGGTAGTTAAAAAACTGATTTTTCATTTAAATTAAACATTACCACTTCGGTGATTTGATTTTCAAAAATCCTACATACATGGTTGTCATTAGGAAGTAAAATGTGGTTCAATGGGATTAAAATAATTTTTGGTGAATAGTAACTTTTAAGTTTAATTAATCACGATTAAAGGTAATTAGTGAAATTTAAGGTAAAAATGATATTATAAAAATATGAAAATAACTTTACACTTGTCCTAAACCTATTTTATGAGTAATGGCCGACCAAGACAATCCATGTGTCAACTTGGGGACCCCATGGAGCCACTTTGGTATGAAAATGACATTAAAAACATTTTATTTAATGATAAAATAAAAATGTCACAAACATGAGTTGTTTTACTAAAACAATTTTTAAGTGGGGTTATACAAGTCCTATTTTTTACAATAAATATTAATTAGAAATATAAAAAGATTTACTACATCATGATATTTTTTTTATAATTTTTTGACATTAAATAAATTAAATTATTTATGACACCATGATGATGCAACGATTACCTCATTAATTAATGATTTAAATAAAATGAAACGATAATGTAAACTCCAAGGCCTAAACTTGTCAAAAAACTATTGGATGAGTAGATTTAGAACCCTTATCACCTTATCCTAGAAATATATCATTGTGGGACCTTTAGAATCCGAAAAGCATTTCATAATAAAGTATCATTTCAATCTTTCCAAGAGTGCCCCTCCTCTCCTCTTATAAAAGGCCCCCACCACTCCCACCTTATTCACAACATAAAGCCATTTGGCTCGGCCAAGATCTGCCCAAATACTCTCCCAACTTCCCTCTATTACTCCTATAAGCCTCACTGTGGGCAGAATTCTTTCCAAGGAATCCTTTGGCTCAAATAAAAAAGAGTTACCCGATTTTCAGGTAATGTCTTCTCTTATGTTATTTTGTTTTATTTTGATTCTCCAACCCCCTAAACTCTTTTTATTCATATATTTTTTAACAACAACAGTATCCTCAATATACTAGGATGTTTTTATAAGATGTATTCGAGCTACAATTACACACACCTACATTTAATGGTTAAATAACATACTGTTTCTATGGATGGCGAATTTCTACCTCACGAAACGATGATTGTTCAACACTCATATAACACCTTCAAAGGTGGCCATTATGATGTCACTATATTTATATATGATATATAATATGTTTATGTTTTACTTAATCTTCTGTATTTTTCATTTATGGCATACCTTTATGGTTTCCATTATGGGTAAACACGATATTTTCACTTTAGGAAGTGCGGACTACTGCCCCCTCAAAGTGATTTGAATCGTTAATGCCATATGTGGGATGTATAAAGGATGGATTAAATGGTATCATACATTATAATGGAATTATATTTTACCTTTATATAATTATAATTTCATTCCACTAAATATGAAATATAAATGAAAGTAGCGTTCATGCGTACGTACGGCTTACCGTCTCCATGAACAGTACATTTCATCTCTTACCTCTAAATGTTATGTAATATTATAAATGAATGTATATATACTGGATATATATGATGTATATGATATCAAAATCATGAATATAATTTTGGATATAATGGATATTTTACCACATGAACAACTTGTAATTTTAAGAAGTTTATTTTTGACTCAAGTACCAAAGATCGACAGAACGACCGTTATTAACATAAATAATTACATAATGTTCATAACATGGTAATAAGTGATATAAAAGGAATAATAAACTTGAAAAAGGTTCTTAAGAGATTATAAATTAACTCTAGTTTATTATTCAGGAGGTTAAAGAATGACCGAGTCATGTCGGACACGAGGTAAGGGAATTTCTTAACCCAATTTCCATTCTTTGGGTTAATCTCCTACTTTCAAATTATGTTATGATATTATTATGTCCTATCTTGTATTTGTACTTTCTTTATGTGTAATTATATTGAATACACATAATAAATCTATTTTATTTAAAAAAATGATTTTGGTAAGGACTTCGTCTCAATCCCCTTTCATTGTGGCATATTTTGTTTTATACACAACTTTCTTTTATACGGTGTATAAACCACTTTGAATTTTATGTTTATTCAAAAGGAATCTTTTTTATATGAAGAATTTTACAAAACGACAAAAAGGAATGTTTTTCTCGACGCACGTATGCGGCGACAACAACTTCTCCACCTCCGTGAGCACTATTTGAGTTTCGGCTTCCTCTACAAGCCATAACATTTTTTAAAATGAAAAATAAATACAAAGTTTTAATTTTCTTTTATTTTGTTATTGAAAGTGGTTTTGAAAGTGTTTTTATTATATCAATATTGTAACACCCCAAGATTTCATAGTGTGTTATTTCTTCAAAATAATTCAATAACTTGCACTACACGCAACACTGAGTTCAATTGCACCATGACTTACCAAAAAAAGTAGTCATTAAAAGAGGTCATGAATAGTAGTAACTAAATTTTAAACTTTATATAATCCTTATAATTTTAGAATCCATATTATGAGTTTCTTAGTCATAATGAAAGAACAGATTCATTTTCAGTATTGCACTTTTATCAACTTTTGATAGTGAAACCTTTTTAAATACAATATTTTAAACTTTTTCACTAAATGGAGACATCAAAAAATTTAAAATGAAACATCCCAAGCTTCCACGGTACGCTTTCCTTTGAATAAAACAGTAGCGTGTGTTGTACGCAACTTCGAGTTCTAACACACCGTAACCAATCAAACTAGTTGTTATGAATAGTAATACCTACTTTTTGAAATTATATATATTTTATATTTGAAAATGGACTTCATTTTTGGATTCGGAATATCAAAATTAGCCTAGGGTGAAATTTTGGTACATTTCGGATAACTTTCATATTTTGATGAATAGTGAAAATTACTAAATTTTAATTAAAAACAACTTTTTTAATCAAAATAATTAATAGTGATAAATTGTGAATTTGAGTGGTTTTAAAGTATATTTAGAATATATTTTTACCATTTAATATAATGTTGGTCATTGGACATAATTTTACAATTAAACCGAACATAAACAAGTGTCAATCTTTTGATAGTTATTACTTCTTAAAAACACGCTTTTTGTTTTGACAGCGGGAATTAATTTTAAATTAATTTCTGCCACTTCTGTGTTTTGAATTTAGGAAAATGGATTCCATATTTGGAATCAGGATGTTCAAATTGTGTAAATAGGTAACTTTTATTTTTAGACATTTTGAATAGTTACTGTGGTAAATATTTTATTTACCACGGTTAAAGGGTAAATCCGGTAAATAAGGGTTAAAAAATAATATTATAATAATAAAAAATTACCCTAAAACGTGTCCTAACCTTATTGGTGGACACATACCCGACCATGGGCATCCTTGGGTCAATTTGGGGACCCCTTGGATCCACTTGTATGTGGTAGGGACACATTATATTAATAAAGTTAAAATAAAAATAAAAATGGCATAAGCTTACATCTTATAGAAGAACAATTTTTACATAGGGTTATACATGTTGAATTTTCGATTATAAATATTCATTAGAAAGATAAAAATATTTCCTACATAATGATATTTTATTTATAATTTTTAGACATCAAATAATTTAAATTATTAATGACACAATAATGATGCAATGTTTACCTCATTAATAAATCATTTAAATAAATAAGATTATAATGATTAAAATATTATCTAAAACCTGTCCAATTCTTATTGGTTGATGTTATTTAGAATATGAGTCATCTTATCTTCGACCTCAATGGTTTTTGGACCATTATAAACCGAATATAATTATATTATAAAGTAATACTTTCACTCTTTCCTAAAGAGCCCCTCCTCCCCCTTATAAAAGGAGACCACTTCTACTCATTCCTCACACCTCTCAAGCCACTTGTCTCGTCCAAACTCTGCCCAAATAAGCTCCCCACATCCCTATCCTCCTCCTTGAAGCTTCCCCTTAGGCAGAAAGCATTTCAACAAGTCCTTTGGTTCCAACCAAAGTGAGTTACCTAAATTAAAGGTAACGATTTCTCTTAAATTATTTTCATTTATTTTGCTTCTTAAACCCTCAAACTCTTTTTATTTCCTTTCTTTTGTAACAACACCAGTATCCTCAATATACTAGGATGTTGTTATAAGAAGGATTCAAACTACACATACACACAACTCCATCTAATGGATGATGAACATCATGTTTCTGTGGATGGCAAACTAACGCCTCACGAAACGATGATTGTTCAAATACATCTTACCGCCTCTCATGGTGGCCATTATGATGGAACTGTAATTAAATATGATGTTAATGATATATATTTTATATATAAGCTTCTGTAATTCCATTTTATTTCATACCATTATTCGTTTCATGTTGTATATACATACGATAATTTCATTTGAGGAAGTGCGGACTACCGCCCCCTTAAAATGATATGACTCGTTCATACCACACATGGAACGTATAAAGGATGGTGTTAATGAACTTAAGTAACATATATAAAATATTATATTATACTGGAATAGTAATATACCTATGTATCATTTGTATTCGATTCTTTTAAAAATTGAATGGAAGTAGCGTTCGTGCGTACGTACGGACTACCGTCTCCACGAACGCGATGAGATTCATTTTCCATCGTATCCATTCAAGTATAATTATCATTTGATGATTTAAAAATGATGTTTAAGGACTTGATACCATTCTGGATTTGAATAATATACAACTTATCCTTTACAAACATGTCTTACGTAACAAAACATACAAAAGCAAACAAGTAAGTTCACACCCGAAACAGCGATAATACTAAGATATTATTATCAAATCAATATTAAAAGATCATATATGATATCATATTAATGTATATGATTCTTGTATAATTTAGTAACAATTATTTCACTATTATACAGGAGGTTAACCTACCCCAACCAAGGAAAAGTACAAGGTAAGGGTTATTTCACAATCTCTTCATTATCCGAGGTTGTTTATACGTAATAATCTACTGGGATTTCTTTATCATCTACATCCATGTTTCTTCGAAATGTATTTCAAAACATATTTATTATTTACAAGAATATGGGTTAAAGTCATTTATACCCTTGTTTGACTTTTTATAAGAGGTTTATAAAGGAATCTTTCCGTCGTTTTCAAAACAAGGTCCTTTTTAACCTTTTCGACAAAATTAAGGTAAGAATGTTTTTTAAACTTATACGGCGAGTGCGGTTATTTTCCACCGTTATAAAATCGTCAAAGCTTCCCTTACAAGCTTATAAGAACATTTTCAAGAAAATGTTTTATTTTATATGGCTCTTAAATGATTTCAAAAATAGAAAGAGATATTTCTCTAAAAAAGTGTTTTGATTTCATCTATGTCAACATCCTTTGACGGATTTTACGCTTATTTGAAGTTGATTTATTATGATACAAAACTTCCATATTGTAATAAAGTTTTGTGATATGTTTGACTGTGGATGTTCCATTTATATAGCATTAATGGTTTATGAGTAATGTATTGACATTTCGTATGCTAGTTCCAATAAGAATGTTTATGTTATATTTCAACCTTTACTTCATATGAATGTGTTGGAAAATTATGTTCCAGGTTGGGGACTGGTTAAAGTAAGCCCTCCAGGTTGGGGACTGGTTAAAGTAAGCCCTCCAGGTTGGGGACTGGTAAAAGTAAGCCCTCCAGGTTAGGGACTGGTAAAAGTAAGCCCTCCGGTTTGGTCAACAGTTATTAGAAGGACTCCGGGTTGGTGTCCGGTTATTAGAGGCACTCCGGGTTGGTGTCCGGTTATTAGAGGCACTCCAGGTTGGGTTCCGGTTACAGTTAGCCCCAAGGTCTTGGGATGAGGCCTTGACAATGAAATTAAAGTTCAGAATTATTCATTCCAACATTATGAAAGTGGTTATTGATTTTTGCATGTGATTATTCGATTAGTAGAATATCCATGTGAATAAGTAAATGGCATTATTTCATTTTATTTATGCCATACCATGTTGAAAGTTCATATTTAAAAGGCTTTTGTTTTAGTTATACATTGCCTTAAATGTTTATTCTTATTTATGAAAGTTTCCGCTATATTGTTATCCTTACTGGGCATTTGAGCTCACCCCTTTTCTATGTTTTATTTTTCCCAGGTAGTGAAGAAGTAAATTATGATTGACTTGCAGGGATATTATGAGGGGTTAATAGTGTGGATATGAAGACTTTGTTGTTGTAGTAGTTTTTCACTTTGAAATGTAATGTAAAACTTTATGAATATATCTAGTGTTTCCAAGGATACTAAACCAATCGGTCTTTCGAGATTTGATCTTTCTAGTGATCATGCCAATGTTACGAAGTAATGCACCGACTCTGGGTAGTTGGGGTCGGGGCGTTACAGTTGGTATCAGAGGAAGTTTAGTACAAACCTTGGAAGCTAGATTTAGATAAACTCTGATTAGAGCACATAGACCTAAGATGAACTTTGAGGATTAGTATAGAAGAACTTCCTAGAATTTTGGTATTGTAGAGACTTTGTGAGTTTTCCGAGCAATACATCCCTGTCTGGATACGAGCAGGTAGAGGCGGCTCTGGCACAGATGTACCTAGGGGTAAAACCCGAAAACACCGCTTTGAGCTAGACTCGAACGGGAACTGGTGCACGACAACGGGCCTTGCTGCACTCTTGGTTACGACACTCCCGGGGGATATGCTTAGGATAACTCTCACTTTCTTTACAAATCATTATGAAGGGTTTATGAGTATATACTTCCTCAAAGAAAACATATTTATGATTATGGATTATATCCATAGATAGTTCAATTTATGTTAAGTGTTTTATAAGTATGGTATTATGTATTTTGATTCATAAACTGATCTAGTGTATGCCATTGTTTAGAAATGGCACCCAGTAGAAGGAATGAGAACTCCAGAAATGCACATGATCCAAAGAGAAGGAAGGATCATATCTTTCATGGTCTTAAGCTAGAATTTATAAGAGAAATAGTCTCCCATGTATTATCATCATATGAAGAAATAATATCATGTGTTGATAAGATAAGTAAAGAGTTTATTGAGTCCTATGGCTTTGAAGGGAAGCAAGAGAAGAAAAGGATGGAAGAGAGAAAGTTGGATATAAGTAAGAGGGAAAAGAAGAATTTTCCCATATGTGGTAACTGTGGAAAGAAACACCCTGGAACTTGCCTGAAAGGAATGGGAGTTTGTTATAAGTGTGGAGGAAAAGGGCACAAAGTACGTGACTGTAAGGGTAAGAAAATGGTTTCAAATGTACAATGCTTCATTTGCAAGGAGTTTGGACACTACGCGAACCTATGTCCCAGTCATCAGACTATGCCGCAAATGATGCTATTGGATAGTAATCAAGTTATGATACTACCACAGATGAAGAGGAATGATTAGAGTTCTTATGTTGATTATGTCAATTGAGTGTTGTATCAACAATGTACTTGTTATAATAATTATGGAGTATATAAGGATTGTACTGCAGTACTATTTCATTAAGGACTTGAGATTGTGTGGAACAATGAAAAGTGACTCAATAGAAGGTTAAATTTTTGGAAAATATATGGTTGAGAGAATGATAAATCATAATATAGTTCTGATACTGAAGTAGTGATTTTGGAATAATATGTGATTATTTTGGATAAATTATATTGGATATTATTGACTACCTTGAAGCTGATTAATGATTTGTATATTCCATCATTGTTGGGGTTAAAACATTTTTGGATTAATGAAGTATATCCAGCATTCTATATGGAATAAGGGAACATGAATGTAATCAATAAGGAATATGGTAGTACATGATGAAGGTATTCATATGCTATTACAGGGTAAAAAGGATCTATATTATGTTTACCTTCCTTATAAATGTTGGACTGTAAGTTTGGATAGAAGTATTTTGGATAGTTCTAGTTTGGATTATTTTGGATTTCCACAAAAGGACAACCCGGAGGTCGGGCGGCAACCCGTCGCGTCCGGCAAGGCTGCGAGACTTGAACCCGCAACCGAAGGGAGACAAGGGTGTATCACCTACCACTGGCCCAAGAGATGTCCTGGATTAAATAATGTAGTTTTTATTAAAAGATCTTGTAGATGAATTATAAATTCGTTTATTTTGGAACCCTGTACGAATAGTATAAATAGAATTTTTTTACGAGTGAAAGATGAGTTTGTGGTAGAAATTTATTAATGGACAAAACTCTAATTATAAAGTAAGTATATCTCCTTATGATCTTAGCCAATCTCATAAATAAATTCCTCAATATTAAGAAAAGAAACTTAGAACAAAAATGTTGTCCTAGATGGTACCTTAAATCATCACTAATTTATGGCTTTGGGATTGTTGGCCTTTTCATAGCCATGTTCTCTACCACTCTCCATCAGATAATTGATGGTTAGATTTCTCTTCCATATCCATATTTTCCTACATGGAACCCTAGTATGTGTTATTTTCGGTAATCTTCATACTTTCCACTCTTTATTTTACATAGAGGCCTCATTAATTCATTTTTCGATGTGGGATTTCAACTAAGATATTTTGAAACGTCAAAAATGTGTTATCCTAATACCCTATGATTTGTTGAACCGATGGTATTTCAAATCATCATAGATTGATGAATTTAAGGACCTCAATTATACACTTGTTTGTGATTGATGACCTCAATCACTACCTATAAATATTTACGTTGTTCCTCCGATTATATGTCTCTAATTTCCACCAATGTTCTCCTAATCGAGATCATAATTTGGTGGTGACCCTTTGATTTCTCTTTTCCTCATATTAAGACTAAATTTTAGTAACCCAATTTCCGATGTGGGTTTTCCCACAAATATATTTTCTACTTTCAACCTTTTATTTTTGAAGAACAATTTCAAATTGCGAGGACGCAATTTATTGAAGGAGGGGAGAATGTAACACCCCAAGATTTCATAGTGTGTTATTTCTTCAAAATAATTCAATAACTTGCACTACACGCAACACTGAGTTCAATTGCACCATGACTTACCAAAAAAAGTAGTCATTAAAAGAGGTCATGAATAGTAGTAACTAAATTTTAAACTTTATATAATCCTTATAATTTTAGAATCCATATTATGAGTTTCTTAGTCATAATGCAAGAACAGATTCATTTTCAGTATTGCACTTTTATCAACTTTTGATAGTGAAACCTTTTTAAATACAATATTTTAAACTTTTTGACTAAATGGAGACATCAAAAAATTTAAAATGAAACATCCCAAGCTTCCACGGTACGCTTTCCTTTGAATAAAACAGTAGCGTGTGTTGTACGCAACTTCGAGTTCTAACACACCGTAACCAATCAAACTAGTTGTTATGAATAGTAATACATACTTTTTGAAATTATATATATTTTATATTTGAAAATGGACTTCATTTTTGGATTCGGAATATCAAAATTATCCTAGGGTGAAATTTTGGTACATTTCGGATAACTTTCATATTTTGATGAATAGTGAAAATTACTAAATTTTAATTAAAAACAACTTTTTTAATCAAAATAATTAATAGTGATAAATTGTGAATTTGAGTGGTTTTAAAGTATATTTAGAATATATTTTTACCATTTAATATAATGTTGGTCATTGGACATAATTTTACAATTAAACCGAACATAAACAAGTGTCAATCTTTTGATAGTTATTACTTCTTAAAAACACGCTTTTTGTTTTGACAGCGGGAATTAATTTTAAATTAATTTCTGCCACTTCTGTGTTTTGAATTTAGGAAAATGGATTCCATATTTGGAATCAGGATGTTCAAATTGTGTAAATAGGTAACTTTTATTTTTAGACATTTTGAATAGTTACTGTGGTAAATATTTTATTTACCATGGTTAAAGGGTAAATCCGGTAAATAAGGGTTAAAAAATAATATTATAATAATACAAAATTACCCTAAAACGTGTCCTAACCTTATTGGTGGATACATAACCAACCATGGTCATCCTTGGGTCAATTTGGGGACCCCTTGGATCCACTTGTATGTGGTAGGGACACATTATATTAATAAAGTTAAAATAAAAATAAAAATGGCATAAGCTTACATCTTTTAGAAGAACAATTTTTACACAGGGTTATACATGTTGAATTTTCGATTATAAATATTCATTAGAAAGCTAAAAATATTTCCTACATAATGATATTTTATTTATAATTTTTAGACATCAAATAATTTAAATTATTAATGACACAATAATGATGCAATGTTTACCTCATTAATAAATCATTTAAATAAATAAGATTATAATGATTAAAATATTATCTAAAACCTGTCCAATTCTTATTGGTTGATGTTATTTAGAATATGAGTCATCTTATCTTCGACCACAATGGTTTTTGGACCATTATAAACCGAATATAATTATATTATAAAGTAATACTTTCACTCTTTCCTAAAGAGCCCCTCCTCCCCCTTATAAAAGGAGACCACTTCTACTCATTCCTCACACCTCTCAAGCCACTTGGCTCGTCCAAACTCTGCCCAAATAAGCTCCCCACATCCCTCTCCTCCTCCTTGAAGCTTCACCTTAGGCAGAAAGCATTTCAACAAGTCCTTTGGTTCCAACCAAAGTGAGTTACCTAAATTAAAGGTAACGATTTCTCTTAAATTATTTTCATTTATTTTGCTTCTTCAACCCTCAAACTCTTTTTATTTCCTTTCTTTTGTAACAACAACAGTATCCTCAATATACTAGGATGTTTTTATAAGAAGGATTCAAACTACACATACACACAACTCCATCTAATGGATGATGAACATCATGTTTCTGTGGATGGCAAACTAACGCCTCACGAAACGATGATTGTTCAAATACATCTTACCGCCTCTCATGGTGGACATTATGATGGAACTGTAATTAAATATGATGTTAATGATATATATTTTATATATAAGCTTCTGTAATTCCATTTTATTTCATACCATTATTCGTTTCATGTTGTATATACATACGATAATTTCATTTGAGGAAGTGCGGACTACCGCCCCCTTAAAATGATATGACTCGTTCATACCACACATGGAACGTATAAAGGATGGTGTTAATGAACTTAAGTAACATATATAAAATATTATATTATACTGGAATAGTAATATACCTATGTATCATTTGTATTCGATTCTTTTAAAAATTGAATGGAAGCAGCGTTCGTGCGTACGTACGGACTACCGTCTCCACGAACGCGATGAGATTCATTTTCCATCGTATCCATTCAAGTATAATTATCATTTGATGATTTAAAAATGATGTTTAAGGACTTGATACCATTCTGGATTTGAATAATATACAACTTATCCTTTACAAACATGTCTTACGTAACAAAACATACAAAAGCAAACAAGTAAGTTCACACCCGAAACACCGATAATACTAAGATATTATTATCAAATCAATATTAAAAGATCATATATGATATCATATTAATGTATATGATTCTTGTATAACTTAGTAACAATTATTTCACTATTATACAGGAGGTTAACCTACCCCAACCAAGGAAAAGTACAAGGTAAGGGTTATTTCACAATCTCTTCATTATCCGAGGTTGTTTATACGTAATAATCTACTGGGATTTCTTTATCATCTACATCCATGTTTCTTCGAAATGTATTTCAAAACATATTTATTATTTACAAGAATATGGGTTAAAGTCATTTATACCCTTGTTTGACTTTTTATAAGAGGTTTATAAAAGAATCTTTCCGTCGTTTTCAAAACAAGGTCCTTTTTAACCTTTTCGACAGAATTAAGGTAAGAATGTTTTTTAAACTTATACGGTGAGTGCGGTTATTTTCCACCGTTATAAAATCGTCAAAGCTTCCCTTACAAGCTTATAAGAACATTTTCAAGAAAATGTTTTATTTTATATGGCTCTTAAATGATTTCAAAAATAGAAAGAGATATTTCTCTAAAAAAGTGTTTTGATTTCATCTATGTCAACATCCTTTGACGGATTTTACGCTTATTTGAAGTTGATTTATTATGATACAAAACTTCCATATTGTAATAAAGTTTTGTGATATGTTTGACTGTGGATGTGCCATTTATATAGCATTCATGGTTTATGAGTAATGTATTGACATTTCATATGCTAGTTCCAATAAGAATGTTTATGTTATATTTCAACCTTTACTTCATATGAATGTGTTGGACAATTATGTTCCAGGTTGGGGACTGGTTAAAGTAAGCCCTCCAGGTTGGGGACTGGTTAAAGTAAGCCCTCCAGGTTGGGGACTGGTAAAAGTAAGCCCTCCAGGTTAGGGACTGGTAAAAGTAATCCCTCCGGTTTGGTCACCGGTTATTAGAAGGACTCCGGGTTGGTGTCCGGTTATTAGAGGCACTCCGGGTTGGTGTCCGGTTATTAGAGGCACTCCGGGTTGGGTTCCGGTTACAGTTAGCCCCAAGGTCTTGGGATGAGGCCTTGACAATGAAATTAAAGTTCATCATTATTCATTCCAACATTATGAAAGTGGTTATTGATTTTTGCATGTGATTATTCTATTAGTAGAATATCCATGTGAATAAGTAAATGGCATTATTTCATTTTATTTATGCCATACCATGTTGAAAGTTCATATTTAAAAGGCTTTTGTTTTAGTTATACATTGCCTTAAATGTTTATTCTTATTTATGAAAGTTTCCGCTATATTGTTATCCTTACTGGGCATTTGAGCTCACCCCTTTTCTATGTTTTATTTTTCCCAGGTAGTGAAGAAGTAAATTATGATTGACTTGCAGGGATATTATGAGGGGTTAATAGTGTGGATATGAAGACTTTGTTGTTGTAGTAGTTTTTCACTTTGAAATGTAATGTAAAACTTTATGAATATATCTAGTGTTTCCAAGGATACTAAACCAATCGGTCTTTCGAGATTTGATCTTTCTAGTGATCATGCCAATGTTACGAAGTAATGCACCGACTCTGGGTAGCTGGGGTCGGGGCGTTACAAATATGTTGTATTGATATCTTGTGATTGAAATGTGGAAATGTTATGTTTCCTTTATGCATGTTTTATGTGATACGATTATGTTATGGTTTATGATATGTTTAAACCTGTTCACATGAGGAATGAATTGGACTTAATAAGTGACATGTGGAGCCCGCTATAGCTCCTCGATGCATCGGTAGGTATCATTAGACAAACTAGTGTCTTGGCATGAGGCCTTGATAAAATCTTATTTGTGGTGTTGGCACGAGGCCTTGGCTACGTGGTTATGATAGTCTGGGATTATGCATTCCATAATTATGAAATTGGTTATTGATATTGCATGTTATTATTCGACTAGTAGAATATCCATGTGTGTAAGTAAATGGAATTATTTATTTTTATTTTTTCCATATTATGCTGAAGTTCATGTTTAAAAAGGATTTTGTTTTAGTTATACATTGGCTTAAATGTTAATGTTTATTTATGAAAGCTTCTACAATATTGTTATCCTTACTGAGCATCTGAGCTCACCCCTTTCAATGTTTTAATATTTTACAGGATGTGAAGAAATATTTTATGAATGACCTAGAGGGATAGTCAGAAAGGATATGAGTGTGGAATATGGAGACTTTGTTATTGTAGTTTTTCACTTTATGATGTAATGTAACATTATGAATGTATCTATTGTTTCTAAGGCTACTAAACTAATTGGTCTTTTGAGACTTGATCTTTTGTGATCATGCCAATGTTATGAAGTAACACACCGACTCTGGGTATCTGGGGTCGGGGCGTTACAAGTATTTCATTAAAAATCATATTTTCAATAAATGATTCTGTTATAAATTTTTATGCATTTTTTTTGTATAATATTATGTTTTATAAGACTTTGAAAATAAATTTATCAAATTGGTTTTACATAAACATATATATTAATAAAATAAATTATTAGAAAAATTGGGGTTGAGGGAATAAAAATTTATTTACACAATGGTAATTAAACTTTATGAAAGTAATGCATAGATACATATCCACTTATTACACCCATGCATGCCCTAATTGTTTGGTATGTGATGGTGGTAGTTTCTTGGGGTATGTTGGATAACATTGATCAAGTAGTAATATAAACTATCTAGAAGTTATTTTACAAGTAATTTCAATCAATTATTATAGGTTAAATCTCATATTTTAATTGTTTAACGGTGAACCCCTTTGATATTACCTCTCTCCCATGTTTTGACTAATGGTCTACTAAGGGAATGACTCTACGTTTTAAGGCCATCCTATCTTTTTTTATGAATCAATTATCCATTTTCATCACTACATATAAAAACTAATTATAATTGATAAATTATTACCAATGGATTTAGTTACCAATGTTCAAATATACCAACATTGGTATTGACCAAGGGTCATATTCGATGAACAGTTATATTAGAATCTAGCGGTCACAATTTTCCATATAAATATCACATTATTAATTTACTAAAAGTTTTCTATAATTCATAAGGTGGTTATATTTTAATTTAAATTTTATTTTATTGTTTTAATAATATTTTTTTTCATTTTTATAGTGTTTTCTATTGGGGTGATTATTCTAGATGATGTGGGCGATCTATATTTTACAATTTTATCTTTTCTTTTTTATATTTTCTAGTTAATGATAATATTTTTAATATTAATTGGATCAATATATAACTAATGTAATTATATTTATTAATTATATAAGTTTTCTTAGTTCCTCTATATTTTTTTATTTTTATAATTGTCATGAAAACTCCCTCGGGACCCGTGCTGCGACTACACCAAGCCCACCTCCCAAATTCTAGGGGATGGAGACTAGCACCGATAACATTATCTTACAAGTGAGAGGAATTTTTTGGGTAGTTGTACACATGAACACTCACAACCTGATCCCCCAAGGTTGAAAAGGTAAAACATTCATGCTATTAAGATAACCACAGAGAGTAGAAATTAAAAAGTTGGAAGTAATGTGGGATAGAATAAAAACCCACAAAAGAAAAGCTATAAATATGGGGTAAAAAGGTCTCTAGAAACCCATTCGTAGAAAACCCTACCTAATGTGTAGGGGAAGAGTAGCTGCCAGAAGTTATAGGATTAAGCCTCACCAGTCTATCCTCACTGGTCACTGCCTAGTCATGGACCTCCAAGGTCTAAGTTAAAATGCATATCATATGAATAAGACACAATAAAAGCTGGTGTAGCCCGTGTAGGGGTGATTAACAAAATACTAAGTAGGGACCCAAACCGCAATGAAATCACCTCAAAAAATTTAATAATTTATAATGGAAAAATCACACATGTATAACATAAAGTATAGAATTTAAGAATATCAATAATATTGATAAAAATCTTATACTACATAGGAATTTATCCTTGATGAGTCACTATAGCCTGCTAGGCCACTGAGCTCCTCTCGTTACTACATTCTACTAGGCCACTAAGGTCCACTCATCTTCTAGGCTACTAGGGTCAACTTGTCCCTGCGGTCTGATGGGCCACTGAGGTCCACTCGTCTATTGGGCCACTGAGATCTACTCTTCACTGGTGTATGATATTCCATTGAAGTTCGCTCATCACTTAGGTCTGCTGGGTCACAAATGAATGTTGTTCCTTTTTTTCTTTTCACAACCAGCTGTAGAGTTCATGCTTACATCACACTTTATCATGGGATGATCTACTCCTCAATCCATTGGTCATATGCCATCATCCGCGAAAACTCCCTTAAAGAATGATAAAATGATAGCCTTTTCTTGAGGGTCAACACACCATAAACAAACAATAAATTTGATTTACTAACTGGATGTTATAATCGTTTTAAAAAAAGTGGATGGCAGGGTCCGGATCCGGTCCGAACCAGTGGGACTATCCAAACCCAACCGGTTTCAGATCCGACCCGACCCAGATCTGACCAAAACCAGATCCAAACAAACCAAGATCTGAACAAACTCGGATCCGACCCGAACCAGTTCCAAACTATTACGGGTTTGACCCATCCTGTTGGGCCAAAACCGCCCCACCTTCTCTAGCCCGCACCAGCATGAGTGGGTTAGCTTGCTCTGCCGAGACATGACTCCTGCCGCATCTCCCTACACCACATGGCCTATTAGACTATGTACCTCCAACTGTGTGATGTGGCATGGATCACCACATCTGTATGCACCACAACCAGCCATTTCCAGTGGCCCTAATCCACCGCCCATGATCGTTGTCGTGGGCCTAGTCCGCCATCATGGTGCGCTACTGCCGATGCAAGCTAGCCAGTATTTCCTTCCACTGGCCACCAGACCCACTCCGGTGGTCCGTTTTCCTATCTGTGAGAACCTTTTGGGATCCTTGGGTCTTTACCATCACTGCTACATACTCTAAGTTGTCTCACTATTGATCCGCAGGTCCTTTCATGAATAACACATGAACACCCCCCAATGGAGGGATTTGAGCCTTGTTTGTGTCAACCTTATCCCTTCGTGTTAGAATTCAAATTTATTTTTGGATTGGATTTAAAAATAATAAATGGGTAACCAAAATTTCATACCCCAATATTAGAAACTATCCCGCATAAGTGATTGATTTTCGAGTCACCTGTTCATGGGTTAACCCACATTCGCTGCTCAAATCCGCGAATGGCGAAAAAGGAAATTCACATAGAAGAAAACCCCTACCTCAAGTTTAGATCATTAATTTGTGATGATCACACATCCCTCATTCCCCATTCCCCAATACATCATTGTTGGCGGTTCATCGATCGTCACTCGCCAACGCCAAATATACAAGGGTTCAAAAGAATACTATATTGTGACAAAGATCCCATATTCATTTAACCCATTAAGGATGAAAATGAATTTCAACATTATTGTTACACTAAGTCACATCATTGTTATGTTGTTTCATTTATGAATCAACGAACCTGTTATGGTCATGGTTCAATTTCCTTACATTGAATCGAAATTGAAAATTTGAATAAAATAAACTAAATATTTATTTTATTATTCCTTAAAAATATTTTGTATAGTTTTCCTTAAAATGTCCAAAAAATAGAATTTTCCCTCGACCTATGTCGGTCAAGTTTATTTTTTTCCATAGGTAACATCTTCTTTTTTGGATGCAGTGGTGCCCTCATATTTTTAATTTGTGAACTTGTTTAGATGTTTCTATAACCAAAAATGCACGCTATTTTAAATAAAATTTAAAAAAGTTCAAACTCTTATTTTTGGATCACTACACCTCAAAATCGAGTTCTTTATAAGTGTATGGTCATGAGAAAATCCCATTTAATTTTTTTAAATTATTTACATAGAATTTATGAGACATTAAATTCTCCTTCACTTGAGGCTCTATGTCCTCGTAAGCTAAAACAACAGTTAAACAAACAAATAGTGGTACAAAGTAAGGAACTGAGCCTCCCACTCTCATGTTCTCTCTTGGAGATTCCCTTAATACCACCTAATGTGAACCATATGAATCGACTGTCTAAGATTGTCCCACTCCTATAAATCCCCAATCTCAACCAGGAACTCCTTAAACATCCCCCCATCATCAATGTCTAACTCTCCTCCATCAATGACGTGTGATGGATCATGTACATACCTCCTCAACTGTAATAAAAGAAAGAAATTATGCACTATGTGCATATTCAAGGGAAGAGCTAGATAGTGCACCACATTACCAATGCTTACTAGAACCTGGAAAGGGATAATGATTCTCAGAGACAACTTGTCACCCCAAAAAAATCTCTGTAATCCCAATCAAGGTGACGCTCAATGAAAAACATAGTCTCCCTTCTCTAACTACAAGGGCCTTCATATACTATATGTATATTATTTCTGCTTGCTCTGCGCAGTCCTCAACTGCTCTTGGATGACCCGCACCTTCTCAGGGGTATCCCATACCAAATATTGAACTATGAGTGCTGACTACCCTAGGTTTGTACAGCATAATAGTGATCTGCATAGTCACCCATACAGTGCCTCAAATGTCTCGATACCAATTGTGGAGTGGTATCTATTTTTGTACACTAAATCCAGCATGGGTATATGATTTTCCCAACTATAACCAATGTCCAAGATGTAATCACAAATCATGTCCTCTAAAATTTGGATAGTCCTCTCCATACGACCTTCAGTTTATGGGTGGAAGGTTATTCTCATGCGTATCTAAGTCCCAAATGACCCTTGAAATCCCTTATGTAATATAGATTAGAAGAGGGTTTCTCAATCAGAGATGATCATTGATGGGATTCTATGGAGACGAGGTATCTTCTGCATGTAGATGCATCCCAAGATCTCTACATAACCCTACTTTCGGAAGGTTAGGAATTGTGATGACTTGGTGAGTCGGTCAACAATTACCTAGATGGTAAAATCCCATCTGGATGTGTGGGGTAAAACTATCATGTAGTCCATCAGGATACCATCCCAGTTCCACTCTGGTGCCTTGACTAGTTGAGTATTGCTTTCAAGAACCTGATGCTCTGCCTTTACTTGTTGACAAGTGAGGCACTACGAAATGAACTCTTCCACTGCCTTCTTCATCCCAGGACACAAGTACTGACGTCAGAGATCCGGGTACATCTTTTTCACTCATAAATTTCCCACCAAAGGTGATTTTTGGAACTCCCTCATAACATCATCATGTGAATCCACAAGTATTATGGTGTGCCCTCTAAAAAGGATGTCGTTCTACCCACCGATCAAATATCCAACAGAATTGTTTCTGAGGATAACTAAGCTCGTTAGGCATCACAGTCAACAACAAAAAGCTATACCTCCCTAAAAAATATAAGAGTGGGGGTGTTACAACCATCGACTGAAGATAAGCTACTCCATCACCTTCCACGAAGGACATATTCTTCATGGATAACTTCTCTGACACATCACTCAGTAACCGCAAACCGGATCTCCTACTTAGCGAGTCTTCCACCATGTCTACCTTTCCAAGAGAACAGAATATCTTGAAATCATAGTTCTTGAGGATCTCTAGTCATGGATGATACTTCAGGTGCATGTCCTTCTTGGAGAAGATATACCTGAGACATTTGTGGTTAGAGTAGATGGTAAAATGCTCTCTAAACAAGTAGTGCTGCCACATCTTCAAAAAAAGACCACTACAACTACATCTAGGTCATGAGTTTCATAATTCGAATCATGGTGACTCAAATGTCGTAAACCATAGGCGATCACTACCTGCTCTATCATGACCCAAAAAATTCTTGTCCCTGATGCATCACAAAATACTACATACCCAATTCCCTCCTCTGGTAGTCTCAAGATGGGGGCACTCGTCAGTATCTGCCTCATCTCTTGAATACTCTGTTGGAACTTCCCCATCCACACAAAGGGATGTCCCTTCCATTCAAAATCTGATAAGGGTGCTACTATCTTGTAAAAGTCATGCATGAACATCCAACAGTATCTAGTCAAACCAAATAAACTTCATACCTCATTCATGATCCTAGGTGGCCCCAATTTAAGTACCATCTCTATCTTTTCTAGATCCACAAAAATTTCGTCCTATGAAATGACGTTTCCCAGAAGTTTTAACTCTCAAATATATAACTATCATTTTTTGAGATTCCCATAAGGCCGGTGCTCTCGGAGTGTAACCAAGACTATCCGAATGTGTGTCGAGTGCTCCTCCTCAGACACCAATTTCACCAAGATGTCATCAATTAAGTCCACAACGAACCGGTAAAGGTATGGGTGGAAAGTATTATTCATGAGTCTCAAGAAATTTTTTTGGGGGCATTGGTCATGCCAAAATGCATCACTAAGAACTCATAGTGGTCATACCAACCCCAAAATGTTGTCATTGGTACATCTTCATCCTGTTCATGATGCTGATGATTTCCTGATCTGAGTACAATCTTTCAGAACCATCTTGATCCCTTCAACTGATCGAAGATGTCATAAGTAGTTGGTAGTGGATACTTATTCTTCATAGTTACCTGATTAAGGTGTCAGAAGTCCACGCACAACCACAAAATCCAATATTCCTTCAGAGAAAAAAATACCAATGATAACCACAATGAAACAATGGGCCTCACTAAGCCCTTCCTATTTAGATCCTTTAGTTGTATTTTCAACTCACGAAGCACTGTGGGATCCATCTAATAAGATGGTGGGGATATTGATTCCATCCTGGGGTACAGATAAAGGTATAAGTCAACCTATAAATGCGGAGGTAATACCAGAACATCGTCAGGGAAAATGTCTTTGTACTCATCCACCACTATAAGAAAGTCAAGACTCTTATCATCCACATAATTGAGGGTGAAGCTATCCAACTAGTGAGTGATTATTTACAACCTTCCCCATGAAAGTCTATCATGTGCTTACAGTGTTCCCTTCTCACCAGTGATGGTAAACCTGGTCCCATATCTATGGACACACTACACTTTCTGCATAATACAGTCGATCTGAGGATGAACTGTGGATAACCAGTCCATACCAAAGAGGGCATAGTAATGCCTCAACACTACTATTAAGAGATCCCACCCTATGATCTGACCTCCAATAGTAAGATCACACTACTAGCACCAGTTTTTAATCATCGAATCTCCTCCCATAAGAGTCTCTAGCCATAAGGATCAAGCCAATGTCACCATCAGAATCTTCATGCTCTGAAAAAGGTCTGTGGAATGGAAACATTGAATGGAACATGTTTCAATAAAAACTGTATCTATGAAAGAGAATATACATATCGTACCTCTATTAATCTTTGGGGTCCCCTGGTCATCGGCCTCCATCACTGGATGCTAGCCTCGCCCATGCCCACTAGCTCTCAGAGCCTGTGGTGGACCACTTGGTGGGTGGTTGTACCTCGAAACCATGCCTGCTACCTACATCTATTACTTCCCTCATTCCACATTCTCCAACCTAAATGCCACCCTTCTCTAACCACTACCTCTACCTCGGTGGTCCCTCAACCGTTTCCCAGTCATTTGTGTGGCGAGTCAGGAAATCATGAGCAACGTGTCCCTCCCCACCGCATGGGTAGTGTTCTCTACACTGTTGATAAATTCCTCTACCATGGGATCCTTGTACCTCCAAACCTGCATCCTGTGGTGATCCCCTGAAATGGATGACCCTCTCGGGTCCCCATGTTTTCTACCATCTACCAATGGCTAAAGAATTTACCACCCAGTGTCTACCTGTAGCTCCGGTTGCTGGTGCTTGTTCCTATATGATTCTATCAACAAGAAGAGCTTGATCTCTCACCCTAGCCAGGGTAGGGATACTAAGAGATAAAATGAAATCCATGATCTCCAAATGTTGTGCCAGCTTAAAATATTAATCCTGGAAGAACAAGTCTCACATGATGTTCGTGGAGTAACGAGAAATCTCAGTGAATCTTATTGAGTACTCTGATACTGTCGTGCTACCCTAATATTTGGGTAGTAGGTCCTATATGCATACTGAGGGAAATATCTCTGGAAATAAATCCTCCTTAAAGAGGAACTCAATGTCTATCCAGGTGTGGGTCTTTTAATTGTGAACCTAGATCATCTAGTTCCACCACCTCCCCACCTAGTCCTGTAGAAGGATCTCTATTAAGATCACCATCTTTTCAGGAGGCTTCCTCACTAGATAGAAGACTCATGTAACTACCTCAAGCCAATCATCATCCACCCAGGGGTCATTCTCACCCCTGTACATGTGAGGTCTCTTCCTTTGGAACTCCCCTGAGGCACTGAGCCCGCTTTCATCCTCTACCAGTATCAATGGTAGTAATTTCTAACCAATGGGTGGTGGAAATGATGGTGTACCTACCAATGGATCCATATCATTTATTGGTCATTGTACTGAATAATCATCGCTAAGAATACCATACTCATGGTCACACAACAGAATCCTGGTTGGATGTCTTCGTGGTTCCACCCTAGAACATATCTAGATGAAACACGATCAATAGATTATACCTGGTGAGATAAATCTGACTCAATAAGGACATGATAACACCCCCAATTCCTATATGATTCATGCAACCAATGTTTTCTTGTACCAAGTCGAAAATCATGATTAAGGGTCCTAGTTTTTGGATACATCGACTGTAGCACCAACGCTGGACCCCCAATGCCTGAAAGTCGAACAAGAAACATTTAACATTATTTACCCAAAACAAACCAATAGTCTCTCAGTCCTTAAGGTTTAACAGACCTCCTTTGATGACAATTTTTCATGACCTGTCCACCAAGGCCCCTGCCACGACTACCCCAAGACCACATCGTAATGTACATGGGATGGAGACTAACACCAAAGGCATTATCCATTAAGTTGGAGGCATTTTTTGAGTACCTGTACCTAATCAGACCCACAAACACTACCCATAATTATGAACATGGGAAACATGCATCCTACTAAGACAACTACAGAGTATAAAACATACGAAACTAGAAGAAAATGGGGATATAATACAAAACCAACACAAGAAAATATGTAAACATGGGTGTAAAAAAGTATCCATAAACCCATCAGCACAAAACCCTACTTTAGGAGTAGGTGAGGAGTAGTTTCTTGAAGCTCTATGATTACACCTTGCATGTCTGTCCTCACTGGGCCCCACCATGTCCTGGACCTCCAAGATCTCTATAAAAATATAGTTCATCTACACAAGATACAATAAGTTCAGGTGTATCCCATGTAGGGGTGAGTAAAAAAATACTTAGTAGGGACCACAAACCATAAAAAGGAAAAAAATTATAAGTACACACAATGTAGTGGACATCTCACTTTAATATAAACTAATGTATAGAATGAAATAATATCAGTAGTAATGCTGAAAATCTTTTACTATTGAGGGAATCATCCCTGATGAGTTACTACGGCCTGTTAGGACACTATGGACTGCTTTTCACTTAGGTCTGCTGGGCCACTGAGGTCTTCTCTTCTTCTCGTCCATTGAGGTCCACTCGTTTGTTGTGCTGCTGAGGTCCTCTCGTCACTAAGGTCTGCTGGGCCACTAAGTTTTGCTCATCTTCTGGGCCATGGAGGTCCACTGATCTACTGGGCCATAGAGGTTCACTCATAACTATGGTCCATGGGTCCACTATGTTTCACTCATCACTTAGGTCTACCGGGTCACTGAGGTACAATCGTCACTTTCTTCTCGTCATAGTGATCCACAAGGTTATTACCCATATAACGCTTGATTCTAAGAGAATATACACCTTAATACATTGGTTATATCCCAAAATCTAGGGAAACCCATTTTGAGTAATTCAAAAGTACCGTCTCTTAGTGAGGCTCCCAATTCCCCAAATGAATCTTCAATCATACATATTGTTTGGAAGTTATGCACGTTTTAAGGAAAAGGGTCCGGTTGGGTCTGGGTCTAGTCTGACCTGACCAATGTCTAACCTAATCAGGGTTCAACCCATCCTGCAGGGAAACTCACCTTTTCCATCACAGCCTGCCATGAGCGTTCTGGCTTTCTCCACCTGGGAAGCGGTGCTTGCCTTGTCTACCTCCACCCTATGGTCTAGCTGGACCGCCGTCCTCCAGCTGAGTGATATGGAGAGGCTCAGTGTATCCACTCACACTGCATCCATACATTTACAGCAGCCCCAATCCACCACCCAATGTTTTTGTCGTGGGCTTCATCCACCACCTCAGCACGCCACCTCCCCACACGCAGCCTGCGTACCAAAGGTTTCTTCTACTAAACACCAGACCCAATATATGGGTCTGTATTCTAAACAAATAGTGCCTTTATGATCCTCATGTTGTCTTCATCACTACAATGTACTCCATGTTGTCTTTCTAAAAATTTATAGGTCCAGTCATTAATAACACAAGAATTCCCCCAATGGAGGGATCCTAGCCTTATATGTGTCGGCCCGATCCATAGACGATAGAATTTAAAAAGAAGTTGGGATGAGATTTAAGAATTTGATATGGGTAACTCCAATTCAAACCCTATGATTAGAAACTATAACTCATAGGTGATTGATCTGCGGGTCACATGTTCTTGGGTTGACACACATTCATCACTCAAATACAAGAATGGGGAAAAAAGAAAATTCACTTAGAATAATACCCCTAACTCGAGGTTAGATCATTTTTTGGAAAATATTGAACCATTTTCATTTGTCAATCCTTAATTCTTAGTTGGAAGAGGTTCATAAATAGTCACTTTCTAATGAAAAATCTCTAAGGGTTTATAGGAATACTGGATTGCACCAAAAATCCCGTATTTATTTAACCAATTAAATGGAGAAAATGAATTTTTGCATTTCTGTTACACTGAGTCATAGAATCGTTACACTCTTTCATTTATAATACAATGTTTCTATTACACTCGAGTTTTAATGTCATTATGTTGAATGAAAATTAGAAATTTGTTTAAAATAAACAAAATGTTTATTTTATTTTTCCTTCATAATTTTTTATTACATATTTATTATAAAGTTTAAAAAATTAAATTTCCCCTATACCTGTGTTGGTTAAGGTTAAGTGTTTCCTTTAGTAAAGTTTTCATTCTAGACACAATTTTCCTATCATATTTTTAATCAAGAACCCATTTATAAGTATCCAAAACCGCGTTGGTGCGCTATTTTAAATAAACATTAAAAAAATTTCAAACACATATTCCGAGATCACCGAGACTCAGAATAAAATGACGTCTAAGCACCTAGTCTCGATATAATCCCTTAAAAAAATGAATATTCTAGGAAGTTAAATAAAATTATATAATATGACACAAATTTTCTCCAAAAATAAACATCATTTTAAAATCGTGGTTTGGTACATTCTTCCTTGATTTTGAAATTTTTCCCTTGAAATTTTAACTCATTTTATTAGTTAACAATATGTGAGGGTGATTTAGTTTCGTTATTTCATATGGTTCCTATTTCACCTCTCTATTTGTATGGTTTATATTTAACTCTTTTACATAGTGTGTTGTATCATTATGAAGATGTTGGTCATTATTGTCCAAGATCTCCACCAGATATTGCTCACAAGTGATGTCATGTTCCAATTGTACCACCTCTAGATTAATTACATATGAGGGATCAGGTATGTACATCCTCAAGATAGATACATAAAATATATCATGATCATTAGAAAAACATTGTGAAATTTCTAAATCATAGGCCACTAACCCTAGGTGATCAAGGTTTTAAAATAGGAAAATATTTCTACGATTAATATTCCCTTTGTTTCCAAACATCAAGACTCTCATCCATAGTGTTATTTAAAGGAAATTTTTTTATCCAACATCAATCTTTGAGTCTATTCGATGTTTTACAACATATATCTTCTACTGACTCTATGTGTTGGATGGCATGAAACTTTTCCATCATCTATTGAACAATATTGTTCCCAAGTATCTTTAAAAAAAAATGCAATCCAAATAAGTATTATTTCCGCATTATTTCCCATATAAATTGTCATAGGAATCAATTTTAATACTCTAGTGGTGGATTGTTTTGTTTGATTAGTCAGCTAATAGGAGGTGGTGATCACATAATCATTTAAATTCCACTGAGTTTTTTTCAGATCATTTTCCCATGTGTATAAATAGTCATTTCATATTTTTTAGTAGTATGGGTTGATAGGTCGTACTGAAATTCAATCTAATGTTAATCATGTGTGGAAGAATACTCCATAATATAGATGTAAACCTTGGATCATGATAAAAAATGATTTAATGTTGCCCTCTGTGTTACCTCACCACTTCAATTATATATATATTGTAATATTGGTCAAGAGATAATTATTCATGAATACCAATGGAATAAAAATTAAAGTTTAGTAGATCCAATATAACCCATATCACATTGTTTCCATTGGATATTCATGTATGAAGAGTGATGATGTCCATAGTGATGTTGTCCCACTTCCATGATGGTATGGGTAGTGTTTATAATACACCTTTATGAAGTTGTTTCTCGTCCTTTTCTTTTTGACACAACAATAACCTTGTAGTGTAGTTAGTAATCTATAATGTTATTTGTTCCCACAAATAATGATCATGAAGGTTCCTATACAATCTATTTCTTTTGGGATGTTTAAAGAATGTATATCTACGAGCATCGTCTATATGCTTTATATGTACCTCTATGATAGAAAGGATAAATATCCTTTTATGATATTTTAGTAAACATTCTTAATAAATATTGAACATAAGAAATATATCATAATTTACAGCCTTTGTCTTCTTCTCTATCAAAGGATCTTTGTTTGAGATATATTTATCATATTTAGTGATGATGTTTGAGAAATATTTTGGGATAATTTTAATGATATCCCATACCTTATGATTCCCTTTTGTTACCTTACAAGGACCTTGATCGATGGATCTCCTTGAATTCTCAACATTTTAAGAACAATAGGAACTTTTATACTTAATTCATTAGTGGCTATTCTCTCTTCCAGGGTGATAATGAATTTAATAGTCATAGTCTTTAGGAAACTCGAATCATCTCCTTTGTCTCTTGTTTAATTATTTTTATGTGAATATATACTTCAAAAATTTGTGGTATCTGTTTATATTATATATATCTCCATTAATGTAGTGTGTACATATATGTAGAGAACAAATGAACACAACTACTATGTGTCATGTGTGTGATAATTCAACTCATTAGGTTTTAACTATCCATATGCATAAGTTATCACTCAGTCATTCTGCATGAGGACTCACCCAATACCATTCAGAGACACATCACTAAAAATAAAAAATCATTCTCAAATTGATGACAGAGATAAAAAAGTGTGATAAAAAATATATTATTCAGTTCCTAAAAACATTCATCATACTTCTTTTTTCTAGATGAACTTGGATTCTATATGAGTTAACATGGATAATTGATCATAAAGTCATGATTTTTTATCACAAATATCCTATAATATCCAACTAGACCAACAAAACTATGAATCTCAGTTACTTTTATAGGATGGGTCCCCTCCTCTACAACCTTTTTCACGATAAGGTCAATTGATATCCCTTCATTGGTTACAATGTTACCCACGAATGCAGCATGTTGTCACTAAAATTCACATTTATTAAATTTTACAATCTAATTTCCGTTAATTTTAGTGTCTAAGATAAACCTTATATGATCGACATTATCCTCAAGACTTTTGTAATATATCATAATATCATCAATAAATATTTCATCAAAATTATTAATGTAGTCCTTTAGGTACCTATTCATGAAATCAATAAATATAATTGGAGAAGTAGTCAATATTATGGACATAACAAAAAATTCTTAATGGCCATATATTTAATATAACAAAATATCTGAAATATCTTCTTTATTAACCCATAATTGATGATAAAAATTCTATAGGTCAATCTTGGAGAAGAATTTATCCCCACGAATATTCTCAAATATATCATCAATCCTTGGGAGAGGGTATATGTTCATCATTGTGATCTCATTATGCTCTTTATAATCAATTCATACCTACAATGACCCAACCTTATTCTCTTCAAAGAGAATAATCTATCCCCAAGGAGACACAATTGGTCAGTTAAATAAATTCTCTAAAATATATTTAAGTTGTTTCTTTAATTACACTAACTCCACATTATCTATTGTATGGAGGGTGTTTGATAATGTCTTGGATTCAGGTATAAGTTTAATATAAAACACTTCCTATCTTTTTGGGGGGAGGTTCAAGTAACTATTTAAGAAATCTACCAATGAATTCATGAATTATTATGACATTTTATATCCTTATAATCTCATTTCCTTCTCTCTATTACTTGATCATCTCTATAAATATGTCTATGAGAGGTGGTTATAAACAAATCTTAGTCCACAATATTTCTCATTTATAAATAACTATATCTTTTCCATTCAAGACTACTAAAATTTATTTGCATAAGAATTCGGTCTTAATGTTATACACTTAGAGTCAGTCCAACCCTAGTATAGTTGTTAATTCCATCATAAGAATGAATATTATATTTGTGATGATATTATACACAGCAATGTTAATACTATATATTCTATACACTATTGATTCCATGATAACCCCTCTAGGATAATTGAATAATAAATCTTCATCAAGAATCTATGGGATTGATATTATATTCATTGAAAACATGGATGAAATAAAGGAATGAATGGAACTATATTAAAACTATGTGATTTCCATGATTAAGTTCATTATGAGTATACCTTCCACCACATCATTTAAATCCTTTATATAATCCATTATGAAAAAATTTTCATAACATGATATATTGTATTATGTAAATTTTGATTGTGGTTTCCCTCTATTATATTGTGATTTAGATTTTAATTTAAATAGTTACAATATATCCACACTTGTTTCATTAAACTTCAAACAGGGAATACACCATCATCCATTTTTTGTAAGTGTTGAGAACATGATACTTCACTTCACCATGAATGTTTTTATGTATATTTCCATATCTTCCTCACTTATAGAACTTTCCACTCCAAAAATACAGAGTTTCCAAAATTCATTTTCCCACATTCGTTTCATGTGGGACGATTCAATTTCATACCTCCTCTTCTATGATTGAAATTATTCCCTAATTTTGGATCCATTTCTCTCTTTTTCATTCAATATATATGACCACTCTATCTCTCCAAACTCGAATTAAACCTTCATAGCTCTCTACACTACCACCTCATAACATTCATAGACTCAATTGTCTAAATTCCACATCTTATGTGGTGTCATTCAACTAAGAATCTATAAAACATTCACTTACCATCCATAAAAAGTTATAGGTGTATCAATAAATTTTTGAAAATTTCTTTTCATAGCTTCAAACTGATTCATTATCCTTCTAAATTACTTATAGGAATATATTCTTCATTTTTATTCACATCTAATAGGTAATTTTTTTTTTGAAAAAGATTACCCTGAACTCCTCCCATTCCGTAACATCAATATCCCTACCTGGATTCATGTTTTTAATCAATTTTCACCCCATATAATATTGTACTTCTATGTGGTCTACTAAAAGGGTGTATTTCTAAAACACTAAATAACTGAGTACATAAAATATATTTTTAGTGGTAATCCATTGTTCATAAATCAACAGGTTGATAGATCCACTAAAATAGGATGTTCATTGACGCACACACAACTTAATGGAATGCTTTCACATTCCAGGTGAATTGTCTTTATCAACATTATTTTAGTTAATAGTTATCACTCAAGATCATTGATTCATCATCTTAATCGATTTTTCCTATCCAGATTCCATCAGAAGGTGTTTAGTGCATTTTCTATTGCAATCATCATTTAAGAAGATCCACCTAGTTCTAGTTATTTTTTAAAATAAAAAAACCTTTGTGAGAAATGTGTCACTTTTTGCAATCTTATATTTATAAAGGTAGTTTATATAATAAAAATTCAACATTAAATATGTTATTCTTTAATAAAAACTACATTTTATATATATCCTTCATAATGGTACATAAAAATATTTTGATTAACCAAACATATCCCTCAAGACTGTTAAACCAAATGTTCAAAAAATCTCATTATCATTCACCATTTATCGATCGATTCTAGCTCAATGTAGAGTTTTCCGCATTGCTACCCCTAGGCACATCAGTTCATGATCAATATACACATTAAGAATCAAGAATATAATTTCATTTCATGGAAATCATTTTATTAATACTTCCCCAATATACCTGGATGTTTTCCTATATTTATAAATATACATATGATTATTCCTAATGTTTTCAAGTCCAAATTTCCACAAAACCCTAAATAGTTCTATGATACAAACTATGGTATCCTAGATTTTTATTTTATAAACTCTTCATTACATGAATCAAAATAAATAATCTTATGGAGTTTACATTATTGGAAATTAGGAACATAACATTAGAAAAAGAAAACATTCTTCTCGTCCTTGTGAAAGGTTTATTAATGGGTTCAAAATAATTCAATTTTACTAAATATCATATCCTTGGGACCTACATCAATGGAAATGGATGATCATGATCTCAATAATGGAATAAAAAATGGTGAAATTTATTATGTGATCACGAGGAATAACAATAAGAAAAAAAGGTATAAAAATATAACTTTTTCAAGATAAAATGTGGTATGTAATAATAAAAATAAGATAAATCATAACATAAAAATGTGGCTATAAAATTTAATTGATATTTCATAATAATATCACTATGGTTTGTCACCAAGGTGTAATAAATGAAAATTACCATGATTAATCTCCAAGGAGTACAAAAAATTATGAATAGAGATTAAATTATTTACACAATGAGTTGGAATAAAATCTGGGTGAACCCTTAATAAATATTAAATAATGTTATAATCATATATCACAAAAAATCATTTCATTAAAAAACCATGGAGGATACAGAAAGTGTTTATTATCAAAATCATGGTGTACAAAAGTGCTTAAAGACAATAAAATTACATCATTCTTTACCCACAAAAATGGAATATAGGATTCATATATGTAAATCCTAAAATAAATAAATCATCACTACATATATATTATAATACAAATTGAAAAGAAATAGGTTTGGGTATCCACATAAAGAAAACAAGTCTTAATTTCACTAGTAAAAGAGAGAAATTTGAGAAATAAATGCGGCAACGTTAGGGGTATAAAACATTGTTTTAGAAAAGGGTAACATGAGAGATAAATAAATTATATGATTGAGAAAAAAAGTTATATAATTATGGTTATAATAAAAATTATATGAAAATAAAGTAACAATCCTTTTAAAATATATACACAAAAAATTACTTGAATGGAAAACAAGAGGATGAGAATTTCCTTACATAGAAGAGTTACTCCTAAATCACGAGGATTGGAACCATTAATGATTAGAGACCCCTTGGTGGAAATCCTTTGGATTAAAAGTGTCTAGAACATAGTGGATGATGAATTGGGAGTCCAAGGCGGAGTTGAAATGGGTGCGTATTTATAGAAACTGTAGATAAATTGGTAAATAATATCCAAATATTGCTCTTGGAAATATAGGTTATGGAAAATGAAAAATCACTATATTAACCATAGATATTTTGTCCTTGTATTGGGTATTGGAGTAAAATATTATGTTATTTTAATCCATAAAATCCCATAATGCACTTCTTAGGATATTTAAATGTTAGTTTATAAGAAAATTATTTTATTAGAATCCAAAATTTTCATTTTAGATTTTGAAAAGTCACTTAGAGTTTTGGAAATTTATTAGAACTATTAAAGTGATTAATATTTATATAATAATATATTATTGGTCTTTTATCCCATTTATTTAATTATTAAAGTATTATGATAGAAATATGAATTCATAAAACATAACAATAACCCAAAACTGTATTTTTTACTATTCACTAAAAATTTAAGTATTTTAGAAAATTATTAAAATTTAACCAAAAAATAATTTTAACATTATTAACTAAATTATAATATTTTTATCTAAATAATTATATAAATACTAGAATTTCATATTTTAAATATAAACATGATTATTTATTCAGAAAAGGAAAATTTTAAGATATAGTTTAATTTCTATCACTTATAAAAATTTCCTAGGACATTATAAAATTATTTTATAATTTATATTTAAAATTGTGTGTTTTGAAATAATATTTCAGTAGAACAAATACTATTATGAATACCGAATTATATTATAAATTGTATTTACTTTCTAAAAAACAATTATTTCTTATTTTCTTTTACAAATAAATTTATCAAATTCGTGTTACATAAAAATAATTTTATTAAATAAAATTATTCTCAAATTAGAATTTTTGGAAGATAAGTTTCTTAATAAAATGAAATTACACTTTATATAAAGACGACATATACATTTAACCACTTATTACACTTTTTTATGCCCCATGTCTAAGGTGTGTGGTGATTATAGTTTCATGGGGTGACTCCGGTAACATTAACTGAGTGGTAATCTGTACTAACATGGAATTATCCCATAGGAGATTTCATTCAAGCTTTTCTTGTTGAATTTCACCTTGATAATGATCAGGGTTGAACCCAAATGAGGCAACCTCCCTCCAAATTTCTGAAAAATGAGATTAAAAAAACATGAATCTACTTGTTTAGACCATAATTTCTCATTTCTGCATCAATTATCATTTTTTGTTACTACTTATAAACACAAATTATAATGGTAATATTATTATGACAGGGTATAGTTCCCAATGTTCAAGTATAAATATATTTATTTTGAATAATGATTATATTTGACGAACGATCATATTACTATCCCAAAAGTCACATTTATCTTTATAAATATCATTTCCTTTTTTCACTCAAAATTCAATTATACTCCTCCTAAGGTTACACTTATTTTCTATGTTATTGACTTTTAAACTAATATTTTGTTACATTTATATATTTATTTAATGTTGAGATGACGATTCTAGAAGACTGGAGAAATTCATATTTTACCAATTTAGATTTTTTATTTTTTATTTTTTGTCCAAATATAATATTTTTTTTATTTTTTATTAACTTCAGAATCAACTAATGTGATTATATTTATTAATAACATAATGATTTTTTGGTTACTATATATTTTTTATGTGTATAATGTTAAATAATAAAACACAAATTTTCTTTGTAAGCAAACATCATTTAAAAATGTCAGGTCATTATATTGAAAATAGACTATTATTTGAAGGATTTGAAAGAAAAATGGAATTATCATTGTTCAATCATTCTAAATATTTCAAAATTAAAGAATAATATAATATTTTACTCCACCACTATATTGTGAACTATTAAAAAACCAAAGTGTAGGGAATTATCCAAATTTTCAATGTGAATGTGAATTTTAATGTCATAGTGTCATTTCAATTAGAAGTAATCTTACCTATTAAGTCACATGGTCTCAATATTTCCAACGAGTATAAAAAATTATTCGGAATAGTAGTGATGTTTTGGTTATGAAAAAATGGGAAGAAAATACAATCTAGATAAGTTATAAGTACTGTAGAAATATTAATAAATAATCTTAGTGGAAGATATTTAATGAAAATTAATTTTTATCATAATAGATACCTTGGGAAACTTAAAATAATCCTCCCCTTCATGAACATTCCATTTTATAATACAAGCGGTAAATAAAGAGTAGACAAAACATACAACAATTTGAGGATAAAAAAACTGTACAAATAAACAACTAATGTAGGTATTCATGAGGGAATTTATGGTCCCTAAATCTTATTCTATGTCCAAATATATATTAAACCAATGAAAAATAATCACAAGTGAAGACCTAACCTTCGGTCATGCGATCTTTGTGTATACCAAATGGTGGACTGAATAATGGGTGAATAAAACTTAGTCATCCCCCATAAACAATGTATAATGCATATCCAGTCTATGAATATAAAATTACTTAATATAAAATTAAATAAAAAGTAAAATAGTGAGTAAATATAATCCATGTGACTCTTAGGTTCCTTTTTGGACACATGTTCAATCATACATACATCAGCCAACACGATATTTCTCTATACATAAGAAATTGAACATGGTCAGATTTTTTTTCCTTTCATAACCTTCTCTCTTCTGGAAGAAAACGAGGGCGAAACCCTAGGATTCTATCCTTCCCTCGATGACGACGGTAGACCCTACGCCAGCCCCTCCTCCCTCAGTGGGGGAGGGAGCCTCATTGTCAATCATGATATCAGGGCCCGCCTTTTCCCCTTTTCGAATCTATATTTCCTCCCTCCTTTTCCAAAATCTTCGAGAATCACTACAGTTTCAGATCTTGTTGATGGCGTCCCTAGTATTTCGATTTAAATGTCTGAATTCACCAAAACCTCTACCCTCCTAAATCTCACATCGGTTTCCCGCTTAGAGAAAAGGAGACCTTCGGTTGATGCGTTTGACTAGTTTATCTTCATCTCATGGGATCTACAAAAATGGAGACCATCAGTTTTCCTGACAGTCGACACATTATGATTCGATTTGAATCTGAAGCGGACCTCATCAAAGCTTGGACGAGCGCTCCACACATCATTAAGATCTCCGGATTCATCCTCCTCCGATGTTCATTCAAATTTTATATGAATCAAGACTCCCCATCTTCGGAAGTTTGGGTATGTTTTCCCATCCTCACTTTCCCATTTCAGAATGCTTCTGTTATTTTCTTTCTAGGTAATCTAGTAGGTAGATTTTTGTGCTCGAACAGTCGCACCGAAGTGGTGTGTCACCTTGTTAATCCAAGGGTCTGTGTGAAAGTTGATGCTTCTCAAATGCCTTTTGATTATGTTTGGATTATGATAGGATAGGAGTATAGATACAGGAAACAGATCATCTATGAGAGTTGGACATATTTTTTCTCCTCATGTAGTCAATTGGGTCATGCTTCAGAGGGTTTTCATAAGGGACTTTCACCCCATGAAGTTCTTCGATAGGAAACTCAGTCATCACCAAGGAGGGAGGTATGTGGGAAGGGTAAATCTCCTGAAGTCAGAGTTGAAACTAGGACGACACAGATGAAATCAGGTGAAGGCAGTGAGAGGAATTTACACTCATAGTAGCTGGTGGAGAAGGATCAACCAACATGTGTCTATAATAGGGTTTTTGAGTGCTCTCAGGAGATGGAATTGGGGAGGCACATCATGACTCCCCGATCCGATTTTCTAGGGTAAGGCATCCGTTTTTCTGGATCAGTTGTAGACAAGAATGATTAGGTTCATGGGGCTCTCAGTGGTATGGCGAATTAGGCTAATCCGAAGGTTTCAAAGGTTATGCAAAGGCTAAGACAAGACTTAGATTTACATGCTTCATCCATGGTTAGAAAGGGTAAGTAGAAGGTTGGAAAAGGAAGGTTCTCCAACATGGAGGTGGTGGTCATCAAGACCAGTGTTAAGGATTCCAAAAACCATGATCCTCTAGATAAACCTTTTATAGAATTGTAGAATAGGTTTGAAGGGTTGTCTGAGGACATGTTAGTTGTGGAACTTGAGGATGATGTCTTTGAAGGAGGTGCTTGTGGTTTGGTGTAACATCCTAGGTAAATAAAGAATAAGATATATTTCATATTTATTAATAATTTTGAATTAAATATTAATTTTACTTTAAAAGGGTTTCTATGTTCAATAACGTACCTGATATGCAATAATGGGTTTCTTTGAAATCATACATTGCACACAATAATGAGGACGTATTTACCTCATTAATAAATCATTTAAATAAATAAGATTATAAAAATTAAAATAATATCCAAAACATATCAAATTCTGATTGGATGATTTTATTTAGTCCATTAGTAATCATATATTCATCGTTAATGGTTTTTGGACCATTAGAAACCGAATATAATTATATAATAAAATAATAGTTTCACACTTCCATAAAGATCCCCTCATTCCCCTTATAAAAGGAGACCACTTCTATCCAATTAATCACACCTCTCAAGCCATTTGGCTCGTCCAACCTCTTCCTAATTAATCACCCTATATCCTCTCCCCCCTAGAAGCCTTAACTTAGGAAAAAGGCACTTCAAGAAGTCCTTTTGGTTCAAACCAAAGGAAGTTACCCAAATTAAAGGTAACAGTTTCTCTTAAATTTTTATATTTTATTTTACTTCTACAACCCCTAAACTCTTTTATTCCTTTAATTTGTAACAACAAAAAGTATCCTCAATATACTTGGATTTTTTTAGGAGAAGTATTCGAGTTACACTTATAAGCACCTCCATCTAATGGATGAAGAACATAATGTTTCTGTGGATGGAAAACTAACGCCTCATGAAATGATGATTGTTAAAATATATCCAACCGCCTCTCATGGTGGCCATAATGATGTCACTATATTTATATATGATATATTTTATGTTTATGTTCTCTTTATTCTTCTTTATTTTCCATTTATAGCAAGCCTTTATGGTTTCCATAGTGGGTAAATATGATAATCTCATTTGAGGAAGTGCGGACTACCGCCCCCTAAAAGTTATTTGATTTTTTAATGCCATATATGGGATGTATAAAGTATGGAGTTAAAGATATTATATATTAAATTATACAGGAATTATAATATACCTATGTATCATTATGTTCTATTTCCATTAAAATAAGAAACCGAAATGAAAGTAGCGTTCATGCGTACGTACGACTAACCGTCTCCATAAACTGTGCATTTCATTTCTTACCTCTAAATGTTATGTACTATTATAAATACATGAATATATTGGATATATATGATATATATTATATCCAAATCATGAATACAATTATGGATATAATTAACCATTTACCACATGAACAACATGTGATTATAAGAAGTCCATTTTTGACTCCAGTACCAAATATCGACAAAATGGACGTTATTAACTTAAATGATTACATAATGTTTATAACATGTTAATAAGTGATATAAATGGAATAATAAAGTTGAAAAAGGTTCTTAAGAAAGTATAAATTAAATTTAGTTTATTATTCAGGAGATTAAAGAACGATTGAGTCAAGTCGGACACAAGGTAAGGGATCCGACCTCTCTCTTTCATTTCTATTACTCTCTTTTATGTCATTTCATTTATGATCCATGTTATTATGTTGTAAGATGTTATTTAATATTCAAAATAATGTAATTTTTATTTTCATATTATGAGACACCACCTATTACTCTCATCAATTCATTTTAAGAATTTTTATGTGGCGATGTTAGGTTGCCAAATTTTTGTAAGGGATTTCTTCTCTAACTTTTAATTTCGTGAGATTTCCATTGTTTTCGACTTATTTAAAGCTTGTCGTATATTGTGTACTGCCTTTTGATATATATTATAATTAATATCATTATATTCATTGTATTATGTTATTCATTTGTTGGTTATTAACTTTGGGTCATACGACTCGATTGATTACAACGTGGTATGGGGTTTCCATATCACATTTTATCCGCATGAGATTCATGCTATATTTGCCACTACTTCTTTTTTTTGTGATGTATGTACTGACCATGATTGTATTATTTCTGTAAGATACTTCAATTTATGGTTATTTACATCTTCATTGTATGATCCTTCTTTCATGTGGTGTATGTTTCGTAAGTTACCAAATCGGTAACGGAACATTTCACCCTCCTCTCTTTTAAAAGGATTATTTTTTATGTCTTTTAATTCACATATTATTATGTTGGGATATGTTATTATATATCCTTATTTCTATAAATTTTATTTCCAAGTGATGGGATACCCTTTTCCCTCTCATCAACTAAGTTTCTGAATTGTAATGTGACACCGTTAGGTTGTCAAATTTTTGCAAGGGAGATTCTTAACCCAATTTCAATTCTTTGGGTTCACCTTGTAATTATTGAATATGTCATCCTATGATTATGTATGAATGACATCTGATTGTTTTACACTTAATATCGAATTATATTTGATGTATTTACATTTTTCACACATAATTATGATATTGATTAATCCTTAATTTAAGGATACCATCTTTATAAGGGATTTCTTCTCAGTTTACTTTTCCATTGAGACTTCATTTTTGTTATGCAAAAAATCCACTCTTATATAGTGTATATACTTTCCTTTGACATATTATTTTATGAGTCCATTTATTCTCATGATATTATATGTTCTGATTAAATGTTATTCCACAATTATTTGTATTCAAGAGTCTCTCATTTTGTTAAAAACTATTTAAAAAAATATCACTTTTAAATGTTTTAAAGATTTATCATTCTAAATATTTATCTTTAATGTCTATATTTTAAAAATGTATTCGAGTATTATTTATATGGACATTAATGTTTTAAAATTATAATTCCATTAAAAGCTTCAAAGTGGTATGGGACACTTTGATTCAAAAATCCTTTTTATAAATGGTTTTTGAAATTGGATTGATTACTTCAATATCATGAAATTACATCATGGGATTGAAAATGAAATGTTATTGGTGAAATGTTTATATTTGAAATATTTTATGTGTTATGATGGTACATGGAAATTTGACGGGTGGTTTTGTGATAAACCATATGATGGTTGGTGCTGTGAATACCCGGACAGGTGGTTACATTATAACCTACAATGAATTGGCTATGGAAGTCGGCCGTATGGATATTCCATTTAGTGGTATGTGTGGAAGTCGACCGTATGGTTATTCCATTTAAGTTTGTTTATGTCCCAAGTTACCTTTTTAAGTTATGTGTTATTTATATGGGTTTTATGGTAATCATCTGGTTACAAAAGTGTAAGTAACGATCTTTTATTCAGTGAAGAGTATTTACTACTTCATAAAGGTGAAAAGTATTACTTATGTTAAAATATTCATGTTTTACTTGTTGTTTTGAAAAACTAACAGTTTTACTTCTTTGTGTATCCCTTATTGAGATTTTTATGCTCATCCTAGATTTTTGAAATGTTTTTCACAGAACATAATGTAAAATATGGTCAAGGATGGGATCAAGGAAAATTCATGCTGTCTTAAACATGGAACTAGACATGAATTTTTTTTCAAGAGTTCATGTTTTGTAAAAAAATGGATACTGGGTAGATGTGTTTACATTGTAATATTTTGAAATGTAATAGTTATTTCCTACTGGGTAGAAGTGTCTACTTTGTAATATTTTGATATGTAATAGTTATGGCCTAACTCTCTAAAACTCTAAACATGAAAATATCCTCAATGTGAATTATTCATTTTATTCAAGATTATGTAATTTTTTAAGGCCGAGTCTTTATAGTTGGTATCAGAGGTTGGTTTAGATAACTTTAGAGGTTAGGGTACAATTTAATCATAAGTGACATTAATATAATGGTTAGGATTTTAGAAAGAGTCATAGTGATTTTTTATAAAGTGAATGTGTTAATGATAACATGAAGAAGTATATCTTAGTGTTTACCCTTCTCATAAGATATTATATGATTATTTTACTAATATAATCACACTGACCTTTTTGGTTATATTAAATGGATGGATCTAGTAGGAGCCAATGTAACAGTGGATGTGAAGAAAACTATGACAATTTTCTGAATGATCAGCTGAATGATATGGGAACTACAATGAGAACTCTTGTGGTTATTCTCAACCAACTATCTGGAGTCATGATTGACCACCTGAACCTTAGTTATTTTTATAAGACATCATATATGCCAGAAACAAATCCCTACGGATGTTCAGGTAATAATCATAAAAGTAAGTATGTTCAAAAATCGATGTGTCAAAGTTGTGGAATGAAACACATAGGAAAATGTTTCAAAGGGAAAGAAAGATGTTATAGATGTTGAAATTAAGGTCATAATGCAAGAACATCCCATGGAAAAATGAAGCATCTACTTGGCTCTAGGAAATGGAAATAAGTTCTTTCTGATGGATCAATGGAATGTTTTAAATGTGGTGAGCATTGTCATTATGAAAACACATGACCTATGAAGAAGTTTTCAGAAATGGGATCACCAAGATCATACAAATATTTGTTTACCAATACATAATGCCTTTTCGATTGAGGATGAAGAAACTGAAAATGACCAATGAAAGGAATGGATTATTTATTAACATATGTTTTCCTATTATTGAAATCTTAACATATGATTCATGATTTTGTTTATAAGAAATAAGTATTTCAGAATAAGTTGGTAAATATTGGTTAATGGATCATGAAGAACGTTGAATAAGTAAGAGGTAAACATATAAGGGATTCAAGAGTTATGGTAGATTTCAGGAAGGTGAAATTCATAAAATTATTAAGGCAATTTTGATGATGTGATTACATTAGAATACTATTTATAGTATGTGTAACCCTGGAGTTTGATATATGAAAATTTTATTCAAGGAATATTTATCTTTTTTTTTGTGTTTATAGTTATAAAGAACCATTTGGGTTTATACGATCCTTGAATTTGAGGAAATTACTGCTTAATACATTTTGGGATGCAAAAAAAAATTTATTAGATAACCTTTGTGGTTAAAATATGTTATCATTATTTTTGAGGAATTTATCTCTTTTTGGAATGTTATAAAATTATGTAGTTTTTGAAAAGGGACAACACGCAAACCGTGTGACAACCCACCGCGTTGGACGAAGATGTGGGAATCGAACCCACAACCAAAGTGAAACTGGTATTTATCACCTACCACTGGACTATGTGAAATCCCTAGTTAGTATGACTAATTATTTTCAGTTAGATGATCTAATGAATCATGAATAAGTTTATTTTGGGTTATCTTTGGAAATGATTAACCTATAATGGAGGATATGTGATTATGTTAATTACTTTTCAGTATGAGACATTAAGAGTAACTGATGTTATTTGGAGATAAATGTTAAGATTTACCTTGGATGACTATGTGATTAAATCCTTTAGAGATTTGGGTTTCAATATTAGTTTGGATTAATTTGAAGAATTATAAGGATAACGGTTTATTTAATGGTCTTTCTTGAACCTTGTGCACCTTCTGTTGAATTTTAGAGATTAAGAGTAGTATCTTTTTTATAAAGGATTATCCTTTAGGTGATTATCTGATCTTATACTAAATGTTTTTATTTTAGTCAATATCTAATGACATGGGAAATATATAGTTCATCTTTTTTGGATTATTTGATTCTATATAAGTTGATTATAGCGCTCTTAATGTGAAAATAAAAGTCATCCTGAATATTCATCGTTTGGAGAAAATATGAGTTTGTGATAGAAATCTAGTAAAAGATGAATGTATACATGACAAGTAAGTATATTTCCTTATGTTTTTTGTTAAGCTCATAAATAAATTCCTCAATGGAAAGTAAATTTAAATAAAAAACTTGTCCGCTATTTTATCATAATGGGGAATCAATGACTGTTTAACCCATCACAAGTTGGTGATTTTCTAGTGGTTAACTTTCTTCTAAACATGTTTCCTAACACTCTCCATCAGAATGTGACCCTTTTTTTTCTACTCTATATCCTTATTTTCATGGAATATTAGTATGGGTTAACTCAGGTGACCTTTGCGCTTCTCTTTCTTTCTTTTAAAGTGATAGTTTTTATGACTCTTTTTACGATGTGGGACTTTCAATGACGTTTCTGAGCCCTTTTTTTAAATTGCGAGGACGCAATTCCCAAAAGGGGAAAGGATGTAACATCCAAGGTAAATAATGAATAAGGCATATTTCATATTTATTGATATTTTTGAATTAAATATTAATTTTAATTTAAATGTGTTTCTATGTTCGATAGCGTACCCGATAGGCAACAATTAGTTTCTTTGAAGTCTTACGTTGCACACTAATAATATAATATTATTATTTGAAATAGTATTGATCTCCTAGATTTTTTATTGGAAATAACGAACAAAACTAAATAAAATATTATTATACATTTTTTTTAAATGTATTTACATTTATCCAATAAAAGTTAGAGGCTTAAAATGATAATGAATCTAATTTTAAGCATAATTTACATTAAAAGGCCGATTTATCACCTTTTAATGGAAAACACTTTTTAAATATACTTTTGGTCACTTTAATACATTCTATATGACCAAATAAAATTATTCTTTATAATGGGGACATCAAAATTTACTTTGTGTAAATTTTTGGAGTTTTTCCGATAAAGTTCATTTTTAATGAATAGTGAAAAATATTGTATTTTAATTCAAAAGTGCCTTTTAATCTAATTTATTTATATGGTTAGATTATCTTTTTAATTGGTTTTAAAGTCTAAGTAGAATATATTTTTATCATTTCATCCAATTTTTGTCATTTCAATTAATTTCACTTTGTAATTGGACATAATCAAGTATCAATCTTTTGATAGTTATTGTTTCTTAAAAACACGCTATTTGTTTTGATAAAGAGAATTAATTTTAAAATTAATTAATGCCACTTATATGTTTTGAATTTGGGAAAATATGCATCATTTTTGAATTTGTAATATCAAATATATCTCAGGCTTAATTTTTGGTATTTTTCTGAAAAACAACAATTTTTGATGAATAGTGAAACCACTTAGTAGTAGTTAAAAAAACTGACTTTTTCATTTAAATGAAATTTTACCACTTCTGTGAATTTAATTTCAAAAATCCAACATAAATTTTTGTTATCAAAAAGTCAAATTTGGTTTATTAAGATGAAAATAATTTTTGGTGAATAGTAACTTTTGACTTTTATTTATTGTAGTTAAAGGTAAATAGGTTAATTCAAGGTAAAAATAATATTATAATAATTCAAAATTTCCTTAAAACTTTTCCAAACCTTATTGGTTGGGTCATTATCGACCATGGGAATCTTTGGGTCGATTTTGGGACCCCATTGAGCCACATGGGTGTGATAATAACAATTTGGATTAATTAATTTAATGTAAAGACAAAATTGACATTAACAATAATATTTTAGTAATTAATTTTATATGGTGTTATATAAGTCATAATTTCAACTATAAATATTAATTGGAAAGATAAAAATATTTCCTACATGATGGTATTTTTTTTATAATTTTTAGACATCATATAAATTAAATTATCTTTGACACAATAATGATGCAGTATTTACCTCATTAATAAATCATTTAAATAAATAAAATTATAATAATTAAAATAACATCCAAAACATGTCAAATTATTATTGTATGATTTTATTTCGGCCTTGAGTCATCCTATATTCATCTTTATTGTTTTTTGGACGATTAGAAACCGAATATAAATATATAGTAACATAATAGTTTCACACTTCCCTAAAGAGCCCCTCCTCCCCCTTATAAAAGGAGACCACTTCTAACCAATTCCTCACACCTCTGAAGCCATTTGGATCATACAAACTCTTTTAAATTAAGCTCCCTACATCCCTATACTCCTCTTAGAAGCCTTACCTTAGGCATAATACACTTCAAGAAGTCCTTTTGGTTCAAACCAAAAGAAGTTACCCAAATTAAAGGTAATTGTTTCTCTTAAATTTTTATCTTTTATTTTACTTATCCAACCCCTAAACTTATTTATTCCTTTGTTTTGTGACAAAAAAAGTATCCTCAATATTCTATGATGTTTTTATAAGAAGTATTTGAGTTACCCTTACACACACCTCAATATAATTGATGAATAACATAATGTTTCTGTGGATGGAAAACTAACGCCTCACGAAACGATGATTGTTCAAATATCTCTAACAGCCTCTCATGGTGGCCATTATGATGGAACTATATTTATATATGATATATATTATGATTATTTTTTCTTTATTCTTCTTTATTTTCCATTTATATAACGTCTTTATGGTTTCCATAGTTGGTAAATACGATAATCTCATTTAAGGAAGTGCGGACTACCGCCCCCTCAAAGTGATTTGATTTGTTAATGCCTTATGCGGGATGTATAAAGGATGTATTTAATGATATTATATATGATATTATACTGGAATTATAATATAACTATGTATAATTATGTTTTAGTTTCATTAAAATATGAAATAGAAATGAAAGTAGCGTTCATGCGTACATACAACATACCGTCTCCATGTATGGTGCATTTAATTTCTTACCTCTAAATGTTACGTACTATTATAAATACATGAATATACTGGATATATATGATATATATGATATCCAAATCATGAATATCATTCTGGATATAATGAACCATTGACCACATGAACAACATGCGATTATAAGAACTCCATTTTTACTCCAGTACCAAATATTGACAAAATGGACGTTATTAACTTAAATGATTACATAATGTTTAAAACATGTTAATATGTGATATAAATGGAATAATAAACTTTAAAAAGATTTTTAAGCATGTATAAATTAACTTTAGTTTATTATTCAGGATATTAATGAAAGATCGAGTCAAGTCGGACATGAGGTAAGGGATCCGACCTCTCTCTTTCTTTTCAGGTACTCTCTTTTATGTCATTTCTTTTATGCTCCATGATCTTATGTTGGAGGATGTTATTTTATATTCACCATACTGTAATTTTTATTTTCATATTATGTGAGACCCCCTATTACTCTCATCAATTCATTTTATGAATTTTTAAGTTGCACTGTTAGGCTGCCGAATTTTTGTAATGGATTTCTTATCTCACTTTTAATTTCATGAGCTCTCCATTGTTCACCAGTTATTTATTGCATGTGGTGTATTGTGTAAAGCCTTTTGATATATATTATCCTGAATATCATTATATTCATGGTATTATATGATTCATTTGGTGGTTATTAAGTTTGGGTCATACGACTCGATTGATAACAACATGGTAAGGGGTTTTCATCTCAATTTATATCCCCAAGTGATTCATGGAATATTAGCCACTACTTCCTTTTGTGTGCTATATGTACTTCCCATTATTGTATTCTTTCTGTAAGATACTTCAATTTATGGGAATTTACATCTTCATTTTATGATACTTCTTTCATGAGGTGTATGTTTTGTAAGTTACCAAATCGATAACGGAACCTTTCACCCTCCTCTCTTATAAAAGGATTCTTTTTATGTCTTTTAATTCACATACTATTATGTTTTGATATGTTATTCTATATACTTATTTCTATAAATTTTATTTCCAAGTTTTGGGATACCCTTTTCTCTGTCATCAACTCAGTTTCTGAATTGTAATGTGACGCCGTTAGGTTGTCGAATTTTTGCAAAGGAGCTTTTTAACCAAATTTGAATTTTTTTGGGATCAACTTGTACTTATTGAATATGTCATCCTATGAATATGTATGAATGACCTCTGATTGTTTATACTTAATATCCACTTATATTGGGTGTATTTAAATATTTCACATATGATTATGAGATCGATTTATCCTTAATTTAAGAATACCATCTTTATAAGGGATTTCATCTCAATTTACATTTCCATTGAGACTTCATTTTTTTTATGCACCAAATTTACTCTTATATGGTGTATATACTGTCCTTTGACATATTATATCATGAATCCCATTATTCTTATGATATTATAAAGTTCTGATTAAATGTTATTCCATAATTATTTGTATTCAAGAGTATCTCATTTTGTTAAAAACTGCTTAACAAAAATATCATTTTTAAATGTTTTAAATATTTATCATTATAATTAATTATCTTTAATGACCATGTTTTAAATATGGTTTTGATTATTTATTTATATGGATATTACTATTTTATAATTATAATTCCATTAAAATCTTCAAAGTGGTATGAGACACTTTGATTCAAAAATCCATTTTTAAATGGTTTTTGAAAATGGATTGATTATTTCAATATCTTGAAATTACTTCTTGTGATTGAAAATGAAATTTTATTGGTGAAATGTTTATATTTGAAATCTTTAATGTGTTGTGATGGTACTTGGACATTTTAGGAGTGGTTACGTGATAAACCATATGACAGGTGGTGCCGTGAATACCAGGACGAGCGGTTACATTATAAAATCCAATGCATTGGGTATGTAAGTCGGATGTATGGCTATTCCATTTAGTTATATGTGTGGAAGTCGACCATATGGTTATTCCATTTATGTATGTTTATGTCCCAAGTTACCTTTATAAGTTATGTGTTATTTATATGGGTTTTATTGTAATCTTTTGGTTACAAAAGTGTAAGTAATTATATTTTATTCAGTGAAGAGTATTTACTTCTTCATAAAGTTGAAAAGTATTACTTATGTTAAAGTATTCATGGTTTACTTTTTGTTTTGAAAAAATAACAGTTTTAATTCTTTGTGTATCCATTATTGAGCTTTTTATGCTCATCCCAGGTTTTTGAAATGTTTTTCACAGGACATAATGTGGAATAGGGTCAAGGATGGGATCAAGGAAAATTCATGCTGTCTTAAACAAGGAACTAGACATGAGTTTTCTTTCAAGAGTTCATGTTTTGTAAAAAAATAGATACTGGGTAGAAGTGTCTACTTTTTAATATTTTTAAATGTAATAATTATTGCCTACTGGGTAGAAGTGTCTACTTTGTAATATTTTTGAAATATAATAGTTATGGCCTAACTCTCTAAAACTATAAACATGAAAATATACTCAATGTGAATTATTCATTTTATTCAAGATTATGTAATGTTTTAAGGCTGAGTCTTTATATTTGGTATTATAGGTCGGTTTAGATAATATTAGAGGTTAGGGTACAATTTAATCATAAGTGACATTAACATAATGGTTAAGATTTTAGAAAGAGTCATAGTTATATTTTATAAAGTGAATGAGTTTATGTTAACATGAAGAAGTATATCTTAGTGTTTACCCTCCTCATAAGATATTATTTGATAATTTTACTGATATACTCACATTGACCTTTTTGGTTATAGTAAATGGATGGATCTAGAAGGCACCAATGTAACAGTGCATGTGAAGAAAACTATGACAGTTTTCTGAACGAGTAACTGAATGATAAGGGAGCTGCAATGAGAACTCTTGTGGTTATTCTCAACCAACTATCTAGAGTCATGATTGACCACCTGAACCTTAGTGATTTTTATAAGACATCATATATGTGAGAAACAAATCCCTACATATTTTCAGGTAATAATCATAAAGGTAAGTATGTTCAAAAACCTATGTGTCAAGGTTGTGGAAAGAAACACATAGGAAAATGTTTCAAAGGGATAGAAAGATGATATAGATGTGGAAATGAAGGTCATAATGCAAAAACCTTCCCTGAAAAAAGGAAGCATCTAGTTGACTCCAGGAAAGTGAAAGAAGTTCTTTCTAATGGATCGATTGAATGTTTTAAATGTGGTGAGAATTTTCATTCTGAAATCACATGTCCTGTGAAGAAGTTTTCGGGAATGGGATCACTAGGATCATACAAATATTCGTTTACCAATACCTAATGCCTTTCCAATTGAGGATGAAGAATCTGACAATGACCAATGAAAGGTATGTATTATTTATTAACATATGTTTTCCTATTATTGAAATCTTATCATATAATTCATGATTTTTTTATAGGAAATAAGTATTCCAGAATATGTTGGTAAAGAATGGTTAATGGATCATGAAGAACATTGAATAAGTAAGAGGTAAACATATAAGGGATTCAAGAGTTTTGGTAGATTTCAGTATGGTGAAATGCTTAAAATATTTAAGGCAATTTTGATGATGGGATTACATTAGAAGACTATTTATAGTATGTGTAACCCGGAAGTTTGATATATGAAAATTTTATTCAAGGAATAATTATCTTTTTGTTTGTGTTTATAGTTATAAATAACCATTTGGGTTTATACGATCCTTGAATTTGAGGCAATTACTGGTTAATACATTTCAGGATGCAATACAAAAGTTATTAGATAAGATTTGTGGTTAAAATATGTTATCATTATTTTTGATGAATTTATCACTTTTGGGAATGTTATGAAATTATGTAGTTTTTGAAAAGGGACAACAAGTAAACTGTGTGACAACCCATCGCGTCAGATGAAGTTGTGGGAATCGAACCCACAACCAATGTGCGACTTGTATTTATCGCCTACCAATGGACTATGTGAAATCCCTGGTTATTATGACTAATTATTTTTAGTTAGATGATCTTATGAATCATGAATAAGTTGATTTTGGGTTATATTTGAAAATTATTAACATATCATGGATGATAGGGATTATGTTAATTACTTTTCAGTATGATACTTCAAGAGTAACTGATGTTATTTGGAGATAAATGTTATGATTTACCGTGGATGACTATGTGATTAAATCCTTTAGAGATTTTGGTTTCAATCTTAGTTTGTATTAATTTGAATAATTTTAAAGATAACTGTTTATTTAATGATCTTTCTTGAACCTTGGGTACTTTTTGTTGAATTTTGGAGATTAAGAGTAGTATTTCTTTTTATTAAGGAATATCTTTTGCTGATTATCTGATCTTATAATAAAAGTTTTGGTTTTAGATAATATCTAATTACATTGGAAATATATAGTTCATCTTTTGTTGATTATTTGATTCTATAGAAGTTGATTATAGCGCTCTTAATGTGAAAATAAAAGTTATCCTGAATATTCATTGTTTGGAGAAAATATGAGTTTGTGTTAGAAATGTAGTAAAAGTTGAATGTCTACATGCCAAGTGAGTATATTTCCTTATGTTTTTTGTTAAGATCATAAATAAATTTCTCAAAGAAAAGTAACTTTAAACAAAAACCTTGTCCGTTAACATTTCATAATGGGGAATCAAAGACTGTTTAACCCATCACAAGTTAGTGATTTTCTAGTGGTTAACTTTCACCTAAACATGTTTCCTAACACTCTCCGTCAGAACGTGACCCTTTGTTTTCTACTCCATATCCTTTTTTTCATTGAATCATAGTATGTGTTAACTTGGGTGACCTTTGCGCTTCTCTTTCTTTATTTTAATGTGATAGTTTTACTGACTCTTTTTTCGATGTAGGACTTTCAATGACGATTCTGAGCCCTTTTTTATAAATTGTAAGGATGCAATTCCCAAAAGGGGGGAAGGATGTAGCATCCAAGGTTAATAATGAATAAGACCTATTTCATATTTATTAATATTTTTTAATTAAATATTAATTTTAATTTAAAAGGGTTTCTATGTTCGACAGCGTACCCGGTACAGAACAATGGGTTTCTCTGAAGTCTTACGTTGCACACTAATAATATAATATTATTATTTAAAATGGGAGTTAACTCCTATCTATTGTATTGGAAATAGTGAAAAAAACTAAATAAAATATTATTATAAATGTTTGTTAAATGTATTTACATTTATCCAATAAAAGTTAGAGGCTTAAAATGATAATGAATCTAATTTTAATCATAATTTACATTAAAAGGTCGATTTATCGCCTTTTAATGGCGAAACCTTATTAAATATAGTTTTGGTTACTTTAATACATTTTATATGACCAAACTAAATTATTCTTTAGAATGGGGACATCAAAATTTACTTTGTGTAATTTTTTTGAATTTTTCTGATAAAGTTCATTTTTAATTAATAGTGAAAAATATTGTATTTTAATTCAAAAGATAATTTTAATCTAATTTATTTATATGGTTATATTATCTTTTTAATTGGTTTTAAAGTGTAATTAGAATATATTTTTATCATTTCAATTAATTTCACTTTGAAATTGGACATAAACAAGTATCAATCTTTTGATAGTTATTATTTCTTAAAAACACGCTATTTGTTTTGATAACGGGAATTAATTTTAAAATTAATTAATTACACTTATATGTTTTTAATTTTGAAAAATAGATATCATTTTTGAATTTTGAATATCAAATATATCTTAGGCTAAGTTTTTGGTATTTTTCTGAAAAACTTCAATTTTTGATGAATAGTGAAACCACTTAGTGGTAGTTAAAAAAACTGAATTTTTCATTTAAATGAAATTTTACCACTTATGTGAATTGAATTTAAAAAATCCAACATACATTTTTGTTATCATGAAGGAAAATGTCATTCATTAAGATGAAAATAATTTTTGGTGAATAGTATTTTTGACTTTTATTTACTGCAGTTAAAGTTAAATAGGTTAATTTAATGTAAAAATAATATTATAATAATTAAAAATTACCATAACACTTGTAAAAACCTTATTTGTTGAGTCATTATCGACCATGGTCATCTTTGAGTCTATTTTGGGACCTCATTGAACCACTTGGGTGTGATAATAACAATTTGGAATAATTAATTTAATGTAAAGACAAAATTGACATTAAAAATAATCTTTTAGTAATTAATTTTATATGGGGTTATATAAGTCATAATTTAGACTATAAATATTAATTGAAAAGATAAAGATATTTACTACATGATTTTATTTTTTTATAATTTTTAGACGTCATATAAATTAAATTATTTATGACACAATAATGATGCATTACTTACCTCATTAATAAATCATTTAAATAAATAAGATTATAATAATTAAAATAATATCCAAAACATGTCGAATTATGATTTTATGATTTTATTTATACCATGAGTCATCTTATATTCATCTTAAATGATTTTTGGACCATTAGAAACCGAATATAATTATATATTAAAATAATAGTTTCACACTTTCCTAAAGAGCCCCTCCTCCCCCTAATAAAAGAGACCACTTCTAAAAAATTCCTCACACCTCTAAAGCCATTTGGTTCGTCCAAACTCTTTCCAATTAAGCTCCATAAATCCCTATCCTCCCCCTAGAATCCTTAACTTATGAATAATACACTTCAAAAAGTCCTTTTGGTTTAATCCAAAAGAAGTAACCCAAATTAAAGGTAACCGTTTCTCTCAAATTTTTATCTTTTATTTTACTTCTCCGACCCCTAAAATATTTTATTCCTTTATTTTGTAACAAAAAAAGTATCCTCAATATACTAGTATGTTTTTATAAAAAGTATTCGAGGTACTATTACACACACCTCCATCTAATTGATGAAAAACATAATGTTTCTGTGGATGGCAAACTAACGCCTCACAAAACTATGATTATTCAAATATCTCTAACCGCCTATCATGGTTGTCATTATGATGGCACTCTATTTATATATAATATATATTATGTTTATGTTTTATTTATTCTTCTGTATTTTCCATTTATATAATGTCTCTATGGTTTCCATAGTGGGTAAATATGATAATCTCATTTGTGGAAGTGCGGACTACTGCCCCCTTAAAGTTATTTGATTTGTTATTGACTTATACGGGATGTATAAAGGATAGAGTTAATGATATTATATATGATATTATACTGTAATTATAATATAACTATTTATCATTATGTTTTATTTTCATTAAAAAAAGAAATAGAAATGAAAGTAGCGTTCATGCATACGTACGGCTTACCGTCTCCATGTACGGTGCATTTCATTTCTTACCTCTGAATATTATGTACTATTATAAATACAGGAATATACGGGATATATATGATATATATGATATCCAAATCATGAATATCATTCTGGATATAATTAACCATTGACCACATGAACAACATGTGATTATAAGAAGTCCATTTTTACTCTAGTAGCAAATATCGACAAAATGGACGTTATTAACATAAATGATTACATAATGTTTATAACATGGTAATAAGCGATATAAATGGAATAACAAACTTTAAAAAGGTTTTTAAGAAAGTAGAAATTATCTTTAGGTTATTATTCATGAGATTAATGAACAATCGAGTCAAGTCAGACATGAGTTAAGGGATCCAACCTCTCTCTTTCTTTTCAGGTACTCTCTTTTATGTCATTTCTTTTATGCTCCATGTTATTATGTTGGAGGATGTTATTTTATATTCACCATACTTTAATTTGTATTTTCATATTATGAGATACCCCATATTACTCTCATCAATTCATTTTAATAATTTTTAAGTGGCACTGTTAGGCTGCCAAATTTTTGTAATGGATTTCTTATCTCACTTTTAATTTCATGAGCATTCCATTGTTCACCACTTATTAATTGCATGTGGTGTATTGTGTACAGAATTTTGATATATATATTATCATGACTATAATTATATTCATGGTATTCTATGATTAATTTGGTGGTTATTAAGTTTGGGTCATATGACTCGATTGATTACAACATGGTAAGGGGTTTTCATCTCAATTTTTATCCCCATGTGCTTCATGAAATATTATCCACTAATTCCTTTTGTGTGGTGTATGTACTTACAATTATTGTATTCTTTGTATAATATACTTCAATTAATTGGTATTTACATCTTTATTTTATTATCCTTCTTTCATGTGGTGTATGTTTCGTAAGTTACCGAATCGGTAACGGAACCTTTTACCCTCCTCTCTTTTAAAATGCTTCTTTTGTTATGTCTTTTAATTCACATCTTCTTATTTTGTGATATGTTATTATATATCCTTATTGCTATAAATTTTATTTCCAAGTTATGGGATACCCTTTTCTCTCTCATAAACTTAGTTTATGAATTGTAATGTGACGCCGTTAGGTTGTCAAATTTTTGCCAAGGAGCTTCTTAACCAAATTTCAGTTTTTTGGGTTCAACTTGTACTTATTGAATATGTCATCATATGAATATGTGTGAATGATCTCTGATTTTTTATACATAAAATCCACTTATATTGGGTGTATTAATATTTTTCACATATAATTATGTGATATATTTATCCTTAATTTAAGGATACCATCTTTATATGGGATTTCATCTCAATTTACATTTCCATTGAGACTTCATTTTTGTTATGCAGCAAATCAACTCTTATATGTTGTATATACTATCCTTTGACATATTATATCATGATTACCTTTATTATAATGATAATATAATGTTCTGATTAAATGTTATTCCACAACTATTTGTATTCAAGAGTATCTCATTTAGTTAAAAATGGTTTAACAAAAATATCATTTTTAAATGTTTTAAAGATTTATCATTCTAAATATTAAACTTTAATGTCCATGTTTTAAAAATGGTTTTTATTATTTTATTATATGGACATTAATTTATTAAAATTATAATTCGATTAAAATATTCAAAGTGGTATGGGAAACTTTGATTCAAAAATCCATTTTTTAAATGGTTTTTGAAAATGGATTGATTATTTGAAAATATTGAAATTATTTCTTGTGATTGAAAATGAAGTTTTATTGGTAAAATGTTTATATTTGAAACATTTTATGTTTTATGATGGAACATGGACATTTGACGGGTGGTTACATGATAAACCATATGACGGGTGGTGCCATGAATACCAGGACGAGTGGTTACATTATAACTCCAATGCATTGGGTATGGAAGTAGGTCGTATGGCTATTCCGTTTAGTGATATGTGTGGAAGTCGACCGTATGGTTATTCCATTTTAGTATGTTTGTGTCCCATGTTACCATTATAAGTTATGTGTTTTTTATATGGGTTTATGGAAATATTTTGGTTACAAATGGGTATGTAATGATCTTTTTTTTTCAGTGAAGAGTATTTACTACTTCATAAAGGTGAAAATTATTACCAATGTTAAAGTATTCATGGTTTACTTATTGTTTTGAAAAACTAACAGTTTTGCTTCTTTGTGTATCCTTTACTAAGCTTTATAGGCTCATCCCAAGTTTTTGGAATGTTTTTCACAGGACATATTGTGGAATAGGGTCAAGGATGAGATCAAGAAAAATTAAAGCTATCTTAAACATGGAACTAGACATGACTTTTTTTTCAAGAGTTCATGTTTTGTGAAAAAATGGATACTAGGTAGAAGTGTCTAATTTGTAATATTTTGAAATATAATAGTTATGGCCTAACTCTCTAAAACTCTAAACCTGAAAATATCCTCAATGTGAATTATTCATTTAATTCAAAATTATGTAATGTTTTAAGGCCAGGTCCTTATATGTGGAGACCATGAAGGGTTAAAATTTTGAATTTATGGGGAATGCATCGACTTCAACTAGTGAGGAGGTCCCGAATAACTCTGAATCATGATACAGCAAAGGGAAGGAAAGCATTGGGAGGATTGAGGATGATGTTGCAGGGTTGGTTGATGGTGAGATAATACAATAGTGTATTCAGTTTGTTGACATGAGGAAGGATCCACATTCCATGGTTGTGGATAAAGCTACTACTATGGATAGAATTTTCCCTTTGATGGAGAGTAATACTCCAAACCAGAGGTTGGGGTTCTGCTCTGGGTGTATTGATTCTGTTCTGAGGGAGCAAGTCAGAATAGGAAGGGGGAGTTCTAGGGGAGGGAAGGAAAATGTGAGCGGCCTAGTTGGCCGTTCATTCAGTGATGTGGTTAAAAGTGGGAGGCGGAAGATGGCTACAGTTGAAGGTCTATTATCCGCCACATCAAGAAGAAGATCAAGGATTACACATATCTTCAACTGCCGATGTAGACTATATAGGCCTCAAAGCGGAACAATGAGGTGACATTGGTATTTAAAAAGGGAATCATGGTCAAGGAGGCATCCCCAGATCATTCCTTCCTTGATCATCATTAGGATTCAGGTTTTGAGTGGAAGATTTTGGAGACATACAAATTTGGAATCGTATACTAGAGAAGATGACTCCTGCATGGGATGTAGAGATGAATCTGGTTATTATGATGTGTAAAGATGTGTTGGTTTGCATTGTTTGATGTTTGTGATCCCTTTTCTGTGATTGTGGTTGTATGATGGGATACCAGAAAACCATAAACCGGCCTTTTAAAATGAAAAAAATGATTTTTAATCATAAAAAATTGAACATAATAAAAGGGTCCCATGGCTTTACACCAATGTGTCCACTAGTTTTTCTATTCAAGTGGGACCCGAGTCAAAACTAATATGTCCATATATATTTAAATACATAAGTTTATAAATTTTTAATACTGGTTGTTAATCTATGCATATCAATTATGGATTCATGGAACTTCATATCTTTTGATCACAATTAAATATTAACAGGGAACACCATGTCCAATATTGTGGACCATGATTCCCAATAATAGGGAACATCGGGTCCAATGATTATAATATTGATAAAAAAACCTGGTAAAATAATTTTAATAAGGATAAGAAACACAATGTATAATAACATGGAACTACATGTATGATTCCTTAACTAAATCATTAGGTTCTTCATGTCCAACATTTCTTAATCATTTATGTTTTAATTAACTCAAAGTTTCTTATAATCTTGTATATGGTATTTAGTTTCATAATCCTGGTTTCTATCATGAATAAGATAAAAATCATGAAATTTACATTTAATAAATAAAAATAGTCCATGATAAAACTCTCATGAAAAATTGCAATCATTATCCCATATTCAGTTTTTTTACTTTGATAAAATCATTCCAAGTGATAAAGAGGCTATGTGAATATGCACACCATTTACCAAATACCGTAATTCATTTAGATATTTATAATCATATTGGTAGTGGTATTATACATTCTAATATATTTAAACATTTGTGTAATACCATCACAATACAATCTAAATGGAGTATTATGTGTCATTATAAAAATTTATAAGTTCCATTTAACATCTCCTTTATAATGAAAAAGGGCCAAGTAGGAAATCCATTCGATGTGTAATTCATCAGGAGTCATTTTATTAATCATCACCCAATTTAACTCAATTAAGTATCTCAAAACAACAATTATCAACAGAATGAGGGTTCATGGAGTATAATGAACACACCCCATCTGGGGGTAGTTTGATTTGAGATAAACAACCTCCAATTACACAAATAAGTGCATGAGTAAAAAATAAATAATAAAATTACAAATTTATATATTCAACTCACTTTTAAGAGGTGACACACAGAAGGTCCGACACATGGAACAAAAATAATGCATATTATAAATGAATAAACCTTAATGGAAAATTATATAGACCACTTACCATGTGTTTAGGAAATTTTAATAAACTAATATTGAGAGTGGATTCGAGTGAGAATGATATAAATTAGAGATTTCAACAAACTCCCTAAAAATGGTATAATAGCTTAAATAGAAATAGAGTTCGATATAAGGAGATACACGAAAAAAGTAAGATAGAGGATTAAAGGAAATATAGAGATGTTTTTTATAAGATGAAAGGAAATAGAATTAGAATTTCGATAAAGGGGGTATCTCAAATCCTAGAAGTAGAGATCAGGGAGATATAGAGTTTTTACATTGTGTGTGGAATGTCGGAAAGAAGAATGAAATATATTAAGGAGAAATGGAGGAGAAATATTTTTACTGTCTCTTTTAAGAGTGAATATTGTTGGCACACAGCTAGACTAACCGTGTGCAAACTATGCACCAGACTGTCCATGTAGAGATAAACCTCACATGGATTAGAACATTTTTTGATAAATCATGGCCTACTCATGTGTAATCATTTTATAAGGACCCAATCCCCTCACAGGGCTATGTGCTTTGTCAAAAAAACTATGCACAAGCCATGCATCTCACCTTTGAAATTTATTACAAAGATTCACTCATCCATTCAAACGCCATAAAAAGTTGGATAAACCCAATTCATTCTTTTCGAGGACTAATGGTTCTTAGCGGAATGTTACATAGTTCAAAAAAAACCACTTCCGTTTAGTCATTAGTTCATGCTGTTTTTACTAACTATGTTCTAATCATGTGCCTCAGTTTGTATGTCCATGAATCAGAGTTCCATAATATGAACGATCCTTATATTTTTCAAAACCCTCTCTCAGTCACTGAAGTGATGTTAAAAGAATAAAATTATAGTTATAGACTAAAATAAAAGGATACATACCTATTTTAAATTTTAGGAAATAAAACATATCTTCACCATGGAAGTTCTCATCCTTGAGAAACCCTAGTGGAAATTTGAAAAAACGCTGGCCTAATTTGGATTTGAATTCTCCCCTAATCATCCACATTTAAATTTATGAATTACCAACTCTCCTACAACTAATATGTTAATTTTATGGAACTAAATATGATAAAACTCAAGAAAATTCTTATAACCACAAAAAAAATACTATGATCCTACATGAGCCCATCTAACCCTAGATATGATCACGTCATCATCTCTTACATCAACCGACTTACGGTGCTCCCATAATCGGATTATACATTAAACAAAAAAAATATAATTTATGATAATAACACCATAATATATTCATAAAAATAAATTCCATTGGTGTATTAATGATTCTACATGTACATTTCTTATACATCTACATCCTATCACACATAAGGACACATACCTCACTCCTCAATTTAATCCATGTGGTCAAAATCCAAATCAAAATAGCTCATCATGGTCACAATAGATATTCCTTGAAAAGACATAATAGATACATAGATTTCACCTATATCATACCAACTATGTTCCTGATATAGTTATTCATCAAGCACATGAAACTACATGAGAGAAATCATTTTAATCCATATCTAGCCAACTCATTTCGAAAATGCTTAGATCTATAGCAATCATGTTAACAAAAATTGAATCTGATTCTTTTATTTAAATATTTTTATATTATTATATATATGATATCAATTTTTCATAACCACCCTAAAATGAAATTTCATTGATGATCCATCCTTTTTTCAGAACTTTTACCTTTACATAAGACAAGCAACGACACATTCCCTATTTCCCATTCATTGATCATCAGAAACCATCTTTGTCCAAACACCAACAATAAAACTCTCCCAAAGATCATATTTGATCTTATACATAGAAATATATCGATAATTATAGTCATACATTGTTCCATTTATTTTGTCAATCCATAATCTAAATGACTATCTAATGACTTGACTCATCCTTACATGACCATTTTATACGACAGTCACCTACGAGCGATTAACGCTCTTCTCCTCAACGTAGGATCATCGTTTACATCAAAAAAACATATATAGTTCATAATCACTATATATTATTCTTCTTCATTCCTCAAACATAATATCTTGAATGGTGGAGAAACCAGTTGTACATGAGCACTGGCATGAACATCACCATCACTCGTTCCCGCATCCTGAGAATGGTTTCTCAGGAATTCATGGAGGTGAAACTTATGATGATGGTCGCCACCATCATACATAGATTGGTGTAATCACTACAATGTTTATTACCATATACCACTCCACAAGAAAATCCATATTGTAGTAATTTTACCAATCCTTAAAAAGGTATATAGTTAGCTCGATTTATTGTTGATTATCTCTCAACATACTTAGAATAATTTAAATATATTTTTCATGATCATATATAACTAGGATTAAACTAATATTTCATTTCTAGGCATGAATATAAATATATATTAAATGTTCATATCAAAATAGGCTACACTTTCCTTAACCATCTCTTAACACGATATCTCCCAAAAAAATTTGTCTAGGTCCAGCCATAGCTCATCATTCTCACAAAACCCTATTAATTTCCCTTATCATATCTAAATTAGAGTAAATTTATCAAAATATCCCAACACCCCGAAAACCATCACCGCAACATTATTTCTTTGGAACCTTTTTTCCAAGTATTGTACATGTTCACTCACCGATTAACGATATGAACAGAAACATAGGAAAATAGTATGTACCAAACATTCTATACACAATGAGTGTAATACCCAATACCACTCTGTTCAAGACCCATCCCATTATATAAAGAGTTATCCAAAAATATCATTAATGTTATTGTGATATAGGTAATGTTAGTTATCAACACACCAAAAGATAACTTGTATCACTTATTCATAATATAGAATCTACAGAGGCCTTGATTTATTGAATGATTTCCTACCACACAACATCATTTTAGAGATTTATGGCTTCCACTACACAACTACCAGGAAATATGACCAGAAACCTAAAAAATCCTACCCAGAGAATCTAATTTTGATACTAAATCACTATAGGTTCAATTTAGAAAAATTAATGCATCAAAATTTCTATATCTTATAATGTGAGAACTATTCTTTAATTAGTCTATAAATGAGCGTAAAACCAAGATCACCACCTCTAAAGGAATCAAAAAATGTTTTAAAACCCTCTTAATCATGATTTCCATGATTAAAAATGATGTTTCTCCATTTGGGATTGAGTAAAAAGAAACTATGTGCCACTAGGTCTTACACCTAACTCTACTAATCAAATAAAAAATATGGAAACTAAGAATTCCCACATATCCCCATTGTATCATTCATGAGAACTATATCACACATAAGGGAATATATTAAACGATATCCAATATGAATGTGAGATCTCTATAAAGAAGTAAAATGAGAAGCAATTAAGAATATCATTGACCTAAAATGGTTATACCAATCTACATTGGTTCAACAGATTCACCTTCCTTTCATCGGGATTATTGGACCTAATTTTATCCAATAATACTCATAAATAAATAATTTCAATAGGGTAATGATAAGATCATGAAAGGGATAGAGAGCTCACACTCACTAGGAATCGTCATACGGTAACATTCCCTAGAGAATCGACTTATCAAATGACCAACCAACAACCTAGTGCCTCATTCTTTACCTAGGTGACCTACCCATATCAAAAGATCAAGAAACTACACATTGAATGTATAAGAACCCTTATCAAAAGTCCATAAGATCCTATCTGTAAGGGTGATACCACTATCGGGAAAATTTTAACTTTATCATTATACATCAACTTTAAAATGTGATCCAGGCATAAAATGTTATCAGTCTCTATTGACCAACTTTTATGTCCAAGAAACTGAAAAGGGAATCTAACTCACAGTTTCATGAAACAACAATGTTCCTATTAAATAAATCTTATGTAGTATTATAAGAAAATTATTTAATGGAATCCATGTAGTATTATAAGAAAATTATCTCATAATTTACTTCAAAATAATTATTTACTCGTATTTAAAAACCATTTTATTAGTTCATGAAAATGTTAATTTCAATATATCGTGGAAAACACCAGTTAGGTTATAATTGGAATTTTAATTAACTAAAGCCTCATAATAATAAATATAAAATGAATACAATAGGATATTTTCATGTAAGTGGGAACCGGTTATATAGGATTCCACCATTCATTATTCTAAAACACTGTATAAGTTATTACAGTCCCATATAATAACTATACCCATTTATCACAAGCATAACCCCATGGGGTTATCTACCATGTAATATAAAGATAGAAGAAATCTACAAGGGTCCAATAATGTCATCATAGGTTCATTTGTATGGGTATTCATTCCAATTTTATGGATTCAAAGCTCTATAAATTACATTTGGCATCTCGTTTTAGTGAAACCAATTAATAGTCATTTTATCATTATTTTAACACACCCTTATGAGGGTTATCACAATGAAATAAATTATTAGAATCACTTTTACGGGTTGAGTTAATTATATAGGTATTTAGTTACATGATTCATACATCCCATGTTATAGACATACTATCCATTATAATTTTTAATTCACACACCCATTAATTGAAACAAATAAGTAATTACATGAATTTATTTAAACAAGTGAATTTTATTGAAATTTTTTATTAATTCAAGTTAACACATTAACTATTTCATTTAATCATTATAATATAGAATATATATCTCTTTTTATATTGATGTTCTTTCCAATGTACAGATATAATATCATATGCTTTATATGTTTCGAATGGAATTTTTGTAACTACAATAATACTTTTACATTTATTTGATATTATGTATCACTTTTCCTAATATATATAGGCCCAGAAACATTATAAAATAAAATTTGTATCCATTAAATTTCACCAAAAAACATTTCGTCCAATGAAATCAATTATTCATGGTCCAATGATATCATAATTTTTGAGTTATTCTTCCAATATCAAGCTATACAAGAAAAAAAATATTTAGTTCGGTGAAGAGACTTAAATTAATAAACTAATTATCCAATTAATGGATCATAAATTCTATCCAATTCATGGATATGTCACTCAAGTAACATTCATCATGTTTCATAGAATTCAAATAATAAGTATATATGTGTTGGGATATGCATGGCTTATAAATCTCTACATTCCTATTATTATGCCTGAACACACCTCATATCTTTCCATACTGGTCCAAGAGGAAAATCACATAAATACATAACCAATATAAAAGTGAATCAATCACACATTTTTAAATAATAATCAACTATAATATTAAACCATAATGAGTAATATTTCAATCCTAGGAAACTTCATCTTACCCCATGTATGGGATGCCGAGAACAAGACATGGGCTATTTATAAAGTTTAAACACATTCCTAGTATCTTTTCTAAAATCCAAAAATAGAATTTAATAAATAAGAGGCTATGATATGACTATTTAAAATCCCATGCCAAGATCACTCATATATAACTTGGTTTGGTTGTTCATGTGGCCTCAAGAACACCTCCCCATTCTCCAGAGGGTACTGATGAGCATCAAGTGTCTATAAGAGGTACCATGGGGTTGACTATTACATCCAGATTATTAATAAGTACAGTATAATATATCATAAATAATGGTAGTGGAATATGTATAATTAAAAATAAAATTATCCATAAAAGATAACCATTCTAGCTTAAAATAATTCACCCATGCTTTAATTTGCGAAGTCATTATACAAGATGTCAATATTTAGCTAGTAATACATATAATAAGAATATAATGAAAAATAATGAAATTAAAAAGTCAAAAATACTATATGATTATTGAGTAAACCCTCAGGCCCCTGATCCCATGTCAATTCCTAATCCATAGTAATGAAAAGACAATGATTCCTAGGCAAATCCCTAAGACGAATTCCAAATATCTGTTATGGTAAAAAACTATATCTCAAATCGAGTTTTATTAAAAAAATTTCCCCCTATGATGTCTAATTCATATATAGTTTGTTGGTATAAAATTTAGAGATGTGAAGGTATATCTTTATCAAATATTTAAGTGAATATAATCCATGTCGTACTTCGATTCCATGTGGGTCACCTAGTCAACCATACCTTCTTTGATCTTCACCGAATGTATATATATATAATAACAATAATTTAAGAGAAATGATACACCTGGTTATATGCCCATGTGTCTATGAGTATCCCTAGTCTTGTGGTACCCAATATGAATTTAATGCATCTATATATATAGATGATCATTGAAGGTTCTACATTATTAATGTGGGGCCTCAATCCATGAATATAAATCAGGGAAGAAAAAAACATCATGTCTAACAATCAAGGATAAATAATTATAATGGAAACCATGTCCAATAGTGTGGGGAACCATTTCAAATAATACACAACACCTAGTCAAATGATGTCAGCAATGAGAAGGAAATATTAGTCTAAAAATTTTAACTATGATAATCAATTCCATGTCCAGTAATAAGTAACTCCATGTTCAATAAAATAAATAAATTATTATGATAATTATTTCAAACATCACTCAGTCATTCATGATTCATTTATATCTATGAGAATTATGCTCTCATCCATGGAATTCTATATAAGAATCCATGTATAACTCAAAAATAAGATGAAAATAATTCACATTAAATTAAATTAACAAAAATGGACCCTAAGAAAATATTACATTCATATTGAAATAATTAGACGATATTCAGTTCCATTCCATTGATTAATTCACTACAAGTGATTAGGAGGCCATGTGAGTATACATATTATTTTAAAATTACAATAGTTAATTTATAAATGTACAAGGGGTGAAGTGAAGGTATTATCCATCCACATAAATTTTACCATTTCATCCATACAATCTCGGGACAAGACAAGTGGAGTATTAAACCTCATTTTAATACTTTATAAACTCTATTTAACATCTCTATTATAATTACAGAATGGAAAATGAGTTAATATATTCCAACTATAATTCATTATGATTCATTTAATTAATCAAAACCCAATTGATCTCAATTAGGTATAACAATATTTCCCATATAAATGGAAGAAGTGTTCATGTTGTAAAAGAAACACTCCCCCAATGGTGATGATTAATTTTGTGGTACACAACCAACAATAATGAAACTACATGCATATGGACTAACAAAACTAAAGAATTTTTAATTTATATATTAGCTTAAAATTTAAGAGGTGATGCATAGATGGAATGGAATGTTGTAAAACAAAGAATATATAAAGGGAAAAAAATAATGGAAATTCATATAGAACACCTTGTGCTTAGGAGCATTTACTCATTAAATATTCCGAATCGATTCGATCCCAAAAAACGATAAATCATAGAAATAGTTAAACTCCCCAAAAATAGCATGTAACGAACCGACCCCAGTTGTATAGATATAGTGCCTTACATCATTAAATTTTCATATTAACAAGGAAGTTATATCCTAAAATAATTAATAGTTTAGTAACTTTGGAGAAAAAGATACATACATAGTTTCCTCATTACAAAATGAAATGAAATACAACATATCATCTTCTTTTTAATCACACATAATAACATAGATTATCCATTCAAGACATTCATAATATACATGTTAAAAAACTAGGGAAAATAAAACATGTGAAAGGGGTGAGATAAAATGCTTAGTAAGGGTGAATAATATAGTGGAATAAATTATAAACAAAAACACTAGGAATGATGAATAACTAAAATGAATACCTTTAAAAATGAACTTGAGAATAATATAGACAAAATAAAAAATAATTAAGTAATTCTATAAAGAATAAACATTGATATTATACTAGTAGAATAATGACATAGACTATCAATATCTAGTTTCATAATGAGAGAATACATAATTTCAGGAATCAAAACCATTATATCAAGGCTTCATGACAAAACTATACATAAACGGGAAAAAACCCAGACTATTTTTCCTCATGAGACCTACCGATGCATTGATGGGATAGAGAGGGTCCCACTCATCACTAACTAGGTCCAATTCATTCTTAATTTGAAAGGGGTTAACATAATAAATTTATAAATTCATAGTAAAACAAACATAGGATATGTGAATAACATACTGCAATAATTAAACATAAACAGTAACCATTCAAAGTAATATAGTTGATGATATCAAGATAGAACATCTATAGTCAAACTAATCAAAAACCCTTCAATAATATACTTTACATGATATCATAATAGAAAACCCTAAAAGATGTTTAAGATTTAACAAAGTATGTTGACCTAGATGATGATACTTTTAAATGATTCCATTGAAAAATTCATGAGGAAATAATCCATAAACATTATAAAGTTTCTAATAAAAAATTGAAACATTAAAATAATAATAACTTACAATGTCATATTAATAATGATACTCATGATAAGATATTATAAATGGATGTAAATACACCAAATGCTATGAATCAGTGGTGAACAAGGCATTTATCTCATTAAAGATAAAGTGAGACGGGAAACATCATTTTTTCTTTCGAAAGAAGAGTTATTTTGGGAAAATATTTGTATAGATACAGAAATTAATTATGTTATTTTTTCCTTTATAAAATAAGTGATTTTTGAGAAACTATGGTCACTAAAAACATATTATACAATGTCCTTGAAAATATGTACGATTTTGATAAATTCCCATGAATCGGGCTTGTATTTCGAGAAGATGTTTTGAAATATTCTTTTAAAAAATGGATCTCCTAATAAAATAAAGATGGTTTATGATTGGTAAACATATATAGAATATTTAAATAGAATTTATAATGATTACATAAATATTAATTTCGATGAGGTAAGTAGAAAATAATAATAACCCGAATGAAAATGGATGTTCCAACAGAAAACCCTCATCTTTTGTCTAAAAGTGTTCTGCACTTGACCTCAACTTCATGGATAAAAAAATTAAACCACTTAATTAATTAATTAATAACCTATTATACAAGTATTTTATTCTTTTTAGTTTTAATAATTTAATTTATGGCCTTATTGATAAGTTTTATGATTGAATTCTGTTGTTTTAGAGTGTTCATTTCCTTGATTTTCATAATCGGTTCACTTGTTTATAATTAATGGAGTTCATGTAGAATTTATATAATTCACCAGAATATGATTTATATGAAACTATTGATCATATAAAATATTAAAATATCATATAATTCATTAGTTTATATGGTATGATAATTATTTATTAAGTGAATCATTAATGACAATCATTTAGATTATTTTGGTGGTATTTTGAATATTGAGAACTAGTTTTGTTTTATGTATCAATATTATGTATATATAAAAGTTATAGAATAATAAATAGGTTGTAATATATATAATATCATTTTCTTAAACTGTAGAAATGGTTTCATGACCATAACTGATGGATAAATTGAATAACGAAGGTTCATCGCCCATGAATGTTGTAAATCGGGACCTCCGAGATAATGATTTAGTTGTTAAAATAAAAGAAAGAGAGTAAGGAGATTTATCTTGCATGTTACATTATCGTGATATAATTATATCATATATATATATGTGTGATATTGAAGCTATCATGATAATTTGTACAAATTAGTTGACTGAGAGACTAAGAAATTAAAATAAATAGTAATAAAATTAAAAGAAAAGGGAAAAAGATTTACCTCTTGAAATTTCCTCCTTGAAAACCTCTTTAAGGGGAGTGTTTTTGGTATTTTGGAAAGTCCAAGGGCTACTGAATGTGGGGAGGGACTAGAAAATATTATACGGAAGAAATTTTAGGATCTTAAGGTATTATAGGATTGAGGAGAATTGGGAGTGATACGTGGATTTTATAGTGTATGAGAGGAGTTATTTGCCATTATTTTAATCATTATTTTATTATTATGTCTCAAGAATATGTATTATATTTTGTATTTTTACTATAAATAGTTATATGTTCGTGTTATTTCTATCCAATATCCATTTACATCAGCCATGACTCGAGAATGAAGTAGAAATTCATTTATTTAACATATTTTGTGAATTGTTGAATTTCATTATTCACCCAAATTCAAGTATTTCAGAAAAAAATCCCACAAATTTAACCTAAACATTTTTCAACATGTAAAATTAAATAATGAACTCCATTTTTTCAAAATAGTTTTCTAAATAAGAGAAATTCAATTTTTAAATAAAATCATTATTTTCTTGAATAATACATATTTTAAATTTAAAATTGATATTATAATAATTTTATAAATTAACTAACGTATCATATAATTATCATAGAATCATAGAAAAATAAAATATTTATTTAGTACAAATATTATGAAAATTAATTTTAATACTTTTTAAATTTAAAATTGTAATTAAAAATTTATTATTCAAAAAAATACAAACACTTAATTATTAATTTTTTAAATATTTTATTTTATTTATAAGGTGCCTAAATTTTACTTTTACAAAAATGGGATAGGCTACTAATAATATGGGTGCATTACTACTAATAAGGGTATGTTACTATTCATAAGGGTAAGGTACTATTCACCAAAAATTTAATTTATTCTATCAAACTATAAATATCTTATTAATCACAATAGTGTATGTCAGTTGTTTGAATTTCAAATCATAGAAAAATAAAAATTATGTACATTGTCTAGGTGATAATAAAATTTTGTTTCACAGAGGATCATTGTTTTATACTTTCAATATTAAATTTATTTATATATACATAGGGTGATTCATTGTTCCCTTTTTACAAACATTTCATCCTCGAAATTACTTGAATGTTACCTTATAAAAAATATTTTGGTAGTTCTTCCTCATAAGATCCTATGTATCTCTTAGAGTTTCTTAAATTCGATAATTTTTTCAAAGTACCTTTACTAGTAGAGTTTTCTGATTTTTCAACACCTATTATTTAGTGGGAAAAATCCGTGTAGGCTCTTCACGGTAAGATAAGTTAGGATTTATTTCTATACCTTTATAAGTGAGTACATGCATTGGGTTTGAAATATTCTTTCTCAATAATGAGGCATGGAACACATCATGTACTTTATAAAGTCTAGGATGCATTTCCAAATGATAAGAAAAATATCCAATTCTCTCTAAAATTTTAAAAGGGATAATGTACTTGGGGATCAGTTTCCCTTTCTTTTAAAACGTTATAACTTACTTCCAAGGAGGAACTATCAATAAATATGTTCTCTTTATGGAAATTATGAATCCTTCCTTAGATTATAAGCGTAGTTATTTTTCCTTCTTTGAGCTACATTGATATGGGTTCGAATAGTATTTACCTTCGCCATTGTTTCCTATACAAGCTCTAGTCCCACAACCTTCCTTTCACCAACTTCAACCCAATATGTTGGGGTATGACATCTATTTCTGTATAATGCTTCATATGGATCCATTTGAAAACCATAATAGAAACTATTGTTGTATGAAAACTCCAATTAAGGTAGATAATGATCCCACATACCCTTAAATTCAAATGAACGTGATCTCAGTATTTCTTCAATAGTTTAGATCATCCTCTCCGATTGTAGTTAAGTTTTAGGATAATAAATCGTACTCAATTGCAGCATAATATAAAAATGTTTTTGAATAATTTTCCAGAATATTGATGTGAATCGTGGAACATGAAAAGTTAAAATTGAGATATGTGCTCCATGATGTCTCACAACATCCTTGATATAGAGTTTTACAAGGCATTATAGTGTAAAATCAACCCTTATTGTGAGTAAATGTGATGATTTCATAAGTAAATCCACAATTACCCATGTTGCATCATTATTTCAAGGAGTTTTGGGTAATCCAATAACAAAATCCTTGGTGATGTCTTCCCACTTAAATGTAGAAATAGGTCGAGGTTTCATGAATCCTCTAGGATGTTGTATTTTATCCTTCCCTTGTTGACAGAATAAACATCCTGATTCGTAATCAACAATTTCCTACTTCATGTTATCCCACTAGAAATTTTCTTTTATATATCAAAACATTTTAATGATACTAGGTTGTATAGAGAAATTCGATCTATGGGCCTCATCCGACAACTCCCTTTTCAGCTATGGTATTTAAGGAACACATAACCTCTTCTCAAAGCGATAAATAAATTCTCTAAGAAACTTATCCACTGTTCTGTTACAAATGGGTTTGTATTCTCATTAAATGATAGAGGATGTTGTCTCATAAGGTGGTCTAACATTTCTCCCCCACATTGTGGTTCATGGTGCTCTATACTTGTAAGGTTATTATTCATAACCTGAGTTAGCTATCCCTGTATAGTTGTAATTAGTTCGGCACCATTCACACCTCTAGATCAAACATCATTATCTTCTACAAGGGATAAATCCCTACATAGGATGCACTCATTCATGCAGTTTGCATTACTTCCACTAGGCTCGATTTCAAAATGATGGAATATAGTAGATTAGAATGTGAATCATATTTCATAATCTTAACAAGAATATTACCTAACTTAATTGAAATTTTATACAAACCTAATATCATAATCATAAAAAAGTGATTTTTGAGAAAAAAAATTACTTTTAAATCCTTCATAATGGATTATAAAGAAGACATAACTTATCCAAAGAATATCTCTAGGAGTGTCAAACTAGGTGTGAAATTAGGCCCATTTTTGTGTACCAGGTTACCCTGAATCTAGCATGAAACACCTTTTCAGAGATGTTGGTCCAAGATACATCTATGCCAGAAGCACATCCACTTGTAGTACCCAGACATGGTTGTATTTCTAGGAATATCCACAAAATCCCTTCCTTACCAAAATTACCAGATGTTCTTAAATGTTTATCTTTTAATTATATCTTAGGGTTTGGTTCCATAATATACATTTTCTAAATCTAGTTTCCAATTTTTCTTCTAAACCACCCTATGATACCAACTGTAATGACCTGACCCCAATTTCCCAAATCCAATTCCATATTTTATTACATTAGCATATAAAAAAGGAATGCATATCCTGAAATAATGAATAGTTTATTAGATTTGTAAAACAAGATAAATATATAAGTTCAACATTATAAATTGAATAGAAATAAAACATATCAAATTCTTTTGAATCACACATAATCTCTTATATTATCCTTAAAATTCAATCATAATATACTTCTTCATAACCTGGGGAAAATAAAACATTAGAAATGTGTGAGTTCAAATTCTCAATAAGGGTAAATAATAAAACTGTTGAAATTATAAACATAAACACCACGCATGATGAATAACTAAAAATTCATGCCTTTAAAAATAAATATGATCATAATATAGAAGGAATAAAAATTGACTAAATAATTTTATAAAACAAAACCATAAATATTTTACTAGTCAAATAATTGCATAAAATATCCATCTCTAGTTTCATAATGAAAGAATTTATAATGCTGGACATCATAACCATTATGTCAAGGCCTCGATCCAAGACCATACATAAAATGGTAAAAACCCAAACACGTTTTCCTCATGAGACCTACTTAGGCATTTATGGGCTATATTTGGCACCACCCATCACTTACTAGGTCCAATTCATTCCTCATATGAATGTAGTGAACAAAATAAACATATACACTCATATTCCAACCAACATATGAAATGTAAATAACTTTCTCCAATCGCTAATAATAAAAAGTCACCATTTGGAGTAATATAGTTAATGGTATCTAGATTTAACAAACATACTCAAAATAATCAAAAAAACTTCAACACCATATTTTATATGATATCATAATAGTTAAACCTCAATGATGTATAAGATTTAACAAAGTACATTGACATAGATGATGATACTTTTAAATGATACCATTGAAACATTATTGATGAAATTATCCTTAAACATTCCAAAATGTCCCATATCACCTTGAAAAATTAAAATCATAACCCTTAGAATATAATGTCAATAAGTAGATTATTGATATGATGTACCAAAAAGAATTACATAAACCAAATTAAAAGAAATAAGTGGTGAACAATATATATATGTCATAAAAGTTAAAGTCAGATGATAAAAATCCCTTTTTACTTTGGATAGAAGAGTTCTTTTGGAAAAGTATTTATGTATAAATTGAAGTTAATTAATGTAGTTTATTATAATAAAATTATTTTTTTTATAAAAATTATTTGTCTAAAATATATTATAGACTTCCCTTCAAAATAGGTAAGAATTCAATAAATTCCCTTGAATAGGTCATGTATTTCGGGAATTATTTTTGAAAGATCTTATTTAAAAATGTAAATAACAATAAAATAATGAGGGAATTTGGTTAGTACAAATTTATAGAAAATTAACACAAAATTTATAATGATTACATAAGAATAAATAATAATTTCATTGAGGTATGTAGAGAATAAGAGTAACCCAAATCAAAAATTGGATCCAGTAGAAAACCATTACCTTATGTCCAAATGTTTTTTTTCACTTGACATTAACATAATGGATAATAAAATTAAACCCATTAATAAATTAATTCATAAACATTTAAATTTTCTTTATTAATTATAGTTTTATTATGTTCATTTATGTTCATATTGATATGTTATAGGATTGAATTTCGTCGTTCTGGAGTGTTCGTTTCCATGATTTTCATAATTAGTTTGTTTGTTTATAATTAATGGAGTTCATGGGGAATGTATATTATTCACTGGATTTGGATTTATAAGAAACTTATTATTATACTAAACGTTATGTTTTCATACAATTCATTTTTTTATATGGTATGAGGACGATTTATTAGGTGAATCATTAATGACGATCATTCAGATTATTTTGGCGGTATTTTTAATATTGCAAACTTTTTTTGTTATATGTACTAGTATTATGTATATATACTACTTAGAAAACTTTAAATAGGTTATAATAAATATATTATAGCTTTATTAAACCATAAAAATAGATTCATGGGCATAAATGAAGGAGAAATTTATGAATGATGGTTCATCCTCCATGAAGGTTAAAAATCAACACCTCCCAAACTATGATTTGATTTTTAAAATACAAGAGAGAGAGTAAATATATTGATAATGGATATTCCAATAAATTGATATAGTTATAGTACATTAGTTATATTGGACTTATCATGATCAATTGAACAGATGATTTGGGTGAGAGACTAAGAAAATAAAATATATATAAATGAAATTAATAGAAAAGGGAATAGGATTTACCTCATGAAATATCTTCATTGATAAGATCTTTAAGGGAAGGGGTTTTTGTTATTTGGAAAGAAAAATAAATATCGGATGTGGTGAGGGAATAGTGAGGATTATTTTGGCATAACCTTTATAATTTTATAGGATTATTGGAGTGAGTATAAGAGGGAATGATGAGTGGATTTTAAAGTAGAGGAGAGGAGTTATTTCAATTTATTTTAATCATTATTTTGTTATTTTGGCTAAAGACTATGAATAGTCTTAATTAGTAAGACTCAGAACAATAATATATTCATTTTAGTTCAAACAAATTGCCTTCTACATATTCCATGACTAAATAATGATGCATGAATTAATTTATTTAGCATATTTCATAAATTATCGAATTTCACTATTCACAAAAATTCATGTATTATAGAAAAATCCCAAAAAAAAATCACCCTAACATTAATTTTATGTTTATAATTAAAATATGAACTCCATTTTATCAAAATATGTTTCTTAATAAGATTTTTTTTTTAAAAACTCATTATTTTCATGAAAAATACATATTTTATATTTAAAACTAATTTTATAATACTTTCAAAAATTAACTAGGGTCTTGTAAAATTATCGTAAATTCATTAGAAGAAATTAATTTATGAATACATTTACTGAAAAATAATTTTATTGATTTAAAGTTGTAATTAAATATTTATTTATAACAAAAATTCCAACACTAAATTATTAATTTTTTAAATATTCTTTTTCATTTATAAGGTGCCTAAATTTTGTTTATACATACATGGGTAAGGTTACTATTCATATGGGTACATTAATATTCTTAAGTGTATGTTACTATTCATAATGGTAAGTTACTCTTCACAAAAAAATGTATTCTTATCCTTTCATACTCTAAATATCTTACTGATCATAACTATGTATGTCAATTTCTCAAAATTCAAATCAACGAAGAAACAACATTATGTTCATTGGCTATGGTATAAAATGTATTGCTTCATAGAGACTCAGTGTTTCATGAATTGAAAATTAAATTTATTTTTAATTTATTAGGGTTCTACATCAGGTATATTAGCATGTACATAATTATAATTTGATGTGGAGAGATATATGATGAAATGAATAAATATGATTGATAAAATTATCATGATGGATTCAATGAAATGGGTTGTGATCGTATTGAATTCTTGATTAAGGAGGAATCTCAAAGACTATGTGGGGAGTTAAAGGGGACATTGAGTGGATACAGTTCAAGGGAAATGATTGATATTAATAAATAATTATATTTAAGGGAAAGGGATTGAAAAAGATTATTTTTTACCAATTTTTAAATGGTGCATTTTTTGGATGGACAATTAGAATAATCATTCTCCAACCATGTTCCAATTAAATCCACATATATAAATCACACATCAAAATGAATGGTTTGATAATCTATGTGTGGCATGAGCGTTCTCACTATCAAAGGAGCCACCACAACAAATAGATAACTGCATTATCAGAAAAACCAAGTGACAGTCGTGCATTTCTCCTCTACGATTTATTATAAATATTGGCATGGCCATGCGGCCTCCATCACACCTTTTTTAACCTATTCACCATCCAATATAGTCATACTATTGTCTAATTCATGTTTCCTGGTTTAAAAAACCTTTTTTCTTAGTCATCAGGTTGTATGATGGTGAGGCATGATTAATACTAACCATGACCAAACTATGAGTATCACTATACCTCTCAAAAAAAGAGTATCGGGATCCAAATAATCCTCAGATGCTACCAAACCCTTCCTTGGTCCATGAAGGTATATTAAAAAAAATTATAAGGCTTAAAAGAATATGTAAGGATCCATACCTCTACCAAATGTGAGGATGTTGTAGATAACAATGAATAAATGATACCTGTGTGTGTGATTGGACTATATAGAAAATGTATATGCACTATGATTCCAAAAATATCTATATGAGGCTCCATGATGATAGAACAATGACATGAAAATAAATAATATGAACATATTAACAAAAAATAACAATATTTATATTCTTTTTAGGGTTTTAGAAAATATTATACTCTATGTAATGCTCATACATGAAGGAATTGTATTTGAAGTGACTGTATTGATAATTCAAGAAGTATTGAATTTGAATTGTGAAAGTTTGATATTGTATAAAATAATAACATAAGAAACTCATATAAGGCTGGAATATTCATTGAAAAAATAATAAAATTATCTAACCCTTATTTTACAATTGAGAAGATGTATTAAATTTGAACAACCATAGAAATAATGAAAGACCTTTGTTAGCTACTATTGAATCTCTAATAGAATGTACATGAGAAATATTTTTTGATCTCATATGATCATAGTGGGAGATCTATTTTAATGTTTTTCTGAAGATAATTTAATTGAATCAATATCTTTCTATCCTAAGATAAATAATTATAAAAGATCATGCGATTATTGTGTTTATGTTGTCACTGAAGAGGATATTGTAGTTGTTTTTTGTAACCAATTAATGGGAATTGAATTTGGTCTTCCTAACCAATAATTTTTTTAATCACATTTTTATATAGTAAAGAATAATTTTTGGGATTTACAACAAAACCTAAAATAAGTGGATCTTTATGAAGAACGTAAAAAGTATTTTTCATGTATCTCTACATTATTACTACAGAACATGATGTGAGGTTATCAGATATTATTGTGTGGATTGAGAAATAAAAAAACTATATTGGATTGATTAGAAGAAAATAATTTGTGATATTGAACAACTAAAACCTCTAACACCCTCGTGGTTTTCAATATAGAGTGGGATCCTTCAATTTTTCTTAGAACCAAGGTTGCCACTAAATATCCATGAATAACTCATAAACATAGAGAATCTTAACTGAGTTAAGTGTAGAGGTGTCCCAACATTTTATGGGAATAATTTTCACAATTTGGGGAATTTAATTATTCCCTAACTCATAGTACATTTCTATAATGTGATTGTTTTTTAGTACATCAGTATCCACTCTTTATTAAAGAATTTTCTATGACTCGATCTAATAGTAAAAATATAGAGTAAAATGGAAAGGCACAAAATTACATAGATTTCACTATCATATAAGTTATACACAATGATCATGAGAATAAAGACTACCATAGAAATCTAAGGTGAATTTATTATTAGTTATAAAGGTATTATTAAAGTAAAGGAATATAATATTTATTTTTGGAGGATCCTACATAATGATAAAAAAATGTCTCATGCTGATAATATTAATGACTATTTTACCATGTAAAAGTATATGGCCAATAATAATCAAGGATGAGGTTTGAAGAGAGAATATTATCATTATAAAAACTTTAATATGTAATTTTTTATACTAATTTGATCAAAAAATAACATCCCTTGAATATAGAAAATATTTTATTGTATATTAATTATGTCATATACTAATTTCTTATGAAATGAGAAAGGAACCATGCTTAAAATTGAGAGAGGGTAAATTTTCATTTATAGACATGAGACAAGGAAAAGTAATGGAAGAAGATATTTCAGAACTAATTTATTCATATGGTGAGGGAAATTTAGACATCAGTGAAATCTATTAACTTATATCAAGAGGATTCATAAATTTGAAGTGAATAGGAAAAGAACACAAATAAAAAGAAGTAAAACAATTATGATGGATCTGGACACTTTTCCAATTATTGTAAAATGTAAATGGCTACTAAATTTGAATATAATGAGAAATATGAGAAATTTCAAAAAATAAAAAGGCCATCAAAAATATTTATTATAGAATTATGACATTAAATTTAATGAGCAACATGAGAAATCCTATTCATTATCCTGTAACTATTTTGATCATAAGGTTACATTTATTATTAATATTAAAAAGGGATTTGATTCATAAAGTAGTGATGATGATGTATATGAAATGAAAAATAAGTGTCGAAATAAAATATCTAATATAAATATAATAATACATTTTATATGAGTATTCATTATACAATATAACGATCCACATAAGAATCATTTATGACTAATGTCATTACAAACATGGATAAATAAATAGCTATTTTATAAGTGAAATATATCATTTACCTCTAAGTTATTCCTAACCAGAACTCTTGTTTGAAATAACATATAAAACATCTTTCAACATAACATGGGAAATTGACACATAAGAAAGGTTGTGCTCAAATTCCTAGTAATAATATTTAATATAGATATTAACATTACATGATCATTACGGTATGATAACATGAGATTGATTTTTTAAAACCATAATATCCATATATTAGATAATAAAAATGATTCATGGAATCATTCAAGGATGTTTATAAGGCATGAATCATAAAAAAATAAAACAACATGATCTATAGAAGCATAAAGATTCTAGAAGACATGGAATATTGGAATACACCTATGCATAGAAAATCATTTCAATAGTAGTCAATTCTGCGCTAATAGTACCATCATATTGGATTCAATTCACTCCCCAAACCATATTAGTTGTCTAGGTTCACTCCCAACACTATCATATTGGATTTGGTCACTCCTAAAACCACCATAGTATTAATGTTTCACTCCGATGATTATCATTGTAGAAAATGTCCCTTACTGAATTGGGTTCAATCCCCCCTTCAAGTCCTATTTATCTCTTGAGATATAAATCCTTACCCACTAAATTGGTGGGAGATAGAGGTATCACCCTTTAAATAATGTAACTCATACATATGTTTTCTACAATATGGGTAAAAATTGATAATTAATAAACCAATGGAATTAAATGGGTTTCATAAATATTTTTTCATTTCATAACCTGTGAAAAAACAAACATGTTTCATATTAATTTATTAATTACATAATTACATAAACAATGTAAAAATGAATGTGTTTCGTACAAATATTTTAATTATAAGCACAAAAAATCATTTAAACAATAATAATGGTAACCATGGTTAAAATTCCTAGTAAATCATTTGTAATATTATGTGATTTCATTATATATGGAAATAGGATTTTAAGGATCACATGAAATATTTCTTGAGGAAAATAACCTCTTCATTTTTAAATTTTCTATTTTAAAACTAACAGATCACAAATTATAGTGACAATTAGTTTCCATGAGAATAATATTTGATACTTATAAATTATTATTTAAAATAATTATTGTTTATTATAAATGAAAATATAGTTCCTGTTATAAACAATAAATGAAAAATTCCAATCACATTTTTGATTAAAAGATAAAAATAAACCATTCATAAATTGATATAAAGATTCATTTTAAACCATTTTGAAAAAAAAAATAAAACATGGGTAAATCTGTTTTAATCAATCATTGCATTTTAGTTAAAAAAAAATTGAAACCATTTTTATAAAACATATAAATGGATGAAAAATGATTTTCGACAAAAGGTAGAAATAATGTAAATTTTTCGTTAAATAAATCATTTAGACCCATGAGTAAATAAATAGGGTAAAATTAAGAGAATGTGTATTTAAATAAATTTAAATGAGAATAATAAAAAATGTGAGATTATTGAGGGGTAGATCATAATATTTTATTATCGTAAACCTAATCATAAACAATCCTTATAAACAATGGGATTATAATATAAAGATTTTACCACAACGGTTTCATAGGAATCGTAATTACCATCAATGAATAGAAAACACTGAAGCATAAATATCACGATAATAAATAATTTAATTATATTTTATGTAATATATTATGTATATACACCTCATAAAAGAATATAGGTTCATAACATAACATATTTCTAAAAGAATACAATTTTACCCAAAATTCTCTTACCATAAGTCTTGACTTCCTCAATACACATTTGAACCAACATTATAATATATATAATTTTAATATAAATATATTAATTCAATATAATCTTGTATATTATGTAATATAAGATATACTTTTGACTTTTCTACACGTTTATTAGTAATTACTTGTTAAAATTATGATTCAGATAATAACTACTTCTTTTTTCACGTATGTTTTGATTTTGTATTTTTGGTCATTTTGATTTTATCAGTGTTATATTATATTAATAATGATAAACATGATATAATTATCATATATATATTCATTTTATATTTATTTAGAGTAATCCATAAAAGTTAGAGATATAAAATGAAGTACATTGTTCACGGAGATGGTAGGACATACATACACATGAACGTTGTTTCCATTTTCTAAAAAAGTAATAGAGAGAAACTATGTAATATATTTATTTTATATAGTCATTATTATTTAATATATTTCATATATTTTAATTCTCTTTATCCTTATTAATTTTTTGAAAATCATAATTGAAATACAAATCACATTACACCATGAGGAGGTAGTTTGTCGAACACAAGAGCAACATTATCATATTAACACAAAATGAAATGTAAAAAATTAAATATGATATAATATTTTAAAAATTATGAGTATTTTATGAATATAATATATATAATTTAAATCCATTATAAAATAAACACTTAATATGTGGTGATTAAAAAAAAATACATCGGTTCGCGAGGCGGTATTCTGATGTACAAACGATTCAAAGTTTCATTTATCATTTGATGGGTGAGAAGAAAGATCAAGGTTATTCAAATAACATAATAAAATATCAGTATATTTTATACATTGGTGTTATTATGTTGTAATTATTAGGACATAATTTGAAATTTTTATATCATAATTGAAATGAATGAGCTTAGTTTAGACTATTAACATCTCATAGGACAACCTCCTTTCGATCTCTTATTAAAGACACTATGGTGGGTATTTTGGGACTAGAAAATTCTTTATAAAATTTATAACAATTTTTTGGAGATAGTTTTACTAGTATGGATCAATATAATACCTTTATATGGTGTGAATGGGTTAGTGGAGGAAGTCCCATTTTATAATTTAGGAGTAGAATATTATTACATACCTAAAAACTATTCAATAATGAAAAGTAACTTTCATGAAATGTGCCTAATAATATGATAAATAAACTATTAGAGGTATTATATGTTCTTTTAACACCTATACCACTAAAAATATATTTTAACATGTTATTTCATAGTCTCTAAGTTCATCCATTTCTACCAATTTTTTTTCACTATGGGGACAACTCTTTTATTTTCATAGGTACTTTTTACTTTAAGACTGAATTTAAAAAGATATTTTTTAGATAATATGGACCCTATTATTGTAAATTTTAAATACAATTCACTAATTATTTATGTTTTGTGTATTGAATAATAATTTTTACACATGCATATATAATGCACAAAACCCTGGTTTAAACATAACTACAATAATTAGTTTCCATTATTTTTACAAATCATTATGACTGATAGATAATTTCACATAAATATATAATTTAAATTATTATAATTCAAATTTTTAACCAATTTTATCAAATTCATTTCACATATACGATTGAATTAGATTTAAAATAAAATTCACAGAGAATGAAAAATTGGTTTTATAAAGATGAAATTATATAGAAAGATTTAATGTCAATATTAAATATAAGATTCAATACAATGAAATTAATTGGATTAATAAATATATAATTTTAATAATTTTAATTTTAAATCCAATTTAAAATAAAACTGTTCTTATAAATTCTATAAATAATAATTTTTTTTAATAAAAATCAGTAATTTTTTTAGGAATTATAAAATTAATCATTGTAGAAAATTATCAAATATTAACTCAAATAATGTTTTGACATGTATATTAAAGAATAATTTTTGTTTTCAAAAAATTATTCAATATTATTAAATAAGTTATATTTTTATTTATAATAAAAAGAATTTTTTTGGATAATAGTATTTTAAAAAAATATAGACTTTATAAAAATCAATTACTTTTTCATCAATTTGTTTTCACTTTAAAAAAACCATTAAAATTAGTATTTTAAAAGAGGATATTCCAATTCATATTTAAAATATCATGCCAATTTTGTGATATAAATTATTAAATAATGATAAGATTCAATGTATATTGTGGTTTGTTAAAACTCAGTGTTGTGTGTAATTCATGTTATGTAATAAATTAAATTTATTCAAAATTAACATTTTAAAGAATCTATGGGTGTCACATTCCACCCCCCATAAAATGAATTTATCTTTCCTGGTATTTCCACTGATAGGAATAAATGAAGAAACTTCTTCCGTATCATTTCCTCAGGTTTCTACATAGATTCTTCAAATTGGGAGTTTCACTGCAAAACATTTACTGAGTAGTAATGTTTCGTAGAACTTTCTCTCTATGATCTAGAATCTCCACTCATTATTCCTCATAAGAAATATATTACTATAGTGTTCTTTCATCTATGTTCTGTACATGTGGAGGGTTAGGTATGTACTAACTCATGAGTGATTCATGGAACACATCCGAGAATTTATAGTGGTTTGGTGGAAGTGACAAAGGATTTGAAAGAGTCCATACCCATTCAACAATCTTCAAGGGGCCAATATACCAGTATGTCATCTTTTATTTCTTCTCAAATATCATATCCTTCTTCCATGGATAAATCCATATATTTTACATCACACAAACATCAAATTTATATCATCACAATTATATTAATTATAATTTTTTTCTTCACAAAGATGCCTTGATGTGCTATTGAATGGCTTTGACAGTCTCTCCGATTGCCTCAGCTATCTCAGGTCCTAATAACATTTTATATCTAACTTCTTTCCAGGATATTATTGTTCTATACTTCTCTCTATATAAGGATTCATAAAGAGAAACCAAAATACTCAAGTGGTAGGTATTGTAATAAGAAATATCAACTAGAAGAAGGTGTTCATCGCAAACTTCTTTGAAATCATATTAAAGGATCTCCACATATCCTCTAAAGTTAGAATTGTTCTCTTAGACTGGACATCTATATGAGGATTATAATTAGTGATGAAATACAATTTTGTCTCAAGGGATTTTTGATTACTTTTCCCGAACGTCAAGGTAAACTGTATATCTGAATGAAATATAATAGAATAATATACTATGTGCAACGATACCACTTACTAAATGTATATCGTAGAAATATTATCTATTGAAAATGTTATATATTATTGGTAATGAATGAAGATTTTTTAATTCAACTTACTAAAGAACATATAACATTGGTCCCATTTGATTTTTTCGGGACACTAATGAAAAGATCCATGGTGATGTCTTCCCATTTCCATTCGGATACAGGTAATAGTTGTAACATCCCACATAGAATAATTTATCTCATCCTTAACATTCATACATACCAAACACCAATATAAAAACTATAAAATATCTCTCTTTATACCTTCTTTCTAGAAATACTCCTTAAAATAATTGTAGATCATTCTAACTATAGGGTGAATAGAGAATGAGGAAGTTATGGATTCCCATAACCTATCCTTCATCAATCATGGAATGAAAGGCACACATTAGGGTTCATTTATCTTATTACTCCCTCATAGTCTTGGTTGAACTTAGGAACATTTATGACCTTATTACAAAGACATACATCTACCTTCTGCAACTCTTTTATATTCACATGGATTGATGGTTAAACACTTATTTGTGAATGGTAACATTCCCCCCTTGATTTAGGGTTTATCGATATAAATTTTTAAAATATATAAATATTCAATATTCTTGGATCCTTATCAAATATAATCTACAATGATATTTTTCATTCAATTCATTAACCATCTTTTTCACTTCATTAGGGTGTCAATGTATTGGGTTATCTTAATCTTTAATCAGATTCGACCATCTTCTATGGTTAATGTTCAATTAAATCTATGTGACTATATAATTTAAATCCTTATGATAATTATATATATCACACTTTTATACATAAATTAAAAGACCCTATATCTTCAATGAAAAAAATTAGCATAGATAACTCGAATTCGTGAGTTGGGTAATTTTGGACACGAACATTAAATTATCCTAAAGCATAAGCTATAAAGATATATTTATTCATGATAACACATCCTAATACTTTACTGGATTCATCACTATATATTAAAAACATTTGGGTAATGTAAGAATATGTAAACTTTCAAATATTCCCACCAGTTCTATGAAATATTTATATAATCATTTTTTGATAGAAACATGGCTCCCTTACTAGTTAACATATTCATTGGACTGGAAAATCATATTAACTTCTATTAAAATGTTCTATAATATCCATCCAAACCAAAGAAACAATGGATCTAATTCATAGTGGTTGGACTCATCCAATGATCAATAACTTCCATCTTAGAGTGATCGAACGATATACAATATCTTGAGATTATATGACCAAAAATGATATATTTTATTTCCAAAATTTACACTCTAAATTTTTCGTACAGTTTCTCCATATTTTGGGTCATTAGTACAATTCTCAAGTGATCTTTATTATCTTATTTTTTCAGAATAAATGATAATATATTATATTAATAATACAAAAAAAGTGATCAAGGTGATCTCAAAATACTCTATTCAATGTATCTGGGTTGTTATATGTGGAATTACTAAGACCAAAGGGAATCACTATATACTTATAGTGTCCAAACGTTGTATGAAATGATGTCTTTAGTATATCCCACTTATTTTCCCTCTATTAACATTATCTATGATGATGTTCAATCTTAGAATATTATTGATATTTTCTTAATTGATCAAAAAAGACATCAATGTGAGCTATATGTTAGTTGTTCATGTTTTTTATCTTGTTTAGCTCATGATAATCAATGTAGAGGCACATTAATCCATGATTATTCATAATAAAAAGAATTGGTGAACCTCATGGTGTCACACATAGATGAATAAATATTTTTCGATGATTCAAAAGTAGTTTCTTCTTTAATTTATATTACCCAATTGGGGCCATTCAATATGAAGTGATTGATATAGGTGTTACAACATGTTTGATATCTATTGAGAAATAAGCATCACATTTTGGTGGAAAACTAGGATACATTTAAATAATGAAATAAAAAAACTCTCTTAAAATAGACATATAATCCTTATATAGTTTCTTCCTAACCATATTCAATAAAAATACCATTTGAATATGAATCAAGAAATGCATAATTGATTTCACCTCCATTAGTAGTTAATATTTATCATTTCACTGGTATAATATCATAGGATGGTTTGGAATATAAAATGTGAATTCCTTTAATTTGAAATAATGGTTGTGATTATGTATATAATTCCAATACATTCCTTAGATAAAATAAAATTCATTTAGATAGATATTAAAAATGTTTCAAGAAGTATATTAACATAAACATTAACATGGGAAGAATCATAAACATGGGATGTGATCATTGTTCCACTGAGAATTTTCAATTATAATTCAACATCTAATCATTGGGGAAATGAATTAATAATCTAATATTATTTTCAATAAATAAAGGTTTTTTTATTTCAAATATCAAATAAGGTACTTCAATATTGGGGTGTACCTCTCACCACCCTAACTTCATTTATTCTATCTTCATTACCTTAGTAAAACCCAAAAGGTTTGCATGATTGTCAATTATCATTGACCAAAATGATATATTATTTATAGGTTATCTAAATCATGAAACCTTATTTTTAATATATTACACCATAGGTTTAACCTAAGATATTTATTTTCATCATCTATTCAAACCATATTGATGGTTCATAAAGATTTAATGAATTTCAAAAGCATATCCCTTAGGTGTGTCACACCAGGTGTGCAATAAGGATTGTTATCATGCTCTATGGGATGAATTTTCATTACATAAAATAATTATTCAAACATATTATACAAAAATATTAATTCTTAATGGATTAATATTAAATACAAAAAATAATTATGCATTCCAGAGTCAATTCAGTCTAATACCCATGGAAACATGGAAACACAAACAAATAATTCACATGTTAACAACATCATCTCCCTCTAAGCTCTTCATAAACGAATCATCTATTGACATATTATACATACTAACATTCTTCATTACCCGGGGAATAAAAACTAAGGAATGACTGGGATCAGATGATATGTATAGGTAAAAAATGGAGATATAAACATAATATGATCATATGAGTATGCGAACATGATAATAACATTTAATAACCATACCCTTCTTAACAATGATCATATCCACGAGTCCTGGAATAAATATTTTTTAGTTAATAACACATGAATCATAATTGAATAAAATAATTTTATATGTTGAATTATAACATTGTCTCAAGACATAGAATAGTTTCATACAGAAAACATATAGAATAATTTCTTTATTAGTCAAGGATTCAGAGAATGGACTATTAGTAGATTGGGTTCAATACCAAAACCATTATTCAAGTCATAGTTCACTCCCTATATAATCATAGTAGATTGGGTTCACTTTATAGACAAATTAATAGTTATGGTACACTCCCATAACTATCATAGTGAATGTATTCCCTTAATGAACTAGGATTACCCCCAGTCTAGTTCAGTTTATCTCATGATATATTGATATTTAATCAATTCATTGGTGGGATAAATAGGCCCCAAACAACACATTATAAAAATCATAATGTTTTTTCACAATATTATAAAATATTCATCATATCATGACCCATGAATATAAATTGCCTTCCAAAAAATTTCTTCATTGAATATCCTATGGAAGAAAAAAGGTTACATACACATTTTATTATTTAATCATAGCATAACCTATGTGAAAATGAATAGTTTTCATAAGAATATTTTCATCATAATCATAATAAATTAAAATATTTAATATGAATTATATCCTTAGATAAAATCCATGTTAAATCTATAGTAACATCAATGGATGTCATCGTAGATGGAAAATGATTTTGAAATCTCACATAGAGAATTTATTTTTTAAAATAACTTCGTCACTTAAAAAATAATATTTTTAAAACAAATGTTTAAAAAAAATTTAAAACACTTCTATTTTAAACTTATAAAGAAGCCTGAAAATATTAAGTGGACATGATACTAGAGAATACTGTTCATTTAATACATGTTAAAGTATGTATTCCGTTAATATTTTTGGTAAGAAGGTCAAAAAAACATCATAATTCATAAAATGAATATAAGATTTATTTAAAACAATTTTAAAAATATAAACATGTCTAAAAATTTATTTAACCAATAATTTAATATTATTAAAATATTTCATTAAAACATTTTTATAAAGCAGGGACATATAAGAAAAAAGTTTTTTGACAGATGTGATAAATAAAGTAAATTTTTCTTAAAAATATTCTTTTTGAATCGTGAGTACATAAAGCGTGGAAAATGAATGTAAATATGTATTTACTTTAAGTAACTTGTGGATAACATAATACATGATTTTTCTTGATAAAAAACCTTTATATTTATCATTATAAACTTAATGATAAATAATCCCTATAAAAAGTGTGATGTATCCTAAAAAATTTACCACATGGGTATCTTATGAATTGAAACCCCAATTAAATAATAAACAGAAACGAAAAATTAAATATAATAATAATAAATAAATTCATGATATAACATGTAATGGGGTCTTTATATACAGATCATGAAATAATATTGGTGCATAACATAACATAAGTCCCAAAGTATACAATTTGAGTTGAAATCCACTTACCATATGTCAGGAAACTCTACGTATACAATCTGTCATAAGGTATAATATTATAGTTTTATTATATAACTATTATAGAATGATAATAACATATATTATACCATATATAAATTACATATGACCTTTGATTACCCTATTATTAGAAATTCCTTGTTAAAATTACAGTTTCACTACAAAAAATGACTTATACCAAAAGAAGATTTGCGTCGGATAATATAATTGTTGATAAAAATGAGTAATTCCAACAGATATATCATTATTTTGATGTTCTTTATAAGTAACAGCAATTCCTTTTACCAACATATACATCTGTTATTATTAACTCTTTTATACCAACAAATAATTTAGTATCAATTAAATTTGTCCCTCTATCATTTCAACACAAACAATTATACTACAAAAAAAGAATATATTCTTATAATTTATCATTATTGGAAAATATTTTACCATTAAACACACACATCACAATAAATTATTCATTATCAATAGATATTTTACTAATAATTTAATATATATTTATAATTATTATTTTAAACAAATACATTTATAAATAATAATATATTCTTATATAAGGAATTAAAATATTGATAATTCAATAGGTTTTCCTCATACTAATATATATATATATATATATATATTTTAAAATTATTGATAAATGATTCAAATTTATGATGACTGTAACCAAAATAAATTATAAAACTATGAATAAAAAACAAGGAATTATATTTATCTATAATAATTAATTTATTTTAGAAACATATAATTAACATTATAATAATTTTTTTTATATTTATCAAATAATGCACACGCCCAAAATGTCACTGTTGTGGTGAGGGGATTCCCAAATCTGCTACCCCGATAACCCTAATGATCTGGATGAAATCATGAATTCATTGCCAAAACATTCATCCCTCTTCATTTCGTCGCCACAAGGGTCATCCTTTCGGTTTGTTGCCAAAACATTCACCCCCATTTGATTCGTTGCCACATCGCCAATTCATTATGGTAACCCATTCACCCTCCTTCGGTTCGTCGCCACGACATTGTTTGCCTGCTATATTTATTTTAATTATTTTCCCCTTTGGTTAGTCGATATCATCCCCCCAACCCCTCTCTTTTTCATTCCCATCCCGAATTAGCTTATGAAGAACATATTTTAACCGAAAAAATGTGAAGTTATTACGATTTCACAATTATTCTTATAAATGTTGAGAGAATGACTTTGATTTACATTTCAACACCCATTCTTTACAAATAAATTCACCCACAATCATCTTTATAGAAATATATTCATTCTTAGTTTTGTAAATAATGTTTTTCTTATTTTTTATTTGATCATGATAACACGATGCTCTTTCTCTTGTAGATTAATTGCTTCTCTAGAGATCACCCTGCCTGACTTGAACTGTGAAATTTAAATTTTTTTTGATACTAGATAACACTATCTGCATGTTGTACTTTTTGTTTTACATTATGGTTTTTGTGTTTCCTTGAAAATCAGTGCGAGGTTCCAATGGAATCCATCCAAAAAATTCACATTAGGCCTTGGGAATTTATTGCAACACTCACCCTTTACTTTCTAACCTGGTTATATTTCACTGAACTACAATGTTACAATCTCAGGATTAATCCTTATTTTTTGTAGGTAATGTTATAAGAATAATCTGTTTGGACATCATTAAACTATAATGTTGTAATTAACATTTTCTGTTATCTTTTATGAATATGTGTTTTGATGATAGCAACTTGGATATATTGTTTGACAAGGTGGATGATTTTTTCAATTCAATTATTAGGCTAACAACAATCATCATGGGAGTTTTCTTTATTTTCTATTAGTTTTTTTGTTCTTTCAATATGAATTAATCTGTGAAGGATGATAAAAAATTATTTTGAGCCTAATACTATGAAATTTCAAAGGTGTTTGATTCTGGTTGACACTATCTCACATGCTGGAATTTTTGTTTTACATGATGTTTTTTGTGTTTCCTTGAAAATTAGTGTGAGGTGTTAATAAAATTCATACAAAAATTAACATTTGGTCATGGGAATACATTGTATCACACATCTTTTACTTTTTAACGTAGTTATATTTCATTTTTAAATTCAATGTTACAATCTCATGCTTAATCATTATGTTTTGTATGTAATATTATTGGAGTTGTCAGTTTTGACATCAATGACAACAAGGAAGTGAGATTTTATTTATTTTGTCGATCAATGTCTTCTCTAGATATCACTCTATCTAGATTGAATCCCATTAGATTCACTTCTGGAATTTTTCATCATGTTTAATTTTAATCATTGATCACTAATGTTGTAATTAATATTTTATGTTATCTTTTGTGAATAGGTGTTTTGATGATAGCAACTTGTACATGATGTTTTTTATGTTTCCTTGAAATTCATCATGAGGTGTCAATGAAATTCTTATAAAAATTAAAATTTGGCATTTGGAATTAATTGCATCACTCATCCAATACCATATCATGTTTATCCATTTTGTTTTGTAGGTAATGTTATAGGAATAATCTGTTTGGACATAAATGACAACAAGGAAGTGCAATCCACTTTTCTTCTATAGATCAACCCGGTTGAAAATTTTGATAAGAATGTCTATGATTATTTCAATACAATTACTACGATAACATCAATCATGAGGGGAGTTTTCTTTGTTTTTTATGTTGGATTTTATGTTATTTCAATACAAATTATTTTGTGCATCCTGTTAAAATTTTATTTTGAACCTAAAACTGGGAAATTTAAAATGTGTTCTGTTTGGACATCAATGACAACAAGTTGATGCCCTTTATTTTGTAGATCAATGGCTTCTCAAGAGACCAACTTGCCTGACATGAGTCTCATTCGATTCAATTCATTTATTTTTCATTTGGTTTCATTCTTTTGTAGATCAATGGATTCTCAAGAGACCACCATTCCCTACTTGAATAGGTGTTTTTATGATATAAACCTCATTGAATTTTTTGATAAGAAGGTGGATGATTTTTTCAATTAAATCCTTAGTATAACATCAATCAGTTGGGGTGCTTTATTTCTTTCTTTCTATTAGTTTTCACATTCTATCTATAAAAAATTCATTTTGATCCTAAAAAAATGAAATTTCAACTATGGTGTCGATGAATTTCATGCAAAAATTAACATTTTGATCATAATTTTTACACGGACTATAGTGTGCTGATCATACTAAATGTAGTAGACTCTGCTGCTATTACACCTGATATGATATATTATTATCGACTCTACTGCTATTTCAAAAACATATTAGATATTAATTCCCGATTAAAGAGGTCAAATGAATCACCCATAGGATCCAGAATAGCATCATAACATCATATTTCATTTCAGAAGAGTTACACACAGACTGTAATAGAATCAACTACGATATATGATTATTGACTCCACTGTTATTACACACACAGAACTCCACTACTATTCTGGATCCTATGTATGATTCATTTACCCCTATAATATATAATTTCTTTGTAATCTGTACAAAAATATGTGTGTTATATATATGTATTCTATGAAATCTTGTATCTGTGTAAAATCTGAAATACAAATAATCCAAAATTTGTTTGTGTTATCTGTGTACTATTTATAACAGATTATATTCTATTAATATGATCACTAGCTTATTATCTTCAAAATATTATCTGTGTAACATTGATTCAGTGTAAATAATTAAAATTAATTCATTATCTTTATATTTTTACACTCCATCGATTATCATTGTATCATTTATTACAATTTTTTGACCATCAAAATTTTTCAGTTGAAGAGGGAAAGAAATCACAAACTGCTCTGCCAGTAGCCTTCGCACTGGAGTGATCCTCCTTCCAGAAAAGCGGTGCTTTAGATAAAATCGGTGTTTTTTTGCCAACTAGGTATGACTTTGGGGAACAAATTCATCATATTCTTGTGTGCTAAGGGGAAATATTTCTTGGCAAACAGGTAGCAAGGTTTCTAATTTCAATTCCATAAACAAGGAATCATCTATATTTCCATATTTCTTTCACTTTTACCATTAAAACTCACATCGAATGCTCAAGTGGGTCTGTCAAATGATGCTACATTGAATCTGTATGAAGCTGTGGTGTGGGATGGGTTCATGTATTTTGGATATAATGTTGGATTTAATTCACGATTTATATGTTACAGGTTTGGTATGTTGAATCCAGAGGCTAGGTGACTAGAGTTCAATATTGTTCTACTACTATTTGAAGATTTTAGGTGAATGAATTCTTGTTCTTTATTTTATCTATAAAAAACTCTTTGAACTATACATGAAATTTATTCCCACATTGGGCTTTTGGACTACCTTATTATTTTTTCTGTATTACGGTTTCTTTCGATAAAAATGGTGCTTTTTTTCCAACAAGCTGTGGCATTGGGGAACAGATTCGTCAGATTCTTCAGTGCTAAGAGAAAGAATTTCCGGGTAAACAGGTAGCATGGCCACTGCATTCAATTCCATATACAAGGACTCATCTGCATTGTCTTCTTTCTTTTACTTGTAACATGCACACTCACATCTAATGTTCAAGTTGCTACCTTGAATCTGTCTGAAGATGTGGTGTGGGATAGGTTCATGTTTTTTGGCTACAATGATGGATGTAATTCACTATATACATTATAGGTACCGAATGTTGAAGCTAGAGGTCATGTGACTTGAGTTCAATATTGTTCTACTACAGTTTGGATTGCTTGATTATATTCTCTATTTTTGCATACTATTCATATATTCTACTTCAAAATATGTGCATTAATTATAGTTCATTTTTTTTTCAGATTGCATGATGTGTTCATTACGATGCGGCGTGGCTCATTATTTTTGGAATCTAAGTTCTCAATCTGTATGACGTGACTTGGCTCATTGGCTCAACATCGTGGGTAGGTATTATAAGACCCTGGTTTTTTATATGTTCTATGTAATTTATAATATGATTTCATTATTAGTATTATCAGTAATGCTTAATCCCGTGCATTTGAATTTCTATTCATATTTATCTTATGCGTTAACAATGAATTTATTAGTATAATTCAATATTTCGGTATTTAGAACTTTTCAATAAGTTTGAAATAGACATTTTTACATTCTTCGGTTACCTTTTTTTTATTGTTTTACTCTTTTTAGGTTCTAAGAATGAAATAAATTTGTTCTTGTGGCTTCTCCTAACAAATTTGAATTAATAGGTTTAAAATTTCTATTTACTTTCCAATGTTTTTTAAATTTTCATTGAAGGTGTTTTTCAATCAACATCCATAGTGTTTTTCACTATCATTGATCCACAGAAGGAACTCTTTGAGTTTGATTTGGTAGAACAATTAATGTTCTAATATCATGTGAAAAAGTTATTTTTAAAGATCAGTCATAACATCCTCTATTTTTTTATTCTTAGTAACATATATTTCTTTATTTATGGATGATTTATAGTTATAATGCCACCAACATATTCTCTTTTCTGTCTAAATACATTGAATGCGCTACTTCCATAAATTCCATAACAACTTTATTATTTTAATTCTATTTTCTTAACACGGTAATTATTTCAAATAGTCTTTTCAGATTATGAAATATTTTTAATCATTACATTATTTTAATGTAAAGCTAGACGTGTCCGTTAAAAGATAATGAAAAACAAGGAAAACAATAAATCATTGTTTGTGTTGAGTTTTTAGGGTCTAAATGATGCAATGTAGTCAATGTTTTTATTCGAGGATGATGGAAAACATAGAGATGCTCGTTATTGTCAATGAATCTGAAGAAAATGTTTAATCCAAGCCATTAAAACATTTTCTGTTCAACATGGCCAGGGTTAGATGATGCTCTGAAATAATTTAGAGCAGTTGAGATGATTTGACCATGTTTTCACATTCCTATTCCATGGTTAGTGAAAAAAATCATGATATATGTATTTTAGATCATTGTTTCCACATTCCAGTTCCATGTTCAGTGGACATATATAAATATATGTATTTTAGATTATATATCCTACAGTTTTGGCTGCATATTTATAGTTTGATTCCCATTTTTGACATACTAAGGGTATTATGGTTTTGGATGCATATTCATTTATTTCTAGCTGCATATTGAATGCTTTGAGTATAAATAAAACTGACTATTTTTTATGGTTTATGATATATTAATGCATAAAACAGTTTGAATTTGTGATGGTTGGTTACTATTTGTTTTGGATTCATATTAATTTTGGATTCTTTTTCATTGATGGTTGGTTTGTATTTGTTTTGGACGCATATTCAATTCATTTGTTTAATGGAATTTAGATTTCTTTGGCTATCTTTGTTTCGTTTACAGGTGGTTTCAGGGGTGTGCATGTCCAGTTACATGATGTATAAGCAACAAGTGTATTATTCATTCCATCAGTTGGTTTTATGACAGGGGGTTGTTGCGTTAACTCATTGTTATTTTTATATTTGGATGACTTTCCTTTGTTAAATAGGAACTCGCTATCATGAACATATTCAATCATATCCCAATCCATCCACATCTGTAGCATCGGTACCATGAGAAAATGTCAAACAGTATGCCTGAAGGATTCAATGTTCAATGGAAAACAGTGGGACCGATTTCCATTTGAACCAATTTTTCATCCCTTTCATTTTGATGTTGGATCTTGTCCATCTGAGAAAGAAGAAGTTTATACCCTCTAAAATTTATCTCACCAATGAATACATCACAAGTAGCTGATACATTCACGGTGATATAATTCCCCACTTTCAGATACCTTTTTAATTCAATATGCTCATCACATCCATCTTACGAGATGCAATAAAAAGTTGAATCCTGCAATAGATCACATTCGGAGACATCATCAAGGCAGATATGATCACTTAATCTCTTCCCTTTTGTATCTTGAATTGGTTAGAAGGGAACATCATACAATGTCTAGACAGGTCATGAATATACATAACTATTGTAGTCATGTGTGAGAGTTCTACAAGCATCAACCACCAATCTATTTCTATATAGATCGTTTTTTTGTAATTTCATTTATTTATCCTTTGGTATTTTACACTAATTTGTGGTTCTGATCAGTGATTATATTTGGTGTAGATATTGAAGCTGGATGGTGTATCATAGCAGCAACTTGTGGGTATGCTCTTTGACTATCAAATTTGAGGCTCGTTGGTCCTGAGGCATGGATGGGTCATTGGTGCTGGAACTGGGTTAGTGGGGCATGGATGGGATGTGGGTACTTGGGGGGTGTGATTTATCCTGCTGGTTGATCCTGTGGGGGGGGGGGGATCTGACATTTTTTAATCTAAAATTTTTGTATTAAATTTCAGTATTAATATAAATAAATTTTTTCTATGTTTTATCATTCGTCTCAGTCGTCTTCAGTTTAATAATTAAAATAGATCAATTATATATGATATATTAATAAATATAAAAATTTATATTTTTTATTCAAATGTAATCTATAAATAGATATTATATGTTATTTAGAACGTGTTAAAATAGTATTCGGTTTAATAAAAATAACATTTGTAATATATATGATAAATTAATTTTTATGTAAATGTAATTTATAAACAAATATTATATATTTGTAATATTATTACCAACAGATAAATTTATCATCAGAACCTATTGCAAAACACATTAACCAACATATATATTATCTGTTGGTATTATTATAATTGCAACAGATATATTTTATCTATCGCAAAAAGATTTAGTGACAGATTTTTTAACAAAAGTTTAGTGACAGGGACATATATGTTGGTACAATGTTTTACGAAATGAAAATCCACTTTTACCAACAAATGTGTTCATGTTAAAAAAAGTGAAATATTTTGTAGTGTTTGGGTAAACATATCTTCACATTTCATGTGTGTTTTGATTAGGTATTTCGTTCCTTAAACAATGATCATGGATTTATCATATATAAAATGATAAAATGATATAAATAAAATATATATTCACTATATATGTATTTAATTTAATTCATAAATTTTATAGATAGAAAACTAATTACACCATTCATAGAGACATACGGCCTTACGTAGACATGAACATTGATTCTATTTTTTTGATGAAAGTAATTGGAGGGAGGTGAAAAATATATTAACATTAATAATTCATTATTATGTCATATATATCAAATATATTAACTATGTATAACATTTTTACCTTCCATTAAAATAATATGTTAAACAATTTCATCTCTTCGTCAGGCGGTAGTCCATCATGCATATGAGTGATGTTATAACATTATAATGGAATGGAAAGTAAAAAGGTGTATTTGATACTAAAATTTATAAAGTATAATAATTTTATTTATATAAAATATATAATATAATCCATCATTATCTCCACTTGTGAGATGCGATTATGGAAAATTAATTACATTGATTCATTAGGTGTTAGTCTACTTAACACATGATCAACTGTTTCATTTCCATTTAATCAAATATGATATTGATGCTGTTTATATAATAAACATAATAAAATCTATTAATATTTTATATACAATTTTATTATATTATAAATATTAGTACTATAACAGAGTTTTTTTGAGAAGAAGTGAAAATAAACAGCATAGTGAAGACAATTACGTTCTCTTAGGACAATCTCCTTCGGATCTCTTATTAAGGACTCTAGGGTTCATATTGTTCAATGAAAAACATCCACAACATTTATATAAGGATTTTTGGTAAATATTATGTTGGGTTTTTTTGGAAAAAACATTCTAAATAGTTATGAGGTAGTGAGGGGAGGAAGTCCTCTTTTAAAAATTATCAAGGAGTATCAATTTGCTGAAAACAATTCAAAAATAGGAATTCATAATCATGACATGTATCTAAATTTTTATTAAATAATAGAGTGAGATATTATATGGTATATCCAATCCTCCACCACAAATAAAATAATTTTTTAGACATGTTGTTCTTAATATAATAGTTTACTCACTTTCACCATTTTATTTTTCACCATAGTAACTAGACTATTTTTATTTTACTAGATAATTTATCCTTCTAGAGTAAAATTAAAATTCTATTTATTAGATATTTTGAACACAACCATTATAAATATTAAATCCAATATATTAAATAGATATCATTTGTGTCTTGAATCTTAATTTTCACATATGTGTATGTAATACACAAAACACGATTTAAATCATAAATGTAGTAATTATTATTTTTAATATTTTTACTAATATTTATGATTAAAAAATAAATTGAAATTAATATATAATATAAATAATTCTAATTCCAAATATTAAATCAATTTTCTCAAATAAATTTATAGTTGTATCCTAACTAAATTTAAAATAAAACCCAATGACAGGATGAAAATGTGGTTTTCCAAAGGGAATGGTTTCATAAGTATTGAATTATTCAATATCAAATTTTAATATTAAATTTAACATAATAAAATAAATTAGATTAATAAATTTATAATTTAACTTATCATATATTTAGAACCATATTAAAAAATATATCTTTTAAAATATTTAGATGAAAATGTGGTCTTTAATAAAAATCAGTATTTTGTACAATTCATCAAAAAATTAATCATTCTATGAAATTCTCAAAATTTAACTAAAATATATTTTTTTACACAAAGACATAAAAATTTATAATATATTTTTAAATACATTTTATAAAATATGTAAAAAATAAATTTATTATTTTTTAGAAAATAATATTTCATGAGTAAAGAGTATTTTCGAAACATATAAATTTTTTACTAAATATTAATTACCCTTTTCATTAATATTTTTTCGTTATATAAAAAAATAATATGCAATATATATAAAAACGTATTCCTATTTATATATCTATGCCTAATGGAATGGGTATAAGGTTCATGTTAAAATAATAATATTAATAGTATATTTCTTTTTGTAGAACTCGGTGTTATGTGTAACGCAAGTTATTGATAAAATTAAATTTTATAGAGAAACATTTTTCACAAAATCTTTGGGATGTAATATGATGGAATGGAAAATTCAAGATAATTTGGAAGAATTTATTGAGGGGATTACAGTTCTTGTAAATAAAAGGAATAAATTCCAAACGAAGAAGAATAAGGATAATAGATAAATAGAAGAACTTATTGCGAAGTATAAAGCCTATGTTTTCCATAACATGAAACCCAGGATAAGAGAAGATAAAAAAGAAAATATTTTCAATAATCATGAGGAGAAAATTGTTGGATGGGAATAAAAAATTGGTGAGAAAAAATCAATGTATCATTTTATTTAAAAAGTTCTTGAACAGAGTTAGGGAATACTTTTGAATGTTTGTGGATGTTAAAAGAGGATCTTCCTTTGATAGTGAGTTGATGGGTGTAACCAGGAAAGTAAAATATACAATTGATTTGACTCAATGTAAAATTGATATCTATAATATTTCAGGTCACAAAATTAAATTTGAACCTTTATAGATCAATATGACTACTTAGAAACCATCTCTTACATCAGAGTGAGAACGAAATATGTTAACAAAACCTCCATCCTTTAGGGAAAAGGGATCAATTTAAATAAGTTAAAAAACAATATCCATCGATAAATATTAGTTATCATGATGTAAGATCTTATTTTTGAGGTTCCAAATGATTATATGGAAATTACAAAATTATATCTTACACTTTTTGTTATGGAATTTCATTTCAAGAAATGAGACATGAATGAATGTAGATCTATAGTGAGAATATATAAACAATTTCTCAAAGATAAAATACTATGATAAAAAATCACTCAAACTTCCAACAAAAAATAGGTACTAATAAATATAGTATATTTGTGTTAAATGAGACTAGGAGATTCACAAATATACAGAATTCTTGGAATGATTATTTGGAGAGATTACCTATGTTTAAAAAGGAAAGAAAATCCATAATGCGGAAAAGCAGGAGTCATAAAATATTATTCCATTTAAATGGATGTTTGAGAGTCTCATCTTATTTTGGAAGTTTAATAAATAATACATAGAGATCTTGATAGAATATTTGGTGATATTTAAGAGAATGGGGTAATAATATATGTATTCAAATGAAAATCAGAAAAAAGTCACTATATATAAATAAGATAGTATTCATGGGAATATGTCAAAAAATAATGATAAGAAAATAAAAGAAGAATCTCAATACATGGTGACATGAAGATTCAATTTTTTTCCAAAACTGGTGGTAGAGATATAGGGAATTGGTAGTTGAATTTTATTTCAATCCTTCGAGTCTAAAAATAGACAATGAAATTGTTAATGTAAGAGAAAGGAAATAAAATTTCATTAAAAATTTAGGTGAAGAAAATTTATTCCCAAAACAAAGAATTTTAAATTGAGAGTACATGTAAGAAACCTGTTATGAATATTCTTAGGAAATAATAGATTAGTTTGGATGAAAATAATAGTTTACGTTGATAGAAAAATCGTAATCTTAATTCTAGTTCTAAGGAATCTGATAGGTCCCTCCTTATTTTCTTATATATATGACTTTATATTAAAATTTTATGATATAAAGGATAGAGGTGAATCCATTATAGGGGATAATTAATTGAATTTATTAAATCTTTTTTATAAATTGAATATGGAATTTTTAAACAGCCCTGTAAAAATTGAAACTTGAGTTAAGTTTAATATGTATACATTTCATGGAATGATTGTCTGAGATACACTTAAAAAAAATTATGTTTTCAATGTTTTTATTATATAAATGATTATTTAAGGAAAATATTGATCACATTGGTTATGTACTACTTCATTCTACAGTAGGTCTTCACATGTATAATTTTAGTTTTCCAGGTAAGGGCTCTTTTCAATGAAAATATGTGGAATCATTTCCTTATCTAAATGGAAACATAAGATTAAAAATAAATTATGGAGAAGTATATAGTAGTGAGAAAACCATTATAATCAATGTATTAATTTCTAACAAGTTGGAGGATGAACAGAAAATATATTGACAAAAATATAGTTCGGTAGTATTGAATACAAATCCAAATAGGCATATTGAATTATCCATTTGGATGAATTATATTTTTTTATAAGGTTAATTGTATTGGTGTGGATGGGTTTTAAATTTGTTAATAAATATATATTGATTCATAAATGAGTGTTATAGATTTTTTGTGAAAATAATTTAAAATAACTATAACTCTCGTCTTAATGTTTAAATCATTTTCTAATAGTACTAAAAACACATTTTTTAGAAAATGAAGAAACTAATGTGTGTAAATTTCATTGATAATGATTTATTGAATATTTGGAAACAATAAATTTAAAAGGATTATGAAAGATGTTAATAATAAATATATGTAAAATCACACACATTAGTGGAAGTGGGTTAGTCAAGGGAGTTTCCGCCTATACACCCTATGTGTGAGTTTGTACAAGATTTGACCATAGTTCAATAAAAATAGGTTTTGAGTAATGAATATCTTTATTATTCCAGTGCCACCTTTGACCAAAAGTAATTTGGGATAAGATATAGGTGTATAAATGTTCTTTATTTCTAAATATTACTAATGTAACATACACAATCAGATTTAGGAGATCTACACCAGAAATTCTAATGGACCATCATTTTCAACATCAGATGTAGGGGTTTTCTGGATGTACACTATATATTAATTCAAATACCAAATTAAATCACCATAATATTTATGATATTTTTGAATTCAATTAATAATATAATTTTACATACTACTTATATATTTATAATAATATTACATGTAAAGATGTTATGGAAATAATTTTTTTTTCATTTCAAGAAAAAAGTCTATATGAATATGTGATTGAAAAATTCCATTCAAATACAGTATGCAGAAGATATATTTTGAGTATATTCATTATAAATGAATATTGGAGTTTTTGAATGAATTTTCTTGTAGATTGAGGATTTAATTTTGGTTCATTGATTCCAGGTGAATGAATATTCAGAATGAAAATTAACATGAAACATCCCACATAGTGTAAAGGAGACTACACAATATCAATATATAAAAATACCAATTCAAATTATGTTTGAAAATATACAATATGAGGTCAGTTGGAGAACATGAGTATTTTATCTTAAAATTACCTAATATGTGGCATTTATATATGATTACACCAAACTAATATGAACAATTAGTTAACTATATGATGAATATATCACGATTTTTACACATTAATTTCATTCACACTTCATGTGTTGTGTGATGAAGATAAAACACATGAACATGGAGTTCATGATAATCTTTTGAACATAGTAGTCATGTATAGGGTATGTGAATATGCAGTTTAAAACTATATATCACCGTTTTGTATGAAAATTAGTTGATTGGGGATACATTTTTAGAATAAGGGATTTATTTGTTGAAAATATTTGAGGATATAGTGTAGCTCGACACCAAAAAAGTTATCATCATATGAGTTTGAGTCTCTAAAACCTTTGAAGACTTTAAGAGGGATTATGAATACAAATTATTTTAAAATAAAAGGTTCATGATCACCTCATCTAAAAAATATTGAGTTATGTCTGAGTTTTTATAATCCATCATGTCACTATTAGGTGTCTCTGTAATTTTCTTGAAGAAAAAAATTATACAAGATTTCTTATCTATGGGATGAACATCATGATATTTTATTTAAATTGTTACCTGAGGAATAATATAAAGGATCCATGAAATAAAACTGTATGATGGACAAGAATATTTCCCACTCACATTTAGCACTGTGAACTTATGAGGGTGGTTCATGTGTGAATTATTTCTAATTAATTATGAATACATGTTTTCCCATGAAATCTTTTCAGGAAGGAGTAAAGAGTCACATGAATATATAGTGTGAAATAATTCTAAACCATCACGATGTGTAGATGAACCTGAGATATATCATGTCACATATAAATAAATCTTAATGGGAGCCATATTATATATAATTACTGAAATCATTAATATGAAGGAGAACTATAGAAGAAGGGATATGTGTGTGTGCTTGGAATATAAACAACATGAACAACCACTAAAATTCAACAACTATCTATAGGATGATCCATGAATAGAGAGTATAGAATTTAAAATGATATTTAAAACATAATAATATAAAATAACATGGATAATAAGCATTCTATGTCTATAAAAACATATATTCCAAATTCATGGATCATTTATTCTTGGAGTGTATTTATTTTCATTGTGTTTAGAAATGAAGAAGAATTATGTTTTTGTTTTAGAAGATAAATGATGCATATAGTTATAATAGAATGAAAACATTTGTTGCTTAGAACTTCTTAAAAATGAGAACATATCTACCAGATTATCTTTAAATAAAGAGAAATTTAGATCACTCTATTAAGATCAGAAAAAAAATGAAAATGACTCGTAGAACTATGTAGGATTCTATTTTATTTCATTATAATTATAAACAATCAATATATATGTAGATACTTTAATCATGTATTGAGATAAATTTACAAGTGGGGTTGGAGAACCAAAAATAATATTGATCAATTTCTTTCATTGGATCAAAGATAAAGAAGGATCTTGTTAGTGAGGTGCCTAATTAGTCACTAATTTAGAGATTGTAGTTATCAAGTATAACTAACTATTTGTGAATTATAGTTACGATTCCTAGAAAACTTTTATATTAACCACTTGTTGATATAGTGAATAAACCATTTTGGGGTGTATAATAGACACAAAACTAAGTTTTCCTTTATGATAACCCCGATAATTACTATGTAATGCACTCTATTTCACTAATATTTCACTCAAGATGAGGTTTCGTGATATTATTGATAAGATTAATAGCCATAAAATGTTATATGTGGTTGAATTAAAAGAAAATATTCAGTAAAATTAAATGACTGATTCACCCCCTCCCCCATCTAAGTGGAAAATATAGCATAGGGCACATCATGATCAGTATTTATATTAATATAAAATGTATAGATATAAATATTTTTTAAACCACCTTTTTTAAAATTTGTAGAATAAACCAGATCTATAAAAATTTTCAATCTAAGAAATTTACTAACATAATATAGATTAAAAAAAGTTATGTCAATGGATTATAATATATTGATATATTGGGAAACAAAATTCAATTTTACCTTGGAATAATATGATATTATAAAATTATCACAATAAAATATCATTATATATGATAAAAAAATTTAGGGGGATATTAATATCTTTCATTCAAATATCAATTTGAACCTAAAAAGATCGATGGTTCCTTTGGTGTTCATAGATGGTTTGTTTCAATGAAATGAGAGATTAATCATTTTAAAGTAACCAATTCTTGGACTCAAGTTGAGTACTCAAGTGATATATTATTTATATGAGTCTAATGGGGTTTTCAAAATATGTTCATTGAAAATGGAATTAATTTTTATAATTAGGTGATGCTAGTTATACATGCTATAATAAAGAATATGACAAAGTCTATAGAGAAACTATTTCACTTGTAGTAAGACTTCAATACATCAATATTCTATTAGAATATATAATTCATAGAAACTATAATTTAATTAAAAGGGTTATAAATAATTAATTTATTAATATTTAGGTTTTAATAAGTGTTTACATTTAAAAAAAATTCTAGTTTTAAATATATTAATTTACCATAACTCAAATTTTAAATTATCAAATGAATATATTTATATAAAAAACACCAAATATCATGGTATGATAGATTTAGAATCATTTTATCAATATTTTTTTAATACCATCATTATAAAAACAAATGTTTATAAAATTATTTTTTGGTTAAACCCAAAAATTAATTACATATTGGTTTTTCAAATTTAAATAATGTAAACTTGTGATTGGTATGATGGGTGGACATTAATAATTTAATGGAATCCTAATAAAACAAATATGGGAAAAAATTATCTTAAAAATATTATTATATTATATATTAACATAAAATATTTTATTTTTTCAATTCATGTAGTACAAATACTCTTGTAGATACATCTTGTGTACATTATCCTAATGAACTGGGGAAATAGGTTTATTAGAAGTGTTTTCAGGGGATAATAGAAAATTATAATTTGTACATGGATAATCTATTATAAATTATGTACATTATATTATTATTTGTGAGATACTAAGGTAATATATATAAATCAAAACTTAAGGTAGTTAAATTGATAGTGTGTTAACATTAATGAAATTCATAACATAACCATCATCATTCTTATAGATATGATTTAACATTATAGAATTATTCAGATAATAAATATCCATGATAGAGATTATATACGAAGAGTTCATTCAAGACTTTTCACATTCAAAGAGGATATTTAGTATCTTGGTCATGTAATAAGAAACATTTAAGAAAAATTCCCACTACTAAGGCTGAATATATGGTAGTTAGAAGTTAGTACAACTATTTTTTATTGGTGAAGAACTCACTAAAGGATTTTTTGTTATGGTTTAAAAAATTATTATTCATTATGATTGAACTAGTGGTATTTCTTTTTCTATTAACATATCATGTCATTGAAGAGATGAAAACATAGATATAAGACACCATTTCGTCAAGGAAACACATAAAAAGTAGAATTTCCAATATTTTTTTATAAGTGAAGATTATATTATAGAAATTTTAGGGGAACTATTAAATTATTTTACATTTGAATATATTATTAAAAATGTGGTTTTCATATTTGTAATGGGATCATAAGTTCCCAATTTTTTATCTCTATCTATTGACATTGAAAAAATCATCATGAAAAGGGAATCAGGTTACTTGTTTATATAGAACTGTGATAGCATTCTATGTTGGCACATTATATAATATAATAGATGATGAAAAATTGTGAGTTGTAATTTGAAAATTGTCTAGGACTATTTCTAATGTATCCTATAATAGACATGTACTTAATGGAAATTAACATTAGAAAGGTACCAATCACTATATGTTTTTCCGATTATGAGAAGATTAATTATTATTATTTACACATACATTCCATTTTTATTATATTTCCATAATATGATTATAATTATCGATGTTCATAATATAATGAAAATATATGAAACATTTTTTCGAAATTAATTTCTCATACATGAACTTCTTATGCAAATACCAATTAGTGGATAAGAATTTTACAATTTTCATTTTTTATACTGCCTTGGAAAAGGGAGGGATTTTATTTTATTCACTTTAGTGTAGAGAATTATATTTTCCAAGATCTTCATAAGATATTATGTAATTTTTTTCAATATAATATCTATAACCACTTTCTTTAGAATGATTTCATCCATATTAATCATAAGAGAACCTATAATACTATTTTTTTCTTTTTCCAGATAACTTTTAATTTTGTTCTTACATATTTCCATTACACTTTCATAATCCCCAAATGAAGATAATTATTTTTTGTTTTATATATTTCATGGATGGATTGTGATTATTTGAGAAATTTTTGTGAAACATTATGGGGAGATCCGAGAATAAGATATTTGTGGGAGAAGAAAGGTAAAAAGATATAAGAAGGTGAACCTTGGAATTTAATCTAAATATAAAAGAGGAATAATTTATTTACATAAGTTATAAGTTGTAATGATTTTATAAATCAAGAAGGAGAGACTATATTTCGAGTATTATTTGAAAATCACAAAAGATGATTCCTAAAATTAAAAATGTGTTTTCGACTTCATTCCAATTAAATATAAAAATCATGTTTGTTCTTAATTTATTGGTCCTCTATTATTGTTTTATATTTTTTCTTTTTAAAAATTATAATTGAGGAGGGTTTAGATTTTGATGCATGTTTTATTTTGTCATCTCATTAATGGTTTGATTATATATGTGTTTAAATTTGGTATGTTTTAAAGGGGTAATTGCATTTACCTTATGTGATAATTAATATAACATTTATGTTCCATGAACATTATATACATGTGATATTTATAAAATATTATGGGATTTTTATTTTAACATTTTATTTTAGAAAAAACATTTAATTTGGTTATTGTTATTATCAAAACGAGGGAGATTTTTGAGACAAATGATTCTTCAATTTAATTTTCTTAAAATGGTAATAAATGTAATTTTTATTTTTTTCTAAATTTTTTATTTCTATGTAATATTTTACATGGAGACATAATATTTTATTCAATATTCGAGTGAACGGATTGATCCATCTAATTTTCAATGAATTTGGTAGTCAGGTTGAATTTCATTCATCAGAATATGTTTTTACTTATGATAATGTTACAAAAAATCCCAAATAACATGAAATTTTACCATTAATGTTTTTCATAATGATTTATATAATTATGACATAGGTTTCAAGGAATGGATGATACTGGAGGAAATTAAATAAATATTTTATTCACCATATTATGCCATCTATGAGCATTAGTTTTTATTATTTTTTTATGTGATGCACTAAGTGCTTCCATCTTTGAGGATTCATTATAAAATATCTTGGGTTTTTATTTAGTATTTTTATCTTCTGATCTTTTATTATAAAAGAATTTAAATTGAATTTAAATGTATATTATGAACATGTATGGTGGATGATGTATGTTGATGAAGATTTTATTGATGATCGTAATGAAAAAATATGAGCTTATGGATAGAGTTCCATTTTACAAATTACATATTAAGTAATAAATAGATTGGACTTATATCATTTGATCGAAGATAGATCAGTGAAGTTACTTGTTGTAATTTGAATAAATTGGTTGTTGTTATCAAACCACCTACCACTTTGTAATAATAAATATAGATCATTGACGAATAATTCTCTGATAGGTAATATATTTTATATGATTTTAAAATTTTTATCTAAAACATTATGTCTTGTAATTCATATTTTTTTCAGTACTATAATTATTGATTGGATTTTTTATATAAATTAGTTAAGTTTGTTACTACATCTGGTTTTAATTTTCACTATCTTTAAATTTTTTTATTTTACTGAATTTGATTAATGATTAGGTCTTCCAATCATCCAACACATTAGAGTGTGAAATGTATTTACGTCTTTATTTGATATAAATCCACCTCACCTATAGATACACACAAAATTTTTGCTTCTTTAGAAAATAGGGATCTGATGGATGATGACACAAGGATATTCTTCACATCATCTTCTCACTCTATCTTTTTATTACTATTTTTCTTCTAATGGCTTCATGGACATGTTGAAGCTATCCAACCCTTTGTTTAAATGATTGTTATATCAATGTCAATTTTTTCTAAACTAATATTTGGCTTCACATGTTGTTGTTTTAACATATTTGTACACATAACCTCATTATATAGTATCAATAATATATATTTTCTTCATGAATAACACTAGTACTGTTTGATAATGTTGGGAATTGTGATTTGTTTATTCCCCAATTTGTTGTTTTCATTCACCCCATCAATTTATTTTACTCAATATTAGACAGTGATTGATTTTTTTTCCAAAATTATTAGGGATTTCATGATTTATAGTTGAAAACTGTCAATTTTTTTAAATCATTTAGTGTTCTAGAAATGGGTTTAAATATCATAGTATATAAATAATATAACGTCACAATCCATTAACAAAAATTAAATTACTTAGTTATCCTAATATTATTACATACGGTTGGAATTTCATTAATAATGAACAATAAGTATATAATATTATTATTTAGATATTTGTAATAAACATAGGAATTATTATTATTATTATAAAAAAATTATCTTATACTAATGAATCAAATTTATGATACCATTTTCCTGGTGTTTACATAAAACTATATAGTGAATTATTAAGTAGATAAATACTATTTGGTATAAAATAGTTAAGAAAAGCTTCTAGATGGATAAAAAATTTATTTTCTCTAATCAATATGAATAAATTAATTTTTAATATAATTTTATTTTATATAAAAGTCAATTTATTTAGTAAAATATATATTCAATCAATATAAAATCAATTTGTAATAGGATATAATATTTTAGTATATCATTTTCATCCACCTTTAAATACTCCATTATCTATACTTTTATACTAAATGATATTACCGTAACATAGTTTTAATATAAATAGTATAGATTATCTTTTATTATGACACTCATTTATCCATCCGTGTAAACAAGACACCATTTAAACTCACTTATCTTCATTGCATAATTATAAGAATGAATATAATCATCAATTAAATATTTAGTAACATTAAATTAAAATGCTTCCAAATCAAAAATATTGAATATGTGTGGAGGAATAATTATCATATTTACCATGTGTAAAAACCAATGTAACGATATAATAAATAATTTTCATAATTATTTATATTCATGAAATAGATATTAATATTCATTTTATTTTTTTAAAAATCAAAATGGTAATAATTTCATTAAACTCTTTTGTTATTGGGTTATATTTAAAAGATTAATTTTAAATTGTATAATTTAAATTTTAAAAAATAAATTTTTATTTTTTAAATAATCATGTCAAAATTATCTTAGGTTAAATATATGAGATATTCTGAAAACATATATTTTTTAATGAATAGTGATAAATATTAATTTTAATTGAAAACTATATATAATTTCAAAATATTTATAATGTTATATTATATATTGGATTAGTTTTAATATTTTATTTTTTTCATTTATTTTTAATGATCCAATTATGGTTTTTTAAATGAATTTTATAATTGAATTTCATATAAAACATTTTATATTTAAAATGTAATTTTTTATGAATGATCATAACAATTGAATTAATTTTAATTTATTATCAAATTTAATCCATAATAATGAAATATTATATTATCTGTTCTTTTTTTTCTTTCCGTTTTTATGTTCTTATAACCATTATAATAATTTATTTAAATAAATTTAAAAAAGGATACACTTTATTTTTTAATTATTTTGACATTTTAAACATTGGGATTGACTAAATATACGTTCTTCGATAAGTATTACATTGGACTATAAATTAATTTTTTTTGTGATGGTAATTTATTTTTAATTTTTAGAAATGATATAATTACCTTAAATTTTTACACATTAATGATGTAGTAATTATTCAATTAATGAAAAAACTAAAATAATTGATATTAAAAATATAGAAAATAAATTAATTTGAAATAATTATTGTAATTAAATAGTTTTTAGATAAATATAAAATTTTTATGGATATATTAATGTATTATATAATAATTGTATAAAATTAATAAATATCTTAAATTCATAAACATGAATTGGATATATTTATTTTTATTAACAATTTCCCATTTATGGGTCTTTTTTCCTTTTATAGTATTATTATTAACCCTTAATATGTTAAAAAATTTAATATTGTGGTAATGGTAAAAAGGATTAGTGGGGGGTTAAAATCAATGGATAAGGATAAAAACATATTAAAAACCTTATAATATATATTTAATAATGTTTTTTCGATATATATTAATCATATATGTGCAATAAAATTGTTTTGAGCCATTTAAAAATGAAAATTAATTTATATTCATTTTTAATTTTATGAATTCCCAAAGTTCTGCACCACACTCTTATAAAAGGGAACCAAATATTCTATTTTAATTATATATAAAAACCCATTTAGGTCATCCAATCCCAATAATATTATAATAATATAATTCCATCCAATAAGCAATGGTTATATGCACAACTTATCTTTAACTGCATTTTTTCCTTCAGTTTCATTGAAAGGCTTGTGTCATCCTTCCAGCATGTGGGTTGCAGAGATCAGGTCCAGTATTTCTTGCTTTATAAATACTATAATCTTATATTCTATTTTTGGAAAGAATGAAATGGGGTTATTTTTTAGAAGCAACCTCCATTTTTTCATGTCGCCGTTCATTCCACTGTTAGGGAAATTATTTCAGCTTCCAAAGTCCTAACTGTTCGAATGGATAATCATTTCTCTGACTTATGCATATTAAAATATCTTGGAGTTACATGTAGCATGAATAATCCTTTGGTGTTTAAATTCATTAGGGGGATCCCTCCTATTTCAGGGTGGTTGAAGTTCAATGTTGATGGGGGCGGCCCTAGGCACACCAAGACCTACAGGGTTTTGTGTGGTTTTCCATACCCCACGAGGCTTTATCCAAGGCTGTTTGTTCCACTTTATTGGCATCAAGTATGCTATTGAGGTTGATGTCTGGGCTATCTTCATGGTGGTATAGTATTTTTTTCATTTCATTTTGTAGTTATTATTGAATGAATATGAATCTACTCTTGCTATAGATCTGCTCAAAGTAAGCTCCAAGCATGTTCTTTGGCGCGTGCGACCACACTAGATTAAATTACTCCATCTTATTGAAAGTCTTTCCATTGAAAATACTCACTTTTATAGGGAGGTGAATCAGGATTTCAATGCTCTCTCTAAGAAAGATATCATGGATCCCTGTTCTATTTGGCCTTTTGTGGCTCTAGATTTTTGATCATCACTGGTTGAAGAAAATGTGCATGGGTCTTTGTCTACCCATTTATGTAAACCCATCCTGTAATGTATCCTTTTTGACTTTATACTTTTTAATAAATTTTCTATAAATGAGATCATTCATATCCTGAACGTTCTGGTTATAATTCCATCCATATTTCTAAAGGTATTTTTTTAGTAATAATATCATTTTTATAGGGAACCAAGTGTTAATCAAAGGAGACATTAAAAAAAGTGGTATAGTTTCTAACATCATGTTTTAGTTTTATTTCTCCTTAAAAATCATTAAAAAATTAAATAAAATTTTATATATTATAAAAATTGTATCGTCCATATAATTAGGTGTTGTTATGTTAATGGATTAATCTATATCCAGCTCCACTTTCATTAACTTGGAAAAACACCATCATTCATTTGTACGAAAAACTATCATCAAACAAACTGATGCAATTCATTTTCCATTACCATCTCTCATGTATGGACAAAATTAAATAAATAATTTATATATATTATGGGAATGAAATATTTATCATTATGAAAATTTAAAATATATAATTTATATTATTACCTTTTATTCACTAAAATCATAAAACATCATTCTTGCGTACATGGAGACTACCACCTCCACGTAATGATGTGATTCATTTTTCATCACCAAATCACATGGATGATATATATATATAAATAAATAAATAATATAATATAATATTTATCATATAGTCATCATTATATATTGCTAAAATTATACTTTTCTTCATTCCATAGTAAACATTGAGAAATGGAAATGTTACTTATTCATAAGAACGACATACTGTATATATGGTTGTAACATAGTCCATTTTTAGTAACAACCATTCATGATTGGGTTTCAAAGTATAATTGTTATATAAAAAATACAATTATATCAGGTCTATTATTCTAGATATGAAGAAATAAATACCACTATGACCATATCTTACTTATCGAAACCATTTTAGACTTATAAAAACAATATCAGCAAATCATCTGACATTAATTAAATTAATTAAATAATTAAATTTAGCATGATATGAGATAAAATAAATTTAATAATAAGAATAAAAAAATATTCTTAATGATGTAATTAATTAACCAAAGCTTATTATTCAAGAATATGGATAATGTATTAGAAAAGTATGACTCAAGGTAATGGACATTATTTTAAAAAAATTTATTTAAAGATTCCTTTAGGATATCAATTTTTTTCATTTTCAAATTTTTAAAATTATTTTATGGATGTATTTACCTAGATGTATGTGAATTACGATGGTCAATTATTTCACTTTTTCACACATTCGATTTTTTTTTCAAAAGGAAACTTTTTATTGAATTTTTTATATACTTTAAAAAAATAAAAAATGAAATGTTCTATTTTAACGTGTATAGGGAGAATAATTTTTTCCACCGTAGTAATCATTATTTGTTTTATAGGGTCATCTGAAATCATTAATTTTTTATTCAATGAAAACCCCCTTCTGATTTTATTAGAGAAATTTTAGTTTTGAATATTAGGTCTTAATGAAAAGGGAAATATCAATATTTTTAAAAACATTATTTTCAATGTAATGAATGTTTTTATGATGCAATATATTAGGTATTATAGATATTTATAGTCCAGGGGAATTTTTTATAATTATGGGTGGTTCTTTTATAGACCATGGACATGTGATATTTTTATAAACTAAGAAAGGGTGAGCCTATTATAGATCTCTAATTCATTGGGAAAAGGTACATATTTATCCTATTATTAGTTTCATATAATATTATGGGAATACACTATGATGCTTATTATTATATATCCATTTTGGATATTTCATGTGAAACTGATATGGTTACTCAAAGTATGACCATGATGGTTGTTCCCTATATAAACAAGAGTGATATGAAAATTGTGCCTCAAGTTTCCTAGATGATTTATTTAAGCTTTAATTTTTTTATGGAAATATTATGATTTCACAAGGTAAAGAATATCATATTATACTTCTTATAGTTGAAAAGTATTACTCTTTTAAAAAAAATTGTGAATTTTTCATGATTTCAACGAAATACTTATGTGTTTTTTATTTTGACACTAATATTTATTATGATATATTTTATTAAAATAATGGGATGAGAATAAGATTTCCTATGAATAAAAATGACTATTTTATATCCCAAGATTTTTTTAGGAAGATAATTTTTTCAAATAATCGTAGACTAATGGTTTCTCTGTTTATTTCTATATCCCTTACTATGGTTATTCGTACTTGTACTAAATTTTAAAATATTTGTCACAAGGTTTAAGAAGGATCATTTTAAGGAATAATTCAACTTTAATATTGTGAATATAGTTCAGGGAAATAAATCAATTCTTACATTAAAATATTTATATTTTTGAAAAATTGATATAGTGAATAAGTGTCCTTTTTTTAATTTATAACATTCTTTCTATGAATTGGTACCAAGATCTCTCAAACTCTAAGCCTAAAAGATCATTGGAAATGAATGAAAATGAAATTTATCCTAAAGTTACTATATTAAATAATGTTAATAATTTTTTCTTAATAGTTGGTATCAATTAAATTTTTAACGAAATTTTGAGATTAGGATACAAATAAAAGAATAGAATTATTATATTTTACAATATTTATATATTAAAATTATATAACATTTGAATGTTTCCATGTTCATTCATATAAACTATGTCTCTTCAGAATGGGTTTCCATTTAAGGAATAAGGAAGCCAATATTAGAAGGTACTAAGGGTATATCCATTTAATTCGTTAAGAATGAATAGGTGGAATTTGATTAGTGTAGTTTTTTACTATGATGGACTTGTTGATGCAGACTATAAATAGTAGTTCTATCCATGATAGATATTCAACAGATCTACCAAAAAGGAAAATGTCGATAATGGAACATTATTTAAGTCAACACCCTACTACATTTTGTGTATCTTTTGACCCATAGGTATTTGGAGGATGGATTAATGCCCAAGAAAATATATTTAATGTCATCAGATGTTTAGATAATGAAATTTAAATCCCATCTGTTTAATATTTTCAACATCAACTTGATCAGTGGAAGACATTGGATTAGAATACTAATGAATGTGAAGAGATTAAAATATTGGAATGAGAAGATTATACGAATATACTATTTGATAAATATTTTCATAATGATTTTTGAATTAGTGTTGAAAATAAATTTATTGTATTGAAAAAAATGAGGAAGATTTTTTAGCTATGTGTGAGGAAACATTCACATAATTGGAATTGTACACACCAAATTGTATCTGTGATCATAATATTAATATTAATTCATTTTACACAGGATTGGATCCATTATATCATTTAGAATTTTCATCCCGTGAATTAGAATGTTTCAAAAAAACTTGTTCATTTTTTTCAAGATCGTAGAAATTTTGGTCCATGTTATGGGAAAAATGGAATAATAGATCAAAGAAATATGATGTTAAGAATATTATTTTTTCTGCTTGTGAGAGTTATTGAAATAATACTAGGTAATGACTTATTAAATCTGGTAAGTGATTCTGATATAGTAATATGGTGATTGTGGATCACAATTTCAATTTAAATAACCATTATAGTTGTAATGAAAAATCAGATAAATAGAAAGTAAAATGTTTTAAATTTAATGAGATGGGTCATTATACATATGAGTGTCCTAAGAAGCACCCAAATGGGGGATGAAGCATGATTATAAGAAGAATAGTGTGTTGAAATATTTTCTTACCACTTTTATAGATATTGGGGCATCCAATGAAATGAAACCAGATGCATTTATTCTTTATTCATATTAATCTAATATAATGATTAATTTGGGCTCTACAATTTTTTTTCAATTATGAAAAAATTTCTGGTAAATTTAAAACTCCCCCTCATGAAATGAACCTAGAACTTATGGTCAAAACATTTGGTGAAGTAGTAAGGAGAAAAATATTATTATAATATTCCAATAATTTTTTTGGAAATAAATAACATTGAATCCTTTTTTTTCTTTCCCCTAGTAGACTCTGTTGTTAGATAAGGTATGTATTATCTTTCCATTTCCCCTTCTATGATATATTATAATGATAAAGAAGCTATTTTTTTTTAATAATTTTAGTTCATATATATGAAAAGACTCATTCCTTTAATAATATATCAAAATGATGAGATTTTGTTAAAACATGGAAACAAAAGTTATCTTATAGATATTATCAATAATAAAGGAAGTATATAGGTTAATGATGTTCATGTGGTAATAAAATACCTAAATGTTTTCCTACTATTATTCCACATGGTATACTAGTTGGGAAGAATAATTTACTATTTAATTAGTTCGTGATGCTAAGAAAATGTCAAAATCTCATTTTTTTAATATATCAAGTCGACCTTCTGTAATTTAAAAAGAAGTAATAGAAGTTTCATGATGATGGATTCATTCATCATACCACTTCACAGTGGGGTGCTATTATCTTATATGACAAAAAAAATATGTATTAATGAGGATTTTCATTGATGATAGAGTTTTTAATAATATTACATTTAGGAATTTGTATTTATTTCCACATATCGATGATTTATTTGATCATATCCATGGAGCATAGTATTTTTTGAAGAATGACTATAAAGACCCATTAGTTTTATACTTATATATTACATATTTTTTTATGAATATTTATTCATTACATAAATATATTATTTAGAATAATTATAATTTAGTTCCATAAAAAACATAGAAATATAAACACTTTTCTATAAGTGAGCTACACCATCTCTAACTACATTTTTTAGAACTAGAAGTCTTCTTATACATACTAAACATAATTCATATGTTCATAGACTAGGGAAATGAAACATAATAAAAAAAGATCTCATCTTATCAGCAATGGAAAATAAGGGATATTCATAAGATTGGAATAAACATAAGTGTATGAGAAAATGACCATAATATTTGAGAACCATAACCTATGTATCAATAATTATAATCACGTGTCATGGAATAGTGATTGAGAGTTCATGGGATATGATTCCTATTATAATAATAAATTATGATTCCTGAGAGGATAAGACATATATTTTTTCAAACACACAGGCATATAAAATAATTTCCATATTTTTCAAGGCTCACTACAAATACCATCATAGGAGACATAGTCTTTTACCGAGCTAGGTTTAAAACCTATTACAACCTTGTATTGCTAAACTGATTTCACATCCCATTCCGAAATTATCTTACTAAACCAATTTTACACCCCATTTATGTCCAATTTCTATCATGATATATAAATATTTACCTAATGTATTGGAGGTATATATAGTCCACACACATCACATAATGAATATCATACATGTGGGTTCCATAAGATCAAAACATTCATCATAATGTAACCCATGAAATGAAATGTAGTTAATTAAAATTTAATCATATCACAACCTATGAAAAATATATTGGTTATATAATCATCTCATCATAGAAAACAAGTGAAAAGGTATGGGTTTCATAAGAAACTTATCATGGTATAACCTGTGCAAAAAATGGATTTTATAAAAATTTTATCATGGTATAACCCGTGGAAGTGAAATTGGTTTCATAAAGATAATTCCATAAAAACATAAACAATTTATATAATCAATATTAATTATATTCTTGGATAATATCACCAATAATGATTAGGTAATACCAATATATGTCATCATATATGGAACATAATTTTGAAATAACATTTATAACATTTCTTGAGGAAAATATACATTTTGTTTAAAAAATATTTTTGAAGCACAAAACATTTCAAAAAATGATTTCCATTTAAATTATCCTTGAAAAATTATAATGGATGATCCAAATTTGTTATTTTTCATGTTTTCATATATTTTTTCATGTTGTACACATTAAAATTAATGTTCGTTTCACATTTTTGGTAAAACCCAAGTAGCCATTGAATTAAAAAAAGAAAATATGATTCCATTAAAAAAAATTAAATTTAAAATATGGGTAAAAAATTATTCTAATAATCACAAGAGTGTAATATAATATTTTTGAAAACTTTTTCTGAAAACTAGATTTTGAAGGAAAATTGATTTCTGACTAAATAGTGAAATAAAGGTGGGGTTTATTAAAAATATTTTATTAATTATGGTAAGTACCGAAATAATGGAAAATTGATACATTATTGATGATATCATAAATGAGAATAAATTTCATGATAATTATTGAGAGGTATCAGATGATATTTCATCATTGGATACTTAATCATAACTAAAACCAACAAATAATGATATTGTTACATAAAATAATTACCACATAATTTACATTGAAACATAATCTTGATGAAGGAATGAAATAAAATGGAATATAAAATATCATTATGATAAATAAATTTTAATATTACTTGGTAAAGGCACTACATATACACCCCATAAATAAAAATTGGTGCATAAGAAAATGTATATCTCAACTTAGGAAAATTGAGACAAAATTCCATTACAATAAGTATTGACTTCCATCATACTTGTTCAAACATCCTATATAAAAAATATATGTTTTTCAATGAATAAATTATGGAATAATTTTCATATATATCATATAATTTATTATTTTCTTATGACCTTTTATTACCCATTTATTAATGATTCAATGTTAAAGTTTTATTTTGATAATAATGTCATTGTTTTTCATTAATGTGTTGATTTGTTATATTTTATATTCTTTTACTTTAATGATTATTTTATTATCACCAGAATTATAACCATGACATAAATATCAAATATATTCAGTGTATATGGATTTATAATAACTTATAGATGATATAGACATGAAATTAAATACATAGTTCATGGTGATGTTTGGATGTATGTACGCATAAACATTGTTTCCCTTTTCTTATTAAACGGATTGAAATAAAATATTAAGAAATTTTATTATTTGAGAATAATTTTTATGTTATATATATGACATATTTTTATTAAACTGATACTTAATACATTCCATGCAGTGTTTGAATGAATCACATCACTTCATGAGGTGGTAGTCTGCAGTACACTCAAACGACTTTATTATATTCCCAAAAATGGAAAGCATTATTGTATATTTTAAATAAAAATTATTTAATTTAAATAACATCATGAAAATCATATATATCATATATAAATAATAACATAATCATTAATACCACTCTTTTGAGGTGATATTGGAAAAAAGACATTGGTTAGCAAGGTGGTAGTCCACCATACAAAGATATCATGATTTTATAACCCATTTGATATAAGTGGAGATAATTCTAGGTCATTCACATATCATAAAAAATATAAATAAAAGAAATATACTTTGGTTTTTATTCAATAAATATATAAAAATAATTAAATGGGTTTGAGGAAGAAATAAAAAAAACATTTGTTGATGAATGTTACATATTCTCTGGGTATCCTCTACTGGTTGTCACTAAAATCCATCATATGTTTGATTTCCTCCAAAACTAAGGATTCTAGGATTCCAAGACGGAAGTGTATAGGTTATTGGTGTTGTACATCTCGTTCCCCTCGTTGTTTGATTTTCATGATCACAATCACCTTATTGTTTATCTAATTTTGTTTTAAGTGTTTTTGGATGATAGGCATTCATTTAAGGTGCCAAGGATTTGGGCCAAGAAGGCCAAGAAGGCAAAAAGGCCAAACTGGACTGAAATGCAGTCCACCGGCCAACCGGTGGCTTCACCACCGGCCAGCCGGTGGCACCTGGGAAGAAGGCTGAGCTTCTGCCTCAGCACCGGCCAACCGGTGGCCTTGCACCGGCCAGCCGGTGGCCCCCTGCCCAAACAGTATTTGCTACTGCCTTCTCACCGGCCAACCGGTGGCCTCAGCACCGGCCGGCCGGTGGCACCTGCACAGAAGAGGAAGCTTCTGCCAAGGCACCGGCCAACCGGTGGCTCCTCCACCGGCCCGCCGGTGCAGCCTGCACTCAAAGCATCTCCAAACTCTCAAACACCGGCCAGCCGGTGGGACTGTACCGGCCAGCCGGTGGAGCCAGTCAAACTAGCCGTTGCAGTTTGACCAGGCTGGCCCACTTGGCTCCCAACGGCTCTTTTAGCCTCTCCAACGGCTCCGAAGCCTCCCCAAGGGTTCCATGCCTATAAATAAAGGCCAAGGAAGCCCCGGACACTAACCGGAACACTACGGAAGCCCACAGACATATTTTGCATCAATTGGCCAACCTCCGGCGACTTCCTCCAAGGGAACCCCAATAGCTCCAACAACTTCCACATCCAAGGAGCCCCTTCAAAGAAGCTTGGAAGCGGCCTTCAACATCTCCATCCAATCAGAGGCGCCCAAGGCTTCTCAAAATACGGTTTTTATTGTATATTTATTTTTGAGCTTAAATTGAGTTTGTGCCTACAAACTCCCACTTTTCTCATCCCCTCTTTCTCTTGGGTTCTCACACCACCATTATGGTGTGAAGAGGTTTCTTCAAGCCTTTCCTTTTAAAAGGCTTGAGTTTTCGGTGAGCTAGCCTTCACCCGTTAAAAAGGCTAGTGGGTTCTTGCTATTCCATTGAAAGCAAGTGGGTTCTTGCTTAACCAATAAAAGCAAGCTGTAATAGGTCCTAGTGCTACCTCAAAGCCTAGTGGGTTTCTTGCTAAAACCATTGAAAAGCAAGCGGTAGGAATCTCTCAACGGTTGAGTTGGGAGCGGAGACGTAGGCCGGGTTTTGGCCGAACTCCGTTATCAATTTCTTGTGTCTTGCCTCATTTATTTCCGCTGCATCTTTCACTTTGATTTTTGATTTATTAATCATTTTTTAAAAAGGCAATTCACCCCCCCTCTTGCCATCATTCCCCGTTTTTCCGACCCAACAATTGGTATCAGAGGGATAATTTGAGTAATACCCTAACCCGGTTTCAAATTTAAGATCCATTAAGATGGCATCAACCTCTTTCGCCCCCGAGGGCCTCTCATTGGGTCGGGCTCCATTTTTTGATGGGACCGACTATAATTATTGGAAAACCCGCATGACTACTTTTCTTAGAAGTATAGGGTATCCCATATATAAAATTGTCGTGCAAGGTTACACCCTCTCCTCTCCCGATGAATCCAAATGGACCCAAGCCGATATAAAAAATTTCGAGCTTGATGGCAAAGCCATGAACGCTCTACATTGCGGCCTTGACCGAAACGAGTTCAATCGAGTTTCCACATGCACCTCCGCACATGAAATCTGGAAACTTTTGGAGGTTACCCATGAGGGGACCAACAAAGTAAAGGATACTCGATTGGACATGTACCGTCAGGATTTTGAGTCTTTTTCTATGCACCCAAATGAATCTATTTCTGAAATGTTTACTAGATTTACTGACGTGTGCAATGGGAGAAAGTCCCTTGGTGATGATGTTTCCGCAGAAACGATGGTTAAAAAGATCCTATGGGTCCTTCCGAGCTCATGGGCACCAAAGGTGACGGCGATCCAAGAAGCCAAGGACGTCAAAAATATGCCGGTAGAAGAGCTCATCGGATCCCTAATGACCTACGAGATCACGATGAGGAGGCAAGCTCAAAATGAGGGCACACCAATCAAGAAACCAAAGAACATTGCCCTCAAAGTACAAAAAGAAGTAAGCTCCTCCTCATCCTCATCTTCCTCATCTACTTCATCTTCAAGCGGCGACTCGGAAATGGAGAATCTCGCCCGCCAAATGCACAAATTTATGAAGAAGCACAAGAAGAAGAAATCCCGCAAGCACCGAAAGCAAGAACCCACCGCAAGATCTGAGCCCAAGGTAAAATGCTACGGGTGCGGCGAAAAGGGCCATTACAAGCCCGATTGCCCACTCAACAAGAAACGGGCCACGCCCAAGGAAAAAGGAAAGAAGAAGGTCCTCAAGGCGACATGGAGTGACACCTCATCCTCCTCCTCCTCCTCCTCGAGCGACCAAGGTACAAAATGCCTAATGGCATTCCATGAGGTAACATCTTCCGACTCCTCCTCTTGTTCTTCAAATTCCAATTCTTTAAATCATTTATCTTATGAAGAACTCTCACATGCTAGAGACCAACTTGAAAATGGTTTTCATGAACTTTCTTCAAAATTTGTTTCTTTGAAAAAGTCTTTCAAAAAACTCTCCTCCGAAAAAGAACAACTTCTCAAAGAGAAGGAGGAACTCTCCCTAAAAATCCAAAATTTTCCAAATGTTGATTCTTTGGAATCAACCATCAAAGACCTTAGAGAATCCTTAGCCAAGTTCACCCAAGGTGAACAAAATTTGAACAATCTCCTAGGTTCCTAACAAATATCTAGAACCACCAATGGACTTGGCTACACCAACCAAGCCTCCTCCTCCCATGCTCCAACTGTTTTTGTAAGGGGGAGCTCAAGATTTAAATTTTGTAATTATTGTAAAAAACCCGGGCACATGATATATGAATGTAATTGCAAAAACGCCCGGTATGGCCAACCCAAGTCTATTTTCTTTTCGGACGAATTCTATAGGAGAAGACCCGCTATGAGACAAGTTTGGATTGAAAAATCCCTTCTTGCGAGTCTCTCCGGGCCAAAATTCATTTCCTCTCCCCGGTGATTTATTGTTTTTATTTAGGGGGAGTTAGGTTCTTTTAAGCCTTTTTGTGATTTAAAAAATTTTCATTCAAAATTTTCATTTCAAATTTTCAATTCAAAATTTTCAATTCCAACTTTCAATTTCAACACTTGGTTTCAAAATTTTCTATTCAATTTTTGATTCAAAACTTTCAATTCAAACTGTTATTCAATTTTTATTTCAAAATTTCCAACAATTGGTATTATTTTCAATTGGTTTAAAATCTTGATTTTCAAATCTCCATCTTGTTTTTAAAAGTTGTCCCTCAATCAAGTTTTATGCCCCACTCTATTTTGATAATCACAAAGGGGGAGAATTTCTTGATTGATTGGGGGAGAAACCTTTTCTCTCATGCATTGCTTGTTTTCATTTGATCATTTAAAAGCATGCCTTTCATTTATGTTTTTACTTTAATTGTTTTGGTGATTGTGATCATCAAAATAGGGGGAGATTGTTGTACATCTCGTTCCCCTCGTTGTTTGATTTTCATGATCACAATCACCTTATTGTTTATCTAATTTTGTTTTAAGTGTTTTTGGATGATAGGCATTCATTTAAGATGCCAAGGATTTGGGCCAAGGAGGCCAAGAAGGAAAAAAGGCCAAACTGGACTGAAATGCAGTCCACCGGCCAACCGGTGGCTTCACCACCGGCCAGCCGGTGGCACCTGGGAAGAAGGCTGAGCTTCTGCCTCAGCACCGGCCAACCGGTGGCCTTGCACCGGCCAGCCGGTGGCCCCCTGCCCAAACAGTATTTGCTACTGCCTTCTCACCGGCCAACCGGTGGCCTCAGCACCGGCCGGCCGGTGGCACCTGCACAGAAGAGGAAGCTTCTGCCAAGGCACCGGCCAACCGGTGGCTCCTCCACCGGCCAGCCGGTGCAGCCTGCACTCAAAGCATCTCCAAACTCTCAAACACCGGCCAGCCGGTGGGTCTGTACCGGCCAGCCGGTGGAGCCAGTCAAACTAGCCGTTGCAGTTTGACCAGGCTGGCCCACTTGGCTCCCAACGGCTCTTTTAGCCTCTCCAACGGCTCCGAAGCCTCCCCAAGGGATCCATGACTATAAATAAAGGCCAAGGAAGCCCCGGACACTAACCGGAACACTACGGAAGCCCACAGACATATTTTGCATCAATTGGCCAACCTCCGGCGACTTCCTCCAAGGGAAACCCAATAGCTCCAACAACTTCCACATCCAAGGAGCCCCTTCAAAGAAGCTTGGAAGCGGCCTTCAACATCTCCATCCAATCAAAGGCGCCCAAGGCTTCTCAAAATACAGTTTTTATTGTATATTTATTTTTGAGCTTAAATTGAGTTTGTGCCTACAAACTCCCACTTTTCTCATCCCCTCTTTCTCTTGGGTTCTCACACCACCATTAAGGTGTGAAGAGGTTTCTTCAAGCCTTTTCTTTTAAAAGGCTTGAGTTTTCGGTGAGCTAGCCTTCACCCGTTAAAAAGGCTAGTGGGTTCTTGCTATTCCATTGAAAGCAAGTGGGTTCTTGCTTTACCAATAAAAGCAAGCTGTAATAGGTCCTAGTGCTACCTCAAAGCCTAGTGGGTTTCTTGCTAAAACCATTGAAAAGAAAGCGGTAGGAATCTCTCAACGGTTGAGTTGGGAGCGGAGACGTAGGCCGGGTTTTGGCCGAACTCCGTTATCAATTTCTTGTGTCTTGCCTCATTTATTTCCGCTGCATCTTTCACTTTGATTTTTGATTTATTAATCATTTTTTAAAAAGGCAATTCACCCCCCCTCTTGCCATCATTCCCCGTTTTTCCGACCCAACAATTGGGGTATGTATAGTCTAATAAATATATGTGTGATGTTGTGAAAAAGAGAGGAGTTGGGTAGCCTTTAACATGTTGGGGAGAGAATATACATGTTATTATTGAAAATACATGAGTGATCATAGAATTTTCACTTAAAATTTTTTCCAAAATGGACTAAATTTCATACACTGATATGATAAGGTCAAAATAAGGAAAAAATATTTTTTTGAAAATATTATAGCTAAATTTTACCCTTATTTTCTTAGATTAACCCTATGTAACCCCCCTTTTACATTTACCATGGTAAATAATTTTTAATGAATTTATTATTCATTTTAGTAAAAAATTTAAGCTGGTCATATAATAAATCATAAATTATCTTGGTTAAAAAAATTAAATCCATAATTACAAATTAAATTCAATGATGTGGAAACAATGTAATTTAAAATTAATCTCATACATGTAATGAGAAAATGGGGTTTTCAACTAAAAATTCTCAAAAGTTTACAATGTATTTATTTCAAATTTGAATGTAAAATTGAATAAGATTACAAAAAATTGGATTAATATATTCATTATTGAACTAATTTTATAATAAATAAAATTTTAAATATAATTTCTATTTAAAAATTAATTAAATGAAAATTCATTTTCAATTAAAATTCTGTATTTTTCATTATTCATCAAAAAATAAAACCTATATGAAAAATCATGAAAATTCACCCAAAGATAATTTTGAAATTATAAAAGTGTGTTGTTTTTTATCAATTTGAATTTCTATAGTTGTTAAAAATTAATTTTAAAATGTAGTTATTACTATTCATATCAACTACCAAACATATAACAATGTGACCTATAATGGTTTTGGGGAGTCCAGTTAAAATATTTATAGTGTTGTTCTCCCATTTAAATTCTAGTATATGCAATGGATGCACCATCCACAAAGACATTATTCATTATTCCATAACATATTGACATACCATGTAGTGAGATAACAAATCTATGGTATCTACCTTGATTCCATCCCACCAGAAATATTATTTTCAATCTCTATACATCATCATACTTCCAAGATGAATGAAGAATAATGATCTATGGGATTTCTCTAGAAAATCCTTGATCAAGTTTTTTATGGTTGGAATAAAGAAAAGATTCATGGACATTATCATTTTTTCTTGATCAAGGTTTAACTTAAGAACATTTCTAACAATATTTTTTAGCTCCACATCTTCCTTATATGCCTCAATAATATTCATGTGGATACATGGTATAAAATTAAATTTATAAATATAAGATTTTTCACTTCTATTAGTATTTTGAATCCATACTTTGAAAATTTATAAATATTGGATCTATTGTGATCCTTATCATGGATAAGATTGCATTATCCTTTCGACTAAATGAATTGGACACCTTATTCACTTTCCCAAGGTGCTAATATATTGAGTAGATATAATCATTAATCTTATCTAACAATCCTTTTGGTGAATATTCAAAACATTCTTTGTAAATATATATATTATATATTTATGATCGGTAAATATCGTTGATATTATTGATTATCTCCAGAGGGGGATGAATTATGTGTCCAATTCAAATTCTGTTCAAAATCGATTAAAAAGGATTCCACTAATTTTTTTTAAAAACATACCTGTTAAACAAAGTCGTTGATCATTATATGTATTAAAAATTCAAAAGATTTAATAGACTATTTATTAGGTCCTGTGTAAATTATATACAATATTACGCAACCATTTAAAATTAATTAACACAATTAATAACTTGTTAAACAGTAATTATAGTTATCTATATATGTATACATTTACTTTATATATGTTTAAACAAATTTCAATTTTAAAGAATATATTGAAGGTTAAAAATTGAATAAGCAGTATAAATTTTGAATACAACAGGTTCATTCTCTAGATGAGACATAGTTCTATCCACTCATTGATCACCTACCACTAGGTGTTATAATTATAGTAAACAGTTTGATAAACAATCTAGAATAGGTTTAATAATAATATACAACTGTCTAGGTCACACATGAACTCTTAAACTATTATTTGTAGGAGTAAAATCATGCATGTCACTTAGGGACCTCTACCACTATTATATGTCAGACTACATATGTAAAAAGATTTTAAAAGATATCTATTTATCTTCTACATTAATGAAATATATTGTGTGTGTAGTAAAAAAGAGTTTTCACACATAAAAGTTAAATTGAACATAAAATTTTTAAATGTGTAAGGTTTATAAATGCTTGGTTTATGGAAGTGAATCTTATGGATCTTAATTTGAATGACAATAAATTTCATGTTGGGTTATCTAGAAATCTTCAAAAGAATATATTGTTGTATACTCTTGTTATTAACTAAAGGAAAACAACTGATGTGTATGAGATTCTACTTCCCCAGTCGAGTGATTGTAGGATATAGGAATTCAGATCATCAGCTCAATGTTTTTTCTATAAGAATGAGCACTCATCTTTATATCTATCTACATATCATGATTATTCACCTCTACACTTGAGGGAGTATTCTTACTTTCTTAATAGTAGTAGTAATACAATGAATATCCACACGTATCTGGATATCCTACTTCCTTGAACAACATGTATGGATCACTCTTCATTTAATTCTTTCAGGAATTTAATAGATAATACATAATATAGGTTTTTTGTATCAAAATCAATAAAATATCTATTTTGTAATAATTAAAAAAATGTTTATGATAAAGAAATAGTGTCAGTGTCTTGGACTAGTGGAGATTTTATCTAGCGGGGACTCATTGTCTAACTATTACTCGCTCAAGAAGGGTCTCAAATTTTCAGTTTTCCAAATTTTATATTTGGTGGTGAGTGGTTAAAAGTGACTCCTTCTAATGGTAGTTCATTCTGAAGGTGTCTCACACATTACCAATTTTACATTCTGGTGCCATGACGTCATGATAGTGAGATATCCTTTCGGTATCTCATAAATTACCAATTTTGAATTGTTATAGTATCTCATCTCTGATGGAAAAACATTGCTGGTGGTGTCTAAGAATTAAAGATATTTCCATGCTGATGGTGAGTCATGGAAAACAGGGACTCATATGTGACAGTGAGTCATGGAAAACAATGACACATTCTCAAGGAACACTTTGATCTTAGATGTGTGAGTCTCTACGATGTCTTGGCCTTAGCAGTGTCTGGAGGTGACTCATACTTAGTAAATTTTATCACATATATTAGATTATGGAATTCTTACAAATAACCTAAAAACCATCAATAACATTAGAATCATTATTTAGTGATCATTAAAATAAAGAGGACAATAATCTCCCCATTTTTTATGATAAAAAATATAGGAACTAGTGGCATCACAAATATAAAACACGACATCAAAGGTAAGATATAAAATGAAATAATGACATATCATTCTTAGTATGTGTAGATGGAATCAAAGATAAATATTAATAAAATAAAGGTAATTATAAAGTATAAATTTTAAAATGGTTAAAAATAGTATCAATGGTGATATAGAAACATCACTATAATATATTATAAATAGATTCCATAAATGAATTGTCTCCATAAGAATTATCCAAAGGGAAATTCCATTTGTTTCTTCACCATTTTAGATTATAAAAGATGTAGAACATAAAGAGAAGAAAAAACAAGAAATGAAAAAATAGGAAAAATGAATATCAAAATAATTTTCATCAAATGAATGAAAATAAGTGTTTATCAAAATGTTATTACAGAACATCACATCAAAGGCATTATTTGATCCTATAATTCAAGGCTTGGGTAAATGTTCCAAAAGTTCTTTTTCTTTTACCTTGGATTTATTCTAGTATGAGGTAGCATGTTTAGGTCAAGGTTGAGTTGAGGGAACATGAGCTGGAATTCCAGTAATGAATTGAGGAGTATGAGGCTCTCTAATGATAATCATCATGAGTTGTCTCATATCTTGTTCAAGATGAAGAGGTAAAGGTTATAATTTGGCAGACATAAGTGTAGTTGGATCTATTGAAACTCTTTTCTTGACATATTCTCTTAATATAATGAGAATATACTCTTGAGTTACAAATTAAATATCATCCACATGGTTAAATGGTTTTATATGATTAATAAAATCCATTCAGATCTACCCACCTCTATTCATGATAATGAAAAGGTCACCCTTATCTTCCATAAACTGATTGACTACTGGGGTCATTTCCTATAACTATTTAACAACCTCATTAAAATCCTGGGTCACAAGTGGAATCCTTAGATTTTCAGCCAAATATTTGGAGTTATAATCCATGTCATATTTTCGATAAATTCTTTAGAGATAGTATTTCATAGATTTTGTTACTGTTTCTCGACTTGAATTTATATCATTATCATATGATCTGAT